>CM077009.1:71221034-73799784 GCA_039090855.1 Macrothele yani | reverse complement strand
TCCGTCTCCCACTCTACACAACACACACACACACACACACACTCACCCCACTGCAGACATCCTCCGTCCCCCACTCTACACAACACACGCACACACACACACTCACCTCACTGCAGACATCCTCCGTCCCCCACTCTACACAACACACACACACACACACTCCCTCACCCCACTGCAGAGTTCCTCCGTCTCCCACTCTACACAACACACACACTCGCTTGGGGGTCGATTTTTTTTTTTTTTTTTTTTTTTTTTTTTTGTTGTCAACATGCCCCAAAAGGGTTTCACCGTCTTAATACTTACAGATTGATAAAAACACTGAGTGCCTCCAGGAACAGTTAGGTAAACAGTTAATAGGAACAGTTAAACACACTAGGAAATCGGGAAACACGACTTTTTTCTTTCTTTACTATTCGATAAAAAGAATGGGTCGACTTGGCCCGGCCCGGTCGTAAGTGTCTGGGGAAGAGCCCAAACCGGCCCGTGCAGACCTCTAGTGCTTGGGAGCGAAGTAGACAGTACGTCAGAGCTGCCGACGAGAGCTGTTTTATTTCAGTAACTGCGTAAGGCGAGGAGGCAGTTCCTAACACTAGCTGATGACAATACCTGCACCGTCAAAGTGCTGACTTCGCAGGGAAATGCGGAACTCTCTCGAAAAGTTTGGGATAGATCGGATCCCTGACGGCGTTCCGACAGCTAGCCTGTCAGTCACCGGAAACCACAGTCTTCCACTCGGACAGATTCGGTCTAGAGACCTGTGGGGATCTGCCTCCCCCACGGGACCGGTACCTTACACCCCTCTGTCACAACCCGTGTGTGCGACGTGCTATGGGCAGTTGGGGCGAGCAACTTTTTCAGAATATCTCATCTCGTGGCCGGGAGATCGCCCGCCAACGCGAGTTTTTTGGGACAACTGTCCTTTATTACAAAACTCAGCACAAATACAATGATAATCACTATGAGGGTCTCATGCACCCCTCTCACAAAACTTAGACAATAAAACAAAAATCACACACATGGAAATATTTACATTGTTCACAGCTCTAGGGCCAGTGCTGTGATGGTGACCCAGGGCCAGGATCAACTCAGACACCTTGGTCAATAGACCGAAAAACTCGTTATCGAGAGCTGCGTACCTCCAAGGGTACTTCCATCCGTCAACAGTAGTTGACCCGACTCTTCCTTTGCTCAAGTTCCCTAAGAAGACCAGGGCATGTCTTACTGAAGCTGGATGCGAGACGTCCAGCTTCAGGCGGAACTTGGCATTTGCAGCGGTGCAGTTGCTGCAGTTCGGTGCGGCAGCACACTGGTGGTGCTGGTGCCCAACTTCACCACAATTGCCGCACCTTGCATCTGTCTCGGAGCAGTTGCCTCGGAAATGGCCGAACCCATTACACCGAAAGCACCTGACCTCCCTCAAAAATTCCTTTAGACGGAGCACTGACCAACCCAAGTTCAGTGTCTTCCGCCTCACCAAGTGCTTGAAGGCCTTGGGTTCCACGTCTGCCACCCAGTGGACCCTACCTCCCTTGCACTTGATGGGGAAACAGGCTTTGAGCCCGTTCTCGAGCTCTGGGTTCTGCCCACAAACCATCTGCTTGAACTCTTTCCCTGAGAGTCCCCCGTCGACACCGTACACAATCAACCGGGGGTTTCTCTTTCGTGAGGCCGTGGGGAGTGTGCAATCCTTGGTCATAGGATTGCTTCTCAACTCCTGAGCAAGGCGGTCGAGCTCCCCGGGGTGGGAACATTCCACCGCAACCCTTCCTTTCCGGATGCTCCGAATGCTCTTGACCCCTATCTGCAGTTTAGTTGGGTTTACTGCAGTTTTCAGGGTCTTCTTCGTGTCCTCTGAGGACGCACTCTCGACTGTCGGGTAGACTAAAAGCACGTGTCTCCTGTCTACCGACTTACCCTTCTTCTTTCTAGTCTCAATCGGGGCGGGCGAAGGCCCTTTCGCCTTGATAGCCCCCTTCCTAGCCACTTCGGCGTAGGAAGCCACTTTCACATCGGCTTCGCAGCCCAATTCCTCACGCACGGACAGCCTGCCCTCGACATGGGCCACCCGTGCTGCTTGCTCATAACAAGCGTCACTAATACTGCTCAAGGCAGCTGTCACCTTCTCTCTCCCTGAGGAAGTGACCCGCGAGTCCAAGAGAACGGACCTTACTTCCCAGGTGAGCTCGGAGATGCGATTCAAAAACGCCTCGGGTGTAAGCACCGGGGGTTTCCCGGGGTGCGTACCTCCCACCGAAGGTACCTCTTGGCACCCCGCGGACGACCCCTCATGGGTCCGAGATGGTTCTGGCTGGGGTGTTGTTTTCCCCTTCCTTGCCATGGGCGGAACTGGCAAGGGGGTGCTTACACCCTTCGTGGGTGTAGCGGCTATAGAGCCCCCCGCTGGGGGAAGCTTCTTTTACAGTTTCCCCCAGCACTGGGCTCTACCTTCCGGCTGTTCTCGGAAGAGGGGCTAACCCCTTTAGCACTGCCGACAGGGCTTGGTAGTGCATTTGCCGCTACCTTCTGCGTCCGGGATGTCCCTGACGATTTGGGGACGGGCCCCTTTGGTTTCATCTACCCTTCTGGGTAGATGACATCTCTGTGAGAGAGATGTAAAAACACTAAAATTTCTTCTAAGTACTGGGTGGGCACCCAGGGGGTTCTCCCACTCCAGTCTAACCTTAGAAGCCGGGCGCTCGGGCTTTGGGTGGGCGAGGAACCCCTCGACCGCGGGACCAGAACGACGACGACGTACCCGATGACTGATGCCAGAGTCTCTATGCGAGCTGAACGGAACTTCGCCCTCACAAGGGCGTTTTTTACTAAGTCCCGTCACTGCTCTAATTGGTGGATCTCGTGATCTTCACCAAGTGAAAAAAGAAAAAAATCTCGCGAGCGGGTTGTAACCCCGTCTCGCGATTCACTTCTTCAGTTCTGCTCAACAGCGCAGTTCAGCTCAACCAAACACACACCGAAACTCTCACCCGGTCGGCATCAGACTAACCGGTCAGGCAGTTCCTAAAGGCGCCTCAACTGGATCCTTACTCCAAATTGGAAGTGCGAGGAACCACTCAATTTTTGCGGGTTTAACGCTTAAATTGCATTGGCATCGATCATGAAATCTGTGCTGTACACTGGGAAAATGCCATCTCACCCGGCCATGGTAAAGTAGGCCCAATAGCTTGAAATGGATCGAACAAATCTGGCGGACGAATAGCGCGAAAGCATATCATCAGTATCCAGCACAGGAGCATGTTGCAACCATTGACGACATGACAAGAGATAATAGGCGTATCAAAATCAAGGAAATTGCCAGTACGTTAGACATTTCCTACGGGACTGTGCATTCCATCATTCATGAGCAGCTGCGATTCAAAACTGATGAGACTGTGAAAACTGCGGTCCTTAACTGGTTGCACCAAACTGGAGGAGACTTTCTCTGGTTGTTTTTTTATTGAAGGTTTAACGACCACCGTGAGCAACTGAATGGGCTATAAGTAGTTGCCGTCCCTAATTTAGGATCACTGGTTCCAGGGAAGGAAGAGAGACAGTGCCGTAAGGCAAACACAGCATGCATGCCTCGCCGGGATTCGAACCCGGACGCCTTCATCGACGAATGATCATTAGCCAGCGCTTAGACCAATGCGCCACCGGGGCGGCAAGTTTTTCTGTACAGGTATGGAAAAGTTGATCACACGTTTCGATAAATGTTTACAGAGCTTAGGCGATTATGCCAATGATGAATACGCACTGCTGGCCACCCAAAATGCAACAATAAGAAGGAAGCATCCGATTGGCCTAAAATTCTCAGAATGCGTCTCCCGCGAGAGGACATGCAAACGATTAGCATTGCAGCGCATATGCAAATCATGTGCGCCCGGCACGCCACCGAGAAGCACTATAAGAAGGGTGCACAGAAGGCTGGGTGTAAGTAGTGGAAGTGTGTTGTGCTGATGGACCTGGGTGTGGGAAGCTTCCTGAAGCCTCGTCGCAGAATACGGCAGTCATTTCAGCACGCTTCGGAGTTCGACAGAAGACATATAGTGGCATATCGCGACAGAGGTTTATCGTACCGAGACATCGGCGCCCGTGTGGGACGACATCCAGCCTCAGTGAGGCGAGTATGGATTCGGTGGGTGCAGGAGGGACGGGCGGACTGACGTGAGCGATTGCCGTAGCCGCAGCACACCACCGAACGAGAGGACTGGCATGTTGTGCGGCGGGCATTGACAGCTCGCGCCGCCACATTACGAACGTTAGCGCAGGAATAAAGTTGTGTTGCGCAACAACCTGTGTCAGCACGTACCGTTCGACGTCGTCTGCAGGAGCGGGGACTTGTCGCACGGCGTCCATTGCTCCGATTACCATTGACGTTACACCACCGTCGAGTGCGGCGGCAGTGGGCCGTTGAACGCCGCACCTGGACTACGGAATGGCACGACATTGTCTTCTCCTACGAATCCCGCTTCTGCCTGCAGCACCACGATGGTCGGATCCGCGTGTGGAGGCACCGCGGCGAGAGACTGTATGACGTCTGCATCATGCATCGCCATACTCGTCCGTCGCCTGGCGTTATGGTTTGGAGCGCAATTGGATATGACACCCGCATCCCTCTGGTACGCATCGCCGGTACACTCAACAGCCACCGCTACATATCCGACATTTTGGAGCCTGTAGTCCTCCCTTACCTGCAGGACCTGCCAGCGCCCACGTTTCAACAGGACAATGCGCGCCCGGACGTGGCACGCGTCGTGCAACAATTCTTCACAGCCCACCAGGTGCCACTGCTGCCGTTGCCCGTCTGTTTTCCCGATATGTCTCCCATCGAACACGTCTGGTCGCTGATCGGCAACCGAGTGGCCCGGCAAGCACCACCCGCGGCTACGCCTGATGAACTGTGGCAACGTGTGGAAGCAGCCTGGACCGACGTACCCCAAGCCCACATCCAAAGTTTCTTTCGTTCGATGCCGCGGCGTGTAGCGGCCGTTATTGCCAGCAATTGGGGCCACACGAACTATTGATGTCTGCGTGTTCCGCGAGTCGCACGGGCCTGTAAGCTCAATCGTTTCATCTTTGCATCTGTTGTTATGTGTCCAGTAAATCTGGCTTCGCTATCTCGTGTCCTTCTTGGTGTTACATTTCGGGTGGCCAGCAGTGTATGGTGTACCTTTAAACCTACATACATTCCTTGAGTATATCTCTTTATGTTTTTTATTCAATTGTGTAACTAACTTTCTGATCCGCCCTCGCAGTTATCTGAGAAACTCAGGTTGGTTGTTAAACCCCGAAATCAGAAAAAAAATGGTGAACGTAGTGATCACTATAGGAAATGATATATCCTGGTGGGTGTGGAGCGGCACCATTCTACATGAACACCGTCGTATTAAGACACAGTTGTTTATGAATAGTGAAAGTAATGTAGTTTTTTTAAACAGATTCGTAGCATTCTTCTCTGATATATCATGTAAAGGGGAATCTTCAGAGGAGAAATTCAAAACGAGGAGCTCAAGCTGAAAGCCTTATAATGAACCAAAAGTTTCAGCGAGTGCAATGAGATTCTCAGAAACTGTGACGTACCTACCTCAAAGATGACGCACATGTCAAGACGGCAAAATTTTAGCAATGAACTCCATCGGTGTAACTTGATTGGGAAAGCAATCGGCTCCGGAACTGAATGTTGCTGGGATTCAAATGTCTTTTACGCTATAAAACCGACGGGATTTTTCGCTATCCATATTCTGAAATTACGAGTACTAATGGCACCACGTAAGTGGAAATGAATTTCGGTCAGAAGGGCCATCCATTCCCATTCGACTTAAAAACAAATGGACTTCGAAAAAATGGACTTACTAAACAAATGGACTTCGGTCAGCAGGTCCACTCCCATTCGACTTAAGGAACTGCAGGGCAAATTTCTGTCTGAGACTGCTGTATGCACATACAGCAACAGCACAGATTCTGTGTTCGACCTTGTGAGGCGAGAAGGTAAGAAAGCCCAAATATCATGTAACATCAACTCTGCTACAGTTTCTTTGCGCATGCTTCATTGAGTTTATTATCATCGCTGTTGCAATGTTCGCCACTGTTCGTTTAGGAATAGCTTTCCACTGAATGAAAATTCAGTATTTTAAATCCCTGAATCATTTTTGCAAGTCATTTACGGTCAGCGGGCCTTTTGAAAGCCTCTTAAACAGAAATTCAAAATTGTTAGAATGCTGACGAAGTTTGTGGGAGCGATTGAAAGAATTTCAAGCGGTGTTGGATGAAAGCAAATTTTTAGAGTGAAATATTTGGGTTTAAATCCAGGATAAAAATGGGGAAACTTAAAAAAATCGGGAACTGTTGGATATTTTATGGTTTAAACCCAGAATCCCTTTTTCGCATATAAACACGGTTATTTTGCTTTTGTGCTGTTTTTATCTTTTTGTCTCATGCCTAAGAACATTCGGGTAAGCAATTAAGGTATTAGAACAAAAGGTTGAGGTATTCAGCAGGAAACTATATTTCGCAAGAAAATTTTCACGTCCTTTCCGTTTCGGCCCACGAGTCCATTTGGAGAGAGAAATGATTATAAGCGGTTATTCCTCCAAATTTGAGTTAATGACAGCAAATCTTCAGAATCTGACGCCTGTTGTGCCTGGGTAATTCGGATTGTAACCAGCAATCTGAAAAGCAATTAAAAGTCTCACTAATTCGCAATTGGTGTAGTAACAAAGATTTTTAATTTGCCGAGCTTTCACCTGGAAACTAGAGACTTCAAGGAAAGTTTCATTAGACAAATATAAGCCAATATAAGGCAAGTTTGAAGTCTAAAATTAAAATCCGGAGTTAAACTGAAACGAAGCTATTAAAATGCGCAAAACATGAGGGCAGAGCAGTTAAAGAAAAACAGAAAACTGCCGAAAATCGAGAAATCTTTTGGATTGGAGGTTTAACGACCACCGTGAGCAATTCAATGGGCTATAAGCAGTCGCCCGTCCCTAATTTAGGGTCACTGGTTCCAGGGAAGGGAGAGAGCCAGTGCCGTAAGGCAAACACAACATCCATGCCTGACCGGGATTCGAACCCGGATCCCTTACGGACGAATGATCAGAGGCCAGCGCCTTAGACCACTGCGCCACCGGGGCGGCCATGAAATCTTGGATCGACGTCAGTGAGAAATGACTCGGCCGAAGGGAAAATTGAATCCGTTGACCTTACCTGTCCCCTGAACTGCTCATACGTATGTTTGCATGGACTAACGACAGCCATGTAGTTTGAAATATGTAGACCAACCACTGAATATAAATCATCCACGAGGTAAAACAGAGTAATTTTTCGTGAATAACATTTAAAAAAAAATACCTCATTCAGGCAAAAAGTTACGACCTGAACTGGTTTGTTCTGGGCAGCAAGTTTATTTTTTGTTTGCAGTCTCTAAAATAAAACAACAAAAAACTGTGTCGATCCGGATGAAAGATTCAGTAACTGAAAAAATATGCATGGAAGAACTAACGAGGGGCGGTTAAAAAGATTTTATTGCCTAAAGCAAGTGGGATTAGCGTAAAAATTTTCACTGCGCGGAAGACACATGACCTTGAGCTATTGGCGCATGCGAATAATCCTGGGTGTTGTAACGTGGAAGGAACACCGCTAAGTAGAGGTGGAAAATGACTATCGACAGTTTTCAATAGTTAAAAATAACAATCGATAACTATCGATAGTGTGCTGGCAAAGTTTTTCGGGAGAAAATTTGTTTCCTGGGATGAAAAATTATTTCTAGTAAGAATTTTTCTTACTTTTTCACATTGTCAGAAATTGTCGCTCATGAACTTTGAAACTAACCGGGTTTGTTTTGGTTTTTTTTTTGGTTTTTTTCTTTGGGGGGGGGGGGTAACGGCCACCGTGTCGCCCGCGTTGGGCTATAAACAGTCCCTCGTCCCTGATTTAGGGCTTCTGGTTTCAGGGAAGGGAGAAGCCAGTGCTGTACGACAAACGCAACCACAACACCTATTCGCCGCCCCGGTGGCGTAGTGGTCTAAGCGATGGCCTCCGATCATTCGTCTGAAAGAGGTCCGGGTTCGAATCCGGGTGAGGCATGGATCTTCTGTTTGTCTTACGGCATTGGCTCTCTCCCTTCCCTGAAACCAGTGACCCTAAATTAGGGACGGGCGACTGCTTATAGCTCATTGAGATGCTCACAGTGGTCGTTAAACCTGCAATCAAAAAAACAACAACAACACCTATTCCTCACGGGATTCGAATCCGGATTGATCTCGGTGAGAAGCCAGCGCTTAGACCGCTGGGACAGGGAATCTACGTTTTGACGATATGTTCCCGAAGTGAGTGAGCAAAAGTCACGAAAACAATGTTTTGCCTGAAGAACGGGCTAATTCGTGGCTCGTTAGTTCTCATTTTCTGTTTGTATTGTATGATTTGTTTATGTTTCTGTTCGCAAAGTTAAAGAAGAAAATTCTGCAGTTCTGTATGCAAAAATATTTTTTTCTATAATGTTTAGCAAAATCGTGGTAATAATTCGTGAGAAATTAAATAAATAAAGTTTTGAGTTGGGCTGTTCCTCACTTGTTTTTTTCTGGGATCATTTAAAACGACAGCAGCTGGATGCAGTCGTTTTAAATTAATCCTAAGCCCGATGCTTTGTAGTTTTTTCCTACATAGATCTTATCCTTACCAAAAGAAAAATAATGTTGCACGAAAGATATATTACGTTTACCCAGTATTACTGATTACTTACTTTCAACAAAAACCTGTTTCAGCACCTGAGGCAACGTTAAACTTCCAGTACAAACAACAAGAACAACGCTTTTTGACTTGGTCTTTATCTGATTAAAACGTACACTTTCGCTTTGAGCTTGACTTAACGTGAAGAATGACAGAGTGCAAAAACCGCCCACCCTCACCGTTTACTCTTTTGATTACAGTTAACTTTAGTTTCGCACTGTCATCATGTATCAATATGGCTGGGCTCAATGTAAATCAGGTGAAAATGAGCGCCAGTCATCAAAGCCATCGGTGGAAGCTGAATAGTTTACAACATCGTGATTTGCACTTACAGCATTGAAAAACGTAAAACTATCGATAGTTACGTAAAACTATCGATGTACTGAGTTTGACAAAACTATCGATACTATCGATAGTGCCATCTCTACCTCTACCGCCTTGCTCCAAAAACAAAATGGCGCAGGCTGTGGAGCAAGCGAATGGCGCGCGGTAATTCGGTTCCTACATTTGAAGGGCACAATGCCAAAGAGATTCGTACTGATCTCGCAAACGTGTACGGAGGCAATGCCCCATCGTATGACACAGTGGTAAAGTGGTGTAGACGCTTTCAATCTGGGAAAACAGGTCTGTCAGATGATCCACGAAGCGGAAGATGATCTCTCAGTGAAGAATCGGGCATTCCGAAAGAAGTGGCGGCACTTGTGCTCGAATACCGGCGCATCACTGCCGCAGAAGCGGTCGCACAAAAAGTCAGTATTAGTCATGGGTCAGTAGACAACATCATTCACAATGAACTTCACATGACGAAGGTCTCCGCCTGCTGGGTTCCACGACTGCTGACGCCATTGTAAAACGAGCGCCGAAAGGATGCTGCAGCGGACGTGTTGAAGCTGTGTGTAGATGAATACTGGGTGTCCCATTGAGACCCCGAAACGAAGGAGCAAAGCAAACAGTGGAAGCACGCTGGGACGCCGGCGCCAAAAAAGGCGAAGATGCAAATCTCCTCGGGGAAGGTCATGCTCTGCGTTTTCTGAGACTGCCGTGGTGTAATCTTCACAAATTATGCCTGTAAGGGCCAAATAATAACACGGAAGTATTACTGGGACCTGCTGCAGAAGTTACGGAACGCCATCAAAGCGAAACGCTGCGAAAAGTAGACGAAGGTGCTATGGCTCCTTCATAACAGCCCCCAGTTCGTTCTGCTCAAGAGAAGGTGACAGACCGTTAGTTTGGGTTATGGAATTCTGCATCAGCCCCCTTACATCCCTGACCTGGCACCATCCGATTTCTTCCTGTTTCCTCGGCTAAAGAGCCCGATGCGTGGCAGGCGTTTCATTGACGATGACGAGGTGATTTTCGAGATGGAGCAATTCCTGAACAGCCATACAGAAGACTTCTACAACACAGGTCATCCATTGCTCGGAGAAGTGTGTTGCCCTAGATATGGGATATGAGGAGAAGGAATAATTTCACCACCAGAGCTCATTACGTAGTTCTCTTTTTTCTTAGCGATAATAAAAACTTTTTGACTGCTCATCGTATCATCATCATTGTCAACCATTATCAATCCACTGCTGGACGAAGGTCTCCCCAAGTTTCCTCCACAACGGTCTGCCTTGTGCCAGTCTCCTCCATGTCACTCCCGCATACTTTAGAATTTCATCCACCCATCTTCCATGTGGTCTTCTTCTGGGTCTTTTCCTGTCCCTTGGAATCCAATCTAAAATTTCGGCTGTCCATCGATGGTCTGTCCTTTTGGCAGTATGTCCAGCCCATTGCCATTTCAGGGATTTAACTCTGATCATGATGTCTTCCACTCTTGTCATTTTTCGGATCCACGTGTTCCTCTTCTTATCTCTCCTGGTTACACCAAGCATGCACCTCTCCATGCTGCTTTGAGTTGTCTGCAGCCTTTGTATGTCTCTTTTAGCTAAGGTCCATGTCTCTGCACCATACGTAAGCACTGGAAGGATGCATTGATCAAACACTTTTCTTTTAAGACATAATGGCATATTGCTCTTGAAAATTATGCTGTTTCTTCCAAAAGCTCTCCAGGCAAGTTTTGTACGCCGATTAATTTCTTCATCAATGTGACCCTCACTTGATATCTGCTGTCCAAGATAAACGTACGTGTCTGTTATCTCCAGCTTTTCTCCATCAATCGATAAATCTTCATTTCGTGTAAAAGCATTGTACATCACTTTTGTTTTCTGAAAGTTCATTTTTAATCCCACTTCTTTACTCTTGTCATCAAGTTCCTGGATCATACTCTGTAGCTCTGATGGGGTAGTTGCAAAAATGACTATGTCATCAGCAAAACGAAGGTGGGTTAGATAATCTCCATTAATCTTTATCCCTTTGTTTTCCCAGTTCAGTGATTGAAAGACATTTTCCAATGTGGCATTAAAGAGCTTCGGAGATATGATGTCACCTTGTCTCACTCCTTTTCCAATTTTTATGTGTGTTGTATTTTCAAACAGCCGAATCTTTGCACTTGCATTTTCATAGATGTTATTAATAATATTATGTTACACGGCACTAGCAGTGTTCCTGCCGAGTCTGCCGGTAACGGTGCTTGAGACCTGAAGTACAATTTAGTTGGCCACGGCACCAGGTGAGAATCTCAGGTGCACTGCTGCACTCAAAGATTCACACCAGAACATAAAAATGAAAAGTTGAAGAATGACCCGAAGCATAAAAGGCTTGGGTGAATCCACCTTGTGAACAAAATAACAACAACAAATAAAAAATAAAATAATCTAAAAAAAATGATACTTTGGGATCAGAGTTGTGATGAGGTTCACCCGCAATCACCAATTCGTGACTGAGTGTAGTGGTCCGGATCTTACTCCGGTACATTCAATCCCCCAACCAGCCAGTACAACACTCACTTTCGCAAATAACACATGATTCTCAAATACACAACACAACATTTAATAACGTTCTGCGAGATTTAACAGATCCGGCGCTCTCTAGGCGCATAGACAATTGCCCCTCATATGTGGGCAGCATACGGTGTCACACTTTACTGTCGGATAACGCAGCCGACTGAGTCTCCACCGGACTATCTGAACAAGAGATACTACTCGTTTACACACTAAATAGAGCTGCAGGTGATATTCATATACAATTGCTTAGAGAATGAAAAAAAAATTATATGCAAACGATCACATTAAAAATACTCGCGACACAAAATACACAAGCACGTTAATTTGCGGTATAAGATTATAGGTGCGAAATACTGCCAAAGTTAATTAACTAAATCTAATAAGCATGCACATGCAGAACCCTGCCGCTGACGTTGGTCCTGAACCAAAGTTAAAAGAAACTGTCCTGCCCAGCGAATTTGGCAGCCACACCCTCTCCCTTATTCATGTAAAAAAAGTAATCAGGAAATGGGCCCTGTAAGAAATTGAAATCTGTATGTGCAGGTATTTCCTCTGAGGTTCAGTCACTCAGCATTACTGCATCTATGTCCATGCAGCTTTGGGTGTCGGGATGGCACAAGTTCGCAGATGTGCGAAGAAAGAAAAAGGAAATATTCATCTACTTACAGTTACGTGACTTTGCTGTGCAAATCCGTTGTGCATCACATAATATCACACGACAAAAAAACACACACACACAGACACTTGCACCATGTGGCAGCACCGATGATTCAACACTTCACTTTGACGCTTGATGTAAATGAAGCACACAATTAAAAATGGTAATATCACGCCGCACTTTGTTGCAATGATTAGAGTGCACACTGATCTATTCTCGTGACGATTTGAAGGTGGCCGTTAAGCAAAATAGGCCCTCTCACATCTGATGTTGCGGTTTCCAAGATTAATTTTCTCGGCCGAGCGAAATCAGACGTGCTTTTACCTTAAGCGTATATCGGCAACTCAACATTTCACCTGTATATTTGTTAGGTATCGAAGCCACCGCTCTTACGCTCATATTTTTCTTTCGACATGTTTTTATCCCGTCGCACTTACACGTAGTGGCTTCGCTGCTTACGCGACCACACACACGCACACATGGGGCCTCGCTTCGCCCCGTAAGACAAGCGCATCTCTTCACTTCCTCCACAGTAGGGGATGAATGGGGGTGACGATTCCACACTGCAGTGGTTGGCATCCGAACCCGACTTTTGCTTGGCTTCGCTTCTCATTGGAATGACCACTGTCTACTCGCAGACTTCTTAATTCCCCTGTAACTTGGCTTTCATTAGGCCAAACAGTCGCTGAAGTTCCATTACGCTCCAGCCTAGAAATTTCTGCTTTATCCCGCGGATTTAGGCATTCTGCTGTCTTTATGGCAAACTGGCATCTCCAGCTGCCTCGAGTTGTCTCCATTTCTTACCAAATGCGGGGAGGTTTGCTGCTTCATTTTTCCCAATTCATTTTTTTTGCAGATCCAAGGCATCCAGCCTTTCACATCGGAGAGCGCACAGACAACTCAACTTTCTTCCTTATGTTCATGCCAAGTGCGAACTCTTATTTGTCTGCACGGACCACACAGAGAGCAATTGTTCTCGAAAATGCCCCAAACAATCGACTAATTTACGATTATTCGCTAAACCTTTTGTCCCCATCTTCATTCATTTACTCAAGTGGACCCCTCTTCGAAAGGTACCATTCCGTGTTGCTTAGTTTCCCGTCAGCTGCGCCCTGATATTTATGACCTAACAGAGCTATTCTGAGACCACCCAGCCAGAGAGAATTCGTCGCCTCTTTTCTTTCCAAACCCCCAGATAAAACTTTATCTGCTGTTTACACTTTTAAACTCCAATCAAGCCTCGAACATAATTAATACTTAATTAATTTCACACATCAACCACGCCCATTAATTACTAAATTAATGGCGGGGGTGGGTCGTAACATCGGCCCCTAATCAAGAAATCCAGAAGTCCTCTTCTGGGCCTATCGCTTTGCTCTTATCAATTTCCAGAGCAACCATTGAGTGCTACCTTTTCCCACAGGTAGAAATAATTCAAAATGGCAAAAAATATTGCGTTTCTTGCCTTCAAGAGCATTGGAGCGACTTCCCAATTATCCCGCAATTTTGTTAATTAATTTAGAGAACATCCGAAAGAAAAAACAACGTAAATGAGAAATAAATAAAAAAACTGAACTGTAAAAAAGAACATGTGAGCCTGCCGAACTGTGATTCCTAGCTGCCTCATACAATACGCGACATGGCGGACAAATTTTAAAGTTTTCTTCAGGTTTTAGGAGGGGGGTGTCCACTGTAACATTCCATCCCCATGAAAGAAAAAAGGGATGACTGGATGAAGTTTATTCATCCAATCACTCTATTTTTTTTTTTAACTGTAAACACTCAACCCTTTCCCACCGTCGCAAGGCACCTAATTCCGGATTTAAGTGCCCGGAGTGGAAGGAAAGTTTAAGGATTTCATCACACGTTCATTGCTACCCGTCGAGACAGGCTGAAAGAAAATTCAAATATGAGGCATAGCTTCGAGAATCCACGAGTTCCACAGATCTCTCACGTTCGATGCTCCTACACCCGCTTTTATCTACGCTCGATGCCAAATTCTTGCGTTCCACTGTCTTCGTGTTAGCCATTTTGTTTTTCTTACCCACTAAAATTATGGCAGTTCTTAGAAAACAGCTTAAGGCTTACTTAATGCTAAATTATACAAAATTCGCACCGAACAAAACTAAATAAAAATAGTAATGGCAGTCAATTCGCACGTATTTTACGAACATGAGTGTTGTTCGGCTAGCTGCAAAATATAGGTATCGATCCTGGGACAACGGCACCATTAATGTTACACGGCACTAGCAGTGTTCCTGCCGAGTCTGCCGGTAACGGTGCTTGAGACCTGAAGTACAATTTAGTTGGCCACGGCACCAGGTGAGAATCTCAGGTGCACTGCTGCACTCAAAGATTCACACCAGAACATAAAAAATGAAAAGTTGAAGAATGACCCGAAGCATAAGGCTTGGGTGAATCCACCTTGTGAACAAAATAACAACAACAAATAAAAAATAAAATAATCTAAAAAAAATGATACTTTGGGATCAGAGTTGTGATGAGGTTCACCCGCAATCACCAATTCGTGACTGAGTGTAGTGGTCCGGATCTTACTCCGGTACATTCAATCCCCAACCAGCCAGTACAACACTCACTTTCGCAAATAACACATGATTCTCAAATACACAACACAACATTTAATAACGTTCTGCGAGATTTAACAGATCCGGCGCTCTCTAGGCGCATAGACAATTGCCCCTCATATGTGGGCAGCATACGGTGTCACACTTTACTGTCGGATAACGCAGCCGACTGAGTCTCCACCGGACTATCTGAACAAGAGATACTACTCGTTTACACACTAAATAGAGCTGCAGGTGATATTCATATACAATTGCTTAGAGAATGAAAAAAAAATTATATGCAAACGATCACATTAAAAATACTCGCGACACAAAATACACAAGCACGTTAATTTGCGGTATAAGATTATAGGTGCGAAATACTGCCAAAGTTAATTAACTAAATCTAATAAGCATGCACATGCAGAACCCTGCCCCGCTGACGTTGGTCCTGAACCAAAGTTAAAAGAAACTGTCCCGCCCAGCGGAATTTGTGGCCACACCCTCTCCCTTATTCATGTAAAAAAAGTAATCAGGAAATGGGCCCTGTAAGAAATTGAAATCTGTATGTGCAGGTATTTCCTCTGAGGTTCAGTCACTCAGCATTACTGCATCTATGTCCATGCAGCTTTGGGTGTCGGGATGGCACAAGTTCGCAGATGTGCGAAGAAAGAAAAAGGAAATATTCATCTACTTACAGTTACGTGACTTTGCTGTGCAAATCCGTTGTGCATCACATAATATCACACGACAAAAAAACACACACACACAGACACTTGCACCATGTGGCAGCACCGATGATTCAACACTTCACTTTGACGCTTGATGTAAATGAAGCACACAATTAAAAATGGTAATATCACGCCGCACTTTGTTGCAATGATTAGAGTGCACACTGATCTATTCTCGTGACGATTTGAAGGTGGCCGTTAAGCAAAATAGGCCCTCTCACATCTGATGTTGCGGTTTCCAAGATTAATTTTCTCGGCCGAGCGAAATCAGACGTGCTTTTACCTTAAGCGTATATCGGCAACTCAACATTTCACCTGTATATTTGTTAGGTATCGAAGCCACCGCTCTTACGCTCATATTTTTTCTTTCGACATGTTTTTATCCCGTCGCACTTACACGTAGTGGCTTCGCTGCTTACGCGACCACACACACGCACACATGGGGCCTCGCTTCGCCCCGTAAGACAAGCGCATCTCTTCACTTCCTCCACAGTAGGGGATGAATGGGGGTGACGATTCCACACTGCAGTGGTTGGCATCCGAACCCGACTTTTGCTTGGCTTCGCTTCTCATTGGAATGACCACTGTCTACTCGCAGACTTCTTAATTCCCCTGTAACTTGGCTTTCATTAGGCCAAACAGTCGCTGAGTTCCATTACGCTCCAGCCTAGAAATTTCTGCTTTATCCCGCGGATTTAGGCATTCTGCTGTCTTTATGGCAAACTGGCATCTCCAGCTGCCTCGAGTTGTCTCCATTTCTTACCAAATGCGGGGAGGTTTGCTGCTTCATTTTTCCCAATTCATTTTTTTTTTGCAGATCCAAGGCATCCAGCCTTTCACATCGGAGAGCGCACAGACAACTCAACTTTCTTCCTTACATGTTCATGCCAAGTGCGAACTCTTATTTGTCTGCACGGACCACACAGAGAGCAATTGTTCTCGAAAATGCCCCAAACAATCGACTAATTTACGATTATTCGCTAAACCTTTTGTCCCCATCTTCATTCATTTACTCAAGTGGACCCCTCTTCGAAAGGTACCATTCCGTGTTGCTTAGTTTCCCGTCAGCTGCGCCCTGATATTTATGACCTAACAGAGCTATTCTGAGACCACCCAGCCAGAGAGAGAATTCGTCGCCTCTTTTCTTTTCCAAACCCCCAGATAAAACTTTATCTGCTGTTTACACTTTTAAACTCCAATCAAGCCTCGAACATAATTAATACTTAATTAATTTCACACATCAACCACGCCCATTAATTACTAAATTAATGGCGGGGGTGGGTCGTAACATCGGCCCCTAATCAAGAAATCCAGAAGTCCTCTTCTGGGCCTATCGCTTTGCTCTTATCAATTTCCAGAGCAACCATTGAGTGCTACCTTTTCCCACAGGTAGAAATAATTCAAAATGGCAAAAATATTGCGTTTCTTGCCTTCAAGAGCATTGGAGCGACTTCCCAATTATCCCGCAATTTTGTTAATTAATTTAGAGAACATCCGAAAGAAAAAACAACGTAAATGAGAAATAAATAAAAAAACTGAACTGTAAAAGAACATGTGAGCCTGCCGAACTGTGATTCCTAGCTGCCTCATACAATACGCGACATGGCGGACAAATTTTAAAGTTTTCTTCAGGTTTTAGGAGGGGGGGGTGTCCACTGTAACATTCCATCCCCCCATGAAAGAAAAAAAAAGGGATGACTGGATGAAGTTTATTCATCCAATCACTCTATTTTTTTTTTTTAACTGTAAACACTCAACCCTTTCCCACCGTCGCAAGGCACCTAATTCCGGATTTAAGTGCCCGGAGTGGAAGGAAAGTTTAAGGATTTCATCACACGTTCATTGCTACCCGTCGAGACAGGCTGAAAGAAAATTCAAATATGAGGCATAGCTTCGAGAATCCACGAGTTCCACAGATCTCTCACGTTCGATGCTCCTACACCCGCTTTTATCTACGCTCGATGCCAAATTCTTGCGTTCCACTGTCTTCGTGTTAGCCATTTTGTTTTTCTTACCCACTAAAATTATGGCAGTTCTTAGAAAACAGCTTAAGGCTTACTTAATGCTAAATTATACAAAATTCGCACCGAACAAAACTAAATAAAAATAGTAATGGCAGTCAATTCGCACGTATTTTACGAACATGAGTGTTGTTCGGCTAGCTGCAAAATATAGGTATCGATCCTGGGACAACGGCACCATTAATGTTACACGGCACTAGCAGTGTTCCTGCCGAGTCTGCCGGTAACGGTGCTTGAGACCTGAAGTACAATTTAGTTGGCCACGGCACCAGGTGAGAATCTCAGGTGCACTGCTGCACTCAAAGATTCACACCAGAACATAAAAAATGAAAAGTTGAAGAATGACCCGAAGCATAAGGCTTGGGTGAATCCACCTTGTGAACAAAATAACAACAACAAATAAAAAATAAAATAATCTAAAAAAATGATACTTTGGGATCAGAGTTGTGATGAGGTTCACCCGCAATCACCAATTCGTGACTGAGTGTAGTGGTCCGGATCTTACTCCGGTACATTCAATCCCCAACCAGCCAGTACAACACTCACTTTCGCAAATAACACATGATTCTCAAATACACAACACAACATTTAATAACGTTCTGCGAGATTTAACAGATCCGGCGCTCTCTAGGCGCATAGACAATTGCCCCTCATATGTGGGCAGCATACGGTGTCACACTTTACTGTCGGATAACGCAGCCGACTGAGTCTCCACCGGACTATCTGAACAAGAGATACTACTCGTTTACACACTAAATAGAGCTGCAGGTGATATTCATATACAATTGCTTAGAGAATGAAAAAAAAATTATATGCAAACGATCACATTAAAAATACTCGCGACACAAAATACACAAGCACGTTAATTTGCGGTATAAGATTATAGGTGCGAAATACTGCCAAAGTTAATTAACTAAATCTAATAAGCATGCACATGCAGAACCCTGCCCCGCTGACGTTGGTCCTGAACCAAAGTTAAAAGAAACTGTCCCGCCCAGCGGAATTTGTGGCCACACCCTCTCCCTTATTCATGTAAAAAAAGTAATCAGGAAATGGGCCCTGTAAGAAATTGAAATCTGTATGTGCAGGTATTTCCTCTGAGGTTCAGTCACTCAGCATTACTGCATCTATGTCCATGCAGCTTTGGGTGTCGGGATGGCACAAGTTCGCAGATGTGCGAAGAAAGAAAAAGGAAATATTCATCTACTTACAGTTACGTGACTTTGCTGTGCAAATCCGTTGTGCATCACATAATATCACACGACAAAAAAACACACACACACAGACACTTGCACCATGTGGCAGCACCGATGATTCAACACTTCACTTTGACGCTTGATGTAAATGAAGCACACAATTAAAAATGGTAATATCACGCCGCACTTTGTTGCAATGATTAGAGTGCACACTGATCTATTCTCGTGACGATTTGAAGGTGGCCGTTAAGCAAAATAGGCCCTCTCACATCTGATGTTGCGGTTTCCAAGATTAATTTTCTCGGCCGAGCGAAATCAGACGTGCTTTTACCTTAAGCGTATATCGGCAACTCAACATTTCACCTGTATATTTGTTAGGTATCGAAGCCACCGCTCTTACGCTCATATTTTTCTTTCGACATGTTTTTATCCCGTCGCACTTACACGTAGTGGCTTCAAGCTGCTTACGCGACCACACACACGCACACATGGGGCCTCGCTTCGCCCCGTAAGACAAGCGCATCTCTTCACTTCCTCCACAGTAGGGGATGAATGGGGGTGACGATTCCACACTGCAGTGGTTGGCATCCGAACCCGACTTTGCTTGGCTTCGCTTCTCATTGGAATGACCACTGTCTACTCGCAGACTTCTTAATTCCCCTGTAACTTGGCTTTCATTAGGCCAAACAGTCGCTGAGTTCCATTACGCTCCAGCCTAGAAATTTCTGCTTTATCCCGCGGATTTAGGCATTCTGCTGTCTTTATGGCAAACTGGCATCTCCAGCTGCCTCGAGTTGTCTCCATTTCTTACCAAATGCGGGGAGGTTTGCTGCTTCATTTTTCCCAATTCATTTTTTTTTGCAGATCCAAGGCATCCAGCCTTTCACATCGGAGAGCGCACAGACAACTCAACTTTCTTCCTTATGTTCATGCCAAGTGCGAACTCTTATTTGTCTGCACGGACCACACAGAGAGCAATTGTTCTCGAAAATGCCCCAAACAATCGACTAATTTACGATTATTCGCTAAACCTTTTGTCCCCATCTTCATTCATTTACTCAAGTGGACCCCTCTTCGAAAGGTACCATTCCGTGTTGCTTAGTTTCCCGTCAGCTGCGCCCTGATATTTATGACCTAACAGAGCTATTCTGAGACCACCCAGCCAGAGAGAGAATTCGTCGCCTCTTTTCTTTCCAAACCCCCAGATAAAACTTTATCTGCTGTTTACACTTTTAAACTCCAATCAAGCCTCGAACATAATTAATACTTAATTAATTTCACACATCAACCACGCCCATTAATTACTAAATTAATGGCGGGGGTGGGTCGTAACATCGGCCCCTAATCAAGAAATCCAGAAGTCCTCTTCTGGGCCTATCACTTTGCTCTTATCAATTTCAGAGCAACCATTGAGTGCTACCTTTTCCCACAGGTAGAAATAATTCAAAATGGCAAAAATATTGCGTTTCTTGCCTTCAAGAGCATTGGAGCGACTTCCCAATTATCCCGCAATTTTGTTAATTAATTTAGAGAACATCCGAAAGAAAAAACAACGTAAATGAGAAATAAATAAAAAAACTGAACTGTAAAAGAACATGTGAGCCTGCCGAACTGTGATTCCTAGCTGCCTCATACAATACGCGACATGGCGGACAAATTTTAAAGTTTTCTTCAGGTTTTAGGAGGGGGGTGTCCACTGTAACAATTAATGTATGCATCTTCAATACCGCAGGATTTCAGAGCCATTGCAACTGCTGATGGTTTCACCGAATCAAAGGCTTTTTCATAATCAATAAAAGCCATGCACAATGGAAGTTCATATTCCCTCGCTCTTTCAATTAGTTCTCTCAGTACGTGGATATGATCTATTGTGCTGTAGCCACTCCTGAATCCAGCTTGTTCTCTCGGTTGAGCCATGTCCAGTGTCACCTTCAAGCGGTGTGAAAGAACTTTAGTGAAGATTTTATAAACCACTGATAGGAGGCTGATAGGTCTGTAGTTCCTGAGATCCTCAATGTCACCTTTTTTATGTAGCAAGATCATTGTAGCGTTGTTCCAATTCTCAGGAATTTTCCCTTCGTTAAGGCATCGAGTGAAAATTTGGGCGAGTACTGTTTCGATTTCTCAACTTGCTTCTTGTATGATGTCTACAGTAATTCCATCTTCTCCTGGAGCTTTTCCCCGCTTCATGTTCTTGATTGCATGTGCAACTTCTGCTGGGAGGACTGGAAGAACTCTGGTACTGGTACCTTTCATGATGTCTGGAGTACATGTATCATCCCTTTCATATAATTTGGAGTAGAAATCTTTCACTCTTGTCAAAATTTCGCCTCTATTTCTTGTTACAGAACCATCTTCTTTTCTCAGTGCCATAATCTGTTTTTTTCCCTTACTGAGATGTCCCTTTGCAATCTTTAGGCTTTGGTTGTTTTCAATTGCTTTCCTTACTAGTTCACAGTTGAATTTCCTTACGTCTTCAGTGATACTTTTTCGTACTGTCTTGCATAGCTCTATATATTCCACTTTGGAAGTCACATCTTCTTTAGTTGTCCTCATCACTCTTCTTTTTTGCATCAACATTTTGGTTTTTCCTGATAATTTGTTCACATGCAATTTGTTCTTAGACCCAGCTAATTTTGTTGCTGTTTCAATAAGAGCTTTGGTTACTTTTCTGTTAACTTCAGAAATATCCACTTCTTCCGATGTTAGGCCTTCTAAAGCAGAAAATCTGTTCTTCAGTTCCAACTTGAAGGTATTATGGTGTTTTTTAAGGTTGGTTATGTCAATACATTTTGTTTGTCTTATGAGCTTGCTACGTTCGAGTTTAGTGTTGAGGTGCATCTTACATCTCACCAATCTATGGTCACTGCCTGTGTTGAACTTGTTTAGCACACTGCAGTCTTCTATGACGAATTTTTTGTTACACATAATAAAATCAATTTCACTTGTCGTCCCATTTGGATGTCTCCATGTCCATTTCCTGTGTGGCTTTTTCTTGAAAAAGGAGTTCAAGATGAAAAACCCTTCTGCCTCTGCAAACTCTACGAGAGTATTTCCACGCTGGTTCCTGTTGCCGTGACCGAATTTACCTACTGAAGTTTCATTCTGTTGCTGTTGCCCTATTTTTGCATTGAAATCTCCCATAATTATCTTCAAGTACTGCTTACTTTTATTATTTAGATCACGAATTTCCTCATAAAATTCTTCAATTTCTTCTTCAGCATGACTTGTGGTGGGTGCATAAGTTTGAATAATCTGAGCCTGGTATCTTCTCGAGAGTTGGATAACGAGTCGTGCAGCTCTGTCAGAGGAACTTTCAACTTCTACAACTTTATCCTTCAGTTTCTTGTTTATTATAAATCCAACACCACTAGTTCTGCCAGTATCTGTCCCACGATAGTAGAAGAGATGTCCACTTTTCAGTTCAATGAGATCTTCTCCTTTTCTCCTTACCTCACTTAGCCCGACTATGTCCCACTTGATCCTTTGTAGTTCCTCTTCCAATTCAAGAAGCCTTGAATCAGAAGATAGAAACAGTCCATTATACGTAGCCAAGGTCAGCATCAGATGGCAGCCTAGTCCGGTCCTCCGTTGATTCTTAGCACCCTCTGCCTTCATGTCGCACTGGCCGCTGCCTTGGCCAGGTACATTCCAGCTGCCGGAGACTGAGGGCCAAGATTTAAGTTGTGGAGTCATTTTGGAGGGGTTTGGCCATAATTCACCACGCTGGCCAAGCGGGTTGGTGAGTGTGGGATAGCATTTCCTCTAATCCCGATGGTATAGTTATACCGCTATTGGCGGTCGTCAGAGCCCCTTTAGTGGGAACAGGATGTACCACGAGAAGGCGGGGTTGACATTTGTCAAGGAGAGGCTGTAATGTTACGCATCACTTGACCTTACATCCCATATGCAACATTAATTGCTCTTTGTTCAAGGAAAAACGTATCTGTCTAACGCATAATCGAAGAGACAGTCGTACTGTTATTGCATAAATTCAAAAGAGAGTAAGGATCCGATGTTGAAATAAATGCTAAAACTTTCCATGAAATACTTCATTGTGTGAGTTGTTTCAGTTTCAGGAGGATGAGTCAAAAAACTTGGCAAAAGACAAACTTAGTATTTTTATCAATAGCTGGACTACTGAGCCAATTCGATTTAACATTGAAGCGTCATTTCCTTGGGAAAAAATGCAAAAAAAAAATGGTAAAATTCGTCTATTTTTTACAATGAAATACTTAACTTGGTGTCAAACATATTTCGAAGAAAACCAAACAGAGTTAAAAAAAATCAGAGAACTCGATATCTAACAGAGTTAGTAAAAATAAAAAGCCTAAAAGAAATTCAATCATTATTGCATTTTATTACATTTAATATTTAAGACAGATGGTATGTAATGGAAATTTGACAATATTTTTCGCACCTCTGTGGAAGTATGACGCGATTTGCATATTTTAACACAACTAAACCGAAAGAGCGCCGCCTGGTGTCTCAGTGGTCTACGCGCTGGTTTCTGATCATTCGCCAGAGATGGATCCGGGTTTGCAGTGAGGCATGAATGTCGTGTTTGTCTTACGGCACTGACTCTGTCCCTTCCCTGAAACCAGTGGCCTTAAATTAGGGGAAATGCGACTGCTTACAGCCCATCGAGTTACTCATGGTGGTCGTGAAACCACGAATAAGAAAAAACCGAAAGTGCAAAACATAAACTTACACAAAGCATGAAAAGAAAGATGCTCAACATGTTGAAACAATCGATGAAAGTCGTATTCAGATAAACCGACAACATTTATAAAAAGTTCAGTGTCTTCTTCAAGAAGTCAAATTGCGAAATCAAAACTGTGACGTGCCTGCCCCGCAGGACGCACATGAGATAAAGGCAGATAGCAATGAGAGCACATGTCCGCGTAGCTCAGTTGGGAGAGCGACTTACTCCGGTGCGAGATGACCCGGCGGCTTCGATACCCGGCGTGGACAAAACTGTTTTCTCAAAACATCTAATTTTACTCCAGTGTTGATAATATTTTTATTTAATAGGGCTGACCTTTAAATTGAAGGTACTCAGCAGCCTTTGCGAAATTTGGACACGGAAACAGTTTGTAACAAAGAGTAATAATCCACTAGCTTGTTAGTAATTTTTTTCTCATACCGGCATTTCATAAGAATATTTTTTGTAATTTTTAATAGTTTCTTTAGAATGCTAATGGCACAGTTTTTCCGCTATTTAACTGGCTGCAAATAAAACTGCAAATTTAAAATGAGATACTGATAATTCAATATTTGTTTAGCTAATACGGCAAGGGAAAAAAGGTTTCATATCCTTTCGCTGTTTTTTACTTCTGTAGTCAGTGTGCAATGTCATAATACGAAAAATGAAAATAAAGTTATTCCATGTTTTCTCTGTGTTATTTTTTTCTTCTTCTTCCTAGGCTTACACATCAATCAGCGCTGATCAGATTTACATCATCGGCCATTCCTTTGGTGCTCATGTGGCAGGCATAGGTGGACAACGACTATATGCAAGGACTGGAGTCAAAGTGGGAAGAATAACAGGTACTGACATAGATATATCTTTCATTCCTTTTCATTACATAAACTTCAAATCCGTCCGAGATTTAAAACGTCACTGCAGAGCTGATAAAACGTTTGTTATGTAATATTTTACAAATATTTTAAACAAACTGTACTAACTAAAATATAACCACATTTTACTTATCATAATTTAACAATCTTAAAGAATAGTAGCTTTATGGATAATAGTTTTTCCATCCTTTAGTGTTTTTTAATATTAATAACAAATACTTTTTAGGAAATAGGCAATAGTGACAAAATTTCCTTTTTGTTCTCCGCAATTAGTTTCTTCGAAATGTTCTTGTGCTGCCGTACCCATTGGTGCGTGCGGCCAGTCCAAGAACAGCACCAAAGAACAGCCAGCACTGCCAACACTGATCCAGATCTTATGAACTGAAAGTATATCTGGGATTTAAATTCATTGGAGCATTTTAGCACATCGTGAAAACAGCGTTTTGCTACAATGGAGTGTCAACGAATGGATTTCCAAGGTCAAAAATGGTGCAAAGTATAAAGAAGGAATGGGATGCCTATCCAAGTCTACTGCTGACGACATCGTTGAACAACTCCGTGCAATGGTTCTGCCAAACAGACGGGTGGCAATCGATGAAGTGGCAAATCATACGCAAACTAGCCATCGTTCTGCCTATGAATCATCAGTAAAAACTAGTAAAATCTGATGCCATTTTGCAAATCAGATGACTTTAGTAAAGTACGTAGATGCCATAGTAAAGTCTGACAACATAGCTCTCAAAGCTTTACACAGAACTGCACAAAGAAAACGCCTGCAGATCAGCTAACGCATTTTGGATGGCTATACGGTAATGAAGGTGATGCCAGTTTGAAAAGAATCATCACCGTATTGGGTCCACCATTAAGAGCAATATAATGAACGCCCGATCATTGAATGAAACATCCGGGATCATCAGCCAGGAAAAGTTCAAGGCTGAAGAAAATTCTGGGAAACTGTTGTTCAACTTCTTCCTTTTTTTCTTTTCTTTCTTTCTTTTCTTTTCTTTCTTTCTTTTCTTTTTTTTTTTTTTTTTTTTTTTTTTTGGAAAGAAGGGGCTCAAAAAGGCTTATACTGGAACACCGTGAGGGGAGGTGCTCAATAACGAACAATATTTCACTGTTACAGCGTGGTACTAAGTGACAGCTTGACTCCCGCAATTAGAAGCAAACTTCAAGGACTGCTATCAGAAAGCATTTTGTTGCTGCGCGACAATCCTCGTCTTTATACTGCTTTTCACACTGTTGAAACCCCCCATCAAGTGAACCTTGAGGTATTGGAGCATCCTTTGTAGAGTACTGACCTCGCTCCCGTTTAATTATCACATATTTTACCCACCGAAAGACGTCTTAAGGGACGTTGATTTGTCAAGGATCAAGAAGTGATTGTGGCGGCGCATTCGCTGCTCGTCTCGGAAGAAAACATTATTTTTCTGCTGACGTCATAAAGAAGCTCGTGCAACAGTGGACCAAATTCGTCCAAAGAGAGAGAGACTGTGTTGCAAAATGAAGTGGCCGCCCCAATAGCCGAGTGTTCTTAATGACTGGCTTCTGATCATTCGTCCGATATGGGTGAAACATAGGTGGTGTTGTTGTCCAATGGCGCTGGTTCTGTGGCTTCCGAGGTACCAGTGGCCCCAAATTAGGGACGGGCAATTGCTTATAACTCTACGAGTTTCTCGTAATGGTCCTAAAACCCTGAAACAAAACAAAATGGACTGCTATCAGTCCATTTGTTTTGTCCTAGTAAGTTCTCAATTGTTTTTAAAAAAACATTTTGTAAATACACTGCTGATGACTACTGACTCATCCCCGTACGATTCGTGCTTGTTTCGTTAAAGGAACTATGTTAAAATCTAGATTTCACGGCAAAATCCTTTCTGAAATGTGATTATTTTTTAGGTCTGACTCCATACTGACCTGGCTTCATAGGAGCTCATCCCGATAGGAAACTAGATCCAGGTGATGCCAAACTTGTGGATGTCATTCAAACTGGACAAGGACCCTGCGTTCCACTTGGTAAGTGGTGTTGATATATTTTTAGCTTAAAGATTTACACTTTATTTTAATGATCGGACAAAGAGTACACCTCTACTTATTTGTTAAGGAAGTGTGGTGTAGACTCGAATAATCTACAACGTCATGCAAAAATAATTTGTCTAAAGCACCCTGATGTTCATTATCTCAACAAACTAAAATTAAAGTTTCAAATTTCTTACTTTACAAAATGACAGCGTCTTTTCAACTCAGACATGTCCTGTTCGTGGTGCAGGTTAGCCATGCTTATGCTATACAAAACCTATAAATGACGCCGACAAGATATGAAAAGTAAGAGAAAAACAACGGCTGCATCATCGCAAAGCCAGAATCTATTCTTCAATACCATCAGATAAGAAAATTAATTAGTACAGCATGACATTTCTGGTATTGATGGCTCAGTTGTTGAACATCGTTAAGCCGAAGCAAGACTAACATTCATAAAGACAAAGAGAAGATCAAACACTTTTAGTGACAGTGATTTAACTCTGATGCATTGGTACAAAAAAGAATAAAAGTCAGACAGAATTAAAAGCAGTTCACTTGAGTTGGAGCAGAGTAACCGCTGCTTCGTTATCATAAATAAGTCAGATTGTTGAAAGTGAGGCGAAGAGATTTTTTGCGCACACTTTATGCAATGGCTGCAGAATGCATACAAGCATCCCAATAAAAAAAGTACAGAAAAACAGAAAATTGATGAAAATCAAGGCTAAGAGGAGACCGAGACATTCCGAGCTTTAAAAGCAAAATAATTCAACTTCTTAAAAAGTCAAGAAGACATTAAACAAGATCCTTTATATTTTCCAAAGTCTTTTTATTATCATTCCTCAAAAGTAGAAACCCTTTCTGCCTGGTTCTTAGGGACGCAAAATTTTTCACCATAAATTTGGTGTCTTTGCATAGATCTTTGTTCTTTTGTGTCCACAAGTATGAAACACCGTACCGCACAGTATACGTCAAGCTCCTTTCCTTATGTTCATTACCTTTCAGTAATTGTGTGTTAACTAGATATTTCTGGTTGTTGCTTTAATTTTAAGCACCAGTGGTGTACACTATATTGACAAAAGTCACCTGACACCCCTTCAAAACCAAATGAACGGATCCGCTGCGTTCTTAAGATGCGCGATACAGCTGCAAACGGTATAAAAACAAGCCTACAGCTGACCGCGATCATATCGCGCTGCGAGGTTGAGTGAAAATGTCGCAGCGAAACTGACTTCGGGAAAGGAAAGATTGTTGGGCTTTATATCAGTGGGTTGTCCACAACAGAAATCGAGAGGCGTTTAAGCATACCCAAGTCAACTGTTTTGGATGTACTTAATAAGTGGAAGACACATGGCGTTCCTGAAGCAGCAAAACATACCGGCAGACCAAAGAAAATCAGTGATAGAGGACGTCGAAGCCTCGGGAGAGTCGTTACAGCTAATTGACGGAGTATGAGTACAGACTTCAGTGTACAAGTAAGTAACAATGCTGGAGCCTCGATATGTACAGACCTCAAAAAAAAAACGAGCCACTCCCCTTTACTTTCGAACCGTTTGTTGCATGCAAACAAGTAAGGTACCATTGGAAAGCACTTGAAGGAAACTATCGCGTGATGTGAAGAAACATGCTAATTAAGCAAATTAACATGCTAATTAGCTCTTTGTCTCCGAATTTTTCCATATAAGATATATGTTATTTTACGCGTATTCTATTCGGCACATAATAAAACCCTTAAATTCCAAATTTCATACGAATCGAAAAAAAAAAAAAAAAAAAAAATACGCGTACAGTGAGCTACGGAAAAAAGATGCCGCTAATGTTAAACTGCAAAAGTTGTTTTGGACTTGTATCATTTAATCAAGAACAGATACAGTGATTCGGTGTTGCAACAGTAAAACACAAAGAGGTCCAGATAATATGAGCCGCTATACAAGAACAGAATGGGCATATTAAGGAAATTATAAATTATGAAATATGATCATGAGAAAAAAAGAATTATGGCCATATCTGGTTAATTGTCCATTAGATAATATTATAAAATCCTTAAATCCAAATTTTCAGCGTGGTAGCATAAAATCTTGCTGAGATATACGCGAAAACTTTAAGTTGCATTGATTAAGGGGCCGTGCATAAAAAAACATATTTTCCTCTACTTACTGTAAAACGGTTTACCCCGCAATACTGAGAAATGCTTAGGAGAAAGTGTTTTTACGTGAAGTTGGTTGAAAGAAGCAGTAATAATGCTGTATTCCTAAAATCAGAATTGCAATTTTTAATGATGGCATGTTAATAGTTTTGCACAAAAATAACTTACGACATAGTTCGTGCAATTGCATATTTAATGTTTTCCTAGTGGTTACATAGCTTACTCTTGTATATTGTTTAATTCAAGAACGAAGACAAACAGTACGTTCCACAAAACGAAAGTTTCGTATGTGTTTTCCGTATATTTTTTTACATAAATACCGATACAGTTTCGTTAAATTACACTGGTCAACAACAAAAAAAAAAAAAAAAAAAGAATTCTGGCCTGGACTTTTGCAGCTGTTTTAGGCCAATTTCAGGGTGCTGATTCCAAATCTGATCTCAGATTTGCTCTATCACATCTCATTTTTATGCTATCGGCATATCCTATTTTCTTTGATTTTACCCGAAATTAACTCTTTGTCACTTATTATTGCAAATTGCTGCAAGACAGTAACTGCTTTAATGTTAAAATATGGTGTTGTATTTTTAGGATAGTGTGTTTATAATATCATTGTATGTAGATATCCACATTTATTTAATATTTTGCTTCTGCAGGTCGTGATCTAACAATGGCTACAACATCCGAAAGAAGGAAATGCAGTAATGACCCAGATATCTTCTGCTACATCTGTGGCAGCTTCACTTTGCAGGATCAAAGGCGCAACATCAATACCTTTGTCAAGAAGGTTTATCTTGCCTACTTTAAAGTACGACTTGGAGACCAAGACAAAAATTAGGCTCCTCACAAAGTGTGTAAAACCTGTGTTGAAACTTTGCGATCATGGTCTAAAGGAAAGAATGCCAAGCTGAAGTTTGGTGTGCCAATGATTTGGAGAGAACCTACAAACCATTTGGATAAATGCTACTTCTGCCTTGTCATTGTAAAAGATTTCAATAAGAAAAACAAACAACACTTACAATACCCAGATATCCCATCTGCCAGATGACCAGTTGAGCACTGTGAGGAAATACCTGTGCCTGTATTTACTGAGCTACCAGAGATTGATGTTGAATCCCTCAGTTTAGCTGCTTCTACAGATGATGATGATCATGATGCTGAATATACGCCATCTGATGCAGATTGTGATAAAATTTCTCTGTTTAGTCAGCCTGAACTGAATGACCTTGTAAGAGATTTGTATTTGTCGAAGCAGTCTGCTGAATTGTTGGCTTCCAGGCTGCAAGAGAAAGGACTACTCAGACCTGGCACTAGTGTCTCCTTTTATCGTAACAGAGAAGCAGCACTTCGAAAGTACTTCCATTCAGATGGTCAACTTGTTTATTGTAATGATGTTGAAGGGCTTCTTCTCCATATGGGACTGCCCGCATATGATTCAAGTGAATGGAGACTTTTTATTGACAGTAGTAAAAGGAGTTTAAAATGTGTGTTACTTCACAACAGAAATATATATGGTTCAATCCCAATAAGACACTCTGTAAAAATGAAAGAAGAGTATGCCAACATCAAGATTGTTCTAGATAGATTGGAATACCACGTTCATGGATGGGTAATTTGTGTTGATTTGAAAATGGTTAATTTTCTGCTGGTTCAGTAAGGAGGTCACACCAAATACCCTTGTTTCCTGAGCTGCTGTGACAGTAGGGCTACATTAGAACACTGGGTTAAAAAGAACTGGCCACCAAGAATCAGTTTGACGCATGGAGACAAGAACATCAAGAATGAGCCTCTGGTTGATAGGAATAAAATTGTATTTCCCCCACTGCACATAAAACTTAGGTTAATGAAGCAATTCGTCAAAGCTCTTGATCACACTGGAGACTGCTTCAGCTATATATGTTCTACCTTTTCAAGTCTCAGTGCCAAGAAGAAGAAGGCAGGAATATTTGATGGCCCTCAAATAAGAACACTTATCAGGGATCCACACTTTGTTACAACAATGACTGCGGCAGAGGCTAGAGCTTGGAATGCATTCTCTGATGTGGTGCGGAATTTCCTTGGGAACAGGAAAGCGGACAACTATCGAGAGATTGTGAAGGAGCTGCTCTTGAGTTTCCAAGCACGTGGATGTAAAATGAGCATCAAGGTTCACTACTTACATAGTCGCTTGGCCTAGTTTTCAGAGAACATAGGTCACGTGCGCGAAGACCAAGGTGAACGCTCTCATCAAGACATAAAAGTTATAGAAGAACGTTACCAAGGCCGATGGGACTCAAACATGATGGCAGATTACTGCTAGTCCTTGATGAGAGGCATTCCACAAGCTGTACATCGGATATCGTCAAAGAAGAGGTCGTTTACGCAGATGTAACATCACTATTGTTAATAACCTTTTTGTACATATTTTTCTTGTCTTCACAATTCAATTCTTACATGGTAATATGCATTCACTCACATTAATATGCAGTCACTCTCACAACTTTGTGCTACGCCTCATTAAATGTTTGTTTCATTATTATTATATATTGTATCTTATCTTATTCTTGTATGTATGTCTGTTTAGCTATTCGTATATGAGCATAAATTTGCTGTTTTTATTGAAAATGCAATATTTGATATATCAAAAACCTGATGTGATAGACAAAAACTGATGCCAGATTTGGAATCAGCACCCCAAAATTACCTTAAAACCATTTGAATACCTTATGCCAGAAAAAGTGTGTTGACCAGTGTTATGAAACTGTGGTCATGAAAATGAAAACTGCAAATTGTTTCCTGCGCGAGTGAACCAGTGTGCTTGGTTTTTTAGCACGTCTTTTGTAAAAAAAGATCGTGCTTATGTTATCGGTTTCTCCGTCCGTCCACCCGTCCACCTGTAGACACCATATCTCTGCAACTATTAGTCCGATTTGAAAAATTCTTTTTGCATACGGAAGCTTGAAATGTGCAAATGATGATGCTTTATTTCGTTTTTTTTTTTTTTTTTTTTGTTTTTTTTACGATGTACAATTTTGCCTCTAGAGGGCATAAATGCAGATGATGTTGAATTCAAAATTCATTTTATTACATATATTTGCTTATATACACTGACGGGGAAAAAAATCCCAACACCAAGAAGGGGTTGTGTTAGATAAACGACAGTTGGTAGGCGGTGAGAGTACATCTGTAAGATGACGTCTATGCAAATTTCGCGCTCGGCGCATAAGTGTGGCGCTAGTAGCGCCCATCGGAACATGCAAAGCAGGTTTGTTGTAAATACGCGCTGTAACGTTCGTGAGCGTTAGTTATCGTTGAGATTCGACGTAGGGTGTTGATGTTAGTCAAGAATGCCTTTAAGAAGACGAAGAAGCCATTATCAACAGCTCACAGAGTTTGAATCAGGTCGTGTAATAGGGCTACGAAAAGGTGGGTTTCTTTCCGCAATATTGCAGAACGATTTGGCAGGAATGTAGTCACTGTGCATGATTGTTGGCAGCGGTGGTCAAGGGAAGGTACTGCCTCAAGAAGACCGGGTTCCAGCCGGCCACGTGGCACTACTGAGAGGGAAGACCGCCGTGTACGGCGTATGGCCGTGGCGCATCGTACCGCGTCTGCGGCAGCAATTCGAGCTGCAGTTGCCACCACAGTGACACAACGAACTGTTACAAATCGGTTACTTGAAGGACAGCACCGAGCCAGACGCCCTGTAGCGTGCATTCCACTTACTCCATACCACTGCCGTTTGCGACGTCAGTGGTGTCAAGCTAGAGCTCATTGGAGGACGGAGTGGAGATCTGTTGGGTTTTCTGATGAAAGTCGGTTCTGCCTGGGTGCCAGTGATGGCCGTGTGTTGGTTAGAAGGAGACCAGGTAAGCGCCTGCAACCAACCTGTCTGCGGCCGAGACACACTGGACCTACACCTGGAGTTATGGTCTGGGGAGCAATTTCCTATGACAGCAGGAGCACTCTCGTGGTTATCCCACGCACCCTGACGGCACAGTTGTACGTCGGTCTGGTGATTCAACCTGTTGTGCTTCCATTCATGAACAGCATTCCAGGGGTGTTTTCCAACAGGATAACGCTCGCCCGCATACCGCTGTTGTAACCCAACATGCTCTACAGAGTGTCGACATGTTGCCGTGGCCTGCTAGATCACCAGATCTTTCACCAATCGAGCACGTATGGGACATCATTGGACGACAACTCCAGCGTCACCCCCTACCAGCATTAACCGTCCCTGTATTGACCGACCAAGTGCAACAGGCATGGAACTCCATCCCACAAACTGACATCCAGCACCTGTACGACACAATGCATGAATGTTTGCGTGCTTGCATTCAACATTCTGGCGGTTACACCGGTTATTAATGTACCAGAATTTCACATTTAAAATGGCTCTTCTCGTGCTTACAATAAGCTGTGATCTTGAAACTTTAATCGATTAAATATGTTACCTATACAAATGTATTGCCGCCATTTCATTCCTCTACAACTATTTTTTCGTGGTGTTAGGATTTTTTTCCGTCAGTGTATATTTGCATTCGATTGAAAATTTTCTTTTATGTTTAGATTCCATTTATGTCGAAGAGTGTTTTAGGTATACTTACTTTCTCAAATTACGCCTAGATTTTCAGCTAGGGAGCGTAAAAGTAAATTACGTTTTTCCCGACATCTCTTCTCCTAAAACTCCGATTTGAAAAATAATTTCTTCAGCGGACACAGCTTCTGATGGAAAATATTTTGCGAATAATTTCTAATTTTTGTTAAAGAATACTTTGGCCACCAGGGGGCGTAAGTGTTAATTTTTGCTTCTGATGTATTTGCCATAAAATCTGAGCGTCTAAAATATCGATTGAAGAAATTCATTTGTCTACTCACGTCGACAAACCTTTTTGGAATATTTTCTATTTAAAATATTGCTTGGTTTCGCCACCAGGGGGCGTAGACGTATATCTTTTTTTTTTTTTTTTTGTCAGTGTCTCTGTTTCTAATGGTCTGATTTGAAAAATTCTTTCTTTATTGCATAGAGTTACTGGTGTGATATGTTTTCCATGTAATTTCAAAATTTTGAAGTAATTCACAGACTTTCCGCCAGGGACGTAAAGGTAAATTACGTTTCTACCGATATCTCTGCTTCTAAAACTGCGATTTGAAAAATTCTTTCTGCACCGGATACAGTTCCTGATGTGAAATCCTTCGCACATAATTTCTAATTTTTGGAAAAAAAAATGTTTTGGCCACCGGTGGGCGTAAATATTAATTTCTGCTTCTGATGTATTTACAGCAAAATCTGAGCTTCTAAAATCTCGATTGCAAAAAATTCGGTTGTGGGCCGATACTACTCACGTCGACAGACCTTTTAGGAATATTTTCTTCTTAAAATAATGCATGGTTTCTACGCCAGGGGGAGTAGATGTATATCGTATTTTTGTCAATATCCCTACTTCTAGGAGTCCGATTTGAAAAATTACTTCTTTGTTGGATAGTGCTTTTGATACGAAATGTTTTTCATGTAAATTAAAAATTTTCATGTAAATCATAGACTTTCCGATAGGGGCGCAAAGGTAAATTGTGTTTTCCTCTATATTTCAGCTTCTAAAACTCCGATTTGAAAATTTCTTCCTGTATCGCATACAGCTCGTGATGGAAAATGTTTTTTATATAATTTATAATATTTGGTAAAGCATGGTTTGGCTAGCAGGGATCACAAGTTCTAAATTCTGCTTCTGGTGTATTTGCTGCAAAATCTGAGCTCCTGAAAACTCGACTTAAAATTGTTTTTTCTTGGACAGATACAGCTCACATTGAAAAATCTTTTGTGAATACTTTCTTGCTAAAATAATGCATGGTTTTCCTGCTAGGGGTCGTAGACGCGTATCTTATATTTGTCCATATCTCTGCTTCGAAAAGTCCGATTTGAAAATTCTTTCTTTGTTGGAGAGCGCTTCCGCTGCCAAATGTTTCTCATATTAATTCAAATTTTTCTTAAGTAATAAGTCTGAAACCAGAGGGCGTAAGGTCGCCATTGCGTTTATAGCAGTATCTGCGGGGTTAAAACACCTATTGAAAAACTTCTTTCTTCGGTCAGATACTATTTTTTGCCAGCCTGGTTCCATTGACTTTGTATAGCTTTGATAAATTTAATTTGCGTCAGAGCGGATTCAAAAGACGTGCTCATTACACCCGAGAATTCGGTGTCATCTTTCCTGTTTTTTTATATTGCAGATTTGCTCATGTGTCCATTCCGTCTCGAATTATGGTATAATTATGGTATATGGTATAATACGCATGTAATTGCATAATGTTTCGATACATTGATATATTCCATTGTAGTTATACTGCTTAAACTGTCTGCAATATACCAAACGAAACTGCCTTTCACTGCAATACAGAAGCCGAATCTACATGTGTAGCTTTGATCTGCACGCAAATTGCCTCTTCGGCATTAGTCGTTTTTGACAACCGGTTAAGAAAATAACCGTAACCAGTAGCGTTTGGAGCATTAAGCTTACTTACCGTAGTTGAATACGGATCTGATTGCATTTTTCTTTTCTTTTTGTTTTCCTTTTCATTTCTTCTACACATATAAATAAAATAATAACTGGTTATACTCTACGAAAAAAAAAAACAGTTATATTCTGAGAATTTCGTAGTTTAAGGAAAAAGGAAAAAGAAAGTTCCCAAATCATGTTTCTTCAGCATGCGCATGAAATAATAAAAACACACTGTTACCTACTGTATTGGAACTCTCAATTTTTAGACTTAAATGAGAAAAGAAACTGGTTTGACAATCTAAAATAAAGATTTTAGGTTTGCAAAGGAAATCTTAAAATTAAATTTCCTACGACAGAATTCTATTTATAATTCTGACAGAATCTGGGACCGACCAGCCATCAAGTCTGCGGTTTTTCCGGGAGTTTCCACTGCCTCCCTGGGTTTGGGGACGCCAATGCGTAGATGGTTCCCTGTCAAGTCTGTCCCGGATGTACTTTGTCTGTTTCTCCTCATGCTGGCAGTAGCAGAAAAATGCATTTCCCAAGCCGTCTGGTCAACGTGGGAAATTAGACAATTGCCCTCCCGAATAAAGAATTGGAAGATACCTATAGCCAGACGTGGCTGTAAAAAGGGTTCACAGACAGACAGAAAGACCATAGGATTCTAAATGAAAAATTTTATATGTCGTTTATGAACGACAAAGTAGAACTAAAATTTGTGACGTGAGTCTTTCCTGTTTCAAAAGAGTTGATCGTGTGGTGTAATGCATCTCTGACGTCATGTTAGAATGATTTACATGAGATGGCGTTACACCAGCAGCTATTAAAAATCAGTCCTTTTTGCTATAAAAACAAAGCAAAGTGTTATACGCGTCCGCTTTGGACGACAAAATGGGACAAACGTTCATACTTTCGAACAAAGAAATTTTTATTATTTTAAATTGACACGTGGAATTAATACATGAGAGGTGCAAATTTAAATTACAAGACAGCTGCTCCCATTAATTCGTATGTTAAGAACGATTTCTATGAAAGAAAAGTGAGTTTTTGAGGTGGAAAATAACAAATCATTTGGAAGAGATTGCACAATTTCGTAGCATTTTGCGAAAGTCATTTCCAAAAATTGGGTGATCATTGCGTTCCTTATATGTTCCGAATGTGTGCCAACCTGTTCTGCGTGTATTTCCAAAGCTCTTTCGACCATAAAATGCTTTACTAGTATTTTTACATAACACATTCCGGACACTTCGTGGCAAAAGCATGTAACACTCTCGTAGCACACTGCGAATACATTTTCCGGAATTACTTTCTCGATGTGTTTCGAATGAGTTGTCAACCTTCTTTCAATATGTTCAACTGGGAACACATTGATGTGCTATATATTCCGAAATGCCACGAACGGCTAGAAAAAAAATTCTCGAAATAGGTCATGGATCAAGCATCTGCATCCTTTTAACTGTACTAATGCCCTAATTTACTTAAATAGTGGATTTTGGGTAAGTGAAACTTGATTTCAAACATGTCATGTGTCTCTTGTAGCACATAGACATTAATCTGTAACCGTTCAGTAGGTTGACAGAAGCGCCAATCCTTATATATTCCATGGTATATTGGGTTGGGGCGAATGAAATGTCCGGCGCGAACAAGTAGTGAAGACAGGCCCCCACCACAGCGGAATGGAACCACCCACAGGAGTTGCGGGTATTACGTCACAGAGTTATTATGAATAGCAAGCATGTGTGTGAAGAACAAGGTTCAGGCATGGTTTGTTTTAACGTAACGTGGCTTGCGAAGGAAACATTCGGGCGCCGGATTTGAGAGTCATCTTCCTGTATGAATTTTATCTGGGCCATTCTGCAGGAATTGCCACTCGAAACGTTAACAAAGCCTTTGGGGATAATACGGCCAACGAACGAACCAGTATGCGTTGGTTTGTGAAGATACGGACCTGCAAAACGAAGCACATCTTCACTGACCTGTTGCTGTTTCTGACAATATTCTGTTACGTGTGGTTGAAGTGGACCCCGAAAAACTTGCCGTGAGATAACGGCAGTGGTAGGTGTCCACCACAGGACAGTTGTTCGGCGCCTGGCTGCGCTGGGTAAGGTCAAAACGCTGGACATGTGGCTGCCGCATGAGTTGACAACTGACCATTGCTAGGCGTTTGGAAGTGTGCACATCGCTGCTTGCCAGGAATAAAAAGAAACGCTTACTGCATCAAAACATCATCTGTGATGAGAAGTGTGTCCTTTATGATAATCGGGAACGATCTGCATAATGGTTAAACAAGGCAAAGCCAGGTGGACGGCATCCTAAGCAACCCCTGCACTCGAAGAAGATGATGTTCCTTGTCTGGTGGTCCACAGCCGGGATAATTCATCGGAGTTTCTTGGCAAGGGGCCAAGCCATCACTGCAGAACGTTATTGTGCTGAATTACACCAGATCCACCGGAAATTGCTGCAGAAACAACCGGCTTTGGTCAACAGACATAGTGTTCTGCTCCAGGACAACGCTCGTCATCATGTCGCACAACGAACGATGCTGACATGAGTGCCTTGGGATATGTAGCATTGCCTCATCTTGCCGACTTGTCTCCGACAGACTATCATCTATTTCGTTGCCTGGATCACTTCCTGTCCGGGAAACAGTTCACGACAGACAACGAGGTTCAACGTGCAGTTGATGACTTCTCCGGGTCGCGGCCACAAGACTTCTTTCGTTCCGTGTTCATGTCCTTGCCGAACAGATGGCAACCATGTGTCAATGACGAGGGGGATTATTTTACCTAGGTAAGTTGTCCTACTTTTTCCGTTCTCGCTGTCCACGTGTGCTGGTCCTTTGCCGGACATTTCATTCACACCAGCCCAATGCGTATAAGAGTTGACGACTTTAATCATTGTGACAAAGTTCTTTTTCACGGTTCGGTATATCAGAGCAGAGCATAAACTATATTTGCGGGTTCATTTTATTAGGTCAGACCAGTCCCTGCCCTAATTTGGACTATTTGGACTCCATATTCATGTGTGGCTGTATCCGGTTCGAATGTGGACTTTTCAACTGGTTCTCATAATATGTGACCAATGACAAGCAGCATAAAGTTTTATACGTATTTCCGGTTATATTTTATATTTACAGCCTCGTTCTCTATATTTGTGCCTTCCAAATATTTGAAATAAAAAGAATGATGACAACGAATTTCCTGTTGTAATCAGCACATCTCTTGGACCGTTTCTGACACGAATTATATTTTTCAAAGTTATTCAAAGTCAATGTAAGCCTTTAAAAAGTATCAACCGGATTTTTGCAATCAATAAATCATCCAGAAATGAAAACTTCTACATTTCTTCATTTCTTTTAACACCGTCTAAAACCTACGATACAAAAATTAATTAACAAATAGCCCACAAATATTTTATTTTCTCATAGCAGAAGGATATCGGTGACAGATTTTCAAATCGAACAGCTAAAACAACAAATATAGGAAGAAATATGATATAACTCTACGCCTTCTAGCTCAAGAATTTTGGATAATAGGAGAGTTGAAAGTAGGCTTGGAATATTCTTCGTGGAAAAAGCAATGCTAAGGAAAGATAACTTTTCAATTTTTCAATTACGTCTCCCGCAGAGGTAGCGAAAAAGAAAAAAGCATTGGCCCTTACACCACCTATCGGGAAATCTGCGCATTATTTAAAGAGGATAATTTACCACATCTCTATTGTCGTGAATGGCATACAGTAAAAAATGCAATTTCTCATTAGGGTTTTTAGAAGCAATGATACAGCTGCAAACAGAAGTACAAAAGTACCACCTAGCGACAACACTGTGAACTATAAAAGTCCTCAAATACTAACCTAAAGTGTTCCACAAGGTAAATAGAATCCGATGTTGAACGATTTTTTTAAATCGCACATTTAAAAGTAGAGATATTAAGAAAAACGTTGGCGTCCCCTAGCGGCGAAATTTTGCATTATTTTGGTAAGAAAATACGCTCACAGAGCTTGCACATTTAGTAGTATCTGACCGAAGAAAGAAGTTTTTCAATCGGGGTTTTAGTCTCTCAGATATTGCGGTAAACGGATAAGTGAGCTTACGCCCTCTCGCGGCAAACTTCTTCGTTAAGAAAAATTTGAAATTACATGAGAAGCATTTCGCCGCGGATATGCTCTCGAACGAAGGAAGAATTTTTATTTTAATATCGAACTCTTAGGAGCAGAGCTATTGACAAAAATAAGATTTGCACGCTTCCTCGCGGAAAAACTATACATCATTGTAAGAAGAGAGTATTCTGAAAATGTCTCCCAAAGAGAGCGAATGGGTCCACGAAAAAATTTTTTTCATTCGAGCTTTCAGGTTCTCAGATTAAGATGCAAATGCATCAGAAGCAGAAATAAACCCTTACGCCCCCTGGTGGCCAAAAAAAATTATTTACGAAATATAAGAAATTATATGCAAAACATTTCCCATCAGTAGCTGTAAGGGATACAGGAAGAATTTTTCAAATCGGAGTTTTAGAAGTAGACATATCTGGGAAAATACAATTTACCTTTACGCCCCCTAGCAGAAAGTCTATGAAGTACTTGAAAAATTTGGAATTATATGAAAAACATTTCGCATCAAAAACTATATGCAACAAAAAAGGAATTTTTCAACTCGGTATCTTAGAAGCAGAGATATTAACAAAAATATTATATACATCTACGCTCCCTGGCGGAGAAACCATACATTATTTTAACAAGAAAAAATTCCAAAAAAATTATCGACGTGAGTGGTGTCGGTCAAAAAAAACAACTTTTTCCAATCTAGATTTTAAAAGCTCATATTTTGCTGCAAATACATCAGAAGCAGAAATTAACACTTAGTGGCCAAATCGTTCTTTAGCAAAAATTAGAAATCACATGCAAAAGATTTCCCACCAGGAGCTGTATCCACTGAAGAAAGAATTTCTCAAACGGGAGTTTTAGAAGTATAGATTTCGGGGAAAACGCGATTTACTTTTAAACCCCTAGCGTAAAATCTATGAGTAACTTGAAAAAGTGGCTATACTTGAAATGCTTTTCGACATCAATGGAATTGAAAAGTAAAAGAATTTTTTTCAATCGGTTGTTCAGAAGCAAAAACGTATGTAATAAAATGTGTTTCGATTTCGATGTCATCTGTGTTTTCGCCCTCTAGCGGCGAAATTGCACATCGTGAAAAAAAACCGCAATGAAGGATCATTATTGGCACATTTCAAGCTTCTCAATGCAAAAAGAATTTTTCAAATCGGGCTAATAGTTGCAGAGATATAGAGTCCACAGACGGACATACAGACAAACCGATAACACAAATACATCTTTTTTTACAAAAGACGTTCTAAAAAATCGTATTTCGTGGTTCTGTTTCAATTTCCTATTATGAAACAATTTTTTAATGATATGCGAATACTCAGTGCCTTGAGAAAGTGTAATGATCGGAAACAAGAATATTCAAAACAAATTTCAGCTTGCACAGATTCGGGTTTTCCATTATTAGAAAAATACACACTTTTTATTTTAGCACTAATTCAAGTTATTAGCAGGAATAAATGGTGTTGTTGTAAAGGCAAGAGTAAATGAACTCCGTCCCTGGATGGCTGAGGTTATTGTACACTGTGAGGGCTTTTGTTCGTGGTCCTCTGCTTCCAATTTGTAGGAGGTTCCGTTCAAGACGCAGACTTCCCTGCATTATCACTCTTCTTGCAGGGAAGGAAACATTCAAGGTGTGTTTCCCAGATAAAGATATATGGATGCCCCCTCTAACTTTATTTGCAAATATATTCGTTATTAATCATCCGATTTGGGTGATATTTAAGATTTAGGGGTTTTCCCATGTGCTAAATAGAATGCGCATAAAATAACATAACCCTTATATGGAAAAAGTCGGAGTAGTGAGCTAATAAACATTAGCATTTTTATTTGCATCACGTGATAGTTCCCTTTGAGTGCTTTCCAAAGGTAATTTACTTGTTTATCTGCGGCAAATGATTCGAAAGTTAAAGGGGGTGGCTCGTTTTCCGTTTTTTTTTTTTTTTTTTTTTTTTTTAGGTCTGTACATGTACCCTTCGCAGAGAACTTCATTCCATGAGTTACCGTGGTCGTGCTTCTGCTCATAAGCTTTTCATCTCCACTCGGAATGCTACTCGTCGTTTAGCATGGTATAAAAAACATTTATCGTGGACTGTAGATTAATGGAAACGGGTCCTGCGGACTGATGAATCCAGATACATGATCCATCAGTCTGATGGCCGTGTGTGCCTATGGCGGCAGACGGGGGAACGCTATTTACCAGTATACTGTTCCTGCTGTCAAGTCTGGAGCTGGCAGTGTACTCGTGTGGGGATGTTTTTCATGGTATCGTTTCGGCCCACTGGTTATCGTGGACATACCTGTTAACCAGTACGTCCACCTCAATATTCTGGACAATTATGCCCTACTAACTCTGTGGCAATACTATGGAACCAAGCCTTGTTGGTACCAGCAGGATATTGCGCCGAGCCATAAAGCAAGGACTTTTACTTCGTGGTTTGACGATAATTCCGTTTCGTGTGTGGACTGGCCAGCACGGAGCCTTGATCTTCCCAGAGAGCATTTATGGGATGAATTAGAGCACCGCATAAGAAGTTTAGAACCAAGGCCTACTACTAAGCAACATTTAGCAGTAGCATTGTGAACTGAATGGAAGCGCTGTGTTCCAAAACCTTGTCGAAAGCATGTCTCGAAGTGTCAATGCATGCATTAATGCCAAAGGTGGACCGACACCGTACTAATGCATGTCAATAAATGCTAAGTTTTGTTCGGCTTCTAGGTGTGTTCGGTGACTTCTGTGAATATAGTGTACATATCATACACATGTTTTTTCCCTTCTTCTTCCTCTTTTTCTTTTATTTGTGGATAACATGAACTCTCATGCAGACTGTTAAAGCTTTCATTTTTATCCGTACCTCAGATGGGCAAGTTTCTTTCGAGGTCAATTTAAATAATATCATATGACACCGATTGTTTCCTCATATGACTGCTTTCGACGATTGAACAGAAGTGAGACATCCGGAGTTCTCCTCGGATAGAAACATCATCTGCTCTTGAATGCGAGACTTCAGCCAATATCTCGTGACTAGTGGAACTTGAGTAGCGCAAGGTGTGGCCCAACAATTATTGTGTGACGTTCACAGTAATTTTACATATTTTTTGAAAACTTATACGACCTTCTAAGTGCAACTGTTTTTAATTGTTACATATCATTTTGAATTTTCATGCCCTACTCAGTATAATGTAAATCGTTTTCAATTTTATTACATGGCATTCTTACAGTAACTTCAATTCACTGCAGAAGCAAATTCTTAAGAGAACCCAATAGCAATGAGACATGTGCCATCCTCCGTTACGTATGCGACAGTAAGCGTAGGTAGTGGCGATATGGGGAAGCCACCTGATTTAAGCGACTTGGAAAGACTCGTAATTTAAAGAAAATGTAGATAGCGGCAATACGGGAAAGACTCATGATTTAAGCGACTTTGAAAGAGGCATGATAGTGGGAGCTAAGTGAGCATCTCAGACACGGCAAACTTCTTAGCTATGCAACTATAATGAGAATGTCCAATGAGTGGTGCGGAAACAACAAAGCAAGAAGTCAGCGGTCTTCCTATAGGCGGAATAGATTGGTCGATGTTCTAGGGGCAACGACGGAGGCTGAAGAGGATTGTACGAGCTAACAGACAAGCTCCATTAAATCGAGTAACTTCGCAGCACAACAGTGGTATCGAGAGAAGAACTTCAGCCTACACAACCTGCGCACATTGGCGAGAATGGGCTCTATAACTGCAGACGCACCACTAATCTCTTCTAAAAACCGACAAATTCTTTTGTAGTAGACATGGGAGCACCAAAACTTAACCCTTGAGGACGGGTAAAAGATCACCTAGTCCGTTGCATCTTATTTTTAATAGACGCCAATCGTCGGGTAACAATATGGCGTCAACAGCACGAATCCCCATGGATCCCAGCTGCCTAAGTAAATTGTACAAGCTTATGAAGGCGATGTAATGGTTTGGGATCTGTTTTCTTGGAGGGCATTGGGCATCTTAATACTTGTGGAACAGTATTTAGATGCTACGAACACATGCGGATTGCAAAGAACAAACAAGGCCGGGAATTTTAGTCTTGCGGTTCACTATGAAAACACACGTACAGACCTCAAAAAAAAAAAAAAATGGGCCACCCCCTTAACTTTCGAACCATTTGCCGCAATTAAATAAGAAAGGTACCATTGGAAAGCACTCGAAGGGAACTATCTCGTGATGTGAAGAAAAATGCTAATTAAGTTAATTAACATGTTAATTAGCTCACTGTCTCCGAATTTTTACATATAAGGGGTATGTCGTTTCATGCACATTCGATTTAGCACATGTAAAAACTCCTAAATCTTACATATCGTCCAAATCGGATGATTAATAGCGAAGAATTTGCAAATAAAGTTAGAAGGGGCATTCATATATCTACATCTGGAAAACTCGCCTCGAATGTTTCCTTCTTTGCAAGAACAGTGATAATTCTGGAAAGTCTACGTCTTACGACAAATTGAATGCAGAGTACAGACGAGCAAAGGCCCAGGGAAAGAGTTCATTAACTCTTGCCGTTTTCTTTATAACAGCTTCATTTATTCGTGCTAATGACTTGAATTAATGTTAGAATAAACAGTATATATTTTTCTAATAATGGTAAACACGAATCTATGCATATCTTATTTTTGTTGATATCTCTGCTCCTAAAAACTCCTAAGAGTCCGCTGTTAGAAATTCTTTCTTTGTTCGAGAGCATATCCGCTGCGAAATGTTTCTCATGTAATTTCAAATTTTTCTTAACGCAGAAGTCTGCCACAAGAGGGCGTAAGCTCACATTTCCGTTTACAGCAATATCTGAGGGACTAATACCCCTATTGAAAAACTTCTTTCTTCTGTCAGATAGTACTAAATGTGCAAACTCTGTGAGCGTATTTTCTTACAAAAATAATGCAAAATTTCGCCGCTATGGCACGCCAATATTTTTCTTAATATATCTGCTTTTAAAATGTGCGATTTAAAAAATTCTTTCAACATCGATGTCATTTTATCTTGTGGAACACTTTAGGTTAGTATTTGAAGTGTTTTATAGTTCATAGTTCTGTCACTAGGTGGTGTTTGTGTACTTTTGTTTGCAGCTGTATCTTCGCTTCTAAAACCCCTATTGAGAGATAGCTTTATTTACTGTAGGCCATTATCGACAATAGAGATGTAAAGCATTATCCTCTTTAAATAATGCACCGATTTTCCGCAGGGTGGTGTAAAGGTCAAAGTTGTTTTGTTTTTTTCTCTACCTCTGCTTGCGGGAGACGTATTTGAAAATTTGAAAAATTATTTTTTCTTAGAGTAACTTTTTCCATGCAGAATATTTTAAACCTACTTTCAACTTTCCTATTATGTAAAATTCTTGAGCTATATAAGGCGTAGAGTTATATCATGTTTCTTTCTATATTTGTTCTTTTAACTGCTCGATTTCAAAATCTGTTTGTCTCCGATACCCTTCTGCTATGAGAAAATTTGTGCGCTATTTGTTAATTTTTGTAGCGTACGTTTTAGACGGCGTTAGAAGAAATGTAACTGTTTCTATTTCTGTTTTTTATTGGTTGTAATAATTCGGTTGATATTTTCTAACTGGTTGCATTGACTTTAAAAAACTTTGAAGAATTTAATTCGCGTGAGAAACGGTTCAAAAAATGTGCTGACTACAATAGAAAATTCGGTGTCATCATTCCCTTTATTTCAAATATTTGGAAGGCACAAATATAGAAAACGAGGAAGTAAATATCAAATATAACTGGAAGTACGTATGCTGCTTGTCATTGGTCACGTGTTACGAGAACCAACTGAAAAGTCCACGCTTGAGCCGGGTACAGGCACACATGAACACGGAGTCCAAATAGTCCAATTTAGGGCAGAGGCTGGTTTCAAACCGTTCGACATAAAGAAATAAACCCGCAAATATAGTTTATGCTCTACTCTGATATACCGAACCGTGAAAAGGTTCTTTGTCACAATGATAAAAGTCGTCAACTCTTATATATACGCCATGAAATACACAAAGAGTGGCGCTTCTGTTAATGTACTGAATGGATACATATTAATGTCTATGTGCACTAAAATAGTGTACATATGACATGTTTGAAGTCAAGTTTCACTTACCCAAAACCCACTATTTAATGTAATTAGCAGTTAAAATGATGCAGATGCTTGAGTCATGCCGTATTTCAAGAATTTCTTTTCTTGCCGTCTGTGGCATTTCAAAATATATAACGTGTTCCCAGTGGAACACATTGAGAAAAAGGTTGACACCTCATTCGGAACACATCGAGAAAGTAATTCCGGAAAATGTATTCTCAGTGTGCTACGAGAGTGTCACATGCTTTTGCTACGAAGTGTCCGGAATGTGTTATGTAAAAATACTAGTATCTTGCATCATAAAATATTTTATGGTGGAAAGAGCTTTGGAAACACACGCAGAACAAGTTGGCACACATTCGGAACACTTTGGCAACATATGAGGAACGCAATGATCACCCAATTTTTGGAAATGACTTTCGCAAAATGCTACGAAATTGTGCAATCTCTTCCAAATGATTTGTTATTTTCCACCTCAAAAACTCACTTTTCTTTCATAGAAATCGTGCTTAACATACGAATTAATGGGAGCAGCTGTCTTTTAATTTAAATTTGCGCCTCTCATATATTAATTCCACGTGTCAACTGAAAACAAGATAATTTTCTTTGTTCGAAATTATGAACGTTTGTCCCATTCTGTCGCCCACAGCGGACGCGTATAATACTTTGCTTTGCTGTTATAGTAACAAGAACCGATTTTCAACAGCTGCTGACGCCATTTCATCTAAATCATTCTGAAATGACGTCAGAGATGCATTACATCACACGATTCAAGTCACACAATCAACTCTTTTGAAACACGAAAACGTTACGTCAGGAATTTTAGTTCCGTTTTGTCTTTCATAAACGGCATATAGAATTTTTCATTTAGAATCCTATCGTCTGTCTACCTATTTGTTAACCCTTTTTATACCCACTCCTGGCCATCGGAATCTCCCAATTCTTTATTCGGGAGGGTAATTGCCTAATTTCCCACGTTGACCAGACGGCTTGAGAAATGCATTTTTCTGTTACTGCCAGCAGGAGGAGAGACAGACAAAATGCATCTGGGACCGACTTGACAGGGAATAATCTACGCATTGGCGTCCCCAAACCCAGGGAGGCTGTGGAAAGCTCCGAAAAAACAGCAGACTAGTTTGCCGGTAGGTCCGAGATTCTAACACCTGAAAAGAATTATATCGTATAAAATTTAATTTTAAGATTTCTCTTGCGAACCTAAAATGTTTATTTTAGATTGTCAAACCAGTTTCTTTTCTCATTTAAGTCTAAAAATTGAGAGTTCCAATAAAGTATATAACAGCGTGTTTTCATTATTTCATGCGCATACTGAAGATACATGATTTGGGAACTTCCTTTTTCCTTAAACTACGGAATTCTCAGTATATAACTAATGTTTTTTCGCAGAGTAAAATTACAGTTTTACCAGTTATTGCTTTATTTATATTTGAAGAAGGAATGAAAAAGAAAACAAAAAGAAAAGAAAAGTGCAATTAGATCCGTATTAAACTACACTAAGTAAGCTTAATGCTCTAAACGCTACTGATTATGGTTATTTTCTTAACCGGTAGTCGAAAACGTCTTATGCCGAAGAGGCGATTTGCGTGTAGATCAAAGCTACACACGTAGACTCGGCTTCTGTATTGCAGAGAAAGGCAGTTCTGTTTTGTATATTGCAGACAGTTTAAGCAGTATAACTACAATGGGAAATATTTATAAATCGGAACAATAAGCAAATACATGCTGATTATACCATAATTCGAGACGTAATGTATACAAGAGCAAATTTGCAATATTAAAAAAAAAAAGGCACACGGATTCACTCGCGCAGGAAACAATTTGCAGATTTCATTTGCATGACCACAGTTTCAAAATTTGACGAAGCTGTAAAGGTAAAGGTGTGTCGCATAAATATAGAGACAGTCGACTTTTGCGCTGTGAACGCAATTAGAATATAGGTAGGAAGCTGAAGTGGTACCTAATTAGACATAACCCTACAACAAACGTTTCGATCCGTCGAGATGACCGGATTGTGGGAAAAGAACACCACAAAGTGAAATAGTGTAATTTTAGGTGTCGCATAAATATAAAGACAACTATGTAAAGTAGCCACATGAAAATGAGATGTACAAATTAGCATGATGTACGCACGCGCATGGGCCGTAATTCGGTCCAGCCTACAAAAGACAGCGGGCCTGCCGTAAGACATTCTTTTGCCGAAATGCCACGCAACAGTCAACTTTCTGGTGAGGAATTGCAGAAGGTTTGGAGACTGAGAGCAAATGAATTGCCTGTAGCGAAAATTTTTAAATCCATGGGGAGGATTAGGGCAGTCATTTATAAGACTTTATCGAAACGCGGTGCGTTAACTGCCAGAAAACGGCCTGGAAGGCCTCCAAAAACAATCAAACAAGATGATCATGCCATCATGCGTTTAGTTTCATCCCAAAGGTTATCACTACGCCAAGTTTCTTGGGCTGTTGGTGTCGCCGTCTCAAAGGACACAGTTCATCGACGAATCAAGGAAAGTCGCAACATTGTGCTCCGCAAATGCGCCGTCTGCCACAACTCAGGAAGCTAGATTGTTATAGGCAAGCACCCACATGCACTGGACGGACGAGTGGATCACAACTATTTTCTCCGATGAGAAAAAGTTTAATCTGGACGCCCCTGACTGTTGGAACTGCTATTGGCATGATTTACGACGCGATCCACGCACCTTCTTCAGCAGACAGAAAGGAGGGGGATCTGTGATGGTCTGAGGAGCTTTTGCGTTCAATGGGACAACGGATTTCGCTTTTCTGCAAGGCAGGCAAAACTCCGAAACGTATCAAGACATACTCAGCAGCCACCTTCTACCGTTTGCCGAAACTCTGGCGGGTGTTGATTATCTGTTCCAGCAAGACAATGCCTCTATCCATCGGTCTGTATCAACGAAAAGCTGGTTTAACACTCATCATGTGACCGTAATGGATTGGCCAGCACTCAGTCCAGATCTGAACCCTATCGAGAACCTCTGTGGTATCCTAGCTCTTGATGTGTATACGAATGGACGGCAGTTCTGTTCTCAGGTGTGGTGGCATTAAAAGAGCAGATTGAACGAAGCTGGTATGCACTCCGTCCAGAACACTTACATCACTTAGTGGACAGCATGCCCAATCGGGTTTTCAGTGTTATTCAGAACAACGGCTCCACTATTCGTACCGGAGGTGCTCATTAGTAGTAAGTCTTTATATTTTCAAGATAGCGTATTGCTGTTTTTTCCTTGTACTTAGCCTTGGAATCGTTATGTTTCCGTCAAACTATTGTGCAGCTGCGTGTCCTGTGCTATTTTTGCTATAAATATGAGGTGTACATTTCAGCTCGTTGTTGTTTCTTTTTTATTCTAGAATTTGCTCTGTCTCTATAATTATGCGACGCACTATATGTAAGAAATATACAGAAATCACATTTCTACGAAACTTTTGTTTTGTGGAACGTACTTTTTATTTCCGTTTTGGAATTAAACAATGTACAGGAGTCAGCTACGTAATCAATAGAAAAAAATTAAATATGTACCTGCAGGAACGACGTCGTAAGTTAAGTTATTTTCGTGCAAAATTATTAACTTATAATGTTCATCATTAAAAGTTGCAACTACGCATTGGATTTCCTCAATTCATGGTTTCCGTCTCGTATTAACACAGCCTCAGTATCAAACAATGTCACGTAGAAATACTTTCTCTTCAGTGCTTATAAGCATTGCGAGGTAAACCGTTTTACAGTAAGTAGAGGAAAATATGTTTTTTATGCACGACCCATTAATGAATGTACATTTGAGTTTTCGCTTACATCTCTGCAAGGTTTTATGCTATCACACTGTAAATTTGGATTTAGAGGTTTAAATATATTTCCTATCCCATGGACTATTTATCTGATATGGTCATAATTCATTTCTTTTCCATTATCATATTTCATAATTTGTAATTCCCTTAATATACCAGTTCTGTTCTTGTATAGCAGCTCATATTATCTGGGCCGCTTTGTGTTTTACTGTTGCAACTCCGAATCACTCTATCTGTTCTCGATTAAATGATACAAAAAACAAAACAATTTTTGCAGTTTAATATTAGCGGCATTTTTTTCCGTAGCTCACTGTACACGTGTTTATTGGTCGATTCGTATGAAATTTGGAATTTAAGGGTTTTATTATGTGCTGAATAGAATGCGCGTAAAATAACATACCTCTTATATGGAAAAATTCGGAGATAGAGAGATAATTATCGCGTTAATTAGCATGTTTATTCACACCGCATGATAGTTCCTTTCAAGTGCTTTCCAACGGTACCTTACTTGTTTGCATGCGAAAAACGGTTCAAAAGTTAAGGGGTGTGGTTCGTTTTATTTTTTTATTATTTTTTTTAGGTCTGTACCCACATGGGGGAACACCCCATAAATCCCCTCATGAAATGAAATTCTGTTAAATCCTGGGTAAAAAAGATATGCATTGTAAAACAAATTCGGTTCGGAGCTAATTTTTAACAACAATTTAGCGGTGAAGGAACTTTTAAAACATGTTCATGATTAAATGTAGCACCAAACCGCGCGCGAAACGAGGTTATAGAACTGGTAAATCTGTTCTTAGCGTCCAAATGCTGTTCCCCAAGTACCAGTTAATCATTTTCTTTCGAAAAATTTGGTCTTAACGAAAGAAAAAAAATTAAGAGTCTTGTAGACGTCATTTCCAACTAAATCATCATGACGGTCATTACGGAAGTCGAAATGTGCACGTGCTACATAGCAATTATCCTACTCAATTAATTTTTATATTTATTTCGTCACTGATTACTTACTGCGCAACGGTATTCGCGCTCCCTTCTTGAGCAGTTGCATTTTTAAATTCTACCCATTGTTTTTAGACATGAACCAGTACTACCAATTCGGTGTTTCTTCCCAAATAAATGTGGTGGGACAGGGGTTTGGGAATACCTTTGCGGAAGAATTGCTTTGTTCTCTGCACTAGTCTGCGGGTAAAGTATGGAGGTGATGGCCCATAAAAATGGGTATCAGTACCTCTTTGAAAATTATAAGAGGAAAGCTGTGCATACCAATGACCTTGAGCTTTGAGTACAACGACCTACGTTTACCTGTAGTTAGCTTTAGCTTAATTAAATTGTGACAGCCAGCTCGGTCTGCCGGCACAGTTCTCTCACATAATGACACATAATTTTGTTATTTCATTTCAGAGCCAAAACCCAACATAAATAGAGGGATATTTTTATGGAAATAACTTTTCAGACAGAAATAAAGCTGAAATTAAATTAACGATTATTATTAGTAACTACCAAAATAATTACTCAAGCATCCCAAAAAAATCCAAATAAAAAGAATACGAGAACATGGACCACTTCTCGAGTGGTACAACGGGAAATGTCCCGATGTCCCGGTGTGCCAATCTGCCCCTGGTTACGAAGTATCTTAACATCATAGCAGACAATGCGCACCCGCACATGTACACAGTGTTTCCTGATGGAAAAGGCTACTTCCAGCAAGCTTATGAGTCACACCACAAAGCTCGGACCGTCATACAGTGGTATCAGAAATACGACAGTGACTTTGCAAAAATGGCTTCCATAGTTCTCAGATCCTTAACGCAACTGAACACCTGTAGGACGAGGTTGAGGGAGTTATTCTTAATATAGATCCTCTTCACGCGAACATTCGATTGACGGACACCAACACATCCGCTTGGCTAAACATGCATGCAGAATGATATTAGCACTTCGTCGAATCCATATCACATCCACTTGAGGCAGTTCAGAAGACCATCATAATAAACCTCATTAAGTTGGTGTTCCTAATAATTTGCTGCTTCAACGTTTATGTAATTATTAAGATAAAAATAAAAAAGAATGTGTTTTCATGTAAATCAAGTAATTATAAATAATCTGATTTTCTAGCATTTAGTACTACCGATAAAAGTGGTCACGCAGATTTTTATGTCAACGGTGGTGGTCACCAACCAAGCTGTCATGTCGATCAGTTAGTAGCATTTTTGAGAGGAGATTTCAATGTTGGTGAGTATAACGCAGAAATCTCTCTTCTTTTCAAACATGTGTATCTTTCAAAGTGGATTAAATATTACCAAAATGTATTTCCTTGTAAAGTTGCATACGCCATTCTACCAATTTCTTTCTTTTTTATTTTCATTCTTCTTTTGTCTTTGCAAATGAAAAAACAATTGCGTCAAAGATTTTTCTTAAAAAACAGTTATCGAAAAGAAGTTTTGCTATCTCAAGGAAGATACCGGTATCAGTCATAGTTGCTTCAGTTGAGGAATCTCTAATACACAGCAGTCTCAACTTTGACGAAAAAGAAATAGTTAGACATTGTATCAGCCACGTGATAGCCGCAAATCACGCTACATTACCTAGACCAAATTTAACCACCAAAGAAATTAATGCGCTTAAAGAATTGCGCTCAAATTCAAATTTAATCATTACCATGGCTGACAAAGGAGGTCAGGTGGTTGTTTTAGACAAAAATCATTACGATAACAAAGTCGAAAATCTTATTTCGGATGGACCTTACAAAGAAATAAAGAATGATCCTTCAGATAAACAATTGAAAGAAATACAGAAATTGATCAAAAACTCGGAAATTCTGAGCCAAAACATAAAAAACAAATGTAAACCTTCATACGCCCGTTGTGCGAGATTCTATGCTCTCCCTAAAATACATAAATCTGGAATTCCTTTCCGGCCTATAGTAAGTAATATCGGCACAGCAGCATATAAGTTATCGAAGTTCTTATCTTCAAAATTATCTACCTTGGCCACTCCAAACGAAACATCTGTGAAAAATGCTATTGAGTTTACCAATCTACTCAAGCTACACCCCTACGTAGATCAACTAATGCTATCCTTTGATGTGGTATCTATGATCACCAATGTTCCAGTAAAAGAAGCTCTGGAAACCCTAAAATCAAGTCTTATAGAGCATCATTACAGCCAACCTGAAGTAGAAGAAATAACAAGGCCAGTGGACATTTGCATAAAACAGAGCAGATTTACTTTCCGTGTAACGTTTTATGAACAGACGGGAAGGTCTAGCCATGGGCAGCCCACTGTCACCTATATTATGTGAAAATCTACATGCGTCGATTTGAAGAAAAACTTTTCAAACTCGTGACATTTGACTTATGAATAAGATATGTAGACGATACTTTCGTTCTATGGAAGGGAAAACATTCTGAAATTCCGGAATTAGTCAAACTTATACATTCTATTGATCCTCACATTCAATTCAGCTACGAAATTGAAAATAACGGATGCCTACCATTCCTTGACGTCCTGGTAACCCGCTTAAATGGATCTCTCGCAACCACAATTTATCGGAAGCCTTTCGCGATTTTTTCACCTCCACATACCAAGTCTAATCACCCTTATCAACAAAAACGCAGCGCCTTTTACAGTTGCGTATATCGCGCGATACATATATGTTCAGATAAGGACAGTTTGGAAAAAGAACTTCATTTCCTTAAACGTGTTGCAGTACAGCGAGGATACAACCCTTCCATTATAGACAAGGCTCTAACAAAATTCCGGAAACCGAAGCCCATCTCCTCATTGACTCCTCTGATGCGCCCATTGCGAGAGAATTTTGCCATTGTTCCATTTTCCCGTGACATTGCCTTCAAAATTACAAAAATTATCAAAACCTTTCATTTTAAGGTGATTTTTAAACCCATAAACAAAATGAGATTTTTAGGATCAAAGGACTATGTTGAAGACCAAACCTCGTGGGGAATTTATCAAATTCCATGTGAATGTGGCGCTTCGTACATAAAACAGACCCTTAGAGCCTTCGTTTTCGATTGAAGGAGCACAAGACCTACATTCGGAATTGTGACCTAAAGAAGTCATCGATGGCTAAAAACTGTTACGAAAAGGATCACAAATTTCTCTTTGAAGAAGCAAAACTTATTGAAAAGCCAGATTCAACCACCAAACTTGATATTTTGGAAGCTTTCCATATATATCAGAAGTCTTCGCAACTTGTTAATGACATGGCATCCACGCCATTTCTATCAAGCCCGTGGAATCATCTAACCAAAACACGTGACTGTAAACACCATTTATGATGTCATATACAATTTCAATGTTTACATGCCATTCGTCCTGATGAAGCTAGGTCAATACCCAGCGAAACCATGGTCGGCTTGAGAAAATAAACATTTGTGACAGCTACGTTGTGTTATCTTAATCTATATAACGCATGTACTCTTTATTCACAGACACCAACTACCCTCTAGCTCTCTATGAAGTTGTACGTCTTAGCAAACAAAATCTTGTATTCCTGGAAACAAATGTTTCCTTTTAAATGAAGGTTTTGCTAATAGATGAAGATATTTTAAATTACTTAGGTGCTGCAATATCGCTTCATATTCTTTCTGCACGATTCAAAGCTTTACTGATACCTTCTTCAGTATGCCACACGCCAATACCTTTTGATGGTATCATCCACATGTTTCATATTTTCGGGTAATAAGAAAGAGGGAGGACATCCACGACGTATCTGATTATTCGGATTCGTTGAAAAAATGCAACATAGCTTGCTTATCAAGCTTATATTGTCTTAACGAGAGCGCGATCTTCGCAAAAGTTTTACTGGCGTTCTGGTATGTTTCATGCCTTTTGGTTCTCGGTCATGAACAACTTTCTCGTGAAAAAAAGGGAGGGAAAAATTTTAGAGGCGTTTAAAATTATATGAAAAATATTTGCTTTTCCACTGAAAGACTAGCTTAAAATTAAGAGGCAAAAATTATTTGTTCATGAAAACGAACACTAATTTTAATCAACTACGACCAAATAATACAAACTATGAAAATAACAACCGTGAAAAACAACAGATTTATGAAACAATTTAGCCAGCTGTTTTTTTTTTATTTTATTTCATATTTTTCTTTAGCATGTGAAAAACTGAACAGCAATTGCTATAGTAAGTCAAAAGGCACGTTAGTAGTCATACGCTGATTCTTTATTCGAATTCACTCACCTAACAGACAAATTTCAAAATTTAAATGAAAAAAATTACAGACAGACAAAATACATGAATCATGCTGTTTTCTGAAATCCGTGTTAATCACGAAATGTAATAGCAACTACAGCGTGTGTATAAAAGAACATCACACAAAAGAGAATTAGAAAGAAATCTCTGTAGCTTTCGCCATGTGTTGTTTTGCAAGTAATAAAACAAGAGTGGCAGCTTTCCATTTGTATTAACAGATGGCGCTACGTGTATCAGTCGTAAAATAAAGTGTAAAAGAAGAAGAAGGTGAAAAACATTCCGTTAGAGAAATAGCGTTATCTGTGAAGCAGAAGACTATGCCTGTGAAATGCTTCATCTTAACCAAATCCACAATGCAAGGGAATTTTATTCGAACGTACGTACGTACGTATGTAGTGCGTAATCTGCCATCAAGACATCAGAAATTGATATGATAGCTTTATGGGAACAGGTATTGTTTCGAAGAATTTCTCGTCAGAAAGACTGCATGTCGCTGATGCAAAGGGAAAATCCATTACCCAAGCGTTTCAACTCAACGCAGACAAACCGCAAAACCCGCGTCTCCGGAACTTAATACCACATTCAACAGTTCAAAAAGTGCTAAAAAAAAGACCAAATTTGTATGTTAACAAAAGTACAAATTTAGGAAGTTCTCCGCTGAAAAGGCAAACCTAAACGGATACAATTCGGGGTAAAGCTTTTGGACTAAATCGGCGACGGTAACATGTTTCTGCATCGTGTAATGTTTTCCAAAGAAGCAACATTTCATGCGTTAGGAGGCCACAATAACCGCCAAAACATTCAGATATGTTGTTCTGAACTCCTATATGACAGCATGAGAGAAGCAGTGCAAAAATCAGTATCTCATTTGATATAATATATGTGCCTTTCGTTTTTATCGAAAACACAGTGGGCAAGACTGATCTTGATATGTTGGAACAATTCGTTTGACCACAACTTCAGAAATTACAACGTGACATCTTCTTACAAAATGGAGCTCCCTTCCCATTGATAAGGAGTTTCCAGGTAGATAGATTTACCGAGGGGAGGCCCATTTCTGGGGCGCCACGTTCTTCAGATTTAACACGACTAGATTTTATGTTGTGGGGATATACACTATCTACCAACAAGTAATTGGACACCCCTGCAATCGACGATATCTGCGGTTACACGTCACGGCCGCGGCCGTTAAATATCGTGTGGGAAACAACAACGCAACCAGTCGCATGCAAGATGCCACGCAGTTCGGAGCTCTCTGATTTCGAGAAAGGTGTAATCGTCGGGTATCACAGAAATAGTCGATCCATACGTGACATATCTAGCGAGTTGAAGTACCCAAAATCGACAGTGGCCTACGTTATTGGCAAGTGGAAGATGAGAGGTGACTGTCGGAATGTGCCCCAACCCGGCAGACCCACAAAACTGGGAGTTAGAGACCGACGGGTGTTGGCCAGAGAAATTCGGAAGAACCGCACCAAATCGATGAGCCACATCCGCGAGGAGTTTCGACAGGCATCCGGGAGAGTTCTTTCGATGAATTCTATCCGTAAGGAAGCTCATCTGCTCGGTTATCATGGACGTGCTGCCGCCCACAAGCCTTTCATCACGAAGTCCAATAGCGCTGCTCGGCTAACGTGGTGCAAAGAACGTCGGCAGTGGACCGTTGAACAGTGGAAACAGGTTCTCCGGAGCGACGAATCCAGGTTCACCCTCTACCGTTCGGATGGCATGGTCTGGGTTTGGCGTCTGCCTGGAGAACGTCTCCTGCCGGAATGTATTGTGCCATCTATGAAGTTCGGCGGCGGTGGAATTATGCTATGGGGGTGTTTCTCCTGGTATGGCACTGGACCTTTGGTCGCAATTCCTAGTAGACTCAACGCCGAGACCTACTGCACCATTTTGAATGATCATGCGCTTCCTACGTTGTGGCAGTTTTTCGGGGTGGACCAATGTTACTTTCAGGATGACAATGCCACCTGTCATGTTGCAAGGTCCACCATGACTTGGTTTGGTGACAATGGGGTTAATCAAATGGACTGGCCTGTGCAGAGGCCGGACCATAACCCTATCGAGAACCTCTGGCACGAGTTGGAGCGGTGACTTAAGGGGTGCCCCCACCGTCCGAAATCGGTAAAGGAACTGACCTGTTTTCTCCAAGCCGAGTGAAAGAAAATACCGCTAGCCGTCGTACAACGCCTGGCTGAAAGTATGCCCAGGAGGGTCGTAGCTGTAATCGCCGCTCGTGGAGGCTCCACCAATTAGTGAAGGTGAATAAACTTCGTTTTCCTTTGCTATCACATGTGTCCAATTACTTGTTGGTAGATAGTGTATAAAAGATGTCGTGCATTCAACTCCCTTGAAGCGTTCAATGGGATTTCAAATGAGAACCACCAATGCTATTGTCACGATCACGCCTGATATTCTTGAACGCATTTGGAATGAACAAGATTATCGTTAAGATATCGTTCACACAACTAAAGACGCTCGCGTAGAAATAGTCTATAAATCTATTAACTGGGAGAAAAACGTCTAATATGCATGTTATCTGCATCTCTCCTGTTCTCAGGAGGTATCTCCATTTGGATCGGCTGGCCGAAATGGAATCAGACGCGGGTGCGTCTAAAAGCAGGAGAAAAATGTTCTACACTGTTAAAAATTTTGATGCACAATTGCACCACATTATGGTGCAAGGTTTACAATGGTGTATCGTGTTGTTAGGTTTTGTTTGTACTACACAATGGCGTATCTTTTCTCAGAAAGTGGTGCAGCTGGTGTAGTACCTCTTCTTGGTGCAACCTACGACAACATTTTTAACATTGCATCCTCTTTAAAGTGACACTGCTTATCAACGCCCCCTTGCGATTCCAGTTCTTTGTGCCAATTCACATTTCAGGATAGCTCTTGATCAAAGCATTTCAGAAGAGAAATACACTTAGTCGGTAAGCTAAAGCGCTGGTTGCTTTATTCTCGCGTACGGATAACTGAGAGACCGCCAGATTTTCATTACATAATCTGGGTGTGTCCTCTGGCCCTTTCTGCAGTTAAGTAATACGTCTGTAGCTTCATAACCAGGCCGTTTGCTTTTCGGCCTACTGGACGATAACCTGTATAGCCAGCAACCTGTCGCTATAAAGCAGACAGGTGGGTCAGTAGGTAGTTTTCTCCAGACCATCGTCCACACACTTCACCGATCTTTCCGCTTCAGAGCCCCCGAAGTAGCTTTGCTGTTCGCCATTTTCATTGACTTTCAAATCTTTTCCTCATCTGTTCTTCGTCACTTGGGATCTGGTGCCTTATTGGGCAGGATCGGAACTCCACACCCTGAGTTAAGAACTCTGACTCACCCACTGAGTGTCCCTCTTGTTTTTCCCGCGCCGTTCTGTCCTTTAAAGATGTGGTCCATCGCTTATCCACTACCCTAAGAAATTGCTGTAAAGTTTCGTTCAAACCCATATCACACACACACACACACACAGCTGCTGCGTAGCCATTATACACTCACAGATAATGAAATTTGCGCACCTAGAAGAAAATATGCGTCAACCGCGAAACTTTGCAAATAGCTAGAGCGCGTGGTGGTATAAAAATGATCCACATTTGGTGCGATTACGCATGACCGCACACCATGTGGTCGCGCTGCAAGCACGAACCGGCAGCCTGATAAACCGGCGTGTAGTCGATGCCCCATGAAAGTGAAATGCACTGGCCGAAGCAAGCAAGAGTACAGAGTGACAAGAATGCCCGGTAGACGTCAGAGACGTCGATTTACGCAACTTACGGACTTTGAGAGAGGCCTGATCATCTGGCCGAAAACTGCAGGGTGATAGGCGCGCAGTATAGCCTGCCACGTGGATCGTCTTGACCATACCGTCGGACTGTGTTGGGAGCAGTGGGCACGTGACGGCACTGCCACATGGCGGAGCGGTCCGGACGGACCAGGAGGACCACCGGTAGCCGGTCCACTATACACGCCGATGCAGCGGCTCCTGTGTGCCCACGAACCATTTGCCGATGCCTCGCTGAAGCAAATATGCGATCCCATCGCCCCTTACGTGTGCTACCATTAACACCGGAACATCGCCGGCTCTGTTTGCAGTGGCGCCAGGCCAGAGCGACGAGGAACGCCACAGACTGGCGACGTGCGGTGTTTAGCGAAGAGTGCCGCTTCGTTTTGGGGACCGATGATCATCGTATACGGATGTGGAAGTCCCCGGGTCAACGGCACAACCGTAGCCTCGCTATCGAGCGCCACACCTCCCCACTGCAGGCATTATGGTCTGGGGAGCCACTGTGCACGATAGCCGATCAGCTCTTATAGTGGCACCTTGATCATTGACGGGCCAGTGGTATGTGGATGAGATCTTACGGCCCTATGAGCTCCCATTCTTGGCGCTATACCATCAGGATAATGTCCGCCCGCACACAGCTCTGGTTGCCCAGGAATGCCTACGTCATATCCAGACACTTCCGTGGCTTGCCAGCTCCCCGGACATGTCCCCTATCGAACATGTGTGGGATTAGTTGAAACTCCGGATGCCGCTGTGCCACACTATCCGGGATTTGGAGCACACCGTCCAACGCGTGTGGGCCAGTCTGCCACAGGACAACATCAGGCATCTGTTCGCCTCCATGCCGGACCGTATTGCAGCATGTATCGCCGCACGAGGCGGTGCGACGCGCTATTGAAGATGACCGGACTGCGTGCCACAAATCCCTCTGTAATTGTCCTGTAGCTCTGATTTTGCCACCATGTGTATCATTCATCTGTATCATAACGTCCATAAAATTTCAGTTCAATCCGATGCTTCCTTCTTGGAGAGCAAATTTCATTGTCCGTGAGTGTAAATCGCGTTCCGTGCTTTTCTCAACAAGCATACGTCACTCTCACAGACCTCAAGTGTTGCCAACCGTATTCGTGTGAGAGAGAAGATATCACGTTAAGGTTGAAAGGTGCTAAAAGATCGAACTCAAATTTACATAGAAAAGGGAACTAAAATGAAAGTTAAATTGGAGTATACGTCGCAAATCCTACAGCCTCTTGCAGGTTTTTTTAATTGAAATCGCCAATATTCATTTCATAACCACACAAACACGCGCGCGCGCGCGCAAATATACAAATATTTCATCTACATAGAGGACTTAAAGAGATATGTTATATGCTTGGTGTAAGAGGAGCTCATGGATCGGGAAACTGATAAGAATGGATGGCATCATGATCAAAGTAAATAAAGTCCCTCAAGTGGAACATTCTGCAAAAAGAATTGACCACTGTTGGGCAGTTGAAATATTAAGCTGGATGCCAAGGGACGGGGAAAGACCCAGGAGAATACCACGAAATTCAGGAGGGAGATGGATCGATGAGATTCGAAAGCATGCCTAACTGATAAAGAAGAAAATCTCTCGACGCGGAGAGCTCTGAGAGAGACAAAGGGAGATCTTCATCCAGTGGCGGATTGAGGATGATTTTTAACAAAGATATACCATCGTCATGCCTTCTACAACGTTCTTTCTTGAGTAATTTCCATCCACTCATTTCCTACGTGGTCATTTTCTGTCCCTTGGTATCCAGACTAGTATTTCAATTGTCTACGATTCTCAGTTCTTTTAAAAATATATCCCACCCATTGCCATTTAGTCTTTACTTTAATTAAGATTTCATCTACTTTTGTCATTTCTTACGCTTTCCAACCCAAGTTTGAAGAAGCGTATATGCTCCAGCTTTGTCCGTCCGTCTGTTCGTCTGTCTGTCCGCCCGTCTGTCTGTCGGCACGATAACTTGCGTAAAAATAGTTCGATTTCGATGAAATTTTAGTATGTGGTAGGGGACCACCTGGGGACGAACCCTGTTGAATATGGACGAGATTGGGTCAAAGGTCACGACATAGGAGCGGGATCCATTCCATGCTCTGTTGCGTCATAACTTACGTAAATATGGTTCGATGTCGATGAAATTTTAGTATATTGAAGGCGACCACCTGGGAAGGAACCCTATTCAAAATCGGTGAAGTGGGTTTAAAGGTCAGGACATAAGAGGGGGATGCATTCCATTGCTCTTATGCGTCATAACTTGCGTAAATATGGTTCGATTTCGATGAAACTGTAGTATGTCGTACGGGACTACCTGGGGAGGAACCCTATTGAAAATGGACGAAATGGGGTCAAAGGTCAGGATCGGGATCCATTCCATCGCCCTTATCCCATACTATTAAAGGAGCACTGCTTGTATGTATGTAAATTTTATTTTGAAAACGGCTCTAAGGATTTTGATGAAAGTCGTTAACCTACCGTTCCATTTCTGGTACTAGAAATCGATTTAGCTTGATCTCGACTTTAGGAAAACTTGTTTAGTGGGTTAGATAACCACCCCGAATTATAACGTTTTTAGTGTCATGGCGTCGTTCCATTAATGTTACCCATGCTTAGAAATCTTATGACGTCTCAATATCGCGTTTGAGAATGTTGGCGCGCGGTCACGCCATCTGTCTCATTACGTCACGCGTTGTGTGTGGATCCTATTAAAGTTTTATGACGTCACACTCTTTGCGAGCAGATGGTCGCGATTCCCATCTGCCTCATTACGTCACGCGTTGTGTGCGTATGCCCTTCCGCACGATAACTCGCGTAAAAATAGTTGGATTTCGATGAAATTTTAGTATATGGTAGGGGAACACCTGCGAAGGAACCCTAATGAAAGTGAACGAAATGGGGTCAAAGGTTCGGACACAGGAGTGGGATCCATTCCATAGCCTTTATGCATCGTAACTTATGTAAAAATGCTTCGATTGCGACAAAACTTTATCATGTTATTTCGGAGGTATACTGAACCCGTTCTGTTGAATATCATCGAAATGGGACCAAAGGCCAGGGCACAGGACCGAGATTTATTCCACAACCATTATCCTCATAACTTGAGTAATGATTTCTGGTATGTTGGAAAGCGTATTATAATCAATGCATTGCATGATTTTTCTAACTTGTTCTGATATATGAGTTATTTTTCCAACCTGCCTTGGTTACAAAAACATACATCTGTCTATTCTTCTTTGAGCTGTCCGCAGCCTGTGCATGTCTTTTTTTAGCACGTCTTTTGCAAAAAAAAGATCGTACTTATGTTACCGGTTTGTCCGTCCGTCCGTCCGTCTGTTTGTACCCACGATATCTCTGCAACTATTTGTCCGTTTTGAAAAATTATTTTTGTATTGGGAAGCTTGAAATATGCGAATAATGATCCTCCATTTCGTCTTTTTTTTTTATTTTTACAATGTACAATTTTGCCGCTAGGGGGCGTAAATCCAGATGATATCAAATTCAAAAATAAGTTTTATTCCACATATTTGCTTCTAAACATCAGATTGAAAAAATTATTTTATCTTTCGATTCCATTTATGTCGAAGAGTATTTTAGATATAGTTACTTTTTCAAATTACGAATAGATTTTCGCTAGGGGGCGTAAAAGTAAATTCATTTTTCCCGATAACTCTTCTTCTAAAACTCCCATTTTAAAAATTTTGTCTTCAGCGGATACACCTCCGGATGGAAAATCGTTTGCATATAATTTCAAATTTTTGGTAAAGAATACTGTGGCCACCAGGGGGCGTAAGTGTTAATTTTTGCTTCTGATGTATTTGCCATAAAATCTGAGTTTCTAAAATATCGATTGAAAAAATTCTTTCGTGGACTGATGCCGCTCACATCGATAAACCTTTTCGGAATATTTTCTTCTTAAAATATTCCACAGTTTCACGTCCAGGGGGCGTAGACGTATATCTTATTTTTGTCAATATCTCTACTTCTAGGAGTCCGATTTGAAAAATTCCTTCTTTGCTGCATAGTGTTTCCAGTGTGACATATTTTCATATAAATTCAAAATTTTTAAGTAATTCGTAGACTTTCCGCTAGGGGGCGTAAAGGTAAATTGCTTTTCCCCCTATATCTCTGCTTCTAAAACTCCGATTCGAAAAATTCTTTCTGCACCGGATACAGCTCCTGATGGGAAATCCTTTGCACATAATTTCTAGTTTTTGAAAAAAATAGTTTGGCCACCAGGTGGCGTAAGTCTTAATTTCCGCTTCTGATGTATTTGCCGCAAAATGTGATTTTCTAAAATCTCGATTGCAAAAAAAGTCGTTTGTTGACCAATGCTACTCATATCGACAAACCTTTTAGAAACATTTTCTTCTTGAAATAATACGTGGTTTCTACGCCAGGGGGCGTAGATGTATATCATATTTTTGTCGAAATCTCAACTTCTAGGAGTCCGATTTGAAAAATTTCTTCTTTGTTGGATAGTGTTTCCAGTGTGACATGTGGTTCATATAATTTCAAAATTTTCAAGTAATTCATAGACTTTCCGCTAGAGGGCGTAAAGGTACATTTTTTTACCCCTATATCTCTGCTTTTAAATCTCCGATTTGAAAAATTCTTTCAGCACCGGATGCAGCTCTTGATGGGAAATCCTTTGCACATAATTTCTAGTTTCTGGAAGAAATGGTTTGGCCACCAGGTGGCGTAAGTCTTAATTTCCGCTTCCTGATGTATTTGCAGCAAAATATGAGCTTCTAAAATCTCGATTGAAAAAAAGTCGTTTATTGACCGATACTACTCATGTCGACAAACCTTTTAGGGACATTTTCTTTTTGAAATAATGCATGGTTTCTAGGAAAGGGGACGTAGATGTATATCTTATTTTTTGTCAATATCTCTCCTTCTAGGAGTCCGATTTGAAAACTTCTTCTTTGTTCGATAGTGTTTCCGCAGCGAAATGTTTTTCCTATAAATTCAAAATTGTCATGTAAATCATAGACTTTCCGCTAGGGGGCACAATGGTAAATTGTGTTTTCTGCGTTATTTCTGCTTCTAAAACTCCGATTTGAAAACTTCTTCCTGTATCGCATACAATACCTGATGGAAAATATTTTTCACGTAATTTCTAATGTTTGGTAAACAATGGTTTCGCTACCAGGGCGCAAGTGTTAATTTCTGCTTCTGATGTATTTGTAGCAAAATCTGGGCTCCTGAAAACTCGACTAAATTTTTTTTTTCTTGGACCGATAGTGCTCATATGGAAAACTCTTTTGAGAATACTTTCTTCCTAAAATAATGCATATTTTTCCCACCAAGGGGCGTAAAGTCACATCTTATTTTTGTCAATATCTCTGTTTCTAAGAGTCCGATTTAAAATGTTTTTTCTGTGTTGGAGAGCGTTTCCGGTGCGAAATGTTTCTCATGTAAATTCATGTTTTTCTCAACGCACAAGTCTGCAACCAGAGGGCGTAAGCTCACGATTCCGTTTACAGCAATATCTGAGGGATTAAAAACCCGATGGAAAAACTTGTTTCTTCCGTGAGATACTATTGTTTTCCATACCAGTTCCATTGACTTGGAATAGCTTTGATAAATTTTATTTGCGTCAGAACGGATTCAAACGACGTGCTTATTACACCCGAAAATTCGGTGAGATTTTCCTGTTAGTTAATGTCTTTGATCCATGAGTAAGAACTGGAAGGGCGCATTAGTTAAACACTTTTCTTTTACGTCGTAACTGTAAATTGCTCTTGAAAATTGTTCTACTTCTTCCATTCTTCCAAACGCATACACAAGCGTGCGCGTGCGGCTCTCACAGATGTATGTACGTATGTATGTATGTAGTATGCATATATTTATTTATTTGTTATTTCTTTTCTTCGTACTAGCATTTCCGTCGTTCCTGCCAGCAATCTGTTCTCTCATTGAAAGTACTCGGTATTTCATTGCATCGATTAATCCTTGCCGGTGTCAGTTCGTTGGAGTGGAATGCAAAAATTACGACGAATTTAAGTCTGGACAGTGTAGGTCATGTGGTGCGGATGGTTCTAAATGCGCAGTTATGGGATTCGATTTTGACAACTATCCACATGATGCAGGAAACCATTCGTACTACCTGGACACAAAACTCTTATGCCCTTATTGCAGTAAGTATAAACATTTTGCTAGGTTTGCAACTTTCAGCAACGCAGGTCTTGGGGTATACACGGATCTGAAATGCTGAAAATGAACCACATTAATGTCATAGATCATGTTTCTGTGTCATGGGCTTACAAGAAAACGAGAAAAAAATGACTTCTTGGAAGTTCGCACTTAACCTTAGGAATGCTTTTAAGTATTCCTATTTTTGAAGTAGATCTTAGTAATAAATACATATCTGGACGAGTTACAGTGTCAGTAAATTTTCAAACTCACTTGAATGCGATGTGAGCACTGTTTTTTTTAACACTTTAACACTTGGAATATAAATTTAATAACCTATTTTGGTTGAGTCTTTTAGTCGTGCGGCGCTTTTAGTATTAGCATGATTAATATTAACTTTAAAGAACCATATATTCTACAACAAAGGACAAATGCATGAACTACTGGGTTGATGCAGATGAAATGTCCGAAATCTGAGTGCCGCCTGAAAAACCTCACAAAAATAGAAAGTGCTCATCTTCCTAAGCCAAGAAATTCCCCTCTGAGTCAACATTGATATGCTTCTGCCAACGTGTTATCAGGCTGCGTATTCCACGGCGATAAAACACCGCAGGCTATGAGGGAAAGAAGGTGGCAACTGGTTGACATGCAGCTTGGTCTTTTGGGAAGGTCTTCGCGTTAAAGAAATGGTCCGGATGACGAAAGAGGTGATAATACGTGGCAGCAAGGTCTGGGGAATATATGTCCATGTGGTGGATTTGTTGGATGGTCCTTTGGGAGACATGAGAGCCAGCATTGCCGTGCAACTGAAGAGCCCAATGCCTATTGACCAGAACTGTCTGGTTAGTACAAAGTTTGTGTGTGTGTGTGCGCGCGTGTGTGTGTGCGCGCGCGTGTGTGTGTGTGTGTGTGTGTGCATCTGCTGCATTTCAACACAATAGAGGTGGAAATTGGTCTCACCTGGTCAGAGAAATTAATGATGAATCAAGCCGGCAGCAGACCACAATACCAGAACCAACCCTTTCTGCGGGTGCAGGAGTGGCTTTGAACAGTGCTTAGGTGGCTCCATTGCATCCCACCGCTGTGATGACAGCCGAAGGTTCTCGACTATACAGTATTGAGAAATAGAGTCCTCCGGCAAGACAATCCCAGACCACACACCGGGTCACAGACCAAAGAAGCGCTCAGAGATCCGACGTTTGTGGTGCTTCCTCACACAGCGTACAGTCATGCGTAGCTACTTCCGACCTCTTTCACACCATGGATCCTTTTCGTCTAGTTGCACGGTTTAGAACATTGTAGGAAGTATAAACAGATGTCGGAAGTTTTCCGGCTCCAATGACGAAGTATCGGATCGCGGAGGAACGGACCAGCTGGACAACAGATGGCGACGAATTTGCTGAAAATGATGGTTTGTATTTCACTGAGTAAAATTCATTATTTATAGTGAAATGCACTGCTCGACATAGAAATTGCCACACCAGGAAGTATTTGTCGGAGTGCCAATGCAAATTGGTGCGTGTCTGTGTCGACAGTTGGGTTTTGTAAATGAACGCAGTTGCACGCCAATCACGTGATAGTTGAGGAAGATGGAAAGGCAAAACGGTTTGGCGTAGCTAAGTTTGGTCTTGCTCACCTAGGAGTGTGGGTCACTGCATTGGGGTGATCTCGGGGGAGAAAGTGCGCGTAAGGAGTGCGAATGCCTGTGGGATGTCATGAAGAATTCCACCATCACACAGACACTTTTGCGTACGGATAATTTTTATGTGCGTTGTATCGGCCGAATATGGCGAGACAACGGATGAGGAAGCCAACGTTCATCACCGTAGTGGCACGGAAACACATAGGCAGACGTCCGAACATCTCGATCGCTGCATTCGATGGCAAGCCGCAGCATCCCCACAATCTATAGCAGACCGCCTTCGATGGAGAGTGTACAGGTTGGCGTGGACATCTCAGTATCGACACGGACTGTGAATCGGAGTTGTCTGAAAGTTTTGCGCTCTCGGCAGCCAATGCGACGACTGCCACTTACCGAAGCACATTGTCGCAAAGGTTGCAGTAGTGCCCTATTAGGCATGCTTTGCGTATTCAGCGACGAGTCTCGTTTCTGTCTCAGCGCGGACGACTGTTGATTGAGACTCTGGAGATGACGTGGTCACGTCATTTGCAGACGACTAAACGCTTCTGCACGATCCCCTTTCACTGTCAATGAATTGACAAACGATGAATGGCAGCAATACAGTAAGACACCATCAGTGGACTTTTCCACTCGATGCCACGGCGTGTTGCCAAGTGTATCTTACGACCTACTGATTTAGGTTACATTATATGGTATCTTTTCCCATCGCATTCATGTTATCCCTCAGGAATTAAATCACTTCTTTCTCACCTACAAGTGTACATGTGTGATAAGTTTCGTCTCATTTCGTGCATTCCTTCATGGTGTAGCATTTTTTATGTTGAGCAGTACAACTGTTTCTCAAGATCTCAATGTACTGTATAAAGTTTCTCAAGAACGCTTACGAATCTCTCAACCGAATATATTTTTTTAATTCTATCTTGATGTCTGTTTTCTTAATTTCTGAAATGAAACAGAGAGAGTTTATTCTTAAAAGCACATTAAATTCTAAAGAATTATTTTTTGTTGCCGTTGTGTTAGAGCTCCTTGAGTTACCTCATTAATGAAGAAACTGAAACGGTTTATGCTGAAACAATTTCCAACGAAATCTTCTCAGTCGGTCGAATTGATAACCACGGATCTCCACTTAATCAGTTCTTTCAGTGGTACTAACTCACTTCGTTTCGAAACTCACCAAACAATTCTGCGAATGACAATCGCCTCGAACTTGCATTGACACATGAATGCTTTGGCTACTTTTTTAGATGCTCCATTTAATATTTCCGTAAGTAACGCGGTTTTTACTATGAGTAGAACTTTTACTGCCGAAGTTTGTGTGGAACACCGATTAATCTTTGCTGCTGAGACTTCATCCGTCACATGAATGGCTCAGTCCGTCATGTAAGGCGGCGCATGATTTCAGTGTGAAGTACAAATCTAGCTCACCAGCTCATCGATTATCGGTTAGAGTTCCACTCCGGGTCGGAATGGGTAAAATGAATGATCTGGACGACTTTGAACATGGCATGATAGTTGACATCAGACGTGCTGGTTCAATCATCTCCCAAATAGATGTTCTCCTGGGCGTCTCATGTACAACCGCAGAAGGGTTGAATTGGGCGACATGCAAAAACTTTCAGCAATCGGCGAACCTGTTGACGAAAACAGCTGGTGAATCAAAGGTATCAAAGGTGGCCAAAGTGAATCGTGCAAGCAAACACATATACCACAACCCAACAAATCACTGCAGATTTCGACACTGGTGAGCCGAGTGTTATTTCCGAACGCACCACGTATCAGTTCATGTAATGTCGCGAATGGCGTACAACAGCCGACGGCTATGTTGAGTGTCGATGTTGTCAGCGTAGGACGTGAAAGCCTGTCTCCAGTGGGGACACTGAATAGTTGAGAACTGGTAAAGTGTCGTCTAGAAAGATAATCAAGGTTCTTTCTGCACCATGCTGATGGCAGGATCCGAATTTGGCGCAAGCAACATGAAGCCATTAAACTATTCTGTCTGGTGTCAACAGTACAAACTGGCGGTGTGTTAGTATTAATACGGGAAAATTTTTTCTGGCATGCTCTTAGCTTCCTGGTACCCATGGAAGGACATCTGAATGACACGGCGTGTCTTGACATCATTGTCCACAAAATTCCTCCTTTGAAGGAATTATCCTCAAGCAGATAGACATGTAAAGCAAGAAAATACACCCGTTGAAAAAGATAAAATCGTCACATAATGGATCCAGGACCATGTCAGCAAGTTTTCTTTTCTTCAGTGGCCTGCACAGTTCCCGAACTAAAGCCCCGTCGAGCTTTTGTGGGATGAAGTGGATCGAACTATTCTCTGTTAGTCTGTTACTGTCCAATTTTAAGCAACTACGCAACTCAATCGTTTTCGCCTTCTACAACATTCTTGTACGAGCTTCCAGCATCTGGAAAGTTTTACGCCTCGATTAATTCCAGCTTTTCTGCAGGCAAGTACTAAGCAACATGTTACTAGGTAGGTGTATCTACAGGGGCGCACTGGTAGCCCCCGAATTGCAGGGGGGCCTCGCGGCTTCGAGGGCCTCTTGCCTCAGTAAAAAGATTTTACAAAGTTTTTCATGTGAAAGTGGTTAAAAAAATATCAAGTAAATCTTGACGGCTGATTTCAAAAAAATATTAAAAAGAAAACCAATTATTGGCATTTTTCCAATAAATAAGATAAATATTTAGAAACATTTTCGCTGTAAGTTTATAGAAACTGGATGACGGGATGCATCCATTTTTTTTTTCAGAGGATTTGAGGCCGCTTTTCACAGCCATAAACATGTATATTAGCAAGACAATGTGAAAGAAGTATCAGCTCAATGAATGAAATTTTTGTACCAATGAGGATAAGGTGTTATGTATTACAGTTGTTTGCACATAATTACGATCCTTCAGAATGTAATGAACTACAATGTTCTTCGCGGGGACGAAGAAACAGAGACTTGTGGGATTTTTTTATAACAGAGTCAAGAGAAAAAAATTTTACTATGTGCAAAACATTGTGCACTTATGTTAAGTGCGTTTTTTATATCCAAAAGTAAATAATTTAAGTAGTTTTACTTTTTTTATGCCACAATTTCCAATTGTTACTTATTTGCTAACTTATGTTCTGTGTTTTCTTATAAATTGGAAATGATCAGACGCTATCATACGACAGTTGAGTGTGTGTGTGTGTGTGTGTGTGTGTGTGTGTGTGTGTGTGTGATCGTGATGAATTTCAAAGAGATGGCTAGTTCTCTAAAAGAATAAAATTTGCAAGATATGATTCGGAAGTATTTTGTAATATTTTGTATTTGTATAAAACTTGGATAATAATTTTAACTACATAGCGAACGTTTGTGTTAAATGAAATAAAGTGCAACAATTTTGGTTTTAGGAAAATTTCCTGTAGGTTCCAAAGGACTTCCATTATTAAAACTTCGTAAAACCTATTAAGAATATGAAAATTAAAATTTTAAATAATTGAAAAGATAATATGAATTAAAATGTTTCTTAATAAATAATATATGAAATCTAAATTTAATAATATATATAAAAAATATATACAGGGTGTGCGAGAATTATTGGACACATTACAAAATTATGTACAAAAAAAAACTATGAGCATTGTCTATTTTTCTATGTCACGTATTACTAACACGGTTTCTATATTTTTGTTTTGCAGAATTGTTATTCTCAGAATCCGATAGATGGCGCTAGGTGTGGCCTGATGAGGCCACACCTAGCGCCATCTATCTAGGCAATCAGTAGTCATGTCATCCACAGCTGGCCGCGGATGGCTTAGTGGTTAGTGTTTCAGACTACCGATGCTGGGTCCCCAGGTTCTAGCCTGGGCTGATCTTTCAGAGATGGTGTGATTTACTGACAATCGCTGAATATCGGTCGAGCACGTAAAGTGACGGCTGGACCCACTGGTTAAATGGGTATCCTTTCCTATGCCCCTCCCTGAAATTCTCTTACCCATCTATGTGCAATATCGTACTTGTACGGTGGCGCCATCTACTGTACTCTAATCTCACTACAAACTGTTCTGTCAAAAGTCGCTAGACTTGCTCTCATTCCTTCCGTTTCTGTGTCCTGCCCGGAAGGCGATCTCGCTGTAGGTGGCTGGGACCTAGACTCTACTCCCTGTAGACGGAAGTCCTACATGAAAATGACAAATTCTGTCTGTCATGTCATCCGTACAGCAGAAGGCGATGTGTGTGTTATGGCTTGCGGGATTAAAGTTAAAAGACGGTACCGTTTAGGGTATGGTGGTAATCCTCCGTCAACGAATTCAATTAAGAGGTGGATGAAACAGTTTAAAAAAACTGGCAATGAAAGTATCGCTTGGACGTACTACGAGCAACCAAGGGATCTCACGTCGAAATTTATTAACTTGTGTAATTACATTGTAAGTTAGTACAGTCAGTTTCTTTCTATGTGTTTAATGTTTTGTTTTATATAATTTTGTAATGTTTCCAATAATTCTCGGACACCCTGTATATGGAATCTAAATTTTTAATAATTGAAAATCTAGCCGATTTTCATTAAAGGAATTCAAAGACATTCTCGCGGAGGTGGAGCCAGTTTTTCAGGTATGCCACTGTATATCTAATAAGCATCTCAGTGCTTATACAGACTACGTAGAAGTGATTACGTCTCGTTTCTTGTTGTGCAGATAAAAGCAACACAAAGTGAGGGGATGGGGAAGGGCGATAAATAGAATTGTAAATCCGCCATATACACTGACGGAAAAAAATCCCAACACCACGAAAAAATAGTTGTAGAGGAATGAAATGGCGACAATACATTTGTATAGGTAACATATTTAATCGATTAAGGTTTCAAGATCACAGCTTATTGTAAGCGCGAGAAGAGCCATTTTAAATGTGAATTGCTGGTACATTAATAACCGGTGCAACCGCCAGAATGTTGAATGCAAGCACGCAAACGTTCATGCATTGTGTCGTACAGGTGCTGGATGTCAGTTTGTAGGATGGAGTTCCATGCCTGTTGCACTTGGTCGTTCAATACAGGTACGGTTAATGCTGGTTGGGGTGACGCTGGAGTTGTCGTCCAATGATGTCCCATACGTACTCGATTGGTGAAAGATCTGGTGATCTAGCAGGCCACGGCAACATGTCGACACTCTGTAGAGCATGTTGATTTACAACAGCGGTATGCGGGCGAGCGTTATCCTGTTGGAAAACACCCCCTGGAATGCTGTTCATGAATGGTAGCACAACAGGTTGATTCACCAGACCGACGTACAACTGTGCCGTCAGGGTGCGTGGGATAACCACGAAAGTGCTCCTGCTGTCATAGGAAATTGCTCCCCAGACCATAACTCCAGGTGTAGGTCCAGTGTGTCTCGGCCGCAGGCAGGTTGGTTGCAGGCGCTTACCTGGTCTCCTTCTAACCAACACACGGCCATCACTGGCACCCAGGCAGAACCGACTTTCATCAGAAAACCCAACAGATCTCCACTCCGTCCTCAAATGAGCTCTAGCTTGACACCACTGACTTCGCAAACGGCAGTGGTTTGGAGTAAGTGGAATGCACGCTACAAGGCGTCTGGCTCGGTGCTGTCCTTCAAGTAACCGATTTGTAACAGTTCGTTGTGTCACTGTGGTGGCAACTGCAGCTCGAATTGCTGCCGCAGACGCGGTACGATGCGCCACTGCCATACGCCGTACACGGCGGTCTTCCTTCTCAGTAGTGCCACGTGGCCGGCCGGAACCCGGTTTTCTTGAGGCAGTACCTTCCCTTGACCACCGCTGCCAACAATCATGCACAGTGGCTACATTCCTGCCAAGTCGTTCTGCAATATTGCGGAACGAAAATCCACCTTCTCGTAGCCCTATTACACGACCTCGTTCAAACTCCGTGAGCTGTTGATAATGGCTTCTTCGTCTTCTTAAATGCATTCTTGACTAACAGCAACACACTACGTCGAATCTCAACGATAACTACCGCTCACGAACGTTACAGCGCGTATTTACAGCAAACCTGCTTTGCATGTTCCGAGGGGCGCTACTAGCGCCACACGTACGCGCCGAGCGCGAAATTTGCATAGACCTCATCTTACAGATGTACTCTCACCGCCTACCAACTGTCGTTTATCTAACACAACCCCTTCTTGGTGTTGGGATTTTTTTCCGTCAGTGTAGTTTCTTTTAATTAAAAATAAATCATAAATTTCATTCTGCAAATGCACTTGCTATGAATTTCAGGAAATAGCGACTTAATCTTTTAGAGAAAATAAGATAAATATATACATGTAATAGCTGAGAATATACACAGAAAATAACTGTTCAGTTTCAATCAAACTCAAAATATTGAGCAATAACTGTAGATGACGCAAATCTAGTGACGGTCGTTGGTTCCTGCTTAAAGGCATGCATTTTTAGGAAGGTCTACCTGTATGACAAATAAAATTGAACTTCACAAAACATGCTTACAGCAAAGCAAATTTTGATTTATTTTTGAATTTTCAAAAACCAATTGAAGATTTCAGCCAAATTTTGTATCCACAAATTTTTTGTTAAACCTAAATTTTTCTTTATTAATTTACATGTTTAGGCATTTTCAAGTGAAAAAAGAACACTGAAGTTTACATTTTGTGTTTTTATTAAAACTGAACAGCTATCTATTTTCTGTCCAGCTTATTTGGGGTATTCAGTTTTATTCACTATCAAAAAAAATTCATATTTCGGACATGATTTTGTAATTACAATTACTTCATTTTTTCTTTTCAGGAGAAGGTGACATCAGTCTACAAGGATTTCCAAATAGCACAGCTGCGGGACTTCACTGCTTTAGGCCGTGAACTTCGATGCTATTTCCTTTGTTCTCCTTAAGTCTTTTCGCAAAGAAGCAGAATTGGAATCTTTGAAAATACGTGTTTCTAATTTTTCTCTTATCCCTTCTTGTAATACATATTAAATATATAATTCGACTAAAACAATGTAATAAATGCAAATAAACAATGAAAAAGTACGAAAGCAAAGTTCTCATTCATGGGTATTTGTAAACATTGTCACCTGTGACATGAAGCAAAAAAAAAGTCATAAAATGTACACCTCTATTATCAGTTGTTTAAATACTGACAAAATAAAAAAAAGGGCAACCGTCCGTAAAGATTGGGAGGAATTCAGAGTGGATGCTCAGCATAGAGCTGCTGATGCACCGACGCAAAGCCTTAGGATATCCAACCTGGACACCGAGAAGGTTCCTCGAAGCTCCTGATCTCTCCGATCAAGTCGTGCTACGAAACATTCGAAGAAGTCAGAACTTTGAAATTCACGAAGGCCGATATGTAAACAAGCGATAATTCTGAGGGTTGAAACCATATAAGAGATGTTCAGAACAGATCGCAATTTCAAACAAAACTGAAACGACAGTTGTAGACGACGCAAGCCAGTGGCGTTCATTGAAAGGCATAAATGTAGAGAAGCAAAAAGATGTGGAAATCAGCTACACCAACAGTGTTCGAAACTGCAGGAGGAAGATCATCTAGAAGTAAACTAATGCGATGCATGAAGAATATTGCAGATAAGATGAAGGTCTTGGGATCTTATCCCTAATTGTCTTGGGATCAGTGGCGTAGCCAGAAATTTTTTAATAGGAGGTCCATGGAATTGGTTCATTGGTAAAAGCCTCGTTATTCGTACTCAACCTACCCTCAAGGGCACCCGAGGACCACACACCCCTTGCCTACGTCTCTGCTTGAAGTAAAGGTGCAGACAGTGTCGCACCTAGAAGCACCTGAAATAGTCGACCGCGAAGAAAACTGGCTATGATCTTGGGCACCCCCCCAAATTCGTGCACGCATTCCCGGGGTTCACGGAGAATTAAGTGCTGCTACGCGAGACCAGACGGACACCAGGTGCTTCCGTCTTACGAACGGTTCGTGCGCTGACGTTTCAAGGCGGGACAGACGATCATAAGGTGGTCGATGACGGTGGAAGCCGCTTTACGATATTCAAAGGATGTTGCGGCATTCCCAGTAATAAACTAATAGAGCATTAATTATGCGTTCCGTAATCACGCGCACTGTAAAAAATAAGTGGTGTGACCTCACGAAAATTTACTGAGAATAGCGTGCAGCAAATTTGCCGATAGATATCCAGTTTTTAACGTAATTTCCGTTTCTAATAATGGGAACCTCAGATTTTGATAGATTATCCATTGTCACTAATTCCGTTTTATTTCAAAAATGTCAGTCTCAGGTTTTTCCTTCTTATCACAATTTAGTTTTTTTGTGTGTGTTTTTATCATGAGCTTTCAAAGAAACAGAATGGTTTGGATTTCCGGATTTTTTAAGCTGACAAGGACTTTTAATTTTATGTTTGACGACAGATGAAATAAACTACTTTACAGTATTATTCCACAAAACTGCTAAACATAAAATTTACTCTTGATAGCTGTAAGGGCGAAAAGTAATAATGAGATGCATATCAATTAAGATATGATCTAGTGCTAATTTATGTACATAAAAATAAGGAAATAACTTTATTTCATTAACTGTGTGCATATACAATGCCCAAGGTTAGAAGGGCGCCAGCCTGCCTGGGAAGACTGAATACGTCCTTTGTGTAAAAGAATGTCAGTATTGTTGTATGTTTTGTTCTGTTTGTATAGAGTCTGGTTTCCACGTACAGAAGTCCGTTAGATGGAATGTGTGTTATGTCGTCGAGCACGGAGACAATAAGCGAGGGAGAGCGATTTCCCCAGAGGCAGGAGTGGCTGGGGTGCAGATTCGAAGAAAGGGTGCCTGCGGTCAAAGGTCAGGTTCGCTCCAGGACCTGACAAGGTCAGCGCCTTGTAGTAGGTCAGCGCCTCGTGGTAGAGGGGCTGAAAAAAGAAAGGAGGGGTCTTCTGGAGCGAGGGGGATAAGAGATAGCTTTGGAGAGAGAAGGAGGATATTGCGAAGCCGTTTGGAAGGCGAGTAGACGTCGGGAGCTTGACTCCGAGAAATGCGGTTCCTGGTTTTTGCGTGAAGCCGTGTGCTTCGGGAGAGAGAAGAAAGATTGCGAGGTGCGCCTGGACGGCCGGTAGACGTGCGGCGTCTATGCACCAAGGAACGCAGTTGCTGTTATTTGCGTGAAGCTGGAGGCTTCGGGAGAAAGTGAAAAGGATTTGCAACGAGTGTCTGGAAGACGGATAGACGGTGGAGATTTTATCCTCCGAGGAACGCAGTTCCTGGTTTATAGCGTGAAACAGAGTATCAAGAGACAGCGTGGAGTCGGAACGACTCGGATATTAGAGTGGCGTTAGGGCAACGGAATTGAGATTGAACAATTCGTGACGGACGACGCATGCCACAAATTCGTCGACACGGACATTGGCACCGGAACCAGACTCGCACTAGTACTTTGATTCATTAAATTTGTTATCTTTCTTATTCACGAAGTATTTATTGAAGTTGATGAAGTGCCTTACAGTAGCCATTCTCTCCCTTCCTTGATTCGCGGATAATTACACAAAAAGGCGGAGGAAGAGGGGCCTGGATGATAAATTTATTATTAATAAATTACGAGAGTGAGACCTCAGATTATTTGCTGTAGGGGGAAGTTGTTAAAGTAACTCACGGACGCCTATCGGAAAGAAGGCGGGACTTAGCACGAAAGTCTAGGTCTCACCCCTACAATAGCTACCATAGTTTTTGTGTTGAGGGGTCCACAGGCTAATACATATACACATAATTCAATCACTGGTACGATACTTTAAGAACCCGGTTTCTCACGGTTACACATTGTAAAGACAATGGACAAACAAATTGGTCCTCGCATCAATATATGTAATTGTTTAATATGATACATTTCTGAGGTTATAATTAGTATCTTATTTAAATATTCCTGAGTTATTTAATGTTATGAAATTAGGAGTCGAAATTAATTAATCAACACGGGGGACGAGCCAAAAGGGTGTGATCAAGTTATGCTAACGATTTAATCAAATATTTGGCCTATTACAAAATTAAATGGAGAAATTAGTGCCCCTAATTGGCGAGGTCAGCTAATGAGCTTTAGCTGGATGGAAACAAAGAAATGATAAGGTTGAGTGTGTAGGTCACTCTGAGACAAAGGAGACAACCCAGCGTTGCGACACAGCGACGCTTGGGTCCTCATAAATAGGCTTTCAAGTGGGCCATTAATGCCAAAAAAGTCCGTTAGGCGACGTCTAAGTTATGACTATCGGGGGTCGAAGGCCAAGCAGCAGGCTCGCTGTGCAAAGAAAGAGCAATCTCAAAAGTTTCACAAAAAGCAGGCGGCTAGCAACAGAGAAGGGGATAAAGCTAGAAGAGAAAAAGAGTAGTTGAAGTCCACGTCCGAAGAAGTAAGACGGACGTGTTTGTGGCCCACGGAAAGTAGCAAAGAAAGTGCCCGAATCGCAGTTGTCAGATGATCAGGGTGCTGATTGTGGGATACAAGCCTGCCTGTGTGACTGGGTTAAGTCCGCTTGAACTTCGGTAGTCTGCAAAAGAGGGCATAGGTTGATCTAGTAGCACGTGTCGCCTGCCAGTTTAGTGGAGCTGACCGTTACCATTCTATTGGGAACATAGGCCGCTGTCAGTTCTCGTAAGTTGCCAGGGATTCAAGTTGTCTTGCGGACACAGCTCCAGACAATACCATGGGTTTGGAATAGCCCATAGCGAGGTGCTTGCATGGAAGGAGCCTTGGAGATCCAAAACACTAAGGAAAGGTTTCTTTCTAAAACTCAACATCGGAGTCCCGCAACGAAGGAGCATTTCCACTGTCCAAGATCCTCGGAGGCCGTTGACCCCCGTAACGCCGCCAACTGCTCCTAGCACTCAGTCGTGGCCTCAGGGGGTCACGACCAAACTGAGAGGACATCACTCGGCGGGGTTAAAAGTGCCAACGCCCGTTCACTCTCCCCTCCACCTCGGCAAGACCTCTGCTGACGAGAGAATAGTTTCCATGCTTCCCGAAGGAAATAAAAGGAAAGGAATAGAGTGTGAACCCTCCCGGATGTCATACAGGTGAAAGGCTCCCCCTAAATGTAATGTACGACATCGCTCCTACAGCGCCCTGTGTGCGGCGAAAGTGCGAGGTGATCAACGTACTTATCAAATTGTCTAAATCCATTAGGGCGGCCACGCGCCGCGCCTGTGAGAGAGATCATTCTCCATTTTCATGGATTGCAGCGTATCAGCAAACTATATGTGAGTACTTTCTTTTTTCTATTATTTGCTTGCGTAGTTTTTGTACGGGACTGCTAATCCGTTCTCGAGTCATAGACTGGAACAGTGTTTATTAGCCGGTACCTAGGACTTTGATCGTTCCAGGTACGATGAACTGAACACAACTTACGCTCCGAATCTGAGGAAAGAATAAAGACTTAGTAAGAGATGAAATCCCTCCCTTTTTTGTAGACTGTGTGTACAAATTGGCCTTCTAGCAGACAGGGTGTCCTGCCAAATAAAAGTATTTGTGTGTTTAACTTTTGCGCAGTTTTTCTTTCGCACTGGTGTTGATTTCTAGCATGTCAACCCCCTTCAGCATTCGCTTCGTCTAACTTTTCCAGCTTCCGAACATTTAAAGAACGTCACACCCTATCTAACGAATCAAACCGCTCGGACCCGCATCAATCGGTGGTGTGCGTTGGGATTTGGAAGTAATCGACGTATCGATTGGTGTCAGGCGGTGGAATTTCTAACCTCGCTCGGCACGACACCGCACCAGTAATAACAAAATATGTGCTATTTCTTTCTCCAGGCAAAATTTTAAGCTGAAATTTTTGAAAAATTAAAAGCATTGGGTCCAAAGACAGATGTAAGTGACTGGCAAAAAGGTGTCATCGTTTAGCAGGTCAAAATGACACAGCATCGAGGAAGTTGCTGAATTTTAAGGTGTTATCTAAAGAACAGTTTTACGTGTTTATAAAGATTGGTCAAACTCGACTAAAAATAAAAGGAAAAACTGTGGACGAAACGCGATTTGGACTAGTCGTGACCGACGCAGAATTTCTCGCCTGGTCAACAAAAACAGATTTCAAACAAGGCAGGAACTCCTCCGAACTGTTAATAATAGACCTCACACGTCTACGGCTGAGCGAACATTGCGTAGGGAACTTCATCGAATGGATATCTAGAATACTTACAAGACTGAAACCAATGTTAACTTCAGCTCACAAAAACCTGGATTTGCTTTGGCCAAAGCTCACAGGACATGGACTGTTGTTCAGTGGAAGCCTGGCAAGTGGTCTAATGAATCCAAATCTTGTCTATATTCAAATGAAGCAAGGCGGGTCAACCGGAGGTCTAAAGAAACGTTCAATCCTGAGAGTGTTCAAAAAGTTCTTGCTAAAGGAGGTGGGTCAATAATGCTGTGGGGTTGTTTTAATGGTTGTGAATTAGGCCCACTAGTAGAGGTGAAGAATACAATACGATGAATCAGCATGCTTACAGAGCAATTTTAGACAATCATGTGTTCCCTTTTGCACAACATTTGCAGGATTCTCATCAAGTAACTTATCCGATTTACCAGGATTCAAAAACTGTAGGATTCATGGATCTAAAACCATTATGGATGAGTGTGAAGAGCATGATATAACTTTGGAACACATGAACTGGCCAGCTAAATCACCAGATTTAAATCCCATCGAGAATGTAAGGGACCATCGTGAACGAAGTTTTAAAACAAAACTTCAGCATCCCAGGAAACGCAATTGATTGTGAGACAAACTGTTCTTAGAATGGTCAAAAATTGACTCGAGTTATTTAGTTGAATTTCTTCTAGAAAGAATTAATGCTGTGATTTCTGTACGTGATTATGCAACTAAATATTAAAAGTAATTTTCTGGAGGTGACTAATTTTTTGTCCGGTGTCCGTATAATTGCAAGTGAACCAACTAGGGGGAGGAAATATCTGTTGCCACAGTAATCTTAATATCATGCGATATACTATGCACAATATTCTGTAAGCAACCTACAGAACCTCAAATTCAGGTCCCCTAACACAGGATTGAAATTTAGTACAGCGAATGATGCTAAGTAGGAATTTAATACACATTTGTGCAAAAATTAAGGACGAAGAGGAGAAATTAGCATAACAGCGGAACGAGCAGGCAAAACGGACCGAAAGAACACTCAGGAGAAAGACTAGGTTCCGGTAACGGTCGGGCATGCGCATATATGCAGCATGACGTAGGGGGTGTCGGAAGGGTATAGAGCACACGGGTGGTGTACGCTCAGCAATTCGGTGAAAGCTATTGCACGGTGTACATCGGTTTGAACGACGTCGAGTTGCTGCCACCTTGTGATATGGCCAACAGGCAATCCAGAAGACGACATCTGGATGACTTTACCCGAGGTCGCAGCATTGGGAAGTTGGAAGAAGGTCGAAGTGTGACTAGTCCGGCCGAGGTGTTCGGGATCGCTCACAGCATCGTTTCACGAGCTTGGAGAGCATTTCAAACGACAGGAACAGCTGTCCGAGAGTTTAGCACTGGTTGTCCATGAGCAACCACGGCGGTGGACGACCGGTATATTGTCCTACAGGCGAGAAGAGACAGATGGTAGACAGCGGGAGAAATCACAAGGCACGTGCAACAGGCAACTGGACGTCCGTTATCGCGTTTTACCGTGGCCAGGAGATTGCACAAAGGTAGTCTATTTGCACGAGGACCAGTACGGTGTGTGCCATTAACGCCTGCTCATCGGACACGGCGGTTTCTGTGGTGCCAGGAACACAAGAACTGGACACATCAGCAATGTGGTGGAGTTCTCTTTACGGATAAGAGCCGATTTAGTGTGACGATCGATTCTGGAGGTATGTACACCTGGAAAAAGCAGGGAACACGCAATCACACCTCAAACATCATCGAAAGGGACCGGTTTGGAGGTGGCGGAGTTCTCGTTTGGGGCGATATCATGCTTGGTAGCCGTACTGACCTCCACATCTTCCAAAGAGGTTCAGTCACTGGTGACCGCTATTGTACCGAGTTTCCCCTGCCTCACGTGCGTCTGTTTAGAGGTGCTGTGGGTCCTGAGTTCCTCTTCATGGACGACAACGCTACACCTCATCGTACAGTGGCTGTCGCAGAGCTGTTGGAGAGTGAAGATATTCAACGCATGGATTGACCCGCAAGGTCCCCGGACCTAAATCCAATGGAACACGTGTGGGATCTTCTCGGGAGACGCTTGGCAGCACGTCACCATCAGCCAGCAACGATTCCGCTGCTGCGATTGGTGCTACAAGAGGAATGGGCCGCGATGCCTCAACAGCTCTTTGACAACCTCGTCCTCAGCATGGACAGACGTTGTAAATCCTGCAACGCAGTCAGGGGTGATCATATCCCCTACTAAAGACTGGATTTTTCTTGGCAGCCGCCTGTCACATGGACGTTTCTGTCTTCTGTCCAGTTGTGCTCGAAGCTACCTTTTCAATAAAGTGCCTTTGTATCCTTTGGATTCCTTGTTTGGACGGTTTTGCTCACTTGTCCCATATTCTTACATCTTGGGGATCTTATGGTATGATTTGAGTCGGTGTGGAGCACTTCTGCACGACGTTACATTCGAAAAACCGTCTCGTCATTAATTTTTGCACGCCAGTGTACAACGGAAATGGATAGGATCTGGCACGATCCATTTTCCATTGCGGAGGGCGAGAAGTAGAAGAAAAAACGCTATCAATAAACGAAAGAGCGATGAGAAAACGGTCTTTATGTAGTTCTGTAGGTACAAAGGGCATAGTACTGCCCTCTGTGTGTATAGAACTGCCCTCTGTGTGTATAGAACTGCCCTCTGTGTGTATAGAACTGCCCTCGGGTATAGTCTTATCTCCTTAAGTAGTTGTCCTCTACGGCATCTACTCAAGAAGACATTGCGCAGTAGGCGATAGAGTGACCAAATAAATATAAAATTAATTACTTAGGAAAATTGCTGTACGGCATGTGCACGTTTAGTTGGAAGTAGAGTCTTCAAAACACTCATTATTTTTATTTATTTCTTTTTTTGTTAAAACAAATTTTTTTTAAAGAAAAATAATCTTGTGGAATTTTAAAAATTCGCTCATGATTCGATATAGCGTGGATTGACGCTACAGTGAATCCTGAGCGAATTTTTAAAGTTGTCTCACGGTTAAATACTGAAAATTTGTTCCCCACTCAATTCGTTTTTCAATGCAGATTCTAACAGTTCTCTGTCACCAAAGCAAAGTGACGCCTCGGTGGCGTAGTGGTCTAAGCGCTGGCTTATGACCATTCGTCCGAAAAGGGTCCGGGTTCGAATCCCGGTGAGGCATGGATGTTCTGTTTGTCTTACGGCGCTGGCTTTCTCCCTGCTCTGGCACCAGTAATCCTAAATTAGGGACGGGCGACTGCTTATAGCCCATTGAGTTGCGCACGGTGGTCGTTAAACCGTTCAATCAAAAAGGAAAACGTGTGTTTCTCTAGTATACCGAAACAGTGGCGCACGCAGTGGGAAAGGCCACGGACCTGGACCCTCCCTCTCAGGTGTCACTCGGTCTGTCGTTTTTTGCTTAGGCTGCTAAAATATATTTGCACACGTTTTTAAATACGTATTTAATGAATAATTGAAAACGTATGTAAACAAGGCGGAGATTTTTTAATCGCTGCACAATATTTCATGGAGAGTGTTTTTTTTTCGGCATATTTCTTTTTGTATGTCCAATATTTTGCCCCCCCCCCCCCCAAGAAAAACTCCTGGGGCCGAAAGACTAAAATTCCAACTTGGTTCGATCGTCCCAATCCGCCCCCGTTCACTGCTAAATATCCATCACACTTCCTTCTGCTGTGCAGATATCACGATTTATAGATCCTACGTTTTTCGTAGCACCAATACGGCGCTTAGCGCCATCTTTTAGCATCCAGGGAGAACTATTCTTTTATTGCTGATAATAATAACCAGCGTGACTTTAAGAAAAAAACAAAGCTTTTTGTTCGTTATATTATTCTTATTTTGTGACATTATATTTTTTATTAGAAAACAGTTCACATTGTGCAATATCATAACGATTATAAGGTTTCTAGTATATAAGGTTTATAAGGTTTTTAGAACTGTTTTAGAAACGGAGATATTCATATCATATGTATTTTTCTTCTTACTCTCTGGAAAGGAAAGGTAAATCTACGTAAAAGAGTAACCTCCATTCTTCGGGTACTTGAGCTCTGTTTTTTACCGTCAAAAAATTTAAATGCGTTTTCCCCTATCTTTTCTTTTTTTTTTTTTTTTTTTTTTTTTTAAAGAAAAATTGCCAATTGAGGAAACTTTTTTTACCTAGTGTCAAAACTCTGTATTTAACAAAATAAAAACGCATTTAAAGGCATAGTTCAAAGTTTTGCTTATAATTCCATCTATCAGATGAAGAAATAATTACCTCCAGTCGAACTTCTAAATAACGCGAAAATCCCTTTACAGTTCTTGGGATTCAAGAAAAACGGACAACACAAAATTTGGAATCTGCATGAATTCAGAGCCAGATAATGGTAATCAATCCGATGCAAAAATATTTTTGATAATTAAACCTACTGATGAGAATATATAATGTCTACACGTGGACCACATGAATTATACTGTAGCTAATATATAATGTCTACACGTGGACTGGCGGAAAGTGAAATAAAAACACCAAGAAGTAGACGTCTGATACCAACGAAATTTACACAGCATAATAACGGAATACAGAGGATAACGTGATCAAAACATTATGGCAAAATACAGCTGTCTTTGCTGGTAAACTGAAAAATAACATTTCCATGTAATATGGTTAGTACGAGGTTGAACCGCCATGAACTGCGCCACACTGTGCAATTCTGGCATGAAGTCTGTCGTACAGATGTTGGATGTAAGTTTGGGGCATTGAGTTCTAAGCATCTTCAACCTGGACGCGTAAATCGAGGATGGTCGTGGCTGGCCGTGGAGACCGGATAAGTCGTTGTCCCATAAAATCCCACACGTGCTCAATGGGGGACAAATCCGGTGAACGTGCAGGCCATGGAAGTTGTCTCACACCCTGAAGTGCATGTTGCGTTGCACGTGCCGTGTGTGGGCGCGCGTTATCTTGCTGGAAAATACCACAATGGACCGACCTTACAAATGGCAAAACAACGGGCTGAATGATGTTGTTGATGTAGGAGGTGCTGCTTCACGTACCCGGTACAAACACTAGCTGTGTACGGGAGGGATGGCTGATCGCTCACCACACCAGGAGACCAGGTGTCGGCCCTGTGTGTCGCTGGTGGATGCAAGAAGGGTGGAGAGGCTCCCCTGTGCGTCTGCGAACACGCATACGGCCATCGGTGGCTCTCAAGTAGAATCGGCTTTCATCGCTGAACACGAATGATCGCAATTGCGTTCTCCAGTGCAGACGTTGGCGACACCACTGCAGCCGTTCCTGACGGTGGGCTGGAGTCAGAGGTACACATGCCAGAGGCACACGTGCACGTAGTCCTGCATCCAGTAGACGGTTGCGGATTGTTTGCACAGTCACCTCAGGTGCAACGGCAGCTCGGATTTGCGTCGCAGTGGATGTTCTGCTTGACAACGTCACTCTTATTATGCGTCGATCGGTCAGCTCATCAGTCCGTCTGTGACTACCGGTTCCACGTCTTCTCATGTGGGAATGTTCCTCGGACCATCTACACCACCATCGTACCACCACCGATACTTCCCGTCCAATTCGCTCCGCAATACCACGATACGACTACCAGGCCTCGCGGAGTCCGATTAGAAGACCTCGCTCAAAGTCCGATAACAGCTGAAATCGTACACGTCTTCCATATCCCGGCATTGCAGCTTCTTCCGGGTCTTCGTACGTGTCCGTACGCCGACGACTGATTACATTCACTTCGCCGTACTCCTTAAATACCACCGACGATAATTTGCATATTATGCCGCACTGTGGCGCAAGCGCTCACCGGTCGGTCCCGAAATTAACATCACACCTACGTAAACTCGACCCCATTAACATATGTAAATTCCATGATCGTCCGCCAATTCCTTCTTGGTGTTATTTTTTCACTTTCCGGCAGTGTATTTATTCCTTAATAATCACACAATGAAAACAAAAGTTGAATCATATTTCGCTTCTAATGAAAAATAAAAATATATAATTAAAGGATGAAGACTTTTTAATCAATGACGCCAGTCTCCAATTTGTTGCACATCATTTATTTTTAGTTTTTTAAACTGGTCCAAACTTACCGCGATTTACCATCGTGCGGCATCAGACTTTTACATCACATATGACGCAAAACAACAGAAGAAAATAATCATGTCTTTGATACAAATTCATTGAAAAACCAGTTTCACATACCAATGGTTTCCGTTAAAAACATCACACACATCAATAGTTTTCATTTTGCAATATCACTACACGAAGGGAAAAAAAAGAAACTTCTGCTTCTCCTCTGACGTAATAAAAACATTCACCCTGCATTCCTTGCGAGTTGCAGCTTGGTTACCGTGGTAACTAGTTCTCAAACAAACAGCCGTGCATGTACGTGACGTCATAAATAAAGACTCCAGTCAACAGCCTCAAGTGATCGGGCATTCTCCTGTTGAAAGATGGCATCGGGGACCGTCTGCAAATGTGGCAGCACTTCAGCCTCCACAACTTTCATGATGCAGCGCTGGATGGTCGTAGTTCCTGCAATGCACAGGAGGACAGAACGTGAATGAAACCCAACAGCACCCCCACCAGAACTCACGGGGTCGGGCCGGTATGACGCTGCATAATACATATATTCCACGTGGTATGGGCCGGGACCATACCACGAAAAACACTCCCACAAAAGTACACTGCCAGCTCCAAACATGACCGTAGGAACAGTACACTGTGGAAAACAGCGTTCCCCCGGCTGCCGCCATACCCACACACGGCCATCAGACTGATGGATCGTGTATCTGGATTCACCAGTCCATCTTACACCATGCTAAACGACGAGTAGCGTTCCGAGTGGAGATGAAAGGCTTATGAGAAGTCGCATGACACCGATACGGTGTCACTGTACAAGAATACGTCCATCATGGGCTTGAACCGTGACTCGTCGGAAGACATTATGCGCTGCCGTTCATCACTCTAGTGTCTGCGTTCTTGGTCGATCGCATTCGCTGACGTCTGTGGTTTAAGGGAAGTCGAAGCAACGGAAGGCAAGCGTCGAGACCTCTCCGAAGAGGACGAAGCAAACTGCGCCGGACAGAGCTTACAGACAACCCTTGATACGATACAGACCTCCACTGTTCCGCTAACCCGTGGAACGTGCCTGTTTGGTCCGCCAACGGCATACGGTGGAAATAACGGTCTTTCCTTGTGGTCGTCCGTCGCTGAGCTCCAGACCCCTAACATCGGTGTGTCTAAGACCTTCCTTTTCCCACTGACACATCACTGTGCTCACGTTTCGTCCAACACGAGAGGCGTTGTTGCGGAAGGAAAATCTTCCTTCCCTCAATCCAACGCATCAACTTCGCTCAAAGGCGTCAGCTGTGCGTACAGGTCTCGTCTGCTGTAGCGAGCCATACTCAGTTACTACCACTACCTTACTGCCACAATACTTGCGAATAGACTATGACAACTTGTGTAGTATTTGTCATTTTCTTGTATTACTTCCGTCCAGAGTGAGTAGAGTTTAGGTCCCAGCCACCTACAGCGAGATCGCCTTTTGGGCAGGACACAGAAACCGAAGGAAGGAATGAGAACAAGTCTAGCGACTTTGACAGAACAGTTTGTAGTGAGATTAGAGTACAATAGATGGCGCCACCGTACAAGTACGATGTTGCACACAGAGGGGTGAGAGAATTTCAGGGAGGGGGGGGCATAGGAAAGGATACCCATTTACCCAGTGGGTCCAGCCTGGGGGCTGTCACTTAACGTGCTCGTCCGATGCACGGCGGATATTCAGCGATTGTTAGTAAATCACACCATCTCTGAAAGATCAGCCCAGGTTTGAACCTGGGGACCTTGCATCGATAGTCTGAACTGCTAATCACTAAGCCATCCGCGGCTCTATGACAACTTGCACTGTGCGTCCTCCTTTTATACCTCCTACGGGAAAGCTACAAGTGCGTGGCTGGCACAAATCATTTGCATGTGTGCTGCGGTTGTAATCAGTTTCACCTCCTCACGTAATCTACCCATCCTGTGAGTTTCAGTCCGATCTCACACTTTTTTCTTGGTGTTGCATTTTCAACTAACAGCAGTGTAGTTTTTTCAGAATTTAAAAGGTTTTGTTTTGAACAAATGACATTCAGCAGGATATGATTTCCAACGGGGTTTTCTCACAAGAGAGTTGGAACTAAATTTTGGGTGCAATCGGCATATCTTTTTAATCCGTGCAGACACAAAAAGAATTTTTCAAATTAGATTTTTTAAGAAAAGGAGATGATCAGTGAAGGAGAAAATGCATTTACGCATCTTAGTGCAAAAAATTGCGCATTATTTTACATTAATTCTGTACGCACTGTTCTTGATACTGAATAGAAACAGTTACAAAAATAATTTTTTCAATCGGATTCCTAAACTCGTGTAGAAATCGCGATATATGACAACTCTTTGCAGAAATTGGCATTGCGGAACATCAAAAGTTGTGCCCAAAATCTTCCCGATGTCAGAACACACTCAAAGGAAAAGGAATATTTCAAACCGAACAATTAGAAGCAAAAGTATGGAGGAAAACTTATTATAACTTAACGCTCTGTAGCCAGAAAACTGGAAGTTATTTCAAGAAAAAGAAGGGGCGCCAAAATTTTTTCATGGTCACGAGTATTATGACGTATACTCTAATTTAACTTTCCTTTTTCGTTTCTTTCTCTATGTAAAATTGAGTCATACTCCTTTAGCCTTTTTCAAACTTAATGTTATATTTTCTTTCTCGCAAGAGTATAGATGGCAACACCTTGAGGTCGAAACGTATGACGTGTGGATGCGTCCCATGAGGAATGAACGTCATATAATGTTTGAGCAGAAGCAAAAGTGTGAGATGGTGGATGTTATAATGTTAATTGTGGAAGAGGGGTTGATTAATTAAAGTTGTGTCTATTTAAAGGCTGCGTATACTGTACTTATATACACTATATTGACAAAGTCACCGGACACCTAGAAGTGAAACACAACATAGCATTTATTGACATACAATTGTACGGTGTCGGTTCACCTTTGGCCTTAATGCATGCACTTATCCTTCGAGACATGCCTTCGGCAAGGTTTTGGAACACAGCGATAGGTACGCGTTCTCATTCAGTACATAATGCTGCCGCTAACTGTTGCTTAGTAGTAGGCCTTGGTTCCAAACTTCTTATGCGGCCCTCTAACTCATCCCATAGGTGCTCTATGGGATTAAGGTCAGGGCTCTGTGGTGACCAGTCCACACACGATACGTAAATATCGTCAAACCACGCCGTAACTGTCATTACTTTATGGCTCGGTGCATCATCCTCCTGGTACCAACAAGGCTCGGTTCTCCAGAATATCGAGGTAGACGTGCTGGTTAACAGGTTTGTCCACGATAACCAATGGGCCGGGACCATACCACGAAAAACACTCCCACAGGAGTACACTGCCAGCTCCAAACTTGACCTAAGGAACAGTACACTGTGGAAAACAGCGTTCCCCCGCTGCTGCCATACCCACACACGGCCATCAGACTAATGGATCGTGTGTTTGGATTCATCAGTCCATAGGACCCGTTTCCATTGATCTACGGTCCACGATAAATGTTTCTTACACCATGCTAAACGACGAGTAGCATTCCGAGTAGAAATGAAAGGCTTATGAGCTGCCGCATGACAACGATAACCCATGGAATGAAGTTCTCTGAGAATGGTACGTGTACATACTGAGGTTCCAGCATTTTTGCTCACCTGTACAATGAGGTCTTGTGCAGTACTCCGTCGATTAGCTGTAACGACTCTCCTCAGGCTTTGACGTCCTCTATCACTGATTTTCTCTGATCTACTGGTACGTTTTGCTGTTTGAGGCACACCATGTGTCTTCACTTATTCAGTACATCGAAGCTGACTTGGGTAAGTTTAAACGCCTCTCGGTTTCTCTTATGGACAACCCACTAATATAACACCCAAAAATCTTTCCTGTCTCAACGTCAGTTTTCTCCCGTTGCGACATTTTCTCTCCACCTCACACTGCGATATGATCGCAGTCAGCTTCAGGCTTGTTTTTATACCGTTTGCTGCTGTACCGCGGATCGGATCTTAGCAACGCTGAGGATCCGTTCATTTGCTTTTGAAGGGGGTCCGGTGACTTTTGCCAATAAAGTGTATATAATTTTTTTTTCATTGAGAGTTCTACCGATTAAAGTCATTTAGTTCTGAAGTTTACTATTAAGCTGATACGTTTAACGTTCTAGTTAAAGTGTTCTGTTCTGTTGGAAAGTTAGTGTTCAAGGATCTGTTGATAGAATAAATGAATCAATCTGTAAGTAACCTGTTCTTGACGTTTTCTGAGAAGACTCCTATTTCAGTGTATAGGGCAAGTTTGTCAGACTGATCTATGCAGTGTTTAGACTGCGATGCTTAAACAAACATTACAGTATCCGATCAAACCTTTTTGAGACTCGGTTTTATAATCAGAGATACCGTTGCAAAGTGAAATATACGCTCACGCCACACACGGCAAAATTGTGCATTAGTAAAACATGGAAAATATGTTCAAAATATTGATAATAACGAGAACTACCGATGAAAAAGAATTTTGCAAAAAAAAATTTTTTTTAATTTTCAAGCTGGGAAAGTTAAGAAAAGGTCATACAATAACCCCTCTAGTTGGAAGACTGCCCATTATTTGGCCATTCGCTAGAGTAAAGATTACGAACATTGGAAAATGTTCGTATATTTACTGTAGCGAATGGCATTACAATACGATTTTCGTCAATCGGAACTTTAGAGGCGAAAATACATTTGTTAACAGAAATACATCCTGACTCCACCTAGAGGTAGAACTATTCGCTATGATAAATTCAAAAGTATATGCAAAACATTTTAAGAGGTAAATGTACAAAAAAAATCAGCTCGGACTTTTAGAAGGAGAAATATAGGGAAAAGTGCAATGTGTATTTACTTCCTCTAGCAAGAAGACTGTACGTTACTTGAAGAAAGAATTGCACGCGATATATTCTTAGTCATAAAATGTAAAAAAATAGTTTCAATAAGGTATTTATAGTGAATATTACGGAACAAAACACATTTTTGTATCTGCATTTATGCCCCTTAGCGGCAAAGTGTGCACCAATAAAAGACCAAACGGCGAGGATAATCGTTCTCATTAATTTCTGCTCCCAATGAAAAAAGAATTTTTAAATCAGACATAGTTGAAGAGATACGGCGTAGACGGACGGACATAGTGGAACTACACGCAAGATCTTTTTCTTTTTTTTTCTTTTTTTTCAAAACACATGCTACAAGCAGGTGCGGACTGGGCAGCCGGAATACCGGGAGAATACCCACTGGGCCGCCATATTTCGAATTTCTAAACAACATACATTATTCATAGTGTATTTGACCATATTGTATTTATTTTTCAACTGCAACTGGAATTAGCAGAACTGAGTTGATTAACAGATAAATCTTACGTTAACTCAAGAAAAAGAAAATATATGTACGTATACAGTATATTTGCACGTTACTTCACCATGCTTGTAGAAGAAACCCAAGTTATGCTGAAACAACAAAGTTTGTTTTCTACTTTGAGAGCATTGAAAACAAAATTGCGTAGCAAAACATTCGTACGTGCATCGACCATATGTGAGAGAAAGTTTGCTTCGAGTAAATCTGCGAGTAAATCTTTCGAGTTGAGAGACAATGCTTTTCTTAAACAACTTTTGACACTGCGTAAGTCACAAGTTCGCCTAATCGGAGAGTGCTTTACCCAAATTAGGAATCCTGCACCAACCTTTATCAGATTGGGCTATACAGGTGCTATGCAGCAGCGTGCGGTCGTTGTAGGCAACGCATGCATTGCATGCCTTAATTACGTGTAAAAAGTTGCTCAGTGATAAAATGAATTACATGAAGAAAAACTATGTGTTGCAGATGTTTACGGGAAAATTTAAGATATTTACATGGTTTTAGAAGAGTTTTATTTAACACTGAAATCACTTTCTGAGTGTATTTTTAGTCAGAACTGAAACATGCGCAAATGCATCACACCCGCACTCGTGCGTGAGATTGTGTAGTTTGGAGTAGCTGGGAAGCCTGTCCCAGGCAAGGAAGTGACGACAGCAACCCCTATGTTGTGCGAAATCTACAATTTGCATCTACTTTCCGGCCGATCCCCCCCCCCCCCCCCTGTTTATTCCCACCTCGGATGGGGCTTCGTTAACTGCCGTTTAAAAACGTGTTGAAATAAGAAAGAGAGTGTTACTCAACCAATGGAAAGCAGAAATTCTTTTGACGGTGACCTTGTACGTGTGGGATTTGTTGCCCAATGCACAATTTCAGAGAAACCTTTTGTGATACATCGGGAAGATTGTAAGGCTACTTTCTTCTGAAGCACTAAAAAGTTTCAAGATGACTTAAGTAAACTACCAGTTAAAAAGGAAAATAAAGAGATGGATGATGCAAAATTAATGTCTCGTATGAAATTAAGTTTGTATTTGATAGTGATATGAAATTGAAAACGTACAGTGATATGAAACTAAATTCGCTTTGAGTATAATTTCAGAATATATTCAGTATAGAAATAGAAGAAACGTTTCTTGGATACTCAAGTCACTTACTGAAACCACTTTCGCAATCATCTGTCTTTTTGTTTCCCCAAGGGGCGCCAGTCACCTTCGCTATGTCACTGCTACATGAATATAAGAATTAATTGTGATAATCCTGTGTCATGAAATGATGAGTTTCTCTGTCTTCTTTGTCAATTCCAAATTGTTTCTATGAAGTTTCCTGTGGTGTTGAGATCTAACATTTCAGAAACACAGAGGTGGCCAACAAAATGCTGCAACCAACGCCATCTGTTCACATTTTGTATTAACTTTCCTAGTAATTTCTGCTAAACGATTCTTAAGTAGAGGAGAAATGTTCCATAAGATTTGCTTCCTTTGTCTCCGACATCTGCTATAATAATTTCACAAGTGTTCTACATTATCCTGCTTAGCTGGATTGCGATCTTTCCCTTCTGACTTCAGGCGCCTGGCATTAGAGGGAAATGAATTTGAAAGGTACAGTTCTACTGTATTAGGCAGCATTTTCTCTTGCAAGAAGAAAAATAGATCTACAGCTTGTTATTGTGTTATACGCAATGCAGTTCATTTCAGTATTCCAAGAAATGAGCTCAAGGTTACTTTCTTAACTCTGGTGTACAAAATTATAGAATGTATGACTTGTATTTATTTTTCAACTGGAATTAAAAAAGCATGCGGAATGCTGGAATTAAAAAGCATGCACAGCAATTCATCGTTCTTTTTCAAAACAGTACTCTTCACATTTCTTACAACCACAGCCTGTAAAAGATCGTTTACCATAAAACCTGTTCATATTGCAATCTAAACGAAGCCATAGATTTTCTATATGTACAAACCTCTTTTAATGGGAGCTCTTTTATCCGGAACTCTTTATTATCCGACGCCTTCAGTGTTAGATGTTATTTTTATTTTTGTAAATTTCCGCGTGTAGTCAAGTGTCGAGGTCACATACTGTTTTCATTTCTTTAGCTTCCTCTTCAACTGTGCGGATGCCAACCAATTACAAGTCACAAAGATAAGAATAGCCAGTTAGCGGTAGGACGAAGGCGACAAATCCTCAGCTAACATGTTTCTTTTCATCTTACTATTGGTTTTACGTCAGATCGAAAGTGGTTGGTAAGATGGCATACACTAAACGAATGCGTGTTGTTTTGACAAGCAAGACAAAAAATTCCAGGTTGTAAATAGACTGAAAGCAGGTGAAACGATCACGAAAGTAGCAAATGAATTTGACGTCGGCGTATCAACCATCGTCGACATAAAGCTTGGTGCAATTTTTTTTTTTAATGCTTCATCATTGTATACTAATTGTTCAAAGTCACGGAAAACGATGAAGACAATAAAAATCTGAAAGAGGGCAGAGGATGGTTAGAAAAATTCAAACAATTCTAGGTATAGTTATGACTGATAACCAAATGTTCTCGATTATCCGAAATTTTCTATTTTCCGATGGCACCACGATCAGATAAACTAATTTTGCCTGTAATTTATTTAAACTGCAAACTTCTAAGTATTTCGAGTCGGAGTAGCTATTACAACGCACAGTGTTTATAAGATCATGTAAAGAAGTGCAAGTGAAATTATAAATAACGATATATTTTTTTAAATAATGCTTCTCATCTTGATTGGAATTGCTTTCTTACTTTAGTGAAAATTTTAACTTTTCTTTCAAGTAGTGTCAGTCGTCTCAGAGTTGCGCCGATCCTTGAAGAAACAGACACATGGAACTCCTACGAAATATTGAGTTAAGACGAATATTTCATTTTAATCATCCTCTTTCTGAAAACTGTGTTTCATATATGTACACTGCTGACCACCCAAAATGCAACACCAAGAAGGACACGAGATAGCAAAGACAGATTTACTGGACACATAACAACACATACAAAGATGAAACGATTGAGCTTACAGGCCCGTGCGACTTGCGGAACACGCAGACATCAATAGTTCGTGTGGCCCCCATGGCTGGCAATAACGGCCGCTACACGCCGCGGCATCGAACGAAAAAGGCTTTGGGTGTGGGCTTGGGGTATGTCGGTTCAAGCTGCTTCCACACGTTGCCACAGTTCATCAGGCGTAGCCGCGGGTGGTGCTTGCCGAGCCACTTGGTTGCCGATCAGCGACCAGACGTGTTCGATGGGCGACAAATCGGGAGAACAGGCGGGCCATGGCAGCAGTGACACCTGGTGGACCGTGAAGAATTGTTGCACGATGCGTGCCACGTGCGGGCGCGCATTGTCCTGTTGAAACGTGGCAGTAGGCAGGTACTGCTGTTAAGGGAGGACTACAGGCTCCAAAACGTCGGAGATGTAGCGGTGGCTGTTGAGTGTACCGGCGATGCGTGCCAGAGGGGTACGGGTGTCATATCCAATTGCGCCTTAAACCATAACGCCAAGCGACGGACCGGTATGGCGATGCATAATGCAGGCGTAATACAGTCTCTCAACGCGGTGCCGCCACACGCGGATCCGACCATCCTGGTGTTGAGGGCAGAAGCGGTATTCGTCGGAGAAGACAAGGTATTCCGTAGTCCAGGTGCGGCGTTCAACGGCCCACTGCCGCCGCACTCGCCGGTGCGGTGGCGTAACGTCAATGGTAATCGGAGCAATGGGCGCCGTGCGACAAGTCCCCGCTCCTGCAGACGACGTCGAACGGTACGTGCTGACACAGGTTGTTGCGCAACACACCCTAATTCCTGCGCTAACGTTCGTGATGTGGCGGTGCGAGCCATCAATGCCCGCCGCACAACATGCCGGTCCTCTCGTTCCGTGGTGTGCCGCGGCTACGGCAATCGCTCACGTCGGTCCGTCCGTCCCTCCTGCACCCAACGAATCCATACTCTCCTCACTGCGGCTAGATGTCCTTCCACACGGGCGCAGATGTCTCGGTACGATAAACCGCTGTCGTGATAAGCCACTATTCGTCCTCTGTCGAACTCCGAAACGTGCTGGAATGACTGCTGTATTCTGCTACGAGGCATCAGGAAGATTCCCACGCTCAGGTCCGGCAGCACAACACGCTTCCACTACTTACACTCCGCCTTCTGTGCACCCTTCTTATAGTGCTTCTCGGTGGCGTGCCGGACGCACATGATTTGCATATGCCCTGCAATGCTAATCGTTTGCATGTCCTGTAACGGGCGACGCATGGTGCGAATTTCAAGCCAATCGGATGCTTCCTTCTTGGTGTTGCATTTTGGGTGACCAGCAGTGTAGTAAGCCGCGAAAGGAATCAAAGACCGGGTAATTATTTTTTCTTTTTGTGGAAAAATACGTTGTGAACTGAATTGTCAAAGGTCGAATCAGATGAAATATTACTGCAATCCGCTAATAAAGTGCGAAAAAAAAAAAAAAAAGGGATGGATTCCCGGTACAGTGACCTTCAGTATAGAGGGAGCTATTGCCTTTTTCAAATGATTCAGTTTTCGCGCTAGGAGGCGTGAAGTAATTTCAGGTGTTCCCACATAACTGTGCAACTAAATTGTATTTAATACAGATTTAAAATTTTTTTTTGCTTTGGATGTCTTATGCTATGAGGAATATTTTCTCATAGCAATTTGTGATGTTGAGTAGCGTACATTTTGGCCCTAGTGGGCCAAAATGTACTCTTCCTGCAAGCAAATATTTCACCAATTCTGCAAATGCGATTGAAAATCTTTTCATAATTGGGTGAATTCACTATGAAAAACACTTTACACATTGTGAACTTAAAATACGTGAAGATTTTTTGCTAGGGGCGTAAATGTGTTTCTCTTTTCCATGATTTTTTCCCCATCTTTTCTTAAAATCTGCTTCGAGAAAAAGTTTTTGCGTCGAAACGGATTTAAAAGATGTGCTCATTACATCTGAAAATTCGGTGTCATCTTTTTTGTTTCTGAGTGCAAATGCCCCACGTCCCAGATCCATGTGCAATAGATACTGACTAATTAAATTCCCAGAAGAAAATGTTTATAATGTCATATGTGAAATCTGCGTATGTTAAACAAATCGTATCAATTCGTATCTACAATAGGGATGATTCATTAATCAGAATTTCAGAACGTTGATCGTGGCATTTAATACCATTTTATACATCGCTATGTGAATTTTATACAGGGTGTCCATAAATGAAGTATACAACTTCAGTATAGGCCGCCCCGGTGACGCAGTGGTCTAAGCGATGGCCTCTGATCATTCGTCCGAAAGAGATCCGGGTTCGAATCCCAGTGAGGCATGGATGTTGTGTTTGTCTTACGGTACTGGCTTTCTCCCTTTCCTGGAACCAGCGACCCTAAATTAGGGACGGGCGACTGCTTATAGCCCATTGAGTTTCTCACGGCGGTCGTTAAACCTCCAATCGAAATAAATCGAATTGAACAACTTCAGTATGCTATTGAAGAAAATAAAACTACAATAAAGAACAACTTGCTTTTAATGTCAAAACGCATGGTAACTGTTAAAAGTCTTTTTTTAATGTCAGTAGGTCTCTACGTGTGCCATACCGTCGAACTCCCACGTCCAATCCAACGTCCTGGAAAACGGTGGTCTAACGATTTGCGTACATCCAAACACCAGTGCTGAGGCGCTCCATCTTGCTGGTAAATTATGTCTTGAATATCCTGGAGTTGTGGAACTGCGAATTGCTCTAACATGTCCAGGTACGTTATGCCAGTAACGGTTGGTTCGGCGAAGAAAAAAGGACCTATCACTCTGTCTTCCATTATAGGCAAACCCAGACATTAACCTTCGGGCTGTTTCTCTCGTGCGCCACGACCACATGGGGATTTTCCGTTCCCCATATTCGGCAATTATGTTTACTCACTCAACCAGAAACATGGAATGTCGACTCATCGGTGAAACAGATCCCTGAAAGGACTGTGGGGTCTTCATCACTGCCATTAATCATGGGTACCGCAAATGCTTTTATGCTTTTCGACGTGGTTGATCATTTGGTCGATGTTTTTGCACTAATTGCACTTTATATGCATATTGGCGTAGACGTTTCTGCAGATCCTTGCGAACCGTTGCTCGCGGTATTTCGAATTCACGACTGGCGACGAGGGATGGATTTCTTCGGGCTCCTTAGATAAGCCTTACGCACGTTTTCCACCTGTTCGTCCGAAATGGAAGGTCTCCCAATGCTTTTGCCTTTCAAGACACTTCCGGTTGCTTTGAATTTATTTGCCCATTGTTCCATGCTACTGCGTGAAGGCCGCTGTCTTTTGTACTCCGTTCTGAACTGTTGTTAAAGATTTTAACTCCCCAAACCAAAGCACACACGCTGCTTTCTCCACTGGGAAGCCATTTCCGTTGTATTCCGTGTTTGACGAGATTTTTTGTTACATGAGATACCTGGTGCCATCTATCATCTGATTTAACAAACTTTAGCACTTGCCACGTCCCTTGACGTTTAAAGTAATTTTTTTTCTGTCGTGTTTTTTAATAGCATACTGAAGTTATATACTTCATTTACAAACACCCTGTACATCTATATGTGAATTTTATACATCGATATGTGGAGAAAAACCTGCGTTAGCGAAAGTCAGACGTACAAAATTATGTGAGACAAATTTACAATCATTCAGATGAATACAAACTATAGGAACAAATTTTGTTCTTGCTACAGATTTCGCTTGTAATCGCTTAGGAGTTCATGGAAAATCAAAAAGGCGGTTACACTGAAGTACTATGTCATTAAGTATAAGAAACGAAAATCTAAATGCGTAGTTTTTATATTTAAACGTCCATGATTGCTCAGTCATTTGCACACCCATAACATTCTAATAACTTAAATGGGGCTCAATAAAGGATGAACGCAATTTAACTAGTTGTAAAATTGTTCAAACTGTTTGTCTGGGGAGGGGGAGAGGAGCAGTAGCGAGTTCGTAAGAGAGCAGCTCTCTCTCTATCAATGGCTTACAATATTGTGCGTACGATAGTTCAAGGTTACATTTGTCATTCTTATTCCTGAGACGAAATACCTTGCTTTCGCCTTTTGTTTGCGACTCCGCAGTCGCGCTAATACACAGCTTACACCTTTGTAATAATACAGCTATATATTATTACACAGTTTACACCTTTGTAATAATACAGTTATATATGATTACACAGCTTACACCTTTGTAATCATACAGCTATATGTCTCACCTACCTACTATACTTAAACGTGATCATCTACATGAACTGTGACCTGTTGATTTCGAATTATCTGTGTTTTATCTGTTGCCTCGAGGTGAACTGTCTGTTGTTCGCTATCTTGTTTCGTTCTTGTTGTTTTTTGCAATGTGTGGCTTTAAGAATGCTTCCGTGGGGTTATAACTTATCCTCCCTTTTAAGGAATATGAAAAGCCACTGTACCCACCTGCATTCCCCTGAAGATTAAGGTGGTATTTTTCGTTTTTTTGCTTGGTATATATATCATCATCATTGTCAACCATTATCAATCCACTGCTGGACGAAGGTCTCCCCAAGTTTCCTCCACAACGGTCTGTCTTGTGCCAGTCTGCTCCATGTCACTCCCGCATACTTTCGAATTTCATCCACCCATCTCCCATGTGGTCTTCTTCTGGGTCTTTTCCTGTCCCTTGGAATCCAATCCAAAATTTCGGTTGTCCAATCGATGGTCTGTCCTTCTGGCAGTATGTCCAGCCCATTGCCATTTCAGAGATTTAACTCTGATCATGATGTCTTCCACTCTTCTCATTTTTCGGATCCACGAGTTCCTATTCTTATCTCTCCTGGTTACACCTAGCATGCATCTCTACATGCTGCTTTGAGTTGTCTGCAGCCTTTGTATGTCTCTTTTAGTTAAGGTCCAAGTCTCTGCACCATACGTAAGCACTGGAAGGATGCGTTGATCAAACACTTTTCTTTTAAGACATAATGGCATATTGCTCTTGAAAATTATGCTGTTTCTTCCAAAAGCTCTCCAGGGAAGTTTTGTACGCCGATTAATTTCTTCATCAATGTGACCCTCACTTGATATCTACTGTCCAAGATGAACGTACGTGTCTGTTATCTCCAGCTTTTCTCCATCAATCGATAAATCTTCATTTCTTGTAAGAGCATTGAACATCACTTTTGTGTTCTGAAAGTTCATTTTCAATCCCACTTCTTTACTCTTGTCAGCAAGTTCCTGGATCATACTCTGCAGTTCTGATGGGGTAGTTGCTAAAATGACTACGTCATCAACAAAGCGAAGGTGGGTTAGATAATCTCCATTAATCTTTATTCCTTTGTTTTCCCAGTTCAGTGATTAAAAGACATTTTCCAATGTGGCATTAAAGAGCTTCGGAGATATGGAGTCACCATGTCTCACTCCCATTCCAATTTTTATATGTGTTGTATTTTCAAACAGCCGAATCTTTGCACTTGCATTTTCATAGATGTTATTAATAATATTAATGTATGCATCTTCAATACCGCAGGATTTCAGAGCCATTGTAACTGCTGATGGTATATATATATATACATATATATAAATTATATAAGTTAATACAAGGAGTTATTGCGATGGTTTTGAGTTATTGCGATTGCAAAGAGCCCAGTGAAGAGCCATCGCCCGGGGCCCCGCAAGGTCTAGGGCCTTTTGTTTGCGACTCCGCAGTCTCGCTAATACTCCTATCATCTGGTGATGGTCAGGATGACCAAGAGTTGAGTTTCTCGCGAAACGAAAATGCTATGTTTGTTCCCTCTTTCGTGTTATTCTCTTTTCCTACAGTCAGCAATTCTACATTAAGGAACGGTGAATACTTTTTTTTTTTTTTTTTTTTTTTGGCGGGGGGATTGGGGAAGTTTAATAACCACAGTGAGCAACTCGATGGGCTATAAGCAGTCCCCGGCACTAATTAAGGGCCACTGAGGCCAGAGAAGAGAGAAAGAACCCATGACTTAAGATAACTTTCCTGCCTCACCGGCATTCGAACCCAGACCCACCCGAACAAACGATCAGAAACCTGCGCTTAGACCACCGCTCGGTGACGCTTCCAGATTTCGGTCTTTAAAAGGAGTAATTAAAGTACAAAGAAACAATGAAATAAGTTCGTATGTGGGAGGCCGAAAAAGAGGGGGGAAGCACGTGGACATAAACGGTGTAAGGCAGGATGGCATAATATCAGTTTTTAAAATATGCTGTTTTCCACAACACAATTGTTTGAAAAAAAAGATATTAATTTTTCGGAAATTTGCTTCAAACACATATTACTTAAATTGCTTTCCATATGAGCGAATTCTTCCACTTCAAAAATATCTTTGTCACTGTTGTTATCTTTAATTAATTCTTAATTGATTCTGATTTTTCAAATTAGTAACATTTATCATTTATTTTGCACATGTCCATTCCTTTTTCTCGATCTTTTGGAACTTCTAGGTAATAAAAGCGACGACGACGATTCCCAGATAACACCTGCCCGCTTGAACAAATTTACTGCCTGTAATCGAGAGCCAACCACTCAGTCATTAACTGAGTGCGTGTCGGTAGAGCGAATCATCTCGGCATGATTTACCCGATTCGCCACTTCGGAATACTTTTTCTCGTTTTAAGCCTTATTACAGGTGCGTGTGTTACGTTATATGCTTATTGTTAAAAGTAATTCGTTCTAAACCTTTTTAATTAAAATTAATTAAGTCATTATATTAATGACTTTTTAAATCTCACCTCACAGATATCTGCAACGAAGTGTGCTTAAATTTTTCCAGCAAATTTTGCTTTCCTAAATTTTGAAGCATTCTTGTTTAATTTGATCAACTTCAGAACATGTAGAGGACAGTACTATACACATAGGCGGCTCTTACACACAGAGGGGTTCTTTAATATTTATCTTGATGGTGATAATGCAAAAATAAATAGCCCAATTCAAACCAGTGAAATCACCATGAAAATTATTCTGATAATTGAAATGTGCACATGCCATGTAGCAATCTTCCTAAGCAATGGATTTTTATATCTTTTTGGTCACTAATAACCTACTGCGCAATGTTATTGGTAACTCCTTGTTTGGGTACATGCGTTTTTTAAGTTTACTCATTATTTTATCATAAATGTGGATAGAACATGGATATTGGAATATCTCCACAGTAAAATTGCTCTGTGTAGTATGTGGATAAAGATGTCAGAAAGATGTGCTAGCGTCTCCTTGAAGATTACAAAATCAGGTTAGGGCATATCAATGACCCTGGTATCCAAGTTCAAAAACCTACATGTAACTGCAGTTAGTTTTAACCCAATAAATTTACAACTGCGTACTTGTTCCGGCGGCACTTTTGTTACAAAAGTACAGAGAATTTTGCAGTGCCATTTTACAGGAAACTCCCAACATATATGGATAGAAAGAAATACTTTTTTATTTAAGAAAATAGCTTTTCACACAGGATATACAGGTATGAAACTCAAAGAAAATTAACCGTTATCATTCACAAGTACTAAAATAATAATGAATCGTTCACTCCAAAAAATATGAACAAAATGAATACGTGAAAGTGCGCCATTTCTTGTATGGTCCACCGAGAAATATCCCAGTCGGACAATCCGCTCCTGATTGGAGTTAATAGGAAAACAAGAAAAACTATCTGCCAATATGGAAATCGTGACACCACCAAAGTAACAAAAAACAAAAATGTTCTCAGAAAACGGATTCAAAAATACAAGAAGGAGGTATGCGCATGTTTATGAGTTAGGAAAAAATCGTACGTTTAAGTTCTTGCGTTAATTCGAAGCCAATGTAAATCTATTTATTGAATGCGCATTAAAAATAAGTGAGAAGATATTTGTGGATGAAGTATGTAAATATTCATAGCATTTTCGGTTTATGGGTTAGAAATTCCAGAGCACAGATATTAGAAACTCCATTTTTCGAGGATAGCGAAGCATTATTTGCAATGTTAATGCTTCTAACTGGACTGTTCCCAAGGATATCTCAAAGGGCAACATCAACAAGAAGTTTCTCCATCTGACTGAGAAGCGTACTACTAATCCTTCTACATAAATATTCCTAAAGCCAGAGCAATCCACAGCGACAAACATGAAACTTAATGTAATTTATCTGTACTTGTTAGCTAAAAACACACTCCAGAGTGTTTTTGCTGATTTGGTGTTTAATTTCTCCTTCGCCAATTTCCTTCACCAGATAATATTCGAACATCCTGATATTCGAACTATTTGGCGCTCAAGGTCCATGGCGTCCCTTGCGCCACTAAACACCAACCAACCAACATTGGAAATATGGAATATTAGAGAATGTCGCTTTACCACTTGTTCATACCGTTGAGATGCCAGTTTAGTCTGTACACCTGCCTTCGTCATATAAGTGGATCACTCTGACACCTAATGATGGCACGCGATCGCTGCGCATGGCACAAAACCGGCAGATCAAGCATTTACCAGGCGTTTCTGAACCTAGTACAAACAGCTGGTGGATGCAATAAGATGATAACTGGAGGGAGACTTGGTATCTTGACCAGGCATAAGGAAAGATAGAACAATAGCGTTTTGCCAAGAGTCCGAGGAATTGTATTCCAACAGAGTCCGAGGAATTGCATTCCTACAGAGTCCGAGGAATTGCATTCCAACAGAGTCCGGTTGAAAAAGAAAACATCCTTCAGAGACAACTGTGAAAGATGTCCTAGCATGTCATAGAGGATATCGTCAGGCACGACAGATAAAACGCAGGAACCAATCAATGTAGATCCACCCTCAATTCCACCACTGCGAAGGGAAAGTTATAACCAGTGGACGCACAGGGTGCAAGAGACATTTTCTGTAGCTTTGCCTGCGCTTACACACGGTGAAAACGAGGCTGCATATGCACTTTAGTTGGAAATAGCGACAAAGGCCGCACACAGACAATTTACAATACACGTAAATTTACAATCTTTTCCCAAATGGGCTGTAGGTTTCTCGAATCTTTCTTTTCTTTTTTTTTTTTTCTTTTTTTAGAGGTGGGTGGGTTTGAGGACCGTTGTGAACAACACGATGGGGCTAGAAGAAGCCGCCCGTCCATAATTGAGGGCCACTGGTACCAGAGAAGGGAGAGACTCAGTGTGCCGGAAGACAAATACAACATACATGCCTCACCGGGATTCGAACCCGGATCCATTTTGGACGAACGGTCTGAAGCTAGAGCTAAGATAACTGCACCACTGGGTTGGTTCTTACTCATCGTGCCCCAAATTACTTTGAAACTGGTGCTTGAATTTACAGATGAAACGCATTGAACACAAAATTTCCTCTAGCTTTGCTGAAGTGCCAACCAAGCGTAGAACTTCGCACTTTTAAAAGCAAGGAGGTTCGTGTCGGTTTAGTAGTGTCTGAACTTCGACTTGGGCTTATGTTACGTTTTCCTAGAAGTAGTGTGCTCAGTTTTTCACCAATGTTTCAAGTGTGCTGGGGGCTTTGTGAAGGTTTTTAGGAAAAGCAAGATCCGCAGCCTGAAGAATGCTAGCTATAACGGCAGCAACCGCCGAGTCAATCATGTCCTCACCACGGCAGAGAACAGTAGAGTGGACGATGTAAAAGCATCCTTTCTTACCTGATCCATTTTCTATAACGGAGCGAGAAAAACTGATGCAGAAACGATCTCAACAAACGAAAGAAAGATGGGAAGATGATCACTGCCATGAAGGCCGTCACACACGGGCCAGGACCAGTTGGCGTACTCCGACGGTGAACCTAACGTCAAATCGATCGCAGTGATCTACAAGAAAGATGACCTTATAGCATCGGTATGCAAAAGACACAAACAGGACAACAAGAGAAGGGACTCTATTCTACGACCCCTTGTATCAGTGCTTAAACTACACCATAAAGAATTATGGGCATTAAAGTCATCCACGTGTAAAACCGGTGATGGCAGCTAATTCACTAGACTCTCCGTATCTCAGCAGCGCTCACGTCCTCATCTGGAGACAGGTAGACACTGCGGACAGTAATAAGTAGCAGAGGCGCGGACAGACAAACCCCTGCAGCTTGGATCGGAGTGGCAAATGTGACACTAGTGAAAGGATCATTGTGGAGGAGAAAGATCGTAACGCTTCTGTACGCAATATTACCAGACACGTTGTCTTTTCGAAAAACGCTGTAACCTCTCACTGAAAAGGTGTTAGAAGGACAGAATTTCGTACCTTGGAGATAAAGACATACCAAAGAGTATGACGAGAGCAGGTGCTTCACAACATCAGATCTAGGCCGAAAACTTTAACAGTTTTACAGAATAACGAAGCGAATAGTTAAGAAAATAAAATACAGAACTATACAACTTGAAGTATTTATTCCGTATTAAATGGTGTAACAATTTATAAAAACACATAATGACTAAGTGCCGAGCTTTCAAAGCCTCCCTTTCGGAGTGTGAAAGCTCGGCACTTAGTGTTTTTATTATGTGTTTTTATAAATAGTTACACCATTTAATACGGAATAAATACTTCAAGTTGCATAATACTAAGGTAAGTTCCATTACTGTAAAATACAGAACATCCAGAACGAAAAATCGAAGCTTAGAAACATTCGGCGTCCATTGATTCTATCGGTTCTACGTCTAATTTGAATGGTGGTACCTTGCCTGATGGCCGTACCAAAGAATATCTAACGAGAAGAAGTTAAGGCTCATCGAAACATAACTAGCGCAGCCATATCTTCAGGGGAAAACATGCAGTGCACAGAAGCTAACATACAGGCTGATCGGCTGATGCCTGAGCAAACTGCGCATGTGTATTTCTGTTGACTTCAATTCTTTGGGCAAAGAACAGTCAGCCGTCATCCGAGCTACTCAGACTCAGAGCACGAGATTGTAACCTTCTCAGTAGCATAATCACTTCGCAAATCGGATATGTTCGTCTTGTTACGCCAACCGGGTTAGTTAAGGCTTTTGTTTGTTCTTCAGTTTTTCAGATATATGTTCAGTAATGCCAAATACTAGGGGCCGCCCCGGTGGCGCAGTGGTTTAAGCGATGGCCTCTGATCATTCGTCCGAAAGGGGTCCGGGTTCGAATCCCGGTCAGGCATGGATGTTGTGTTTGTCTTACGGCACTGGCTCTCTCCCTTCCCTGGAACCAGTGACCCTAAATTAGGGACGGGCGACTGCTTATAGCCCATTGAATTGCTCACGGTGGTCGTTAAAATTCCAATCAAAAAAAAAAAAAAAAAAAAAATACTAGGGAATGTCTGCATTTTGTACGGATCCTTAGGCCGAACTGTAATATTTCCTGAAATTTAATTTAAATAGTAATACTAATTATTAAATAAGGGATCGGCGGGATATCAGAAAACAGCAACTACAACAACAAAAAACTGCTCTAAGCAAATAGTCATCAGATCGAAGGAAACCATCGTGGATCCAAGAAAAGCTTCACTGTCGTAGTCCCCCCCTCCCCCTCCTAACGTGTTTTGCTCCGGAATGTTAACTTTTCCGCAGAGCATATTATCTCTTAAGATGTGGTGGCGCTGTTGCCGCCTGTTTAACGTTATCTCTATGAGAGTTGACCTTCTTTAAGCGTTAGAAATTCTTTGGCCGTACGGTAGGGTTCTTGAACCCAATACATTTGTTCTTATTCTTCTAAATGTGGATTTTGGAGGAAGATGGTAACAGCCCATCATCCTGTGCAGTTTTGAAATTTTCCTTTGCCGCTACATTCTGTTTCTCATAGGATTGCCACAGAGGTGGCCTTGGAAGAAGCAAGTTCAGGGAGGGCGCGGTGTGTGATAGTCAGGTGATAAAACTTCCCACAGAGTTAACAGTTAGAAATATTGATCGTTAATGTCATAGCTCGCCAGGGGGCTTGCAGGAGTTAGGCCGATTGCTTACTGTAATCATCATAGGAATACATAGCGTTTATGATTTCATCAGTGTTAAATCTGTATTTATCACAAACATTATTTATTAATTACATTGTGTAGTTGTGTGGTATTGAAATTTCAGAAACGTTGAAGTTTCTCTTCAGAAGTCAAAGCAGGTCAACTTTTTTTAATTTAGAAGGAGATGAAAATTTATTGCGCAGCTGTGTCTCGGACTAGTACCAGTTCAATTCTTACGTTTTTGAAATGGGGCAAAAACGTTTTGCATCGAATTATCAGACAGATTATTCGACATATGAAAAACGTGTATCAACTTTTACAGTGAAAATCAATCGATAATAATTTATCCTTTGATATCAACAGAACTCTGGCAGTATAAGTTGTTTACGTTATACATTTGCGCCGCCATTTTTACATTTTTTAATTGGCTGCCCGCATGAAACCATAGCAATTGCGCATAGATAAACATTTCATTTTTTTTTCCTAATAAAAAAAAAGCTATTTTACGATGGGAAAAACTATTGAGCGCCGCTTTAAACTTACTGTTCTACATATGAAAAATCAAATTATCATACATAAAGATGTGGAAATATGAAATATAATGCGTGCCTACTAATCAATTCGATTATCAAACATAAATTTACATATACAGTCAAACCCCTATTTAACGGACTGCAATTTAACGAATCCCGCGATTTTACGTACATTTTTTATGGTCCCGACGAAATCGCATTGAAATTAATGCTTGTCGTTTCCCGATTTAACGAACACATTTCCTCAATTTAGCGAACATTTTCGATTATGTAAATCACAAAACTATGTTAACCATCATTTTCACGTTAAAAGTTAGGCGAAATGTAATCCCATGATGATGTTCTGATGAACAGATTGGACTAAATGCATCAGATTCTGATGAAGATGAAGCAGAACTGAAAGTTAGCTGCTTTAGTGATGCTGATATTAATGATGATGTTTTTCATGCTCTTCATAAAATAGAAGCTGCCATTTATAAAGCTAAACGTTCAGAATAAAAAATCTTCTCTGAAGCATTTCTTTTCTACAATGTAAAAAGGTAATCAACACATTCTGTTTTTACCAGTTAATTAGTACTAAATGATGTCTGTTTCATGCAGTTTAAGATACTGAAATCATTATTTAAGAAGCTGAACGCTTGAAAAAATCAACTGTCGTATTTTTCTCGCAATTTTAAAGTACGAGTAAATTTTGATGCTACATATCGAAGTCTAATATCTACGAATAATGTATTTGATATGTGAAGTAAATGTGTACGTATTGTGACGATTCCCCCCTCGCATAAATAATTGGCGAGAGGCGTGGCTAATTAACGGCAATTGAAACTTGATTGGGGGTTTTAATTAACAGAGAGTTATAATTTAAACACTTGCGAGGGGCGGTATATAAAGAAAAGATCTTCTTGCACTTTGAATTCAAGTGGCGAGTTGCAGGTGTTTGTCACGAGAACAAAGAGCCCATAAAGGGAAATGGGGCAGGTCAGAGTTTAAAAGCTTTCTCCCATAGCTCAAAAGTTATTTAAACGGCAAGTGCTTTTGAAGCTTTTGTCTGTGCCGCGCGCGAAACAATGGGAAGGCTCTTGGACTTGAAGAGCGCTTCCTAATAAATATGCCACAGTTTACAAGTGGTAAAATTCACCGCTTACCACTTCTGGGAGACGGGAGATTGTTGTTGAGTAGCAGAACCCGTTTGATAGCCGAGAGAACTAGGCCTTGACTTTCCTCACGCTCGAAATTGTTGCCGTCTGCTGCTCTTGCAATTCTGAGCATAAGAAGGAAAGCCAGCTAAAAAATATAAGCTGAGGAATAACCAGGACCAGATTTGCCTGGAAACTTTCATCACCCAGATGGATCACCGATACCTGCCGGAAAAGGAGCCATTTCAGTTGAAATGCAAAGAGAGATAAAATAATGACATAATTGCCTCGCCCATGCAGAGAGGAGAGGAGAAACGCATGGCCCCAGGAACGAAGCAGCCCCCTGCAAAGAGAGAGAGAGAGAATCGCCACCTTTCTTGTTCCACTGAGGAAAGAAGTCTGTGCGTTTGAATGCGTGCATAGAGTCCGTAAGTAACGCCGCCTCCTCCAAGAGAAAAGAGAAAGCTACCCGTAGTGCCAACATATTAGTGAATGTGAGTGAGTGTTTGTGTTTGTCGGTGTCAACAGTGCTTGGGATACTAGAAACTACGTAAGTACTTTTAATAACTATTTTCTTTGCGGCCCATTGTGAACGAACAGGCTTTTCGTAAAGACATATTTTCTGAAACACCGAAGTGGGCCAAAGCTGGCTGGAAATTATAACTTTTATTATTACATGAAGAATCCGGTGTAAATTATGCCTGTATCTATTAAATCCCTGTTTTAATCGTTATACTGTGTCTCCATTGGTTTATTTGCGTACTGTTTGGGCTAATTAGCTAACGAGGTATATTTGCGGATCCAGTGATCGAATCGCAGTCCGGAAATAATTGGGCTTCCTAACATCTGAAGCAATAAAGGTCGTAACAGTATTATAACATTTTTGATAATAAATTCGTAATTAAAAGTGCTATACATACTTTAAATGTCACTGAAAGAAAAAGAACATAGCTGCTTACGTATTCTACACTGGCGTGCAAAAATTAAGGACGAGACGGTTTTTCGAATGTAACGTCCTGCAGAAGTGCTCCACATCGACCCAAATTATACCATAAGATCCCCAAGATGTAAGAATATGGAACAATTGAGCAAAACCGTCCAAACAAAGAATCCAAAGGATACAAAGGCACTTTATTGAAAAGGTAGCTTCGAGCACAGCTGGACAGAAGACAGAAACGTCCATGTGACAGGCGGCTGCCAAGAAAAATCCAGTCTTTAGTAGGGGATATGATCGCCCCTGACTGCGTTGCAGGATTTACAACGTCTGTCTATGCTGAGGACGAGGTTGTCAAAGAGCTGTTGAGGCATCGCGGCCCATTCCTCTTGTAGCGCCAATCGCACCTGCGGAATCGTTGCCGGCTGCTGGTGACCTGGTGACGTGCTGCCAAGCGTCTCCTGAGAAGGTCCCACACGTGTTCGATTGGATTTAGGTCCGGGGACTTTGCGGGTCAATCCATGCGTTGAATATCTTCACTCTCCTACGGCTCTGTGACAGCCACTGTACGATGAGGTGTAGCGTTGTCGTTCATGAAGAGGAACTCAGGACCCAAAGCACCTCTTAACAGACGCACGTGAGGCAGGAGAACCTCGGTACAATAGCGGACACCAGTGAGTGAACCTCCTTGGAAGATGTGGAGGTCAGTACGGCTACCAAACATGATACCGCCCCAAACGAGAACTCCGCCTCCTCCAAACCGGTCCCTTTCGATGATGTTGGAGGTGTGATTGCGTGTTCCCTGCTCTTTCCAGATGTGTATACGTCCATAATCGCTCGTCAGACTAAATCGGCTCTCATCCGTAAAGAGAACTCGACCCCATTTCTCATGTGTCCAGTTCTTGTGTTCCTGGCACCACAGAAACCGCCGTCTCCGATGAGAAGGCGTTAATGGCGCACACCGTACTGGTCGTCATGCAAATAGACCACCTTTGTGCAGCCTCCTGGCCACGGTAAAACGCGATAACGGACGTCCAGTTGTCTGTTGCATGTCCCTTGTAATTTCTCCCGCTGTCTGCCGTCTGTCTCTTCTCGTCTGTAGGACAATATACCGGTCGTCCGCCGCCGTGGTTGCTCGTGGACGACCACTGCTAAGCTCTCGGACAACTGTTCCTGTCGTTTGAAATGCTCTCCAAGCTCGTGAAACGATGCTGTGAGCGATGCGGAACTCCTCGGCCACACTAGTCACACTTCGGCCTTCTTCCAACCTCCCAATGACGCGACCTCGGTTAAAGTCTTCCAGATGTCGTCTACTGGATTGCCTGTTGGCCATATCACACGGTGGCAGCTACTCGACGTCGTTCAAACCGATGTATACCGTGCAATAGCTTTCACCGAATTGCTGAGCGAACACCTCCCGTGTGCTTTATACCCTTCCGACACTACCCCCACCCCCACCCCCAACGTCATGCTGCATATATGCGCATGCCCTACCGTATCGGACCCTAGTCTATCTCTTGAGTGGTCTTTCAGTCCGTTCTTCCTGCTCGTTCCGCTGTTATGCTAATTTCTCCTCTTCGTCCTTAATTTTTGCACACCAGTACGAATACTAGCTTAATTTGAATGTTTCATTCCAAAGGCTTCCTGGATTTAGCGAATTCAGCGATTTTACGTAAAAGACTGTTGGTCCCTTGAAGTTCGTTAAATCGAGATTTGACTGTATATCACTATAATTGACGGCTTCCCACCTGGTAGACACAAAAGTGCATCTTTATAAAACGTTTCAGGTTTTGTTTTTCAATTCCAAGCAAAAAAACATTCTTAAAACACAAATACTTTTGACCTTTCATCCCGTTAGAAAACATAGGTTGTGTCTAGTCATCGGCCCTCACGTTGGTCACGCCATATAGTGACAAGTGACATTAACGGGCGATTTTTGTTTCCAAAGTCGTACCACCTGACTGTCATACATTGTGTTCAGGGGATATTCTCGGGATGGAGAACTAAGCAACGGTCCGCGCTCTCAACACAGCAAGACCAGGGTTATACATATCTTGCAAAGATAACTTATTGTTTTGGAAAAGGTAGTTTTCATTTTGTGTGGCAACCGTCGGGCGAACCACAACAGCAGAGGCATATATGAACGACGGGAACTGGTTTGAGGAGCCACTTTCCTCAGTGGTACTGAATAGGAAAGGTTATCCATGGCTTTAACTCTTTCTGAATTTTCTTCTTCTCTTTCCACATTGGGCAGTCCTTCGAAGTTGCTGCATGATTCCCTTTGCAGTTGACTAACTCCTCCTGAGGCGCAGAACTGACAGACATACCATGGCCAGACTAATTGCAACGTCCACAAGTTGGGTCATGAGGGTAAGACTGTTATAAATAACCAAAGAGCTGGTACTTGTAGCACCTGAGAGGATTCGGTATATAAGAGAGGAGCTCAGAATTTAAGTAGCCGGCCTGTGGTAGGTGACCGCAGAGTAGGACTATTGAAAGTCAGAATGATGTTTCAAGAATTCACAAGTTTCCATTGCCCTGGAATTTGATACGACACACCGCAGTGTCACCTTGAGAGTTCAACTCATGGAGGCGCTCATCCTTAGTAAGGTCAGCAAGGTTGCGCTCTGAGACCGCACCACGAAAAGAATTCAGGTAGTTGTGTGGTTTGCTTTCAACATGTATTGCAGCCATGGTGGAGACATGAAGAGTTCAGACCTCGTACACGTTGTTTCAACCAAGAAATCACCCGACTGCACCTTTTTTTCACATTCATCGGAGTACCAGCATGTCTTTCACAGCATTATTAACCCAAACGGAGACTTCATGCTGGTGTCGTTGTCCATTGCAGAACAGTAAGGAATCGAGCTGACAGTGATGGTTCTGCTGAGGTGTTACTGGAGGAATAGAAAGGTGCCTTTGCATTATTTTTAAGCTAATTAATAACTGGAAACACCACCGGGATTCATAAAGAGAGGGAAAAGTTCGTCTACAGACTTTTCCACATATAACCGAGCAGAACAAAGGAGAGCCAGAGGTCCGGAATCCCGAAAGACGTAGGACACGGCAGGAAGATGGAGCAGGGGGTGTTGATAGGGCACACATGTGCTCAGCGAGTACTTCAAGTATCCCATGTCCCAATAGAACTCCCTTTGATATTAGAACACTATCCTCATTCTCACCAAGTCGTACGTTACGACAAGACTTTAGAAGTCTGACTTCCACTCTACCACACACTACATTTATTGGAATGAATAAGTTCCTAGCCGCAAATCTAGGGTAAGACTGGACATCAGAAATTTCATGCAAATCTAGGATAAGACTGGACATCAGGACTATACCATGGACATCAGAAATTTCATTCTCCAGCATCCAGCTTTCCACTTTACGGGTCACTGCACACAGCAAACATTCAGATAGGTAGGTTCAGAAAGCGCAGGACGAAAATGAAAAGGGAGAAAGGAAGTTGAACGGACAACAAAACTCTGATTCTGGAGAATAATCACAACAGTGTCATAGTCACAAAGGAAGAAAAATTAAAAACGGGAATATCACTACAGAAAGAGGTCAGCTAGGGCCGTGAGGACACTATTCTCCATCAGCTAAATGGGCAGCTGTTCCTGGGGGCAGGAATGTGACACGATGAAAATACAAATTTTCAGACATATGATCAGCTTGGGTCGTGGAGGTGCTACTGCCCAGATAAGACCGGCAATTATCGTGCGCGAACAATACTTTTCTATCTGAAATGAGAAGAGTCATTTAAAAATGTTCTGTAACAACCGCCTACCTTATCTACAACCCTTTCTGGCAAACACCCATAATCAAACATAAATCAGCAACACCCTAACTCAAATCGCATGATGCCAAGAAAGTGGAAGAAAGATTTCTACACATGTCGTGTCTTGTTTCCACAGCTGCACCGCTCTCATAGTGACGAAAACTGAAGTTACGCCATCAGAAGTCGCTAGTTCAGAAGCTGCAGGCTTATGTGATCATTATCTGAATGTTTAAAGAAGGTACTGTGAACTTCTAGGACGTAAGGATTAACATATATTGGTATGTTATTATGAAAATATTCTTGTCAATGAAACGCCAGATTTCCATCGGTGAGTGGGTGTTATATCAGCGTAATAGGCTCTCGTCATGTCGTTACGAACAAGTAAGAATGAATGTCTCTCAAGATTATTTCCCGTTAGGAGTTAAACACCTGCTGTGCGCTAAGCTAACTCCGCTGTTCGGTTCGTACAGTTACGGTGCTTTATTGCTTGTTACCGAAATTCGCATGGCTCTTGACGCATGACGCAGACGTCTGACTTAAGCATAACTTTCAGTAATAAATTTTTATGCTTTACCCTCTCCTGGAAAGTAAGCACTTAGTTTAAAAATAGCCAGCATCTCCATAAGCACTTTCTTTTAGCTCGTTGACAAAAATCAGAGAAATATTATAAGTACACTGCCCTACCATTAATATCTGAACACTCCTTTATTAACAGTGAATTCGGTTTTACTATGATGAGATAATAGCACGTCTGTGAATTCAAGATACCTAGACAGAGTTAACTTTTTCCAACACAGATTAATAATAGGATTAACAGGGTGTCACATAAGCAATTGCTCCGTACGTGACTTTTCAGTGGCATTGAAGATCTCTCTAGTTCAACGGGTGGGGACGTAATATGCGTACTGGGGCTGAATGTGCAAGAAACGACCAGGTAAATAAACTTCCGAAGCTAAAAGAACGTGACAGAAGAGCTGTGCAAAGGATTGTCAGCTCAGAACACAAATCAACATTGTCTCAAATAACACAAACCCTATGTGGATTGATGTTACAACCAGTACAATGCCCAGATTCCAAGAGAAAAGTACCTTCCGGACTGTACCGTCCCGACAATGAAGTTTGGTGGTACGGAGCTGTTTTTTTTTTTTTTTTGGGGGGGGGGGGGGTTGTGGCTCAGCCTGGGCTCGTCCGTCGTTTCGGGAAAACCCATGAGTGCTGCGCTATACTTGGACGTCCTGGATAATTGTGCGCTACCAACATTGGAGCAGTACTTTTTGGAAGACCTTGAACTCTATTAGCTGGACAACGCACCATGTCATACTACTCACGTTGTTGCAGATTGGTTTGTGGATATGGGCATCAAAAAGTTGGACTGACAAGCCAAGAGTTCTGAACTGAACCCTATAGAGGATCTCTGGAACAAATTGGTTCGTCGTGTGCGTGGATGAAGAAATCACCAATTCACTGCTTTGAAGGCCAAATGTAAAGATTATTTGTAGACAAGCAGGTGTCGGAATATTATGTTATGAATATATACAGTATATTAGTATTATTAATAACATCTAACTTATGAAAATGCTAATGCGAAAACATTTTGTTCTAAATTCTGTATTGAATATATTGTGAGAGTTTATTGAAAGCAAATTTAATTTAATTTCATAACACGCTTCAAAACATTAACTTTAACTTACATGTAGATTAGGCAGCGCAAATACATGAATCAATCCCGAGCCCAATAAAAAAAACATCAAAACTGCGCATCACCTAACACCAACAAACACACATTTGCAAAGGAAAATTAAGAAAAAGAACAAAAAAAGAAATTTATCGCCGCTCCAGCGACCAAGGATTCTTATTGTTTGTTTTAGATCGGTCCAGTCTCGAGCCTCAGATGAGATATAGACAGTGTATTTTTCACATGGCGCTGGCTCTTGCTTTTCCCTGGAACCAATGGTACCAAATTGGGCTCGGATGGTGACCGTTAAATTTTCAATCAAAAAAAAAAAAAAAAAAAACCACTGGAAAATGTGTGTAGTAAACAAACAAATAATAGTTCGAACGTAGCGACCCCTAATGATCAGTGATTAAATGGATCCAAACTATTTTCGTCTAGCACTAGGGGTGGGGATAATACGCTGTCTTCTAGCTTATATACTGGTGTGCAAAAATTAAGGACGAAGACGAGAAATCAGCATAACAGCGGAACGAGCAGGCAGAACGGACCGAAAGACCACTCAGGAGACAGACTAGGGTCCGGTACGGTAGGACATGCGCATAAATGCAGCATGACGTGGGGGGGTTGGAAGGGTATAAAGCACACGGGCGGTGTATGCTCAGCAATTCGAGGTCGCGGGTGGCCGAGTATAGGCAACGTTCGTGACTGCCACGGAAAGGACCTCAGGTTCGATCCTAGGCAGGTACGAACGCTGGATCCACTAAATATCCGCCGTCGAATGTTCACGTTAAGCCGTCGGACCCCGGGTACTGGCCCCCCGGTAATAAATAAGGGCGTCTTCCTCCCCTTTCTTCTTCGCTTCCGTGTCACTTTCCTATCGGGCACTCTAGCCCAAATCTCCTGGCTTCCTGTTTCAAAGGGTTGTTTAAGACCTGGGGTCAGACACTCCCTTCCTAAAATCCTCTACATATGGTCATGATCATCATGCTCAGCGATTCGGTGAAAGCTATTGCAGGGTGTACATCGGTTTGAACGACGTCGAGTTGCTGCCACCGTGTGATATGGCCAACAGGCAATCCAATAGACGGCATGTGGATGACTTTACCCGAGGTCACGTCATTGGGAAGTTGGAAGAAGGTCGAAGTGTGACTAGTGTGGCCGAGGAGTTCTGCATCGCTCACAGCAACGTTTCACGAGATTGTAGCGCATTTCAAACGACAGGAACAGTTGTCTGAGAGTTTAGCAGTGGTCGTCCATGCGCAACCACGGCGGCGGATTACCGCTATATTGTCCTACAGGCGAGAAGAGACAGACGGCAGACAGCGGGAGAAATCGCAAGGCACATGCAACAGGCAACTGGACGTCCGTTATCGCGTTTTACTGTGGCCAGGAGGCTGCACAAAAGTGGTCTATTAGCACGACGACCAGTACGGTGTGTGCCATTAACGCCTGCTCATCGGAGACGGCGGTTTCTGTGGTGCCAGGAACACAAGAACTGGACACATCAGCAATGGGGTCGAGTTGTCTTAACGGATGAGAACCGATTCAGTCTGACGAGCGATTTTGGACGTATACACATCTGGAGAGAGCAGGGAAGCACGCAATCACACCTCGAACATCATCGAAAGGGACCGGTTTGGAGGAGGCGGAGTTCTCGTTTGGGGCGGTATCACGCTTGGTAGCCATACTGACCTCCACATCTTCCAAGAAGGTTCAGTGACTGGCGTCCGCTATTGTACCGAGGTTCTCCTGACTCACGTGCGTCTGTTTAGAGGTGATGTGAGTCCTGAGTTCCTCTTCATGGACGACAACGCTACACCTCATCGTACAGTGGCCGTCGCAGAGCTGTTGGAGAGTGAAGATATTCAACGCATGGATTGGCCCGCAAAGTCCCCAGACCTAAATCCAATCGAACATGTGTGGGACCTTCTCAGGAGACGCTTGGCAGCACGTCTCCAGCCGCCAGCAACGATTCCGCAGCTGCGATTGGCGCTACAAGAGGAATGGGCTGCGATGCCTCAACAGCTCATTGACAACCTCGTACTCAGCATGGACAGACGTAAATCCTGCAACGCAGTCAGGCGTGATCATATCCCTTACTAAAGACTGGATTTTTCTTGGCAGCCGCTTGTCATATGGATGTTTCTGTCTTCTGTCCAGTTGTGCTCGAAGCTACCTTTTTAATAAAGTGCCTTTGTATCCTTTGGATTCCTTGTTTGGTCGGTTTTGCTCACTTGTCCCATATTCTTACATCTTGGGGATCTTATGTTATGATTTGAGTCGATGTGGAGCACTTCTGCACGACGTTACATTCGAAAAACCGTGTCATCCTTAATTTTTGCACGCCAGTGTAGTTGGTGGCTGGCGGAGTGATTTAGATAACACACACACACGTAAATTGGCACTTTTTTCCTTGCACTGGGCGTAAACACTAGATATATGGGAGTACTCATTACCCTTCTGCCCCTTTCTTTTTCCCAAAACGCCACTCGCAATGGTTTTTATATTTTGCTACAGGTAACCAAGAGCGGTGCGTGATTTATCGTGGCTCGGGTGCAAACCCCTACTCACGGAAATTAAAAAAACAAAAAAACAATGAAGTATTTGAACATGGTTTGTATGGATGAAAATCTTTACAACTATAATCGTAAGTTATAGATTTATTATTTTTATCAGCTAACTGAATAGGCCATATACTCAACTAATAATGATGGCCTTGATATGGAAGCCCTTGATTAGTTTGTCTTTATGTTGTATTGGTGCTCTTTTAAACGAGTTTTTAATGAGCGAAGTGTAGATCCAACATATATACGATCTTTATCTTGAATGTCTATTGTCTTCAGTGGGATTACATATACTCCATATCGGTTGTCCAAGGGAACAACGTCTTTATCATTTTTTATTCCTGATAGTACATTGTGTGTTCCTACACCGAAGCCAATATTGTGACGATGACAAACGTTTTTGAGTATATTGATGATGCTGGGAATGTATTTAATAAATTCAATTCAATTATATTCAATTTGAAGAGCTTTTTCATAGAATGAGGAATTCAGAGGAATAGATTAAACACAAATTTTAGTTTTGCAGCTACGAGTATAAACTTTTTCCATTTCGGACTTTTTTTTTTTTTAGAGTGGTGAGATTGCTATTAATGTAAGACTGAATATTCACTCTGATTGCGAAGATTCTAATTTCTCGACTTTCTACTTCATGAAAGTCCCTATTGGAAGGGAATTTTGGCTCTTCTTGGCTCAGGACCTTAAAGTTTTGGGTTCAAGTCCAGCTGAATCAGTAATGATTAGCAGAGGTTCGGAAGTCTCGTTAATCCGTTGGTCCCGGAGCAGATACTCTTCGTTATGAACAAGTCTAACTGCAGTCCTCGGTGTAGCATAAATTATGCCCCATGAATCCACAAGCCAACCAACTGAAATCGACCGCCATCGTTTCTGACTTACGGTACAATAGTATTCTACGAAATTGTCGATTACATTTTCAAACAAAGGAGCTTTTCTTCCAGGGTTTTTTTCCCCCTTTTTAAGTTTTGGAGATTTTCTGGAGAAATATTTTTTCCAGAATGATTTTCAGCAAAATATGAGCATACCGGCAATTCAAAATTTCCATTTCGAGCACTGGCTGTGCACTGATTTAAACAACCGAAACCTGTTATCTAGATCAATTCATATGTAGAAAATTTGGGGAAGAGAGTGTCTGACCCCCAGGTCTTAAATAACCCTTAGAAATAGGAAGCTAGGAGATTTGGACTAGAGTGCCTGATAGGAAAGTGACACGGAAGCGAGGTAGAAAGGGGGAGGAAGACTCCCTTATTTATAATCGGGGGCCAGCACCCGGGGTCCGACTCACGGCGGATATTTAGCGGTTCGAGCGTTCGTACTTGCCTGGGACCGAACCTGAGGTTTCTCCGTGGTAGTCACGAACGTTGACCACTAGGCCACCCGCTGCCCGAAACCTGCTGTCTAACTAAGCAAGTATTGTATATGTAGAAGATCAGAATTCAAAAGAACAGTCCAGAAAAAATGGACCCGTTAAGCTTAGTTTTTGTTTAGGTACTAACTCGTAACAACAGAATGTTTAGTTTTGGTCAATTCAGCTGAGTTTTTCCCTCATTTGTTTAAGCGATTTTTCCATAAATAGTTTAGACCATACTTTAGAAGAATTCTGTGACCCTCATAGCAGCGTAGTCCTGGTGCATCGCTCCCTCTACAACCACACTTTGCGCAGACCCCTCATAGCCAAGTGGTAGCTTAGCAACCAGATGGGCAGTAAAGGAACCATTGTGCCGTAAGGATACCCCTACAAAGTAAAGTTGTTCATGTGCTGCTGTGTAACCACTTACAGCCGTCCTAGTGGCCGAGTGGTCTGAGCCCGTGGCTTCTAGTTATTCGTCTGAAAAAGGCTCGAGTCACGGATGAAGAGTGGGAGTTGAAGTTTTATGATGGGCCTGTCCCATCCCTGGAATCAATGGCTGTAAATTAGGGATGAAGTCTGCTAGTATCCCTAATAGACATACTCATAATGGTAGCTTTTTTTTTTTTTTTTTTTTTGGATTGGAGTTTTAACGTGAGCAACTCAATGGGCAATAAGCAGTCGCCCGTCCCTAATTTAGGGTCACTGGTTCCAGGAAATGGAGAGAGTCAGTGCCGTAAGACAAATACAACATTCATGCCTCACCAGGATTCGAACCCGGACCCCTTTCGGACGAATGATCACAGATCCATCGCTTAGATCACTGCGCCACAGTGGTTGCTTTAAACTCATGCTAAAAAGAAAGCACATACGTTACTTCACTTTGGCTCAACACATGTGAGTAGTAGGGGGAGGGGTTTCCGGCGCATGCTTAGTTTTTAGGCGGTGGCAACACTTTGGGTCACGTGGTAAGAAGAAACCGTCAGGATCTGGAAGGGACGTCACAGGTGGGCGTGGTCCTTTCTGCATGACGTCACCTACCACGTTGTTCTCGTCAAAGCAACTTTTAATTCTGAGATTATCTTTTTTTGTCCGCCATTTTTTATTTTAAAAAAATCGAATGCATTTATTTTCGAAAAAGCAATGAATACATTTGAAACTGGGTAGATACGAACCCCGGGCCGTTAATGTGGTAGTGAAATGCTCTACCGATTCTGCTACCGAGACATTGGTTGGGGTAGTCAAGGGGATTAAGAGACGTAGTTCGCGTATTGGGGGGAAGACTGCCTGAGGGACTTGCTGTAGGACGTCTTCAGATTGAATACAGGAAGGAGGGTGTATGACTCACTCAAACAAGTACTGACATGATTTTCACAACCACGCAGATATAGTGGCTATAACGCAGGCGTGTTCCCACATCCATGGAGAAATACTGCAGTGCCATGTTATTGCTACTGGCCAGTCTCGCGTTCGGAAACAGTTACAGGGAAGTTTGTTTTCTCTGTGAACAGGAGCTCATTTTTTTCATGACGTATTATTCTTAATAATCCTAAACATACTTCTTTCTTCACGAATTTTCAAATGTAAGGTGTGGTGCAAACGTTTCCCCCGACGTGATTCATACGCGTTTAATCTGGATCATGTATTTTCTTTCGAAATGAAGGACTTTTGTTTTCATGTTTAGAATTATTTTTTTGTGTAGGGGTTTTGTATAATTATTTTTTTTCAATTGGAGGACCTATGATTTTTTTTCATAACTTTTTTCTATGCAACATGTTATTTTCAGGAATTTGAGATCTGCTTTCGATCATGTACATGATCGTATTCTTTACTTCCTCTAAGAAAATCCCAATTCCTTTTCCCTTGCCTGTTCTTTATTCGAAAGCTGACTTCATAAAAGCGAAGAATTGTTGCCAAGGGAAAGGGAATTGAGATTTTCTTAGAGGAAGTAAAAAGAAACGCGGATACTGTATTTCATTGAAAGTCAGCCAAGTTCACTCGTCATCTAAGAATAAGAATGTGAGGGTAACAACGGAAACAACGTTGTTGTGCTGCATTGTTTTACCAAGATCCGGAATCTTATGTCGTGCAGGGGTACATCGATAAATTGTGAATCTGTGGGTATGTAATTTTTGTGTGTGTGTTTTTTTTTTTTTTTTTTGCTGTTGTTGTTAGCACATCATTCTGGAGATGGGCTGATATCATGGAACAAAACATTTCCCGCGAGTGTGTTGACTTTCCAATTAATTTCCTTTGTTAAAAAATAAAGGAAACTATTTGATTAAAACTAAGATCTCTTTCCGTCAACAGTTTTCTTTAAAACACCGATCTAATTCAGACTGCATGCATATCATTGAAACTTTTAAGTTGAATGGCTACGGGGTATTTCACTAAACGTTTTACTGAAAAATTTTGTATAAAAATTATGAAAACACAATACAGAAAATAAAAAAAAACAGTAAAAAGCTTACTTAAAATAAAGTGGCTAACTGAGGGTTTAGTGGAAAGGCTAAGAAAAATGAGTTTTACTAAAAAACATTTTACTGAAATTATTTAATTCGCAAATAAAAGTAAAAAAGGTGTTTACCGAAATTTTTAGGGAAAATAAGTTTAACTGAAAAAAGTTTTTACGAAAACCCATTACAAAAAAATTATGTGCGAAACAGTAAAGTTTAAAACAAAAAATAAAAGTATGATTCCTACAGTTTTTAGTAATACAGAATTTTACGAAATTAAATTTTATCGGAAAAAAGGTTTTTACAAAAATTAAAATATGCAAAACAGTAAAGTTTAAAAGCAAAAATAAAATTAGTTTTCTACAAACTTTAGTAAAACAAAAAACTTTACGAAAATAAATTTTGTCGAAAAAAGTTTTTACAAAAGTTAATGTGAACACATTGCAGGGAAATTATTTACAAAACAGTAAAGTTTAAAAATAAAATAAAATGGTTTGCCAAAAATTTTAAATTTTTGTGAAAATATTTTGTGATAAAAAATGGAAAAAGTTTTTACAAAAATTGTGAAAACTTATTACAGGAAAAATATCTTCAAAACAGTAGTGCTTGCATTTAAAAACAAAAATGTGTTCACCAAAACTTAAGTGAAAAAATTTTATGCAATAAGTTTTACTGAAAAAGTAAGAGATTTCCAAAAAGTTTTAAGAAAAACAGAAGATTTAGAAAAAGGAGTACCAAAGAATAATGTAAAAAGTGTAATGTTTAAAAAAAAATAAAGACGTTCTTACCGAAAGTTTTAAAGGAAAACCGTAAGGTTTAGAAAAGCAGTACGAAAGAATAATTCACAAATTGTAACTTTTACAGAGAAAAATAAAATACGTGCTTACCAAAAGTTTTAAGGAAAAACAAAAAAATAAGTCACAAACAGAAATGGTAAAAAAAATCGTTTTAGGAAGGACTTTGCGAAAAAAAATGATTTACAAAAACAGTAATATTATCATTTAAAGGTTTAGAAAAGTTTTTTCGGAAAAATGTTTTAAAACAGTAAAGTATATGAAACGAAAACTGGCAAAGGAAAAAAGTTTACCAAAAAGAAGAAACAAAAATAGCTTTGGAAGAAAATATTACGACAAATAAACGTTATAAAAAATCAAAAAGGTATTCCCAAAATGTTTTAAGCACGAATATTCGGTAAAAACGTATTACAGAAAAAATATTTACAAAATAGTAAGGTTTGCCATTAAAAACAAAAATGTGTTTACCAAAACTTAAGTGAAAAAATTTTGTGAAATAAGCTTTCCTCAAAAAGTAAGAGATTTCGAAAAAAAGTTTTAGCAAAAAACAGAAAATTTAGAAAAGCAATACGAAAGAATAATTTACAAACAGTAATGTTTAAAAATAAAAATAAAAACGTTCGTACGGAGAGTTCAAAGGGTAAACTTAAGATTTAGGAAAGCAGTACGAAAGAATAATTTACAAAGAGTAAAGTTTATAAAGAAAATTAAAAAAACGTGTTTACCAAAAGTTTTAAGAAAAAACATTACGAAAAATAAGTCTCAAAGAGAAAATGTAAAAAAGATTTACAATGATGTTTCAGGAAGGACATTGCGGAAAAAATGATTTAAAAACCCAGTAAAATAGCCATTAAAAGTTAAAGAGAAAACGTTTCGGAAAAAGGTTTTAAACAGTAAAATTTACAAAAATGAAAGCTTTCAAAGGAAAAACGTTTACCAAAAAAGAAAAAGAACAAAGGAAATTTTCGACAAATAAACTTCAGAAAAAAGTAAAAAGGCTTCACAAATGTCAAGCACGAATGTTAGAAAAAATAAGTTTCACGAAAACTACAGGTAGTTTTACAAAGGATAAAACTTTTAAAGCGTTTGAGATATACTATGTTATTGTGTTGAACTCTTCTTGGCCGTGATTGAATCAATTTACTGTCACCGAATCCTTCCTTGACTGACCAAGAATTTTCAGTGGAGACAAGTTCATCTTCAATCTCATAAGGTAAATAAAGACTGTGGTTTCAACCGTCTTCAGGAAAATCACTTTCTCCAGGAACTCGAAATCTTTCTCATTCACACACAGCAAATCCTCGCTTAGAAAATCCATTGAATCTTAACAATCAATAATGTTTTCAGCTTAAAATTTTTTCGCACCCGTTTTTGATTTTAAAAAACCCGAACTTATTCAAAAGAAATGTAATTTGTGCGAATGAAATTTATTGTGGACTGTAAATGTCTGTGTTGTTTCTAAGAAAATTAAAATCGTGCAAACTTGGAAGTAAAGATACAATCAAGAATTTTGCCCATTTCACACTAATTGAGCAAATACTGTACATCTCGATAAACGAAGCTCATACGTAGTGCGGTATATGCTAATTCTCTCGAAAGATTAAAGACAAGCACAGGAGGACTGCCATTTTCGTCCAAGTGACACAAAATATGAAGCTTTTGTGAGTACTGCAAATGTTTTATCTCTAACTATGCTCAACTGTTCAGAAATTTCTCAACTGTTCAGAAATTTCACTGCTTTTGAGCCATAATTTTTGCCCCTCACGTGACATCTTTATTGATTTTATTTGTTTTTCAGAAGTATTGTTTTTCTCTCACCGTGTATTTTGAGAATCTTCCACAGTTTCATTAACAGGATTGTGGTTATATTATTCAGCTTGGCTTGATCACCAATATTTGTTCTTTTCTTATTCATTTATTTTTTTATTTTACATGTCTTCATCCTTTGTGTCACAAAACTTTATTTAATTTTCAATGTTTTTGTTTATTTGTATTTTGTTTCTTAATAAAAAATGCATTAAGTTAAGCTTCTTTGCATTTTTCCTGCGAAATATAAAAAAAATCATTTAACTTATTCAGCAACTTTTTCCCAACAGCATTTTTTCTCGCATTGTATCTTTAGAGAACTAAAAACCTTTCACAACTTTACTAAAATGAATGTTAATATCATCCAACCTTGTTCCATTGCTGAGATCTATTTTCCATACGTATATTAATTTTTATAATTCCTCTTTTCCTTCTGTATGCTGAAATAACTCAAACGACCAGAATGCTGACTTCTATTTAAACGTATTTTTATGTTTGAGAAATTATATTATTATCTAAGCATTCTTTTTTTTTTCTCCTGTCTTCTTACTAAAGAGAGAATTTCCTTTGCATTTTCCAGACTTTTTGCTTTCAAGGAAGCCGTTCTCAACTAAACCATCCGACACCTTTTGACAACATGTCTTCGAATATATTTTTATGGTCGTGAAGATATTTTTTCTTTTGAATTTTTTAAGGCGTTTTTCTTTCCCGCTTTATGCAGTTTCTTATAGGGTGTTTCTTAATCTTCTAGTAATTTATATATTCCTTTGCAATGATTGCGTTGTTATAATTTCTTCGCTCTGACTCTCACCCTCTTATCAACTGAGTTCACTCAGAATTCAATGTGTTTAATACCGAAGACTAAGAAATCTAATTTGTGATTTCTTAAAAAGCGAGTGATAATCCATATTGAAGTCTTAGCGCACATTCCGTGAAGGGATGATCCTATTCCAAAAATTGATCGTTTTCAGGAAAATTCTCATTCAGTTTTTTATTTCCTAACCAGTACTTAAGCATATGTATAGCGGTTTGATCCGTGTTCCACCACCATTCCAGAAATCTTGGTAGAAATCATGAAAAAAATTTCTTCCTCTACATTTCAAATACTTTAAACTGATATATGCATAATTGTAGTTATTTGTGTTACATTTCGCAAAGCATTAAAGAAAAGTATGATTTTATTTTTTTACACTCCCTAGGATGAAGGTAATAATGATGAAAATATATTTGCATTCTATCTGGAATGATTTATTTTGTATGACTTAAGTACGATTTATATATTTTTTTAGTCTCTGTAGGATGAATGCAGTAATGAAGAAAGAAATATTTGCATTCTATCTTACACATAGATATCTAGATATTTTCATCCTGCGTTTTCATCAAAGACACAAAACACAGAAAAAGGAGTAATAATATTCCTGAAGTTGTATAGATTTAGAAAAAATTATCTTACATATGTCAGTCGGAATACGTTGAACTTAAATACATTGGCTATGGAAAATAATACTGAATTTTTATACGAAGCCTCTGCCTAAAATAATGCTGGAACGGAAGAAAATAAATTATTTCTATTATCAAAGAAACATAAACTAGCTGACACATTTTCGGTACAGATCGAAAAATCTAAAGTCCTCAAACCTGATGTTAAGTTTTGAATAATCATGAAAAGAAAATTTAACAAGTTCTCCTATAAAAATAAAATGTAGTAATTCCTACCGAAAAAGACGAACCCTGAAGAAAGTACTTTGTTTCACATGAAAAAGATATGAACGATCATATAAAACCCCTAAATTTCTGAAAATAGCATGTTGGGCGGGATAACTCCTGAAGAAAATATTTAATAAGTCCTCCTGTAAAATAAACCTCTGCAGAAAAATTAATGTTCAAACGTGAAGATAAAGTCTTTCATTTTATAGAGAAAAGCAAGAACGAGTTTCAAAACGATTGAAGTAAATCGAAAAGAAATATCTTAAATACGTTGCACAGAACTAATCATGGCGAAAAGATTTAATAAACCCCTAAAAAAATAATGTTGAAATATGAAGTACTTTATTTCGATATAAACAGATCGAAAAAGATATAAATTTCTGAAAACAACACAATACACAAAATAAATTACGAAGAAAAAGAAAATCAAGTCCTGCTATAGAAAAAATAAATAAACAACAATAAACCCCCGAAGAAAAAATAATTTTTAAAACACGTAGAAAATAAATCAAGTTCTTCATTTCACCAGATAAATACATGAAATAACTCTCAGTACTGAAAGCAGCATGTTTCATCGAATACTGATGAAAACTGTAGATCTTCTTACAGAAAAGTTTTCAATAAACCTCCACAAAGATTAATGTTGCAGACGCGGAAAAAGTAAAGTTCTTTATGCTACAAGAAAAAGGCATGAACAAGCATAAACATGATTATACAAATATCGGAATATTTTTAAACACGTTACATAGAATAATCGTGAAAAAATAACATAATAAAATCCTACAGAAAACTAATTTTGAAACATGATAAAAAAAGAAGTCCTTTATTTCACAAGAAAAGACATGACCGAACTGGTTTTTTTTTTCAAACACAATAGTAACAGATCGAAAAATCCTAAATTCTCAAAGCATAACGCAACGTTTTGAAAAATTACGAACGAAAAAATTAATTTTGTCCCTCTATAGAAAAAGTGAAATATAATAAACTCTAGGAAAAATTGTTTCAACGTGACTAAAAAAATAATTCCCCCAAATTTTCGTAGGAGAAAAAAACATGAACGAACATAAATGTGATACAAAAAATATGGATTCTTAAAAACAACACGTTGCGCAGAATAAATAACGAATAAAAAATTATTAAGACTTCCTTTAAAAAATAAAGAGAAAAAAATAACTTTGAAGACATGAAGAAAATAAAACAAGTTCTTCATTTTGCAAGATAAGAACATGAACAAAACATATGGTAGAAAAATCTCAATTACTGAAAACAACATGTTGCATAGAATATTCATGAAGAAGAAAGTACTAATTTTTCCAATAGAAAAATGAATTATAATAAACTTCCACACACAAAAAAATAATGTTAAAGACGTGAAGAAAATAAAGTTTTTCAGTTTACAAGAAAAAATATGAACGATCATGTACATGATCGAAAGCAGATCTCAAATTCCTGAAAATAACATGTTGCATAGAAAAAAGTTATGAAAAAAAAAATCATAGGTCCTCCAATTGAAAAAAATAATTATACAAAACCCCTACACAAAAAAATAATTCTAAACATGAAAACAAAAGTCCTTCATTTCGAAAGAAAATACATGATCCAGATTAAACGCGTATGAATCACGTCGGGGGAAACGTTTGCACCACACCTTACATTTGAAAATTCGTGAAGAAAGAAGTATGTTTAGGATTATTAAGAATAATACGTCATGAAAAAAATGAGCTCCTGTTCACAGAGAAAACAAACTTCACTGTAACTGTTTCCGAACGCGAGACTGGCCAGTAGCAATAACATGGCACTGCAGTATTTCTCCATGGATGTGGGAACACGCCTGCGTTATAGCCACTATATCTGCGTGGTTGTGAAAATCATGTCAGTACTTGTTTGAGTGAGTCATACACCCTCCTTCCTGTATTCAATCTGAAGACGTCCTACAGCAAGTCCCTCAGGCAGTCTTCCCCCCAATACGCGAACTACGTCTCTTAATCCCCTTGACTACCCCAACCAATGTCTCGGTAGCAGAATCGGTAGAGCATTTCACTACCACATGAACGGCCCGGGTTCGTATCTACCCAGTTTCACATGTATTCATTGCTTTTTCGAAAATAAACCCCTCGCCCTTCTAAATCTTGACCAGAGGAAAGCATTTGACAATGTGTCCCATCGCTACCTCGCCGAAGTCCTCCACAACTTCGGTTTCCCTGCCCCCTTCTCCTCCATCATCCTCACCCTTTACAGCAACGCAGTCGTTCACGTCAGGACGCGAGCCTTCCTCACTGCCCCCATCCCCTTCCAAAATGGTATCCGCCAAGGATGCCCCCTCTCTGGCCAACTCTTCGCTCTCTGCTTTGAACCTTTTCTCCGCTCTGTTCGCACCGCCTTTGCCTTCTCCCACCCCACCGAGCTCGCCAGCCATCGGCACCATGCCATCTATGTCTCTGCTTACGCCGATGATGCAACCTTCATCATCAGGCAAAACAATCAATTCCCCCCTCCTCCTCTCCCTTTTTGACGAGTACGCCAACCTCTCCGGTGCTTCCTCAACCTCAACAAAAGCACCGGATTGTGGTGCGGATCCTGGGCTTCCCGGACAGACACCCCCTGCGCCGCCCAGTGGTCCTCCGACAGTCAGCACCTCCTTGGTGTCCACATCGGAAAGCGACTCGTCACTGATGCTGCCACCTGGCTCCCTCTTATTCGAAAACTCAAGCAGACGGCAGGCTGGTGGGCTCAAGCCAAATTCTGCACCTCCTTCCACAGTCGCGCTGCCATCGCTAACAGCCTATTCATGTCCCAGGTGTACTACTCCTGGACAAACACTCCCGTCCCCTCCCACATCCATCTCGACGTCTCCAGAGTCCTCACCAACTTCATTTGGTCCAAACACCATTGGACCACTGCTGAAACCCTCACTAGGCCCATCTCCCATGGAGGACTCGCTCTCTTCGACGTCCCCATTAGGTACAAGGCATTTAGACTCGTCTCATTCTTCTCTGCCCTGACCTCTTCCAACCCTGCTGTCTCCACCCTTCTTAACGTAATCTCTTCTCCGCGGAACCCTCTCTCACTCTCCACACTTTCCTCCTCATGGACCAATACCCCCGAGTTCCTACTCGCCTCTCTCCCACCTACCATGAGGCTATCACCCTCTTTCGCTCTCTTCCCACCACCCGGATCTCTCCAACCTCCACCCTCGAACTTCTCTCTGAACCTCTTTTCTTCTCCTGTACCCCTTCACCCCCCTCACCTTCCATTCTTTCACTTTCCCACATGGCTCCGAGCGGGGGTGGTCACGGTACGCCAGCTCGTACACACCAACCTCGCCTGGAAACATGTCTCCGAGCTCTCTCCCACCCTCCCTGGATCCACCTCAAACAATCATAAGTTCACCCTCATTAAAGAAGCGCTTCGAACTCCTCTTCCCCTCCCTCACCTCCCCCAATGGGATCCGCACTGTCCAGGCAGCGCCAATCCCCCTCCCCTTCATTCTCAATACTCCCTCTGCTGCTCTTCACATACACTCTATCAGTGTAAAACAACTATACTACTTCCTCAAGAACTCTACCCTCACACCTTACCCTACTCATTCACTCACTCCCTCCCAATCCACCACAGCCTGGTCCACACTCACCACACTCACCAACCACCCACACGAAATCAACATTCAGTGGCAATTCCTCCACTCACGTCTGCCAGTTCCAAACACCCTACACCAGATGAAGATTCTATCTTCCCCCTCTGCCCCCTCTGCGCAGAGCCTGGCTCCATACAACACACATACATCCACTGCCCAGCCCTTTTCCCGATGTTCCATCTGATGTTCTCCCTTGCCTCCAAAGTCTGCCCTATCACACACAAGATGGAACACTACCAATTCCTCAACACTACACCCACCACACCACACATTTCAAGCACATGCGCATACTTTCGTCCTGGCGAAGTATGTCATTTACCAACTTTACTTACAACACACCAACAACACACCACTCACAGACCCACCAGCAAGCACCAGCCTGCTCCACCACTTCAGGAACAGGGTCGTCGCCCGCCTCCAGGCAGACTACACAGAAGCACACAGGACGGCGACCCTCAGCGAGTTCTGGAAGCGGTGGAACCCACACATCAGCTGGTTCACCATCACCAGCGACTCCCTTTTTGACGACTCCTTTTTGAGCTTGAGCTGCTTTAGTTGAGGTCCGTCTCAACTAAAAGCAGCTCAAGAAACTACAGCAAACCCCACGCTGTGCACCACTCCAAAGAGCCACCTGCCAGCACCTGCACCAAACAACTGGAAGCAACCCTGCAAACCAGGATTGGAACTATGACACCGACTGTAAAAAGCATCTTTCCTTCTGTCAACAATTTGCACCATCTTTTTCAGATCTCACCCAAAAAGACTCTGGACTCACCAACCAACGCACCACTCCCAACTCTAACAACAACTAAATCATCCTCTGTAAATTTTGTATGTTCATCTGTCAAACTGCACCTCAACACACCTATTCTCATGTTATAGCTCAGCCAACGTACACACATGCTGCTCAAATGAGCAAAACAACTGTAAAAACTCACCACATTTGTAAATATTCACCTTACTCTTACCATCATCAATTTCCTGAGGAGTGAAAGCTCTCTCGCCTTGTCAGCCACAAATGTAATTCATCTTTAAATTGTAAATAAAGTTTGTTTTGAATCAAATAAATGCATTCGATTTTTTCAAAATAAAAAATGGCGGACAAAAAAAGATAATCTCAGAATTAAAAGTTGCTTTGACGAGAACAACGTGGTAGGTGACGTCATGCAGAAAGGACCACGCCCACCTGTGACGTCCCTTCCAGATCCTGACGGTTTCTTCTTACCACGTGACCCAAAGTGTTGCCACCGCCTAAAAACTAAGCATGCGCCGGAAACCCCCCCCTACTACTCATGTGTCTTTGAAAAATCTGTTACTGGCTGAAGTTCAATTTTCGGGTATGTCTCTGAGCATTTACTTTCAACGAAAAAAGATCGACCAGAGTGAAAGGCTATCAGTTATATGGGTTTCTCAAAAGCAAAACTCCAGTCGCTATCTTGCGTACAGCCCCAAACAAAACAAAATCTCGTTATTCAAGTTTCTCATTGAAGTGTATTTCTCTGATATGCGTACACAGCGGCGGCCTTAGCAATTTTTCTAGGTGATGCGAGATCTCCGGATTGTGGCCCCCGCAATGACTATTAGGATGACTAATACTTTCCTTAGGAAAGAAATTTTTTTTTTGGTGGGTAAGTGTTTTATTAAAAATAAAGATTATTTACGATTATTACATGGGCACCTTTCTCGCCTTAACACCGGCAAATTTACTAATTAAATCAGAATAATTTATTACCTGGGCAATGCCATTTTCGATGGACAAAATTGCTAGATCCGATGGCCTTTCCTGACACATAGTGGAGCGTAGATAAGTTTTAATGAGTTTCAATTTCTTGAAACTACGTTCACCTTTAGCCACAGGGACAGGCATAGTTAGCAGGACCCGGAGAGCAGTCCACACATTCGGGAAAATATCCTGCCAACTATTTTGTTTAATAAGTTGAAGAACTTTTAACGGTTCTGCTGAATCGGATTCTTTTAATATGAATTAAGGCTTAAAAGTTCCTCAACTAATTCAGAACCAGAAATGTCACATTTTTCACGATCCGTCAAACTTATTTGTAAATCCGCACACACTTTTTCCAATTTGGATTTTCAGGAATTGTTTTGATGTTGTATAAAAATGGCCATGTGTCATAGAATTTGATAGTTGTTCAAATCGAGTGACCAGTGCATTTTCAATTCTGTCGATCATAGGATAAAAGATGCTCGTTTTAAACAATTCTTCAGGATCTGTTGGGTGTCTCATCTTTTGCCTCGTACTCGAATAACCTTATCTTTCTTCGGGATCGGACTGCTTTAAAAACTGGCTCTATTGTAGCCTGAGCAGCTATTTCCTTGGCTGTTATTAAAGCAAGTGAGTAACTTTTCCTGAACTGTTTCACAAATTCCGAGCAATTCTTTAGCAATTGTGATGCATTTGGTAGATCCATAGTTTCAGACTCACAATGTTAACTTGAAACAATATGTCATACCAAGCCGCCATCGTAAGTAAGAATTCGAACTGCTCCATGTGCTGAATTAGTGACCAGGCCTCTGATGCTGCGACTGAGTCTTTCGTTTCTTCGTTGAGTTCCAAAAGGGCATCACGAACAGAAGAGTAGTGATACCGAACTGCAGCAAGGCTAGAAACCCTACTCTCCCAACGGGTTGCGCAAACGTTTTTTAGTGGCAGTCCATCTACGTGTTTGGATATTATGACCCATCGCTTCGGTGATCCAGAGAATAAAACAAACAGTCTTTGGAGGACCCCAAACAACGAAACCGATTTAACTGATGTTTTAGCGGCATCTGCTATGACCAAATTTAAGCTATGACAACCACACGGATTAAAAAATGCTCGAGAATATTGGTTCAGAATTCTTTTTTGCATGCCTTTGTTTATTCCTACCATATTTGCGCCATTATCGTAGCCTTGGCCTCGACAATCGTTCATGTCCAAATCAAACTGTTGCACAATTTCATCAAGAAAAAGGCCAGTAAGTCCTTCGCAGGAGGAGTCACTTATTGGCTTGTAAGCAATAAAACACTCTCGCACTTTGGCTTCATCTTCTTTAGTGTCAACAAAACGCAATGTGAATGTGACTCACATCAGGAGTACAGTCCAGTATGATAGAGAAGTATTTGGCTGGCTTTACCATAGATAAAATTTTATTTCGAAGCTCGCCTCCAAGTAAGCTGATTAACTCGTTTTGAATGCATTTGCTAAAATAGTGGACATTGGTCTCCTTATTAACAATGCGCCGAAGGTGTTTCACCATTACTGGGTCAAATTTTCCTAACAGTTGAACCAAACCTAGAAAGTTGCCATTATTAGGGGTATACAAAGTTTCAGAGCCAGAACTTCCTCTGAATGATAGATTATTGCCTGCTAAGAAGAAAACTATAGACATCATCCGTTCCAGTACAGCGGCCCACCGTGACTTCTCATCTTCAATCTGTTTTTGCAACCTCTTATCTATTCCGCTGAATTGCTTCAGTCGTTTCGACGCTTCTATCCAACTGCTCATAGCAAGCCAATGACCTGGAGATGTTTCGTGACTTTTGAGGCGTGCTGATAAGTGGTTCCAGTCGCCAAATCCTTTTTTTCCCAAACTGGAGTGGGGGCTCCCGCAGAACAAATAACAGCAAAAACAATCAGTAGCGGCTCGTCCATAAGAGCACAAGAGCACGTGAACCCCCTATAAAAATTGGAAAAAAATTATACGATATAAATAATACATCTTTATTGACGCAGTACTAAATGGCTTATCTTCAGCAAGTTTGAAAGAGCGGACAATGAAAAACAGCGAAGAGCGCGCAAAGTGAGGTTAAGTGTAATGACGCGCCTGTGGCTAGGAGCGGACTGAAGGTGCCGCTCTCGATGATGGACACACGGGATATGCGAAAGACGGGCGAGTCCAGTTGCTCGCGGTAGGGGGAAACATGTCTACAAGCAGCTTAACGGAGAATACCGATAAGCTGCCTGTGACACAGCTCAGCTCAGTTGTTGCACGGCTGTAGTTGACGGGGGATGCTCCTAACCTTTGCGCGCGTGTTACATTTGTGTTTTGGAGTTTCCAGTTTCGATTATTTTTTTGGTGATAAAGTTTTAGTTGAAATTACACTTATTACAGTTTATCTATTGTAGTGTAGCTAGTGAACTGTTGTTTTTATTTACTGTACAATAATGGAAAGTACCTGTAAGTACTCAGTAATTTAAAGGAAGTAGCGTTTAGCAATTTACCTATAGAAGTTAAAATAGCAATAAAAGAGAGTGGCAGGCCAATGCCCCGACTTAATATAAGTCAAATATCGACATCAAAATCTAGAACTTTTAAAAGAGAATTTAAAGAAGAGCTATACGAAAAAATTCCTTGGCTTTGTGGTTGTGAACAAACAAACAAAATATTTTGTTTTCCTTGTTTGTTATTTTTCCGTGAAAAGGGCGATCCTACTTGGGTGAAAAATGGCGTTTGTGACTTAGCTCATTTGACACAAAAAATTAAAAAACACGCAAGTTCTCATGGACACATAAGTGCTACATTGGATTTCAATTTGCTGGGAAAGGTTGACGTTCGTCAGTAGCTTGACAGTGCTTATCGACAAAATATTAAAAAGCACAATGAACAAGTGACTAAAAATAGGTATGTCCTTTCTAAGCTTATAGACTGTATTAAATTTTGCGGTGCATTTGAGTTGGCCCTTCGAGGTCATCGTGAGGATGACGATTCCTTAAATCCTGGCATATTTAAAGGGCTTGTAAACTTTTCTGCAGAACTTGACTCATCTTTGAAAGAACACTTGAGTGCCGCTACTGTCTTTAAAGGTACCTCGAAAGAAATTCAAAATGAATTGTTAGATTGTATGCTTTTTGTATTGCAAGAAAACATAATAGAAGAAATAAAAACTGCACAGTATGTTTCTTTGTTTGCGGACAAAACATCAGACGTATCGTCTGTATTTCAGTTAGTTATAGTTTTCCGCTATGTTTTAGCTAATGGCCAACCAGTTGAAAGATTTTGGAAATTTGGTAACCCTGAAGGGCACGACGCAGAATCTATAGCCAAATGTATTTGTACCAGTTTAGATTATGTTGTGCAAAATCCAGAAAAACTCGTATCTCAAAGCTATGACGGTGCGAATGTAATGAGTGGGCACCATGCTGGCATGCAGACCATAGTGCAACAAACCTATAAACATGCTTTTTTCGTTCACATGCTTTTTTCGTTCATCAATTGAACTTGATTGTAGCTCAAGCAACAAGCCAAAACCAAGATGTCAGAATTTTTTTTCGGACTTAAGTGATATAACCTTTTTTTTTCGAATTCCCCTCAGAGAGTGTCTGTTTTGGACAAGATAGTTGGCAAACGAATACCTCGGGCGTCAGCTACAAGGTGGAATTTTAAGAGCAGAACTGCTAATACTGTTTTTGAGTACAGAGAGAAATTAATTGAATGTATGGAGGAAATCCAATCAACCTCTTAGCAACCAACCACCATAATTAAAACTGGTGCTCTAGCTCGTCTCCTTAGAGATAATAAGTTCATATTTTGGCTTTCTGTTTTTCACAGATTAATGCCACATGTGGATATTTTGTACAACCAATTACAGCTAACTTACACTGATTCTGTGAGAACTAAAGCCAATGTTAACCACTTCGTCAAAGCCATTGATAAGGAAAGAGGTAACATGGACAAAGTGACAGAGCTGGTTAATCAGTACCCAGAAAATGCACCTAAACGATCGAGGCGTGAAGAAGATTTTTACTTAAGTAGAACAGTGGCTGCCAAGGAAACCTGTGACATTATTACAACGCAACTAAAAACAAGATTTTCATTCGCAACAGCTTGCTCAGCTGTATCTCTTTTTGAATCACAAAAGTTTGAAGAGTTTGAACAGAAACTCCCAGAGAAATTGATTTAAGATACAGTAAATGTGTATTCATTTCTTGAAAAAAATCGCCTCAAGACAGAGCTTGAAATCATTTACAAAAGAACTGATTTTAGAAACATGCGTGGTGCTGTTAATCTTTTACAGTTTTTTATTGAAAACAACTTATTGTCATCATTTTCTGAAAGTTATAAACTGTTGTTAATTATTGCAACAATACCAATGACGACTACTGAAGCTGAAAGGTGTTTTTCAACCCTAAAACGGATAAAGACATTTTTGCGATCTACGATGTGTCAAGAGAGGCTTACAGCTTTAGCCATGCTTGCAATCGAGAAGGAAATGATTTCTAACATCCATAATTTCAATGAAAGAGTTATTGATGTTTTTGTGTCAAGAAAAGATAGAAGGATTGACTTTGTTTACAAAAACTGTACTTATAGAAAATATTTGTGTAAGCTACCATCCAAGTAAATTTGTGTAAGTAAATACTAGACCTTACCATCATATGCAGCAGCTTTGATTATTTTCCTTTTTCTGTGTGTTTAATAATCTAATCTAATAATTGAGAGCATGAAGCCTTATGACTAACTATTTAAATATTTAACACTTAAAACAAGCTTTCTGTTTTTGCGTTTATTTTACTACTTTAAAATTAAATGAAAATAATTGTTTCAGTAAAAAAGAACAATTAGCATATTATAACAAGTATGATTAATAAAGTAATCCTTTATTATTAAGTTGTGAAACAGTTCAAGTACAGTAATATCTATAATAACATTTTGTTTCAACATTACATCAAGGTATAGCAGCGCCTAAATTATATGAATATTGCAAGCAACACACAAGTGTGTGACACAGTGTATCTCAAAAACTGCAAATTATTAATTGTTAACCCCCTGTAGATGTACTAACGAGCCGCCACTGAAAACAATACACTTTATTCGTAGATTTGGAGTAAACAAGCCATCTTCTTTCAAAAGTTTCCCCATTTCGCATTACTCTTTGAAAGTGTATATCGGAAAAGTGCCGTCCATCATTATTTCTTGGATAGTTTTCGTTGCTCATTTGGTGACTCCACGTACTGAGAGAACTAATTGAAAGAGCGAGGGAATATGAACTTCCATTGTGCATGGCTTTTATCGATTATGAAAAAGCCTTTGATTCGGTGAAACCATCAGCAGTTGCAAGGGCTCTGAAATCCTGCGGTATTGAAGATGCATACATTAATATTATTAATAACATCTATGAAAATGCAAGTGCAAAGATTCGGCTGTTTGAAAATACAACACACATAAAAATTGGAAAGGGAGTGAGACAAGGTGACACCATATCTTCGAAGCTCTTTAATGCCACATTGGAAAATGTCTTTCAATCACTGAACTGGGAAAACAAAGGGATAAAGATTAATGGAGATTATCTAACCCACCTTCGTTTTGCTGATGACGTAGTCATTTTTGCAACTACCCCATCAGAGCTGCAGAGTATGATCCAGGAACTTGCTGACAAGAGTAAAGAAGTGGGATTAAAAATGAACTTTCAGAAGACAAAAGTGATGTTCAATGCTTTTACAAGAAATGAAGATTTATCGATTGATGGAGAAAAACTGGAGATAACAGATACGTATGTTTATCTTGGACAGCAGATATCAAGTGAGGGTCACATTGATGAAGAAATTAATCGGCGTACAAAACTTGCCTGGAGAGCTTTTGGAAGAAACAGCATAATTTTCAAGAGCAATATGCCATTATGTCTTAAAAGAAAAGTGTTTGATCAATGCATCCTTCCAGTGCTTACGTATGGTGCAGAGACGTGGACCTTAACTAAAAGAGACATACAAAGGCTGCAGACAACTCAAAGCAGCGTGGAGAGGTGCCTGCTTGGTGTAACCAGGAGAGATAAGAAGAGGAACTCGTGGATCCGAAAAATGACGAGAGTGGAAGACATCGTGATCAGAGTTAAATCCCTGAAATGGCAATGGGCTGGACATACTGCCAGAAGGACAGACCATAGATGGACAGCCGAAATTTTAGATTGGATTCCAAGGGACAGGAAAAGACCCAGAAAAAGACCACATGGGAGAGGGGTGGATGAAATTCAAAGATATGCGGGAGTGACATGGAAGAGACTGGCACAAGACAGACCGTTGTGGAGGAAACTTGGGGAGACCTTCGTCCAGCAGTGGATTGATAATGGTTGACAATGATGATGATGTCCTCGAATGATGATTTCATCTCTTGTGGCAGAGTCTACGAGTGGCCATTTAGAAATATCGTCATACTGTGTATCTTGCATAGATGCTGGCAATGGTACATTTTGCGTTGATATTTGTTTCGCTGTAGATTTGCCCTTTTCAGTAGCATTTTGAGCTTGAAATGATGGTCCAGGAATAGCTAGTTCTTCTTCTTTATGGTGCTCTCCTTTTTCACGAACGTCGACTGAAGAACTTTTATAAATTTGGTTATCGTCTTCTTCTTCCGTTTGATGTTGAACCAGTTCGGATGATAATTCAGAGGATTTTTCAACCCTGAAATATTTGGCGAGTAAGTTAGCGCCCTTTTGAATTTCGCTTTGTTTTTTAGTTTTCTTTTTAGGTTTTGAGCGCCTGATAGTTTTTTTTTTTTTTTTGGAGGTTGCGACATTTTTCTGTGGAAGATAAAAATCACTTAATTACATTCAACGTTTTATTCTAAAAATAATAACAACGTTCAGATTCTTCCAGAGTTTTCTATTGTGTTCAATGATATTCTACGACTTTCCAGAATATTTCAGAGTTTTCGAAAGTGTTCTAAATAGCAGAAAAGCACCACAGAAATCGTTACAAACTGTTAGCAGCAGCAACCGCAGCAAAGAAGTTTATTAATTTGTTAATTTCGTATCACTCAAGCAAATACATAAAATCTATTTTGATTAAAAAAGAAGTTTAAGTACTATCTACCTAACACACAATTCAGCAAACACATAATGTAAATAACTACGGTGCATTCACACGAACAGGTACGAGGATTCCGAATTCCAATCAAAGAAAGTAAACGTATGACGAGCTCGCGCGTACATCCCCACTCGTTGCACTTCCAAACTCGATTGCGGGCGGCGGCGTCGGGGTAGGCCGGAGAGTACTAGCGTCTATCAAGGTTCAAGGTTATAACTGCAGGACGAACTGTCTGTCGATTACGCAACTTGCCCTGAACTTGGGAGCACTGGAGCCAGAGAGATGGCGTGCGCACGTGACATGGATTTATTTGTGAGGTGCTCGGACAAGGAATATATCAGCTTCGCGTGAAGGTGAACTCCCGTTGCGATAATGTAAAACCGGTCCTAAGATCCCAGCGATCAGTGTGCTCTGTCTGAAAACAAACATTCAGGAGCAAATGAGTTGCTCAGATTGTTCAAAATCTGCGCGCGGATGTTTAAATGTTGTTGATTTTGGCGCCCCCTCTAAGATGGCGCCCGGTTCGGTCGCACCGCTCGCACCGCCCTAAGGCCGCCCCTGTCTTCGGTGTAGAAAGTCTGTCTACACCGAAGACAGACTTTCTGAAGATACATTTTTTATTTTCTTTTATTTACCGATTTGATAGTGTCGTTCAATAAACTGTACACGGCGCATACTTTGTTCATTTTTTTATCTGCTTTTACCCACCTCGAAAACAGATATCAATAGTCATGACACAGAAATCAAACCACAAATGTTCCCCGTCATCTCAAAAAGTTGACCATATCAATTAAAAACGAACGGGGCGAAGAGTGCCAATATTCAGTGTTACCGCTGGAAACAGTTTTAAATAAATAAAAGGAATTTATTCAAACATGAAACAGTAATACAATGAAAATTATCCATGATAAGTCGTCCATGCCATTTCGGCTATAGGAAGATATCGCAGATGGCTCTTCCATATGAATGAGTACATAGTAGAGCCATCGTGCAAAGTCACTGTTTCCACTTCCAATAGTGATTACGAAAAGACTGCCGACTGCGCTTGCGCACGAAGCTGAAGAGAATGCACGAACTCTCAAATAGCCACTAACCCTCGAGCATACTTTCGCTCTCAATTAGCCACGAACCCTCAGGGCATAGTTTCGCTCTCACTATCCCAGAATTTTGTTACAGGGCGTCTTTTAGGTTCTGAACAAACTTGTTTTGCCATCGATTTCAGTACTTTTCTCACAATTGTTTTACGAGATACCTGCTGCATTTGGGCAACTGCCTTATTATTATTTGGTGGGTTATTTTTATTTATTTCTATCTTAAACTGTGTTTGGAACAACTGGAATGAACGATACTGCTTCATCTACGTCCAGTCCTTTGAATATTAAAGTCATGAGTTAAAGTGCTTGTATGGTTGTATTTTACACTTTTCTAGAGAAAATTAAAGTTTTTGAAAGTAGAAATATCGAGATTTATGCTTTAAAGTGTCAAATAAAAAAAAAACCCTGCGAGAGAAGCTACATGAAAGAAATTCTGCAGACGAAAGGAACTCTGAACTTTAATGATTTAAAAAATTAATGTAATAATAAAATATAATTTTAATAGCGATTTATTATCGTACATTACCTCTTATATTTCCTATCGCGCGGTTGTGGTAACAATATTGAAAAGATGATGCATCGCCACTGAATAGTAATCTACCGCGATTCCTCGTCAAATGTTCAGAATGCTACAATCGAAGCAGGCAAAAGCAATCTCCAAACACTTGTTACATCCTTAATTATCAAAATTGTTTATCAAACATTCCTACACCGGTATTTCATTAAATACTTTTCTTACACATCAAGCGTTTCGGTTGATATATTTCTTTAAAGACGACATCGTGACTTGACAGTTCTTAAACATGTAAAAAGCCATTTTTTGTTTATATTTGGCCATGGAAATTAAAATGAAGGGTGGGGGCACTTTTATTTAAATAGGGTGAGAAACAGGTGTCTTCCAGTTACAGGATATTTTACTTTTCAGAGCATCCTAATTTTTCGTTAAATTTCAGTATGGGTGCTTTTTGCATCACCTTACTCGGCCGTTCTTTGTCGCGTTGGATGTGTATAAGTCGTCAAAATTAAAGCGTCAAATTTTGCCATTAAAATGGATTCATAGTGTAAGTTTGATAAAAGACACATTATAGTATCAAAATAATGATTTAGAGTATGAAATGGAAACAGAAAATGAAACTTGTTTAATTGTAAAGAGGCATCCTGTTAATTTAACTACTGTTTTCAATCTTACTTGTAGCAATTTGAAACACATTTTATAAAAGCAATTCTTATGTGAGGACGAAACCTGTGTAATTATTATTTTTTAGTTTTTGGTTATGAATTCTAAATTGACTTATTCGTAAACTTCGAGATAAGGTAGTTCAAATACGATTATCTCTAATATTTAAAACCATTTAAATAAATTTTTACACTAACTTTCTACCAAAACTTTATTGATTGTTGATTTTATATTCAACTCTTTGAAGTAGTGAGTAATATTACACATGATATATGGGAAATTAATGGAACTGAAATTCCAAAGAAAACATTTTTAATAAAGCATTTTTTTTTCAGCGTATGATCCATTTGAAGGAATGCTGGTGACTTCGAATTATTCGAAATCCCGAAACATAACAGGCTGCAGCGAGACGTTACTTGAAGCGTACAAAAAAAGTGGGTATTCGGAAGGAGACCAGAATATAAATGTTGCCGATACTCGTTTATACCTCTTCACCAAAAACAACAAGGAGTACGCAGAGTTTTTACACAATTGTGGCGGTAGACTACCGAACAACACTCTGTTCAGAACGAAACGTAGAACTATTTTTATTTTAGGAGGACATCTGTCTTCGATTGGTGGTTTTGCTTACTTTCGGGTTAGTAGAGTTTTAAGAACTGAAAAATTTATCTTTTAGCATTTTTATTATATACAAAGTGATTGTAAAGCCCGAACTCTGAATTTAAAAAAAATATTAGATATGCTGTAAGTAGAAGTTTAACCAATTGATGTGGCAACACGAGTCAGCAACTCGCCAAGGTCCAATATTGCGCGTGTCAAATGCCTGAAGGAAATTGAAAAAATGCCAGAAATGAATAACTGGTTCCCTGTGTGCTGCCAAGTTTACTCACTTTAGCGTCGCCATTTGCATACGTAAAGGCATGTGTTTGACGAGGGTGCAGAGAATTTGTTTACTTGAAGCTTATTTGCAAACGCTGTCTCAGAAACAGAGTTCGGGGGAAATTTTCCGCAGCATACGGTGGTAAGTAAATCAACGATACACAGTTTACTCGTACGATTTCGGAAAACTGGAAGTGTTGATGATATGCCCAGAAGTGGCCGGGCAGGTGTGTTTGTTAACGCCGGAAGTGATTAACGATGTTGAAAAACGTTTGCAATAGTCACCTACAAAATCGCTTCATCGCTTATCTTAGCAAGTGAAACTTTCTGGCGGCTCAGTACAGAAAGCAGAAAGTGACTAAACGATTGCAGTTTCATGCATACAAAGTGAAAGTTATCCAAGAACTGAATACGCGTAAGCACCTGCTGCATTGCCGTTGGTTTCACAAATTTACTTGACACAACAAGGGCTTATTGAACAATGTTTTCTTTTCAAATGAAGCCCGGTTCAATTTGAACGGGTATGTTAATTCATAAAATACGCGATATTGGTGGACTGAGAATCCTCTTGAGCACAACCAATATAGAGCGGGCATTGGGGAAAACATGGGTTTTACAGGTTGAGTCCAACAACTTTTAACATTTGTCTCTGAGTCTTGTTAATACTCATGGCGAAACTGGGACCAGCATGAAACTATAGACGTTTGAACTGAAATCGCAGGTCAAATGGGACGATTGGAAAGGTTGAAATAAAAACCTTGTGTCCTGTAGCATGTCAGTCTTTCATGACGTCTGACATGAGTTTCTTTCCAGCCAGTCGTGTTTCATTGCAGAGTGTCGGTGGATCCAGATTACGTCAAGATAAAAAACAAGAAAGATGACACCGAATTTTCAGCTGTAATGAGCACGTCTTTTGAATCCGTTTTGACGCAAATTAAATTTATCAAAGCCAGTCAGAGGCAATGAAACCGGTATAGAAAACAATAGTATCTGACGGAAGAAAGAAGTTTTTCAATCGGGTTTTTAATCCCTCAGATATTGCTGTAAACGGAATCGTGAGTTTACGAACTCGTAGAAACAGAGTTATCGACAAAAATAAGATATGACTTTACGTCCCCTGGTGGGAAAACCATGCATTATTTTAGGAAGAAAGTATTACTTTCTTCCTAAATGAGCGGTATCGGTCCAAGAAAAAAATTATTTTAGGAAGAAAGTATTACTTTCTTCATTCCATGAGCGGTATCGGTCCAAGAAAAAAAAAATTAGTCGAGTTTTCAGGAGCCCAGATTTTGCTACAAATACATCAGAAGCAGAAATTAACACTAATGACCCCTGGTGACCAAACCATTCTTTACCAAACATTAGAAATTATGTGAAAAATATTTTCCATCAGGTCTTGTATGCGATACAGGAAGAATGTTTCAAATCGGAGTTTTAGGAGCAGAAATAACGCAGAAAACGCAATTTACCTTTTTGCGCCCTAGCGGAAAGTCTATGATTTACTTGAAAATTTTGAATTTGTAGGAAAAACATTTCGCATCGGAAACACTATCCAACAAAGAAGGGATTTTTCAAATCGGACTTTTAGAAGTAGAGATATTGACAAAAATAAGATATACGTCTACGCCCCCTGGTGTAGAAACCATGCATTATTTCAAGAAGAAAATGTTCCTAAAAGGTTTGTTGACATGAGTAGTATTGGTCAACAAACGACTTTTTTTCAATCTGGATTTTAAAAGCTCATATTTTGCTGCAAATTCATCAGAAGCGAAAATTAAGTCTTACGCCATCTGGTGGCAAAACCATTTTTTACAAAAATTAGAAATTATGTGCAAACGATTTTCCATCAGGAGCTGTATCCGGTGCAGAAAGAAATTTTCAAATCGGAGATTTAGAAGCAGAGATATAGGGGAGACGCAATTTACCTTTACGCTCCCTAGCGGAAAGTCTGTGAATTACTTGAAATTTTTAAATTTATAGGAAAAACATTTTGCATCGGAAACACTATCCAACAAAGAAGGATTTTTTTAAATCGGACTCCTAGAAGTGGAGATATTGACAAAATTAAGATATACGTCTACGCCCCATGGCGTAGAAACCATGCACTATTTTAAGAAGAAAATGTTTCTAAAAGGTTTGTCGACATGAATAGTATCGGTCTGCAAACGACGTTTTTTTTCAATCGAGAATTTAGAAGCTCATATTTTGCTGCAAATTCATCAGAAGCGGAAATTAAGATTTACGCCATCTAGTGGCCAAACCATTTTTTTACAAACATTAGAAATTATGTGCAAACGATTTCCCATCAGGAGCTGTATCCGGTGCAGAAAGAATTTTTCAAATCGGAGATTTAGAAGCAGAGATATAGGGAGAAACGCAATTTACCTTTACGCCCCCTAGCGGAAAGTCTATGAATTACTTGAAAATTTTGAAATTATATGAAACACGTGTCACACAGGAGACACTATCCAAGAAAGAAGGAATTTTTTAAATCGGACCCCTGGAAGTAGAGAAATTGCCAAAAATAAGATATATATCTACACCCCCTAGCGGAGAAACTGGAATATTTTAGGAAGAAAATATTAAGAAAAGGTTTATCGATGTCAGTGGCATCAGTCTACGAAAGAATTTTTTCAATCGGTATTTTAGAAGCTCAGATTTTATGGCAAATACATCAGAAGCTTTACCAAAGATTCGAAATTATATGCAAAAGATTTTCCTTCGGGAGATGTATCCGCTGAAAAAAAATTTTCAAATCGGAGTTTTAGAAGAAGAGTTATCGGGAAAAATGTAATTTACTTTTACGGCCCCTAGTGGAAAATCTATGCGTAATTTGAAAAAGAATCCATTTCTAAAATACTCTTCGACATAAATGGAATCGAAAGATAAAATAATTTTTTCAATTAGATGTTTAGAAGCAAATATGTGGAATAAAACATATTTTTGAATTCGACATTATCTTTATTTAGGCCCTCCTGCGGCGAAATTGTACATCTTAAAAAAAAAACGTAATAAAGGATCGTCATTCGCATATTTCAAGCTTCCGAATGCAAAAAGAATTTTTCAAATCGGACTAATAGTTGCAGAGATACCGTGGGTACAGACGGACGGACGGACGGACAGACAAACCGATAACATAAGCACGTTCTTTTTTTACAAAAGAAGTGCTAAAAATAGTCGAGATGAGGCGAGAGAATGCGCGAAAAAGGGATCGCAATAAGCTTATTCGAATCTTATGCTTTGAGCATATGAAATGTTAGAACATCCATATTTTTCTCGCATTTCATGTTTTTAAATTCTATTTGCATTTCGTTGAAATTTATTTTCGCTCCAAAGAATGGAGTTACGATTTTTTTAAATAGTGAATCTATTTAGAGCGCGTAATGCAACACGAACAGTTGTCGTCTGAAACGAAGCATACACGTGTACTTCGGAAGTCTAACACAGTAAGCAGCAACATCAAATTTCATATTGTAAATTTCAAGCGTTATGTTAAATTCAAAACAGCGATTGAAAGAAACAAAATAAAAACCTTCCCGTAGAAATAGTTTGAAACTGTTTGTGCCGCCCCGGTGGCGCAGTGGTCTAAGGCGCTGGCCTATGATCATTCGTCCGTAAGGGGTCCGGGTTCGAATCCCGTCAGGCATGGATGTTGTGTTTGTCTTACGGCACTGGCTCTCTCCCTTCCCTGGAACCAGTGACCCTAAATTAGGGACGGGCGACTGCTTATAGCCCATTGAGTTGCTCACGGTGGTCGTTAAACCTCCAATCCAAAAAAAAAAAAAAAAGAAAAGAAACTGTTTGTGGTGGATGCTGACGCAACGGACGGAGAACAGTGGTCTGAAATCTAAACAAACCAGCCGGCAACTGTGGCAAAATGATGCACATAACATTTCGGAAGCACAGCCCAAATATTTTGGGACAAGCTATTATTAATATGGACGCTTTTAGCACGTTCGGCGTGAGTTATCTCAGTCTGCATGAAAGTGAAATGGAAATTGTTGTATATATGCAAAGTGTAATGAAATATTGTTGCGCAAATGTGAAATGAATTATTTGCGCGTGAGCTCATGGTACAGGATACTACAAGATCAAATTTCAAAAATAGTTCAATTCTTTTAATACTTAATTAAATTAATTAAAATTGTGTAACTCTGAAATTCAAAAAAGGGTTTCAAGAGCTGCGCCCTCTCATGTACCTCTGCAGATTTCTATCCTATTTCAAACCCCTACATTTATGATTTCTTCTGCAGGCGATTTTTTTTTAAAATGGCCAAGACAGGACACAAAAATAAGCGGAATGCACTTTCAGCATAATCTGAAGTGAATACACCCTCAGGCAGTCAGATAGACACGGTAATTTTGTTATTATAGATACTAGTCGAATATAAAACTAGTCGAATATCGAACCGGAAAACGACACACATTCAGGATTGTAGCTTATTCTATTCTCTGTTTACAAAAGGGTTATGACCATTTATCTGGCAACTGTAAATTCACTTTTGGGCCCCAAACTAAGGCAATTTATTTTAAACTGGACTTGATTACATGTGGAAACACATCCGGGTAGATGTCATTTGCACGAACAATACAGCATCCCCTAATTCAGCATCGGTGAGCAACTGAGGCATCGAACGCATTTCAGTTCGTCCCAATGATGATCCAGAAGGATCGAATCTGGCGAGTTTAAAGGCCAAGACAGGACACAAAAATCAGCGGAATGCACTTTCAGCCTAGTCTGAAGTCAATACATCATCACATCGAGGGCTGTAACTATCATTCCTCTACGAAATTCCTTCACACTATAGTTGTTCCCACATCTGATCCCACAAACATGTCTTGGCAGCCAAAACTAGTCGCTACTGTCTTTTGCTAGAATAGAAACCAGTTGCGTAGTTTTGTTGTTCTGGGAATGTGGATGCTAGAGGGAAAACGATAATTGTCATATTTTTTTGCAAACAAATAATTTCTTTACAAGTAAAACATAAAATACGCAGTTTTACTGATCTCTGATCGTGGACTTCACCATCACCAGGGTCTCTCTGTACTTGAAAATTAGTTGTGATTCGACATTTTTAGTGTCCAGTCGTGCAAGCGTAGGACTGATCACAATGACAAATTGCTTCAGTTCCACTACAGGAAAACTTTCATCAATTTTCAACCACATATTATTCACCGTACTGCCATAATATTTTCATGTTCTTGCAATCCGACAAGAAACTGCGGCGCAATTTATGGGGATAGTTTCAATCTTAGAACAGTGATAGAGTAAATAGACAAAGTCATCTCTCTTTCTACGTGTTTCTTTAATTAACACACAGCAACCGAAAAATTGTATTTCAACACTGCTGGGATCGAAACCCAGATCCTTCGACCACTAGCCGAGTACGTTCGCCTTACGCTATGGTGTCAACAATCCGTGGCGCTATGTGGGTTTATCTGTCAGCATCTGACTTCACAAATCCGTAGGGATGTGCTCAACAACTGAGACGCCTCCATCTGGCGGCACAAGCTATTCAATTATAGCTAATAAATCCAAAGGGCGAGAGAAATGGTGAAAATCTTCCAAACACGTGGAGGCAATGTAAATAGACCAAGGTATCGCTCTTTCCACGTTTTTCTTTAATTAACACACAACAACCGAAAAATTGTATTTCGAAACCACTGGGATCGAACCCCAGATCTCTCGATAACTAGCCGAGTGTGTTCGCCTTACACTTAGAGTGCATTCGTTCGCACTCTAAGCGTAAGGCAAACCGAGTGCGTTCGCCTTGTTCCATCAGATGGAGACGTCTCAGTTGCTGAGCTCATCCCTATGAATTTGTGAAGTCAGGTGCTGGCAGATAAACACACATAGCGCTACGGATTGTCAGCAACGTAGCGTAAGGCGAACGCACTCGGCTAGTTATCGAGATATCTGGGGTTCGATCCCAGCGGTGTCGAAATACAATTTTTTCGGTTCCTGTGTGTTAATTAAAGAAAAATATGGAAAGAGCTATGTCTATTTACATTGTCTCCACGTATTTGGAAGATTTTCAGTGATCGAGTACAGTAAAACTTCCGAATAGCGGACATCGAAGGGGAAAGAAAAGCTGTCCGTTATTTAGAAGTGTCCGCTATGGAGAAAATCATGCTTTATGGCAGCATGCTATTAAATATACACAAATAAAAGTCAATTATCAACGGTATTAAGATATGTCGGTGCTTTAGGTGCGAAAAAAACACGAACGGATTCGCTTCTTTCGATTAAGAGAACCAGACTGACGACCGATGACCAACGGCATAACACAAGCAGGTCTTCCGGAGTCTTCGCTGTTCTGGTGCAAAGAACTTCGATGCGATCACCTGCTAGCGTTCCCATGACAACATGAATGAGTGTATTGAGCAACGGTTCGCTCAGAAAAGAGAAGACTTCGATTATCTCAGTCCCTCCATGCTTCCACCTGTAACAGCGCGTGTTTCGCGAGAGTTGTTTCAGTTTGTGTGAAGTGTCAATGAATTAAAATCAGTGATATTATATCTTAAATTCGTGGCTTTGTTGGATTCGAACTGGTTTGATAATTTTGTGAAAATTGGACGTAGTGGTTATTGAGGTGTACAAATTAGCAGACCTAATATCAAACTTTCCATCAGCAACTGCCGAAAGAAGCTTTTCTGTGTTAAAAAGAATCGATATATATCTTAAAGCCACACAAGGATACGTACATTTAAGCAACTTGGCTGTTTTGTCAATAGAGAAAAACATTCTTTTTAAACATGAAAAAGTACTCGGAAGAAATATTTTTGTAAAAACGTAACACTCAAGTTCACACAAAAGGAAAGAAGAATCATGTACAGATAAAGTGTTCAGAAGAAGAATGGCGTTCATGTAAAAATAGGTGTTGAAATCTTAATCCTCATAATAATTTGGTACCATGTTAGTAATAACATGTACCTAAAATTTAGAAAAAAATGTTACTTCTATTACTTAACAATTAAAAATTAAACTTCGTACTTTAAAAAAACAGTACTGGGGGGGGAGGGATAGCCCAAGTCTGGGACCCAAGATATGCCACTGAATAGATAAAACATCCGGAAATAGGAACAGCTTCTTACTCACACCAGTGGCTAAAAAGTACGTTAACAAAATTAACAATCGGTGCACAAAATGTTGTCAGAGACAAATAGATTTTCCCATCGAACAGTTAAAAGAAGAAATATAGAAGGACCACATGATATAATTCTACGTTCCCTAACGAAAGAATTATACATAGTGGAAAAAGTTCGAAATATACGAAAAGTATTCTTAATAGCAAAAGCTGTGCTAACGAAAAAGAATTTTTCAAATACGTATCCCGGAAGCAGAGATAGTAAGAAAAATGTTTTGACATTTTAAGCTCCCCCCCCCTCTGGTGGGAAGGAAAGCTGTGCATTATTTTTAAAAATGATAATGCTCCCTATCTATCTTTACTGAACCGAATGGCATACAGTACAAAAAAAAAAAAAAAGAGTAGGATTTGTAGAAGCGGAGATACAGCTGCAAACAAAACTAAACAAATGCCACCTAGCGACAGAAATTTGAACTGCAAAAGAAGTACAAGCCAAAGTGTTCCCAAGGTAAATAGTATCCGGTGTTAAAAGAAGATTTTTGAAATCAGAAATTTAGAAGCACAGATATCAAGAAAAAACAGATTAAACATTTATGCTCCTGGTGGGAAAATTTCGCATTATTTTGGAAATAAAATACACACAAAATGTTTTGATAATTAGTAGTATTTGACCGAAAACGAATTTTTCAATCGGATTTTTAGTCCCGCTGATACTGCTGCAAACATGATGTAAACGAAGCTTACGGCCTAGGACACACTTGTGCGTTAAAAAATTTTAAATTGTATGCAGAACATTTCGATCCGGAAACGCTCTCTGATAAAGAAAGAGTTTTTGAAATCGGACTCTTAGAAGCAGAGATATCGACAAAAATAACATATTATACATGTATGCCCCCGGGGGAAAACTATTAACTATTTTAAGCAAAAAGTATTCTTAAAAGATTTTGCGAGGTTAGAGGTATTGGTCCACTTCAGAATGTTGTCCGTCCAGATTTAGAAGTGTAGATTTCGCTGCAAATGCATCAGAAACAGAAACAAACATTTGCGCGCCCCTGGTGGCTCAACTATTCTCTACCGAAAATTAGAAATTATACGTATAGAACATTTCTCACCAAAAACTATATCCGATGCAGAAAGAAGTTTGAAATCGAACTTTTAGAAGCATACTTCGGGGAAGTCCTAATTTACCTTTACGCCCCCTAGCAGAAAATACACTGAAGTGCCAGAAAAACTGGTACACCAGTCTAATACTTGGTAGTTCCCCCACGGGAGCGCAGGACTGCAGAAATACGGCGGGGCATGGACTCCACTAGCTTCTGGAAATATGCTGTAGGCGATGCACACCATACTTTCCTGCAGCGCGTTCCACAATTCGGGTGTATTCTGAGGTCTCGGATTCCTGTGTTCGATAGCACGTTGCATGGCATCCCAAATGTGTTCTATCACGTTCAGATCTGGGGACTTGGGTGGGAATGGTAACACCCCAAACTCAGATGAATGCTCCTCTAACCATAATGTGGCGTCCCGACACTTGTGTGGAGGTGCATTGTTCTGTTTGAACAGGCCCAACCCATCAGCATGAATACAGAACATGAACGGATGTACCTCGTTAGAAAGGATGAGCACATAGCGTTGTCCGGTCACAGACTTTTGTAGACGTACAAGGGGTCCCATTGAAGTCCCGCTAAACACACCCCATACGATTACGGACACCCCCCCCACCAGCAGGTGCAGTTCCCGGTTGACAGGCGGAATCCGTGGCTTCATGGGGTTTGCGCCACACGCGAATCCTTCCATCTGCCCGATACAGTTGGAAACGCGACTCGTTAGACCAGGCTACTTGTTTCCAGTCATCAAATGTCCAGTGGTGGTGTTATCGTGCTCAAACGAGGCGCATATCTCTGTGTCGTGCACCTATCAAGGGGATTCGAGTTGGGCGTTGGCTCACGAAGCCCATATCGTGCAGGGTACGTTGCACAGTCCGGACGCTGATACTTGTTGAGGCTCCAGCATTGAATTCCGATTATACCTGCGAGAGTGTTGCACGCCTATCGCGTGAAACGATTCTTGACAGCCGACGATGGTCACGTTCACCCAATGTCTTTTTACGGCCACACTGGTAGCGTAGGTTGGAGGTTTTTCCGGAATTCTCGTAGTCACGGTACACCCTTGCAATGGTTGTCCGTGAAAATCCGAACTTCGTTTCTACCTCCGAAATACTATGGCCCATCTCACGAGCGCCAACTATGACACCGCGTTGAAAATCGCTTAAATCGTTATTACTTGTCATTCTCATGCCGCAAACAGCTCTGACAGCTGGAAAGGATGTCTATCGCTTTATATACGCACTGGCGGACGCAACCGAGTACGCGTATAAGTGACGTTGCTATGTATTTTGCATAAGCTCGTCTGTACCGGGTTTTCTGGCACTCAGTGTATGTACATTACTTGAAAAAGAAGCTGTACCTAAAAATCTTCGTTATAAATGGCGTCGAAAGGAAGAAAGAGTTTTTTCAATCGGATGTTTAGAATCAAATATGTGGAATAAAATGTGTTTTGAATTCAATAGCATCTGCATTTACGCCTTCTAGCGGCGAAGTTAGGCATCAGGTAAGAACGGAAGGCAAAGGTCATCGTTCTCACATTTCAAGCTTTCGTAAGCAAAATGAATTTTTCAGATTGAACTAATAGCTGCAGAGGTATGGTGTCCATAGGCGGACGGACGGAGGGATGGACAAAGTGTTACTATAAGTACTTAATTTCTGTACAAAAGACGTGCTAATAAAAGCCACCTCGAGAATAAAGAGTTTGTGGTGGTGGTACGACGAATGATGGTTTACTGACACTGCACTCAAGGACAATGAAATTTGTGCACCAAGAAGGAAGCATCGGATTGAACTGAAATTTTATGGACGTAATGATACCGATGAATGATACACATGATGGCAAAAACAGAGCTGCAGGACAATTACAGAGAGATCTGTGGCGCGTAGTCCGGTCGTTTTCAATAGTGATCCGCACTGCCTCTTGCGGCGTAACGTGCTGCTATACGGTCCGACATGGAGGCGAACAGAAGTCTGATGTTTTCCTGCGGCAGACTGGCCCACACGTGTTGAACGGTGTGCTCCAAATCCCGGATAGTGCGGCACGGCGGCAGCTGGCGTTTTAACCGGTCTCACATATGCTCGATAGGGGACATGTCTGGGGAGCGGGCAGGCCATGGAAGAATCTGGGCATGACATAGGCAGTTCTGTGGCAAATCAAGCCGTGTGCGGACGGGCATTATCCTGCTGGTATAGCGCACCAGAAATTCAGGACAATAATGGAAGCACATGGGATAGTAGGATCTCATCCATATACCTCTGGCCCGTCAATGATCCACGTACCAGTACTAGAGCTGATCGGCTATCGTAGGCAATGGTTCCCCAGACCATAATGTCTGCAATGGGGGATGTGTGGCTGTCGATAGTGAGGTTGGGATTGTGCTGTTGACCCGGGGCCTCCACATTCGTATACAATGATCATCTGTCCCCAAAACGAAGCGGCACTCATCGCTAAACACCACACGTCGCCAGTCTGTGGCGTTCCACGTCGCACTGGCTCTGCACCACTGCACGCGGAGACGGCGATGTACCGGTGTTAATGGCAGCTCATGTAAGGGGCGCTGGAATCGCAGATTCGCTTCCGCGATGCGTCGGGAAATGGTTCGTGGGCACACAAGAGCAGCAACATCTGCCTGTAACGTGGACGGGGTCAACGTGGGATCCGTTTTTGCCTGCTGGCGCGCGATCCGTTGAGCCTCTCCACCGGTGGTCCTCCTGGTCCGTCCGGAGCCGCAGGGCCGTGTGGCAGTGCCGTCACGTGTCCACTGCTCCCAACACAGTCGGACGGCATGGTCAAAACGATCCACGTGGCGGGCTATACGGCGCGCCGACCATCCTGCGGTTTTCAGCCAGATGATCAGGCCTCTTTCAAAGTCCGTGAGTTGCGTAAATCAACCTTTCTGGCGTCTGCCCGGCATTCTTGTCACTCTGTACTGTTGCTTGCGTCGTGTGGTGCTTTTCACTTTCATGGGGCATCGACTACACGCCGGTTTATAAGGCTGTCGGTTCGTGCTTGCAGTGTCACCATAGGGTGTGCGGTCATGCGCAATCGCATCAAACGTGGATCATTTGCATCCCAGCATGCACTCTAGCTATTTGCAAAGTTTCGCGGTTATAGCATGATTTCTTGAACGTGCGCAAATTTCATTATCCGTGAGTGTATTTTATTTTCAGGAGCTGTACACCGAATAAATTGTGCCTACGAGAGGGATATTATGAATAAGAGAACGAAGCTCTTTTAGTGTTCAATGACAAATTGTGACATGAGACGTATATCTCCTCTAATTTAACCTTCATTTCGAATTTCTGTGTTCTTATGTAAATTTGGTTTCTTCTCATTAAACGTTTTCTGATTTAATAACACACTATTTTTCACGACGAGCTTTCTAGATTTGGCAGCACTGATAGGGGGTCAGAGTTAGATAAAGCCTAAATACTGATTGTAGCAGGTAGAGAGTAGATAACGTCCTGTTAATGATAAGTGTTTTTGATTTCATGTCTTGATAGTGTGTATTTTTAGTTAACTACTGTAGTTAGGCAGAAATGTTTTTTGATAGAGGCAATTGAATGTTGCTATTGTTACATGTTTTAAAGCCAACCCGTTTGTATTCTTGTTAGCATGTTCGACTGTGATGAAGTACCAGTGAAGAACAAATAAATGCGGACTTATGTAAGCGAATTATGTTAATTTATTACCTACATTGGTCATTAGTGCTTTTCTGTATTCACAAGTGTGTGATATTCACAAGTTCAGAGCCAAAGTTTATGGCTAAGCATTTACACCTTCCAGGTTAAAATTACAAGCATTAATCCTAACCTTAAAACTTAGCAAGTATTAAAAGGCTTGACAGACAAAAAGTGTAATTCGACGACCAGGGAGCAAATAAACCGTTGAAAATTCTATTTTATTCTATTTCTTGTTATATGATCACTGAGACCGTAATATCATTGTTGCGTTAAACTTTTAATGTCATTTCTACACGCGAACCTAAGCATCGGAAAACTATTCGAACATTATAAACTTCACTTTCGTTTTTCTTTTCTCTGCAGGACATGAAGAATCAGCTCCTTTTCAGAGGGTCGTACAATATCATAATTGCTGATTGGCTCTGGGGCAATGGCCCGGATCTCTACATGGCCGGGGTCAACGCTGAAGTAGTGGGAAAGCAAATAGCCTTTGTCATACAGAACATCATGGTGATTATTTTTGAAAAATACTTCTACATTTCCAATACTTTAATTTTTTAAAACAGCTATTTGGCTGAAAAAATTGGCATGATTTTTGAAACAAAATGAAATTTAAATAAAAATAATTTACAACGTTAAATGACATCATCAAATGATGAAAAAATAGGTGATTAAGGTATATATACACGGCTGGCCACCCAAAATGCAACACCAAGAAGGAAGCATCCGATTGGCCTGAAATTCGCAGCATGCGTCGCCCGCGAGAGGACAGGCAAACGATTAGCATTGCAGGGCATATGCAAATCATGTGCGCCCGGCACGCCACCGAGAAGCACTATAAGAAGGGTGCACAGAAGGCGGGGTGTAAGTAGTGGAAGTGTGTTGTGCTGCCGGACCTGTGCGTGGGAAGCCTCGTCGCAGAATACGGCAGTCATTCCAGCACGTTTCGGAGTTCGACAGAGGACGAATAGTGGCTCATCGCGACAGCGGTTTATCGTACCGAGACATCGGCGCGCGTGTGGGACGACATCCAGCCAGAGTAAGGCGAGTATGGATTAGGTGGGTGCAGGAGAGACGAACGGACCGACGTGAGCGATTGCCGCAGCCGCGGCACACCACCGAACGAGAGGACCAGCATGTTGTGCGGCAGGCATTGACGGCTCGCACCGCCACATCACGAACGTTAGCGCAGAAGTTAGGGTGTGTTGCGCAACAACCTGTGTCAGCACGTACCGTTCGACGTCGTCTGCAGGACCGGGGACTTGTCGCACGGCGCCCACTGCTCCGATTACCATTGACGTTACACCACCGGCGTTGCACCTGGACTACGGAATGGCATGACATTGTCTTCTCCGACGAATCCCGCTTCTGCCTGCAACATCACGATGGTCAGATCCGCGTGTGGCAGCACCACGGCGAGCGACTGTATGACGCTTGCATTATGCATCGCGATACCGGTCCGTCGCCTGGCGTTATTGGATATGACACCCGTACCCTTCTGGTACGCATCGCCGATACACTCAACAGCCACCGCACCATCTCCGACGTTTTGGAGCCTGTAGTCCTCCCTTACTGCAGGACCTGCCAGCGGCCACGTTTCAACAGGACAATGCGCGCCCGAACGTGGCACGCATCGTGCAACAATTCTTCACGGCCCACCAGGTGTCACTGCTGCCGTGGCCCGCCTGTTCTCTCGATATGTCGGCCATCGGACACGTCTGGTCGCTGATCGGCAACCGAGTGGCCCGGCAAGCACCACCCGCGGCTACGCCTGATGAACTGTGGCAACGCGTAGAAGCAGCCTGGACCGACATACCCAAAGCCCACATCCAAAGCCTTTTCCCTTCGATGCCGCAGCGTGTAACGGCCGTTATTGCCAGCCATGGGGCCCCACGTACTATTGAGGTCTGCGTGTTCCACAAGTCGCACGGGCCTGTAAGCTCAATCGTTTCATCTTTGTATCTGTTGTTATTTGTCCAGTAAATCTGGCTTTCCTATCTCGTGTCCTTCTTGGTGTTGCATTTTGGGTGGCCAGCAGTGTATATATATATTTTTTCTGCTTGAAAAATAATTTTTGAAAAACGCATGTTGCTATGCTGTTTCAGAAACAATGCCATTTTGATTTTCTAGAAGTTGTATCATATGTACGGGCAAGTACAACAAGTACGAAATCTTTATTTAATTTGTGTATACGATGTGAAGAGAAATTGCTCCTATCTAGAAACTACCGCAAATTCCAAAATGATTTATTCACTTTCAACGACTGGAAAAACATGGGATTTCGGATGCTGGGCCTGGAGTCGCACGATACACGATACATTGGAGTAAAAGAAAAGTTACAGTTTGTACATGCTTACTTATTGCTGTACGTATATGCTATATTTGTTGTAATTTGACTCTATAGAAGCTCTCTTTCCCATGTGACAAGACATTAGATCCTACGAGTAGGGTTTTCAGTGAACGGAATCCACCCAGAACGTAACGGCAGTACGCAACAGAGCCGTTCACTGGAACCACAAACAGTATGATTGAACATCATGCTGAAAAGTGGAGGTAAAGCTTGGTTTTCCTGTTTTACATCAGAACCTTGAAAATTCTTCTTTCCGAAAAGGATATAGGAAACTATACTCTCGTGAAGGCTAACCTGATTACGGGATGGAAGGCACTGAATGTGTACTTCCGCTTCATAATACAGTTCCAGTCTTGTATTCGAACTTGAACTGGGATTTAAAAATTACATAGTCGTTTTAAATGCTGTGTATAAGTGCATTTAAAATGAAGGTATCAGTTTCCGTCGAATTTCTAAAAAATACAGATATTCTTGTTTTGGTGACGTCATTGTCACTTCTGCTGATTGGCCATGTGCGTTAGAGGGTTTATACCCCGAGAATATTTACTGAGGGTGGGAGGGAAGAATTGGTGAGAGAGTAAGCGGATACATTTAAGTGATTTGGGTGAACGCTAAGTGTTGTTTCTTTCTTCCTAGTGGGGAAAAGCCGATAGAAAAGGATCAGAGAGGTGTTTTTTCTGTTCATCCTCCCGTCTCGGTGACACACTCTCAGGTTGTAGGAGAGTCCCCGATAATTTGCATCCCATTAGTTCTAAGAAATACTGAAAAACAAGAGATGCTTTTTCAATAAAAAGGCTTTTCCAGCGTCCACTATGTAGCCAGGTTAAGTTTGTCCCGAATATATAGTGTCACCGCAGTATCCTCCACTACTATGCATGCTAAGTCACATTTACTGAATAAAACTTCTTCCATGCAAATTTCTTTCTTAGCTACGCCTGTGAAACCACACCATATTCAAAACATTGTAATTCTGTGGTGGTCAAAAATGATAAAATCGCTTGAAATCTGTTTCGAAAGCCTAAAGAAAGTGTTAATAATTTGCTGACCAATTAATAGCAGTTTCTATGGACAAATCTAGCATTTTCCATGCGTGCAGTGAATATCCAACTTCTGCGCATGATAAGTGGAATTTTTGCCTAGTTCGTTTATAATATACTTACCATCTGAATTACACCCGACGCTCCCTGAGCATAACATTTCAGGCGAAATCTGCACAACATGACTTTTAGTGCAGAGAACGATTATGTTGCGAGCACCACCTCCTCAACCACTTTACCAAGAAAAATATTTACTTGTTATGCACTCTAAACTATAATAACGTTTTCTGAAGTTCATTTCCTTGATTCCTCTCGAGAAATAATGAAGCATATTCCTCATTCAATCGTGAAATGACTTCGGGAGAAAAAATTGATTTCACCGATTTTTCATAGTGAATTATACCCCGAGAATATTTATTATGCCCCGAGATAGAAATGCTCATGCTCATCATTCTCTGGTTAATAATATGAAATTGCGGTTTGTAAGAGGTGTTATCGGAAAAACATGAATTTTCAGGGAACTTCTCTTTCAGGAACACTCCTTTCGTTTGTTAAAGGAAAACTTCTGCTCACAAGTTTTTCTTCTTTATATGAGGGAAAATTACAGGTAATAAAAGCGGTTCGCAAGAAGAGCTGAATTTAAAGAGGCTTGTTTAACTATCAAATTTGAATTCAACAGTTTCGCTGAATTATTCATGTCATTGGAAGTTGTAACCGCGAAGACATCGCTTAAAATCTTTTAGTGGTAGCACTTGCATCCTCGTCTATTGGCGGACCTGATTTCGAGGTTCTCCAAAAAAACCGATATTGGGGGTACCATATCGCATGGTACGAAAGTTACTGCAACGGATATCCTCTGCTCCTCCTCCACCAGTTGATGAACCTGCCTTTATACACTATATTGACAAAAGTCACCGGACACCTAGAAGAGAAGCACAACATAGCATTTATTTACATGCATTAGTACGGTGTCGGTCAACCTTTGGCCTACACGTATCTTCACGAGCTCCGTGTTTGAGTGCTTCACGTACGTGTTTTGTGTGTCCTATCATTGTTCTTCTGTGTGTGTGCCGAAGTTAAAGGTCTGTGCTTTCGTTTAAGATCCCCCACGAGTTGGTGAGTGTTTATTTTTTTTTATTTTTTTTTTCATTATCAGTGTTTTAATTTCCACACCGAGCTGGTCGTTTTCTTCGTTAACTCTTGCCATTGATTATGGCATCTGCCGATGAGGGCGCTGTTCCCAGCATCGCTGCAGCTCCTCGCGTCGCCTCTTTAATGACAGACGCAGCCGATCAATCATCTTCGCTTACTAGTGGAGAGCTTCTTAATTCTCCTCCTGTCATTTGCACGTCTTCTCCTGCTCAGGTCTCCGACTCTGCCATTGAGAACGTGGAAGTGACGTTCCTGGCTTCTGTTGACGTTCATGAATTCATGGACGTCTCTGTTGGCGTCGCTAATATGCCCTCTACAGTTTCTACTGCCTCTGCTGCCAGTAAATGGTCTGATACTGCCTCAATGCCTTCCAGAGGAGGCGCTTCTGCACGCACATTTCCTGCGGCTGCCTCTGGTCTTCCACCGGCTTCTTCCTCGTATCGTCTGCCCCAGATGGATTCTTACGTTACTCTCAACGGTAACACCATCTTATTAGACATTCCCGAGAACTTTCCTGCAGGTCAACATCTTCATTCGACCCTCGTACTGGGGGTTTGTTTTGATGCGCTGCCCAACACTCCTTTGAAGCAGTACAGCTCCGCTCTCAAGAAGATGCTTCCACCTCACACGAAAGCCACGAACTGTGATTGTTTATTTTTCGAAGAAAGAATATGCCGAGCTTGTCTTGTCTCGGGGCCTATCAATTGGCGATCATCACCTCTTAGCCGAATCCATCGCCCAGCGTTCTGTTCTGGTCTCTCTACATCCGGTACCCCCAGATATCTCAGATGAAATGCTGTGTGCTGCACTTAGTCGATGCGGTAGAGTAGTCGGCCCAGTGAAGGCTCTCTCCTCTTCCCCCTCTGACCCCGATGATAAACATATCTGTGGCTTCCGTAGAACCACTCGCATCATCTTCCCGTCGGAAGAGCATCTTATAAAGTTTCCGCGGTTCCTCGATGTTCGTTGCGGTAACGAGCGCCGCCGGATTAAGCTCCTCACATCTGCTCATTGCTCACGCTGCAAGGCTTACGGCCATCAGCAGGCTCATTGTCCCCATGCAGAGCCACTGACTCCTGCAGCTCCAAGACAGCATTCTACCTCTTCCTCCGTTTCTGCTGCGTTGCCTTCCTGGACCCAATTCTCCCGAAAATCTGATGAAAGCCTTCGATCAACACGTGTCTTCCGATGTTGCTTTCTCCACTCTGTCGGATATTCCTCCGATTGATTCCTCCTTGCCTTCCCGTGTTCTCTCTCCATCAGAAAACATCACAGTTGATCTTCAAGCTTCATTCACCGTCGGCACTTTTGCTCACGGTGATGAGGTGGACCTTTCCTCTGATTCCACATTTCGTGTGCCATCGATCCACGGCAAAAGTCGCTCTACTACCGGTACAGAGAGGCCCGGAGGAAAAAGAAGAAGTCTTCTTCTCCGACGGGCAGCCCACATCGTTCCACCCGTCTAGCAGGCTTCAAGCCACCCCTGTCACGTTCTAGCTCTTCCTCTTCAAAGTCCAAGGATCCTCTGCCGACGTTTGAAGATTTCTCGACTCTGCTTACCAATGCCTCTGTGCTTTCAGAACCTGTCTCCTTTGAAGATCTTTACGAGTTTCTCACTCATAAAACAAATAGGGAGGCTTCTCTCATCTTTTTGCAGCAGTTTGAAGCAGTTCTTCCCGAGATCTTCGACCAAGCAACCTCCATCCTCAAATTCCTCCGGCATAATGCCAAGCAACGCAACTACGTCTTGTTGTGTCGTGGTATCATCAATCGCCTTGACACATTCCAGAAAACTGCCATTGCTGCCCTTCATCTGACGTCGGACCCATTCAAGATCGCCACTCTGAATTGTAGAGGGTTTACTAACCCCCTCGCTAACGATCTCGTTCTGGAAGATCTCTCGCATCTTGGGGCCGACTTACTCTTTCTGCAAGAGACGAACTGCCACTTCTCGACACTTTTTCATAGATGGCGCACTTGGGACTTCACCTTTAACCATGCTTTCCGTACTCTGTGCACGGTGGTACAGCAGGAGTATCAGTCTGCCATCTCCGCATGCCGTGAAAGCTTCTTCTATGCTACGTCGTCGCCAGTGACCCCGTGGTTCGCTGTTACACCAATTCCGTTACATCTCACGGTGAGTTAAGACTCTGCATTAACTTTTTGATGTTCTTTCGCACTGCGGTGCCCCGCCTGTGATCATTTTGTTCTTCCTCAAGCATTGCTCTGTTTGCATCATGTTGTAATTTTGTCATTACTCATTCAATGTACATATCATCGCTTTTATCAGTTTGTATCATTCCTGTTCTTTTTTTCTTTGAGACGATTTCATGTTGCTCGTCTCCTCTGTTTTGTTACATTAGAGCGATTCTGAAATCACCTTTGGCGTTAATGCTTTCGACAAGGTTTTGAAACACAACGATAGGCATGCGCTTCTATTCAGTACATAATGCTGCCGCTAACTGTTGCTTAGTAGTAGGCCTTGGTTCCAAACTTATTATGCGGCACTCTAATTCATTCCATAGGTACTCTACGGGATTAATATCAGGGCTCTGTGCTGGCCAGTCCACACACGATACGGAATTATCGTCAAACCACGCTGTAACAGTCCTTGCTTTATGACTCAGTGCATTATCCTGCTGGCAACAACAAGGCTCGGTTCCATAGTATTGTCACAGAGTTGAAAGGGCACAATTGTCCAGAATATCGAGGTAGACATGCTGACTAACAGGTTTGTCCACGATGACCAATGGACCGGGACCACACCACGAAAAACACCCCCTCACGAGTACACTGCCTGCTCCAAACTAAACCGTAGAACAGTACACTGTGGTAAATAGCGTTCCTCCGGTTGCCGCCATACCCACACACGGCCATCAGACTGATGGATCGTGTATCTTGATTCATCAGTCCATAGGGCCCGTTTCCATTAATCTACGGTCCACGAAAAATGTTTCTTACACCATGCTAAATGACGAGTAGCATTCCGAGTGGAGATGAAAGGCTTATGAGCAGCCGCATGACAACAATAACCCATGGAATGAAGTTCTCTGCGAATGGTACGTGTACATACCGAGGTTCCAGCATTTTTACTCACCTGTACACTGAGGTCTTGTGCAGTACTCCGTCGATTAGCTTTAACGACTCTCCTGAGACTTCGACGTCCTCTATCACAGATTTTCTTTGGTCTGCCGGTACGTTTTGCTGCTTCAGGCACGCTATGTGTCTTCCACTTATTCAGTACATCCAAAACAGTTGACTTCGGTATGTTAAAACGCCTCTCGGTTTCTCTTATGGACAACTCACTAATATAACACCCGACAATCTTTCCTTTCTCAAAGTCAGTTCTCTCCCGCCAAGACATTTTCACTCAACCTCACAGTGTGATATGATCGCGGTCAGCTGCAGGCTTGTTTTTCTACCATTTGCAGCTGTACCGCGCATCTAACAAAGCAGCGGATCCGTTTATTTGCTTTTGAAGGGGTGTCCGGTGACTTTTGTTAATATAGTGTATATGTTTTATATATTGTGCAACCGTAAAAAGCTAGATACTTGAAGTGTCGTACAGGGGATTTATTGAGCGTATGATTTCCATGTTTGAGTCTGTGGCCGCCGGCCGGCAGATGGCGCTTGGATCTGTCCACCTACGTCACCTGCAAGGTAGGTGTAAAAAATGGAAACAGCTCTCGTGCTCAGCAGCACAGAGAAGAGACTTGCACTTTGTGATGTTTAGTTTATGATCTGTTAGCTATTCGAAGAAGTTCGTTACTGTAGACGCACTGATGTGAGATTTATATATCAATTTTGATTCTTATTATTAAAGAGATATGAAATATATTTGGGACTCATTCTAAATTTATTTAATTACCCCAAAGTGGTGACCCGGACTGCGTACGAAGCACAGAAGTCAACTTGAAGTGTTCTCGAACGCCGAACGTTGCTCAGAGTATGTTCGCTTTTCTACTTCGACCTGCGAGTTGTTTAGTGGTTCGGTTTTTTCAACATGGCTGCTTTGCACTATTTCGCTTCATCTTTCGTTCTGGCGTAATGGCTCCCGCCTGTTTCTGAACTGCACACAGCGCAGCGATACACACTGTGGATTCTGCTATTTTTCTGGCGAAGGTAGGAAATTAATTATTTCTAAAGCGTTGCATGCCTGATTCAACGGCATTCGAATCGTTTCATAATGCAGGATTCCGAAAATGCCGAAGTCTCAGTGGCGCGTGTGACGCTGAAATGTCCTCCATTTTGGAAGGATAACCCTGCTCTGTGGTTCGCTCAGATTGAGTCACAGTTTTCCACGGCAGGAATTTCCAACGATGATACTAAGTTTCATCATGTAGTAGCATCAATCGAAAGTTATATTCTTGAGCAAATTAGTGACATTATATTGCAACCCCCACCTGCAGATAAATATATTACTTTGAAAAAACGTCTTATTGCTCAGTTTGCTGACTCTGAGGATCGGACACTCAGACTTTTATTGCAAGAATTAGAATTGGGTGATTCTAAACCATCGCAGTTATTACATAGAATGAAAGATCTTGCTCATCAGCGATTAGATGCAGCGATACTTAAGTCCTGTAGCTTCAGCGTTTGCCTAAGCGAATGCAACAGATCTTAACCGTCAGCGGTGATGATTAGCAGTAATAGCTGACAAAACTCATGAAATTGCTGATGTATCTTCTGAAGTGAACGTTGTTGATACCTCACAGCATATTTGTCATGCTCCTATGCTTCAAAAACAAATCGAACACCTCACATCACAAGTAGCAAAACTTTCTGCACAGTTAGAATCTTCCACTCGAACACGTTCGACATCGCGTGAGAGTCGTAGATATTCTCCCGCAGTTCGAAGACAGAACCATGACAAGCCAACATCTCAAGTTTGCTGGTATCACAGAACCTTTAAGGACGCTGCTACCAAGTGTAAATCACCTTGTTCTTTTCAGTCGGGAAACTAGAAGTGCCGCCCCTTATGGCCCCAAGTGGCGAAGGCCTAAAACAGCACAGACTCGTGTTGACCGATAGATCTACTGGTCTAAAATTTTTGATCGATACTGGGGCAGATGTCTCTGTTATTCCAGTATCTTCACCCAAACCGAAACAGCCGGAGAAGTTGAAATTATTTTCTGCAAATCGTTCTGTTATTAACATATACGGCACACGTCTACTGTCCTTAGATCTCAATTTGCGTCGAAAATTTTCCTGGCCATTCGTTATTGCGTCAGTTTCTCTTCCTATTATCGGAGCTGATTCTCTTCAGCACTTCGGTTTGTTCGTAGATATGAAACATCATCGTCTGATCGATACGTTAACAAAGCTAAAATCTTCAGGCCATGCTTCTTCGCAATCCGCTACTGGAATTACCGCTCTGGCACTTCAGATTTCCATGAATTATTAAAAACGTTTCCACAGCTCGTAAGTACAGATGGTATGCCTAAACATAAAGATCACGGCGTTTTTCACCACATCGAGACTACCGGAACTCCAGTCTTTTCTAAGCCTAGGCGATTACCTCCTGGAAAACTTGCATGCGCCAAGAAGGAATTTCAATTCTTGCTCTCGCAAGGTATTTGTCGTCCCTCTAAAAGCTGTTGGGCCAGCCTCTTACACATGGTTCCTAAATTTTCCGGAGACTGGAGACCCTGTGGAGAATACAGGCGCCTGAATGCGTTTACTGTACCAGACAGGTACCCTGTACCACATATACAAGATGTTACCCAATTTTCTAGCATCTAAGACAATATTCTCCAAACTTGATTTAATCAGGGCATATCATCAGATCCCTGTAAAGTCAGAGGATGTTCCGAAGACGGCTGTCATTACGCCATTTGGCTTGTTCGAGTTCCTTTACATGCCATTCGGACTCAGAAATGCAGGCCAAACCTTTCAACGTTTCATCAACACTGTCCTACAGGATCTGGAATTTGTACCGCATATCTCGACGATATTCTTATCGCTTCGACTAATGCAGAAGAACATCAACATCATTTGAGCTTAGTTTTTCAAAGACTTGCTGACTACGGTATTCAACGCCATTTGGCTTGTTCGAGTTCCTTTACATGCCATTCGGACTCAGAAATGCAGGCCAAACCTTTCAACGTTTCATCAACACTGTCCTACAGGATCTGGATTTTTGTACCGCATATCTCGACGATATTCTTATCGCTTCGACTAATGCAGAAGAACATCAACATCATTTGAGCTTAGTTTTCCAAAGACTTGCTGACTACGGTATTCAACTCAATCCCTCCAAATGTGTGTTGGGTCAGTCCACTATAGTATTCCTTGGTCATACTATCTCACCTGAAGGTATCATGCCCCTTCAAGAGCGAGTGGACACTCTATTAGCTTACCCTGAACCTACCAACGTTCATGACCTTCGTCGGTTTCTGGGTATCATGAACTTTTATCGCAGATTTGTTCCGCACGCAGCTCAGGTGCAGGAACCACTTCGTGAGTATCTTAAAGGTTCAAATAAAAAACCAACAGATCAATCACCTTTTCTGATGACGCACGTTATTCCTTTACAAAATGTAAGCAAGCTCTGGCACAGGTGGCTCTTCTAGCACACCCGATGCCTGATGCTAAGCTAGGTCTAATGGTCGACGCCTCGGATACTGCACTTGATGCTGTTTTACAACAACACACTCAAAAAGGTTGGCAACCACTTGCATTCTTCTCCAAAAAGTTAAATACAGCACAGCAAAATTACAGTGCCTATGATCGTGAACTCTTGGGCGCATACTCGGCAGTGAAGCATTTTCGTCACATGCTGGAAGGCGCACACTTCACCATTTTCACCGATCACAAGCCACTAATTTATGCTTTTCAGCAGAAATCGGATAAAACTTCACCTAGACAGATGCGTCATCTGGATTACATTGCACAATTCACCACAGACATTCAGTATACTCCTGGTTCTGCAAATCTGATTGCTGTTTCTTTCTCCAGGATCAACACGATTAATTTACCATCTCCAGTTAACTTCATCGACATGGCGATAGCGCAAAACAGTGATGCTGAACTACAGTCCATACTTTCAGGCAAAATCACATCAAGCTTAGTTCTTAAGCACATGCAGGTCGCTGACTCATCCACTCAGCTTTATTGTGATGTCTCGACAGCTGTAGTTTGCCCTTTTGTGCCGAAGAGTTTCCGTCGATCTATCTTTGACAGCGTGCATAACCTAGCACATCCCAGCATACGATCAACTATCAAAGCTATCCAGCAACGTTTTGTATGGCCGTCCATGAAACCAGAAATTTCCTCCTGGGGTAGATCATGCCTGGCATGTCAGAAATCTAAGGTGACACGACATATCTTTTCTTCACCTGGTACTTTCGTTGCACCGTCAGCACGCTTTGAGCATGTTCACCTTGACATTGTTGGTCCACTACCTGTATCACAAGGTTTTTCTTACTGTCTCACCATGATCGACAGATTTTCCAGATGGCCTGAAGCCATTCCTGACATCACAGCAGACACGGTCGCCAAAGCTTTCTACAGTGGTTGGATTTCTCGCTTTGGCGCTCCGCTTAAAATTACTACAGATCAAGGACGACAATTCGAATCTCAACTTTTTCGCTCATTTTCCAACTTACTAGGAGCACAAAGAATTCGCACAACACCGTATAATCCCTGGGCAAATGGCATGGTAGAACGTTTTCATCGTGTTCTTAAAGCTGCCATTAAATGTCATGCTACGCCCCAGTGAATCGATATTCTTCCGACAGTGCTTCTGGGCTTACGTACTACTTTGAAGCCAGACCTGCAAGCTACCTGTGCTGAACTTTTATATGGCTCTACCCTTCGCTTGCCAGGACAGTTCCTGCAAGAAACCACGGAGTCTATGGATCCTGCAACATTCGTCGGGCAGCTTCGGCATTCTATGGCCAGTGTCACCCCAGTGCCTGTTAAGCATCACTGCAAACCACGAATTTTTGTTCATCGGGAATTGCACAATTGTTCACATGTGTTCGTACGCCGTGACGCCGTCAAGAAACCACTTCAGTCACCGTACGATGGTCCATTTTCAGTGCTTTCCCGCAATGAGAAAACCTTTCGTCTCCTTATTAACAACAAACCAAGGGTGATCAATATTGATCGGCTTAAACCAGCATTTATGTTCTTTGATGAACACGCCTCAACTGTTCCTCGACAGTCTACCACCGCATCACAACAACCTCCAACTACAGAAGTGTCTTAACCTTTTGTGTCTCCTCCAGAAGTTCCTTTGAACTCTGCCGATCGAGAACGGACTTCTCCAAATTCAGTGATACCACGACATTCTCTGGACTCCAGACTTTCTCTTGTACCCAGCTCTGCAGGCTCTCCCTCACAACACATTATACCATATCGAACTCGATCTGGTCGCCAGGTAAGATTTAACTCACATGTATAAACACCTGGAGTTTTTTATATATATATATATATATATCGTTGTCACTGGTGGGGAGTCCTGTGGCCACCGGCCGGCAGATGGCGCTTGGATCTTTCCACTACGTCATCTGCAAAGGTAGGTGTAAAAAATGGAGACAGCTCTCGCGCTCAGCAGCTGAGAGAAGAGACTTGCACTTTGTGATGTTTAGTTCATGATCTGTTAGTTATTCGAAGAAGTTCGTTACTGTAGACGCACTGATGTGAGATGTATATATCAATTTAGATTCTTATTATTAAAGAGATATGGAATATATTTGGGGCTCATTCTAAATTCATTTAATTACCCCAAAAGTCTATGGACTCCTTAACTCAACAGCTATTATAGCTATCAAGACCAAATTTCAAGTTTAGGGGTTTTGTGAAGCAATAATATGAAGTAGTGTATTTGATCTTTTTTTTAATATAAATGAAAGTCATTGTCAATTTAAAATAATCTCGAGTTCCAAGGCATTCCGTTGCTTTGAAAAATCATGATGTAAAAAAAAAATTATCTACTTTGCGATAAGTCCTCCTACAAAAAAAATAGTATAAACCTATTCAGAAAAAAATGATCTCCACGAAAAATAAAATTACTCATTTACCTGTATTCGTAGAGAAAAGCATTTCATCAACTGCGCGGCACCACCACCTGCGTTTGTACCTTAAATGTGATCGGATGGAAGTGTTAACTTGTTTATTTCAGGTTACTTCGTAAGTAGCGATCAAAAGGCTACGTAGTTGATAATGAGCAGTAGGCTAAAATATTACATGCAATGGTCTTATACCTTTTAAAAACAATTTATTATTCTCTTGATTCGAGCATGGTTGCCCATAGGCTTCTCCTCAATCCCTATGTTACTATCCTTTTTCCGCAAACAATATATTTCTATTTTCTATAATATCTGCTTTCGACGACTCTCGTTTTTCTCTCGCGCACGAGGAAAAACCTTAAACCCGGCTAGCTTAGGAACGGCCTTCCCGAAGGACAGCGGACCCCTGGTACTTCCACGACTAACTCCTGCCCTCCCCTCACGTTGACCGTCCTGCTCCCCCTTTGTCCACAGGAAAATTCAGCCCCCCTCGCTCCAGCAAACACTGCGGTATCTCCCACGGATTAAAGGCGGCATAAAGCTTAAAGCTCAAAGCCGACTCTTGAAATAAAGATAGCGAACGGAGCTAATTGCACTGGACGAAGCTTAAAGCACAAAAGCGATGTCTGCAAATGGCTTTCACCATTGTGATACCTTTGGAGAAGAAATCTAAAATGCGACAACACGGCGTCGTCTAAAATACCGTATTTCCTGATTAGGGGACAAAGAAAAAATATTTCCTTGGCCTGAAGACAAAGAAAATGGAACACAAACAAAAGAAATGTTACGAATGAGATTTACAAATTGTAAAATTTTTGCCAAACATTCCTGGTTGTAAATGGCACCTCTATTCATATTGTACTGTGGACTTAACTTTTTTACGGGTCTTATAGAGGTTATTATTCAAAAAAGTTGGTGGTCAAATTTTCGAACTAAAGCCTAGTTCGTCATCAGGACTACGTCACTGGAGTAGTTGCTGCCACTCAGTTGGAAGAGTCCAACCACAATTATCGTTAATTGTGGTACTTCTTCTTCTTGCTATTTCGATCCCTTCTTCTAGTTTCCTCTTTACTAAGTTTGACTGGTGGGCGATTATTCTTACTGAGTCCCAATTTATGGAGAGTCCACTTGCTTGTATATGTCTGTCTAGCCCTGTTTTGTTACTAATGTTCCTAATGGCTGGGCTAGACAGACATATACAAGCAAGTGGACACTCCATAAATTGGGACTCAGTAAGAATAATCGCCCACCAGTCAAACTTACTAAAGAGGAAACTAGAAGAAGGGATCGAAATAGCAAGAAGAAGAAGTACCACAATTAACGATAATTGTGGTTGGACTCTTCCAACTGAGTGGCAGCAACTACTCCAGTGACGTTGTCCTGATGACGAACTAGGCTTTAGTTCGAAAATTTGACTACCAACTTTTTTGAATAATAACCTCTATAAGACCCGTAAAAATTAATTCCACAGTAAAAATTCCTGTATTAAATCTCCGTAACAGAAGCGTCATCGCCATCAGTCAGCAGCGTTTCGTACTCGCGTTCAAACTGCTGCGAACCTCACTGGTGACAAATAAAAATACATTTTACTTCACAAAGAAATTTCTCTTGCCTTGACACACTAAATCTTGTAAAACTCAGCCCCCTCCCTCGCACCACAGTAGGATGCTTTTAAAAGAGACTGAAAAAAGTGGGAACAGAAATTTCTGCATAGAGTTTTTTGATTTTTTTTTTTTTTTTTTTTGAAACTACAGAAATATTTGGATAAAATGGAAATACCTGGACTGAAAAAAGTTCCGCGGAAAAACATGAAACTGAAATTTCTGTAAAAAAAAACATAAAAAAATGGAAAATTCATCAGTATGCTGAATGCTTCCGTTATTAGAACGAAAAAAAATGTAAAACGGAAATTTCGTTAAAAATCGGGAGCTAACGGCAACTTTGCTGAACCTTTGAGGAATTTCTCTTGAATTCACACCACTTATGGGATGTAGGGCTCGTGAGCAGCTGACCTAGCATGGTGACATGCACATCCCGACAGACTATTCTAATGCTGTTCTGGTGCCTTGTGCGACGTCGCCGACCAGGTCTGTGGCAGAGGACGTGAGTGCCTTCTTTACATTCCGCAGCGAGCTTCGCTTGGCACGAGCGGGTCGTCCCACTTCCGTACATGCTATTTCCATACAAATAAATTTTTGTCCCATTTCCGTACACATCCAGATCATTAGTATTATTTCCGTACACAGATGTGATGATCCGTAAGCAGTGAGTTCTGTGTGAAGGAGGGCACAGGATCCGAGACGTACTGATAGCCCCCTCAACCTCCCTCCCTAGTGCAGGAGGATTCACTGCTATAAGAGCTTATAGCCTCAAGAAAAATATTTTACAAAGTCTTTTGTGGATACTTCATACACAACTGGTTAAAGAAATAGCCCGAATTTTTGACGACAGCTTTAAACGAAATATTAAAAGAAAGGCAATTTTCTTTTCGCGGTTTTGAAATTAAACATCTGCGACGAATGCTGAAGACTGTAAAGGTGGCATTAATGGACAGCCTGTTGTCTTTAAGTTTTTATTGCTGTTCCTGCTTATCCTACCATGAGCGTCTATTGGAGCGAAAACAATGAATGGTGATCTATGTGACGTCGGAGGAATTCGAACAGGGGATCAGCATTTATATTGACTCTCAGCATTACCCACGTCTAATACTAGGCCGGGTGAAACGGTACGAAAACGGCACTAACCGATCTACTATGTACGGAAATGGAACAAAATTCATTTTGTACGGAAATGACATATGCGGAAGCGGGAGACAATCGTCACAAGAACTCACTTTGTGCGCTCTCCCAAAGCGCGGCTTAGCTGTAGTAGCAACATCTGCTTTCCGTCGATGAAGAAGATTTGGGAATTCCAGGAGAGCATCAATTCTTCGCACTGATTTTTTTGCTTACTCAGGTGGCATCGAACCACCATTCCCCTTTCAAAGTTCGCCCGTTTTTACTCCGTGCAGCATGGTAGCTTCAACTGCTGTCTGGCAGATGTGCTAACGATCCAGCACCCAACACACCGCGGGATTCCCTTTCTGGTTCTGCAAATGCACGTTTATTTGCATACGTGGAGGTGTCCGAATACCTACCTTTTTCTCATGGTGTATACAGTAAAAAAACAGTCCTTGGTAGCAGAAAGTAGCCAACAAACTGAAAAAGTTCCCTTCATAAGACCGAAGTGCACTTCATACTGATTTATCATTTTGTCGAGGAACGGAATATAAAAGACATAATCTGGTGAACACAAATTTGAAACGTAACAATGGAAATAAAACATAACAACAGTGGAAGAAGGAAGTCTGAACATGGATTTCATCAGACAGCCGCCCGTAAGAATACCGTAACAGACATTTAAGTGAACCTCAACGGGCAAAGAACAGCTCTACAGAAAATGCACGCGATCACAGAAAAGCGAAACATAAAAGAGAACGTCTTTATCAAGGTAAAATACCTAACTCTTTTAAATATTAGAATATAAGCAACTTAGAGAGAAATTCCAAATTTTAATTATTCCATACCACATTCGGCATCCCTTCTCCAAGCTTTAATTTTCCTACACCGCACCCTGTATTCTTCACTAAGCTTTAATTATTCTATAACCCAACAGGTGTTTTTCCCCTACCTTTAATTATGCTGTACCACACCCAATATCCCTCCTATAATTTTTTATTATTCTATATCACACTTGGTATTCCTCCACCAGCTTTGATAATTTTATGCCATACTCGGTATCCCTCTGCCAAGCTTTAATTATTCTATACTACACCCGGTATCCCTTCCCCAAGCTTTAATTATTCTATACCACACCCAGTATATCCCTCCTTCAACTTATTTGTAACCATGTATCCCGGTACTTACGTTACTATCAGTGTTGAATGATAATCCTTCGCATATCAATCAACAAAGTGCTTCTTAGGATCTGTTTGTAATCCTTCGAGGTGTTACCATTTTCATATCAAGCAGTGTAAAATTTATCGCTAAAATGATTCTTTTCATACAGCATAAAATAAAGAGTTGTTTTTATTCCAATCTTTATTAGACGCAGAAAGGAGTTTTAAGCAAAGATATTTACATTATCGGGCATTCATTCGGAGCTCATGCCGCTGGTTACGCTGGCAGGTATCTCTTTGAAAGAACAGGTGATAAAGTAGGAAGAATAACAGGTACGAACATTATTTATTTTACTTTTGTTAGCACACTAATCTCGTAAGTTTTATTGCCCTATAAAACGTTAAGTCATATAAACAAAACAAAATATGTGTTTTCCTGTATGTTAACGTCCTAGGTGCTCATCTCAATGCAGTTTTGCAATCACTTTGTTGTTGTTTTTCCACCTGAATAGTTTTTACGAATTGCAGATGCAGTTTATTTTAAGATTATTTTCATTGTTCGTAGAAATGACAGCAACCGTTGTTTCTTTCTGTCATTGTTTTTGAAGGAATTTAAGTTGCACTTCGCACGCAAAGTAGTGGACTCTCAAATATCAATTGAGCGCTCCTGTATCAAATATATCCAATTACTTTTCATTTAGCTTAAATATGACTGAACATTCCTAAGCATTATGGATTTTTTCCTCATGTGCTCCGGGAGCTATTGATATAGGCCCATTACTTTACTGTTTTAATTCGGTTTTTGCTGTAGGGAGGGAAAAATCATTTCTGTTTTTAAAATGAGGGAAAAAATCTAGCCATCGTGTACAGCAGTAATTCTGAAATAACACTTTGACCAAAATAAATATATTCCTGTTGCTAAAGGAAATTAAACGAATAAAATTACTTCCTTCTTTAAGATCAGAGTTTTGCAGTCGTTTAAAGTCAGCTATAACGTCATTTTTGCTTTCATCAAAGCCAAACGCAAAACTAGGCAGCAATGTTGGGTACGGTTCTACGAAGAACAGCATATTTTACTGTCGTGATACATGATGAAAAGTAAATTTTCACCTTTTTGACGATTTCTTGCTTCATGCCAGCCAAAGAAAAGTCTAGAAAAACGAAAACAACAACAGAAGCGGGCGACAGTTGGAATCAAGAGAAGCTGAGATTGACCATCGGACATTTAGGCATGTTCACTATAATTGAGCAAACATGCCATTTGTACACGATGATAAGCTGAAAATTAGTTCTAACCCCCCCAGTTACTGTACTTTGGGAATAGAGAAAACTACAAACCCTCACAGTGAGCTCATTATTTTTCTGTAAAACTTTTGCACTGTTGTCAAGTGTACAATTGGCTCTCCCAAATAACGAGATCAATTCCAAGCGACAATCTTGTGCACAAAATGACAATATCAACATGAAAATCAACTGGAGACTCTAAAAAAGGGGTCTTCAACCTTTCGTGGATCGCGAGACACATGACAAAATGAAATAAGACTGGCAGGCCGCATTGAAGAGAAGAACAAAAATACATGTGTTTATGCACTGAAGTGCCAAAAGTCATGGAATACGTACCTCACATCGTGCAGGACCTCTTCTAGTCCGGCGAAGTGCAGGACCTCCTCTAGGCCGGCGAAGTGCAAGACCCCTCTAGGCCGGCGAAGTGCAGGACCTCCTCTAACCCAGCGAAGTGCAGCAACTCGACGTGGCATCGATTCTATAAGTGGACAGAAGACCTGGAGAGATGTTGAGCCATGCCGTCTGAACAGACGCCCACAGTTCCCTGGTATTTGTAGGTGCAGGATCTTGGATGCGAATGGACCTTTACCAGCACGTCCGATAAGTACTCTATTGGGTTGATTTCGGGCGAACGTGGTGGTCACATTATCCGTCGGAACTGTCCAGAGTGCTCCTTGAACCAATTTTAGACAACTTGGGCCCGATGACATGGTGCATTGTCCGCCTGAAAAATCCCATCGTTGGTGGTGTACATGAAGTCCATGAAGGGCTGCAAATGGTTACCCAGCAGAGCAACAAAGCGATTACCGGTAAATGGTGTGCTTACGAGGATCAGAGGATCCCAACCGTTTCACGTAAGGACACCCCACACATGTATGGAACCTCCACCAGCTTTCATAGTGCCTTGTTGACAGCTTGGGTACACAGTTGCATGGGTCTGCGCCACACCCAAACCCTACCATCAGCTCGTAACAACTGGCAGCGTAACTCATCGGACCACGGTACATGTTGCCAGTCTTCCAGGATCCAATTACCGTGTTCACGAGCCATGGTGGGGCACTGTGTCCAATGTCGTGTTGTTAACAAATGCACTCTGGTAGATCTTCTACTCCCGTACTCCTTGGACGCTATATTACGCTGCACTGACCTGATGGATATATTCTCTGGTACCTCCTGCATCGAATGTGGATGTTATTCGAGCCAGTTTCGCTTGTCTGTTAGCATGGACAATCATGATCAGCTGCCGCTGGTCACCGTTATTCCAGCATTAGTGGTCGGCCACTGCGCTGTCCACGGTGGGTGGTAATGCCTTCCATGAGGTTTTCTCGGTACACATTGTTTCATCAAAATTATGCAAAAAGATTTCTGAGAATACCTTCCATGAGGTATTCTCAGAAATCTTGTTTTCTCATAATTATGCAACGGTACAAGACCATGCAATAGGAATTTTTAATCTTACCTCATGGATACTACCAGATTAATAGTTTGTTCCAAAAGGAAACTTTTCTTCATTCCAGGCTCTTCCCTGAATCTGTTAGTGGTGCGTTTACGAGATCATTAACCCGGAGTAATGCCAGTTGAATTCATATATCTTCATGTTAAGCTGGAATTTAAGGGCACAAGGCTCCCGGTCAGTGATTCAACACAGATGACATGAATCTTCAGAATCGGTGCCTTTACACCTAGACAAGTCTATTGTTACACGATTCCTCATTACAACTGAAAAAAAAACTGTGTACATGCCTATTCAAATTGAAAAGCAAAAAAAAAAAAATTGTGTACAAAAATGCATTGCACTGAATAATTTATACAAAATAAAAATCAGCAACTGCGATATTTTCGTTGCTTGAAATGTTTTGCAAGCGTTGTGATTGTTTCATGATAAGCATTCATTCTAACTTTCATTGTCTATTTTTGATCGTAACACTTGATGATACAAGTGTTACAATCAAGAATAGACAATGAAAGTCAGAATGAAATCAGAGAAATGACGTCATATGTCTTAAAAAAGAGGCATATTGGTTCTTTACAAATAAAATATTTCTACCTTTTGAGTTTTTATTCCTCTATGCAGAACTGATTTTATTTTGAGCAGATTTTTGGAGGAACCATTGCTGACATGTTTAAACAATCATTCAGATCAGAAAGGTCATTGAACTGCATCTTGGCTAAGTTCTGTTTGATATAACGCCAACACGATTTTTTTATTCCTGTCGCCTCCCCCTTATTTTTTCTGTTAAACTTCGATTAAAAGACGGTGCTCTGCAAAAATCGAACTCATGAGAACTTGCCCTTGCCCACAGAAATATGTCTATATCAGGAATAAAGATCCCAACGTGGTAGTATATGTTAGTAAAAAGCGTGCGAACAAATACATGCCGTAACTGAAAGAAGAAAGGTATCAGGACACCGCTTTTTATTCTGTGTGTCGTCCAGGTGCGATTCGTGAGCATGGATATCTCCTCATAAGCTCTGAAGAAAGATATTTCTTTTCTTTTTCGAAACATGAAGCGTCGGTGTACAAACCGTGGGCTAATTTGCATATTTCTTTCATGTGGACTTAATCTAGGTGTTTCGTTTTCTTTTGTTCACTAGCAGAGGCACAGAGCGTTGCCTGGGTTTCACAAAAACATATGAATCAACTTCTGGGCAAGACTTTTCCCAGCTTTCCTGAATTTATGAATAAAACATAATGCACGGAGACATTTAATTGAAAAGTGTTCTGGGAATGAAAAGAAAAAAACAAAAACAAAAACAAAAAACGAACGAAGTCTATATTTGTGCCGGCACAACTGCCTTAAACCAGCAGTGTTTATTGGCTGAGAATATAAGAAACATGAAATATCTGAAACATCTACTTTTTTCTGTCGTGTTGTGATCAGCGTAATGTGCAGTTAATTCATACATTAATATTAATAACATCTATGAAAATGCAAGTGCAAAGATTCGGCTGTTTGAAAATACAACACACATAAAAATTGGAAAAGGAGTGAGACAAGGTGACACCATATCTCCGAAGCTCTTTAATGCCACATTGGAAAATGTCTTTCAATCACTGAACTGGGAAAACAAAGGGATAAAGATTAATGGAGATTATCTAACCCACCTTCGTTTTGCTGATGACGTAGTCATTTTTGCAACTACCTCATCAAAGCTGCAGAGTATGATCAAGGAACTTGCTGACAAGAGTAAAGAAGTGGGATTAAAAATGAACTTTCAGAAGACAAAAGTGATGTACAATGCTTTTACAAGAAATGAAAATTTATCCATTGATGGGGGAAACCTGAAGATAACCAATACTTACATTTACCTTGGACAGAAGATATTGAGTGAGGGTCACATTGATGAAGAAATTAATCGGCGTATAAAACTTGCCTGGAGAGCTTTTGGAAGAAACAGTATAATTTTCAAGAGTAATATGCCAATATGTCTTAAAAGAAAAGTGTTTGTTCAGTGCATCCTTCCAGTGCTTACGTATGGTGCAGAGGCGTGGACGTTAACTAAAAGAGACATACAAAGACTGCAGACAACTCAAAGAGCATGGAAAGGTGAATGTTTGGTGTAACCAGGGGAGATAAGAAGAGGAACTCATGGATCAGAAAAATGACAAGAGTGGAAGACATCATGATCAGAGTAAAATCCCTGAAATGACAATGGTCTGGACACATTGCCAGAAGGACAGACCATAGATGGACAGCTGAAATGTTATACTGGATTCCAAGGGACAAGAAAATACCCAGGAAGACCACATGGGAGATGAGTGGATGAAATTCGAAAGTATGCGGGATTAACATGGAGGAGACTGGCACAAGACAGACCTTCGTGGAAGAAACGTGGGGAGACCTTCGTCCAGCAGTGTATTGATAATGGTTAATGATGATGATGATGATACGGTAATTAGCATCTTTCGCGAAAAATATATTAATATATTTAAGAAATATATAAATATATTTTTTTAATACATTTCCTGTCTGAAAGAATCGCGTTACTATATTTTTTAAATAGTAGAGCTATTTACATCGCTAAACAACACGTAGCCACCATCTGAAACGTAAAGAAACCAGCTGGCAACTGTACCGGAAAGATACACGCATTGGAAATCTAACACAGTACACAGCAACATCAGATTTCAAATTCTATAATTCAACATGTGATTCAGTAAAAAAAAGAAATAGCGATTATTATGTAACATATAACAAGCGTTTAAAGTTTGAAATGATTCATATTTTTCGATTATTTTGAACAGCAGACAACGTTTATTAATATTTAATGTTCTGAGATATACAACTTATATTAGTCTTGAGTATATCGTTTTCTTTGTATCAATTTAAGGGTCGTGCCTTTGCAAAATCGAACTCTTAAGAGCACATGAACTGCAGTGCTTAATACGAAAACTGTGGTAGTCAACTAAAATTTTTAACATCTCGTAATTTTTACAATGAAAACTTTGTTTAAAGTCTTACTAGAACGGAACGCAAAGAGCACTGACCATCCGACCACTAATTTATTCCTTTGTATTAGACATCTGTGCACTCACTTACATGCATGTATTTCTGAAAAAGATCCGCAGAGAAAAAAAAATAGTCATTTTGCCACGATGCACTCTCTCGGCCGCCGAAAGCACAGATCAAAATCCTCATACATTAGTATGATTAGGTACCCAAATGGCAAAGTTATATCGATTATCTGTAAATGAGTACATTATTTTAAATGATTTTTTGAGGGTAAGGTTACGGGAATCAGGATTTTTATAAGTTTCAGAATCAACAGTTTTTTAAAGACACTATAGTGGCTTCTAAAAATACACAAAATTAAAAAAATAATAATAATCCATGCAAAATTACTGTGTAATATTGTTGACAAAATCAACAGCTTCGGTAATGTCAGCTGGTACTGTTTGATATTTTTTAGCAGGTCTACCTGGTTTTCCAGTATAAACTTTCTTTGGACGACCAACAGTCTTCATCTTAGTTACTGCAGGATCTTTGTTTGTAAACAATGGTGAGTCACTTCCTCTTAAAGAATCTAGCATGGCTTCCTCTGACGTAAGTTCCTGTGAGATACTCGGCTCTGACGTCATGTCTTCCACTGCCATTTCTTCTGTCATATAACGTCTGTTTCACTCTCGGCGTCCGGTACGTTATTACGGTCGGCTGAGCACGTTGTGTCACTCACCTCAATGAATGGAATATGCGATTCGGATGACGTGAGCAGTTCGAATTCGTAACCATATGGAAGGTTATTTTCTAATTCATCGATAAACGGATGTTATTTTTCTGGAACTTTTGTTCCATAAGCGGTATGCTTTGGATTCCATTGAATAGCCAACAAATATATGTTCTTGATATCTCGGGTCGAATTTCCTCTTTGATCGCTTATTCAAAACATAAGCTTTTTGCCCGAAAACTTTGAAGAATGATACATTTTGTTTAACGCCAAATAAAGCTTCATATGGGGTAATCTTAGTGTCGGAGAACGATTTCTTAAGAACACAGCACAGTTAATCACTTCTGCCCAAAAGCTAACTGGTAGTCTGGACTGGATTAATAAACATCTCGCCATTTCAACAATTGTGCGATTGTATCGCTCGGCGACTCCATTTTGTTGCGGCGTCAATACTGCAGATTTTTCTCTGCGTATGCCTTCATGCTCCAAATATGCGTTGAATTCTGTTCCGCAATATTCTAGCCTATTATCGGTACGGAGTGTTTTAATCTTTACTCCAGTGCGATTTTCCATCGATGCCTTGAATTTCAAATTCATCTTTGGATTTAAGACAACATATTTCTGTATTTCGTGACTTGTTGTCAATAAAAGTAACGAAATATCGTGAACCACCAAGAGATTGGGTTTTCATCGGTCCATAGACATCTGAATGGATGAGGTCCAGCAGTTGCTGGCATTCAAATCGGGATTCCTTCGGAAAGGGTTTTGTCGTCTGTTTCGTCCGAATACAGACTTTACAAATTTTCAGGCTATCCCCATTTTTAAAGAAAAGTCCTCGTACCATTTCGTTTGCTTTCAGCTTTTTTAGATCATTTTCATTTAAATGACCATATTTTAGATGCCATTTTTGAAATTCTGTATCCATAGCTACATTTTCATAGCTTGGCGTTACGTAATACAGTTCACCTTTTCTATCTGCTCGGAGAACAGTGGTACCATTGGATTCAATGACCCTGGCCTCTTTTTGGGTGAAGACAACTGAACGGCCATTAGCGGTGGCTTTTGACACAGACAGTAAGTTATTCTTCAGATCAGGAATATAGAGCACATTTTCTAATCGAATGGTTTTTGTACCTCTTGCATTCGGCACAGTGATCCGTATGGAACCTTTTCCAGTTACTTCAGCTGTGTTATCTACTGCGAGATTCACAAAACAGTTTGCTTCTTTATTTATTTCTGCAAACAGGTCAAGATCGCTGTAAATGGCGAAGTTTGATACGACAACAATAAGTAAAAATATCTGGAAGTTTGTATTTCTTTTTGGAGCTAACCTCTGAATCTCAGAGAACAGCTTAGTGATATGTATGTATGTATGATTCTCGTCGTTGCACATATGCGATGCTGCTCCGCTGTCTATACACCATATGGACTTTGTATTATGAGTAGCATTCATTGATATGACTCTATGGGTACTTTCGTTTTTCGCTTATATTATCATGGAAGCCTCTTGTCTGAAGGATTCTGCCTTTTTATCAGCAATCCGTTTTCGACATTTAAATGATTTATGACAAACCTTCGAACAGTAGTTACATTTGTAGCTACGGAACACTTTGTTGTTCCTTTTTTCGTTCTTACCTAGATTTTGCCTCCAGTTATTAGAGGTTGACTTCAGGTTCGAATCTTTTTGGCTCTTGAAAGACAAGTACGCTGTTTGGCAATTTGGATAGTTCTTTGTTTTTCGAGCTTCCAATTCTTCTAAAAGCTTGACTTTCAGAATGTCAGGTTTCGGTAACTCATCTCTTGACTCTATGGCACAATGAAAATTATCGAATGTATCTGGGATACTGTACAGCATTAGTATCGAACGGAGATCGTCAGCTATTACGATGTCCATTTCATTAAGTTTATCAACTATTTCGAAGAATTCAGTCAGGTGTTCTGACATGTCATTAATGTCATTGGTCTTGAGAAATAATAGTCGCTTCAGTAACATAGCTTTTCTAGCTGGTCCCTTCGATTCGTAAGTTGGTCGAAGCTTCTGCCATATTTCATTTGAAGTTTTGCAATTTTTTACATTACAGAGCTCGCTTGGACAGATGGAGAGAATTATATCAGCTTTTGCCTTCAGAACACCTAGTGTCCACTTCTTAAGCGCTTCTAACTCAGCTTCGTTTGTTCCATCAACAGGTTTAGGAATTTGACCTGTCACGTAACCCCAACGGTCGTTTTGGATTAGAACAGCTTCGATTAGGATTTTCCAAGTGTCATAGTTGCTCTTGTTCAGCTTTTCTATAGCTATCTGCGACATTGCTTATTTTGTAATGCTATCGAAAAAAATAATAATAAAGGCTTAGTTACCAAGGGCTGGATGAAGTTCACAAACTTTCAGTCATTCGTCCACTTCTCAATCGGTCTAAATGAGTGATTGTGCAGCCTCCTTTTAGCAGTCGTAAAGACGTTCTTCTTTGAACGTTTTTTGCTTCCGAGTTTGCTTTGCTGGATGCTTCCCTGGCTGCCGGCTCGGGTAATGCACTTAACTTGGATGGCGCAGTGTCTGGGTTCCATGACCATATTGTGGGAGAATTTATGGAGCATTGTAAGTGCTACATATGACACAGTGAGATAATCGCCAACTAAGAGACATGATTGAGTAGATAAACCTATTATTTATTATCATTAAAAATCATAAGAAGTTGTAAACATTTAAAATAATAGAATACAGTAATGACTGCTGACATTACCGAAACTGTTGATTTTGTCAACAACGTTGAAGCAAATCTTACTCTTTATGAAGCTTAGTAAAGAATGGATGATAGCTATGAAAAGAGAATTGAAAGCAAGACTAGTTGCAAAAGGGTGCTCTCAAACACCAGGAATTAATCATGAAGAAAACTTTTCACCGGTTGCCATATTAAGTTCGATTCGAACTGTAATCGCACATGCTGTTGAAAACAACTTAACGGCTTACCAACTAGATTTCGTAAGGGCATACGTAAATGGAAATTTAGACGAGGAGATATACATGGAATTACCGGAAGGTTTCCAAAGTAAATCAAACAAAGATCACGTTTGCAGATTGAAAAGATCAATCTATGGTCTAAAGCAATCCGGCAGACGATGGTATAAGAAGCTTGATGAAAAATTGAAATCTCAAGCCACTTAATTCAGATAAATGTGTTTACCATCTGAAAAATTGCACTGACGAAGTCATTATTATTGTTCATGTTGATGACTTAATGATCTTTGCAAACAGCAAAGATAGCTACAAAACCATAAAGGATAAGCTAGCCAGCTCATTCAAAATGAAGGACTTAGGATCCTTGCATTACTGCCTAGGCATTGAGTTTGCTCAAAATGCAAATGGCATATTAATGTCACAAAGGAAATTTATACAAGATGTTTTATGCAAATTCAAGATGCGGGATGCAAAATCTGTAACAACACCTTTGGATATTAGCGCAAAGCTAACAAAAGAGATGAGTCCTAAAACAGAAGAAGCAAAATCTAAGATGAAAGATATTCCATATCGTTCACTTATTGGTTCGCTCATGTATCTTTCTGTAGCAACCAGACCTGATATCACTCATGCTGTGAATTTTCTCAGTCAATTTAACAACAATCCAAGCAAACATCACTGGAGAGCAGCCAAAAGAGCGCTGTGATATCTAAAAGGCACATAAAACATGGGTCTTGTGTTTGACCGAGGAACAGAGCCATTGACGGCTTTTGTAGATGCAGACTGGGCTTCCGATATAAACGATAGAAAATCCTATACCGGATATGTATTCACATTTTCAGGAGGAGCAATAAGTTGGGAATCTAAAAAGCAAAGAACTGTCGTATTATCAACTACCGAAGCAGAATATATGGCGCTTTCAGAAGTTGCTAAAGAAACTGTATACTTAAGAAATTTTCTTAGCGAACTTTCTTCACAACCTATGATGTCACCGACGGATATATAATGTGATAACCAGTCAGCACAAAAGCTAGTCCATAATCCGATCTATCATTCCAGGACGAAGCATATTGACATTCTTCACCATTTTGTCAGAGAAATATATACGAATCAGGTAAGGTTAATGTGAAACACCTGAGTTCAAGCGACATGACCGCAAATATTTTGACGAAAGGACTAAATGCAAATAATTATAAAAAGTGTTGCGAGTTATTGAAACTCATTATTGCTTAATTAAGCATGAAGGTGTCATTGATTCACTAGTGCTGAGTAATATTTATGAGGGGGAAAACTCACAAAATGTTTGCATATATTGAAAATAAGAATTGTGAGGGGGAAAACATAATAACATATGAAAACTTACGTCATTACATGAGATTAAACAGTAAAATAAGGATTGATTTCCAACAAATACCTATGAAAAGTTACACCAGCAGAAATTTTAGTTGATAAGCTGACACCTTGAAATGCACAGCACTATCTTATTTCAAAAGAAGCATCACTATCCCATTTCAAAAGAAGTATTTGGCAATGCAAGGTTTCTTCCGTAGTATCACTATGGTGAAAAAGTACTAGTAATTTCTCATGGTCGTGGCAATCAGCTAAGCGTCTACTCAAAAAATTTCATGTTTGTGACGTCATCCTTGCCCCAATGAATTATGACCTCTTTGGAAGAGAAGTATTTTAAGCACAATAGAGCCATGAATTATTCTTGTTCATTCAAAATGCCAGAAGCATTATTTCCCCAGAGCGTAAAGGTATTGCATACTGCGCAACAATGAAAAAAGCTTTTGATGCGGGCGCCTGTAGTAAAGCCATAAGATAAGATTTCAACAATGGCTTCTTTTGAAATGGTTGAATGCTTTAAAAACTAAATAAATTAATTAGAAATCCCCAAATTCGAATTTCAAAAAAGTGGCTCTGTGGTACTCCATCCCATTACGCTCTTCTTCTGCTTTCCAAATTTCAAGTGTATATGTGCAGTAGTTTCCTCTGTAAGTGACCGACAGATAGATCGTCTGACAAATGGACAGACAGACACGGTAATTTTATTAATATAGAAGATTTGTTTAGGTTAAGAAAATCTAGAAGTGGTAATCAGTCATACAAAGTATCGATAATCAAAGGGTTTTTTTCTGAAGACAACTTTTATTGAGTACACTGAATTTTTATTTAATACAATTATTTACTCAAAATAGTATAACTATATACTAAAAATCCGAAAATTTATTGGCGTAGAATAAATAATCAAAATTTCCAAGCTTTCGCACATCAACCAGATGGCTTTCTCAAGGAAGGTAGACAGCTAACTGCAAACAGGATAATAGAACGTTTCAACACTTTAAACGCCGTGACTTGACTAGACAATAAATGATTAGGAGCAAACGTGATATTTCGAAGAAACGAGGTCACGTTGGTTGGGCACGCGGTACTATGGTAGAAATCTCAGCATTATTTGAAGAATTGATTCCAAATACGTGGTAACTCCAGAGAGACGCTATCGTTGCAAGCCTCGCAGCTGGTCAAGATTTCCAAGGTTTCGCGAATGGCAGTAGATTTGGGTGTGGAGTATGAAGCTAATTTCTTTACATCACTCCATATAGGATCGGCCGGCCGCCCCGGTGGCGCAGTGGTCTAAGCGATGGCCTCTGATCATTCGTTCAAACGGGGTCCAGGTTCGAATCCCGGTGAGGCATGGATGTTGTGTTTGTCTTACGGCACTGGCTCTCTTCCTTCCCTGAAACCAGTGACCCTAAATTAGGGACGGGCGACTGCTTATAGCCCATTGAGTTGCTCACGGTGGTCGTTAAACCTCCAATCAAAAAAAAAGAAAAAACCAAGCCTCACAGCTGGTCAAGATTTCCAAGGTTTAGCGAATGGCAGTAGATTTGGGTGTGGAGTATGAAGCTAATTTCTTTACATCACTCCATATAGGATCGGCCGGCCGCCCCGGTGGCGCAGTGGTCTAAGGCGCTGGCCTCTGATCATTCGTCCGTAAGGGGTCCGGGTTCGAATCCCGTTCAGGCATAGGTGTTGTGTTTGTCTTACGGCACTGGCTCTGTCCCTTCCCTGGAACCAGTGACCCTAAATTAGGGACGGGCGACTACTTATAGCCCATTGAGTTGCTCACGGTGGTCGTTAAACCTCCAATCAAAAAAAAAAAAAAAATAAGATCGGCGGACTTGAACTTGACTTCTCTTGATAGGGCAGTGGTTATTTTCCCGTCTCTTGTATCCCTTTTATGTTCGCTGATTCTAATTCCAAACGAACGTTTGGTCATTCCGATGTAGTATCGCCTGGAGCCGTCCGGATATTTTAGTGGGATGGCATAAATGCCTGCCTCATTGAGAAGAGGGGGCTTGTCAATATTTCTCTTAAGCATCGTGTATAAAGATGCCGGAGACCTTATGCCGACACCGAAGTTCATCCTTCTGAGCGCCTTTTTGAGTTGATAGGAAATATTTGGTATGTAGGGAATAGAGCCCAGGTAGCGAAGTTGCGGCATAGAAATATTATTAGCACTGCTGGTTCTGGCTTTCTCGATAAAGTTATGCATCTGGTTCGAAGTATATCCTGCCTCAGTGGCCAATTCGACGATGTTTCTTAGTTCGGATTGTCTAGAACGAACATCGGATGAGACAGCGAAGGCTGTTCTAATTCGTGAACGGAATAAGGCAGTCTTGTAATCATCAGGGCAGAATGAACTGCGGAGCATCAGGTTGGGAACGGAGGTGGGTTTATAATAGACTTCCGTATGAAGGCGGTTGTCATGCGATTTGCTCACTGAGAAGTCGAGATAAGGTAATATACCATTGTGTTCAAGCTCCATGGTGAAATTGATTGTAGGGTGTATACAATTTATTTTATCGAGGAAAAACGGGAGAGTCTACTTTCCGTGTGGCCATATGAAAAATACGTCGTCTGCATATCGTAGCCATGTGGTAGGTCTTGGGGTGATGTTGGTGAATATATGTTGCTCAATGGGGCGAAGTATTGCTTCTGCAAAGACGGCTGAGAGCGAAGATCCCATCGGAGCGCCATTTACTTGCTTATAAATTTGCCCTCGGAAACTGAAGTAGCTGGAATTTGAGACCAAGTCCGTTTGCTCCTAATCATTTATTGTCTAGTCAAGTCACCGCGTTTAAAGTGTTGAAACGTTCTATTATCCAGTTTGCAGTTAGCTGTCTACCTTCCTTGAGAAAGCCATCTGGTTGATGGGCGAAAGCTTGGAAATTTTGATTATTTATTCTACGCCAATAAATTTTCGGATTTTTAGTATATAGTTATACTATTTTGAGTTTAATTTGGTGTACAGTTTCTACTTTTTGAATACAATTATTTAGTTACTATATTGATTCCATTCAGCATTTGGAGAAAGCACTGCAGCATTTTCAATGTTATCTCAGGCTAAACAACTGAAAAACGACACCTAGGCTAGTGTTTCAGTTCCTCTTCAGTCCTTTTAACTTAGTTAGCAATTTTTAACTTACTTTCTTTTTTCTTTTTTTTTTCTTCGGGGTTTAACGATCATTTTGAGCAATTCTATGGGCTCGTCCCTAATTTGGGGCCTATGGTTTCAGAAAAGAGAGAAAGCCAGCGCCGTATGTGACGTAAGCTCCAATACAACTTTCCCTTTTATTTCCTGTATTTATGAAAATTTTTATTTGTTCTCCTTAAACAGTTTCTGAGCTAAACACTAACTGTTAAGTGGAGCAGCGGAGCACAATACCGTTCAGCAGGCTGTGACCTTGGAACCTACTGCACATGCGCCTGCCGAGAGAACTCTGTCGGCGCAGCGCCTTTTGTGCTGTGGCTGTAGTTGTTCGGAGTCTTGTCTGATCGGCGTATCGCATACACCATATCTGCGAAAGTTGAGCACCTCATTTGTGTCAAATTCTGTCAGAAACTTGGCGATTCTTGCAAAGAAACTTATGACATGTTACTAAGGGTGTATGGTAAGGACTGCATCAGTCGTCCACAAGTGTGCGACTGGCACAAACGTTTCGAAAATGGCCGTGAAAGTGTCTAAAGTGACTATCGTTGTGGAAGGCCCTCAACAAGCAGGAATGAAAGAAACGGCCACGAACTTCGTTGAGCTGTTAGGGAAAATCGCACTATTACTGTCAGAGAACTTGCTGACAACTTAGGCCTCAGTTTTTGGGTTAGTACAGGCAATGCTCACTGAAGATTTCGTGTCTGCACAATTTGTTCCAAAAGTCCTCTCAGATGAGCACAAGGAAACAAGACTGTATGCAGCCATTGACCTTGGGATTGGCTAAAAATGGCAACAACTTTATGGAAATGATTGCTACTGGCGATGAAACATGGGTTTATGGATATGGCTCAGAAACAAAGCCTCAGTCCTCACAGTGGAAAACTCCCAGCTCACCAAGACCCAAGAAAGCTCGCCAGACATCGTTAAGGTGACACACCGACCGGTTAGACTAGACTCCAAACAACTGACCACAGCACAAAAGCCGTTGCGCCTACAGCATTCTCTCAGAAACAAAAAACGATGAGCGGCACTATAAGGTCAAGATACACGTCTGCATGTCCAATGGAACTGTTGTCGCTTTCTATAAAAACACTACGTTAAGATTCATTGGTGACCTTTGTGCCAAACAATGTGTGCACTTTTTGTCTATACAATCGGATATCCATTTTCCTAAGCCACTATGAGGTCACCGACTTATAGTTTTATAACATCACTATAGAAGCAGTAAGAACCAAGGGATAGTTGGCCCCTTTATTACCCAGATTGATTGATTCTGTGCTGTACTACAGAGTCCTGTAGAAAAATTCAAGTTTAGGCATATAGTGTTGTCAATAGGGAGTGGAAAATTCGAAAGACTGCTTTTTAGCACGTCTTTTGTAAAAAAAAAAAGATCGTGCTTAAGTTATCGTTTGTCCGTCCGCCTGTAGACACCATATCTCTGCAACTATTAGTCCGACTTAAAAAATGCTGTGGAAATGAATTAAGAAATACTTTATTAAGATTTCACATATGAAAAATGTTCATTATCCAGGGGTGAAAATTCTAAAACAAAATGTCTGAAATGCACTTTTTTGCTTAGGACTAGATCCATACGGCGCTAATTTCATAGGAATCGATCCAAAAAATAAGCTTGATCCAAGTGATGCACAACTTGTCGACGTCATTCATGCTGGTGCAGGACGCTGTTTCCCATTTGGTAAGTAGTCTTGACTGCTCCCTTATTTTTATTTTCTTCTTGTTTTTTTTTTTTATTTTAGTGCTTGAAGAATAAAAGATAGATTCTCATTTGTGTATGGGACACTGACAGCTAAAATAATGACGATTACGCTGAATTTCTTGTTTTTCATCGAAGCCTTGCGCTCGAAAAAAAAAACAAAAAAAAACGCAAAACTGACTTTAAAAAACGGCAATTCTTTTTAAGTAGAAAGCTGCTCTACAGCTTTTGACTTAAACACAATGTTTTCCAAGTTTCAATAAATACAGCTTTTCATTTTAAAAATATCATGAGAAACTCTATTATTTCAATAAAAACAGTTTACTAAATTTAAGTCACACTCTTTCCTCAAACATAGTTGTTCTATTTCAAAGATATAGTTTTCCTAATTTAAAGGGAATTATTTTAATATGCACAACTTCTACGGCGTAGAATGGTCATTTTTAAAAGCAGCCATGTAGTCGGCTCTTCAAAAACACACTCTTCTTAATTCAAGATACACTTTTCAACTAACACATCTTGCCCAGTTTAAGTGATATTATTTCAACAAACACAACATGCTTAACTTAAAGCTCACTATCTAAAGAAAAACAGCTTTGTTTACTTAAGGCGCACTGTAACGTACCAGGAGATGTGACGTACCTGCCAGAAGGACGCACACGACATAAAGGCAGATAGGAATCAGAATAAGCGTCCGCGTAGCTTAATTGGTAGAGCAACTTATTCCGGAATGAGTGGACCTAGGTTCGAACCCCGGCGCGGATAAAAATGACGGAGAAATTCACTTCGTTATAATGGCGCCCGAACTATCCGGATGACCCGACCGTTCAAAATCTCGCATTGGTGTGATGTTATTTCCACACCGCGAGATAGGAAAAATATGAGCAGCACTTCGAAAGAAAAATAAAGGGGAGATGATGTAACGTACCAGGCGTACCAGGAGATGTGACGTACCTGCCAGAAGGACGCACACGACATAAAGGCAGATAGGAATCAGAATACATGTCTGCGTAGCTCAGTTGGTAGAGCGACTTGTTCCGGAATAAGCGTACTCGGGTTCGAATCCCGCGTAGACCGAAAATGACGGAGGAATTTACTTCGTTATAGCACTTGTTTTAGATGCCAACGCACAGGAAAAGGCTCAGAATAAGACCACGTAGGAGATAGTGGATGAAATTCGAAAACATACTGCATTGACATAGAGAAAATCTCAAGAGAAAGAGTTGAGGAAGAGACCTTTATCCGGCAGTTAACTGAGAATGGTTGTTGTTGATGATGATAATGATTTCAACGAACGTATCTTTCCTAATTTTGCAGAATTATTTCACCAAACACAGCTCGCTTAATTTAAGGCACACTGTTTCACTTTAGAATTCTATTCAGGTTTCTGATACGATAAATAAACAGGTGGTCAGCCAACTACCCGAAAAATGCTTACCTATAATCAGAACTGAACATGATAAAAATCATTTTATGGACCACTGCATCTTTTATATTAATATCTCATCATAATTTTTTTGTACCTTATCACGGTGTGAGGTGTTATATGTGAGCTCATTTGGGGCTACGCAATTTAAAGTCGCAAATACGAAAACTTTTTCCGAAGACTTCTGAAAAGCTGTCATGAATTGAAAACCCTTAACAATGCAACAAATTGATGCATCAAATGTTAAGATTTTTTACGGTCATTGTTACCATTTTTTGTGACAGTTGTTGAATTCGAAACGTACTTTGTAAGGAACAATTTTGTGCGTAATTTTGTCCACGAAACAAAAGAAGTTTTGAATCCTCACTCTGTGGAAAAGAGCTTCGCTAACTTATCACAAAACTGCCGATCGAGTAAGTTCTTTTACTTCCCTGAGAGACAAAATAATCACAGCAAAAGTGTGAAGAATCTTCCTTAGGTTACAAAGATTTTTGCTTTTAAAAACTCCAGCTGAAATCTGTAGTTTTTTTCTTTTTCTGGAATATTTTATGCATCACTACACTGTAAGTGCAAAACATATTGTACCATGTTGTTTTGTTGAGAGCTGTATTCGTCAAATACAAAAAAATCTACTATTCGAATCAATAAAATTGATGATGAAAAGACCGGCTGATCTGTAATTTCTATACACTCAACCGATACAAACTGCATCCTCTGGAATGACACATATTTTATGTTTTCGTCTTTCTTATGTAATCATCTGTACATCAGGAGTAGTTGGAAATTTTTAAGCAAGGACATCCGTGCTTTAATCACGATTTAAGAACAACATTGATGTTCTTAAATCGTGATTATGTTCGATAATGTATGCTATTATGTTAATTTATGTATATTCATAAAAAAAATATGCCGCGTGGTCGCCTATGAAAGACTGAATTTCATCTCAGTCTTTCATAGGCGAACACGTGGCATATTTTTTTCATGAATATGGAGGAAATAACTTTGTTTTCGAAAGCCATTGTTAAAGACTGCAAATATCTAGCGTTGATCTAATGGCGCCAACAAAGTACGAGGTGAATAATCGCAACGGAAACACGGGATGCCGGAGAGCCATTAGTGGCTAAATAAATCTCTACATTTAGATGATTTTACCATAGAGCTGGACAAAGCTCGATGGCAAAAGGCGCCAGTCAGTCTGGTAGACTGTATTTTTCCTTTGTAGTCAAAGCATGTATCTAACGTTTGTATTGTATAATGTATCTGTAGAGAGTCTGATTTCAAGCGGAGGTGGCGGAAATGGAAATACCACGTGGTGACCCCGACGGAAGATAAGGATGGCAGGTGTGAGTGATGGGAGGCCAGCCTGGGGTAGTCATCCGAGTTGGGAACCATTGTAGCGGGAGGGAGTAAATTAGGAGGAACGAATAATTGCAAGTCAGGTCGCCGCGCCTAAGGGCATCGGACCGAGAGGCATGCTGGGTATTCTCCCAGGAGGAGAAAAGAGGTCACGTGGGCAAGAACAGAGTAGAGTGTGAGAGGTAAAGTGGGTTTCTGGAGCGTTCGGACGTGGGGGCAGGAGCTCTCGTACCAAATGTTGAGTGGAGGACGCGGCCGAGGGCTTCATGAGTGAAGACTCGGAGTTGCGGTAAATTGTATCCGGTCGGTGTGTGGATACACCGAAGTTTCCCGAAAGAATAGCAGCAAAGCACGGAGTACCTGCCAAGAGAATCGGATAGATTCCGAACATAGGTGGCTGGAAGAAATAAACCGAGTAGAAGAACGCAGTTTCGAGCAATAAGGGGGCAAACTAGCTACACCATAGGTCATTTCCAACGAAGCCGTCCGTCGCGAGGAATCAGACTCTAAAACTTTGAATTTTCTTTAATAAATTTGTTGAGTTGCATCACGGAGTAATTACTGCATCTAGTATCAAATACCACTGCACTATTTAAATTATTTTTGAAGTGTCACATTGTTATCCGACAAGTGGACATCTCAACCCTTGATCTTTGTACCGCTGCGTTGTATTGGAAGCGAGTTTACCTGACGCAGATGAAATTTCAGTTCTTCCGATTTTTCTCTTTGATTTGATAATAGCAAAGGGACCGAAAACCCCAGGCCCCTTTGATATTATCAAATAAAAGTTTGAAAGAGTTTAACAAAAAAATATGTCAGTGAGCTTGTGTGGCCGCATCTTCTGAGTTTGAGTTTTCTTGGAATTATGATTAGGATGTATTGCACGGTAACATTTTATTGAGACATATTCCAGCAATAAAAATAAGAAATCTGTAGTTTTTTTTTTTTTTTTTTTTTTTTTTGAATTTAAAAAAAAAGAAGAAAAGGAAGAATACTTGTGCCGTCACATTTGGATAAAAACCGTCAGCCTGTGAATATAGAAAATTCGAAATGTTTGAAACATCTAATTTTTCTATTGTGTAGGAATCTGTGTAATACACAGTGTGTTCTTCCGAAGTGCAAGTAAGTTTATCCTTGAAAAGCCTCTGGGTCAGCGATGTTGAGTGCTTTTCCATTTGGGGCCAAGATGAAGCCGTTTTAATTTTTGCCAACTCTGGAGCAACCAACTTTGAGTTGACCCAGGAAAAACCATGGGGTCTGCAGATTCAGTCCATTAACTTTTGACGACTGACCCTTGCTTGCTAACCCTCATGGTGATACTGAGACCGGCAGGAAACTGTAAGCGTTTAAATTGAAATGGAAGGTCAGACGGGACAGATGATTAGCATAAAGCAGGCGCACAACATGACATTTTTCTTGTTAAAATGTCTGTCTTTGGGACACGTAGAGCTGACCCAGCTGGGTCCAGCTACTGGTTGGAGGTGTCCGACGAATTAAGCACGTAGATCCACTTTCCATCCCTAGTAGCTATCCGCTTGATGAACCGAGTGTCATGCGGATTCTTAGGTAGTTCTTTGCAGACCTCAACGCATCGTTGAGCCTGAAGTGTGGTCAATGTATGCAGCTTCTCGAACAATCGTCTGCTGACTGTTTTTTTGTTGTTGTTTTTTTCACCATCACTGACCACCCATCGTCTTCAGGTGGTCAGTGATCGGGCATTTGGAAATTCCCTGTACGGCCCACGGTTTGTGGGTCCTAGTTGCTGGATTTCTTTCAATAGCTGTGAGCAAGGCGTCCCAATCAAACACATAGGGCTCTTCCGAAGCTTTCTTCCTCTCTAAGCTCTTTTAGCCGTAAACTTCTTGAACCAGAACTGCGCTATCGATGTGACCTAAACACCCTCGACTTCATTTGTTTTTCGGACTGCTTCAGCGACTTTAAACCCTGTTTCCAGTAATGACGCAACAAAACCGAGGTTTCAAGCTTCGTGGCCATTTTGCACAATGCAATACAGTATGATGTGAATTCACGGAAAATTTCTGAAAATAACGTGCAGCAAAGTTACCGGTAATTGTCCGTCTTTTTACAGAATTTCCGTTTTTTCTTCTTTTACTTTCGTATTTTTACAGATTTTCCGTAGTCAGTAATTCCGTTTGTCCTTAAGCGCTTACGCTAGAGATCGCTTTGGTGCCGGTAGTAAGGATCGAGGACGGGTCTTTTACGTTGAAACTTCGCGTCTTAACCACTGAGCCAGAAAAACACAAGAACCTGGCTCACGTTCAAGGTAAAACTTAATTGCGCGATGGCGATTTCTTTCATTAATGCGAGTGATTTTGTCATTTTAGAAAAAAAATTTCACCGTGATTTTTCGAAGCAATTGAAAATTGGAGTATGAGATCTTTTTTTCAACTGAAAATAACTTTCAATTACCTTTAAGAGACGGTGCAATGTACTGTTTTATAATATTATTTAATAAAACTTCTAAAATATAAAATTTACTCTAGATAGCTACGTATATAGTTTTTGTCTTAAGGACTTCACAAACTGATACATAGGCATCGTACAACTGATAGATAGGCATCGTACAATAAATTAAGTACCCTGCTTCTTACGGTAACACAATATTCAATAGCTGTTGCAAAAAATGGGAGAAAGGAGAAGAAATACCCTGTGACACAGTAACAAAACAAAAATTCATCTGATATCATCATCATCATCATTGTCAACCATTATCAATCCACTGCTGGACGAAGGTCTCCCCAAGTTTCCTCCACAACGGTCTGTCTTGTGCCAGTCTCCTCCATGTCATCTGATATACTATCCACAATATCGATCTCGCTACAGAACTTCAAAATCAAATACTTTGTTAGACTATTGAAATTCAACAGTTAATCAAACCCCCAAGTACATATTACCGTGAATCTCTTCTATTACCGGAATTTTTTTTGTTATATGGATACGGAAAAAGTGAGAACGGAGTTTTTCCGTTAATACGTATAAGAAAGGAATTTCGAAAAGGTTTCTGAAAATTTAGAATTTTCCGTCAGCACGGTAATTACACTAGAAAAAATCTGTTTGTTTGTTTTTTCGTTTGAAAACGGTAACTTACCTTCGATATAAAAAAGAAATTGAGGAAAGGTTTCTGAAAATTCAGAATTTTCCGTTAAGACGGTAATTACACTAGAAAAATTCTGAGTTTTTTTTCGTTTGAAGACGGTAATTTACCGTCGATATAAATAAGAAATTGAGGAAAGGTTTCTGAAAATTCAGAATTTTCCTGGTGTACGAAAAATCTGTGAAAATCAGAGTGTTTTCCGTCATTTCTCGAAAAAAGTTGTATCAGGAACATGCGTCGTTACTCTACGAAAGAAATCACGGAATGTGACTCATGAATTTTAGAAAAACTTTTTACAGTGTATACATGAACAGGTTCCTCACGCAACAAGCATCTATACGATCTGCAACAGCGATAACTTCTCCAGCTGAAACCACGTAAATTAACGACATAAAAGTGCACAATGCACGAACTCATACCTTTACTGACACCCGATAACATTCATCCTTTTTGTCGATTGCCAATGATTCTTAACGATGCTATTAATTTTGAATTGCATTTGATTTCGTACACAGGATAACAAATGATTTTATCCCATTCATAACTATGTCGATTGCTACTTCTTATTTCTTGGTGGTTTCAATAAAACTACAACAACCTCTTATTTTAAACTTTATGTCGAAAACATAACACGTGTTTTTTTAATGTTAATCACATGAGTGTAAACTACTTTTTCAGCGTACGGAACAACAGACAAGAGCGGTCACGCTGACTTTTATCCTAATGGTGGCAGCATCCAGATGAGTTGTTATCCTGACTTACTGAGATCGTTTTTATTGGGCGATTTTTACGTGGGTATGTGTATTAAGTTCGTTCCATCTAATATCTTACATGTTCTTATGTGTTTGTGTGCATAACTAAAAGAGCATCACGCGTAGTAATGCAAACTAGAAACAGTTTATGGAAAATACTTGGTTCAAATAGAAGGAAATCTACTACGTACACGAGGTGTGTTTAAATAACAATTTTTTTTTTATTTTTTTTTCACACAAACTTCTTTGTGCTTGTTATTGCACTACTTGTAAAATGTTCATCATATTGAACGCAATGTGCTCTTCGCCTAAGTTTTCTGACTTTTGGTTTAAATAGAGAAACAATTCTACTGTGTAAACAAACGTGAGATCAAATAAATGCCCCCTACAAGCCAGAAACTTGCGCCATCTAACTTTCGACTGTTCCGAAAGACAAAATTTAGAATTTGTGGTAGGAATTTCCAAAGAATGCATCGCTTCGGCTACCGCAACTTGCAAAAGATGTCAAATAAGGCGGAACTTCTAAGGAACCTTGTTAAAAGGGACGTAAGTTTCACACTTTCACAATCTTATATATAAAACACAAAATGTCTGTTTGTCTGGAGCAGCAAAAACTCTCGAACGCCGAACTGTGGCATCGTGAAATTTGCATAGCTTATTATTACTGGAATTTCTAGGTCAACGCAACTATTTTAAGATCTCTAAGTTGTTCCGTTCGAGAGCTATGAATTAATTAATAAGCTAATCAATAAAGTCAGCGTCGTTTGCTACGTCATCGTTATCTGTTCCAAATCTGAAAGCACGTGACTGCATTCATCCACAGGAGTTTTTATTCTTTGAGCATAAAAAAATGCAAAACCAAACTTTGCGAAATCTGAACGAAACGGGCTGAAATTTTTAACACCGTGAATTGATAATAAGAGGAGTCCCTCAAAATTTCACCGGAATCCGGTCAAAACTTTTTAAAATAGGCACGGAATTTTTAATTCATCGGTAAACAGAAATATATACGCAGAAACGGTTAAGAAAATTTTGACGGCTAATTTAAAAAGTTATTTCCCGATTCAGGCGAAATTTGGAGCTCGTGTTCCTATTAACGATTTATGGTGTTCATTAAAATTTCAGCCAGTTTCATAAAATATTCGCAAAGTTACGTTTTCAACTTTTTTTATCCCAGAGATTCACCCCTCAAAGACGTCTGAGAAACGGAAAGCACGTGATGCATTTGATCGTCGATAACAAATTGTTAACGAATATTGTTCAGTCAGTGTTCTAATGCTGTGTCTCCTGGACGCGTGTTAAATAATTTGTAACGCTTTTGGTTCGTTTGATTCTACAGACAGCTGTATGTTGGAATGTCAAGAGCAAAGGGTCCAACAAAATTATATATTGTCGCCGATGAAGGAGAAACCAAAAATGTTGTGTACGGCCAAGTGCTGAAATAACCGCACTATGTATAAATAATTTGTAATGACCAAATTTGTGAAATCAACTTTTCTCTTTCTTGCAAGCATAATCATCCCCCCCCCCCCACCCCCGATTTTTTCAGTGGCTTATAAGCGAATATGAAATCAAAGAGTCTAAATCCTGGGCAAACCCGGCTAGTAGTATATAAAGTGAGGAAGAAACATTGACCTCATAAGCTGTATGTTCCTTGTAACCGTGAAGTGCTTTCAACCGCATTCTGATGCTTAACGTACTGCAGAGGTGACGCACGTCAAGAAGGCCAGTAGCAGTGATAAGATTCGTCGGTGTAGTTTAGATGGGAGCGAGGAGGCGTGAGTTCGAACACTACTACCGACAAATGGACTTTTTCGCTGTGCATGTCACGAATTAAACGTTTATTATTTTCTTGAAACTTGAAATAGTGGAGACATAACGGCACTCAGTATGTTATACATATATCTCCAACAGAGACTTTATTTATTTTCTCGCTACATAACAACAGCATGTTTGCAAAGAGAGAGAAAGTAACAAGGAGCGTGCTACACGGGATATAAATCGGCCATGCGCTTGTGGGTCGAGAGAAGACCTTTACGAGAAAAAGAGGAAAAAACTGTATGATCGGCCTTTTGAAAGTTACTGGTTCGCTTTTGTATAGACGGGTGTATGAGTGTTGGTTCCAAAGGAGTTTAACGAAGAAAACCGGAAAACGATGTAATCGCCCTTTTGGATGTATGTGCTTTTGCGCTTTTTCATCATTTATAGATGGAGCAATATTTTTACATTAAATTAGTTTATTTGAACATGGTTACCAAAGATAAAGTATTACTAACAAAAGTATTTGGACGGAACTTTGTCGTTGTTCAGTAAGTTACTTCGTTAACGTAAAGCTGCGTATGTATATATACATATATATACTACAGCACAATAGATCATATCCACGTACTGCGAGAACTAATTGAAAGAGCGAGTGATTATGAACTTCCATTGTGCATGGCTTTTATCGATTATGAAAAAGTCTTTGATTCGGTGAAACCATCAGCAGTTACAATGGCCCTGAAATCCTGCATTATTGAAGATGCATACATTAATATTATTAATAACATCTATGAAAATGCAAGTGCAAAGATTCGGCTGTTTGAGAATACAGCACACATAAAAATTGGAAAGGGAGTGAGACAAGGTGACACCATATCTCCGAAGCTCTTTAATGCCACATTGGAAAATGTCTTTCAATCACTGAACTGGGAAAATAAAGGGATAAAGGTATTTGGAGATTATCTAACTAACCTTCGTTTTGCTGATGACGTAGTCATTTTTGTAACTACCCCATCAGAGCTGCAGAGTATGATCCAGGAACTTGCTGACAAGAGTAAAGAAGTGGGATTAAAAATGAACTTTCAGAAGACAAAAGTGATGTTCAATGCTTTTACAAGAAATGAAGATTTATCGATTGATGGAGAAAAGCTGGAGATAACAGACACGTACGTTTATCTTGGACAGCAGATATCAAGTGAGGGTCACATTGATGAAGAAATTAATCGGCGTACAAAACTTGCCTGGAGAGCTTTTGGAAAAAACAGCATAATTTTCAAGAGCAATATGCCATTATGTCTTAAAATAAAAGTGTTTGATCAATGCATCCTTCCAGTGTTTAGGTATGGTGCAGAGACGTGGACCTTAACTAAAAGAGACAAACCAAGGCTGCAGACAACTCAAAGCAGCATGCAGAGGTGCATGCTTGGTGTAACCAAGAGAGATAAGAAGATGAACTCGTGGATCTGAAAAATGACAAGAGTGGAAGACATCATGATCAGAGTTAAATCCCTGAAATGACAATGGGCTGGACATACTGCCAGAAGGACAGACCATCGATGGACAGCTGAAATTTTAGATTGGATTCCAAGGGACAGGAAAAGACCCAGAAGAAGACCACATGGGAGATGGGTGGATGAAATTCGAAAGTATGCGGAAGTGACATGGAGGAGACTGGCACAAGAAGGCCGTTGTGGGGGCAACTTGGGGAGACCTTCGTCGAGCAGTGGATTGATAATGGTTGACAATGATGATGATGATATACTGTACTTAAGCTCGCCCTTCAAATTTGTAGTAGCTTATTCTACTAACTTGCAACATACTACACGAAGAAGAAATCTCAGTTGTGTACTTTGATGTGCATATCATGATGGGTTATTGGGATACAAAAGCTACACCTTTCCTTTGTGCTACCCCATGCCGCACTGGTTCTCAACAGGGAGGTTTCGTGGTAGCCCTTTTACTCAGAACACAACACCATCTTTCCAATAACAATGTCTGTTTACCCACAACATAGTACCATCCTTTCAATTGTGCATAGGACATAATACCGTCTTTCCAATAAAAGTGCCCCTTTTCCCTCCTACAGCCAGATTCATCAAGTCATGGTTGTAGGACTGTGAAGTTAAATTTTAGCACAGCAACGATCCCCACAGTCAGGAGATTTTAATGTTATCGATTTTCTGTTGTCAGTTCTCTAAAATCCAGTGAGGCGCAGATGAAGGATGATATATATACCCCCATCCCACTTCTCCCAACCCAGCAGCGACTATTCACAATAAAAGGTGTGTTAAACAAAAAATTGTTGTGGTAGAAAAATATTGATGAACATACATAATGCTTGTCATTTGTACTTCTATACTTACGCAAAGGCTCCCACATCACCTGGGCGTCACGAATTGGCTCCCAGACCAGTGAGTTTGCTCCCTAATGAGCTAGCTCTCATGCAAGTCGACACATGAACTGCCCTGGAAAGGTGAGAAAGAAACTGTAGCCATAAAGTAAAATATTTAAATTTACTTCTTCAAAAGCAAATAGTTTCGTGGACTTAAATATTTAATTCACAATAACTTGGGCAATTACGGCTACCTAATATTTTATCAAAGTCAGACCTTGATATTAAGCCGTTATTAAGTTCATATACTGTATATCTATATACACTATCTACCAACAAGAAACTGGACACCCCTGCAATCGACGATATCTGCGGTCCAGATACACGTCACGGCCGCCGCCGTTAAATATCGTGTGGGAAACAACAACGCAACCAGTCGCATGCAAGATGCCACGCAGTTCGGGACTTTCTGATTTCGAGAATGGTGTAATCGTCGGTTATCACAGAAATGGCCGATCCATACATGACATATCCAGCGAGTTGAAGTACCCAAAATCGACAGTGGCCTACGTGATTGGCAAGTGGAAGATGAAAGGTGACTGTCGGAATGTGCCCCGACCCAGCAGACCCACAAAACTGGGAGTTAGAGACCGACGGGTGCTGGCCAGAGAAATTCGGAACAACCGCACCAAATCGATGGGCCACATCCGCAAGGAGTTTCAACAGGCATCTGGGAGTGTTCTTTCGATGAATACCATCCGTAAGGAAGCCCATCTGCTCGGTCATCATGGACGTGCTGCCGCCCACAAGCCTTTGATCACCAAGTCCAATAGCGCTGCTCGGCTAACGTGGTGCAAAGAACGTCGACAGTGGACCGTTGAGCAATGGAAACAGGTTCTCTGGAGCGACGAATCAAGGTTCACCTTCTACCGTTCGGATGGCAGGGTCTGGGTTTGGCGTCTGCCTGGGGAACGTCTCCTGCCGGAATGTATTGTGCCAACACTGAAGTTCGGAGGCGGTGGAATTGTGTTATGGGGGTATTTCTCCTGGTATGGCACAGGACCATTGGTCGCAATTCCTGGTAGACTCAACGCCGAGACCTATTGCACCATTTTGGATGACCATGCGTTTCCTACGTTGTGGCAATTTTACGGGGTGGACCCATGTTACTTTCAGGATGACAATGCTACCTGTCATGTTGCGAGGTCCACCATGGCTTGGTATGGTGACAATCGGGTTAATCGAATGGACTGGCCTGCGCAGAGCCCGGACCTTAACCCTATCGAGCACCTCTGGGACGAGTTGGAGCGGCGACTTAAGGGGTGCCCCCACCGTCCGAAATCGGTGAAGGAACTGACCTGTCTTCTCCAAGCCGAGTGGAAGAAAATACCGCTAGCCGTCGTACAACGCCTGGTTGAGAGTATGCCCCGGAGGGTCGCAGCTGTAATCGCCGCTCGTGGAGGCTCAATCAACTATTGAAGTTGAATAAACTTCGTTTTCCTTTGCTATCACAGTTGTCCAATTACTTGTTGGTAGATAGTGTATATATATCATCATCATCATCATCATCATTGTCAACCATTATCAATCCACTGCTGGACGAAGGTCTCCCCAAGTTTCCTCCACAACGGTCTGTCTTGTGCCAGTCTCCTCCATGTCACCCCTGCATACTTTCGAATTTCATTCACCCATCTCCCATGTGGTCTTCTTCTGCGTCTTTTCCTGTCCCTTGGAATCCAATCTAAAATTTCGGCTGTCCATCGATGATCTGTCCTTCTGGCAGTATGTCCAGCCCATTGCCATTTCAGGGATTTAACTCTGATCATGATGTCTTCCACTCTTGTCATTTTTCGGATCCACGAGTTCCTCTTCTTATCTCTCCTGGTTACACCAAGTATGCACCTCTCCATGCTACTTTCAGTTGTCTGCAGCCTTTGTATGTCTCTTTTAGTTAAGGTCCACGTCTCTGCACCATACGTAAGAACTGGAAGGATGCATTGATCAAACACTTTTCTTTTAAGACATAATGGCATATTGCTCTTGAAAATTATGCTGTTTCTTCCAAAAGCTCTCCAGGCAAGTTTTGTACGCCGATTAATTTCTTCATCAATGTGACCCTCACTTGATATCTGTTGTCCAAGATAAACGTACGTGTCTGTTATCTCCAGCTTTTCTCCATCAATCGATAAATCTTCATTTCTTGTAAAAGCATTGAACATCACTTTTGTCTTCTGAAAGTTCATGTTTAATCCCACTTCTTTACTCATGTCAGCAAGTTCTTGGATCATACTCTGCAGCTCTGATGGGGTAGTTGCAAAAATGACTACGTCATCAGCAAAACGTAGGTGGGTTAGATAATCTCCATTAATCTTTATCCCCTTGTTTTCCCAGCTCAGCGACTGAAAAACACCCTCCAATGTGGCATTAAAGAGCTTCGGAGATATGGTGTCACCTTGTCTCACTCCCTTTCCAATTTTTACGTGTGTTGTATTTTCAAACAGCCTAATCTTTGCACTTGCATTTTCATAGATGTTATTAATAATATCAATGTATGCATCTTCAATACCGCAGGTTTTCAGAGCCATTGTAACTGCTGATGGTTTCACCGAATCAAAGGCTTATTCATAATCGATAAAAGCCATGCACAATGGAAGTTCATATTCCCTCGCTCTTTCAATTAGTTCTCTCAGCACGTGGATATGATCTATTGTGCTGTAGCCACTCCTGAATCCAGCTTGTTCTCTCGGTTGAGACATGTCCAGTGTTACCTTCAAGCGGTGTGAAAGAACTTTAGCGAAGATTTTATAAACTACTGATAGGGAGGCTGATAGGTCTGTAGTTTCCGAGATCCTCAATGTCACCTTTCTTATGTAGCAGGATCATTGTAGCGGTGTTCCAATCCTCAGGAATCTTTCCTTCATTAAGGCATCGAGTGAAAATTTGGGCGAGTACTGTTTCGATTTCTCCACTTGCTTCTTGTATGATGTCTACAGTAATTCCATCTTCTCCTGGAGCTTTTCCCCGCTTCATGTTCTTGATCGCATGTGCAACTTCTGCTGGAAGGACTGGAGGAACTCTGGTACTGGTATCTTTCATGATGTGTGGAGTGCATGTATCATCCCTTTCATATAATTTGGAGTAGAAATCTTTCACTCTTGTCAAAATTTCGCCTCTATTTCTTGTTACAGAACCATCTTCTTTTCTACGTGCCATAATCTGTTTTCTTCCCTTACTGAGATGTCCCTTTGCTATCTTTAGGCTTTGGTTGTTTTCAATTGCTTTCCTCACTAGTTCACAGTTGAATTTTCTTACGTCTTCAGTGATACTTTTTCTTACTGTCTTGCATAGCTCTATATATTCCACTTTGGAAGTCACATCTTCTTTAGTTGTCCTCATCTCTCTTCTTTTTTGCATCAACATTTTCGTTTTTCCTGATAATTTATTTACATGCAACTTGTTCTTAGATCCAGCTAATTTTGTTGCTGTTTCCATAAGAGCTTTGGTTACTTTTCTGTTAACTTCAGAGATGTCCACTTCTTCCGATGTTAGGCCTTCTAAAGCAGAGAACCTGTTCTTCAGTTCCAACTTGAAGGTATTATGGTGTTTTTAAGGTTGGTTATGTCAATAGATTTTGTTTGTCTTATGAGCTTGCCACGTTCAAGTTTAGTGTTGAGGTGCATCTTACATCTCACCAATCTATGGTCACTACCTGTGTTGAACTTGTTTAGCACACTGCAGTCTTCTATGACGAATTTTTTGTTACACATAATAAAATCAATTTCACTTGTCGTCCCATTTGGATGTCTCCATGTCCATTTCCTGTGTGGCTTTTTCTTGAAGAAGGAGTTCAAGATGAAAAACCCTTCTGCCTCTGCAAACTCAACGAGAGTATTTCCACGCTGATTTCTGTTGCCGTGACCGAATTTACCTACTGAAGTTTCATTCTGTTGCCGTTGCCCTATTTTTGCATTGAAATCTCCCATAATTATTTTCAAGTGCTGCTTACCTTTATTATTTAGATGACAAATTTCCTCATAAAATTCTTCAATTTCTTCTTCAGGATGACATGTGGTTGGTGCATAAGTTTGAATAATCGCAGCCTGGTATTTTCTCGAGAGTTGGATAACGAGTCGTGCAGCTCTGTCAGAGGAACTTTCAACTTCTACAACTTTATCCTTCAGTTTCTTGTTTATTATAAATCCAACACCACTAGTTCTGCCAGTATCTGTCCCACGATAGTAGAAGAGATGTCCACTTTTCAGTTCGATGAGATCTTCTCCTTTTCTCCTTACCTCACTTAGCCCCACGATGTCCCACTTGATCCTTCGTAGTTCCTCTTCCAATTCAAGAAGCCTTGAATCAGAAGATAGGGAGCGTCCATTGTACGTAGCCAAGGTCAGCATCAGATGGCAGCCTAGTCCGGTCCTCCGGGGATTCTTAGCACCCTCTGCCTTCATGTCGCACTGGCCGCTGCCTTGGCCAGGTACATTCCAGCTGCCGGAGACTGAGGGGCCAAGATTTAAGTTGTGGAATCATTTTGGAGGGTTTGGCCATAACTCACCACGCTGGCCAAGCGGGTTGGTGAGTGTGGGATAGAATTTCCTCTAATCCCGATGGTATAGTTATACCGCTATTGGCGGTCGTCAGAGCCCCTTTAGTGGGAACAGGATGCACCACGAGAAGGCGGGGTTGACATTTGTCAAGGAGAGGCTGTGATGTTACGCATCACCTGACCTTACATCCCAGTGTATATATAATATATCATGTGTCCCTTTTTGCACTTAGGAGCCAGTTCGAGTGTCTCCATAGTAACAACGCTTTGGTGAATAATACAAACATACGAAGTTTATAACCGGTTCGTGTATCTGCCGAGTCCATTCTTTGTTTCGAAGAGGGGATCGAATAAAATCCCGTACCGCCAAGGCCAAAATTGCCAATGATTCAAGGCCTACTCGTCACATCCTGTGAACAAAGAACAACAATAAATAATCTTCAAAGCAATTTATTGAAATCAAAATAAAACAGATACCAATAAATTCAGAAAGGAAATGTTATTACCGAATATACCACACCATTTATACATGTATATTATTATAACATAACTCATTCACTTGAATGTTAAATCTCTTTTAATGACGTGTACAAACACTCAGTATTTACGGAGCTTTCGCATTTGGCTGGGAGACTTCGTCTGGGCTCAATTTTCAGAGCTTAGGACTGTATTTATTTCATTAAAGGCGGCTTTAGACTCGTATGAGTCTTGTGTTAAAAGAAGAATGTATTTAACAATCAGTTTCAGGAACAGTCAATATATTCCGAGAACTTCTTTTCAGGCCTGGGACATCACATATACACTATATTATCAAAAGCATTCCGGAACAACCAAATGTTTGCATAAATGCAAAGAACGGTTGCCCAGGAAGGTGCAATGTGAGTGGAGAGTATAACGAAGTAAATATCTCCGTCATTTTTATACAAGCCGGGGCTCGAACCCGGGTCCCCTCATTCCGGAATAAGTTTCTCTACCAATTGAGCTATGCGGACGTTCGTTCTGACTGCTATCTGCCTTTATATCGTGTGCGTCCTGCTGGGAGGTACGTCACCCCCCTCCCCAAAGAGGGCCGGGGGCATGGTCCACGGGTCAGCCGTGACCATGAATCGTTGCAGGCAGCCATCCGCTGTAGAACGTACACTCGAGAACTCCCAGTCAATCTAGTGTGTGGAATGCAACGTCATACAAATATATATTTTTCGAAGCGCTGGAGAAGGGATTCTCTGATTTTTCCTATCTCGCGGTGTGAAAATAACATCACACCATTTCCAGATTTTGAACGGCCGGGTCATCCGGAAAGTTCGGGCGCCATTATAACGAAGAAAATTTCTCCGTCATTTTTGGTCCACGCCGGGGATCGAACCATGGTCCCCTCATTCCGGAATAAGTCATTCTACCAATTGAGCTACGCTGACGTTCGTATCGCTGCTATCTGCCTTTATGTCGTGTGCGTCCTGCTGGCAGGTACGTCACAAGAGGTATGTATATAAAAATGAGATGTTCTAGTAACTTGGAAGCGGATATACCACATGGACGTGAACTTTCCGAGTTCCAGTGTGGGCTGATTAGAGGATGTCATTTGAGTAAAGTTTCCATACGGAGCATTGCAGCTAAACTAAACATACCAAAATCAACTGTAAGTGATGCCGTGAAGAGATGGAAGCAGGACGGCGCAACTACAGCAAAAACACGTTCAGGAATGTAGCACAAACTGACGGAACGTGACAGAATAACCATGGTAAGAAATGATCAGTAATATCTTTCTTCCTCTGCCGTTTCCATCATTTCTGAAGTAGAAAAGGCTTGTAATGGCTCGATTAGTACCATAACCATCCGCAGAGAGTTGCACAGTGTGGGTTATTATGGTAGAGCAACGGCACACAAGCCACACATCACAACCGTTAATGCAAAGCACCGTTTAGAGTAATGTGTTAGGCGACTGGAAAGCTGTTCATTGAAGTGATGAGTCACACTTAGCACTTTTCCAATCTGATGGGGCGTGTTTTGATTTGGCGACAGCCCGGCGAACGATTTTCGTCGGACTGTGTTCTTCCAATTGTTAAATTATGCGGAGAATCCATCATGGTACAAAGTTGTTGAGGATTAGACTCGGCCCGTTTGTTATTATACCACAAACCATGAACTCTGAAGTGCACCTCGACGTTCCGGATTATTCTGTCCTACCAACAATGTGACCGTATTATGGAAATGACAACAACACGATCGAGATCCTTGCCACACTGCACGGCGTGTGCACGACCGGTTGCTTGAAAATGAGGTGGAATTGTTAGACTAGTCTTTTCAGAGTTCTGATCTTAATCCCATAGAACACTTCTGGGATGAACTGGAGCGATGGATACGAAATCGATCGGAACGACCGTCTGAGCTCTCCACTCTGGCAGTAGCTTTGCAGGACGAATGGCGAATAGATAGATAGATAGACACACACGCACGCACGCACGCCCGCGCACACACACGCACACACACACTGAAGTACCAAAAGTCATGGAATACGTACCTAGTATCGTGTAGGACATCCTCTAGCCCGGCGAAGGGCAGCAACTAGACGTGACATTGCCGGAAGACTTCTGGAGAGATGTTGAGTCATGCCGTCTGAATTGCTACCCACAGTTCTCTGGTATTTGTAGGTGCAAGATCTTGGGTGTAAATGGGCCTTTCCACCACGTCCCATAAGTGCTCTATTGGGTTCATGTCGGGCGAACGTGATGTCCACACCATCCATCGGAACAGTCCAGAATTTTACTCGAACCAATTTTGGACAACTTGGGTTCGATGATATGATGCATTGTCTGCCTGTAAAATCCCATCGTTGTTGGGGTACACGAAGTCCCTGAAGCATGACGATTTCATGTAGATGTACACGAAGTCCATAAATGGTCATCCAGCAAAGCAACAAAGCGATTACCGGTTAATGACCTGATTACAAGGACCCAACCCGTGCCACGTAAAGACACCCCACATATGTATGGAACCCCCACCAGCTTGCACAGTGCCTTGTTGAAAGCTTGGGTCCATGGTCTCATAGGGTCTGGGCCTCACCGGAACAGTACCAACAGTTCGTAACAATTGGTAACGTGATTCATCGGTCCACGCCACATGTTGCCAGTTTTCCAGGATTCAATTACCGTATTCACGAGCCCTGCTGGGGCACTGTGTCCAATGCCGTAGTGTTAACAAAGGCGTTCTGGTGGGTCTTCTACTCCCATACCCCATGGACTCTAAATTACGCTGCACTGACCTGATGGATATGTCTCTGGTACCTCCTTCATTAAATGTGGATGTTATTTGAGCCACAGTCGCTTGTCTGTTAGTATGACCACGGGTGCTGAATGACGCCGCTCATCACCGTCATTCAGCACCCGTGGTCGGCCACTGCGCTGTCCACGGTGGGTGGTAATGTCTTTCATGAGGTATTCTCGGTACACACGTGACATCGTGGATCGAGGAATGTTGAATGTTCGCACAACTTCAGAAATTGAATGTCCCATCCTTCTGGCTTCCGCTACCATGCCTCGTTCAAATTACGATAATTTACGTCGGCTTGCCATAATCCTACTGGCAGTTGTTCAACCTGGCTCACGAGATTACACCACGCACCTCATAAAAATCGTGGCGTGCGTCGAAGCCTTTATACGACGACAGCGACAGTTAAAAACGTGCCTTCTGCTGTCCCATGACTTTCGGCACTTCCTTGTGTGTGTGTGTTCTATTTACAGTATTTTACTCACTTACATAAATTTAGAGTTTTAGAGTATCTGTACTTAATGCTTGCCAGTACTGTTAATTTCAAAGTGGATGGTTTTGTTTCTTTTATTATTAGGAGCTATAACGTTATTCCCCGGTGCCTGCTATTTTTTCCAAAGCGTTCGCTTTTTCATTGCCTCAATCAATCCTTGTGAATGTCAGTTCGTTGGAGTGGAATGCAGAAATTACACTGAATTTCAATCTGGACAGTGCAGGTCATGTGGTGCTGTTGGTTCTAAATGCGCAGTTATGGGATTCGATTTTGACAACTACCCTCATGATACGGGAAACCACTCGTATTTTCTGGACACAGAGTTATTATGCCCTTATTGCAGTAAGTATAGAAATTTTGACAAATATCAATAAATTTCGTCAATATACGTCACAGGAATACTTTCTTCCGAACCGTGGTAAACATCGTATATCATCGGACTTTAAAAAAATATGTCATTTTTTCCAACTGTCGTACTTACAAATACTATGCAGTATAATAAAAAAGAGTAATTAACATGAGGTCCGATCAAAAATATCCGAGACTAAGCCGATATACAACAAAGTACTTACGTTACTTAAGTCTGGTTTCGATCTCCCTCAAAGTAGTCCCTTTGGGCAGCGATACAGCGTTTTTGCCACTGTTGGAACGCTCCCTGGAAGTCCTGTTCGCGAATCGTGTCAAGCACCGTCTGTGATTCGCTCTGGATCTCGTCCACGGTTTCAAACCGGCGACCCTTGAGCATCATCTTCATCTTCGGAAACATAAAGAAGTCTCAGGGGGCCAAATCCGGTGAGTAAGGTCGTTGAGGAAGGGTGCTCATGCTTTTGCGGCTGCAAAACTGGCGTGTTACTAACGCTCTGTGAGCTGCTGCATTTGTCGTGATGGAGCAGGAAATCGCCCCTGCGCCACATGTCAGGTCGTTTGCGGCGAATGTCCTCCCTACGGGGCAGCAAAACATCACGGTAAAAAATGGCGGTGACGGTCTGGCCCTGGGGACGAATTCATGGTGCACAACCCCACGAATGTCGAAGAACACGATGAACATGCTTTTGGTTGCGCTCCGGACCTGTCGGGTCTTCTTCGGTCGTGGAGATGCCGGGCTCTATTCCACTGCTACGACTGTTGTTTGGTCTCCGGGTCGTAACCGTAGACCGAAGTCTCGTCCCCAGGGATGACCGTCGACAGGAACGTTGGTTCATTCACCACCTGCTGACGAAGATCTTGACAGAGTTCGACACGGAGCGCCTTCTGTTCAGGGTTCAGAATCTTTGGCCCACAAACTTTGGTGCATGTTCAAAACCGACGTCAGAATTTCTTGCACTGTTCCGTATGACAAATTGACGATGGTAGCAATGTCTTGAACGGTTCTCCGACGATCCTCATGCGCCAGTTCCCTAATTTTGTCCACATCTTCGGGGTTTTTTCTCGTGGACGGTCGCCCTAACCTCTCGACGTCTTCTAGTGCCGTTCTGCTGCTTTTAAAGCGCGAGTGTCACTCAAAACGCCTCGCACGACTTATTGCTTCATCGCCATAAGCCTGCAGCAACATTTTATGCGTCTCCGTTCCCGAATTGCCGAGTTTGACGCAGAATTTGATGTTCGCTCGCTGCTCTAGTTTACAGTCCACACCTAAATCACAGCTGTGTTCTGCACGTGGTCACCAAATATCGTGTGGCACAGCTTCCGATGTTCACATAACGACGCCACTCTGCACAATGACTCATAAAGGTCCCTCCCCTTGACCGCTGCTCGCGCATCCGTGTACTGCCATCTGTTGGTGCGCTACGTACCTATTCTCGGAACTGCTTGATCGCACTACGTAAATAAGGAATTATACACCAACAACACTGAAAGTGCTATATACTAGGAATCCGAATTTATTGGCGTACAGTAGAAATCTTGTCCAGCAGCGATGCTTGCAATGATAGCGTCTCTCTAGAATTGCAACGCATTTTGAATAAATTCTTCAAATAATGCTACGTTTTCTACCACGGTACAGTGTGCCCAACTAACGTGACCTCGTTTCTTCGAATGAATGATAACATTTGCGCTTATTCATTTATTGTCTAGTCAAGTCACCGCGTTCAAATTGCTGAAGTGTTCTATTTTCCAGTTTGCAGTTAGCTGTCTACCTTCCTTGAAAAAGCCAGCTGGTTAATGTGCGAAAGCTTGGAAACTTTAATTTCTACCCTACGCCAAGAAATTCGGATTCCTAGTATAGTTATACTACTTTTAATAAAAAGGAGATAAACACCTAAATCTCAAATTCACAGAAAGGGCGGGTGAAAGCAAGGACTGTGTTCCGACTGCGTGGTAATACGGTTTGTGATGTGCGTCTAAGTAGAAACGGCCATTTGTGTGTCCTAAGAAGGAGAAACGAGGGATTAGATGAAAAGTACCATGTTCAAATTCCAGAATAAACTGAAGATACAAAGAGAGATAGGTAAACAGTTCAACTTGCAGAATACGTTATGAAATTCATTGTAGTTAACACATTTGCGTGCATTTCAAAACAAACAAATGCTTTTCTAAAATAGAAAGAATGTAGAAAGGACGGAAAATATGGTCAAGCAATTGGTAATAAGCTCAAATATTTCGCCACGATTGAATCGTGCTGGAATAAGCCTAAATGAAAAGGCAAATAAACGAAAAATTGAGTTACTTCCACAACAGCGACACGAAAGTTATTGCCCACACTAGCGACACTAAAGTGCACTGTGAGTGGTAGAAAAAATTGCTTTACTTCTGACACATTTGTGTTCTTTCTTTGGTTTGTGTGAATGTACCGTTCTTACTGTGTTTTATGACAAGGAACCACGTTTCCGGCCACGAATCGAGAAATTGGAGTCGGGGGACAGGGTCATAATATAACCAAATCTAAAAAAATAATATAAAAAGATATTTGTTTTATCTCTTTTATGTACCTAATACAGATAAAACAAAAATTTAAAAGCCAACTTGTTAGATTTTCAGAGATTTTTCGAACGACATGTCACACGACCCCTCTTTCCATTTGAAAATTTCGAGTAACCCCAGCCCCGCTCCCCATGGGGTTACCAGACCCCGGTTCTATGCCCCAAAAGTGTCCCTCTTGCCATAAAGAGAATATCTTCATTTCCTGGAAAAGCAACAAATAAAAATTTAAATAGAGTTTGGAATTTTTCGGAACTTCGGGATATCTGTGCCATACTGTATATATATATATATATTGTTGCTACACCCCGGGGCGCCAGATTATCGAATAAAAGAAAGCTTCAGGAATTTAGATGTCAGGATGTCAGGCAATGGCTGACGGCCTGGAGGTAGACATTAGAATTGCGAATAATGACTTGTGAGCTCTTTTTATCGCCGAAATCTTATGCACAGGTGAAAAGAATTTATCCTGCAATTTAGCCAATTAAAACCAAAAAATTCTGACACTCATTAATTATTCATGCAACTTCAGGACTGGCACGAGACAACAGACATTTAATCAATTAAAAATAAAACATGAAGATAATGATGAAGGCGTCTATATACAGAGGATTGTGAAGGAGGGGTGTCAAATAGACTCGCTCCTTTCGGGATAGCTCTGAGGCTGAATTTATCATTAAAGTCAATGATTATTTGTTGGCCTAAACAGTCCGGCTTTAAAAACAGTTCTCAGCCGACGAAAGTCTATTGGCTGACTCACGGAGCCAATTATTTTACAACTGGCTTGCATACATAAATTCCGTACTTACATATATGCAGTTTTTCCTCGGATATCCATGTTTGATGTATTTATATTGGAGGCGCACCTGTGTGATGACACGCCCGTTTCAGAGCATGCACTATGACCAATGGAGAGGGGAGTCGAACCCCATCTCCCACTTTCTCTCGTGCACGGCATTCACCTGCATGAAATCAGGGACGCATTTATGCGCACCAATGTCGTGGTGGAAAGAAGCCGCTGACATGATAGAAGGATCCGTTCGTCTGCTCCTCCCAGCTGATCCGTCCGTCTGTCCAAGGGTGATTAGCATACATCACCGGTCGTGCATCTCAGTCATTCGGGCTGCTGCTGGCTTTCTCTTACGTGCAATCTAGCACCAGGAAAAGAAGTATGTATCTTCCTCCCTCCTATTTCCTCGCGGTAACCTCAACCGTTCGGCCGCTCTTTGGTTAGCTGGCCGGCATCTTCGGACAGAATCTTTTCTATCCCCGCAAAAGTAAGGCGCCGCAGGATCTCCTCTGGTCCTGCTGTATCCGAGTCTAGTCCTTTTTCCTTCACGGCTTTCAACCAGACTCTTTTGTCAGCCTGAAAGCATTCGGCGCGAAAAAGAAGCTAGAAATTCCTGCCTCTGCATTCGGAATATGTGGTGGGTCCACTTCCCGAAAGTACGGAAAATACATAACTTAACTAACACTCCTTTGTCCTGCCAAGGTTCAGATTAGCAAACGCCATAAGTTTTCCGATCTACTGACACTCTTCCCAAACATCCTACCATCTCACACATACATGGCCACCCAAACTGACCGACGCGCGCTTAGGGGGCGACGCATCGCGTTCCCCACACCAGGCTAAGATTTCTCTCTTCCAAGAACAGGGACCCTTAACTCTTCTCCTCTTTTGCAATGCAGGAAAGCACTAGCTGTTAATTTTTACCCAATAACTAATGCTGTCCCCGCCTATTGCAAAACCTGCTAATCGAATTCATTACCGTACCCCAAAGTCGTAACAATATACACATGTATATATCAACTATTATCAATTTATCAATCTACTACTGGATTTCTTCCACAACTTTCTGTCTTGAGCCTGTCTCTTCCATGTCACTCCGGCATGCTATCGAATTTCTTCCATCCATCTCCCATGTGGTCTTCAGGGTCTACTCCCTTGGAATCCAGTCTAAAATTTCGGTTGCTGATCGGTGGTTCGGCAACATGTCCAACCCATTGCCATTTCAGAGATTTTACTCTGATCATGATGTCTTCCACTCTTGTCATTTTCCTTATTCACAAGTTCCTTTTCTTATCTTTCCTGGCTTCCTGGCTACACCAAGCATGCATCTCTTCAGGCTTCTTTCAGCTGTCTGTAGCCTTTGTGTTTTTTTAGTTAAGGTCTATGTCTCTGCTCCATATGTAATAACTGTAAGGATGCATTGATTAATCATTTTTCTTTTAAAACCTAATGGCATATTGCTGTTGAAAATTGTACTGTTTCTTCCAAAAATATACGTATACAATTCATTTAGCTACGAAAATTATATTCCATAATAGAGTGATCAGGAACTCTATTAAAGCCGTGAAATTATTATTTCAGTGTACACCTTACAATACACATATAAAGTAGTTTTCATGTCCATAATTAAGAAAAATAACTTTTATACCGGAAGTTGTTTTTGTTTTTTTAATAAATTATTTTATTCCTTTCAGAAAAAGGTGACATCAATTTAGAAGGATTTTCCACCACCACGGCTTGTAAACTTCATTGTTTTACACCGTAACCTACGCTAAAATTGATTTTGATTTATTCAAAACTTTTGTTTTCTTTAATTTGATTGAAATTAAAAACAAATGTGATCGTTCCATTAAAACTTGTGATGTATTTATTATTTTGTAGTAGTTGTTTAAGTAATTAGTTAATGTCCTTAGCTAACTCGTTGAGCACATAACGTACTAGGTAACTTAATTTGAAGTAAACGGCCAGGATGAAAAGAATAAGCGCTTATGTAAACTTGAACTGCCTTATTCCCCACGAAGTAGTAGCCACAAATGCGGTTTTAGTTGACAATCATCAAGTCGATATGCATCCGATGACACTTAGCAGCAAGCTCACATATTCTTCGCAAACACAAAATTCTCCATCATATATCTACAAGACGTTATTCATCGCTCCACATATACGTATATACAACACGATATCCATCTCTTCGCATTCATCTGAAACAGCCTATTCCTCTCTCTATTCTCAGCACTCTTGTCTTAGCTCTTTTTACTTTTATTTGACTCACTGTCAGCGTTGCCAAAACGTACGCGTTTTCTTAGGAACTAGCATGCCGTTCAGAAAGAACATCTCTAACAAGAAGTAATGAAATTTGCATAAGAGAAAGAGATTCAAAAGGAAGGAGTGACATTTACCTCTGTTTTTGGGCTTTCTTTTGAGTTCCTATGGTCTTAGGTAAAAAAATTGATTTCTCCCTGTTAAATATTCTCTACATTAACTCCACACACAGAGTTTCTCTCGGTGAATTTGAAGTTGAAAACACCTGACAGCGGGTCAAAGGGCAAAGTACGTTGTTAAAGCCTGCTTAAATAAGAGCTCGTGTGTGCAATTTGAGACGAGCAATGCTTCTTAAACGATTCTTGAGCAATGTTTTGTTAAGTGGTTCATGAATGATTAACGAGCCAATAGTGAGAGAAAGTTTGCTAGCTGACGTTTGTTAAGAGCAAAGAGAGATAACTGTAATTGAATGTTCGATTGAAGGAAATGTAATTTGATTCGAAGCTAAGAAGTGTTTTCTTGCAAAAGAGTGCTCCATTTGGATGAAGTGCCATAGCACCAAATAAAATGGATTACACATTGAAGTGCCATTGAATAAGAGATCCCTGCCTAGTTACGCATTGGGTCACCATTTGTCCTAATAAAGGCGGCCGCACGACGAAGTGTGGAGTCCACGAGCTTAGGAAAAGATTCTTCAAGTATCGACAGCTGTGCCTCAACGAAAGCGGACCATAATTCGCCAAGGTTCGTAGCTGATGGGAAACGTATCCAAACAGCCTCTACAACGGTATTCCTCATATGTTCGATATGGTTTTAATCCAAGCTTCTAGGTGGCCACTGAATCATTTCAAATTCACTGTAATGCTCTTGTATATATGCAAGCGTGTGGGAACTGTGAGATGGGCAATAGGGCGGAGCATAAAAAAAATTCGAATTTCGATATGCCCTAGTGCGGAAAAGTTATGTATTGCTACATAAACCAAGTGCAAAAAATTTATCGAAATTCACATAATATCTTACGGTTCCACTTTACCTTCAAAATTTCAATATTTGGGCAAAATCGTCACATTTTCATGTCCGTTGTGAGGAAAGAACAGTGTTCGTTACAGTGTGACGTATATTCTAAATTAACTTTCCTTTTAAGTTTCTTTCCCTATGTAAATCTTGAGTTTATTCTCAGTTATATTTCATTCTTAACGTGATATCTTTTCTCTCAAACGAATACGTTTGGCAACACAATTGAGGTTGACTGCACGAGACGTATGCCTGATATAAGATAAGAACTAGAGATAAAAACGACGACTAAATTGTTGAAACCGAGCGTTGTTAAAGAGAGCGTTGTAAAGAGATCGTTGTGTTGTAGAGCGTTGTGTGGAGCTGTGTGGTGTGTTTAAATGTTGATACTGTTTTGTTATGGAAGTGCTACATCCTGAATAAAGCATCTTTTCCGTAAGTTTGACTTCTGTTGTTTACATGTTTCGTCTGGCCGTTAAGGTTTAATTTAGGAATTATTTCTTCCTATGGGGATGTTTTAAATTAACGTAGAAGTACGAAAAGACTGCTACGTCATAACAGTCTTTCCGTAGTGCGCAAAAACTATCTGTTAGTACCTAAAAGATGTGTACTTCCAGGCAAATCAACTAATATCTTATGGTTCCAATTTAATGCAACAATACTCCATGTTTAAGGAAAATTGCAATACTTTCACACCTAGTGTTCACCATGTGATTTGTTTCAGAGCTGTGTTAATGTGTGCACTACTGCACTAAAAGCACAAAATATTGTGCAACTGTGCACACTGCACACGGTGCAGCTCTTCACATTTTTTATGTTTCAGAAAAATTCTAGAACTCATCATGAGGCGGTGGCTGCACAGCCAGTTATAGCGGTACCCAACCCAACCACCCATCCATTAGGGCAAATAAGTTTCCTGTTCTTTTTTAATCTTCAATTTCCTGTCCTTGATTAATTCTTACCCTGAAATCTGATTTACTTTCGAATGCTGGCATTATTTGCCATGCTTCCAACCGTATTCTAATAAATGAATCCCTTTGTTTTTCTCCGTGAACAACAGCAGATGCTTCTGTTGTAAAATTAACGCATCGCCCCACTCAATGATTGTGAAAAGGGAAGTTTTGGGTTCCCAGTCGCTTAACAATGTCCTTACAGTCACTGTTGCATAGGTTCATTATTTCATTGTCGGTTAAATGAGCAGTCAAAGGCGGTTCGCATAAGACGCATGATTGCCATCAGCTATGTCAAAATAATCATCCCCCTGAATAATTGAACTGAGAAATTTCGAATACACGGATTGCATCGCAGTTTTGTGCCCTTGCTCGAAGGATCCTACGGAAGACAAGTTCTCTGATATATTTCATCTCGTCCGTGATCATAGCCAGAAGTATTGATTCTGTATGGCCAAAATAGCCATTCCTTTGGATTACGTGGTCCAGAACGGTCTTCAAATCCTGGGTAAGATATCTGGATGTATGGATGGCCTTTCACATATTCCGTGCTCCATCATGGCAATGAGGGTGTGATCTTAGAAGTGAACCACATGGGCACATAAACTTCACAACAAATTCTTCCAGAATTTTAAGTGAATGCGAAGTACTGACAGGGCGCAAAATACGAATAGCCGTCGTTTGCTACCGTGCATGGCTCATTTTTTCGGTGCTTATGTGCCAGGCTTGACGACCACGTACGCGTTGTCACACCGTGGCTAATACCCTACAGGTATTTCTGAGACGTGTTAAGATCCCTTGCAATTCTTTCGTCACGTTCAGGAAAACCCGCTTCAATTGCTTCAAATTTTAAAACCGGTAGATTTTCGCAGCTCTCCAGCTGTTTGCCGATTTCCCCTTGAAAATGTTTTTGTGTCATTCGTTTGGCCATCCAATGTTTCCGTGCAACTGACATGTGCTCCACTGAAGAGGTTTTTGGCAGGCAAGCTGTAGAATGCGAACTGCGCTTCCTTTACATCCAGTGTTAACGGCCGTTCCGTCGCAGCCTATTACCAACAGTTTGCTTAGGTCGATATTCTTGGCATGTAAGAACTCCAGCAGGCATTTGGCAATGTCCTTTGCGGTGGAAGATGTAGGAGTGGTATGCCCACGATATTTTCTTCCCGCATAGTAACGTGTTCTTCAGTAATAGTTTTTTTTAACTGCTTTCTTTTCCTTTCTTCATACATTATGGTTTGCCTGTCAAAATATAGCCTTTTAATAACTTTACGTGCAGTCAGATTATCGTTTTGAAGCTGTTTTCTCTGGCGGGGTTTTCTCTGCCTTCTAATTTTGTGCCTACCTATAACACTTAAAGTATCTGCTTGAGTTATCATTCCCAAATCTTTCAGAAAACGCACTTGCAATGATGGCTCCATACATCAAGATATCTCACCCAAGATTTGAAGAGCGTTCTGGACCACGTAATCCAAAGGAATGGCTATTTTGGCCATCCAGAATCAATACTTCTGTCTACGATTACGGACGAGAGGAAACATCAGAGAACTTGGTTTCCGCAGGATCCTTAGAGCAAGGGCACAAAACTGCGATGCAATCCGTGTATTTGAAATTCCTTAGTTCAATTGTTCTGGGTGAGGATTATTTTGACATAACTAACTGGCAATCATGCGTGTTAAGCGAACCACCATTGAGTGCTCATTTAACCGCCAATGAAATAATGAACCTATGCAACAGTGACTGTAAGGACATTGTTAAACAACTGGGCAAGCAAAACTTCCCTTATCACAATCATTGAGTGGAGCGATGCGTTAATTTTACAACAGAAGCATATGCTGCTGTTTACGGAGAAAAACAAAGGGATTGATTTATTAGAATACGGTTGGAAGCATGGCAAATAATGCCACCATTCGAAAGTAAATCTGATTTCAGGGTAAGAATTAATAAAGAACAGAAAATTAAAGATTTAAAAAGAACAGGAAACTGATTTGCTTTAATGGATGGATGGTTGGGTTGGGCACCGGTGGAACTCGCTGTGCAGCCACCTCCTCATGATGCGTTCTGGGTTTTTTCTGAAACATAAAAAATGTGAAGAGCTACACCGCGTGCAGTGTGCACTACTGCACATTTGTAAAATACTTTGTGTTTTCAGAGCAGTAGTGCACACATTAACACAGCTCTGAAACAAATCAAATAGTGAACACTAGTTGTCAAAGTATTGCAATTTTCCTTAAACATGGAGTATTGTTGCATTAAATTGGAACCATAAGATATTAGTTGATTTGCCTGGAAAATTGTACACATCTTTTAGATATCAACAGATAGTTTTTGCGCACTACGTAAAGACTGTAACGAACACTGTTCTTTTCTCACAACGGACATGAAAATGTGACGATTTTGCCCAATTATTGAAATTTTGGAGGTAAAGTGGAACCGTAAGCTATTATTTGAATTTTGCTATTTTTTTTTTTTTTTTTTTTTTTTTTTGCACATGGTTTACGTAGCAATACGCAACTTTTCCGCACTAGGGCCTATCGAAATTGAAAAACAAAAAATTTTGAACCCCGGCCTAATGGGCAATCATCTTGCTGGAATACGCCATTGCCACTGGGATGCATGCGAGACATGAATGGCTGTAAATGGTCGGCTACATATCTGGGAGTACTCAAAGTCGACTGTACGCGTACAACAGGTCCCAAAGCATTCCAGTTGAAGACACCTAAGGGCATCCCAGCTTGTACTGTTCCAACTTGACATAAAGAGTCCATGGCTTCATGAGATTGACGCCAGAACCGCACTTTTCCGTCTGCTCGATGCAGTTGAAATCTGGATTCATCACTCCAGTCTATCCGCTTCTAATATTCTGTGGTCCAGCTTTCACCCAGGCAAGGCGTTGAGCCGGGACTCGTGCCATTAACCGTGGAATTCTTGTGGGCCGGCAGCTCCTATGGCGACTTGCAGTGGCGTAGGAACGCTTTTGATTTAGGGAGGTACAAGCTCATGAACCTTACATCTCAAGGATTAACCCATCTATGGATGACCCCCTCCAATTTTTTTTTGGGGGGTAGTACATTAGAATTTTTATAAAATGCGTATCATCATCATTGTCAACCATTATCAATCCACTGCTGGACGAAGGTCTCCCCAAGTTTCCTCCACAACGGTCTGTCTTGTGCCAGTCTCCTCCATGTCACTAACGCATACTTTCGAATTTCATCCACCCATCTTCCATGTGGTCTTCTTCTGGGTCTTTTCCTGTCCCTTGGAATCCAATCTAAAATTTCGGCTGTCCATCGATGGTCTGTTCTCCTGGCAGTATGTCCAGCCCATTGCCATTTCAGGGATTTAACTCTGATCATGATGTCTTCCACTCTTGTCATTTTCGGATCCACGTGTTCCTCTTCTTATCTCTCCTGGTTACACCAAGCATGCACCTCTCCATGCTGCTTTGAGTTGTCTGCAGCCTTTGTATGTCTCTTTTAGCTAAGGTCCACGTCTCTGCACCATACGTAAGCACTGGAAGGATGCATTGATCAAACACTTTTCTTTTAAGACATAATGGCATATTGCTCTTGAAAATTATGCTGTTTCTTCCAAGAGCTCTCCAGGCAAGTTTTGTACGCCGATTAATTTCTTCACCAATGTGACCCTCACTTGATATCTGCTGTCCAAGATAAACGTACGTGTCTGTTATCTCCAGCTTTTCTCCATCAATCGATAAATCTTCATTTCTTGTAAAAGCATTGTACATCACTTTTGTCTTCTGAAAGTTCATTTTTAATCCCACTTCTTTACTCTTGTCAGCAAGTTCCTGGATCATACTCTGTAGCTCTGATGGGGTAGTTGCAAAAATGACTATGTCATCAGCAAAACGAAGGTGGGTTAGATAATCTCCATTAATCTTTATCCCTTTGTTTTCCCAGTTCAGTGATTGAAAGACATTTTCCAATGTGGCATTAAAGAGCTTCGGAGATATGGTGTCACCTTGTCTCACTCCTTTTCCAATTTTTATGTGTGTTGTATTTTTCAAACAGCTAAATCTTTGCACTTGCATTTTCATAGATGTTATTAATAATATTAATGTATGCATCTTCAATACCGCAGGATTTCAGAGCCATTGCAACTGCTGATGGTTTCACCGAATCAAAGGCTTTTTCATAATCGATAAAAGCCATGCACAATGGAAGCTCATATTCCCTCGCTCTTCTAATTAGTTCTCTCAGTACGTGGATATGATCTATTGTGCTGTAGCCACTCCTGAATCCAGCTTGTTCTCTCGGTTGAGCCATGTCCAGTGTCACCTTCAAGCGGTGTGAAAGAACTTTAGTGAAGATTTTATAAACCACTGATAGGAGGCTGATAGGTCTGTAGTTCCTGAGATCCTCAGTGTCACCTTTTTTATGTAGCAAGATCATTGTAGCGTTGTTCCAATCCTCAGGAATTTTCCCTTCATTAAGGCATCGAGTGAAAATTTGGGCGAGTACTGTTTCGATTTCTCCACTTGCTTCTTGTATGATGTCTATAGTAATTCCATCTTCTCCTGGAGCTTTTCCACGCTTCATGTTCTTGATTGCATGTGCAACTTCTGCTGGAAGGACTGGAAGAACTGTGGTACTGGTACCTTTCATGATGTCTGGAGTACATGTATCATATCTTTCATATAATTTGGAGTAGAAATCTTTCACTCTTGTCAAAATTTCGCCTCTATTTCTTGTTACAGAACCATCTTCTTTTCTCAGTGCCATAATCTGTTTTTTCCCTTACTGAGATGTCCCTTTGCTATCTTTAGGCTTTGGTTGTTTTCAATTGCTTTCCTTACTAGTTCACAGTTGAATTTCCTTACGTCTTCAGTGATACTTTATCGTACTGTCTTGCATAGCTCTATATATTCCACTTTGGAAGTCACATCTTCTTTAGTTGTCCTCATCACTCTTCTTTTTTGCATCAACATTTTGGTTTTCCTGATAATTTGTTCACATGCAATTTGTTCTTAGACCCAGCTAATTTTGTTGCTGTTTCCATAAGAGCTTTGGTTACTTATCTGTTAACTTCAGAAATATCCACTTCTTCCGATGTTAGGCCTTCTAAAGCAGAGAATCTGTTCTTCAGTTCCAATTTGAAGGTATTATGGTGTTTTAAGGTTGGTTATGTCAATACATTTTGTTTGTCTTATGAGCTTGCTACGTTCGAGTTTAGTGTTGAGGTGCATATTACATCTCACCAATCTATGGTCACTGCCTGTGTTGAGGTGCATCTTACATCTCACCAATCTATGGTCACTGCCTGTGTTGAACTTGTTTAGCACACTGCAGTCTTCTATGACGAATTTTTTGTTACACATAATAAAATCAATTTCACTTGTCGTCCCATTTGGATGTCTCCATGTCCATTTCCTGTGTGGCTTTTTCTTGAAAAAGGAGTTCAAGATGAAAAACCCTTCTGCCTCTGCAAACTCTACGAGAGTATTTCCACGCTGGTTTCTGTTGCCGTGACCGAATTTACCTACTGACGTTTCATTCTGTTGCCGTTGCCCTATTTTTGCATTGAAATCTCCCATGATTATCTTCAAGTGCTGCTTACCTTTATTATTTAGATCACGAATTTCCTCATAAAATTCTTCAATTTCTTCTTCAGCATGACTTGTGGTGGGTGCATAAGTTTGAATAATCTGAGCCTGGTATCTTCTCGAGTTGGATAACAAGTCGTGCAGCTCTGTCAGAGGAACTTTCAACTTCTACAACTTTATCCTTCAGTTTCTTGTTTATTATAAATCCAACACCACTAGTTCTGCCAGTATCTGTCCCACGATAGTAGAAGAGATGTCCACTTTTCAGTTCAATGAGATCTTCTCCTTTTCTCCTTACCTCACTTAGCCCGACGATGTCCCACTTGATCCTTTGTAGTTCCTCTTCCAATTCAAGAAGCCTTGAATCAGAAGATAGGGAGCGTCCGTTGTACGTAGCCAAGGTCAGCATCAGATGGCAGCCTAGTCCGGTCCTCCGGGGATTCTTAGCACCCTCTGCCTTCATGTCGCACTGGCCGCTGCCTTGGCCAGGTACATTCCAGCTGCCGGAGACTGAGGGCCAAGATTTAATGCGTATACTGATCAGGAATTCATCCGAATGAACATTGTTATCATCATATTATTATTAATTATTACCATTATTATTTTATTGCTGACAAAAAGTTCACATTATTAATTTCTTATCAGAAAATGAATGGAGAAGGGTTTTTTGTGTTCTATCTCTTGTTAATTTTTGTACTTTTTTTTTCCATTAAAATATTGAGCAGGGACAAGTCAACATTAGGATGAATTTCTGTCAGCAGGGTTTGGAAAAGAGGGATTTCTCAGGAAATGTTATATAACTCTTTACAAGAACGAATTAAATTTCTTATCATTTTTGTTTACGTTAATAAAGTAAAACCGCAGTAAGATAAAAACTGCTCTACCCGCGAAGATAGTACCATTGAAGCATTATGAAGTCTATATTAAAAACTTTGAACGATACATAGGCTGACAATTGATGTAAAAAGCACATTGGTCTGGTGCAAAGCTAAATGATGGCGGAGATATCGAGGAATTGGAGTTCTATGAGTGGTATGTGAAATCCGTAATGCACTTGTTGTATTGCTACAGATCTTAAGACAGAAAACAATTTTAGTGCCGGGGCTGCAGGCGCTGAAATGACACTCCGTTTCAACCCATCGCAATGTCATTAGCTGTAGGTGACTGGCAGGTGTCATAATATCGGCGCCTTTCTTCTGCTCAAGCTGGCGGTCGTTTGAACTCGTTTCCCTGCAGAACTAATTTGCTGGTGTTTCCCAGATGGTTAGCCAGTTTTTGGTGGATGAAAAACCTTCCACTACAAGCTTCGGGTATAAAAAAACAAACAAATGACCCGTGATATTTCTTTAAAAAAAAAGAGAATAAAAAAAAAATAAGTAGCATATAAATTTTACAGTTCACTCTTTATGAATGATTGGTTTGTGTTTGCTCATATCTGGGGGGTACAGTAGATATTAATGTACCCCTCTCCAAAATTTGGGGAGGGGTACATTAATTAATCCCCCCCCTCGTTCCTACGCTACTGGCGGCATGTTCCACTGTTCAAATCGGTGGTGATTTATGATATTGCCTTGCCGCTATGAATTTCAGCAATGCAGCCCAAACGACGTGCGTGCACCACGAGCTGTTAAGTTTGGAACAACGCTGTAATTAATTCGGGAGTTTCTTCTTTTGCCAGAATTTTCGTATTCCCGGAACACTCAGGACACTGGACCACGAGAAAAACCCCCAGTGTGTTGACGACTCTTGAGATGGACTTATCCTGTCAGCACCTACAATCTACCCTCTGTCAAAAGAATCCAAATCACGCATCTTACTCATCACGCCTGTAATCGATAACTGTTGTGAAACAGTTATCGATTACATGCGTGATGAGGCACGCAGGATAATACGGGAGTAGCAACCAAGTATTTGAATAACTTCTGTTATCTCTGATTCAATGGCAGTTCAGTGTATGTCAGTCCAGTTCATTTATACATTAATCTGAAAGTGCATGTTTTGTATAAATAAGTCTTTAAGCTTCAACGAGCAGTGAAGTTACACGGGTTTTACAGAGAAGCCAATTCATTAAGTTAATCTTTTGAGATCTAAGCTTCAGTTGTTTTGCAGTGAAGAGAAGTTAACGTTAAAGATTCGAATCACGAACCGGAATTAAACATTTTAAAGGATAAATTAATGGTATACCTATACCGATGAGCAATTACATTATGACCACTTACGTAATAAGCAGTAGGACCCCTTTAACCTGCAAAACAGCGGCCACTCGGCGACGCACCAATTCGATGAGGTGGCGATAGGTATCCCGGGGTATCTGCTACCATAATGTCTGCAGCAGGTCTTAAAGTTCCTGTACATTTCGGGGTGATGGTGATTTAGCGCGAACCCGCTTTTCCAAGTCGAACCACAAATGTTCGATTGGGTTCATGTCAGGTGAATTTGGAGGCCATGGTATTAACAGAAAGTCACCAGCATGTTCCTTGAACCACTCATTGACGATTCTGGCAGTGTGGCATGAAGCATTATCCTGTTCGTAGTGGCCATAACCGGCAGGGAACACAATTGCCATGAATGGGTGAACTTGGTCCGCAGCGATGTTAAGATACCTGACAGCTGTCAGGGTTTGTGCTATTGGGATAATGGAGTTTAAAGTGCCCCAAGAAAACATCGCGCACAGCATAACACCGCCGCCGGCCTGTTTCCGCCCAAAGAGCATGCAGGTGCCATATCTCCGTTGGTAATCGGCGTGTCCGCGCTCGGCCATCTACGTGATGCACCAGGAATCTTGATTCGTCAGACCAGGCCACTTTCTTCAGATCAACCATGGTCCAAACTCGATAATCTTGGGCCCACTTCATGCGTTGTTGGCGATGACGTCCAGTGAGCGTGTGGACCCATCTAGGTTTTTGGCTACGCGGGCCCATGAGCAGAAGTCTGTGATGAACTGTGTGCTGTGACACATTGCCCTGTTCACCACTGTTGTAGCTGCGGGTGAGTTGTTGCCCTGCGGCCCGGAGGTCGCTGTGAACAATGCGCGACAGTCTCCGCTCCCTTTTGGCATCAATGAGCTGCGGAAGACACACGACTGGACGACGGTTCGTCGGTTGGCTATTTGTGCACCACTTTTGATGCGTATTCACTACATCGGCACGTAAACAACCCACAAGCCGCGCAGTTTCCGAGATCGTAATTCCGAGGCGCCGAACCATCACAAGTTTTCCTATATCGAACTCCAATAAATCGGCAGCTGTTCCTATTCTGACTCCGAACACTCTACTATCCGAAAGCCGGTCCTCGGGTTGTATATATACTGCTCTGTGAGCTTCACCTGCGCCACCGTTTGGTCTCCAGGTGTGCTCATTTCTCTAGGCTGGGGGTGGTCATAATGCAATGGTTCATCGGTGTATGTAATCAGTACTGATGAAAAAAATAATTTTTAGTTGCTTTAGAAACGTATCAGACGTGTCATCAGTAAAAAAAAGCTCAGAAAAAGTGAAGTTTATGTACGGTAACAAAGAGTTTTCGTACAGAATTAATTTCAAAAAGCTTCATAATGAGTTTTGTAAAAAAAAAGCATCAGTCATAAAAACAAATACCACCGTCTATGTACGATATTTAATTAAAAGATGAAATCTATTTACAAGTTAAAACTCCACTAGCACTTTCGGGGTAACACTTACCCTGTCATCACGTGGAACAGAGAGGTTAATGCAGTACTCGCGCAATCTTATATAGGAGCGCAGCAATGCACCATGGTATAGTTCTCAAGCGTCACAAGGTGTAAAATACGAACTTCCACGCACAAATGTGCGGAATGATACATTGACACTTAATGACTTGAGCGTGTGGTGAGTGATGTGGGGGAGTAGCGTGAGAGATATTGAAGGAGTAGGACATGCCGAGCTTTGGCTAAGACAACAAGTTCAGTTTGTACCGCGGAGTATATACCAGTTTATGTTTTTGTGTGAAACAGAAATGTAATAAATGTTCTGTGTTGTTATCAAGTGTCTGTGATGTTACAGACAAAGAAAGAAGTGGAGGCACCGACGAGATCCGAGCTTCGGCGGCGTTTTTAGAACCGTGGGAATCGATGAGTTGAAAAATCTTCAAGCGTGAGAACGAACCGACGCGACAGGGATATTTTTTTCTTCCTCTTTGTTATGGGAAGAACAAAGGATGGTGACTATTGTTTTTCGAAATTAGTTCGTGAAAAAAACAAGTTCTGTATCGGATTTGCACTTACGTTAGATGTTTATGTATGTACTGTTTTTGTTGTTGTTCTTAGAGAATTATCCAAAGGAATGAGATATCAAAGCAAGCTTTTTAGAAGTTTCCGGGAACGGAATTAAATAGAAGGAAATAATTTCTGTCAAGAAATAGTACATTCAGATTACCTGCTTGAGCCTAAAGTATAGGTAAATGTAGAATATTGTTGTAAACAATATCTGTAAACGTATACACAAATACGATAGTAAATAAACATTGGGTACACGTAGAACTTGTCTAAATTCGGCATTGTTGAAATGGCTTTCTTAGGAAGAGCTCGCAAAGAAGATCTTCTGCAGTTGGCGGAAGAATTGGGTATAGAAGTTACGCCAAATATCAAAATTCTGGATTTAAAAAATAAAATTGTCAACTTTGAAGATTATGAAGAAGATTTCGTGAAAGAACTTTTGGCAGGTATAAAAGAGTGTAGAGAAACAGAAAGACAAATGGAATTTGAGCTTGAAAAACGTAGACAAACAGAAAGTCAAATGGAATTGGAGCTTGAAAAATGTAGACAAACAGGAAGACAAATGGAATTTGAGCTTGAAAAACTCAGAATAGAAGCTGGACGTCAGCCGCAGGGAGGCAGTTTGGAGCAAAATGGAAATGCTCATAAACCGAGATTAGAACTTCGTCGTTTGATGAAAACATTTGACCCAAAATACAGTGATATAAGTATTTACTTAGTTTTATTTGAAAGGCAAGAACAACAAGCAGAAATAAAAAGGGAAGATTGGGTCGCGAATTTGATAGGACTTTTGCCCTATGAAATATCACAATTGATTGCCAGAGAAAATGTGGAAGATGCTAAAAACTATGAATATGTTAAAAGGTTACTTCTTAAAAGATATCAGTTAAGTCCAGAGAAATTTAGATTGAAATTTATACAACACATGCGTACATCAGAGAAGACCTGGATAGATTTCGCCTTTGAGTTAGAAAATTATTTTAATGAATGGATTTCAGAACTTAAAATAGGCGATTTTGAAGGGTTAAGAAATTAATGATCACAGATCAATTGAAGCGGAGAGTGCCTATAGAAATAAGCGAGCATTATATTGATAAATGGTCAAATATTGTCTCACCTTCAGATCTGGCTGATATGGTGGACAATTATGAAAGTGTAAGAGGAGGAACCAATAAAAATTCGTCGACTGAATTTTGTGCTTCAAAGAAAATGCAAGGAAGTGAGAAAAAAACTAGAGATAACTATGATCGGGGAAATTTTATGAAGAATGGATTTTATAACGAAAATTATGTTAAGTCAGATGTAGTACAAAGGTGGTCAAATCGGAATGTATCTCAGAATGAAGAAAAGTATGATCGCAGGCGGAAGATTCAATGTTACGAGTGTGGATCTCATGATCACATTCGACCTCAGTGTCCTAAGCTAAAATCACAGAACTCAGGAAGCGTAAATAGAATCAGAGAGGAAACTGAAGGGGATCTCTTGGCACCCCATACCTTTGAAGGAAATATAAATGGAGTTACCACGCCTATTCTCCGGGATACAGGTTCATCAGTTGATATCATTTGTCAACAGTATGTATCGCCAGGTGAGTTTACTGGAGAACATGTGTGGGTACAGCATCTTCTGGATGAACAAAAGGTTTGTTTACCATTGGCAGAAGTTGAACTACAATGTGAATTAGGTCATATTGTAACTAAGGCTGCAGTGATTAGGAAGTCGCAAGATCAAGGTAGATATTTACTTGGAAATAAGACTGCCGCTTTGTTAAAAAATGTTGATATGGAGCGGCCACTTAATTCAGAACAGGTAAATGTTGTATTTACTCGGTATCAAGAAAACAGAAACGAAACAACGAAGAGAGAAATTCAGTAAAGAATGATTCAGGGAAGAAAGAAAAACAAGCCCTTGAAGGAGAGGCTGTGGGTTCTGAAGAATCAGATGAATTAGAAGAAGAAATTCTGCCACTGAGGCATGATGAAGATAAAGCCATGTTAGAGTTGGTAAAAATGGATTCGAAAAGTTTCAGGGAAGATCAACGGCAAAGTTTGGAATTGAGAAAAATTCTCAAAGAAATAGAGAAAACAGATTTTAAAAAGGCAAATGGTTATGCTGTACTAAGAAATGGGATGTTGGTGAAAAAGAAGATCAACAAGATTGGCGAAGAGGAAGATCTTATAGTTGTTCCAGAACAATATAGAGAACAAATAAAAAAACATGTGTCATGAGGGAACTTCGGGGCATTTAGGAGTGACAAAAACCAAAGACAGACTAGCGAAGTATTTTTATTGCCCTAACTGTTATAAAGACATTGAAGAATTTGTAAAATCTTGTGATTCATGCCAACGTGCTGGAAAAGCTGGGGACAAAAAGAAAGCACCTTTGAAAATAGTTGCAATTATTCCCGAAATTTTTACAAAGATCAACGTTGATGCCTGTGGGCCTTTTCCCGAGACTTCAAGCGGAAATAGATAAATAATTACAGCTATGTGTTTGTCATGCAAATATCCAGATGAGGTACCAGTCCCAGACATAGGATCCAAGTCGGTAGTTGACCCTTTGTTACACATTTTTAGCCGCATGGGATTTCCGAAAGAAATTCAAGCTGATCAAGGAGCCAGTTTTGTAAGCATTTTGACACTAGAATTTCTGGAGCGGTTTGGAATAAAAGTTACTCATAGTTCTGTATATCATCCCCAAAGTAATCCGGTAGAACGATTCCATCGAACTATTAAAAGGATGTTGAGAGTTTTATGTCTTGAGTCTGCTCCGGATTGGGAGAAACAGTTACCGGCGGCTCTGTTTGCTTTGAGAACTGTGACACATGAAAGCACAGGGTTTACGCCTGCTGAATTGGTGCATGGAAAAAATTTGAGGACGCAAATGACACTATTGTATGAAAAATGGATGGGTCATCCTGAAGAAGAAAACTATGTCACTGAATATGTATTTGAGTTAATAAATGGCTCAATTGAAAAGAAAATATTAGTATGACAGAAATGCGGTAAAACGTGAATTTCAAGAAGGAGATTTAGTATTGGTTTTTGTTACCTGCAGGCCAAATAAGTTAGCGGAACAGTGGAAAGGACCAGGGAAAATTGAGAAAAAAATTTCAGAGACTAATTATGTAGTAAGCTTTGAAGGTAAAAATGTAAAGCATCAAGTATATCACATTAACATGCTGAAACCATATCATGAACGACCAGAATTTGTGAACTTATTGCCCGATTGTGAAAATGGTGAAATGGATTTAGAGATTAAATTTCCGCAAGTTGAAAAAAATCCAAATATATTTAACTTCTGTGATATTGAGGAGAACAGTAAACTTCGAGAGCGCCTAAATGGCCAACAAATTCAGGATCTGAAAAAACTATTATGTCATTACTTGAAAATGTTTTCTAATATTCCAGGGAAGACTCATTTGGTCGAACATGATATCGAGCTAGCTAGTAATGCTATTGTAAGAGTTAAGCCTTACAGAATGTCGCCCAGGCAGATAAATATTCTTAAAGCCGAGATAGATAAAATGCTGCAGTACAAGATTATAGAAGTTGGTGAATCAGACTATACATCACCCATGATTTTGGTAGAAGTGCCCGGAAGAGATCCACGCCCATGTATTGATTACAGGCGATTGAATGAAGTGACAAGGACCCAGTTCTATCCATTGCCCAACATAGAAGAAAGAGTCGAAAAGGTTTCTGGAGCGAAGTATATTACAATATTAGATTTAACAAATGGGTACTGGCAAATCCCACTAAGTGCTAGAGCTCAACGATTGGCAGCGTTTGTGACTACTTTTGGAACGTATCGACCCTTAAAGGTGCCATTTGGCCTTAAGAACGCCCCTTATTTCTTTAGCAAAATGATGTCGGAACTTTTGAGAGGCTGCGAAGAGTTTGCCGTACCATATCTAGATGATGTTGCTATTTTTTTCCGAAAACTGGGGGGATCATTTGATACAACTTGAAGAAGTGCTACAGCGGTTGCAGAGGGCTTCCTTGACCATAAAACCTTCTAAATGTAAGTTTGCTCAAGATCACGTCTTGGATTTTGGTCATATTTTTGGACAAGGATATCGGAAACCAGCGGAACGAAAGGTTCAGGCCATACAAAATTTTCCTACGCCAAAGAACAAGACGCAAGTAAGATCTTTCTTAGGCCTGGCAGCAGATATATTCCAATGTTTTCTTCGATAGCAGCTCCCTTGACAGACATCTTGAAGGGTAAAAATCGTAAAGAGGAAATTATATGGTCAGAACAATGTGAGAAAGCTTTTGTGTAACTAAAAAAATCTTTATCTAGTTTTCCTGTTCTGTATGCCCCTGACTATGAACGTAGATTTATTCTACAAACTGATGCTTCAGATCAAGGAATGGGAGTCGTCCTCTCGCAAGAACAAGAAGATGGCGCTGAACATCCTGTATTCTATCTAAGCAGAAAACTTTCGACAGTAGAGAAGACATACAGTACCAGTGAAAAAGAATGTGCCGCCATTATATTTGCGGTACTGAAACTGAAATGCTACCTGGATGCAGGCCCTGATTTACGGGCGGGCACACGGGGCGCGTTCCCAGGGCCCCCGATTTTGGGGGCCCCCAAATTTGAATTAAATGTGTACTTAGTTAATGGGAATTTTGTGTGTCTATATTCAAAATTTATTATTTTTACTTTTGCATGCTCATGAGTCATGTGTTTATAGATGTGGTATTTACACACAGTGAGTTTGAGTTTCGAATTTCACGTAAACACGTGGCCATTAATGAGTTTCAGTGGTTTAATAACCTTCAGGTGGCCATTGAGAAGGAGGATCGCTTCCATTGATTCACGTGCCTTTTCTTGCTTTTCCGAACGCACCTAAACTCTACTGATCCTTCAACTTCCTGCACACTGCTTGTCGTTGTCGTAACTGTAACTACGAAGGCTTGGTTGTATTTTGCGTTGCGTTTCTTGTAGTCTGATGGAATGTTGACTATTTGTTAATTTTATATATAATCAAATTTAGTTAGTTGTAACAATATATTTAAGTTGAATTATTTAACTTAAATTATGTCAAAACGTACATATTTATCAGGCAGTGCTAAACGGAAAGCCAAACAATTGAAACTGAAGGATGATGACCTGCAGCATGGTAGCATTGAACGTTTTGCCATTAAAAAATTGGATATTTCACTTGGTCCCAAACGTTCTACAAATTCATCTAATTTTACTACTGGTGAGTCTCTTGAGTGTAATTTGTCTTTGGAAGCCAGTAATCTGACTTCAGAATCATCTAACATCACAGATGCTCCTAATTTGGGAAATCTTTTGAATTCATCTGATGAAGAGAGCACAAGTTCCACAATGAATGCAGTGGATCCTGCCTTATGGGGAGAAATTACAGAAGAAATGCGCGAATGCTTTTTGAGCGATCCACCAGTCCAAGATTTGAAGTTGCTGGCATTCACAGGGAAGGATATCTGTGGTAAAAAACGTTTTCTAACAGAAGGTAATTTTTTCAGAATAAAAAAATAATAATGAGAAGGTAAAATGCGACTGGCTTCTTTTATCTCCATCAACTTGTTTACTATTCTGCTGGATATGCAAATTGTATGCTAGGAGCACTACAGCATTAGGATCCACAGTTTTTTCTGACTGGAAGCATGCAAGTGAACGTCTTACAGAGCATGAAAATTCACACATACACAGGCAAGCAGTATGTGACTATTCATCACGCATGAATGCTTCTGCACGCATTGACTGTCAGATAGTTATGCAGTATCGGAATGAATCCAAGTACTGGCAAGATGTTTTGCATAGAGTTGTTGCAACAGTTAAGTATCTCTCAGTTCGTGGGTTGCCAATGTATGGTGATGATGAAACAATTGGATCAGTTCAGAATGGAAATTTCCTGGGCTGCTTAGAATTAATTGCAGAATTTGATCCATTCTTAGCTCAACACTTGGAAAAATGTGGGAACCCAGGAAGTGGTAACACCAGTTACTTATCTTCAACATGTGTGGATGAATTTGTTGAATTAATGGCTGTACGTGTTTTTAATGCCATCACTGATGAAATAAAAATGTCAAAATATTTTTCTGTCATAGTTGACTCTACTCCGGACATTACACACATAGATCAACTGGCTTTTATCATAAGGTATGTCAACAAAGATTGTGAAGCAAAAGAACGGTTTTTGACATTTATTCCATTCCATGGACATACTGCAGAAAATAATACAAATGCCATGATATCTTTACTATAGGAGGCTGGCCTGGATATTATGAATGTCAGAGGCCAATGCTATGACAATGCCAGCAACATGTCTGGGAAGTATTCTGGTGTTCAAACACGCATTAGGGAAATCAATCCACTAGCGGAATATGTGCCATGTTCTGCTCACACTTTAAATTTAGTTGGTGTGAATAGCATAGATCGTTGTGGTAAAGTTCTCTCTTTTTTCACATTTTTGAAAAAACTCTATACTTTTTTCTGCATCAACTCACCGTTGGAAGATGCTTCAGGAGAAAGTCCAGGAAGCACATGGAAATTCATCACTCACACTGAAGAGTCGGTCAGTTACCAGATGGTGTGCAGATGCTGCAGCTACACGAACAGTGAGGAAAAATTATCGTGAAATAGAGAACGTTTTAGTATTTCTATCAGAAAATGTAGATGATTCTCCACTGACAAGAGATGAAGCAAAATCACTGCTGAAGAAAATGCGAAGAATGGAAATATCGATCAGCACAGTAGTTTGGGACACAATACTTCAGAGATTAAACTCTGCAAATCAAACTTGCCAGAATCCAAAAGGAAATATTTCTGAAGTACCTAAAAATTTTCCAGTCGTTAATTGAATTCATTCAGTTCGTGAGGGAAAATTTTGAAGTCTATGAAGAGGAAGCTAAAACATTAGTGTCTGAAAATGTGCAATACCATGGTCATGATTCCTGAAGAAAGAAGGTGCCCAAGAATAAACACCTAGATGAATGTAACATTGAACATATAGAACTCAGTGCAAGGGATATATTTAGAACTCAAGTTTATTATGTGCTTTGTGATGCTTTAGTCACTCAGCTTTCAAGCAGGAAAAGTGCTTATGAAAATATAATGAGAAAATTTGAATTTTTTACAAAAAAATCAAGATCTGAAATTTTTGAAGGGGCAAAAGCATTGCAGGAATACTATAACAATGACCTTGACGACCAGTTTGCAGATGATTTTTTGCAATTCTCCTCAATGATGGGGGAGCATGCAACTATTCCCCAGTTGCTGCAAACTTTGAAGATAAACAATTTAGAAGCCACATTTCCGAACACTGAGACTGCACTTAGAATGTTCATGACGTTACCTATTTCAAATTGTACAAGTGAGAGATCATTTTCTTTGCTGAAAAGACTTAAAAATCCCTTACGATCAACCATGCGACAAACGAAACTGGCATCATTAGCTCTGCTGTCTTTGGAGACTGATGTGACACAGTCTTTAAATTATGATTCTCTGATACATGACTTTGCATCTAGGAAATGTAGAAGAAAAATATTCAACCCAACTGTTTCCTCCTGATATAGGAGGTAAATTTTCAGTTGTTTTTATTCATTCCTAAAAATAAAGAATAGTAACCGAGTTATTACAAATAAAAAGATCTGGTGCCCAAACACAGCACTTTGTCATCGTATTGTCAGTTTTGTTTGACATTGGACAATTTATACATTCATGTCATTATGTGCTCATCAGATTTTGGTAAAAATTGGGTAAATGTGTAGTTTAGCGTGGTAAATTATTTGGTCGGAAAAGTTGTAAAATTTCTAAAAAGTGTGACGTACAGATTCTAAAATATGCAATTTAAGGGAAATGGTGAAAAAATTTCATCGTTAGAATGAATATTAAAAATGTTTACCGAAAAATTTGAACTCCAAGTATGACGAGTCAGCAGATGCTGCGGGAGGCCTTAAACAACGCTGAGGCGTTGACATGAAGCTGTGCTCCGTTGAAAGGAAGGATCGCTGCAGCCAGGACATTCACGGGCGGAATAGTACAACAGGAACTGGATACGCTGTTGTCAGGAAAGAGTGTAGTGCTACGCTACAGAAAATAGTTAATTTCGGTGTCAGTTCTTGACATCGCAATCGGACAGTTTCTTGTTTTTTTCACATGGGATTCTTTGATGCTGAATGTATGAACTCATTTTTCCGTGGAAGCTTTTTATTTTTTTATTTAGTAATCAAACTTTCACTTTTAAACTTGCCATCTAACTTCCGTTAGAGAGAATGCGACACTTACTCTAACGCTTTTCTAGAAACAAGAAAGGCATGTGCAGACTTACTATTTCGTATCACGGAATTAGATGCCAAAGAACGAAAACAGTCTCTGCATGCTTCTTTAAAAAGTGAGACAGAAATTACAAACTACATTCTTTAGCGTAGCAGTATATTCTGTTACTCTTTCATGACAAGAGTGTACCTGATTCCTGTTGTACTCTTCTGCCCATGAATTCCCAGCCGCAGCAAACCTTCCTTTCAACGAAGCAAAGCTTCAGGTCGTCGCCGCAGCGTGCGTTTACTCATCCTACCTGGACTACGGAGGTAAGTTTTTCGGTAAACATCTTTAATATGCTTTTTTTTTTTTTTAATTTTACAACTTTTCTGACCAAATAATTTAGGACGCCGAAGTACAACACATTTACCAAAAATTGAACCGGACTAGGTGTTCCCCTCGGCTTTTCAGATTATTATTATTGTTTTTTTTTTTGTTTTTTTTGTGTGTAACTCAGACTTTTCCTCATCAACACAAAATTTTATGTTTTGCAGTTTTCTGATATATTGATCATGATGCGCTGATTTAATCTTGGTAGAAACCGGGAAGTAGGAGTTCCCATAGCACTTTTTTAATTTTTTATGCAGCTTCACATCTCTATTTATGAGGAAGTCCAGTGGAGGTCACCATGGATTTTTTTTTCTTGTTTTAGTTCACATTTTTTGTTGGATGCATTGTTCTCATGTTCTAGACGCAAGAATCAGTACATTGCAAGACCACAATATTCACTAAAATTAAGATGTCCATCCATTTTGTCATAGATATATTGTTATAGTTAGAGTCTATGGGGGTCATTAACACCACAAACTACTGATCAACCAGTTGTCCCCGCACAGCCAGAGTTGTATAAAAATAAAATGTATCTGCGTACACAGCTATTGAAACAGAAAACTCGCTGCCAACCCGCAAACCATGATAACAATAGAATAAGATAATTTAAAGGAAAATTAATAAGACAAATAATTATTAGAACATTACAGATTCCAATGAGGACAAAATAAGTACATTCCAATTGAATGTGCAGCAATGTGTGTAAAATGGACTTTTATGGCAAAATATTAAAATATTGGATTACGAACCTCATAAAAACAAGAGATTAATTAAAGAAAGTTTTTATATCCAGAAAAACAATTCTATCAGTGAACCTTCAAACATTATAAATATGATTTTCAACAAGTTAATTCAAAAATACTGGACTTACAAAATGCATAAGGAAATATTTTTATTTAATTGGCAGCTGAAAGAGGAACCTGGCAATAAAATTTAAATCCTGTGTAAACAAAACTTTTAGTACAGTTCGTATACATTGAGAACAGGCCTTTAAAAACCAAAAGAACTCAGAAGATGTGAAAAATAATTAAGTTCTTCAGTTAAAATAGAATTAAGTATATTAATCTGAGTAAAGCGTTGAGTAAGTGTTTTAATTGCTGTATATAGGTCTAACATTTTTATTTTTTTAATCTACATGCAAAAACTATCTGCAAACCTGTTAATGATTTGGAAACTATCAGCGTACGCATGTACGTCTACATTCTGCTACTCTGCACACAGTGACTATTATTTGGTCGATAGAGAATAAGGAGGGGGACCCCGGAAATGTTTTGTGCCCTGGGCCTCGCATGTAGTAAATCGGGCCCTGCCTGGATGGTCAAAATTTCCTCATACAAACTGATCATAACCCTCTCGTTTGGTTACGCACCAACGCAAGTTCAAATGCTCGTCTGATGAGATGGGCCCTTGCTTTACAAGCATATGATTTTGTTATAATTCATCGATCAGGGAACTATGCACAAAAATGCAGATGGACTGAACAGGATTCCAAATTTAGATGATCCACCTTGATCATGCTATGTGTCTGCTAGTGAAAACATTTTTTTTTTTTTTTTGTGATATATAATACATAGAAATTGTTGGAAAACACGTAAAGATAATTGTTAAATTAACTCATATATTTCTCTTTGTAAATGGATTATGACTCATTATGTGAACTATGACTATTGTATTGTAAAATGACAAGAACTTTTTACCACTGGAAAAAGTTCCTCTGGAGTGAGGAGGGGTTGTAAAGGACGACTTCCACGCACAAAAGTGCGGAAGGATACATTGACATTTAATGACTTGAGCGTGTGGTAAGTGATGTGGGGGAGTTGCGTGAGAGATATTGAAGGAGTAGGACATGCCCAGCTTTGGCTAAGACAACAAGTTCAGTTTGTACCGCGGAGTGTATACCAGTTTATGTTTTTGTGTGAAATAGAAATGTAATAAATGTTCTGTGTTGTTATCAAGTGTCTGTGATGTTACAAAGGTTAAGATGGTGCCATCGCAGCCGAGCAATAAATAAAAGTCGGAAATTGTATCTATTGCTCGGTTGCGATGGCAACATCTTAACCTTGTGACGTTTGAGAACCATAGTGCATTGTTGCGCTCCTATATAAGATTACGCGAGTACTGCATTAACCTCTCTGTTCCACGTGATGACGCGGTAAGTGTTACCCCGAAAGTGCTAGTGGAGGTTTTAACTTGTAAATAGATTTCATCTTGTAATTAAATATCGTACATAGACGGTGGTATTTGTTTTTATGACATATTGTACGAATTGTGCTTTTTCTAAAAATATCAGTACTTGTGCGAATAAAAAGCTTCAAAAGGTGAAACGGCTTTTGGATGGTACTCTTTTGGAGAGTCTCTCTATCTCAGGGGAAAAAAATAAGCATACTAGTTTCGTTTGAAGAATTGCAGAAAATATATTCTCCTGAAAAATACTCATACGTTCAAACCCGTGACTCTAAAACCGTAGCTTCCAACCCTCGAGGTAGTCGCGAGAGCTACTTAGAGAGTGGGTGTGGTGTGTCTCACGCGTTTAAGTTGACCTGTGACGCACATTCCCCAGAGATGACGCACATGTCAAAACGGCAAGTTACAGCGATAAGCCTTCGTCGGTGTAGTTCAAGCGGTAGAATATCTAACTCCGGCGAGGGAAGATGTAGATTCGAATGCCATCACCGGCAAAAAAGGACTCTTTCGCCATAGAGCCTCAAGCTGCTGGAAGCTGAACAGAAATTAAATATCTGACAGTGGTGTGTGTCTGTTTCCCAATTCCACAGAAGTGCAGATCATGTAAAACTACAGACGGGAGTGCTTGTTTCGAAAACGAAACCCAGATTTAAAGTAAATAAAAAATGACAAGCTTATTCATCCATATTAAAACATGTGATTTTGAAAACAAAATGTGACTTTAAATTTGGTTACTTTTTCTTCACCTCCAATGAAGCAGTTTTACTTTAGAAAAATGTCAGGCGCTATCTTTTTCCTTTATATACAGGCATTAAAGTTCAATTATCATAATTAAATGCAAGAAATTTAAGTGTTCCTCAGACGTAGCCCTCGACAAAATAACTGGCTTTATTCATGAGAGGTTGCATAAATTCATTCATCATTTGAAGAAAGTCACGTTATTACGAAGTTTGAGATTCCCCTGCATTCAAACTATTTTAATGTCGAATAATTTCCTCCAATTCGTATTTTTATCTTGTTCGCTTTCCCAAGCAGGTTCCGAACCAAAAAAATAAATAAATGAATAACCTCGTAAACATCATCAGCATTATCACGATACAAATAAAGTCATCGGCGGAGAAGCCACTACGAAGGTCGCTAGTAGCACAACTAAAAAATAATAACTTGCGTTTCGTTACAAAACTCTAAAGATAACTTCTACTAAAAACTAGGAATGGGAAAGGTATGACACGCCAAGTGCAAATGAAAGCTACTTCGTGACTTAATACTCCATTAACAGTAACGATCGTATCTCTCGGAAGATATAATTGCGCAAATTACTGAAACGCTTCTCTTCTGAAAGCTTAAATTATCTTTTCCAAGAACTTTTTTTTTTCCATATCCATGTTTCTCGGCAAGGATGAATTGAGCGTACTAGTAACAACTCACCTTGGCTTGCCGTCAATACTAATTAGGCTTATTAACCTGTATTCTGTGTTTCTTCACGCAAGCAGGAAATGCCAGGGCACAGATTTGACATCAGAAATTACTGAGACACGTTTGTGGTCGATAACAACTTATTAATGCTATTCGCGAATGGCTTCAAACAACCTGACTGCTCTTAACGCCGAGATGTTAGTTTTACTTTTTAGAAAATTGCCCACCGCAGACATCACCAGTTTCTGTATGCTGTTTGCAAATTGTTCTTCTGATGTCTGTGAACCCATAATTCAAGGTGGTTTGTTTGTTGTCTTGATTTACGAATAAATGTTGAAGATAACTTCCCGTAATAAGCAAGACTAACTCAACTATTTTAGAAATGTGAGGAAATATTTTGTTCTTAAATGCTGAAGTGATGATTTAAGCAAAGTCGATAGACTAACGACTTCAAAAGTTTTCATACCTTTCTTTTCAGAACAGTTGGAAAAGGAAGGAAAATCCTCTGAATCTTCGTAGGCTTCAGAAAATCACAAAACGATCTGCGTTTGTTTAAAAGATGGAGAGGAAAGGAAAAAGAATCTGTAGCTTTGAACTGAATATATCAATTATATGAAGTAGGGCTGTATGGGGAGGTGGTTTCAGATTCTCTCTCTCTCTCTCTCTCTCTATCGCTCTGTCCGACACATATCTGTAAATTAACCTTCCTTTTCGAGTTTCTGTTCTTATGTAAATTATGTTATTTCTCCGCTATATTTCTTTCCGAATGGCATCTTGAGATTTTTGATACTATTTGGCGACGACTGACGAAGGTAAATAAAAAGCCACGCCGAGTATAAAGTGTGGGGTGCAAAGGTAAGGTGATTTGTTCCTTTAAACAGGATCGCTTGTTATCTTGATATCACAAGAGGTCAAAGATTATACGAATGCAGAAGTGCTGTTGAACTTTGCTGTTTTCGTGTAACTGTACTTCGACTAACGGCGAAGAAATACAAGACACAGAATTATCTGGTGTACTGAACACGTCGTTCCGGGCGCAATGCAAAACCAAAAGAAAGGGAGCATTTAATTTGAATAAAACATTTCGCAATTCATTATACATTTCAATTAATGACGCCATCTTGCATGAATTGTTCGTCTCTGAATACAGAAAACGGTTCTGACGTCAGCTAAATGCCAGTATTTCATTTTAAAATTTAATAACGAAATTTCCTTATATGGTTTTATTTCTACTGCGAACGAGTTTGTGCATATTAAATGATTATGGTATTCATTTGTACGTCGGATTCCGGCAGCAAATAATTCCCATTTCCATTATTGTATGCATATACATACGCGGTGTGATGAAAAAGTATCTAGACTGGTTGCATAAGTTTGGGATCGCGCGACAAAACAGGAAGCGGTTTGCCACATTACGTCTCCCCCCTGCTCATCCGGGTTTCTTTTTTTTTTTTTTTTTTTAGTACTGCTCAGTGGCGGACGGTGGGTTCAAACCCTAGGGAGGCCAGAACGATAATTTGTCGGTAGTCACAAAAAATGGCACATAAGAATTCAAATGATCTTTTTAGATGCGTGTCTAACCACTGCCCTAGATAAGTTTTTAAGTCGTCGTATCCTTCAGAAGACCACAGACTTTTATTCGAGCTTAATAGCAAACGAGGACAGCAGAACAACTTCGCCTTCATTATGCTACAGCATAACCTTTCATGTTGATGGTACCACGAAGATTGGAATGTTCTGCTTTTGCCTTTGTCTCTTTGCAAAAGAGAATACTTTGGAAGAGGTCTTCCTTGTTTTGCAATCGCATGTCTTTCAATCTCATTTCTTCTTGAGAAAGGAACTTCTAACAAAGAAGCAATAATGTCAGTATTACACGTTGATACACTGCAAATACTACTTTCCCCATCCATTATACTGATTGTGTACTGCTAAATCCAAAATGTTACGCGCAAAATTTATTGTTGTGACAATAAAAGTAACAAAAATCACTCACTCTGTGTGATGCAGCGTACTCTAGGACTGCTCTAGGACTTAGGCTCGCTTGCGACGTTTCGCCAATGATCTGTTAAGAGGAGTGGCACGCTTCTGTTGGATGCCGCGCGCGGATTGGCTCCCGCACTGTGACCATGGTAACGCCATCGGCCCTGGAGAAACGGGCCTCTCTCTCTCTCTCTCTCTCTCTCTCTGAAGCTTTATCTCGTGTAGTTAGCTATGAAAGTCAAAGAAAGTGCTTGTGTGAACGGGCTCTGTATGTAACTGAATAATGCTGTATTTTATAGCACTGCATTTTTTTCCTGCTTAAACGTAATTTCTTCTTCTGATTTATACAGATACTTCACTGAGAGAGTCATTGGGGAGGCCTGACCTCCCTTGTCTCCTCTGACCGGCCTCCCTTGGTAGTGCTTTGTTCTTACGCGTATGAAGCTGTTCGTTGCAATTGTCATGTCGGAAAAAATTGATCAAAGAATTTTCATCAGATTTTGTCCAAAACTTGGCGGAACTTGCAAAGACGCATACTTAAAGTTACAAAAAGCCTATGGGGATAACTGTGTCAGTCGTGCGCAGGTTTATGAGTGGTATAAACACTTTAAAATGGTCGTGAAATTGTTGAGAGTGATGAACAGCCTGGAAGACCCACAACCAGCAAAAGTGAAAACATTCTCTGACTTGTGCGCACAACTGTGCGCACAAGTCAGTGAATCACACTATTCGTGAGTTATCTGAATACTTCAACATTAACATCGGTTCAGTTCAGTCGATTCTTACGGACGATTTCGGTATGAGGCGAAATTTGTGGAAAATTGCTCTCAGCTGAACAGAAACAGGCTCGTGTTTCAGCTGCTAGTGACCTGCTTGAGTTCGTCGAAGACGGCGAAATCTTTTTAAAAACTATCAAAATTAGTGATGAATCGTGATTTTATGCGTATGACCCCAAAACTAAGGACGATTCTTCGCAGTGGAAGACCCCAAACTCTCCCAGACTCAAAAAAGCACTACAAAGCCACAGCAATGACAGGACAATGCTGACTGCCTTGTTTTGTTTTTCAATCATGACGGAATTGTGTGTCATGAATACGTTCCACCAGGCCAGACAATCAACAAGAAGTACTATTGTCACGTTCTGCGGCGTTTTCAGGGACTCAGTTCGTTGCAAAAAGGCCGGCCTTGCATGAGAGTGGCGAGTGGCAGCACCACCATGACAACGCGTCTGCCCATACATCGCAACTCGTGCGGCCGTTTCTTGCTAAGCACCGCATTGCACAGGTCCGAAAGCCACCCTATTCGCCAGTTCTCGCTTCTTGCTACTTTTTTCTCTTCCCCAAAATCAAATACCACTTGAAAGGAAAAAAAGATTTCAAAATATTGAGGAGATACAACAAAATGCGACGAAACAGCAGTTCGCTATTTCAGGAGACGGCTTCAAAAAATGCTTCGAGCAGTGGAAAAAGAGCTGGGGTAAGTGTGTGGCTTCGGAAGAGGATTACTTAGAAAGCGATTAAGTTTCAAATCTGTAAGTCTTGTACTTTTTTTTTAATAAATTCAGTGTGGATACTTTTTGATCTCACCCTGTACACACACACACACACACACACACACACACACACACACACACACACACACACACACACACACACACACACACCAGCACTTAGTAAGAAACCTTATGCAGATGTTCGTAAACGCGGAAAAATAACCCACATTGCTTCTTTAAGAGGCGTGACCGTGACGCGTCAACGATCTTTCAAGAACGAGATCGCCGTCGTCTGAGAAGGCTTGTACAGAGAAACAAGACATCCTGTGTGCAACAATTCACCGAAGCATTTAGTGAAGGCTGTTCTCGACCCCTATCTCAGAGAACTACGCGCAGGGAATTGAAGAGGATCGATATTGGCAGTCTCATGCCTTTAGGGAAACCACTGGTTTCTGCGAAAAACCCTGAAAGTTCGCCCACAATTGTGTGAGGAACACTTGCTTGGACACTGGAAGACTGCAAAACAGTCATGGGGTCCTATGAGACCGATGGTAGGCAGCTAGTTTGGCGAGAGACCCATGAAGCAATGGGCCCAGCTTATCTTGTAAACACAACTCACGTTTCTGGAAGTGGTATCACGGTGTGGAGCACTTACTGTGGGTAAGGAACGTATCCCCTGATATTGCTGGAATGTCGGGTGTTCTCCAACGGTTATCTAAACATTGTTGCTGATCAAGTTTATTCTGCAATGTTGACTTTTTATCCAGCAGGGGACGGCTGTTTCACGGACGACAATGCTACTGTCCATCGCGCAAGATGTATTCAGCAGTGGTTCATCGAGCATAACAGCGACTTCACCATCTTCCCTTGCCACCACAAATCCCGGGTTCGAACCCCATTGATAATGTACGAGAGATGTTAGAAAAACAGATCTGAGAGAAAAGTCAAATCTGAGATGTAAAAGAATTGTCCGGTGAACACCTGGTATGATGTAGACGTAGATGTACTCCAACACCTAGCGGAATCAATTCGGGCTAAAAGAGGTCCAACCCGGTGTTGAATAAAAGTTTCGAATTCAGTGGCCTGCGTGTGTGGAGTGTGTGAACCGGATTTCTACATAATCAGTAAAACATCCACAAATAGAAATAGCTACCTTCGGCCATTATCGGCAGAAATGTGTACTACGAAAAATCACAAATTGCGCACAAAGCATTTCTCATGACGGAAGATGGCCAAGACAAATGAGATTTTCCAAATCGAGTTTTTAGAAACGAAGATACGATTCCAAGTATAGTGCAAATAGAAATGAGCATTTGCACCAGCTACTGACAAAACTGTTTGCTACCAAAGTTGAAAAATGAATGAAAAATATTCCTCACCTCAAAAGCTATCAGTAGCAAAAAAAATTTTTAAACCGGGCTTTCAGAAGCAAAGATACGAGTTCAAACACGTTAGAAACAGGAGTACGAACTAAGAACAAAACATTTTGTCACTTTTTTTTTTTTTTTGCTCGAGGTTTAAATGACCACCGTGAGCAACTCAGTGGGCTATAAGCCGTCCCTAATTTACCGTCGCAGGTTCCACGGAAGGGAGAGAGCCAGTGCCGTAAGACAAATGCAGCATCCATGCCTCACTAGGACTCGAACCCGGACCATCTCGGAGGAATGATCACAAGCCAGCGATTAGACAACTGCGCCACCTGGACGGCCAAAATATTGTAAAACACGTGCAAAATATTCATCGTCGTGCCTCTACCTAACGCAAATAGAATTTTTAAAATCTGATTTTGAGAAACAGATTTTTGGGAAAATACAATATACATTTACGCTCCCTAGCAGTGACATCAGGCAGTATTTCAAATGGAAACCGTTTCTAAAATGTGCTCCTTGGTAAAAGGTAAAATATTTTGTCTTTCTTTCTTCCTTTTTTTTTTTTTTTTTTTTTTTTTTTTTGAAAAATTGGCAGCGTAAAATGTTGCCTATTGACGAATTTATGCATCAAAAAAGACTCGAAACGTATGAATTGTCATTCCACAGTTCAGACTTTCGAGTGCAAAAGAATTCTTCAAATCGGGCAAATAGTTGTAGAGGTATGATTTCTGAGACAGACGGATCTAGTGATCCTAATGCATCAGCAGTATTTTATTCCAAAAGTCGTGCTAAAAAAAATAATTGGATTGTTACGCAAGTGTCACTTCTCAAGCAAACTCTGGCCGTGTTAATTAGGTGTTATTGTTTATTTAAGTGCTGTTGTTTTAATAAACTATCTGCAAACACACGAGCAAATCGAACGCCGTCAGTAGAAAAAATTCTATTTTCCGTTTATAGGGTTTATGAAAGAGAAAACATGAATCTCCAAATGGTCGAGACATGAGCCAGTACCCTCGAAGTAAAAAATTGGCACTTTTGTTTTTTAAACACTAGAGTCAGGAGTAATAATACCCACAATCAATCACACCTTGATACCTGTATGTGTTCGTGACAGTAAGAATATCGACATCCGGAGCATCGATCGCACGAAACATCGGCAAACAGAATCCCAATATAAACAAACCACCGACATGTCATATTCATTTTGTTGCTGTACCAGCAGTCGTCGCTGTATGTCTCAATTCAAATAATAACGAACTATATGCGTTCACCACTTATAAATAAAATTAGGGTTATTTTTTCTTCGCCATTTAACAGAGGCAGTTCGACTTGATTCACACTCCATTACACACAACAAAATATATATTTTTTAGTTATGCGTCGTATTCCCTCATTCACTCAAGTGTTCACATCGAATGAATTATTAATGTTGTTATGAAAGTCATGAAAGAAATACGGGATTACGCCATATAATACAAATTTTGAAGATGACAATCCGATTTTTGGCGTAAATGTGACAAGAATGGTAAGTCAGATAATATCCGAAAACTTGAAATTTTTTTCATCGTCCTGGAGCGGGACTCGATTCCGCGTCTCCCAGAAAAGCTCGGGTATGCTAACCACTACACCACCCAGAACGACCAAGTTTCAAGTTTCCGATCAATTTGAATATAACCATCACAGGATTCGCTAGTCGAAGCAAGCGGCATTCATGTTTAACGAATCTGGAGGTTAAGAATCTTATCCCGTGTTTGCCCGAAGAAGCAGATAAATCATGAAAGAAATACGGGATTACGCCATATAATACAAATTTTGAAGATGACAATCCGATTTTTGGCGTAAATGTGACAAGGCTGGTAATGTGACAAGGTGGCGTAATCCCGTATTTCTTTCATGATTTATCTGCTTCTCCGGGCAAACACGGGATAAGATTCTTAACCTCTAGATGGTGTCACGACAATTCGTCGCGTGCGTCAATTCGTCGACTACGTCAATTCGTCGCTTGCGTCAATTCGTCGACTGCGTCAATTCGTCGCGCGTCAATTCGTCGCATGCGTCAATTCGTCGCATGCGTCAATTCGTCGCGCGTCAATTCGTCGACCACGACGATTCGTCGCGCGTCAATTCGTCGCGGACAAATTCGTCGACTACGTCAATTCGTCGACTACGACGACAATTCGTCGCGTTTACAGATTTTGGTTACATACAAAACGAATGCAGGAAAACGTACGATTTCGAACGTCCTGCTCCCTGATCAAATTTATAAAATTTGGACACGCAGACAGGATAGGAATATTACGTTTTTCTCTGGCACTAAAAATATTAGACGGTAAACGGTTTTTGGAACGGGGCAGGGCCCGGTTGGTCAGAGCCCCCCATATACAAATTGTTCGTAAAATCTACAGTTTTCAATTCAAAACCACCAAATCTGGTACACTATCTCGTGGTATTCTAACTTAGACTGTAGACAGTTTTGGGAAGCGGTTGGAGAGGGGGGAGGTTAGCCCCCCTACAGAATTGTCGTAAAATATAGTTTTCAATTTAGAACTACCAAATTTAGTATATTATCTCATAGCGCTCTAACTTAGACGGTAGACGGTTTTTGGAACGGGTCAGGGGCCCGGTTGGTCAGAGCCCCCGCACTAAACAGTTTTCAATTCAGTACCACCAAATCAGGTATCCTATCTCATAGTACTCTAACTTAGACGGTTGTCGGTTTTTGGAACGGGTCAAGGCCCGGGAGTCAGAGCCCCCCCCCCCCTCCACCCATACATACAAAATTTTCGTAAAATCTAGTTTTCATTTCAGAACCATCAAATTTGGTATCATGAAACTCTAACTTAGACGCTAGACGGTTTTTGGAAGGGGTCGGAGCCCCCCCCATAAAAAATTTCGTAAAATCGACAGTTTTCATCTTAGAACCACCAAATTTGGTATACTATCTTATGGTACTCTAACTTAGACTGCAGACCCTTTTTGGAACGGGTCAAGGCCCGGGGGTCAGAGCCCCCACATACAAAATTTTCTTAAAAACTACATTTCAAAATTGCCTTTATTCTTCAGTAAAATAACATTAGTTTTCAATTCAGAACCACCTAATCTGGTATACTATCTCATGGTACTCTAACTTAGACGCTAGACGGTTTTTGGAAGGGGTTGGAGCCGGGGGGTCAGACTCCCCCTGAATAAAAACTTTTTCGTAAAATCTACAGTTTTCAATTTAGAACCACCAAATTTGGTATACTATCTCATGGTACTCTAACTTAGACGCTAGACGGTTTTTGGAAGGGGTTGGAGCCCGCGGGGTCGCCCCCCCTCTCATAAAAAATTTCGTAAAATCTACAGTTTTCATCTTAGAACCACCAAATTTGGTATACTATCTTATGGTACTCTAACTTAGACTGCAGACCGTATTTGGAACGGGACAAGGCCCGGGGGTCAGAGCCCCCACATACAAAATTTTCGTAAAATCTAGTTTTCATTTCAGAACCATCAAATTTGGTATCATGAAACTCTAAATTAGACGCTAGACGGTTTTTTGGAGGGGTTGGAGCCCACGCGGTCGGAGCCTCCCCCTCTCATAAAAAAATTCGTAAAATCTACAGTTTTCATCTTAGAACCACCAAATTTGGTATACTATCTTATGGTACTCTAACTTAGTCGGCAGACCGTTTTTGGAACGGGTCAAGGCCCGGGGGTCAGAGCCCCCCACATACAAAATTTTCTTAAAAACTACAGTTTTCAATACAGAACCACCTAATCTGGTATACTATCTCATGGTACTCCAAATTAGACGCTAGACGGTTTTTGGAAGGGGTTGGAGCGGGGGGTCAGACCCCCGAATAAAAACTTTTTCGTAAAATCTACAGTTTTCAATTTAGAACCACCAAATTTGGTATATTATCTCATGGTACTCTAACTTAGTCGCTAGACGGTTTTTGGAAAAGGTTGGAGCCCGCGGGGTCGCCCCTCCCCCCTCTCATAAAAAATTTCGTAAAATCTACAGTTTTCATCTTAGAACCACCAAATTTGGTATACTATCTTATGGTACTCTAACTTGGACTGCAGACCCTTTTTGAAACGGGTCAAGGCCCGGGGGTCAGAGCCCCCACATACAAAATTTTCTTAAAAACTACAGTTTTCAATTCAGAAACACCTAATCTGGTATACTATCTCATGGTACTCTAACTTAGACGCTAGACGGTTTTTGGAAGGGGTTGGAGCCCGGGGGTCAAATCCCCCTCCGAATAATTTTTTTTTGTAAAATCTACAGTTTTCAATTTATAACCACCAAACTTGGTATACTATCTCATGGTACTCTAACTTAGACAGTAGACCGTTTTTGGAACGGATCAAGGCCCGGGGGTCAGAGCCCCCACATACAAAATTTTCATAAAAACTACAGTTTTCAATTCAGAACCACCAAATCTAGTATACTATCGCATTGTACCCTAACTTAGACGCTAGACGATTTTTTGAAGGGGTTGCAGCCCGGGGGGTAAGGGCCCCCCTCATATAAAAATTCGCAAAATCTACAGTTTTCAATTTAGAACCACCAAATTTGGTATACTATCTCATGGTACTCTAACTTAGACGACAGACGGTTTTTGGAACGGGTAAAGGCCCGGTGTGTCAGAGCCCCCCACATACAAAAATCTCTTAAAAACTACAGTTTTCAATTCAGAACCACCTAATCTGGTATACTATCTCATGGTACTCTAACTTAGACGCTAGACGGGTTTGTGAAGGGGTTGGAGCCCGGGGGGTCAGACCACCCCTCAAATAAAAACTTTTTCGTAAAATCTACAGTTTTCAAATTAGAACCACCAAATTTGGTATACTATCTCATGGTACTCTAACTTAGACAGTAGATCGTTTTTGGAAGGGGTTGGAGCCCGGGAGTAAGAGCCCCCCCATAAAATGCCGCGTAAAATCTACAGTTTTCAATTTAGAACCACCAAATTTGGCATACTCTCTCATGGTACTCTAACTTAGACGGTAGACGATTTTCGGAACGGGTCGGGCACGGGGTCAGAGTCCCCCCGCCCATAAATTTTTTTCGTAAAAACTAAAGTTTTCAATTTAGAGCTACCAAATTGGGTATACTATATAATGGTGTTCTAAATTAAACGGTAGACGGTTTTCAGAACGGGCCGGGGCAAGGGTGGTTACCCCCCCTACATACAAACTTTCGTAAAATCTATAGTTTTCAATTCAGAACCACCAAATTTTGTATACTATCTCATGGTACTCTAACTTAGACGGTAGAAGGTTTTTGGAACGGATCAAGGCCCGGGGGTAAGACCCCTCCCACATACAAAATTTTCTTAAAATTTTTATTTTTCAATTCAGAACCACCAAATTTTGTGTCATGAAACTCTAACTTAGCGGGAGACGGTTTTTGGAACGGGTCGGGGCTCGGGGGTCGGAGCAAACCTACCCCCCCCCGTACAAAATTTTAAATTTTCGTAAAATCTACAGTTTTCAATTTAGAACCACCAAATTTGGTATACTATCTCATGGTACTCTAACTTAGACGGTAGACGGTTTTTGGAATAAGTCAAGGCGCGAGGGGTAAGAGCCCCCACATACAAAATTTTCGTAAAATCTATAGTTTTCACATTAGAACCACCAAATTTGGTATCATGAAACTGTAACTTAGACGGGAGACGGTTTTTGGAACGGATCGGGGCCCGGGCGGTAAGAGCACCCCCCCCCCTCCCCCACAAAGAATTTTCGTAAAATATACCGTTTTCAACTTAGAACCACCAAATTTGGTATACTATCTTATGGTAATCTAACTTAGACGGTAGAGGGTTTTTGGAACGTGTCGGGCACGGGGTAAGAGCCCCCTCCCCCCATAAAAAATTTTCGTAAAAACTAGAGTTTTCAATTTAGAACGACCAAATTTGGTATATTGTCTCATGGTACTCTAACTTAGACGGTAGATGGTTTTTTGGAAAGGGTCGGAGCCCGGGGTTCAGAGCCCCCCTATAGAATTTCTTGAAATCTATAGTTTTCAATTTAGAACCACCAAATTTGGTATACCATATCATGGTACTCTAACTTATACCGTAGACGATTTTCGGAACGGGTCGGGGCCCGGGGTTAGATCGTTCCCCCCATACAAAATTTTCGTAAAATCTACAGTTTTCAATTTGGAACAACCAAATTTGGTATACTATCTCATGGTACTCTAACGTAGATGGTAGACGGTTTTGGGGACGGGTCAGGCACGGGGTCAGAGCCCTCCCCATAAAAAAGTTTCGTAAAATCTACAGTTTTCAATTTAAAACCACCAAATTTGGTATACTATGTCGTGGTACTCTAACTGAGAATGCAGGCGGTTTTTGGAAACGGTTGGAGCCAGGGGTTCAGAGCCCCCCCCCCTCCCCCCCCCCCATGCTAATTTTTGTAAAACCTACAGTTTCGAATTTAGAATGACCAAATTTAGTACACTACCTCATTGTATTGTAACTTAGACCGCAGACGGAAAGGGTCGGTGCCCGGTGTGAAGGGGGCCCATTCAAAATTTCCGTAAAAATTACAATTTTTACTCTTAAGAACTGCATCCCAATACAGCACTCCATTACCCCACCTACGGTCTAGGTTAGAGGCCGTAGATAACAATAAAGTGAAAAAATATCTGGTTCATGATGTATTAAAAACACAAATTAATAAACGTTAGCTTTCACCACCAACGGTTGCCTTATCAGGCAGAAAAACAATGTACTGTAAATAATGTAAATTCTTTTTTGCTTCGTATAATTAAATTAACTAAATCAAAATATTTAAAATAAGTTTCCTGGAAATTTACGGAAATAGCTTTTTCATTCATTAACTTTCACCCGCTGAACTTGGTGATTTTAGAAATAGTAATATTTACCTGGGAAATACCGGGTACCCCTGCTAGTAAGAACTAAAGATAATGTTACACTTTTAGTCAGGTACAAAACAATAATTAGAAAACCCTAGGACTGGGCCTGTTTAGCAATTTTCAGTCTGCCGTGCTAATTTTCATAATGTTTTCATAGAAGTCCAAGATTTTTGCAATGCGCTTTTCTGAGGTTGGAACTATTAAGCAGACCCTAGGCCTAGAGATTTTTGATAGTTTTCAGTCCTCCGAGCTGATATTTATGTAGTTTTCATAGAAAATAAAATGAATTCTGTTTAAATGTTACTCGAGCACAAAGCATTAATAGATACGCCCGAGACCTAGGCATATGCATTTACAGTAATTTTTATAATGCTGTGATTATATGAGGTTTGCATGACAAATCAATTTAAGAATGTTACGCTTATCAAAAATTATTTAAAAGGCCTAGGCCTAGCTGCCAATAATTAGCATTTGGTGCCTAAGTGAAAGCGCAACATTATTAACTTGATTTGTTATGCAAACCTTATAAATACGACCACAGCGATTAAAAGTAACTAAAGAGTCCTTGTAAGTAATATTTTTTGACCGAGTGCAAGTACAATTTACGAAATGTCAACAGGTCAAAATATCTAAAGTAACAATGAAATTTGGAATATTTCTTTTTCTTTCTTTTCATTTCAGTTTTGACACTTGTATTAAGTTTTAAAAACATATATTTCTCCTATCGTATACCTTCATTGTGCTTTCAACAGAATTTCTTACCATGTTTTGGGTATTTTGTTTCGTGTGGTTGCAGTTTTTTTAATGTTTTGGGCATTTCATTTTGTGAAATCAATTTTACTAGAATATGCAGATTCTGTAGTTCAGTGGTTTGAGGAAAATTATGTTCTTGGAAAATTTCGTGGAAGCAGAAGAAACAATCCAAGCAGAAGCCCTCCGCTGTTCCCACCAACAATTTGGTCAGTTAGTGAAAACAATTTATTTGGCTTTCCCAGAACACAAAACGAACTTGAAAGATTAGACAGACGTTGGAATACAATTCTGGGAGAGAAAAAACTGTGACTGTACTAAATAATCAGTGAAATTGCGAAAGAGCAGAGAACAACTATGGCTAAAATCGAAAAAGTGATAGCACAGATTCCAACAAATCCACCCAGAAGAGAAACGCTGGCAAGATAAAAAGGAATTCGAACTTCTTTGGTGCACAGAGACAATGTTAACATGCTGGACATTTTAAGAAGAATTTCATATAATTCTACCCTTTACTAAAATGTGCTGGTATTTCTCACTAATTGAATTATACCTTTTACTAACTTGTATTTGAATTTTTCAAGAATGTAATTCCGCCGAAGATGCAAGAATGTAAAACCAACGCAAAATTAAAAAAGACAAAATTTTCAAAATAGCATGTCAAAAACATAAAATGTCAAAAAGTAATCCAAAATGTGAAACATATAAAAATTCAAAATGCAATCACAAGTCACAAGCATTACAAAAATGCGAAACGCTATGTAACAAGTACAACACAAAATTAAAACAAATGCCAAAAAAAAAAAAATGCATACGCTTTGTAAAATGTACAAAATAAAATAAATGCCATATTCACAAGGATTTCATGACGAGTCTAGTTAAAAATGAGCTTTTATTTAGACTTCAAATAATAATTACTAGCCTCTACACCTTTTTAAGTCTTTCATAAGTGCAACATCATTAACCTGACTTGTCATCAAACATTATCAATATGACCATAGCATACAATCACTTAAAAGACTTGTTAATGGATGAATTGAGGAATCACCAAGTTCAGCGGGTGAAAGTTAATGGCTGTTTATAGTTTTGTACTCGAGTAAATGCGCAACACAGTAAACTTGACTTTCTCTGAAAATTTTATGTATATGAGCACGGTTGATTGAAAACTGATAAAAAGGCTTAAGGCCTGTTTATTAATTTCTGTGCCTCAGTCAAAACGCAGTACCATAACCTTGGCATGTTATCGAAACCTTATGAATACGTCGGACTAAAAATTCCTAAAAACGTTTACGCCTAAGGTCTTGTAACTAAAGTTTTGTGACAGGGTAAAACTGCAACATTAATAACTTGACATGTTATGTTAACGTTGTGAATATGAGCACGGCGGATTAAAGATTTCAACAAATAGCATTCGGGATTAATGTGTTGTAGCTGAGTAAAAATGTAACATTATCTTGATTTTCTATATAAACCAAACTACGTGCTGAAATGGCCCAACTATATATACGTATACTTCAACCATATACCGAAGCGCTGACAAGGTGAAAACAAAAGTGCAATTTTGTACGGTCCCCTAACATTTTATGGCCAGCCTACATGGAAGTGGACACCTTGATATCAAAAACATACTTTTTGTACGGTCCACAACAAATAGCAATGGACACGTCGCAATCTTTGGGGGGGGGTTAACGACCACCGTGATCAATTCAGTGGGCTATAAGCAGTCGGACATTCCCAATTTTGGGCCACTGGTTCCTGGGAAGGGGGACAGCCAGTGCCAGAAGTCAAGCACAACGTCCATGATTCACCGGGATCTGAACCAGGATCCTTCTCGACAAATGGTCAGAAGCCAGCGCCTAGATCACTCCGCCGCCGTAGCGGCACACGTTGAAATGTATTTTTCATACGGCCCCAAACGCTCTTATGGACATACTAGATTGAACTGGATGCAAATAAATCATTAATATAATTTGTACTAGCAGGGATACCAGTTATTTGCCAGGTAAATATTACTATTTGTGGAATCACCAAGTTCAGCGGGTGAAAGTTAATTAATGAAAAATATATTCCTGCAATTTTCCAGTAAACTTATTTTAAATTTTTTGATTTAGTTAATTTAATTTTGCGAAACAAAAAAGCAAGAAGAAGGAATGGGAATACTTACCTTCTAGGAGACATCTATAGAACTGCCGTACATCTGGCGTGTGCTTCTGTGAATCCCGCGACACAGAAATGCAATGTACCTATGTGATGTCGCATGCATACGACTTCACATTGGCATTGATCATCTTTTTCTTACCGTTTTGAATTTTGAATATCTGGAACTCTCTGTTTACATTACATTATATTTCTTTCTGATAAGCCGTTCGTTGGTAGTGAAAGCTAAATTATATAGATTTGTGTTTTTAATACACCATTAAACGCATATTTTTGCACTTTATTGTTATCTACAGTCCCTAACTGAGACCGTAGGTTGGTTGGTTGGTTGGTTGGTTGATGGTTTTTGGTGCAAGGCCCTCAAAGGGCCAAAGAGCGCCTTAGAACGTAAATAGGGTATTCTTAAGAGTAAAAAACGGAACTTTTTACGAAAATTTTGCATGGGGCTACCTTGACCCTGGCCCCGACCCCTTCCAAAAACCGTCTACCGTCTAAGTTAGATAACCATAAGTAGTATACCAAATCTGGTTGTCCTAAATTGAAAACTGTAGATTTTACGAAATTTTTATGAGGAGGGGAGGGGCTCTCACCCCGGGGTTCCAGCCCCTTCCAAAAACCGTCTAGCGTCTAAGTTAGAGTACCATGAGATAGTATGCCAAATTTGGTGGTTCTAAATTGAAAACTGCAGATTTTACGAAAAACTGTTTATTCGGGGGGTCTGACCCCGGGCTCCAACCCCTTCCAAAAACCGTCTAGCGTCTAAGTTAGAGTACCATGAGATAGTATACCAGATTAGGTGGTTCTGAATTGAAAACTGTAGTTTTTAAGAAAATTTTGTATGCGGGGGGCTCTCACCCCCGGGCCTTGACCCGTTCCAAAAACGGTCTGCTGTCTAAGTTACAGTACCATAAGATAGTATACCAAATTTGGTGGTTCTAAGATGAAAACTGTCGATTTTACGAAATTTTTTATTGGGGGGGGGCTACGACCCCGCGGGCTCCAACCCCTTCCAAAAACAGTCTAGCGTCTAAGTTAGAGTACCATGAGATAGTATACCAAACTTGGTGGTTCTAAATTGAAAACTGTAGATTTTGCGAATTTTTATGAGGGGGGCCCTTACCCCCGGGCTGCAACCCCTTCAAAAAATCGTCGAGCGTCTAAGTTAGAGTACCATGCGATAGTATGCCAAATTTGGTGGTTCTAAACTGAAAACTGCAGATTTTACGAAAAACTGTTTATTCGGGGGGGGTCTGACCCCGCGGGCTCCAACCCCTTCTAAAAACCGTCTAGAGCCTAAGTTAGAGTACCATGAGATAGTATACCAAATTTGGTGGTTCCAAATTGAAAACTGTAGATTTTACGAAAAAGTGTTTATTGGGGGGTCTGACCCCCGGGCTCCAACCCTTCCAAAAACCGTCTAGCGTCTAAGTTAGAGTACCATGAGATAGTATACCAGATTAGGTGGTTCTGAATTGAAAACTGTAGTTTTTAAGAAAATTTTGTATGTGGGGAGCTCTGACCCCCCCGTGCCTTGACCCGTTCCAAAAACGGTCTGCCGTCTAAGTTAGAGTACCATAAGATAGTATACCAAATTTGGTGGTTCTAAGATGAAAACTGTAGATTTTACGAAATTTGTTATGAGGGGGGCTCCGACCCCGCGGGCTCCAACCCCTTCCAAAAACCGTCTAGCGCCTAAGTTAGAGTACCATGAGATAGTATACCAAATTTGGTGGTTCTAAATTGAAAACTGTAGATTTTACGAAAAAGTGTTTATTGGGGGGGTCTGACTCCCCGGGCTCCAACCCCTTCCAAAAACCGTCTAGCGTCTAAGTTAGAGTACCATGAGATAGTATACCAGATTAGGTGGTTCTGAATTGAAAACTGTAGTTTTTAAGAAAATTTTGTATGTGGGGGCTCTCACCCCCTGGCCTTGACTCGTTCCAAAAACGGTCTGCTGTCTAAGTTAGAGTACCATAAGATAGTATACCAAATTTGGTGGTTCTAAGATGAAAACTGTCGATTTTACGAAATTTTTTATGGGGGGGGGGGGGCTCCGACCCCTTCCAAAAACCGTCTAGCGTCTAAGTTAGAGTTTCATGATACCAAATTTGATGGTTTTGAAATGAAAACTAGATTTTACGAAAATTTTGTATGTAGGGGTGGGTGGGAGCTCTGACTCCCAGGGCCTTGACCCGTTCCAAAAACCGACATCCGTCTAAGTTAGAGTACTATGAGATTGTGATGTGATGTGTGTTTTTTGAGCTCTGTCTTTTACGTGCTTTCGAGTAGTTAATCGAGTGGTGTACTTTTTCTTTTCGCGTGCATCTTCCAGTTGAAGATCAGTGCTTTCGTTTCGTTTGTCTCACGAGGTGGTGAGTGAATTACTTTATTCTTTATCGTTAGTTATATTTTTCGAACGAGTTGGTCTTGTTCTTCGGTAAGCCTCGCCGTTGACATGGCGGCATTAGATAAGGGTGAAGCTCACGCCCTTATCTTGGAAGAGAAGCCATCTTCCTCCTCTTCTTCCAACCCAGCTGCTGACACAGCTTCGTTGGTCGCAGAGATCTCTAACTGCCTTACTGACGTCATGAGTTCCTCTGTCTTGCCTGCGCCTACGGCCTGCCTTCCCACTGAGGGTACTGCCGTAACAGGTCTACTCTCTGTCCCTGTCGCGGATGCTATGGAGGTGTCGGGTGACGTCGCTTCTACGGCCACCACTTCATCTCAACTGCCAGATTCCCCTATAACAGCTGGAGTTTCGCCCTCTACATCTAGTAGAAGTACTGTTCCTCCATCATATGCGACTGCCATGTCTAGTGGCTCTACGTCACTCCTATCGTCCGATACTCTCCTTCCCGATTCGTATCTTCATGTCGTGGGATCCACAGCAACGATAGATATTCCCGAAGACTCACCAGCTGGCCGTCAACTGCAATCAACGATGGACCTCGGCGTATGTTTTGATGCGCTGCCGGATACAAAGCTTCAGCTCTATAGCCGAGCTCTTAAATCCATTTTACCGGCGGATGCAATAGATTATGTTGCCCGAAAACCACGATCAGTGCTGGTTTACTTCAAGAAAAAGGAACATGCTGACCTTGTCTTGACAGCAGGACTGACCATTAATGATGTACATCTACTACCACAACCAGTCGCGCACCGCCCCGTTCAGGTGACTTTCTACCCTGTCCCGCCAGAGGTATCTGATACAATTCTTTGCACGTTACTCAGTAAGTTCGGCCGAGTAGTCGGTCCCATAACAACCCTCTCGGCGGCACCCAGAGACCCAGAAGACAAAGCCATTCGTGGCTTCCGTCGCACCGCTCGTGTGCTCTTTCCGTCTGATACTCATCTTCAGGCCTGTCCAACTGTCCTTCACGTGCGCTGTGGGCAACAGCGACGTCGTATCGAGATCATCACTTCTCAGCATTGCACCCTTTGTCAAAGTGAGAGTCATGTGCGAGCCAATTGCACTCGTGCTGTTTCCATAACCGTGCCAAGTGCTGTGGCACCTTCTGTCCCTCCTGTTACTGCTGTGTCAACGTCTCCACACGAGTGGAAGGTTGCAGGACCCAAATCTTCCCGACGTCGGCCTGCAGACGTTGGTCGACAAACGTCTTTGGCAGACTCACTTTCAGTTACAGATCGGAATTTTCCCACGCTTCCTACGGCACCCCCGCAGCGTATACTTTCTGCTCCTACAGATTTACCTGCTGATATGTCGTCGGTGTTTACCGTTGGCGCTGCAGATCCAGCAGCCGAAACCCTTTCCAGCACAGAAACTTCTATACCAGCTGGTTCCTCCACGATTTTTGGCAAACGCAGTGTCTCCTCACGGAAGAAGTTGAAGAAGTCTAAAACGTCCTCATCCCAGCACTTGTTCACTAGGCGGTCTAATCGCCCGGTTACTCGCGCAATCTTCTCTCGACGTGGCATTTCGTCTTCTCAAGTACAAGCCTGGACTGAACCAGAGACGGAGGATGTTTCTCCCTCGTTAGAGGACTTCACTAATCTCCTTCAAGAGAATGCTTTCCCGCTGAGCCGCTGCCTTACGTAGATCTTCTTGAATATTTAGTGAGTCCCACCAGCACGGCCACTGCCCGTGCTTTTTTACTAAAGTATGAAGCTGCCCTACCTCGGGTTCTCAGTCAACTTGATTCTCTTTTGCACACTCTTCGGCGGAACGTCGATGACATTCCGTGGGGTCTGGGTTTTATCCAGCGCCTACATGTTCTCGCTACTGCAAGTCAACACATCTTACATCCGCCGACGGACCTAAAAGTTCAAGGTCACGTCACTTAATTGTCGCGGTTTTGCGACACCACTTGCGAACGCCTTAGCCTATGAGGACCTTTCCCCACTGAGTGCGGACGTGCTACTTTTTTACAAGAGACGAACTGTCATCCTACCACTTTGTTTACCCGCTGGAGATCATGGAATTTTGCTTTCCACCACGCATTCAGCTGTTCATCATATGGTGGTATTGCCGTCGGGGTACGCTCGACTTTTCGCTCTACGATGACTCTCTTCTCTGTAAAAAATCTCTGTCGTGACCTCTTACAACAAGTCACGTTCACTATTCAAACGGAGAGGTTTCATATCTTTAACATCTACGTGCCAAACACCTCCACTTATGTGTCGGAGCTTTTTCTGTGCTTTCGCGGTGCTCTCTCTGGTATACCTGCCACCGACCGAGTTCTCGTTGGTGGCGACTTTAATTGTACTCTACACCCTCAACTTGATCGTTCCTCGCCTTCACGCGAACATCGTGCAGACCTTGTACAGCAGCTACAGTCCCTCGTTTTTGATTTCTCACTGATAGATGTCCATCGACACTTATATCCAACTACACCCTCCCATACCTGGCGTGCATCTGGTGCAATAAACCCAGCCACGGCCAGACTTGACAGATTTTATACCACGCCCATACTTCTTCCAGCGATCTCTGCATCCTGTTGCCAGCCCACTGCGTCGTCCGACCATTGCGCCATCACTCTCACAGTGTTCCACACTCATGCACAGCACAGGACAACCCGGCCGTGGACATTTGATGCCGCTCTTTTGGATGACGCCGGTTTTTGCTCTTCAGTCCGCCATTTCCTCTCCGAATGGCGCACGCAACTGCAGTCTGCGCCGTGTGCCCTGACTTTCTGGCTGGAGGTAAAACATCGCCTCTTGCTTCATGTGCGAAATCAGGCTTTTACGATCACGACGCTACAGAGGATGCGTTTGGATCACATCCGTACGATGCTTTCACTTATAAATATGGCTGACCCTCTTTTTGCTGTGTATAAGGCTGAACTGAATTCTCTCCTAGTCCCACTCGCGCAACAGGTCATTCGGCGGCTGAGATTACAGCATCTCGCGCCCGATGCCTGCACTTATGAGTTTCTTTCCAATCTTGAAGCTAAGCGTCATGCCTCTGCTTCAATTCGCCATCTCCGCCTCTCTACTGGCGAGGTATCCTCTGACCCAGTTACTCTTTGCTCTGTTGCCCGCAGCTATTTTACAACGAAGTTTTGTGAGACTCCTCCTCCTTCCAGCACTGCCTTATCTGGTCTACACTCTGCTTTACCTCAAGTCCCCTCTTATTTTTCTGATTCTCTCCTCCGGCCTCCCACGCTAACAGAGATTTCCGAGACGTTTTCTTCTCTAAACTCCAAGGCTGCACCTGGCCCAGATGGACTTCCTTTCTGTTTCTACAAAGCTTTCCTCCCAGCCCTCCTTCCTTTTCTGCTTAGTGCTTTCTCCGCTGCTTTCCACCTATCCACCCTTCCGAGGAGTTTCACAATTGCCCATATAGTCCTCTTCCCAAAGAAGGGTGATCTCCTAGACTTGGGGAACTGGCGTCCCATCTCACTTCTGAATCTTGATTACAAGCTTTATTCTAAACTACTCTCGCGCCGTATTAATCCAATCCTCCCCCACATCCTGTCCTCTAACCAGACCTACACTGTCCCAGGGCGCTCCATCTCGCATAACATTCAACTTCTCAGTGACCTAATCCATCTCGCTCGATCTCGCTCTGAACCTCTTGCTCTGCTGTCTCTCGATCAACAATCCGCCTTTGATAATATTTCTCACGCTTACCTCTCGTCTACACTTTATAGTTTCGGGTTTCCACCTCCTTTTGTTTCTGTTCTCCTCTCCCTCTATCAGGACGCCACTTTCCACGTCAGGTTGCCCACCCTTCTCACAGCGCCAATTCCTTTCCGTCGCGGCGTCCGGCAAGGCTGCCCCCTTGTCCGGACAGCTCTTTGCTCTTGCGATCGAACCTTTTCTCCGCTCCGTTCACAGATCCTTCTATGCTTCTCTGCCTCCAGTGGTCGCCAGCACTCGCCATCATATTGTCACCTATGTTGCCTATGCTGATGACGTGACTTTTTGTGTTCGACAAGATGCACAATTCTGCAAACTTCGCCACCTCTACGCTCGGTATGCCTCTTGTTCTAGTGCCACGCTAAACGAGTCAAAAAGCACTGGCTTGTGGTGTGGGTCGTGGGCTAGTCGAACCGACTCTCCATGGGGAGCCGAATGGTCCACATCCTCACAGCGTTTTCTAGGAGTGCACCTGGGCAAACCTCCTACAGCCTCGACGATAACGTGGAATGCACTGCACCCCCGCCTGCTGCGTACGGCTGCCAACTGGAGACAAGCACAGTTCTGCACTTCTCTGTACCAGCGTGCCCAGATCACTCGAACATATTTGTTATCCATGTGCACGTTCTCTTGGCTTGCGTCCAAACAACCTGTCTATCGTCTTCTTGCAATCACCCAGTGCCAAACCAATATCGTGTGGGCTGGTCATCATTGGGTTAACGCTTCACTTCTCAGCTTGTCTCCTCAGAATGGCGGTATTGGACTGCTTGACGTACGGTTATACTATCAGGCATTCCGAGTGTCCGCATTTCTTCGCCTTCTTGCTTCACCTGTTCTGCCTGCGGAGACAACCCGGGACGTCACTGTCTCTCCGCGTAATCCCCACCTTACTTTTCTTTCCTATCTATTAATGGATCACTGCCCCCTCCTTTCCAACTTACCTCCTGTCTATCGGGAGGCTATCACCTTGCTTCGCTCTTTCCCTCTGTCTCGCTCTCCACCAGCTACAACCTCCGAACTACTCTCAGAACCTCTATTTTTCTCCTCCGTCATTCATCCTCCACACCTCCCCTGTTTTGCTTTCCCCACCTGGCTCCGCGCCGGAGTAGTCACAGTCCGAGACCTTGTCACCCCTGATTTTCTCTGGCGCTCTTTCTCCGACTTTCCTCCTGCTATTCGTGCTCTACCCCATGCTCTTCAGGTTCACACCTCCTTACTCTCATCCCTTATTTCTCTCTTTCCCGATCTTGCTTCCCCCGCCGGTCTCGTTCCCGTTCTATCCGCGTCTCTCCCCCTCCCCTTTTTCTTGTCGGCTCACGGCATAGATCTTCCGATTTTCTCCTTCTCCACATCCGCTCTTTACAGATTTCTCTCTCTCTCCCGCTCTTCTACGCCTACGCCTATCCCTGATATCCCGTCTTCCGCTCTCTCTGCCGTGTGGTCTGCCACCCTCTCTCCTCTATCTACACCCCCCAGAGATCAACACCCACTGGTTCTTCTTACATAACCGTCTTCCTGTACCCTCAATCTTGCACCGGATGACCCTTCTTTCCTCCCCACTCTGCCCTTTCTGCGCCGGGGAGGCAGATGTTAGTCATGTCTATCAATATTGCACTATACTGCTACCAATGCTGAATCTTGCCTTTTCGATTGCGCAAAGATCCTGTACAACTGATCTTTCCTTCAGTGCTTACCGAACGCTGTTGCTCAACCTTGTGCCTCCAATCAGACTCCCTGTAGTCTGCACCTACATTTTTGTGCTAGTGAAACATGTTATATACGTCTATCATCAACAGTGTCGTACTCGGGAGGCGCCTCCTACGGTACTTCACGCAAGTGCCGCGTTGCTCAGTTTTTTTTCGGGAATGTCTCCTTTCTCGATTACGCCTTGAGTACCACACCGCCGTTGCTCGACAAAATGAACCCAGCTTCTTCTCTACATGGTCCCCAGCGGCCCCATGGTTCGCTGGGACACCGACTTCATTGCATCTTACAGTTGGTGCTTGTATGACTATTTAACAGTTATCTCAGTGACTCTTTATCCGAACCTTCGTCACACCTGCTCATCAAGGTATGTCTTATCTCCACGAGATTCCTGAACATCTATTTCCATCTGAATGTCATGCTACTATAATGTCTCTTTGTTTCTACAGTCATCTGTACATATGCCATTTCTATGTCACAATTATCGGTCATTCTACTTTTGCTCGTCTCATGTACATGTACTTATCTTGTTTTCGTAACGGTGCCGTTGAATCTTCAAGTGAACCCAGCTTCTTCTCTCCATGGTCCCCAGAGGCCTTGGGGTTGTTGGGACTCCACCTTCGCTGCACAGTACAGTTAGTGCTCATAAGACTATATTATAACATTTTACTCTGTGCTGCTCTACACCTGAACCCTTGCCATATCTGCTCAACCTAGTGTGTACGATCTCCTCAAGATTTGTTTACATCTACGTGTCATGTATATATTGTAAATAGGTATCTACTGTCATCTGTAAATAGTGCATTCATGTGTCACTGTTGTTTTTTTTGAGACGTTTTTCTCTTGCTCGTCTCATGTACATTCCTTGAATAAATACTTTGTGAACACCATAAGATAGTATACCAAATTTGGTGGTTCTAAGATGAAAACTGTCGATTTTACGAAATTTTTTATGGGGGGGGGGCTCCGACCCCTTCCAAAAACCGTCTAGCGTCTAAGTTAGAGTTTCATGATACCAAATTTGATGGTTTTGAAATGAAAACTAGATTTTACGAAAATTTTGTATGTAGGGGTGGGTGGGAGCTCTGACTCCAGGGCCTTGACCCGTTCCAAAAACCGACATCCGTCTAAGTTAGAGTACTATGAGATTGTGATGTGATGTGTGTTTTTTGAGCTCTGTCTTTTACGTGCTTTCGAGTAGTTAATCGAGTGGTGTACTTTTTTCTTTTCGCGTGCATCTTCCAGTTGAAGATCAGTGCTTTCGTTTCGTTTGTCTCACGAGGTGGTGAGTGAATTACTTTATTCTTTATCGTTAGTTATATTTTTCGAACGAGTTGGTCTTGTTCTTCGGTAAGCCTCGCCGTTGACATGGCGGCATTAGATAAGGGTGAAGCTCACGCCCTTATCTTGGAAGAGTAGCCATCTTCCTCCTCTTCTTCAACCCAGCTGCTGACACAGCTTCGTTGGTCGCAGAGATCTCTAACTGCCTTACTGACGTCATGAGTTCCTCTGTCTTGCCTGCGCCTACGGCCTGCCTTCCCACTGAGGGTACTGCCGTAACAGGTCTACTCTCTGTCTCGTCGCGGATGCTATGGAGGTGTCGGGTGACGTCGCTTCTACGGCCACCACTTCATCTCAACTGCCAGATTCCCCTATAACAGCTGGAGTTTCGCCCTCTACATCTAGTAGAAGTACTGTTCCTCCATCATATGCGACTGCCATGTCTGGTGGCTCTACGTCACTCCTATCGTCCGATACTCTCCTTCCCGATTCGTATCTTCATGTCGTGGGATCCACAGCAACGATAGATATTCCCGAAGACTCACCAGCTGGCCGTCAACTGCAATCAACGATGGACCTCGGCGTATGTTTTGATGCGCTGCCGGATACAAAGCTTCAGCTCTATAGCCGAGCTCTTAAATCCATTTTACCGGCGGATGCAATAGATTATGTTGCCCGAAAACCACGATCAGTGCTGGTTTACTTCAAGAAAAAGGAACATGCTGACCTTGTCTTGACAGCAGGACTGACCATTAATGATGTACATCTACTACCACAACCAGTCGCGCACCGCCCCGTTCAGGTGACTTTCTACCCTGTCCCGCCAGAGGTATCTGATACAATTCTTTGCACGTTACTCAGTAAGTTCGGCCGAGTAGTCGGTCCCATAACAACCCTCTCGGCGGCACCCAGAGACCCAGAAGACAAAGCCATTCGTGGCTTCCGTCGCACCGCTCGTGTGCTCTTTCCGTCTGATACTCATCTTCAGGCCTGTCCAACTGTCCTTCACGTGCGCTGTGGGCAACAGCGACGTCGTATCGAGATCATCACTTCTCAGCATTGCACCCTTTGTCAAAGTGAGAGTCATGTGCGAGCCAATTGCACTCGTGCTGTTTCCATAACCGTGCCAAGTGCTGTGGCACCTTCTGTCCCTCCTGTTACTGCTGTGTCAACGTCTCCACACGAGTGGAAGGTTGCAGGACCCAAATCTTCCCGACGTCGGCCTGCAGACGTTGGTCGACAAACGTCTTTGGCAGACTCACTTTCAGTTACAGATCGGAATTTTCCCACGCTTCCTACGGCACCCCCGCAGCGTATACTTTCTGCTCCTACAGATTTACCTGCTGATATGTCGTCGGTGTTTACCGTTGGCGCTGCAGATCCAGCAGCCGAAACCCTTTCCAGCACAGAAACTTCTATACCAGCTGGTTCCTCCACGATTTTTGGCAAACGCAGTGTCTCTCACGGAAGAAGTTGAAGAAGTCTAAAACGTCCTCATCCCAGCACTTGTTCACTAGGCGGTCTAATCGCCCGGTTACTCGCGCAATCTTCTCTCGACGTGGCATTTCGTCTTCTCAAGTACAAGCCTGGACTGAACCAGAGACGGAGGATGTTTCTCCCTCGTTAGAGGACTTCACTAATCTCCTTCAAGAGAATGCTTTCCCGCTGAGCCGCTGCCTTACGTAGATCTTCTTGAATATTTAGTGAGTCCCACCAGCACGGCCACTGCCCGTGCTTTTTTACTAAAGTATGAAGCTGCCCTACCTCGGGTTCTCAGTCAACTTGATTCTCTTTTGCACACTCTTCGGCGGAACGTCGATGACATTCCGTGGGGTCTGGGTTTTATCCAGCGCCTACATGTTCTCGCTACTGCAAGTCAACACATCTTACATCCGCCGACGGACCTAAAAGTTCAAGGTCACGTCACTTAATTGTCGCGGTTTTGCGACACCACTTGCGAAACGCCTTAGCCTATGAGGACCTTTCCCCACTGAGTGCGGACGTGCTACTTTTACAAGAGACGAACTGTCATCCTACCACTTTGTTTACCCGCTGGAGATCATGGAATTTTGCTTTCCACCACGCATTCAGCTGTTCATCATATGGTGGTATTGCCGTCGGGGTACGCTCGACTTTTCGCTCTACGATGACTCTCTTCTCTGTAAAAATCTCTGTCGTGACCTCTTACAACAAGTCACGTTCACTATTCAAACGGAGAGGTTTCATATCTTTAACATCTACGTGCCAAACACCTCCACTTATGTGTCGGAGCTTTTTCTGTGCTTTCGCGGTGCTCTCTCTGGTATACCTGCCACCGACCGAGTTCTCGTTGGTGGCGACTTTAATTGTACTCTACACCCTCAACTTGATCGTTCCCCGCCTTCACGCGAACATCGTGCAGACCTTGTACAGCAGCTACAGTCCCTCGTTTTTGATTTCTCACTGATAGATGTCCATCGACACTTATATCCAACTACACCCTCCCATACCTGGCGTGCATCTGGTGCAATAAACCCAGCCACGGCCAGACTTGACAGATTTTATACCACGCCCATACTTCTTCCAGCGATCTCTGCATCCTGTTGCCAGCCCACTGCGTCGTCCGACCATTGCGCCATCACTCTCACAGTGTTCCACACTCATGCACAGCACAGGACAACCCGGCCGTGGACATTTGATGCCGCTCTTTTGGATGACGCCGGTTTTTGCTCTTCAGTCCGCCATTTCCTCTCCGAATGGCGCACGCAACTGCAGTCTGCGCCGTGTGCCCTGACTTTCTGGCTGGAGGTAAAACATCGCCTCTTGCTTCATGTGCGAAATCAGGCTTTTACGATCACGACGCTACAGAGGATGCGTTTGGATCACATCCGTACGATGCTTTCACTTATAAATATGGCTGACCCTCTTTTTGCTGTGTATAAGGCTGAACTGAATTCTCTCCTAGTCCCACTCGCGCAACAGGTCATTCGGCGGCTGAGATTACAGCATCTCGCGCCCGATGCCTGCACTTATGAGTTTCTTTCCAATCTTGAAGCTAAGCGTCATGCCTCTGCTTCAATTCGCCATCTCCGCCTCTCTACTGGCGAGGTATCCTCTGACCCAGTTACTCTTTGCTCTGTTGCCCGCAGCTATTTTACAACGAAGTTTTGTGAGACTCCTCACTCCTTCCAGCACTGCCTTATCTGGTCTACACTCTGCTTTACCTCAAGTCCCCTCTTATTTTTCTGATTCTCTCCTCCGGCCTCCCACGCTAACAGAGATTTCCGAGACGTTTTCTTCTCTAAACTCCAAGGCTGCACCTGGCCCAGATGGACTTCCTTTCTGTTTCTACAAAGCTTTCCTCCCAGCCCTCCTTCCTTTTCTGCTTAGTGCTTTCTCCGCTGCTTTCCACCTATCCACCCTTCCGAGGAGTTTCACAATTGCCCATATAGTCCTCTTCCCAAAGAAGGGTGATCTCCTAGACTTGGGGAACTGGCGTCCCATCTCACTTCTGAATCTTGATTACAAGCTTTATTCTAAACTACTCTCGCGCCGTATTAATCCAATCCTCCCCCACATCCTGTCCTCTAACCAGACCTACACTGTCCCAGGGCGCTCCATCTCGCATAACATTCAACTTCTCAGTGACCTAATCCATCTCGCTCGATCTCGCTCTGAACCTCTTGCTCTGCTGTCTCTCGATCAACAATCCGCCTTTGATAATATTTCTCACGCTTACCTCTCGTCTACACTTTATAGTTTCGGGTTTCCACCTTCTTTTGTTTCTGTTCTCCTCTCCCTCTATCAGGACGCCACTTTCCACGTCAGGTTGCCCACCCTTCTCACAGCGCCAATTCCTTTCCGTCGCGGCGTCCGGCAAGGCTGCCCCTTGTCCGGACAGCTCTTTGCTCTTGCGATCGAACCTTTTCTCCGCTCCGTTCACAGATCCTTCTATGCTTCTCTGCCTCCAGTGGTCGCCAGCACTCGCCATCATATTGTCACCTATGTTGCCTATGCTGATGACGTGACTTTTTGTGTTCGACAAGATGCACAATTCTGCAAACTTCGCCACCTCTACGCTCGGTATGCCTCTTGTTCTAGTGCCACGCTAAACGAGTCAAAAAGCACTGGCTTGTGGTGTGGGTCGTGGGCTAGTCGAACCGACTCTCCATGGGGAGCCGAATGGTCCACATCCTCACAGCGTTTTCTAGGAGTGCACCTGGGCAAACCTCCTACAGCCTCGACGATAACGTGGAATGCACTGCACCCCTGCCTGCTGCGTACGGCTGCCAACTGGAGACAAGCACAGTTCTGCACTTCTCTGTACCAGCGTGCCCAGATCACTCGAACATATTTGTTATCCATGTGCACGTTCTCTTGGCTTGCGTCCAAACAACCTGTTCATCGTCTTCTTGCAATCACCCAGTGCCAAACCAATATCGTGTGGGCTGGTCATCATTGGGTTAACGCTTCACTTCTCAGCTTGTCTCCTCAGAATGGCGGTATTGGACTGCTTGACGTGCGGTTATACTATCAGGCATTCCGAGTGTCTGCATTTCTTCGCCTTCTTGCTTCACCGGTTCTGCCTGCGGAGACAACCCGGGACGTCACTGTCTCCCCGCGTAATCCCCACCTTACTTTTCTTTCCTATCTATTAATGGATCACTGCCCCCTCCTTTCCAACTTACCTCCTGTCTATCGGGAGGCTATCACCTTGCTTCGCTCTTTCCCCTCTGTCTCGCTCTTCACCAGCTACAACCTCCGAACTACTCTCAGAACCTCTATTTTTCTCCTCCGTCATTCATCCTCCGCACCTCCCCTGTTTTGCTTTCCCCACCTGGCTCCGCGCCGGAGTAGTCACAGTCCGAGACCTTGTCACCCCTGATTTTCTCTGGCGCTCCTTCTCCGACTTTCCTCCTGCTATTCGTGCTCTACCCCATGCTCTTCAGGTTCACACCTCCTTACTCTCATCCCTTATTTCTCTCTTTCCCGATCTTGCTTCCCCCGTCGGTCTCGTTCCCGTTCTATCCGCGTCTCTCCCCTCCCCTTTTTCTTCTTGTCCGCTCACGGCATAGATCTTCCGATTTTCTCCTTCTCCGCATCCGCTCTTTACAGATTTCTCTCTCTCTCCCGCTCTTCTACGCCTACACCTATCCCTGATATCCCGTCTTCCTCTCTCTCTGCTGTGTGGTCTGCCACCCTCTCTCCTCTATCTACACCCCCAGAGATCAACACCCACTGGTTCTTCTTACATAACCGTCTTCCCGTACCCTCAATCTTGCACCGGATGACCCTTCTTTCCTCCCCACTCTGCCCTTTCTGCGCCGGGGAGGCAGATGTGAGTCATGTCTATCAATATTGCACTATACTGCTACCAATGCTGAATCTTGCCTTTTCAATTGCGCAAAGATCCTGTACAACTGATCTTTCCTTCAGTGCTTACCGAACGCTGTTGCTCAACCTTGTGCCTCCAATCAGACTCCCTGTAGTCTGCACCTACATTTTTGTGCTAGTGAAGCACGTTATATACGTCTATCATCAACAGTGTCGTGCTCGGGAGGTGCCTCCTACGGTACCTCACGCAAGTGCCGCGTTGCTCAGTTTTTTCGGGAATGTCTCCTTTCTCGATTACGCCTTGAGTACCACACCGCCGTTTCTCGACAAAGTGAACCCAGCTTCTTCTCTACATGGTCCCCAGCGGCCCCATGGTTCGCTGGGACACCGACTTCATTGCATCTTACAGTTGGTGCTTGTATGACTATTTAACACTTAACTCAGTGACTCTTTATCCGAACCTTCGTCACACCTGCTCATCAAGGTATGTCTTATCTCCACGAGATTCCTGAACATCTATTTCCATCTGAATGTCATGCAACTATAATGTCTCTTTGTTTCTACAGTAATCTGTACATATCCCATTTCTATGTCACAATTATCGGTCATTCTACTTTTGCTCGTCTCATGTACATGTACTTATCTTGTTTTCATAACGGTGCCGTTGCGTCTTCAAGTGAACCCATCTTCTTCTCTCCATGGTCCCCAGAGGCCTTGGGGTTGTTGGGACTCCACCTTCGCTGCACAGTACAGTTAGTGCTCATAAGACTATATTATAACATTTTACTCTGTGCTGCTCTACCTGGACTCTTGCCATTTCTGCTCAACCTAGTGTGTACGATCTCCTCAAGATTTGTTTACATCTAAATGTCATGTATATATTGTAAATAGGTATCTACTGTCATCTGTAAATAGTGCATTCATGTGTCACTGTTTTTTTGAGACGTTTTTCTCTTGCTCGTCTCATGTACATTCCTTGAATAAATACTTTGTGAACACCACACCGCCGTTTCTCGACAAAGTGAACCCAGCTTCTTCTCTACATGGTCCCCAGCGGCCCCATGGTTCGCTGGGACACCGACTTCATTGCATCTTACAGTTGGTGCTTGTATGACTATTTAACACTTAACTCAGTGACTCTTTATATCCGAACCTTCGTCACACCTGCTCATCAAGGTATGTCTTATCTCCACGAGATTCCTGAACATCTATTTCCATCTGAATGTCATGCAACTATAATGTCTCTTTGTTTCTACAGTAATCTGTACATATCCCATTTCTATGTCACAATTATCGGTCATTCTACTTTTGCTCGTCTCATGTACATGTACTTATCTTGTTTTCATAACGGTGCCGTTGCGTCTTCAAGTGAACCCAGCTTCCTCTCTCCATGGTCCCCAGAGGCCTTGGGGTTGTTGGGACTCCACCTTCGCTGCACAGTGCACAGTTAGTGCTCATAAGACTATATTATAACTTTTTACTCTGTGCTGCTCTACCTGAACTCTTGCCATAGCTGCTCAACCTAGTGTGTACGATCTCCTCAAGATTTGTTTACATCTAAATGTCATGTATATATTGTAAATAGGTATCTACTGTCATCTGTAAATAGTGCATTCATGTGTCACTGTTCTTTTTGAGACGTTTTTTCTCTTGCTCGTCTCATGTACATTCCTTGAATAAATACTTTGTGAACACTATGAGATAGGATACCTGATTTGGTGGTTCTGAATTGAAAACTGTAGTGCGGGGGCTCTGACCAACCGGGCCCCTGACCCTATCCAAAAACCGTCTAAGTTAGAGTACCCTGAGATAATATACCAAATTTGGTAGTTCTAAATTGAAAACTATATCTTACGGCAATTCTGTAGGGGGGCTGTACCCCCCCTCCTCTCTGCAACCGCTTCCCAAAACCGTCTACAGTCTAAGTGAGAATACCACGAGATAGTATACCAGACTTGGTGGTTTTGAATTGAAAACTGTAGATTTTACGAAAATTTTGTATATGGAGGGCTCTGACCAACCGGGCCCTGCCCCTTTCCGAAAACCGTTTACCGTCTAATATTTTTAGTGCCAAAGAAAAACGTAATATTCCTATCCTGTCTGCGTGTCCAAACTTTATAAATTTGATCAGGGAGCAAGATGTTCGAAATCGTACGTTTTCCTGCATTCGTTTTGTATGTAACCAAAATCTGTAAACGCGACGAATTGACGTAGTCGACGAATTGACGTAGTCGACGAATTGACGTACTCGACGAATTGACGTACTCGACGAATTTGCCCGCGACGAATTGACGCAGTCGACGAATTGACGCGCGACGAATTAACGCGCGACGAATTGACGCAGTCGACGAATTGACGCGCGACGAATTGACGTAGGCGACGAATTGTCGCAGTCGACGAATTGACGCAGTCGACGAATTGACGCACGCGACGAATTGACGTAGAACCCACGGCAGCAAGAGGAAAATCTGAATGCTTTAGCTACTTATTAGAAAAGACTCGCTTTTCCCTGAAGGAGAATAGATCAGATCAGATCATATGTAGAGGATTTTAGGAAGGGAGTGTCTGATCCCAGGTCTTAAACAACCCTTAGAAATAGGAAGCTAGGAGATTTGGGCTATAGAGTGCCTGATAGGAAAGTGACGCGGAAGTGAGGTAAAAATGAGGAGGACGACGCCCTTATTTATTACAGGGGGGGGCAGCACCCGGGGTCCGACGGCTTAACGTGCCCATCTGACTCACGGCGGGTATTTAGTGGTTCGAACACTCGTACCTGCCCAGGATCGAACCTGAGGTTATCTCCATGGCAGTCACGAACGCTGACAACTAAGCCACCCGAGGCCCCTGAAGGAGAATAGCTTTCTCTAACACGCTATTTCTTGTTTTCCGCTGATGATTATTAACTCTGGGGAAGGATCACATTCTTTAGTAAAGCACAACTAGAATGCTACCTTCGCTCCTACTGTATATGCTATCAGTTGGAATATAATTGTTTCTCTAATCATCAGTCTTGTCTCGGTGGAGATCTTTATTTGCTCACATCTTCGTTGGAGCATTAATAAAAGTTTGGGCAGTAACTTGCCTCAGGTTTTTAACAGTTCAAGAATCAGCACTCTTGTTCAAACTTAATCCTAAAATTCTTCATCTCAAAGACTACCGTCTTATGACGATTATATATATTAAGATAATAGAACGTAGTTTGTCACAAATATTTATTTTTTCAAGTCGACCATACCCAGCGAAACCATGGTCGACTTGAAAAAATAAATATTTGTGACAAACTACGTTGTATTATCTTAATATATATTAATCCTAAAATGTCGAATTTTTCAACATGTTCAATCCTTACATTTGTATCTTAATTTTATGACAATTTATTTCAATTTTGCTTAAATTTAGAGACAATATTTGTTTATTTGCTTCCAAACTCTTCGAAAATTTACTTCTTTACTGCGCATTCCCTTTGAAGTGGAATTAATACTTTGTAATTAGCACATTTCTAAGCTTGTTTATTTACATTGTGCTTGTTTGGCATAAAATGACATCTTCGGTATATAGTCCAAAATAATACCGGGGGAAAAAATCCTGGTCAAGCTTCTCTCCAATTTAAATTCGTGCTGTGTGTTCCCACGTGGTCTGCCGCAAAATCATTCTTCGGATGCCAGAAGTGTTTAATATATTCAGTAACGCGCGCGGATAGTGTACTGTATATTCTACGCACACTGATGATGTAACAACGCATGTACTGTACTGTATGTTCGTAGTGCATTTCAGTACCGCATCATTCTTTTTTCAGGATGTACACAACAAAAAAGCCGTAAGATATATTTTGTCGGAATTCGCAAAGTTTAATATACTCGTATATACACACATACAAGAAAGAAAAAAGATACAGAAAACTTGATCAGAATCAGTACAGTTGTTAAAAACTGGATAGAGGGGGACATTTGTTTGCAAGCTTAACAGTATTCTTTTCTTTTCTTTTTTTTTTTTTTTTTTTTTCGCATTTTACAGTTTTGACAAATGGGCATTGTTACAGAAGCAAATTATCAGGAACACCCAATAACAATCAGGCAGGTGTCATCTTCACTTAAGATCGTTACTATATGCCGGGGAAATTGCTTTGTGAACAGCTCACTGAAAGGATTCAGACGAGTGCGAAGCGCAGATAGCGGCAGTCAAAGTCATGATAGTGGGCCGCAGCGGGCCTCCCGGGATCATGTGATCATATGCAGAGGATTTTAGGAAGAGAGTATCTGACCCCAAGTCTTAAACAACCTTTAGAAATAGGAAGCTAGGAGATTTGGGCTAGAGTGCCCGATAGGAAAGTGACACAGAAGCGAAATAGAAATGAGGAGGAAGACGCCCTTATTTATTACCGGGGAGGGCATTACCCGGGGTCCGACAGCTTAACGTGCCCATCCGACGCACGGCGGATATTTAGTGGACCGAGCGATCGTACCTGCCTGGGATCGAACCTGAGGTCCTTTCCGTGGTAGTCACGAACGTTGCCCACTTGGCCACCCGCGGCCGGACCTCCCGGGACTCTCCCCCTCCTGTTTAAATAGAGAGGAGGAGGAGGAGTTCCGGCGGCCCCGGCCGTAGGCGTTTAACAAATGGAAACCTTCCTGCCTAAATAACTGCATCGAAGGTGTACAACAAGTGGCGCACAAACAACAAAACAAGCAGTCAGCAGTCTTCTTGTGGGAAGAAACGACTTGTGGACGTTCGACGGCGACGGCAACGGCGGCTGGAGAGGATTGTACTAGGTAACAGACTAGCCCAATTGCATCAATTAACAGTGCAATGCAACAGCGGTGTCGAGAGGGGGATTTCAACATACATAACCCACCGCACATTGGTGTGAATGGGTTATAACATCAGACATTTGCTTTGTGTACCATTCGTATCTGCCAAACACTGACGAATTTGTCTGCAGTGCGCACGGGACCACCAAAAACTGGACCCTTGAGAACTCAAATAAAAGGTCGCTGCTCCTGTGAATCAGTTAATACACGCCTATGGACGGACTAGAATAAACCGTAAACAGCACGAATGGATGGATCCCAGCTGCAGAGCTTTAACTATACAAGCTGGTGGAGGCGGTGTAATGCTGTGGGGTCTGATTTCATGGCTGGCATTCGGTTTCTTGATACCGCTGAAACAGTATTTGGATTCTAGGAGATATCTTAACATCACTGCGGACCAGACACGTCCCTCTCCAGAAGTAAACACCATGGTGTTTCCTGGTGGAAACGGCTACTTCCAACAGAATAATGCGCCATGTTGTAAGGCTGGGATCGTTAGATAGTGATTCCATAAGCACAAAACAGTGACTTCAAAATGCTAAAATAGCGTCATATAATCCAGTTGAGCACCTTTGAGGTGAGATTGAGACGATCTTGCTCTAGCGAACATTAGGCTATTGACAGATGGCATCAATTCGCTTGGCTGAGCATGCGTGCTGGACGATATCAGCACCTCGTTGAATCCATAACATATCTAGTCAAAGCTGTTTTGAAGGCCCATCACAATATCTCGTAGGTCTTCCTAATAACTTGCGGCTTCAGTGTATGTCATCATCATCATCATCATTGTCAACCATTATCAATCCACTGCTGGACGAAAGTCTCCCCAAGTTTCCTCCACAACGGTCTGTCTTGTGCCAGTCTCCTCCGTGTCACTCCCGCATACTTTCGAATTTCATCCACCCATCTTCCATGTGGTCTTCTTCTGGGTCTTCCCTTGGAATCCAATCTAAAATTTCGGCTGTCTATCGATGGTCTGTCCTTCTGGCAGTATGTTCAGCCCTTTGCCATTTCAGGGATTTAACTCTGATCATGATGTCTTCCACTCTTGTCATTTTTCGGATCCACGAGTTCCTCTTCTTATCTCTCCTGATTACACCAAGCATGCACCTCTGCATGCTGCCTTGAGTTGTCTGCAGCCTTTGTATATCTCTTTTAGTTAAGGTCCACCTCTCTGCACCATACGTAAGCACTGGAAGGATGCATTGATCAAACACTTTTCTTTTAAGACATAATGGCATATTGCTCTTGAAAATTATGCTGTTTCTTCCAAAAGCTCTCCAGGCAAGTTTTGTACGCCGATTAATTTCTTCATCAATGTGACCCTCACTTGATATCTGCTGTCCAAGATAAACGTACGGGTCTGTTATCTCCAGCTTTTCTCCATCAATCGATAAATCTTCACTTCTTGTAAAAGCATTGAACATCACTTTTGTCTTCTGAAAGTTCATTTTTAATCCCACTTCTTTACTCTTGTCAGCAAGTTCCTGGATCATACCCTGTAGCTCTGATGGGGAAGTTGCAAAAATGACTACGTCATCAGCAAAACGAAGGTGGGTTAGATAATCTCCATTAATCTTTATCCCTTTGTTTTCCCAGTTCAGTGATTGAAAGACATTTTCCAATGTTGCATTAAAGAGCTTCGGAGATATGGTGTCCCCTTGTCTCACTCCCTTTCCAATTTTTATGTGTGTTGTATTTTCAAACAGCCGAATCTTTGCACTTGCATTTTCATAAATGTTATTAATAATATTAATGTATGCATCTTCAATACCGCAGGATTTCAGGGCCATTGTAACTCCAGATGGTTTCACCGAATCAAAGGCTTTTTCATAATCGATAAAAGCCATGCACAATGGAAGTTCATATTCCCTCGCTCTTTCAATTAGTTCTCTCAGTACGTAGATATGATCTGTTGTGCTGTAGCCACTCCTGAATCCAGCTTGTTCTCTCGGTTGAGCCATGTCCAGTGTTACCTTCAAGCGGTATGAAAGAACTTTAGTGAAGATTTTATAAACCACTGATAGGAGGCTGATAGGTCTGTAGTTCCTGAAATCCTCAATGTCACCTTTTTTTTGTAGCAGGATCATTGTAGCGTTGTTCCAATCCTCAGGAATCTTCCCTTCATTAAGGCATCGAGTGAAAATTTGGGCGAGTACTGTTTCGATTTCTCCACTTGCTTCTTGTATGATGTCTACAGTAATTCCATCTTCTCCTGGAGCTTTTCCCCGCTTCATGTTCTTGATTGCATGTGTAACTTCTGCTGGGAGGACTGGAAGAACTCTCGTACCCTTTCATGATGTCTGGAGTACATGCATCATCCCTTTCATATAATTTGGAGTAGAAATCTTTCACTCTTGTCAAAATTTCGCCTCTATTTCTTGTTACAGAACCATCTTCTTTTCTCAGTGCCATAATCTGTTTTCTTCCCTTACTGAGATGTCCCTTTGCTATCTTTAGGCTTTGGTTGTTTTCAATTGCTTTCCTCACTAGTTCACAGTTGAATTTCCTTACGTCTTCAGTGATACTTTTTCGTACTGTCTTGCATAGCTCTATATATTCAACTTTGGAAGTCACATCTTCTTTAGTTGTCCTCATCTCTCTTCTTTTTTTCTCTTCCTCTTTCAGTGTATGTATAGACAAATAAATGCAGATCATACAACCGTTTACCCATAAACCCGACAAGAACAAATCTGCACAAATGTACAAAAACGTTGCATCAGAATATGCTTACTGTATGTTTACTGTAGGCATGAATAGATTCTTCCTTTTCTCTCTTTCTCTCTCTCTCTCTCTCTCTCTCTCTCTCTCTCTCTCTCTCTCTCTCTCAATCAAAAAAACAAAACAAAAAAACATAGGTGAAACAGAAAGAAAAATTAACGTAAAGAAAAATTTCTGAAGTCGAGCATTCATGTACGTGTTAGAATCCTTATGTAAATCAGAAAAGCCGTAAACTCAGAGGACGCGTAGTAAGCGAACGTGCCTGTTGATCGGAATTTGATCTGCGTCGAACTTAACCTTGAAGAATATTTTCATTCTTTTGAGGTATCTAATCGGGAGAAAGACCAACATACAAATGCTGGTTTGAGTTTGGGTTGAAAATTGAAGCAGAAACGCAAGCTGAGTACAGAGAACTGTATTAAAAGGGAAGTCGAGTACAGAAAAGAAAAAGAAAAGCTTTTAATAAAAACACAAATCCAGACAGGTATTTATGTTGATGAGAGAGGTTAGCGGCAGTGGCAAAGGATGCCGACGCAAATAATTTTATTAGATGAACGAAAAATAAAATTAATGCATTTAAGATTTACGAGAGGTATTCGGTAAACTCAATAAACCTAACATGTCTATGCTTTGCGCTTTGACAATATTGTAACAATACTTTTGCCCATAACCCCCGGTAACTTCAATGCACTTGTTCCACATTAGTCCTTAGTGACAAAAGTCTTTATCGTGTCTTGAAAACCCCGCCTCCGTTGTTTCCTGGAGTTTTCCAACGTCTTTGATTTGTGTCCTTCGGCCTGAGAAACGACGAACAACTTCAGGTACAAAAGTTACACACGTACATAATCTCCATAATCTGTAACCATGGGCTCGTGAACATCGGCTAGGGGAATTCCTTCTTTCGTTAGAAGTTCGGTGTTTCACATCTGCACTTTCACACGCCATCGATGCAACGAATCACCCAGCTGATACACGGTGGCTGCTGCCTCGTCGTTTTCTGACTTCCAAAGTATGATGTAATACTGACAAACACGGGCAGCATTCATGTGTAATTGCATTACACTCGGGCTTAGGACATACTGTGTGCCCTATGTGTGGTTTTAGAAGATAGTGCGGAATCTCATATTATTTCAGAGTAGCTGATGTGTCTCAATTTCCTTCAAAGAGAGTTGTTGCCTCGGTTTAGCCTTCGCGCAAATGTTGAAGACCTGCAAGCTAATTCATGCAGAAATTCACAAATTTGGCTGTTACTTTTCAAATGAAACTCCTTAATTTTTTTAACAACTATAGTCTTTCAAATGTGTTGAGTCACGTAGTTCAAAAATAGTTCGGTCACTGTTATGGTGTTTAAAAACGTCATTAAAGTTCTACAGAGAGTACTACGTCACGCAAATCCGCCATATACACTGACGGAAAAAAATCCCAACACCACGAAAAAATAGTTGTAGAGGAATGAAATGGCGGCAATACATTTGCATAGGTAACATATTTAATCGATTAAGGTTTCAAGATCACAACTTATTGTAAGCGCGAGAAGTGCCATTTTAAATGTGAAATGCTGGTACATTAACAACCGGTGTAACCGCCAGAATGTTGAATGCAAGCACGCAAACGTTCATGCATTGTGTCGTACAGGTGCTGGATGTTAGTTTGTGGGATGGAGTTCCATACCTGTTGCACTTGGTCGGTCAATACAGGGACGGTTAATGCTGGTTGGGGGTGACGCTGGAGTTGTCGTCCAATGATGTCCCATACGTGCTCGATTGGTGAAAGATCTGGTGATCTAGCAGGCCACGGCAACATGTAGCCAGTCTGTAGAGCATGTTGGGTTACAACAGCGGTATGTGGGCGAGCGTTATCTTGTTGGAAAACACCCCTGGAATGCTGTTCATGAATGGCAGCACAACAGGTTGATTCACCAGACCGACGTACAACTGTGCCGTTAAGGTGCGTGGGATAACCACCAGAGTGCTCCTGCTGTCATAAGAAATTGCTCCCTAGACCATAACTCCAGGTGTAGGTCCAGTGTGTCTCGGCCGCAGACAGGTTGGTTGCAGGCGCTCACCTGGCCTCCTTCTAACCAACACACGGCCATCACTGGCACCCAGGCAGAACCGGCTTTCATCAGAAAACACAACAGATTTCCACTCCTACCTCCAATGAGCTCTAGCTTGACACCACTGACGTCGCAAACGGCAGTGGTTTGGAGTAAGTGGAATGCACGCTACAGGGCGTCTGGCTTGGAGCTGTCCTTCAAGTAAACGATTTGTAACAGTTCGTTGTGTCACTGTGGTGGCAACTGCAGCTCGAATTGCTGCCGCCGACGCGGTACGATGCGTCACGGCCATACGCCGTACACGGCGGTCTTCCCTCTCAGTAGTGCCACGTGGCCGGCCGGAACCCAGTCTTCTTGAGGCAGTACCTTCCCTTGACCACCGCTGCCAACAATCATGCACAGTGACTACATTCCTGCAAAATCGTTCTGCAGTATTGCGGAAAGAAAATCCACCTTCTCGTAGCCCTATTACACGACCTCGTTCAAACTCCGTGAGCTATTGATAATGGCTTCTTCGTCTTCTTAAAGGCATTCTTGACTAACATCAACACACTACGTCGAATCTCAACGATAACTAACGCTCACGAACGTTACAGCGCGTATTTACAGCAAACCTGCTTTGCATGTTCCGAGGGCGCTACTAGCGCCACACGTATGCGCCGAGCGCGAAATTTGTATAGACGTCATCTTAGAGATGTACTCTCACCGCCTACCAACTGTCGTTTATCTAACACAACCCCTTCTTGGTGTTGGGATTTTTTTTTCCGTCAGTGTAGATGGTCTGTTTCCAACTCTGCTTACTCGGTACAACCAAAGCACAGTTCCTTGAAATGAGTGGCGAAGCGAGTCTCTTGAACAACTCGCTTGTTGAGCATTTGATGTACTCAATCCTCTTCGGGTTTGTCTTTTTTGTCAGCATTCTTTCACTAGCCCAGAAGAATTCCCCTGCGCTATTGGAATTCCTGTTTCGCCGCAGATTTTCTCTGTCTCGTTAAATACGGATTTTCATTAAGCTTTTGCTTGTTAAAACTGATCATCTTAGTATTTCTTTCCCTTGTTAAATCCAATGACTTCATTAAATTTTGTTCGCGCAAAACGATCAAATTGGCTCTGAAATAACATTGTATAAGACAAAAATTCCTGGTTTGCTCGTTACATCCGAAATCTCGCTAAATACGGGCTCGTTATTTGCGGGTTATATTGCATTTGTTTCCCACTTCAATGTTCTAAATTGCTTTCAGCAAAATAACTTTTTTTTCACGTTTGTGCACTAAAAACACATTAAAACGGTAAAAACAAATTGGAATATTTAATGCATACCTACTATAAAAACTACTGAAAAGGAGTGTTTATTGTGATGTAATCACTCGGAAAGTTTGGGTTAAGAAAGATGTTGGCACCTGCCTCGTAAATGAGACAAAGAATGCAAAATAAAATTGTCAGAAATATTTATGTAGTCGACACTTTAAAAGGTTGTTTCTGATCATAATTTGATTTATTCTGAATATGTGAGTTTAAGAAACTTTAAAAGAAAAAGGCGCACGTGAAAAATAGAGATAATTGCAATCTAACATTCACCAACATTAACATAATATTTGCCACTTTATGGGAACGACGAACATTCAATCAATTAGCAGCAGCTTAGTGGGCATTTCTGTACAAAGTACCCGCATGAAAACGTAACAAGGGTTTCTGCAAAACTCACCAGGAACAGACCTGGAAACTCCTTAGCCAACAATTCATCGGTCACGTGGAGGCTGGAAGGAGCAACATACATTTGACACGTGAATTCTGGATGGCAGACCTCATAAGTTCAGCTCTATCCACTCGTCCGAAAAAACACTGTTCTTGAATCAGGCTGCTCGGAAAATTAATAATCAACACAAGTGCAAGGCGCGCATAGTACAACAGTTTTTGGTCCAAAATTTAAGTACCATCTTTTCATACGTAAGCAATGGTGAAGGTTAGATAAACTGTCTTGGAACAATGTAGTTCTTAAAGCCTAGTATCTGAAGGTCCTCGTTATATATCCATGCATACAAAACTATATGAAAGTGATAATAACTTCTATTTCTTACGTAAAGAAATATACAAGCATTACCTAGCAAAAACGCAAGAATTGGTAAACTGTTTGCTGAAATCTTCAGCTTACGGTGAGGTAGCAATCCGTTGATGGCCCTCCAGCATCGTTGTGAATTACTGGCCTCCAAGCAAGCGGCACGAGTGGCCCGGAGCTGGCAACCGAAAGAACCCCAACACACACGAGGTGGAAACAGCGGGACTGCGCATGCGCAGAAGCAACACGTGGACAGTCTAGTACCAGTTAGTTGAAGACGACGCCATCGCCGACGTGATATTTTAGTGCATGGGTGTTAAAAAAAAAAAGCCCATAGAGAGACGAATTAATTTTCTAGTGAAATGTCGCGTTGACGAAGATTACCGTCGGAGGAAAATTACATAAATCATTAATGTACTGTAAGAAATAATCAATTACTCTCTTGTATTTATAGCAACTCATTTCGCAGCAAAATTCCTTCACTAACACCAGAAGAATCGAGAATACAAACATCCATGAAACACACCCACTCCATTCACATGAACAACAAGAAAAACCAAAGTCCCGGACGGCATTGAAAAATCGTCATGTTGGGAAAAAATAAAAATTACACACGTACAAAACGGATATTTCCGAAAAAAAAAAGGGGCAGGGGTATAAATTCAATACAAAATTATTAAGTATTTGAAAAGAAATTAAGCAACGCTGTGTGAATATAATGCACTCATCCATGGGGTGAATGCACACAAGATTGGAGAATTTCGCTGCCAAAAATAACCAGAAAAAAAGAAAATATCTTTCCTACTTAAAACTAGTGCAGCTCCGGACAGTGGAAAAAAAGATACAGTGTTAAAAATGTGACGGAATGTGACATGAACGGGTATATCATTAAACAATCGCCTTTCAAGACCACAAAGACAGCACAAAACTTTGGAGACCGTTTTTAAGTTGGTACACTCGTTGAAAATAAGTGAAGTTCTCTCAAGACAAATAAAAAAAAATCTTTACATTGAAAAAAATAAAATTTATGAATTTTATAAAACGGGCATTTATGAAAAATAACTCGCAATATTGTAAAATTAAAAAGAGAACCCTTCGTTTCACATCGCGCAGGAAAGCAGCTCACCTTCAAGCAAACGCTCCCTAGTGGCAACGTAGAGTATTGGTTCAAGCATCCGCTTTGCAACCAAACTGTCGTGGTTTGATGAGACCTTGATTTACCGGGTGTTTTTCTGGACCGGTTGAAAAAATTTCCCCAATAGTGTGACGTCATGCAGATACGTTTCCTGTGGGGGAAAAGTGAGGAGTTGGGATAAATTGTGCCTATGGGGGAAACGTTAAGGAGTTGTGATATATTTTTTTCTGTTTTTGGCCACTACTGGGCAATTGGCGGACAAGATTCGGCAAGCCATCAGTTACGTCACATTATTGCCGGCTGCCACTACCGGGAAACTGGCGGACCACATTAGGCTAGCCATCATTTGTGGCACGTGCTTACAGGACCGCGTAAGGGCCGCTTGTGGCAACCCCTGTCTGTATGGATAACTGATGGCTCTGTTGTGGTATATGACAACTGGTGGGGGTGCCAGCTGTTGGTCCGAATTGCTGGCCCATGTGTTAGCCACCGGGACATTTTACTGACTTTTGGTCACGGGCACCACAATGTTGGCCCGCTGATGGCACTTCTGGCTGTCAGCACTGGATTGAGTGGTAGTCCAGCAAGACTGTTTTCGAGTCCACCACGCAGAAGTTGCCCATGCAATGAAGAGCATGAAATGGAAAACTCCAGCGTATGATAAAATTACCGCGGTGTGACGTATACTTGTAATTTAACCTTTCTTTTGAGTTACCATGTTCTAATGTAAATTTAGTTTCTTCTCATTAAACGTTTTCTAACTTAACGACACATTATTATCCCTGATGAATTTTCTAAGTTCGGCATCACTGGTAATGAGTCAGAGGTCAGTAAAGTATTATGACGAAATGCAGAGCAGAGCAGAGTTGACATATTGGTTGTTAACGTTAAGGGCAGATATTTCTTGTTAACGAAAAGAGCACTTCCTTTCGAGCTAACGACTTGAAATGAGCAGCCTTTTGAGATCATAACTGGTAAATGATGAGTGTATTTTGAATTGAGCGATTTGATTTGAAGCCAACAAGTTGTATTTCTGACTCAAGTGCTCGACGTGTGATAGCGTACCACAGTATCTAATAAAACCAGTGGATTTATCGTACATAAGTCAGTGTAGTATAGCCCTTGGACATCATTGTGTTCTGTATACTGTAGTTAGAAGTGTCTACATTATGTTCACAAGTTCTAAGCTTAAGCAAGATTGATGTTTAAGCAAATAAATCTTAGAGCTTACAGTTAAGGCAAACACAGTTATAGTTAAAGCCTTAAACCTACTGTTGCAGTGAAACAATTACTGCGAACAAATAAACTTAAATCTAACATTCTGGAAAAGACTACAAATCATCATTAGCAACCTAAATTATCATGGTGGATATTGTACAGAAAGCCAGAGAAGAAAACTACACTCTACCAAGTTTTGCTAAATGCCTCATTAAAAGGAAGATTCTTGATGACTGGAGCGATAGTACAATGATCGTGCTGCGTAAAAGAGGGGATCTTGGAGATCTCAGGAACTACAGACCCATTAACCTCCTATCAGTTGCTTCCAAAATCTTCACAAAGATACTGTCACATATCGCTTGAAGAAAACATTGGACATAGTCCAATGTTTCCTTCAACGTTGGATTTAGAAGTGGCTACAGCGATTATAAATCACATCCACGTACTGAGATATAAGTGAAGGACCGAGTGAATAAGAACTCCCACTGCGAGCGACTTTTGTTTTGATTCAGTGCAACAATCAGCAGTTAAAATATGTTTGAAATGCTGCCTTACCCAAGATGCATGCATTCAAGATCTACGAAAATGCAAGTGCAAAAGTATGATTGTTTCAGGAAACATCACGTGTGTAAAAATTGGAAAGGGAGTAAGACAAATTGACACCATACCTCTCAAGCTCTTTAGTGCGGCATTGCAGAATGTCCTTCAGTCATTGAACTGGGAAGGCAAGCGGATAATGATTAATGGAGGCTATTTAACTCACCTTCCTTTTGCTGACCACAGAGTCATTTTTAGTCAGAATGTCACCACAAAGTAATTTTTTTTTTAAACCGTCAGAGCTGTGGAGTATGATCTAGGAACTTGTTGAAAAGAGTAATAAAGTGTATTAAAAGTGAACTTACAGAAAACAAATTAATGTACAATGAAAATGCTTTTAAAGGAACTGAAGATTTACAGGTTGGTGAGATAATTCTTGAACTGAACTTGAATAATGGATATATATATATATATTTTTTTTTTTGGTTGAAGGTTTAACGACCACCGTGAGCAACTCAATGGGCTATCAGCAGTCGCCCGTCCCTAATTTAGGGTCACTGGTTCCAGGGAAGGGAGAGAGCCAGTGCCGTAAGACAAACACAACATCCATGCCTCACCGGGATTCGAACCCGGACCCCTTTCGGACGAATGATCAGTGGCCATCGCTTAGACCACTGCGCCTCCGGGGCGGCGAATAATAGATATTTAGTGAGAGTGACATCAAAGATGAAATTAATAGGCGTATAAAACTTGGCTGCAAACCATTTGGAAGAAACAGCTCAATTTTCAGAAGCAATTTATCATTATGTCATAAAAAAAGGCTTTAGTTCTGACTTATGGATCAGGACCATAAATGAAAGATACAGAGGCAGCGGACAACTCAAAGAAGCATACAGAGATGCATGCTTTGTGACGTATATTCTAAATTAACTTTCATTTTTGGTTTCTTTTCCTATGCAAATTTGAGTTTGTTCTGCTTATACTTTCAAACTTAATGTGACATCTTTTCCCTCAAACGAGAATACTGTTGGCAACTCATTTGAGGTCAGAGTGAATGTGACGTATGAATATATGAGATAAGAACGATAGATAAAAGGACGAGATAACAGTTGCTCGTGTGTGGTGTGGATGTGTGTTCATATAAAAGTATGTAATCTGATATCTGATATCGGCTGTCTTATTGTGGGAAAAATACTGAGTTGGTGCTGGAATAAAGAAAAATCCCGTAAGTTGACTTCTGTTTTATGATTCGTCTGGCCGTAATAATTCAATCAGAAACAATTGCATCGTATTCTTATCTGATGGTTTAGACATAGCGTAAGAACGACAATATTTCAGCACGAAAAGAAATTACGTTATAGCTTAGTGTAAGCAAGAAAGACAGGAAAAGGAACTCATGGATGAGAAAGTTAAAAGAGTTCATGACATCATGATCAAAGGAAAGACGCTCAAGTAGCAATGGGTTATACATATCGTTAAAAGAACTGACCACCGCTGCACAACTGCAATTTTAGACTGGTTATCAAGAGACAGAAAAATGCCCAGAAGAAGGCCACGTGGAGATGGGTGGATGAAATTCGAAAGCATGCTGCAATTATACGAAAAAGAATTGATGAAAGTTTGCTTGGGAGACTTTCGTCCAGCAGCAGCAGCAGCAGCGGAAAATGGAAGATCATTATATACGAAAGAATTTAGAATTCAAATAAAATTCCAATATCAAAAATCTTTCCAGTCATAGCAGAAATGCATTTTTTCTTGGAAGTATTTACGAGTATAACACATCGACAGTTTTCCTAGTTTATCTCATACTATATTTTTGAGTTCTAAACTCTAAAATTAGACAGCAACACCATTAAGTTTTCGCGACTTCTTCCTTCTGCGAATTTTTTCACTGATGAACACACTTCCTGTTGCTCAAAATGTAGCATTCGAACTCAAGAACCTTAGCGCCGCTGCAAAACATGTGTCCCGAAGAAGATACATACTGATATTTTGTTATTTTCTTTCCACCGGATCTCCCGCAACAGAACACTCTATTTCCGAATCCGGAGCAACGTTTAGTTAGCCGAAGATGTTTTACTAACATCTTGGAACAGAAGAAGCAAATGCAATGTCAGCTATTTTGAATCTTAAAGGTAATAGGAAGGGGAAAATCAGAATCACGTTGTTCTAGCTGGCCGTCAGTTTGCTTACGACCCACTTGAGCCAAAATGGGTAAATGAGGATGAGAATCACTTTGTGAGCTCACAGATTTTTATGATTTTTCCTGCATTAAAACAAATTATTAATTGCCCCTGACTATGTAGCTTTGTTATAGTAATTGACCAAAACCAGTATCCACAGGAAGGTGTAGCCTGACCCAGACGAGAACAACAAAATAAATAAGTATTCATAAAAAAAAAAAAAAAAAAAAAGGAAAGTAAATTCTCACCCCAATATTAATTATGAACACACTTCAGAAGCAGGTAGCGTAATTTATGCATAGTTGTGTCGTTGCCATCGTTTTTAGTTTGTTTTGTTTTATTCTCATGAATGTATAGCGGATTTGCGAATTACCTTCTATTCATTTTTTGACCTTGGCCCTGTACGATAGAAACAGACCATTGACACGAGACGAACAGGTTGTTATCTGCGCTTACCAATTTTCTTAGTAGTCGACCTGTGTGTGTGTGTGTGTTCTTCATTTTGATTTTTCTATCTCATTATGTTTCGACAGCGATTATTTTTTTAAAAAATGGCATATCAGTCAGGGTTTATTTCTTACAGGTGCACAAACCCGTTGAACTGGTAGATCGTGCGTCGACTTTCGATGATATAATACTTGTCACATTCTTTGTCTGTGTTTTTTCATGTTTTACCTTCCTTTTTTTAACTAGTATATTTTCAGAAGCATTCTCGTCGCTCTGTGTTTATCCCTCCCTCCCTTTCCCCCGAAAAAAAGTAAGCTTTTTGAAACATGCAACCATGTTCAAAGTGCAGAGCAGTCAACAAGTCCCATTCTGCTGCCTGGCGGAATAATTTATAAAAGGCTAAAAAGATAGCAGTACACAAGTGTCAAAAGTCCACTTATTCCTATTTCTGGTGAAAATAAGAATGACAACAACGTACAAGATAAATGTCTTTACGCAAAGACTTGCGGTGAATCTAAGAAATCACATTAGCCTTTGAAGAGATGGAGTTTTAAGAAGAAAAGTCCTTGGGCGCCGCTATGTCTCTTCTACACTATTAAACCTTTGTATGCAGGCAAAGAAATTCTACGAATCTTAGTTCTGCAGGAAATTGTACAAACTTTAAGCCTGTTGGGTAAGTCTTGTGGGTTAATCTATAGAAATCGAAATTCGATTAACCTCGTGCCTTCAGGAAAAGTTTCATAGTGAATCTAATAAACTCAGTGATCCTCAGGACTGCAGTGGCGAAGTACGGGCCTATGCTTTTATTTTTTGTTTTTATTTAATTTATTTTTTTCGTTCAACAGGGTATATTAATTAATGTACTTTTTCGAAGAAATAAGTAACTTTCATGTTCTTAAAAACCATGTAGGCCAGTTGCAGCAGAAAAATTAAACCACATGAATTTCATCTTGCTTACTTATTTCAACTTTTTACTATTTGGGGTGTTTTAGTTTAATATTTAATCACTTGAACACCTAAATGTGTATATCTAAAACTTCTTAAATGCTTTAACCTAACAGTTCGACTTTATCTTAGAAAATCTTCAGCCTCCACAATGAGTCATTTTCTTGTAGGACTTCCGTCCACAGTGAGTAGATTTTAGGTCCCAGCCATCTACAGCGAGTTCGCCTTTTGGGCAGGACACAGAAACGGAAGGAATGACAGAAAATCTAGCGACTTTGACAGAACAGTTTGTAGTGAGATTAGAGTACAGTAGATGGCCCCACCGTACAAGTGCGATGCTGCACATAGCGGGGTAAGAGAATTTCAGGGGGAGGGGCATAGGAAAGGATACCCATTTAACCAGTGGGTCCAACCTGGGGGCCGTCACTTAACGTGCTCGTCCGATGCACGGCGAACAATCAGTGAATGTTAGCAAATCACACCACCTCCACAAGATCAGCCCAGGTTCGAACCTGAGGACTTTGCACTGGTAGTCTGAACTGCTAACCACTCAGCTAAATCGCGGCTGTAGAAAATCTTCATTTATTTCACCGGCCTTATATTGTTAACAATGTTCATTTATTTTTACGAGCAACAACTGCGACCACCACTCTCCCACTAAATTACGACTCAGCTCATATTCATGGTAGTATGGACCCTTAATGATAGCTGCGTGGAATTTTTGCAGAACTTATGAACGTAAAAATGTGGCACTCGATAAGTGTATTAACAGGGTCAGCGCATTAATGCCTCCACCACCCTGAAATTGTAAAATGTGCTGTAATAAAAATACACAATCAGGGCGACCTTTTTACAGAAATTTCTTACACAGTACGACAAGAACGCTGACTTCCATTCAATAAATGAACTACCTGAGCATGATAACTTGTATTAGCATTAGGCTGTTGCAGGTAAATATCATATTTTGCTGACTCATGCAGTTAGTTAGCAGGTAATTTAGGAATTAATACATCGACCATGTGATTTGTGACAAGCAAATTTATAGCGTCAAGGCTGCTGCTGCCCATTAAGCACTGCTCATTTCGGAACTGGCATGAGTTTGAAGAGGATTATGCTGCAGTGAAGAAGACAATGAATCAGAGTCAAATTCGTGTCATTTTCTTTCATGAGTTTAAACTTGGACACCGTACATCGTAGGCTGCTCGCAGAATCAATACAGCATTTGGGGAAGACACAGGTAGGGACGCAAGACACAACGTTGGTTTTGCTGATGGTTGGCAAGAGAGCATACCTACTTCCACCAATCTATAATTCACAGTTGGTGTCTATATTGGGATGTCCATAGCCACCTAGTTGAATGTCGTCCGCGATAGACTGTGGAACTGCTACTGCTGGTCGTCAAATACAGCGAACGAGGTGTCTGGAGTCCGCCTACGTGCACCAATCCCACTAAGATAAATATGATAAATTTATTGAAAAATTGATGGAATGGCTAGACACAAATTTTCTGTGTTTAAATATAGAAAAAACTAAAATTATTATTTTTAAAAAGAGAGATAGACAGGTTGTTGAGCCACCATCTATTTGTGTGGAGAATTGTACCCTTGAAATAGTAAATAATATTAAATATTTGGGAATAGTAATTGAGGATAATCTAAAATGGAATATTAATATTCAAAATATTGTAAACAAAATTTCAGGTGTATTGGGTTTAATTATGAGAATTTCAAATAATTTAACGATTAAAACATTAAAAATACTGTATTGCCGTCTGATTTATCCATGTTTGACTTATTGTTTATTAGTATGGGGTCAAACTACTAAAGGCTAATTTATATAAATTACAATCATTACAAAATAGGATGGTCAAAATTCTAAATACTTTTAGAAAAACTATTTTGAATATGGGGGTAAGGATTTATTTTTATGGATTTCTAGATAATTAGAAATTATGGCAATATAGATTATTAGGATTTATCTATAAAAGAATAAAAGAGAATATGTATCAACATTTAATTCAGCTGAACACTGTAGGTCATGGCTATCAAACAAGGGACAGAAATGAATTTTTGTGACCAATGCCTAACACTTTAACCCAACAAAAATTTATTGATTACCAGAGATTGATGTTTTGGAATAACCTACCTTGTCAACTAACACATATTAATAATTATAATTATTTTCGAAAGCAACTAAAAATTATTTGCTAACAAACTAAAATATAAAATTCAATGGTAAAATTTATTAATCAAACCACATATGCGTAAGTTTTATATGTGCAGGACGTTTGGCTTGACTACGTACTTTAAGGGAATAAGGATTCACTCAGGCTACATACAGGGTGTCCGAGAATTATTGGACACTTTACAAAATTATATAAAACAAAACATTAAACAGATAGAAAGAAACTGACTGTTCTAACTTACAATGTAACTACACAAGTTCATAAATTTCGATGTGAGATCACTTGGTTGCTCGTAGTACGTCCAGGCAATACTCGATTTCATATCATGTATTGGCAAGCACCTGAGGAGTTATGGAATTAAGCTGTGATACGCTGCTTCAGTTCCTGCAAATCAGTACAAGGCGTCTGATAGACACGATCCTTCACATAATCCCATATGAAATAATCCAATGGAGTTAGATCTGGAGAGCGAGGAGGCCACGGAATGGGACCACCACGCCCAATCCATCTGTTGGGGAAATACTCATTTAGGCACTAACATACACACGCTGACCAATGCGGAGGTGCGCCGTCATGTTGGAAAACGACGTTGTCATATCTTTTGATCTGGGGTATAGCGAAATTTTCTAGCATATCCAAGTAAATGTCACCATTTATGTTTTTTTCGCAGAAGAAGAAAGGGCCAATCACTTCTCTTTTTGATAGGACGCACCACACATTAACTTTTGGAGAATCACGTTCCAGTTCAATAGCAGCATGAGGCGGTTCACTACCCCATATCCTACAGTTGTGACGATTCACATTACCTGATACATGAAATGTGGATTCATCACTAAAAATTACAGTACTGAGAAAGTTCTCGTCGTTTTCCACTCGATTCAGCATATCCACAGCGAAATCCTATCGCAGAGTGTGATCATTTACATGCATCTTTTGCACTATTTAAATTTTATAAGCATGAAACTTTAATTTCTTGTGCAAGATATCGTGAACTGTCGATTTCGGGATGTACGGTTCTCTGCTTGCTTTACGAACGGATTTCCTGGGGCTTCGTCGGAAACTTTCATTAACTTGGTCAATCGTCTCACCACTGACGCTAGGCCTACTGGCTCCTCCACGATGTTTCACATTGCCAGTTTCTTTAAACTGTTTCATCCACCGCTTAATTGAATTCGTTGACGGAGGATAACAACCATACTTTAAACGGTACCGTCTTTTAACTTTAATAACAGACTTTAATTCCGCAAACCATAACACACACATCGCCTTCTGCTGTACGGATGACATGACTACTGATTGCGCATTTCTCACCAGGCCACTCCTAGCGCCATCTATCGGATTCTGGGAATAACAATTCTTCAAAACAAAAATATACAAACCGTGTTGGTCATACGTGACATAGAAAAACAGACAATGCTCATAGTTATTTTTTGTATATAATTTTGTAATGCGTCCAATAATTCTCGGACACCCTGTATATATAGCCTTCTGTTTAATTTCCTGTTCTGTGGTTACCCTGTACATAAGTATTCATATTATATATGTTATTGTTTTTCTTAATATTATATGTTATGAAATTAATTTTGAAATGTAACATGGTAACCCCATAACGAAATAAATGAAATGAAATGAATGTCGTCCGCGGTAGATTGTGGGACTGCTACTGCTGGCCGTCAAATGCAGCGATCGAGGCGTTTGGAGTCCGCCTAAGTGCACCAGTCCCACTAAGGCGGCGTACATTACCTTTCTCCAACCACTGTCTCCACACTCTGCCAACAGTTGTTGCACCTCGATGCGTTTCCACCAAGATGCGACACACAGACCAACCAACCTATATGAAGCCTGATGATGAAGACTCTGGTAAAGGTATCCGAGTGGTGATAGGATTCTTGATGATGCAGCCCAGACATTCTCACTCCTTACACGTGCTTTCGCTACCGAGAAAATTCCTATTCAGAGACCCTGGTGAGGACGACCAAGCTTAGCTACGCTGAACGGTTTTGCCTTTTTATGATATTCACCTATCACGGAATTGGTACACAACTACAGTCATTTACATAACCCAATTGTCGGCACATACCTACCAAGATACCACCAGCGGCATATCCTCTTTTTTTTTTTTTCTTGATTGAAAGTTTAACGACCACCATGAGCAACTCATTGAGCTATAAGCAGTCGCCCGTCCGTAATTTAAGGTCACTGGTTCCAGAGAAAAGAGAGAGACAAACACAACATCCATGCCTCACCGGAATTCAAACCCGGACCCCTTTCGGACGAACGATAAGAAGCCATCGCTTAGACCACTGCGCCACCGGGACAGCCCATTATAACCTCTGCTAACTTTATAGCTACTTTTCTGTTTTGTTTCGGGATTTAACTTCCACAGTGAGCAACTCTAACAAATCTTTCGTCCCAGATTTAGGGCCACTGCTTTCAGGGAAGGGAGAAATCCAGAGACGTAAGAAAAACACACCACCCATGCCTCATCGGAGCTCGATCGCGGGCACACTCCGATGAATGGTCAGAAACCAGCGCAAAGACCACTGCGCCACATGGGGCGAACACTTTATAGCTACAGCTCTCATAAACTGGGACCAAAACTTGCAACTATGCCTTTACCAATGAATAAAAAAAATTGTGAGTTAATCTGAAAAGTTGTCCCTCAGCTTCACAAAAATGGCAGGCTGCTCAAAAATTAGCGTGCGTGTGCTGAAGTACAGAATCATCCATCATATAAAAATCAGAAATTTAAGGATTCTTTTTTGTTTAGTAGTGAAGCCACATGACTCACAAGAGGAGTAATGTTAACCATTGCAACGCAGAATTCAGGAAACTGAAAAATGGAATGAAATTATCACGCAATTATAGCCACAAAGCAACTCGATCTTAAGTAAACAGATCCATCGCTCTTTCCACGTTAAGCAACGCACAGCAACCGAAAAATTGTTATTCGGTCGCCGTCGGAAATCTAATCCCGAATCTCTCGATATCTAGCCGAGCGCGTTAGCCTCACACCACAGCGACCAACAATTCACGGTGCTATGTGTGTTTTTGTTTTTTAGTCAGTATATACAGTATAGCCAGTGCCGTTAATGACCACCAGATGGAGATGTCTCAGTAGCTGAGCCCATCTTACGGATTTATGATGTCAGATGCTGACTGAAAAAGAAAAACACACATAGCACCGTGAATTGTTGGCCGCTGTGTTGTAAGGATAACGCGCTCGGCTAGATATCGAGAGATTCGGGATTCGATTCCCCGACTCCGGCCGAATAACAATTTTTCGGTTGCTGTGCGTTGCTTAACGTGGAAAGAGCGATGGATTTATTTATTCAATTGACGCCACGTATTTAAATTATTTTCAACTCGATCTTACCCGATAGCCCGAGAAGAGATCGCTGACAAAGGGAGACATCTGATACCTTGTACATCAATAGGGCGTAAATTCTAACATCATTAGTAACTTTGATTTGGCGTGTGATCTTGCTTGAGAAGCTAACCTCTAAATCTCAGAGAGCAGCTTAGTGGTAGGTCTGTCTGTATGTACAATAGAATATCGGCAGCTAGGGTAAACGGAACCGAAGTACAACAATTTAGATCAAACAAAGATCTTCGCTCTTTCCACGTTTATAAGTGAGTCACGGAAAAGTTCTCATTGGCCGCCACCGCGGGAGTCGAACCCAGGGTCTTCCAGTTACGCGCCGGATATGCTTCCGCTACACCACAGCGGCCTCGAATTCTTCCAGACTCACACACGCTAACTGCCAAGCCAATTTGGCAGGTTGCTTCTTGGAGCCCCGCACAATGCTGGGGATTCACCAAAGATGGTAAGCAGCAACTGAAGAAATAATTAGAAGGCGAATGAATAATTAATACAGACAATTCACGTTTATAAGTGAGTCACGGACTCACTTATAAACGTCGAAAGAGCAAAGATCTTTGTTTGATGTTCCTGGTCCACGTTAAGTGTCTGTATTAACAACAATTTAGAACACTGGAACGGAAAATAGCTACGTCATATATAATCAATCTAACAGGAGATGCAAAACAGTAGTTTTTGCTGCATCCGTTAGTAGGCGCATGATATACTTACAGTGTCAAGCTTTCACCTTCCCCACAGAAGGGCTTTCTCAAGGCTATCACACAGTTCAAAGTTACATACACAATAGGTAAACTCGTATATTAAATTTTAAAAAACGTCCGCTAATAGTAACCCGTGCAAATAACAGTATCAAACAGCAATGGGGTTAGTGGATACTTGCGCCGACATCACAAGGTATTGCTGTAGATGAGATATCAACGCATTATTTTATGTAGGAAATTACGCCAACTCTCTGGTAGTTCTTGTTTTAGACTGGTAATTCCAGCCAAACATTTCTAACCATTACTCACTAGTGTTTTTACTGGCACTAGTAGGTACCGGTTTCCGCAGTTTCCCTATTTGTGGTCCACCTGTAAGGAGCTATTTGTCTATTTTCATTCCACTGCGGTATGGCATCGTTCTAGGCAACCTCTTTGCACACGGCTGTAATTCTTTTGCCATCCTTGAAATCTCTTGTGTTCCTTGATCCTACATAATACTTACCTTTTAGTAATCCCGTCATCATGCTGTTCGAGTTCTTAAGGAAGAATTTCATATACACCCGCTTTGGTTTGTATATTTGGTATTGGTCTCTGTTTTGGGACGATGCCAGCTGTGGATACTGGTGATTTGATTCCAATACCTACGCCAAACTTTTGCATTAGGTTTTTGAACTTGAAAGACGTTTTGGGAGGTATGATATGAATCCAGGGTGTTCGAATCCCAGTCCTCCGGGCATCTAGTCTGCGGTTTTTTCGGGATTTCGCAGACTCCCCGTGGTTGGGGACGCGAATGCGTAGATGGTTTCCTGTAAAGTCGGCCCCGGACGCACCCTGATCCTCGTACTGTGAAGTGGAAGATAACGGGAACCCACTTTAATTTCCGAGGATTGGCTAGCATGGAAGTCACCTTGTGGGTGATGACCCGTGCTGCCCACCAACCTGAGGAGAGAAGGATGATATGAATTCGCAATATTTCGGTTTGTTTACCCCTATTGAGCTGGGTTCTCTTGTCATCGATCTTCGTACTTTACTTAATCTGGCTACGATTGTATTAATTATGTTTTAGGACTTATTCGTGATACTGAAGACTTTTTAAGCTCCAGATTTCAAAAAAGAGGATATCTCTGATGTGCCTTTAAACCCCGTTCTGAGTATGGTCTTTTTGTAGGAAACCTGGCATGCTGATCTGGGTTTATATTATTTGGGACAGTGATATGGATATTATTTTGGTTTGTAAATCACCGTGGAATAGAGACTTTAATCTTGAGGTTTCGAGAGGATTGCATGAAGGAAAGGTAAGCTACCACTGATTTCTTCTTCATAGGATAAAGGGATCTTTGGATTTATAGTATATGCCTTGATGGAAAGTATATAGGCCTTATTCCTCATGCTACTATACATAATACCTCGTCGCTGTGCTTTGATTCGTGCGTTTGTTCCTTCGTCAGCCTTGATTCTTCCGGCCAGGAGACCTTTTCCCAGTATTCAACGATCCAGTGAAACCGTGTTGTAGTGCAAGTAAAAACAGTATACCAATAGTTCGCCGAAAGAAGAAAATGCAACCTAAGGATAAACTAGGCGGGAAGTGCCTGTTGAGCAAAATGCTCATATGGTGACTAAATCGGAAGTCTATGGGGTGTTGTGAAAACTATAGTTAACATGCTTCAACGAAAAATAAGAGCGTAGTCGGTGATAGGAGCGTACTTTGTAATAATTGTAAGAAACAATAATTAGTAAGGGTGTGCTGATCGTATAAACATACGATGAAACTGTGCAAAGAAGAGCAAATAGCAAATCTAATATGACACATCGAAAGTAGATGTGCTGAACAGTTCTGGGTTAACAACAATAAAGGCACAAAAGAATGAAAATCATCTTGAATAGAATAGCACTTGAGGAATAGGGAGGGTGCCATGCCAGAACCACCACTGCACATCGTTTTTAACTTTCTTATAAAATATAGCACAGGCATTCATCAGAGATACAATTCAATTGGACGAGGAAGATTCAACAAGCAACAGATCCTGATAGCAATCGTGCTCAGTCGACGATGTTGAAACATTGGAGAGCAAAGGAAGGATGCATCCGGTAAAACCATTGGGCGTGACAAAATGTAGTGTCAGTTAACCAGTAAGGGTAAAACGTACGAAGAGCTAGTTGGAATTCAGGCAGCTTGGTGGCATTGGTGTCCACTCTGTTGGGGGTGCAGGAAATATCACTTAATGACTTCCATTCAAGAAACGGAGTGACATGTTCAAAGACGATCAGCATACCAGCAGCGATCCGTGTAGATTAGGAAAAGTACTGGTGATTCGAAAAATAAGAAAGAGGGTCAAGTAATAGTTCCATCGAGAAGAAAGAAGTAATCTAGCAACAGCTAATGATCGCCAGATGTAGAGGAAGGATTTGTAATCTGATTTGTACTACACAAAGAGCAGCAGTGAAGTCTTGCGGATTAAAGAAGCCATTTAAATGACGAGGGCGCAGGGCCGCAGTAAGATTTGTTTATCTTAGGACGACAGTTGAAATTGCGGCCCCTTCGAATTCAAACAGTTCCCCACTTGCACTCAAAGAATACGCAGCTTTTATTTTTTTCATACCTCTGTGATAGGTAAGTATTATGATTGTTGAAAATCCGGCTTTTTTACATAATTCTTCTAATAATGTCAAAGCCAGGTAAATTGCCATGAGCAAATGGACTTAAATATCGAATAAAACATAAAAGTTATATGATCTCCTACAATACAGTACTCCGCAGAAATGCAGAATGGAAAATGAAACAGCACAGGCCGACTGAGCAACAGATAATGAACGTAACAATAGGCTTGGAATAATTCCTTTCAAAGGTGAACGCTTAGAGGGGCTTTCTGCGACAGAGCAGAGATGGCAAATAAGAACGTTATTTTTTCGGCGTATTCGGGAAGGTCACAGAGATTTAACATATCAGCATGATTGTTCTACACTCACAGACAATGAAATCTGCGCACCAAGAAGGAAGCATCGGGTTGTACCAAAATTTTTTGAACGTAATGATACAGTTGAATGATACACATGATGGCAAAAACAGAGCTGCAGGACAATTACAGAGGGATCTGTGGCACGCAGTCCGGTCATCTTTAATAGAGCGTCGCACCGCCTCGTGCAGCGATACATGATGCAATACAGTCCGGCATGGAGGCGAACATACACCTGATGTTGTCCTGCGACAGACTGGCCCACACGTGTTGGACGGTGTGCTCCAAATCCCGGATAGTAAGGCACGGCGGCTGCTGGCGTTTCAACTGGTACCACACATGCTCGATAGGGGACATGTCCGGGGAGCGAGCAGGCCATGGAAGTGTCTGGACATGACGTAGGCAGTCCTGAGCAACCCGAGCTGTTTCCGGGTGGGCATTATCCTGCTGGTATAGCGCTCCTGGAATCCCGGCCAGGAATGGGAGCACATGGGACCGCTGGATCTCATCCACATACCGCTGGCCCATCAATGATCCACGTACGACTATACTGGAGCTGATCGGCTATCGTTAGCTATGGCGCCCCAGACCATAATACCTGCAGTGGGAGAGGTGTGGCGCTCGATAGCGAGGTTGAGATTGTGCCGTTGAACCGGGAACCTCCACACCCGGACACGATGATCATCTGTCCCCAAAACGAAGCGGCACTCATCGCTCAACACTACACGTAGCCAGTCTATGGCGTTCTAAGTCGCTCTGGCTTGGCACCACTGCAAACGGGGCCGGCGATGTTCCGGTGTTAATGGCAGCACACATAATGAGCGCTAGAATCGCAGATTCGCTTCCGCGAGGCGTCAGGAAATGCTTCGTGGACACACGAGAGCCGCTACACGGTAGCCTGTATAGTGGATCGGTTCCCCGTGGAATCCGTTCGTGCCTGGCGCATGATCCGTTGATCCTCTCTACCGGTGGTCCTCCTGGTCCATCCAGAGCCGCTCTGCTGTGTGGCAGTGCTGTTACTGTCCACTGCTCCCAGCACAGTTAGACGATATGGTCAGAACGATTCATGTGGCGGGCTATACGGTGCATCGACCACCCTGTGGTTTTCATCCCGATGATTAGGCCTCTCTCAAAGTCCGTAAGTTGCGTAAATCGACGTCTATGGCATCTACCTGGCATTCTTGTCAATCTGTACTCTTGCTTGCGTCGACTGGTGCTTTTCGCTTTCATGGGACATCGACTATACGCCGGTTTACAAGGCTACCGGTCGGTGCTTGCAGCGCCGTCACAGGGTGGGCGGTTATGCGCAATCGCACCAAACGTGGAGCATTTGAAAACCATCACACGCTCTAGCTATTTGCAAAGTTTCGCGGTCGTAGTATGTTTTCTTCAAGGTGCGCAATATCATTGTCCGTGAGTGTATATGTTCCTTTCCGGTGTTTTGGACAATTCCTTTCGTACATATGATGGGTCCGCACCTTTACTCTGTACTCTGGTTAGCTGAACAGAATACTATGTGCGGTTAACTGAAGTCTTTAATAAAGAAATTACTGAAGTGCATAACTTTATTTGTCTATTACAATTTTCAAAAAATTTATTCACACGTTGTGCATTTCAATTTTGTTTTTGTTTTTCCACTCCTCGGAGTAAGCATTTGAACCCTTAGTATCGCTATTCTGGAAGGGCAACTTCAAGAGTAGCTACTGCTCTTGGCAGGTGTACCTAATAAACTCGCAGCTCAGTGTACATAACAGTATATGTCGTCTGCACGGGCATTAATTTGGAATGCCCGGCCGGCGTCCGGCCCGTGCCGTATCAGACTTTCTTCGCGCGTTCTCCGCCATTGATTGCAAATAACGTAAGGCTTCCTCTGGAGCAGGGGTTTTTCAACTCGTAACTGCCGGAGCACTTTTTAATGGCCAGCGGGACCTTGTCCACAAAGGACGTTGAATGTTCATCGAGAAAAGGTTTTTGAGAATAAACATGAACTCATTCAAAATGTGATTGATAGATTTGGACAAAAGCCAAGAGGTTTGCAGTTTTTTTTTCATAGTAGCTCTTCTAAAGTGCAAGAAGTAGAAAATTGGAGAGGGTATAAAAAGATTAATGTCTACCAAAAAAAGAGGGGGGGGTTACTTATGCTGAATAAAGGACAATGGAGCAGTACAATTGTTTAATTGTTTTATGTAACCCCAAGTTAATGTTTTCATACAAAAAAAACTTCATTAGGAATTAGGATTATTATTACATTTAGCAAGAAGCAATTATTCAGATATGAATAATTAGTGGCCAGTTATTGGTAAATGACATATTTATTATTATTGTCCGTTATTTCAATACTAAATATTGGCTATAGAAAGAAAGATGTGTCCAAGTTCCCATTTCATGATATCGCCTCAAAATTCCTTTTTAAAATTGGTGTAATTTCAAACAATTTTCGGGAGAGGGGGGATACTGTGCTCCGAACCCACCCCTGTGCACATCTGTAACTGTACACATCAATACATCTTTTTTTGTACACATCTATAATTGGGGAAATTTTCAAGCATTAAGAATTTGTTTGATTCATGAGATTTGGATCATATTATTTTGCCCTAGCTTAATTTCAACAAGCTGAACCCAACCCTTGGGTGGGGGGGGGGGATTAAACCAGAATTGAACTGGTACCCATTTTCAACCATGCATTTTTATATTTTCTTGCTACCACTGATTCGTCCATGAATCATGGAATACACAGTTCTTTACGGCGGGGATATTTTTATGGCTTACTCGTCATATTTTAGGAATGTTTTCTCATGGGTACTTTTACTCATCCACGTACAGGGAAATCCCAGATGTGCCACTAATACTTGTGGCCGAAAATACTGTCCAGTCCTCGGATCCTCTGTCTCTTTAAATGTCGTCAGGTATTAGGTATCTTGCATTATTTCTTACATTATCTAAAATAAAGATAATGAAAGAAAGGCAGGAATTTTTTATTTTGCCTTGATTTTGGGGTTTCGGTATTCTTTCTCTAGTTTGAATTTGTACATTCTTGATATTTTATGGAGTGCATTCAAAATTATCAACTGATAATTAAACGACTGGTTCAAAATGCAGTTAAATTTGTTTTTGTGGAAATAAGCCTTCTTGCTAAATATCTGTCGCCATCTAGCGGCTATCTTTAGAAAGCAACTTGATAAGATTATTTTGTTTTACAAATGAAATACGTTATTGCACTTTTTTTAATATCTGAAAATAAAAACGTGTTCCACTCCTTCTGAAATCTTCGTTGATTTATCGGAGACGACTAATCAGGATTTTTTTAATTTTTCATGTGCTTTTACTGTCTGAGAAAGCAATGATTTATTTAGCACATCACAGCAGCACTGAATATTTGTTTCCCGAGAACCACACGCAAAAAGCGTTATTCTTGTTCTTCAGCAAATGTGTCACGACTTTTTTTTTTTTTTTTTTTTTTGGTTGGAGGTTTAACGACCACCGTGAGCAACTCAATGGGCTATAAGCAGTCGCCCGTCTCTAATTTAGGGTCACTGGTTCCAGGGAAGGGAAAGAGCCAGTGCCGTAAGACAAACACAACATCCATGCCTCACCGGGATTCGAACCCGGACCCCGTTCGGACGAATGATCTGAGGCCATCGCCTAGACCACTGCGCCACTGGGGCGGCTCACGACTTTTGAGTTGAAACGATAGAAAATATGACTTTTAAACTGATTCAGTGACGAATTCTTTGCCATGATTGCTCCTAGTCACAGAAGACAGATCCAGCCGGAATTTTGAAGAGAAGTGCACGATGGTTAGAAATAACGTTATGAAGGGCCGGATTGAGGCCTTAGTGGGACCCTAGGCTCAGACATTAAGTGGGCCCTAAGGCTAAGACACCTAAGTGGGCTCCAAAAGAACGTATGACGGGAAATCATTATGAAGTCCGATAAACACTAAACTGTAACTCCTAAATGATCTGCAGAGTTTTCATAATATACGGTATGTTTCATTATTCTTTACAAGCACATGGGTTAAAAACTTAGGATTCCTAGATTTTGTCTTGGGTTTTCTAATGATTTAGTGTTGTATACTTTTCTTAGTGCATCTTTTTTGTTATGCAATATGAAGCCACAGAGGACTTCGACCATTAACATTCCAAGTGCAAACTGGAACATGTGGATGGATGGATGGATGGATGGTAGTGAAAAAGTTGAAACTGCCTCGTCGACTCCGCTGTACACAGCGACATGAAATCTTTACCCTTGGTGAGTCACTGCCTTGAAATATTTACCCTTGGTGAGTCACTGCCTTGAAATATTTACTCCTGGTGAGTCACTGCCTTGAAATATTTACCCTTGGTGAGTCACTGCCTTGAAATATTTACCCTTGGTGAGTCACTGCCTTGAAATATTTACCCTTGGTGAGTCACTGCCTTGAAATATTTACCCTTGGTGAGTCACTGCCTTGAAATCTTTACCCTTGGTGAGTCACTGCCTTGAAATCTTTACCCTTGGTGAGTCATTGCCTTGAAATATTTACTCCTGGTGAGTCACTGCCTTGAAATATTTACCCTTGGTGAGTCACTGCCTTGAAATATTTACCCTTGGTGAGTCACTGCCTTGAAATATTTACCCTTGGTGAGTCACTGCCTTGAAATATTTACCCTTGGTGAGTCACTGCCTTGAAATATTTACCCTTGATGAGTCACTGCCTTGAAATATTTACTCCTGGTGAGTCACTGTCTTGAAATCTGTTCGTCTTCCAGCCTCTGTTTCTGACCAAGTGGAAATCATACGTGACAAAAGTAAAACTGTTTTATAAACCCGTCCCACTCTCTCTACCTATCTATCTATTACTTGCCCAGACATGCCTCGTGGGCCCTTGGTCAAGGTGGGCCCCAAGGCTATAGCCCTGTATACCCCCTTAATCCGGCCCTGACGTTATGATAATGAAACAAACCCTTCAAAAGTTCAAGCATGCTTCACAAATAAGATTTCATTCGTGGTGCAACAACGAAACCGAAAAAATGCGAAGTCCTGCTGTGGGCAGGCTAAAAATGTTTTGAAACAGCTGAATCACATTTTTTTTTTTTTTTTACTTACCAGATAAAGTTGCCTTGCATTGCATTTTATTGTACACTCACTTTCTCAGAAAAAGCATTTAATCGCACTAGCCACCAAAAAGAATTAGCGTTTTAACAAGCTTACATGCTTCGCGTTGCATTCAACACTTTCCAATTGAAATGCCCGATCCGGTATCACAGTTCAAACTTCAGTAGATACCTGTTAATTGGGACATATCGGGGCTTTGGCCCAATTAGTGGTTGCCCCAAGCTTTATCCCACAGAACTAATGTGGGATGTTCTTTAAGAATTGTACCTTACGACATTTGGATTTACTGATCCCCAAATACGTGTATTCTGCCTGTTTTCTGTATCACTAAGATGGAACATACAATAGCATCGACTGAGAGGCAGATCCGTAGCATCGGGTGAAAAGCAATAATTATCGTCAAAGAGATTCAATAAAAGAACTGCATATTGATAATCGTTTTGGACGGTCATGTAGTTGTGGAAGTATTCCTAAATTGTAGGCGTGTAACTGCAAACGATTGTCTAACACGGTGTTTGCCGTAGTCTCCGCTATTTGTAATTGGCGTGAAGCTTGTCTCGCCGATTTTCGTGGTGACCATGTGAAAGTAGTTTGAATGTTTCTCGCAGTCTCATTGAAAGAATCTACCAGTGCTTCTTCCTTTTTCCACTGTTTCTGTTTCCCAGAATTTGGCCAGCCACGATTAATTAGTTTCACATCAGGAGGGTTGTTTTCATATCTTGTTCTTAATTTTGGCTGAACATCGACAGGAGAGTTTGTTTCTTCCAGCTACAAAACACGTTGGTAGTTCTCTGTCACAGACGCCATCTTAAGTGTGCAACTACTACAGCGCTCCTAGTGGCTGATTCTGTAGACAAACACGTCAGCACATAAACACTCTGCGTATGTACGATATCACCAGTAGAAAGAAAACGGTATTCAAGACTAGTCATTAAAAAAATTATAGCATCAGGGTTAAACATTTATGGACACCCTGTGCATCCTACCTGCAGGTGTATATATTAATAATTAGAAGATGATCACATTCAGTAAAGCGGTGTGATATTCTGATGCGAAGTCCACTCATACCCAATATCAGCAGTTAGTGAATAGGTGAAGGAAAACTATTAGCGAAAGAATTAGTATTCACAAATTCTGGTAATACATGAAACTGTGTTACAGGGAATCTCAATCATTGACAATGGTATCCCCATGAGAGGCCAAAGCTAGAAGATGTCGTCCATTCCTAACACAATTTTCCTGATTTCACGAAACGGTAGGAATCACGAAAAAGTACAGGAAGAACACCCATGTCTCTCATGTAAGAAGCTTAAAAAAATATATCTTTAGAATAACGTTCACCTGCTACTTTATTTTGAGAAGGAGGGTGAATGCTTGTATGTAATTATTAGAACGTTAATTGAAACCTAATTCAGCGTATTTTCCTTCCACGAAAACAAAAACATAATAAAAGCTCATAGGAATGCGGCAATCCTTCCCAGGAGAAGTGCTTCTGGATTCCAACGCATCAAGCCGGCAGGCTGATAATACAAATTCTAAAGATCCCCTCAATATCTCGAGATCCAGTTAGTGCCTCAGTACAAGCTGCTTCTGGTTATACACCACATGCTTACCAGTTGTGACGTATACGTCTAATTTAACTTTCCTTCTGAGTTTTTGTAATTTTATGTAAATTTGGTTTCTTCTCTTTAAACGTTTTTTGGACTGGACGACACAGTATTCCTTCCGACAAGTTTCTAAGGCTAGCATCACTGGCAGTGAGTCAAAGGTCAATATAGTGATATGCTGTTTACATTTTTAGGGAGCTAGGAGGAGAACAAGTGAACGATAGGAGAGTGACTTGTTGTGATAGATTTCTTGTTAACGATAAGAGCAGCAGAGTTGATCTGTTCACGCTAAGATCCGTTCCTTCGAGCTGATGATTTGTTAAGGCACTATCTTTGGAGTTAAACATTTCTTGAATAGTATGTGACGTGCTTGCCCAGCAGGACGCACACGACATAAAGGCAGATAGCAGCGATACGAACGTCAGCGTAGCTCAATTGGTAGAGCGACTTATTCCGGAATGAGGGGACCCGGATTCGAGCCCCGGCGTGGACAATAATGACGGAGAAATATACTTCGTTATAATGGCGCCCGAACTTCCCGAATGACCCGGCCGTTCAAGATCTCACAATGGTGTGATGTTCTTTCCACACCGCGCGATAAGAAAAATCAGAAAATCCCTTCTCCAGCGCTTCGAAAAATATATATGGGTGTGACGTTGCATTCCACACACTAGATTGACTGGGAGTTCTCAAGTACGTTCTTAAGCGGATGGCTGCCTGCGACGATTCATGGTCACGGCTGACCCGTGGGCCATGCCCCTGGCACTCTTTCGGGGGGGGGGGTAACGTGCCTGTCCAGCAGGACGCACACGACATAAAGGCAGATAGCAGCGATTACGAACGTCCGCGTAGCTCAATTGGTAGAGCGACTTATTCCGGAATGAAGGGACCCGGGTTCGAGCTCCGGTGTGGACAAAAATGACGGAGAAATTTACTTCGTTATAGGTAGTTAAATAACGTCTTAATATTGTATGAAATGCATGTTGATATCAACCTTTACTATGTGAAGTGAATTGCAATCAACTTGTGCTACTATAATGTGCTAAATCAGAGAATGAAAAGTTACGTTAGAATTGTAAGTACTACTTCTGACTCACTGACCCTATAATCTAAATATGTATAAGTTACTTCATGTAGTTAGAGACATTTTTTTTTTTTTTTTTTGACTGAGGGTTTAACGACCACCGTGAGCAATTCATTGGGCTATAAGCAGTCGCCCGCCCCTAATTTAGGGCCACTGATTCCAGGGCCGAGAAAGGGCCAGTGCCGTAAGACAAACACAACATTCATGACTCACCGGGATTCGAACCCGGACCCATCGCGAGCGAATGGTTAGTAGCCATCTCTTAGACCACTGCGCCAGGAGGCACATGCGTCCGGAGACCCATTTGCTAGTGCTTAGTTAAGCTTGAGAGACCTTAACGTTTGTAGCTACTACGAGCAACAAGTCAAATCTAGTCTTCAACAAGTAGCTTAAGTCTTCAAATTTCAACAGTAACCAAAACAAGATATTTTTACACTGTGCTTGGGCATTTTACATTGAACCTGAACAAGGTGGCAACTTCCACAAAAAGCAATAATAACACACCGTACAAAATTCCTTCTCTTACTCCCAGCCAGGGTCAGCGAGTGCGTGTGTATTTTACATGGTAAAGCCCTACACACCAAGAACAATCGGTCTTGTGTGTCGTCACATGTAAGCTAATACTCGCTGTAAAGTGAGCAAGTGCAGTTGGATAGATGAGTAATATATACCCAATAATTCCAGTTGAATAGATGAGTAATATATCCCAATAATTGCAGTTGAATAGATGAGTAATATATACCCAATAATTGCAGTTGAATAGATGAGTAATATATACCCAATAATTTTGGGATTGTAGACAGCCGTACTGGAGGTCTGCACGGCTAGGGGTTTTTTTTTCTTTTGTCAGTTACAAGAAAAAATTTGGAACCGAACCTGAGTTGGATTTTACGTTGTTATGCTGAATTAATGGAAGAATTTATCGCCTGGAAAAAATGCGAACTGGCTTGTGAAATAATCAGGATTTTTATTACCTATAATGCCTATGTTAAATTAATGAAAGTCGCTTTAACTATTATATTAACTTGAATTGAATGCTAATGTCTTAAGCGGTTATACACGGTCGAGTCAAACTATTGTGACCACCAGCTAATATCCAGAGTAACCGCCGTGTGCGGGCGGACAGCAGCTAGACGGGCTGGGAGTGACTCAATAATGTGCTGGAATGTATTCACAAGTATGTGGAGCCATGCGGACTGCAGTGCATCTGACAGCTCCTGGAGGGTGCGTGGTGGAGGATCAATAGAGCGAACAACACGATCGAGGTGCTCCCACAGATGATCAATTGGGTTTAAGTCTGGGGAATTAGGGGGCCAGGGAAGTATTTTGAAGTCTTTATCGTGCTCTTTCAACCACTGCCGAACATTTCTAGCTGTTTGACAAGTCGCATTGTCGTGCTGGAAGATGCTATCCGTCCCAGGGAAGACAATCAGCCTGTATGGGTGTACGTGGTCTGCAAGGATGAATTATTAACGAGTTCGGTCTACAGTGCCTTCACAGGTATGAGTGGGCCCAGGGAATGCCACAAAAACATTCCCCTTACCATAACGCTGCCGCCACCAGTTTGTGTTCTTCCAGCAATGGTTGAAGAGTGTTTGTTCTCCGGTGTTTCTCGCCTAATACGCCAACGTCCATCCGTTCTATGAAGCAGAAAATGTGACTCGTTTGAGACGGCAATCCTTTGCCAATCAGTGGGGGTCCAATTCCGATACTGCCGTGTAAATGTAAGCCTTTTCAACCGATGCACCTCCGTTAGCATATGGAGCCCCATACGCAGCAGGGTTCGCTGAACTGTCGTTTTAGATACACTTCCGGTAGCCCCTGCTTCATTCGGCTAGTGAGTTGGTCCACTGTAGCGTGTCAATCGACTCTTGCGCACCTTCGAGGCCGACGTTCACCTCTCACATCAATGGCACGTGGTGCTCCGCAATTTGCATATCGCTTATTCGCAATGGTGCCATTTCTCCAATCACGATACACTTTAACCACAGCAGCACGCGAACAGTTCATAAACTGGGCTGTTTCAGAAATACTGCCACCCTTGTCCGGAAAGCCGATTATCATCCCTTTTTTGCAAATCTGATAAATCGCTCCTTTTATCCATGACAGCAACGAGGAATATGTTTTCAGAATGCCTACAGCACACCTTATATGCCCTCCAAGCTTGCTCACGACATGTGCCTTCTTTCTTTGGCTACGCGCTGTTGACGTCAAAAGTAGGAGGTGGTCACAATAATGTGACACGACTGTGTATAAACTTTAACTTATAAACTTTGATATACTTCTTATGTTACATAAACTTGTTACGTTAGCTTGATTGTAGAACACAACAGGCTAGGCTTATCGCACTATAACTTTTGTTAGCCCGGATAGATTAAAAGCTAATAGATGAAAAGTCCTTAAATAGACATATAATCGAGCTCATTGTGTGATCAAAATTCAGCAAGGAAACAGATGACTTTCGTTAGCATTCCAATCCTTTATTTGAATGTCACCTTATCAAGTACGCACTTTACAGAACACATAATTCAAACTTCACCAAGACACTTGATTTAATCCACATTCGTGAACACTTATGCTCTGAATACTTTAACAGAGGTACGTCCTCGCTTATTGATCGCATATCAGTATTGTTGTTGTTGTTGATTTGAGGTTTAACGACCACCGTGAGCAACTCAGTGGGCTATAAGCAGTCGTCCGTCCCTAATTTAGGGCCACTGGTTCCAGGGAAGGGAGAGAGCCAGCATCGTAAGACAAACACACCATCCATGCCTCACCGGGATTCGACCCATCTCAGACGAATGAACAGAAGCTATCGCTTAGACCACTGCACCACCGGGGGCGGCTATATCTGTATTGAACTTGCATCAAAGGTTGACTAGACTGCGCATGGAAGCTCTTTTGAACATCCAATCGCCAACATCACTGTAGTAACATTACGTAAACAACATGACCTAATACATTTGTTGATAACAAACTGCCTGAGTTAAGATTGCGTTCTGATAACTAAAGTAACACTGCCTCTCGAAAACTGATAATCGCATTGTCTCCGGAAGACTCAACACATTTGTTCTAATCTCTCGCTTTCGATTACGTAATCGCGCTTTGGCCTGTGGTCAGAGTTGCCAAACACAAATTCATCGACCGCGAAAAAGTGGCGTCGCATTGAAAAGCCTTTAACGAGAATAAACCAAGTTCAAATAAGAAGACAGGAACTCAAAAGGAAGATTAAATTAGACTATACGTCACATCCTATATACACAACCAAAAGATTCAACATGAACGCGAGAACAACATTCGCCGAGGTTTTCATGCAAACCCTGGAAAATGAGGTACTTGGCGTATGTACGCTCAAACCCCTCCTCTACACCCGCTATGTGGATGACGTTCTTGTCTTTTGGCCACATCCGCATTCCGACCTGCTGCATTTTGCTCAGTATGCTAAACTCCAAATATCGCTCCATAAACCTCACTTTGGAATTGGAAAGTAACTTAAAACTCCCGTTCTTAGACTTGCTCACAGAACGGGACCCGCCGCCCCGGTGGCGCAGTGGTCTAAGGCGCTGGCCTCTGATCATTTGTCCGTAAGGGGTCCGGATTCGAATCCCGGTCAGGCATGGATGTTGTGTTTGTCTTACGGCACTGGCTCTCTCCCTTCCCTGGAACCAGTGACCCTAAATTAGGGACGGGCGACTGCTTATAGCCCATTGAGTTGCTAACGGTGGTCGTTAAACTTCCAATCCAAAAAAAAAAAAAAAAAGAACGGGACCCCCAAAACTTTACTTTAAAATACTCAGTGTACCGTAAACCCACATCCCACCCAATTATAGCCCCATACAACTCAGCGCAGCCTTTATCTGTTAAGCTGGCTTCCTGCGCTACCTGGTACGACGGGCATTTACGCATTCGTCATCCGTACGCCTACGGCGCATCGAACTTCAACGAATCTTTGTCATTGCTAGCGAATTCGGGTACCCGAAAGACCTGGTACACACCTTTCTCCGCAGGCATCGACGATTTGCGTTTACCGCATTAGAACAAACCCGCACCCTTACCAGGTACGTAGGACCCATGAGGTATTTTCCCAGCTGCACCAGCGTTTTAAAACATGCATATGCCAGGTTTAATATAAACTTTGGTTTACAAACACGTAATTTGTACACTCTAATTAAACGTGACAGGGATCCCGTTGAAACCAAATACAAGTACGGCGTCTACCTTATCCCCCTGAGAGCTTTAAACCCTAATGAAATAGATCAAGTGTACATAGGCTCAACCCTACGTAATTTAACAACCCGTTTGCTTGAACACTCACGCGATGTCATAACAGCCTCACATTCGACAGCCCTAGCCCGATTGGTAGCTAGCGGCACACATAGACCATTATGGGATGAATGTAAAATCCTCATTACACACAGCACCAAAAGTATGACCCTCTTTGCAGGAAGCTTGTATATCCACCATTATAGAGGTATTTGCTGTAATGACGATGTACCCTCTCTCCTCCCACGAACATGGACTGCTCTACTTGAACATTGCGGAAATAATCATTACAGCGGAATAATTAATACTTGTGTTACATCATTTTGACTCTCCTCGTTTGCAGTCCTGTTACCTGTCTCTCTCTATGTCTCTCTCTCTCTCATTCTCTCTCTGTGTGTTCACAACAACTTTCGTGAGCAAGCGCTCTACCCATTATTTGGGTCATCAAAAATCCCTATATATTGCGTGCAGACGTACCCTGATGCCATTGGGTGGGTTACCTGATGAAGATCACTAGTGTGATCGAAAGATCTAGTGTTTTTATCTATCATATGTTTTAACTTGTAAATACCGTTTTCAAATTGATTAAATGCAGAAGTGGTCTTCATTATTTCGTCAAAAGTGGTTAATGAACAAGTTGCATATCGTGTTATGTGTGACGGATGTCTACTTCCATACGAATATCACTTGCAACACGAAGTTCATCTACAGTCTGTTGAACATTCGAACCCTTACACTTTCTGCACGACCATCTTATTTCCCTATTCTCTAACCAGTTTGTCGAGGGAGAAAATGTGGCGTTAAGCTTAGAAAAACCTTTAACGAGAATAAACCAAATTCACCTAAGACAGGAACGAAAAAGGAAGGTTAAATTGCAGTATACATTACTATAAACGCCATCATATACCTCCCCAAACTACCAATTCAAATTGGCAGAGAAAGTAAAATCAAATTTTTTTTTCGAAAAAGAAAAAAAAGTCCTATTTTATTTAAACTTGAAAATTGATATCCAGCGTCTAGATAAGGACTATAATATTTCTATAAGAAACCACTTAGATTTTTTAATAGAAGTGTTGCAGAGTCCCGCTGTGATATGCTGAACAAAAAAGTACTTTCACAGCATAAAGAATAGATTTTTATAGTAATCATAGAGACTGAAATCATTCTTAAGCAAGGGTAGACAGGAATTTGCAACTTAAACAGAAGTACTGGGTTTTGCTTATCTTCAACAACTCCTTGAAAGATAAGTACAAAGCAAGAATGCCATGTTTTTGAAGGTGTTCCAAACATTAAAGTTTCCAACTCTCAAAATGCTTCATGTCTAGTAGAGAAGTGGTTCTACAGCACATAACATGCATCATGATTTTTTATTACTATGTGGATGGTTGTGACTTTGATGACTTAAGTGATTTGCTACTAGCATTGTTACAAAATTTTTAGTCGTATTTTCACAGTTGTCCATGATGAAGACGCGATATATTCAAGCAACAACTAAAATAGCAAATAGCGTTTCTTTATACTTTTTTAACTCTGTTCACTCTGTTTGCTTTAATTATAAGAAGGAACAGGAATGACGAAGAACAAATAGCGCAAAAGGCACGGATATAGGAAGCGGAGCAAGGCCACCCTGTCATTTTTAGCACGTCTTTTGTAAAAAAGAGATCGTGCTTATGTTATCAGGTTTGTCCGTCCGTCCGTCAGTCCGTCCGTCTGTACCCACAATAACTCTGCAACTATTAGTCCGTTTTAAAAACTTCTTTTTGCATTGGGAAGCTTGAAATATCAGAATGATGATCCTTTATTTCGGTTTTTTATGCGATGTACAATTTCGCCGCTAGAGGGCGTAAATGCAGATGATGTCGAATTCAAACATACGTTTTATTCCACATATTTGCTTCTAAACATCCGATTGAAAAAATTCTTTTATCTTTCTATTCCATTTATGGCGAAGAGTATGTTAAATATAGTTACTTTTTCAAATTACGCATAGATTTTCCGCTAGGGGTGTAAAGTAAATTACATTTTTTCCGATAACTCATCTTCTAAATCTTCGATTTGAAAAAAATCTTTCTTCAGCGGATACACCTCCTGATGGAAAATCTTTTGCATATAATTTCTAGTTTTTAGTAATAAATACTTTGGCCACCAGGGGGCATAAGTGTCAATTTTTTCTTCTGGTGTATTTGCCATAAAATCTGAGCTTCTAAAATATCGATTGAAAATAATTCTTTCGTGGACCGATGCCACTCACATCGATTAACGTTTTCGGAATATTTTCTCCTTAAAATAATGCATGGTTTCTACGCCAGGGGGCGTAAATGTATATCTTATTTTTGTCAATATCTCTATTTCTAGGAGTCCGATTTGAAAAATTCCTTCTTTGTTGGATAGTGTTTCTAGTGTGACATGTTTTTTCTAAAAATTCGAAATGTTTTTCCTATACATTCAAAATTTTCAAGTTAATCATAGACTTTCCGCTATGGGGCAATATGGTAAATTGCGTTTTCTGCGTTATTTCTGCTTTAAAACTCCGATTTTAAAAAATTCTTTCTGCACCGGATACAGCTGCTGATGGGAAATCCTTTGCGCATAATTTCCAATTTTTGTAAAAAATGGTTTGGCCACCAGGTGGCGTAAGTCTCAGTTTCCGCTTCTGATGTATTTGCAGCAAAATATGAGCTTTTAAAATCTCGATTGAAAATAACGTCGTTTACAGACCGATACTACTCATGTCGACAAACCTTTTAGAAACACTTTCTTCTTGAAATAATGCATGGTTTCTACGCCAGGGAGAGTAGATGTATATTTTATTTTTGTCAATATTTCTACTTCTAAGAGTCCGACTTGAAAAATTCCTTCTTTTTTGGATAGTGTTTCCGATGCGAAATGTTTTTCCTATAAATACAAAATTTTCAAGTAAATCATAGACTTTCCGCCAGGGGGCACAAAGGTAAATTGCGTTTTCTGCGTTATTTCTGCTCCTAAAACTCCGATTTGAAAAATTCTTCCTGTATCGCACACAAGACCTGATGGAAAGTATTTATCACATAATTTCTAATGTTTGGTAAAGAATGGTTTGGCCACCAGGGGGCATAAGTATTAATATCTGCTTCTGATGTATTTGTAGCAAAATCTGGGTTCCTGAAAACTCGACTAATTTTATTTTTTGTTTTTTTTTCTTGGACCGATACCGCTCATATGGATAAACCTTTTGAGAATACTTTCTTCCTAAAATAATGCATGGTTTTACTACCAGGGGACGTAAAGTCACATTTTATTTTTGTCGATATCTCTGTTTCTAAGAGTCCGATTTGAAAAATTCTTTCTGTGTTGGAGAGCGCTTCTGGTGCGAAATATTTCTCATATAAATTCATGTTTTTTCTTAACGCACAAGTCTGCAGCCAAAAGGTGTAAGCTCACGATTCCGTTTACAGCTATATCTGAGGAATTAAAAACCCGATTGAAAAACTTCTTTCCTCCGTCAGATACTATTGTTTTCCATACCAGTTCCATTGCCTTTGAATTGTTTTGATAAATTTAATTTGCGTCAGAATGGATTCAAAAGACGTGCTAATCACACCCAAAAATTCGGTGTCATCTTTCTTGTTATATATATTTTTATTTTGTGCCAAAACAACTATTCGAAGCAAAGAAAACGTGTCATTTCGAGCATAAAATTAAAAACACAACTGGATGTTTTTCTAGTACACAGTGTATGTAATATTTATTCAGTTACAAAGTTTGGTCTCTACTGTTCCCTCTTGTCCATTGTCTCAAAGGTTGTACACATACTGTACGTACACGTACGACAGTCACCCACGAAAAATTCTCACAATTTAAATAAGCTTACCTTCTCTTCTGCTGTCTCTGTTAGATTGCGTTTTTGCTCTACGTACGACAGTCATTTCATAACAGTGAAAGAAAAATAATAGGAAAAAAGACAAAAAATCATGCCAGACATCTTATCAATCATAGAGGCAAACACAGGGGGTGAGTGGTGTTTTCAGGTACTAGAGCACAAATAAAGAGGACTGTATATAAATACCAGGACTCATTTTACCACTACAACATGTTTGAAACGTTTTGTTTTACTCTAATCGGAATTTAAACAAGAAACATGACACCGAATTTTCGGGTGTAATAAGCACGTCTTTTGAATCCGTTCTGACGCAAATTAAATTTATCAAAGCTATTCAAAGGCAATGGAACTGGTATGGAAAACAATAGTATCTGACGGAAGAAAGAAGTTTTTCAATCGGGTCTTTAATCCCTCAGATATTGATGTAAACCGAATCTTGAGCTTACGAACTCTTAGAAACAGAGTTATCGACAAAAATAAGATGTGACTTTACGTCCCTTGATGGGAAAACCATGAATTATTTTTGGAAGAAAGTATTCTCAAAAGGTTTATTCATATGAGCGGTATCGGTTCAAGAAAAAAAAATTTAGTCGAGTTTTCAGGAGCCCATATTTTGGAACAAATACATCAGAATCAGAAATTAACACTTATGACCCCTGGTGGCCAAACCATTCTTTACAAAACATTAGAAATTATGTGAAAAATATCTTCCATCAGGTCTTGTATGCGATACAGGAAGAATTTTTCAAATCGGAATTTTAGGAGCAGAAAACGCAATTTACCTTTATGCGCCCTAGCGGAAAGTCTTAGATGATTTACGTGAAAATTTTGAATTTATAGGAAAAACATTTCGCATCTGAAACACTATCCAACAACGAAGGAATTTTTCAAATTGAAATTTTAGAAGTAGAGATATTGACAAAAATAAGATATACATCTACGCCCCTTTGGCGTAGAAACCATGCATTATTTCAAGAAGAAAGTGTTCCTAAAAGGTTTGTCGCCGTGAGTAGCATCGGTCAACAAAAGACTTTTTCTTCAATCGAGATTTTAGAAGCTCATATTTTGCTGCAAATACATCAGAAGTGGAAATTAAGACTTCCGCCACCTAGTGGCCATACCACTTTTTTACAAAAATTAGAAATTATGTGCAAAGGATTTCCCATCAGGAGCTGTATCCGGTGCAGAAGAAATTTTTCAAATAAGAATTTTAGAAGCAGAGAAATAGTGGGAAACGCAATTTACTTTTACGCCCCTAGCGGAAAGTCTGTGAATTATTTGAAAATTTTGAATTTTTAGGAAAAACATGTCACACTAGAAACACTATCCAACAAAGAAGGATTTTTTTTTAAATCGGACTCCTAGAAGTCCAGATATTGACAAAAATGAAATATACGTCTACGCCCCCTGGCGCAGAAACCATGCACTATTTTAAGAACAAAATGTTCCTAAAAGGTTTGTCGACATGAGTAGTATCGGTCTACAAACGACGTTTTTTTCAATCGAGATTTTAGAAGCTCATATTTTGCTGCAAATACATCAGAAGCGGAAATTAAGATTTACGCCCCCTGGTGGCCAAACCATTTTTTTACAAAAAAATTTTGTGCAAACAATTTCCCATAAAGAGCTGTATCCGGTGCAGAAAGAATTTTTCAAATCGGAGATTTAGAAGCAGAGATATAGGGCGAAACTCAATTTACCTTTACGCCCCCTAGCGGAAAGTCTATGAATTTCTTGAAAATTTTGAAATTATATGAAGAACATGTCACACCGAAAACACTATCCAACAAAGAAGGAATTTTTCAAATCGTACGCCTAGAAGTAGAGATATTGACAAAAATAAGATATATATCTACGCCCCCTGGCGGAGAAACTGTGAGATATTTTAGGAAGAAAATATTCCGAAAAGGTTTATCGATGTGAGTGGCATTTGACCACGAAAGAATTTTTTCAATCGATATTTTAGAAGCTCAGATTTTTTGGCAAATACATCAGAAGCAAAAATTAACACTTACGCCCCCTGGTGGCCAAAGTATTCTTTACCAAAAATTCGAAATTATATGCAAAAGATTTTCCATTAGGAGATGTATCCGCTAAAAAAGATTTTTCAAATCGGAGTTTTAAGAGAAGAGTTATCGGAAAAAATGTAATTTACTTTTACGCCCCCTAGCGGAAAATATATGCGTAATTTGAAAATGAAACTATATCTAAAACACTCTTCGACATAAATGGAATAGAAATGTAAAAGAATTTTTTCAATCGGATGTTTAGAAGCAAATATGTGGATTAAAACGTAATTTTGAATTCGACATCATCTGCATTTACGCCCCCTAGCGGCAAAATTGTACAACGTAAAAAAAAAAACGAAATAAAGGATCATCATTCGCATATTTAAAGCTTCCGAATGCAAAAAAAAATTCAAATCGGACTAATAGTTGCAAAGATACCGTGGGTACAGACGGACGGACGGACATACCGATAACAGAAGCACGATCTTTTTTTACAAAAGACGTGCTAAAAAAGAGACCTAATCTTATTCACGTGATAATAATGACTTGATTAAAAAAAGAAGAAAAAGGAAAAATGTTATTTTGCTCTGCGTAAGCCTGAGCACAATAACATTTTTCTGAGCAAATAACACCGTAAACCTGTTCTTTCTGTTCGTATTCTGTTTCATACATAAACCAAAACTGTTGCTAAACATAAGAGTAGCAGTCTAGATTGCTTTTCAAACACTTGTATAACTTTTTCAGCGTTGTTTCGTTGTATGTGTACATACCTGCACAACCTTCAAGACAGTCGGTTAGAGGGACACATTACAGATTAAACTTTGTAATCAAATAAATATTACACACACTGTACAGCAGAAAAACATTCTTTTTTTTTTTTTTATTGCTGTTGGTAGGAGTGCATTTTTTCTTTGCTTAGAGCAGTTGTTCTTGTACAAAATGAAAACGTATAAAATGGTAGTCTATAAAAATGATGTCTTTGACAAATTTTCAGTAATTCAGCCAGAATTTCTGAAACTAGTCAAAAACAAAGAATTTCATGATGGCATTAATTTCTGGTCAGTTTTCCATAGCATTTTTAAAGCTAAGGAGGATAAAATGAAGAAAAGTAAACCTAAATGGGAAGCTCGTATATTCTGCATGTGTGTTTTCCGATACAAAAGATTTTGTACGTAATTTTAGTAATGTGGCAAATTTTGCCTTGAATTCGTCATACTTGTAGCGACAAAGAAGAAAACGTTAGCCAAATTGGGCCGCGCCGAGTGGGCAACGTTCGTGACTGCCACGGGAAGGGCCTCAGGTTCGATCCCAGGCAGGTACGAACGCTCGATCCACTAAATACCCGCCGTGCGTTGGATGGGCACCTTAAGCCGTCGGACCCCGGGTACTGGCCCCCGGTAATAAATAACGGCGTCTTCCTCCCCTTTCCACTTCGCCTCCGTGTCACTTTCCTATCGGGCGCTCTAACCCAAATCTCCTAGTTTCCTATTTCTAAGGGTTGTTTAAGACCTGGGGTCAGACACTCCCTTCCTAAAATCCTCTACATATGATCATGAACGTTGGCCACCGCAGCTTTAGAAGGTTTTTCTTTTATGTTTTGTTTGTTTTTCTTTTAATTCCGTGTGCTGGCGTTTGACAATTTTGTTTCCAAAATTTCTCCAGATTTAAAACATTTTGTCACTATTCATAAATTAACACAGCTTTTGCGCTCTTCGAGGATTACTTTGCTAACCTGAATTGCTTTGTTAAATTTTCTGTCATGTTAAAAAAGGTTTCGAAATTCCCAAAGTATTTTTGATCTCTTTCCAAAAAATATTTCCTTGGTAAAGCAAAATAACGAGATGATATCTTCAAGCAGCACTTCCCATTTACGACTTAAACAATAACTTGATGAGAGCATGAAAATCCTCGTGAGTCAGTTTCTTTCTTTTCTTTTCTTTTATTTATTTATTTATTCTTTTTTGTTTTTGTTTTTTTGAATCAGACGAGACAAAGCACTCCAAATCCATTACGAAAACGAAGGACAAAGAACTGAGGAAAACAAAAGGTCGATAAAATAATATGCCTGAGATGACGGGTTTGTTTTCCACGACAACTTGTTCACTCTCTCTCTCTCTCTCTCTCTCTCTCTCTCTTTCTTATCCCCCGTCTCCTCCCCCATGTCTATACCGGTCGAAATATTACTTCACAATTGGTCTGACCATCAAAAAAGCAGTTCGACTTCGGTTGTTCTTCAGGTATATTCTGGTGGAAGGCGGGGAGGAAATTCAACTTTTCCCTTTCCTAAACCGGTTGCCAACTCATTTGACAATGGCACATGAAGAGAAACAGAGGGGGGAAGGCAAGAAAGAAACGTAAAATCAGATGTGAAAATTAAAAATTCAATATCCATAAAAACATTAGCCAGTGGCACAGGGAATAGAAAAAATGCATTAATGACTCTCAATTAATGTAAACCCCTGCAATAACAGCTTTGGCATACGTACAGCCACTCCGGTTTTAGGGGGGAAAAACACTTACGGTGAAGAAAAGCAAAAAAACTATTTCTGTCATAAGAGCCAGAAAGCACAGCAAAATGGTGTCTAAGAGAATTTAACCAGCCACAATATTCTTCTAATGCCAAGTTGTCAGTCTAAACATCAGGTGCCAAGCTCATTCAGTTCACCCAGACATTTCGAATCGGGTTAGAGGGGAACGGTGCAAAAGTTCGGGCCAGCACTGAAAAGTTCAGGGGCACGGTTGGATGACAGCAAAGTTTTCGAAGGCCGAAAATTTTTAGAGTGAAGAATTTAGACTTTAAACGAGGGTTAAAAAAAATAGGAAAAACTACAAAAAAAATTAGGAACTGTTGAATTTTTGATAGTTAAGAATGGTTGCAACCGGGAATCCTTTTTCCAAAACTACACCCGATTATTTTGTTTTGTGTTGTTTTTATTTTTTATTTCTCGTTTCTAAATGCTTCCTTAAACAAGACTACGAAGAAGTATTAAAATGGGCTGTTGAAACAGTCGATATTGATATTTTCATAAATTTTGTGCATGCTCAAATGATTCAGTGGTATCCTGCGAAATCTGTAATAGACTAAAATGAAGATATACGCATTTTGCGGTTGCAAAGACTGACTTGAAACATGTTCTTTAAACAATAAAATCTAAACAAGAAACAGGCCACTACATATACAGACTTCAAATTAAAAAAGGTAGATCTGGAGATTCGTGTAAATGCTAATTGCTATTGACAGCTGTGCTGTATGATACAAAATCTGTAATATTGAAAAACTGAAAAGTATACATACATACATACATTCATACATATATATACAGTATATCATCATCATTGTCAACCATTATCAATCCACTGCTGAACGATTATCAATCCACTCTCCAAGACTCTTCTACAACGGTCTGTCTTGTGCCAGTCTCCTCCATGTTACTCCCGCATACTTTCGAATTCCATCCACCCATCTCCCATGTGGTCTTCTTCTGGGTCTTTTCCTGTCCTTTGGAATCCAATCTAAAATTTCGACTGTCCATCGATGGTCTGTCCTTCTGGCAGTATGTCTAGCCCATTGTAATTTCAGGGATTTTACGCTGATAATGATGCCTTCCACTCTTGTCATTTTTCTGATCCATGAGTTCCTCTTCTTATCTCCCCTGGTTACACCAAGCATTCACCTCTCCATGCTGCTTTCAGTTGTCTGCAGCCTTTGTATGTCTCTTTTAGTTAAGGTCCACGTCTCCGCACCATACGTAAGCACTGGAAGGATGCATTGATCAAACACTTTTCTTTTAAGACATAATGGCATATTGTTCTTGAAAATTATGCTGTTTCTTCCAAAAGCTCTCCAGGCAAGTTTTATACGCCGATTAATTTCTTCATCAATGTGACCCTCACTTGATATCTTCTGTCCAAGTTAAACGTACGCATCTGTTATCTCCAGCTTTTCTCCATCAATCGATAAATCTTCATTTCTTGTAAAAGCATTGTACATCTCTTTTGTCTTCTGAAAGTTCATTTTTAATCCCACTTCTTTACACTTGTCAGCAAGTTCCTGGATCATACTCTGCAGCTCTGATGTGGTAGTTGCAAAAATGACTACGTCATCAGCAAAACGAAGGTTAGTTAGATAATCTTCATTAATCTTTATCCCTTTGTTTTCCCAGTTCAGTGATTGAAAGACATTTTCCAATGTGGCATTAAAGACCTTGGGAGATATGATGTTACCTTGTCTCACTCCCTTTCCAATTTTTATGTGTGTGCTCTATTCTCAAACAGCCGAATCTTTGCACTTGCATTTTCATAGCGGTTATTAATAATATTAATGTATGCATTTTCAATATCGCAGGATTTCAAAGCCATTGTAACTGCTGATGGTTTTACTGAATCAAAGGTCTTTTCATAATCGATAAAAGCCATGCACAATGGAAGTTCATATTCCCTCGCTCTTTCAATTAGTTCTCTCAGTACGTGGATATGATCTATAGTGCTGTACAAGGTACTTACACTGCTGGCAACCCAAAATGCAGCACCAAGAAGCAAGCATCCGATTGTCCTAAAATTCGCAGCATGCGTCGCCCGCGAAAGGACATGCAAACGATTAGCATTGCAGGGCATATGCAAATCATGTGCGCCCGGCACGCCACCGAGAAGCACTATAAGAAGGGTGCACAGAAGGCGGGGTGTAAGCAGTGGAAGTGTGTTGTGCTGCCGGACCTGTGCGTGGAAAGCTTCCTGATGCCTCGTCGCAGAATACGGCAGTCATTCCAGCACGTTTCGGAGTTCGACAGAGGACGAATAGTGGCTTATCGCGCCAGCGGTTTATCGTACCGAGACATCGGTATCCGTGTGGGACGACATCCAGCCACAGTGAGGCGAGTAGGGATTCGGTGGGTGCAGAAGGGACGGGCGGACCGAAGTGAGTGATTTCCGCAGCCGCGGCACACCACCGAACGAGAGGACCGGCATGTTGTGCGGCGGGCATTGACGGCTCGCACCACAACATCACGAACGTTAGCGCAGGAATTAAGGTGTGTTGCGCAACAACCTGTGTAGCACGTACCGTTCGACGTCGTCTGAAGGAGCGGGGACTTGTCGCACGGCACCCATTGTTCCGATTGCCATTGACGTTACACCACCGGCGAGTCAGGCGGCAGTGGGCCGTTGAACGCCGCACCTGGACTACGGAATGGCACGACATTGTCTTCTCCGACGAATCCCGCTTCTGCCTGCAACACCACGATGGTCGGGTCCGCGTGTGGCGGCAATGCGGTGAGAGACTGTATGCCGCCTGCAATATGCATCGCCATACCGGTCCGTCGCCTGGCGTTATGGTTTAGGGTGCAATTGGATATGACACCCGCACTCCTCTGGTACGCATCGCCGGTACACTTAACAGCCACCGCTACATCTCCGACATTTTGGAGCCCGTAGTCCTCCCTTACCTGCAGGACCTGCCAGCAGCCACGTTTCAACAGAACAATGCGCGCCCGCACGTGGCACGCATCGTGCAACAATTCTTCACGGCCCACAAGGTGTCACTGCTGCCGTGGCCCGCCTGTTCTTCCGATATGTCGCCCATCGAACACGTCTGGTCTCTGATCGGCAACCGAGTAGCCCGGGAAGCACCACCCGCAGCTACGCCTGATGAACTGTGGCAACGTGTGGAAGCAGCCTGGACCGACATACCCCAAGCCCACATCCAAAGCCTCTTTCGTTCGATGCCGCGGCGTGTAGCGGTCGTTATTGCCAGCCATTGGGGGCCACATGAAGTATTGATGTCTGCGTGTTCCGCAAGTCGCACGGGCCTGTAAGCTCAATCGTTTCATCTTTGTATCTGTTGTTATGTTTCCAGTAAATCTGACTTTGCTATCTCGTGTCCTTCTTAGTGTTGAATTTTAGGTGGCCAGCAGTGTAGAAGGAAGAGAGGTAGGTCCATCGTAACCGTGCCGTCTTCCCGCTTCTCTGCGCTGCGCTGTGACGTCACGGTGGTCATAAGCGAAGCTGTAACGCGCACGGAGCCATACCGAGAAACTGTTGTGTGCTCTGTGAATTTTCAATCGAAATAACAGAGCTAGTTTTGAGTAAATAATTTTTAAGTAAAAATTGCACAAACATCTAACTATTTTTCAAAATAGAGTAAAATATATATATATATATATATATACTGGGAAAAAACAGGAATATGACGAATACTGTTCGAAGCTTTTTTGCTGAATATATTTTATTTTCTTTTCCAAAAGCACTCTGCAATGGCTCTTTGGAGCTGGAAAATCTACCTTTCATTACGTCGAATCAGTCATTCACCAATTTTATAAAATTAGCAAGTTGTTTTCTTTCAGGAACAAATACTCTACAGCTTTGCTTACGTTGTTAGATTGCATCTGGGGCGCTAAAACTAATTCTTTGTCTCACGGGGCTTCTTACATTTGTGTGGATCCATTTGATTTTATGAAACACCTTTAATTCTGAGTTATTACGTTCCAGCAAAAGGTCAAATATTTGGCGAGTGATGGTTCCACACTACAGCGTGTTCCGCGATCAAATATACACTGACGGAAAAAAATCCCAACACCACGAAAAAATAGTTGTAGAGGAATGAAATGGCGGCAATACATTTGTATAGGTAACATATTTAATCGATTAAGGTTTCAAGATCACAGCTTATTGTAAGCGCGAGAAGAGCCATTTTAAATGTGAAATGCTGGTACATTAATAACCGGTGTAACCGCCAGAATGTTGAATGCAAGCACGCAAACGTTCATGCATTGTGTCGCACAGGTGCTGGATGTCAGTTTGTGGGATGGAGTTCCATGCCTGTTGCACTTGGACGGTCAATACGGGGACGGTTAATGCTGGTTGGGGGTGACGCTGTAATTGTCGTCCAATGATGTCCCATACGTGCTCGATTGGTGAAAGATCTGGTGATCTAGCAGGCCACGGCAACATGTCGACACTCTGTAGAGCATGTTGGGTTACAACAGTGGTATGCGGGCGAGCGTTATCCTGTTGGAAAACAGCCCCTTGAATGCTGTTCATGAATGGCAGCACAACAGGTTGAATCACCAGACCGACGTACAACTGTGCCGTCAGGGTGCGTGGGATAACCACGAGAGTGCTCCTGCTGTCATAGGAAATTGTTCCCCACACCATAACTCCAGGTGTAAGTCCAGTGTGTCTCGGCCGCAGAGAGGTTAGTTGCAGGCGCTTACCTGGCCTCCTTCTAACCAACACACGGCCATCACTGGCACCCAGGCAGAACCGGCTTTCATCAGAAAACACAACAGATCTCCACTCCGTCCTCCAATGAGCTCTAGCTTGACACCACTGACGTCGCAAACGGCAATGGTTTGGAGTAAGTGGAATGCACGCTACAGGGCGTCTGGCTCGGAGCTGTCCTTCAAGTAACCGATTTGTAACAGTTCGTTGTGTCACTGTGGTGGCAACTGCAGCTCGAATTGCTGCCGCAGACGCGGTACGATGCGCCACGGCCATACGCCGTACACGGCGGTCTTCCCTCTCAGTAGTGCCACGTGGCCGGCCGGAACCCGGTCTTCTTGAGGCAATACCTTCCCTTGACCACCGCTGCCAACAATCATGCACAGTGGCTACATTCCTGCTAAGTCGTTCTGCAGTATTGCGGAACGAAAATCCACCTTCTCGTAGCCCTATTGCACGACCTCGTTCAAACTCCGTAAGCTGTTGATAATGGCTTCTTCGTCTTCTTAAAGGCATTCTTGACTAACATCAACACACTACGTCGAATCTCAAAGATAACTAACGCTCACGAACGTTACAGCGCGTATTTACAGCAAACCTGCTTTGCATGTTCCGAGGGGCGCTACTAGCGCCACACGAATGCGCCGAGCGCGAAATTTGCATAGACGTCATCTTACAGATGTCCTCTCACCGCCTACCATCTGTCGTTTATCTAACACAACTCCTTCTTGGTGTTAGGATTTTTTTTTCCGTCAGTGTATAATTTCGGAGAAGTTTAATTAGATGGAGCACATCGGCAAACATCCATATTTTTCGATTTTCATTTGGAAAAGAAGACAATATTGGGGTTATTCCAAGCTGCCTTCAAACCTTGATAACCCCCCTCCCCCCAAAGATCAGCACTAAATAACACGATTGCTCCATGCACTAAATAACTCGATTGCTCAACGACTCGAATTATGTCAGTTGACATCTTTTGATCCATCTGCTCATCAAAGGAGTAATACAGTATATGGTTGTTTCCAAGCTTTCCGGAAGCCTCTCAGCATAACTACTAAAACGTTGCTATGCGGTCCTAAAATTTTATCTGCAGCAGCATCATAGCAATATCGGCAATCAACGCTCATTTCACCAAAAGATAAAACTGAAACTTTGTCGAATTCGGTTAGGTGTATAACATTCATTTTTATCACCTTTAAAACGGGCTCAATTAAACCATCGGTAACACAAATTTACCACACCACCGTTTCAGAGAGGAAATGTTTGGAAGCAGTATGTGCATTTTATTTTTGATGAAAAGGTATGCTTTTCGAGAAATAGCCTGCAAACCAAGTGCGTGACTTATATCTTCTTCATTCCATTTTGCTGGGCTCTTTTTTGACACAAGAGTTTGAATTCGCACTTCAGTGAAACAATGGCCAAGCAAATTTATGATAGCTGGCCACCTTTCGCTGTTGCTCAGCAAATTTCTATTCCTGCATTTGCGTTTCATATTAATTTCTGTTTTCAGGCTTTTTTTTCTTCGAGGCAAAAGCATTGTTTTACCATTACCAACTGTTTTCTTACTTTTGATAATTCTTCCCGTAGTGAATTATTTTCACTCTTCAGTTGCATTATATTTTTGTTCAGACATTCGCACTTCTCACATAACGTTGACGGTATGATAACTTCTCACATAACGTTGACATCATTCCTGACCAACTAAATGTTGGTCAGGAATGATGTCCTTTCATTGTGACCTGTGATCTGACGTTTAATTGGAGATATACTTTCAATTCGATTTAACGCATTTTTTTCTGACCTCTCCGTTCTTAAATCGTTCACTTCGAACAGAAGTTTGCTCCTCCATCTGCTAAGGCATATTTTTTGTAGGGACGGCATCTTTTATCAGTTTTTTTTTTCTGGGAGGCAAGTTCAGCAATTCATTTCTAAGATCTAGCTCTTACTTCGAGACATCAAAGTGTTCTGAACACATTCGAGCTTTCTTTGCATCGAATACATCCTTTCGACAGCATTTCGCTACCCATTGCTTCAAGAAATCTCTATCCGATGGGAAAACATGGTATGTAACATCTAACTTCCTTTCCTTTGAAATGTTATTACGACAAAGTGCAACAGCGTATCCAGGTATTTTCGAGATAGTTGTACACAGAAAACAAATGAAGAAAAACAATGAATGAAACGACAAAGCAGGTCTAAAATTGACAAAGAAATGCAGCTAGTAATCGACGCTACAGCACAAGCTCCGAAATCCGAATGACTCCGAATGCTCAAGAGATCGTTTATGGCCACTGTGACGTCACACTCTAGCTCGTATGGTGACAGCTCGCCGGCGGAACAGAAACAAAGGCAATTGGACCTACCTTCTCCCCTTTCTAAGTACCTTGGTGCTGTAGCCACTCCTGAATCCAGCTTGTTCTCTCGGTTGGGCCATGTCCAGTGTTACCTTCAAGCGGTATGAAAGAACTTTAGTGAAGATTTTATAAACCACTAATAGGAGGCTGATAGGTCTGTAACTCCTGAGATCCTCAATATATCCTTTTTTATGTAGCAAGATCATTGTAGCGTTGTTCCAATCCTCAGGAATCTTTCCTTCATTAATGCATCGAGTGAAAACTTGGGCGAGTACTGTTTCGATTTCTCCACTTGCTTCTTGTATGATGTCTACAGTAATTCCATCTTCTCCTGGAGCTTTTCCCCGCTTCATGTTCTTGATTGCATGTGCAACTTCTGCTGGAAGGACTGGAGGAACTTTGGTACTGGTACCTTTCATGATGTCTGGAGTACATGTATTATCCCTTTCATATAATGTGGAGTAGAAATCTTTCATTCTTGTCATACTTTCGCCTCTATTTCTTGTTACAGAACCATCTTCTTTTCTCAGAGCCATAATCTGTTTCTTCCCTTACTCAGATGTCCCTTTGCTCTCTTCAGGCTTTGGTTGTTTTCAGTTGCTTTCCTCACTAGTTCACAGTTTAATTTCTTTATGTCTTCAGTGATACTTTTTCGTACTGTCTTGCATAGCTCTATATATTCCACTTTAGAAGTCACATCTTCTATAGTTGTCCTCATCTCTCTTCTTTTTTGCATCAACATTTTTTTCCTGATAATTTGTTCACATGCAACTTGTTCTTAGACCCAGCTAATTTTGTTGCTGTTTCCATAAGAGTTTTGGTTACTTTTCTGTTAACTTCAGAGATGTCCACTTCTTCTGCTGTTAGAGCTTCTAGAATAGAGAATCTGTTCCTCAGTTCTAATTTGAAGGTATTATGGTGTTTTTTAAGGTTGGTTATGTCAATACATTTTGTTTGTCTTATGAGCTTGCTACGTTCGAGTTTGGTGTTGAGGTGCATCTTACATCTCACCAATCTATGGTCACTACCTGTGTTGAACTTGTTTAGCACACTGCAGTCTTCTATGACGAATTGTTTGTTACACATAATAAAATCAATTTCACTTGTCGTCTCATTTGGATGTCTCCATGTCCTTTTCCTGTGTGGCTTTTTCTTGAAAAAGGAGTTCAAAATGAGAAACCCTTCTGCTTCTGCAAACTCAACGAGAGTATTTCCACGCTGGTTTCTGTTGCCGTGACCGAATTTACCTACCGAAGTTTCATTCTGTTGCCGCTGCCCTATTTTTGCATTGAAATCTCTCATAATTATCTTTAAATGCTGCTGGCCTTTATTATTTAGATGACGAATTTCTTCATAAAATTATTCAATTTCTTCTTCAGGATGACTTGTGGTGGATGCATAAGTTTGAATAGCCTGAGCCTGGTATCTTCTCGAGAGTTGGATAACGAGTCGAGCAGCTCTGTCAGGGGAACTTTCAACTTCTAGAACTTTATCCTTCAGTTTATTGTTTATTATAAATCAAACACCATTAGTTCTGCTAGTATTTCTGTCCCACGATAATAGAAGATATGTCCACTTTTCAGTTCAATGAGATCTTCTCCTTTTCTCCGTACCTCACTTAGCCCGACGATGTCCCACTTGATCCTTTGTAGTTCTTCTTCCAATTCAAGAAGCTAGGGAGCTTCCATTGTAAGTAGCCCAGGTCAGCATCAAATAGCAGCCTAGTCTGCTCCTCCGGGCATTCTTAACACCCTCTGCCTTTATGTCGCACTGGCCGCTGCCTTGGCCAGGTACATTCCAGCTGCCGGAGACTGAAGGCCAAGATTTAAGTTGTGGAGTCATTTTGGACGGGTTTGGCAATAGCTCACCACGCTGGCCAAGCGGGTTGGTGAGTGTGGGTAGCATTTCCTTTAATCCCGATGGTATAGTTATGCCGCTATTGGCGGTCGTCAGATCCCCTTTAGTGGGAACAGGATGTACCACGAGAAGGCGATATATATATATATATATATATGGGATGTAAGGTCAGGTGATGCGTAACATCACAGCCTCTCCTTGACAAATGTCAACCCCGCCTTCTCGTGGTACATCCTGTTCCCATTAAAGGGGCTCTGACGACCGCCAATAGCGGTATAACTATACCATCGGGATTAGAGGAAATGCTATCCCACACTCACCAACCCGCTTGGCCAGCGTGGTGAGTTATGACCAAACCCCTCCAAAATGACTCCACAACTTAAATCTTGGCCCTCAGTCTCCGGCAGCTGGAATGTACCTGGCCAAGGCAGCCGCCAGTGCGACATGAAGGCAGAGGGTGCTAAGAATCCCCGGAGGACCGGACTAGGCTGCCATCTGATGCTGACCTTGGCAACGTATAACGGACGCTCCCTATCTTCTGATTCAAGGCTTCTTGAATTGGAAGAGGAACTACAAAGGATCAAGTGGGACATCGTCGGGCTAAGTGAGGTAAGGAGAAAATTAGAAGATCTCATTGAACTGAAAAGTGGACATCTCTTCTACTATCGTGGGACAGATACTGGCAGAACTAGTGGTGTTGGATTTATAATAAACAAGAAACTGAAGGATAAAGTTGTAGAAGTTGAAAGTTCCTCTGACAGAGCTGCACGACTCGTTATCCAACTCTCGAGAAGATACCAGGCTCAGATTATTCAAACTTATGCACCCACCACAAGTCATGCTGAAGAAGAAATTGAAGAATTTTATGAAGAAATTCGTGATCTAAATAATAAAGGTAAGCAGCACTTGAAGATAATTATGGGAGATTTCAATGCAAAAATAGGGCAACGGCAACAGAATGAAACTTCAGTAGGTAAATTCGGTCACGGCAACAGAAACCAGCGTGGAAATACTCTCGTAGAGTTTGCAGAGGCAGAAGGGTTTTTCTTCTTGAACTCCTTTTTCAAGAAAAAGCCACACAGGAAATGGACATGGAGACATCCAAATGGGACGACAAGTGAAATTGATTTTATTATGTGTAACAAAAAATTCGTCATAGAAGACTGCAGTGTGCTAAACAAGTTCAACACAGGCAGTGACCATAGATTGGTGAGATGTAAGTTGCACCTCAACACTAAACTCGAACGTAGCAAGCTCATAAGACAAACAAAATGTATTGACATAACCAACCTTAAAAAACACCATAATACCTTCAAATTGGAACTGAAGAACAGATTCTCTGCTTTAGAAGGCCTAACATCGGAAGAAGTGGATATTTCTGAAGTTAACAGAAAAGTAACCAAAGCTCTTATGGAAACAGCAACAAAATTAGCTGGGTCTAAGAACATATTGCATGTGAACAAATTATCAAGGAAAAACCAAAATGTTGATGCAAAAAAGAAGAGTGATGAGGACAACTAAAGAAGATGTGACTTCCAAAGTGGAATATATTGAGCTATGCAAGACAGTACGAAAAAGTATCACTGAAGACGTAAGGAAATTCAACTGTGAACTAGTAAGGAAAGCAATTGAAAACAACCAAAGCCTAAAGATAGCAAAGGGACATCTCAATAAGGGAAGAAAACAGATTATGGCACTGAGAAAAGAAGATGGTTCTGTAACAAGAAATAGAGGCGAAATTTTGACAAGAGTGAAAGGTTTCTACTCCAAATTATATGAAAGGGATGATACATGTACTCCAGACATCATGGAAGGTACCAGTACCAGAGTTCTTCCAGTCCTTCCAGCAGAAGTTGCACATGCAATCAAGAACATGAAGCGGGGAAAAGCTCCAGGAGAAGATGGAATTACTGTAGACATCATACAAGAAGCAAGTGGAGAAATCGAAACAGTACTCGCCCAAATTTTCACTCGATGCCTTAATGAAGGGAAAATTCCTGAGGATTGGAACAACGCTACAATGATCTTGCTACATAAAAAAGGTGACATTGAGGATCTCAGGAACTACAGACCTATCAGCCTCCTATCAGTGGTTTATAAAATCTTCACTAAAGTTCTTTCACACCGCTTGAAGGTGACACTGGACATGGCTTAACCGAGAGAACAAGCTGGATTCAGGAGTGGCTACAGCACAATAGATCATATCCACGTACTGAGAGAACTAATTGAAAGAGCGAAGGAATATGAACTTCCATTGTGCATGGCTTTTATCGATTATGAAAAAGCCTTTGATTCGGTGAAACCATCAGCAGCTGCAATGGCTCTGAAATCCTGCGGTATTGAAGATGCATACATTAATATTATTAATAACATCTATGAAAATGCAAGTGCAAAGATTCGGCTGTTTGAAAATACATCACACATAAAAATTTAGAAAAGGAGTGAGACAAGGTGACACCATATCTCCGAAGCTCTTTAATGCCACATTGGAAAATGTCTTTCAATCACTGAACTGGGAAAACAAAGGGATAAAGATTAATGGAGATTTTCTAACCCACCTTCGTTTTGCTGATGACATAGTCATTTTTGCAACTACCCCATCAGAGCTACATAGTATGATCCAGGAACTTGCTGACAAGAGTAAAGACGTGGGATTAAAAATGAACTTTCAGAAGACAAAAGTGATGTACAATGCTTTTACAAGAAATGAGGATTTATCGATTGATGGAGAAAAGCTGGAGATAACAGACACGTACGTTTATCTTGGACAGCAGATATCAAGTGAGGGTCACATTGGTGAAGAAATTAATCGGCGTACAAAACTTGCCTGGAGAGCTTTTGGAAGAAACAGCATAATTTTCAAGAGCAATATGCCATTATGTCTTAAAAGAAAAGTGTTTGATCAATGCATCCTTCCAGTGCTTACGTATGGTGCAGAGACGTGGACCTTAACTAAAAGAGACATACAAAGGCTGCAGACAACTCAAACAAGCATGGAGAGGTGCATGCTTGGTGTAACCAGGAGAGATAAGAAGAGGAACACGTGGATCCGAAAAATGACAAAAGTGGAAGACATCATGATCAGAGTTAAATCCCTGAAATGGCAATGGGCTGGACATACTGCCAGAAGAACAGACCATCGATGGACAGCCGAAATTTTAGATTGGATTCCAAGGGACAGGAAAAGACCCAGAAGAAGACCACATGGAAGATGGGTGGATGAAATTCGAAAGTATGCGGGAGTGACACGGAGGAGACTGGCACAAGACAGACCGTTGTGGAGGAAACTTGGGGAGACCTTCGTCCAGCAGTGGATTGATAATGGTTGACAATGATGATGATGATGATATATATATACTGCAGAGCAAAGCTGAAAACAAAGGAAAAACTTTGAATTTAAAACGAAAGTTGCAAAATAACCTGAAGATCAAAACGCGCAACGCAGCAGTTATGAAAATTCAGAATTCACATTCTATTAAGAAGAGACCTAAGCAAAAAAAAATTATTTTTGACTCATACCAAGTACAACATAGAAAAAGTTATGTATCTACCGGTGTGAGTAAAAAGAGAAAAAAATAAAAATAAAATAAAACAACTGAATGTGGAAAGTGTCGAGAATACTGAGCCTTGGCTTTATCAAGGACCAGCAAAAACTCTGCATTTTCTCACTTCCACAAAGACCTAGTTGGAAATGGGTTTCTGCAAAGCCATAGATGCAAGTAATTAGCCCACCAAAAATTTAAGAAAAATATATACATAAGTCATGACCTCCACAGAGTTGTATGACCTAGCTCTAGTTTACAATTTAGCTTGCATCCATAACTTTTCTGGCCCGACCCATGCTCTTCATCTGTTACGATTAAACAGAAAGAAGAAGATTAAAGAAAACTCAAGTTGTGAGAGTGACATAATAATTAGAAATAATGTTCAGCAATAACGAAATGCCAAGTTCGCCTGAGAGAGAATTTAAACCTGAATAGCAATGCAAAAGTTTTCCAAATTCTTACATTGCAATTAAAAAAGGAAATATTAATTATTTAAAACTCAGATTCTATATAAATTTTCCCGTTCCTAATTTTTATATGTGTGTGTGTGTGTAGAGAGAGAGAGAGAGAGTAAATCGAAATTGAGGAGTGTTCAGATTTTTCGTTGGGGTGTCTGAAGAAATTCGGGAGTGTATAAATCCTTGTGCTTGTCTGTTTGTTTATTTTTGTTTATATTCAGTTTTACACTTTTCATCATTTTTTCACTCACATCATTTTCATCAAAGCCTGTGTGGGCGCGCGCGCACACATGCAGTTTAACGATCCCGTGAGCATCTGAGAGTAGGAGGAATAAGTCTTCTGTTCCTAATTCAGGGTTCTTTGTTTCTGGAAGGAAAGATGCCAGGAATACAAAAGACAATGACAACCTTAGTATATTATCCGGGATTTGAACCTCTGCTCAAAGCTTCGAAAAGCCAAAAGCGGTATCCCAGATAATGAATACTTTCATTGCCACAGTCGTCGAGTGGTTTTGATGGTAGGCTGCCGATCGCTTGCTCTTGTTGGTCTAGGGTTCGAGTTTTGAGTAAGGTGTGTTTGGCATGCTGGACCCTCCTAGGTGAGTTGGGCACTCTCGCTGCGCGTGTCTGTATCTTGACCAGCAGCAGCTGACGTTTCTTTGCTCCTCTTATAACTTAAGAAAATAACACGAACAGCACTTAAGTAATTATACAAAACTGTGTATTTACAAAATGTTTGCGAAAAAAAACCGTTTATCTCATGTCTCATGCAGCATAAACACTGAAGAAATGGAGCTTTCCTACTTCCATATAAAATAGATGCACTGCAGTGCTGTAAAAATTATAGCAACAGCGCAGAGCCCCATTTCCAGTAGGTCATCAAATGAAGAAGTCCGTGTAGGACTTGTCTGTTTCGGCGTTCAGATGAAAATTCTCCTCGGCGAGGTGTAATGTTACGAAGGTAGAAAATGTACAGCAAAGTTGTAAATTTAAAAGTTTTAATAAGAAACGGAAAATTTTCATATTTCCATATGCCGAATTTAAAAGTTTAATAAATCCTGTTAAGAACATTAAAAAGAAACAAAACCTTTACGAGTATTGTTCAAAAAGTAATTTAATTATAGTCACTTCTTCATTTCCAAACTGAATTTAAAAAAATATATTATTGTAATAGAGAACCTTGTTATGCACTTTGATTAAGTGAACACTTTGATAAATACGAGGGTTGTACCGAAAGTAATGCAAAAGCAGGCATAATTTTTTTCTTAACTGACACAGGTCCTTCAAACTGCACATGTTGTTAGAGTAATTCTTTCTCTATACAAAGGTACTACTCAACATAGTCTCCATCACAAACGATGCATTTGCGCCATCGTTGAACCCAACTATTGAATCCTCTTTGAAAAGATTCACGTGTGGGCTGTTGTACATACTTCTTCATAGCCACTTTCACCTCGTCTGTGTCATCAAATCGTTGTCCCTGGAGACTGCGCCCTTCATTGGACCGAACATGTGGAAGTCGAAGGGCGCCAGATCTGGGATGTAAGGTGGATAGGGGACCACCGACCAATCTAATGTCTTGCTCACATGATTTGTTGCCAAAGATGTGCATAGTCTCGCATTGTCATGTATCCTTTTCATATTCTTGTTCGGTCTCTTCCTCCTTATCCATGTTCATAACTTTACATCCAACGTAATCTCTCAATAATATCCATATTATTATTGAATAAATAATGTCCTTCTTCCGCTGTTCGACGTCAGAACCATAACAAACGAATATCTCAAATTTGCTGGTATCACAGAACATTTAAGGCAGTGGCGGCTTTTCAGGTGAAGTAGGTGAAGTGCCTATTCCCCTATTTTACTCAAAATAAAGTTTTATTCAGTATTTTTTTATAATATATTCTTTTTTTACTTTATTCAGTTCCAAAATACTTAGAATTTTGAATAGATATTAATTCACATGGCGCGCTCAATACGGAAAACAAATCCTTATACGCAAAACAGTGCAAGTGAAGAGCCGAAATGAGAATGCTTGGAAGTCTGCAGTTTTCCGCCGAGTTGCCATGGTAACCGTGACGTCACCCTCCCCAATCTGCTCGCTCAAGTGAAGTGTTTCAGCTTCGCGTGCCTTACCTCTGCATCTTTCAGTTTTTGAGCGTAAAGTCGTGAGAGATCACGGTGGAGTGGGCGGACTACCATTCAATCTGCTAGGGCTTTTTCCCCTTGTAATGCTGTGGTACATTATTTTCCGAAAGGAATTTGTTCTTTCGTGTTTTGTGATTATTTGTTGAAAGTTTTAACTGATATTTTAGGTTTGTGCACAGTTTAACTAATAGTGATAGTTTTTAGTATGCATCCTGTGGAGGACATTGTAATTTATTGCAAACTCCATTTACTCTCTGGAAAGATGAAGATGAAAGAGACATTTTGCTTCAAGGACGACCAACGGATTCACTGACAATTGTTGCCAAGAACGAAATCAAGAAGAGCGGTAAATCTAACAATATTAATTTTACAAATTGTTGGTTTACTGAATATAAATGGATTTGCAGCACTTCTGTGTTTGTTTTTTTGTTGTTTTTTTTTTGTTTTTTTTGTTTTTTTGGCCCTGCTTACTTTTTAGTAATAAACATTCGGCGTGGAATAAAGACGGAGTCTCAGATTAATTAAGCGTAACACGGTCACTTCATAAACATCGTGATTCCAGCGAACACCTGAAATGCGGATTAATGTAAGAAATTTTGAAAAAATTCGAAACACCATTGCCGATGCCCTGAGGAAGGATGCTAGGCTTTTGAAAATACATTTTAACGAAAACGTTCGTTTAAATAGACTTTTCCTGCAGACAGTGATTGATGCAGTATTAGTCTATACTGTATTTGAGCAAACAAGAACTAGCATTCCATGGCCATGACGAAAGCATGGGCTCGATAAATCGTGGAAATTTCATTGAATTACTCTCATTGTTGATATGAAGAAATTCTTTAGAAATTGAAAATCAATACGAAAGGACAAAAATACTATTAAAAATGAATAATTTAATGTATTTCTGAATATATAAACGATCACGTCAAAAATTAAATAATTTTTGATCGTTGATTCGGAAGGTGTATTGGTTGAGGTATTTTTGGGTTTCCATGATGTGAATGAAGATAGAACATCAGGAGCTTTATACAAAATGCTAGACAAAATTTTGTAATAGTCTGATTACCAACACAAATAAATAGGACAATGTTACAATGGGGCAAGTATAATGTCTGGGCACTTAAATGGGCTACAGAAAAAAAGTCAAGGATAAAGCTTCTCAAGCTGTTTTTGTTCAGTGCTTAATTCATCGTTTGAATCTTGTATTACACCAGAGTTTTCTAAAATTTCTAAGTGTCGAATACTTTTTGCAAGCCTCAGTGGAATTGTTTCGTTTGTTCACCATTCAGCGAAGCGGTCTTATACACTTTATCAACAACCACAAGATGCGGACCAACCGTAACAGAAACTCGATGGTCCTCCACTTCGAAATTAGTAAGTGTAGTTGTTGAGGATTGGGATAAATTGAAGGAAGTGTTCCGATTTCTGACGAATAGCGAATAATCAGACAAAAAATCAATTTATCTTGCAAAGGGGTTTATGAATGATATGAATACTTTCGAATTTACATTTTTGGCTCCACCGATCTATTATTCGAACTTTTGAAGAAAAAATAACTAAACATAAACTACTGTGTAACTCAAATTAAAAAAAAAAAAAGGAAACCTCGTGAAATTTTGAGCCATAAAAGGAACGATGAGTTATTTGAAACACAGTTTGGAAAATCTAGCAAAATCACATAAATAAGCACGGAAACAATTTTTCAAAATTATAAACAATTGTATTTTGAAATTTTGGACCACATTCTTATGGAAATGGATATAAGATTTCAAGACTGTAAGAAACTTCAATTTGTCTGACTTGCTGACACAACCAAATTCGAATAATTTAATGCATGCTTTCCCACTCGCGCTCTTGAAAATCTACATTTTTACGGAAACATATTTACTAAACACAGCGCCTTAAAAATGAACTGAGTCTTGTATATGCTGATGAAAAATTAAGGAATATATTGACTCAAGAACTCCTTCGAGTGTTTCACGGAGACAAAGACATTTTCACAGAAGATTATAAATTGGTTTTCCTCAGTTTAATAATTCCATCTACAAGTGTGCCAGTGGAAAGAAGTTTTCTTAAAAGAATACAAACTTACTCAAGAAACACTAGTTCCCAAGATAGACTTGCTTCTCTGGCAAATATTTCTATTCAGGAAGACATTTTATTGATGCTCATGAAGAAACAACCATCTTATGACGACATAATCGACAAATTTGCAGCTTTAAAAGGAAGAAAAATTGATTTAATATATAAAAAAAAGTAAGTCCTCATTAAGGGATTTACATTGTAGACAGTGTATATCTTTTCATACTGCTCTTGTACCTCTTCACCTATTTTTCCAACCACGAGCCGCCACTGATTTAAGGTGTAAATCACCTTGTTCCTTTCAGTCGGGAAACTAAAAGGGCCGCCCCTTGTGGCCGCAAGTGTAGAAGGCCTAAAACAGCACAGACTCATATTGGCCGATAGATTTACTGGTCTAAAATTTTTGTTTGATAGTGAGGCAAATGTCGCTGTTATTCCAGTCGCTCCGCCCAACCGAAACAGCCTGAGAAATTGAAATTATTTTCCGCAAATCGTTCTCTAATTCATACGTATTGCACACGTCTACTATCGTTTGACCTCAACTTGCGTCGAAAATTTTCCTAGCCATTTCTGATTGCTTCAGTTACTATTCCGATCATTGGAGCTGATTTTCTTTAGCACTTTGGGTTGCTGGTGGACATTAAACATCATTGCTTAAATCATCAGGTAAAGCTATTTCGCATTCCGCTACTGGAATTACAGCTGTTTCCGGCACTTCCGATTTCCACGAGTTGCTTAAAAGGTTTCCGCGGCTCGTCAGTACTGATGGTGTGTCTACAAATAAAGATCACGGTGTTTTTCATCACATCGAGACCACAGGAACCCCAGTCTTTTCTAAGCTTGGGCGTTTACCTTCTGGAAAACTAGCATGTGCCAAAAAGGAATTTCATTTCTCGCTTTCGCAAGGTATTTGTCGCCCCTCTAAAAGTTGTTAGGTCAGACCCTTACACATGGTTCCGAAAACTTCAGGAGACTGGAGACCCTGTGGAGACTATAGGCGTCTGAATGCACTTACCGTACCAGACAATTACCTGGTGCCACATATACACTGAAGAACAACTGAATTAGAGACAGCTGGCGTTTTGCAAATGTGACGCTGTGGGCGGCCCTGTAAACGGAAACGACATGACGTATGCAGCGATCCGACAATATAAGGAGCGATGCGACGGGAATCAGTAAGAGTCGGACGCAGTATGGGTAAGACGAAGGATCTAAGCGCATTTGGTCGTGGGCAAATTGTCGGAGCCCGACGAATGGGTCACTACATCTCGGAAGTTGTGCAGGCACTGGAATTTTCACGAGCTACTGTGTCACGGGTGCACCGGAAGTACATCGAATCCGGTAAAACCATCCCTGCAAGGGCCAACTGCCGTAAACAACAGCGTGTGGATGCGCGGTGTCATCATCGGCTAGCTCGCGTTGTAACAGCGGATAGACGAGTCACAGTGCAAGAAATCACTCGGCAATTTAACGCTGTTGCACAAAAACGTGTAAGCAGCCACACCATCTAGAACCATCTCCTCGCTATGGGGTACAGAAGCCATCGTCCTACGAGGGTACCGCTGCTGACTGCACATCACAGGGTGCAAAGATTTGCATGGGCGCGGTAACATCGCCACTGGACCCTAGACATGCGGAAAAATGTTGCCTGGACGGATGAGTAGAGATTCACGTTGGTACTTGCGGATGGCAGGATACGAGTACGGTGCAAACCACATGAAGCGATGGATCCTTCTTACCAGCAGGGTACTCTTCAAGCTAGTGGAGAATACATTCTCGTATGGGGACTGTTTACGTTGACTGGAATGGGACCCCTGGTACGTGTGACATCGTCCCTCACAGGGCAACGTTACGGGGATGTCCTAGACGTCCATTTGCTCCCGTTTGTGAGTCTTCAACATCCCACTGGGGACCTCATCCTGCAACAAGACAATGCACCGTGCCATCGCTCCCGAATTGTATCCGAATGGTTGGATGAACACTCCACCGACGTGACCTCGCTTCCTTGGCCAGCTAGGTCACCTGACCTCAATCCCATCGAGCACATCTGGGATGCCATCGAGAGAGATGTTCGAGGATCTGACCCCCTCCATCAAATCTTCGTGAACTGTGGGAGCTTGTTCAGGGGTCGTGGATCCGTATGGCCTCCGAACGCTTCCGGTGTCTTGTCGAGTCCATGCCGCGACGAATCGCCGCCGTCATCAGGGCGAAAAGTGGTGCTACACGTTAGTAGATAGGTATCTCTAATTCAATTGCTCTTCAGTGTACAAGATGTTACCCATTTCTAGCATCTAAGACAATATTCCCCAAACTTGATTTGATCAGGGCATATCACCAGGTCCCTGTAAATCCAGAGGATGTTCTGAAAACGGCTATCGCTACGCCATTCGGCCTGTGCGCGTTCTTTTATATGCCATTCGGACTCAGAAATGCAAGCCAGACCTTTCAACGTACCAACGACGTTGTCCTACAGGATTTGGATTTTTGTAGCGCATACCTCGACGATATTCTTATCGCTTCGACTAATGCAGAAGAAAACCACCGTGATTTAAACTTGGTTTTCCAACCACTTACCGACTACGGTATTCAACTAAACCCTTCCAAATGGGTTCTGGGTCAGTCTACTATAGTATTCCTTGGCCATATCATCTCACCTGAAGGTTTCATGCCACTTCAAGATCGGGTGAACACTCTGTTAGCTTACCCTGAACCTACCATCGCTCATGACCTTCGTTGTTTTCTGGGTATCATGAACTTCGCAGATTTGTTCCGCGCGCAGCTCAGGTGCAGGGACCACTGCATGAGTATCTAACAGGTTCAAATAAAAACCTAACACATTAATCACCGTATTCGATGACGCGCGTGATTCATTCACAAAATGTAAACAAGTTCTGGCACAAGTGGCTCTTCTAGCACATCCGACGATACTACGTTAGGTTTATTGGGCGACGCCTCGGATACCACACTTGGTGCTGTTTTTCAACAACGAATTCAAGAAGTTTGCAACCACTTGCATTCTTCTCGAAAAAGTTAAATACAGCACAGAAAAGATACAGTGCCTATGATCGTGAAATATTCGGCGCATAGTGGGCAGTGAAGCATTATCGTCTTGTACTGGAAGGTTTACACTTCACCATTTTTCACTGATCATAACCCACTGATCTATGCTTTTCAGCAGAAATTAGACAAAGCTCTATGTAGACAGACGCGTCATTTGGATTACATTGCGCAATTCACCACAGATATTCAGTATATCCCTGGTTTTGCAAACCTGATTGCTGATTCTTTCTCCGAGATCAACACGATTTCTTTACCATCTCCAGTGAACTTCAGCGATAACAGTGATCCTGAACTACAGTCCTTACTTTAAGGTAGAACAACAACTAGCTTAGTCCTTAAGCACATGAAAGTAGCTCATTGATCCACTCAGCTTTATTCTGATGTATCGACAGCTGTAGTTCGTCCTTTGGTGCCAAAAAATTTCCGTTGATCTACCTTTGACAGCGTGCATAACTTAGCACACCCGAGCATACGATCAACCATCAAAGCTATTGAGCAACGTTTTGTATGGCGATCGCTGAAATCAGAAATTTCCTCCTGGAGTAGATCATGCCTGGCATATCAGAAATCTAAGGTGGTACGACATACTTTTTCTCCACCTGGTACTTTTGTCGCACCGTCAGCACGTTTCGAACATGTGAACCTCGACATTGTTGGTCAGCTACCGGTGCCACAAGGTTTTCCATACTGTCTTACCATAATCGACAGATTTTCCAGATGGCCAGAAGTCATTCCAATTCCTGACATACACGGCTGCATTTTTCGTTTTGGCGCTCCATTTAAAATTACTGCAGATCAAGGTGCCAATTTGAATCTCAACTTTTTCGTTTATTTTCCAACTTCATAGGAGCACAGCAGAAAAAATTTGAACTACACCGTATAATCCTTCGGCTAATGGCATGGTAGAGCGTTTCCATCGTGTTCTTAAAGCTGTCATTAAATGTCATGCTACGCACAAGTGGATCGATATTCTTCCGACCGTGCTTCTGAGCTTACGCACTACTTTGAAGACAGACCTACAAGCTACTTGTGCTGAACTCTTATATGGTTCTAGAACAGTTTCTGCAAGAAACCGCGGAATCTATGGATCCTACAACATTCGTGGAGCAGCTACGGTAGTTTATGGCTAGTGTCACCCTGTGCCAGTTACGCATCACTGCAAACCGCGCATTTTGTTCATCGTGATTTGCAGAATTGTTCACATGTATTCATGCGTCGTGACACCGTCAAGAAGCCACTTCAGCCACCGTACGATGGTCCATTTTCAGTGCTTTCTCGTAACGAAAAGACCTTTCGTCTCCTCCTTAAAAACAAACCAGTGGTGATCAACATTGATCGTCTTAAACCAGCATTCACGCTCTTGGACGAATATGCCTCAACTGTTCCTCAACAGTCTACCAGCACATCACAACAATCTCTACCTGAAGCAGTGGCTGCATCTCCTGTGTCCCCTTCAACAGCCCCTTTGCACTCTGCTGACAGAGGACAGACTTCACCAAATTCAGCGCTACTACGATCTGCTGTGGACTCAAGACTTTCCTACACCCAAAGCTGCAAATTCCCCACCCCCTAACAGATTACGTCATATCGGACTCGATCTGGTCGCCAAGTGAGATTTAACAGGCGTTATGTATAAACATCTAAAAAAAAATAATTCTATCGTAAGCACTGGTGGGGTGTCCTGTGGCCGTCGCCCGGCAGATGGCGTCTCGGACTGTTTTGCCTACGTTCATCTGCAAAGTGAACGTGAGTTCTCTCTCGAGATCGTGAAAGACGTGTGCTTCGCGGTATGTATATGCACAATTTATTATTATTCATTCAAGTTCGTTTATGTGCATAGGATGTGTTCTTTTGGTGTAAAGGTGTAAGCAAGCCATTAATCGGTGCTAATAAAGAATTAATTATGTTATATCTTAGGTTCTATTACTTAATCGCAATCTGCAGGCAGATATATCATCATGGTATTGTTCAATTTATATGAATGATTCCCAAAAAGATAAATATTGGTGACCCGTTATAGTTAACGTCCAAAGGTATTTATTTACCTTCTTTGTATACTCACTTTGAATTGTATACTAACTGCACTCATTCCAGGCAACATACTGTGCCCCTCACTTTTACACTCAGACAACGAGATTACATCACCACCATACAAAAACCTGTGTGACGTATACCTCTAAATAACCTTCCTTTCGAGTTTCTGTTCTCTTAGTTTCTTCTCGTTAAACGTTTCGTCATTGAAAGACCCAAAACTTCGCCGCCCCGGTGGCGCAGTGGTCTAAGCGATGGCCTCTGATCATTCGTTCGAAAGGGGTCCGGGTTCGAATCCCGGTGAGGCATGGATGTTGTGTTTGTCTTACGGCACTGGCTCTCTCCCTTCCCTGGAACCAGTGACCCAAAATTAGGGACGGGCGACTGCTTATAGCCCATTGAGTTGCTCACGGTGGTCGTTAAACCTTCAATCAAAAAAAAAAAAAAAGAGACCCAAAACTTCTCTGGAAAGCTTTTACATTTTGGCAACACTGGTAGTAAGAGCTAGATAAGATGGTTAGGTTGAATGCATACGTTATGAAAAGTTAAACGCATGAGACACAGAATGAGAGTTGAGAGTTAAGCGAGATATTTGATGCGGAGTTATACACTGCCTAACAGAGAAAATGTCACACCACGAAGACGTGAACGCAGCGCCATACAAATTGCAGGATGGGTGAATATGTACAAGTTATGCAAATGATTGCATTTGCAGGCCAATCGCACCAATGGCGCGCGAGATATTAGTGGACAACCAGCTCATGACGCCATCACTCGAGACGCCACGCCCAGAAGAAGTGAGTGGTTCTGCTGTAACCGTGTCTGGAGAACGAATAAGGAGTGCCAATGCCTCTAAGACGCCGTCATACGCGATTTCTTCAAACGGTTGAGTTCACGAGAGGTGTCATCGTAGGCCTTCGTACCGCAGGATGGTCCTTGCGTTGTATTGCGAAAGAAACCCTATGGGATACCACAACCGTCGGTCGTATTTGGAGACAGTGGTCCCAGGTAGGATCTTTGCAATGCCGTAGGGAGATCGGAGTACGGAGACGGACGTCCGAACGCACCGATCGTCGCATCCGACGTCATGCCATAGCGGACCGACAGGCCACAACGGGCATCATTTTGCGGAGTGTACGGGAAGGCTTGGATGCTCCGATATCGACGCGAACAGTGTCGCACCGATTGGCTGCATCTAGTTTGCTGTCCATCCGTCCGTTGCGAAGGCTACCCTTAACAGCGAGCCATCGTCGTCACCGCTTGGCGTCATGTCGTTCCAGAGCCGCGTGGGGTGCCGAATGGAAAAGTGTGGTGTCTAACCACGGATGATCGCTGTGTGGGGGTCTGGAAGAGATGTAGCCAACGAGCGGATTCCTCCGCCACTGTGGCTCCCCACACGGCCTGGCAACGCAAAATCATGGTGTAAGGAAAACAGCCGCTAACCACTGGTACGCATTACGGGCACATTGCCGGCACGTAGTTGACGCAGTGCTATGGCTCGTGGCACTACCGTATCTGCAGGTCATCCCAAACGCCGTTTTCAACAGGATAATGCCCGGCCACATGCCACTCGGATCAGCCTGAATGTTTTACACGGTGTGCGGATACTTCCGTGGTCAACACGATCCCCCGACCTCTCGCCCATCCAACATCTGTGCGACACGATTGGACGTCGGTTGAGTACCCTCCCACCCCCACAAAATGAAGATGAACAATGGACTCAGATCAACACCACACGGTCCACGATACCCCAGGACTCTGTTCGGACTCTCATTGCCTTGGTGCCACGTCACATTCAACGCTATATTGCCCAAAACTGGGGCCACACTCCTTATTTATCATCCTGTATATTCGTCCACTGGAGCCTAGGCTATCTGTGTGTGTGTGTGTAGTTTGGTCTGTTTTCGAGCATTCCTTCATGGTGTAGCATTTTCTCTGTCAGGCAGTGTATATATACACTATATTGATAAAACTCACCGGGCAGCCCTTCAAAAGCAAATGAACGAATCCGCTGCGTTGTTAAGATGCGAGGTACAATGCAAACCGTATAAAAAAAGTGCAGTTGACCGCGATCATATCGCACTGTGACTTTGAGTGAAAATGTCACAGCGGGTGAGAACTGACTTTGAAAAAGGAATGGTTGTTGGGTGTTACATTAGTGGGTTGTCCATAAGAGAAACCGAGAGGCGTTTAAACATGCCCAAGTCAACTGTTTTGGATGTGTTGAATAAGTGGAAGACTCATGGCGTGCCTGAAGTAGCAAAACGTACCGGCAGACCAAAGAAACTCAGTGACAGAGGACGTCGAAGCCTCAGGAGAGTCGTTACAACTAATCGACGGAGTACTGCCCAAGACCTCAAAGTACAGGTGAGTAACAATGCTGGAACCTCAGTATGTACACGTATCATTCGCAAAGAACTTTATTCCGTGGGTTACCGTGGTCGTGCGGCTTCTCATAAGCCTTTCATCTCCACTCGGAACGCTACTCCTCATTTAGCATGGTGTAAAGAACATTTATCGTGGACCGTAGATCAATGGAAACGGGTCCTATGGACTGATGAATCCAGATACACGATTCATCAGTCTGATGGTCGTGTGTGGGTATGGCGGCAGCAGGGGGAACGCTATTTACCACAGTGTACTGTTCCTACGGTCAAGTTTGGAGCTGGTAGTGTACTCGTGTGGGGGTGTTTTTCGTGGTATGGTCCCGGTTCATTGGTTATCGTGGACAAACCTGTTAACCAGCTCGTCTACCTCGACATTCTGGACAATTATGTCCTATGTGGCAATTCTATGCAACCGAGCCTTGTTGGTACCAGCAGGATAATGCACCAAGCCATAAATAAAGCAAGGACTGTTACGGCGTGGTTTGACGATAATTCCGTATCGTGTGTAGACTGGCCAACACAGAGTCCTTATCTTATGGGATAATTAGAGCGCCACATAAGAAGTTTGAAACCAAGACCTACTACTAAGCAACAGTTAGCAGCAGCATTATGTACTGAACGGAAGCGCATACCTATCGCTGGGTTCCAAAATCTTGTCGAAAGCATGTCTCGAAGAGTTAGTGCATGTATTAATGCGAAAGGTGGACCGACAACGTAATAATGTATGTCAATAAATGTTATGTTGCGTTTCTCTTCTAGGTGTCTGGTAACTTTTGTCAATATAGTGTATCTATGTATGTATGTATGCATGCGATAGAGTTAGCACAATTTGCATGTGTCGAGGTTTATGCACGAGAGTTGTTATTATTGAGATCGTAGTACATGGTGCATGACTGACGTGACGTTCCAATGGCGGACGAATTAAAGATGTGAAACTGTTTTTAAGTTATTATGTTGATTCCTTCCTCTGCCGTTTGAGTATTGTTTTGACAAAGTGTGAAATTTGTTCACGAAGTTCATTACGAACATTTATAGAGACGTATAGTGAAGACCTTGGCTACGTATAATGGACGCTCCCTATCTTCTGATTCAAGGCTTCTTGAATTGGAAGAGGAACTACAAAGGATCAAGTGGGACATCGTCGGGCTAAGAGAGGTAAGGAGAAAAGCAGAAGATCTCATTGAACTGAAAAGTGGACATCTCTTCTACTATCGTGGGACAGATACTGGCAGAACTAGTTTTGTTGGATTTATAATAGACAAGAAGCTGAAGGATAAAGTTGTAGAAGTTGAAAGTTCCTCTGACAGAGTTGCACGACTCGTTATCCAACTCTCGAAAAGATACCAAGCTCAGATTATTCAAACTTATGCACCCACCACAAGTCATCCTGAAGAAGAAATTGAAGAATTTTATGAGGAAATTCGTCATCTAAATAATAAAGGTAAGCAGCACTTGAAGATAATTATGGTAGATTTCAATGCAAAACTAGGGCAACGGCATCAGAATGGAAACTTCAGTACGTAAATTCGGTCACGGCAACCGAAACCAGCGTGGAAATACTCTCGTTGAGTTTGCAGAGGCAGAATGGTTTTTCATCTTGAACTCCTTCTTCAAGAAAAAGCCACATAGGAAATGGACATGGAGACATCCAAATGGGGCGACAAGTGAAATAGATTTTATTATGTGTAACAAAAAATTCGTCATAGAAGACTGCAGTGTGCTAAACAAGTTCAACACAGGTAGTGACCATAGATTGGTGAGATGTAAGATGCATCTCAACACTAAACTCGAACGTGGCAAGCTCATAAGACAAACAAACTCTATTGACATAACCAACCTTTAAAAACACCATAATACCTTCAAGTTGGAACTGAAGAACAGATTCTCTGCTTTAGAAGGCCTAACATCGGAAGAAGTGGATATTTCTGAAGTTAACAGAAAAGTAACCAAAGCTCTTATGGAAACAGTAACAAAATTAGCTGGGTCTAAGAACAAGTTGCATGTGAACAAATTATCCGGAAAAACCAAAATGTTGATACAAAAAAGAAGAGAGATGAGGACAACTAAAAACGATGTGACTTCCAAAGTGGAATATATAAAGCTATGCAAGACAGTACGAAAAGTATCACTGAAGACGTAAGAAAATTCAACTGTGAACTAGTGAGGAAAGCAATTGAAAACAACCAAAGACTAAAGATAGCAAAGGGACATCTCAGTAAGGGAAGAAACCAGATTATGGCACTGAGAAAAGGAGATTGTTCTGTAACAAGAAATAGAGGCGAAATTTTGACAAGAGTAAAAGATTTCTACTCCACGTTATATGAAAGGGATGATACATGCACTCCAGACATCATGAAAGATACCAGTACCAGAGTTCCTCCAGTCCTTCCAGCAGAAATTGCACATGCAATCAAGAACATGAAGCGGGGGAAAGCTCCAGGAGTAGATGGAATTACTGTAGACATCATACAAGAAGCAAGTGAAGAAATCGAAACAGTACTCGCCCAAATTTTCACTCGATGCCTTAATGAAGGGAAGATTCCTGAGGATTGGAACACCGCTACAATGATCCTTCTACATAAGAAAGGTGACATTGAGGATTTCTAGAACTACAGACCTATCAGCCTCCTATCAGTGGTTTATAAAATCTTCACTAAAGTTCTTTCACACCGCTTGAAGGTAACACTGGACATGGCTCAACCGAGAGAACAAGCTGGATTCAGAATTGGCTACAGGACAATAGATCATATCCACGTACTAAGAGAACTAATTGAAAGAGCGAGGGAATATGAACTTCCATTGTGCATGGCTTTTATCGATTATGAAAAAGCCTTTGATTCGGTGAAACCATCAGCAGTTACAATGGCTCTGAAATCCTGCGGTATTGAAGATGCATACATTAATATTATTAATAACATCTATGAAAATGCAAGTGCAAAGATTAGGCTGTTTGAAAATACAACACACATAAAAATTGGAAAGGGAGTGAGACAATGTGACACCATATCTCCGAAGCTCTTTAATGCCACATTGGAAGGTGTCTTTCAGTCGCTGAGCTGGGAAAACAAAGGGATAAAGATTAATGGAGATTATCTAACCCACCTTCGTTTTGCTGATGACGTAGTCATTTTTGCAACTACTCCATCAGAGCTGCAGAGTGTGATCCAGGAACTTGCTGACAAGAGTAAAGAAGTGGGATTAAAAATGAACTTTCAGAAGACAAAAGTGATGTTCAATGCTTTTACAAGAAATGAAGATTTATCGATTGATGGAGAAAAGTGGAGATAACAGACACGTACGTTTATCTTGGACAGCAGATATCAAGTGGGGGTCACATTGATGAAGAAATTAATCGGCGTACAAAACTTGCCTGGTTGGTTGGTTAGTTTTTATGGCGCAAGGGCCATGCATGGCCAAAGAGCGCCAAACACAAGACAAGACAAGACACAGGACAGACAAACAGTATTAAAAAATATGGTAGAAAACTTAAAATCTGGCTGATTAAGTAAAAGTGAAAATGAGAGTGATGGAAGGGCTAAAAAGCAATGAAACAAACAGCATTAAAAACATGATACAATGTTTAAAATTCGGCTGATTCATTAAAACTGAAAAATGAGGATGATGGAAGAGCTAAAATCTAAATGCGTTTAAAAAAGTCAATTTTTTTTAAAAAGGAAAACACAGCGAAAGTATCGCAGTGGTCATCCAGGCCCCGCTGCAAAGTAGCGGCGTCCTCGGTCAACAAATGAGAATGAAAATAGTGAAAACGTACACCACGAAAACGAACACAGCTACACAAAAGATGAATGACAGTGAGTCGACAATTGCACGTCTCACACATCGGCGCAGTGTCGCCACACAGCAAAAAGCGGTGAGTGAAACGACAATGCCCAATGCGGAGACGCGCAAGCACCACTTCCTCCCTGCGGATCCGACGAGATGATGAGTTCCAGATTTCGAGAATAGGTTTTACACGATGCAGTTTATTTTCCACCTGTTGGTCCCACAGACCCTGCCACGTTCGTTTGATATGATCACGAACAAGAAATCGAAAATCGCGATGAAAGAGTGGCAAGGGTGTGACGACCAAAGAGGAAGCAGATCTAGCGGCCGTATCAGCACATTCGTTACCCGAGATTCCAACATGCCCAGGAATCCAGAAAAATTGAATCTGGACACCGGCCTCGAGCAAGGAACGAAGAAGCCTTCGTACGTTCAAAAGAAAAAGATGATTACAATAGACAAGCGATGACGAAGACTGCATGACACTTAAGGAATCCGTATAGACCACAGCCCTATGATGAGAACTCGACTGAATATGAAGAAGTGCAAGATACACAGCATGCATCTCCGCCGAAAACACCATGGCCTCAGCTGGAATCCGCGCTACTGGCACGTCATCAACACAGACAGCTGCGGATCCAACGACTCCATGCATCTTGGAGCCATCTGTGAAAATGGGAGTGTATTCAGTTTTGAGGGCACGGTGCTTAGCGAAGAGCTGCTGGTACACTGACGCAGGGGTTGAGGATTTGTCGAAAGACGTAAAGGTGGTATCAGCCATGACAGCAAGTGGGTGCCATGGAGAATCCCCAAAGCCCCTGGTCGCTGCAACAAGCTACAAGTCGAGCCCTGCATCACGAGCTACGGCCGCCATACGAAGACCGAACATTGGAATGCACGAGGGCCTGTTCTCAAATAAACGAGCATGCTGAGGATGGAAAACTGCACCGTACAAAGGATGGTCTGGAAGAGACCGAAGTTTTAAGTAAAAGTGAACAGACAGCTGCAGACGGCGTAATTCAAGCGATGGTTCGTTCGCATCAGCGTAAAGGCTGGGAATCGGAGATTTTCGAAATGCTCCCGTACAAAGACGCAGCGCCTGATGATGAACAGCGTCCAAAGGCCGGAGAACGGAAGGACGAGCCGAGCCATACACGATACAGCCATAATCCAGTTTCGACCGAATTAAGGAGTGGTAAATGCGAAACAAAGAGATCCTGTCTGCGCCCCACGAAACTCTCGAAAGGATTTTTAGAATAGAAAGAGCACGCAGACAGGAAATCTTGAGCCGCCGAACGTGCACACGGAACGTAAGCGCACGGTCGACGGTCAGTCCAAGGAACTTGGTCTCCGGAAAAACTGGAATGGCTGCACGGTCTAAATACAGCTCGAGGTCAGGATGGGGGCCACGCCTCCGGCAGAAATGAACACACGCTGTCTTGTCGGGAGAAAGAACGAAACCATTGCTATTCGCCGCTTTAAAAATCTGATTAATTGCAGACTGCAACTGCCTGTCAATGAAACGCATGCTCGATGACGAGCAGAAGATGTGCAAGTCATTGACATACACAGTAGCCGAAACCGCAGGAGGAAGATTTGTGAGGAGACAATTAATGCGCAGGATGAACAATATGACAGATAAAATGCAACCTTGAAGAACACCTTGTTCTTGATGGAATGTTGCAGATAGCGTCGTACCCAGGCGCACCTGGAACACCCGATTGCGAAGAAAATTTACAGTAAATGTCGGAAGATTTCCTCGCAATCCGCATGCGTGGAGGTCACGGATAATCCCGTGCCGCCACGCACGATCATAGGCTTTCTCGATGTCAAAGAATACAGAAACCAGGTGCTGCCTACGCACGAACGCCTCGCGCACAGATGTCTCAAGGTGCAGGAGATGATCGTGAGGTGAACGTTGACGCCGAAAACCACTTTGTGATGGTGAAAGTAATTGATGATGTTCTAAAATATGAATTAATCGTGAGTTAACCATGCGTTCGAGAACTTTGCACAGACAGCTAGTGAGAGCAATTGGGCGATAACTAGAGGGAGACTTAGGATCCTTGCCAGGCTTCGGAAAAGGTAGAACAAAAGCCTTTCGCCAAGACTCCGGGAAACTGTGCTCTAACCAGATGCGATTGTATAAGATTAAAAGGTTCTCGAGAGACGACTGCGAGAGATGACGGAGCATGTCGTAGTGGATGTCATCGGGACCGACAGAAGTAGCCCCGGACCGATGCAGAGCCGCCCGAAGTTCCCACATGCTGAAGGGGGAGTTATAACCAGTGTCGGTATACGGTGCAAAAGAGATTCTCTGGCGTTCCGCGGTGGATTGAATCCTATGAAAGGAGGACGGACACGCCAGATCACTCGAAACGGAGGCAAACGCCTCCCCCAAACAATCTGCAATCTCCCCAACTTCAACATATGTGCAGCCGTTACTCTCGAGAATGGCAATCTGGTGAGAGCTGTAGTTACCCCGGATCTTACGAATCTTGTCCCACACACTTTTCGAACTGGCACGTGAAGTGAGAGATGACACATACTGGATCCAAGACTCCCTCTTGCTACGTCGATGCACCAACCGAGCATAGGATTTAGCTCGTTTAAAAGCAACGAGATTAGCATCGGTTGGATAACGCCGAAACGTAGACCAGGCCTTGTGTTGAGCTCTCCTAGCCGCTGCGCATTCCGGGTTCCACCAAGGTTTCGGAATTCTGGGGAGCTTCGTAGATATTTTAGGAATTAAAAGATCAGCTGCCTGAAGAATACAAGTTGTGACTTTAAGTACAGCTGCGTCGATTGACTCTTGGGTCACCATTTCAGAAGATATCACCGCGGACGATGTGAAGACCTCCCATCTGGCACGATCCATCCTCCATCGAGGTGGGCGGGAGGCAGAAGATGGCACGTTTGCATGGTGCCAGAGGACAATTGGGAAGTGGTCGCTCCCGTGGAGATCCTTACACACCGTCCACGACCAGTCAGCAATAATCGATGGTGAACCCAAGGTCAAATCGATCGCACTGAAGGATCTTGTCGGCTCATGGAAGTAAATGTCAGCACCGGTGTTTAAAAGGCACACAGAGGCCGAGCACAGAAGAGACTCTATGCGACGACCTCTAGCGCTGGCGCTGACACTACCCCACAAAGGATGATGAGCATTAAAGTCACCCAAAAGAAGGAAGGGTGAAGGCAGCTGATCAATCAAGCTCTCCAGAACAGAGACGCTAACATCCTCATCTGGTGGCAGATAGACACTGCAAACAGTAAGAGGCACAGGCATAGAAATACTAATCGCCACGGCCTGCACAGTTGTGGAAACCGCGACGGAAGATACAGGAACCCTGTTAGGGACGAGAATAGCGACACCCCCACAGGCTATATTTCCAGACGAGTTATAGGTCCGATGGTTTAAGCTTTGTCTCCTGGAGACAAAGGCACGCCGGAGAGTGCCGCCCCGGTGGCGCAGTGGTCTAAGGCGCTGACCTCTGATAATTCGTCCGTAAGGGGTCCGGGTTCGAATCCCGGTCAGGCATGGATGTTGTGTTTGTCTTACGGCACTGGCTCTCTCCCTTCCCTGGAACCAGTGACCCTAAATTAGGGACGGGCGACTGCTTATAGCCCATTGAGTTGCTCACGGTGGTCGTTAAACCTCCAAACAAAAAAAAAAAAAACACCGGAGAGTACAAATAAAGCAGATGTTTCACGTCATCAAAACTGGTGCGAAAACCTCGGCAGTTCCACTGAATTATTGAACCCATTTGTAAAAATGAAATGAAAAAGGAAATGGTTAAACTTGGTCAGCCTCCATTTCCTCTGATGAGCGTTCCCCCAGATTTGGGGGGGTGTGTGACCAGGGGCCAAGATTGGTGAATGCTTTGTCCCAAGTGTCTTAGCGTGATTTGCTCGCCGTTGATTGTTTGGCTGAGACTTTGAAGGAGAAGAAATGCTCTTCTCTTCCTTGACCTTGGTGTTAGTGTTGGCGTTTTTGCCAGAAGAAGTGGCCTGAGTTCGCTTGCTGGTGTTGGAGTGAGTCTGCTTCGGTGAAGTGGCGGGTGCCGCTTTCAGACCCCTAGCTCGCGACTGGAGTGCCTCCAGTCCGGCTGCGATGATATCGTCTACATTGAATGGACATTTAGGGGGATCTGAATGTCGGTCTGAATGGGAACCGTAGATTTGGCAACCACCACTGAAGCGTATCAGATGTAACAGGAACCACTCTTCTTCTGGCCTCAGGATAGGAAATATTTTCCACCGTTTTGAGCCTTTGGATTTCCTTCTCCTCCTTCCACTTGGGACAATCTTTGGCTGATCTGGGTGTGAACCCTTGCAGTTCACACAAAACTCGGCCTCGGCCACACATTCTGAAAGTAGATGCTCTGTGGCACCACAGAGTCCACACCTAGTACTCCTACATGACTGCTGAGAGTGGCCGTACGACTGGCACCTAAAACATCTCAACGGGTTAGGAATGTACGGTCGTACCTCGAGGTGGAGATACCCTGCCTTGATGTATGTAAGCAGGGAAGGGCAGTTGAATGTCAAGATAATGTTCCAGGATGGGACAAACTGCCCATTCCTCCTGAAAGAAATACGTCGCACACCCGTAACATGTTGGCTCCTCAGTTCTTCGAGAAGTTCATCCTCAGTGTAATCAATAAGATCCCGAGAGGAGACAACACCTCTAGATGAATTTAGGTAACCGTGTGGTTTTATTTTGACCGGAGTCTCAACCAACATGCTGGTGTTGATAAGTGTGGAACTGTAGGCCACAGTAGACATCTCAACAAGAAGATCTCTAGACTGGAGCTTCTTGACACTCTTAGGAGAGCTTGCGATTGATTGAAGTGCTTTATGGATCCAAAATGGACTTTTGGCACTCAAAGGCTTTGAAGGGTCCAATGAGTGCACAAAAAAGAATCTAGCATTGGAAACATCAGCGACAAATTTTTTGGCGGAAGGACCTGAACCTTCCTCCATACCTCTTTTAGTTTTGGGTTCATGGGAAATTTCGTTAAAAGCCATGAAAGAAATAAAGGATTCATCCGCCGACTTCCCCACCCACAATCGAGCCCAACAAGGGAGAACCGGAGGTCCGCAAGCCCAAGTGGACGCAGGACACGGCTCTAGGGATAGCAAGCGGATATAGCAAGTTGATAGAACAGACATGCGCTCGGCGAGCACCCAGACTTTCCCATGCCTGGGGAACACCCCTTTGGCATGCCCACCCTATCCCCAGACTCACCCTGTCGTACGAGACGACAAGCCGTTAGAGGTCTGTGCTCCACTCGGCCACAGACCTCATTGACTAGGAGTGGGTTAGTTCCCAGCCGCCCGTTTAGGGTCAAGCAGGGAGCAAAGAGGAGTGTTGGCAACTGGTGACAACAACACCCAGATCTCCAGAAACCTCAGCCTCCAGCATCCCCTTTTCCACCTTACGGGTCACCGCACACGGCAAATATGCAGGTAGGTCTAGCTAACCAGCTCGGAAGAACAAAGAAAGGAAAAGGAAATGGAGAAGACAGGATAGAAAACGAGTAACTATAATCCAGAGCTGGCGCATAATCACAAATTCAGCAGCCTACAACTGAGGCGGGTTCGTGTCAAGTGAAAAAACAAAAAACATAAAAATGTGAAAATCATCACATATAGTACATGTCGGCTCGGGCCGTGGGAACGCCATCCCCCAACAGCTGGATGAACAGCTGTCCCTTCGGTGATGTAATCGTACAAGACGAAAAAGAAAGATGTTCCGTCACAAGGTCAACTCGGGCCGTGGGGACGCCGCTCCCCAAATAACCAGACAACCGGTTATCCCCGTGCGGGGAAACTTGCCTGGAGAGCTTTTGGAAGAAACAGCATAATTTTCAAGAGCAATATGCTATTATGTCTTAAAAGAAAAGTGTTTGATCAATGCATCCTTCCAGTGCTTACGTATGGTGCAGAGACGTGGACCTTAACTAAAAGAGACATACAAAGGCTGCAGACAACTCAAAGCAGCATGCAGAGGTGCATGCTTGGTGTAACCAGGAGATATAAGAAGAGGAACTCGTGGATCCGAAAAATGAAAAGAGTGGAAGACATCATGATCAGAGTTAAATCCCTGAAATGGCAATGGGCTGGACATACTGCCAGAAGGACAGACCATCGATGGACAGCCGAAATTTTAGATTGGATTCCAAGGGACAGGAAAAGACCCAGAAGAAGACCACATGGTAGATGGGTGGATGAAATTCGAAAGTATGCAGGGGTGACATGGAAGAGACTGGCACAAGACAGACCGTTGTGGAGGAAACTTGGGGAGACCTTCGTCCAGCAGTGGATTGATAATGGTTGACAATGATGATGATGATGATGATGATGATAGTGAATAAGTTATGCATATAAACGTTAACGTTACAGCTACTTGCAGTCAAACGTTAATTTTCACACCTGCGCATACGAGAATCCAAAAAACAGTATTGTGCTGTGGATTTTGGCATACGTCATGCATCCATCCATTTATATTTACACGGACGTATCAGAATAATATGCCCCGCACGGGGATAACTGGTTTTCCAGTTATTTGGGGAGCGGCGCCCCCACGGCCCGAGCTAACCTTGTGACGGTTTCTCTTGCCTCTGCGGCTTTAACTATTACGTAACCGAAGGGACAGCTGCTCATCCACCTGATGGGGGATGGCGTCCCCACGGCCGGAGCCGATTTTCTCTTATCATTTTGCTTTTTCGTCTTTAGTTTATTTATTGACATGTACCCGCCTCAGTTGTAGGCTGCTGAGGTTGTGATGAGGCGCCAGCTCCGGGTTTTGTTCCTCGTTCCCTTCCCTGTCTTTCCTCTTTTATGTTACATTTTCTGTTTTTCCGGAGCTGGTTAGCTTAGACCTACCTGCATGTTTGCCGTGTGCGGTGACCCGTACAGGTGGAAATGAGGATGCTGGAGGCTGAGGTATTTGGGAGCCGGGTTGTAGTGTCTCCAGATGCCAACACTCCTCTTTGCCCTCTGCTTCACCCTAAACGGGAGGCTGGGAGCTAACCCACTCCTAGTCAGGAAGTCTGTGGCCGAGTGGTGTCCAGACTTCTTGCGGCTTGTCGTTCTGTTCGGCTGGGTGAGTTTGGGGGTAGGGTGGGCATGCCAAAGGGGTGTTCTCCGGGCACGGGAAAGTCTGGGTGCACGCCGAGCATGTGTCTGCCCTACCAACTTGCTATATCCGCTGGCTATCCCTAGAGCTGTGTCCTGCGTCCTCTTGGGCTTGCGGACCTCCGGCTCTCCCTCTTTGGGCTCGGTAGTGGGTGGGGAGGTTGGCGGACGAATCTATTTTTCTTCTCATGGCAAACCAAAGTGTTTCCCATGCTGTACCTTTGAAGCGCCGTGTGGAGGATGGGACACCCTCCTCCACTAAGAAACTACTCAGTTTTAACTGTAATGCTCTGTTTCTTCTAATTAATTCTGTTGATCCTGCACAATCCCTCAGTTCGAAGAGTCCTTTCTGGATTAATAAGGCTCTTCAGGCCGTTGCGGGCTCCCCAAAGAGTGTTAAGAAGCTCCCGTCAGGGGATCTTCTTGTGGAGACATCAAATCCACGCCACAGTGCCACCTTGCTGGAGACGACCGTTGTGCTGGACGTTCCAGTCCAAATCTCCCCCCATGGTTTCCTCAATTCCTCTCGCGGTGTTATCAACTCCCGCGACCTGCTGGAATGCAGCAATGAGGAATTGCTGGAAGCACTTGGGGAACAACATGTCACTGGGGTTCGGCGTATTCATTTCCGGCGGGATGGGAAGTCTATTCCCTCCCGGAACATCGTGCTTACATTTGACTCACCTACCCTGCCTACTTCCATCAAGGCGGGGTACTTGCGTCTTGATGTTCGACCATACATCCCGAACCCCTTGAGATGTTTCAAGTGCCAGCATTACGGTCACTCCCAGCAGTCTTGCCGTAATGTAGCAAAGCGTGGGCGCTGTGGGTCGCCTGAACACTCTTTGGCGGACTGCTCCGCTGACTCGGAGCACTGTGTATATTGCGAGGGATCTCACCCGGCTTCTTCTAAGCAGTGCCCAAAGTGGATCGAGGAGCAGGCTATCCAACGCCTGAAGACGACCGAACATCTGTCTTATCCTAAAGCCAGACGGCGGATAGCTCCTCTACCACCAGGCCGGCGCTCCTATGCATCGGTTGTGGTCCAGAAGGCTACTGTTGCGGTGCAGACTGAAGTGACCATCCCAGCGCGGTGTCCTTATGTTTTTGAGGACATCGTTGCTGCCGGATTGGAGGCACTGAAGTCTCGCCGCATTGAATCCAAGGCGCCATCAACATCGACGCCTAAAACATCCTCTGTGCAGAAAACATCCTCTGCCAGCACTGGGACCCAGACCCAGGGCGCAACTAAGAAGAAGCCGGAAAAGGTGAAACCAGGATCCTCCCCCTCGAAACAGAGCAGGGCGAAACCACCGAAACCCCCGGTAGCGCAGCCCTGTGTGGGTAAGCACAGCCCTGTGTTGCCTCCGGACATTGCAGATGGTCAGGAGCTGATGGACGATTCGGAGACATTCTAATCGTCTGTCATTTTCGTTTTTCATCCTTTCCTTTTATTTTTTATTATGGCTACCCTCATTCAGTGGAATTGCCTAAGTCTGCGACCACGAATTGATGGTCTGAAAGGCTTACTGTCTTCGCACACACCTGTGTGCGTTTGCCTCCAGGAGACAAAGCTTCGAACAACGGACACTTTTCCGCTGCGGAGATATTCTATTTTCCGCAAGGATCATGAGGACGGTGTTATCGCCTGCGGAGGAGTGGCCGTTGTTGTTCCTCATGGTATTCCTGTCACTGCAGTTGCCCTTCGGACGACTTTGCAGGCAGTGGCAGTGAGACTTTCTGTGAATACACTGTTCACAGTGTGTTCCATCTACATACCACCAGATGAAGCTGTAGGCCTTTCGGATCTGGAAGATTTAGTTGACCAGCTGCCGCCTCCTTTCTTCATCTTAGGAGATTTCAATGCACACAATCCGTTGTGGGGTTCTACCACTCGAGACTCCAGGGGCGGTGTTGTTGAGTCCCTTCTCTCCAACACGTCCCTCTGTCCCCACAACACCGGAGCAGTCACTTATTTTCATGAACCCACCCGCTCGTACTCAGCCATTGATCTGTCCTTGAGTTCGCCATCGTTATATCCTGACTGGTCCTGGAGCGTGTCTGATGATCCCCTTGGCAGCGATCACTTTCCCATCTTTCTCCGTCTAGCAGGTGACGGGTACCGTCATCCTACTCGCCCTGCTAGATGGGCTATCGATCGAGCCAACTGGGACTCATTCACGGCTTCAACGACCTTTACTCCAGACATGGTGACCTCCGGTACGATCGATGAAGCTGTTGCGGCCGTAACGGATTGTATTGTGCATGCGGCAGACTTTACCATCCCTAAGACTTCGACTAAACTTCCACGTTGCCCGCGACCTTGGTGGAATTCCGCTTGCAAGGCAGCTCGTCAGGCCCAACATCGGGCTTGGGGTAGGTTTCGTCGGTACCCCACCGACGCGAACCTGCTTGCTTTCAAGAAAGCCAAATCTTACGCGCGTTTGGTACGTCGTCGTAGCCAACGGGAATCTTGGATACGCTACGTATCCGGGATTAACACCACTACCAGCTCAAAGATCGTTTGGGACAGGATCCGCAAGATTCGGGGTAAGTACCCTTCTGGGGAAATCTCCATTCTTGAGAGTGGTGGAGGAACGGTTGCTGCCGCTCAGGGTATTGCTGACTGTCTGGGAGCGGCATTTTCTTCGGTGTCCAGCAGCCGCAATTACGCTGCTTCGTTCCGGCAGGTACAGCCGCGGCTTGAACGGTCCAAGGTTTCCTTTGGACCGTTTTCCGCTGCCGATTATAACTGCCCGCTGACTGCCGTCGAACGGAAGATTACCCTGACTCGGTCCGGCCGAACATCTGTCGGACCGGTTAACATCCATTATGAAATGCTGAAGCACCTTTCTCCGTCCTCTCTTGAATGTCTGCTGGTCCTGTTTAACAGGATCTGGCACGAGCGTGTCTTTCCCGAATCTTGGCGCACTGCCATTGTCGTTCCTGTTCTCAAACCTGGTAAAGATCCCGCTAACCCGTTGAACTACCGACCAATTGCTATGACGAGCTGCCTCTGCAAAGTCCTAGAGCGCATCATCAATTTTCGTTTGGTTTTTTATTTGGAATCACGTCACCTTCTTTCACCTCATCAGAGTGGATTTCGGAAATTCCGATCCACCTCAGATCATCATCTTCGCCTTGAGACATCTGTCAGGGAGGGGTTTGTCCGGCGTCAGCACATGGTCTCCATGTTCTTCGATATGGAGAAAGCTTACGACCGCACCTGGAGATACGGCATTCTCCGTGATCTGCACGAGTGCGGATTGCGGGGAAACTTACCACCTTTCATCGCCGGATTTCTCCAGGACCGGAGTTTCCGTGTGCGCTTCGGGTCGACCCTCTCTGCGTTCTACCCACAAGAGCAGAGTGTCCCTCACGGCTCCATTCTTTCTGTGACATTGTTCATCCTTCGTGTAAATCATATTTTCACTCTACTTCCTCCGTCGGTTCGTGGCTCCATGTACGTGGATGATCTGCAGATCTCTTACGCATCTGTCAACATGCGCACTATTGAGCGGCAACTTCAGTCGGCGATTAATAAGATCTCTACCTGGGCCTCACACAATGGATTTGTCTTCTCGACCCAGAAGACCGTTTGCGTGCATTTTTGCCGCAAACGGGGCCTTCACCCAGACCCCAGTCTCCGTCTGGATGGTACCACCATTCCTGTGGTGTCAGAAGCCAAGTTCCTTGGGCTAACTTTTGACCGAGCACTCACCTTCCGACCTCACATCCAGTCTTTGAAGGTGTCATGCACGAAGTCATTGAGTATCCTGAAGGTCTTCTCTCGAACATCTTGGGGGGCTGACAGGTGCTCAATGCTTCGCATTTACCATTCTCTGATACGGTCAAAGTTAGACTTCGGATGCATAACGTACGGCTCCGCACGTCCTTCCGTGTTACGGCCTCTGGATCCTGTCCTTCACCAGGCTCTGCGGCTATGCACTGGTGCTTTCCGTACCTCTCCCGTGCATAGTCTGTATGCCGAGGCCCATGAACCGCCGTCGTGCATCCGACGTAAGCAGCTGTCTCTTCACTTCTTCACCAAGTTGAAGTCTCTTCCTGATCATCCACTGCATGGTTCCATTTTCCAACCGCAATGTGTCCGCCTATTCTCACACCGGCCTTCCTGTGTTCCGACGTTTGGGATTCGGTTGTCGAACTTAGTGCGCGATGCTGGTCTAGACTTGTCAAGGATTGGTTTGACCCGGTTCTACAATGAACCGCCTTGGCAGCCGGTTCAAGCAACAGCTGACCTTTCACTCTGTGTGTGGCCAAAGTCTTCCACTCCTGCTCTGGTGTACCAGCAGCTCTTTGCCGAGAAACAGTCTCTCTTCCCGGATTTCGCGCCTGTATTTACTGACGGGTCGAAATCCGGTGAGGTTATTGGATACGCATTCGTGTGTGGCGATGCCTCCCATGCTGAGAGGCTTCCGCCTGAATCCACCGTCTTTTCGGCAGAGATGCGTGCGGTACACCTCGCTTTGTGTCACATACAGTCTAGATCTCATCGTCGCGCTTTGATTTGCTCCGATTCCCAGTCCGTCATCCAAGTTTTATCTTCTCCAGAGGACACGGACTCACCTGTCATCCGTAATGTCCGTCGTCTTCTTGGAACTTCGGAGGGTGATGGCTTCCTGGTCCGTTTCTGTTGGGTTCCTGGCCATGTTGGGATCCGGGGTAACGAGCTGGCAGATCTCTCTGCCAGGTCTGTTTCCTCCATGTCGCCAGCTCGGCTGCCACTGTCTTTCCGGGATTTTCGCCCTTTGATCCGGAAAATTGTTTTGGATGAGTGGCAGTCCCTGTGGTCTCAGCAGGGCAGCAATAAACTTTATGCCATCAAACCACAGATCGGACTATGGACGTCTAGTTTGCGGAAGAACCGTCGTGAGGAAGTTGCTCTTGCACGTCTCCGCATTGGGCACTGTCGTTTTACTCACCGCTTTTTGCTGTGTGGCGATAGTGCCCCGATGTGTGAGGCGTGCCACTGTCGTCTCACCGTCCTTGATGTTTTGTGTTCGTTTTTGTGATAATTGTTTTCGTTATTTTCATTCTCATTTGTTGGACGAAAGAGCAGCTACGCTGCAAACTATTATCGGTGAAGCCTGCGACACGAGCGCAGTGTTTTCATTTTTACAGGACATTGACTTTTTAAACTCGTCTAGATTTTAACTTGTTCACTCTCGTATTTCATTTTTCCCGCATCAGCCTGTTTTTAAGCTTGTGTAAGTTTTTTATTAATTTTGTTTCGTTTTGATGTCTTTGTTTGGCGCTCTTTGGCCAATCATGGCCCTTGCGCCATTAAACTCAATCAACCAACCAACCAACCAGAATAATATGACCACCCTGGAATCACCGTGCACCCGCCCAAGCGTGTCACAGAGTGCACGTGACAAGGTTGACCACACGGAGATATAAGTGGGCGGCCAGGACAGAGAAGCCATACTAGAGCCGCGGATGGCTTAGTGGTTCGTGATTCAGACTATCGATGCAAGGTCCCCAGGTTCAAGCCTGAGCTGATCTTTCGGAGATGGTGTGATTTACTAACAATCGCTGAATATCCGCAGTGCATCGGACGAGCACGTTAAGCGACGGCCCCCAGGCTGGACCCCCTGGTTAAATGGGTATCCTTCCTATGTCCCCCTGAAATTCTCTCACCCCTCTATGTGCAATATCGTACTTGTACGGTGGCGCCATCTACTGTACTCTAATCTCACTACAAACTGTTCTGTCAAAGTCGCTAGACTTGCTCTCATTCCTTCCGTTTCTGTGTCCTGCCCAAAAGACGATCTCTCTGAAGGTGGCTGGGCTTAAACTCTACTCACTCTGGACGGAAGTCCTACATGAAAAAGGCAAATACCGAAGAGAAGCCATACTGGTATTACGAGAAAGCCAAGAAACATATCATTTCTCTTGTCAGGGAGGCCCTTAATTATGTTGTCAATGATACTGACAAATTTAAAAGACCGAAGGCTATTTTAAATAAAATTCCTGAAAAGAATCCAGTTCACAGTTATACTTCCAAAAAAAAATGAAAATAACTGGGACTACATTGAAGTTATTGTTCACACATGAGAAGAAAGCAAGAAGTAAATATCAGGAGTTTTGGGGGGGGGGGCGGCCCTTTCAAGGGCCGAGCAAAATTTTGCATAAAAGATTTATCTTTTTTGTACTGAATATCTCTCCCTAACTAACAAGGTGTTGTTTGTCTTGTCTTTTATATTAATTTTTTTTTCTTACGCTTTAGTTCCGACAAAAAAAAAAAAAAAAAAAACAGGATTTTTTTTTTCTGTTGTTTACTCAAAAAGAGTAACTGAAACCTCGATCGGTGTAATCTTGTGACCACACCACCTCAGCTATGGTTACTCTGACATGTCAGGCAAGAATCAGCAAAAGTAAACCTGAGAAAAAAAATTTAAACCAATGGGGGAAAATCTTTTCTCTCATTGCCTGATGAGTAACGAAGCAAATAGCGGACCCGAGAGCAACCCTGAGCAAACGGCCAGTTTTGTTTTATCCGGTGTTGAACGTCGATTCCTCTGGGAAACTTATTCTGTGTGTGATGTTGTTCTTTTTTTTTATTTCAGGTTCCCCCTTTCCCGTGTCATTTCCCCCTGTACTCATCTGTGGCAGTGCTGTACCGGGCATTTTTCTGCGGAGAGAAATATCGCTCGAAACGGTTTGTTGTTGCAGCTAAGTATGTAGGGCAGCTTACAACTTCACTACTTAACGGGAAACTGTTTACTTCTTGTGCTCTAATATTTCCATACTTTTCTTTCGTGCTATTCTATCAGGGCAATCTGCTCCTAACTCTCTTAGATTCTCTTTCACCTGCCAAAAGGCGCAAAGAGCTGTGGGTTCGGGTCTCTCAACCTAAATCAGGAACTCCCTCCTTGCAGAGAAGCCATACTGAGTTACGTGAGCACAACGGTCAGAGGTAGTGATTTGACGGACGTTCAAAAAGAAATGAGCATCGGCTACTGCGCCAAGGGCGGAAGCATCTCAGAAACAGCAGACTTCGCAGGCTGTTCGCGAGGTGCTGTAGTAAGGATGTACCAAGAATGGACCGCTGCACACCGAGTACTTTCCGACGTCATAACTGTGCAGCCCCAAAGGCCATCGACCCCAGAGAAGAACGTCGACTGGTAAAAGGTAATCGACACGCAACAGTGCAGCAATTGGCCACACAAATGAACGCTGGGGCACCAAGGTACGTGTTTCCGATAACAATAGAGCGAACCCTGTAATACATGGTTTCCAGAGTCCACGCTGCGTCAAGGCGCTCATGTTAACCCAGATCCATCGGAAACGACGCCTGCAGTTCGCATGAGACTATCGTCATTGGGCAGTGGAAGAGTGGAAAAAAGGTTGCCTTCTCAAACGAATCAAGGTTTCTACTCCACAGAAGTGACGGGCAGTGGCGGATACGGTGTCAAACACACGAGAACTAACACACGGAACACGCTTGTCGGTCAAGTACAGGCCGGCGGTGGTAGTGTGCATGTCTGGAAGATGTTTTCCTGGTATGACCTGAGACCGTTGGTACCTCTGGATGCGTCCCTGAACGGCAATGGCTACCTGTCCATCCTCGCTGACCACATGAATCCCCTCATGTTGGACGTTTACTCTGATGGCGATGTTGTCTTAAAAAAGGACAACAGGACAATGCGCCCTACCACGCCGCTAAAGGGGTGTATGACTGGTTCCAACAGCACAACAGCGATATGTCCGTTTTCCCTTGGCCAGCGAAATCGCCCGACCTGTATCCCATGGAGCACTTGTGGGACTATTTGGATTGACAGGTTTGACGTGCCAACCCACAGCCACGTGATATCCGGGACCTCCATGCTCTTCTGCTGTCCGAATGGGCACGTGTGCCTCGGGCAACCTTCCAGGGACTCATTACGTCCATGCCACGCCGTCCCGACGCTATCATCCGGGACAAGGGCAGTTATTCCCATTATTAGGTAGGTTGTCATATTATTCTGATACGACATTGAACAACCGTGAACACTTTACACAAGCTTGCCGGTCTTCTGCAGCAAAGAAAAATCAACTGGCAAGGACGATTTTGGGATTATGCCAGCCTGGGCACCTCTAGATTTGCCGCCCCTCCAATTCAAGTCTTTGTAAAACAACTTAGTTTTCGATGAAACGATATTAAGCGTAGTTGTTGCTAATATCTCCCAAAACTGTGTTGAATCCTCCAGCACATATCAGAGTAGATGGGGGGGGAGTTTCGGGATGTTAAACTGAAATCCTGTAATCTGAAAATCTGGAGGGATTTCTATTTTCCCGTGGGAGTTTTCCATCCGGGCCATCCCTATATATATTCGATACTGCTCCCAACTATTCATGGCTTTAATTAACTTATTTCATGTAAACAATGCTTAGTATTATTGACACGCAGCATATTTTCCTGACGTTTGCATTACCAGTTGGGCTGGAAAAATCACGTGAATCAGAACGAAAAATCATAAACTATCCACTGGTGATTTTAAAGCTACTGAAAATACCGTATTTAGCAAAAAGTCTAATGAGTTAAATAAACTGCGAATGTTTAGGAGTTCGAGGCAGTGCAAAATTTTAGTTAAACTTGCTGCGCTCTGTATTATTCGAAGCAAAATGCGCGAACTAGATAACTCTCTCGCTGAGATTAGAACAAATGCTATCCCACATTTACCAACCTATATTGCTAGCGTGACCGCCAATAGCGGTATAACTATACCATCGGGATTAGAGGAAATGCTATCCCACACTCACCAATCCACTTGGCCAGCGTGGTGAGTTATGGACAAACACATCCAAAATGACTCTACAACTTAAATCTTGGCCCTCAGTCTCCGGCAGCTGGGCGCGATTTTTCTACGAGTAAGAATGTGTGTACTTTGGTTGAAAAGTGTTAGGCACACATATAAATTATTCTCAATTTAAATTTAAATTAATCTTTCTCCATTAGCATTCGCTCTAAGATAATTAAACGTATTCCGAACATTCTCAGATTTCTCGTTCTGACCAAGAATTTAAGCACAGAGAGCTCTTTACAGAATAAATTTCTCTTTAGCAATAAACTGGCTTAAAACGACTCATTTCGCTTAGAAATCATCCTTCTTACTCGAGGAATCAAAATCTCACGGAGCATACACGGGCTATAAAATCGTTGTTGTTGGTTGTTTGATTTTAGTGGTAGAAGAGTCTTGGTAGACCCAAAAGCATTAAAGTACTATTAACTGTAGCTTCACTTTGTAATGCAACCACAAAATTATCTCACAGCAGAAACTGTTGTTATTGTGCAACCATTGGTATTTTATTTACACAATTTCATTACTGAAGAAATAAAATTTCTTCTTAGACACTACCGTTATGTGAACGCCAATATTCTGTTTGGAAAATGAGAACAAAGCTTCAGAGAAAAATGGAAGTAGGGAGGAAGGGTGGGAAGGAGTAGAATATAAAATTCAAAAAAAAAAAAAAAAAAAAAAAAGAAGGAAAGAAAAGAAAAAGGAAAGCTGGATATACGAAGTGCAAAAGAAGCAATAGCCAAATGACAGAAACGGAAAAAAAAAACGTACGTTTCGTGTCAGCTGATAAGTTGTCGTGGTGAGGGGGAGGGAGTCATTCAGCATCTCACTAAGGGTGATATCAATACCGAAATACAGATAGCGTTTCATCTAGTATAACCAGCAACCTGCACAGGCCCATATGAGAAAGAGTGTCTCAATGAGCATATGGACCCGTAACCTGCACAATGCAACATTTGAACGGAGACGGAGTGTTCCAGTAAAAAAAAAAAACACCAAAGGACGCCAGACGGCGCACGCACGCACAACACTCACTTCCGGTATTTATAAAATCACAAGAATATTTTAGAGCTTGTAAGAACGTTATCCCCTCACGTTTGTAGCATTAAAGCAGATAATGACTTGAATATCCTTAATGTCCTTTCAAAGATTTTAATCAGATTTAGATATAGAATCTGTAAGACAGAGCAGATTTGGTGCATTTTAATTTCCAAGTTCTTGAAATACGGTAAATATCTGATAACACTGAACAACAATGGTAAACTTTAAGGGTTTTAAAAGTTATGTATTTACGGGTGCTGAAACCAAATATGAAATCACAATTGCTCAACTGAGCTCGAATTTCTTGTAATCGAACTCTCTATTGGGGTGAATGTATGTTACTTAAAGGAGTTTCCCAACGGAGATATCTGTCTGCAGTCAGGATAGCTGTGTCTCTGAGAGTAGACATACTGGCGCCGGTTGGAGGAAGACCGCCACACAAGAAAATTGCCACACATTTTTCAACAACTTAGAAAACTGCCACACATCGGAAAACTGCCACACGATTTTCATTAAGGGGCCGTGCACAAATTGCTATTCCTCCCAGGAACACTTTGAAAGTGTGGCAGTTTTCTGGTGTGGCAGTTTTCCAAGTTTTCGAATTATGTGTGGCAGTTTCCCAAGGTGCTTAACGATGGGAAGGAGCTCTTTTGTTTGTCTGAATTTTTAATGTCGATTCATACTTAGGGCAACTGGCCACAGAAGTTCGAGGGTGGGGGGTTGGGGGGGATTATAAAGATTGCCGTTTCTTGGCCTATATTGAGAATTGAATTGGGAACTCAAAACAAATTTCGAGAAAACGTTCTATGTAAGCCAAGCAAAAATTGTTTTGTTCAGGAAAGACCAATGAGGTGGGAATTTCTTAATAACGCTGCACTTTTACTTAGGCACTAAATATTTACATAAGATGTCAAATTTGTAGTATTTTTCTTTTACCTAATTAATTCATAGGCCCTACACCTCGGCCTTTTTAACAGCTTTTAATTCGCCGACTTTATATTCATAACGCATACGTAGCAAATCAAGTCAATAGCATTGCTCTTTTACTTAGGCACTAAATAGTCATAATAGGCCACAGGCATAGGGCCTGTTTAACAGGTTTTATTCTACCAGTGTCATATTCACAACGTTTACACATCAAATCAAGATAATAATATTGCGCTTTTATTTAGACACGAAATATTTATTCACAGGCTCCAGGACTAGGTTTAGGCCCTTTTACCACTTTTTATTCTACCAATGCCATATTCACAACGTTTAACAGAAAATCAAGTTAATAATATTGGGCATTTACTTAGGCACGAAATATTAATTCATAGGCCCTAGGCCTAGGCCTTTTTTATAGTTTTTACTTTATCACTGCGTTATTCACAACATTTACACAACAAATAAATGTTATAATATTTCGCTTTTACTTAAGCAAGAAATATTAATTCATAGGCCCTAGGCCTAAGCCTTTTTAATAGTTTTTACGTTATCACTGCCATATTCACAACATTTAAACAACAAATAAATGTAATAATATTGCGCTTTTAGTTAGGCAGGAAATATTAATTCATAGGCCCGAGGCCTAGGCTTTTTGACAGTTCTTATTCTACCAATGCCATATTCACAACGTTTACACATCAAATTAAGTTAATAATATTACGCTTTTATTTAGGCACGAAATATTTATTCACAGGCCCTAGGCCTAGGCCCTTTTACCAGTTTTTATTTTACCAATGTCATATTCACAACGTTTACGCAGCGAATCATGTTGATAATATTGGGCGTTTACTGAGGCAGGAAATATAAATTCATAGGCCGTAGACCTTTTTAATAGTTTTTACTCTACCAATACCATATTCACTACGTTTACACAACAAATCAATTTAATAATATTACGCTTTTACTTGGGCACGAAATATTAATTCATAGGCCTAGACCTAGGGCATATGAACGAATATTTCATGCCTAAGTAAAAAAGCAATATTATTACATTTTTTTTGTGTGTGTAAACGATGTGAATATGTCACTGATACAGTAAAAACTATTAACAAGGCCTAGGGCTAGGGCCAGTGAATTAATATTTCGTGCCTAAGTAAAAACGCAATATTATTACATTTATTTGTTGTGTAAACGTTGTGAATATGGCATTGATAAAGTAAAAACTATTAAAAAGGCCTAGGCCTTGGGCATATGAATTAATATTTCGTGCCTAAGGAAACGTCCAATATTATTAACATGATTTTCTGTGTAAACGTTTTGAATATGGCTTTGGTAGAATAAAAACTCGTAAAAGGGCCTAAGACTAGGCCTAGGGCCTGTGAATAAATATTTCGTGCCTAAATAAAAGCGCAATATTATTAACTTGATTTGATGTGTAAACGTTGTGAATATGACACTGGTAGAATAAAACCTGTTAAAAAGGCCTATGCCTGTGGCCTATGAATATTTAGTGCCTAAGTAAAAGAGCAATGCTATTGACTTGATTTGATACGTAAGCGTTATGAATATAAAGTCGGATAATTAAAAGCTGTTTAAAAGGCCGATGTGTAGGGCCTATGAAATAATTAAGTAAAAGAAAAATATTACAAATTTGACATCTTATGTAAATATTTAGTGCCTAAGCAAAAGTGCAGCGTTATTAAAAAAATCTGATCTTATTGTTCTTTCCTGAACGCTTGGCGCTTAAATAGAACGTTTTCTCGAAATTTGTTTGGAGTTCCCAATTCAATTCTCAATATAGGCCAAGAAACGGCATTCTTTATACCCCCCCCCCCCCAACCTCCCTCGAACTTCTGTGGCCAGTTGCCGTAAGTATGAACCAACATGAAACCCTTTGTTAGGCACCTTGGGAAACTGCCACACATAATTCGGAAACTAGGAAAACTGCCACACATTCAAAGTGTTCCTCGAAGGAATAGCAATTTGTGCACGGCCCCTTATTGAAAAGCGTGTGGCAGTTTTCCTGCGTGGCAGTTTTCTTGTGTGACGGTTTATAGTGAACCACTGGCGCCATTACTTCCTTCTGGCCGGGAAGGGGGAACAAAGCAGAACTTTTGTCATTCGAATGCCTTTAATCGGTATCGAAGGACGTGCATTTTCTCATGGTTTTAAAAAGTAGTGTGAATTGTGCAAAGTGTATGTTAAATAATGCCGCGTACTTGTGTGAACCATCCAAACAGTTTCTACTACATTTGTGATTTGCGGACAGTTTACTTTAAAGACTCAAAGGGGACATTTCACCCCGTTAATTAGAAAATCGTATGAACTTTATTTCCAGTGCAAAATGGGTGATGAAGATAAATCTTGGGCGCCTCACATTTGTTGTAATTCATGTGTAACTTTGTAGGCTGGCTGGTTGAAAGGATCACGTCAAATGCCATTTGCGGTACCAATTGTTTGGAGAGAACCAAAAGACCACTCAACAGACTGTTACTTCTGCATCACTAAGATATCTGGAATTACAGCTAAGACCAAAGGCACGATTCGGTATCCCAGTATTCCTTCGGCCATAAGATCTGTTCCTCATGGTCCATCCACAGTCATGCGGTTTAGATGATAGTCTATGTGCAAAACCTAAAAAATCAGAGGTTATACTACATGGATAAAAAAAAAAAAAAAAAAGGCACGGTATCCTTGTGGGGGTACCGTGCCTTTTTAACACCGATATGAATAAAGTATCTTCTCCTGTCAATTATGACATGTTGAAGAGCATGCACAAGATTATTTTAATTTTTATTGAAATATATCCCATAAAGCCTGAGCCGCCCCGGTAGCGCAGTGCTCTAAGCGATGATCTCTGATCATTCGTCCGAAAGAGGTCCGGGTTCGAATCCCAGTGAGGCATGGATGTTGTATTTGTCTTGCGGCACTGGCTCTCTCCCTTCCCTGGAACCAGTGACCCTAAATTAGGCACGATCGACTGCTTATAGCCCATTGAGTTGCTCACTGTGGTCGTTAAACCTCCAAACAAACAAAAAAAAGCCTGACGAGATAAGTCCTTACAGCACTGTTCTTCTCTAGAAGAAAACTCTTGATCTACTATCACTTGCTGAAAGATGATTCATCAACCAAGATCTTACATATTTTTTTGGATTAAATCGTTCAATGGGTGGTCCATTTGAATTTATGAACATCAGGTTAGATACATTGGAGATTAACAAAGATGCTCTGAGATCGGTCATAATGAACTGAAGATTCGTTCGCATTCAGCTGTCGAACAAGGCAGAGTTGAAATCGTTCTTAAGATGGGTTTTAAGTTTTCTGGTACAACTTGGACGTTTTCAGTATATTCTCTCAATCTCTGAATAGCTTGCATTTCATCAACATTAAAACGTCTACAGATCCGCCTTGTTTCTAGTTCTCCATAGCGCACGTCGTCTGTTTTAATATTTATCCGCTCTAATGAATAAATATCTTTAAGAAATTGTACATTTTCACTGTTTGAATCTGAACACAGTCATGCTTTCATCTTTTCAACCGTGCTTGAATAAACTGGTTTGGTTAATAGGTAAAATTTTGTTGTTAGGAAACAATGGGATATTTTAAAATAACAATTCCTCGTTCGCTGCTAATGCTAAATGAGTTTTTTCTCCAGGATTTTCTCCGCAGCTCTCTATAATTCTTATGGTTTCTTTTATTAGATGTTCAGCTCTTGTTCAAGAAGTTCTGTTGATAATATGGACATTGAAGGTATATGCTATTCTGTCAAAAAAAAGCAGATGGTATACGGCGCATACCGCCGTATACCCTCCACTACAGCTCTGATAGTGATACTGATGAAATAAATCGTCACAGCGAAGAAGATATTGAAGTACAACAAGACCCTGATTTCTCGGAAATTCTGTGCCTCACCTTGTAAATCAGGAAGAATTGAATGATCTGGTTCATGACTTTCATTTAGCAAAAAGTCAAGCCGAAATGTTGGCTTCAAGATTGAAGGGATGGAATCTTTTACAACCAAGTACAGAAGTATGTAGTTTTCGTCAACGACAGCAAGAGTTTGAACACTTATTTTCTAAGAGGGGTGATCTTGTGTACTGCAATGATATTATATAGACTTTGAAGCCTTGGGTAGGACAGCAACACAAACCTGAAGAATGGAGACTTTTTATAGATTCCTCAAAAATAAACTTAAAAGGCTGTTTTTCTTCATAACGGAAACATGTATATCCGTCAGTACCTGCTGCATATGCTCTGTACATGAAAGAAGCATATGCAAATATGAAACTGTTGCTTCAAAGTACAGGGTGTCCGATAATTATTGGACACATTACAAAATTACGTAAAAAAAACTATGAACATTGTCTGCTTTTCTATGTCACGTTTTCTATATTTTTGTTTTGCAGAATTGTTATTCCCAGAATTCGATAGATGGCGATAGGTGTGGCTTGATGAGAAATGCGCAATCAGTAGTCGTGTCATCCGTACAGCAGAAGGCGATGTGTGTGTTATGGCTTGCGGAATTAAAGTCTGTCATTAAAGTTAAAAGACAATACCGTTTAGAGTATGGTTGTTATCCTCCGTCAACGAATTCAGTTAAGCGGTGGATGAAACAGTTTAAAGAAACTGGCAATGTGGAACATCGAGGAGGAGCCGGTAGGCCTAGCGTCAGAAATGAGACGGTTGACCAAGTTAATCAAAGTTTCCGACGAAGCCCCGGGAATCCGTTCGTAAAGCAAGCAGAGAACTGTGCATTCCGAAAACGATAGTTCACAATATCTTGCACAAGAAATTAAAGTTTCATGCTCATAAAATTCAAATAGTGCAAAAGATGCATGTAAATGATCACACTCTGCGATACGATTTCCCTTTGAATATACTGAATCGAGTGGAAAACGGCGAAAACTTTCTCAGTACTGTAATTTTTAGTGATGAATCCACATTTCATGTATCAGGTATTGTGAATCGTCACAACTGTAGGATATGGGGTAGTGAACCGCCTCATGCTGCTATTGAACTGGAACGTGATTCTCCAAAAGTTAATGTGTGGTGCGTCCTATCAAAAAGAGAAGTGATTGGCTATTTCTTCTTCTGCGAAAAACTCATAAATGGTGACATTTACTTGGATATGCTAGAAAATTTCGCTATACCCCAAATCAAAAGATATGACAACGTCGTTTTCCAACAAAACGGTGAGCCTCCGCATTGGTCAACGTGTGTACGTAAGTGCGTAAATGAGCATTTCGCCAACAGATGGATTGGGCGTGGTGGTCCCATTCCGTGGCCCCCTCGCTCTCCAGATCTAACTCCATTGTATTATTTCATGTGGGGTTATATGAAAGATCGTGTCTGTCAGACGCCCTGTACCGATTTGCAGGAACTGCAGCAGCGTATCACAGCTGCTATTAATTCCATAACTCCTCAGATGCTTGCCAATACATGGCATGAAATCGAGTATTGCCTGGACGTACTACGAGCAACCAAGTGATCTCACATCGAAATTTATTAACTTGTGTAGTTACATTTTAAGTTAGCACAGTCAGTTTCTTTCTATTTGTTTAATGTTTAGTTTTATATAATTTTGTAATGTGTCCAATAATTTTGGGACATCCTGTATAGTATACAAAAAACACTCATAGAATATTTGCGGCGATCTTAAAGTGATAGCTTTATTTCTTGGTCTACAACTTGGATACACAAAAAACTGCTGCTTCCTCTGTGAATGGAACAATAGGGACATAAATTCTCATTACATTAAAAAAACTTGGCCTAAAAGAGAGTCCTTAATTCCAGGTAATAAAAATGTTGTTGCTGAGCCTTTAGTAAGTCCTCATAACGTGTACTTACCACCTCTTCACATCAAACTGGGTTTGATAAAAAAATTTATAAAGGCATTGAATAAAGATGGAGAAGCCTTTCGTTTTCTAAAGAGCAAGTTCTTCAAAATATCTGAAGCCAAAATTAAACAAGACATTTTTATTGGTCCACAAATAAGGAAACTCATGCGTGATCTTGCACTTGAAGGCACTTTGAATGAGACTGAAGCTGCTGCATGGAAGACCTTTAAAGATGTGGTACTGAACTTTTTAGGTAACCGGAAGGCAAAAAATCATAAAGAATTTGTTACTAAGCTTCCAGAAAACTATAAAGCCATGGGATGCAATATGTTACTTATAAAATTCATTTCCTTCACTAGCATCTGAACTTTTCCCCACAGAACCTAATTAGGAGCTGTAGGCGATGAGCACGGAGAACGTTTTCATCAGGACATATGCACCATAGAAAACCGCTATGAAGGAAAATGAAGCCCTAAAACGCTAGCTGATTACTGTTGGACTTTAAAAAGAGATGAAGTACAACCAAAGTACAGAAGAAAATCTAAAATAAGTACTTTTTAAGGTAACTGTAATTAATTGCTTGTAGCGAAATATACACTGCTGGCCACCCAAAATGCAACACCAAGAAGGAAACATCCCATTGGCCTGAAATTCGCAGCATGCGTCGCCCGCGAGAGGACATGCAAAAGATTAGCATTGCAGGGCATATGCAAATCGTGTGAGCACGGCACGCCCCCAAGAAGCACTATAAGAAAGTTGCACAGAAGGCGGGGTGTGAGTAGTGGAAGTGTGTTGTGCTGCCGGACCTGTGCGTGGGAAGCTTCCTGGTGCCTCGTTGCAGAATACGGCAGTCATTCCAGCAAGTTTCGGAGTTCGACAGAGAACGAATAGTGGCTTATCGCGACAGCGGTTTATCGTAACGAGATATCGGCGCCCGTGTGGGACGACATCCAGCCACAGTGAGGCGAGTATGGATTCGGTGGGTGCAGGAGGGACGGACGGACCAACGTGAGCGATTACCGCAGCCGCAACACACCACCGAACGAGAGAACCGACATGTTGTGCGGCGGGAATTGACGGCTCCCACCGCCACATCACGAACGTTACCGCCCGAATTTGGGTGTGTTGCGTAACAGCCTGTGTCAGCACGTACCGTTCGACATCGTCTTCAGGAGCGGGGACTTCTCGCACGGCGCCCATTGCTTCGATTATCATTGACGTTACACCACCGGCGAGTGCGCCGGCAGTGGGCCGTTGAACGCCACACTTGGACTACGGAATGGCACGGCATTGTCTTCTCCGACGAATCTCGCTTCTGCCTGCAACAGCACGATGGTCGGATCTGCGTGTGGCGGCACCGCGGCGAGAGACTGTATGACGCCTGCATTATGCATCGCCATACCGGTCGGTCGCCTGGCGTTATGGTTTGGGCGCAATTGGATATGACACCCGCACCCCTCTGGAACGCATCGCCAGTACATTCAACAGCCACCGCTACATCTTCAAGGTTTTGGAGCCGGTAGTCCTCCCTTACCTGTACGATCTGCCAGCGGCCACGCTTCAACAGAACAATGCGCGCCCGCACGTGGCACGCATCGTGCTGCAATTCTTCACGGCTCACCAGGTGTCACTGCTGCCGTGGCTTGCTTGTTCTCCCGATATGTCGCCCATCAAACACGTCTGGTCGCTGATCGGAAACCGAGTGGCCCGGAAAGCACCACCCGCGGCTACGCCTGATGAACTGTAGCAACGTGTGGAAGCAGCCTGGACCGACATACCCCAAGCCCACATCCAAAGCCTCTTTCGTTCGATGCCGCGGCGCGTAGCGGCCATTATTGCCAGCCATGGGGGCCACACGAACTGTTGATGTCTGCGTGTTCCGCAAGTCGCACGGACCTGTAAGCTCAGTCGTTTCATCTTTGTACCTGTTGTTATGTGTCCAGTAAATCTGGCTTTGCTATCTCGTGTACTTCTTGGTGTTGCATTTTGGGTGGCCAGCATTGTGCATGCCAAAATGAAGGCTTATTGTACACTGAAACAACAGGTTACTCGAGAACTATTACCGATAGCATAATTTAGCAAGCTGATTTGTAATCAGCATGACAAATACGGTATGATTCAGCATACGTAGTCTTTTTAACAAACAAAAAAATTATTTTTGTTGTTCAGTATAATAAATTCGAGGGTTTTAGGCAAACTTTGTTGGCTGCAATATTTCATAAGCACAGTTCTTATATACAACGGTTATTTCCATAGTTTTGTTTTTTACTGAGTGTTTAACGACCATCGTGAGCAACTCAATGGGCCATAAGTAGTCACCCGTCCCTAACTTATGGCCACTGGTTCCAGGTAAGGGAGTGAACCAGTGCCGTAATACAAACACAACATCCATGCCACACGGGATCCGAACCCGGACCCATCTCGGAAGAATGGTCAGAAGCCATCGTGTAGACCACTGTGCCACCGGGGCGACATTCAATAGTTGGAACACCGCGATTATTCTTTTCTAAAAACATCACATGACGGAGTTCCTGATAAGGTGATCAGGACCCATATACTAAAAACTTTTGCAAAATTCTTTAGCCCACTGCAGAAAACCCGTTTGAATAAAATTTGCAAACGGAGAAACAGGGACAGCAGATTTTCTGTCGGAAAGGAAGGGGAGAAAATAGGGGCAGGCAATTAAAACCCCTATTATTAAATACTAGCATATAACCCATACTAGGACGGTTGGTTGTTTTTAAGTTTTAAATAAATACACTGCTGGCCACCCAAAATGAAACACCAAGAAGGACACGAGATAGCAAAGCCAGATTTACTGGACACATAACAACAGATACAAAAATAAAACGATTGAGCTTACAGGCCCGTGCGACTTGCGGAACACGCAGACATCAATAGTTCGTGTGGCCCCCATGGCTGGCAATAATGGCCGCTACGCGCCGCGGCATCGAACGAAAGAGGCTTTGGATGTGGGCTTGGGGTATGTCGGTCCAGGCTGCTTCCACACGTTGACACAGTTCATCAGGCGTAGCCGCGGGTGGTGCTTGCCGGGCCAATCGGTTGCCGATCAGCGACCAGACGTGTTCAATGGGCGACATATCGGGAGAACAAACGGGCCACAGCGGCCACGGCGGCCACGGCGGTGAACAAGTGGGCCACAAGCGGGCCTGGTGTGCCGTGAAGAATTATTGCACGATGCGTGCCACGAGCGGGCACGCATTGTTCTGTTGAAACGTGGCCGCTGGCAGATCCTGCAGGTAAGGGAGGACTACAGGCTCCAAAACGTCGGAGATGTAGCGGTGGCTGTTGAGTGTACCGGCGATGCGTACCAGAGGGGTGCGGGTGTCATATCCAATTGCGCCCCAAACCATAACGCCAGGCAACGGACCAGTATGGCGATGCATAATGCAGGCGTCATACAGTCTCTCGACGCGGTGCCGCCACACGCGGATCCGACCATCGTGGTGTTGCAGGCAGAAGCGGGATTCGTCGCAGAAGACAATTTCGTGCCATTCCGTAGTCCAGGTGCGGCGTTCAACGGCCCACTGCCGCCGCACTCGCCGGTGGTGTAACGTCAGTGGTAATCGGAGCAATGGGCGCCGTGCGACAAGTCCCCGGTCCTGCAGACGACGTCGAACGGTACGTGCTAACACAGGTTGTTGCGCAACACACCCTAATTCCTGCGCTAACGTTCGTGATGTGGCGGAGCAAGCCGTCAATGCCTGCCGCACAACATGCCGGTCCTCTCGTTTGGTGGTGTGCCGCGGCTGCGGCAATCGCTCACGTCGGTCCGTCCGTCCCTCCTGCACCCACCGAATCCATACTCGCCTCACTGTGGCTGGATGTCGTCCCACACGGGCGCCGATGTCTCGGTACGCAGGCGTCATATAAACCGCTGTCGCGATGAGCCACTATTCGTCCTCTGTCGAACTCCGAAACGTGTTAAAAAGACTGCCGTATTCTGCGACGAGGCATCAGGAAGCTTCTCACGCACAGGTCCGGCAGCACAACACACTTCCACTACTTCTGTGCACCCTTCTTATAGTGATTCTCGGTGGCGTGGCGGGCGCACATGATTTGCATATGCCCTGCAATGCTAATCGTTTGCATGTCCTCTTGCGGGCAACGCATGCTCCAGATTTCAGGCCAATCGGATGCTTCCTTCTTGGTGTTGCATTTTTGGGTGGCCAGCAGTGTATATATATACTCCTGGCTCCCCTAATATTGGTACTGCGATTCCCGTTTTCCCTAATATAGTTGGGTCAGAAATTACGATTAATTCCACAACGCCACGTTCAGTTCTTATTTATACTGGTATATTTGAATTTGCAAAGACAGAGTGTCGTGCCTTTCTTTATGCATATAGCCTACATACATATATTTTGCCCTACCTGGTAGGCAGAAGCATAGCTACAATAACATTTATAAACAGTTTGACATAGAACCAAAAACTTAAAAGCACTTATGGCATTAAAAAAATAAGATGCGTTGTTTTAATTTGTTCAAGAACTAGTCAAATCAGCATTTATTAACCACTGAATGGCAGTCAGGATAAACCAACGCTAGCTGCTGCCTGAAATTCTTGTCCGGAAGGTTATTGTTCGGCGTTTCTTGTTTGAAACTATCCGAAGTTGTCTACAAATGACAAAAATCGCAGATTTGCCCTTTTCTCACCCCACCCTCACACAAAGGATTGATGGAAAATGAGTAAGCCAGCAGAGCAAGGCAAAGGAATCTTTAAGATTATGCATTAGGGTAAACGATAATCGGGAAAATGGAAGGGAACCCTCTCGGCCATCGAGCCAGAGTAATTTACTGACACACTGATGCAGGTTTTTGTTGCAAGCTGCAAAATTCTTATGTCTGTGGAAGAAACAGCTCTACGAAAGTCGATTTCAACATCAAATCTTCTGCATTGTTTAATTTTGATCATCGAAAGTGCAAAACTAATCCAGCCACTTCTAAATAGGCGAATGACAAAGGAAAGTACACTGATAAATCCAAAATGATAAAAAGTAAATGCAATTCTAGTGAAAGGTTTAGTTAACGCCTCCTCCCCCCAGACAAAATTTCTGTCTCGACGGTATAATTTTTTTGTCTACGAGGTGTTGTATTAAAGATTTGTTTCGAAGAATTTCCTGGAAAGTGCCCATTACCTGGAGGAGCTCAATTAAAGGAACAGTCTTTTGTTTCTACTGCGAAGCGGATGTCTTAGAAGCCATTACTGACTCATTGGAAAACTCAGTACCTAGGCCGAATCAGTTACAATTGAAAAGATTATCTACTGGAAAAGTTCGATGCGCGTTTCAAATAGGCTGCAAATGAAAGGAGTCTCGACTGCAATAATTTATTACATATTTCGAACAAGATGCTAATTTTCTTTTGTTTTGTTTTGTCCCTAATTTAGGGCCATTGGTTCCAGGGAAGGGAGGGAGCCAGTGCCGCAAAACAAATGTAACATCCATGCCTCACCAGGATTCTAACCCGAATCCATCTCGGACGAAAGCCTACGCCACCGGGGCAGCAAGTTGCAAATGAACGGATTCTCGACATAAAAATTTAATGCGTATTTCGGATACCTGCAAATGAAAATGTTGTCGATTGGAAGAATTCAGTACATATAGAATACATTAGAATCTTTCCACTTGCACCTAATTCAATATATGAATTAACTGCAAGTAGAAAGATTCTCCATTGAAAATCTGCAGCACGTACTTCGAATAAGCTGCCAAATGGAAAAAGGTTTGGACTAGAAAAATCCACAATAAATCAATGAAGGAAGAAATACACTGAAGAGCAATTGAATTAGAGATACCTGTCTAGTAACGTGTAGCACCACCTTTCGCCCTGATGACGGTGGCAGTTCGTCTCGGCATGGACTCGACAAGACACCGGAAGCGTTGGGAAGCCATACGGATCCACGACCCCTGAACAAGCTCTCACAGTTCACGAAGATTTGATGGATGGTCGGACATCTCTCTCGATGGCATTCCAGATGTGCTCGATGTGATTGAGGTCAGGTGACTTAGCTGGTCAAGGAAGCGAGGTCACGTCTGTGGAGTGTTCATCCAACCATTCGGATACAATTCGGGATCGATGGCACGGTGCATTGTCTTGTTGCAGGATGAGGTCCCTAGTGGGATGTTCAAGACGCACAAACGAGAGCAAATGATCGTCCAGGATATCCCGGTAACGTTGCCATGTGAGGGAACGATGTCACACGTACCAGGGATCCCATTTCAGTCCACGTAAACAGTCCCCAGACGAGAATTCCACCCCCACCAGCTTGAAGAGTACCCTGCTGGCAAGAAGGATCCATCGCTTCATGTCGGTTTACGCCGTACTCGTATCCTGCCATCCGCATGTACCAACGTGAATCTTGACTCATCAGTCCAGGCAATATTTTTCAACATGTCTAGGGTCCAGTGGCGATGTTCCCGCGCCCGTGCTAAACCCTTGCACCCTGTGATGTGCGGTCAGCAGCGGTACCCTCGTGGAACGATGGCTTCTGTACCCCATAGCGAGGAGATGGTTCTGGATGGTGTGGCTGCTTTCAGGTTTTTGTGCACCAGCGTTAAATTGCCGAGTGATTTCTTGCACTGTGGCCCGTCTACCCGCTGTTACAATGCGAGCAAGCCGACGATGACCCCGCTCATCCACCAGCTGTTGACCACGGCAATTGGCCCTTGCAGGCATAGTTTTACCTGATTCGATGTACTCACGGTGCACCCGTGACACAGTGGCTCGTGAAAATCCTAGTGCCTGCACAACTTCCGAAATGGAGTGACCCATTCGTCGGGCCCCGACAATTTTCCCACGATCAAATGCGCTTAGATCCTTCGTCATTACCCATACTGCGTCCGACTCTTACTGATTTCCGTCGCATCACTCCTTATATTGTCGGATCCAGGGGCAGATTTCCCACTAGGCGCACTAAACGCGCGCCTAAGGGCCCCAGAGCTTGAGGGGCCCCGAAAAGGTATAATTGGATTGCCAGATTTGTTTTGCTTTTCGCGGACCAAAATAAATTAATCCTTAAAGTGACCACTTTATTGTCAATTGATAATTTATTTTCTCATTTTAAATTTTCGAATTGTTATCGATGTACTTGTTTTGAACGAAACTGTTAAAATAACCTAGTATTCCTTTTAGTGGTTAGGTGAAACAAGAATTGACGCTTCCCACACTTTTCATTGGTTAAGGCGAATACTTAGCTGGCTGTGATATAAATTACTGGAAAACATCTGTGTTGGAACTTTTTACCTGTCTTTCCTGAGCTGCGATGAAGAGTGCTTGTAGAAACTGTCCTGATAATCCGGGTTCCGGGGTGTTTGCTGTTTACTACCTTTCCTCTCTGGAGTAGTATAATCAAGTTCTTCCTTAGCCCTAATCTTTCTACACCACCCTAAACCAAAGTAGCTAATACAATCTTCGCTAAAAAGAAAGAGAGAAGAACAAGAAAAGAAAACGAAGCACCCAGAAGGAATCATCCAATCAAGATAAAAATTGGCATGCGTAATGTACATGTACAGGAGAGGAGATGATTGGAATTCCACAGCTGTTGGGCCATTTATCCTGATAAAACAGTTACAAAATAGAAGAAGTCAGTAAGTTGTAGCGCCACCTCTCGCTCGGATACAAGCAGAAACCCAGCTTGGCAGAGACACAAACAGCTTACGGATACTGTTTCGAGGTAAGGAATGCCAGATGGTGTCCAAATTGTGGGCCAATTTGCCGACATTCCGGGATGGGTGTAAGTGGGGTCCCATCATGTTTGATCGGTGAGAAATCGGGTGATCGGCCTGGCCTAGAAGGGTTTCGACATTACAGAAACAGGGCCCGGCAGAGCTGTGCCGTGTGTGGCCGGGTATTATCCTGTTGCAAAATTACTTGGAGAGGTGCTACGGGAAGGGTAACACAACAGGTCGTAGAATACGTCGACGTACCGTTGAGCCATGAGGGTAATACGGAGGACTTCGAAGGGTGTCCAGCAATCGTAGTAAATATCTTCCTAGACAGTCAAATCGGGTGTCCGAGCCCTGTGCCGTTGCTCGGTAAAAGCAGGATCCGTGCGCTGGTCGGCTCGTCTCCAGACACGCATGCGCTGGTCATCGGCGCTAAGTGCAAACCGTGACTCATCACTGAAGACAACATGACACCACTGGACATTATCCCTCGTCGATCGGGTCCGACACCACTGCAACTGGTGTCTGCGATGCTCTCTGATCGGTAGTAAGCTGCAGATTGGCCTCCTCGAATGTAATCCCTGTGCCGCAACTCGTCTGGCAACGGTCCGAATGGCCGCTTCTGTACCTGTGGACGACGCAACATGGCCACGGATCACTCAGAGCGACGAATTCGGTTCCGTTCGTGCGGCTCTTACAATCGCTCAATGTTCGCGTTTTGCCACTGCCCGTGTGCCGCTGGGCTGACCCATTGGCGCCAACATCGTCCGATTACCGCGTCGCTCCGATACAAATGCCGGGCGGTATGGCGACTTGACCAACCGGCTTCTCTCAGCCCAATTATACATATATCCTCTCGCAAACCCGCTCAACTTCTCGTGGTGTGCACGGATCCGTTATCGTTGCATCCTCACAGTTTGGAGGTTAATATACCAGCAATTCGCTGTCACAATTGTCCGGTACGTCGACGCATTTTACGACCTGTTGTGTCGCTCCATGCGGTTCTCATGCGTTGTTGCGGGCCGCATTTAGTCATTGGTCGTTATTTTTTAATTAATCATTTGCATATTCGACCCAGAGGTACTTGCATGCAGAGTTTTTTAGGATCAAGGGACTTTCTCGGGGTGCTTCGTTCTATTCTTTTTTTTTTTTTTTCCACAAAAAGTGTGTTAGGCTGCAAAATAAAGAAATTCGAAAATGTTGCACTGTTTATCTTTTTTTTACTGAATTGTGTTAAAGAAATTTTTATTGGATTGCAATAGCATTTTCTTATTGCTTTCTCCTCCCCTAGTTTAATACCGATAATTATCAAGTATTCTCACCTTTTCTATTCCTTATATTGACAGCAAATTAACATTTGAAAAAGCAATAAAAGTGTGTTTGTTTTTTATTGAAGGTTTAACGACCACCGTGAGCAACTCAATGGGCTATAAGCAGTCGACCGTCCCTAATTTAGGGTCACTGGTTCCCAGGGAAGGGAGAGAGCCAGTGTCGTAAGACAAACACAACATCCATGCCTCATCGGGATCCGAACCCGAACCCATCTCGGACGAATGGTCAGCACTTAGACCACTGCGCCACCCGGGCAGCCAATAAAAGTTTCAATGATAATCTTACTCGAAAAACAGTGGTTCCTACTTTTCCATTTTCAAGCTGAATCCTTATGCTTCTGTTTCTGATAACTGCGGTGGAGGTATAAAGAAAATCTTACGGATCTTTTTAACATAATAAAAGAAAACGCAGACCTCAATTTTCTGATGAAAGTAATAAGGAAAAATGTTTTAAAGAAACTCTTCACACTCTCGCTTATTTGCACTGACTGATGAAATTCTTACTGTCCAACTTTTTTGGTCCACGACATTTGTCTATCCTATGGACGGCTGAATCTCTTCCATTTAGAGAATCGTTCGCCCCAAGAAAACTCCTCCACGAAAAGTCATCCACCCTTTTTAAGCGAAGTACTGTGCACAAATTTAAATTTACCCGTATTTTGTAAGGTGGAGGACTTCTCCGGTTGCCAGTGTCTTCAAGTATTTTATTTTTGCTGGATACCATGCTCGTTGCCTACTAATTTGACTAATTTGCTCATAACGTAAAAACAAGGTGATTTTCTAAAGCTGAAACAATGGAGAGGGCATGTTTTGTAATTGAAACTGAATTGAAACTTATTCCAGTTTGATGACAATTTATACGAAATCTAATGATAAATTTAGCGAAACTCCATTTTCAGCGCCTTGAGCGTTAAATTTGCCAAGTAACTATAGCAACTGAAGATGTACTAATGTAGCCAGTTTTGCCAAACGTATCAAACTCAAAAAGAACTTTTGCCGTAACCGAAATGGTCTCTCGTAGCGTAAAGCTGAAATTTATGAAATTTCCAATTCCAGAACTAGAGGGAAATTTATGAACTGGTAGTGAAATTTAAAATGGCCAAAATTTAATGAAATTTTATGTCCTATCATTCGTAAAAATAATTTTTGAAGAATCTGTGAAAACCACATTTATTGTCCTTCAGTACCTCTAGCAATTAATGAACTGATTCGAAAATTTAAGTATTTGAGAAAGAACTGTTAAGCCTAATCTGAGAGGCACAAAAATATTTCTTCACAAGAGAATTTTAATTTCTTGAATGTTCGACTTTGACAGCCCTTAGTCGTAAATTCATAAAGAATATGGGATATTTAAAGTACCAAACTTAGTGCACTTTTATTTCCTATTAGCCGCAAAAATAATTTTTGAAATATCTGTAAAAACAAAAAGTTCGATGTGCGCGAACAGTCAAACTGATTACATTAGCACTGTTTCTGACAAAACGTCCTAATAATTTACGATAAATGCGCATTTCAAAAAGCGCAAAAACATTTTTGTTGACTTTACTTTTTTTCTGTTAATCTGACGGATAAAAATTTCTGAGGCGATAAGAAGGGGTAGGAGGGGCCCCAGAATCGTTTAGCGCCTAGGGGCCCAAAAGATTTAAAGTAGCCTCTGGTCGGATCGCTGCATCCGTCATGTCGTTTCCGTTTACAGGGCCGCCTATACCGCCACTGTTGCATAACGCCAGCTGTCTCTAATTCAATTGCTCTTCAGTGTATATAATACATGGGAAATCGTTAAAATATTCAAATCAAACAGAATATAAATTCTGAATTTGCTTGTGTCACTTACTGGTCATCCATATAACACCTTTCAGAAAACTTGAAAAATTCATCGCCCTTAAGCGGGAATCGAACCCAATCCAGTAGCTGCAAGTGGAAAGATTATCAAGAAATTAAGTTATTTTTTTTTCTGGAATGTGTGCTTCGATTTACGACGCACCTTTCACTAAATGAGCGTAAACGAGAATACTAAGTAAACAGGAATGTTTCAAGCATTCCAAAAGTGTCTCCTTGCCCTGATCCCTGCATAAATGATCAAAGGCCTCCAGAAATTCAGAAATAATTTGTTATCCAAAGTTAAATATACCTGTTCTTCTGCCATCTGCGTACCCTGTATCCACTTGTTTGTTTTGCCTATGGGTTCCGGAAGTAAAGAAACCAGACGCAACAGTCTCGCACTGAACTTGTCATGCAGGTAGATTAGGTGTCAGTGCCCTCAACCTTGCTCATGCTTCGTGTAGGTTGCAGAGGCCCCCCACGAGGGAGGCGGTGGATATCACGTTTGGGATGGGTCAAGTTCTGCGTCCTTTATCTCAGTAGCCCTCACTAAGGATGATAGCAAGCACCATGTCTGACATAGCTCATTAATTTATCAAACGCCTCCGGAGTTGTGCCTTTAAAGATAACACTTGAGCAGGACAACTTGACGAACGTGCACTTTTCATCTTCATCTTATCGTTTTGGGGATGATGTGATAAAGTAATGAAAACCTGCTTTATTTTTCCCGGTGATGATTGGAGACAGATCACTTGAAAGCCCCGCAAAATCAACTAATTTCTATTTTATTTGCTCTACACAATTGTAGACACCTTAGACTTTAACAAGATCAGGAATGCAAAATAATTAAGCACAGGTTATATTTATCGCTTCCAGGAATCACATTTTGATTCCATTAAAGTGCAATTTTAACAAAAATGAAAAATCGTAAGAATTACATTCGCAAAATGGGGGAAATTAGTGGCGTTTTAAGGGGAGAGAGAGGAAGAATGCATGAGCTTTAAAATGTCCAATTAAAATCAAGTAAGATGGGAATTATGTTGCTGACAAAACTAAAATATTGGCATTATATTTCTGAAGTGATTACCGTGAAATCCTCATTCAAAACTTTTACCCGTTTTACGCTTTGTTTCTGAGGTCCCGATTTTCGGCACATGAGACTAATATTACAAATTTCCCAGGTGTAGCTCTCTTCGAATGGGTTCTTTCAGCATTCAACATTGTAGAATTGAAATCTTATATATTACCGCCTTCCAGATTTATCGATGACTTTGACTTTAAGAGCTTTCTTACCACTCCTTGAGATTTTAAATTCACTGCACGACAAAGTTAAGATAGCACGAAAAAAATGTTGTATAACTTTTTAAATTTTGCTATGTAATGAGACCACCAAAATGTACAGTAGTTAATAATGTATTGCTATATAACAATGAAACGAGTGCACAAAAGGAACCCTTAGACTGCTATGATTAACATCTGTAATGGTTGCACTAAAATAAACAATCAACCAAACAGTGTCTATATCAGAAGTCGATGCAAGATTCTTAAATGATGCACAGATGCAGAGATACCCAAATACACAACACCAGCTTAAATGATACCATGGGCATCGGAACAGTTTTTCGCCCACGGGGGGCAAAGAAATCAGCATATGCAGTTTTTTGGTCAAATCGTAAAACTTATTTCGCTGTTGTAAAACAGGACGCGATGACGACATTTTAACATACCACAGATAAAACGATTATATCAATAAAATCTTAATTAATATAAACTTTGAACTTTACATCTATATTACGTTTTGCCGATATGTATTTAATCGATGTAAAACTGATCGATTTGAACACCTCCACACAGGTTCAAATTCTACAAGAACCGTAGCCTTTGTGTTATTCATCAAGCAACGTAAGAATATATCTCATTCCTTTCTCCATCTTCCATTTTATTGCTTAAAGAAATGCTGATTTTATTATACTTAAAATATAGAAAACACTCCTGCTTTTTTCCTTTCTTTTCTGTTTTTTTTTTTTTTTTATAAAAACACAATAATTTTCAGGAATTTTATGATAGCTGTTTTTAGAAACGTTATTTTTTTTTTTTTTTTTTTTGCCTATTGGACAAGGGAAGAGAGTAATTTGCGTCTAAGGAATCATATTGGACAAGGGGAGAAAGTTTAAACCGCGCCTTGCGTCTCAGGAATTCAGACAATTTAGAGTTCTTGACGTCTCGGGAATTCAGACTTCTAATTATTATTTAAAGAAGAAAATAATACTTTTTTTTTTTATTGGAAGGAATTAAATGGCGGGAAATAAAAAAGTGAGGGGGCAAATGTGATGTTTCGCCCCTGCACGCAAAGGAGCGCGAGGGCAGTTGCCCCCTCTGCCCCCGCAATTCCGACGCAGCTGAATGATACCCAGATACACAATACCAATATACTCACTTCAAACGTAAATCAATTCGTCGTACTGTTTTAGATAGCTCATCAAGTACTGCATCAGTTGTAATCGTGATATCTCTGTACATTTAATACTGCTAATCCATTTAATCGATATTCACTGATTGTATTTCGAAGATACGTTTTGAGTCATCGTAGCGTTGAGAATGATGGTTCACTTACTGCTGTAGTTATTATATTGGCAATGATGGAAGTATTTCTACAAGTTCTCTAACTGTCGGAAATACATTTTCATTGCATATAAGAAACGCGTTGTGACCATTTCTCGGAGATATTTTCAATATTGAAAATATGCCGCCACCTTAACTTTAGTTTTCCGATAGCTTCTTTTTTTCTTTCATTTTTGATTGAAGGTTTAAGGACCACAGTGAGCAACTCAATGGGCTATAAGTAGTCGCCCGTCCCTAATTTAGGGCCACTGGATCCAGGGAAGGAAGAGAGCCAGTGCTGTAAGACAAACACAATATCCATGCCTCACCGAGTTTCGAGCCCGCACCCATCTCGGACGAATGTTTGTAAGCCATCGCGTCCTTAGACCACTGCGCCACCTGGGCGGCTACCCAATAGCTTCCTCTATACTACAATGAAGAATACGTCCGTATTTTTCGATAAGTTTTTTGGCGTTATTTTCTTGCTTTATGGTAAAACGTGTCTTATTTGGCAAAAGACACATAAAACTTTGCAAAATCGTTTCGTTCTTGAGTAGTCGGCAGTGAATTTGGTTTGTGCGGTGCCGTTGACTGTGTGATGTGATGGCGCCAGTCACGTGATCTGTGGTGAATGACCCACTGTCCCGGTGCTCCACCGATTAAAAAAAAAAAAACTGATTTTTTTTTATATTTTTCACTTTAATTTAAAAGTGAGTTGCGCTCGTGAAAGTTTGCGTGAACTTCGCATTTCTGCCAAACAGTACAACTTTTTCGAAGTTTAAATTTGATTTTTTTCTGTCAAAACTCATATTTTTTAAAATAAAAACACCGATTCGTAGACCAAGGGGGAAAGGGTCTGACCCGAACTAACCGCTATGCTGATACGCTACTGCACAGAGGATACCAGTAAGAAAGATGATTCCCTTTTGCGAATTAGATGCTTGACCAAAATAGATGCCGTATGATAAATGCCATGTTGTAAAATTCTCAAAACCCATTCAGGGCTAAATATGTGCTTTAATACTCGCATTCAATCATAAAGTTTGTTTGTTCCATTTTCAACAGCGTCCGTGATACAAGAAAAAAATATCTTGATAAGTTGGTGTCGAGCAGCAAAACATTAGCAGTCCTGGTAAACAAATGAAACATGTTCAGTACGACGATAAGAATGGCCGTAGTATGCGCTAATATGCATTTTGTAAAGGGCTATGCTGATGTTATTAACATATGCTTATCATTTTGTGTCACTGAATGGAACAAATGAGGGTAAATTAGATCTTCAAAGTCAACCTAGCGTAAAGATGTACTGCTTAACTCGGTTAGTCCGAGCGATTAACAGCTCTGGAGCTTCAGAGAGACATAAACACATTGTTTGGCAGGAAAGTAGAGTCTCTTGTTGTTCAGTCGGCGTTCAGGTCGGACGTACCTGGTCCCGAATCATTGATGGGGACGTATTTACGATTACTGACTAGACGTATGTGGTGGGTGTGTTATCTTCTCGGCGCTTCGCAACGGATTACTATTGTGCGCACCCTAAGGAGTGGTTGAGGCCCTTGGTGTTAATAGCGAACGGGACCGCAGAGAAGGAATCAGGGGAATTTTTTTTTTCCATTCGCTAAGAGAACAAGAAGCACCGCAGCCAAAACAGTTATGCTTGAAACGTCTATTTAATTACTTAAAATTTTCAAAAAAAAAAGAAGAAGAAGAAGAATCTTGACTTATTTTATCGTACATGGTCCTGCTTTGATGAAAGAAATTAGTTTTCTCAGGAACATTTAGAAAAAGAGAGTAACGGGACGTATCGTAGAAGGAAGAAACCCAAATAAAAATGTGATGACCCTCACTGGATTCCAAGGCTAAGACGTGCGTAAAGTGACGGAAAGGTCCGAGGGTCATTATACATTCCCGATATATAAGGGTCTGCGAAAGAGTGTGAGATAATAAACCCCATTCAGCAACCTGAGTAAGCTGCCTTTAATCAAGGCCGTCTAGGAAGTCCATGACTATGACATTAGAGACATGAGTTTTCTCTGTTTGAGGGAACTTACCCCTCCAATGCCATGGCCTTGCATTTTCTGAACTTTTTTTTCTTTTACTCAACAAGGGATTCTGGGAGTAGCTCCTCGCTTACAACGCATCTACCAAGGGCATTTGATGGGATTGAACTCTGGGGATCTTGCTGGCTACGCCATTTTTTGATATCTTCAGTTTCTCAGCAATCCATCACCAAGTGAGTTCTGTGAGGAAGCGTGTTGTCCTTCCATACAGAAAAATCTAGGCCAACATAGGATTCTAAGACGTGGTCTCTGTGTTTCTTAGCAGTCACGGCTCTTTCATCAAAGACATGAGGCTGAGTGCGCTCATACCATCCCACACTAACAACCACCTCCACGATAGATCCCTTTCCTTGTGTTTGAGAGATGATAAAACTGTCCTAGTCTTGTCCAGATTAAGAAATACCTAGAATCAGGTTTTAAGCTGATTCTAGACGTCAGTAAGCAGAACTGTGTAGTCCATTGGTCAAGGTTCTTTTTGTTGTTGTTTCAGGGTTTAACGTGCACCATGAGAGCACTAAGGGCTATAAGCAAAGCCAGTCTCTAATTTGAGTCCACTGGTTACGGGGAAGGGGAAGAACAAGCGCCGTAGGAAAATCACCCCACCCGTGCCCCGAACCAAAACCCAACTCGGACGACTAGACAGAAGCCTAAGCCTTTGACCACTGGGCCACTTGGTTTCTCAGTGCTAAGGGTTGTTTTTTTTTCAAATTCGTGCCGGATGATAAGATTCTTAATGCTGTTGAGACACGGTTAATAATGGAAATAATTGCCACTTTAAAAGACGATACTTTTTATTTACAATTAAAACCAGCTAAAAACAAGTAGCAAGATCTTTCAGACCCACTATGGGTCCGTCATCAGGTTCCGTGAGGGTGAAGCATTGTGGTTATATAGCAAACAATTACCCACAATGCATTAGCATTACGAGATGTTGCTCCAAAATATTTTTTTCTTTTTTACACATGCGTATTTGACATCTATGCATATGATACAAAACAGAAAAATAAACTACAAAATTCGGTTATGAGTTTTGATGGTGTGTATAACGGTTTGATATAAAGTATTTCCAAGGTGTAGGTAAAATCCATGGCACATCATCGTTACAACAGCATTCAGCAAGAATATTAATGTAAATACTTTCTGTAAACAACAAGTCAAATTTCGTAGCAGCCGATGCAATTAGCGAAGTGTTATTCCACTCCGGGACATAATTACCTTGATTAACTAACCTAGATAAAGCTGTGGAATTCGAACAAGTTGTAACGTTGTATTTGTGCTCAGATACACGTGTATCAACTGTCCGAAGGGTGGATCCCACATACTTAGTATCATGTGTATTGGGGTCAGTGGCTTTAAGCGGGATGGAATATACACCATGTCTCTGCAGCACACTAACTTCGTCACGGTCCTTTCCTTAATAGTGAAAACAACTTGTCTTTATATCAAAATGCATGCCTTGCTTATGACAGGCATCCTTTAAGATGTTAATTAGATCATGAACGTAATCCAAAGACCCAATCTACCTGGTAACAACCTCATTACTTCTTGAAGTAGTATGCATAGAGCGTTGAAACCGTTGAAGCTGACGCATAACAAAATCACGTGGTATTGAGAAGCCAGATTTAAAATGAATTTAATTTCCTTATTCCGAAGTCTAATAGACGATGAGAGTGAATAAGCTTTACGAAACAGAAAAGATAAGGCGGAGCTGACTTATGTCGTGTAGCGCTAGCGGATGAGTATGGGATCAACGCGGGTGGTGCAGAAGGTTTTCGAAACACTGAAAAAGAGATTGAACGGCTAGATATGTTACGATGTAGACAGAAGTAGAGGAAAGGTAACGAACCCTGTTTTTCGAGCTCCACCGTAAATTTAACGTGGAGAAAGGGGTGGAGAGCAATTTAGCAAACTCATGACGAGCAGAAGCAGAGTGATGCCAAAATACAATAATGTCATCAACGTTCCTAAGGAAAAGTAATGGTTTAAGGGGACATTCTTCAAGAATTTTATTTTCTCAATGTTGTAATACCACCTCGGCTAAAAGAGCCGATAGTGGCGAACCCATGGGGGTACTCGCTTTTCGGCGGTAAGTAATATTGTTTAAATTTAAAGAAGGTACGTCGTACCATAAGTCTTAAGGCATCAATGATAGTGCATACGTAGGTGTTACACCTAAACTTGGGAGTTTTTCTTCAGTGAGAGGATGTGCGAGCTCGAGGGGGACACTGGGATATAAAGAAATAACATCCGACGACGTTTGGATAAAAGGTGAATCCCAAGAGTCAAACGACTTAATTTTGGCAAGGGCCTGAGATGAGCTGTGAATAGATACATTAGAGTTAGAAATTATGGGATTTAAATAAGAGGTTAAAGCTTTTTCCAAGGGCCGTGTGGGGGTTAGCATAATAACCACGATGCTTCACCCTCACTGTGTCTGATAACGGTTCCATAATGGATCTGAAAGATCTTGCTACATGTTTTTAGCTGGGTTTAATTGTAAATAAAAAGTATCGTCTTTTAAAGTTGTAAATATTTCCATTATTAATCGTGTCTCGACAGCATTAAGAATCTTATTTATGTTCTCAGTGCTAATCACTGACTGGGGATCAGCAGAACACCTACTATGGTTTTCATGGTAGAAAGCTATCATTTTGCTGTCCTAACTCAGTTCTAATATGAGTTATTTTCCTATGGTCACAGCAACCTCGAAATACGGAATAAATTATCAACGTTCATTCACAGTTAAATGCTTTATTGACATCGACTATAGTTTCGCGCAGAGCGTTTGGCTCGGCACCATCAGGACGAATGGAGAGTAAACATTCAAATCATTGTGACATCATCAAAGTTCTGATGGTCACGGATTTTGGTGATTTGTTTCCACGTGCTTCAACGAAATGGAGTAGACGTCGTTAACAAGCCGTGAAGAGTTCCAGTATATGTGGAAAGCTTCTAATATATTAAGCTTGATAGTCCAATCAAGTTTATCAATAAGCGTAGCGTTTCCAAGCAAAAATTTATGGTTATTTTTATGACAGTGTTTGGCTATTGATGGCTTCTTCAGTTCATAGTTCCGTACGTAAGTCTTGTGTTCCTTCACACGAAAACTTAAAGGCCTGCGGGTCTGTCCTATATATACCATATTGACAAAAGTCATCGGACACCTAGAAAAGAAACACAACATAGCATTTATTGACATACATTAGTACGGTGTCTGTCCACCTTTGGCCTTAATGCATGCACTGACCCTCCGAGACATGCTTTCGACAAGGTTTTGGAACACAGCGATAGGTATGCGCTTCCATTCAGTACATAATACTGCCGCTAACTGTTGCTTAGTAGTAGGCCTTGGTTCCAAACTTCTTATGCGGCGCTCTAATTCATTCCATAGGTACTCTATGGTATTAAGATCAGGGCTCTGTGCTGGCCAATCCACACACGATACGGAATTATCGTCAAACCACGCCGTAACAGTCCTTGCTTTATGACTCGGTGCATTATCCTGCTGGAACCAATAAGGCTAGGTTCCGTAGTATTGCCACAGAGTTGGTAGGGCATAATTGTCCAGAGTATTAAGGTAGACGTGCTGGTTAACAGGTTTGTCCACGATAACCAATGGGCCGGGACCATACCACGAAAAACACCTCCACACAAGTGCACTGCCAGCTCCAAATTTGACCTGTGGTAAAGGGTGTTCCCCCGGCTGCCGCTATACCCACACATACCCATCAGACTGATGGATCGTGTATCTGGATTCATCAGTCCATAAGTCCCGTTTCCATTGATCTACGATCCACGATAAATGTTCTTTACACCATGCTAAACGACGAGTAGCATTCCGAGTGGAGATGAAAGGCTTATGAGCAGCCGCACGACCACGGTAACCCATGGAATTAAGTTTTCTGCGTATGGTACCTGTATATACCGAGGTTCCAGCATTTTTACTCACCTGTACACTAAGGTCTTGTGCAGTACTCCTTCGATTAGCTGTAATGACCCTCCTGAGGCTTCGAAGTCCTCTATCACTGATTTTCTTTGGTCTTCCAGTGCGTTTTGCTGCTTCAGGCACGCCATGTGTCTTCCACTTATTCAGTAAATCCAAAATAGTTGGCTTGGGTATGTTTAAACGCCTCTCGGTTTCTCTTATGGACAACGCACTAGGATAACACCCAACATTCTTTCCTTTCTCAAAGTAACTTCTCTCCCTCCTCGACATTTTCACTCAACCTCACAGTGCGATATGATCGCGATCAGCTGCAGGCTTGTTTTATATCGTTTGCAGCTGTACTACGCATCTTAACAACGCAGAGGATCCGTTCATTTGCTTTTGAAGGGGTGTCCGGTGACTTTTGTCAATATAGTGTATATATGAAAGTTTACATTCACAAGATATCTGATAAATTCAGAAGGAATTTATATCTTCGACGCAATCTTTTGATGTGTACAAATTAACCTTGTTTATGGGTTTGGAAATAACTTTGAAATTAAAAGTTGTGAGAATTTTTGAAATTCCGAAGCAAATCTCAGGAGCAAATAGGATAACCGCTCAGTTCGTTCGTACTGGGAGGTCTGTTTGCGTGAGCGAGCAGACAGGCTTCGGTTTCCTAAATTTTGGGGCTGCTTTGTCTATAACGGAAGGTCTATATCTTCCAGGTTATATTTTATTTTACCGTCTGTACACGATGAAGATCTCGAATCTAAATATTCAAATCCAAAGATGATCTTAAAACCACCTTAAAATAAATAAATATCTTTATTTGATTATTCACACAATACTAGATCTTTCAAAACGCCAAGCGTTTTATCTTCAGGTAATAAGTGATCAAAAACAATTAGAAACAGTATGTTTATATTACAGCAGTTCGAAAATAGGTAGCGTATTTTATATTTTATAATCATTCGTGCGATGTCGTTAGCGCATGAGTTATTACTGAGTATCATACAACTGAGAGTGTTATTGGCTCGTACATTAACTGTTCAAAAGTAAGTCTTAGCGAATGCACCATAGACCTTAGGTTGCGGTGCTAGGTCAAGTGCCCCCCCCCTCCCCATTGGTACAAGTACAAGTCTTAGCGAGTTTGTGATTGGGTTTGAGTTCGACGAACTAATGCTGTCCATGGAGTCGGGATCGTGATACGTTAGTCCTCGTTGCAACACTTTTTATCATATTCGTAGATAAAGAGACTTTCCATAAGCAGCAGGGGTCTTCGAGTGTTAGTTGTTGCCAATATTTTAGACTCATTCCATACTGGGGTGTGCGTTCCTTTCTTTATTGCTCTAGACAACGCAGATCCTTCAGAGTGAATTTTAAAGGCATATTTATGTTCAGAGAGTCTTGTGTGCAAGGTTCGCAGTGTAGATCCTATGTATGCTGTTTCTTCATGCTCATCATTCGGTTTCATTGGTATGAGGTAAACGCCATGTCGATGTTGCATCGCAATGGGATCTCTATCATTCTTGACTATTGAAAGGATGTTTCTGGTGCTTTAACCAAATTTTATATGGTTCCTTTTACAAGCATTACGGAGCCTTGTTTTAATGCAGGGTATATGCTCCATTGTACCGACAAACCCAGTTGATGCTGTGATTCTGATTAAGGTTGCGCAGGAAGTGCGTTGTAGTTTGTTAACTATGCGATAGACGGTTTCTTTAGAGAACCTATATTTCACGGCTACATTTAATATGTGATCCAATTCTTTATTACATGCAGCTATACTTGATGAATGTGAGAACTCCCTTTTAACAAAAAAATGAAACAGTTTATGGCTCATGGAGTGAGCTGAATTACTTGGTATGATAATCGTTTGGGAGGTCGGTTTTTGGTACACCGAGTACGTTATGTTATGAGTATCTTGATTACGTTGTAACACAAAATCCAGGTATGGTAACTTATGGTCCTGTTCATCCAGGTATGGTAACTTATGGTCCTGTTCAGAAGTGAAACTGATGGATGGATAGCATATTGTGAAGAAAGTGCATCAACAAACTGTGTTAACAGGTCTCGTCCATGTGTTCAGAAAATTAAAATATCGTCGATGTACCTAATATACACTATCTACCAACAAGTAATTGGACACCCCTGCAATCAACAATATCTGCGGTCCTGATACACGTCACGGCCGCCGCCGTTAAATATCGTGTGGGAAACAACAACGCAACCAGTCGCATGCAAGATGCCACGCAGTTCGGAGCTCTCTGATTTCGAGAAAGGTGTAATCTTCGGGTACCACAGAAATGGCCGATCCATACGTGACATATCCAGCGAGTTGAAGTACCCAAAATCGACAGTGGCCTGCGTGATTGGCAAGTGGAAGATGAGAGGTGACTGTAGGAATGTGCCCCGACCCGGCAAACCAAAAAAACTGGGAGTTAGAGACCGACGGGTGCTGGCCAGAGAAATTCGGAAGAACCGCACCAAATCGATGGACCACATCCGCGAGGAGTTTCAACAGGCATCCGGGAGTGTTCTTTCGATGAATACCATCCGTAAGGAAGCCCATCTGCTCGGTTATCATGGACGTGCTGCCGCCCACAAGCCTCTGATCCCCAAGTCCAATAGCGCTGCTCGGCTAACGTGGTGCAAAGAACGTCGACAGTGGACCGTTGAACAGTGGAAACAGGTTCTCCGGAGCGACGAATCAAGATTCACCCTCTGCCGTTCGGATGGCAAGGTCTGGGTTTAGCGTCTGCCTGGAGAACGCCTCCTGCCGGAATGTATTGTGCCAACTGTGAAGTTCGGCGGCGGTGGAATTATGCTATGGGTGTGTTTCTCCTGGTATGACACGGGACCCTTGGTCGCAATTTCTGGTAGACTCAACGCCGAGACCTACTGCACCATTTTGGATGACCATGCGCTTCCTACGTTGTGGCAGTTTTACGGGGTGGACCCATGTTACTTTCAGGATGACAATGCCACCTGTCATGTTGCGAGGTCCACCATGGCTTAGTATGGCGACAATGGGGTTAATCGAATGGAGTGACCTGCGCAGAGCCCGGACCTTAACCCTATCGAGCACCTCTGGGACGATTTGCAGCGTCGACTTAAGGGGTGCCCCACCGTCCGAAATCGGTGTAGGAACTGACCTGTCTTCTCCAAGCCGAGTGGAAGAAAATACCGCTAGCCGTCGTACAACGCCTTGTTGAGAGTATGCCCCGGAGAGTCGCAGCTGTAATCGCCGCTCGTGGAGGCTCCACCAACTATTGAAGGTGAATAAACTTCGTTTTCCTTTGCTATCACAGGTGTCCAATTACTTGGTGGTAGATAGTGTATAAGATTGGTTTGTATGATGACGAAAGCAAAACAACATTTTGAAGCCCTTGTATTAGTATTTCTGCTAAGATACATGATAAAGGGGAACTTATTGGTGTTCCTTCTGTTCGGCGATATGTGATACCTTCGTATCGGAAATACGCGCGCTCTTGAATCAGTTTAAGGGCATTGAGCACTGATTGGGTTTCTTGTGCCGAAATGTTTGACATATTGTTGAGTCGTGATTCAATAATAGAGTGCAGCACTGTGATTGGAACGTTCGGGAATAAGGAGGTGACGTCCAATGATACCATTAGAAAAGATCTGTGTGATTTGATGTAATCCAAGGCTTGGTTGGTACTGGATATTGAGTACTGCGAACTTTTGATTAGAGGGGATAGGAATTGCGTTAACGCCTTCTCTAGAGGTCTCGTTGGGTTGGAGTGCGCCGACATTGTTGGGTTGGAGTAACATCTACATATCGAATCCACAGGTCAAATGTAACAAGCTGAGTTTGCCCTGAAAGAGACGCATGTATAGACGCTCTGAATGAAACTATTGTGGATGTTAATAAAACATTTAATTGTGAATAAACTTTGATAATTTATTCTATCTGGATATCACAAGTGTGTATAGTATTAAATTATATGCAACCTCGAGAGACATTTACTGTGTTTTCACTACTGTGTCGCGTTTTGCCGTCAGAACCAGATAACCGTTGGTTCGAGTTGTTGTATCTCTCGGGTGACCTTAGCCACTTGTTCTGGTAATGGCTTCGGTTTCCGGAAATTGCTTTCGTATTAATGTCGAAATGACATTTCTCGAGACTTTGAACCAGTGTGTGCCGCCTTCGCCTGAGACTATATTTTTTTCAGTTCATCCAAAAGTCCGCCATCTCACAGAATAAGGCGAACGTTGATGTCATCTTTAATATGAAAGTTCTGAGCATGCAAAGATTCGGGAATGAAGCAGTGTGAGAAACTCGTGTTGTCATACGAAAGAGTAATTTCCATGTTATGCGAACATGTAATTTCGTGCATCTGCTTTGATAGGATATTCCGAATGTGTATAGCAAAGCTTATTACGCTTGCGTCATTTTTAGCACGGGGGCATTGTTAAAATGCAAATATTCACGTAAATGCTGTGTTATCTTAACTTTGCAGCCTCCCCGGTGAATCAGTGGTCTGAGCGCTGGCTTCTGACCGCTCGTCCGTGTGTGCCCGGCTTCGAGCCACGGATAAGGCATGGGTCGCACGGCACTGACTCTCTCCCTTCCTTGAACTAGTGACCCCAAATTAGAGACGGGCGAGTGCTTCTGGTCGTTAGAGTTGCTCACGGTGGTCATCCTTCTCCCTCGTACCGTAAAAAAAAAAAAAGAAGAATTTTTTCATCTAGTGTATTTTTGATTTCCAGTCAGTTTCAGAATGCTAGTTTTTTTGTTTGTGTGTGTGTGTTGTTGTTGTTGTTGTTGTTGTTTTGCTTTGTGCACAGAAACAACCTAAAATAAGCAAAGAAGAACAGAACAGCATCCTAAAGAAGGTAGAAAGAGGTAGGCAGATAGAACTTACATTTCCATATAATTTTCATCATTTTCACGATAGGGTAGATTAGTACTGTATTGCTAATTGTAGCGTATCATCTCCGTTTCTAAAACACAGATAGGAAAAAATCGTTTTGTATTGGACGGAGGTGTGTGTGACCAGTGTTCTTTAGTTTTTCTTAGTCAAGAATTTTAGGCAACGCATCGCGCAATTTATAAAAATACACATCATGTCTGATATCATGATATCGCTGTGGTAGTGTGTTTTTCTAGTTGGTCCCACATGAGTGTTAATGTGATCTTTCTCATTTGAATCTGGAACTCGAACGCATTCTTCCTGGTTTCCATGTTCTTACGACAAACGCAATGTTAGCGGTTTTTTTATTGTTGTTTTCTAATTCTGAACAGCTCGTATATGAGTCATATAATGGTAAAATAAAACAAGGAATTTTCTACATGAGGGCTGACTTACCGATAACGAAGTAACGATAACTTGAACAGAAATGGAAGCAGTGGCTTATTTGTTATTATTATTGAAACTGTAGGAATTTTCAGCATTTTATTTACAATTTACGACTTTGTTATGGTACTGACGGACTGATTGCATTGTTCAGCTGCGTGTTTGTCTTTTTTTTTTTTTTTTTCAAAATAGCATTTGTTGTGAAATCGCGATGCCGAAACCACATTTCTCCCTGTTCTATCTAGATATTAATCAACTTCCTGATGTCTCTAGGCAGTTATGTAAAAAGCTTGGCGAAATGACTAAAACACACTACGGGCATAATGGGGGGAAACATGAACTCAATGCACTTATATACGAACTTTGTTAGAGAACGAATATAACTTAAACAATATATTGTGTTGCTTCCAGTCATACGCCGTTTCCGGCATGTGTCTTCTGTATATTTGCTGCTGTCAGATTTGGCCGCCTGTTCAATTTCCTAAAGCCAGTACACTTCGTTTCGATGAATGAGAAGTTTCTAAGAGTTTTTTTTTTTTTTTTTTCACGTTTACAGCATCGGCTCATGGCAATACAGTTTGGACTTATTCTCTTATATATTTTTTTTTCATTTTTTAATCCGTCATTATCCGTTATGCTGGATGAAGGTTTTCCAAAGCCCATTCCTGAACTTTGTCTTGAGACAGTCTCTTATAAATCACTCCAGCATGCTTTCGAATTTTATTCATTCATCTTGTACTGCGTTTTATCCTGGGTCTTTCCCTGTCCCTTAATATGCAGTTTAGTAGTTTAGTGGTCCGACGAAGGTCAGTCCTTCTAGAATATGTAGCCCCATTCCCCTTCTCCTGCTTCTTGACGGTCTTTACTTTCATCATGGTGTCACCAACTCTTGTTATTTTTCCTGATGCAAATGTTCCTTTTCTTATCTCTCCTGGTTACACCAAGTATGCATCTCTCCATATTTCTTTCAGTTGTCTGCAGCTTCTGTATGCCTTGTTTTAAGTCCATCTCTCTGATTCATAAGTACGAACAGAAAGTATGCATCGATGAAACTCTTTTCTGTTAAGATATCATGGTTAATTGCTCTTGAAAATTGTACTGTTGCTTCCAAATGATCTCAACCAAGCTTTATTCTCCTATTAATTTCTTCTTTGATGTGGCCCTCCCTTGATATAAATATCAAGCGAGGACCACATGAAAGAAGATGTAGCATAATTTGAGGCTTAACATGGAGATCCACTGAAGATGCGCAGATAATGCAATAGTTGAATTTGTGAAAACCTATGTGTGATCGGATTGGCGATCCATAAACGGCCCTGTAAGCACCGACGTACTTGAAATACTCCCCCCCCCCCTCGCAAAAAGAATGTCTTCAAGGCCCTTTTGCGAAAATCTATTTGTTTTCAATTACTGAAATTTTCAAACAACATACAGTATTACATTAGGTTTTACGGGCGCTCTGTAATTCAGATTCTTTGGAAACTACATGTATTTTTCGTAAAAACAAGATTGTTACGCTTAATTGCACGCAACACTAATGTACATATTGTAATTAAAATAGTTTTATATCAATACAATTTTGTATTACAAAACACTTACGCCAAAGATAATCATATGATGGAAATTTTATTCTTTTAGAGAACTAAGGCTCTTTGAAACGCCTCACGATCACACACATGAAACACCTAACGGCCGGGCAACAGTGTCGGATGATCTCCGATTTTTGCGAAAATACAAAACTTAAGTAAGCAAATTAAAAAGTAACAAATAAGAATTGTGGCACAAAAAGAGTAAAATTACTTAAATTATTTACTCTTGAATATAAAAAATACACCTAACATAACGTTACAATGTTTTGTTCATAGTAAGTCCTTTCTTTTGTCTTTATTATGAAAAAATGACACATGTTTCTTTCATTCCCACGAAGAACAGCTTTTAACTCCAAAGTTCTCTGTAAGAATTCGTGTTACCATTCACAAATATATTAGGTTGTAATGCTGTCTAAAACACGATAAAACTTCATTAAAACCACAACACACTAGTTGCAAGATGAAGTGAAAGATTTACTACAATTAAAACCAGTATGTTACAGTTAAAATGATGAAATTACATGAGGCGAGATCTTTCGGGTCACCTCTTGGTGCCCATTGTCAAGCCAACTGTGAATACATGTGGCGCGGCGAAACTTATATGCTTTATAATAGTCACGTGATGTCGCCATGGTAACAGTAATGTGCATGTGAATAAACATAAATTTTAAGGTTAACATTAACATAATATTAACAATGGAGGTTCAAGTGAACGTATAAGACGTTGCCAGGTTAAAGGGAAGGCATAAGGGAGGTCATCGTTACAGCATAATTCATCGTTACAGCATAATTCATCGTTACAGCTTCATCGTCAACCCGGTACCAATCGACTATCTTATTCAGTTTTTCGTAAACCGACTTTTGTACCATCGCTTATCCCTTTCTCGTCATACCATCCGATTCACCATAAACTACCAGGATTACGTTCATATATAGCAAGAGCTTTTACTCACTCGTCTTCAATTTGTCGTCGTCGAACTAAACTTACATTTATTTCAAACTTAGCTAAGACCTTTGGTTGCCCACCTTATGTAGTACTGAAGCTTATTTCTCGTTACCAGCGGACTGTCTCCACAAAACTACAAGTAGACAAACCGACTGTGAAATTTGTTGGCTCTGCAACCTTTAACATCCCTATTGTCAACGTGCTTAACAAATTTTGTAATAAACATAAATTACATTTCGGGATTCGAACCTCTATCATTTTTAAGAATTTACGTTCTGACCGAGATGTTTTATCAACAGGCGAAAAACATGGTGTGTATTGTATTCCTGTACGCCAACAAACCCCTAATCAACCCAATTCGAATTACATTGGCTCCACTTCACGAATAATTTCGGTTTGATCCCGTGAACACCAATATGACATCTCCAGGGAAGCTACAGCCGAGTCTTTAGCTCGTACAGTAACTCTCAATCAATTTACTCCGTGTTGGAACGAGGTCTCTCATCTCGCCTACACCAAATACAGGAAAGACACCTTGTTTACGAAAGCACTTTTCATAATGTGGTTTAACAAATTATAGTGTAACGATGACCTCCCTTATGCCCTCCCTTTAACCTGGCAACGTCTTATACGGTCATTGGAACCTCCATCGTTAATATGACTTTAATGTTGACCTTAAAATCTATGTTTATTCACATGCACATTACTGTTAACCATGGCGACATCACGTAACTATTATAAAGCATATAAGTTGTCGCCGCACCACATGTATGTACAGTTGGCTTGACAATGGGCACCAAGAGGTGACCCGAAAGATCTCGCCTCATGTAATTTCATCATTTTAACTGTAACATACTGGTTTTAATTGTAGTAAATCTTTCACTTCATCTTGCAACTAGTGTGTTGTGGTTTTAATGAAGTTTTATCGTGTTTTAGACAGCATTACAACCTAATATATTTGTGTTGATCTTTTAACTCATTAAATTCTGAAGGGTGCGTAGTTGTGTGCCAGCAAGTGTAATATACACTGCCGGACAATTGGTAAGGACGGATGACAATAGCAACGATAGCAACCATAAAATGGAAGGCAGGAAAATGTGGAAATTAGCATAAGTGCGGGATACAGTAAGACGTGTTGTGCGTATGCAAATTTTGGATTGCCGAACTTGTTCGTGACGTCATAGCGCTGATAAGAGATATAAAGGATTTGACGCGTATTGACCGTTGTTGTTCAAACGAAAAGTTGAAAGGGAAAGAATCAATTGACGAGCTTGCAATATTCAGTATGTCTTCCCGACATCACCTAGATGATTTTACGCGTGGCCGTATTATTGGCAAGATTGAAGAAGGGCGAAAAATAACAGATGTTGCCAGGGAGTTCGACGTCAGCCACAGTGTTGTTTCAAGCCTTTGGAAATCATTTCAAACAAATGGAGAGGGTAGCAAACGTCACGGGGGAGGTCGTGTTCGCAGTACGACACCTGCAGAAGATCGGTACATAGTGCTATCAACAAAAAGACACCGGCGCAGCACAGCTAGTGAGGTAGCAAATCAGTTTATGGCTGCTACTGGCCAGCGGATCTCCCGAAAAACTGTCGCCAGACGTTTGCATGAAGGAGGACTATACGCCCGCCGTCCTGTTGTGTGCATCCCATTGTCCAGACGTCACAGTACCGCCCGTTTGCAATGGTGCCATCAACATCGCACTTGGACTGATAACGACTGGTCTGCTGTCCTCTTCTCCGATGAGAGTAGATACAGTCTATCGTCTGATTGTCGACGACAACTGATCTGGCATGATAGTGGTACTGCATATTGTCCAGCAACATACAGGAAAGGGACCGATATCCGACATGTAGTGTCATGGTATGGGCTGGCATCATGATCAATGGCTGTACGTCTCTCTATGTGCTTCCAACTGGCACTATGACTGGCCAACGATACATTAATGATGTTCTGCTACCTCATGTTCGCATGTTCCGTGGTGCTGTCGGTGATAGATTCATTTTCATGGACGACAACGCAACATGTCATCGAACAGTCGCTGTCCAGGAGTGGCTTGAGAGCGAGGATATTCAACGCCTCGTATGGCCAGCACGTTCTCCAGATCTGAATCCCATTGAAAATGATGTGTGGGATGCTTTGGGGAGGAGTCTTGCTGGTCGCCAATGCCCTCCAATAAACAAGAACACCCTCATCCGTGCACTGACAGAGGAATGGGATAAATTACCCCAACAGCTGCTTGATAATGTTGTGCATAGCATGACACGACGTGTGGAATCTTGCATCGCCCTCCATGGTGGCTATATCCCGTATTGACATCTTACGCCGAAACGCCTGCGGACGGTAATTTCATTTTTTTCACGTTTACGTATTCTGCACAAAAGGGCCTGTTTGTCCCTTTAACACGTTCCAAAGCCATCTGGATTTCAGAGCACAATAAATTGTCTTACTTGTAATGTCCTGGCATTCTGACATTATTTTATTTCACTTGGCATCCAACCACACTTACTTTTTTATGCGCTATATAGCCGTTTATGATCCGTCCTTAGCAATTGTCCAGCAGTGTATAAGGCCTTACCCTCATTGATATAAAAATTTCATTTATTCAACTGATAATTCATTCACAATCTTTTGTTAATATACATGCATAGGAACTATGGCTATAGCTGTGAAAAGGGGCTTCAGGTCTCCTGGAACAGCGGCTTTCTCGTCACCCAGTTTTTATAAACTAAAGCGAAAATGTCTTCTTGAAGATTCTTCCTATTTACTGAAAAACAAACAAACCGAAAATTGCTGTTCTTTTTAATAGGTAATTCAAGGCTGCCGTCAAAGATTCCTCGCTATTTCTTTAACCAGTCTCATATGAAGTTCCCGTAAAAATTTCGAAAAATCCTTATCTTGAATCCTTGAGCACCCCCCCCTCCCCGCCCCCGCGTGGGTTGGGGCTCAAGGATTCAAGATAAGGATTTTTTCTGTTTCTCTATCTGCCTCCCTCCACCTGGAAGCGAGCTTCTCTCTCTCTTTTGTGCGCGTGTGTGTGCGCGCATGTCTGTTTTTTGTGAAAAATTATGGTTACCTCAACCCTAAAATTACCGGCATGCGAGCATCACCATTTCTAATTACTGTAAATGCGTTACAATTTTGTTTTTACAGAAATCTGAGAATTAGTGCGGTATTTGCGTCGAGGCATTAATTAATATATTACCCCCTTTTCCTGGACTGTAGCATATTTTATTTTATTTTTTATTTTTTATTTTATTTTTTGCAATTGATGAGTTCAACATCGCAGAACTTTTTCGCTTTTAGTGAGAAGTGAAATCCAAATTAGCCAATATTTTTTCTTTTCGTGATTTACATATCATAAACAAAATAATTGCGAAAAAATCTTTAAGAAATTCTTGAGAATTGCAAAAATTTTCAGGTTACAAAGTGAGAGAACTTAAATGTGCAGAAATGTGCGTTTATTGAACTGCATTGCATTACAATGGGGGTTGGGGGCTCTTTTACTGTAGCCGAAACAAACTTTTGAAAACTGCACATGAATAATTGGTGTAATACCCAAATGTTAGGAAATCAGAAGCATATCCTGTAAAAATAAAAGAAAAAATTTTATATATAAAGCAACCCAGGAAATTTATCATAAGTGAATCTCAATGCTTTAACGTACACAACGAATTTCGAGTTTCTATCAGATATTTACTACACTGCAAAAAAAACGAAGCACCCCGAGAAAGGCGTTCGATCCTGATGAAACTCTGCAAACAAGTACCTCTGGGCAGAATATGCAAATGATGAAAAAATAACGAGCAATGACTAAAAATTGGCCCGCCACAGCGCATGGAAGTCCCGCACCGAGGAGGGTATATCAAGAGCAAAGCTCGCAAGCAGGGGTAATTGTGACAGCGGATTGCGGTTGCATTAACCTCCACAGACTGTGAGGATGCCTCGACGTCGGATCCGTGCGCAATACGAGCAACTGTGCGAGTTTGAGAGAAGACGTATAACTGAGCTGAGTGAGGCCGGTTAGTCAAGTCGCCGTATCGCCGGTGGGTCGCAGCGACGCGGCTATCGGACGATGTTAGCGCCAATGGATCGAAGAGGGCACAACCCAGCATCATGCGGGCGATGGATGGCCGAGGGCAACGACAGAACGCGAGAATCGAGCGATTGTGAGAGCTGCCCGAGCAGAAACGAATCCGTCACTCTCAACCATACGTCGCCACATTGCGTCGTCTACAGGTTCGGAAGTGGCCATTCGGACCGTTGCCGGACGACTTGCGGCAGGGGGACTACATTCGTCTCCGCCGCCCACCACTGACCAGCGAGCATCGCCGGAAGTGGTCGCAGTGGTGTCGGGCCCGATCAACGTTCAGTGACGAGTCACGGCTTGCACTTGACGCCGATGACCAGCGCATACGTCTCTGCGCATACGTGTCTGGAGACGAGCTGGCCATCTCACGTATCCTGCCTTTACCGTGGAACGGTACATGACGCACACCAGGAGTGACTGTCTGTGATGTTATTTCCTACGATAGTCGGACACCCTTGGTAGTCCTCCGTACCACTCTCAGGGCTCAATGGTACGTTGACGACATTCTACAACCTGTTGTGTTGCCATTCCCGTAGCAGCATCACCGAAAAATTTTTCAAGAGGATAATGCCCGGCCACTCGCAGCGCGGCTATGTAAACAGCCTTCCATGGCCAGCCCGAACTCACCACCTCTGACTGATCGAACGCAGCGACGCCGCAATTAAACGACGTTAGCGCCATGGTTTGTTTTTTGGACAGATGACGGGATGTCACCTACGCCCATCCCGGAATGTTGGCAAACTGGCCTTCAATTTTGACACCATCGGGAATGCTGTACCTCAGGGATAATATCAGTTACCTAGGGTGGCGTCCATGCCACCCCGGGTAACCGCTTATACCCGAGCCAGAGGTTGTGCTGCAACGTATACTGACTTGTTTTGCTCGTGTACAGCCCTGGAAAAACACATAAGGTCGCACACAAAACAGTTTATTACATAAGTACTACAATTCTAGAGATCCTAAAATTTAACACAGTATCAAAGCAATGTATAATCGGAGTACAGACAAAATATTTATGCGAATGTTGCTTAATTAACAATGAAATATAAAATTGTAATTATTAGACCATTTTCATTTTGGGAAAAAACATAAGGTCGGCATACATGTTTGAGCAACTTAGCACTTAATAGTCTAATAGTTTGCCTTTTTTTCAATGACTGCAATCAATCTATCAGTCATAGATTTTGCAAGTTTTGATAGTGTCGGAATTTCGATGTTTGCCCATGCTGTCTGCATTGCTGCAATAAGGTCCGCTTTTGTCTGGAAATGTCTGAAGTCCTTGTAGACAGAGCGCACCATTATACCCCAAAGGTTTTCCATCGGATTGAGGTCGAGGCTCTGTGAAGGCCAGTACAAAACACGAACGTCATTAGCTTCAAGCCACGCTTTAGTAGACCGAGAGTTGTGGATGCTGGCATTGTCTTGCTGAAAAATCCAATCTCCCGATGGAATAAGGGGAGCAACAGGTTGTAAATTATCCGCCAGCATATCTTGGTACTTGTCGGAATTGATTTTTGTGTCAATAATCACAAGTGAGGTTTTTCCAGTAGCAGAAAATGCCCCCCAAACCATGACCGAGCCTCCGCCGAATTTGCGCTTTGAGAAATAGGGTTTTTCCTTTTTGCAAATCATGCCAATATTTAGCGAAACCGTCAGGCCTGTCCAGATTAAATTTCTTTTCATCGGAAAAGACCACGTCTTTCCACTTATCTCCGAAAGTAATATGTCTTTTTGCAAGGTAGGGTTTTGGCTTTAGCTTAATGTTTTGGATGTTCGAATTGCTGGATAAAACATTTCGTACAGTTCGGCCACTGCAGGACAAGTTCATTTCACGAACAATTTCACTGGCGACTTTTTGTTAGCACATGCAAGTTTACAAACTCTACGTTTCATGCGATTTGAAATTGATTTTGGCCTACCTGTAGATTTCTTTAGTCCATAAGAAGATGGATTTCGCAAATAATTGTTCACTGCGGTCTTGGCTCGGCCTATAGCCTTTGCAATTTCCGCACCACTCTTCCCACTCGCATGCAATCCTTGTATTTTACCGCGTTCAAAATCCGACAACTTTTGGCCCTTCGCCATAGCAATACTCTTCTCAAAGCCAACACTGACGTTGCCACGTGCTCTGTTTATCAAGGCACCTGTTCCTACACATGCATGAAACAACTTAATTTACATACTCTTCGGGAAACGTTCCTGACCATATAATTATTTTCCAGCTGCAAATGTAGTTAATTCGGTTTTCTTCTTTTTATTTTTTTCCCGCGAACATTTTTATCGCATTATTGTTTTAGAAGGGTATGAAACTTCTTTTAGCACTATTTGAACGGTTCACCCCATTAACTTAGTCATCTATTGTCTGCATTTTCGCATTTCTTTACACGAACTTAAAATTTTTTCCAGCACTGCAGCTTTTTTTTTTTTTTTTTTTTTTTTTCGAATAAATAGTCCAACTGCTCTGAAATTGCAAACGTTTCCTTTCATACACATGTACATTGCACGTACCAATTTTTATCTACATTGGAGGTTTCCTTCTGTGTGGTTCGTTATTACTGGGGTTTTTTTTTAGTTTTGGGGGGGGGGAGGCGAAGAGTGTATATTCATGATATTGCAAAAGGGAAACTTAGGTAATTTTATTAATTTTATGATATTATATTGATAGTACAGCAACATGAATATACCGGGTGTCTCAAAAAAGATTAAAACAAGCTTTTATCTCTTCAACGGTTTGTCACAGATACATACTTTTCAATTAGAAAAATACTCAAAAATGACGTTAAGACTTACGACATGGCAGTTGCACCGCTGTAGGTGGCATTTGCGTAAAAATAAAAGTAAAAAAAATTTATACAGCCTTCGCAGAAAAAGAAATTCAATAAAATATTGCGCAATGTGCTAATTAGCCTAAAACAAAAACACACCCCGTCGTTTTACTTGCAGAACACGCGCAGATATTCGAGATGAAAATTGTAAAACAATGTATCGGCTGGAGCGCATTTGCGGCGAACGATAGCTTCAGTGCTCCAGAGCTATATGTAACGAAACAAGCTACCGTTCACCATAAAAGGGCTGTAGATGATACATTTTTTACAATTTTCATCGCGAATATCTCCGCGAGTTTTGCAAATAGAACGACGGGGTTTGTTTTTTAGACTAATTAGGACACTGCGCAATTTTTTTAATTGATCTTTATTTTCTGCGAATGCTGTATAATTTTTTTTTCATTTTTATGTAAATACCACCCACAGGGGTGCAACTGCCATGTCGTAAGTCTTTACGTCATTTTGAGTATTTTTCTAATTGAAAGTATGCCTCTGTGATCAACCGTTGAGGAGATAAAAGCTTGTTTCAATCTCTTTTTTGAGACGCCTGGCATATACTGATTATTCAGTAGCAATTGGCAAATTATTCGAAATGGACAGAGCTTCTGCGTCTGTCTCCCCAGGCTTAAAAGTTGGGGAGTGTGGGTTGGGGGCGGGTGAGGGGCGGGGGTTGCATGAAAAACATAGTGTTTGGCTCCACATTGTTTGGCTCTACAGAGCATTTCCTACCTACAAAAAAACACCAACGAAACAGAGATACAGCATCTACAAGTACACAGTACATAATTTTTTAGCATCATGATTTACTAACATGTGGAGGCAAAATTGCACATTGTCTTATGTAATGGAATCTTGAGAATAGAAATATGGATTCTTGAGCATCTAAGAAGAATTTTTTAGAAGTACCTCCAAGAAACAGAATTATCGAAACAAATATAAACGCACTTTTGCTCCACGTACTTTGGAAAAAGCTGAAAAATATATAGGAAATATTAATCAGATACTTCTGTCTAGTCCGAGAATATATTTAAATTATCTTTTGCAGAGATATTATCAGGAAAATACGTGAAACTTTTGCCACCTAGAGAGATTTTTGCACTTGGAAAAGCTGTAAGAATGCATGGAAAATCTGGATGTACCTAAAATTGAAAAAAAAATTTAAGCTCTCAAAGTCCACATATCGCTAAAAGAATCCACATTTAAACTACCCTACGGCAAATTGTGCGTCTCATAACCTTGGAGAATGTAATCGCACCTGCACCTGTCCGATACAAATCGGGTTTTTTTCACACGACATCGAAAAGTAGAAATGTCTTTCCCACAGATAGACAAAAAAATATTCACATAAAATACCATTATTTGAGACATATTGGAAAGATGTTCTAAAAAAACTCGTTTGATTTTTTTACAATGGGATAAATGACAAAGAACTATTTATATATATACATAGTTTGTTAAAAAAATCTTCGGACGCAAGTTTATGAATTCTAAAAGTATTTCACTAAAGAAAAGTAACATTCAAACTTGTCAGTATTGTTACTCTCAGCCCATTAATTTCAGCGAAAGTTAGCATTAATAACCTTCACGATTATCCTCTCATAAAATAATATGATTTCTCTTTTCGTTAGTATTTTGGGCGAGGCTTTCAGATGGTCACTTCACTCGTTTTCAACCAGCTGTTAATTAGCGAGAGGCGATATGCCACTCCATGCTATGCTTCAGATATTCGAGAAAACAAACATGGCGTCCCCTGCATCGGCTGTTCATGAGCCTCAGAGTTGAAGTGAAGGATTTAATGGTATCAAGAGTCTACATAGCATGAGATTCGAACACATGGCTTTTTCTTAGAACTTTAGGTTTTAATAAGGTGTTTTTCACGAGGAAGGTTAGAGGCGTGATGAACGTTTGGGCATTATCCAGACGGTCCAAAAGAAGGGGTGACGCAATTGGAAGCAGCGCGCGTTTTTCTCAGAAAAGGGGAAGGAAATGGTCTTGATCTAGCGTACGGAGGAGGGGGGTGGAATTTTGTGATTCTCGGTGCGGAGGAGAGAATTTTTCGGCTTCCCGAGAAAAAGAGGAGAGCTTTCCTTTGATGCCGAAATGGTAGTTCGAGACAGAAATTTGAGTTAGAAGGGAAAATGCATCACCGAGGTAAACCGAGAAAAATGCCTGGTAGGATAAGCAGGAAAAATCGATGTATTAACAATAAAAATAATAACGCGGAAATCAAGACAAGCAAATCCGTGATCTTCTCCATATGTACTGAATAAAGAGCACCACTTTAAATGGGCGAGTTCTCATTTAGCTAGTGATTCGTTCGTTTCATCATCGAGAAAAATAGCTAAAAGCCCGGAACTGATTAATTTCCTTACTAGCGAAGTCCTGACTAACCCACGCGACAAGGCACTGAAAGAAATCCAGTGAACAGCCCTGTAACAATATGTTTTTCATGCGGATCCCACAAGCGCGTCTAGGAATTTTTGAAAGGGGGGGGGAGGCTGACCGGCTGAATGAGTTAAAAAGTATATATATAACAAAAGGGGTAAGAATTCTGAATAGAACAAGGTAAAAAAATGAGGGGGGGGGGAGAAGTGGAAGAGCGACTTATCTCTTGCGTTTCGACATTTTCAGGAAAAATGCTTACATTCGCCTTTTTAAAAAACATACCGATATTTTGCTGGCCACCCTTTCTTTTAGACATCTTGTTATTACCAACTCAGTAAAAAAAAAAAAAAAAGAAACTAGGAAGCGTTTGTTATAAACGAAGCGCCGAGTCAGGAAGCTCCAGGTTCAGACAAAGAATGCCAACATAGGAGGGAGTATGCGACTCATCGGTGTCGGACTCCGGAAATTTCAACCAGATGTGAAATGTTTATCGCTATCATCCCAGCCCCAGGCATGAGAATTTAACCAACCAATGAGGAATGGGGAAAGGGCAGGCGCCAGAATGTGTTTGTGTGTTTACGCACTGGTGCGCCAGGTTTCAATGAGATTGTTCTTCCTTGCCTGCATTTTTACTCCGTCTGAATAGAAATAAAGTGCAGTGCAAAATGCTTTCTTCTTCCTCTTGTTTTTAATTTTCATTTATTTTTTGTGTGCGGCCATCTCTTTTATTACTATAATCCAAGTTTCAGCTTTAGAATCTAATTTCGAATAGCTTCGCCGGTTTCGGCGAAGTCGACAGGGGAGGAGGCTAAAGCCTCTTTAACCGCAGTCTAAATCCGCGCTTGGTGCCTCCCCTTGGTAAATTTCTCCATAGGTAAATTCCCCATAGGTAAATTCCCCCACATTCGGTAAATTGCCCCACACTGGAAAACTGCCCCATAGGAAAATTCCCCCACACTGGAAAACTGCCCCCATAGGAAAATTCCCCCACACTGGAAAACTGCCCCCATAGGAAAATTCCCCCACACTGGAAAACTGCCCCATAGGAAAATTACCCCACACTGGAAAACTGCCCCATAGGAAAATTCCCTCACACTGGAAAACTGCCCCCATAGGAAAATTCCCCCACACTGGAAAACTGCCCCATAGGAAAATTCCCCCTCGGAAATCCCCTAACCTTTTTCAGTCAGGCATCGTGCACAAATTGAATTTTACACAAAATATTGACTGTGGGGGAGATTTCCGGGTTCACCAGTTCCATTTTCAAGCACTTCAAATCAAACGGCAACCTTAGGCTACAAGTAGCACAAATATGTGGGACAAATTTCCGGATTCGGCATTTTGATTTTTACTTCAATTTACAGATGTTTTGCAAATACACATATTATTGCTATGTGGCAGAAATTTCCGGGGTCGGCATTTGGATTTTTAACTCACAATTGTCAGTGTATACACTGCTGGCCTTTAAAATAGCAACACCAAGAAGAATAAAGGATAAGACAGCCAAATTGAGTTTATTTATACCTTATAGTACAAGGATGAAGTGATTGAAAATTTGAGGTAATTCGGATGCTTAGAACATACAAATATCAGTACGGAGAATAGCCGCCATGGGCATGAATAACCGCTGCCAGATGGTTCGGCATAGAGTCGGAGAGACTCTGGGTGTCACCTTGGGGTATTGCATTCCATGAAGCTTCAATTCTGTGCCAGAGTTTATCTACTGCAGTTGCCGGTGGTCGTTGTCGGTCCACTCGCTCCACGACCAGGGACGAGACATTTTCAATAGCGAAATATCTGGTGATCGCGCTGGACAAGAGAGTAGTGGAACATGCTGGGAATCAAGGAAATGTCGCACGTTGCCTGCGACGTGCGGTCGCTCATTGTCTTGTTGGTAGGTGGCCACCCGGAGGCCCTGTACATATGGAACAACCACAGGCTCTAACACCTCGGAGATGTAACGGTGGCTGTTCAAAATTCCGTCTATATCAATTTTCAAATTTCCGTGCATATCCAATGGCACCCCATACCATTACTCCAGGTGCTGGGTGGGTATGACGGTGCGAAAATGCAAGACTCCAGGAGCCGGTCTCCACGGATACGGCCATCATAGTGCTGGACGCAAAAGCGGGATTCTTCTGAAAAGACGAGGTCAGGCTATTCCCGCGTCCATCTTCGTCGTTCAGCGTACCATTGGTGTCTCAAAGTCCTGTGCTGTAGAGTTAAAGGTAGGCGCAGCAATGGGCGCAGTGCAAACAGTCCGTGCTGCTGCAAAAGAACGTCGCACCGTACGACCGGGTGCTTCTAGTCGTGACACAAACCCTAATTCGTGAGCTTGGGTCCGTGAAGTGCTAGTTCGATCCCTAAAGGGCCATGCGCACAACATGTGTTATTATCGCTCGGGTTCCTAATTGGGTTCACCGGGCGTAATATTGGGAGCCAAGGGGTGTCGAGTGGATTGTGATTCTGCGATTCCCTGATTTAGGGATGACGCAGCTTCAGGATCCACTGACGGGGCGTTGTGTTTCACACAGCAGATTTTCCTTTGGGAGTCAAAGGGTCCGCTGTGTATCGCAATATTTTTGTGAACGTCTAGATTTAAAATAAAAAGCATAAATGAAGTGATTTGCTAAGTTCCGGTTCCAAAAGTTATATATATTTTCCAAATAATCTAGGGTTGAGCACACATATTGTAGTTAACGACACACTCATCATAGAACTTAGACAAAATTAACAAACAAAAAACAATTTATTGGTTATGATTTGGCATAATAATGAATATACGCTCATGATACTAGCAAGAAATGATTTACGACTCTCTGACAGGAACCTGTACTCAATTAACTTTTTGCCTATAAAAATATTAACTCTACGTGTGGACTGCTCCGATAAAGATTTTATCAGGGGACACCAAAGAAAGAATAGGATGGATTTCCTACCTTAACATCCGAATCTGGCCTAGATATCGCGCTGCTGACCACTCCTGATCCGGGAGGATCCTCGTCCGGTGATCATTAACTTCCAACCGCAGTTGCGACCGTCTTATGGGCCCTAATGGCCCTTAGTGGGGGTCCGTTCATCCAGAAACCTCGGTTGCGATCTCCCATCCGCAGCTTAGAAAATTTGTCTGCCGCTTACGGTAGCTTCAGTCCTGCCGAAACATTGGCAGCGATTAAGTTGCCAGTAATGGAGGAAAATGCCAGTGATGCACGTTGCGAAACACACCAAAGTAAAGTTTTGTGTAAAAACTGTAAACGTGAAGTGACAAAGTTTCGTGACATGTTGAACGTAAAAGTAAAAGTGAAGTGACTCGTGTAAAAACTAAACGTGATGTGGTGAAGTTCTTCTCTTCTCTTGTAAAATCTTTCGACGACCCCTAAGAAGACCCACACTACCTCAAAATATCCCATCATATAATCACTAGCTGTCAAACGCAAGCCTCCCTGAATTAAATTCCCCAGTGTAAACCATACTGGTCAGAGAATTAACATTTTGTTCTTCCATTCGTTAGGGGGTCAAGATTGCTATCCGTTCCTGTGAAAATTCTCAGAACCCCTCGAGTTACGTTTGCCGCGTCATACTACCCTTGGCCGTAAATTCTCTACCTAATTAAACTGTTAGCCCCGGTTCCAACAAGTCTCCGGTCTGCCCAACACGCATTGTGGATTCTAGACGGTGGACACTTCTATTGCCCCCAATAAAACATACTACAAAGCCAGCTCGCAGATGGCTGTCGCCAGCGTGGTCTCCTTACAGTGTCGGTCTGTCCTGTGACGCCTTGGGCTGTCTAGCTAGTCTTACGCCTTGTGCTGGGAGAGGGGGACGGAGAGAAAAAAAAAGAAAAGATTCGCCCGAAAGTTATGGCAAAATAAAACGTACTCTTTCTTCAAAAAATACACGAATTAATATAAATGAATAAATAAATAAATGAATAAATAAATGATTAAATAATTAAATAAATAAATGATTAAATAATTAAATAAATAAATGATTAAATAATTAAAAAAATAATTAAACTAGGGAATGGATTTTCGACTAAATGGACCCATCGATTCCAAATTCGCATCACAGTGCTCGGAATTCGCCCAATGCGAGTTTGCGGCACGGTAATCCACAGTCTCGGTACGCTATGATTCTGCCTCGATCGAATTCCGACAAGTGCTGGGAAACGTTCTGTCTTCTTACACGAGGCATCCTGAGACCTTCTGGGAGAAAAAACCGCGAGCAAACACAATTCCACTATGGAAAACCAGCCCTCCAATCTCCCCTCTTATACTGCATCAAGGTAATAATCTCCCCTCTTATACTGCATCGTACTGGCGCAAATGATTTGCATCTGCGCTGCGCTGCTAATCATATGCTTGCAATACCATGCTGTACGCATCATGCGAATTTCAGCTCTGTCGGATGCTTCCTTCTTAGCGTTGCTATTTTAATGGCCAGCAGTGTATTGACGAGCCGGTGCTCATTTGAGTATGCTAGGTAAGAAGCCTTCTTTCTTCAGTTATGTGTGGGCCAGAATTTTAAATTGTGCATCGGCAAATAACGTACGGCATCCCTACCGGGACTCGAGTTGAGGAATTTTATAGCTACAGAATTACGTAACCGTGAGGATTCCGTTTGTTGCCATTCTGATATATTATTTTGAACGAAGATGACCGAAGAAATTAGAGCTAGATTGAAGCAGAAACACGGGGTAATGAGAACTTTCGTTACAAAAATTTTTAAGCGATTGGAAGCGGAACTTGTTAACCGAAGTGGATGCAGATGATCTTGAAGAACTTTTAGAACATTTGAACAGAGCTAAAATTAATTGATTCCGAGCTGGAAAAGGTATTAGAACCAAGTGAGTTGGAGAGGAATATATCTCTCCAACTCACTTATTTTCTCCCGATATTTGCCGAGGAATATCGGGAGAAAATAACTACGTGGAAATACAGAGCGCCCAAACGAATTCGTATCTTAAATCAAAATGTTGTGAATGATGTTGTGCCTATTGGTCAGAACCCTGAACTAAATGAATCAAAAATAGAACAACGAGTGAGGGAAACTGCGACTATAAAACTGCCGAAGCTATCTATTTCCAAGTTTTACGGGGATGTGAGTTACATTTTGGAACTCCTTTGAAACGGCAATTCATAAGAACGATTCCTTGAACAAAGTAGATAAATTTAATTACCTTAAAGCTCACTTATGCGGCACGGCTATAAACACTGTCCAAGGATTTGCGATCACACCGGCAAATTACGACATCGCTACAAAATTGTTGGAGGAACGATTTGGGTGAAAAGATTTATTAATAAATGCACATATAAGTAACTTGCTGGATCTTTACCCTCTCTGGAATCCCAGTGATATCGGCACATTTCAAAAATTGTTTGATAATGTTCAAACGCAAATAAGAAGACTAGAGTCAATGAGAGTGTTATTAGACACATATGGAAATCTTATGTACCTAATGCTGTTGAAATTGTTACCCCCAGATTTGATTTTAGAATTTAACAAACAAAGCAACAACGCTTGTTACGACACCGAAGAGTTGATTGAATTTTTAAGGAAGGAACTGGGCTCAAGAGAGCACGTGAGTACTTTCATTTCGACCGCCAAAGACAAACGTGGCAGTTGTTTTTTTTTTTAGTTGGAGGTTTAACAACCACCGTGAGCAACTCAATGGGCTATAAGCAGTCGCTCGTCCCTAATTTAGGGTCACTGGTTCAAGGGAAGAGAGAGAGCCAGTGCCGTAAGACAAACACAACATCCATGCCAGACCGGGATTCGAACCCGGACCCCTTACGGACGAATGATCAGAGGCCAGCGCCTTAGACCACTGCGCCACCGGGGCGGCAACGTGGCAGTTCGCCGGCATATTTTGATCTTCGATCAGGCGCTTGTGGCCGGAAGATTTCATGTAACACAGATGAAAAGAAAAAGGACCCCGACCGCAGCAGAATTAATCAGCGTTGAGCTAGGACAAAAGAAAAAACTTCTTTGTGTTTTTGTAACAAGCAACACGCTAATTCTGAATGAATGTAAACAAGTTGGGAGCCTGTCCTTGGAGGAAAGAAAATCTACACTGCTGGCCATTAAAATAGCAACACCAAGAAGGAAGCTTCCAACAGACCTGAAATTTGCATGATGCGTACCGTATGGTAGCGCAAGCATGTGAGTTGCAGCGCAGCGCAGATGCAAATCATTTGCGCCAGTAACACCACCTAGAAGCAGTATAAGAGAGGAGATTAGAGAGCTGGTTTTCCATAGTGGAATTGTGTTTACTCGCGGTTTTTTTTCTCGCAGAAGGTCTCAGGATGCCTCGTGTAAGAAAGCAGAACGCTTCCCATCAAGTGTTGGAATTCGATGGCGGCAGAATCGTAGCGTACCAAGACTGTGGATTATCGTGCCGCAAAACTGGTGCTTGCGTTGGGCGAAATCTGACCACTGTGATGCGAATTTGGAATCTATGGGGTCCAGGAAGGTACGACGGAGCGTCGGGAAGGACAGACATGTTGTGCGCATGGCCCTTAGGGATCGAACCAGCACATCACGGATCCTAGCTCGCAAATTAGTGTATGTGGCACGACGACAAGTATCCGGACGTACGGTGCGACGTCGTTTGCAGCGGCACGGACTGTTTGCACGGCGCCCATTGCTGCGCCTACTTTTAACTCTACAGCACAGGCGTCTGAGGCATCAATGGTGCGATGAACGACACAGATGGACGAGGGAATGGCATGACATCGGCATGAAATGCAAGGCTCCTGGAGTCTTGCATTTTTCAGCGTCATACCGGCCCAGCACCTAGAGTTATGGTGTGGGGTGCCATTGGATATGAATCCCGCACGCGTCTAGTACGCATAGACGGAAATTTGAACAGCCACTGTTACATCTCCGAGGTGTTCAAGCCTGTGGTTGTTCCATATGAACAGGGCCTCCGGGTGGCCACCTACTAACAAGACAATGCGCGACCGCACGTCGCAGGCAACGTCCGACATTTCCTTGATGCCCAGCATGTTCCACTGCTCCTTTGTCCGGCGCGATCAACAGATCTTTCGCCTGTTGAAAACGTCTCGGCCTGGTCGTGGAGCGAGTGACCCGACAACGACCACCGGCAACTACAGTAGATAAACTCTGGCGCGGAATTAAAGCTTCATAGAATGCAATACCCCAAGGTGACACCCAGAGTCTCTCTGACTCTATGCCGAACCATCTGGCAGCGGTTATTCATGCCCATGGCGGCTACTCTCCGTACTGATTTCTGTATGTTCTATGCATCAGAATTACCTCAAATTTTAATCACTTCATCCTTGTACTATAAGGTATAAATAAACTCAGATTGGATATCTTATCTTTTGTCCTTCTTAGTGCTGCTATTTTAATGGCCATCAGTGTATACACTGAGTTAAAAATCCAAATGCCGAGCCCGGAAATTTCCCCACATGGTAATAATACTCGCAAAACATCTGTAAATTGAAGTAAAAATCGAAATGCCGAACCCGGAAATCTCTCCCACATTCGATATTTTGTGTAAAATTCTATTTGTGTACGGTCTCTGACTAAAAAAGGTGGGGGAGATTTCCGTGGTGGAATTTTCCTATGGGACAGTTTTCCAATGTGGGGCAATTTACCGAATGTGGGGGAATATACCGGAATTCGCCTTCCTAAGTTTCCAAACCTAGGCTTCCATTCGAGATTGTCATTCTCCCTTTATTCCCTCCAGCTGAGATCAAAATTTGCTTTGCAAAAAAAAAATTGAAATTTCTAATGATAATTGAAAACTTAAAATCAGGAACTGGCATGAATAAGGTTTTCAGAGAGTTAGTAGAATAGATATTTATTTATGCACGCAATACTGATTTTTTTTCTAAGGCAGGGTCATTGGCTACGTGAACGTATATCTCGCCATGATCTTTTCTTTGAAATTCAAGCTATTTGTAAATAAATACATATGGTACTTTATTCAATATTTATTTATATAAGTATTGTGAAGTAAAAGGTGGTGAAAAATAAACCGACATTTCGATCACTCAGTTTGGAGATTCAGCATGTAATTAATGAAGCTTCGGAGAAATTATTAAACCGTTTCGGCGAAATTTCGAATTCCCTTCTCCAGCGTTCTGCACACTTAGTGCTCTATGACCTGCACTGGCGCCAGTTTTCCTACTGCCAGATGTATTTTATCAATGTTGCCGGCTATCGCTTCACTCTTTCGGAAAGAAAAATATGTAGAAAAACTGATAGCATAAAACAAATTAAAAAAGGAAATGGGAAGGTGAAAAGAGATGAGAGTTTATCATAGATAACGCATTTGGTATATCTAGACACTAGCCAAAACGTGACGATAGGTTTATTTTCAGGAAACGCTGATGATACGTCGTTGAAAGTTTGTTATTTTTATTCAGCAAGTTCTGTTGATTCATAAAATGCGATGTTGCTAATCTTTATGAAAGCAAAAGCCGGTATCTCAATTCATTGTGTCGAGAACAAAGAAGCACCGCTAGCTTGTTTTCCAACAACGATGCTTCCAACCTATTGTTGCTTACGACATACGATTACGGTAAAGAAGCGTTTTGTTGCTAACAGATATCAATCAGTTAGCTCCAGAACAAAAAAGAACACATTGCTGAGGGAGAGCTTCATTTTTTCCTAAGAAACAGCAAGATCAATAAAATTGTGGAACGCTTGATACGTCAAGTATACGAAAATAAATTATACAGGGCGATTCATAAGTCAGGAACCACTCAAATATTTTCAAGACATTTAACAGCACATGAAAGTAATCATGCGCAATATACATTGGACCAAGTATTGCACCTCTGACACATCCCAGGTAGCACAGCTTTGCAATTTAACGTAGGCACAACATTGAGCCACCGTCTTTTAGGAATAGAAGACGGTGGCTTGGTGTTGGCCCTAGCCATCGCAAGGCTGTACTACCTGGAATGTCACCCCACCCATCCGCTATTTTGGAATCCTTTTTTTTTTTTTTTTTATTGGAGGTTTAACGACCACCGTGAGCGACTCAATGGGCTATAAGCAATCACCCGTCCCTAATTTAGGGTCACTGATTCCAGGGAAGGTAGAGGGCAGTGCCGTAAGACAAATACAACATCAATGCCTCGCGGAATTCGAACCTGGACCCCTTTCGGACAAATGACCAGAATCCATCGCTTAGACCACTACGCCACCGGACGGCCTTGGAATCCTCCATATTAGATTCAACTTCAATTTTTCAAATGGCAATATGGTCATGTGACCACTCAAATGTATGTAAAATCTTCTCAGAAAAACAATGGTACCATTATTTTTTCGTATCTTTGTTAGTTTTCGAGTTATTGCATGTTACATGCTCACTTGAGATACGTACCGAACTATGAAACATTCTGTCCTTGTGCAACCCTCACAGCAGGTGTTGAATAAGCTGTCCTTGTCCAGCTACACAAACGTACAAACGTTGATCCCATTCCATACAAACACGGTTCAGCATGTAATGCTGTCACACGCATCAGTAATGCGCACCTTCAACTGTTGCAAATGTTGCAGATCTGTGACGTTGGGCACATACATCACACCTTTCACATAACCCCGCAAAAAGGAGTCCAACGTACTTAAATCGGGGAAGCGTGTCGGCCACTCGACCAACCCATGCCGCCCAATCCATCAATTAGGAAATTGCTCATCCAGATACGCACAAACAGTTGCAGCGTAATGAGGAGGAGCGCCATCCTGTTGGAAGAAGCAGGGGAAATCATCATCCTCATATAACAACATAGGGAGAATGGACTCTTGCAGCATGTGGAGGTACCTGTCGCCTGCCAAATTGCCGTCAATAAACAGTGGGCCGACAATCCGTGTTCACACCACACCATAACTTTTGTGCACCTTGCATCTTATATGGGTTCATCCAGTGTGGATTGGTTGTTCGACCAGTTCCGGGTATTGTGCCGATTAACTTCTCCATTGAAGTAGTGTTACTCCGCGCTATCAGAGCTCCTTCCGAGTCGGGCAGTGACTGTGCATGGTTCCTGTCATTCAATTTTTTTGGCCGCGGCACCAGGTGTGAATCTCAGATGCACCACTGTCCCCAAGATTCCCGCCAGAAAATAAACTGTTAATGAGATAAAAAAAAACCCGAAGCATGAGGCTTGGGTGTAACCACCATGTGATCGAAGAGTTGTGATGGGGTTCTCCCGCAATTACCAATTCGTGACTGAGTGTCTTTGTCCGGATCTTACTCCGGTACATCCAATCCCCAAACAGCCAGAACAACAATCACTTTCGTAAATAAAACACGATTACCTGATGCACAGCACAACATTTAATCATTAGTTGAACATCCTCGGAAGATTAATAAATTCTGCGCTCTGTAGGCGCATTGACTCATTGACCCCTATACTTCGAGGGTAGCACATTGTACTGACACTTTAATGTTGGGCGACAAAGGCCCGCTGCATCCCCACCGGACGTTCAGACCGAGGAGATCTTACACAATAACACACTAAAGAAAACGGTAAGTGATATCAATCATGAGCACTAAGAGGAAGAAAAGAAAATCGCTCTGCACAAGATCACATTAAAAACACTGGCGACACAAAAATACACAAGGAAGTTATTTTTCTTTATACAAGATTATCGGTGCGAATTGTACTGCCAAAATTTAATATATCTAAACATGCATATGCACAAGTCTGCCCCGCTCACAGTGGCACTGAGCCAAATTTGTGTGAGTTTGTCCGTTAAAGCAAATTTGTGGCCACATCCTCTCCCATATATATGTAGAAGATTGAAGAACGTTGCCCTATAAGAATCGAAGGATAATTTCGTGGGTACTTCCACTAAGATTCAGTCACAGGGGTGGCTCTGTCTTTGCAAAATAGTTAATGCAGCTTTAAGTTGAGGTAAAAAGGTTCAAGTACTTACTGCTTTGCATCAACATAAATCCAGGATGCATCAAATAAAAATTAAACACACACACACACACACACACACACACACACACACACACATTTGGATCACGTGGCAGCATTGATGATTTAGCACACACTTTGACACATGGAGCAGAAGGTGCTCAGGTGATCTAACGCCTCCTTCTGTAACACAATTAAAGGTGCGCACTGAAGAGCACACTTGTGATTATAATGATGACACACGGCTGATTGAAGGCAAACTCGTACATATTTCAATAGCGGCGCTCAGACAATTTCGTTTCACCCGTGGTGCGAGCTCTTTTACTTATTCTGCAATGAAGCTGATAGCGAACCCCTTAGACGCTCGATTCCCTTCCGTCCGATCGGCGCTTTTTACTTTACATCCAGGTTTGACCTTCTCCGGGGATCTTCGAACATCAGTTTCCCTTCTCTACTGGGTGAGGGTCACCAATTATACCTGGGCGACTCCCGCTGAAAATGGATTCTTTTTGTCACTCTCCTCGCACTTTGTCTAACATTCCGTCGTAGTGCAGTAAGAATCTTTCTGTTAAAATGACATCTCCTTGTCTGGGTGTGCAAATCCAAACATGTACAACTTATGTTTGGCCTCCTATTTCCCTTGACCATCGTAGTTGCGAACTTCGCCGGCCCTGAGCGTTTTTCTCGGCCGAGCGAACACCGACGGGTTTTGTCTTTCGGCGTTGATCAGCAACTCCCTTCCCCAAAACGACGCTCAAATTTTCCCTTCCTCTTTTTCGGTGATTCTCTACTCTTAATTGTTCATTGTCCTCCGCAGACGCCTGAGTATGCTCTGACAGGAGAATTTATATGTCGGCTGCTCGGTCACTTCGCCACCCACTGCTGTAAACATGCAGTAATTCCGATCTTTCGATATTTTCTAATTTCGCCACCCACTGCTGAAAACATGCAGTAACCCCGACCACAGCATTCAAGCTGCAAGCGAAAAGAAAAAAAAAGTGAAAATTCACTTTGAACATTGCGGCTCCCGTCCGCATTTGAAATACACATTTTTCCTCGTTGGTGTTTCACCCTCTCAACCCCCCCCCCCCCTTGAGGTAGGAATTTTTATGTTGCACTCGAGTCCTTTGTGTGAGGTCTTGTGGGCCAATATGGGGAGATCTGACTTATTTCTTTCAAGAACATTGGAGTGACTTCCTAATTAGCCCGCGATTTTGTTAATCAATTTAGTAGGGACTATGAACAGCTGAAAGAAAAACAACGTAAATGAGAAATAAAAAAACTTTTAACTGCAGAAAACAACAACATGTGAACCTGCTGAACTGTGATTCCCAGCTGCCTCATACAATGCGACATGGCGGGTAAATGTTAGAGTTAGAGTTTTCTTCAGGTTTTAGGTTGGGGGGGGGGGGTGTCCCCTGTAACAGTAGAAATTGACCTCATCACTGAAGAGAATCTTGGATGCAAATGTTGGGTCAGACTGAAGTTACTGCATGGCCTACTTGCAAAATTGAAGACGACGATTAGGATAATCCTTACTCAAATGGTATAATAGTTTCAGTTTTTTGTTTTTTGAAAGGACGCACACAATGGAGTTTTGACTGGTGGCACTGTGACGTACTACAGAGGTGAAAACATGATTCAAGACGACAAATCTGCAGCGAGATATTCTGTCCGCGTAGCTCAGTTCCGAGAGCGACTTACCCCAGAGTGAGGGGCCACGGTTTCAATGCCCGTCGGGGAAAAACTTGTGTTTTCACACCACATTCGTCTGCTAAATGCCGCGTGCTCTTCTGTGGGCTTTTGGACAAGCGCCGGAAAAATCATGCTTGTTGACTCCACATTTGTTGTTGTTTTGTGCCGACTGCTTTCTGGCTTCTCACACACACTGCTTGTTAGCCTAAACTTCTGGATTAGCTTCACCACTGCAGTTTGCGTGATTGGTCATCTTTCTCGGGGTCTGGTGTTGAAGTCAGCTGCAACCTCCCTTGAACTGCATCCACCACAATGAAGGATTATGTCTATATGCTCCTCTTTGGTCAATTCAATCACGTTTCACTGCAAAACAAAGTCAAAACATTCATGCGTAACATGCAAGAAAAACACCAAACATCAATTAGTAACATGCAATAACTTCAAAACTAATAAAGATATGTAAAAAAACATTAGTTATATCTTATTAGAACATCTACATATCTTTATTTGTTTTCAATAACTTGAAAAGTAATGAAGGTACAGTATATTGACAAAATTCACAAGACACCCCTTCAAAAGCAAATGAACGGATTCGCTGCAGTGGTTAAGATGCGCGGTAAAGCTGCAAATGGTATAAAAACAAGCCTGCAGCTGACCGCGATCATATCGTACTGTGAGGTTGAGTTTAAATGTCGCGGCGAGAGAGAACTGACTTTGAGAAAGAAAAGATTGCTGGGTGTTATATTAGTGGGTTGTCCATAAGAGAAACCGAGAAGCCTTTAAACATACCCAAGTCAACTGTTTTGGATGTACTGAATAAGTGGAAGACATATGGCGTACCTGAAGCAGCAAAACGTACCAGCAGACCAAAGAAATTCAGTGACAGAGGACATCGAAGCCTCAGGACCCACATAGCACAGGATATTTCGTATATGTTACAGGTACGTAACACTGAAAAATTGAGAATTTTCATATACGTTGCGCAATGTAACAGTTATGTTTCAGAAACCTTACGGTTACGTCAAAATGTCCGTAAACGTTACATAACTTTGAAACATAACTGATACGTTACAGTGAAAGGTCTTTGTAACTTCAAGATACCAACTTTATGTTACTGTTACGTGTTTGAAAGACATTTTTACTGTTACGTAATAATAGGGGTTTCTGTAAAAAGGAACCCGGCCACGTGCTGCCATAAGGACGCACGTAGTCGATTCGTGGTCAGTCGCAGCCATTGTTTTTCCACGTGATCTTCCCGACCATCTTTTGTCCGCCATTTTCTCTTTGTGTTCAACCATAACATTTTGTGCGCCGCGTGGTCCTACCGAACATGTTTTGCTCGCCAATTTTACTCTTTTTTTACCTCCCCACATGGTCTCAGCGATATCTTTTGTAAGCCTTTTTGTTTTTCCCATCAGGAAATTTTACGGTGTGACGTCACGACGCTAGAGAAATTTTCTTTCCAAGGAAATACAAATCCTCGAAGTCACGCCAGGTTCGAACCCCTGTCCAGCGGGTTTCTAGTCAGATGCATTATCCCACTCGACCATTGAAGGATGGACGTGAGGACGCCTCGCGATTACAGCGTTCTGTAGGAACTAACGAGAAGGCCAGTGCTTTGCGAATACGTTGTTTAATAGAAATGCATAGATCATTAATTTCCATAGATAATTTTATTTTTCTGTAGGATGACTTAAACTTCTTCATGATTTATCAACGAAATATACCTTTTAATGTATATCTTAATCTATTTTTTCTACACTGCTGGCCACCCAAAATACAACACCAAGAAGGAAGCACATCCGATTGGCTTGAAATTCGCAGCATGCGTCGCCCGCGAGAGGACAAACAAACGATTAGTACTGCAGGGCATATGCAAATCATGTGCGCCCGGCACGCCACCGAGAAGCACTATAAGAAGGGTGCACAGAAGGCAGGGTGTAAGTAGTGAAAGTGTGTTGCGCTGCCGGACCTCTGCGTGGGAAGCTTCCTGATGCCTCGTCGCATAATACGGCAGTCATTCCAGCACGTTTCGGAGTTCGACAGAGGACGAATAGTGGCTTATCGCGACAGCGGTTTATCGTGCCGAGACATCGGTGCCCGTGCGGGACGACATCCAGCCACAGTGAGGCGAGTATGAATTCGGTGGGTGCAGAAGGGAATGTAACATCAAGGTAACAATTATGTATAATGGAAACTATAAAACAGTAGTATCGGTGAATGCTATTTTTAACGTAACCGTAATGTACAAAGAGTTATGTTCCAAAAGGTTTCCTGAGGAGGTTTCCAAAAATAGATGTTGTTGAAACGTAATTGTAAGATATATCTCTGAAAGTGTAATGAGAGATTGTTACATATCTGAAACGTTTTGTGCTGTATGGGGAGAGTCGTTACAGCTAATCCACGGAGTACTGCACAAGACCTCAGTGTACAGGTGAGTAAAAATTCTGGAACCTCGGTATGTACACGTACCATTAGCAGAGAACATTCCGTGGTCGTGCAACTGCTCATAAGACTTTCATCTCCACTCGGAATGCTACTCGTCGTTTAGCATGGTGTAAAGAACATTTATCGTGGATCGTAGATCAATGGAAACGGGCCTTATGGACTGATGAATCCAGATACACGATCCATCAGTCTGATGGCCGTGTGTGGGTATAGTGGCAGTCGGGGGAACGCCCTTTACCACAGTGTACTGTTCCTACGGTCAAGTTTGGAGCTGGCAGTGTACTTGTGTGGGGGGTTTTTCATGGTTTGGTCCCGGCTTATCGGTTATAGTGGACAAACCTGTTAACCAGCAAGTCTACCTCGATATTCTGGGCAATTATGCCCTAACAACTCTGAACCGTGACTTGTTGGTACCAGCAGAATAATGCACCGAGCCATAAAGCAATGACTGCTACGGCGTGGTTTGACGATAATTCCGTTTCGTTTGTGGATTGGCCAGCACATAACCCTAATCTTAATCCCACAGAGCACCTGTGGAATGAATTAGAGCGCTGCATAAGAAGTTTGGAACCAAGGCCTACTACTAAGCAACAGTTAGCGGCAGCATTATGTACTGAATGGAAGCGCATACATATCGCTGTGTTCCAAAACCTTGTCGAAAGCATGTCTCGAAGGGTCAGTGCATGCATTAAGGCCGAAGGTGGACCGACACTGTACTGATGTATGTCAATAAATGCTATGTTGTGTTTCTCTTCTAGGTGTCCGGTGACTTTCGTCAATATAGTGTATGTAAAAATATGTAAGATGTGTAAAATTTTTCTGAGAAAATTTTACATAAATTTGAGTGATCACATGACTCTCTTTCCATTTGAAAAACTAAAGTTGAATCCAATACGGTGGATTCCAAGATGGCGGATGGATGGGGGTGCAATTCTTAGTGCAATGTATATTGCATATGGTTAATTTCCTGTGCTGTTAAATGTCTAGGAAATATTTGGGTGGTTCCGGACTTATGAATCTCCCTGTAGAAACTATTCGTTTTATTGTCATAACGAATTAAACATTTCTGCTAAACTTTCGCACATGAATGGATGGCGTTTTTTAAGGTTGACAACAGACTGCAAACGGAATACGGAAAGTTCACCAGTTTATTCAATCTGTTGTCAAACCTTACAAAAGCCATTCGCTCATGTGCAAAAGATTTAGAGAAATGTTTAATTCGTTATGCCAATAAAACGGAGAGTTTCTATAATTTATTTTCAACGTCCGCAATCTACTGTATATACACTCTAACAGGAAAACACATTTACAAACTCTGCCTGATAAACTGAGATATGTCCGAAATAATGCTGCGCTGAAGGGACGTGCACATCTGTACCTCAATCATGAAACTCTCACATTATTTAATTGTTTTCGAGAACTTTTTTGTCTCCGAAGTTCTGTTCCTTTAATAGACATTGCTATTCTTACATACTGTAACGTCACCGACTTGCCAATTTTAAAACAAAATAATTTATTGTCATCTATATCGTACACAAACCATTAACTGTAACTATTAGATGATACTTCATTGTACAATTTTCTTGAACACTTTAACTTGACCAACATCTTCACCAGGGCCGTATGCAGAAAAAAATTCGGTGGGGGAGGGGGGCGAAAAATTGGAAGTTTCTGAAATCCACCAGGAGAAAATAGAAGTTAATAAAAAAAGAAAAAAACATGTTAATAATAAAAAAAGGTATTTCTTTTTAGTTTGTTTTAGGTATATAACATAAATATATACCTAAATTAAGCTGATGAGTACATATTAAAAAAAAAAGAGTGACAGAAACAAAATTCTCCTTGTGATATAATGAAATTGATTGTACTCACCTAATTCTTAAAAACTGAGATTTATTCTTCTTGGCACATTTCCGAATTTGTCAACGACTTCTTCATCTTCAACTTGAATGTTTCTATGAATAGATAATAAACCTAGCCCATTCAGTCTTGACTCTGATGTACTGTTTCTCAAATAAGATTTCAAGCGACGAAGACTGGAAAAGCTTCTTTCCACTGATGCTGTGGTTACAGGAAGAATTGCCAAGATGTGAAGCAAAATATAAATGTTGGGAAATAAATTCTTATTATATGATGCCAAACTTTCAACTGCGTTTTTGGGGCGCACGACTTCTTTTTTCCTTTCCCATTTTTGACACCATAATTGATACTCGCTTTCTGTTACATCAGAATATCCTAAATCAGATTCATACATTTTCACTGCAGATAATATTTGTGAATAATCATTCTTCACAGCAAAAACTGGTAGAATGTTTTGCAATGAAATTAGTGTTTCTTTTTGTGATTGAAACCTTTCATTTAATGATTCAATTATATCATCCACAAAGGGTATAAGTATACTTCTGCGGAAATATTCTTCTGGAGTTGAATATGGGACATTGCATCTATTTTTTTTTTGTATACTGCATCTACGTGGAACTTCTTCTGCCACTTTGAGGCCTACAGCCAATGTTTTTACAGCATCATAAATTAAGCTGAAGGATTTTTCTGCTTCAGTTCTCATACTGTTTAGCAGTGTTGTAACTTCTGATATTTTTTCTAATGCATCGACTACGTCGATTTGCATGTTTCGGAAGTTTTCAGATAGGTTGTATGTGATGGACAATATTTTACTAAGGACAAAAGTTGCCACTAGAAATGAAAACTGACATATAGAGTTAAGCAAAGTGTGTGCTTTGACAGATGATTCTGCTGAGTCTTCTTGCTCAATCGCTTCTAAGGATGATATAATAGGATGCAGACCTTCTTTAAACATAGAAACGGCATCATGCCGTTGGATCCATCGAGTTTCACATAGAGTTTTCATCTTAACTTTCTTGCAATCAGGTAGCAGTCGCTGTATACCTTCTTTCAAATCACTGGTACGTTTAGCAGAAACGTGGAAAAACGAACATGTTTCTGATATAACTCCCATACAGTTCCTTATGCTAGGCATTTTGCTAGCAGCCGACAAAATAAGTTCAAGGAATGGGACATTCCTTGAACTTATACTGCCAATATTCATAAAAATTGAATGCTTTACCTTTGCTGCAATGTTATGTTGAATCAATTCCCCAAAGATGTTTATTATTTTATTCTGTATTACTGAACTTGTATACATGCTATTACCTCCACTAGTTTCTAAATTTTCTTTTAAAATGGCATCTCCAGAATTTGCACGATATCTTAATAAAGTGCGAAAATTGCCATCATTATTTGCTGGTTCCTCAAGCAAAATTCTTCCAGAATCAACTTTTCGCCTAAGAGGTATCTGTTGCCTTCCACATAATCTAATTGTTTGCACAAAAGGAATCAACCCCATTCCTGTGGTCAATTATCTCTTGCTTTTTCTGTTTATTCATTTGTAAAATTATACTATCCTGTTTTTTATAAATTATTGATGCAATATTTTCAGCTGTCAATCAGCGTCAGTAGTATAAAAAGGCGGGTCCGGCGCCAAGGAGCAGCTCATTGTAGAGAAGGAGCAGGGGGCGTGGCTTGCGGTAGAAGGATGTGGGGGCGTGGCAGATGACGCTAGTGTGTTGGGTCGATGTGCTTCCCCCTAGCGGTGCTTCTTGGAACTTTCGATGGATTTTTGAGAGATGGCAACGACCGAGTGGGGGAAAGGGGATGTGTGCGTTGCCCCCTAGCGGTGCTTTTTCGAACTTTTCTCGGGAGATTTATTGGACGTTGACAAATTTTTGGGAAGTCTTTCCAATATTTTTTTTTTTATTTTCTCGGGAGATTTACTGGACTTTGCCAAATTTTTGATGGAAGTTTTTTTGTCGTTTCCAATTTTTTTATTAAATTTATATTTTCAGAAATTCCCTGAGGTGTTATAATTTTTATAGACGTTGCAGTATTTTTTTCCCCTCAGGTTCATAAAAAATGATCTGGTGGTCCTAGCGAGACCATTGAGAAAATATGTTTGAAAGGGGAAGTATTTTTAATAAAATTTTTGGAATTTTATTTAAAAATGCAGTGTGAGGGGAGTGGATGTTATTTGAGTTGTGAACGAGTTGGCGTGAACATGAATTTTTCTGTTACGGTGGAACATCTCTCGTTGAATTGTTGTAATGAAGTATGTAATGAAACAGGCGTATCTTACAGCCGTAAAAGAAGGAAGTCTCGGTGGGGTGAATGCTTTATTCCGCGTTGTCAAGAAAGAAGGCGTCAAGAAAAAAGACGTGGAAAAATGGCTGAAGGGGAAGAAAACGTACACCCTCCACAAACCGACGAGACGTCATTTTCCGAGAAACAGAGAGTTGGTGAATAAAATAGATCAACAGTTTCAAGCAGACCTGGTTGACCGTCCCAGTTTGAGTCGACATAATAATGGATTTCGTTACTTGTTGACGTGTATTGATATATTTTCCAAATATGCGTGGGTGATTCCCCTAAAACAAAAGTCGGGGTTCCATATCGTTCAAGCGTTTTCCAAGATTTTCGAACAGAGAAAACCTTTAAAACTGCAAACTGATAAAGGAACTGAATTTAAGAACAAAGAATTCCAAAAGTTTTTAAAACAGCACGAGGTGCATTTCTTTACGACGAACAACGAGACAAAAGCAAGTGTTGTAGAAAGATTCAATCGCACGTTGAAAACTAGAATGTGGCGCTGCTTTACAAGTCAAAACACCTTCAGATTCCTCGACGTGCTTGACGATTTAGTCCACAGTTACAATCATTCTCCCCATCGAAGTATAAAAATGAAGCCTGTGGAAGTGAACGAAAACAATGAAAAGCAAGTGTTTGACAATCTATATAGTGGTTTCAAGAGGGGAAAACCCTCCTATAAATTCCAAGTCGGCGATCACGTAAGGATTTCTAAAACCAAATTAACGTTTGAAAAAGGATACGAATCAAATTGGACGGAAGAAGTGTTTGTGGTGAGTGACCTCATTCCAAGATCCCCTCCCGTGTACAAAGTAAAAGATTTATTGAACGAAGAGCTGGAAGGGACATTCTACGCCGAAGAGCTTCAAAAAGTGACACTTTCCGAGACATTTTCTGTGGAACGTGTTCTAAAGAAACGCAAAAGAAAAGGAAAAATGGAATAATTTGTCAAATTTAAAGGCTACTCCGATAAATTCAACGCATGGATCCCCGCGGAAGACTTGACCTCGCTATAAAACCGGCCTTATTTTTAAATGAAACGTCATTCGTCAAGATGAGTTTCTATCTGACACTACCGAGCGACAGCTCTCTCGGATACTTTTTGGACAACAAAATATCCCATTTTATAACACATTTTCCTTCCCCAATCGAACTGAATGGAGACTGGGAAGTGGGACTCGTCGAGCACATCTACCCCCATTCGTGGTATAATATCACGGAAAATTCCAACCATTTCGAATACGATTTGGGAACAGGTCAGTTTAAGACGGGAAGAATATCTCCAGGTCATTACGAGTCTATAGCGGACATTGTTAAATCCATGAGCAATCATTTTGCCAATAAAATCTTTTTGAATTATAATAAAGCGACTCAAAAGGTCAAGTCAACTCTTCTGAAAGGTACGCGCTTGGTTTTCCCCCCAGGGATTGCGGAAATCTTAGGATACCAACCCATGCAACTTTCAGCCGTGAGTGGAGCTGTCTCGGTAAATGGTGAATTTATCGCAGATCTAAACGGTCGGTTTTCTCTGTTGTATGTGTACAGTGATATTGTGGAACCGCAACCGGAAGGAGACATGGTTGCTCCTCTCCTTCGCATCGTTAAAGTGAGTGGTGTGGATGGAGAGATGGTGAGCGCTTTGTTCGATCGACCTCATTATTTGTCTCTTGCAAGAAAAAAATTTCAAACCATTGAAATCGTTTTAAGGAATTACACAGGCCAATTAGTGCCATTTGAACGTGGAACAGCGATCGTGAAACTTCATTTTCGTCTCAAGCATCTCTAATCATGTACGAACCATACCGCTGCTGTACGAAATCCTTCGAAGATTATTACGTCAGTCAAACTGGAAAAGGAATAGTTTACTATCAAGGAGTGCCACTACAAAAAGGTTATGGACTTGGAGGACTTTTTCGTTCATTATTTAGAGCGGCGGCACCGTTATTTAAACAAGGTGCTAAAACGCTCGGAAAACAAGTCTTACGAACGGGTATGGATCTCGCCAATGACGTCATTCTCGGTAAAGATGTGAAAACGGCAGCCAAACAACGAGCTAAAGAAGCAGAACAAATTCTCACTGATAAAGCAGCTTCTAAAGTGAAGAAAATGTTGGGGGGAAGCGTTAAAAGAAAGAGAAAAACGAAGAAACGTATCATTCGTTCAAAGAAAGCCAAGAGGACCGCACGCGATATTTTTGATCCGTAAACCATGGCTATGATTCACAGTCATTCTTCCGTATGTCTCAAGTCGGAATTGGATTTATTTGCTTTACCGCCTACCCAAACGATCATAGAAAAAGGACAATGGATCGAATATCACCCCTTGGCCAACATTCGAGATGGAGGACCTCTGGAATTTAATATTTCTGGGAGTGGAGAAGAATACATGGATTTGTCTTCCAGCCAACTCTATGTGAAAATTAAAATTGTGAAAGCTGACAATTCTTCCCTACCTGAAAAAGAGCCCGTGGGTCCCATTAACTGTTTTCTTCATTCTCTGTTTTCTCAAGTCGACATCAGTTTAAACGAAAGAGTGATTTCCTCATCAAGCAACACGTATCCCTACAGAGCTTATATCGAAACTCTTCTGAATTACGGAGAAGAAGCAAAGAAATCCTATTTAGCATGTGAAGGTTTTTACAAGGATACAGCCGGACATCTACACGAAATTAATCCCACGAATGATGCAACAAACAAGGGATTACATCAACGCTACGAACTCATAAAAGAAAGCAAGACGCTGGATATGATTGGAACCTTGCACTGCGATTTATTTTATCAAAACAGACTGCTGCTCAATTTAGTGGATATGAAAATCAAACTGGTTCGAAGTAAACCTGATTTCTGCCTTATTTCCTCCTCCGAGATCCCCAGTTACAGAGTTCTCATCGAACACGCATCCATTTTTGTGAGAAAAGTGAAAGTCAACCCTGGAGTTGCCATCGTTCATGCAAAAGCATTAGAAAAATCTCCTGCCAAGTATCCCATTGATCGAGTTTCATGCAAAGTGTATTCCGTCTCTCAAGGAAGTATGTCCTTCGTGCAAGACAACGTATTCCTCGGACAAATGCCCAAAAGACTGGTTATTGGATGTGTAGACAACGACGCTTTTAATGGTACATATAAATCCAACCCATTTGAATTCAAGCATTATGATGTCAACTTTATCGCCGTGTACGTTGACGGACAGCCAGTTCCTCATAAACCTCTAGAACCCAATTTTGAAAAGGGAAGCACAATTCGTTCCTTCCACAGTCTATTTCAAGGCACCGAGAAACTGGGTCAGGACCGTGGAATATTTATCGATCGTGCGGAATTTTCCGAGGGATACACTCTTTATGCATTCGATCTCAGTCCGGACCTATGCGATGGAGGACATTTGAACCTGATCCATCAAGGAAATTTAAGAGTGGAAATCAAATTTGGAAAAGCTTTGGTAAAAACCATTTCTGTGCTAATCTACGCGGAGTTCCAGAACATTATTGAAATTTCCAAGTCCAGAAATATTCTTTGTGATTTCTCCAATTAAAGAAATGAACAGTATACAAATAACCAAGTCCTTAAAGCAAGATCACGTGACCCGACGTTCCTTCCTCGGAGTGTTTGCCTGTGACCGCCTTCCCAAGAGAATTGTCAAGTTCCCAGCATGCCTTGTTGTGAATACGGACCGACATGGAAATCCTGGAAAACACTGGTTGTCTATGTATATGTCAAACCCAAAAACAATGGAATTTTTTTATTCTTTCGGACATTCTCCAGAATATTTTCAAGGACCTATTGCTCAATTTGTCTCCAAGTTTGAAACTATGAATTTTAATGATGTACCTCTTCAAAGTTTGTTTAAGGCCGTATGTGGTCAATTTTGTATTTTCTTCCTTTATTCTAGATGTCGCGGAAAAAGCTTGTACTCTATTGTAAGAAATCTGAAACAAACGACGTGCGTGTCTATTATTTTGTTCGAGATAAATTTAGAATTGTAACAAAATTTAGAATTTAAAATAAAAATTGATTTCAACTCTAATTTATGTGTCTTTAAATTATTTTGTAAGTTCTTGATTGACCTCAGTTGACAACATGGAAGTGCCCAGACTACAACATCCTTTCACAGCTCTGATAGCGGGTCCTACGGGAAGTGGAAAGACCCAGTTTGTAAAACGCTTACTTCAGCATCAAGGGGAAGTCATCTCTCCTCCTCCCGAAGACGTGGTGTGGTTCTATGGGGTTCACCAAACATTGTATGATGAAATAGAAAACGTGACATTTGTGGAAGGCATCCCCTCTAATTTCCGTGACTATGTGAAAGGAAGAACGCTGTTTGTCATTGACGATCTCATTACTGAATGCGGAAGTGATAAAAAATTGACTGACTTGTTCACTAGAGGGAGTCATCATTTCAATGTGTCCGTGATATTCATTACTCAAAATATTTTTCATAAAGGTAAAGAAATGCGAGAAATTTCCCTGAATGCTCATTACTTGTTTCTGTTTAAATCACGAAGAGATGTGAATCAAATCACTCATTTAGGGAGGCAGTTGTACCCTAGCAAACTTAAATTTTTTCAAGAAGTGTATATGGATGCCACAAAATTCCCTTACAGCTATTTATTGATTGATCTAAAACCTGAGACAAAGGAAGAATTAAGATTACGCTCCCATATACTTCCGGGAGACATTCAAGTAATATATCAACCTCGGTGAAATGAAATAAGTCTCAGTTTTCATCATGACGCTGTCTAAGCAGCAGGTCCAACTTTTATGTATGATTCAACACTGTCCAAAAAAAGTATTAAAAGACCTAATATCGAAGTGTAGAAAAAGTGGAATTAAAGCACTATGTGAAGTTTGTATGAATACGTTAAAAGGAAATGTTCCGCTTACTCCCACCCAGAAACATTCATTGCAACGGCATAAGCATACCTTGCGAGCTCTCTCTCGAAAAAAAGACACCTCTGTATAAAAAGAGGAAACTCCTTATTCAAAAAGGGGGATTTTTAGGTGTGTTGATTCCCGCTGCTCTCAGTGTATTAACGACTCTGCTTACGAAATAATGGAATTTGCCAAGAAAATGGTTCTGATTCCCGAAGAACGGATTTCCCGTCATATGCCCACAGACGAAATGCTAACGGACTTGGACAAAGAAATGAAAAAAATTCTCCTAAGCAAAGAGTCTGACGAAGTAAACGTGAAATTATATAATCAAGTCTTGAATAAGCGCATTCATGTTTCCAGTTTAAATCCTCCAGTTGCATCTCACGAAACCCCATCGAGAACTGAAGAACCAGTGAAAGAAGAACATGTCAAAGACGAGAAAGTAAAAGATGTTGTGGAAGACCTTATCGTTCAGTCCGTTCCTTCTAACTTGAAACGAAATGCAAGAAATGTGCTGGACGTCTTTAAAACGAACTCTGATATTATTGACTGGAGTCCCAAGGCCGAATTTAAATTTAATGGACGCATTGTAAAAAACACGAATATAGTAGACCTCATAGACTCTATGTTTCGAAGCAAGGGATCTAAGCTGTACATACCTCCTGAATTTGTAAAAGCATTAAAAGACATTAATTTGCCCAAAAAGTACATTAAAAATAAACAAATGTTGAAAGTTCCTGTACAAGAAGGAAATTCTGTTGTAACTTCTAAACGAAAAAAGACAAATTCAAAGAAAATATGTAAAAATGTTCATTGGATTCCATATTAAAAAAATTTAGTTGAACAAAAGTGTCATTCTTTTTTTTTTTTTTTTTTTTTTTTAAATGTATGCACTTTCGGAACAGTTCATTCTTTCTTAGGGTTAAAAATTGAACACTTCATTTTTTCTTAGTGGACAGCTTTGAGAAAACACATTTCATTAAAAGCAGGGAAATTCTCATAGAATAACATGGGAAAACTAGTATACATAAAAAGACTGTTTCGAAACGAGTAAAAATCTGTTGAAATTCGTTTTCGAAAAAGTTGGAAATAGAATATAGTAAAAACAGTCACAGCAAGTTCCTGAAAGTTGAAAATTGGATGTACTAAAAATGCGCTTCTTTTTTTCAACACAAAGAATGAAGCGAGTCAGTTTGAAACATTTCAAACTCCCCGAAAATAAGCCGTGTACTCTGGTTTCGGCTCAGTACTGTAAAGCATTGCTCTCAGACCAGTCGGAAATCCCCCGATTGGCCGCCTGATGGAAAACATCAGGCCCATTTCCCTTAATAAATACCCAAATATCCTTAAGAAAAGTCTTTAGCAAAAAAATACTAGTTCCCCATTAAATCAATTCTTTCTGTTACTATTTTAAAAAAGAAATTTCTTTTACTTTTAAAATTCTTGAAAGCTTATTATTTTGACTCATTTCAATAAAAAAACATATATTCACTAAATTTAGGTTAATAAAAAAAATAATTTCACAAAATTTATATGAAACAAAATTAATTACACTTAAATTTAGGCTCTGGAAATAGAAAAAAATTACTTTAAACATTTCCAAAAAAATATTTACTTTTTTTTAAAACTTGAATTCTCACTTTTTTTCAGTAATTTACCTACCTCCCTCCCCCTTCCCTTACCCAAATTTTTAGGAGCCCTAAAAAGCACTTTTTTCAACAGCTGCTGTTTCCTCTAACTCAATACAAGTCGTATTGGGTTACGTGCATGTCGTGAACCGTTTTCAACAAGTTCGTAATGTCCAGAGATTCTAAAAATTCTTTGGAGATGAGTTCCTTCGAAGCAGCAACGAAAGATTCCGCTACAACCACAGGCTGCAGCATAGCAACGGCGCAGGCAAAGTGAGTGCTAAACTTAATATTCATGGAATCAGAGCAGGCATGCTCCATGATGTTTTTAGGCAATTCACGATAGGGCAAGAGACATTCCGGGCATCGAAACGGTAGGCTTACCTTTTCTTCTATTTTTGTCGTGAGCACCTCGGTCAAGATGAAAATCAACTCTTCATCAGAAATGTTCGTTCCTGGACGATTCGTACTCTGCAGCTCTAACACAGCTTTTCTAAAAATGGATCCAAATTGCAGCTGAGTAATGCTTTTCCATATGTCATCGCATTTCTCCAACAGTTCATCAAATTCTTCCCACTTTAGTGTGACGGAAATGGGGTTTAATCGACGGAAACCATGAACTCTAGGAGAGATCTGTTCAAAGGAATACACACAGCTGTCCCCCACTTCTCCGGCAGGAGAGGAAGAAACAATCAGTTCACTGTTGACAATCACTTCGTCAATCCTAGCTCGGAAACTATATGAACGTTCCATAAACTTTCGGAAAGTTAGAGCTGACATAGTAATTCCATTTTTGGTGGGCTGGAAAGTTTGTCCGTCATAACGATAACTCCGGAGATGGACTCTGACTGAGTTTGTGAAATCAGTAACTTTCACCACAACTTTTCCTCAAGGAAAATGATGGGGGGGGAGATCATTTGTAGTTGGAGAACAATTCATAATGTGCGGCTCAGCTACGCAGGCTTTCTTAGCAACAGACAAGGAAGTGGTCGACGAACGCTTCATCATGATTCGGGAAATTGAATCGTTAGCACACAACAAGGAGGAAGAAGGCACAAGTGACTCGGACGAATGCACAAGACGAACTGACGGTGAAAGAGCACTGTCTTTATCTGGTTTGTTATCAGCAGACAAACAAACGGTGGACCTTGGAACTGATAACAGCGGTTGGTAGTCATCCTGTTTACTGCGCGAGCGCGTGAATGAGTCATGAGACAATGGCGTCTGTGCTATCATCTTTCTGAAGGTTAAATTTAGCCTAATATTTGGAGCGTTCTTTTGACGCGGTAGACCATGACTCCAACAAGAATTCGTTGGCGGAAGCATCTGGAGTAGAGAACCTGATCTCAGAGTTAATGAAACTGGTTTAAACCCGTTTCTCTTAAAAACAAAATCTCTTTCTTGCCCGAGAGATACAGAAGCAATGCACGACAAAGGTTCTAAATCTGATTCATTGTCCATGTGAAATCCGATGCTATCTTTTCCAATTCGGTATTTGTTTGTTGAAACAAAGTTGAAAGTCTCATCGCATTCTTTCTCAACAGCGAGCTTGATTTCTTGAAGCAATGGGGTCCAAGGGTGAGGTTCTAAAGTCAAACCGCTAAAAGTGTATTTCAGATTGGGGTCCCCGAAGGCAACATGCTGTCTAGGAATGTTATAACACTTTCCGAAAATTTTTATTTTTGAGAATTCACCACTCAAATATTCCACTTCATCTTCCAAACGAGAATAGTAATGAATCGCTTGAGCAAGGGAGAAGAGCTGAGAGTAACGGAAATTCAGATTTTCCTTGTTATGACGAAGAGACAACATTTTTTTCAGATCAACACACTCACACCAAGCACCGAAGCGATAATGAGTCAGGCAGGCTTGTTCTGTCAGAAGGTCCTACCCTTTTGAAATGTTGGGGAAAAATTACTCCCCCCAATTACGTTGACAAAGAAATTTTCTAGAAATGCGTACATGAAGACACAATATTAAAGTAACAACATTCCTCAATTTATATTAAAAAAAAAAACCTCTACTGGTTTTAAAGTTCCTTCTCTTGTAATTTTTTTTCTCGCTAAATGCATCTTTGACAACCCCGAAAGCTGAACTTCTGTTCTTTTCAAAATCATTTGTTCCGAAAGGGGTTCACTCCCTGAGGAATGCAGATTCAAAGCAACGTGATCACTCGTTATTTTTGTACAGACAGTTAAAACTATGATCAGCAACAAATTTGAAAAAAAAAAAAAAAAACATTGGACTGTGTCCACACATTTTTAAAATGACGTCATTTGAGAGGTTTTTATTGACAAATTTCTTCCAACAGGAAAAGAATGTATGCGAGCAGAGTAAAAATTTTGAGTCTTCGCGTGAGCAAATCGAGACGAAATATCTTCGCATGAGAAAATTGTGACGAAATATCTTCGCATGAGCAGAGTAAAAATTTTGAGACGAAATATCTTTGCATGAGCAGAGTAAGAATTTTGAGACGAAATATATAAGCAACTGAGATTAAATATCTTCACGTGAGGAAAACAAACATTTTGAGACGAAATTTATTTTCTATGAATCCAAGCGAGCAGCAGCAAAAATGACGGAGGCATTTCATAGAGCAGAGAATTTTTTTTTCTTGAGGGAAATTTTCTCGAATAATGAGTGAAGACTTGAATTATTCATTCTCTTCCTGGGCAAAGTGTGCCGTGTGGACCCCATGCCAAGCAGTTTATCGACATGGAGTGGTTCGAATACAGGCAGCTATTTTGTTTTAAATTTCTTCCGGGGAGGCTCTTCCGATTCTAACGAATAATGCCCATAAGGAAGAGAATGAATATTGTCCTGGGATACGACTCGCTTGTTGTCATATGGGCTAAGAGATGTTTTGTTTGTGGCAACAGTGAAAACCGAATGTTTCATGCTTCGAATGCAATAGCTCATGTTCTTCTTTTCTTGCATATGAATGAGTGAAGACTTGAAATCATTCAAACGAAGCTGTTGGGAAACTACTGTTTTGCTCACGCCTTTAGCTTTTTTGACTTCTTCTTCTTCTGTAGCAAAAGCATACATCTTCGGTCTAAGACCAACAAATTCTTTTATTGCTCTTCCTTGGGTCTCGTCTTTAAATTTCCCAACTACTTTTTTATTTTTCAGACAATAGAGCGGGTGGCTTGTGCAGAAATCACTCGTGTCTAATTCATCTTTAATATTTTCCATATCTTTATAAAGATCTTCTGTCTTGATGTGATAGAAGAAACTATCAGTATCCATATAAAGTATGGAAATGTTGTCACGATATAAAGGCCTCATCACTTCATAATGGAAGTCGTACATTCTAGTTTTAGAGATGTCTAAAATGGCGACTCCCAAATAAATGGGTTTGTTGAAGGTGAGGTGAGTGACATTAAAATGCATAGACACAAGAAAATTTCCATCAGCTTCATCTTTTAGTATGGAGCGGTCTTTAAAATTGGGCTTACTGAGCAGCTTTTCCAGTCGATTGTCTTCGCACACCAGCTCAACTTTGGTTCGGTTGCGAATATTTTCCATTGTTTTGCCAAAAACGGAATTGTTCATCAATTTGAAAAAATCTTTCTCAAACTCATTTTTTGCCCTCTTTCTCATTTCAGTATTAAGCTGAATATAAGGTTGCAACCACTTGCTTTGATCAAAGCTTATTCCTCGATGCACTTTTGTTATGACGAGACCCGCTTTGACTGCCTGTTTGAGAAGACGATAATGAGCCACGTACCTGGATTTTTATTTAAAGTAGTTAATAATTTGACCTGCCTGGTTCCAGGTACTACCTCCGTTTCCGGACAGAAAGGCAAATCCGAATGAAGATCGTGAAGGGAGTCAGGATAGCTGATGTCAACATCGAGAAAGTATCCCGTGCTGGCATCGTCCGCTATACACGTGACATCCAACTGCTTCAGTTCTTCATCGGAAAGCCACCGGAAGTGACTCATTCATTCCAAAACCATAAAGGTTCGTACAATCGAGATAAGAGATGAAGCTGGTTTCTTTGGAGGCATCAAAATTTTTCAGATACTTATTATTGGCCTGAGCATGCTGCTTCACACACATACATAAGCCACCCCGCTTCCCGCTTTCCAGAAAAAGTAGCATATCATAGTCACTTAAAAGCTGAAGAGAAACTTTAGTACATTTGAGCATGGCGGACCAACTTAAGCCAGGACAACTGAAAAACCAGGCAGGATCTAAAGTATAAGTGTCCTGGCAAATATTTCGGAAATTTTCAAACACGTCGGCCAAAATGAGCACATCTGTTTTTAAGTACACATCTGCATACTGACCTAAATTCTGAATCTTCATGACCGCCCATACTTTTTTGGCATGCTCATATTCTTCATCTGTTATATGACAATTCGTTAATTTGTTGAAGAAATCCTTTTGGGGAGGTAAAGAAGTTTCTTCTAACTTGTTATACGACGAAATGTAGTCATAGGGAAAGATGCCTTTCTGCGTGAGGAGATTGAATTCTTCATCATGAATAATAAGCTGTCGTGTAATTTTAAAATGCGTTCTCGGAAGATTATTTGCTAATTTCGATAAACTGCTTGGCATGAATCGAAAACTGTCCAGGAAACGAACTTCAAGCCCACCCATCTTTTTAGAAAAAGAAATAAATTTCTCGGTCGACTCGGGGATCACGCTAATTTCTCCTGGAAGGCAATCTAATTCCTTGATGATAAAATGCGAGTCGTATCCCGAAAGGTTGTGCATCAGAACTGGAACAAAGGAAGGATTTTTGAAATTGATATTGCAGGAAGCATGTGCGGGTCCTCTGAATTTCCCAGTACGATGATCGTGATCCGCCACTTTCTTTTTGGATTTGCTGCATGAATTATATCCACCTTCACCACAAATATGACATATGCTTGCTTTCCGATAGACATCTTTTTCAGCCTCCGTCAATGCAATCATAGGGATATTTATTTTATAATTTTTTTCAATTACTTCCACATCTTCTTTGAGAGTGTGAAGGAAATGACTCACAACTCCCTGCTCTGCTCTATGAGTTTGGAAAACATCATAACGACCTTCCACATCTTTTATGAAATAAGCATATGATATAACTTCATGAGATTGGGTTGGCGTGGTGAAGGACTCGCTTGGATTCGGGATCGGACCTTGAACTGGTTTTAAGACGCTCTCAAAATCAGCGTACACAACAAAAGGAACCCGCTGACTGAATTTGAAATCTTTAAAAGTTAATTCCTTGTCTTCTGGCATCTTGATGAGGACAGTCTTGTTTTTATTGCATAATTTCTTGTGCTCACTTAATTTTTGCTCTCCATTGTACCTCGTATCATAAGTTTTAAAACATTTTTTGCAGATGTGTACTTTACTTTTATGGACTGACAATTGACTGGAAATAAGCCGCTCAAAATTTGTAATGTAAGCAAAGTGGTTGCAACCTCCATTTTCTAAATACAACAAATCTCTGTGGTCCGCCAGCTCTTCTTCACATACTTTAATATGAAATATTTTACCAGCTTCATCTATCCAGTAAATGTTGATGCTCATGTTGTTAGACTTTTCAAATTTTGGAATGTCGGAAATTTTGACGGGATAGTCCACGCAATCCCACTTGTAGCAGCCTTCAAAATAAGGATCGTTTAGATAAGAGGCTACCCTTTCTCGATGCCCTTTTTGATCTTGAAGACGTGGGGTCCACACGGCATATTTGAAACAGAAGGCATCTGAATTTTTAACGTTCACGACAGCATATTTCTTCTGAATATGGCTGGGAAGCATAATAAAGGAACCTCCTCTCAATGGCCTAAACCGATTAACCCGGAGTTCGAACCACTCCACGTGAGAAAACATCCAGCCTGATCCTTTCAGTTCGCATTCAGAACATTCAGTGAGTAGTTTCCTGAACATGATATCGAAAAATTCCCCGAAATTTGTCGACCGATACACTGGCTTATTAGTTGTTTTTAAATTCCGAGAACATACATCAAATTCCTCCGGGTCATCGGGTTTAGGCTTTTTAAAAGCTGCCTGCATAAATGTATTTACTTTAATGGATGGGTGGGCTGCCAGTGCATGTTCTAGAATGCTTTCAGAAGAATTTTGGATACCATTCAAAAATGTGGAGAGACAGACCGCTGTTTCCCCTTCCGGAACAATCTTAAATGTTTGTAATCGGTTCTGAGCCACCGACTGCACTTGGGTGTAAGCCCCCATATTCAATGGAGGAACAATGGGAGCTTCGGAACTGGGGTCCTCAACAACGTGGCTGGGGCCCGCGACCTCATGGCTGGGTTCAGCAACAACTTCATGACTGGGGCCTGCTGTATTTGAAGGGCCTGCAACAACTTCATGACTGGGGCCTGATGCATTGGAGGGGCTTGCAGCATTGGAGGGGCCTGCCGAAGACGCATTTCATGAGATTCCCCCCACCTGCATTCTCGAATGACATTTAAGAATATGTATCTGCAAGTATTCATTTCTAGAAAAACTCTTCCTACACAACATACACGGAATAAGTGCCCCAGAATGAATTTTGACATGTCTCTGCAATTTTTTTTTCAAAGTGAAGACCTTCTGACAGATCTTACAAGTGAAAGGGGTAGGGGGTACGTCAGACACAAATGAGGAAAGTAGGTCTCGCAACATTGGAATTTCCTCTAATGCCTGAAACACTTCTGAATTTTGCAAAAATAGCTGTTCATCTTCCAGCCACCATTCTTTCTGTGAAAGAATAATAAAAAAATTAACCCTCTCCCCTATCAAAGCATTTTTCATGAAATAAACATTTAAAAGGGAAATTCCTACGTTGAGAATAAATTTTTATGGGAGCTATCGTAAAAATATGATTTCCTAAAATATTTGAAAACAAAGAACTATGTTTTAAACGATTTTTTTTTATTCGAGGTTTAACGACCACCGTGAGCAACTCAATGGGCTATAAGCAGTCGCCCGTCCTTAATTTAGGGTCACTGGTTCCAGGGAAGGGAGAGAGCCAGTGCCGTTAGACAAACACAACATCCATGCCTCAGCGGGATTCGAACCCGGACCCCGTTCGGACGAATGATCAGAGGCCATCGCTTAGACCACTGCGCCACCGGGGCGGCATTTTAAACGATTCCACTAACATGAATTTTCCTTCCTGAAAATCTAACTTTAATCGTATGCAAAAGAATTCACATACCGCTAACATGTTTTAAACCCCTATCAACGCATTTTCATGGAATAAACATTAAAATGGGAAATTCCTGCGTTGAGAATACATTTTTATGAGAGCTATCGTAAAAACATGGATTCCTAAAATACTTTAAAAAAAGAACTATGTTTTAAACGATTCCACGAACATGAATTTTCCTTCCTGAAAATCTAACTTTAATCGTATGCAAAAGAATTCACATACCGCTAACATGTTTTAAACCCCTATCAACGCATTTTCATGGAATAAACATTAAAATGGGAAATTCCTACGTTGAGAATACATTTTTATGAGAGTTATCGTAAAAACATGGATTCCTAAAATACTTTAAAAAAAGAACTATGTTTAAACGATTCCACTAACATGAATTTTCCTTCCTGAAAATCTAACTTAAATCGTACGCAAAAGAACTCACATACTGTTCCTAATACACTAGTATATTTTTTCCTTAAGGGAATCCTCTCACGAAATTCTAACAACATTCTAATTCAAACAACTCTGGGGACCTAACAATAAATAAAAACATTGCATGCTAATAAAAGAACGCTTACCTCTTCGATTGCAGAAACTGATGAAAAAATGTTTTTAGATTCCATTCCAAAACACTACACAATATTCAGACAGCAAGACAGTTGAAAACTAAACGTACGTACTAAACTAAAGCAGCAGAAAAACTGAGGAGGAGGAATGAACAACGCCAGTTTTATAGCAAACAGGATGCCTTTTTGACCCCCGACATTGGAAGAAACGTCATTGGTTCGAAGTTGAAACAGTTTCTGAAATTCTTCTGGCATCTGTTCACAAAGATGACATCACGAAAAACCCGTCACCGTGCGTCATCGCTTCAAGCAGTATGATGACATCTAAGTTCACAAGGATGGCATCACGACGTACCCGTCACCCATGCGTCATCGCTTCAGGCAGTAACTGCACGGAACCTTATCTGGTCACAAACATGCTACTGATGAATCACCTCTAACCAGACAAAGCGAAATATAGCTCAGGACTTATTTTAAGGAAAATTCTTAGCGATAGAAAAGTGAAAGGATTTCGTTATAATTAATTTTCATATCTTGAGAGAATAAACTAAAAAATTCTTCACAGACAGAAAAAATAAAGCCTCGATAAAAGTAGTTGTTAGTTTGAAAATAAAATAATGTTGGTACATCGAGAAGTTTAACGAGTATGCAAGCATTTAGAACAAAAAGATTAAGATAATGCATTAAAAGGTACATTTCACTGAATAATCATGAAGAAATAAAAAATAAACATTTTAACTATGCATAAAAAATTGTGTCTTTGTACGTTGGAAAAAGGTACAACGTTAAAAAATGTAACAGAAAATGTCATGAACACGTAAATACGTTAATAAACAATCGTGTTTTAAGATTATGTCTGCAGCACAAAACTTTGGAAAACGTCTTTATGTTGGAACGTCCGTTGAAAATGCGTGAAGTCTCCTCAAAAAAAATAAAAAAATTGTTACGTTGAAAAATTATGAATATAAAATGGGAAATTAGGGGGAAAATAAGTAATAAATTCGTTGCAAAATGAACAAGTTATTGAAAAAAATCAGTCTTGGAACTTAATGTGTCTACAGAATCTTAAATGACGTCAACCGCCGACCCCGCGGAGGAAATGGCGTTGGCTGATGTCATGTCTGCTATCACGACATGCGTCACACATCATAGTCGCTCGTCCCAAAACACGTGTCATACAAAGTTTTCTGAGTCAAAGAGAAAATGGTGAGTCATCTCAAAACACATGTCGGACAAAAGATAGCGGAACATGAATCAACAGGAACGAAATTTTTTCAAACAAAGCCTTTTCTTGTCTAAATTAAAATTGGAGGGAGGACAAATATAAGAATTAAAAAATAATGCAACGTGTATAAAAATTATAACACCTCAGGGAATTCCTAAAAATATAAATTTAATAAAAAAATTGGAAACGACAAAAAAACTTCCTTTCAAAAATTTGACAAAGTCCAGTAAATCTCCCGAGAAAATAAAAAAAATATATTGGAAAGACTTCCCAAAAATTTGTCAACGTCCAATAAATCTCCCGGGAAAAGTTCGAAAAAGCACCGCTAGGGGGCAACGCACACATCCCCTTTCCCCCACTCGGTCGTTGCCATCTCTCAAAAATCCATCGAAAGTTCCAAAAAGCACCGCTAGGGAGGCAGCACATCTCCTTTCCCCGACTCGGTCGTTGCCATCTCTCAAAGATTCATCGAAAGTTCCAAGAATCACCGCTAGGGGGCAGCATCGACCCAACACACTAGCGTCATCTGCCACGCCCCCACATCCTTCGGTCACACGCCACGACCCCACCCTTCTGCCGCAAGCCACGCCCCCTGCTCCTTCTCTAGAAGGAGCTGTTCCTTGGCGGCGGACCCGCCTTTTTATACTACTAGCGTCTTTGGGATATTTATTCTTTTCATGTTTCTTGAATATTTTCCTAGCATCTTTTAAATTGATACTAAGCTTTGTAACGAGGCTACCCAAAGTCTGATGTTTGCCTTTACCAGCAACATCTTTTTCGTAAAATAAAACACAATATTTACAAAATGAACCTTGTTTCAGACGTGAATATGACAACCACGTATACTCTTCTAGCCATTTAATTTGGAATGTTCTCATATGATTTTTATTGCGACTGGGACTGATTTTTTTAGGGAATCTATATTTCGCAGTAGGTTTCATATGCTTTGTAACAAATCCACTTTTTTCTTGTCGCTCAAAGAATTAACAAGCTCACTGTTACCTGCATACAATCCTATGTCGTTCGAATCTGAAATGCTTTCAGACTTTTCATTACCATCTGCATCTCCGTCATTCGTCATGCGTATTGGTTGAAGCTCATAATTTTCCGGATTACTCCCGCTTTCAAGGCATTGGTTTGGAACTTTAATATCAGCGGGTTCAGCTAGCGTTTCAGTTTCCACAACTCCTTTTTTTGTTACAGAAAGTCAACAGACTTTGTTGATGAAATCGTTTCATTTTTGAAATAACCTCAACAAACTGTTTTAAGCAACTGCGGGAAAGAGCGAATAAATACTGATTTTGAATTACAAGGATACAGACAAAACAGGAACAGAAGTTTCACTTTCTCACTCCGTTTGAAAATGAAAGAATCCACCCACATGGCCAACGCACAGCTCGGAATCAGTAAAGTGTCAAAACAGGTAGCTGGGCAGTGAAGTGAGGTGTCGAGTGTCACTGCACGTGTCCTAGTAACGACCTGCGCCAGGCAGAGAGGAGCGGTGACACGTGACACCATCCCTGGTCTGGTCAATTAGGAGTTGGCGCCGCAAAAACCTACAGCCGTCTTCCTGACATCGGATATGAGCCACCCTTCTTTCTCTGACCTCTGTGTCCTTCGCGCAATGATCTTTCACTGAATCCGTACGTAGCAGTTGGATTTTTCCAGCAGTAAATATTCATGGATCAGAAACTTTTCTTATAACACAAATTTTGTTTTAACATACATATATAAAAATTACATTGGAAAGCACAGTTTGATTATTTAACCTTATTTTGACAGATAACAAAAAAAATGAAACATATTTCGGGGGGGGGCTCTAAATACGCCCCTGCTCTTCACGTCCTTCACTTCCAAAATCTCACACACAACTTGCCCACAAACTCTGCAGCGCACTCCGGACATCACACTCCATGCTCCAATAATCAATAGCTAATATGTCATTCTGCTCTCTCGTGCGTGGAAATTCAAGTCTCGAGTCAACAGTTTTCTGTATCAGTCCGCATTCTGCATTTGAAGGTTCAGGATGTTACAATACTAATAACAGTTTCGACTTTAACTGGGCCGAAAACTTAAGGTGACGTCTTAAGTTTTCGGCCCAGTAGTCACGTCACTGCTTTAGGATACGCATGGTTCTACCAGGCGCACAGTACGCTGTTGTTATTCTAAGTCTTGCACACTTCCATCCGGTATCCATCCACACTCCAAGTATTTCTCACAACAACGTCATACAAAATGTCCGTTCCATGAGTTTGGGGTCTGCACGGGCTTTGATTTGAAGAGACCAGCCGGACTCAGAATTTCCAGCTTGTGGCCACAAAAGTCTGTTTCAGACTTTCAGGAAGGGTTTTCTCCCACTTATCGAAAATAACGCAAGGCTTCCTCTTGAGCACTTGAGCAAGGGGTCTTTAACCCATGCACCGCGGAGCACTTTTAAATGTCCCGCGAGACATCCATAGATGTCCATTGTGGATGCCTATATACGCATTTATTGTTGAAATCTAAAGGCATCCATTAACGAGTTCCCACGATGAAGGACTGAGAATTGACGGAAATATTTCGTTTTATGGTGTGTCAGATGATTGAAATATTAGGAAAGGTACCCGCCACATTGGAGAAATTGTAAAGCACAAGAGGTTATGAAAAAAGTCCGGGCCTAGAAACCTTTGCAACTATAAAAAACATAGGGAACTTCAACTGACAGTTGTGCTGTTTTAAAAGATAAGAAATTCTCGCCATCGGATATAGTGGGGTTTAAGTTTTTGCCAATCATCATGTCTGACATCGAGAGGTCGTTCAGCCCATTTAAAGGTATTTTGAGAGAAAACAGGATGAGCTTTGTTTTCGAAAACGGGATGTGCTATGTTGTTGCTAGTTGTAACAACAGTAAGTTAGTCGAAAGCCCTGGTTTTGAGTACAGTAATTTAGGATTTGTAAAGTAAAGTATTTTTTTTTTTATTTCTTATGGCTGTATAAGCAAAAAAATTGCAGAAAGTTATTAAAAATATAAAAAGAAATATATCACATATTTTAGTAATACAGGGTAATTCAAAATGATTGCCCCGATTACAAATGACAATAACGTGTTTATGAAGATAAATAGACAGCTGATATCCCTACAGAATTTTATTGGAACTTACTGCTGTGTTGCTATGGACTTCCGAAAAATCTTCCGAAATGGTATATGGTATTGCTAATTCTTGCAAACCGTAGGATTGGTTGTTGTGGATAGGACGACAGGTTATTCTGCAAGTGGCCCCCCTGGTCGCCGGACCTTACTCCTTATGTCTTCTTTTTGTGGGGGTATATCAAAAACCATGTGTATGTGCCATCTTTGCCGACCACACTGCAAGAACTATGCGCATTCAGCTTGCACTGGCATCAGTGACTACGCACATGCTTCATAATGTATGGCGGGAAATGGATTACCGTTTAGATGTTGTTTGCGTGACCCAAAGGAAACACATATTACTATTACTACTACTTACTCGCTACACTAGAACATAACTATTATTATTATTATTATTATTATTATTATTATTATTATTATTATTATTAATTGATGCTGCTCTTGAAGAAAGTGTATGTTAGTAATAGTTATGTACACTGGCGTGCGAAATTAAGGACGAGATGGTTTTTCGAATGTAACTTCGTGCAGAAGTGCTGCACATCGATTCAAATCATACCATAAAATCCCCAAGATGTGAGAATATGGGACATGTGAGCAAAACTGTCGAAACAAGGAATCCAAGGGATACAAAGGTACTTTATTAAAGAGGTAGCTTCGAGCACAACTGGACAGAAGACAGAAACGTCCATGTGACAGGCGGCTGCCAAAAAAATCCAGTCTTTAGTAGGGGATATGATCACCCCTGACTGCGTTGCAGGATTTACAACGTCTGTCCATGCTGAGGACGAGGTTGTCAAGGAGCTGTTGAGGCATCGCGGCCCATTCCTCTTGTAGCGCCCATCGCAGCTGCGGAATCGTTGCTGGCGGCTGGTGACGTGCTGCCAAGCATCTTCCGAGAAGGTCCCACACGTCTTCGATTGGATTTAGGTCCGCGGACCTTGCGAGCCAATCCATGTGTTGAATATATTCACTCTCCAACAGCTCTGCGACAGCCACTGCACGATGTGGTGTAGTGTTGTCGTCCATGAAGAGGAACTCAGAACCCACAGCACCTTTAAACAGACGCACGTGAGGCCGCAGAACGTCGGTACAATAGCGGACACCAGTGACTAAACCTCCTTGGAAGATGTGGAGGCCAGTACGGCTACCAAGCATGATACCGCCCCAAACGAGAACTCCGCCACCTACAAACCGGTCCCTTTCGATTATGTTGGAGGTGTGATTGCGTGCTCCCTGCTCTATCCAGATGTGTTTAAGTCCAGAATCGCTCGTCAGACTAAATCGGCTCTCATCCGTAAAGAGAACTCGACCCCATTGCTGATGTGTCCAGTTCTTGTGTTCCTGGCACCACAGAAACCGCCGTCTCCGATAAGCAGGCGTTAATGGCACACACCGTACTGGTTGTCGTGCAAATCAGCCTCCTGGCCACGGTAAAACACGATAACGGACGTCCAGTTGTCTGTTGCATGTACCTTGCGATTTCTCCCGCTGTCTGCCGTCTGTCTGTTCTCGCCTGTAGGACAATATACCGGTCGTCCGCCGCCGTGGTTGATCGTGGACGACCACTGCTAAACTCTCGGACAGCTGTTCCTGTCGTTTGAAATGCTGTCCAAGCTCATGAAACGATGCTGTGAGCGATCCCGAACTCCTCGGCCACATTAGTCACACTTCGACCTTCTTCCAACTTCCCAATGACGCGACCTCGGGTAAAGTCGTCCGGATGTCGTCTACTGGATTGCCTGTTGGCCATATCACACGGTGGCAGCAACTCGACGTCGTTCAAAGCGATGTACATCGTGCAATAGCTTTCACCGAATTGCTGAGCGTACACTACCCGTGTGCTTCATTCCCTTCCGACACCCCCCCACCCCCTACGTCATGCTGCATAAATGCGCATGCCTTACCGTACCGGACCCTAGTCTATCTCCTGAGTTGTCCTTCGGTCCGTTCTGCCTGCTTGTTCCGCTGTTATGCTAATTTCTTCTCTTCGTCCTTAATTTTTGCACACCAGTGTACATCTTTTATATTTTTACATACACTCATTATCATAAAATTGCACGCACCAAGAAGGAGGCGCTGGATTGAAATGAGGTTTTAGTCGTGAGATGGAAGTTATTACAATATCACTGCAGCAGGATGATTTCCCGCGGACATACGGTACACATTCCGATCAGCGTTAGTACCACGTCGGACCGCCTCGTTCTCGGATGCACGCGGTGATACGGTCCGGCACGGAGTCAAACAGACGCCGTATGTTATCCTGGGACAGATTGGCCCACACTTCTTGCAACTGACGTTTTAAATCACGAACACTGGGACATGGAGAAAGCTGCCGTCCCATCTGGTCACACACGTGATCGATTGGCGAGAGATCGGGAGATCTGGCAGGCCACAGAAGCATCGAAGCATGACGTAGACAGTCCTGTGAAACCCGAGCCGTGTGCGGATGGGCATTATCTTGTTAGAAAATGGCTCCGGGCCGCCCGGCCCTTTCAGGAAAGGCAGTACATGGGGCCGCAGGATCTCCTGTACGTAACGCTGCGCTGCCAACGTCCCTCGGATCACTGCGAGAGAAGTACGGCTGTCATACGCGATGGTTCCCCAGATCATCACGCCTGCTGTTCAGGACGTGTGTCACTGTACAGTAAGACTGATATTGTCGCGCTCACCTGCGGTCCTCCACACTCTGACACGGTATTCGTCCGTTCCCATACAGAAGTTGGATTCGTCGCTGAACACTATACGTCGCCAGTCTGTAGCATTCCACGTTGCTCGCTGTTGACACCACTGCAATCGACGCCGAGGATGGTCAAGTGTTAATGGCAGAAAACGTAAGGACCGTCGAGAGTGCAGATTCGCCTCTGCCAGACGTTTGGAAATGGTTCTGGAGGACACAGGAGTCTCTTGTACAGCCGCCACATGTCTCTGAATATTGGATAAAGACGTCGTTGCATCTGTGCGTGCCGTTCTCACGATCTAACAGTCCTCTCTGCTTGTGGTGTATCTGGGTCGTCCAGAGCCAGTCCGCCGTGTCTGGGTGCCTTCCGGTGTCCATTGCTTCCAACATGATCGTACTGTACTGTCCGACCGGCACAAATAACGGCCGATTCGGCGCGACGGCCACCCTGCGTCTCTCGTCCCGACGGTACGGCCTCGTTCAAACTCCGTCAATTGCCCGTACGCACATGTACAGAGGCTCCTCGGCATGTCTATCGCTCAGGGATCTCACCTGACTCTTACCGTGCACTTCGGCACGCATGTGGAGTCCCCTGCGCGGCGCCTTATAAGCCCCAAGGATTGCAATCGCAGCGCCGGTCTTGGACGCGCGGGCATGAGGAATCGCATGAAACTTTAATCATTTGCGTGTCTGCGCTCTCCATAGCTATTCGCCGAGTTTCGCGTTAAGCACACGGTTTTCCTTAGGTGCATTTCACCAGCCCCCACCACGGAATTTTTTAATTATTCAGACACCATTCGTTTGTACCACGTATGAACCGGAATGAACTCGGTTTTTTTCGTTTGAACCGCAAACGTTTTGGAGATATTTAAAAAACAAAGTGGGGGGGGCTGGTGAAACGATAGCCCCCCCACCATGGAAATTTTAAATTTTTTTTGCACCATTCGTTTGTACCACGTATGAACCGGAATGAACTCAATTTTTTTCGTTTGAACCGCAATAGTTTTTGAGTTATTTAAAAAACAAAGTGGGGGGGGCTGGTGAAATGGTACCCCCAAAAAATAGATATTTCAAATTTCAGCATAGCCATTCGTTAATAAATCGTATGAACCGGAATGAACTCCATTTTCATCGTTTGAACCACAATAGTTTTTGAGATATTTAACAAATAATATTGAGAATTTGCATATAAATATAGGAGGCCGACCATTTCACCAGCCCCCCTCACCATGGAAATTCAAAATTTCGAAATAGCCATTCGTTAGTAAATCGTATGAACCGGAATGAACTCCATTTCTATCGTTTGAACCGCAATAATTTTTGAGATATTTAAAAAATAATATTGAGATTTTGCATATATACAGAAAGACCGACCATTTCACCAGCCCCCCACCATGGAAATTCAAAATTTCAAAATAGGCATTCGTTAGCAAATCGTGTGAACTGAAAAGAACTCCATTTTCATCGTTTGAACCGCAATAGTTTTTGAGATATTTAAAAAATAATGTTACAGGCCTATCATTTCACCCCCCCCCCTCATCATGGAAATTCAAAATTCCGAAATAGCCATTCGTTAGTAAATCGTATGAACAGGAATGAACTCCATTTTTATCGTTTGAACCGTAATAGTTTTTGAAATATTTAATAAATAATAGAATTTACATATACGCACAGAGACCGACCATTTCACCAGCCCCCACCCCCATGGAAATTCAAAATTTCAAAATAGCCATTCGTTAGCAAATCGTATGAACCGAAAAGAACTCCATTTTCATCGTTTGAACCGCAATAGTTTTAGAGATATTTAAAAAAAAAATGTCACAGGCCTACACCATTTACCCCCCCTCTTCATCATGGAAATTCAAAATTCTGAAATAGCCATTCGTTAGCAAATCGTATGAACCGAAAAGAACTCCATTTTCATCGTTTGAACCACAATAGTTTTTGAGATATTTAAAAAAGAATGTCACAGGCCTACACCATTTACCCCCCCCTTCATCATGAAGATTCAAAATTCCGAAATAGCCATTCGTTAGTAAATCGTATGAACAGGAATGAATTCCATTTTTATTGTTTGAACCGCAATAGTTTTTGAGATATTTAAAAAAAAATATTGAGATTTTGCATATATACAGAGAGACCGACCATTTCACCAGCCCCCCACCATGGAAATTCAAAATTTCAAAATAGCCATTCGTTAGCAAATCGTATGAACCGAAAAGAACTCCATTTTCAACGTTTGAACCGCAATAATTTTTGAGATATTTAAAAAAGAATGTTATAGGCCATTTCATCCTCCCTCCCCCCCCCCTCATCATGGAAATTCAAAATTCCGAAATAGCCATTCGTTAGCAAATCGTATGAACCGAAAAGAACTCCATTTTCAACGTTTGAACCGCAATAATTTTTGAGATATTTAAAAAAGAATGTTACAGATCATTTCATCCCCCCTCACCCCTCATCATGGAAATTTAAAATTCCGAAATAGCCATTCGTTAGCAAATCGTATGAACCGAAAAGAACTCCATTTTCATCGTTTGAACCGCAATAGTTTTTGAGATATTTAAAAAAGAATGTCACAGGCCTACACCATTTACCCCCCCCCCCTTCATCATGGAAATTCAAAATTCCGAAATAGCCATTCGTTAGTAAATCGTATGAACAAGAATGAACTCCATTTTTATCGTTTGAACCGCAATAGTTTTTGAGATATTTAAAAAATAATATTGAGATTTTGCACATATACAGAGAGACCGACCATTTCACCAGCCCCCACCCCCATGGAAATTCAAAATTTCAAAATAGCCATTCGTTAGCTAATCGTATAAACCGAAAAGAACTCCATTTTCATCGTTTGAACCGCAATAATTTTTGAGATATTTAACAAATAATGTTACAGGCCAACCATTCCCCCCACTCATCATGGAAATTCAAAATTCCGAAATAGCCATTCGTTAGTAAATCGTATGAACAGGAATGAACTCCATTTTTATCGTTTGAACCGCAACAGTTTTTTTTTATTGGAGATTTAACGACCACCGTGAGCAACTCAATGGGCTATAAGCAGTCGCCCGTCCCTAATTCAAGGTCACTGGTTCCAGGGAAGGGAGAGAGCCAGTGCCGTAAAACAAACACAACATTCATGCCTCACCGGGATTCGAACCCGGACCCTGTTCGAACGAATGATCAGAGGCCATCGCTTAGACCACTGCGCCACCGGTGCGGCAACCACAGATGGACAGCAATAATTTCGCACCAATAATTTCGTTTTTTCCTTAAAAGGAAGAAGGAATAGTTCCTGGGTTTTCTACTCATCATGTTGCTCCGTGGTTCCAGGTATGGTGCTTTCTCTATTTGCTGGCTCAGCCGTTCCTCTACTCAGTGACTGTTCCCTGTGTGCTTCGCCTCGTGTTGTATCTGCCACCGACTACAGCGCACGATTGTAATGTAACAGACTGCTTTGTGCCTCTGCCATGCTCCGTTTCTTTCTGTGATGCCTTGTACTGCATGTTTACTACAGACTGCCTTGCGTCGTTTGTTTCCGCTCCGAGATTTTGGCTGTTTTACTATGCCATGCATTTTCCTGTTCTCTTGTATTCTGGTCCTTGAGACACATTGAAGAAATGTTGAAACCGTCACGTTCTTTTTGGAATGTCTTTTCAACTACTGCGGTTCAAAGCTAGAAACGGAGAGATCTTTAAGATAATGACAGGAACGAATACAAGACTTTTTGAAAATAAATTACTTCTTCATCATCCTCCATTACCCTTTATACAAATATCTCAGAAACTATCCAGATTCGAACGATAAAGATGTAGCTCCTTCCGGTTCACACGATGCTAACGAATAGCTATTCTGAAACAGGAAATGTCCGGGGGTGGGGGTGGGGGAAGCTGAAATCGTGGAACATTTTTAAACATCTCAAAAACTATCGGGGTTCAAAAAATAAACATGGAGTTTGTAAGAACGGACACATTAACGATGTTAATTCATTTCAATGATAAACATTATGTGGGGTTTTTTTGACCAAAGAAAACATCGCAAGTTCCCAAAATGGCGACAGAGAATTCGTAAATATGTTTAATCCTTTTTTGGGGGGAAGGCGAGATGTATGACAAAAGACTTCAGGTTCTCACGCCTTAGAAAGGGCGAGGACTTGTTCTACGAACTGAAAGTATCGCCAAGGACGCTGTGACTTTCACAGATACATTGTTCATTTTCACTTGGCGCCTACAAGTCTGAAATGCAGACATACTCTTTTGTATAGTTATAACAATGTGTATTGTATTGCTACGGATGTACTACGACGATAGGATTGCTTTCTCGGAAGGAGGCACTCAATAATGTATAGCCTGGGGATAAGCGAGGAATGCGCAAGGTAGATTTAAAGGTCTAGGAGCCCGATTCCCGGAAAACGACTAGGGATGGGGCAGGTGAAGGGCGCGAGAGGTGACACGTGGCGCGAGAGGAGAGCAGCATGTTGAAGGTCAGCGCCGTCTCCCTTGAAGAAGGAGCAGCGTGAAGGGGGGGCGAAGAGGTCGCTCCGAGTGGACCTGTTCGAGCAGTCTGTCTTCGGAGAGCGAAGGTGATAATCCTCCGATAGAAAGGAACGCGTTTGCGTGGATGGTGTGGTGGGCTCTCGGAGTCCACGGGGAAAGAGCGGGCACCGACCTAGATGAAGTAGGTCGCCGCTACAGAAGGAATCTACCCGAGTCAGGGATACCGGTAGAGTAGCTGATGATATACTACTGAATTACGGACTTAGTACAGTCCACTGAAGCATCGATTAGAGAAGGATAGCTAGAAGACTAGTCCTGAAGCATCGATAAGATAGAGGTCTATCTAGTGTCAAGGAGACCCTAAGTTAGGACGCCAACGCAGGTTGAGATTTCTACAGAATTCGATCACCTTATCTTGCGCGTTCCACGATCTTTGCCAGGTCCAGTCATAACGAGGTCACTTTCAACAGCGAGTAATCCGCCGCCATCAAAATTCTAGTTGATGAAGAATAAGTGTTTCGTATATATGTGTTAACCAAGCGTTCTTTTCAAATTATGTCTGAAAGTGGATAAACTTCCGTATAACCAGCTGTTGTCGCTCTGCCTCCCCGATTCACAGATATATATATAGTAAAGTGGGGGAGGTTTCGTTTGTTCGCTCGAACAGAGTGAGAGAGAGAGAGAGAAGAGTGTTTCTGGGAAGAGTAAACGAACTCTCTGCTTGTTGTGAGAGCCCCCGCTGCGCGTGCCCCTCTGATACTTAAGTAGGAGGCGGCGCTAAGTCACGTGACGACACGTTCGCTCTTACAGAGTTTTCCCGGTTCATACGATTTACTAACAAATGGCTATTTCGGAATTTTGAATTTCCATGATGAGGGGGGGGTGAAATGATAGGCCTGTAACATTATTTTTTAAATATCTCAAAAACTATTGCGGTTCAAACGATGAAAATGGAGTTCTTTTCAGTTCACACGATTTGCTAACGAATGCCTATTTTGAAATTTTGAATTTCCATGGTGGGGGGCTGGTGAAATGGTCGGTCTTTCTGTATATATGCAAATTCTCAATATTATTTTTTAAATATCTCAAAAACTATTGCGGTTCAAACGATGAAAATGGAGTTCTTTTCAGTTCACACGATTTGCTAACGAATGCCTATTTTGAAATTTTGAATTTCCATGGTGGGGGGCTGGTGAAATGGTCGGTCTTTCTGTATATATGCAAATCCTCAATATTATTTTTTAAATATCTCAAAAACTATTGCGGTTCAAACGATGAAAATGGAGTTCTTTTCAGTTCACACGATTTGCTAACGAATGCCTATTTTGAAATTTTGAATTTCCATGGTGGGGGGCTGGTGAAATGGTCGGTCTTTCTGTATATATGCAAATTCTCAATATTATTTTTTAAATATCTCAAAAACTATTGCGGTTCAAACGATAGAAATGGAGTTCATTCCGGTTCATACGAGTTACTAACGAATGGCTATTTCGAAATTTTGAATTTCCATGGTGGGGGGCTGGTGAAATGGTCGGCCTCCTATAATTATATGCAAATTCTCAATATTATTTGTTAAATATCTCAAAAACTACTGTGGTTCAAACGATGAAAATGGAGTTCATTCCGGTTCATACAATTTATTAACGAATGGCTATGCTGAAATTTGAAATATCTATTTTTTGGGGGTACCATTTCACCAGCCCCCCCCCCCCCCCCCCACTTTGTTTTTTAAATAACTCAAAAACTACTGCGGTTCAAACGAAAAAAATTGAGTTCATTCCGGTTCATACGTGGTACAAACGAATGGTGCAAAAAAAATTTAAAAATTCCATGGTGGGGGGCTATCGTTTCACCAGCCCCCCCCCCCCACTTTGTTTTTTAAATATCTCCAAAACTTTTGCGGTTCAAACGAAAAAAACGAGTTCATTCCGGTTCATACGTGGTACAAACGAATGGTGTCTGAAAAATTAAATAATTCCGTGGTGGGGGGGCTGGTGAAATGCACCTGTTTTCCTTGGTGCGCGGATGTTTATGACAATGAGTGTATACCATATTTTATATATCCCTACATATTTTCCTAATTTTTAATAAATATTGTTTGTAAATATTTTGAAATTTTAAATACATGTAAATCCTAGCCCTACTCATAACTGTATGTCTTGAGCGGGAATCGACCCGCATCTGTCCGATCATTAGATAGATGTTATCTAGGTAAACTTTTGTATTATTCCGTAACTCAGCAAAGTGTAATCCATATACACTATCTACCAACAAGAAATTGGACACCCCTGCAATCGACGATATCTGCGGTCCTGATACACGTCACGGCCGCCGCCGTTAAATATCGTGTGAGAAACAACAACGCAACCAGTCGCATGCAATATGCCACGCAGTTCGGAGCTCTCTGATTTCGAGAAAGGTGTAATCGTCGGGTATCACAGAAATGGCCGATCCATACGTGACATATCCAGCGAGTTGAAGTGCTCAAAATCGACAGTGGCCTACGTGATTGGCAAGTGGAAGATGAGAGGTGACTGTCGGAATGTGCCCCGACCCGGCAGACCCACAAAACTGGGAGTTAGAGACCGACGGGTGCTGGCCAGAGAAATTCGGAAGAACATCGCCAAATCGATGGGCCACATCCGCGAGGAGTTTCAACAGGCATCCGGGAGTGTTCTTTCGATGAATACTACCCGTAAGGAAGCCCATCTGCTCGGTCATCATGGACGTGCTGCCGCCCACAAGCCTTTGATCAACAAGTCCAATAGCGCTGCTCAGCTAACGTGGTGCAAAGAACGTCGCCAGTGGACCGTTGAACAGTGGAAACAGGTTCTCTGGAGCGACGAATCAAGGTTCATCCTCTACCGTTCGGATGGCAAGGTCTGGGTTTGGCGTCTGCCTGGAGAACGCCTCCTGCCGGAATGTATTGTGCCAACTGTGAAGTTCGGCGGCAGTGGAATTATGCTATGGTGGTGTTTCTCCTGGTATGGCACGGGACCCTTGGTCGCAATGCCTGGTAGACTCAACGCCGATACCTACTGCACCATTTTGGATGACCATGCGCTTCCTACGTTGTGGCAGTTTTACGGGGTGGACCCATGTTACTTTCAGGATGACAATGCCACTTGTCATGTTGCGAGGCCCACCATGGCTTGGTATGGTGACAATGGGGTTAATCGAATGGACTGGCCTGCGCAGAGCCCGGACCTTAACCCTATCGAGCACCTATGGGATGAGTTGGAGCGTCGACTTAAGGGGTGCCCCCACCGTCCGAAATCGGTGAAGGAACTGACCTGTCTTCTCCAAGCCGAGTGGAAGAAAATACCGCTAGCCGTCGTACAACGCCTGGTTGAGAGTTCAAACTCCGGAGGGTCGCAGCTATAATCGCCGCTCGTGGAGGCTCCACCAACTATTGAATGTGAATAAACTTCGTTTTCCTTTGCTATCACAGGTGTCCAATTACTTGTTGGTAGATAGTGTATTTTCTAGCACCGTCTGACAAAAGACCAGATACGAGGGAACGATTCTCGTTCTCGATGAATGTATTTCGCAATTCTTCTACTGAGCCTTTTGGATGGGTAACACATACTGGTGACATTTCTAGAAATAGTAAACAAGCGCACTTGTACAAAGATATGCTGTGAACATAAGTTACATTAGCCGATACATTACCTATTATGACATTCTGGGTAAAAAACCCATACTATTCAAAAAACGTTTACTTACATTTTTCTACTATTCCCAATAAGCTTTAAAAACAACATTAATATAAGGCAATTTTTGGGAGTTACCAAAAAATCAGTTTTATAGTTGAGAAGAGAGTTATAATGTTGTGAATCTTCTAGAAAACCGATTTAAGACAGAATGCCAATATGTTACTTAAAGCTGTAATCTTAAGATAAGTTGACTGATGATTTAGAAAATAAGATGCACTTTATCTCTCCCTCCCCCGTCCCCCCTGCGAGTTCGTTTCCGGTCGAAGTTCAGCTGGAGTTATCACAGACACTTTCCATGATCTGCCCCCCTGTCGTGTCACTGATGAAAATCAGAATTAATTTCACGATGAACAATTCTCTCACAGGTTTATCTTCCTCTCGTTGGTAAATCCTCTGTGGGTGGCAAAGGTCAGAGGTTAGCCTCAAGTGTTTCTTTCCGATTAAGCACCGCAGTATAACGCCCTAAGCCAAAGTTCTGCGCAAGCGTGTACTAATTGTTTTAGAGATAAGGAGTAACGAGCAATTAGGGCTTGCAAGAAGGTGTGGTACGTTCAAGTTGCCCCATTAAATTAACCCCTGGATTTAAAAAAAAAAAAAAAAGTGGGAGGAAAATCATTCACCTCTCCCAGTGAACGCAATCTACATTGGCTACCACGAACGAAGCATGTCAACAGCAGCTCTTTCGAGCACGTCGGTCAGCCTACAGGGGAAAAAAGGAAACTGCCTTTGGCGATTGAGTAAATATTGATAGTCTGCTTTATCCCCAGCAGTTGCTAGTTTTGCGAGATTAAGGGAAAAGATCTCTCAATGTTAAACTCCGTATTTTCTAATTCAACCGCGAACTGCATGTCATCAAAATGCAGTTTGACAAATGCTTAAAAACACAGGTAGTCTTCGTTTAACACAATTACAAGTAATTTCACAGTCCTAACCTTCCAACGGAGTTTTAACTATACTCCCAGTCAACTTCAGAATTTACTGTTATGGAATTTACGGAACACCTACCTCCGCTATGAAAAGTAGTTCCTAGCGTTTCGAGCGAAAAGCCACGGAGTTATTGCTCGGAATCATCATTTTTGTTTGATAAGCAATTTATCAAGCAAAACTACTATTGAAGACAAATTTTCAAAATAGCAGAACCTTTTAGAAATAGATTTGACATAAGAAGTTACTTAGTCAACAGCAAAGCACATTTGTCCGTTGACTGTCTAACTGAGGAATGTAATTTTGAGAGGAAGGGCAAGGGATATAAGGGATTCGCAACGCTGAGACAGCAAACTGAAAATCGAGGTATGTGAGGGGGTGTGCGTTGTTGGAAATATAGCCTCTCAGCGCTAGGACGCCGATTGTCAAAGGTTTTTCAGGTGCTACTTATGATGCCGTAACTCCGTACGTAAGCACTGGAAGGATGCATTGATCAAACACTTTTCTTTTAAGACATAATGGCAAGAGTAATATGCCATTATGTCTTAAAAGAAAAGTGTTTGATCAATGCATCCTTCCAGTGCTTACGTATGGTGCAGAGACGTGGACCTTAACTAAAAGAGACATACAAAGGCTGCAGACAACTCAAAGCAGCATGGAGAGGTGCATGCTTGGTGTAACCAGAAGGGATAAGAAGAGGAACTCGTGGATCCGAAAAATGACAAGAGTGGAAGACATCATGATCAGAGTTAAATCCCTGAAATGGCAATGGGCTGGACATACTGCCAGAAGGACAGACCATCGATGGACAGCCGAAATTTTAGATAGGATTCCAAGGGACAGGAAAAGACCCAGAAGAAGACCACATGGAAGATGGGTGGATGACATTCGAAAGTATGCAGGAGTGACATGGAGGAGACTGGCATAAGACAGACCGTTGTGGAGGAAACTTGGGGAGACCTTCGTCCAGCAGTGGATTGATAATGGTTAACAATGATGATGATGAACTCCGTAGCAAAAGCAGTTGCCGTTCATCCCTCGAAAGGCGAAATGTACCTGGACCGTCGCATCCGGTACTCTGAATCTTTCATCGACGCTAACGCTCGAAAGGAAACTTATTATTATTACGTCATATGCGCTCTTGTCGTTGCTTGTGTGTGGTTATTTTACGAGTGGTGTCGTTAGCAAGTTTTATTTATCAATAGAGCTGCTGCTATGAAAAAGAAAGCGATTTTTTTATGACATATAGTGTTCCTATTTTTAAGACTCTTATGCTGCACCTTTTGAATCGACTAATGTGTACGTGTGTTTCTTGTTGTTATTTGAGTATTTCTCGCAGCAATGTAATTATTAAATCACTTAGCCGACTATATCACCAGCACTTTCCTAAGAGAGGAAGGGATAATTGGTCTGCGAGAGGGTGGATGGTCGACTCCTCCGTATTACGCGGCATTTCTTCCGTGACAAAGCAACAGCGCATCAATCCTGACAAGAGTTTTTGACAGAAAGCATCGCGCGGAACTGCAGTACGCAGGACTATGACACCACGGGAAGGCAGTTTGATCCAGTCACAAGCTTTCGCTGGTTCAAACGGCTTTCTCGTGTTGTGGATAGAGGGAAGGGACCATCGAAAGAGAGGTAAATGGTTAACAAGTTCGTTTTAACTTTCTTTCCTGTTGTTAACATGTTCATATTAACTTCATAAATATTGCGTGGTTGAGTTGCTAAGACTTGTATGGTTGATGATGATAGTAATTAACACGTAATAAGCAAATGCTAATAATTGTGTGCAAATAATTCTTGCTATCCGTAAATATGTCTAAGAAACTTTTGTTGTTATCTTCACTTAATTCCCTGCAAAGGTTGTCCGTTAGCTGTGCTATGTTTCCTAACTCTTCCGCTAAAAACTCCAATTCCTTTTTTCATCTGTCCTGCTTCCCTTCATCTCCCGCGCTGTCCAGAAATCTCCTCACCTGCCGGTCCACCTAAGACCTCCCCAGCCGACCCTGGGGCAATTCCCTCCTCCTGCTATGCGATCGCTCGCTCTCGAAGACCAGAGACCGCTCTCATCCCGCCTCCTCTCCCCTCGTGACCCTAAAATGCCCTTAAGCATATCCGAAAGTTCCCCATGAGAAACAAACATACCGCCCTTGCTAAATCTAAAGCCTCAAAGCAAAATGTGAGGGGATAGTCATGTAGTCCGCAGCATTGAAATACAAACCTGTAAAGCATCAAAAGAGGCTCGATAGAGTTAATCTCCATTCAACAAAGAATGTGCAGATACTAAGCTCAGACACATTGGCGTCTTAGCAAATTAACCGTGCATCCGGTGTCTAATGGGGAACTGACTGAGAAATTTCTCTCACGCTTTCTGGAAACAAAGGAAGTGGAGCACGAGATGGAATAAAAGTTGCAAAATTGAGATTTTATATGAAATCCTACAACCTAGTATAAAATTTCTGTAACAAAATATTGATTAAAGTTGTCCCATCACAAGACATACCGTATATCGAAGACTGGCGAAGGCGGTATTATGCCTCACCGTATTGCGTCGCTTTTCCCTATCCAAAGATCATCGTCGCCGGCATCTCGAGTGCATCTCGTGATCTTCAGCGACAAATCTCGGTTTTGTTTGGGTCCAATGGTCTCCGGGCCCCCAGTGAGGCATGGATGTAGTACTCTACATGCGCGAGTATGTACAGCAAACCAATACAATAGTTATCAGGGCCGGCTAGACCATAGGGGCAACCTGGGCGGTCACCCCGGGCCCCGCGCCTTGAAGGGGTCCCGTAGTTTAGAAAATAAAAACAAAATCATTTTTGCTGGAATTCTTTACATTTATTGTAATTCTTTTTAAGTTTTGGGGAGCTAGGCCTAAAATACATTTTTGTATCTTTTTTTTCTTTAGTTTCCAATCTTTCCCCTCTCCACACTTTTTTATATCTTAAATGTTTTTCCACATTCATGAAATAGAAAGTTAAATTTCATCACATTTTAAGACTCCCTACTATTGCTCAACAATTTGGGTGTAAACCAGATACTGAAATTTAACAAAATAAGAAGAACAATATCGAAGTTGTTTTGGGGCTATGGGGGCAATTTTTTAGTGACTTTAAAAACAGTATTGGAAATTTAAAAAAAAAAGCAATTTTCACGCATGAACGCGTATAAAAGGTACGAAAAGTCACTAATTTGTCAGTTATTGCTCTTTGCGTAAAAAATAAAACACTAAAACGTGTACCAGGATATAATCGGATTTATTTAAGAGGGATCCTTATAATTTGCTACGCAAAAATGTTTGCTATGGAAAAATATTCGTTACGCAGATCAGTTAAAGTTATCTTTCTATCATTTGGTGAGAAAGTTTTTATAAAAATCACAACACAACCTAAACCCCTTCTCCCCGGAAAGAAAATCGTAGATTTTAGCACTTGTTGCTTTCTCTCCTCTGTCTTCCTTACTGTGTGTGTGTGTGTCTGTCTGTTTGTCTTTCTCTGCCCCTTTCTCTCTGTGCCCGTCTGTCTCTGCCTCTTCCTCTGTCTTTTTCTCTCTGTCCTTCCCTCAGTGTGCCTCTGGCTCTGCCTCTTTCTCTGTCTGCCTTTCTGTCTCTGCCCCTTTCTCTCTCTATCTGTGTGTGTGTGCGTGCGTACGTGCGCGCGTGTGTATGTGTCTTTCTCTCTGTTTTTTTCTTTCTCCGTCTCTTCTTCTCTGTCTCTCTGTCTCTCTGAACTTTCAGTCCATTTTATGGCCTTTTTCTTGAGCTCACAGTAATTTGAGATAGTTATTTTTCTTTATTGTAATTTTCATGTGTTTTCATTTCTCACGTAACGATTTTATTAAACTATGAGATTTATTTTCGAGCGGCCGCAGTGAAATTTTGCCCCGGGCCCCGCAAAAGTTCCATCCGGTTCTGATAGTTATAGTACAGGATTGTATGAAAGAATGCCCACGGAAAAAACGCCCACGGAAAAATCGCCCACGGAAAAAACGCCCACGGAAAAAACGCCCACTTTTCGAAAGTAGGAAAAAACGCCCACGGAAAAATTGCCCACAGACAAAATGCTCACGGGAAAAATATGTGATCGACTGATAAGTTTTTATGTCTGTTATAAACGGTGTTCGGACAACTAGTGACAGACTGCTGGCCAAAAAATCGTTAGGGGTCATATAAAAATTGCGGTTTTCTTGGCCACCTCACCTACATAACGCGAATATGGGAATGACGGAATGAAAACTTTTAGAAGGGCCTAAACGTTAGTACTAATATTATTTTCTGCCTAAGTAATACCGCAATATTAATAATTTGATGTGTAAAATATTTTCTGCAAACCTTACAAATATGAGAGGAAAGTTCGGATTGCACTGATTGACTGTAGAGGTTGTATGGTGTTGGCCTGAAAGCCGTGGTAGTCTTATGCAACATTTATTTAAAAACATACTAATGATTCACCGTTGTCTTCAAGCCAACTGCTATACGATATTTTTCTAGAAACTGCAAATAAAAAATTCTCTGCGAGTATGTGCAAACCCAGGGAATTTGTCTGGGGAGGGGGGGTGCTTAAAATCTAAAATATGTAATATAAAGAATTTCTGGTCCGATCGGGAGATTTCCAGTGTTTACAAGCTACAACACGTCGAATTATCTGAGGGTATCTGCTGCCTCAGAAACTAGTCGGGGGGGGGGTAATACCAAAATCGTAAAATATGAAGAATATCTCTTCCGATCTGGAGATCTTCAGTATTTAGAAACTGCAACTCGACAAATTTTCTTAGCGCATGTCACTCTCTGGAAACCTGTCGGCGAAGAGGGGGGGGGGGGGGTAATACCAAAAGTGTAAGATATGAACAATTTCTCGTCCGATCGGGAGATTCTCGGCAATTAGCAGCTACAACTCGACACATTATCTGAAGGCATGTGAATGATGAAAATCTCCGGGTCGGAAGAGAAATTCTTCATATTCTACACTTTTTGGTATTACCCCCCTCCCCCCGACAGGTTTGCTCAGTAGGTTCATGCCCGGAGATAATGTCTCCAGTTGTAGTTTGTAAATGCTGAAAATCGCCCGATCGGACAAGAAATTCTATATAATTCACAATTATCATATAACCCCCACCCCACCCCCAGGTTTGCTGAGTAGAGCACGTACCCTCAAATAATCTGTCCAACTGTAGCTTGTAAATGCTGAAAATCTCCCGATGGGACGATACATTTTCAAATCTTAGAGTTTTGATATCCCCCCCCCCCCCGGACAGGTTCCCTGAGTCAGCACATGCGCTCAGATATTTTGCAGACTTGTAGTTTGAAAACCCTTAAATCTTTTGCTGAGATGTAGATCATAAACATTTCTTATAAAGAATTACATTAATTATCGCAATTAAGAAAAGACGAAATTACGGAAACTTTATATGACTCTGATTACCAACCTCTGGGGGGTCGTGGGCACGAAGCGGTCGAAAACGTTATTTTTATGAGGCCCCTTAAAATTTTTGTGGCCAGTTCTCCTACACCCGTCATGTAGAAATTAACTGTTTTAGTTGTCCTTTGGAAAACTCCCAGGAAGCTATGAGTGCGTATTTTTTTCTTTACACTGGGAAGAAAAGAAGTATGCCTGTAACTTGAGATTATACTACTCACGGGGAAGATACACCCTGACCGGTGGCCAACCGATAAAATTTAAATGAAATATATCCCTTGTTATTTGGGGTGCGGTCGCTAGCAAACGTTCCAGCTGCAGCTGCAAGGCACCACTTTGACGAAAGACAGATGCTCCCCCTCCCCCTTCGGCTCGCCGTACACAAAAGAGGATTTCCAAAAGAGACAAGAGTGCAAAGAAAGCACATTACACAAAGTTATATCTGTACATTGCGCCTTTTACGAAAATCGCTTTTACAATTAAATGCTATACTTTACAAGTATTTATAAATAAAATAATCTGACTTTTAATGATTTCCCTTTTAATTGATATAGTTAAATAACAAACATGCATAGTTTTATAAAAATTAAGACCTTACTTTAAAAAATAAGAATAGTCACAAATTTTTTACAGTAAAGCCGAACTGGATTTTTTTAAGAAAGTAGCTACTCTACAGTAGGAAGTTGAAAGTTAACAATCTTATTTGGTTCTTCACTAGGCCACCCGCGGCCCTTAAGTCATAAGTCCTAGGCCTTGGCCTATTTAACAGTTTTTATTCTAACGATGTTATATTCATAACGTTTACGTAACACATCAAATTATTAATATTGCGGTATTACTCAGGCAAAAAAGCAAAAAATAATATTAGGACTAACGTTTAGGCCCTTCTAAAAGTTTCGTTCCGCCATTCCCATATTCGTAAATTTACATAACAAGTATTGTCAATAATCAAACAGAAGTCATCGCTCTTTCCACGTTTATAAGTGAGTCACGGAAAAATTCTCAGTGGCCGCCACCAGGAATCGAACTCAGGGTCTTCCAGTTACGCGCCGGATATGCTTCCACTGCACCACAGCTATTCCTATTCCACGTCAAATGTCTGTATTAATTGTCAATAATATTGCGCTTCTACTTATGCACCATACATTCAATCCATACATTAATTAATAGGCCGTAGGCCTAAGCCCTATTCAACACTTTTTTCTTCGCCTGTGAATTAATTAAGTAAAAGAAAAATATTGCAAACTTGACATGTTATGTAAATATTTAGTACCTACGTAAAAGTGCAGCGTTATTAAAAAATCCCACCTTAGGGTCCTTTTCCGAACATACATGAATTATGCTGTAATTCTCGCTTGGCTTACATAGAACGTTTTCTCGAAATTTGTTTGGAGTTCCTAATTCAATTCTCAATGTAGGCCAAAAATCAATAATACTTACACCCCCTCCCTTGAACTTTTGTATCCAATTCTCCTACACCCATTTTCGTTATGTAGGTGAGGTGGCCAAGAAACCGCAATTTTTATATGACCCCTAACGGTTTTTTTGGCCAGCAATGTGTGACCAGTTGTCCGAACACCGTTTATAACAGACATATAAACTTATCAGTCGATCACATATTTTTTCCCGTGAGCATTTTGCCTGTGGGCGATTTTTCCGTGGGCGTTTTTTCCTACTTTCGCGAAGTGGGCGTTTTTTCCGTGGGCGTTTTTTCCGTGGGCGATTTTTCCGTGGGCGTTTTTTCCGTGGGCATTCTTTCCTCATACCATAGTACAGCGGCATTCAGAGCGAATGGCCGGGAGTCATTTTGGGGAGAAATCAATTACGACAGCCGAACTTCATCAATACTTTTTTTTTTTTTTTTTTTTTTTTTTGATATGAGGTTTAACGACCACCGTGAGCAACTCAATGGGCTATAAGCAGTCGCCCGTCCTTAATTTAGGGTCACTGGTTCCAGGGAAGGGAGAGAGCCAGTGCCGTAAGACAAACACAACATCCATGCCTCACCGGGATTCGAACCCGGACCCCTTTCGAACGAATGATCAGAGGCCATCGCCTTAGACCACTGCGCCACCGGGGCGGCCATCAGTACTTTCCACAGGCAGTTTGTTTGTTTGGGGGGTTGACGACCACCATGAGCAACTCGGTGGGCAATAAGCAATCTCCCGTCTCTAATTTGGGGCCATTGGTTCCAGGGAGGGGAGAGAAACAGTGCCATAAAACAAACACCACATCCATGCCTCACCGGAATTCGAACCCGGACCAATCTCAGACGATCGAATGATTAGAAGCCAGTGCTTAGACCACTACGTCACCGGGGCAGCACAGACAGTTTGACAACTCGACGGTGCGTGAAATGCTGTTGCTGGGGTTCGGACATTTGGGCACCCGGACATTTGGGCACATTCATTTTTAAAGCAATGAAATAGCGCTGCGTTAAAAATTATAGTGTTCCTATATTTCTCCCTACTTGAGCAAGTGGTGTGCACAAAATTTTTTTCACTTATATCTCATAATCATTAAGAAAGTGAGACATATTTACGACGGGGCGGACATTTGGGTGCCTGACATTTGGGCACCCAGACATTTGCGCACCCGGACATTTGAGCACAAATGTTTAAGGGGCCGAATAACAATTGCCGTTTCTTGGCCCAATAGTAAGAGTTTGACCGAGAAAATGTTCGCCGTAAGTTACTTAGGCACTAAATATTTACGGGCATGTATCTACTCAGCAAAACTGTCGGGGGGAGGGGGGAGTTAATACTGAAAGTGTAAAATATGAAAATTTTCTCGTCCGATCGGGAGATTTTCAGCATTTACAAACTACAACTGGAAACATTATCTCAGGGCATGAACCTACTAAGCAAACTTGTCGGGGGGGGGGGGGGGGGGGGGGGTACTGCCAAAAGTGCAAAGTATGAAGATTTTCTCTTCCGACCGGGGGATTTTCATCATTTACAAACTACAACTCGAGAAAATTTTCATATTTTACTCATATTTTACTATATACTCATATTTTACTATATTTTAGAAAATTTTCATAGTGCTTACTCAGTAAACCCAATGGGGGGTGGGGGTCAATACCAAAAGTGCAAAATATGAAGAATTTCTCTTCCGACCGGGAGATTTTCATCATTTACAAACTACACTCGAGACATTAACTCAGGGCATGTGCTTACTCAGTAAACCCAATTTGTGGCAATACCGAAAGTGTAAAATATGAAAATTTTCTCGTTCAATCGGGAGATTTTCAGCACTACAACTCGACACATTATTTGAAGGCATCTGCTTACTCAGCAAACCTGTCGGGGGGGGGTGCCAAAAGTGTAAAATATGAAGAATTTCTCTTCCTACCCGTAGATTTTCATCATTCATATGCCTTCAGATAATGTGTCGAGTTGTAGCTTGTAAATGCCAAAAATCTCCCGATCGGACGAGGAATTTTTCATATTTTACACTTTTGGTATCCCCCCCCTCCCCCATCGCCGACAGGTTTCCAGAGAGTGCACATGCGCTGAGAAAATTTGTCGAGTTGCAGCTCGTAAATGCTGAAGATCTCCCGATCGGAAGAGAAATGAGAAATTCTTGATATTTTACGCTTTTGGTATCCCCCCACACACACACACACTAGTTTCCTGAGGCAGCAGACGCCCTCGGGCAGTTCGATGACTTGTAGCTTGTAATGGGTGAAAATCTCCCGATCGGACCAGAAATTTATTATATTTCATATTTAAGGTCTTAAGAACCCCCCCCCCCCCCGACAAGTTTCCTGGGTTTGCTCATACTCGCAGAGAATTTGTTTAGTTATAGTTTATAGAAAACTATCGTAAATAAGAAAATACGAAATTACGGACATTTTATGTGTGCTGAGGGGGGGGGGGGCTAAGAAAAATCCTTACCTCCTTCAAGGCTGTCAAACATTTAAAAAAAGGTTTCGTCTATTTTAGTGTTTTAAATTTATCAAAAATTTGGCTATATTACGGGGGGCTCTCCCCCATGGACACCCTTGGTGCTATGTAATCATGAATATGATGTAATCCATATTCATGATTATGAGCTATGCAATCCCGATCCAGGACGACGAAATTGTCAAGTTTTCGGATATTATGCTTCTCATATTTACACCCAAAAAAACGTATTGTCATCTTCAAAATTTGTGCATTGTAATATTTTTTTTAATTCAATTATAATTGTCGTTTGTCTTACCGGAAACGTTTTCTCCATTCAATTCCCCTCACAGCGAAAAAAAAACGGCAATTTTTGTAAGGCCCCTCAAGATTTGTGCCCAAATGTCCGGGTGCCCAAATGTCCGGTGCCAAATGCCCAAATGTCCTAAACTCATCGCAGACAATGGCTGCTCTGCAAGATCAGGTTCAGGAAGCATGGTGAGAAGTGCCGCAGGAGGCCATCAGATATCTCAATGTCACAACGCACTGCTGAATGTATTGCCAGTAGAAGTGTTTTTATCTCTTACCGATGTACCTCAATTATCAGGTTATGAAATTGTCCATTAGTTTTGAAAATTTAATCATGCCTTTCTTGTTTCCAATACTGTTCCACCCGTGAACATGATGAATTTTCTACCGCTTCTGCGTGTTGCAATTTCAGTGTCGAGTATGTGTGAATAACCGTCGCTCTTGGTTTGAAAGACCTGACTTACATTGCTCCGTCCTGTAAGATTAACCCCGTGTCTTATTGGAATATTCCTCGAAGCGGTTGTAGTCAGCAGCAGTTTGAAACATTCCAGATGAATAAATGTTTAAGCAGCGCTGAAATCCCACAATCTTGTAGAACGTTGAGAATACTTGGGCTACTTGTGTGTACAAGTCTGCACATTCCTCTGACGCATTAAATATTTTGTTTAATGTCAGTTAAGTTGAGGTCCCTCTCTGCTACTATCAGAAGACCACGCTTATTTTCATTAGGGGGGCGAGGCTTAACGACGACCACCGTGAGCAACTCTTAGAGCTGTAAGCATTCGCTCGTCCGGAATTTAGGGTTGGGTTTCCTGGGAAGGAAAAGATAACCAATGCCGTACGAGAAACAACCGCCCCATGCTTCTATTGGGACTCGAACCAGGGCAGAGGACAGTATGCTTGAATAGCCAGAAACTTACGCTTCTGACCATTCTGTCACCGGGGTGCCTAGACCAGGGTTTAAGTTATTTTGTTCTCCTTCCTCAATCATTTCTATTATAATTCTGAGACTTGAGTGACAGAATCGAATTAAGATTAGGACGTTAAGTGCAGTCAGTGTTTAGGAAGTTGAATCTCTTTGCAGCAGCACAACTTGTCTTGATACCCTGCCAATAGATTTTAACTATTAATTTTAAAGCATTAACGTGATCTTAGAAGTAAACTCAAAGAGTTAGATGGTTCATTTAAGTGTTTAAACAGAAATTGTTTTTATTAGAAATCTAATAATATTAAGTAGGATTTTCTCATTAACGTAATTAATTTCGTCTTTCCTCATAGTATTGAATACTGAAACATATTTCAGACTCGTATGAAAAGTTGCTTGTAATGTTTCATTACAGTTACTTTTGTTGCTTTGGCAGTGTTGATATTTACTATGATATTTAATTATATTATTATTATTATTATTGGACACACTGAACACATCCCAAACGTAAAAACATCAATCACAAAGGCACCCAATTACTAAAATAATATGAATATGAACAACATTCGAAAGTCAGCCTTCTGTATCCTATCCGAACACATATTTGGAATGCCTGAAATTTGTGAAGATTTATTACTTATATCTTCCCAATGCAATGTGTCAAATAATTAAACGTTAGTCAGGACTTGAGTTATATTATTTTCACGTTGTTAATCCTAACTCCATTTCAAACTAGCACGTTTTCTATTAAACACAGAAAAGGAGGAAATTACCAATTCTTGCAGAAGAAGAGCATTGAGTGAGTGCTGCCCACCTGACACCTGTCTGTGGTTGTTGATATTCGCATGCAGGCGTTTAAACTTGAAAACATCTGGCACGTGACTTGAGCCTTGCTGAACGTGATGTCGTTACAATCAGCCGTGTCTCATCAAGTCGGCTTCCGTCTTGGAAACCTGGGCCATATTTTGCAGAGCTTCGAAGAGCGCACGTGTGCAAGGGGAGGAGAAGGTCACTAGACAATGAATGACAATAGCAGGAGGTGTAGCCTCCTGATCATCTGGGTGGCTGTGTACTGTTTCAAAAAAGCTGTTCTCTCTCTCTCTCTCTCTCTTTGTATTTGCGTAGGTGTTATCACGAAGAACACGAATGATATTTCCACCGAAAATCTGTAAATAAAACTTCGGGCCGAGTTATGGTAACAGAAAAGATTATAGTACTTTTAATATGCAGAACCGAAAAATATTTAAAATTTAATTTAAACTTAAAAGAGTCGGAATTGTTTTAGAGTATACTTAACTGAAGGCCGCTTATGATGATGGCATAATTTAGAACCATTTTCAAATTAGGCTGCGACATTTACATTAAAAGTTATCGTTTTTTGAATGTTTTTTCAGCTTTTTTCTTTAATTTGTATTGATTATTTTGAAGAACAGTGTTTGAAAGTTAGGAGCATTAAAGTATGTGCATGTACCATATTTTTATTCATGAGAAGCAGCTTGCCAACCGCGGTTGTTCTGTTTCTTATAAACCTCGCAGCTGACAAATTCGCGGTTCGTAAACTCTGAGTTTTTATGAGGCAAATATAAATCAATATCGTTTTTTCACCTACACAACAATAGAGAAAAGAAAAACACCACATTTAGATGTTATTCTTTATAGATAGTTCCTGAATGGATTTCTGTAATCATTCACATCTTCAGTGCAGTTAATGTTTTGACATAAAAATTAATATTTCAGTGTGTCAGACTTGTGTAAATTTTAAAAGCACAAAAATTGTTTAATTAGATTTCATTTGTTGAATTACAGATTAACGGCAGATCGCATATGTTGTTATTCCTTTAGCACTTACAGTTTGTTAAAAGCAAGCGCTTCTGCGAGAAGTAGGTTTTCTTATTTCGTTTGGAATCGGTATATAATAAAAAAAGGGAGCCGATTGTTCTCACACCCCTTAAAACTCAGGCCTTTCGGCTTAAATTTAGAGGTAAAAGGAGGGGCGTATTTAGAGGGGGCCAAAGAGGCCTTGCCCCCCCCCCGAAATCTGTTTCATTTTTTATGTTATCTGTCAAAATAAAGTTAAATAATCAAACTGTGCTTTCCAATATAATTTTTATATATGTATGTTAAATAAAAATTTGTGTTATGAGAAAAGTTTCTGATTTCAAATTTTTGGAACAACAACAATAATGGAAAATTTAGTGAAATTGGGTTTTGATTTGAACGATATGAGAGGGCAGGGGTATGATAGGGTTGGAGCAATGCGATGACAGTTTCGTGGAGTGCAGGCCTGTATTAGAAAAACATATCCCAAAGCAATATATACTCATTGCATGTCCAATTCGTTGAACTTATGTTTGTCGGATGCTAGCAAAATGCCTAGCATAAAGAACTGTATGGGAGTTATATCAGAAACAATGTTCGTTTTTCCACGCTTCTGCTAAACGTACCAGTGTTTAGAAAGAAAGTATACAGCGACTGCTACCTGATTGCAAGAAAGTTAAGATGAAAACTCTGTGTGAAACTCGATGGATCCAAAGGCATGATGCCGTTCTTATGTTTAAAGAATTTCTGCATCCTATTATATCATCCGTAGAAGCGATTGAGCAAGAAGAGTCAGCAGAATTATCTGTCAAGGCACACACTTTGCTCAACTCTATATGTTAGTTTTCATTTCTAGTGGCAACTTTTGTCCTTAGTAAAATATTGTCCATCACATACAACCTATCTGAAAACTTCCAAAACAAGCAAATCGACTTAGTCGATGAATTAGAAAAAATATCAGAAGTTACAACACTGCTAAACAGCATGAGAACTGAAGCAGAAAAATCCTTCAGCTTAATTTATGATGCTGTAAAAACATTGGCTGTAGGCCTCAAAGTAGCAGAAGTTCCACGTAGATGCAGTATACAAAAAAATAGATGCAATGTCCCATATTCAACTCCAGAAGAATATTTCCGCAGAAGTATATTTATACCCTTTGTGGATGATATAATTGAATCATTAAATGAAAGGTTTCAATCACGAAAAGAAACACTAACTTCATTGCAAAACATTCTACCAGTTTTTGCTGTGAAGAATGATTATTCCCAAATATTATCGGCAGTGAAAATGTATGAATCTGATTTAGGATATCCTGATGTAACAGAAAGCGAGTATCAATTATGGTGTCAAAAATGGGAAAGGGAAAAAGCAGACGTGAGCCCCAAAAACGCAGTTGAAAGTTTGGCATCATATAATAAGAATTTATTTCCCAACATTTATATTTTGCTTCACATCTTGGCAATTCTTCCTGTAACCACAGCATCAGTGGAAAGAAGCTTTTCCAGTCTTCGTCGATTGAAATCTTATTTGAGAAACAGTACATCAGAGTCAAGACTGAATGGGCTAGGTTTATTATCTATTCATAGAAACATTCAAGTTGAAGATGAAGAAGTCGTTGACAAATTCGGAAATGTGCCAAGAAGAATAAATCTCAGTTTTTAAAAATTAGGTAAGTACAATCAATTTCATTATTTCTCAAGGAGAAATTTTGTTTCTGTCACTCTTTTTTTTAATACGTACTCATCAGCTTAAATTTAGGTATACATATATGTATGTTATATACCTAAAACAAACTAAAAAGAAATACCTTTTTTTTTTATTATTAACATGTCTTTTTTTCTTTCTTTATTAACTTCTATTTTATCCTGGTGAATTTCAGAAACTTCCAATTTTTCGCCCCCCCCCCAAAAAAAAAAATTTCTGCGTACGCCCCAGGGTAAAACAAATTGTTTTTCGGGATTTGTTTCCAATTATTTTCGTACAAAGTGTTTTTCTTTTATTTGAATGTTTCCACATGAGAATGAAATATAACCTATGAAAGAATGGTACATCACACACTACATTCATTCAGTTTAAACCTCAGCTTGAACTTAGTGTGTTTATAGCTTTCTCATTTAATAGCATTTTCTGTGTGACGGGAAATAATTTTTTACGAATGTTCGGAAATTGGTGTCCTCTTTCTTATTTGGAACGGCATGAAAATAGCAGTAAAAGAAACATAGTTTGAGCTCAAAATAGGATTTTTGCTGTTAAATGCATCTACAAGAGAAACCTTTCTGCCTGTGGTTGTGCTAAGCTTTCATTTCTGAGCTGCGTAACCGCTTTAAATCACACTCATCTAGAGTGAAAATCTTAATTATAAAATGCCCTTTTTAATTGCTGTTTTCCTACACATGGATAGTAATTCTTGCTTAAAATAATTGTTTATACACACATGTTGTAAAAGTGACAGAGCGGCCAGGAGCTATGAACCCTTCTCTGTATCCCCGCCTAGCATGGGGTATTCTTAGTTCAGGAGAAGCCTAAATTTCAAAATCCAAATGCTGAGTACATGTGCATAACATTTTTAAACCATGAGGAGCAAAAACTGGTTCTCCTAAAATATAGAAGGCGAGAATAAATGTTATGTAAACCAGTCCAGTGCGTGATCATTGTTTATGCCCTTAAAGACAGTTAATGATTGATTTAACAAAAGCATGAGAAAACCGGGAAAGTTTTATGAAAACGCAGGACAAAGTGCTATTAACTAAAATTATTTAAATGTATATTGCCCATTCAGCTTCAACGCTTTGTGTATTGATATGATCCTTGGAAACGATATCTAAATAAATCTGTCGGTACTTTGAGCATTTTTCACCTTTTGAACGTTCAGGGAACAGGTAAGGAAATTAACTCAGATTATTTTATGCATCTGAATAGGAGAGTTAAGTGAAACAATCAATTATATGATAACAGTAGCTGAAGATCACATCAAAACAAATTCTGCTTTTCTTACTAGTATATTCAGCAATTTGTATATTCAGTGAATGATTGTGTTGTGTACTCTAGGTGTGTAAATGTTGACAGTAGTGCAGTAACAATAGTTTTGGAATACATGAATACGGAAAAAATTTCAATTATATAAGTTTATAATAACCCCTCATAAACCACATCAATAATTAAACATCGAAGCAGTTACAGATTTCCAACGAAATGCCTAATTACCTTTTTTACGGCTGTTTGATCAGAGATTTACTTGTGTCTGCTGACTCGACCTTCGCCAAATCCACGCCACCGTTATGTTTATTCTTTAGTTCTGGGGGTCAGAAATCCTAGATGAGAGGTGGCAAGAGACCATTCTTATATTTCCAAGTCACATTGGTCGAGAAAAAGAAGAAACAGTTTCAACGCGGAGATTGGATAGAATTAGGAGACTTTCGGTATCCAACTAGCATATATGCTCTATTTCATATATGCACTATTTGTACATCGTTCCAGAAGCCACTACGAATGCTTGACTTCGACAATCATGGTAATGACGATGCCCTCTAACCTGAAAACAAGAAAGATGACACCGAATTTTCGGGTGTAATAAGCACGTCTTTTGAATCCGTTCTGACGCAAATTAAATTTATCAAAGCTATTCAAAGTCAAAGGAGCCGGTATGGAAAAGAATAGTATCTGACTGAAGAAAGAAGTTATTCAATCGGGATTTTAATCTCTCAGATATTGCTGTAAACGGAATCCTTTGCTTACGCCCTCTCTGGTTGCAGAAAAACATGAATTTATATGATAAACAATGAATTATATGATTATATATAAACATGAATTTATATGATAAAGCAATTTATATGATAAAGCAATTTATATGATAAAGCAATTTATATGATAAACATTTCGCACCGAAAGCGCTCTCCAACACAGAAAGAAGTTTTCAAATCCGACTCTCAGAAACAGAGAGATATCGACAAAAATAAGATGGCCGCCCCGGTGGCGCAGTAGTCTAAGGCGCTGGCCTATGATCATTCGTCCGTAAGGGGTCCGAGTTCGAATCCCGGTGAGGCATGGATGTTGTGTTTGTCTTACGGCACTGGCTCTCTCCCTTCCCTGGAACCAGTGACCCTAAATTAGGGACGGGCGACTGCTTATAGCCCATTGAGTTGCTCACGGTGGTCGTTAAACCTCCAATCAAAAAAAAAATAAAAGAAAAATAAGATGTGACTTTACGTCCCCTGGTGGGAAAATCATGTATTATTTTAGGAAGAAAGTATTTTCAAAAGGTTTTTCCATATGAGCGGTATCGGTCCAATAAAAAAAAAATTAGTCGAGTTTTCAGGAACCCAGATTTCGCTACAAATACATCAGAAGCAGAAATTAACAGTTATGCCCCTGGTGGCCCAACCATTCTTTACCAAACATTAGAAATTATGTGAAAAAAAATTTCCATCAGGTCTTGTATGCGATACAGGAAGAATTTTTCAAATAGGAGTTTTAGGAGCAGAAATAACGAAGAAAACGCAATTTATCTTTGTGCCCCCTAGCGGAAAGTCTATTATTTACTTGAAAATTTTGAAATTATAGGAAAAGCATTTCGCATCGGAAACACTATCCAACAAAGAAGGATTTTTCACATCGGACTCCTAGAAGTAGAGATATTGACACAAATAAGATATACATCTACGCCCCCTAGCGTAAAAACCATGCATTATTTCAAGAAGAAAATGTTCCTAAAAGGTTTGTTGACATGAGTAGTATCGGTCAACAAACGACTTTTTTTTCAATTGAGATTTTAGAAGCTCATATTTTGCTGCAAATATACATCAGAAGCGAAAATTAAGACTTACGCCACCTGGTGGCCAAACCATTTCTTACAAAAATTGGAAATTATGTGCAAAGGATTTCCCATCAGGAGCTGCATCCGGTACAGAAAGAATTTTTCAAATCGGAGATTTAGAAGCAGAGATATAGGAGGGAAAGCATTTAACCTCTACGCCCCCTAACGGAAAGTCTATGAATTACTAGAAAAATTTGAAATTATATGAAAAACATGTCACATGGAAAACACTATCCAACAAAGTAGGAATTTTTCAAATCGGACTCCTAGAAGTAGAGATATTGACAAAAATAAGATATATATCTCCGCCCCTTGGCGGAGAAACGGTGGAATATTTTAAGAAGAAAATATTGCGAAAATGTTTATCGATGTGAGTGGCATCAGTCCACGAAAGAATTTTTTCAATCGATATCTTAGAAGCTCAGATTTTATGGCAAATACATCAGAAGCAAAAATTAACACTTAGACCCCCTGGTGGCCAAAGTATTCTTTACCAAAAATTTGAAATTATATGCAAATGATTTTCCATCAGGAAGTGTATCCGCTGAAGAAAAAAAAATTCAAATCGGAGTTTTAGAAGAAGTGTTATCGGGGAAAATTTTATCTACTTTTACGCCCCCTAGCGGAAAATCTATGCGTAATTTGAAAAAGTAACTATATCTAAAATACTCTTCGACGTAAATGGAATCGAAAGATAAAATAATTTTTCAGTCGGATGTTTAGAAGCAAATATATGGAATAAAACGTGGTTTTTGAATTCGACATCATCTGTATTCACGCCCTCTAGTGGCAAAATTATTCATCGTAAAAAAGAAACGAAATAAAGGATCATCATTCTCATACTTCAAGCTTCCCGATGCAAAAAGAATTTTTTAAATCGGACTAATAGTTGCAGAGATATCGTGATTACAGACGGACAAACCGGTAACATAAGCACGATCTTTTTTTACAAAAGACCTAAAAATTAAGACTGAAGTAATGCGAAGTGGCCAATTTTCCTTAGATATCGAACCTCGTGTCTATAGAAAAATAACACACAGGAAATAAATTGAATGTCTATCTATCATTTTAGTGTAATATATTTGTGCGCGTGTGTGAATTTCATCACAGTTTTTTATTATAGCCAGCACAGAAGTACGGGATGGAAATATAAGTAAATAAAACAAAAGGAAAAAAAGTTGTGAAGACTTATGGACCTCGTTTATCATGAGGTGTTTCAATATTCTGTGAAGTTTGTTTGACCGCCCAGGTGGCGCAGTGGTATGAGCGCTGGCATCTGACTGTTTGTCAGAGGTTCTAATCCCTGTGAGACATGGATGTTGTGTTCCTCTTACGGCACTGGCTCTCTTCTTTCCCTGCAAGCAGTGGCCCTGAATTAGTGAAGGGCGTCTGCTTATAGTCCATCAAGTTGCTCACGGTGGTCGTTAAAATCCAAATAAAAAAAAAAAAGAAATTGTTTGCTTTGTTAATGATAGCAAATAAAAATATTCAGTTTTAATCCAAACCAAAAAAAAAAAAAAAGAAATTGTTTGCTTTGTTAATGATAGCAAATAAAAATATTCAGTTTTAATCCAAAAGAATCATAATCAGAAAGATCACATTGAGGTGTCACTATGAAAATCCGCTGGAGAAGAAGTCGTTATCGCCAGTCGTGTACTGCTAAAAATTTTGGGGAAATGCATCGTGAGTCTTAAGCCGGACGAACACCAGCAGGTACTTCTTTTACAGAGCGCATTCACTGAATGGATTACTCTATTCAACTCGCTCGCTTTGATGTTAAAAAATATAAGTGCCGACGTGGAACGGGCCTCTCGCTCTTCGCTCGTTTAAGTGAGCATGAAGATTCTCTATTGTTTGGGTCGGCGTTTGCTCCAGAAAAATTTGGGTGGTCTTTAATTTATTTTTTTTTTTATTTGATCTATACTACAATGGCCTTATACCATACATTTGACTAATCTTAGACGTGTCTCTATTGAGCTAGATACCTAAAAGTCAATTTCACGCAGTGCTTTGCATGACTTATTCTGAACAATCACTCCATTTTTTAGTTACAGATGAACGAGACAACGTCGTTTGATATGTTTGTCTCATAAAAAAAAAAAGAAAGAAAGAAAAGAAAAGAAAAGAAAAGATGAATTTAATTTACTGAATTAATGACTTCATTAGAAAGTACTTTTTTTCTCTTTTCCTGCGTCCAGCTTCTTTTTTTTCCACGCTGTATTACATTAATGATAGTATTTTTCACTTTTAAACGACGAAGCGATGAGGTCCGATATTTTGCAGAGTCACGAGATAAACCGAACACTGACCTTGTATATAATTAAATTTATGCTGAAAACATAAAGTGACGACAGCTGCCATAATTTTACTTTCGGATACCATCGGCTTGCGTGTAGGAGAGCACACCAATGTGAAGGAAAGTCTTCCAGAAGAAAATCAAGTAGCCATGCTTCGACACACGACGCTCTGAATTATACAACGCACTCGTTTTTCAGGTATAGTAATAAGGCCTAGTAAGCCGTATTGAACTTTTTCTAATAAATGGGGTATGCACCATATGAAAAATTTTACAATTAAATAAAAATTCCTTTTTTTTTTTTTCTGCTATTTTGTTGATTTGTCGAAAAAATATATACACTCGCTTCCACCATAGTGGCCTTGTGGTTTGAAGCGCTGCCTTCATGAGAGATGGGGCCCAGGTTCGATTCCCGGATAAGGCATGGGCTGTCCAGTTTCCGGCTGGCTCTTTTCTCCTCCCCGGAACCGGTGGCCCCCAAATCAGGGAGGGGCAACCACCCATGACCCCAATTTATATATGAATGAAGAAAGTAAAATCAAAATGAAATTTGCAGAAAATCTCAAAGTTCATGTTTCTCTTGCCACTTCAACATGGTGTAATTTTCTGTTTAAAAAAATCTCCAGTAATCATTTCCCACCAAAAATAAAAATGATACTTTCTAAACACGCTGAATTCCGATTGTTGTTTTGCTTTTTCTACAGTATATGTGTAGATTTTACACCTCATAAATAGCAAACTGTGTAGCAAATACGCAGGGTATTGTTACGGGGATATAGCATTTATGTATCAATTCATTTCTCCAGGCAGGGAATTTTCTAGCGGTATGTTCGAAAGCGCTATCTACGGCGAGGTTCAAAGGTAATCGTTTCTTTTGTGCAGAGGGTCGTTTTAGAATACTCTAAAGGGGCTAAATTATTTTATGACATACACCGTAGTCAGGAGGTATCGTCATCCACAGGACGATCGAGACTGCTTAATTAGTTTATTGCATCAGTGACTTAGAAGCCAAGACGGACACAGGGGGCAGAGAGAGAGGGTCTAAGGGCGATAGAGGTAGGTGGAAGAGTTTTGGCGAAGGGAAGCGATTCGGATACAGCGAACTGGAGAGGAGGTCAGCGAGCTAAAAAAGAGGCAGGCGGAGATGATGAGCGAAGAAGCGTTTTTTTAAGGTACCTTGGGAACCAGAATAAAGTAATATGAAATATTGCATGGAATTGGACTGTAAATACGTGAGATCGAACAATAGAGATATAAAACTGTCAGCGAGAGGACAGAAACATTATGTAATAATTTTCAACCAAAATCTATCCGAGACAACCAAACCTGCTCGTATGTCGTATAAGTTAATAAACAGTTTCAGACTGCACATTTATCAATTATTCATTTGTTTCCTCAATTAGTTGCAAGAAGGCAAAAAAAAAAAAAAACCCAAACCCCGTTGGCAATTGAATTCCGTCAAAAAACGAACCAGGATAACAGTATATTATAAAACAATTCAACATGATTTTTTTTTCGAATTTTCTGAAAAACAATTCGACACGATTCTTTCGCCGATTTTTTCTGAAAGCAATTCAAAGCGATGACGCAACTGTGTATTGAGCAATATTGCTATGCAGTGGCGATGACGCAGTTGTGTACACAATGAGCAATATTGCTATGCGGTGGCGGACGAAGAAAATTTTGAATGGTTCCGGATTTTCACAAGATAAGCTGCAATAGCTTCTTGGAACTTCATTATCCTGGGTGGTATAACGGTAGCATACTCGAATGGAAACTGAAAGATGCTAGTTTGATTCCCGCTCCAGGGGGATTGTGATGCATATGTATCTCCAATTTAACATTTACAGTATGGGAAAAATTAATAGCAACTCCGGAAATTTAGGAGGTTTTTGAGGTTTGAGTGTTGCTACAAAAGTAAATATGCAGAGAATACAGATAATGTGTACATCATTGGAAATCATATTTTGTGCAGAATCCAAATCAGGTTACAGAATGGGAATAGCTTAAATAGAACTCAAGTTGTGCGCAGAAATGTGCTGCGAAACAAAAAATCATGGCAAAGTAACGGGATGACGTGAAAATAAATAACGTCCCTAATACATATTTTGTTGGGTGACCTTTGGATTTAACGACCGCTGCACATCTCTTGGGCATGGAGTCAACCAAGTTACCAACATCTCGGATGACATGCAGTTGTTCCAAACGTGAGTAATGGCGTCAATGAGTTCCACTTTACTTGTGGGGTGCCTGTCGTGCGCCTTTCTTTTGAGAATGCGCCACAAATTCTCTATTGGGTTCAAGTCTGGGGAATTACCAGGCCAAGGTAGAGGCACAACATTTCCTAAAGACGTCACATAAGCTTTAATGATTTTTGCAGGGTGGCATGGGGACGAATCGTCCTGGAAGGTGTATGGTTGACCCTGGAACAAATCACATCCCGAAGGAACCATCTTGTCCTGGAGGATACTCTTGTACACCTTTGCATTAACAGTGCTGTCACACACATGGATTCTGCCCACTCCAGCAGCAGCGAAACATCCCCAAATCATAACACTGGCTGGGTACTTTGTGGTCTTCAGTGTGCAAGAGGGTTTCAACGCCTCGTTTCGTCGGCGAAACACTCGGCACCCCGCGTCGTTACATTCAATGTTCAATTTGGTCTCATTGCTGAATAAAACTTGACGCCACCGATCAGTGCTCCAGTCCTTATGTTCCTTAGCCCATTCTACACGTTTCTTACGTTGCACATGGGTTAGCAAGGGCTTCTTAACCGCCCTATGAGACGTCAGACCCATATCACGTAACCTGTTCCTCACTGTTCGAGGACAAACAGCAACACCACAGCTCTTCCACAATTCTTTAGAAAGAACTGTTGACGATTGGAACCTGTTTCGCAGACATAACCGCTGCAAGGCCCTGTCAGTTCTCACCGTTGTTTTCCTTTTTCGGCCACATTTTCCCAGCCTGCAATTGTTGATGCCACCCATATCACGGATCTTCTCCAGGTGCCTTCCAATGGTGCTCTTGTGCACCCCAGTCATGCGGGCAATTTCGGCATTGCTTTTGCCACTTTCGCTTAATGTCACCATTCTGGAAGCCTTTCGTGGTGAAACATCACCTAATCTTCCCATACCTGCAACACAGTTTGTAATCGGAAAGGACAAACTTCAGATTTGCACTGCAGTCCAGAGCACGCACGCCTACACACACAGCAATGCAACCGACTACCTACAAGCACGCCGAAATCTTCGGGAATGACCCCAGGTATGCATCATTTTCTTGTAGGACTTCCGTCCACAGTGAGTAGATTTTAGGTCCCAGCCACCTACAGCGAATTCGCCTTTTGGGAAGGACACAGAAACGAAAGGATTGAGAGCAAGTCTAGTGACTTTGACAGAACAGTTTGTAGTGAGATTAGAGTACAGTAGATGGCGCCACCGTACAAGTACGATGTTGCACATAGAGGGGTGAGAGAATTTCATGGGGGGGGGGGCATAGGAAAGGATACCCATTTAACCAGTGGGTCCAGCCTGGGGGCCGTCACTTGACGTACTCGTCCGATGCACGGTGAATATTCAGTGATTGTTAGCAAATCACACTACCTCCGCAAGATCAGCCCAGGATCGAACTTGAGGACCTTGCATTGGTAGTCTAAACTGCTAACCACTCAGCCATTCGCGGCTTCGGGAATGACCCCAGGCATCTCGGCTGCCCTTTATATCGCATGTACCCGGACGTCGGAAAAAGCTCCGTCGCCTTGTACAACGACGATGACATTTCACATGACGACGTGTGCTTCCTTCGCAGCACATTTCCGCACATAACTTAAGTTCTATTTAAGCTATTCCCATTCTGTAACCTGATTTGGATTCTGCATAAAATTTTCTTTCCAATGATGTACATATTGTTTGTATTCTCTGCATATTTACTTTTGTAGCAACACTCAAATCTCAAAACTTCAAAAATGTCCAGAGTTGCTATTAATTTTTCTCCTACTGTATTTTTAAGTTGAGTCTATTCTTACGTAAGTTTTATTATTCTCAGTTTTATTTTTCTTCTGTGTGCTTCATCACCTCACCGAATTTTTCAATACGTTTGGCAACACTGACTGTGAGTCAAAGAATAAAAAAATGTCGTTAGGAAAAGCGGTGGTGATGAGCTTGATTATAGCAGCACGACGAATGGTTTATGTATATTGTGACGCGTGCTACCTTGAACGTATATATAAAATGGTCTCCTTGTGTACGAATATGCTGCTGTGAGACCGGCAAATCTTTTTTGAAATGTGAAACTAAGATTCACTTCCAGAGTGTGCAGCGACATACCGGATATTAAAGAGTTGTAAATTACGTTTCTTGCGTATCGATCCCTGCACCGATAACAGTGTTAACATTTAAGGGTGTTTAAGCATACATGAACTTATAACGTTGCGGAGACTACTATTATAAACAAGCATTTTAGGATTTTAACGGAAACGTAATCAATGTTTTAAAATTTTAATGGAGATTAAATGGAACTATGGGAACATACCGATGTCAAAAACAAAGAATTATCTGGGGACAATGTCATAAGCAAAACGCTTTTGAAACTGAACAATGATCGTAACTTAACTGGGAACATAACATGGTAATTTAATGAAGCAAATATGAACGATCGCCTAGTAAAGTAAAAATATCCTTTGTATACAATGTATACACTCAATGGCCAAAACATTAGAGGTACGTACCTAATAGCGCGTTGGTCTTTCTCTAGCGCGAATAACACGTCGACTCCACCAGATGCCGCAGCGTTTCTGAAGGTAATGATCTATAATGTTGTAGCCACTCCTGAATTCAGCTTGTTCTCTCAGCTGAGCCATGTCCAGTGTAATCTTCAAGCGATGTGAAAGAACCTTAGTGAAGAGTAATGATCTATAATGAAGGTGTGCCTATTGCAGCGCAGCACAACGCAGCACAATGCCTGTTGCAGCATTGTCCACAACTCCGCCAGAGACGTCGGTCCAGGATTCATGGACCTGGTGTTCCGCTCCATGGCATTCCAAAGAGCTTTCACGAGAAAATTGGGCGCTACTGGATGGTTTCCAAACTCAGATTAATGTTCCTCCAGCCATGTCTGCGTGGGTGCGGCCCGATGGGGACGCTCATTGTCGTGCTGAAACAAACCATCGGCCGCAGGATGCGCGAAGGCCATGAAAGCGTATAGGCGATCAGCTAACACATGCTGGTATCGCACAGCGGTTAATGACCTCTCCAGACACACCAAGAGACCTGATGTGTCTCATGGGAAGGCTCCCCGAACCATCACAGAGCCACCACCCCGCCCTGAACAGAGCCGCCCATGCACGACTGAGCCACAGCCTCATGCTGTAGACGATACACCCGCATTTTCGAATAAGCTCGGTACACCTGAAAAAGGGATTCGTCTGACCATGCGACGCAGCACCAGTTTGCAAAGGTCAAGTTTTGATGTTCCCGGCACCAGGCGAGGCGTAATGTCCGATGACGGAGCAATCAACAGTGGCACATGAGTAGGGCATCGGTTCCCATAGCGCAGATTATGCGTCATACCGTTCGCTCGCTGACGCTGCTTGGGACTAAGACATTTTACCCAGAAGTGATTTGCGCCGCTGCTGCCAAGCGGGCGGTCTATACGAGCCTAGGTAGTCTACGTCGACCCCGGTCATCAATGGCTTGTGTTCGGCCATCGCCTACTCTTTCGGCGCCGGTACGTCCGTTTATTGTATACTCGCAGTACATCTTCATACGGTTGCCCTCGGAAACTCGAGGGTTCTTACCACTATGGCGATAGAATGACCCATCTGTGTTGCACCGACAATGCGTCCACGATCAAAGTCGCTCAGATCACCACGTTTACCCATGTTCGCGTCGATTACGATACACGGCTTGAAAGCCCTGCTGTCCGCCTATTTATCGCCTGCATTCGGTTTGGGCCTGTTCCACTATGCGTGCGAGATGCGACCGACAGAGTTATATCCAACTTCCCCTACTATACGTATCATCATCATCATCAACAACAACCATTATCAATCCACTGCTGGATGAAGGTCTCCCCAAATTTATTGCACAATTGTCTGTCTTGGGCCTGTCTCCTCCATGTCACTCCAGCATACTGTATATATATATATATATATATATATATATATATATATATATACTTAAGAGCAAAACTGAAGACTAAGGAAAAAATTTTAGAATTTAAAACGAAGGGTGCAAAATAACCTGAAAATCAAAACGCGCAACGCAGCAGTTTTGAAAATTCAGAATTCACATATCATGGGATGTAAGGTCAGGTGATGCGTAACATCACAGCCTCTCCTTGACAAATGTCAACCCCGCCTTCTCGTGGTGCATCCTGTTCCTACTAAAGGGGCTCTGACGACCGCCAATAGCGGTATAACTATACCATCGGGATTAGAGGAAATTCTATCCCACACTCACCAACCCGCTTGGCCAGCGTGGTGAGTTATGGCCAAACCCCTCCAAAATGATTCCACAACTTAAATCTTGGCCCTCAGTCTCCGGCAGCTGGAATGTACCTGGCCAAGGCAGCGGCCAGTGCGACATGAAGGCAGAGGGTGCTAAGAATCCCCGGAGGACCGGACTAGGCTGCCATCTGATGCTGACCTTGGCAACGTACAATGGACGCTCCCTATCTTCTGATTCAAGGCTTCTTGAATTGGAAGAGGAACTACAAAGGATCAAGTGGGACATCGTGGGGCTAAGTGAGGTAAGGAGAAAAGGAGAAGATCTCATCGAACTGAAAAGTGGACATCTCTTCTACTATCGTGGGACAGATACTGGCAGAACTAGTGGTGTTGGATTTATAATAAACAAGAAACTGAAGGATAAAGTAGTAGAAGTTGAAAGTTCCTCTGACAGAGCTGCAAGGCTTGTTATCCAACTATCGAAAAGATACCAGGCTCAGATTATTCAAACTTATGCACCCACCACAAGTCATCCTGAAGAAGAAATTGAAGAATTTTATGAGGAAATTCGTCATCTAAATAATAAAGGTAAGCAGCACTTGAAAATAATTATGGGAGATTTCAATGCAAAAATAGGGCAACGGCAACAGAATGAAACTTCAGTAGGTAAATTCGGTCACGGCAACAGAAACCAGCGTGGAAATACTCTCGTTGAGTTTGCAGAGGCAGAAGGGTTTTTCATCTTGAACTCCTTCTTCAAGAAAAAGCCACACAGGAAATGGACATGGAGACATCCAAATGGGACGACAAGTGAAATTGATTTTATTATGTGTAACAAAAAATTCGTCATAGAAGACTGCAGTGTGCTAAACAAGTTCAACACAGGTAGTGACCATAGATTGGTGAGATGTAAGATGCACCTCAACACTAAACTTGAACTTTTTCAAGCTCATAAGACAAACAAAATCTATTGACATAACCAACCTTAAAAAACACCATAATACCTTCAAGTTGGAACTGAAGAACAGGTTCTCTGCTTTAGAAGGCCAAACATCGGAAGAAGTGGACATCTCTGAAGTTAACAGAAAAGTAACCAAAGCTCTTATGGAAACAGCAACAAAATTAGTTGGGTCTAAGAACAAGTTGCATGGGAACAAATTATCAGGAAAAACCAAAATGTTGATGCAAAAAGAAGAGAGATGAGGACAACTAAAGAAGATGTGACTTCCAAAGTGGAATATATAGAGCTATGCAAGACAGTACGAAAAAGTATCATTGAAGACGTAAGAAAATTCAACTGTGAACTAGTGAGGAAAGCAATTGAAAACAACCAAAGCCTAAAGATAGCAAAGGGACATCTCAGTAAGGGAAGAAAACAGATTATGGCACTGAGAAAAGAAGATGGTTCTGTAACAAGAAATAGAGGCGAAATTTTGACAAGAGTGAAAGATTTCTACTCCAAATTATATGAAAGGGATGATACATGCACTCCAGACATCATGAAAGATACTAGTACCAGAGTTCCTCCAGTCCTTCCAGCAGAAGTTGCACATGCAATCAAGAACATGAAGCGGGGAAAAGCTCCAGGAGAAGATGGAATTACTGTAGACATCATACAAGAAGCAAGTGGAGAAATCGAAACAGTACTCGCCCAAATTTTCACTCGATGCCTTAATGAAGGAAAGATTCCTGAGGATTGGAACAACGCTACAATGATCCTGCTACATAAGAAAGGTGACATTGAGGATCTCAGGAAACTACAGACCTATCAGCCTCCTATCAGTAGTTTATAAAATCTTCACTAAAGTTCTTTCACACCGCTTGAAGGTAACACTGGACATGGCTCAACCGAGAGAACAAGCTGGATTCAGGAGTGGCTACAGCACAATAGATCATATCCATGTGCTGAGAGAACTAATTGAAAGAGCGAGGCAATATGAACTTCCATTGTGCATGGCTTTTATCGATTATGAAAAAGCCTTTGATTCGGTGAAACCATCAGCAGTTACAATGGCTCTGAAAACCTGCGGTATTGAAGATGCATACATTAATATTATTAATAACATCTATGAAAATGCAAGTGCAAAGATTAAGCTGTTTGAAAATACAACACACATAAAAATTGGAAAGGGAGTGAGACAAGGTGACACCATATCTCCGAAGCTCTTTAATGCCACATTGGAGGGAGTTTTTCAGTCACTGAGCTGGGAAAACAAGGGGATAAAGATTAATGGAGATTCTCTAACCCACCTTCGTTTTGCTGATGACGTAGTCATTTTTGCAACTAGCCCATCAGAGCTGCAGAGTATGATCCAGGAACTTGCTGACAAGAGTAAAGAAGTGGGATTAAAAATGAACTTCCAGAAGACAAAAGTGATGTTCAATGCTTTTACAAGAAATGAAGATTTATCGATTGATGGAGAAAAGCTGGAGATAACAGACACGTACCTTTATCTTGGACAGCAGATATCAAGTGAGGGTCACATTGGTGAAGAAATTAATCGGCGTACAAAACTTGCCTGGAGAGCTTTTGGAAGAAACAGCATAATTTTCAAGAGCAATATGCCATTATGTCTTAAAAGAAAAGTGTTTGATCAATGCATCCTTCCAGTGCTTACGTATGGTGCAGAGACGTGGACCTTAACTAAAAGAGACATACGAAGGCTTCAGACAACTCAAAGAAGCATGGAGAGGCGCATACTTGGTGTAACCAGGAGAGATAAGAAGAGGAACTCGTGGATCCGAAAAATGACAAGAGTGGAAGACATCATGATCAGAGTTAAATCCCTGAAATGGCAATGGGCTGGACATACTGCCAGAAGGACAGATCATCGATGGACAGCCGAAATTTTAGATTGGATTCCAAGGGACAGGAAAAAACCCAGAAGAAGACCACATGGGAGATGAGTGGATGAAATTCGAAAGTACGCAGGGGTGACATGGACGAGACTGGCACAAGACAGACCGTTGTGGAGGAAACTTGGGGAGACCTTCGTCCAGCAGTGGATTGATAATGGTTGACAATGATGATGATGATGATAGCACAAGACAGACCGTTGTGGAGGAAACTTGGGGAGACCTTCGTCCAGCAGTGGATTGATAATGGTTGACAATGATGATTGTCAACCATTATCAATCCACTGATAATGGTTGACAATCATCATTGTCAATAATGGTTGACAATCATCATTGTCCCCGCTTCATGTTCTTGGTCTCCCCAAGTTTCCTCCACAACGTAAGACCGTTGTGGAGGAAACTTGGGCAGACCTTCGTCCAGCAGTGGATTGATAACGGTTGACAATGATGATGATGATGACCACTGCTGGACGAAGGTCTCCCCAAGTTTCCTCCACAACGGTCTGTCTTGTGCCAGTCTCTTCCATGTCACTCCCGCATACTTTCGAATTTCATTCACCCATCTCCCATGTGGTCTTCTTCTGGGTCTTTTCCTGTCCCTTGGAATCCAATCTAAAATTTCGGCTGTCCATCGATGATCTGTCCTTATGGCAGTATGCCCAGCCCATTGCCATTTCAGGGATTTGACTCTGATCATGATGTCTTCCACTCTTGTCATTTTTCGGATCCACGAGTTCCTCTTCTTATCTCTCCTGGTTACACCAAGTATGCACCTCTCCATGCTGCTTTGAGTTGTCTGCAGCCTTTGTATGCCTCTTTTAGTTAAGGTCCACGTCTCTGCACCATACGTAAGCACTGGAAGGATGCATTGATCAAACACTTTTCTTTTAAGACATAATGGCATATTGCTCTTGAAAATTATGCTGTTTCTTCCAAAAGCTCTCCAGGCAAGTTTTGTACGCCGATTAATTTCTTCATCAATGTAACCCTCACTTGATATCTGCTGTCCAAGATAAACGCACGTGTCTGTTATCTCCAGCTTTTCTCCATCAATCGATAAATCTTCATTTCTTGTAAAAGCATTGAACATCAGTTTTGTCTTCTGAAAGTTCATTTTTAATCCCACTTCTTTACTCTTGTCAGCAAGTTCCTGGATCATACTCTGCAGCTCTGATGGGCTAGTTGCAAAAATGACTACGTCATCAGCAAAACGAAGGTGGGTTAGATAATCTCCATTAATCTTTATCCCCTTGTTTTCCCAGCTCAGTGACTGAAAAACACCCTCCAATGTGGCATTAAAGAGCTTCGGAGATATGGTGTCACCTTGTCTCACTCCCTTTCCAATTTTTATGTGTGTTGTATTTTCAAACAGCCTAATCTTTGCACTTGCATTTTCATAGATGTTATTAATAATATTAATGTATGCATCTTCAATACCGCAGGTTTTCAGAGCCATTGTAACTGCTGATGGTTTCACCGAATCAAAAGGCTTTTTCATAATCGATAAAAGCCATGCACAATGGAAGTTCATATTCCCTCGCTCTTTCAATTAGTTCTCTCAGCACATGGATATGATCTATTGTGCTGTAGCCACTCCTGAATCCAGCTTGTTCTCTCGGTTGAGCCATGTCCAGTGTTATCTTCAAGCGGTGTGAAAGAACTTTAGTGAAGATTTTATAAACTACTGATAGGAGGCTGATAGGTCTGTAGTTTCCGAGATCCTCAATGTCACCTTTCTTATGTAGCAGGATCATTGTAGCGGTGTTCCAATCCTCAGGAATCTTTCCTTCATTAAGGCATCGAGTGAAAATTTGGGCGAGTACTGTTTCGATTTCTCCACTTGCTTCTTGTATGATGTCTACAGTAATTCCATCTTCTCCTGGAGCTTTTCCCCGCTTCATGTTCTTGATTGCATGTGCAACTTCTGCTGGAAGGACTGGAGGAACTTTGGTACTGGTATCTTTCATGATGTCTGGAGTGCATGTATCATCCCTTTCATATAATTTGGAGTAGAAATCTTTCACTCTTGTCAAAATTTCGCCTCTATTTCTTGTTACAGAACCATCTTCTTTTCTCAGTGCCATAATCTGTTTTCTTCCCTTACTGAGATGTCCCTTTGCTATCTTTAGGCTTTGGTTGTTTTCAATTGCTTTCCTCACTAGTTCACAGTTGAATTTTCTTACGTCTTCAGTGATACTTTTTCGTACTGTCTTGCATAGCTCTATATATTCCACTTTGGAAGTCGCATCTTCTTTAGTTGTCCTCATCTCTCTTCTTTTTTGCATCAACATTTTCGTTTTTCCTGATAATTTATTTACATGCAACTTGTTCTTAGACCCAGCTAATTTTGTTGCTGTTTCCATAAGAGCTTTGGTTACTTTTCTGTTAACTTCAGAGATGTCCACTTCTTCCGATGTTAGGCCTTCTAAAGCAGAGAACCTGTTCTTCAGTTCCAACTTGAAGGTATTATGGTGTTTTTTAAGGTTGGTTATGTCAATAGATTTTGTTTGTCTTATGAGCTTGCCACGTTCAAGTTTAGTGTTGAGGTGCATCTTACATCTCACCAATCTATGGCCACTACCTGTGTTGAACTTGTTTAGCACACTGCTGTCTTCTATGACGAATTTTTTGTTACACATAATAAAATCAATTTCACTTGTCGTCCCATTTGGATGTCTCCATGTCCATTTCCTGTGTGGCTTTTTCTTGAAGAAGGAGTTCAAGATGAAAAATCCTTCTGCCTCTGCAAACTCAACGAGAGTATTTCCACGCTGGTTTCTGTTGCCGTGACCGAATTTACCTACTGAAGTTTCATTCTGTTGCCGTTGCCCTATTTTTGCATTGAAATCTCCCATAATTATTTTCAAGTGCTGCTTACCTTTATTATTTAGATGACAAATTTCCTCATAAAATTCTTCAATTTCTTCTTCAGGATGACTTGTGCTGGGTGCATAAGTTTGAATAATCTGAGCCTGGTATCTTCTCGAGAGTTGGATAACGAGTCGTGCAGCTCTATCAGAGGAACTTTCAACTTCTACAACTTTATCCTTCAGTTTCTTGTTTATTATAAATCCAACACCACTAGTTCTGCCAGTATCTGTCCCACGATAGTAGAAGAGATGTCCACTTTTCAGTTCGATGAGATCTTCTCCTTTTCTCCTTACCTCACTTAGCCCCACGATGTCCCACTTGATCCTTTGTAGTTCCTCTTCCAACTCAAGAAGCCTTGAATCAGAAGATAGGGAGCGTCCATTGTACGTTGCCAAGGTCAGCATCAGATGGCAGCCTAGTCTGGTCCTCCGGGGATTCTTAGCACCCTCTGCCTTCATGTCGCACTGGCCGCTGCCTTGGCCAGGTACATTCCAGCTGCCAGAGACTGAGGGCCAAGATTTAAGTTATGGAGTCATTTTGGAGGGGTTTGGCCATAACTCACCACGCTGGCCAAGCGGGTTGGTGAGTGTGGGATAGAATTTCCTCTAATCCCGATGGTATTGTTATACCGCTATGGGCGGTCGTCAGAGCCCCTTTAGTGGGAACAGGATGCACCACGAGAAGGCGGGGTTGACATTTGTCAAGGAGAGGCTGTGATGTTACGCATCACCTGACCTTACATCCCATATATATATATATATATATCATCATCATCATCATCATCATTGTCATTCATTATCAATCCACTGCTGGACGAAGGTCTCCCCAAGTTTCCTCTACAACGGTCTGTCTTGTGCCAGTTCCTCCATGTCACTCCCGCATACTTTCGAATTTCATCCACCCATCTTCCATGCGGTCTTCTTCTGAGTCTTTTCCTGTCCCTTGGAATCCAATCTAAAATTTCGGCTGTCCATCGATGGTCTGTTCTTCTGGCAGTATGTCCAGCCCATTGCCATTTCAGGGATTTAACTCTGATCATGATGTCTTCCACTCTTGTCATTTTTCGGATCCACGTGTTCCTCTTCTTATCTCTCCTGGTTACACCAAGCATGCACCTCTCCATGCATACTTTGAGTTGTCTGCAGCCTTTGTATGTCTCTTTTAGCTAAGGTCCACGTCTCTGCACCATACGTAAGCACTGGAAGGATGCATTGATCAAACACTTTTCTTTTAAGACATAATGGCATATTGCTCTTGAAAATTATGCTGTTTCTTCCAAAAGCTCTCCAGGCAAGTTTTGTACGCAGATTAATTTCTTCACCAATGTGACCCTCACTTGATATCTGCTGTCCAAGATAAACGTACGTGTCTGTTATCTCCAGCTTTTCTCCATCAATCGATAAATCTTCATTTCTTGTAAAAGCATTGTACATCACTTTTGTCTTCTGAAAGTTCATTTTTAATCCCACTTCTTTACTCTTGTCAGCAAGTTCTTGGATCATACTCTGTAGCTCTGATGGGGTAGTTGCAGAAATGACTATGTCATCAGCAAAACGAAGGTGGGTTAGATAATCTCCATTAATCTTTATCCCTTTGTTTTCCCAGTTCAGTGATTGAAAGACATTTTCCAATGTGGCATTAAAGAGCTTCGGAGATATGGTGTCACCTTGTCTCACTCCTTTTCCAATTTTTATGTGTGTTTTGTTTTCAAACAGCCGAATCTTTGCACTTGCATTTTCATAGATGTTATTAATAATATTAATGTATGCATCTTCAATACCGCAGGATTTCAGAGCCTTTGTAACTGCTGATGGTTTCACCGAATCAAAGGCTTTTTCATAATCAATAAAAGCCATGCACAATGGAAGTTCATATTGCCTCGCTCTTTCAATTAGTTCTCTCAGAACGTGGATATGATCTATTGTGCTGTAGCCACTCCTGAATCCAGCTTGTTCTCTCGGTTGAGCCATTTCCAGTGTCACCTTAAAGCGGTGTGAAAGAACTTTAGTGAAGATTTTATAAACCACTGATAGGATGCTGATAGGTCTGTAGTTCCTGAGATCCTCAATGTCACCTTTTTTATGTAGCAAGATCATTGTAGCGTTGTTCCAATCCTCAGGAATTTTCCCTTCATTAAGGCATCGAGTGAAAATTTGGGCGAGTACTGTTTCGATTTCTCCACTTGCTTCTTGTATGATGTCTACAGTAATTCCATCTTCTCCTGGAGCTTTTCCCCGCTTCATGTTCTTGATTGCATGTGCAACTTCTGCTGGAAGGACTGGAAGAACTCTGGTACTGGTACCTTTCATGATGTCTGGAGTACATGTATCATCTCTTTCATATAATTTGGAGCAGAAATCTTTCACTCTTGTCAAAATTTCGCCTCTATTTCTTGTTACAGAACCATCTTCTTTTCTCAGTGCCATAATCTGTTTTTCCCCCTTACTGAGATGTCCCTTTGCTATCTTTAGGCTTTGGTTGTTTTCAATTGCTTTCCTTACTAGTTCACAGTTGAATTTCCTTATGTCTTCAGTGATACTTTTTCGTACTGTCGTGCATAGCTCTATATATTCCATTTTGGAAGTCACATCTTCTTTAGTTGTCCTCATCACTCTTCTTTTTTGCATCAACATTTTGGTTTTTCCTGATAATTTGTTCACATGCAATTTGTTCTTAGACCCAGCTAATTTTGTTGCTGTTTCCGTAAGAGCTTTGGTTACTTTTCTGTTAACTTCAGAAATATCCACTTCTTCCGATGTTAGGCCTTCTAAAGCAGAGAATCCTGTTCTTCAGTTCCAATTTGAAGGTATTATTGTTTTTTTAAGGTTGGTTATGTCAATACATTTTGTTTGTCTTATGAGCTTGCTACGTTCGAGTTTAGTGTTGAGGTGCATCTTACATCTCACCAATCTATGGTCACTACCTGTGTTGAACTTGTTTAGCACACTGCAGTCTTCTATGACGAATTTTTTGTTACACATAATAAAATCAATTTCACTTGTCGTCCCATTTGGATGTCTCCATGTCCATTTCCTGTGAGGCTTTTTCTTGAAAAAGGAGTTCAAGATGAAAAACCCTTCCGCCTCTGCAAACTCTACGAGAGTATTTCCACGCTGGTTTCTGTTGCCGTGACCGAATTTACCTACTGAAGTTTCATTCTGTTGCCGTTGCCCTATTTTTGCATTGAAATCTCCCATAATTATTTTCAAGTGCTGCTTACCTTTATTATTTAGAACACGAATTTCCTCATAAAATTCTTCAATTTCTTCTTCAGAATGACTTGTGGTGGGTGCATAAGTTTGAATAATCTGAGCCTGGTATCTTCTCGAGAGTTGGATAACGAGTCGTGCAGCTCTGTCAGAGGAACTTTCAACTTCTACAACTTTATCCTTCAGTTTCTTGTTTATTATAAATCCAACACCACTAGTTCTGCCAGTATCTGTCCCACGATAGTAGAAGAGATGTCCACTTTTCAGTTCGATGAGATCTTCTGCTTTTCTCCTTACCTCACTTAGCCCGACGATGTCCCACTTGATCCTGTGTAGTTCCTCTTCCAATTCAAGAAGCCTTGAATCAGAAGATAGGGAGCGTCCGTTGTACGTAGCCAAGGTCAGCATCAGATGGCAGCCTAGTCCGGTCCTCCGGGGATTCTTAGCACCCTCTGCCTTCATGTCACACTGGCCGCTGCCTTGGCCAGGTACATTTCAGCTGCCGGAGACTGAGGGCTAAGATTTAAGTTGTGGAGTCATTTTGGAGGGGTTTGGCCATAACTCACCACGCAGGCCAAGCGGGTTGGTGAGTGTGGGATAGCATTTCCTCTGATCCCGATGGTATAGTTATATATTGGCGGTCGTTAGAGCCCCTTTAGTGGGAACAGGATGTACCACGAGAAGGCGGGGTTGACATTTGTCAAGGAAAAGCTGTGTTGTTACGCATCACCTGACCTTACATATATGCAGTATAATGGGAAGAGCACAGTTTATGGCACTGTATCGAAATTTTTGACAAGAGCGAAAGATTTGTGCTCAAAATTATAGTATGAAAGAAATGATACATCTACTTTAGATATTACGAAAGGTAACAGTACCAAAGTCTCTCCAGTCCACCCAGCAAAAATTACACATGCAATTAAGAACATGAAATGGAGAAGAGCTCCAGGACAAGATGGAATTACCGTGGCTATTACACAAGAAGCAAGTAAAAAAATTGAAACTACTCTCGCCCAAGTTTTCACTAGATGTCTCAATGAAGCGAAGATTCCTGAGGACTGAAACAATGTTGCAATGGTCCTGCTACATAAAATAGGTGACATTGAGGATCTCAGGAACTACAGGTCGTCAGCCTCCTATCAGTGGTTTATAAAATCTTCACTAAGGTTCTTTCACATCACTTGAAGATAACAATGGACATGGCTCAGCCGAGAGAACAAGCTGGATTCAGGAGTGACTACAACAGTATAGATCATATCCATGTGTTGTGAGTACTAATTGAAAGAACGAGGGAATATGAACTCCCATTATGCATGGCTTTTATCGATTATGAAAAGGCCTTTGATTCAGTGAAACAATCAGCAGTTACCATGGCTTTGAATTCCTGCGGTTTTGAAGATGCATAGTATTATTAGTAACATCTATGAAGTGCAAGTGCAAAGGTTCGGTTATTTGAGGATACAGAAGCAATAAAAATTAGAAAGGGAGTGAGACAAGGTGACTCCCAAACTTTTTAGTGCTACATTACAAAATGTCTTTCGATCATTGAACTGGGAAAACAAAGGGATACGGATTAATAGAGATTATTAACTCACCTTCGTTTTTCTAATGACGTTGTCATTTTTTTAACTGCACTTTAAGAACTGCAGAGTATGATTCAAGAACTTGCTAACAAGAGTAAAGAAGTGGGATTAAAAATGAACTTTCAGAAGACACAACTGATGTACAATGCTTTTACAGGAAATGAAGATTTGTCAATTGATGGGGAGAAGGAGCAGATATCAATCAAAGGTCACACTGATGAAAAATTAATCGACGTATAAAACTTGGTTGGAGAGCTTTCGGAATAAACAGTACAATTTTTAAGAGGAATATGCCATTATATCTTAAAATTAAAATGTTTAATCAATGTTTCCTCCCAGTGCTTACGTACGTAGCAGAGACGTGAACCTTAACTAAAAAAAAAGACATGCAAAGACTCTAGACAACTGAAAGAGGCATGGAGAGATGAATATTTGGTGTAACCAGGAGAGAGAAGTAGAGGAACTCATTCATGGATGAGCAAAATGACAAGAGTGAAAGACATTATGATCAGAGAAAAATCCCTGAAATGGCAATCGGCTGGACATGTTGCCAGAAGAACGGACCACAGATGGACAACCAAAATTCTAGACTGGATTCTAAAAGGTAAGAAAATACCAAGAAGAAGACCTCATGGGAGATGGATGCATAAAATTCGAAAGCATATATATATACAGTATATATATATCGTGCATCAAGTTAGTTACTTAACTAAATACAAGTCAAGTGAAGTAACTAACTTGATGTACGACATAAGATCAATCTTGAACTGTGTGTTACCTTGGCAACCTTTAAAAGCTAAGAGAACAACATATATATTTGTTGTCTCATGCTTTTGTGTAAGCGATGGGAGTGAGTTTTTTATTAGTGCTCTACGATTTGGTCTTCTTTTTCCTTTGTGTTTACTGTAATCAGCCCATGTTTCTGGTACAAAGCGTTGGATAACTAGATTCACTTTTCACTTCGTGTCTGCAAGTACAACTGTCAAATGGAATAGCGGGCTTCGAAGCGTATAAATTTACTATATTTTTAGCACGTCTTTTGTAAAACAAGTTAGTAAAATCACGCTTTCCAAAATACCAGAAAACATTACTCAAGTGATCACTCAAGTTATGAGAATAATGGCTGTGGAATAAATCTCGGTCCTGTGTCCTGACCTTTGATCCCATTTCGATGATATTCAATAGAACCGGTTTGGTATACCTCCGAAATAACATGATAAAAATTTTTCGCAATCGAAGCATTTTTACGTAAGTTATGATGCATAAGAGCTATGGAATGGATCCCGCTCCTGTGTCCTAACCTTTGACCCCATTTCTCCCATTTTCAATAGAATTCGTCCCCAGGCAAGACCCTACAACATACTTACATTTCATCCAAATCGAAGCATTTTTACGTAAGTTATGATGCATAATGGCGATGGAAGTGATTCCGCTTCTATGTCCTGACCTTTGTCCCCATTTCGCCCATTTTCAATAAGGTTTGTCGCCAGGTAGTCCCCTACCACATACTAAAATTTCATCTAAATCGAACCTTTTTTACGTTAGTTATGACTCATAACAGCAGTGGAATGGACCCCGCTCTTATGTACTGACCTTTGACCCCATTTCGTTCACTTTAAATAGGGTTCCTTCCCAGATGATCCCCTACCAGATACTAAAATTTTATCGAAATCGAACGATTGTTACCGAGTTATCGTGCGGACGGACATACGCACACAACGCGTGACGTAATGAGGCAGATGGGAATCGCGACCATCGGCTCGCCGCAAGAATGTGACGTCATAAAACTTTAATAGGATCCACACACAACGCGTGACGTAATGAGACAGATGGCGTGACCGCGCGCCAACATTCTCAAACGGGAGATTGTGACGTCATGAGATTTCTAAGCATTGGTAACATTAATGGAACAACGCCATCACTAAAAATGTTATCCTTCGGGGTATTTATTTAACCCACTAAACGAATTCTCCTAAAGTCGAGATCAAGCTAAATCGATTTCTAGTACCAGAAAACGGTAAGTTAATGACTTTCATCAAAATTCTTAGAGCCGTTTTTAAAATAAAATGTACATACATACATACAAGAATTGCTACTTTAAGGTGGACGTCAAGTAATTTTGCTTCCTATACTTCCAATGGAAAAACTTCTGTACACATTTTCTTCACAATTAATGCGTTTCCAAGGATGAAAATTTGAACATCGATTAAAATATCTTCATTTTATAACTTGCAATACTTAATATTTTCTAAACCATAACCGTAATTATGCAATCCAACATTTTTTTGTCCACTGACGTCATCAAAGTACAGGTCGCGCCATCTTTTCTCTGGTTTCAACACCATAAAGGAAAAGTTATTGATTTTTAATATAATTATGGTTATGTTTTAGAAAATATTAAGTATTCCAAGTTATAATATGAAGTTATTTTAATCGATGTTCAAATTTTCATCCTTGGGAACACATTAATTGTGAAGGAAATGTTTACAAAAGTTTTTTCATTGGAAGTATAGGAAGCAAAATTACTTGACGTCCACCTTAATAATATGGGATAAGGGCAATGGAATGGATCGCAATCCTATGTCCTGGCATTTGACCACATTTCGTCCATTTTCAATAGGGTTCGTCCCCAGGTGGTCCCCTACTACGTATTGAGATTTCATCGAAATCGAACCATTTTTACGCACGTTATGACGCATAAGTTCAATTGAATGCATCCCGATCTTATGTCCTGACCTTTGACCCCACTTCACCCATTTTGAATAGGGTTTGTCCCCAGGCGGTCTCCTACCACATAGTAATCTATCATTTAAATCGAACCATATTTACGCAAGTTATGTCGCATAAGGGCAATGGAACGATCCCGCTCCTACGTCGTGACCTTTGACCCCCATTTGTCCCATTTTCAACAGGGTTTGTCCCTAGGTGGTCCCCTACAACATAGTAAACTTTCGTTGAAATCGAACCATATTTACGCAAGTTATGACGCATAAGGGCAATGGAATGATTCCGCTCCTACGTCGTGACCTTTGACCCCATTTGTCCCATTTTCAATAGGGTTCGTCCCCAGGTGGTCCCCTACCACATACTAAGATTTCATCGAAATCGAACAATTTTTACACCAGTTATCGTGCGGACAGACGGACGGACGGACGGACAAAGCTGGAGCATATACGCTTCTTCAACCTACGGTTGGAAAGCGTAAAAAAGATCGTGCTCATGTTACCGGTTTGTCCGTCCGTCCGTCCGTCTGTACCCACGCTATCTCTGCAACTATTAGTCCGATTTGAAAAATTCTTTTTGCATTGGGAAGCTTGAAATATGCGAATGATGATCCTTCATTTTTTTTTTTTTACGATGAACAATTTCGCCGCTAGAGGGCGTAAATGCAGATGATGTCGAATTCAAATATGCGTTTTATTTCACATATTTGCTTCTAAACATCCGATTGAAAAAATTCTTTTATCTTTCGATTCCATTTATGTCGAAGAGTATTTTAGATATAGTTACTTTTACAAATTACGCATAGACTTTCCGCTACGGGGCGTAAAAGTAAATTACATTTTTCCCGATAACTCTTCTTCTAAAACTCCGATTTGAAATCTTTTTGCTTCAGCGGATGCACCTCGTGATGGAAACTCTTTTGCATATAATTTCAAATTTTTGGTAAAGAATACTTTAGCCACCAGGAGGCGTAAGCGTTAATTTTTGCTTCTGATGTATTTGCCATAAAATCTGAACTTCTAAGATATCGATTGAAAAAATTCTTTAGTGGACCGATGCCACTCACATCGGTAAACCTTTTTGGAATATTTTCTTCGTAAAATATTAGGTATTATTTTTGCCAATATCTCTACTTCTAGGAGTCCGATTTGAAAAATTCCTTCTTTGTTGGATAGAGTTTTCAGTGTGACACGTTTTTCATATAATTTCAAAATTTTCATGTGATTCATAGACTTTCCGCTAGGGGGCGTAGTGGTAAATTGGGCTTTCCCCTATAACTCTGCTTCTAAATCTCCGATTTGAAATATTCTTCCTGCACCGGATACAGCTCCTGATGGGAAATCGTTTGCACATAATTTCTAATTTTTGTAAAAAGAATAGTTTGGCCGCCAGGGGGCGTAGACCTTAATTTCCGCTTCTGATGTATTTGCAGCAAAATATGAGCTTTTAAATTTTCGATTGAAAAAAAACGTCGTTTGCAAACCGATGGTGCTTATGTCAACAAACCTTTTAGAAACCTTTTCTTCTTAAAATAATGCATGGTTTATACGGCAGGGGGTGTAGACGTATATCTTATTTTTGTCAATATCTCTACTTCTAGGAGTCCGATTTGAAAAATTCCTTCTTTGATGTATAGTGTTTCCAGTGTGACATGTTTTTCATATAATTTCAGAATTTTCAAGTAATTCGTAGACTTTCCGCTAGGGGGCGTAAAGGTGAATTGATTCCCCCTACATCTCTGCTTCTAAATCTCTTATTTGAAAAATCCTTTCTGCACCGTATACAGCTCTTGATGAGAAATCCTTTGCACATGATTTACAATTTTTGTAAAAAATGGTTTGGCCACCAGGTGGCGTAAGTCTTAATTTCCGCTTCTGATGTATTTGCAGCAAAATATGAGCTTCCAAAATCTCGATTGAAAAAAAAGTCGTTTGTTGACTGATACTACTCATGTTGACAAACGTTTTAGTAACATTTTCTTCTTGAAATAATGCATGGTTTCTACGCCAGGAGCGTAGATGTATATCATATTTTTGTCAATATCTCTACTTCTAGGAGACCAATTTGAAAAATTCCTTCTTTGTTGGATAGTGTTTCCGATGCGAAATGTTTGTCCTATAAATTCAAAATTTTCAAGTAAATCATAGACTTTCCGCTAGGGGGAACAAAGGTAAAGTGCATTTTCTGCGTTATTTCTGCTTCTAAAACTCCGATTAGAAAAATTCTTCCTTTATCGCATACAAGACCTGATGGAAAATATTTTTCACATAATTTCTAATGTTTGGTAAAGAATGGTTTGGCCACCAGGGGGCATAAGTGTTAATTTCTGCTTCTGATGTATTTGTAGCAAAATCTGGGCTCCTGAAAACTCGCCTAATTTTTTTTTCTTGGACCGATATCTCTCGTATGGGAAAACCTTTTGGAATACTTTCTTCCTAAAATAATGCATGGTTTTCCCACCAGGGGACGTAAAGTCGCACCTTATTTTTGTCGATATCTCTGTTTCTAAGAGTCCGATTTGAAAACTTCTTTCTAGTTTGGAGAGCGTTTCCGGTGTGAAATGTTTCTCATATAAATTCATGTTTTTCTTAAAGCACAAGTCTGCAACCATAGGGCGTAAGCTCACGATTCCGTTTACAGCAATATCTGAGAAATTAAAGAACAGATTGAAAAACTTCTTTCTTCTGTCAGATACTATTTGTTTTCCATACCGGTTCCATTGACTTTGAATAGCTTTGATAAATTTAATTTGCGTCAGAACGGATTCTTTTTTTTTTTTTTTTTTTAATTATTGGAGGTTTAACGACCACCGTGAGCAACTCAATGGGCTATAAGCAGTCGCCCGTCCCTAATTTAGGGTCACTGGTTCCAGGGAAGGGAGAGAGCCAGTGCCGTAAGACAAACACAACATCCATGCCTCACCGGGATTCGAACCCGGACCCCGTTCGGACGAATGATCAGAGGCCATCGCTTAGACCACTGCCTTCAAAATAAACCTTTATTAGTCTAAAAGCAAGATACATGTGATACGCTTCAGTCAAATGAGACTGTATTAAAAGAGACGAGGCCAAGAAGTCTCAACACAAAAGAAAGGAGGAAAGAAAACTGGTAACATCAGAACAAGATTAAAATACATACAGATAAAAAAGGAACACAGAAAACAAAAACAAAAAACACACGCATCACAAAACCCAAACCCCAGAGTGAGGGAAGAAAACACATTCCAAAGACTAGTACATAGCAGCGCGAACACAAAAGTGACAGGTAAAAAACACAAACACAATACAACACAACACAAATTGACTGACACTGCAAGACAGCGACAGGAGAAACAAAACTGTACTTCTGAAAACATGCAGCAGCGGCCAAAACATTAGTACAAGAAGAACATAAAAAACAAAAAACCGTGCCCATAAAGAGGGGTGTTAACCAACTGCTATAACTAAAAACGAAATACGAAGTGACGCATGTATGTCAGAAGGAACACTGTACAGAAGAATACATGATAATAAAGGGAAAAACCGCTGCATCACACAAAATAAATGTAACCAAAAAGGCACACGAGGTTCACAAAAAAAATCGCACTCAATTCAAATTTCATACTCAAAACAAGAAGTCGCGCGTTGACAAACCCCGAAAGCCGACGAGGCGCTATAGAGAGAATCACGCGGAAACAAGATCGCATAGCACCATAACACATTGAAAACAACACAAAGTACGTCCAGTCGTGCACGGCAACAGAAGGCTGGTCCGAGAAAAAATACAATATTACAGGGAAAAACCCAGACAGGAGAAACACGAAGCAAGACGTAGAACCCTAGCTTCAGTGCAAAGAAACACAAAAGTGCACTTAAAACATAATCAAAGACAAAACTGCCTCAACTGACTACTTCACTACACATGTAGTCGCATACAGTCAAGAAAAAAACACAAGAGGCACAGTAAAAAAAAAATGAGCACAAGGCAAATAGTGCGTTGACCAACTCCTTGGGTCAACGTAACCCAATAGACAAGATACGCACGAGAAGCACACTGTATAGAAAACGAGAAATAAGGCTGAGTACACAATGAAAAAACACAACGAGACCAGCATGGCCACACTAAGTAATTCAAAGTTCATAAAAAAAAAGCAAAAACAGTGAACATGAAACACAGGGCATGAGAAAAAAAAGGCTCCCTAAACTGCGGAGCTAACTGAAACACGAAAATAGAACATACACAAACAAGTAAAAAAACAAGATTATCACATTAGCAGTATAGGTAAAATACAATCACAGTATTAAAAAATTCACACAGGAGCAGAGCGAGTAGGACAGCCGCCATCCGAACAACTAAACGAAACACGTGCAAAAAGCAAGAGCAATTACAAAAACACGAGAATACCACATACAGGAAACACAGTACAAAAAAGATCAGGAACAACAACAAACAAACAAGCACAAAAGAAACACAACACGCCAAAAAAATTTTGCAAAACTAGACAACACAGACTAGCCCAACGGAAAACAACAACACCCAACAAGCATCACACTATACCAAACAATAACACTGATCACAAACAATTGGTGGCCAACCAGTACAACAAAACACCACCACAACAAGAAATGCGTCGACCAACAACTGTGGCCGACGAAAACATAGAAAGCAAGCACACAATATTACATAGACAAACAACTCAACAAAGATACCGACACAAAAAACAATAACCGATTGCACAGCACCACCAAGAACCAGAAAAAAATACACACAGAACAGAGGAACACAAATGCCCACGGACTCTGGACAGAAAAAAGTCAAAGCAACTAGCTGTAAAACATCCAATCACAGCGCAAAACGGCAAGAAAATTCAGACAAAGAGGCCGAGGCCGCTAGTAAGAGGAAAAGTATATAAAAGCACTATCCAAGAAAGAATATACCGACCAGTAGAATGAGCTAACAAAGCACAGGGGAAAAAACGACAAAAAGACCGGAATCTCAAGGAAACAAAACAGTACAACATTACCAAAGGGCCATCAAAAATACAAGAAAAGGAAAACGGTAAAAAATTAAAAGGAAAAACAACAGGATCAGAGGAAAATAATGAATACAAGGGAAAAAAGACCTGCAGCTCAATCAAAAACAGAACAAGACAACAACCCGGAAAAGCAAAAACAAACAAAGTGAATAAACCAGTACACACACAAAAAAAAAAAAAAAAAACTGATCAAACGAATTGAATCAACCCATGCTCAACCCGAAACCATGGGAGTGGGGGGGGACCAGATCGAAAAGAAAGCAGGAACTGCCTGCCGGGCCAGAGCTACCTCGTACTCAAGCTGGATGACGGACTTGATCGAGGAACGAAACCTACGGCACAGAAAAACTCTCGCAGGATGATATCGACGAAGAGTAGGCCGATCAACACTGGTATGATAGTATAAATAAATAGTCAGTTTGGCCTGCAAAATTAAAAACGCGCAAACTGGATTGTGAACAGCAGCGGAAGGATGATGACGGCGAAGAAAATAGTAATGTGAAACAGAGTGAAAGGAAGGACAGACCTTGGAGAGAAGAGCAAACATCAATGAAAAAAGAGGCTGTAAAACTAAATAGGAGTCATATGCGTGATGAACATCACCGAGCGTTGAACAGAAAAAACACAAGGGAGAAGACAGGCGACCAAAACGATGAAGAGTCCGTGGTGTGAGCAAGCGACAATGAAGATGGAGCCAATGAGTATCAGTTGCTTTTGGGGAAGCCAGAGAAGTGTGTGAATCGATCCATGTCTGAGAGGTTTCATCAGGTGGCACAAAAGGAATAGCGAGAGGTGATCTAAAATAAGTAAGAAAGTGGCGGTACAAGAGTTTTGCAGTCACTTGATGCACCAGAAAGGGAACATCATTCAAATAAACCAGAAAAGGAAGGCAAGGGGACGCCGAAGAAGAAACAATTAACCCAAAAGAATTCACGAGGGACGGGTAAAGGCGTTGAAGCTGAATATGAAGCAACCGGAGTTGGGCGTGATGTAAGGGAGTGTCAGCAAGAGAGGGGTCGATTTGGGAAAGAGACTTCCAGCGGAGAGAAGCATCTACAAGTTGGGATACCTGTACCACGTCACTGGCGAACCAGGTGGAGAAGCACAAGTACGGTGAAGAGGGAGAACGGAGTGCAGAAGAGTAAAAGAGAGGTTCCGCAAGCAGATCATTAGTTGAGGTAGGTGGGAGACGGACGGGACATAAGGAATGCCAGAGGGAAAAGAAGGTGCGATAAATATCGGGAAAGTGATCTGGAATGAGGGGGAACAGATCCATACGGAGGAAAGTAGCGAAAATGAGAAACGGACTGCGAGGGAAAAGTAAAGTATCAACAATAGTAATCGATGAAATCTGAGGATGAGAAAAAGAACGGAGAAAGGTCTGAAGATGAATAGCATTAGATTTTTGAAAAAGATCTGGGAGGGCAAGACCTCCAAAGGACAGAGGAAGGACGAGAGTAGAACGATGAACCCAGTGAACTTTATTCCAGATGAAATCAGTAATCAAATGTTGAGCGGATTGGAGAAAAATGGGCGAGGGAAAATAAGCAAACCACGAATGTGTCAGAATGGGAAGAAGAAAGGAAGAAACCAGATGTGCTCTGCTAAAAAAGGACAAAAAAGGTTTGAACCGGCAATAAGGAGCAAGACGGCGATTGAGCTGCTGAACCAAAGGAATCCATGTGGCATCAGCAACCGCCACGGGATTTCCAACATACACACCAAGAAGTTTAATGACATATTATGACCAACGGACACCCCAAGGGCGATCACCGTGTGCCACCCACGATCCGGCCCACAGACCGACAGATTTAGACAGATTAAGTTAGGAACCGGAAATTGAAGCATGCTCACGATAAGCAGAAAGGACAACACCGAAAGAACGTTCAGTGCGAAGAAAGAGAGTGAGGTCATCAGCATATGCAGACAACACTATGCGGTGGTGACGAGTAGGAGCAATACTACGAGGAATCACAGAAAACAAACGAGAACGCAGACAAATTAAGAGAGGTTCAAATGCAAGCGTAAAAAGTTGACCCGAAAGGGGACAACCCTGCCGGATCCCGTTGTCAAAGGGGATGGTAGCTGTCATGAATGTGGAAGTGCGAATACGGAAAGAAGAGTGGGAGTAAAGATTAATAAGAGCTTGACATAAAGGAGTAGGAAAGCCCAAATGACGAAGAACAGCAAAGAGATAAGAATGATTAATGGAGTCAAAAGCTTGTTTCTGATCAATATTAAAAATTGCGAGAGGTTCGGAAAGATGGGAAGCAAGAAAATATAAGTTGCGAATGGTGGAAATGTTGGTAGTAATCGAACGGGAGGGAATAGTATAAGTTTGATCGGGGTGGATTAAATGCTGCAAGACGGGATTGAGGCGAAAAGCGAGAATTTTAGCAAAGGTTTTGTAGTCAGTATTAAGAATAGAGATAGGACGCCAGTTAGAAAAAAGACCAAGGTTTCCGGTTTTATGGATGAGACGGAGAATAGCAAAAGTGAAATCAGAAGACTAAAAATTTGAAGAAGTAAAAACGGCATTAAAACATGCAACCAGAAGCGGGAGGAGAGAAGGAAGAAACTTCTTATAAAATGAGAGCGGAAGACCGTCCGCGCCAGGGGAAGAACGGTCATTCAGACTGGAAATTGCAGAGCGGACTTCAGAAGGAGAGGTAGGAGAAACAAGAGAATAAAAAAACAATGTGGAACCTTAGGGAGGACATGAAGAAGAGGGGAGATATCTGCAGGAGAAAGGAGTCGGTGTTGAAAACGATCAGAATAATGGGAAAAAGTAAGTTCACAGATACGATAAGGGTCGATAACTGTAGATCCGTCAGGTAGTGAAAGAAAGGAAATTATGTTGCTTTTAACATGATATTCCTCAAGGGACTTCAAACTAGAAAAGGGGTCGTCGTGAAACCACAAGTGAGTGAATTTCAGACGAGTAAGGGCTGATGAAGCAAAAGTAAACAGAATGCGACGAAGTTGAGCTTGAAACACAGGAAAAGAAGGATCAGAAGGAGAAATAGTCTGCAATTTACGACGGAGAACATCAATATCTTGAAAGCGAGAAGTACGGGAAAAGAAAGAAAACTGACGTGCGAAAGAAATAATCGAAATTTTCGTGGAAAGCCACAGAGCCACTGGGTCGTCAGACGAAGAAAGTTGTTGCACAGAAGACGAGATCATAGAGCGAATTTCAGCAGAGAAAACAGGATCAGTTAAAACTGAATCGTCGAGCGACCAGACTGGGGAAGGAGGAACAGAGGAAGAATGCAAAAAACGTTTTAAAAGAACGGTCGATGATCTGACAAAACGGAAGGATGATGAGTAACTGCAACTAGAGAGGAATGGAGAAAACTGGAAACATAGAATCTATCTAGGCGTGCTGCGACACAGCGTGAAGCAACCGGGGGGAACCAGGAAAATTCCTTGGACCGGGGATGAAGGGAACGGAATGCATCAATCAAATCAAAATTAACAACGAGTTGAGTGAGATTGGAAACAAGGTCGGAACGGCTTTCGGTTGAACCATCTCGGTCAAAACCGGGTTGCAAAGTGCAATTGAAATCGCCTGCAACAATGACTGTATCATTTGGATGGAGGGTCGAAAGGATAGAAGAAAGATGTTGGAGGAGAGTTTCTGCATCCGTAGCAGATTGCGGAATATGGATATTGAAAACATGAATACGTTTAGAACAAAAACAAAAAGAAATATGTTGAAAAGAACCCAGCAGACTCTGTGACTCAACAAGATCAGAAAGGGAAGAATGAAAACGTACATGAAATGCAATAGCGGTACCAGACATGAGATGGGTCCGGTAATTATGATAAAAAATGTACGGTCAGCGTCTCCAACAGGGACACCCGGCATCCAAGGAACAGTTCGTCTCCTGGAGGAGGAGGATATTAGCCCCCAGGTAACGAACGTCCCCGAAAACCAAAGCATTCGCCGCAGAAGACGCAAGTCCTCTACAATTAAAGCTAAGTAGTGTTAACAAGGACATCACTGGTAGGTTGCATCCAGCCTTCCAGTTCATCCCTCAAAATCTTGAGTAGGTAGCCCAGACGGCGAGCATATTGCTCGGTCCCGCCAGGCAAAGAAACATTAGTTATAAATGCATGGAACTGGTTTAGCTGTGCAACCATTTCAGGCAGCAAGTGAAGCTTACTCTTAATACAAGGTAGTGTGATCAACTTCGCCTTACGCGGGCGAGTGGTCAATGCATACAGATCAGATAAGGTAAGAGGGTGCAAAGACACCGCAAGTTCTTCAAACATAGTAGAAATGTCAAGAAGTGTAGGAGAAGGAAGTCATCGTCAGAGTCAACCATTGCAGTGTCATCAGGATCAAGGGGCGACGGTGTCCATAACATCATCATCCTGGAGACATGCGAATCGGTTCGAAACTAGTAATTGAGAATTTGGCTCATGATGGCTAGGTGAACCCGAGGTAGAATGGGCTGTTTTCTTGGACCGTAGACGTTGAGACGAACGGGAAGAGCGAGTAGAAACACCAGGTGAGCTGGGGCGTTTACGCTGTGATTTAGGTGCAGACACTTCCAGCAATGGAAAATCCTCATTGGAGGGCTCCAAACCATCCAGTACGACGACAGGAACCGGGAGAGAAGGAACGACTGGAGAAACAGCAGGCAAAATTGATGAAGGTAGAATGTGAGCAGGTGCCTCAGCGGCCTGCACAACATCCGCAGGGGCAGCGGCCACCGGAACTGTAGTGGCTAATGAAGAATCAGATCTAGCACCAGGAGTAGCATGAGGACAAGCAGAAGCGAGATGACCTTCCCCTTTACAGCGGAAGCACTGAACCCCTGCAAAAAGATTAAAAATGTACGTCCGGGTATCAGTGACTAATTCCAAAGTTGCAGGGCGTTCCGCAATTGACTGAGAAGTTGGAAAAATAACCCGGTACTGGCGCTGGAAGAATCTTGGTCACTCCCACAACACGACCCATCGGGTTGAGGGCATCAATCAACAGAGAATCAGGAACAGCCGTTGGTACAGGAGAGAGGGTCACCGTAACTGGTCTTTGGGCTGCAGCGACAGGTTGTAGATGAAAGGACCCAATATCAACCCCATGAACTATAATTAAATCTACTGCTTGCTGGTGGGTGAAGTGAACAACCGCCCCTCCACCCAAGCGAATAATGGACACAATGCTTTCGGCTGGAAGGACCTTCGACACAGCATGCAGATGCTGGGGGAGGGGGTGTCACGCAAAGCAGAAATGAAAACACTTAATAATAAGGCAGACGACAATTGCTTACCTTGCGGTGAATCACTTGGAAGAATAATTTTCAACGCGGAAGCTACACGTTTGAAATGTGGTGCAGAATCACTAGAAATATATGAGATACTTCCCACAGCTTGTGCGAACGACGTTGAAGTAGAACTAGCAGAACCAAAGAATATTAGACGCAGCCGGCACACGGGTGGCCAGAAGCACAGTCTCTGGAAGTCCAGCAGCACTAGTCGATGCAACATTCCCCGAAGAAGACACAGAACTATGAAGCGAAGACATATCAGCAATCGACGAAGCAGCTGTAGACGACAGTGACTCATTCACAGTGGTAGTGAACATTCTCGACCACTGGCCCACCAAAACTCATGCGTCGTAACTGACGACACACGAAAATTAAACAAAAACAAAAATTGAGCACCCACTCGGCACTCAGCCTCACTGCTCGTGAAGCGAGGGTACGAAACACTGCAACCAAAACACAAAACGAAGAAATACCACAAAAAGAACAAGTAAACAAACGAACGTTGACTTCTACGCAGGAGCCGAAAAAAATGCGACTTGTCTGTTCAACGACCACTGCGCCACCGGGGCGGCCAGAGCGGATTCTAAAGACGTGCTTATTACACCCGAAAATTCGGTGTCATCTTTCTTGTATTAATCATTAACAGTCATGGCTCATATATATTCTTTTGACTGTGCTCATCATCATAATATTTGTTTTGTCTATTTGCAGTTCATAATACATTTGTTCTATTTTGTTTATCAAAGGAAGCTGTCAATAAATGTGAAGCCATTTTCTAATTAGAAGATTTTTAAACAAATATATAGAGTAGTATTGGTATTGGGCAGAATACACCAATAATAGTATGAGAAGATTTTTATTAACAACACTACCTACGTCATTGATGTTGCTGAATAGGTGCTATTATTATTTAAAAATATTACCATTTGTATTCACCGTTTGAATTAAGGATCGTATGCACATGGTGAAATATTTATTTTTTATTCTTGACTTGTTCTAAAGTTTATAATCTTTTATTTTTATTTTATTTTTCTATTTATTTATTGTTTTTTTTAATACAACACTAAAATGAAACGCTATACGACGCAAATTAAAATTTTCCAGTAGAGATATATGGCTACATGAGAAAAGGGGAAAAATATGGAATCCATATACCAGTAATGACATTTGTGTACCATTTAATTATGAAGATATCTTCTTGGTGATTCGTTTCCCATTGACAAAGCACTGATTTATTTCTTCTCAAAATCTGAAACAACGGATTTTCTTCGTGTTTACTACATATAACATGAGACTTGAGTAGGAAACAGGGACCAAATTTTTACTCGTAATTCACATAAATATATGTTTGATCAGTAAACATGGTTCGTAGAAATTCCCATCTCGAAAACCCCGAAAGAGATAGCTGTTTAACAGTGGGGTCAACTCCCGTACAAACTTCCCCTCATCGGGTCAAAACTGACGCCCCAGAATGATGAATGCAGACCACACGGAATAAACAGAGACGTCTGCCTGACGTAAGATGGGAGGGAATCACTTCAACTGGACTCCCAAACCGCCCCCTTGCATGCGGGCACGCTCAACAATGAAAGCAATCATCATTATCGCTCCACAAGAAGAAAACAACAAATGACGTCTTTGTTCTTCCCTGTCTGGTCCACAAACACTGAAGGGGGGGGGGCAGAAAATAAAAACTGACGACAACTAACCCTATTTTGCGTGGAGTGGCGCCCATAGTTAACTGGCTGACACGGGATGGAAACAGAGGTCATTAGAGCCACGTGACTGAAATTAATCCTATGATCTTACTCTCTACACCGAAAAGATAATGTACAGGTAATTTACAGACCGATCACAATCTGTCTTCTTGAACCTTTACTGAAAATACGTATTAGGGAATTCAAGTTTTCTTTGATGGGCTTTGTAGCTCAACAAATGTTACTTGCAGCTCACCTTTCATGACATTCGTTATAAATTTGAGGGAGGGCTTTGTCTCGTGCTCGACATGACTCAATATCCCCCCCCCCACACACACACACACCTGCTGTCTCGACTCTAAATAGTACACAATAATGAAATAGAGAACGAGAAGTGGCTACATGAGACCCCAGTATGGAAGGACTTATGTATGTCAGTGAAGCTTCTTACATGGAAGGGAAGCAGAAAATTAAGAAAATTTAAGCACCTAACGAGACGTAAAATATTCTTTAAAACAATAAAAAGTGATAATTCCCTCGAACCTATGGAACTTTCTTCGCGACGGCCCTGCGGCGAGAGAGGGAGAACAATAAAGTGTAGCGAATACTCTAAATATGAATACAGCATAAATCTTAAACTTCTTTTCACCAAAATCATAAGAATATTCTGGCTCAGATTGTAAGCATGCGCGGCCCACCCTGAACATGCGTTGCAAACTTGAGGGGGTCTCCAGCAACTGTGACAGTACTTCTTTAAAAGATTTGCCGAGAATAGACTATCTGTTGAATAACTACAGAGTATTCCCAAACGGTGTATTCAACCAATGGGAATGTGTTCTTCTGCTTGCAGTTTTGAAAAAGGTTCCTATGAACATTCGATCTGAAACGTTTTCCTTCCGAGTTGCAGATCATTTTGAGAGTGAAAGTAGTTTCCGTTTCAGTTATTACAGCAAATTGATCCATGAAAACCATTTTATAAGTCAATATCAGAACATCTATGTAAATCTACATCAGAACATCTATGTAAATCTACATCAGACTCCTCCCTGAACAGGAATGCAGGCAACACAGCTGCGTCCTTCTATCGATTGCCGTACAAGTTCGAAAAATCCCGTGAATAATTGTCTGCCAACCATCTACAATCCGTTGGGGAGCTTGTGTATTATACACAGAGTTTTGTTAGGAGGATTTAATATAGGAGGTTTAGAAAGTGATGTTAAATCCGGATCCGTAATACTTTTTCCATATCGCAATATATGTTCTTTGTTTCATCATGCTTGGGAGAAACATTTTCATTTCCCTTATCAGGATAGGTAATTTTTGGGTAGGCACCTCTTCCCATTTGCAGGTGTGAGAGCGGGCGCATTATTTATGCCCAAGAAAATAATGAACGGAACATTATGCCTATTACATTAGGAAAACATACATTAATAGACTAATGTGAAGAATATTACGTTTATTCAATCCCATGCTAATGTGTGAATTATCCCTATACATATATGTAATTGTTTAATGAACTCAAAATGGTTCAAATGTGAGCAATGGATTATTCCAGAACATTTTTACAAAGTATTGGTACATGACAAAGAGACTCTAAGATTCTCACGCTCTGGGAATTGGATGCCGTTCCCAAGCAGATAGGCATCAGCAATTAAGCAGGCGACATCAGCTGGTATTGTCCAACAGAGAGCAGGCGCCTGAATGTCTGGGAACCTAGACGTTATTCATTGTATCCATGTAGCCGGTATGCATTATATTCGATGGCTGTTGTACTTTGCGGAAAGTTAAGTCTGTCAAAGGGAATACCGCTAATGGAAACATCAGAAGTACCGGTCACCTACTGCAGAAAGCGAGGAATTCGGAGACAGGAAGGGCGATGACGGTTAACGGAGGAAGGAACGCGCTCGAATCGTGACGTCGACGCCAGCAGAGAGAGAAAAGAGGGAGTGGGACGCCTCAGGCCAGGAGCGCGCTAAAGGACGGATGCGCAGGGGCCAACCAAAGTCGGAAAGGTCGGCGCATGAGAACACTGAGTGCATTAGTCTGTTTTCGGGAATTGCAGGGGCAAGTACGCCGGGAGACAGAGCTCGAAGGTTTTTCAGGTTGTCGGAAACCTGGCGTTATGGGTCCGATGGTTCAGTCGATGTACTGAACGGGGTCGGAGTATCTTTGCGAAGATAAGTTTACCAGCCGTGATATAGGTCCGACTTAGGGAATCTCACGTGCTTTATTTAATTATCCTGAAGGGATAATTCTATCGAAACCGCGAGGACTGAGTGGAGTTAGATAGGATTCGGAGATACGAATCTTTACCCGGAAGATACAGGTAGCTTCTCGGACGAGAAGGACTCTCTCCCAAGCGTAGGAACGTATTATCGTGATAGAGACGTCAAGTTTACTTTGACTATTTACTAGGTCTGCATTAGTTGAGGGACGTCTGACGGACATCCAGAAAGCGGTATTCCTACGGACAGACTGACTTTTCAACTTCAGTTTTTATCCATAATAAACTGTTTTAAGTTTGAAACCAACCCTCCTGTGTCATTATATAACATGAATAATTTATTCTTGGAGTTTCAGCGATTTCAATCCACCTCCTGATTCGCAGATAATCAATTATAGAAAAGCGGGGAAGGTTTCGTCTGTTCACCCAATCAGAGTTTGGGTAAGTTCTGAGGAACGAACCTTTAAAAAATTCCCATTGACTGTGAGATGAGCTTATAGCGTGGACGCCACAGAAGTATAATTGTTTTGGGGCGGGCCCACATAGGCGATAAGCACGTTCACTCTCACAGCAGACACTTTTCTTAGGGATTTAGCAATGATGCAGGTATTTCCGTAGGTATTACCATTGTTTTGGATAGACACATTTGGCGATCGAAAAAACCATTTTCAGTCTTTCGGTTTCTTTGATAGCGCTTTCAGAAGAGGGAGGTCGTTTTCCGTAGCCCTCTGTGCTTTTAGCTTTGATCAGGGGACGCGCGCCGAGTTTCCCAGGCAGGGAGACAGAAAGTCGCAGGTTTGCTTGCGAGGGTGGGAGAGTTTTGACTTTTTGCTCTAGGGCGGAGCGGGTTGAACGGAGGCGATGTTTTTGTCGAGGAGAACAGTCTTCAGGGAGAAACGAGATAGAAAGGCAAGGAACCCGAGCTCCGATCACGGGGTTTCAGGTGCATAGAGAAAATATGCATTTGAGATAGCCGAAGACACGAATAGTTTAATAACTAGGCAGTGAAAGATTTTAGGAAAGCACGTGTAAGAGATTTAGGAAGTAATAAGGGTTGATATCGCGAGAGTAGGATTTTGAATTAACGGGCCAAACCATAGAATGGCCTCAGTCAGTATATTAAACTAAATAAATGTTGTTAGAAGTATTTCATGTCCTCCATTCAATATTATCAAGTTTGTTTTTCCCCATTTAAGCAAGCAAGAAGTTTATTTATTTATTCTGCGTATTTGTGCAACAATTTAATTACGAGTTATCTACGTGTAACGTGGAATAATTATTATTTTAGAATAAGATATAGACATATCACCGAATATTGTTACAAGTAACACCGAACTTTGTTACATTTTCTGTAAACATGAACAGTTACAGGGCTGTTCACCTAATCTCATTCACTGCTCTGTTACGTGGGTGCGCCTGGCCTTCGCTTGTAAGGAAATGAAGCAGTTCCGGGGTTTTAACTGTTTTTCCCCGATGATGAAATTATTATCACGACCCCTGCATATTGCGGAAGTCGAAGAATTGAGCAAGTCATTTAGAAGTCATTTGCGGAAGTCATTCAGATATTCCAAGGTCAACCCGAACAAATATAAGATCTTAACAATTAAGCAATTGCTTAACTTTAGGTAAAATTACGTATAAATGAATTAAAATGAACCTTGGACAGGAGCTCATACAAATTAATACATCTACGTACCGATATAATATTCGAAATCAAGCTGTGCTGAGACTTACTACAGCTAGAACACAAATATAAACAAAGTATAAATTATTCTGGTCCAGAGTTTTGGAATTCATTAACATCTATTAACAGCTTCAGAAATTTGTTTTTGTTTTGGCAGAATTAACATCTATTAATAACTCCAATTTGCTTAAAAAAATTAAAATACTGCTTACTTAGTAACTATTATTCATTCAATAATGCAGGATGGGAGATGAAAGAGGACTATCGACAGAGGGGATGAGGCGGTGGAATTCGAGACCAGACGGGTATTCGGTGAATGACCAGAGGAAGGGAAATCTTTGAAAATGGGGATTGGGTATGGGGGGACAACTCAGCTTCTTATTACCTTAATATTTTATTTGGCTTAATATACTGTCTACTAATATAACACTTAATATCTAATTTAGTTAGTTAATATGTTGTATTTTAGAAATGTTACTCTTTTTTTCTTTATTACTTTTAATTTCTTTGTTTTTCTTTCCTAACCTTGCTGCTGCTATTATGTGAATGCTCTTGGTTTGTTTTGTACCTAGGGAGATCGAGGCTAAGTCAGGTATCTGCGAGCACTTTTCCTTGATATTCCCTGCTGTTATATTTAGGCTTATATGCAACTGTTTAGAATTATTACCTTTTTATGTAACAGCAAGATCAATAAATGAATTGAAATAATTGAATAAAATACATCGTCCAGTTGGATAAACAGTGAGGTTGCATTCTCCAGAAATTTAGGAGCCCAAGCTCCAAGTTTAAGATCTCCGCGTTGTGATTTCATATGAGCCTTTTACGAAGTATTCGCGAAAAACAAATATGCCGCATATTGTAATACAGAAAAAATATACACAGTGAGCTACACAGAATTAAGTAAATAACAGGTTAATGTTTATTATGAAAAATATGTAAAATCTGTTAAGTCTTTTGATGGAGGCCAAATCAAAGTTAATGCAAATTATCAAGATTACCATGTTTACAGGTCCATGCAGGTTAAGGCCTGTTACGCCCCTAAATTTACAATTAAGATAAGTTCCCACTGAATCATAAGTTCATACGGAATCTACTATGTGCCTACTCAAAATTTACAGAGTCCTGGTCATCCTGTGTATTAAAAACTGCTGCCTATAAGATAGCGCGTTCTACTCTCTATTGAACTGGACCTGTCTCTGCTAGGGCTTTTCCTTGAGAATGGATTCAGTCTACTTTCCTTTTAAATTCGGTGTACATATCAAGTCCCTTTAATGTTAAACGTGGTATAAGCGTGCTCTCAGCCTCTCCGGAGTTTTAGCCCCTGGGCTTCTAGATTGGTCAGCTGAGTTTACCTGTGCTTGACCCTGCTGACCAGGCGTTTAGAATTTTGACCAATGAGAACTACTATCAACTGGAAGTTCCGGCAGATGATGTTTTTCGTAACTCAACCGCGACATATTTTCCCTGAATCTGGTGAACAGATATTACGGCAGCTTACCTGTGACAACATTATGCCTTTTATATGACACCCTGATACAATTTATGAGGTTTACCAGAGTCCACGTCTAAAGGAGACTCATAAAATTTTACCTTGGCTATTCACCTGGTCAGGATTCGAACTTCGGAATGAGAATCTTTGGAAACGCACCATCACCAATTAACGCTGCGGACAATTACTGTTTAGGATTCGTTCTTCTTTCTTACGAGGGTAAAGAAGAGAACAAAGATACTTTGGTCAGTGTTACGGGTGTCCTCAGAGAATGCAATATGCTGCTTTGGCCACTTGGGTCAGGTAGCACGGTCTCCAAAATGTCCCGACCAACGGGGAAGGGGGTGGGGAGAGAAAACAACGCAAGATATAATAATTACAAAAAAAAACCCGTATGCATCATACCTTTAACTAATTAAAAGGTAAAACAAAGTGGCCCGAAATACGAAGTATTTCTACAGCAACAAAATGAGCGAATCACTACCTAAGTAAGAACTCGCTCTTTTGCAGTGAAGCTCCATATTCAATGCAGTACATGGGTGCGTGTGTGTGTGTGTGAGGGGAGGGGATTCACGAATTTGTTCGTCCTGGTGTCTGTATTACTCATGTTATCGTTTACACATTGATCTGTTCCTCTTTATTCTATCAGTCTTCTGAGTTACCTCGCAGCCAAGTTCTAGTTTCCAACTTACTTAATTTTTACTTCATTATTCCATCTGGGCATCAAAGAAATCTCCCCCTCTTTTCCTCGGGGAGACGAAAACACTCTCCGTCGCTTGAAGAATCACCAAATTTACTTCCTACCACCTTCAAGTGCCAGCTCAAATTCTCATTCTTTGTTTTCCTCCCTTTTCTCGGAAAAAGCGCAGGCTCTTCCCTAGTCTACTTTCCGTGTGCCTTACTGCCACCATCAGGGCAGCTGCATGTCCCTTTCAGCCCTCTCAACCCCTTCATTAACAACTTACTTCGCACGTGCGCATTGTGATCACTATGCGTTTCTCTTACGTGTGAACTATTTTGTTCATTCCACATCCTTCTGGAAAAGGTGGTCAATCCAAAGAACTTCAAAAATGCTGTGAACCCATTCTCATAGCAATAAAGTAATTCACAAACTGAACTTCATGAACAGTCGATGTAGGTAAACGGCCAACAATAGTGTTTTTTCTGAAAATCAGAAACCTAACAGAATGTGGTCATCTTTCCTCGTTTTTTGACGGCTGACTGAAAACTTGGAAAGGGGTCATCTCAAAGACTTCCCAAAACACCACCCAAAAGGGAAACAGTTTTTACTTACTAAATGATAGCAAAAAGCAGTAGTGTACCGGAAAATCTCGACCACAATATCTTTTAGGCTCTTTTGTGAAAATATATGAATTACTGAAACTCAAGATATCAATTATTGAAATTTTTAAATTCTATGTTATTAACTAGGTTTTATGGGCGTTTTAATAATTCAAATTCTTTGAAACCTGCAGGCAGGGTTGTCAAGGTAATTTACTCGTTACGTATTTTACGTAAAATACGCGTAATATACAGGTAATTTACTTGGCGTAGAAAACCAGCTTTTTACGCAGACGTAAAAAACTAATTTTCTTTCATGTGTGTCAATAAATAATATAATATAAAAACCACTTTAATTATACAATGTATTACATTCTGAACTTAAAATTTCTTGTACATTTCACTACGAAATCACTATTTTCTTAAGATTGTTCATACAGCTCAACCATCTTTTAACAGATTTCTTTTTAGAAATTATAATGTATATGTTCTTTCTTGTATATTTAAAAATGGAGAAAGTAATCTACCTCTTGCACTAGCATCGATAAAAATCACAATGTATATTGAATAGAATTCAAGATTATGAAGAGGTCGACCGCCGCAATTCATAGTGGGAATAGTCTTCAATTAGAATGTTGAGCCTCCTTCAACGACTAGTGAGGATGGAAAAAACGGTGTTTGTTAAGAACGCTCACAGCTTCAACACTAAAAATATATATAACAGAAAAAAGTGTAGTTCGCATAGTTATAGTTTTACCGCCGAGTCAACGAGAAGTTGCTGACGTTGTTGAACTTCTGCGTCTGCCTAGCAGTGAATCCCTGTAGAGACAGGAGCCGCCAGCCGGCAGCACGCGCATGGATATCAAAGGCTAGCCACGAGGCAACGTCTCATTTTGATTGTTCTTATCGTCTCGTTTCACTTTAAACTACACCGCGGCGTGGCTTCTGACTTCCTTTGCCGAACATAATATTTTAAAGTGGGCCCCACACCAATTATCATAAAGAAAAGGATTTTCCCGTGTGAATATGAAGGCTAGGGAAAAAAAATATGACGTGATACTGATGTATATGTGGTATCCTGGTGGTATGTCACGTGCACGTGGCAGTTTGCACTGTTCCAATAACATCATATAAAAATACCGAAGGGTATGTTGGTTTTTGAAGGACCTCCGTTTTTTGTGGTATTCGTACATAGCAAGTTAATTAACAGCACAAAGCCATGTTTTTTTATAATGTTTTTATGTATTTTACGCGTTTTACGTAGTTACGTTTTCTACGTATTTTACACGTTTTTTACGCGTAATTTACGTGTCACGTAGAAAACCTTTTTTACACGTAATTGCACAACCCTGCCTGCAGGTAAGAAGATTGATAATGCTATCAAAGCACGGTAACATTTTTTTGGATCCAAAGCACACACACACCACATCCCTAAATTATCTTTTAAAAACGTCTTTATTAACAATTTAAAAACGTGGTTGATAAAAGCTCTGGCAAGCACTTTCGCGAACCACTATGGTCGCATCATCAGGCCGATTAGTGAAATCAGATTAGAACGGCACAAGGTTAAAGAGTGACGCATAGGAGCACAAAGGATATATATTATGTAAATGAAACACAAAGTCATTGCCATTTACTACAGATTGTTTAAAGTCTTTGTAATTATTAAGATTCTTCCTCCCTTGAGTACTGTGGAACCGAGTTTCGCCAGGCATTGGGAATGTATACAGGCACGTCCTCATTGCAGCATTTTGGTCCTAGTTTTATGATAAATAGACTCTCAGTGAAGAGCATAGAGCGTTTATTAGAAGCTGTCGATAGTAAGTTCGCATTGTCCCAGTCAGGTCTTAAGTCCTTTTCAATAACAGTTTTTGACAATGTCGAGGTAGCAGATTTCGTACGGATGGGATATCGATATTCAGCCCAGCGAATACCTAGGCTTCGGAAGGTCGAGCCCACATAACAAAGATCTGCCGGTTGTCCATTTCTGCCCATTAGAAGGATATTATACACTCCAAAGCGGGAAATGGTTGGGCCTATGTCTCTAAATATAGGACATAAGGTATTTTTCCTATAACCAAAATTACTGCGCTTAATTAAGTGTGTAACACAAATGTTCACGTGCTAATTAAAATGATTGCCCACATTTTATACCGATAGAAAATACTACAAAACTGTTACGCCAAAATTAATCAGGTCATACAAATTTTATTTCTTTAGAGAACTAATGTCAGACCTTTTGAAATGACTCACTATCACATACACACACAAAACACGTAACTGCCGTATTACAGTGCATAATTACCTTTTCTGATTGATACGAAAATATAGGACATAAGTAATCTAATAAATAAGTAACAATTAAAATTGTGACACAAAAAAGTAAAATTACTTAAATTATTTTTTCTCGAATAAAAAAAAAAAAAAAAAACACTTACCGCCCAATTTTTACTATGTTTTGCACACATAGTAATTTTTTTCTTTTGACACTTACAAAAAAAATGATATGTCTGATTCTTCGTCCACACGAAGAACACCTGTTCATTACATTCTGAAAGATGCGTAGTTATATGCCAACAACTGCAATGCGTCATTGGCATAAAAATTTCAAAATGTTATTCTTCCACATTGTCTTATTTATATACATGTATAGCCGCTATTGCTATGACTGTGAAAAAGGGCCTCAAGTCGTCTGGAATAGCTGATGCTTTCAAGCCATCCAGTTTTTATAAACTAAAACCGCGAACACAAAATCGCTTTGCTTTTTAATACTTCATCTCAAGCTGCCGTCAAAAATTCCTGATATTCCTTTAATTAGTTTCATATAAAGTTTCGACAGAAGATTTTGTAAAATCTTTCAGCTGAAACTAGAAGCACTCTTAACCTTGACCCCCCCTCGCCGGCGCGCAATCCGGGAGTTATCAGTACGCCCCTGGCTAAAAGGGTTATTAGTACTAAGTTTCTCTGAAATTAATCAGTCCAGGGTAACATACCTAGTAATAAGGAAACATTCTCTCCAACATTTGTCGCATGTACTAACTGTCATACAAGCAAATTTTCACAGAAGCGTTACTTTTGCAATACAAGCAATTTTCACAGAAGCGTTACTTTTGCAATACAAGCAATTTTCACAGAAGCGTTACTTTTGCAATACAAGCAATTTTCACAGAAGCGTTACTTCCTTACTTACATTTCTGAAATGTGCTATAACGCGGAAGGGAAGATTATCCGACCATTGTTCGTGGAACACTTTTCGTCTTTATACGCAGATCTGTAAGGAGCATTGCTCCCAGTTCGTGATGCACTTTCCCATTTTCAGCATTTTAAAGTTGGATAGGAAATCCATGGTGATGATAGTGACGGAGGAATTGGGACATTTCAAACTCGAGTGTTCCTTAAGGTATATTTATACTTGGAGGGCATGACCTTGCAAACTTAAATCAGATTTATTTTTATATATTTTTTATTTTTTTCATTTGCTAAGTTTAGCCTGTAGTATGAGGGAAGGGGGTAATATAAGCCACTGAATATGGCACAGGCAACTTTTCAATTTGCGAGCAGGAATCTTTTTGTTAATCCAATAGTAAAACGCTGAATCTCCTAGCCAAATTCAAATCGGACAGCACCAGTTCGATGCGGCTTTAGAAATTAAGGCCCTACCTAGACTGTTCCATTCTTTCGTAGATAAAGCTCTTGCGTGCATCTATCAGTGCAGCATTGTTATTATTTTTTTAAATCAGTGTTCAACATTTCTTGAAAATTTATTGAATATGTTAGTTCAATCGTTACAATTTTTATGGCAGTTCTTTTCCATGGACTTGGTCAGATAATTCTAATCAAGTGGCCACATGCTATGTTTTTGAAAATATGCAATTCATTGTAACCACGTCTACTTCATTTCGTGCTTTTGGGAAGTTGTTTCAGCAACATTAGCTGTAAGTTAATTCAAATTCGCGAAAAACTTGGGGGCAATGGAAAAAATCTGAAGTCAATTTCAGACACTAGGGGCTTAACAATTTTACAGCATACAGGCATTTTTGTACGTATGACAGAAAATTTTCATTGGTTGTCCATTGATATGGATCTCCTTGATATTATTACTAAATATGGGAAAAAATAAAATATATGACGTTGCTTCTTGTATTCATCCCATGTCGTTACACATATCTGTGTAACCACAGCCCTAATGAGAGGGAAAGAACAATTTCCTGCTACGTTTTGATATGTGCATCGAATATTTCCTAACTGATTGCACTTCCTTTTGCCTGAAAAAGTGAAACAACATCGCGGAACTTGGTATGAGGCAATATGTTTCCGTATTTCTAGTTATTTGTAATTCTGTTAGCTATAAGGAATTTTCCTTATATCCAATAAGGAATTTTCCTTATAGCTAAGAACAAAAAAAAATCAATCTAACTGCTATCTGCTTCCGCTTTTGGCCTGCACTTTGGTGAGCAACATTCAGTATATTCCGTGCTTATAATTTTTCTACGACTTCCTTGTTTTGTGTTCTGGAATTAGCCTACCATTACTTTCCAGCATAGTTCTCGGTAACTTTAATGCACTTGGCAGATCTTTGTTTCAGCAATGTTAGTCCTTCGGGACAAAATCTTTATCATATCCTCAAAAAATGCTTCTTTGGCTTTCCGGAGCCTTTGATATCTGCAACGGTTACAAGGAAGAGAAAAAACTACAACATAGTATACAATGGTGCAGGATCTTCAAAAACTAATCATGTGTTCCCGAATATTAATCTCGCTAATTTCTTTTATCAGAAATTCAATTCTTTCCTGGTGTTTCACAAACTCATTAATAACGAGGATCCATACACCAACTACGTAGAAAATAGTATACCTATACTAGTAATCCGAATTCATTAGCGTTGTATAAAAATCACTGTTCCAAGCTCTCGCACATCAACCAGATTGCTTTTTCAAGGGAGGCAGACAGAAACTGCAACCTGAATAATAGAACGCATTAACAATTTGTACGCGGTGACTTAACTTGATAATAAATACGACGTAATATTCATTTAAAGACACGGAGTAAGCTTTACTTGAAGAACAGGCTCCAAATTCGTGGCCACTGCAGAGAGACGCTGCCATTGCAAGTATCATTGTTGGTAATGATCTCCAGGGTTTCTCGAACGGCTGTCCATTTAGGAGTAGAGTAGGTAGCTAATTTCTTTATACCACCCCTATAGGAGTAACGGACTTAAATTTGACTTCTCTGGATAAGGCAGTGGTTACTTTACCGTATTTTGTGTCCCTTTTATTCTCGTTAATTCTGATTCTAAATGAACACTTCATCATTCCAATGTGGCATCGTCTGGAGATGTCCAGATATTGTAGAGGGAACGCATAAACACCTGCCTCGCTGGAAAGAGGGGGTTTGTCAGTATTTCTCTCTAGCATAATATATAACGACGAAGGAGATCTTATACCAACACCGTAGTTCATCTTCTTGAGGGCGTTTTTGAGTTTGTAAGACACATTTGGTATTCAGGAAATTGAGCCCAGATGGCGAAGTTGGGGTATAGGAAGATTAGAACGTTTGGCTTCGGGTTTTTGGATAAAGTTACGTATTTGATTTATTGAGTATCCTGCATCATTGGACATTTCCATGACGCTTTCAATTTCATGTTGTCTAGAATGAGCATCGGAAGAAACGGCGGAGGCTCTTCTAATTCGAGAACGGAAGATAGCTGGTTTGTATTCTGCAGGACAGAACGAGCTGCGGAGCATCACGTTGGGGACGTACACAGTGCGTCAAAGAATTTTTTAGACTGGGTCTGTAAAATGAAACAGAAACAAGAAATTATTATTTGTTTTGGTTTGTTATTCAAAATAAGTCCCTCCGGCTTCAATCCACTTGTTACAGCGATTTAATAATGATTCGAATGCCTGTTCCAGTTCACTTTGCGGAATTGCCTCCAAAGCACGCGTCGAAGCTGTTTGTATGGTCGAAATATCATCAAAAACACACCCTTTTAACATCATTTTAAGTTTTGGGAACAAAGAAAAGTCGCAGGGTGCTAAATCAGGCAAGTACGGTGGATGATTCAACACACAGACGCTATTTTTCGCCAAAAATCTGCGAACAAGAAGTGAGGTGTGACTGGGTGCATTATCGTGCAACAAACACCAACTGTTTTCATCCCTATATTCTGGACGAATGCGGCGAATTCTGCCCATCAAACGCCTCAAAACATTTAAATAAAACTCCCCAGTAATTGTTTGCCATACTTGGAACAAATTCTTTGTGGATAATACCCTTACTATCGAAGAATGTAATGAGCATTGTTTTGATTTTCGATGGAACTTTTCTTGTATTTTTTTCGTTTTTTTTTTTTTTGGCTTGTGGCGAGTTTTTTGACTTCCATTCCGCACTTTGTCGCTTTGTTTTAGGATCATATTGAAAACACCATGTTTCATCACCAGTAACAATCAATTTTAAGAAGTTTGGATCATTTTCAGAGGCTCAAATGATGTCTCTGCAATGTGCACTTCTCCTTGATTTTTGTTCATTGGTTAACGTGTGTGGAACAAATTTAGCACAGACTTTTGTTTTGCCCAAATCTTCATGCAGGATGGTTCAAATCGTTTCTTTGTTGATGTTTAAAGACTCTTCCATCATTCTTAGTGACGCACATCAATTGTTTTCCACAAAATCACGCACTTTTTCAATAATCTCAGGTGTCCTAGATGAACTTGGTCTTCCGGTGTGCTTATCATCTTCCAGCGTCTCTCTTCCGTCCAAAAAACGTTTGTGCCACAGGAAAACGTTTGATCTACTTAAACAAAAGTCACCGTAAACTTGTTTCATCATTTGGTACGTTTTCGAGGCACTTTTACCAAGTTTTGCGTTAAATTTAATAACAGGCCATTGTTCCATCTTAATAATTCAACATGAAAAAAATATACTTCTCTAATGAACGCCCGTTTCGTTTGAGTTACTTTAACAACTGCGCAGTACTTTTGGCAGAAAGCAAGCAGATGGTCACGGTTTATAACGCATTCGCGATTACACTGGTGGCTCCACCGTAGCCTGAAATCTAGTGCCAGTCTTAAAAATTCTTTGACGCACTGTGTATTCGGCTTTATAGTAGACGTATGTTCAGAGGCGGTTGTCAGGGGATTTGCTCAGTAAATCATCCAGATCAGGTAAGAGACACTATAGTGTTCAAGCTCTATGGTATACAGTGGCGAAGCCTGATTTTGTAAGAAAGGGAAGAAATGCAGTTAATATGCGATAAATAGATGGCAAAAGTGATATGAAAATTTATAATAATGAAATTCAGCAAGTGACCCGTAGTTTATATGCTACGTTGACAATATGGCATGGCAGAAAGCATCGTAACCCCCCCCCCCCCCAACGGGACCATGCGCGGTACCACCAAAAAGAAATGTCTATGTAAGAAGTTCAAATGAAAAGATTTATATATAAAAAAAAAAAAAGATTCAGTGAAAATGTTCAAAGGGTAAGAAACTTGTCTACCCACACAGCGAAAAGAATTGGGGGTTGCTTCTATCAGAGCTGAAACAGGCTGAGCCCGAGCACGAAAGCCCAAAGCAGAGCCCGGGCCCGTATCGGGTTCGGGTTGTAGAATATTTACTACAGTTAGGGCTCGGGCGGGCTCAGGCTCTTAGAGAGAAGGAGAGCGAGATAATTTTTTTTATTTATAAATGTGATTTCATATGATTTATATATAAAATTACATATGAATTATCATATAAAATCACATTTATATAAATGTGATTTTATATGATTTTATAAATAATTTTTTTTATTTATAAATGTGATTTTATATGATTTTATAAATAATTTTTTTTATTTATAAATGTGATTTCATATAATTTTATAAATAATTTCTTTTATTTATAAATGTGATTTTATATGATTATGAAAATGATCCAAAAGACAGAGAAAGTATTTTTTCTAGAATGCTGCAGTCTTCGGAGTTTTGGGAGTTCACGTGGCCGTACACTGTAGATGTGCCCGAGTCCATTGCTTCCATGGCCCTTACATTCCTCAGAAGAGTCACAGAAACAAATAGCTACACTAATAAAAGTAATGCTTACTTTTATATTGTTGAAATAATGACATGTCACCGCTAAAGAACGTGCGACATAAAACTACTGAAAGTTCAAACCATAAGCCAATAATGAAACTGAATCAACTAATTACACTAACACAGAAAACTTTTGACAAATTGTAACTTCAAACTATTGTTACGGGAGTCCTCTGAGTGTTGAGTCTGACTGAAAGTTTGGAAAGAGCGCCTCTCTTGTGCGGTTCTGCCTTCGGCGCCGTGGAAGCGTTTGGGAGAATGCTTCCCCACGCTGTATGCTTAGCATAGCATTACTGGCTGTGGATGGCCACTGCGGGTGGACATGCCGTTTACTGAGGTTCAGCTGGATGCATTTTCTGCGTTGCTTCCAACGAGCGACTTACGTACGAGACATTTCTTCTTGTTTTCGTAAAAATACGAATATGAATTTGCTTTCTTAAAAATAAAAGATACTGAAAAAAAATGCCCGCTGCGTTATGTTGGTGTGTTATTTCTATTTTACTTTAATGCTACATATTTTTAATTCACGCAAAAGAAAGCGCATGAACCAAAGGGAAGCAATGCTTCCCTTGCTTCTATTGACGCTTCGCCACTGATGGTATAACTGATCGTAGGACGTATATCATTGATTTTATCGAGGGAAATTATAAGAGTCTCCTTTCCGTGAGGCCATACGAAACATATGTCGTCCTCATAAAGCAACCAGGTGGTGGGTGGTGAGGTAATGCTGGAGAATATATTCTGCACAATTGGTCGAAGTATTGCTTCTGCAAGGACGGCTAAAAGTGAGGATCCCATCGGAGCTCCATTAGTCTGTTTATAGATTTTTCCTTGAAAACTTTAATAACTAGTACTTGAGACCAAGTTTATTAACTTGAAGATGCCGAGGCATCACTCCTGGGTATAAAATTGTGAAAAAGATATGGCCTCCTTTAATGTTCTGATGGCTTCTGGCACGGGGATTGAGGGGTAAAGGCAAACCACGTCGAAGCTGCCGATAATGTCGCATGGTAGGACAGTGAGTTGCTTGGCTTTCGTGATAAAATCCAGAGTGGAATTTATTACAAAGTCCAATTCAGGAAGGAAACTACACAAGAATCTGGATAACGCTTTCTCTAAATGGTATGTTGGTGCAGACTTCCTGGATACGATGGGCGTCAATGGATTACCGGATTTATAGTGCTTAATTCTTCTGAAGAGCCTTGGGATTCGAGAGCCTAATGGTAATTTGGCAGCCTTCTTGAGATCATCCGGAATGGCGGATAATCCGGCAGCTCTTCATACTTGTGTAATGCAAGAATTTAGAGGGTTCCCACGGAGGGCTATAAATCCGGAATAGGTGATAAAATCTTCAAGTTTCTTATTGTAGACTGCTGCGTAAATAATTCGTCCCCAACGTGGTGCTCCGCAGCTCGTTCTGTCTCGCAGAATACAAGACTGTTATCTTCCGTTCTCGAATTAGAAGAGCCTTTGCCGTCTCCTCTGATGCCCATTCTAGACAACATGAAATTGGCCAATGATGCAGGATACTCAATGAACCAAATACGTAACTTTATCCAAAAGCCGAAGTCAAAGGTCTAATCTTCCTATGCCCCAACTTCGTTATCTGGGCTTAATTCCTTACATACCAAATGTGTCTTGCAAACACAAAAACGCCCTCAAGAAGATGAACTACGGTGTTGGCATAAGGTCTCCTTTCATCTTTGTGTACTATGCTAAAGAGAAATACTGACAAATCCCCTCTTTCCAGCGAGGCAGGTGTTTATGCTATCCTTCTACAATATCCGGACGGCTCCAAACGATATCACATTCGAATGACCAAGCGTTCGTTCAGAATCAGAGTCAACGAGCTTAAAAGAGATACAAAATACGGTAAAGTAACCACGGCCCTATCCAGATAAGTTAAATTCAAGTCCGCTACTCCTCTATGGGATGGTATAAAGAAATTTGGTACTTACTCTACTCCTAAATGGACAGCCGTTCGAGAAACCCTGGAGATCATTACCAACAGTGATACTTGCAATGTTTGCGACTCTCTGGAGTTGCCACAAATTTGGAGCCTGTTCTTTAAGTAAAGCCTCCTTCCTACAAGGATGCCGCGCACCCAACCAACGTGATGCCTCGTGCCTTTAAATGAATATTTCTACCTTCCTTTAAAAAGCCATCTGGTCGATGTGCAGTGAAAAAGTTATTTTTATACTAAGCCAATAAATTCGGATTACTAGTATAGGTATAGTATTTTCTGGTGTTTTACTTTTCCAATTTCCTTGCCATTTTGACGGACGAAACAAGCCTACTCGCTGAACTCCAACTGATGTCCCGAGCGGAATTATTATGCCCTTAGTGGGCCCCTAGTCTAAGACTTCTGAGTGGACCCTCAAAGAGCAGATGATGGAGAATCATTATGAAATCCAGCAAAACACGAAAATCTAGCAATATCATTGGATCTGTGATAATACACACGTTGTGCATTCTTCAAACTAATAAATTATGTGGAAAGTTTTCATATAAAAAAATCACGGTATTTTTCACTATTCTCATGAGACAGTCAAATAAAAGCTTGGGATTTCTAGATTTCGCCTTCGACATTTTAATGATTTACCATTGTATGCTTTTCTTATTGCATCTTTTTTATACCAACAGAGATATGTCATATGGAACCCTTTTAGTGATCTGATTGGTCGTGAAAGCAAAGATGGTGTTGAAGAAGCAGATCTTAAAGATGTCAAGAGAAAGCTATATGTCTAGAAGATCTTTGCAGAATTGTAGGGGGTATTTTTATCTTTTTGCTTTTTCGGGTATAACGACCACCGTGAGCAACTCGGTGGGCTATAAGGAGTCAATCGTCCCTAATTTAAGGCCACCAGTTCCAGGGAAGGGAGAGAGTCAGTGCCGTAAGACAAACAGCATCCATGATTCACCGGGATTCGAACCCCGACCCATCTGGAACGAATGATCAGAAGCCAGCGCTTAGAACACTGCACCACTGGGGCGAAAGATTGGTAGGTCCCCTGGAATAGATGGCGTAGCAATTGAGATGCTGAAGTATCATGCTAGTGAAGCCTGAGTTCGTGTATGTTATTGATTGGTTAACCGAAATTTGTCAAATGTGTTCCTTAGGAGCAGAGGAGGCTGGGGGAACACATTTGACGTGGAATCAGTATGAGTGTTGCGGAAAAAGGGTTCAGAAAGATTGTTAAAGCACTTGCCTTAACATCGAGTTAAAATGTGGAATGTATAGTGTAGTTGTCAGACTGCTAAGCGCTGTACTAACCAAACCTTTTCATTGCGTATATTGACTGAAAAGAATTGGTCTATTGGTAAGGAAGTTTTGCTGCATTTGTAGATTTGGAGAAAGCATACAACAAAATAAACAGAGTATTTTTGTAAAGGTCTAGCAAACTCAAAGATTAAGTGCTGGACCGTAGCAAGCTTTTCTTATCTGAGAGGGCAAGACTTGAAATTACGCCCCTTTGAGTTCAAAATTACCCCCTTTGAGTTCAAAATTACCCACTTTGAGTTCAAAATTACGCCCCTTTGAGTTCAAACTTAAGCCCCTTCGAGCTCCACTGAAATAATGCGTGGGTTTTACTTTCTCACACATTGCTGTTATAGGAAAGTATTATGATTGTTCAGAATTGCACTTCAGGTTTTTGACATAATTTTATTAACAAGAAAGATGACACCGTATTTTCGGGTGTAATAAGCACGTTTTTTGAATCCGTTCTGACGCAAATTAAATTTATCAAAGCTATTCAAAGTCAATGGAACCGGTATGGAAAACAATAGTATCTGACGGAAGAAAGACGTTTTTCAGTCGGATCTTTAATCCCTCAGATATTGTTATAAACGGAACGGTGAGCTTACAAACTCTTAGAAACAGAGTTATCGACAAAAATAAGATGTGACTTTACGTCCCTTGGTGGGAAAACCATGCATTATTTTAGGAAGAAAGTATTCACAAAAGGTTTATTCCATATGAGCGGTATCGGTCCAAGGAAAAAGAATTTTAGTCGAGTTTTCAGCAACCCAGATTTTGCTACAAATACATCAGAAGTAAAAATTAACTCTTATGACACCTGGTGGCCAAACCATTCTTTACCAAACATTAGAAATTACGTGAAAAATATTTTCCATCAGGTCTTGTATGTGATGCAGGAAGAATTTTTCAAATCGGAGTTTTAGGAGCAGAAAACGTCATTTACCATTGTGCACCCTAGCGGAAATATCTATGATTTACTTGAAAATTTTGAATTTATAGGAAAAACATTTCGCATCGTAAAAACTATTCAACAAAGAAGGTGAAAAATAACGTGATTATAGAATAGTGAAAAATACCGTGATTTTATTTCAAATCGGGCTTTTAGAAGTAGATATATTGACAAAAATAAGATTTACATCTACGCCCCTGGCGTAGAAACCATGCATTATTTCTGGAAGAAAATGTTCCTAAAATGTTTGTCGATGTGAGTAGTATCGGTCAACAAAAGACTTTTTTTCAATCGAGATTTTAGGAGCTCATATTTTGCTGCAAATACATCAGAAGAGCAAATTAAGACTTACGCCACCTGGTGGCCAAACAATTTTTTACAAAAAATTTAAATTACGTGCAAACTACGAATTGAAATTACAAAAAATGAAATTACGTGCAATTACGTGCTGTATCCGGTGCAGAAAGAATTTTTCAGATCGGAGATTTAGAAGCAGAGATATAGGGGAAAACGCAATTTACCTTTACGCCCCCTAGCGGAAAGTCTACGAATTATTTAAAAATTTTGAATTTATAGGAAAAAACATGTCACACTGGAAACACTATCCAACAAAGAAAGATTTTTTTAAATCGGACTCTTAGAAGTTGAGATATTGACAAAAATAAGATATACATCTACGCCCCTGGCGTAGAAACCGTGCACTATTTTAAGAAGAAAATGTTTCTAAAAGGTTTGTCGACATGAGTAGTATCGGTCTACAAACGATGTTATTTTCAATCGGGAATTTAGAAGCTCATATTTTGCTGCAAATACATCAGAAGAGGAAATTAAGGTTTACGTCCCCTGATGGCGAAACCATTTTTTGCAAAAATTAGAAATTATGTGCAAACGATTTCCCATCAGGAGCTGTATCCGGTGCAGAAATAATTTTTCAGATCGGAGATTTAGAAGCAGAGATATAGGGGGAAACGCAATTTACCTTTACGCCCATTAGCGGGAAGTCTACGAATTACTTGAAAATTTTGAAACTATATAAAAAACATGTCACACGAAAAACACTATCCAACAGAGAAGGAATTTTTCAAATCGGACTCCTAGAAGTCGAGATATTGACAAAAATAAGGTATACGTCCACGCCCACTGGCGGAGAAACTGTTCACTATTTTAGGAAGAAAATATTCCGAAAAGGTTTATCGATGTGAGTGGCATCAGTCCACGAAAGAATTTTTTCAATCGGTATTTTAGAAGCTCAGATTTTACGACAAATACATCAAGAAGCGAAAATTAACACTTACGCCCCCTGGTGGCCAAAGTATTCTTTACCAAAATTCGAAATTATGTGCAAAAGATTGTGCATCAAGGAGATGTATCCGCTGCAAAAAAAAAATTCAAATCGGAGTTTTAGAAGAAGAGTTATCGGGAAAAATGCAATTTAGTTTTACGCCCCCTAGCGGAAAATCTATGCGTAATTTGAAAAAGAAACTATATCCAAAATACTCTTCGACATAAATGGAATCGAAAGATAAAACATTTTTTTCAATCGGATGTTTAGAAGCAAATATGTGGAATAAAACGTATTTTTGAATTCGACATCATCTGCATTTACGCCCTCTAGCTGAAAAATTGTACATCCTAAGAAAAAACGACGTAAGTATCATTATTCACATATTTCAAGCTTTCGAATGCAAAAAGAATTTTTCAAATCGGACTAATAGTTGCAGAGATACCGTGGGTACAGACGGACGGACGGATGGACAAACCGATAACATAAGCACGATCTTTTTTTACAAAAGACGTGCTAAAAATGTAAAAACTGGGTAAATACCCAAGAACCACAGGTTGTAAATACCAAATAAAGCGTAAACGTTATGCGAACACGTACAACACGACACTCTACAGAAATCCAGAACGAAAAACAAACCAGCGCAGAACGAATCAGTATCGGATAGTGAACGTAACAATAGGATGAAGTTTTAGGGGTAGGGCGTGGAAAAATTCTATTCAAGGTTAAATGCTTAGAGAACTTTCTGCAATAGAACACAAATGATTAATTAGCTCTTCATCCCAACGACATGTTCGGAAATGTCGTGAAGGTTAGGCATATCAGCACATTTTTCACACCTCACAGTGTATGTTATTCTGTACCCTGGTTAACTGCATGGAATACTGTATTAATACACAGTGCGTCAAAGAATTTTTAAGACTGGCGCTAGATTTCAGCCTACGGTGGCGCCACCAGTGTAATCGCGAATAGCTTTATAAACCGTGACCATCTGCTTGCTTTCTGCCAAAAGTAATGCACAGTTGTTAAAGTAACTTAAACGAAACGGCCGTTCATTAGAGAAGTAAATGTTTTTTCATGTTGAATTATTAAGATGGAACAAAGGGCTGTTATTAAATTTAACGCAAAACTTGGTAAAAGTGCATTGGAAACGTACCAAATGATGAAACAAGTTTACGGTGAGTTTTGTTTAAGTAGATCAAATGTTTTCCTGTGGCACAAACGTTTTTTTGGACTGAAGAGAGACGCGAGAAGATGATAAGCATACCGGAAGACCAAGTTCATCTAGGACACCTGAGATTATTGAAAAAGTGCGTGATTTCGTGGCAAACAATCGATGTGCGTCACTAAGAATGATGGAAGAGTCTTTAAACATCAACAAAGAACTGATTCGAACCATCCTGCATGAAGATTTGGGCAAAACAAAAGTCTGTGCTAAATTTGTTCGACACACGTTAACCAATGAACAAAAATCAAGGAGAAGTGCACATTGCAGAGACATCATTTCAGCCGCTGAAAATGATCCAAACTTCGTAAAATCGATTGTTACAGGTGATGAAACATGGTGTTTTCAATATGATCCTAAAACAAAGCGACAAAGTGCGGAATGGAAGTCAAAGAACTCACCACAAGCCAAGCAAACAAGAAAAGTTCCATCGAAAATCCAAACAATGCTCATTACGTTCTTCGATAGTAAGGGTATTATTATCCACAAAGAATTTGTTCTAAGTGGACAAACAATTACTGGTGAGTTTTATTTAAATGTTTCGAGGCGTTTGATGGGCAGAATTCGTCGCATTCGCCCAGAATATCGGGATGAAAACAGTTGGTGTTTGTTGCACGATAATGCACCCAGTCACACCTCACTTCTTGTTTGTAGATTTTTGGCAAAAAATAGCGTCTGTGTGTTGAATCATCCACCGTATTCGCCTAATTTAGCACCCTGCGACTTTTCTTTATTCCCAAAACTTAAAATGATGTTAAAAGGGTGTTATTTTGATGATATTTCGACCATACGAACAGCGTCGACGCGTGCTTTGGAGGCAATTCCGCAAAGTGAACTGGAACAGGCATTCGAATCATTATTAAATCGCTGTAACAAGTGTATTGAAGCCGGAAGGACTTATTTTGAATAACAAACCAAAACAAATTATAATTTCTTGTTTCGATTTCATTTTACAGACCCAGTCTTAAAAATTCCTTGCCACACTGTGTATATGAGACTAACTAAGGTCCTTAAAAAGAAAATACTGCAGGGTGTAACTTTCTTTTTCAGTTACAATTTCTATTTTTTACAGTCCCCAGAGCATGAATTTAAGCCCCTGGAATGACAATACGGAGGGCAACCGCCCTCCTTGCCCTCCTAGTAACTACGGCCCTGGTTAAGTGGGAATTTACTTAAATATGTGAAAGGTGTGTGTGTTGATAGAGAGCCTGTGCGAGAGTAAATGCTACACTGCTGGCCAGCTGGCCACCCAAAATTCAACACCAAGAAGGACACGAGATAGCAAAGCCAGATTTACTGGACACATAACAACAGATACAAAGATGAAACGATTGAGCTTACAGGCCCGTGCGACTTGCGGAACACGCAGACATCAATAGTTAGTGTGGCCCCCATGGCTGGCAATAACGGCCGCTACACGCCGCGGCATCGAACGAAAAAGGCTTTGGATGTGGGCTTCGGGTATGTCGGTCCAGGCTGCTTCCACACGTTACCACAGTTCATCAGGCGTAGCCGCGGGTGGTGCTTGCCGGGCCACTCGGTTGCCGATCAGCGTCTAGACGTGTTCGATGGGCGACATATTAGGAAAACAGGCGAGCCACGGCAGCAGTGACTCCTGGTGGGCCGTGAAGAAGTGTTGCACGATGCGTGCCGCGTGCGGGCGCGCATTGTCTGTTGAAGCGTGGCCGCTGGCAGGTCCTGCAGGTAAGGGAGGACTACAGGCTCCAAAACGTCGGAGATGTAGCGGTGGCTGTTCAGTGTACCGGCGATGTGTACCAGAGGGGTGCGGGTGTTATATCCAATTGTTCCTCAAACCATAACGCCAGGCGACGGACCGGTATGGCGATGCATAATGCAGGCGTCATACAGTCTCTCGCCGCGGTGCCGCCACACGCGGATCCGACCATCGTGGTGTTGCAGGCAGAAGCGGGAATCGTCGGAAAAGACCATGTCGTGCCATTCCGTAGCCAAGTGCGGCGTTCAACGTCCCACTGCCGCCGCACTCGCCAGTGGTGTAACGTCAATGGTAATCTGAGCGATGGGCGCCGTGCGACAAGTTCCCCGCTCCTGTAGACGTCGTCGAACAGTCCGTGTTGACACAGGTTGTTTCGTAACACACCTTAATTCCCGCGCTAACGTTCGTGATGTGGCGGTGCGAGCCGTCAATGCCCGCCGTACAACATGCCGGTCCTCTCGTTCGGTGGTGTGCTGCGGCTGCGGCAATCGCTCACGTCGGTCTGTCCGTCCCTCCTGCACCCACCGAATCCATACTCGCTTTGCTGTGGCTGGATGTTGTCCCACACGGGCGCCAATGTCTCGGTACGATAAACCGCTGTCGCGATAAGCCACTATTCGTCCTCTGTCGAACTCCGAAACGTGCTGGAATGACTGCCGTATTCTGCGACGAGGCATCAGGAAGCTTCCCACGCACAGGTCCGGCAGCACAATAAACTTCCACTACTTACACCTCGCCTTCTGTGCACCCTTCTTGTAGTGCTTCTCGGTTACGTTCCGGGCACACATGTTTTGCATATGCCCTGCAATGCTGATCGTTTGCATGTCCTCTCGCGAGCGACGCATGCTGCGAATTTCATGCCAATCGGATGCTTCCTTCTTGGTGTTGCATTTTGGGTGGCCAGCAGTGTAGTTTATCCAGTTGGTTTCTTATTGGTGCAGGCGTTAAGCTATGAGTAGCCAAAAGAAACAGTACTGGATTAGTGAACACTTGAACACTGAAAATTTCTTTTGCACGCTTTTGTATACTGATACAGGTTTCTTAGTTAAGTTAACTTTCTGAGAAGCAGTAAGTAGAACATCTAAAACAATGTAACAATCAAAACTTGGTAATCTCTTTTTCCTGAGCCAAAAATTGAGCTGCAGATTATATTGTCCACAATGAATGAAATGTGCATGCAATTCAAACTGAATACAAATAAAGGAATAACCAAAGTCATGATTTTTGAACGTGGGGCTATTAATACCAGATACAAGATCAGTCTGAATGACACAGTGTGAGACTAATCGAATAGGTTTGTGTATTTAGAAAGCAGAATGGACGATGGAATTTTAGTAAGCGAGTGAAATCATCTAAGATCACATATATTCCAGGTAATTTCCATAAGACTGACAGATTGACAAAGAATGGCCGTGCACGCCAGCACAGCTGTTCCTATTTTGTTTCGTTTCTGCTAGTGAAGCCTGAGACGCCGCCCGCAGTGGTCTAAGTGCTGCGGGCGGCGTCTCAGGCTTCACTAGCAGAAACGGGAAAAAAAAAACGAAATGAAGAATCATTATTCGCACATTTCAAGCTTCGCAATGCAAAAATAATTTCAATTTTTCAAATCGGACTAATAATTGCAGAGATATGGTGTACACAGATGGACGGACAAACCGATAACATAAGCACGACCTTTTTAACAAAAGACGTACTTAAAAAACAATGTGAAAAAAATAGCAAATAATTTATACCTCATACTTCTTTTTTGATTGTTAATATGTTGAAACCAAATATTTAGCTTTTCCTGGGGTTTACTCGAGGCAAACAATTCTTGTGCTTTCTTGTTTTTGTTTTTAGAACTCAGGCTTTTATTAATATTATTACGTATTAGGGGTTTAACGACCACGATGACGAACTCATTGGGCTATAAGCAGTCGCCCGTGCTGTGTTTTGGGTTCGAATCTCGGTAACGCATGGATGCTGTATTTGTCTTAAGGCACTGGATTTCTCCCTTCTCTGGAACCAGCGGCCCTAAATTAGGGACGGGCGACTGCTTATAGCCCAATGAGTTCGTCATCGTGGTTGTGAAATCCCTAATACGTAATAATATTAATAAAAGCCTGAGTTCTAAAAACAAAAACAAGAAAGCACAAGAATTGTTTGCCTCGAGTAAACCCCAGGAAAAGCTAAATATTTGGTTTCAACATATTAACAATCAAAAAAGAAGTGTGAGGTATAAATTATTTGCTATTTTTTTCACATTGTTTTTTAAGTACGTCTTTTGTTTAAAAGATCGTGCTTATGTTATCGGTTTGTCCGTCCATCTGTGTACACCATATCTCTGCAATTATTAGTCCGATTTGAAAAATTGAAATTATTTTTGCATTGCGAAGCTTGAAATGTGCGAATAATGATTCTTCATTTCGTTATTTTTTTTTTTCACGATACACAATTTTGCCACCAGAGGATGTAAATGCTGATGATATGGAATTCAAAATACAGTTTATTCCATATACACTGACGGAAAATAAAAATCCCAACACCACGAAAAAATAGTTGTAGAGGAATGAAATGGCGGCAATACATTTGTATAGGTAACATATGTAATCGATTTAGGTTTCAAGATCACAGCTTAATGTAAGCGCGAGAAGAGCCATTTTAAATGTGAAATGCTGGTACATTAATAACCGGTGTAACCGCCAGAATATTGAATGCAAGCACGCAAACGTTCATGCATTGTGTCGTACAGGTGCTGGATGTCAGTTTGTGGGATGGAGTTATACAGGGACGGTTAATGCTGGTTGATAGTGGCGCTGGAGTTGTCGTCTAATGATGTCCCATACGTGCTCGATTGGTGAAAGATCTGGTGATCTAGCAGGCCACGGCAACATGTCGACACTTTGTAGAGCATGTTGGGTTACAACAGCGGTATGCGGGCGAGCGTTATCCTGTTGGAAAACACCCCCTGGAATGCTGTTCATGAATGGCAGCACAACAGGTTGAATCACCAAACCGACGTACAACTGTGCCGTCAGAGTGCGTGGAATAACCACGAGAGTGCTCCTGCTGTCATAGGAAATTGCTCCCCAGACCAGTGTGTCTCGGCCGCAGACAGGTTGGTTGCAGGCGCTCACCTGGCCTCCTTCTAACCAACACACGGCCATCACTGGCACACAGGCAGAACCGGCTTTCATCAGAAAAAACAACAGATCTCCACTCCGTCCTCCAATGAGCTCTAGCTTGACACCACTGACGTCGCAAACGGCAGTGGTTTGCAGTAAGTGGAATGCACGCTACAGGGCGTCTGGCTCGGAGCTGTCCTTCAAGTAACCGATTTGTAGCAGTTCGTTGTGTCACTGTGGTGGCAACTTCAGTTCGAATTGCTGCCGCAGACGCGGTACGATGCGCCACAGCCATACGCCGTACACGGCGGTCTTCCCTCTCAGTACTGCCACTTGGCCGGCCGGAACCCGGTCTTCTTGAGGCAGTACCTTTCCTTGACCACCGCTGCCAACAATCATTCACAGTGGCTACATTCCTGCCAAGTCGTTCTGCAATATTGCGGAAAGAAAATCCACCTTCTCGTAGCCCTATTACACGACCTCGTTCAAACTCCGTGAGCTGTTGATAATGGCTTCTTCGTCTTCTTAAAGGCATTCTTGACTAACATCAACACCCTACGTCGAATCTCAACGATAACTAACGCTCACGAACGTTACAGCGCGTATTTACAGCAAACCTGCTTTGCATGTTCCGAGGGGCGCTACCAGCGTCACACGTATGAGCCGAGCGTGAAATTTGCATAGACGTCATCTTACAGATGTACTCTCATCGCCTACCAACTGTCGTTTATCTAACACAATCCCTTTCCTGGTGTTGGGATTTTTTTTTTCCGTCAGTGTATTTGCTTCTAAACATCCGATTGAAAAAATTATTTTCCCTTTCGATTCCATTTATGTCGAAGACTATTTTAGGTATAGTCACTTTTTCAAGTGTTACGTATAGCTAGGAGGCGTAAAAGTAAATTACTTTTCACCCGGTATTTCTGCTTCTAAAACTTCGATTTGAAAAATTCTTTCTGCACCGGATACAGCTCCTTATGGGAAATGCTTTGCGTATAATTTTTAATATGTCGTAAAGAATGGTTTGGCCACCTCGGGCCACAAGTTTTAATTTCGCCGCCCCGGTGGCCCAGTGGTCTAAGGCGATGGCCTCTGATCATTCGTCCGAAAGGGGTCTGGGTTCGAATCCCGGTGAGGCATGGATGTTGTGTTTGTCTTACGGCAATGGCTCTCTTCCTTCCCTGGAACCAGTGACCCTAAATTAGGGACGGGCGACTGCTTTTAGCCCATTGAGTTGCTCACGGTGGTCGTTAAACCTGGAATCAAATAAAAAAAAAAAAAGTTTTAATTTCTGCTTCTTATGTATTTGCAGCAAAATCTGAGCTGAAAACTCGACTGAAAAAGTTCTTTTGGAGATTGATGCCACTCACACCGAAAAACCTTTTTAGAATACTTTCTTCTTAAAATAATGCATGATTTTCTCGCCAGGGAGCGTAGATGCATATCTTATTTTTGTCGATATCTCTGCTTCTAAGAGTCCGATTTGAAAAATTCTTTCTTTGTTGGAGAGCGTTTCTGCTGCGAAATGTTTCTCATATAATTTCAAATTTTCTTAATGCACAAGTCTTCCACCAGAGGGCATAAGGTTATGTTTACGTTTACAGCAATATCTCAGGGACTAAAAACCCAATTGAAAAACTTGTTTCTTCGGTCAGATTCTAATAACTATGCAAACTCTGTGTGCGTAGTTTCTTCCCAAAATAATGCACAATTTCGCCGCTAGTGGGCGCAGATGGTTAATCTGTTTTTCTCCATATCTCTTCTTCTACATGTGCGATTTAAAAAATTATTTTGACACTGGTGCCATTTACCTTGTTGTACACTTTAGGTTAGCGTATGAGGAGTTTTTGACGTAGAATTACGTCTTTCTCCGCGCTGGGTAGGACGTAAAATCGGGATCACTGTTGCAACGAAAACATGTCACACTTTGAACGCTTATATCTTCCAAACTAATAATCGTAGAATAATAAATAATACATCATTAGATAGTTTATAGAGTCCCATTTATAACAACGACGTTTCAGTCCTCTACCACTTAAGCCTTCGATACAGTAGCGTTAGAAAATTAAGCTAAATTTCGCATGATTTTGCTTCGTCGCACGCCGTTTTAAGGTTGATAACTAGTGAATAGATAAAGGCAGCAATGACCTCAACCCCACATTCCATAGCTGACGGCCAGAGAGCTAACGGGCGTATATGATAAACCGAAATAAAGTGGATTTAAAATTGATTTATTTTTTAGAGGAAAAAATTTGGTGGCGAAAATTTATTTCAGGGAAAATTTACTATAAGAACCGACGAAAGTTGAAGAAACAGCTAGAGGAGAACGAGAGGAATCCGAAAGGCCCTCTAAGTCATCAACCGAAAAGTCACGGGAATGTAGGGAGCATCAAAAGTCCGCGCGCCAGGATGCGTTTCACCCGAGTTCGACTCTAGAGCCACAGCCTTCCACTTCAACTGCACAAATTGAGCCTGAACAACAAGAACAGTAACAACTGTGTCGCAACCTACAACGTCAACTGTCCTTCGCTGAATACTTTAAGGACGTAGAACTAGTGAGATAGTGCCATGAAATAGTGGCAGTTGCTGTAGTTCCATTTTGTAGATTGCGGCACAATTGCTACTGTGGCACTTTGATTTTTTAGTTCACAGTTCTGTCGCTAGGTGGTGTTTGTGTACTTCAGTTTGCATCTGTATCTCCACTTCTGAAAACCCTGAGAAATTTCTTTTTTACTGTATGTCATTCGCTACAATAGAGATGTGAAGCATTTTCCTCTTTAAACAATGCTCAGATTTCCCGCTAGGTGGTGTACTGGTAGAACCTTTTTCTCGCTATCTCTGCTTCCGGCAGAAGTATTTGAAAAGTTCTTTTTCAAAATTCTTCCACTAGAAGGCGTAAAGTTATATCATACTTCCTTCTACATGTAGATTTCTTCTTTAAACTGTTCGATTTGAAAATCTCTTTGTCTCTGATACCTTCTTTGTGCTATGAGAAACTTTTTGTGCGCCATTTGTTAATCTTCGTAAAATACTTTTTAGCCGCTGGTGGAAGGAATTAAGTAATTGTTTCTATTTCTAGATATTTTATCAATTGTAGAAACTCGTTTGATCGTTTTCCTAACCGGTTCCATTGACTTTGAAGAACTTTGATAAATTTAATTCGCATCAGAAAGGATTCAAACGATATGTTTATTACAACCGAAAATTCGGTGTCATCTTTCTTGTTTTTCTTTATCCCGTTGATGAGGTTCCGAACCTTCCTAAGGTAAACGTGGATAAGTAGAAATGGAGTGAAGAAGCAGGTAAACAATCTCTGCCTTGAAATCTTTTTCTGGAATCTTTTGTGTGCAGGGGAGATGTGCTCTTTGTCAGGGATATGTGCCAAAACTGTTTCTCATCACGTACGGAGCGAGAATGCCCTGCATATATCTAACATGAAACAATGTATCTTTAGTCCAAATATCTGAAAGTGATCTGATCATGTTGAAAGAATGAATGAAGAAGTACAACTAAAAGAATTTAATTACAGCAGACGAGTAAGAAACATTTAAAAGAGGGCCAACGGAATCATGGGAAGATTAGATTCAGGAATCTCTGAAAGAAAAAACGGTAATGTGCATAAGGTAGAAAAAATTCATATGTGAAACGTGCACGGAATGTCGGTGAAACGATATTGTTTGCAAATGGAATGTATGCAAAGCTGATATGTTTTACAGGAGGGATGTGTGTGTGAAGCTGATAGTTTTGCAGGAGGGATGTGTGTGACGCTGATCTTGCTACAGAGGTATTCTATGACGAGATCGTTGAAATGGAGACATTCGATGCTTCAGCAGTAGTAAACATTTGACATCAGCAGCAATTAAAATATTTGGCTGGTTGCCTTTCTTTGTGCTCTAACTTTTAAAAATATCTGAGAACAGCTTAATAGTATGCATGTACAATATGCTTTATCTCTCCGGGCCACCCGGTGGCACAGTGGTCTAAGCGATGGCTTATGACCATTCGTCCAAGAACGGTTCGGGTTCGAATCCCGGTGAAGCATGGATGCTGTGTTTGTCTTACGGCCCTGGCTCTCTCCCTCCCCTTGGACCAGTTACCCTAAATTAGGGACGGGCGACCTGCTTATAGCTCATTGAGTTTCTCACGGTGGTCGTTAAACCCCCAATCAAATATATATATATATATATATGCCCAGTGGCGCAGTGGTCTAAGCGTTAGCTTCTAAACACTGTATGTTTTGCTGAAAGCTGCTATAGCAGCATTACTTTGTGAACAAATGCACTTTTGCTCGCGAAGCAAACCCAAAGCTACACTATCTACCAACAAGTAATTGGACACCTGTGATAGCAAAGGAAAACGAAGTTTATTCACCTTCAGTAGTTGGTGGAGCCTCTACGAGCGGCGATTACAGCTGCGATCCTCCGGGGCATACTCTCAACCAGGCGTTGTACGCCGGCTAGCGGTATTTTCTTCCACTCGGCTTGGAGAAGACAGGTCAGTTACTTCACCGATTTCGGACGGTGGGCGCACCCCTTAAGTCGACGCTCCAACTCGTCCCAGAGGTGCTTGATACGGTTAAGGTCCGGGTTCTGCGCAGGCGAGTCAATTCGATTAACTCCCATTGTCACCATACCAAGCCATTGTGGACCTCGCAACATGACAGGTAGCATTGTCATCCTGAAAGTAACATGGGTCCACCCCGTAAAACTGCCACAATGTAGGAAGCGCATGGTCATCCAAAATGGTGCAGTAGGTCTCGGCGTTGAGTCTACCAGGAATTGCGACCAAGGGTCCTGTGCCATACCAGGAGAAACACCCCCATAGCATAATTCCACCGCCGCCGAACTTCACAGTTGGCACAATATATTCCGGCAGGAGGCGTTCTCCAGGCAGACGCTAAACCCAGACCCTGCCATCCGAACGGTAGAGGGTGAACCTTGATACGTCGCTGTAGAGAACCTGTTTCCACTGTTCAACGGTCCACTGTCGGCGTTCTTTGCACCACGTTAGCCGAGCAGCGCTATTGGACTTGGTAATCAAAGGCTTGTGGACGGCAGCACGTTCATGATAACCGAGCAGATGGGCTTCCTTACGGATGGTATTCATCGAAAGAACACTCCCGGATGCCTGTTGAAACTCCTTGCGGATGTGGCCCATCGATTTGGCGCGATTTTTCCGAATTTCTCTGGCCAGCACCCGTCGGTCTCTAACTCCCAGTTTTGTGGGTCTGCTGGGTCGGGGCACATTCCGACAGTCACCTTTCATCTTCCACTTGCCAATCACGTAGGCCACTGTCGATTTTGGGTACTTCAACTCGCTGGATATGTCATGTATGGATCGGCCATTTCTGTGATAACCGACGATTACACCTTTCTCGAAATCAGAAAGTCCCGAACTGCGTGGCATCTTGCATGCGACTGGTTGCGTTGTTGTTTCTCACACGATATTTAACGGCGGCGGCCGTGACGTGTATCAGGACCGCAGATATCGTCTATTGCAGGGGTGTCCAATTACTTGTTGGTAGATAGTGTATATCAGAACAATCCGCACAAATTTTGTGCCGTCAAATTAGCAGGAGAAATGATACACATACTGCCCACCACAGCGCTCGTTAAATAACCTCGTTGTTAATTAACTTTGCTGTGATTAGCTAGCTATATGAGTTTTGTTAGGTGACAAGTTCACAGGCAGGTCTTGTAATGCACTGGTGTGACATTACAAAACCAGCCTGAGAGCTTTGTTACGATATAGGGGTCTCTGACGTCATATTTCTAAATCATATCTTAAAACTTCCTAGTATGCGCCATAAGAAATTCCAAAATCATCCACTACTCAGTCTTCTGTCATTCTACAAAAAATTACATCTTTTGATCTCCCGATTGGTAGTTCATTGGGCATCAGAGAGCTCTTAAATTTTTGAGAAACGTTCTTCTTCTTTATCATGACAGAACCACTCACAAAAATTGTTTCATCTCCAAATGTAATTTTTTCTAACATTTGATGAATTTCACTCTTAGAGTTTCTCATTTCCGTGCAAAATTCCTTTCACTGAATTTAAAAGCCAGTCACTAAGCCCTGAAGAAATTAAATTAACTACGAACAATATGCGACGTGCAATTAATAAATCTGAATGGAAAGCGATATGCCTAGCAGGTCATATCGATCGGCAATTTAAAGCGTCTTCTTCCGACTAGTTCTCTTTGAGTTTATTTAGAAATGTGGAAGAGAATCAAGGCACGAAGATTGCCTTCGAATATACACTGCTGGCCACCCAAAATGCAACACTAAGGAGGACACGAGATAGCAAAGCCAGATTTACTGGACACATAACAACATATACAAAAATGAAACGATTGAGCTTACAGGCCGTGCGACTTGCGGCACACGCAGACATCAATAGTTCGTCTGACCCCATGGCTGGCAATAACGGCCGCTACACGCCGAGGCATCGAACAAAAGAGGCTTTGGATGTGGGCATGGGGTATGTCGGTCCAGGCTGATTCCACACGTTGCCACAGTTCATCAGGCGTAGCCGCGGGTGGTGCTTGCCGGGCCACTCGGTTGCCGATCAGCGAACAGACGTATTCGATGGACGACATATCGGGAGAACAGGCGGGCCACGTTAGCAGTGACACCTGCTGGGCAGTGAAGAATTGTTGCACGATGCGTTACACGTGCAGGCGCGCATTGTCCTGTTGAAACGTGGCCGCTGGCAGGTCCTGCTGGTAAGGGAGGACTACAGGCTCCAAAACGTCGGAGATGTAGCGGTGGCTGTTGAGTGTACCGGCGATGCGTACCAGAAGGGTACGGGTGTCATATCCAATTGCGCCCCAAACCATAACGCCAGGCGACGGACCAGTATGGTGATGCATAATGCAGGCGTCATACAGTCTCTCACCGCGGTGCCGGCACACGCGGATCCGACCATCGTGGTGTTGCAGGCGGAAGCGGGATTCGTCGGAGAAGACAACGGGATTCGTTGGAGAAGACAACAGGATTCGTCGGTGTTCAACGGCCCAGCAGCGGGATTCGTCGGCGTTCAAAGTCCCACTGCCGCCGCACTCGCCCGTGGTGTAACGTCAATGGTAATCGGAGCAATGGGCGCCGTGCGACAAGTCCCAGCTCCTGCAAACGACGTCGAACGGTACGTGCTGACGCAGGTTGTTGCGCAACACACCTTAATTCCTGCGCTAACATTCGTGATGTGGCGGTGGGAGCCGTCAATGCCCGCCGCACAACATGCCGGTCCTCTCGTTCGGTGGTGTGCCGCGGCCGCGGCAATCGCTCACGTCGGTCCGTCCGTGCCTACTGAACCCACCGAATCCATACTCGTTTCACTGTGGCTGGATGTTGTCCTACACGGGCGCCGATGTCTTGGTACGATAAACCGCTGTCGCGATAAGCCACTATTCGTCCTCTGTCGAACTCCGAAACGTGCTGGAATGACTGCCGTATTCTGCGACGAGGCATCAGGAAGCTTCCCACGCACAGGTCCGGCAGCACAACACACTTCCACTACTTACACCCCGCCTTCTGTGCGCCCTTCTTATAGTGCTTCTCGGTGGCGTGCCGAGCGCACATGATTTGCATATGCCCTGCAATGCTAATCGTTTGCATGTCCTCTCGCGGGAGACGCATGCAGCGAATTTCAGGCCAATCGGAAGCTTCCTTCTTGGTGTTGCATTTTGGGTGGCCAGCAGTGTATATACATACAATATACAACATATGGTATTATTACAATGTGTGGTAATTTTTTTTTATTCACACACGATATTATGTATATACAACATATGGGAATTATTATATTCACCACCATCACCATGTTATCCCAGAGAAGAAACATTCAATGCCCAGTAACTTTTTAAATATTACTTGAATGAAAAATGGTGCATGACAAAATTGCAGAACTCCGTTAAGTGTACCAAACGTACGCACATTTAGTTGCTTAGTAAATTACTAGAAAATTTGTGCTGAAAGATATAATGTTTCTTCCCCATTCTGCAAATTATTCGACGAAAATTAAATTTAAAAAGCAGAAGAAATAAACGAACGAGCGCCCTTTCTGGACAATATGACTCACAGGACAAAAATAGTGATATGCGGCCTCCGTCATTGTTATTTATATAAACAGCGAAGATTGAATATATAGCCCAGGTGGGCAAACCTCGGTGATATACATACGTGCACTGTATAAGTTATTATATATATAGATCGGCAACACAAGTGACTGTTTAAAAGGAAAAAGTTATTCGGAAAAAAATTGCGATTTGTTCTTTGTCCTCATGACCCTCAAACTTCACTCACACTCGGCACCTGAAGTGAGGTCGGCATTTTTTGTTTCTTATTATGTCACAAAAGATCCACCTTAACACCTAACTCTCCTCCTGCCTCCTCGGGAAATCGAAGCTACATAGCAAGTTTTGAAAAAAAATAAAAAAAAGCGGAAGGACTTCCAACTTTCTGCATTGGTGTTTCTTCTTTTCTTTAAATAAAAAAATAATAACTTTCTGGTGAGTGGTGAAAGAGTTTAATTTTCTGTAAACACATAGGACTCTTGGGGAGTTGGGGGCCTCAATTCAGGTGGGGCCCCTGGGCACCGGCCCCGTTGGCCCACCCCTTAAGGCGGCCATGACAGAGGGTGAGTCGAAAGTTTTGTAATATTTGCATAAACACATGTGCTGCGGTCGGTATGTCACGTGTTTAATCTAACTTAAGTCGGCCACTGCAGCCAGTCGAAAGGGATATAAAGTGGTAGTCGCTGCTGTGAACAGCATTGCATGTCGTCGTTCTGTCTGTGGTTGGGACGTCTAAAAGATGAACAGCCTCAACCGCCTAATTAGGGAACTATTGCTTTACGAGTTTTTTTTTTTTTTATTGGAGGTTTAACGACCACCGTGAGCAACTCAATGGGCTATAAGCAGTCGCCCGTCCCTAATTTAGGGTCACTGGTTCCAGGGAAGGGAGAGAGCCAGTGCCGTAAGACAAACACAACATCCATGCCTCACCGGGATTCGAACCCGGACCCCTTTCGGACGAATGATCAAAGGCCATCGCTTAGACCACTGCGCCACCGGGTCGACGCTTTACGAGTTTGAACTCGGCCATAACGCTGCTCAAGCAACACGAAACATTTGTTGTGCGAAAGGGGAAGGTTCCGTGAACCACAGCACCGCAACGAGATGATTCAAGAAATTTCGCTCAGGTAACAGAAACCTCGACGATCAGCCCATGTCAGGAAGGCCGCGAAACGTGGATTCGGAGCTTGGTCCTCATGACCCTAGAGGTAAATCCGACAACCAGCACTCGGAGATTATCAGGCGAGCTGGGCATATCGCAGACCACCGTGGATCGTCAACTTCAGGACCTCGGCAAGGTCTACAGGATGTACGTTTCATCAAGAGAGTTGTTACGTGCGATGAAATGTGGGTCTATTTCCGTAATCCCAACATACAACGGCAGTGGTTGAGTCCGGGCCAGCTTCCTGAACCAGTCGCCAAACGTGGGAGCTTCGAGCACAAGGTGATGCTGTGCGTCTGGTGGAATTTCAACTGGATAATCCATTACGTATTTGTACCCGATGGTCGAACCATCAACGCCAACTTCTACTCTGAACAGCTGGAGCGGATGTATGCCGTTTTGGAGAAGTACCCGGCGCTAGTGAACAGAAAGCGCGTTCTCCTGCAGCAGGACAACGCTGTGCCTCATATTGCGCGAACAACCCCGGCAAAACTCCGGGAACTTGAGGGCATCGAACTGATGCCACACACAGCATATAGTCCGAATCTTTCCCTGTCGAATTATTACTTGTTACGGTCTATGGCTCACGTCCTTCGCGGGCGGCACTTCAACAACCAGGAGGAGGTGGCAGCTGGGGTGAAGGAGTTCTTCACTTCGAAGGACAAGAACTGGTACCGCCACGGAATCGAAGAACTGGCAAACATATGGCTAAAGACGGTTAAATACGCTGGCCTATACTTTGAATGCCAGTCAGCTTTCGCCGTAAAGGTACGTATGAAAACATAAAGTGATCCAAATATTGCAAAACTTTCGACTCGCCCCCTGGAGAAAAGGTGCCCTGCTGTTTTAAACTAGTTTGAAAAGCTAAGGAACTTCCCAGACAATTAAACACCTTGCCAGTTCGCATGCTAAGGTTAAACGTACCCGAGTCTCGCTCTCTAACAATGAGGCACTGCTTGGCCGTAAAAAGATGCCATTGATTCAGCGGTCACTAACATCAGCCGCATAACAATCTGTACTCTTTATGGCGGACAAATGCAATCACTACTCTTTATGACGTACTAATACGACCACCACACTTTATGGCAGACTATATTATCCGGCACAACAGCCGGCTCGCAATTCATCAGTTAGCGGCAGACTGCAGGAGGTCCTTCAGGACCTATGGTAAAGATTTACATGAGCGAGTGCGTGTCTTGACCAGTGTGCAAATAAACCTCCTGTACTGTACAGCTGTATAACGCGGAACATTGGTCACGTGTTTCCATGATTTTTAACAGATGTAAATTGTATCTTTGCATTTCGTTTGTATCATCTTTAAACACGTAAGTTCTGTTGAACTACAGATGCGGAACTAAAACGAAAAGTAACCAACGAGTTTACCACAAAGACCGTAAGAGGCTGACAAAGGTGTGCATGGTGAGCAGACAGCGGTCATCAGCAATGTGCGAAAGTGAATAAAGCAGTTCACTCAAGGAGAAGCAACCATCGAGAACAAACTGGGAAGTGGGGAAAGAGGTTGGCTGTTAACTTCAGCCATCCCTCTTTCCCCACTTCGCAGTTTGTCCTGGATGGTTGGAAAAAATTAAAATGGACGAATGGTTTGATTCTCACGAACTAGCACATAGCTGTCGGAGAGATCGCTGATAGCTTGCATTGTGGAAACAAAGACTTTGGATATAAAAAATTGCATTTTAAAGGGGTCTTCACCATGACAACGCTCTCTGTCACACGCCTTCTTACGCGAATAGCGCAACTGATACAAATTATCTGATTTCTAATGCCATAGCAGTAGTTTGCCATCGTCGGGCTTTTTCCTGTTCGGCTAGATGGTTCGTAATATCCGGGGATAATGATTTGGTTATGTAGAGGACGAAGTCGCCTAAAAGTCATGGATCATATTGTATTCGACATCGTTTCTCTCAAGAAAGCATTTGATCCTTGTATTTTCGTGAAACATTTCATGCGTCGAAGATTACTTCGGAGGGAATGTGTAACTGCACCTTCTATTCGTTCTAGCAAACACGTGATTATATCGAACGAGTATCATTTTCGGTAATCCCCAGGTGTTGTAAAGAATGCGTTAGTTTGGCTCTCTGACTCTTAAGACATCTCGGCGTATAGAATTTCAGCTTATTCCAGCCTGAAAACAAATATTCTGAATTCCGTAATCCGGCATCCGGCAGCCGGCAGCAGCATCCAGGCATGGAAGAGAAGTGGAAATTTCTTTTAGACTTAAAAAGGAGAAAAAAAAAGAAGAAAGAAAGAAATGGCTACTCGTGAAAAATGCTGGCTTCTGACCGTTCGTCCGTGATGGGCCCGGGTTCGAGCCCCGATGAGTCATGGGTTGTGTGTTGGTGTAGCGACGCTGGTTCAGTCTCTTCCCTGGAACCAATGGCCCTAATTTAGGGATGGGCGGCGGAATATATCCCTAAGAGTTGCTCGTGGTGGTCGTTAAACCCGGAAACAACAACAAAGAAAAAATACGTTGTCAATTCAGAAGAAATTAAATTAGCTTTGATTCCACAACACGATAGGCATGCGCAGTGCATGTGTTATTTATTACATATCAATGGAGCTATTTTTTTTTTTTTTGCATTTCTTACTCTCTATTGCAGCATCGAGCTAGAAATGTGTTGTCGAATTCTCACCATCGCTTCGCCAGTTTTGTCTTGTTACAAGCAAGATACAGAACACAGCTGCTATATAATTTTATGTTCGTAGTGACAACATTACTCAGTTAATTATTATCATTCACACAAACTTTCTCTGCAATAACAAAAATATTTCCCAGGCTAACTTTTACCAGCCCAGACGAGCAGCTTCTTTGTCTTTAATGCCTGACCTTAAACAGTCTGCTGCCTGCGTTTCAGAGGATGATTTCACAGCTGCGACATCACCAGTTATTTAAGTGCAAGAGCTTGCTTGCGTTTCCTGTGTCGCGATGGCATGAAATATTTCACTCTCTCTTCCATAGAAAATCTTTTTAAATCACTGTCCGCTTTCAGGCATGAAAGAAAAATTCCTCGGGATATTCTGCCTCATATTTAGCACGTTTTTTTTTTTTTTTTTTTTTTTGGCCTACGTCTGAACGCGCACACGTTAGCATTTTGTTTGTGCTTATTTTCCTGCACTTCCGTTTCTGGATGTAGGATGTATTTTTCATATAATTCCAGATCTTCCAACTGCAGAACCGGAACAAACGAGCCACCCCGGTGGCGTAGTGGTCTAAGCGATAGCCTCTGATCATTCGTCCGAAAGGGGTCCGGGTTCGAATCCCGTTAGGCGTGGATATTGTGTTTTGTCTTACGGCACTGGCTCTCTTCCTTCCCTGGAACCAGTAACCCTAAATTAGGGACGGGCGACTGCTTATAGCCCATTGAGTTGCTCACGGTGGTCGTTAAACCTCCAATCAAAAAAAAAAAAAAAAAAAAGGATATTAACCGTTATTCAAACTGCCCTGTGCGTTGAGAAAAAAATTGGAAAAATTAATTTCATCATTGTTAACTATTATCAATTCATTGCTGAATTAAGGTCTCCGTAAATGTCTTCCACAACGGTTTATTTTGAGCCAGTATCTTTCATGTTTATCCTACCATGCTTTCAAATTTCATCCACTTATCCCATCGGTGGTTCGTGTTTCTAGCAATATGCGCAGCTCATTGTTCGTTCTTTTTCTTTTTATTATTATTGGAGGTTTATTGACCGCCATGAGCTACTCAATGGGCTATAAGTAGTCGCCCGTCCCTAATTTAGGCCACTGGTTCCAGAGAAGGGAGCGAGCCAGCGCCGTAAGACAAACACAACATCCATTCCTCGCCGGGATTCGAACCGGACGAATGATCCGAAGACATCGCTTAAACCATTGCGCCACCGGGAAGGCCTCGTTCTTGACAGACGTTGTGTTCGTGACTCCTACATTTTATGCATTCTAGTGTGCTTATACAACGTTCCGCACTCACCTGTTGCGTGCCCCGCGTGTTTAAAGGTATTGCGTACGTTTTGAGCTACTTTTCTGGCAATATCGTCCTTATATTTGTTCATATTCCTCTGTTTTCATATCGTTAGCTCGTTTCTTTACGTTTGGAAGCTGCCAATATGGCGGCTTCCGGTCTCTCCTTATCTCTGGGAATGGCGGATGCACGCCACGTCGCCCTTCCCACGTCCATGGAGTTGACCTACTCTCGTCCTCAGATCTGTTTGCTCAGGAGCCTTCCCAGCTTCCTAATACTCCTGCTGCGGTGCCTTCACTGGACTTGGCTGCACCTCTTTCTTCAGCTTCTGCCTCTGTCTCGGAGCTCTCCCTGGGTACAACTACAACTGCCTTGCCTTCTGCCTGTGCTCCTCTTCCCTCACTGCCTTCTGTGCCTGCCGGCTCAGCACAGACTTCTTTTTCGAGGATGTCATTTGCCTCTACAGTGCTGCGAGGCGCAACTTCTACGTCAGCTTCTCCTCAACCTGATGATCTCTTGCAATCACCACTTATTATTCAAGTATCCAACCACAAGGTGAAGGTAACGATTGGTGAAAAATCACAGATTGGTCGTGAGATCCATAACCTCCTAGATAGATGTGTGCTCTTTCATGCCTTACCAAATGCTGCTTTGCCACGCTACATGGAGGCCTTTTCAGGTCATGTGTCGTCTGTGTCTATTGCCAAAACTTCTCGTACCCCTCGGGGTATCTCAGTGCAGTCCAAGCACAAAGAGGATGCTGATTTTTTCTTGCACACGGACTTTCGATTAGAACAAATCATCTCATCCCTTCGCCTCGTTGTATCATGTTCCACAGGAAGTGCCTGATGCTGCGCTTCCTCTCCTTGTTAATTATGTTTGTAAAATCGTTGACAAGGTACGTCACCTTTCTGACGCTCAACGCGGAACTCGATTTGCACATGCTACAGGATCTCGCCGTCAGTTGGCCGTTTTTCCCACTGAGAACGCCTTTAGCGGATTGTCCTGCAGACGCTACTGTTGAAATTGGCTCACACACGTACAGTTTCAAGGTTTACACCACTCACTATTGTACTCACTGTCTTACGCAGGATAACACCACTACCTCCTGTGTGCGCATACGCCGCGGTCTTTTTCCAGCGCGCCTCCCAATGCCGATCCACTGGTCCTTCTACCATCCCCTCTTCCAGTGTTCCGCCAGACACGACCTCTCCTTCTCTCCGTCAGACGCACCTTCCAGTCAAGGAAAATAATTCCTTTCCTCCTCTTCCGCACCGTACGGTAGTGCATTCTCCTTCTGGGTTAGCACAGATGTCTTCTTCTACTTATGTGTCTCCGGCGGAGTGTGCCGACTCAGATATGTCGAGTGGTGCTTCGGCATTCCGGCCGACTGGCTCTCCTCCGTGTCTCTCGCATATCGGATCTCCAACTACGATCATGTCTGACGTTCCCCTGTTGCCGCACCTTGCTGCTGCCTCAGCTGATGTTCCAGTGTTCACCGATGCTGATCGGATACATACTGATTCCTTGGCGCAACTTGTGTTCTTGTCTCCCGTTTCGGGTGTTCTTCCAGATGCACCAATGGGTTCATCCACCTCAACTTCGTCTTCGAAGCGGACTGGTACTTCCAAAGGCTCTGTGAGACAGAAAAAGGTAAAACATCTTTCTATTACTCCTTCTGTGGCCTCATCTAGTGTTCCCAATGTTTTCTGTTCAGACGTTTTTCCGCCTGATGACTCTTCGAACAGTATGTATATCCGTTCTGGTCCTGTCAATTCTCTCTCCGATGAAGAGGTTTTACAGGCCACTGATAAGTTTCCTCTGGTTCCTGGACCACTGTCCAGACAGCAACTCTTACGCCTCTTCTAATCTGCTCGTACAGTTGTCTGTACCGAAAAATTTCTCCGTTCACCTGATCTTGATCTGTGTGCAGCGGTGATGCAATTTGAAGCTTATGTGTCCTTTTTCAAATCTCTGAGTGTCACAGATCCTAGGTACCCGGTTTACATGAGACGATACACTCGCAGTCTTTCCTCTTTGAAAGACCTCGCTGAGAAACAATTTTGTGATACCGTGCTTCCTCAAGCCGATGGACTTTAGCGCTCCTTCCCAGCCCGACACTTTTCGTTCTCTCCGGCAACATTCTCCACCTTGTGGTCGCCTGAAGTTTTCTGGTTTCGCGCTTCTTCATCTACTGTTTCGCTAATTGTGTGCTGTTCCCTTCACGTTATCACTCTTGCATTGCAATGTTATTTCCTGATTTTGTTATTGTGTCTTGTGTTTTTCTTTTGCTCTCATTGTATGCCCTTGCTGTACTAGTGTTTTCCTACGTTCCGGTTTATATTAGTGTCACCATCGTGAACTTTTGTAGTTGGAGTATTTCTGTATAGTGCCTTGCATTTTGACCGTCGTTATGTTCTTCTCAGTTGGTGTTTTATCATACCATTGTACATATGCTCATCATGTTGTACTTGTGTTACTTCGTATCGAATGATATGCCGTTATACTATTCCTTGTTAGTGTGCATCGTATTTTTACTGTATGTGCAAATTGATGTTTTGCCGGCAATGCCTCACACTGTCGGTTTCCTGATGTTATGGTCTGAATCCTTATTTGTTTATATTTCACGCTGAGCTGTTCTCTTGGGTTGGTGTTATCCAACTGATACCACCTCTGTTGATAGCGATATCACTGCGCCGTGTAATATGCTCTTTATGATTGCTCCTCAGTTTGTGTTGCATTGTAGATATACTTGTATTTTCCTCTTTATATTTTCTGTACTGCAATATTCAGCAACATCTCTTATGTTTTAATCCCATTGTAGCAATAAACTGGGTACCGCTTTGGTACCCACAGTTACCAAAACCAAAAAAAAAACATTTCGGATTTTCCTGTGAACATGATGTCTTCCAATCTTGTCATTTTCATGATCGATGAGGTCCCTCTTCCTATCTTTCCTGGTTACACCAAGGATGCCTCTCTCCGGCTTCTTTTAGTTGTCTGCATCCGCTTGAATGCCGTTTTTAGTGAAGGTCAGTGGCGTAACTACCACCCCCGCAGTTGCTCGGGGGAGGGGCGTAGGTAACAAAGGGGCGTACTACAGCTGACAGTTATATTTTTATGAAAAAATCCAAAAACGCACAAACAAATAACTAACCCAAAGATTAATATTTTCCTTTAAGATATAGTTCGCTTTGCCTAAACAAATATCAAGTTTCACTTTTAAAACACTGGATGCGCTACAGATGGAAGTTATTCGGCCCTTTGGCTCCGGGTTGTAATACGATAGCTATGCAGTGGTTGTAAATAATACGATCGCTCTCCGATCACCCTGTCTCTACGCCGCTGAAGGGGAAATGCGAGGCTACAAGGGGATTCCCCGTGGAGGATGTGGGAAAACAGTCTCCTAGGATTATAATACATGGGCCCATCTGCGGCTGCTGTGAATAAGCGGCTGCTCTCGGGTAAGGAGACTGAAAACAGTCAGTCTCCTTACACGACAGGTGCCAACTTTTATTTACAGCAGCAGCAGCAGATCTGCCATGTATAAGAGGGTGATTTCTTCATGTTATTTTAGTTTGGACAAAACAATTAAACTTTGCCATTGCTTTTAGTTCTTCTTTTTTGTAAGCATGTCTATCTCATTCGTGGGTGGGAACTTTAATATACAAACGAACAACATCCATTAGCAAAATTTGAGAAAAGCGTTCAACTCCAGTTGAATGCTTTTGTATCAGCGAAAGAAAAATGACGAAGGAACGCGCAAAGAAACTTCCCAAACTCAACCAGTTATTTTTTGTGCAGAGTCAATTAAACTCAAATACCATTTCTGGTGAAAAGATTGACTGTTTGTTAAGCCCATCAAGTGTTCGAAGTTTTAAAACAGCCATTTTGCAAAAACCAAGCACTTCAAAAATAAGTGAAAGTAAAATAGTATTTATGAAGTCTCATGATTATTAACTTTAACCCTTTAAATATATTTTGCCGAATTCGTTCCTGGCCATAAAATGTATATTCATGTTCATGCATCGGTTCACGCACAATGCTAATCCTGATTGGCTGATTAATAACCTTGCATTTTGTATTTGTTCCAAATATTACTTAAAAAGTTAAAACTACAGGGCTTTAGGTACCCCCTCACTCTTCCAGACACTCTCCCTGTCTTTCTCACCCTCTCACTACTACCATCACCACACACGCGCGCGCACACACACACCGCGAAAGACACCTCGTGTTGGAAATCCTGGTAAAATTACTGCGCTTGGGGGTGCTGAAGTTGAAGTAAATCATGCGGGGGAGAGGTGCATGTTGTGCTAATTACGCCACTGGTTAAGGTCCATGTATCTGCTCCATACGCAAGAACTGGAAGGATGCATTGTTCAAGCACTTTTCGTTTAAGACTAAATAGTATATTGCTCTTCAAAATTGTACTGCTTCTTCCAAATGCTCTCCAACCAAGTTTTATGCGCCAATTAATTTCTTCATCAATGTGGTCTTCGCTTGATATCTGTTTGCCCAAGGTAAATGTAGGCATCAGTTACTTCTAGATTCCCCTATCAATCGTTAAATCCCCATTTCTTGTAAAAGCATTGTACATCAGTTTTGTTTCCTGAAACTTCATTTTTAATCCCACTTCTTTATTCTTCTCAGCAAGTTCCTGAATTACACTCAGCAGCTCTGAAGAGGTAAGTCAAGAAACTACACTGTCATCAGCAAATGCAAGGTGATTTAAATAACCTCAATTTATCTTTATCTCCTTTTGTCCCAGTTCAATGATTGAAAGATATTTTGCAATGTGGCATTGAAGAGTTTAGGAGATATGGTGTCACCTTCTCCCACTTCCTTTCCAGTTTTTATTGGTGCTGTATCCTCAAACTCAAATCTATTTATATTTACAAATATAGTTTAGAGTTTTTTTCTCTTACACACACACACTTTCAGTATATATAGTCATATCTGCAACTGTCCCTTCAGAGCTGCAGAGTATGATCCAGGAACTTGCTGACAAGAGTAAAGAAGTGGGACTAAAAACGAACTTTCAGAAGATAAAGCTAATGTGCAATGCTTTTATAAGAAATGACGATTTCTGGACTGATGGGGGAAAGCTGGTGATATCCGATACCTACATTTACATTGGACAGCAGATATCAAGCAAATGTCACATTGATGAAAAAATTAATCGACTTATAAAACTTGGTTGGAGAGCTTTTGAAAGAAACTGTACAATTTTTAAGAGCAATATGCCATTTTGCCTTAAAAGAAAAGTGTTTAATCAATGCATCCTTCCAGTGTTACGCACGGAGCAGAGACGTGGACCTTAACTAAAAAAAACATGCAAAGACTGCAGACAACTGAAGAAAGCATGGAGAGATGTATGCTTGGTGTAACCAGAAGAGATAAGAAGAGGAACTCGTGAATAAGGGAAATGACAAGAATGGAAGACATCATCATCACAGTAAAATCCCTGAAATGGCCATAGGCTGGACATGTTACCAGAAGAACGGACCACCGATGGACAACCTAAATTCTAGACTGTATTCTAAAGGACAGGAAAAGACCCAGAAGAAGACCACATGGAAGATGGTTGGATGAAATTCGAAAGCATGCGGGAGTGACATGGATGTGACTGGCGCAAAATAGACCGCTGTGGAAGAAACTTGGGGAGACTTTCATCCAGCAGTAGATTGATAATGGTTGACAATGATTAGATACAGGGGATGGACAACAAACCTGAAACACATGGGTTTAGGACAACAAACCTGAAACACATGGGTTTAGAACACAACAATTTATTAGTACGGTGTAAGACCTCCCTTGGAGGCCAGTACAACTGCAATTCGACGTGGGAAGGACTGATACAAGTCCTGTACAGTGGACAGAGGAATTTGAAGCTATTCCTTTTGCAGCAAAGTGGCTAGTTTACGACATGATGCTGGTGGAGTAAAACGTTTCCTGACTAGCTCCTCCAGAACGCCCCCCAGTGGCTCAATAACGTTTAAGTCGGGTGACTGAGCAGGCCTTGACAGATGTTCAACCTCACTTTCATGATCAGTAAATCAGTCTTCCACCAGTTTGTCTCTTTGTATCCATGCGTTATCATCCTGATACTCGGCATCGCCGTCAGGGTACAATGTTTGAAACACTGGGTACACCTGGTACCCCAGGTGTACCCAGTGTTTCAAACATTGGGGGTACCAGGTGTATCCAATGACAGTGTTGTGCCCCTCAAGAACAATCAGCGGTCCGGCAGACTGCCACGATATGCGGCCCAAACCATCACCGATCCGTCTCCGTGCTTCATTGTGGGCAATAAACAATCCAGGTGGTGGGCTTATGAGGGATATCTCCACACGTGAACTCTCCCGGTTGTGGGAAAGACAGTGAAGGACGATTCAACGGAAAACAATACACATTTCCCGTTGTCCAACATCCACGATTTGCGCTGCTGGCACCACTAGAACCAACATTTAACATTCACGCTGGTGATCCAGGGTTTGGCGATAACACAACCGTGAATGTTGACCCGGTGAAGCTTCCGACGAAAAGTTTTGATGGAAACAGGTGAGTCGCGGTGTGTATTCAACCCTGGGGAGAGTTGGGCAGCTGTGGTTTTATGTTTTTTGGCTACAATCCATGTTAGCACCCGCACGTTCCTGTCAGAAATTTTCTCTTACCTCAATAATTACTCCTATTGAATGTGGTTCTTCCCTCTTGCTGGTATGCCGATATGACCCTGGATACCATGGCTTGCGATACACCACAAAGACTTGCTGTCCTGGACACTGATGCACCGGTGAGATGCGCACCAACAATCTGTCCTCTTTGTAACTCGGATATGTCCCACATTATGTTGTGTGGATCGCACTTTTTGACGTCCAGCTGTGCTATTGCTCTGCTAATGCAAACTTCACTCGCCGCTCTCGTTGATCGACTGCGAAATAGATGCAGGCTGACCACTAGGTAGCGAGACAGCGGCGTGACAAGTGGGACGCTGCCAGGGACGCGCCAAGCGGGGGTTCAACTGGTGCTAAGCACCCGGGCGCCAGATTCCGGGGTCGGAAGGACCCACAATCAATTTTTTCGGTTGATGAATTAAAATTAGTGACGTGGGAGAAGTTATGATAACGTTGTGCTGTGAGAAATCGTAATGCTAAGTGGAACGTTTACTTTTTGGTAAAAATAACTCGTTTATAATTCAACAGAAAACGTCTTGAAATCAGAGAATAATGTTTACTGTTTTGTTCAGAAACAGATACCGCTGGCAAAGGATTGAAAACTATTTTTCTAATATTTTTTTTTATAAATCTTGAAGATTTCAGCATTCATGAATGCGTGGTTGGTTGGTTGGTTGATTAATTTTAATGGCGCAAGGGCCAGGTTTGGCCAAAGAGCGCCAGACAAAGAACTATCAGCTACAGATGTTTAAAAGCGGGGGAAATGATTAAGAGCAGACAGGCTTGGTAAAAGTTGGAAAAGAGTATGATGAAAGCTGTGAAGACAAGTTAGTTAATTAGGTTTATATAAAAATTTATTTATTTATTAATTAACTATTATAATTATTATCAGTAAACACAACTACACAAAGGATGATTCACCAGGAGGGGGACGAACCGTCACTCTCCTCCCCCCACGCTCCTCTGCAATGCTGGCCGAGGGCGGGGACGAACTGTCACTCTCCTCCCCATGTTCCTCTGCAATGTTGGTTAAGGCTGGGGACGAACTGTCACTCTCCTCCCCCTATGTTCCTCTATAATGTTGGTTGAGGGTGGGGACCTCGCTGAGGCCGAGACAGTTGCAATGTTGGTCAGGCGGACCGCGACAGTCGGATGGACACTGCACACCATTGCGGATTGAGGGCCGGGTCTTCCGCACGTGCAGGCTTTCGGCTGGAAACTGGAAGAGACGGTCGGCTTCAAAAGAGAAGGCCCAGAATCGGCTATTCGAAAAATCTGGAGCTCGGGGAAATACACTTGTGTCGCTTGGTCAGCTGTAGATCGCTTGGCAAGGGCAGCGAGAGCTACAGGCAGCGGAACAAAGGGCTGCACGGGTTGTGGCAGAGACTGAACTACTGCGGCAAAAGTACGCTGTCGGGTGGTGGGTATACCCAACTTGGCCTTGGCAGCAGGGTACGAAAGGCCTTCCAGGGTCTTGAGGCGCTGGATCGCCATCTCGTCCTTCCATTTCATACAGTTGCGGGAGTAAGCTGCATGAACCTCACCACAGTTAACACAGGAGGCCGCAGAAGTGCAACCTTCCCCGTCATGTGCACTGGAGCCACAATTTGCGCAACGAGCGGAACTCTTACAGAAACGTTGGGAATGCCCGTACCTCTGGCACCTGAAACAGCGCAGAGGACTGGGAATGTACGGGCGAACTCCACAGACCAAGTAGCCAGCCTTGATTTCGGTCGGAACTTTCGGGGAGTTAAAAGTCAAGATTACATTTTTAAATTTAATCAAAGAGCCATCACGCCGGAACATCATACGACGTGCAGCAAGAACACCCTGATCCGCAAGTTCAGTCACCAATTCGTCCTCACTGCATGACAAGAGATCAAACTCCGAAATAACACCCCGAGAGGTGTTAAGAAACGGGTGAGGTGCCACTTTGACAGGAATGCCTTGAAGACTAGTGAGGTGCATAAGAGTGTTACTCTGAGAAACACTGCAAGTTTGAACAAGCAGGTCCCCAGAGCGAAGCTTCCTCACAGACTTCAAGGGGCCAACCGCAGCGTCCAAAGCTTTAGAAATGAAAAAGGGAGATCTGGTGGACAGTCTCTCATTCGGATCGATGGATTCTACAACGAAGTGTGTAGCATGCGTAGTCACAGCAATCGAGGGAAGACGACGCTTCGGAGCGACTGGTACAGCTGCCTAAGAAGAGGTTCCACATTCTGGGTCCAGGTCATGGTCTAAAGATCGTTTAAGGTTAAGAGACTTGGTAGGTTGAGAAGACGAAGGAGAGTCGTTGTCAACTATCAATTTCGCAGGTGACTTAAATTTGGAGTTTTGTTTTTTGTTTTTACCCATGGAAAAAAGGAGGAAGATTCGTCTGCAAACTACTCCACCCACCACCGAGCCCTACAAGGGAGAACTGGAGGTCTGCAAGCCAAGAAAATGACGCTGGACACAGTTCTGGAGCTTATACGTTGCAGATATAGTCCGTTGGCTGTGATCACTTGCACTCGGTGGACACTTCGGCCTCCTGGTACCGTCATGCCAACGCCTTTAGCATGATCCCACAGCCCCCGGGCTTACCCTGCCGTGCTATACGACAAAAAAGCCGCTAAAGCCCTGTACACAACTTGGTACAAGACTTCTGACTAGAGGTGGGTTAGTCTCTAGCCTCCCGTTTACAGCGAAGCCGGGGTCGAAGAGGAGTGTTGGTACCCAGGAGGCACTTAACCGGTCTCCTGCGACCTCAGCCGCCAGACATCCCATTTCCGCCTCACGGGTCTCCGCACGCGGCAAACATGCAGGTAGGTCTAGCACCCAAACCAGCTAAAAGGAAAAAAAGAAATCCAAAGAAGACAAATCCTGGAAGGGAACCTAAACGGAATCTCAGCAACCTACGAACTGAGCGGTTAGTATAATACAGTTAGTGGTGGAGGGTAACAAAACCACAAGACCGGGGTGTTAGTACATAACGTGGTAGCAATTAGGTAGAGTATACAACACGGGCAACTAGCCAGTGGAGAAAATAAATAAAAACAAAAAAGCGAGACACAAGACCAGCTCGTTATCGTGGGGCCGCGACTCCCCAACAGCTGGATGAACAGCCGTCCCTGCAAACACCAAAATAAAAAACAAGCGGTGGCATGACATCAGATGTTGACCAGTCACAAGGTCAGCTCGGGCCGTGGGGGCGCCGCTCCCCAAATAACTGGTAAACCAGTTATTCCCGTGCGGGGCATGAATGCGTGGCCAGCGCTATGTCAAATGGGGCCAATATGTAGGGAAAATACAATGGACTTCAAAAAGCATAATTTGTCGACTTAAGACCCTTACGCATTTTATGTACTTTGAGCGGCTCATACTTTAAATCTGGTCGTAAATGACGACGAAAAAATTTCCCTACAGACTGTGAATATTTTCAGCATTGTTCAAGAAATATATGCTTACTTTTCTGAATTACCTTATAGTTGGCAAATTTTCAAGAAAGAGCTTCCAGCGTTCACCGTAAAACAGGGTGGAAAAATATTATAGGATCGATGCAATATGGGTGACGAGCACTGGGGTACAATTTCGATGTATTCCACGATATTAGATATTTTGGTTAGAATAGTTAAAGAGACGCTCGTCATGTTTTATATTACATGTATACATACCATCATCCTCCTCAACCATTATCAGTTTTCTGCTGGATGAAGGTCTCCCCAAGTTTCTTTCACAACGGTCTGTCTTGGACCAGTCTCCTCCATCTTACTCCCGCATGCTTTCGAATTTCATCCACCCATCTCCCACGTTATCTTCTTTTGGGTCTTTCATTGTCTCTTGGAATCCGGTCTAAAATTTCGGTTGTCCATCGATGGTCCGTTCTCTTGGCAATATGTCCAGCCCATTAGCATTTCAGGGATTTTACTCTGATCATAATGTCTTCCACTCTTTATCATTTTCTTTACCCACGGGTTCCTCATCTTATCTTGCTTAGTTATATATACTGTATATGTGTGTGTGTGTGTACCCATGGAGAAGCTGTAATATGTTTATCATCGTACATGACGAAAAAAAATTTTTTTACCGGTAATGCAGACTTTTGTGTAAATTGACAGAGAGAGAGAGAGGGGGGGGAGCTGACTTCTTGAATTATTCGTAGCGTCATCTGAACTAGAGTTTTACAGATTTTTTTTCTTCAGTTTTATGAGACAGAAGTGTTTTATGGAAAATCTCAATTTACCGGAAACAGAAAATAATGTTGCTAAATATATTTATTTCATGCAAAAATGAATAAAAATTGAAAAATATTCTCGTAGAAGGGCGGCAAATCTGGGCTTGCACCCGGGAAGCAAATACCCTTGGCGCGCCCCTGGGCGCTGCTATTTGTGCAGGTGTTTCTGTTTCGTTGTCACCCGCTGTATCATCATCATCATCATTGTCAACCATTATCAATCCACTGCTGGACGAAGGTCTCCCCAAGTTTCCTCCACAACGGTCTGTCTTGTGCCAGTCTCCTCCATGTCACTCCCGCATATTTACGAATTTCATCCACCCATCTCCCATGTGGTCTTTTTCTGGGTCTTTTCCTGTCTCTGGCAGTATGTCCAGCCCATTGCCATTTCAGGGATTTAACTCTGATCATGATGTCTTCCACTCTCGTCATTTTCGGATCCACGAGTTCCTCTTCTTATCTCTCCTGGTTATACCAAGCATGCACCTCTCCATGCTTCTTTGAGTTGTCTGCAGCCTTTGTATGTCTCTTTTAGTTAAGGTCCACGTCTCTGCACCATACGTAAGCACTGGAAGGATGCATTGATCAAACACTTTTCTTTTAAGACATAATGGCATATTGCTCTTGAAAATTATGCTGTTTCTTCCAAAAGCTCTCCAGGCAAGTTTTGTACGCCGATTAATTTCTTCATCAATGTGACCCTCACTTGATATCTGCTGTCCAAGATAAACTTACGTATCTGTTATCTCCAGTTTTTCTCCATCAATCGATAAATCTTCATTTCTTGTAAAAGCATTGAACATCACTTTTGTCTTCTGAAAGTTCATTTTTAATCCCACTTCTTTACTCTTGTCAGCAAGTTCCTGGATCATACTCTGCAGCTCTGATGGGGTAGTTGCAAAAATGACTACGTCATCAGCAAAACGAAGGTGGGTTAGATAATCTCCATTAATCTTTATCCCTTTGTTTTCATAGTTCAGTGATTGAAAGACATTTTCCAATGTGGCATTACAGAGCTTCGGAGATATGGTGTCACCTTGTCTCACTCCCTTTCAATTTTTATGTGTGTTGTATTTTCAAACAGCCGAATCTTTGCACTTGCATTTTCATAGATGTTATTAATAATATTAATGTATGCATCTTCAATACCGCAGGATTTCAGAGCCGTGGTAACTGCTGATGGTTTCACCGAATCAAGGCTTTTTTCATAATCGATAAAAGCCATGCACAATGGAAGTTCATATTCCCTCGCTCTTTCAATTAGTTCTCTCAGTACGTGGATATGATCTATTGTGCTGTAGCCACTCCTGAATCCAGCTTGCTCTCTCGGTTGAGCCATGTCCAGTGTTACCTTCAAGCGGTGTGAAAGAACTTTAGTGAAGATTTTATAAACCACAGATAGGAGGCTGATAGGTCTGTAGTTCCTGAGATCCTCAATGTCACCTTTTTTATGTAGCAGGATCATTGTAGCATTGTTCCAATCCTCAGGAATCTTCCCTTCATTAAGGCATCGAGTGAAAATTTGGGCCAGTACTGTTTCAATTTCTCCACTTGCTTCTTGTATGATGTCTATAGTAATTCCATCTTCTCCTGGAGCTTTCCCCCGCTTCATGTTCTTGATTGCATGAGCAACTTCTGCTGGGAGGACTGGAAGAACTCTGGTACCTTTCATGATGTCTGGAGTACATGTATCATCCCTTTCATATAATTTGGAGTAGAAATCTTTCACTCTTGTCAAAATTTCGCCTCTATTTCTTGTTATAGAACCATCTTCTTTTCTCAGAGCCATAATCTGTTTTCTTCCCTTACTGAGATGTCCCTTTGCTATCTTTAGGCTTTGGTTGTTTTCAATTGCTTTCCTCACTAGCTCACAGTTGAATTTCCTTACGTCTTCAGTGATACTTTTTCGTGCTGTCTTGCATAGCTCTATATATTCCACTTTGGAAGTCACATCTTCTTTAATTGTCCTCATCTCTCTTCTTTTTTGCATCAACATTTTGGTTTTTCCTGATAATTTGTTTACATGCAACTTGTTCTTAGACCCAGCTAATTTTATTGCTGTTTCCATAAGAGCTTTGGTTACTTTTCTGTTAACTTCCGAAATATCCACTTCTTCCGATGTTAGGCCTTCTAAAGCAGAGAATCTGTTCTTCAGTTCCAACTTGAAAGTATTATGGTGTTTTTTAAGGTTGGTTATGTCAATACATTTTGTTTGTCTTATGAGCTTGCCACGTTCCAGTTTAGTGTTGAGGTGCATCTTACATCTCACCAATCTATGGTCACTTCCTGTGTTGAACTTGTTTAGCACACTGCAGTCTTCGATGACGAATTTTTTGTTACACATAATAAAATCAATTTCACTTGTCGTCCCAATTGGATGTCTCCATGTCCATTTCCTGTGTGGCTTTTTCTTGAAAAAAGGAATTCAAGATGAAAAATCCTTCTGCCTCTGCAAACTCAACGAGAGTATTTCCACGCTGGTTTCTGTTGCCGTGACCGAATTTACCTACTGAAGTTTCATTCTGTTGCCGGTGCCCTATTTTTGCATTGAAATCTCCCATAATTATCTTCAAGTGCTGCTTACCTTTATTATTTAGATGACGAATTTCCTCATAAAATTCTTCAATTTCTTCTTCAGGATGACTTGTGGTGGGTGCATAAGTTTGAATAATCTGAACCTGGTATCTTCTCGATAGTTGGATAATGAGTCGTGCAGCTCTGTCCGAGGAACTTTCAACTTCTACCACTTTATCCTTCAGTTTCTTGTTTATTATAAATCCAACACCACTAGTTCTGCCAGTATCTGTCCCACGATAATAGAAGAGATGTCCACTTTTCAGTTCAATGAGATCTTCTCCTTACCTCACTCAGTCCGACGATGTCCCACTTGATCCTTTGTAGTTCCTCTTCCAATTCAAGAAGCCTTGAATCAGAAGATAGGGAGCGTCCGTTGTAGGTAGCCAAGGTCAGCATCAAATGGCAGCCTAGTCCGGTCCTCCGGGGATTCTTAGCACCCTCTGCCTTCATGTCGCACTGGCCGCTGCCTTGGCCGGGTACATTCCAACTGCCGGAGACTGAGGGCCAAGATTTAAGTTGTAGAGTCATTTTGGAGGTGTTTGGCCATAACTCACCACGCTGGCCAAGCGGGTTGGTGAGTGTGGGATAGCATTTCCTCTGATCCCGATGGTATAGTTATACCGCTATTTGCGGTCGTCAGAGCCCCTTTGGTGGGAACAGGATGCACCACGAGAAGGCGGGGTTGACATTTGTCAAGGAGAGCTGTGATGTTACGCATCACCTGACCTTACATCCCACCCGCTGTATATATATATATATATATATATATATATATATATTCTATAAAGAAGATACCTAAGCAAAAAAATACATATATAATTTTGACTCACACCAAGTACAACATAGAAAAGGTTATGTATCTACCTGTGTGAGTAAAAGGAGAAAAGATAAAAAAATAAAATAAAACAACTGAATGTAGAAGGTGTCGAGAATACTGAGCCTTGGCTTTATCAAGGACCAGCAAAAACTCTGCTAAAGTTTTTCCTTAGTCTTCAGTTTTGCTCTTAAGTATATATATATATATATATATATATATATGAACTTCCATTGTGCATGGCTTTTATCGATTATGAAAAAGCCTTTGATTCGGTGAAACCATCAGCAGTTACAATGGCTCTGAAAACCTGCGGTATTGAAGATGCATACATTAATATTATTAATAACATCTATGAAAATGCAAGTGCAAAGATTCGGCTGTTTGAAAATACAACACACGTAAAAATTGGAAAGGGAGTGAGACAAGGTGACACCATATCTCCGAAGCTCTTTAATGCCACATTGGAGGGTGTTTTTCAGTCGCTGAGCTGGGAAAACAAGGGGATAAAGATTAATGGAGATTATCTAACCCACCTTCGTTTTGCTGATGACGTAGTCATTTTTGCAACTACCCCATCAGAGCTGCAGAGTATGATCCAGGAACTTGCTGACAAGAGTAAAGAAGTGGGATTAAAAATGAACTTTCAGAAGACAAAAGTGATGTTCAATGCTTTTACAAGAAATGAAGATTTATCGATTGATGGAGAAAAGCTGGAGATAACAGACACGTACGTTTATCTTGGACAGCAGATATCAAGTGAGGGTCACATTGATGAAGAAATTAATCGGCGTACAAAACTTGCCTGGAGAGCTTTTGGAAGAAACAGCATAATTTTCAAGAGCAATATGCCATTATGTCTTAAAAGAAAAGTGTTTGATCAATGCATCCTTCCAGTGCTTACGTATGGTGCAGAGACGTGGACCTTAACTAAAAGAGACATACAAAGGCTGCAGACAACTCAAAGTATGCATGGAGAGGTGCATACTTGGTGTAACCAGGAGAGATAAGAAGAGGAACTCGTGGATCCGAAAAATGACAAGAGTGGAAGACATCATGATCAGAGTTAAATCCCTGAAATGGCAATGGGCTGGTCATACTGCCAGAAGGACAGATCATCGATGGACAGCCGAAATTTTAGATTGGATTCCAAGGGACAGGAAAAGACCCAGAAGAAGACCACATGGGAGATGGGTGGATGAAATTCGAAAGTATGCAGGGGTGACATGGAGGAGACTGGCACAAGACAGACCGTTGTGGAGGAAACTTGGGGAGACCTTCGTCCAGCAGTGGATTGATAATGGTTGACAATGATGACGATGATGATGATATATTTATATATGTAAAAGATAAAATAAAGAAATACCCTGCAGGAATTGTACTTTGTAATTCGAGTCGATGAGAGGAGGCGATGAAAGTTCTAGCTAGCGACAGCTGAAGGCATGTTTCCCCATTGAAAAAAAATTTGTTGTTGGAGTTCCTCTTTGGTGTCCTTTTGTGAACTTTTCGCTGGAGAAAATTTGCGTAATGCTTTCGAATTCCATGTGCACATATGCATTTGGCTCTTTCCTCTCACATATAAAAATTTGAGATAAGGTGTTTTAGTATCTTCCAAGTATACAGTGACATAAATTGTCGCGTGGTAAATGATTTCATTCGCATTAACAAATCTGAAAAAAACACGCTCAGTTTATACTAAAACGGAACAAAACACTAAAATCCAAGTCTTAAAAGGTAACACTTCATTTGTGTACAAAATTTAACACCTGTTAGATTTGCTTTAAAGAAAACATGTAAATATTATTCTTTGCTTCCTCAGAAAAAGAAAGGGAAATGGAAGGAAGATGCATTTTGGATGGGTATCGCTCATTTCACCTAAAGATCACTTCACCGAAGGTCACTTCATTGAAAATCACTTCACCGAAAAGTTCATTTCGCCGAAAGGTTATTTCACCGAAAGGTTGTTTCACCGAAAAGTTCACTTCACCGAAGGGTCATTTTATCGAAAAGTTCATTTCACCGAAAGGTCGTTTCACCTAAACGTTCATTTCACCTAAACGTTCATTTCACCGAAAGGTCGCTTCACCGAAAGATCACTTCACCGAAACGTAACATCCCCATTGTAGTCTGTTCTCTTTATGCAATGTCAGGAACTTCTTAGATGTTTAATCGGGAAGTCCACAATGTCCCGAATTTATCACTTATAGAATCATTAATTGTTATCAGCTAGTTGAAACAATCTTTCGATGAAGTGAACATTCGACAAAGTGATCTTTCGGTGAAGTGAACATTTCGGCAAAACGACCTTTCGGCGAAATGAACTTTTCGATTAAATAAACTTTCGATGAAGTGAACTTTACGGTGAAACGACCTTTCGGTGAAATGAACGTTTCGGTGAAATAAACTTTCGGTGAAATGAACTTTTCGATGAAACGACCTTTCGATGAAATGAACTTTTCGGTGAAGTGACCCTTCGGTCAAGTGGTTTTCGGTGAAATGGACCAAACCCATTTTGCCTAGGCGACAAGGAAGATAACCTGTGGGAAAACAGGGGGCAAGATAAATTGGTCAGTACCGTTTTGAGGTTTATACTATTTGCTTTAATCAGCTGTAAAACTAAGTTAGAGTTAGATAATAGGAGCAGTAGAAATATCCCCCCCCGAATATAAACTACTTAGCATTTAAACTTTTATGGGAGATGTGTTGTTAATGGCATCACTCTAGACAAGAAACCCCGATGCTTTGTTCACCTGCTTGAGCCGCCCCTGTCACTGGAACAATACAAATCAACAAAATATCGCATTGTTATAATTAAGATCAAAAACATGAGCGTTGTTTTTGGCGTTGACCTTGGAATCAAGCGCACCTTTTCGCTCTCCTTCCAATGTGCAGAAATTTCGTCTCCCACGTTTCGTGCTGCGAGCTGCAGACAATAGAACGCAATCTAGCTCATGACCTGGGCATTGGCGCTGGACTGCTCGAAAGTTCTACAAAAATCTAGGGCCTCCTGATAACAAATATGAAAGACCGCCATCTACTCAGAGAGTGGAGAGCCGCCAGTGGCCTAGTGGTTTGAGCTACCACCCTCCGAAAACATTGCCGCGGGGTCGATCCCAGGCAGGCTCAGCCATTCCGAACCATCGATCACCTGCACAGCACCAGACGGAAGCACTAAGCCGCCGTCCCTGGAGTATTGGACCCTCCGCCATGAGAGGGCCGCGAGTGGCCCAGTGGAATTGCAGGCAAGCTGAGTCGTTCCGAACCATTAAGCGCCCGGCGCTCGCCGGATGGGCACGCCAAGCCACCGGCCCTGGGCATTATACTCTCAGACATAATCAAGGCCATCCGCTCTCCAATCTCAAAAGTGCCCGCCTCGATGCCACAGCCCGGAATCCCCAACCCGCCCGGTATCCTCCTCTGCATCCGAGACCCTGGGATTAATCCTAGTAGTTGAGTGGAAAAATTGCTGGGTGCGTTCTCAATAGTAGATACTGTTCATGAGTTATCTTGACATATTTTGAACTTTGTGTAAATTGATAATGTGAAAAATTTTGTGCCAGGCTGCTGATGTTGTTTTTCAAATAACATTAATATTTACCTAAGCCTTTTTTTACGCAATTTTCTGAGCTAATAACTAGAAAGAATGACCCCAAAAAATATTATCTGGAGAACAAAACTCGAAGAGAAAACCGGAAAGGGAAACGCAAGAACAGAAAACTGCGAAAAGCCATAAAAAATGCTTACAAATTGCTGGATCGTCTAAATAATAATGGGATAAAGGAGAGGGGTCTCAGGATTCTACGAATTTTCAATTTGAATCATCTTTGTCTTCAACTGACTATGACTTTCAAAATCGAAAAATTGTCTTCAGACATCATGTACTGAACATTTTAACTATCGTATTTTTCGGCATATAAGAATAGATTTATCTTCAGTCTGAGCCTCGACTTATACACCACATCGACTTATCTACTGATTGGTCATTGAAATTTCTCAAAGAGAGAAAGAAATATTGCACCTTAAATTTGGTCGTGATCTGAGTCCCGAAGCGCAATTTTCCGTTCATAAGGAAAACATTCACAATCTGTTCAAATTGTAATTTTTCGTTCACTAAGAATGTATTTAAAAGCTGCAGAAATGGGCATTTCCATTCGTTAGAAACATCATTAAGATCACGGTAATCGATTCGGAGTGATAGCTGTAATAAGTTAATGGCATCCCCCTCGCGATCACGAAAGCATTCCTTCCGAATTCGGCCCACTCAGCTCGATGCAGTGATTACAGATAGGCCTATAGATGGCAGCACGTCAGCGCTCAGTCCTCTCATTCCCATAGTTGCTTTTGAGGCATTGCCGTAACGGAACGAATAGCGCTGGATTGAGAGTTGACGTGCAGAGAAAACACACACACACATTCGAAACAACTTCCCGTTACGGCAGTAATCCAGCTGCAAAACACAGCGGAGATAACAGATACCACGCAAAGTGGAAGAAGAGGAATGCGCGTTGACGTGCTGTCACCTATCGGCCCTGTGAGAACTATTTCCGGGCAAAATTCAGAGCAATACGGTAGCGTCAATTCCTAAGAAAAAAAAATAAACTTAGAGAATTCAACTTTTTCCCGAAAAGAAAAATGAGGAAGTTACCTCACTTCTTCTTCCTTTTAATATTTACTGGAACATTAAAAATATAGTTGCAGATTTTCGAAACGGTCCGTGTATTTGTTTTACCCTCGTCTTATACTTAGGATCGACTTATGAATGGGGATAACAAAACTGAAAAATTTAACCCATTCGACATATTCTCCGCATCGACTTATAAACCGAAAAATACGGTAATCCAATTTCGGGCTACTATTCATACAAAATTTTGCCAATCCCGGCATGTACCTTTCATTCACTGATCGCGTTTCGTTCACCGTTTTTTGTCATCTCATGGTTTCTCGCATTTTTTCTCATAGACGAATGCACCAAGCTTATCGTTTGGCCGCATTAAGTTGCCTAGTACTCTTTTTCTAACTCCCCATTATTTTTAGCACGCCTTTTGTAAAAAAAGATCGTGCTTATGTTACCGGTTTGTCCGTCTGTCCGTCCGTCTGCACCCACGATACCTCTGCAACTATTAGTCCGATTTGAAAAATTCTTTTTGCATTCGGAAGCTTGAAATATGCGAATGATGATCCTTCATTTCGTTTTTTTTTTTACGATGTACAATTTCGCCGCTAGAGGGCGTAAATGCAGATGATGTCAAATTCAAATATACGTTTTATTCCACATATTTGCTTCTAAACATCCGATTGAAAAAAATTATTTTATCTTTCGATTCCATTTTTGTCGAAGAGTATTTTAGATATAGTTACTTTTTCGAATTACGCATAGATTTTCCGCTACGAAACGTAAATTACATTTTTCCCGATAATTCTTCTTCTAAAACTCCGATTTGAAATTTTTTTCTTCAGCAGATACACCTCCTGATGGAAAATCTTTTGCATATAATTTCAAATTTTTGGTAAAGAATACTTTGGCCACCAGGGGACGTAAGTGTTAATTTTTGCTTCTGATGTATTTGCCATAAAATCTGAGCTTCTAAAATATCGATTGAAAGAATTATTTCGTGGACTGATGCCACTCACATCGATAATCCTTTTCGGAATATTTTCTTCTTAAAATATTCTACAGTTTCACCGCCAGGGAGCGTAGAGGTATATCTGATTTTCGTCAATATCTCTACTTCTAGGAGTCCGATTTGAAAAATTTCTTCTTTGTTGGATAGTGTTTTCAGTGTGACATGTCTTCCATATAATTTCAAACTTTTCAAGTAATTCATAGACTTTCCGCTAGGGGGCGTAAAAGTAAATTGCCTTTACCCCTATATCTCTGCTTCTAAATCTCCGATTTGAAAAATTCTTTCTGCGCCGGATACAGCTCCTGATGGGAAATCCTTTTCACAATTTTTTTTAAAAATGGTTTGGCCACCAGGTGACGTAAATCTTAATTTCTGCTTCTGACGTATTTGCAGTAAAATATGAGCTTCTCAAATCTCCATTGAAAAAAAAGTCGTTTGTTGACCGATACTACTCATGTCGACAAACCTTTTAGGAACATTTTCTTCTTGAAATAATGCATGGTTTCTACGCCAGGGGACGTAGATGTATATCTTATTTTTGTCAATATCTCTACTTCTAGGAGTCCGATTTAAAAATTCCCTCTTTGTTGAATAGTATTTCCGATGCGAAATGTTTTTTCTTATGTATTCAAAATTTTCAAGTGAATCATAGACTTTTTACTGGGGGGGGCACAAAGGTAAATTGCGTTTTCTGCGTTATTTCCGCTTCTAAATCTCCGATTTGAAAAATTCTTCCTGTATCGCATACAAGACCTGATGGAAAATATTTTTCACATAATTTCTAATGTTTGGTATAGAATGGTTTGGCCACCAGGGGGCATAAGTGTTGATTTCTGCTTTTGATGTATTTGTAGCAAACTCTGGGCTCCTGAAAACTCGACTAAATTTTTTTATTTCTTGGACGGATACCGCTCATATGGAAAAACCTTTTGAGAATACTTTCTTCCGAAAATAATGCATGGCTTTCCCACCAGGGGACGTAAAGTCACATCTTAATTTTGTCGATATCTCTGTTTCTAAGAGTCCGATTTGAAAAATTCTTTCTGTGTTGGAGAGCGTTTCCGGTGCGAAATGTTTCTCATATAAATTCATGTTTTTCTTAACACCCAGCTCTGCAACCAGAGGACGTAAGCTCACGATTCCGTTTACAGTTATATCTGAGGGATTAAAAATCCAATTGAAAAACTTCTTTCTTCCGTCAGATACTATTGTTTTCCCTACCGGTTCCATTGACTTTGAATAGCTTTGATAAATTTCATTTGCGTCAGAACGGATTCATAAGACGTGTTTGTTACACCCGAAAATTCGGTGTCATCTTTCTTGTTTTATTGATCTGAACGTCACGAAAAGATTACTTTGAGCCTCAGTGAATCTGTTTGACTAAACCCCAACACACCTCAGTGGAAATGTTCTTTTAATTCACCGTCGCCTAGTTTGCACATCTAAATGTCACGGCCCGATGGCTTGCAGTATAGGTGCTTCAAATGCCACCAGTAGTTTAACATCCACTATGGGCTGGACATACTGCCAGAAAGACAGACCATCGATGGACAGCCGAAATTTTAGATTGGATTCCAAGGGACAGGAAAAGACCCAGAAGAAGACCACATGGAAGATGGGTGGATGAAATTCGAAAATATGCGGGTGACATGGAGGAGACTGGCACAAGACAGACCGTTGTGGAGGAAACTTGGGGAGACCTTCGTCCAGCAGTGGATTGATAATGGTTGACAATGATGATGATGATGATTATTACGCTTTTAAAACTGAGATGAAACTTACTGATGAAATGAACAGTTCTTTGATAATTAAGAAAAGCAACTCAAATTCACAGTGTTTAGCAATATGTCATGTGCAACTGGTGCATTCCCAACGGAGATATCGTGTCCACAGGTCAGAGATCATACAGATGTCATGAACTATTTTATTCTTTCTAGTACACGCTACATTCTGTTAATAAAAGGAATTTCACACAAGAAAACGGTAGAAAAAATCTAGAAAAAGACTGGATAATTTTAGTCAGGCTTGCCTACCTATGATGTAAAAATATTTTAGTGAATTTGTCTTCTGGAACATTTACGCAACCTTGCGGGAAATTGCAAGAAAAGCAGAAACTATCTATGTATGTGGAAACCTGTATCCGTTGCAAAAAGGATTTTTTCAATTCGACTGCTGAAAGTTGAAGAATTCGTTCACACGCACACAAAGCTGAACATAAGCATGCCAATTTTAGACATTTTTTTTTTTTTTTTTTTTTTTTTTGTTAAATGAGCTAATTTATTATGCGTTCTAAGAATTATTTATTGGCTACTGCGTGGGGAATATAGTGTAAATTTACAGGGGAATTTTCAAAGAAAAGAATGTTCGCGTAGGAAGATATCAAAGTTCGCAGAAAACCAATCAGTCTCATTAATGAAGCACCTCTCGTCGTCAAGAGCTTAATAAAACAACGCAGAACTCGATCCAACAACTCCCTAATTTTCCCCCTCATGAAAGAAACCTTCGCAAACAAACAGCGCCAGCGGCAATGGTGTCGAGAATCAGTGCTAAGTGTGTCATTGCTCAATCAAGTTGACACCATAAAAGCACGCCTGGACATCATGTCACTCTTATCCAAGGTAGGTGGTGGCAACGTTGCTTTTCTTTTTCTTTCTTCTTTTTTTTTTTTTTTTTAAATTGCAAATCGAGCAGTTCTCTTCTCTCTTTTCCTAAGAAGGCGACGTAGTTTATCTGAAACAAAGAAAAAAAATGCGCAGCTGGAGAACAAAAAAAAAAAAAAAAAAAAGAAAGAAAGGGATAAAACTAAGTTGATAAAATTTCTCGGAACGTGTTTCGTTCCTAAATGTCGTACCACTGCAAGACAAAAACTTCTCAGAACGTGTTTCTTTTCTTAAATATCGTACGACCGCAGGACAAACGTAGAAGTGAAAAGAAACAACACAGATAATGAATTGTATTTAATTGAACAGATCACATTGACACTGAGCGTCAAGAGTGTAATCACTAGCTTCAGTAATTGACACACTTAGATAAATTATTACTTTTTAACAATATCTCAATCGTGGACAGGAATGGAGAAAGCTTACCCAGGAACAATCACTAAAGACACGTGTCTGACTGAGCCGTAATTAGCTCGAGTATTGTAAAAAAGCCGTGACATTTTTCTGTTTCGCAAAGTTTGACAGTGTGCACAGAAATCTGACGCCCGGACTAAACACCTGCCTGGGTTTTCCCCGGATTTGAAATTCTCCCGGATTCTGGTTAGTCCTCCGGTATATCAAAAATTCTGGAAATTATGACTACCAAATTATTTATTTTATTTCTTAATACTTGTAACACGAAAGTGCAAATTAAATTCTCATCTGGGACTGACACAGCCCACCACCATAAAAAATCTGAAAGCCCCCTCCAATTTGAAGGTGGGCACACACACAGATATAGATTATCGGTCGCTAACAAAACATTGCTATGCATTCCTTTGACCCTCAACCACAAATCCCTCAGGCTGCAATGGGTCTGGAACGCAGACATTGGCTCGCTGACTGGCAGCAGATCGTGTTTTCTAACGAGTCATGGTTCAATCTTTATACACTATGATGGTCGCATACGTATTCGAAGACATCGTGGTGAGCGGTACCTTGCAAGGTGCATTTTGCAGTGTCAAACCGGCCCAATGTCATGCGTCATGCGGGTTGGGGCGCCATTGGATTCAATTCGCGATCTCGCCTCGTATGAATTGAAGGAACCTTCAACAACCAGCAAGTCACAGGGATGTTTTAGAGGCAGAGGTGACACTCTACCCTCAGAGTTGTTCTGGTGTTATATTCCTGCAGGACAATGTTGGGCCACATGTGGCCCGTAATGTCCAAGACCTCTGTAACGTACCAGGAGATGTGACGTACCTGCCAGAAGGACGCACACGACATAAAGGCAGATAGGAATCAGAATAAAACGTCCGCGTAGCTCAATTGGTAGAGTGACTTATTCCGGAATGAGGGGATCCGGGTTCGAATCCTGGCGTGGACAGAAATGACGGAGAAATTTATTTCGTTATAATGGCGCCCGAACTATCCGGATAACCCGACCGTTCAAAATCTCGCATTGGTGTGATGTTATTTCCACACTGCGAGATAGGAAAAATAAGAGAATCCCTTCTCCAGCACTTCGAAAAAAAAAAAAATAAATAAGGGAGAGATGATGTAACGTACCAGGAGATGTGACGTACCTGCCAGAAGGACGCACACGACATAAAGGCAGATAGGAATCAGAATAAAACGTCCGCGTAGCTCAATTGGTAGAGTGACTTATTCCGGAATGAGGGGATCCGGGTTCGAATCCTGGCGTGGACAGAAATGACGGAGAAATTTACTTCGTTATACCTCTTTCCTGCACGACAGATACAGCTTCTTCCCTGCAGTGTAAAAAATAAGGGGTGTCAATTCACGGAGAATTTCTGAAATAACGTGCAGCAGGTCCGTCTTTTAACGGAATTTCCGTTTTTAAAAGTTCTCGGGGTTTTTGTTTTGTTTGTTTATTTTTAACTTCCATATTTTCCCCACATTCACCGTAGTCAGTAATACTGTTTATTTCAGAAAAGTCCATTTCAAGTTTTCCGTATTTAGACTGAAATTTCTCAAAATAGAACATGCTTAATATTTCAGCCCTTACGTGAGAGAATCCTTTTGCTTCGGTAGTGATGACCGAAACAGGGTCTTTTAGGTTGAAGCTTCGCGTCTTAACCACTGAGCCAGAATGCCACAGGAACTAGGCTCACGTTCAAGGTAAAACTTAATTGTGCGATGATTTTTTTTTTTTCAATAATGCGAATGATTTAGTCATTTTATTTCCTATTAGATATAGATATTTTTTTGAATACTATTGTAATAATTTTATTTTTTCTGTACGAGGTCTTATTACAAATAACAGTTTTTTTTTAATCATGATGTTTCGAAGCAACAGAATGATTTGGAGTTTGAGATCTTTTTTCAACTGACAATAACTTTTAATTATCTTTAAGAGAAGGTGCTATTACTGTTTTATAATATTATTTCACAAAACTTCTAAATATAAAATTTACTCTAGATAGCTATATGGCTTTTTCTTAAGGATTCCACAGGCTGATACATATCGTACTATCAATGTATATACCATCGTACAATCTATGTATAAGTACCCGGCTGCTTACGATAACACAATAAACACCGTCGAGTCACAATATTGTGACCAACAGCTAATATCCAGAGTAACCGCCGCGTGCAGCGCGGACAGCGGCTAGACGGGCTGGGAGTGACTCGGTAAGGTGCTGGAAGGTGTTCACAGGTAAGTGGAGCCATGCTGACTGCAGTGCATCTGACAGCTGCTAGAGGGTGCGTGTGGAGGATCCAAAGAACGAAAAACACGATCAAGGTGGTTCCACAGATGCTCAATTGGGTTTAAGTCTGGGGAATTAGGGGGCCAAGGAAGTTCTTTGAAATTTTCACCATGCTCTTCCAAACACTGTCGGACATTTCTAGCTGTGTGACACGTCGCATTGTCATACTGGAAGATCACACCCGCCCCACGGAAAGATAATCAGCATGTATGGATGTACGTGGTCTGCAAGGATGGATTCATAATGAATTCGGTCCATACTGCCTTCCACACATGTATGAGTGGACCCCGGGAAATGCCAAGAAAGAATTCACCAGACCATACCTCTGCCTCCACCAGCTTCTGTTCTTCCAGAAATGGTTGAAGAGTATTTGTTATCCGATGTTTCTCGCATTATACGCTAACGTCCATCCGTTCGATGAAGCAGAAAGCGTCACTCATCGGAGAAGGCAATCCTTTGCCAACCAGTTAGGGTCCAATTCCGATACTGCTGTATAATTATAAATCTTTTCTGCCGACGCACCTTCGTAAGCACAGGTGCTGTGACCATCCGTCTGCATCGGAGCACCATACGCAGCAGGGTTCGTTGAACTGTCGTTTTAGACAGACTTTTGATAGCCCCTGGTTCATTCGGCCAGTGAGTTGCTCCACTGTAGCGTATCGATCAGCCCTCACGCACCTCCGCAGCATGACGTTCACCTCTCACACCAGTGGCACGTGGTGCTCCGCAGTTTCAACGTCGCTTATTCGCAATGGTGCCATTTCTCCAATCACGATACACTTTAACTACAGCAGCACGCGAACAGTTCACAAACTACGCTGTTTCAGAAATACTGCCACCCTTGGCCCGAAAGCCGATAATCATCCTTTTTTGCAAATCTGATAAATCGGTCCTTTTATCCATGACAGCAACGAGTGATATGTTTTCAGAATGCCCAAAGCACACCTTATATACCATCCAAGGCAGCTCACGGCACGTGCTTTCTTTCATTGGCTACACGCTGTTGACGTCAAAAGTAGGAGGTGGTCACAATAATGTGAGTCGACTGTGTATAATAGCTGGTGCACAAAATGGCAGAAAGGAGAAGAAAAATTCATATGAAATACTATCCACAATATCCGATCTCGCTGCAGAACTTCAAAATCAAATACTTTGACCGACTATGGAAAGTTAACAGTTAATCAAACCCCCAAGTATTTCCGTGAATCTCTTCAATTACCAGATATTTTTCGTCATGTGGATATGGAAAAAGTGAGAACGGATTTTTTCCGTTCACATTCGAAAGAAACTGCGGAAAAGTTTCTGAATTTTCCGTTAACACCTCTTGAAAACGGTAATTTACCGTCAATATCACAGCCTCTCCTTGACAAATGTCAACCCCGCCTTCTCGGGGGTTGACATTTGTCAAGGAGAATATTGGCGGTCGTTAGAGCCCCTTTAGTGACATTTGTCACTAAAGGGGCTCTAACGACCGCCAATAGCGGTATAACTATACCATCGGGATTAGAGGAAATGCTATCCCACACTCACCAACCCGCTTGGCCAGCGTGGTGAGTTATGGCCAAACCCCTCCAAAATGACTCCACAACTTAAATCTTGGCCCTCAGTCTCCGGCAGCTGGAATGTACCTGGCCAAGGCAGCGGCCAGTGCGACATGAAGGCAGAGGGTGCTAAGAATCCCCGGAGGACAGGACTAGGCTGCCATCTGATGCTGACCTTGGCTACGTATAATGGACGCTCCCTATCTTCTCATTCAAGGCTTCTTGAATTGGAAGAGGAACTACAAAGGATCAAGTGGGACATCATCGGGCTAAGTGAGGTAAGGAGAAAAGGAGAAGATCTCATTGAACTGAAAAGTGGACATCTCTTCTACTATCGTGGGACAGATACTGGCAGAACTAGTGGTGTTGGATTTATAATAAACAAGAAACTGAAGGATAAAGTTGTAGAAGTTGAAAGTTCCTCTGACAGAGTTGCACGACTCGTTATCCAACTCTCGAGAAGATACCAGGCTCAGATTATTCAAACTTATGCACCCACCACAAGTCATCCTGAAGAAGAAATTGAAGAATTTTATGAGGAAATTTGTCATCTAAATAATAAAGGTAAGCAGCATTTGAAGATAATTATGGGAGATTTCAATGCAAAAATAGGGCAACGGCAACAGAATGAAACTTCAGTAGGTAAAACCTTTCTTCCCTTACAGTCGGTCACGGCAACAGAAACCAGCGCGGAAATACTCTCGTTGAGTTTGCAGTGGCAGAAGGGTTTTTCATCTTGAACTCCTTTTTCAAGAAAAAGCCACACAGGAAATGGACATGGAGACATCCAAATGGAACGACAAGTGAAATTGATTGTATTATGTGTAACAAAAAATTCGTCATAGAAGACTGCAGTGTGCTAAACAAGTTCAACACAGGTAGTGACCACGGATTGGTGAGATGTAAGATGCATCTCAACACTAAACTTGAACGTGGCAAGCTCATAAGACAAACAAAATGTATTGACATAACCAACCTTAAAAAACACCATAATACCTTCAAATTGGAACTGAAGAACAGATTCTCTGCTTTAGAAGGCCTAACATCTGAAGAAGTGGATATTTCTGAAGTTAACAGAAAAGTAACCAAAGCTCTTATGGAAACAGCAACAAAATTAGCTGGGTATAAGAACAAGTTGCATGTTAACAAATTATCAGGAAAAACCAAAATGTTGATGCAAAAAAGAAGAGAGATGAGGACAACTAAAGAAGATGTGACTTCCAAAGTGGAATATATAGAGTTATGCAAGACAGTACGAAAAAGTATCACTGAAGACGTAAGGAAATTCAACTGTGAACTAGTAAGGAAAGCAATTGAAAACAACCAAAGCCTAAAGATACCAAAAGGACATCTCAGTAAGGGAAGAAAACAGATTATGGCCCTGAGAAAAGAAGATGGTTCTGTAACAAGAAATAGAGGTGAAATTTTGACAAGAGTGAAAGATTTCTACTCCAAATTATATGAAAGGGATGATACATGTGCTCCAGACATCATGAAAGGTACCAGAGATCTTCCAGTCCTCCCAGCAGAAGTTGCACATGCAATCAAGAACATGAAGCGGGGAAAAGCTCCAGGAGAAGATGGAATTACTGTAAACATCGTACAAGAAGCAAGTGGAGAAATCGAAACAGTACTCGCCCAAATTTTCACTCGATGCCTTAATGAAGGGAAGATTCCTGAGGATTGGAACAACGCTACAATGATCCTGCTACAGTGCTTACGTATGGTGCAGAGACGTGGACCTTAACTAAAAGTGACATACAAAGGCTGCAGGCAACTGAAAGCAGCATGGAGAGGTGCATGCTCGGTGTAACCAAGAGAGATAAGAAGAGGAACTCTTGGATCCGAAAAATGACAAGAGTGGAAGACATCATGATCAGAGTTAAATCCCTGAAATGGCAATGGGCTGGACATACTGCCAGAAGGACAGACCATCGATGGACAGCCGAAATTTTAGATTGGATTCCAAGGGACAGGAAAAGACCCAGAAGAAGACCACATGGGAGATGGGTGGATGAGATTCGAAAGTATGCAGGAGTGACATGGAGGAGACTGGCACAAGACAGACCGTTGTGGAGGAAACTTGGGGAGACCTTCGTCCAGCAGTGGATTGATAATGGTTGACAATGGTGATGATGATGATGATAAAAAAGAAATTGAAGAAAAGTTTCTGAAAATTCAGAATGTTACTATCGTACGAAAAATCTGTGAAATTCAGATATTTCCCCGTCATTTCACGTCATTTCAAAGTGCCTCGTGAAATTCAGAAATTTTTTTACAGTGTGGTCCTGCCCGTTCGCTGGATATATTCTCGATCAAACATGTCAGAGACATGGAAGCTAAGCAACTGCCCTGTCAAGTGCCTCCGTCAATCACCACAAATGAACTCTGGTCTCGTATAAAAGCAACCTGGCAGGTTATTCCTCAGGACGATATCCAAAAACTTCTTTAATTCAGTGCCACGCCATGTAGATGTCGTTATTATTGCTCGCCGTAGTTTCACACGATGCTGAGTTTTCGTACCTTTTTTATAACAAAATTTGTTTTTGGGTGTTTAATTAAAATAACACAAGAACCGTGACATGTTACAAAGTGTAATTGTTTAAGTAACGCAGTAACCGTAACATGTATGAGAGTGAACCCCTTGTGCATATGATTTTTTTTCAAGTTGTACACTGAAAAGTTTCTTTCCTGTACATAATCCACCGCTCTGGAAGGTTTGTACAGCGGTACATTATACACTGAAGAGCAATTGAATTAGAGACAGCTGGCGTTATGCAAATGTGGCGCTGTGGGCGGCCCTGTAAACGGTAACGACATGGCATATGCAGCGATCCGACAATATAAGGAGTGATGCGACGGGAATCAATAAAAGTCGGACGCAGTATGGGTAAGACGAAGGATCTAAGCGCATTTGATCGTGGGCAAATTGTCGGGGCCCGACGAATGGGTCACTCCATCTCGGAAGTCGTGCAGGCACTGTGACACGATCCACTATGTCACGGGTGCACCGTGAGTACATCGAATCCGGTAAAACCATCCCTGCAAGGGCCAACTTCCACGGGCAACAGCGTGTAAATGAGCGCGGTCATCGTCGGCTAGCTCGCATTGTAACAGCAGATAGACGGGCCACAGTGCAGAAAATCACTCGGCAATTTAACGCTGGCGCACAAACCGTGTAAGCAGCCACACCATCCAGAACCATCTCCTCGCTATGGGGTACAGAAGCCATCGTCCCACGAGGGTACCACTGCTGACCGCACATCACAGGGTGCAAAGATTAGCATGGGCGCGGGAACATCGCCACTGGATGCTAGACATGTAGAAAAATGTTGCCTGGACTGATGAGTCGAGATTCACCTTTCGTACGTGCGGATGGCAGGATACGAGTACGGCGCGAACCACATGAAGCGATGGTTCCTTCTTGCCAGCAGGGTACTCTTCAAGCTGGTGGGGGTGGCATTCTCGTGTGGGGACTGTTTGCGTGGACTGAAATGGGACCCCTGGTACGTATGACATTGTCCCTCACAGGTCAACGTTACCGGTATATCGTGGACGGCCATTTGCTCCCGTTTGTGCGTCTTCAACATCCCACTGGTCATCCTGCAACAAGATAATGCACCATGCCATCACTCCCGAATTGTATCCGAATGGTTGGATAAACACTCCACCAACGTGACCTCGCTTTCTTGGCCAGCTAGGTCACCCGACCTCAATCCCATGGAACACATCTGGGATGCCATCGAGAGAGATGCTCGAGGCTCTGACCCCTCTCCATCAAATCTTCGTGAACTGTGGGAGCTTTTTCAGGGGTCGTGGATCCGTATGGCTTCCCAACACTTCCGGTGTCTTGTGGAGTCCATGCCGAGACGAATCGCCACCGTCATCAGGGCGAAAGGTGGTGCTACACGTTACTAGACAGGTATCTCTAATTCAATTGCTGTTCAGTGTATATATTGGGAAATATATAACATAGTGAAGAAAAGGAATCAGGAAGATGTCTAACTGGTTTTTGCTCAATGAAAAAGACATGATTCATGGTTTTAGAAAATACCAACTTCAAGGAAAAGAAATGCCTAACAAACTTTCACAGCTGAATCGAACTTCGCAAACCTTTGCTGTATCTTAATGAATGTGAAAGACTTTCTCAAACGAATTTGTTAATCACCTCAGTTATGTCTTCGCTTTCACATCAAAAACCTCATTATTATTGAAAAAAATTGTTGAGATCCGCTAATTCAGTTTGATCCTACAAAATACGTGTGATCGTGGCTCCCATGAGGACACTATTCGGGAGTGGATGCGAGAAGTAATGGGCGAATGAGAACGGCAGAAAAATTTCAACAGATAAAAAAAAATTGGACTACATTTTAGGATCAAAGTAATTCCCTTCAGTGTAACGTAATCCTTAGTGCAAATTTAAATCTCATTTGTGGGTAAAATTTCACTTTCAGCATTTCAAAAGCATTACAGAACTGTTACGGAATGCCAGTTTTCTTAATAAAAATAACTCCCGACCAGTATTTGTGCAATGCATGGTGTATCATAAGCTCATTCCACTAGGCTTAACAGGGACTGTGGAACGCTACATTCGTCAGCTACTGCTTTTGAACCAAGAACTGCAACGGAAAAAAACATTTTCGGAGTTTGGGCATCACAAAGTCATTCTGTTGCCTGATAACGCACGACCCCGAGTCGCCGCAGCGACCCAAGACATTATCACGCAGCTGGAAAGGAAGGTTCTCCCTCATGCTGCTTACTCCGCAGACTTAAGGTGGCCAGTTTGAATGACACGTTTGAGTGTCACGCCAGCAAATGGGGAATTTTGTGCCTGAGACGCATGTATCGTGGAATGAAGAGGATTTCATGCAGCGTTGAAGAACTTCACTCCTGCTTCACTCCACGCTACATGCCGCCCCAGACACAAAAATTCCGCCATTTGTTGTCGTGACACTTAAACGTGTCATTCAAACGTGTGTGTGGGGGGGGGTCGCCTTTATACTCGTCAGCTTTACAATTGCTGGCGGCCAAGCGATTCGTTTAACTTTAGGATCTCCAAAAATCCATCGACGACTTCATCACATCGAAACCGGCATCGTTCTTTCAGGACGGTAATGGCGACAACGGGATAGATGGCGCAAGGTTATAACTCATAGGAACACATTCGTGAATGATGACTGAATGCGACCTGCATGTGTAAGTACGACAACTATTCCACCATAAACCATAAAACGCTGAGAACTTTTCAAACACCTAATTAAAAACAAGTTAGAAAAATCATGCAATGCATTGATTATAATACGCTTTCCAACATACCAGAAATCATTACTCAGGTTTTGAGGATAATGGCTGTGGAATAAATATCGGTCCTGTGCCCTGATGTTTGATCCCATTTCGATTATATTTAACAGAACCGGTTCAGTATAACTCCGAAATAACATGATAAAGTTTTGTCGCAATGGAAGCATTTTTACGTAAGTTATGATGCATAAGGGCTATGCAATACATTCCGCTCCTGTGTCCTAACCTTTGACCCCATTTCGCCCGTTTTCAATAGGATTCGTCCCCAGGGAGGCCCCTACAACATACTAACATTTCATCCAAATCGAAGAATTTTTACGTAAGTTATGACGCATAATGGCGATGGAAGTGATTCCGCTCCTATGTCCTGACTTTTGACCCCGAACTCAAATAATCACCACAAATAAAGACCCAATGACCACATGGAGTCCATAAAATCCTGTAGCTACAAAAAATACCGACCCAAACACAGAATCGCTGATACCAAACCCATTTTCAATAAGGTTTGTTCCCAGGCGGTCCCCTACCACATACTAAAATTTAAACGAAATCGAACCTTTTTTACGTTAGTTATGACGCATAAGAGCAGTGGAATTGATCCCGCTCCTATGTCCTGATCTTTGACCCCATTTCGTTCACTTTCAATAGGGTTCCTTCCCAGGTGATCCCCTACCAGATACTAAAATTTCATCGAAATCGAACGATTTTTACGCGAGTTATCGTGCGGACGATCATACGCCCAAAACGCGTGACTTAATGAGGCAGATGGGAATCGTGACCATCTGCTCGCAAGAGTGTGACGTCATAAAACTTTAATAGGATCCATACACAACGCGTGACGTAATGAGACAGATGGCGTGACCGCGCGCCAACATCTAATGAGACGACGACATGACACTACACTAAAAACGTGGTACTTCGGGGTGGTTATTTAACCCACTAAACGAATTTTCGTAAAGTCGAGATCAAGCTAAATCGATTTCTAGTACCAGAAAATGGTAGGTTAACGACTTTCATCAAAATCCTTAGAGCCAACAAATATATATACGATCGATGAAGAAACGGGTTTCTGTACGCCCAATTAATATGAAAGACAATAAAAATAAAAAGTGAACTCCGTTTATTAGGCGTAGAAAATAAGGGAATCAAAAGATGCTAGCTTTCACTACCTCCGGGTAGCTTCATCAGGCATTTAGTAGTTAAAGATCGCAGAAGGAACTGGAACAAATGTATTTCTAAGAATATAATTAAATTCAAAATAAGTAAAACACTTGCACGATATCACGGGTTGTTTGATCCCAGGGCCGGGTGGTCACATTTAACTTCTAGAAGCCGGTGCCATATGAAAGGAAGGCTCGTGGTTACATCTTTGTTATACACATTCCGTCGCGTGATGATCTCGATGGTTTCGCGCAGCGCAGTAGCTCTTGCGCTGACGTAAGGTGCTAGTTTCTTAAAATCTCCCCATCTGGGAACTGCCCTTTCAGATGCAACATCACGGGCTGGTGCCGTCGTAAGCTTTCCGGCCTTAACGTCCCTTTGGTGTTCAGAAAAACGGATCTGGAAGGATCTTTTTGTCATCCCGATGTAGGACTTAACGGATGCGTCGGGATAATCCAAAGGAATAGCATAAACTCCGGCTTCAGTGAGCGTAGAAGGTGATGCGCGTTGGTCTGCTGAGAGGATATCTGACAAAGGTCTAGGAGCTGTCACGTTGATATCATAACCTAGTCTTCGGAGAGCATTCTTCAGGAAGTACGTTAGCCTAGGAATGTAGGGAATCGAACCCACGAACCGGGCTGGCTGTGCCGTGGGGTTGGAACAAGGCTGTGGGAGAGCAGTTTTTGCAGCCTTTCTGACTATTTGGTCGATTGTGGTCATGTCGTATCCCGCTGCAGCCGCTAGGTTTCTAATGCTACGGATCTCCTCCTCGCATTTGTCCTTGTTCGATGAGAGTTCGAAAGCTCGCTTTGCTCTGTACTTAAAAAGGGCATATTTGCGTGCGGCCGGGCCTGCTGAGTCAGGGAGTATGGGGTTGTCCATGTGGGTAGGTTTGTAGTAGACCTCTGTGCTAAGAGCACCAGAGGGTAATCTTCTTACTAGTACATCCAGAAAAGGTAATGCACCTTCGGACTCATAATCTGCTGTGAATTTAATATCTGGGTGCGCATCGTTCATTCTGGCGAGAAAATCACTTAGGTTGGCTTGTCCATGCTGCCAAACAAAGAAAATGTCGTCAGCGTATCTTAGCCATATTTTAGGAACTGTGGCCGACGATTGCAAGAGTTCATTTTCGAGAGGTCGGAGGACAGCTTCAGCAAGGATCGCCGACATCGAGCACCCCATAGGTACCCCTTTGTTTTGTTTGTAAATTCTGGATCGGAAGCTGAAAAATTTGAGTCCGTGACTGCAACCAGTAGTTTGGAAATAGCTTCTACAGTTTCCGAAAGGTACAGGTTCGAGTCAGCGATAGAGCGCTTCAAGTTTGTGGTGGCTTCATGCACCGGCACTGAGGGGTATAAAGATTCGATGTCAAAGCTTCCAATTATGTCGCCTGGAGACACTGTCGTGGATCTCACTCTGGAAACGAAGTCAGCTGAAGAGAGTAGGACACCTTCGGCTATCGGTAGGAATGGCCGCAAGAAGGACGAGAATGCTTTTCCAAACTAGCTGAAGGGGCGCATTTCCTGCTAACAATAGGTCTGATTGGATTGCCGTGCTTGTGATGTTTAAGTCGAGCAAAAAGGAAAGGAACCTTAGGTCCCGGAGGGATCTTGGCAGCCCTTCTAAGTACTTCAGGTAGCGTCTTCATTCTTGCTATTCGCTTAATCTTGGCCACCCACTTGTTAAGCGGATTTGCAGCTTGCAGAATGAAATCAGACTGGGTGATTAACTCCTCCAGCTTCCTGTAGTAGTCAGATTCGTCCATTACTGCAATTTGCCCGGACTTGTCTGTGAGGGTGAAGATCAGGGAGTGGTCTTTCTTGAGGTTGGAGACAGATTTGGGTATTCCCTTAGAGCCGTTTTCAAAATAAAATTTACATACATACAAGAATTGTTCCTTTAAGGTGAACGTCAAGAAATTTTGCTTCCTGTACTTCGAATGAAAAAATTTCTGTACACATTTTCTTCCCAATTAATGCGTTCCCAAAGATGAAAATTTGAACATCGATTAAAAAATCTTCATTTTATAACTTGCAATACTTAATATTTTCTAAAACATAACCATAATTATGCAATCCAACATTTGCTTGTCTACTGACGTCATGTAAATACAGGTCGCGCCCTCTTTTTTCTGGACAATTAATGCATTCACAAGGATGAAAATTTGAACATCGATTAAAATAACTTCATTTTATAACTTGCAATACTTAATATTTTCTAAAACATAACCATAATTATGCAATCCAATATTTGTTTGTCTATGACGTCATCAAAGAACAGGTCGCGCCATCCTTTTTCTGGTTTCAACACCACCAAAAGGAAAAGTTATTGATTTTTAATATAATTATGGTTATGTTTTAAAAAATATTAAGTATTCCAAGTTATAATATGAAGTTATTTTAATCGATGTTGAAATTTTCATCTTTGGGAACACATTAATTGTGAAGAAAATGTGTACAAAAGTTTTTCCATTGGAAATATGGGAAGCAAAATTACTTGACGTCCACCTTAATAATATGAGATAAATGCAGTGGAATGGATCGCAATCCTATGTCCTGACCTTTGACCCCATTTCATCCATTTTCAATAGGGTTCGTCCCAAGGTGGTCCCCTACCACATACTTAAATCTCATCGAAATCGAACCATTTTTACGCACGTTATGACGCATAAGGGTAATGGAATGCATCCCGCTCTTATGCCCTGACCTTTGATTCCAATTCACCCACTTTGAATAGGGTTCGTCCCCAGGCGGTCCCCTACCACATAGTAAACTTTCATTGAAATCGAACCATATTTACGCAAGTTATGACGCATAAGTGCAATGGAATGGATCCCGCTCCTACGTCGTGACCTTTGACCCCATTTGTCCCATTTTCAATAGGGTTCGTCCCCATGTGGTCCCCTAACACATACTAAAATTTCATCGAAATCGAACCATTTTTATGCCAGTTATCGTGCGGACAGACGGACGGACAAAGCTGGAGCATATACGCTTCTTCAACCTACGGTTGGAAAGCATACTCCATGACCTCATCAGAGTACTTTTATTTTAAGCAGTGCATGTGTATTGGCGACAACCGGATAGATACTTTGAAAAGTATACTATGAGCAGCAGTCTTTCTTCGGTGAACGAAAAACTATTTTTATTTTTTGTAAGTTGAATATGAAACGAGTATAAAATTAATGTGTTGATCACAATTCATTATACTCAAATGATTAACACGATCATATCAAGGATTCCACAACATTGTGATATGTTGCTGAAGATCTGTGGACACCTGATCAATGTTTTCAGATTTTCATCAACATTATCCACGTTTTTCTTGAAAAAAAAATAATAATCGAAGGAGTAATAGTGATCAGTTCAGGAAAGGGTGACGATTCTTCCCTCCTGGAGTGATTTGCTGTTAAACTTTTCGTAAACTTAGATTTCACCTCCCCTGGGTTCGATCTTTGGATTCAGAGAGAGAAAGTCAAGAAAAAGTTACAGAAATTCTATTTCTCATTTGTTTGTTGTTGTTTTTTTCCTTCTTCCTTCTGTGGGGCCTGCGAGAAAGGTGTTTGCTTATTCACGAAAGAAAAAATGTATATAGTGTGAACTGGCAGTCACAATGCTGTTCCTTTTGTTTTGGTATTACTCAGCCCAGCAGGAGGAAAAGAAAAACATACTCAGCAGAATTAAAGTAAGAGCAGTGTAAATAATTTTTTCCCCTATGTGTATGAACAAAATGTAGCATTTATACGACGCAGTACCAAAAGGTGCGATGTCGCAACATTCATGAGAATAAACCTGGGGTATGCTCATAAAAAAAAAATAATAATAATAATTCTTCTTCTTATTATTATTATGAAAAAAAGGAATATTTTGTATTTCTTGCTTTGTTCAGTATATGAAGTAACATGGTAAAACATTTTGTAAGCCAGCTGCAGTGTCTCTCCTTTAACAGATAGCAGTCATTGCTCTGGGTTTTCCAGAAAAAGGGATTCAAGCAGTAAATTCTTTCGACCCTATTGGAGATTTTCTTTCTTAGAAAAGACCACCGGAAGGGCAAACATTCTTTTTTTTTTTAGGTCTGGCAAATCTCATTAGCTGAGAAGGGGCTTACGAAAGAGATAGATACCCGTGTAAAGCACTATGAAAGGGGAAGTGTTGGCTGGTTGAATGTGGAAAGCAGCAGTCCCTCGCGCCAAACTTTATGACGTTGTTTACGAAATGTGGGCCCTTGCGAACCATTCAGCTGTCAGGTGTCAAACACGTGCATTTCACGTGTTCTTGGCTGGAAGCAGCCAATGGGATGGCTCGCGTCCTCCCTGCCTGATGCGATTGGTCGCTTGACCCTCCCGAGGGAGAGGAGTTCTGCGCGTCCATTTTGATTTTCGAGAGAAGTCGCAATAATGAACTGCTAGAGGGAGGAGAAAAAAAAGGTGGCTGGCTGTTGAGTCAAGAAAAAATTGCTCAGAAGGCCTCCAAAGCTCAGCGACTGTGGTTAGGGGTTTTCCGCCACCTTGGGAGCTACAATTTGCCGTAAACGTGCAAAATAGCTGCTGATGACACATTCTCACCAGAATGCTGATGATACCATCACCGAGCATGCTGCCAAAACGTTCTCACCAGAATGCTGATGAGCTGAAGTCCTCCGGAGTGCCCATGCCAGAATAGTTTCCTAGAGGAGCACCATAACCCTAATGCCGCGCTGCATGCTTTTACTATTGGAACTCGCGATATCAGAAGAAAAGGCGGAGGAGCGTTGTCATCAAATACAATCGCACAGAAATGTCGACCTAACGACAGCTGGAGGAACCACCAGCGAAACCGACAGGCCGGCCAAAATTTTGGGTGAAAACCAGCTTCCAGACAGCAACCACTCCCTGCGAGCTGACTGTATGGACTGTGCTAATAATAACAATAAGAAACAACTGGACTCAACGACGCATGTCTCCCTTGATTTACGTATGTAAGTTGTTTTTTCATTGGCTTGTATCATAATAATTTGGTTAAAAGTTTTTTTTTTTTTTGATAGGGGGTATAAATTTGCTGAAAAAAAAATTTAAGAGTGAGGCCCTATGGAAGGGGAGAATCTGTAGCTGACCGTAAGAGTCTAATATTTAACTAGTGTTATAGTTCAGAAAGAAAAAAAAATTCTTCAGAATAAGAAACTAAAAATCATTAAAATCACTCATGATGTTTTGTAATGGCCTCAAAAAATCCTGAAAATGGGAGAGGCATGTGAAACCAAATCTACAAAAGCAGGCAAAAATGTATCAACAGGAATTGTTATGACATATGAAAAAGGTTGTGATCTCGAAACACTATCAGTACAGTTTTGTTCTTCTAATATTCTTTTTTGATACCATATTGTTATTGTTTTACAAATAAATATAGGCATTAGCCTTTCAAAAAAACAAATTTTTGGTAAGAAGTGGCAATTCAGTTTCTTGATGTCTCCTAAATTTCTGAGCAATGGCACTCATCACCCAACGCTCTGACGTTGGCTAGGAAGACCCTTGGGTGTTGTTTAAATAATGATAATGTCCTAGTAATTAAAATAATTATGGTCTGATAATTTTTTTCCCATGCTTACCTACACGAGTTCATAAATACGGTCTCTGTGAGTTGACACATATGTTACACATGTACCAAAAAACACAGTGCTATAGTTATTCCTCAGGTGTGAAAAACAAGAAAAAACATGTTCAGTATTCACATAAACAATATCACCGGTGAAAACTCATGTGTGCTATAACAAATATGACATCTCAAAGTTTCCTCTTATAAATTTTAATTTTTGGTTGTTTCAAAATGCATCTACCCATCTCCCAAAGTTAAATTTTGGTCTAAATTCAAAATTTCCCTTCAGGTTTACTTTTGGCTATCAATGATAATAACTTTATACAACGTGGCTGAGATTTCCGCCACAACATAAATGGTGCCGTGTCCTAGGATGCGTGCCATGGCTCAATTTTTTTGAAGACACTGAATGCTAAATAATTCCAAAGTTTTGTAATACTACTGATAAGTTGTTGTTAAAAGAAAATAGCTGAGTAGTTTCTGAAAATTTTGTGAGAGCATACGCCAGTGGAAATTAAAGGTTGAGTTGGGGTTATAATTGTGAAAAATAGAATAACACAGGGTTCCAGTAAACAATAATTTTTGTTTTGTGTATCTTCACTGCTATTGATAATGATAGAGTACAGATTTTGAGTCAAAGCTTCAGGGTGTATATATATATATATATTTCTTCAAATTTCAAAGTTAGCAACAATATAATCTAGTGTTTAGTGCATATGTTATTTCTAGTGTTTCTATGTTATTTCTAGTGTTTTGCATGTATAAGTCTTTGGAGCAATTTGCATACATAACAGTGTTTAAATGAATAGTGTATAATTTTGGGTATATTAGCATAGTGTGAATTTTTTGCATTGAAGATTTCTTTTTGAGTGAGCTTAAATCTGAATAGGTATAATGATAACTTGCACAATTGATAGAACATGTCAGTATTAGTAACAGTTACAGGATTACTTAGTTAGTGAGTTGTTACAAAGCACTTGCCCTAAGAAAAAGTAATTTTTTTTTTGGTGTAATATTTCAATTTGTATGGTTTCGGCTCAAGTTAGGAGTAAAGTGAAGCATAACATCATTCTGTGAGAGTGGGAACACATAAATTTCTTTTGATGTTGTGATTATATCAGTGTTTGGTAAGTATTATTGGTATTTTGTGATGTGGGTAGATTGTTTATTCCTTCAAATGCTAGCAGGCGAATACATTGTTCTTCGGTGTAGTGGTTTATGGTAGTGTGAATTTAGTGTAATTTCAAATAATTTTTGTTTTGGGTTTCCTTTGCTACAGTGAGTTAGTTTCATTGAGAGTGTTAGTATAGTGAAGGTGTAGTGCAAGATTAATAGGGTGTTAGGAAAACCTTAGATACAGCTACAACAGTGCTAGTGCTGAGTATATATAAATATTCCAATTTTTTTCTCTGTGCTGAAGCAAGAGTAAATTGAATTAGTGAAATCATGGCTAATGAAGGAGAAGATACCGGAGAAATCCAAAGAGTAAATTGTTTTTTTGTTTGTTTGTTTTTTGTTTTTTTTTATTGGAGGTTTAACGACCACCGTGAGCAACTCAATGGGCTATAAGCAGTCGCCCGTCCCTAATTTAGGGTCACTGGTTCCAGGGAAGGGAGAGAGCCAGCGCCGTAAGACAAACACAACATCCATGCCTCACCAGGATTCAAACCCGGACCCCTTTCGGACGAATGATCAGAGGCCATCGCTTAGACCATTGCGCCACCGGGGCGGCGGAGTAAATTGGAGTCTCCCAGGTCTAATGAGACTAGTGAAGGAGTTTTCTGGGGATCCGAGTGGATTGTCAGTGAAAGAGTTCTTTGAGACATTAGAGGATGTGGCACTCATGGGATGCTGGACTGCAGATCAGAAATTTGTGGTATTGAAACATAGGTGTACAGGAGAGGCCAAACAACTAGTTAGGGATGTGATTACTCGGTCAGAGAATGTAGATTATGAGGGGTTAAAAAAGGAACTAATTGAGAGGTTTGCTTCACCTGAATCGGTAACTGTCAAGATGGGAAGATTTCACTCATGCGTACAGAAAAGGGGTGAGACAGTGAGGCAATTTGCAGCTAGGCTAGAACAGGCAGCCTTTAGCTATTTCAATGAAAACGCTGGAGCTGTGGCCGAGTTCAGAGACCAGAATGTCTTGGCCCAGTTGATAGCAGGAGTCGACCCAAAAATTCGTCGCCTGGTTCTGTCACATCAACCACGAACCTATAAAGACGCAAAAGATAAGGCCATATTGGAAGAAGAAAATGAGAAGTACATGGCCAGTTTTTCTCGGGGTGTATCCTTCGTAGGAGTGGAGGAAGGAGATAATCGTGCCCCTAGGCATGGGCTTGGGGAGGAAATGCCGCCAAGTCCCATGATGTTGGCTCTGTGTGACCAAGTTAGGGAGCTGGGCAAACAAGTAGCTACTTTAGCACTTGCTAATTGATTGGAGGTTTAACGACCACCGTGAGAAGCCGCCGAGTGAACAGAGGCACAGCAGTTCTCCTGCTAGGAGGGAATCAGGTTTTTCCCCAGCCAGGAACAGTTACTCTTCACCCACAAGGTACCGGAGAGATAGGAGACAGGACTATCCACTAGAAGGCAGGTCGGATAGATACAGATCCCCTAGTCGTCCAAGACAGGAAGATTTCCGCCGGAGCAGCAGGCTCACAGTGATCTGCTATCGGTGTAACCAGGTGGGGCATTATGCAAATGAATGTCGCCAGATAGACAGGCCCTCTCAGGAGTATAGAAATCAGGGTCGCGGAAGCAGTCAATATCTTTCCCATTCCAGGGGTGGAAGGACTCGACATGCACCACCGGGCAGAAATAGTCAACAACGAAACAATCAACACAACAGGTCGGATGCTTTAAACTGGTAGTGGGGAGAAGATATTGGGAGTCATCTTCTAAAAAAAAACCTTTGTTGTAAACGCTCCAATTGGCTCATGTTTCACCAACAGTCACTCGTTTGGCATGCCTATTCTGGAAGGAGTAGTTAGTGGGAAATCCTTGAGGCTACTGATTGACACGGGAGCGTCAGTTAGCTTAATAACCGAGGGTTGTCTCAACTCCTTACCAGGATACAAGAGATTCATGGAATATCCCAACCTAGTGGTCAAGGGTGTTTCAGGGAAACACCTGAATATTAAGGCCTATGTGGAATTGAAATGTTGTTTGTGTGGGGTGAATTTTAAGCATAAAATGTTTGTCACCCAGACTCGGTTATCATCAGATTATGATGTCATTGTTGGTTTTGACCTTTTAAAGGCACAACAATTTGTTTTCAATGCTGCAGCAGGCACTTTAAGTAGAGTAGGAGCACGCATGCCAAATGTTTATCCACGAAAGAGGGAACAAGTGATTGCTTTGGTGAAACAGATTTTCCAAATACCAAAGAGAAAGAGGAAAGTGGTTAAGAGAAAAAGGAGGAAGAGGTGTGCAAGAAAGAGGGTGATACCCCAGAGTACCCCTAAAGTGTCAGAGCATACTGGTGTTGATCCTATTAGTGTTGTTACTGCTGGAGAGGGAGCCTTCTCTACTGAGGAGACCCCCATTTCAAAAGGTAAACAAACCAACCCACCGGCTGAGTTAGTAATGCATCAGGAGGATTCTCTCCCCACTGAGGTATCCGAGGCACCTTCAGGAAGTCAAAATTTTGGAAAAAGGCATTATTTTGGAAAAACTGTCCGAGCGGAGAAAATACCCCCCAAATCTGAAAGGATAATTTCGGTAAGGGTTGCAGACTGTGCAGAGTTGGGGGAAGTTATGCTTTTACAGCAGGCTGATGCATTCAAGTGCGAGTCACTTTGGATAGGTAGCTCGGTGAATAGCACCAATAATGATATTACCTTGGTGAAGGTGATCAATTTATCGGACTCAGTGGTTTACCTCAACAAGCATTCTAGGTTGGTTACAGCAGAACCAATTCAGGTCACTTCAGTGTCAACAGTGGACAGTCAAATTGATGATTGTTCCACATGGGCGAACGAGTTCGACGTGTCGCATCTACCTCCTGATCAGCAGTCAAAATTGTCCTCATTTTTGCACTCGCATAGGAGGACGTTTGCGAAGAATGTAGCAGAGTTAGGTGAGTGTGACACCTTGCTACATCAGGTTCATCTAACAGATGAAATCCCTGTGAGACAGAGAGCCTATAGAGTTCCTTATGCTCTTCGAGACGAACTCAATAGGCAGATCAACGAACTTTTGGAGGCAGGTATTATACAACCTAGTGACAGTCCTTATTCGGCACCTGTTCTCCTTGTAAAAAAATCGGATGGCAGTTATCGTCTCTGTACTGACTTTAGGAGGCTAAATGCCAAGACAGTACCGGATTCCTTTCCGATTCCAAATTTGGTGGAGATGGTGGATTCCTTAGCAGGAGCCACCTACTTTAGCTCTCTGGATTTGACCTCAGGGTTTTACCAGATGGAAGTACGCCCTTCGGATGTTTACAAAACGGCTTTTGTCACCGATCAGGGTTTGTACGAGTGGCTAAGGGTACCATTTGGGATGCGGAACAGCCCAAACAGCTTCCAGAGGCTGATGGAAATAGTTCTATCAGGTCTCAAGCCGCTCCAGGTTGGCATATATATTGACGACATTGTCATTGCCAGCAAAACTTTCGAGGAACACCTTGATAAGCTGGAGATTGTTTTCCAAAGGTTGAGACAACACAACCTTAAGCTTAAACCTGACAAGTGCCACTTTTTAAAGTCTTCAATTAGGTACCTGGGATTTGTTGTCAGTCAAAATGGCGTTACGCCTGATCCCAGAAATTTGGAAGCTGTCAGAAACTTCAAAATTCCAAATTCCATTAAGCAAGTCCGAGCTTTCCTAGGTCTCACAGGTTTTTATAGGAGGTTTATTCGTGATTATGCCAAATTGGCTTTGCCCCTGACTAATCTGATCAAGATGGATAAAGCATTCAAATGGACACCTGAAGCCCACATCGCTTTTGAAGAACTACAACAGGCACTCTTAAGTAAGCCCTGCCTGAAATTACCTGATTTGTCAAAAGAATTTGTTGTTGCTTGTGATGCTTCAAAATTTGCTATTGGGGCCGCATTACAACAAGAGGAAGGAGGAAAATTGCATCCAGTAGCATATGCTAGCCGGAAGTTAAAAGGAGCGGAGCTTGATTATTCTGTGGTGGAGAAGGAAATGCTCAGTGTAGTGTTTGCAGTAAACTACTACAAACAATACCTCTATGCTCGACACTTCCTCATCATTACCGATCAAGCCAGTTTGTCATATGCCTTCAAATTAAGGGATCCCACTTCTAGAATAGCTTGCTGGTGCACGTCGTTACAGCAGTTCGACTATACAATTTAACACAGACCAGGGAAATCGAATGTGGTAGCTGACTGTCTGTCTAGGAATGTGCTGACCACCGAAGTGGTGGAGCAGTCGGCAGCAATACAGGCAGAGGAACGGACAAGAGTGAAGGAATTGCAGAGGCAGGATAGCAGGTGGAATAAACAGATTGAGTTGCTGAAAGGAAAGGGAGAGCTGGGTAAACTCAAGGTCTCAGATGAGTTTTACCTACAGGATGGACTCCTATGGCACTACGTATTGCCCAGGTCAGGAGATACCAGGAATCAACCAAACCAAAAGAACAGCTGGTCATACCAGAAACTATGGTGGAAGAGATTTTGGAGCAGTGCCACGACTCGGAAACTGTGGTTCATCCAGGGTTCAACAGAACATTGGAGCGGGTACGCTCCCGATTCTACTTCCACAACATGTACGCAGTGGTTAAGGCATACGTAGACAGCTGTCATAGCTGCTTAAGTAAAAGAGCTTACAAACCTGGTAGAAAGGCACCTTTGGTAAGGGCAGAGCTTCCTAGCCGCCCCTTCGAGAAAATTGCTATGGATGTTGTGGGACCTCTGGTCACCACCATGTCAGGAAATAGATTCATTCTAGTTATCACTGACTACTTTACTCGTTGGCCAGAAGCCTATGCGTTACCAGACACAAAGAGTGAAACGATAGCCCAGGTCCTCATAGAAAAAATCATTGCTTCACATGGTGTGCCAGCCAAATTGTTGACAGACAGGGGCACAAACTTTCTGTCGGCAGCCATGATGAAAGTCTATGAGAGGCTGGGTATCAAAAAGTTGAATTGTAGCCCATATGATCCCTCTGCTAATGGACAGTGTGAGAAATTAAATGATAGCTTGATTAAGTCAGTTAGTCACCTGGTCTCGGATAGACAGGATGACTGGGACCATTGCCTTCCCATGACACTCCTTGCATTCAGGACAGCGGTGCACAGCAGCACTGGGGAAACCCCAGCCTATCTCACGTATGGAAGAGACCTGGTGTTGCCATATCATTTGATCGGCAGTCCCCGAGTACGTACATATGCTTCTCAGTTGGAATATTGTGACGAGCTCACGGATAGGCTAAACATAGCATTCGAGGCTGTCAAGGCAAACCTGGAAAAGGCTGCAGACACACAGGAGAAACAACGTGCAAAGACTGCCGTTGATAAGCATATCACCCTTAATGACAAGGTGCATTTATATTCTCCTGCAGTGAAGCCAGGACGAAATAAGAAACTGAGCAAGCTATGTTCGGGACCCTATCGTGTCACCAAGGTGATACCGCCGGTGAATTACGAGATTACCTTCATCTCTGATCCCAGAATAAAGGAGTTGGTCCATGTGGATAGGCTGATCAAGGTAAGGAACAGGCCTCTCTTTCCAAGTTCCATGAATAAGAGCGAGGATAGTACAAACTCCGAGGAGAAGGAGGAAGTTCAAGAGGACAATTCTACACAAACACAAGTGAAGGAAATTGACAGTAGTTGCGTAGGTTTCATTCCGTGGTTTCCGTTTCCTGGGAGGAGGACAAGTTATGGGAGATTGCCTAGGCCAGCAAGCACTCCTGCAGTGGTGGGTGAACAGGCGAGTATTCCGACTCCAGCCAGCACTCCTGCAGTGGTGAGTGAACAGGCGAGTATTCAGACTCCAGCCAGCACTCCTGAAGTAGTTAATGCACAGGCGAGTAATCAAACTCCAGCAAGTACTCCGGTAGTGGAGATAGCTGGTACTTCAAGGCCGAGAGCCAGTCGCATACCCACAAGTACTGTGTTGACACCTAGGTATAGTTTGCGTCCTAGAGATGGTCGTGGATTCATAGCTCGGAAGTAAATAGTGCCCTCAAATTCAGTTGCAACATTGCGTGTAAATAATCGTGTGATATTATTGATTGGTACCTTAAGTGTAGTGTAAGAAGCAATTATGTTCTCTGTAGTATTGATAAATCAAGTGAAGCATATTTTGAATTTGTGGTCTCGTATAGTGTTGTGGTCGTTTGGTGATAATTTTTCTGTCGATTCCAATTTCCACTGCCAAGCCAACAATTCACTTTTGTTTATTTTCCTTGACTGTGGGTCCATACTTACCAGTGATAAGTAGAGTTTGGTTGTGTCCAGGAGCACATTGCAGCTCCTGGAATTCCAGGAAATTGTATAGTATTTATATAAGTAGTTGAGGTGTTGGGTGTGATAGTTCATGCCAGTTCTCTGCCGTGTTTAAAATGTTGGTTTATCTGTTCCTTGCTCAGGGCATGGTACATTTCCATGGGGCTTTGGTAGGTTTCTCGAAGTTTTTCCTGTTTTTTTTTTTTTTTTTTTTTTTTTTTTGTCTCCCATGGGAGGAATGCAGTGATATGTTGCTGAAGATCTGTGGACACCTGATCAATGTTTTCAGATTTTCATCAACATTATCCACGTTTTTCTTGAAAAAAAAAATTAATCGAAGGGGTAATAGTGATCAGTTCAGGAAAGGGTGACGATTCTTCCCTCCTGGAGTGATTTGCTGTTAAACTTTTCGTAAAGTTAGATTTCACCTCCCTGGGTTCGATCTTTGGATCCAGAGAGAGAAAGTCAAGAAAAAGTTACAGAAATTCTATTTCTCATTTGTTTTTTATTTTTCCTTCTTTCTTCTGTGGGGCCTGCGAGAAAGGTGTTCGCTTTATTCACGAAAGAAAAAAATGCATATAGTGTGAACTGGCAGTCACAATGCTGTTCCTTTTGTTTTGGTATTACTCAGCCCAGCAGGAGGAAAAGAAAAACATACTCAGCAGAATTAAAGTAAGAGCAGTGTAAATAATTTTTTTTTCCTCTATGTGTATGAACAAAATGTAGCATTTATACGACGCAGTACCAAAAGGGGCGATGTCGCAACGTTCATGAGAATAAACCTGGGGTATGCTCATAAAAAAAAATAATAATAATAATAATGAAAAAAAGAAGGAATATTTTGTATTTCTTGCTTTGTTCAGTATATGAAGTAACATGGTAAAACATTTTGTAAGCCAGCTGCAGTGTCTCTCCTTTAACAGATAGCAGTCATTGCTCTGGGTTTTCCAGAAAAAGGGATTAAAGCAGCAAATTCTTTCGTCCCTATTGGAGATTTTCTTTCTTAGAAAAGACCACCGGGAGGGCAAACATTACTTTTTTTAGGTCTGGCAAATCTCACTAGCTGAGAAGGGGCTTAGGAAAGAGATAGATACCCGTGTAAAGCACTATGAAAGGGGAAGTGTTGGCTGGTTGAATGTGGAAAGCAGCAGTCCCTCGCGCCAAAATTTATGACGTTGTTTACGAAATGTGGACCCTTGCGAAGCAATCAGCTGTCAGGTGTCAAACACGTTCATTTCACGTGTTCTTGGCTGGAAGCAGCCAAAGGGATGGCTGGCGTCATCCCTGCCTGATGCGATTGGTCGCTTGACCCTCCCAAGTGGAGAGGAGTTCTGCGCGTCCATTTTGATTTTCGAGAGAAGTCGCAAAAATGAACTGCTAGAGGGAGAAGAAAAAAAGGTGGCTGGCTGTTGAGTCAAGAAAAAATGGCTCAGAAGGCCTCCAAAGCTCAGCGACTGTGGTTAGGGGTTTTCCGCCACCTTGGGAGCTACAATTTGCCGGAAACGTGCAAAATAGCTGCTGATGATACATTCTCACCAGAATGCTGATGATACCATACCCGAGCATGCTGACAAAACATTCTCACCAGAATGCTGATGATACCATCACCGAGCATGCTGCCAAAACATTCTCACCAGAATGCTGATGATACCATCACCGAGCATGCTGCCAAAACGTTCTCACCAGAATGCTGATGAGCTGAAGTCCTCCGGAGTGCCCATGCCAGAATAGTTTCCTAAAGGAGTACCATAACCCTAATGCCGCGCTGCATGCTTTTACTATTGGAACTCGCGATATCAGAAGAAAAGGCGGAGGAGTGTTGTCATCAAATACAATCGCACAGAAATGTCGACCTAACGACAGCTGGAGGAACCACCAGCGAAACCGACAGGCCGGCCAAAATTTTGGGTTAAAACCAGCTTCCAGACAGCAACCACTCCCTGCGAGCTGACTGTATGGACTGTGCTAATAATAACAATAAGAAACAACTGGACTCAACGACCCATGTCTCCCTTGATTTACGTATGTAAGTTGTTTTTTCATTGGCTTGTATCATCATAATTTGGTTAAAAGTTTTTTTTTTTTTGGATAGGGGGTATAAATTTGCTGAAAAAAAAAATTTAAGAGTGAGGCCCTATGGAAGGGGAGAATCTGTAGCTGACCGTAAGAGTCTAATATTTAACTAGTGTTATAGTTCAGAAAGAAAAAAAAATTCTTCAGAATAAGAAACTAAAAATCATTAAAATCACTCATGATGTTTTGTAATGGCCTCAAAAAATCCTGAAAATATGAGAGGCATGTGAAACCAAATCTACAAAAGCAGGCAAAAATGTATCAACAGGAATTGTTATGACATATGAAAAAGGTTGTGATCTCGAAACACTATCAGTACAGTTTTGTTCTTCTAATATTCTTTTTTGATACCATATTGTTATTGTTTTACAAATAAATATAGGCATTAGCCTTTCAAAAAAACAAATTTTTGGTAAGAAGTGGCAATTCAGTTTCTTGATGTCTCCTAAATTTCTGAGCAATGGCACTCATCACCCAACGCTCTGACGTTGGCTAGGAAGTCCCCTGGGTGTTGTTTAAATAATGATAATGTCCTAATAATTAAAATAATTATGGTCTGATAATTTTTTTCCCATGCTTACCTACACGAATTCATAAATACGGTCTCTGTGAGTTGACACATATGTTACATATGTACCAAAAAACACAGTGCTATAGTTATTCCTCAGGTGTGAAAAACAAGAAAAAACATGTTCAGTATTCACATAAACAATATCACCGGTGAAAACTCATGTGTACTATAACAAATATGACATCTCAAAGTTTCCTCTTATAAATTTTAATTTTTGGTTGTTTCAAAATGCATCTACCCATCTCCCAAAGTTAAATTTTGGTCTAAATTCAAAATTTCCCTTCAGGTTTACTTTTGGCTGTCAATGATAATAACTTTATACAACGTGGCAGAGATTTCCGCCACAACAATTGCAAAACTTCTTCGTACATATTTTCACAGTATGTTGTCACTTATACTCAGGAATAGATAAATACCCAAAATTTTTCAGGCACCAGTAAACTTTTTCAAGAGATACGAGAGAAAGCCACGATCGACCCAGCGAGAAGTGGAAAACGAGTCGTTGCACTGTTTGGTTTAAAACAGGGGCGGATTTAGAGGGGAACCAAGGTCCTCCTTGGCTCCTCTCCCGGCATGAGTGTGGCCGTAAAAAGACATTGGGTGAACGTGACCATCGTCGGCTGTCAAGAATCGTTCCACGCAATAGGCGTGCAATCACACATACTGAACTCCGACTAATAATCAAAATTAAAGTATTATTTCTTAGATATTGTTCAATAATTGAGTGCAATATCCACAACTAAAACTTGGGAACGCTTTATGTTTTTGCATTATTAGTTACATTTCAAAATAGGCTTTCATTTCAGTAAGTCCAGTTTTGTCATCTGGTGTGTAATATTCAATAAAACTACTAATGAAAAAATTCACTTGTAAGCACCCTCGCGCAATGCCATAGCTACGGACATCTCTGATGCGTACTCTCCATCAGGGTTGCGAAGTTACACGTAAAAAATTATGTTCTACGTGAGGCGTAAACTACGCGTAAAAATGCGTAATTTATGTCATAAATCAAAAAATATACTAAATTCAAAACTTGCTTTAAATACAATAAAAAAACGAAGTGTTGCAATGTTACTGAAGTTCCCAGGCTAACAGCGACACGAGCGTGCGTTACTTGCGGCAAATCAAACGAGCTCTCCGTATTACGTCTTTTATTTCTTCTATCCTTTCCAACGGCACGCCGACACCGCACATTAGTTTCACCATGTTGCTTTGCAACTCACCGACACAGACCCTTGCGTATGATCATCATCGTCATCATCATCAAATATAATCAATCCACTGCTGGACAAAGGTTTCCCCAAGTTTCCTCCACAACGGTCTGTCTTGTGCCAGTCTCCTCCATGTCACTCCCGCATACTTTCGAATTTCATCCACCCATCTTCCATGTGGTCTTCTTCTGAGTCTTTTCCTGTCCCTTGGAATCCAATCTAAAATTTCGGCCGTCCATCGATGGTCTGTCCTTCTGGCAGTATGTCCAGCCCACTGCTCGTTCGTGACAGACGTAGTGTTGGTGGCTCCAATATTTTATGCATTTTAGAGTGGAATACCTCGTCCCTCACTCATCTGTTGCGTGGTCCGGCTGTCTAAAGGTACTGTGTACGTTTTGAACTACTTTTCTAACGTTCTCATCCTCATATTAGTTCATATTCATCCGTTTTCTTATCGTTTGCTCGTTTGTTTACGTTTGGAAGCTGCCAACATGGCGGCTTCCGGTATTTCCTTATCTATGGGCGTGGCGGATGCACGTCACGTCACACTTCCCACGTCCATGGAAGTTAACATACTCTCGTCCTTAGATGTGTCTGCTCAGATGGCTTTCTAGTACTCCTGCACCGGTGCCTTCACTGGACTTGGCTGCGCTTTCTTCTTCAGCTACTGCATCTGCCTCGGTGCCCTTCCTGGGTACTACTGATTCTACTGCCTTGTCTTCGGCCTGTGCTTCTTTTCCCTCACAGCCTTCTGTGCCTGCCGGATCCGCACAGACTTCTCTTCCGAGGATGTCATTTGCCTCTCAAGTGCAACGAGGCGCTACTTCTACGTCCGATTCCTCTCCACCAGATGGTCTTTTTTTTTTTTGATTGGAGGTTTAACGACCACCATGAGCAACTCAATGGGTTATAAGCAGTCGCCCGTCCCTAATTTAGGGTCACTGGTTCCAGGGAAGGGAGAGAGCCAGTGCCGTAAGAAGAACACAACACCCATGCCTGACCAGGATTCGAACCCGGACCCCTTACGGACGAATGATCAGAGGCCAGCGCCTTAGACCACTGCGCCACCGGGCGGCAATGGTCTTTTGCAAGCAACACCTATTATTCAGGTATCCAACCACAAGGTGAAGGTAACGATAGATGACAATTAGCAGATTAGCCGTTAGTTCCATAACCTCCTGGATAGAGGTGGGCTCTTTCATGCTTTACCAAATACTCCATTGCCACGCTACATGGAAGCCCTCTCTGGACATGTGTCGTCTGCGTCCATTGCAGGAATTTCCCGTACTCCTCGGGGTATTTCGGTACAGTTCAATCACAAGGAGGATGCTGACTTTTTCTTGCACACGGACTTTCGATTGGGACAAACCATCTCATCCCGTCGACTCTTTCCAAGCCACGGGTGAACATCACGTTCTATCCTGTTCCACAGGAAGTGCCGGATAATGCACTTCCTCTCCTTGTCAGTCATGTTTCTAAAATTGTTGGCAAGGTCCGTCGCCTCTCTGACGCTCCCCGCGGAACTCGATTTGCACATGCTACCGGACCTCGCCTTCAGTTATTGGTCGTCTTTCCCACCGAGAAAGCCTTGGCGGATTGCCCTACAGAAGCTACTGTTGAAATTGGCGCACGAACGTACAGTTTCAAGATTTTCACTGCTCACTATTGTACACACTGTTTAACACAGAATCACACCACTGCCTCCTGTGACCGCGTTCGACGTGGACGTTCATCAAGTTCACATCCCACTGCTGACCACATTGGTCTTTCTACTATCCCCACTACCGGTACTTTGCCTCACGCGAATTCTTCGTTTCTCCGTTCGACGGACATTTCCGTCACGGACAATGCTGCCTTTCCTCCTCTCCCGACCCGTACGATTGGGCATCTACCTTCAAGATTGACAGAGTTGTCTTCGACTACAGATGTGTCTACAGCGGAGTGTTCCGATCCGGGTGTGTTGAGTGGTGGTTTGGCAGATCGGCCGTCTGGCTCTTCTCCTAGCCTCTCGGATATCGGATCTCCATTTACAACCTTGTCTACCATACCCTTGTTGCAACATCTTCCTGAAGCCTCGGCTGTTGTACCAGTCTCCACTAAGGCAGCTCAGCTACGTACTGCTTCTTCGGCGACGGTCGTTTCCTCGTCTGCTGACTTGGGAGGTGAGCCTGATCCACTAATGGATACATCCGCCTCAGCTTCTTCTTCGAAGCGGATTGGAACTTCTAAAGACGCTGTAAAACAGAAAAAGTTAAAACAACTTTCTGTGCCATATTCTGAGGATTCATCTAGTGTTCCCAAGGTTTCTAGTTCCGGTGTTTCTCCACCTGATGATTCTTCAAACAGAATGCTTCTCCACTCAGGTCCTGTCAATCCTCTCTCTGATGCTGAGGTTCTACAGGCCGTTGATACGTTTCCTCCAGTTCCTGGACCACTGTCCAGACAGCAACTTTTACGTCTTTTTCAACCTGCACGTACGATTGTTGGTTCTGAAGAATTCCTTCACTCACCTGATCTGGACCTGTATGCAGCGGTAACGCAATTCGAAGCTTATGTGTCACTTTTTAAATCTCTGTGTGCCACCGATCCTCGGTATCAGCCTTTTTGAGACGCTACACGCGTCGTCTCGCCTCCTTGAAGGAGCTCGTTGAGAAGCATGTATGTGATACCTCCTATCCTTTTACCGATGACCTTTAGCTCTCTTCCTCACACCGATTACTTTTTGTTCTCTCAATGCTAGGGGATTTGCGAACCCGTTCGTAGTTGCCCTGGTTTTGCAGACTTAGTGCATGTTGATTCTGATGTTTTCATTGTGTGTTTTTACTGTGATTCACAAGTAATGTATTGTAAATTTGCTTTATTTGTGTGTAAATTTGCTTTATTTGCTTTATTTAATGTATTGTAAATTTGCTTTATTTTAAAGTTGCGATAATTGCGTGTTTTTGCTGTGTTTTCACAACTAATCGGTCTCGTTACTTGTGTGATCTCCTCATTATCTCATCATTATCTTATCTGTTGTTTCCTGAATTTGTGCCTGTTTTTTAAATTACCTATAATTGTGAGTGTTTGCTGTGTTAGTGCTTTCCTCTATCGCGGATTATTATAGTGGTACGTTTGTTACCTTTGTTATTTTTATAAAGTTGCTGAGGTACTCAATGTTGTTTTGCGCTCTAACTACATTACAGTTCCGTTCGGTTGATTTATCATAGCATAGTACATTTCATGCATTTTTGCACATGTGTTATAGTGTTTGACATGCCGTTAGGCCATTCATTGCTCGTGTGCATGTTCATTTCTTTTCTGGGTAACGTTGTGCTGCATCGTGGATATACTGACTTTCCGCACTGTTGTTTTCTGTACTGCAGCTTTTAATGAATCACCAATGTCTGTCTTTCGTTATAGCAATAAACTGGGTACCACTATGGTACCCACCGTTACCAATACCAATACCATTGCCATTTCAGGGATTTAACTCTGATCATGATGTCTTCCACTCTTGTCATTTTTCGGATACACGAGTTCCTCTTCTTATCTCTCCTGGTTACACCAAGCATGCACCTCTCTCCATGCTACTTTGAGTTGTCTGCAGCCTTTGTATGTCTCTTTTAGTTAAGGTCCACGTCTCTGCACCATACGTAAGCACTGGAAGGATGCATTGATCAAACACTTTTCTTTTAAGACATAATGGCATATTGCTCTTGAAAATTATGCTGTTTCTTCCAAAAGCTCTCCAGACAAGTTTTGTACGCAGATTAATTTCTTCATCAATGTGACCCTCACTTGATATCTGCTGTCCAAGATAAACGTACGTGTCTGTTATCTCCAGCTTTTCTCCATCAATCGATAAATCTTCATTTCTTGTAAAAGCATTGAACATCACTTTTGTCTTCTGAAAGTTCACTTTTAATCCCACTTCTTTACTCTTGTCAGCAAGTTCCGGGATCATACTCTGCAGCTCTGATGGGGTAGTTGCAAAAATGACTATGATATCCAACGTTATTTATTAGTCATCAAAGGCTGCAGACAATTTTCATCATGTAGATTTTGTCACTTTGTGTTTCACACCAGAAGCCGGCATCTTTTGTCTTTTTTTGCTTTATGCTGAAGTCCTTATTTTCTCATTGAGGGAATTTTTATGAATGAATAGTGTTTTTGTGCGTAATTCCGACTTGGTTTGTTTTCCTTTATTCGATGAAGTCGTCCTGTTCACAGCGGCAAATTAGAACAGAAAACACAAAATTTAATGTTTACTTATGAGAACTCTTTGTGGATACTTTCCCAGAGGCGGCACCTTTATAACTTTTGCTACGCTCTTCTAGATTGTTCGTGATCTGATCATCTAGGAATTATAAAAGGATGAAACGACAAAGTTAACTTCAGCTCACAGCATTGTTCCGAAGCGTTTAGTAAGCGTGTATAATCAGTGACTTTGAAGTTAGTAATATCTTGTACTATAAAAAAACAAAAACGAAAAAGACAGTTGAGGACATTATGTCGTACTTGTACGCTGGAAGAAGACCTTTGCTTAAAAGTATGACGAACTTGGTTTTATTCACGCAAAACTCGGACATAAAAATTGCTCAAAATATATATTTTGTGGTTCGATAATTAAACTTATACAGCAACACAGCGCCTTCAAGCACATAGAAAAGTATGAAATAAACAAAGCTCTACTTTGAGTGAAGCCTCAACAGTATCCGTATTGCGTTTAACATGGCTATTTTTTATTTTCATGTTAATAAATTATTACGCCGCGCAGAAAATTGTGTAATAAATTAATTTTCTACGCGACGTAATAAAGTACGTATAAATTACGCGTAATTTACGTAAAATATGTTTCATGTAATTTACACGGCCAACCCATGCGTGCACGCAACTATCTCGGGCTCAGTGGCGTAACCATGTTTCAAAATCTGGGGGGATCCGATCACACATACATACATTATATATCATCATCATCATTGTCAACCATTATCAATCCACTGCTGGACGAAGGTCTCCCCAAGTTTCCTCCACAACGGTCTGTCTTGTGTCAGTCTCCTCCATGTCACTCCCGCATACTTTCGAATTTCATCCACCCATCTTCCATGTGGTCTTCTTCTGGGTCTTTTCCTGTCCCTAGGAATCCAATCTAAAATTTCGGCTGTCCATCGATGGTCTGTCCTTCTGGCAGTATGTCTAGCCCATTGCCATTTCAGGGATTTAACTCTGATCATGATGTCTTCCACTCTTGTCATTTTTCGGATCCACGTGTTCCTCTTCTTATCTCTCCTGGTTACACCAAGCATGCACCTCTCCATGCATACTTTGAGTTGTCTGCAGCCTTTGTATGTCTCTTTTAGCTAAGGTCCACGTCTCTGCACCATACGTAAGCACTGGAAGGATGCATTGATCAAACACTTTTCTTTTAAGACATAATGGCATATTGCTCTTGAAAATTATGCTGTTTCTTCCAAAAGCTCTCTAGGCAAGTTTTGTACGCCGATTAATTTCTTCATCAATGTGACCCTCATTTGATATCTGCTGTCCAAGATAAACGTACGTGTCTGTTATCTCCAGCTTTTCTCCATCAATCGATAAATCTTCATTTCTTGTAAAAGCATTGTACATCACTTTTGTCTTCTGAAAGTTCATTTTTAATCCCACTTCTTTACTCTTGTCAGCAAGTTCCTGGATCATACTCTGTAGCTCTGATGGGGTAGTTGCAAAAATGACTATGTCATCAGCAAAACGAAGGTGGGTTAGATAATCTCCATTAATCTTTATCCCTTTGTTTTCCCAGTTCAGTGATTGAAACACATTTCCCAATGTGGCATTACAGAGCTTCGGAGATATGGTGTCACCTTGTCTCACTCCTTTTCCAATTTTTATGTGTGTTGTATTTTCAAACAGCCGAATCTTTGCACTTGCATTTTCATAGATGTTATTAATAATATTAATGTATGCATCTTCAATACCGCAAGATTTCAGAGCCATTGCAACTGCTGATGGTTTCACCGAATCAAAGGCATTTTCATAATCGATAAAAGCCATGCACAATGGAAGTTCATATTCCCTCGCTCTTTCAATTAGTTCTCTCAGTACGTGGATATGATCTATTGTGCTGTAGCCACTCCTGAATCCAGCTTGTTCTTTCGGTTGATCCATGTCCAGTGTCACCTTCAAGCGGTGTGAAAGAACTTTAGTGAAGATTTTATAAACCACTGATAGGAGGCTGATAGGTCTGTAGTTCCTGAGATCCTCAATGTCACCTTTTTTATGTAGCAAGATCATTGTAGCGTTGTTCCAATCCTCAGAAATTTTCCCTTCATTAAGGCATCGAGTGAAAATTTGGGCGAGTACTGTTTCGATTTCTCCACTTGCTTCTTGTATGATGTCTACAGTAATTCCATCTTCTCCTGGAGCTTTTCCCAGCTTCATGTTCTTGATTGCATGTGCAACTTCTGCTGGGAGGACTGGAAGAACTCTGGTACTGGTACCTTTCATGATGTCTGGAGTACATGTATCATCCCTTTCATATAATTTGGAGTAGAAATCTTTCACTCTTGTCAAAATTTCGCCTCTATTTCTTGTTACAGAACCATCTTCTTTTCTCAGTGCCATAATCTGCTTTTCCCCTTACTGAGATGTCCCTTTGCTATCTTTAGGCTTTGGTTGTTTTCAATTGCTTTCCTTACTAGTTCACAGTTGAATTTCCTTACGTCTTCAGTGATACTTTTTCGTACTGTCTTGCATAGCTCTATATATTCCACTTTGGAAGTCACATCTTCTTTAGTTGTCCTCATCACTCTTCTTTTTGCATCAATATTTTGGTTTTTCCTGATAATTTTTTCACATGCAATTTGTTCTTAGACCCAGCTAATTTTGTTGCTGTTTCCATAAGAGCTTTGGTTACTTTTCTGTTCACTTCAGAAATATCCACTTCTTCCGATGTTAGGCCTTCTAAAACAGAGAACCTGTTCTTCAGTTCCAATTTGAAGGTATTATGGTGTTTTTTAAGGTTGGTTATGTCAATACATTTTGTTTGTCTTATGAGTTTGCTACGTTCGGGTTTAGTGTTGAGGTGCATCTTACATCTCACCAATCTATGGTCACTGCCTGTGTTGAACTTGTTTAGCACACTGCAGTCTTCTATGACGAATTTTTTGTTACACATAATAAAATCAATTTCACTTGTCGTCCCATTTGGATATCTCCATGTCCATTTCCTGTGTGGCTTTTTCTTGAAAAAGGAGTTCAAGATGAAAAACCCTTCTGCCTCTGCAAATTCTACGAGAGTATTTCCACGCTGGTTTCTGTTGCCGTGACCAAATTTACCTACTGAAGTTTCATTCTGTTGCCGTTGCCCTATTTTTGCATTGAAATCTCCCATAATTATCTTCGAGTGCTGCTTACCTTTATTATTTAGATCACGAATTTCCTCATAAAATTCTTCAATTTCTTCTTCAGCATGACTTGTGGTGGGTGCATAAGTTTGAAGAATAATCTGAGCCTGGCATCTTCTCGAGAGTTGGATAACGAGTCGTGCAGCTCTGTCAGAGGAACTTTGAACTTCTACAACTTTATCCTTCAGTTTCGTGTTTATTATAAATCCAACACCACTAGTTCTGCCAGTATCTGTCCCACGATAGTAGAAGAGATGTCCACTTTTCAGTTCAACGAGATCTATCAAGGAGAAGATCTCATTGATATATATATATATATATATATAGCTCTTTAATGCCACATTAGAGGGTGTTTTTCAGTCACTGAGCTGGGAAAACAAGGGGATAAAGATTAATGGAGATTATCTAACCCACCTTCGTTTTGCTGATGACGTAGTCATTTTTGCAACTAGCCCATCAGAGCTGCAGAGTATGATCCAGGAACTTGCTGACAAGAGTAAAGAAGTGTGATTAAAAATGAACTTTCAGAAGACAAAAGTGATGTTCAATGCTTTTGCAAGAAATGAAGATTTATCGATTGCTGGAGAAAAAGCTGGAGAGAACAGACACATACGTTTATCTTGGACAGCAGATATCAAGTGAGGGTCACATTGATGAAGAAATTAATCGGCGTACAAAACTTGCCTGGAGAGCTTTTGGAAGAAACAGCATAATTTTCAAGAGCAATATGCCATTATGTCTTAAAAGAAAAGTGTTTGATCAATGCATCCTTCCAGTGCTTACGTATGGTGCAGAGACGTGGACCTTAACTAAAAGAGACATACAAAGGCTGCAGACAACTCAAAGGAGCATGGAGAGGTGCATACTTGGTGTAACCAGGAGAGATAGGAAGAGGAACTCGTGGATCCGAAAAATGACAAGAGTGGAAGACATCATGATCAGAGTTAAATCCCTGAAATGGCAATGGGCTGGACATACTGCCAGAAGGACAGATCATCGATGGACAGCCGACATTTTAGATTGGATTCCAAGGAACAGGAAAAGACCCAGAAGAAGACCACATGGGAGATGGGTGGATGAAATTCGAAAGTATGCAGGGGTGACATGGAGGAGACTGGCACAAGACAGACCGTTGTGGAGGAAACTTGGGGAGACCTTCGTCCAGCAGTGGATTGATAATGGTTGACAATGATGATGATGATGATATATATATATATGAGGATCCCCGACTCTGAAAATCTGGGGTCCTGATCTCCCCAGTGGTTACGCCTATGCTCGGGTTGCACCGCGGAACTTCAGCTTGAATCATTACTATCGCGCGATTCCTGCAGAATTCATAAATCCCTTGTTGTCTTCAAAAAGTATTTCAAAATATACTTTATTGGCAAAAACACAGGGAATACAGGCGTACCACATATGGCAAAATAAACAACAAAACAATGAGCGTAAGCCAACAGAAGAAATCCATATGAATATGGAAAACCCCGAAATGGACTTTCTGAAATAAACGGAATTGCGGACTATGGAACACCTGTCAAAATACGGAAGTTAAAAGAAACGAGAACTCTTAAAATTGGAAATTTTGTGAAATTACGGACACCTACCAGGAACTTTGCTGTACGTTATTTTTAGGAATTGTCCGTTAATTCACACTACTTATTTTAACAGTGAAGGCTCCAAAACTTATAAATACATGTGGACGAAAAGCTAATCTTAGTCAACTTATAATTTTTTTTCTAAAGTAACAAACCCGTTCTTTTTCTAGTCTATAAATTTCCAAAAAATCTTACCTATCGTATATACATTTTATAGCATGTGTAGGAATTTTGTTGCCAAAATCTAAATTTCAGTCGCGATCCTGTTTTTGGAAATATGTTGTAAAAAAAGTTGACAGCTACCATCGTACATTTGTGTGGAATATATTTAAGCCTACATTACAACAGACTGAAGCCTACATTACAAGGATTAAACCTACAAGGTTGTTACTATTTGTACATCTTGATAGTCATACTTTTAAAGTAGAACTCACTTCCTTAAATGTGAAATTATGTTTCCAAGAAACTGATATATTTCATTTGAACAAAAATGTCTCGTGTATTCAAAAGAGAAGTCTCGAAACAGAGTTTGAAACAAAAGAACTGTAGGTATGATGCAATTAGAATAAATTTTCCGACCAAAGATAAAACTTGACAGAGGCAATAGCTTACAAAAACAGATCTTATGTGGTGGAGTTGACTTTGGGGGCGGGGTGAGCTGTCAGCGAGCTTTCAAAACTGTTTAACGCCCCTCAAAACCTTTTTCTATGGGACCTTTCCATGCACGCCAATATCTCCACGTAATCACCATCTTTTTAATGGCGTCTGTATGCGCACCATGAACCTTAACACTGATTTCTGAGGCCAATGGGTGTGTGTAACCTCACCTTAACCCCAGCCTCCGGACGCCACTAGTCAGAAGGTTGTTTAGCATGACAACAGATGGAAAGTTCATCTTTTGTTGCCAACTGCAAAGGACCTGGTTTCAAAGAAACTGCACAAAGGTAATTCCACTGCAACGATGGCCTCACTGTTGGAACGCTAAAATCACGTAACAATAAGCTAAGCATATTACTTGCCATGTACATCAGAAATTGTGTTGACAACTCACTTAACGCATCTTACAGTTATCTGCAAAACTATGAAATTTGTACGTTGAAATGGAAAAAAACACATCCGTATAATCCACAGAACCAGAGGTGAAAGTGTTGGGGAACGTTCATTCCTTAAGAAATTAACAAGAAGGTCGATAAAGGCAAGTTCTCCTTGAAAAAGTTGTAAAAAAAGTGTATGACAATTTTTAAAAAATGGACGGAGGAAAAGATTTTTTTCTCTGATTTTGTAGTTGACAAGTCTTTTCATTGCGACAAAATTTGTCTTTACGTCGGCGTCTACAGGAAATGCTTACATTCCGACGTTTTGCCTTCGTATCACCCCCTACGTAAAACAGCGCGGGGGTGTGGAATTTAACTAATCAGTAATGCATGCTAAAATTTGAATACAGAACCCAAAAATAGGAATTACGGTGGTAATAATAGAAGACTACACTGTTAAAAGTTTTGTAGTAGGTTGCACCAAATAGTGGTGTTACACTTGCTGCACCACTTTGGGGGAAAGGTAAACCATTGTGTGATGCATGAAATACACAAAAATGCGATGCAATTATGCACGATGGTATGGTATTCATCCTGAATGGTGCTAAGTTGCATCCATTGCACCATGTTTATACACTGAGTGGCCACTTTATTATGAACACCTGACAGTTTTAAGCAAGTGAGCAATGGCTGCACGCTGTTGCAGCCAGAGGGCGAAGCTAGTATAAAAAGATAAAGCTTAGTGCTTGCGACAGTAGTAGAAGTGATTTTTGGATGACGAGATGGGTAAAAAATGCGATTTGACGGACTTTCAACGTGGGATGATTGTAGGAGCTCGGAGCCATGGAGCGAATATCACCGATACCGCCGCATTCGTGAAATGTTCCAGAGCAGCTGTTGTTAAAGTGCTTAAAGACTGGACTATCAGCCAAATAACTAGGTCTCAACGTGCAACATGTGGTCGTCATCGACTAGTGACTGCTCGGGCGGAACGGAGTGTCCAGACTGGTAACAGACAACAGATGGGCAACAGTGCAGCAAATTACAGACCATCTTAATCAAGGAACCCCTCAGATGATCTCTGCACGCATTGTTCGCCGTACACTGCATCGGATGGGATATGGCAGCCGAAGGCCTTTTCGAACACCTTTGCTGTCTGCAGTTAACAAGATAAAACGTCTCCGGTTCGCACAGGACCACAAGGATTGGACATTCGATAATTGGAAACAAATTATGTGGTCCGCTGAATCATGTTTTCAGTTGCCCCATGCCGATGGCCGAGTGAGCATTTGGCGGAAACAGCACGAAAGCATGGACCCCAAATGCATTGCTACAACCCTTCAAGCTGGTGGAGGCAACGTTATGGTTTGGGGAATTTTTATCTGGCATGCTTTGGGCCCTTTAATTCGTGTTGATCAACGTCTGACTGGCACATCATATCTAAACATCGTTGCGGACCAAGTGGATGGTTTATCCCAATGGCGATGGCTACTTTCAACAAGATAATGCGTCCTGCCATAGTGCTCGTATTGTACAGGATAGGTTTCAGGAACATGCCGGTGAGTTTACTTTGCTTAGGTGGCCCTATAATGAATATAGCTTTTCTGCTACTGAGCTAATTATAATGAATATAACGCTTCTACTAATATAATTATAATGAATTCAACTTCTTCAATTAATGCTTCTTCTACTACTAATGGTTGTTGTGTTATTAATTATATCATGAATAAACTTTCCTGCTAGTAGTGTAGTAATAATAATGAACAAGCTTTTAACTCCTAGTAATGTTGTAGTAGTAATTAAGATGAATAAAGTCTTATGCTGGTTGTTAATAATAATCAACTACTGAAATAAACCTAACAGCCAGACAGAGGTCTGACAGTACTATGACCTGAGAAAGACGTACTTACTTAAAACTCTTTTATTTGGTAAACTTCTCGCTCTCCCATAAACGAAGATCTCTTTATACAACAACAGCTTTCTGACACTTAAACCACAGCTCACTTCGTACAACAACAGCTCACTCTACGCACATCAACAAAAAGCTCTCCACATAAACAAACGCTCTCTCTATACAACAACAAACGCTCTCCCTATGTATCGTTGAACGCGCCTATTTATACTGGCTACCATCACGTCATGACTTACACTCATTACCAGATCTCATTCAGCGGGTGAAATAACATCTCGTTCAGTAAGAAGATAATTTACATAGGAAAATAAAAAAATAAAATAACCAGAAATAGTAAAATTAAAAGGAAAGGGAATCTAGAGTATACGTTACATCATCTCCCCTAATTTTTTTTTTTTTTTTTTCGAAAAACCTATCAATTTTGGAGTGTAAGTCTTACACTTCGTTGATTGACGTTTATCGACCTCTCTTTTTGTTTTTGTTTTGGTGGCAGCAGTATTTACAATCTCAAACTTGGCATGACAAAATCAAGAAATCTGTATTCGTCTGTGAAACACTTTATATACTTGAACAAAACAAACCTGCATCGGCATACCTTCCTTTTATTCTGCCTAGCAGGAATCACTTTTTTAATTTCAAATTACGTTCTCATTATTCGTTGAATACACACCAACTGTATCAGCAGCGAAGATTGCCTGGAGCTGCCTAACAGTAACAATTTTATTATTCTACCCCTAAGCACATAGATATATATAAAAAAATTTGGATTAGTAGATGGACATAGAAGAAATATAAAAAAAAACACATATATACACAAAAAAGAATGCATAGGCCCACACGAAAAAAAGAAATTTCGACACGCCAACTGGTCGTGCAGGAAAAACAACAAACTGAGAAAAGAACCTGTCCACGAGAACTTACTTATCTCGAGGACGCATAAAAAACTCTAGTACGATAACGTTTTCCAGGCCTAATCGGACTGGTAAATTCAGGTGACGTTGAGCGTTTCAAGGATTTGAATGGATCTGGAACATCTGTATTCTGTCGGTCAAGAAATCCCGGCGGCTGACAGGAACGGTCAGGAACGGCTGAAATCCGTCGGTCCGGAAATCCCTGCGGCTGATAGGAACGGTCAGGAACGGCTGACGTCCGTCGGTCAGGAACGGCTGAAGTCTGGCGGTCCGGAAATCCCTGCGGCTAACAGGAACGGTCAGGAACGGCTGAAGTCCGTCGGTCCGGAGATCATTGCGGCTGACAGGAACGGTCAGGAACGGCTGAAGTCCGTCGATCAGGAACGGCCGAAGTCTGGCGGTCCGGAAATCCCTGCGGCTGACAGAAACGGGCTCCCCCCAGGCTTTTGATATGTAGTCCCTTTGTGCTGGGGCCCGTGGTGTCCTTCCAGCATTCTTTTGGACGGACGTGGCTCCGGCCAGATCGTTTGTTTTCGCTTTCTCCCTCGTGGCATGAGAGTAGAAGCAGGCATCGGCCCTGTTTGCCCTGAGCGTAGGTTCCAGGGGCGAAACCCGGGCGGATGCAAGGATCTCTGCCTTCGTCGCTGTTGCGGCGAAGCAGATTGGGGAGACACGTTACGTTTTTGACCAGCTTTTGGTGGTGCTGGACGGTTTGTAATTGGTGTTTGACGTTTAGGAATAGTCAAGTTATTGTTCATAACTGATAAATCCGAAATATCTGAAGCCTCTGAGTCGCTGCTGTAATTTAGTGGTCGTGCAGGGCGATGTTTATTCCTGCCTATAGGAATACTCTCTGATGAGGTATTCAAGGAAGTAGGAGCTTGTGTTAGTGCAGAGTTATCAGGAAATGGTGCAGCAATAGTCTTGGCAATAGTTCGAGGGAAAGGAACGATACTAGTATTTGAAGAACTTGATTCGAGCCTTGGTCTCATGGGAGAATCAGGTTGCGTGTTTGGAAACCCGTCTTGAGGAGGGGAGGGTGAAGAAAAAATCACTGGAGATTCTTCAAAAATGTTTGTTGATTCGTCCAAAATTTCTAGAGGTTGATCGTGAGATATAGACTCTTGAGTCTGTGGAACAGAAGGTTGAGTAGGGTTGATTATAAAATCGATATTTCGTTCATGATACTTGGGACACTGAGCAACGTGTACGTATTGAAATTGATTGTCAGGTTTTTCAAGAACAATGTTATTTTCAAACACATTTGCCACCCGATATGGACCTTCGTAGCTGGGTGCAAATTTCTTCACTAAAGTATGAGAAACAGAAGGCTGGAAGTGCGTTTCCACGAGAGTGAGATCTCCAACGACAAGATCTGGTTCCCTACGCCTAGTATTATAATATCTTGCTTGAGCCGCTTGTGCTCCTAGCATTGCAACACGAGCTTTTTCTGCCATGATTCGTACTGATTGCGGAGTTGGTCGCTGGTTTAGTTCGTCGATAATCCCCGTTAAATTTTCAAAAGGGGTTTTAATTTTGCGACCCAGAAAAAGTTCTGCAGGAGTAATTTTAGTAGATTCGTGAACAGACGAGCGGAGGGCGAACGAAAAGCTCAAGATGGTCATCCCATCGTTCGTGATGATCCATGACAAATGTAGCAATCATTTTTACTAGCGTGCGGTTTACTCGTTCCGCAGGATTACTCTGGGGATGATATGGGGAAATGAATTTATGCTTAATGTGTAGTCTCGCACACATTCTTTCAAAAATGTCAGAAATAAATTGAGGACCATTATCCGAAACTACTTTATTAGGTGCACCATATCTAGAGAATACTTCATTAATTAATACATTACAAATAACTTCTGCCGTAGCGGCTTTAATGGGAAAAACTTCAACCCATTTAGAAAAATTATCAGTTAATACTAAAACGTAACGAGCTTTGTTTTTAACAGATAAAGGATAAGGACCCAATAAATCTATTGAAATAATGTCAAAAACATGAGAACTTGAACTAGATTTCAAGTGACCGGCCGGTCTTACATTACGGTAATTATTAATCTGACACAAGTGACATGATTGAACGTATGCGAGCACACTTTGGTACATGCCAGGCCAATACGCAACATCCCGCAATTTACAACGGGTCTTGCGAATACCTAAATGGCCTGCAAGAGGTTTGTCATGAAATTCGTTTAAAAGGGCCATTCTAAGGGTTCGCGGAATACATGGGCGAAACTCTGCCCTAGTAGTCCTAGATTTCGTATAGTAAAGAAGACCCTCTATGACTTCAAAATGTTGTGACCTCCCAGCCAGAGAAGGGTCATTGTGTAGGGGCGAACCCGCAAGCAAAAAATTATAGATATCCCCAAAATCTGGATCATTTATTAATTCTGCCATTATCTGCTCTCTGCATGTTATATCAGCTATTAGAAGTAAAGGCTGACATCCAAGAGTAGTTTCTGTGGGGACCCCACTAATCGGAACGCGAGACAATGCGTCCTGTAATTGATTCTTATGACCTGGCTGATACGAAATTTTGATATTGCTCTCTTGTAACTTCAGAGCCCACTTCATAAGTCTTTGAGGTAGGTGCTTAGCGGAATTCAAATACTGAAGGGCAGAATGATCCGTAATTATATTAACTGTCAATTCGTTAAGATAACATTGAAATTTGTCAAGAGCATACACAACAGCAAGACATTCACGTTCCGTAGCTGAATAATTGCGTTCAGCTTTGGCTAAAGTACGAGACGCAAAAGCTATTGGATGCCCAGCTTGTGACAAAACGCAACCAAGACCCGCTCCGGATGCGTCAGTATAAATATCAAATTCCTTAGTATGATCCGGGAAAGCCAACACAGGAGGCTGAGTCAACGCAGACTTCAGTGTTTCAAACGCAGCGTTAGCCTCAGGTGTCCAAACAAACTTCTTGTATTTACGTTTCAAAGCATACAATGGCTCACAGATTGTAGCATAAGCGGGGACGAACTGCTGATACCATCCGGTCATTCCCAGAAAGCGTGATAGTTCTTTTGCTGTTTTAGGCCGAGGAAAGTCAACAATAGGCCTAATTTTTTCATTATCCGTAAATAAGCCGTGGGGAGTGATTTTTAACCCCAGATATACAATCTCGTCCCTCGCTATCTGGCATTTACTAGGTTTTAACGTCAAGCCAGCATTGTATATGAGTTGGAACACCTGTTTGAGCAGAGAAAGGTGCTCGTCAAAAGTCTCGGATGTAATAATAATGTCATCCAAATATACATGCACATGGGGACCCAGAACAGGTCTGAGAACCGTATCCATAAGCTTTTGGAAAGTAGCAGGTGCAGAAGCTAGTCCAAAGAGCATACGTAGGTATTCATAAGCCCCAAAAGGAGTCACAAAGCCTTTTTTATCGACAGAGTCCGGATGTACTGCTACCTGCCAATATCCACTCGCCAAATCCAAGGTCGACATCCATTTAGTTGATGACAGGTCATGCAAAATATGCGACATGACAGATAGTGGATAATTGATCGTTTTTGTGACTTGGTTGAGCTTGCGGAAATCTGTCACGAAACGAAATTCATTGGGTTGTTTCTTTGGAACCAAAAAGGCAGGAGCAGCCCAGGCGCTTGTTGATTCCCTTATTATGCCCTGTTTAATCATTTCAGAAATTTGACGTTGCATTTCCTGTTTCTTATGTGGAGCACAAGGGTAAGGTTTCGTCGCTATCGGTTTCGAACATTCAGTGTCAATGACATGATAAACCACCTGTGTGAAACCAGGTTGATCAGAAAATAAACCAGGGCTTTCCTGCAAAAGTAGAGAAAGCTGGTTTCGTTGCCAATCATTCAATTGGTTACTCAATAACAAACTCGTTATATCCATAGGAACCGTAGGAATCATTTCGATAGGTTCCGGAAAGGAAATCACATGTTGTACGAAATTCAAAGTTATTTGAAACTTATTAATAAAGTCCATTCCCATTAGACATTTAACAGGTAGTTCGTCTATAAGCAGGAAAGAATGCGTAAAACGAGCCTTTCCCAGCCCTAGAGATAATGTGACAGTTCCTGTGATACTGAAGATTTCGTTATTTGCACCTCGCAAATACTGCGTCGCAGGCTGAACGAGTATTGCAGGAAAATTGTCAGTGCAAAACTTCGTATTTAGGGCTGATATTTCAGAACCAGTGTCGAACTTTGTCTCGACAATAATATCTTCAATTGTCAAGAATACATCAGGCAACTGAGGAGTTTGGACAGTCACTAATACTGTTTTAGGGTCAGAATGCTTGGTATCAGGAAGCAGGACCGACCCTTGGTCTACTTCCTTTGGAAGTTTAAAGGATTCCGGGTTGGATTATCATGCGGTCTGAAACCTCGACCCTGCCGTGTATCGGGAAAATTTTCACGATGAGGAAAACTGCGTGAAACCTGCTTCGGGAACTCCGCGTGTCTGTTGACATTTTCATATCTATTACTTCTTCCCTCAGCACTGGCAGAAAAATAATCATTGCCCTGACCATGAAAACGTTCCGAATGCTGCGGATTGGAACGGGGTCGAGCATATTGTGCATTTGTACGATATCCCGAAGATTGTTCAGAAACTCGCGGTTGGTTTGCCACTCTTCTGTGTGGTGGAACGTATGAAGCGTGGGCGTGCACTTGTGTATGCTCGCGCTGAAAGTTATTATGCCGCTGAGGGTTTTCGTAATAAGCCTCGCGGGGTGCCCGAGCATGGTGAGTTGAACCATGTTTGCCGTGTCGCTATTCATACGTTCGTATGAGGCGAAGGCATTCATGAATTGTAGCAGGGTGTCGAACCTCAAGAAAATCTTGTAGAAATGGGTCGAGCTGCTGCAATAGGGTATCCAACATGTCTACATGACTGGCATGTGGATCCCATAAGTTATATAAGCGTGTTGTTTCCAACGCAAATGCAACAGGGCTATCGTTGGGACCTTGCTGACGAGAAAAAAGTTGTTGTGCAAGGCTAGCTCGACTGAGACCGAAAGGAAAGACCTCCAAAAATTCTGCACGGAAATTCTCATAATGAGAATCCGGGTTCGACACTCTCCACTGCCGATACCAGGTCTTAGCGGTATCCTTCAAGTAAGTGCCTGCGATTTGTACTTTGCAGTCTTCAGGAATATTTTATAGATCAAAATGATCTTCCAAATCTTCGAGGAACTTTAAGGATCCCTCCAACCCATTGAAATGAATTGTTCCTGCATGCGGCACGAAATGGGCAAGCATTCTGCTTCGCTGAGAGGATTGAACTCCCTCAGGTACGACCCGCGACTCAGAGTAATAAGAAGCTGGTGCATTACGAAATTGTGAAGAATGCCTGGGTACGTGTAGATCATTCATATCAAAGTGAGACCCACAGGCTTCTTGCAAATTGTCAAAAAAACATCATCACCATTGAAACTTGCCTTAGGGTGAAAAATTGAAGTTGTCTCAGGTAGTGAAGACATGGGTAATAATTGTCAAGACCTCGTGTTCGAGAAAAGTTCGGGCGCCAATTATAATGAATATAGCTTTTCTGCTACTGAGCTAATTATAATGAATATAACGCTTCTACTAATATAATTATAATGGATTCAACTTCTTCAATTAATGCTTCTTCTACTACTAATGGTTGTTGTGTTATTAATTATATCATGAATAAACTTTCCTGCTAGTAGTGTAGTAATAATAATGAACAAGCTTTTTTTAACTGCTAGTAATGTTGTAGTAGTAATTAAGATGAATAAAGTCTTATGCTGGTTGTTAATAATAATCAACTACTGAAATAAACCTAACAGCCAGACAGAGGTCTGACAGTACTATGAACTGAGAAAGACGTACTTACTGTTACACGGCACTAGCAGTGTTCCTGCCGAGTCTGCCGGTAACGGTGCTTGAGACCTGAAGTACAATTTAGTTGGCCGCGGCACCAGGTGAGAATCTCAGGTGCACTGCTGCACTCAAAGATTCACACCAGAACATAAAAAATGAAAAGTTGAAGAATGACCCGAAGCATAAAAGGCTTGGGTGAATCCACCTTGTGAACAAAATAACAACAACAAATAAAAAATAAAATAATCTAAAAAAAATGATACTTTGGGATCAGAGTTGTGATGAGGTTCACCCGCAATCACCAATTCGTGACTGAGTGTAGTGGTCCGGATCTTACTCCGGTACATTCAATCCCCAACCAGCCAGTACAACACTCACTTTCGCAAATAACACATGATTCTCAAATACACAACACAACATTTAATAACGTTCTGCGAGATTTAAACAGATCCGGCGCTCTCTAGGCGCATAGACAATTGCCCCTCATATGTGGGCAGCATACGGTGTCACACTTTACTGTCGGATAACGCAGCCGACTGAGTCTCCACCGGACTATCTGAACAAGAGATACTACTCGTTTACACACTAAATAGAGCTGCAGGTGATATTCATATACAATTGCTTAGAGAATGAAAAAAAAAATTATATGCAAACGATCACATTAAAAATACTCGCGACACAAAATACACAAGCTCGTTAATTTGCGGTATAAGATTATAGGTGCGAAATACTGCCAAAGTTAATTAACTAAATCTAATAAGCATGCACATGCAGAACCCTGCCCCGCTGACGTTGGTCCTGAACCAAAGTTAAAAGAAACTGTCCCGCCCAGCGGAATTTGTGGCCACACCCTCTCCCTTATTCATGTAAAAAAAAAAGTAATCAGGAAATGGGCCCTGTAAGAAATTGAAATCTGTATGTGCAGGTATTTCCTCTGAGGTTCAGTCACTCAGCATTACTGCATCTATGTCCATGCAGCTTTGGGTGTCGGGATGGCACAAGTTCGCAGATGTGCGAAGAAAGAAAAAGGAAATATTCATCTACTTACAGTTACGTGACTTTGCTGTGCAAATCCGTTGTGCATCACATAATATCACACGACAAAAAAACACACACACACAGACACTTGCACCATGTGGCAGCACCGATGATTCAACACTTCACTTTGACGCTTGATGTAAATGAAGCACACAATTAAAAATGGTAATATCACGCCGCACTTTGTTGCAATGATTAGAGTGCACACTGATCTATTCTCGTGACGATTTGAAGGTGGCCGTTAAGCAAAATAGGCCCTCTCACATCTGATGTTGCGGTTTCCAAGATTAATTTTCTCGGCCGAGCGAAATCAGACGTGCTTTTACCTTAAGCGTATATCGGCAACTCAACATTTCACCTGTATATTTGTTAGGTATCGAAGCCACCGCTCTTACGCTCATATTTTTCTTTCGACATGTTTTTATCCCGTCGCACTTACACGTAGTGGCTTCGCTGCTTACGCGACCACACACACGCACACATGGGGCCTCGCTTCACCCCGTAAGACAAGCGCATCTCTTCACTTCCTCCACAGTAGGGGATGAATGGGGGTGACGATTCCACACTGCAGTGGTTGGCATCCGAACCCGACTTTTGCTTGGCTTCGCTTCTCATTGGAATGACCACTGTTCACTCGCAGACTTCTTAATTTGCCTGTAACTCGGCTTTCATTATAGGCCAAACAGTCGCTGAGTTCCATTACGCTCCAGCCTAGAAATTTCTGCTTTATCCCGCGGATTCAGGCATTCTGCTGTCTTTATGGCAAACTGGCATCTCCATCAGCCGCCTCGAGTTGTCTCCATTTCTTACCAAATGCGGGGAGGTTTGCTGCTTCATTTTCCCCAATTCATTTTGCTGCAGATCCAAGGCATCCAGCCTTTCACATCGGAGAGCATACAGACAACTAAACTTTCTTCCTTATTTTCATGCCAAGTGCGAACTCTTATTTTTCTGCACGGACCACACAGAGAGCAATTGTTCTCGAAAATGCCCCAAACAATCGACGAATTTACGATTATTCGCTAAACCTTTCGTCCCCTATCTTCATTCATTCCTACTCAAGTGGCTCATTCGATACGTATTCCTCTTTCCCTTTCCGTGTTGCATAGGCTGCCCGTCAGCTGCGCCCTGATATTTATGACCTAACAGAGCTATTCTGAGACCACCCAGCCAGAGAGAGAATTCTTCGCCTCTTTTCTTTCCAAACCCCCAGATAAAACTTTATCTGCTGTTTACACTTTTAAACTCCAATCAAGCCTCGAACAATTAATACTTAATTAATTTCACACATCAACCACGCCCATTAATTACTAAATTAATGGCGGGGTGGGTCGTAACATCGGCCCCTAATCAAGAAATCTAGAAGTCCTCTTCTGGGCCTATCGCTTTGCTCTTATCAATTTCCAGAGCAACCATTGAGTGCTACCTTTTCCCACAGGTAGAAATAATTCAAAAATGGCAAAAATATTGCGTTTCTTGCCTTCAAGAGCATTGGAGCGACTTCCCAATTATCCCGCAATTTTGTTAATTAATTTAGAGAACATCCGAAAGAAAAAACAACGTAAATGAGAAATAAATAAAAAAAACTGAACTGTAAAAGAACATGTGAGCCTGCCGAACTGTGATTCCTAGCTGCCTCATACAATACGCGACATGGCGGACAAATTTTAAAGTTTTCTTCAGGTTTTAGGAGGGGGGGGTCCACTGTAACATTCCATCCCCCATGAAAGAAAAAAAAAGGGATGACTGGATGAAGTTTATTCATCCAATCATTCTATTTTTTTTTTAACTGTAAACACTCAACCCTTTCCCACCGTCGCAAGGCACCTAATTCCGGACTTAAGCGCCCTGAGAGCGGAAGGAAAGTTTAAGGATTTCATCACACGTTCATTGCTACCCGTCGAGATAGGCGGAAAGAAAATTTAAATATGAGGCATAGCTTCGAGAATCCACGAGTTCCACAGATCTCTCACGTTCGATGCTCCTACGCCCGCTTTTATCTGCGCTCGATGCCAAATTCTTGCGTTCCACTGTCTTCGAGTTCCTTCTCAACATCGTAGATAATCGTGGTGTCACCGTCTTCCTGGGGATCCACTATAATCTCGACTGCTCCCCGTCTGTCAGTGTGTGGTATGGTGTTACTCGCCCTTAACACCCGCCCGTAATCATCCCTTGGTCTCAGCGACGCCCGCGAAATGATTGGAGGACTTTTGACCTGGCTTCCCTGCACTCGTAAGGGATCCACAATCATGCGGGTTCGCGCTGCAAAGGGTTCGGTTTCTGAGGGAAGCGGAATTGCTGCGGAGGGCGTTGGGTCGCCCGCCTGTAGCATCCACATTGGGCTCTCCCATTCATCATCTTCATACAATTCTGCATCTTCGGACTCCCATGTGGTTCGTGCGAGGTGCTGTGACTCGGGTTCATCTCCCGCATCCCGAACTGTTTCCTGGAAATGCCACGTGTCGAATACCCTTCTCTGTGGGGCTTTAAAGATCCTATCAACATGGGTTAGGCGAGGACGCCTCATATCGTTCACCGGCACAATTTTGAAGTTAACTGGTGAAGTCTTTTCCACCACTCTAAAGGGTCCTATGGACGGTTTCATCAGCTTGCGCGATCTTGCCTTGGACGCCGAAGGGTCGTGTTGATAAACAAGATCACCCACCTTGATTTGCTTATCTACTGCCGTCCGTGCCCGATAGTCCCTTGAGTTCTGAGCTGCCTCTTCAAGGTTATCGCGAACAATTCTGAATGCTTCCTGCATTCGCATAACCAAGCTCTCTGCATCATTCGGGTGCTCAGAGTAGCTCCAAGGGATTTCCTCGCTCAGCAAATGCCCAGGCATATTCAAGTCCCTTCCAAACATGAGGAAATTGGGAGTTTCCCTAGTAGCGCTGTGAGTGGCCGCTCTGTACGCCATAGCTACAAAATCTGTAAACTTATCCCAATCTTTCCCAGTCGGAGAACAGTAAAGCGCTAAGGAGTGCATCACTGTACGGATACTTCGTTCCGCTTGTCCGTCAGTCTCCGGATGCCTCGGGCTCGTATTCAGTTTCTTAATGCCTAATTTTCTGTAGAGTTCGGACATTAATTCTGACAAAAAGTTCGTTCCTCTGTCAGTCAACAAAGTATGAGGTACACCATGTCTAGCTATAACGTGCGTCGAGAATTTTTCAGCTACTTCTTTGGCTGTTTGAGATTTTAAGGGGATTAGCTCAATATACTTGGTAAAAGAGTCGGTGACTACCAATAGGTACTTGTTCCCGTTCTCTGTCGTGGGAAGAGGTCCTGCGATGTCCATGGAAATTTTGGACCACGGAACTGGCACTATTTCCGGGGTAATTAAACCCGCCTTTTGGTTTCTCTTGTAGCCCCGGCGTTTTAAACACTCCTCACAACTAGCAGTGTAATTTTTTACATCAGCAAACATATTGAGCCAAAAATATTTGAGTCTAATTCGCCCCAATGTCTTCTCAAACCCTAAGTGCCCTGCGCTTATACCATCATGCTCAGCTCTCATTACCTCAGACTTTAGAGAGTCAGGCACCACCAACTGTTCAGTAACAAGTCTGCGTGGACTGTTTTTAGCTGGCAAGGAAAAATGATATAGCAGGTCGTCACGCATGAAGTAGGTATCTGTGATTTTATCAACAGCAGAGTAGTCACGCCCCTCGATGCAATCGATTACTTCGACCAAATTCGGGTCTGCCCGTTGTGCAGCCTTTATGGCCTCAGCATCAAATGTAGGGCCTGGAGCCGCATCACTTGCTACCACTGCTGCAATATGCCTCGACAACACATCCGCGTTTGTATTCTTCTTCCCTGGGCGATACATTACTTCAAAATCATATTCGGATAGACTGAGATTCCACCTAACAAGCCTAGAGTTGGGAGTCTTTAGCGTCATCAGCCACTTTAAGGGTCTGTGATCAGTTATAACTGTAAACTGCCTACCCACTAAATATTCCCGCCAATGCGTGATGGATGCAACTATTGCCAAAGCCTCTTGCTCAGTTGCGCTGTAATTTTGTTCTGCGGGATTAAGTTTTCTGCTGAAGAATGCAATAGGATGTCTGACGCCCTCTTCGTCCTCCTGCTCGAGTATACCCGCAATAGCCAATTTGGATGCATCTGTGGTCACGAAGAATCTTTTCGAGAAATCTGGGTAAGCCAACAGCGGCTCACTTATGAGCGCCCTCCTCAATTGCTGGAAGGACTCCTCACACTGCTCCTCCCAGATAAATTTTACATTTCTCCTGGTGAGATTTGTCAAAGGTTGGGCAATGGATGCAAAATTTTTGATATGGCGCCTGTAGTAGCCCGCCATTCCCAAAAAGGCTCGGACGTGCTTAACAGTGCGTGGGGCTGGAAAATCCCGTACGGCCTCCACGTTTTCAGGGTTTGGCCTTACTCCTTGACCATCCAGAAGGTGCCCAAGATATGTAACCTCCTTGGTCGCAAACTCACATTTACTTGGCTTAATTTTAAGCTTGTGCCTTCTTAAACGTTGGAAAATTAACTCCAATTTCTCCAAGTGTTCATTTAAGGTCTTAGATGCACACAAAATATCGTCCACGTACACTAGAATGCCATCATCACGCTTGTCCAAAAACAATGAGTCTAGAGCTCTTTCAAAGGTTGCAGGACTGTTGCACAATCCAAACGGGAGACGGTTCCACTCGAAATGGCCAAATTCGCAGGAAAAAGCAGTTTTGTGCTTGTCTTGTTCCCTGATTTTGATTTGATGATACCCTGCCAAAAGGTCTATTTTCGAAAAATTCGGCATCCATGCAAAAGAGATAGGGTCTGTTGTATTCTGGGGACTGGGTAACTGTCTTTTCTGGTTATCTGATTCAATTTTCTAAAGTCACAACAGAAACGATATGAATTGTCCCGTTTTCGAATGAGGACAATTGGGGAGCTATATGGACTATCCGACTTAGAAATAATTCCAGCATCCAGTAATTCATTCACTTGATCTTTTAATTCAGGTCTAAGAGCATGCGGAACATTGTATGGGCGAAGCTTAAAGGGTTTGTCATCTGTTAGATGAATTTCATGTTCAGCGAGGTCAGTGCCCTGCAAATCTATGGGATCCCGTGCAAAAACATCGGAATATGTCATCAGTAATTCCAAAACCTTCTCACGTTCAAAATAATTCAAATGCTCCAATTTAAAATCACCGGCAGACACAGGCAAAGTACCGCGCTGCGTTACACCTATTTCCCGTGAATTCTGAGTGATTTCCACAGGTTCTACTTGAAATAGCTTAGTATGTTTGTTTAACCAAATAGGGGAACTACTAGTGTTTGCTACTTTTACATCATATAAACCACTTGATGCGACATTATTAACAGACCGTGCCAAAAGTAATCCATCTTTGCGTGCACGTGGATGCGGTTCAAACAAGACAGTCTGTACTCTCATACGAGGCGGTGTTCCCAACTTCACTTGAAGGAACATTTCTGCGTTGGGAGGGACACAAGTTTTCTGCGCCAGGGAGGCAACAGTCACCCCCTCCTCAAGCATATCGTCCGCGTCCCTCTCTTTCTGCGGAGAGCACTGCGTGGGTGGGGGTCGGGAAACAACAGCTGATTCGAATGGGCAGAGAAGGTTAGGTGATGTGTTCGCATCGCATCAATTCCTAACAATGCTGAGTAATTTTCACTCAGCGGGTATTTTGACACATGGGCTTTGACCAAGATATTTCTTCCTTTGATTCGCAGGTTAACGTTGTAACATCCTAAGGTTGGAATGATTTCCCCTGTGATGCTTTTTATCCTTAAATCTGAATTGATGGGAGTCAATTTCCTGCGACCTTTCAATCTTAAATAAGCATCTTTCGCCAAAAGAGTTACCGAGGATCCCGTGTCGACTAATAACTTAATTTTGTCACCTTCGAGATCTGCGTTAATAATCGGCAAATTGTCCCCACTTTGAATAGAAACATAACGCACCTGAGAGGATTTAAACTCTGACTGGGCCGAGATACCTCTTACAAATCGACCCTTATTTAGTTTAAAGACTTATTCTTGGAATCTGGTTTCTGTGTACCAAATTTTCCTGATACCTCGTAATGAGAATCTCTTCCACTTCCTCTGCTATATACCTGTTTGGGCATTGTCTCCGTCCTATTTGACCCATCCAAATTAGGGCACAACCGGATCACGTGGCCTTCTAATCCACACCCAAAGCACAAAATTCTACTTTTGCTGCGCCGTGTTTGTTGCGATCCACAATTCTCCTCGAGTGAATCATTTCGATTACCGAAACCCCGGCGATCATCTGGCCTTGTTTCCTTCCATCTAGCTCGTTCCGCCCCGAAGAGCTGGGGGTTAGATCGCTGAAATGTCTCTCTATTTCTCTCATTCCCTTCCGATTTCCTGTCTTCTCTTCCCTGAGAATTCCCGACTAACTGCCCTACCGTATTCTCCATGGCTTCCAAACGCGACAACATCTGTTGCAAAGTGCGGGCCAGCATTACCGACTCCTCGTCCCCTCTGCCTCCTTCCACCGTATTCACCAAAGTTTTTCTACCCATGAGTGCTAAATTCTCCTCCTCTTGAATTGCGATGAGAACTGCAGCATCCAAAGTTTCCGGGCATTTTGTTAGTACCCAACGCCTAATCGATTCAGATAACCCTGAAATAAATTGGCACATCGCTTCTTGATCCCTGTGCTTCCTTGTCTCTTCGGACATATCCGACTTATGACCATGATATTTCGTAGCTGCGCTCTTAAGACGTGTTGCGTACTGCCGAACATCTTGTCCTGGCAATTGCACACAATTCATAAACTGCTTCATTCGCGTTACCAATGGCTCTTCGGCTTGGAAGCGATCAATGACAAGCCGTTTAAAATTTACATATTCGGTTTCAGCCCTCAGCTCATCGCTATCAGATAGAAATTCGGCTGCTCTCTCCCGAAATTTAGATTTTGCAATCGCGAGTTTAGTTTGCTCACACCATCTACCCACCATCGCTACACTTTCGACATCCTGAAAAAAGTGTTTAGCACGATACAGCGGATCAGTGCCTGTAAATAGCCTCAACATGTTTATGCATCCCGCTATTTGCTCACCGTAAACCATAGGTGCGGCTAAAGCTGTTTGTCTCAGCTGTGATGTACCCGCTGTACTTGTAACAGGTGTACTCTCTTCCGGAACAATTGCAGCCCCAGTGCTCACATGTTCTCCGTCAGAGTGACCACCAGAATCATCTGAATCCATGTGACTCGCAGATGACGATTTTTTCGTGTTAGCCATTTTGTTTTTCTTACCCACTAAAATTATGGCAGTTCTTAGAAAACAGCTTAAGGCTTACTTAATGCTAAATTATACAAAATTCGCACCGAACAAAACTAAATAAAAATAGTAATGGCAGTCAATTCGCACTTATTTTACGAACATGAGTGTTGTTCCGCTAGCTGTAAAATATAGGTATCGATCCTGGGACAACGGCACCATTAATGTTACACGGCACTAGCAGTGTTCCTGCCGAGTCTGCCGGTAACGGTGCTTGAGACCTGAAGTACAATTTAGTTGGCCGCGGCACCAGGTGAGAATCTCAGGTGCACTGCTGCACTCAAAGATTCACACCAGAACATAAAAAATGAAAAGTTGAAGAATGACCCGAAGCATAAAAGGCTTGGGTGAATCCACCTTGTGAACAAAATAACAACAACAAATAAAAAATAAAATAATCTAAAAAAATGATACTTTGGGATCAGAGTTGTGATGAGGTTCACCCGCAATCACCAATTCGTGACTGAGTGTAGTGGTCCGGATCTTACTCCGGTACATTCAATCCCCAACCAGCCAGTACAACACTCACTTTCGCAAATAACACATGATTCTCAAATACACAACACAACATTTAATAACGTTCTGCGAGATTTAAACAGATCCGGCGCTCTCTAGGCGCATAGACAATTGCCCCTCATATGTGGGCAGCATACGGTGTCACACTTTACTGTCGGATAACGCAGCCGACTGAGTCTCCACCGGACTATCTGAACAAGAGATACTACTCGTTTACACACTAAATAGAGCTGCAGGTGATATTCATATACAATTGCTTAGAGAATGAAAAAAATTATATGCAAACGATCACATTAAAAATACTCGCGACACAAAATACACAAGCTCGTTAATTTGCGGTATAAGATTATAGGTGCGAAATACTGCCAAAGTTAATTAACTAAATCTAATAAGCATGCACATGCAGAACCCTGCCCCGCTGACGTTGGTCCTGAACCAAAGTTAAAAGAAACTGTCCCGCCCAGCGGAATTTGTGGCCACACCCTCTCCCTTATTCATGTAAAAAAAGTAATCAGGAAATGGGCCCTGTAAGAAATTGAAATCTGTATGTGCAGGTATTTCCTCTGAGGTTCAGTCACTCAGCATTACTGCATCTATGTCCATGCAGCTTTGGGTGTCGGGATGGCACAAGTTCGCAGATGTGCGAAGAAAGAAAAAGGAAATATTCATCTACTTACAGTTACGTGACTTTGCTGTGCAAATCCGTTGTGCATCACATAATATCACACGACAAAAAAAAAAACACGCACACACACACACAGACACTTGCACCATGTGGCAGCACCGATGATTCAACACTTCACTTTGACGCTTGATGTAAATGAAGCACACAATTAAAAATGGTAATATCACGCCGCACTTTGTTGCAATGATTAGAGTGCACACTGATCTATTCTCGTGACGATTTGAAGGTGGCCGTTAAGCAAAATAGGCCCTCTCACATCTGATGTTGCGGTTTCCAAGATTAATTTTCTCGGTTCCGAGCGAAATCAGACGTGCTTTTACCTTAAGCGTATATCGGCAACTCAACATTTCACCTGTATATTTGTTAGGTATCGAAGCCACCGCTCTTACGCTCATATTTTTCTTTCGACATGTTTTTATCCCGTCGCACTTACACGTAGTGGCTTCGCTGCTTACGCGACCACACACACGCACACATGGGGCCTCGCTTCACCCCGTAAGACAAGCGCATCTCTTCACTTCCTCCACAGTAGGGGATGAATGGGGGTGACGATTCCACACTGCAGTGGTTGGCATCCGAACCCGACTTTTGCTTGGCTTCGCTTCTCATTGGAATGACCACTGTTCACTCGCAGACTTCTTAATTTGCCTGTAACTCGGCTTTCATTATAGGCCAAACAGTCGCTGAGTTCCATTACGCTCCAGCCTAGAAATTTCTGCTTTATCCCGCGGATTCAGGCATTCTGCTGTCTTTATGGCATAACTGGCATCTCCATCAGCCGCCTCGAGTTGTCTCCATTTCTTACCAAATGCGGGGAGGTTTGCTGCTTCATTTTCCCCAATTCATTTTGCTGCAGATCCAAGGCATCCAGCCTTTCACATCGGAGAGCATACAGACAACTAAACTTTCTTCCTTATTTTCATGCCAAGTGCGAACTCTTATTTTTCTGCACGGACCACACAGAGAGCAATTGTTCTCGAAAATGCCCCAAACAATCGACGAATTTACGATTATTCGCTAAACCTTTCGTCCCCTATCTTCATTCATTCCTACTCAAGTGGCTCATTCGATACGTATTCCTCTTTCCCTTTCCGTGTTGCATAGGCTGCCCGTCAGCTGCGCCCTGATATTTATGACCTAACAGAGCTATGTGTCTGAGACCACCCAGCCAGAGAGAGAATTCTTCGCCTCTTTTCTTTCCAAACCCCCAGATAGTAAACTTTATCTGCTGTTTACACTTCTAAACTCCAATCAAGCCTCGAACAATTAATACTTAATTAATTTCACACATCAACCACGCCCATTAATTACTAAATTAATGGCTGGGTCGTAACATCGGCCCCTAATCAAGAAATCTAGAAGTCCTCTTCTGGGCCTATCGCTTTGCTCTTATCAATTTCCAGAGCAACCATTGAGTGCTACCTTTTCCCACAGGTCTAGAAATAATTCAAAATGGCAAAAATATTGCGTTTCTTGCCTTCAAGAGCATTGGAGCGACTTCCCAATTATCCCGCAATTTTGTTAATTAATTTAGAGAACATCCGAAAGAAAAAACAACGTAAATGAGAAATAAATAAAAAAAACTGAACTGTAAAAGAACATGTGAGCCTGCCGAACTGTGATTCCTAGCTGCCTCATACAATACGCGACATGGCGGACAAATTTTAAAGTTTTCTTCAGGTTTTAGGAGGGGGGTCCACTGTAACATTCCATCCCCCCATGAAAGAAAAAAAAGGGATGACTGGATGAAGTTTATTCATCCAATCATTCTATTTTTTTTTAACTGTAAACACTCAACCCTTTCCCACCGTCGCAAGGCACCTAATTCCGGACTTAAGCGCCCTGAGAGCGGAAGGAAAGTTTAAGGATTTCATCACACGTTCATTGCTACCCGTCGAGATAGGCGGAAAGAAAATTTAAATATGAGGCATAGCTTCGAGAATCCACGAGTTCCACAGATCTCTCACGTTCGATGCTCCTACGCCCGCTTTTATCTGCGCTCGATGCCAAATTCTTGCGTTCCACTGTCTTCGAGTTCCTTCTCAACATCGTAGATAATCGTGGTGTCACCGTCTTCCTGGGGATCCACTATAATCTCGACTGCTCCCCGTCTGTCAGTGTGTGGTATGGTGTTACTCGCCCTTAACACCCGCCCGTAATCATCCCTTGGTCTCAGCGACGCCCGCGAAATGATTGGAGGACTTTTGACCTGGCTTCCCTGCACTCGTAAGGGATCCACAATCATGCGGGTTCGCGCTGCAAAGGGTTCGGTTTCTGAGGGAAGCGGAATTGCTGCGGAGGGCGTTGGGTCGCCCGCCTGTAGCATCCACATTGGGCTCTCCCATTCATCATCTTCATACAATTCTGCATCTTCGGACTCCCATGTGGTTCGTGCGAGGTGCTGTGACTCGGGTTCATCTCCCGCATCCCGAACTGTTTCCTGGAAATGCCACGTGTCGAATACCCTTCTCTGTGGGGCTTTAAAGATCCTATCAACATGGGTTAGGCGAGGACGCCTCATATCGTTCACCGGCACAATTTTGAAGTTAACTGGTGAAGTCTTTTCCACCACTCTAAAGGGTCCTATGGACGGTTTCATCAGCTTGCGCGATCTTGCCTTGGACGCCGAAGGGTCGTGTTGATAAACAAGATCACCCACCTTGATTTGCTTATCTACTGCCGTCCGTGCCCGATAGTCCCTTGAGTTCTGAGCTGCCTCTTCAAGGTTATCGCGAACAATTCTGAATGCTTCCTGCATTCGCATAACCAAGCTCTCTGCATCATTCGGGTGCTCTGAGTAGCTCCAAGGGATTTCCTCGCTCAGCAAATGCCCAGGCATATTCAAGTCCCTTCCAAACATGAGGAAATTGGGAGTTTCCCTAGTAGCGCTGTGAGTGGCCGCTCTGTACGCCATAGCTACAAAATCTGTAAACTTATCCCAATCTTTCCCAGTCGGAGAACAGTAAAGCGCTAAGGAGTGCATCACTGTACGGATACTTCGTTCCGCTTGTCCGTCAGTCTCCGGATGCCTCGGGCTCGTATTCAGTTTCTTAATGCCTAATTTTCTGTAGAGTTCGGACATTAATTCTGACAAAAAGTTCGTTCCTCTGTCAGTCAACAAAGTATGAGGTACACCATGTCTAGCTATAACGTGCGTCGAGAATTTTTCAGCTACTTCTTTGGCTGTTTGAGATTTTAAGGGGATTAGCTCAATATACTTGGTAAAAGAGTCGGTGACTACCAATAGGTACTTGTTCCCGTTCTCTGTCGTGGGAAGAGGTCCTGCGATGTCCATGGAAATTTTGGACCACGGAACTGGCACTATTTCCGGGGTAATTAAACCCGCCTTTTGGTTTCTCTTGTAGCCCCGGCGTTTTAAACACTCCTCACAACTAGCAGTGTAATTTTTTACATCAGCAAACATATTGAGCCAAAAATATTTGAGTCTAATTCGCCCCAATGTCTTCTCAAACCCTAAGTGCCCTGCGCTTATACCATCATGCTCAGCTCTCATTACCTCAGACTTTAGAGAGTCAGGCACCACCAACTGTTCAGTAACAAGTCTGCGTGGACTGTTTTTAGCTGGCAAGGAAAAATGATATAGCAGGTCGTCACGCATGAAGTAGGTATCTGTGATTTTATCAACAGCAGAGTAGTCACGCCCCTCGATGCAATCGATTACTTCGACCAAATTCGGGTCTGCCCGTTGTGCAGCCTTTATGGCCTCAGCATCAAATGTAGGGCCTGGAGCCGCATCACTTGCTACCACTGCTGCAATATGCCTCGACAACACATCCGCGTTTGTATTCTTCTTCCCTGGGCGATACATTACTTCAAAATCATATTCGGATAGACTGAGATTCCACCTAACAAGCCTAGAGTTGGGAGTCTTTAGCGTCATCAGCCACTTTAAGGGTCTGTGATCAGTTATAACTGTAAACTGCCTACCCACTAAATATTCCCGCCAATGCGTGATGGATGCAACTATTGCCAAAGCCTCTTGCTCAGTTGCGCTGTAATTTTGTTCTGCGGGATTAAGTTTTCTGCTGAAGAATGCAATAGGATGTCTGACGCCCTCTTCGTCCTCCTGCTCGAGTATACCCGCAATAGCCAATTTGGATGCATCTGTGGTCACGAAGAATCTTTTCGAGAAATCTGGGTAAGCCAACAGCGGCTCACTTATGAGCGCCCTCCTCAATTGCTGGAAGGACTCCTCACACTGCTCCTCCCAGATAAATTTTACATTTCTCCTGGTGAGATTTGTCAAAGGTTGGGCAATGGATGCAAAATTTTTGATATGGCGCCTGTAGTAGCCCGCCATTCCCAAAAAGGCTCGGACGTGCTTAACAGTGCGTGGGGCTGGAAAATCCCGTACGGCCTCCACGTTTTCAGGGTTTGGCCTTACTCCTTGACCATCCAGAAGGTGCCCAAGATATGTAACCTCCTTGGTCGCAAACTCACATTTACTTGGCTTAATTTTAAGCTTGTGCCTTCTTAAACGTTGGAAAATTAACTCCAATTTCTCCAAGTGTTCATTTAAGGTCTTAGATGCACACAAAATATCGTCCACGTACACTAGAATGCCATCATCACGCTTGTCCAAAAACAATGAGTCTAGAGCTCTTTCAAAGGTTGCAGGACTGTTGCACAATCCAAACGGGAGACGGTTCCACTCGAAATGGCCAAATTCGCAGGAAAAAGCAGTTTTGTGCTTGTCTTGTTCCCTGATTTTGATTTGATGATACCCTGCCAAAAGGTCTATTTTCGAAAAATTCGGCATCCATGCAAAAGAGATAGGGTCTGTTGTATTCTGGGGACTGGGTAACTGTCTTTTCTGGTTATCTGATTCAATTTTCTAAAGTCACAACAGAAACGATATGAATTGTCCCGTTTTCGAATGAGGACAATTGGGGAGCTATATGGACTATCCGACTTAGAAATAATTCCAGCATCCAGTAATTCATTCACTTGATCTTTTAATTCAGGTCTAAGAGCATGCGGAACATTGTATGGGCGAAGCTTAAAGGGTTTGTCATCTGTTAGATGAATTTCATGTTCAGCGAGGTCAGTGCCCTGCAAATCTATGGGATCCCGTGCAAAAACATCGGAATATGTCATCAGTAATTCCAAAACCTTCTCACGTTCAAAATAATTCAAATGCTCCAATTTAAAATCACCGGCAGACACAGGCAAAGTACCGCGCTGCGTTACACCTATTTCCCGTGAATTCTGAGTGATTTCCACAGGTTCTACTTGAAATAGCTTAGTATGTTTGTTTAACCAAATAGGGGAACTACTAGTGTTTGCTACTTTTACATCATATAAACCACTTGATGCGACATTATTAACAGACCGTGCCAAAAGTAATCCATCTTTGCGTGCACGTGGATGCGGTTCAAACAAGACAGTCTGTACTCTCATACGAGGCGGTGTTCCCAACTTCACTTGAAGGAACATTTCTGCGTTGGGAGGGACACAAGTTTTCTGCGCCAGGGAGGCAACAGTCACCCCCTCCTCAAGCATATCGTCCGCGTCCCTCTCTTTCTGCGGAGAGCACTGCGTGGGTGGGGGTCGGGAAACAACAGCTGATTCGAATGGGCAGAGAAGGTTAGGTGATGTGTTCGCATCGCATCAATTCCTAACAATGCTGAGTAATTTTCACTCAGCGGGTATTTTGACACATGGGCTTTGACCAAGATATTTCTTCCTTTGATTCGCAGGTTAACGTTGTAACATCCTAAGGTTGGAATGATTTCCCCTGTGATGCTTTTTATCCTTAAATCTGAATTGATGGGAGTCAATTTCCTGCGACCTTTCAATCTTAAATAAGCATCTTTCGCCAAAAGAGTTACCGAGGATCCCGTGTCGACTAATAACTTAATTTTGTCACCTTCGAGATCTGCGTTAATAATCGGCAAATTGTCCCCACTTTGAATAGAAACATAACGCACCTGAGAGGATTTAAACTCTGACTGGGCCGAGATACCTCTTACAAATCGACCCTTATTTAGTTTAAAGACTTATTCTTGGAATCTGGTTTCTGTGTACCAAATTTTCCTGATACCTCGTAATGAGAATCTCTTCCACTTCCTCTGCTATATACCTGTTTGGGCATTGTCTCCGTCCTATTTGACCCATCCAAATTAGGGCACAACCGGATCACGTGGCCTTCTAATCCACACCCAAAGCACAAAATTCTACTTTTGCTGCGCCGTGTTTGTTGCGATCCACAATTCTCCTCGAGTGAATCATTTCGATTACCGAAACCCCGGCGATCATCTGGCCTTGTTTCCTTCCATCTAGCTCGTTCCGCCCCGAAGAGCTGGGGGTTAGATCGCTGAAATGTCTCTCTATTTCTCTCATTCCCTTCCGATTTCCTGTCTTCTCTTCCCTGAGAATTCCCGACTAACTGCCCTACCGTATTCTCCATGGCTTCCAAACGCGACAACATCTGTTGCAAAGTGCGGGCCAGCATTACCGACTCCTCGTCCCCTCTGCCTCCTTCCACCGTATTCACCAAAGTTTTTCTACCCATGAGTGCTAAATTCTCCTCCTCTTGAATTGCGATGAGAACTGCAGCATCCAAAGTTTCCGGGCATTTTGTTAGTACCCAACGCCTAATCGATTCAGATAACCCTGAAATAAATTGGCACATCGCTTCTTGATCCCTGTGCTTCCTTGTCTCTTCGGACATATCCGACTTATGACCATGATATTTCGTAGCTGCGCTCTTAAGACGTGTTGCGTACTGCCGAACATCTTGTCCTGGCAATTGCACACAATTCATAAACTGCTTCATTCGCGTTACCAATGGCTCTTCGGCTTGGAAGCGATCAATGACAAGCCGTTTAAAATTTACATATTCGGTTTCAGCCCTCAGCTCATCGCTATCAGATAGAAATTCGGCTGCTCTCTCCCGAAATTTAGATTTTGCAATCGCGAGTTTAGTTTGCTCACACCATCTACCCACCATCGCTACACTTTCGACATCCTGAAAAAAGTGTTTAGCACGATACAGCGGATCAGTGCCTGTAAATAGCCTCAACATGTTTATGCATCCCGCTATTTGCTCACCGTAAACCATAGGTGCGGCTAAAGCTGTTTGTCTCAGCTGTGATGTACCCGCTGTACTTGTAACAGGTGTACTCTCTTCCGGAACAATTGCAGCCCCAGTGCTCACATGTTCTCCGTCAGAGTGACCACCAGAATCATCTGAATCCATGTGACTCGCAGATGACGATTTTTTCGTGTTAGCCATTTTGTTTTTCTTACCCACTAAAATTATGGCAGTTCTTAGAAAACAGCTTAAGGCTTACTTAATGCTAAATTATACAAAATTCGCACCGAACAAAACTAAATAAAAATAGTAATGGCAGTCAATTCGCACTTATTTTACGAACATGAGTGTTGTTCCGCTAGCTGTAAAATATAGGTATCGATCCTGGGACAACGGCACCATTAATGTTACACGGCACTAGCAGTGTTCCTGCCGAGTCTGCCGGTAACGGTGCTTGAGACCTGAAGTACAATTTAGTTGGCCGCGGCACCAGGTGAGAATCTCAGGTGCACTGCTGCACTCAAAGATTCACACCAGAACATAAAAAATGAAAAGTTGAAGAATGACCCGAAGCATAAAAGGCTTGGGTGAATCCACCTTGTGAACAAAATAACAACAACAAATAAAAAATAAAATAATCTAAAAAAAATGATACTTTGGGATCAGAGTTGTGATGAGGTTCACCCGCAATCACCAATTCGTGACTGAGTGTAGTGGTCCGGATCTTACTCCGGTACATTCAATCCCCAACCAGCCAGTACAACACTCACTTTCGCAAATAACACATGATTCTCAAATACACAACACAACATTTAATAACGTTCTGCGAGATTTAAACAGATCCGGCGCTCTCTAGGCGCATAGACAATTGCCCCTCATATGTGGGCAGCATACGGTGTCACACTTTACTGTCGGATAACGCAGCCGACTGAGTCTCCACCGGACTATCTGAACAAGAGATACTACTCGTTTACACACTAAATAGAGCTGCAGGTGATATTCATATACAATTGCTTAGAGAATGAAAAAAAAATTATATGCAAACGATCACATTAAAAATACTCGCGACACAAAATACACAAGCTCGTTAATTTGCGGTATAAGATTATAGGTGCGAAATACTGCCAAAGTTAATTAACTAAATCTAATAAGCATGCACATGCAGAACCCTGCCCCGCTGACGTTGGTCCTGAACCAAAGTTAAAAGAAACTGTCCCGCCCAGCGGAATTTGTGGCCACACCCTCTCCCTTATTCATGTAAAAAAGTAATCAGGAAATGGGCCCTGTAAGAAATTGAAATCTGTATGTGCAGGTATTTCCTCTGAGGTTCAGTCACTCAGCATTACTGCATCTATGTCCATGCAGCTTTGGGTGTCGGGATGGCACAAGTTCGCAGATGTGCGAAGAAAGAAAAAGGAAATATTCATCTACTTACAGTTACGTGACTTTGCTGTGCAAATCCGTTGTGCATCACATAATATCACACGACAAAAAAAAAAACACGCACACACACACACAGACACTTGCACCATGTGGCAGCACCGATGATTCAACACTTCACTTTGACGCTTGATGTAAATGAAGCACACAATTAAAAATGGTAATATCACGCCGCACTTTGTTGCAATGATTAGAGTGCACACTGATCTATTCTCGTGACGATTTGAAGGTGGCCGTTAAGCAAAATAGGCCCTCTCACATCTGATGTTGCGGTTTCAAGATTAATTTTCTCGGCCGAGCGAAATCAGACGTGCTTTTACCTTAAGCGTATATCGGCAACTCAACATTTCACCTGTATATTTGTTAGGTATCGAAGCCACCGCTCTTACGCTCATATTTTTCTTTCGACATGTTTTTATCCCGTCGCACTTACACGTAGTGGCTTCGCTGCTTACGCGACCACACACACGCACACATGGGGCCTCGCTTCACCCCGTAAGACAAGCGCATCTCTTCACTTCCTCCACAGTAGGGGATGAATGGGGGTGACGATTCCACACTGCAGTGGTTGGCATCCGAACCCGACTTTTGCTTGGCTTCGCTTCTCATTGGAATGACCACTGTTCACTCGCAGACTTCTTAATTTGCTGTAACTCGGCTTTCATTATAGGCCAAACAGTCGCTGAGTTCCATTACGCTCCAGCCTAGAAATTTCTGCTTTATCCCGCGGATTCAGGCATTCTGCTGTCTTTATGGCAAACTGGCATCTCCATCAGCCGCCTCGAGTTGTCTCCATTTCTTACCAAATGCGGGGAGGTTTGCTGCTTCATTTTCCCCAGATTCATTTTGCTGCAGATCCAAGGCATCCAGACGTGCTTTCACATCGGAGAGCATATCAGACAACTAAACTTTCTTCCTTATTTTCATGCCAAGTGCGAACTCTTATTTTTCTGCACGGACCACACAGAGAGCAATTGTTCTCGAAAATGCCCCAAACAATCGACGAATTTACGATTATTCGCTAAACCTTTCGTCCCCTATCTTCATTCATTCCTACTCAAGTGGCTCATTCGATACGTATTCCTCTTTCCCATTGTCCGTGTTGCATAGGCTGCCCGTCAGTTGCGCCCTGATATTTATGACGCTAACAGAGCTATGTGTCTGAGACCACCCAGCCAGAGAGAGAATTCTTCGCCTCTTTTCTTTCCAAACCCCCAGATAGTAAACTTTATCTGCTGTTTACACTTTTAAACTCCAATCAAGCCTCGAACAATTAATACTTAATTAATTTCACACATCAACCACGCCCATTAATTACTAAATTAATGGCGGGGGTGCTTCGTAACATCGGCCCCTAATCAAGAAATCTAGAAGTCCTCTTCTGGGCCTATCGCTTTGCTCTTATCAATTTCCAGAGCAACCATTGAGTGCTACCTTTTCCCACAGGTCTAGAAATAATTCAAAAATGGCAAAAATATTGCGTTTCTTGCCTTCAAGAGCATTGGAGCGACTTCCCAATTATCCCGCAATTTTGTTAATTAATTTAGAGAACATCCGAAAGAAAAAACAACGTAAATGAGAAATAAATAAAAAAAAAACTGAACTGTAAAAGAACATGTGAGCCTGCCGAACTGTGATTCCTAGCTGCCTCATACAATACGCGACATGGCGGACAAATTTTAAAGTTTTCTTCAGGTTTTAGGAGGGGGGGGTGTCCACTGTAACATTCCATCCCCCCATGAAAGAAAAAAAAAGGGATGACTGGATGAAGTTTATTCATCCAATCATTCTATTTTTTTAACTGTAAACACTCAACCCTTTCCCACCGTCGCAAGGCACCTAATTCCGGACTTAAGCGCCCTGAGAGCGGAAGGAAAGTTTAAGGATTTCATCACACGTTCATTGCTACCCGTCGAGATAGGCGGAAAGAAAATTTAAATATGAGGCATAGCTTCGAGAATCCACGAGTTCCACAGATCTCTCACGTTCGATGCTCCTACGCCCGCTTTTATCTGCGCTCGATGCCAAATTCTTGCGTTCCACTGTCTTCGAGTTCCTTCTCAACATCGTAGATAATCGTGGTGTCACCGTCTTCCTGGGGATCCACTATAATCTCGACTGCTCCCCGTCTGTCAGTGTGTGGTATGGTGTTACTCGCCCTTAACACCCGCCCGTAATCATCCCTTGGTCTCAGCGACGCCCGCGAAATGATTGGAGGACTTTTGACCTGGCTTCCCTGCACTCGTAAGGGATCCACAATCATGCGGGTTCGCGCTGCAAAGGGTTCGGTTTCTGAGGGAAGCGGAATTGCTGCGGAGGGCGTTGGGTCGCCCGCCTGTAGCATCCACATTGGGCTCTCCCATTCATCATCTTCATACAATTCTGCATCTTCGGACTCCCATGTGGTTCGTGCGAGGTGCTGTGACTCGGGTTCATCTCCCGCATCCCGAACTGTTTCCTGGAAATGCCACGTGTCGAATACCCTTCTCTGTGGGGCTTTAAAGATCCTATCAACATGGGTTAGGCGAGGACGCCTCATATCGTTCACCGGCACAATTTTGAAGTTAACTGGTGAAGTCTTTTCCACCACTCTAAAGGGTCCTATGGACGGTTTCATCAGCTTGCGCGATCTTGCCTTGGACGCCGAAGGGTCGTGTTGATAAACAAGATCACCCACCTTGATTTGCTTATCTACTGCCGTCCGTGCCCGATAGTCCCTTGAGTTCTGAGCTGCCTCTTCAAGGTTATCGCGAACAATTCTGAATGCTTCCTGCATTCGCATAACCAAGCTCTCTGCATCATTCGGGTGCTCTGAGTAGCTCCAAGGGATTTCCTCGCTCAGCAAATGCCCAGGCATATTCAAGTCCCTTCCAAACATGAGGAAATTGGGAGTTTCCCTAGTAGCGCTGTGAGTGGCCGCTCTGTACGCCATAGCTACAAAATCTGTAAACTTATCCCAATCTTTCCCAGTCGGAGAACAGTAAAGCGCTAAGGAGTGCATCACTGTACGGATACTTCGTTCCGCTTGTCCGTCAGTCTCCGGATGCCTCGGGCTCGTATTCAGTTTCTTAATGCCTAATTTTCTGTAGAGTTCGGACATTAATTCTGACAAAAAGTTCGTTCCTCTGTCAGTCAACAAAGTATGAGGTACACCATGTCTAGCTATAACGTGCGTCGAGAATTTTTCAGCTACTTCTTTGGCTGTTTGAGATTTTAAGGGGATTAGCTCAATATACTTGGTAAAAGAGTCGGTGACTACCAATAGGTACTTGTTCCCGTTCTCTGTCGTGGGAAGAGGTCCTGCGATGTCCATGGAAATTTTGGACCACGGAACTGGCACTATTTCCGGGGTAATTAAACCCGCCTTTTGGTTTCTCTTGTAGCCCCGGCGTTTTAAACACTCCTCACAACTAGCAGTGTAATTTTTTACATCAGCAAACATATTGAGCCAAAAATATTTGAGTCTAATTCGCCCCAATGTCTTCTCAAACCCTAAGTGCCCTGCGCTTATACCATCATGCTCAGCTCTCATTACCTCAGACTTTAGAGAGTCAGGCACCACCAACTGTTCAGTAACAAGTCTGCGTGGACTGTTTTTAGCTGGCAAGGAAAAATGATATAGCAGGTCGTCACGCATGAAGTAGGTATCTGTGATTTTATCAACAGCAGAGTAGTCACGCCCCTCGATGCAATCGATTACTTCGACCAAATTCGGGTCTGCCCGTTGTGCAGCCTTTATGGCCTCAGCATCAAATGTAGGGCCTGGAGCCGCATCACTTGCTACCACTGCTGCAATATGCCTCGACAACACATCCGCGTTTGTATTCTTCTTCCCTGGGCGATACATTACTTCAAAATCATATTCGGATAGACTGAGATTCCACCTAACAAGCCTAGAGTTGGGAGTCTTTAGCGTCATCAGCCACTTTAAGGGTCTGTGATCAGTTATAACTGTAAACTGCCTACCCACTAAATATTCCCGCCAATGCGTGATGGATGCAACTATTGCCAAAGCCTCTTGCTCAGTTGCGCTGTAATTTTGTTCTGCGGGATTAAGTTTTCTGCTGAAGAATGCAATAGGATGTCTGACGCCCTCTTCGTCCTCCTGCTCGAGTATACCCGCAATAGCCAATTTGGATGCATCTGTGGTCACGAAGAATCTTTTCGAGAAATCTGGGTAAGCCAACAGCGGCTCACTTATGAGCGCCCTCCTCAATTGCTGGAAGGACTCCTCACACTGCTCCTCCCAGATAAATTTTACATTTCTCCTGGTGAGATTTGTCAAAGGTTGGGCAATGGATGCAAAATTTTTGATATGGCGCCTGTAGTAGCCCGCCATTCCCAAAAAGGCTCGGACGTGCTTAACAGTGCGTGGGGCTGGAAAATCCCGTACGGCCTCCACGTTTTCAGGGTTTGGCCTTACTCCTTGACCATCCAGAAGGTGCCCAAGATATGTAACCTCCTTGGTCGCAAACTCACATTTACTTGGCTTAATTTTAAGCTTGTGCCTTCTTAAACGTTGGAAAATTAACTCCAATTTCTCCAAGTGTTCATTTAAGGTCTTAGATGCACACAAAATATCGTCCACGTACACTAGAATGCCATCATCACGCTTGTCCAAAAACAATGAGTCTAGAGCTCTTTCAAAGGTTGCAGGACTGTTGCACAATCCAAACGGGAGACGGTTCCACTCGAAATGGCCAAATTCGCAGGAAAAAGCAGTTTTGTGCTTGTCTTGTTCCCTGATTTTGATTTGATGATACCCTGCCAAAAGGTCTATTTTCGAAAAAATTCGGCATCCATGCAAAAGAGATAGGGTCTGTTGTATTCTGGGGACTGGGTAACTGTCTTTTCTGGTTATCTGATTCAATTTTCTAAAGTCACAACAGAAACGATATGAATTGTCCCGTTTTCGAATGAGGACAATTGGGGAGCTATATGGACTATCCGACTTAGAAATAATTCCAGCATCCAGTAATTCATTCACTTGATCTTTTAATTCAGGTCTAAGAGCATGCGGAACATTGTATGGGCGAAGCTTAAAGGGTTTGTCATCTGTTAGATGAATTTCATGTTCAGCGAGGTCAGTGCCCTGCAAATCTATGGGATCCCGTGCAAAAACATCGGAATATGTCATCAGTAATTCCAAAACCTTCTCACGTTCAAAATAATTCAAATGCTCCAATTTAAAATCACCGGCAGACACAGGCAAAGTACCGCGCTGCGTTACACCTATTTCCCGTGAATTCTGAGTGATTTCCACAGGTTCTACTTGAAATAGCTTAGTATGTTTGTTTAACCAAATAGGGGAACTACTAGTGTTTGCTACTTTTACATCATATAAACCACTTGATGCGACATTATTAACAGACCGTGCCAAAAGTAATCCATCTTTGCGTGCACGTGGATGCGGTTCAAACAAGACAGTCTGTACTCTCATACGAGGCGGTGTTCCCAACTTCACTTGAAGGAACATTTCTGCGTTGGGAGGGACACAAGTTTTCTGCGCCAGGGAGGCAACAGTCACCCCCTCCTCAAGCATATCGTCCGCGTCCCTCTCTTTCTGCGGAGAGCACTGCGTGGGTGGGGGTCGGGAAACAACAGCTGATTCGAATGGGCAGAGAAGGTTAGGTGATGTGTTCGCATCGCATCAATTCCTAACAATGCTGAGTAATTTTCACTCAGCGGGTATTTTGACACATGGGCTTTGACCAAGATATTTCTTCCTTTGATTCGCAGGTTAACGTTGTAACATCCTAAGGTTGGAATGATTTCCCCTGTGATGCTTTTTATCCTTAAATCTGAATTGATGGGAGTCAATTTCCTGCGACCTTTCAATCTTAAATAAGCATCTTTCGCCAAAAGAGTTACCGAGGATCCCGTGTCGACTAATAACTTAATTTTGTCACCTTCGAGATCTGCGTTAATAATCGGCAAATTGTCCCCACTTTGAATAGAAACATAACGCACCTGAGAGGATTTAAACTCTGACTGGGCCGAGATACCTCTTACAAATCGACCCTTATTTAGTTTAAAGACTTATTCTTGGAATCTGGTTTCTGTGTACCAAATTTTCCTGATACCTCGTAATGAGAATCTCTTCCACTTCCTCTGCTATATACCTGTTTGGGCATTGTCTCCGTCCTATTTGACCCATCCAAATTAGGGCACAACCGGATCACGTGGCCTTCTAATCCACACCCAAAGCACAAAATTCTACTTTTGCTGCGCCGTGTTTGTTGCGATCCACAATTCTCCTCGAGTGAATCATTTCGATTACCGAAACCCCGGCGATCATCTGGCCTTGTTTCCTTCCATCTAGCTCGTTCCGCCCCGAAGAGCTGGGGGTTAGATCGCTGAAATGTCTCTCTATTTCTCTCATTCCCTTCCGATTTCCTGTCTTCTCTTCCCTGAGAATTCCCGACTAACTGCCCTACCGTATTCTCCATGGCTTCCAAACGCGACAACATCTGTTGCAAAGTGCGGGCCAGCATTACCGACTCCTCGTCCCCTCTGCCTCCTTCCACCGTATTCACCAAAGTTTTTCTACCCATGAGTGCTAAATTCTCCTCCTCTTGAATTGCGATGAGAACTGCAGCATCCAAAGTTTCCGGGCATTTTGTTAGTACCCAACGCCTAATCGATTCAGATAACCCTGAAATAAATTGGCACATCGCTTCTTGATCCCTGTGCTTCCTTGTCTCTTCGGACATATCCGACTTATGACCATGATATTTCGTAGCTGCGCTCTTAAGACGTGTTGCGTACTGCCGAACATCTTGTCCTGGCAATTGCACACAATTCATAAACTGCTTCATTCGCGTTACCAATGGCTCTTCGGCTTGGAAGCGATCAATGACAAGCCGTTTAAAATTTACATATTCGGTTTCAGCCCTCAGCTCATCGCTATCAGATAGAAATTCGGCTGCTCTCTCCCGAAATTTAGATTTTGCAATCGCGAGTTTAGTTTGCTCACACCATCTACCCACCATCGCTACACTTTCGACATCCTGAAAAAAGTGTTTAGCACGATACAGCGGATCAGTGCCTGTAAATAGCCTCAACATGTTTATGCATCCCGCTATTTGCTCACCGTAAACCATAGGTGCGGCTAAAGCTGTTTGTCTCAGCTGTGATGTACCCGCTGTACTTGTAACAGGTGTACTCTCTTCCGGAACAATTGCAGCCCCAGTGCTCACATGTTCTCCGTCAGAGTGACCACCAGAATCATCTGAATCCATGTGACTCGCAGATGACGATTTTTTCGTGTTAGCCATTTTGTTTTTCTTACCCACTAAAATTATGGCAGTTCTTAGAAAACAGCTTAAGGCTTACTTAATGCTAAATTATACAAAATTCGCACCGAACAAAACTAAATAAAAATAGTAATGGCAGTCAATTCGCACTTATTTTACGAACATGAGTGTTGTTCCGCTAGCTGTAAAATATAGGTATCGATCCTGGGACAACGGCACCATTAATGTTACACGGCACTAGCAGTGTTCCTGCCGAGTCTGCCGGTAACGGTGCTTGAGACCTGAAGTACAATTTAGTTGGCCGCGGCACCAGGTGAGAATCTCAGGTGCACTGCTGCACTCAAAGATTCACACCAGAACATAAAAAATGAAAAGTTGAAGAATGACCCGAAGCATAAAAGGCTTGGGTGAATCCACCTTGTGAACAAAATAACAACAACAAATAAAAAATAAAATAATCTAAAAAAAATGATACTTTGGGATCAGAGTTGTGATGAGGTTCACCCGCAATCACCAATTCGTGACTGAGTGTAGTGGTCCGGATCTTACTCCGGTACATTCAATCCCCAACCAGCCAGTACAACACTCACTTTCGCAAATAACACATGATTCTCAAATACACAACACAACATTTAATAACGTTCTGCAAGATTTAAACAGATCCGGCGCTCTCTAGGCGCATAGACAATTGCCCCTCATATGTGGGCAGCATACGGTGTCACACTTTACTGTCGGATAACGCAGCCGACTGAGTCTCCACCGGACTATCTGAACAAGAGATACTACTCGTTTACACACTAAATAGAGCTGCAGGTGATATTCATATACAATTGCTTAGAGAATGAAAAAAAAATTATATGCAAACGATCACATTAAAAATACTCGCGACACAAAATACACAAGCTCGTTAATTTGCGGTATAAGATTATAGGTGCGAAATACTGCCAAAGTTAATTAACTAAATCTAATAAGCATGCACATGCAGAACCCTGCCCCGCTGACGTTGGTCCTGAACCAAAGTTAAAAGAAACTGTCCCGCCCAGCGGAATTTGTGGCCACACCCTCTCCCTTATTCATGTAAAAAAAAGTAATCAGGAAATGGGCCCTGTAAGAAATTGAAATCTGTATGTGCAGGTATTTCCTCTGAGGTTCAGTCACTCAGCATTACTGCATCTATGTCCATGCAGCTTTGGGTGTCGGGATGGCACAAGTTCGCAGATGTGCGAAGAAAGAAAAAGGAAATATTCATCTACTTACAGTTACGTGACTTTGCTGTGCAAATCCGTTGTGCATCACATAATATCACACGACAAAAAAACACACACACACAGACACTTGCACCATGTGGCAGCACCGATGATTCAACACTTCACTTTGACGCTTGATGTAAATGAAGCACACAATTAAAAATGGTAATATCACGCCGCACTTTGTTGCAATGATTAGAGTGCACACTGATCTATTCTCGTGACGATTTGAAGGTGGCCGTTAAGCAAAATAGGCCCTCTCACATCTGATGTTGCGGTTTCCAAGATTAATTTTCTCGGTTCCGAGCGAAATCAGACGTGCTTTTACCTTAAGCGTATATCGGCAACTCAACATTTCACCTGTATATTTGTTAGGTATCGAAGCCACCGCTCTTACGCTCATATTTTTCTTTCGACATGTTTTTATCCCGTCGCACTTACACGTAGTGGCTTCGCTGCTTACGCGACCACACACACGCACACATGGGGCCTCGCTTCACCCCGTAAGACAAGCGCATCTCTTCACTTCCTCCACAGTAGGGGATGAATGGGGGTGACGATTCCACACTGCAGTGGTTGGCATCCGAACCCGACTTTTGCTTGGCTTCGCTTCTCATTGGAATGACCACTGTTCACTCGCAGACTTCTTAATTTGCCTGTAACTCGGCTTTCATTATAGGCCAAACAGTCGCTGAGTTCCATTACGCTCCAGCCTAGAAATTTCTGCTTTATCCCGCGGATTCAGGCATTCTGCTGTCTTTATGGCAAACTGGCATCTCCATCAGCCGCCTCGAGTTGTCTCCATTTCTTACCAAATGCGGGGAGGTTTGCTGCTTCATTTTCCCCAATTCATTTTGCTGCAGATCCAAGGCATCCAGCCTTTCACATCGGAGAGCATACAGACAACTAAACTTTCTTCCTTATTTTCATGCCAAGTGCGAACTCTTATTTTTCTGCACGGACCACACAGAGAGCAATTGTTCTCGAAAATGCCCCAAACAATCGACGAATTTACGATTATTCGCTAAACCTTTCGTCCCCTATCTTCATTCATTCCTACTCAAGTGGCTCATTCGATACGTATTCCTCTTTCCCTTTCCGTGTTGCATAGGCTGCCCGTCAGCTGCGCCCTGATATTTCTCGCTGACAGAGTTATGTGTCTGAGACCACCCAGCCAGAGAGAGAATTCTTCGCCTCTTTTCTTTCCAAACCCCCAGATAAAACTTTATCTGCTGTTTACACTTTTAAACTCCAATCAAGCCTCGAACAATTAATACTTAATTAATTTCACACATCAACCACGCCCATTAATTACTAAATTAATGGCGGGGTGGAGTCGTAACATCGGCCCCTAATCAAGAAATCTAGAAGTCCTCTTCTGGGCCTATCGCTTTGCTCTTATCAATTTCCAGAGCAACCATTGAGTGCTACCTTTTCCCACAGGTAGAAATAATTCAAAATGGCAAAAATATTGCGTTTCTTGCCTTCAAGAGCATTGGAGCGACTTCCCAATTATCCCGCAATTTTGTTAATTAATTTAGAGAACATCCGAAAGAAAAAACAACGTAAATGAGAAATAAATAAAAAAAACTGAACTGTAAAAGAACATGTGAGCCTGCCGAACTGTGATTCCTAGCTGCCTCATACAATACGCGACATGGCGGACAAATTTTAAAGTTTTCTTCAGGTTTTAGGAGGGGGGGGGGTCCACTGTAACATTCCATCCCCCCATGAAAGAAAAAAAAGGGATGACTGGATGAAGTTTATTCATCCAATCATTCTATTTTTTTTAACTGTAAACACTCAACCCTTTCCCACCGTCGCAAGGCACCTAATTCCGGACTTAAGCGCCCTGAGAGCGGAAGGAAAGTTTAAGGATTTCATCACACGTTCATTGCTACCCGTCGAGATAGGCGGAAAGAAAATTTAAATATGAGGCATAGCTTCGAGAATCCACGAGTTCCACAGATCTCTCACGTTCGATGCTCCTACGCCCGCTTTTATCTGCGCTCGATGCCAAATTCTTGCGTTCCACTGTCTTCGAGTTCCTTCTCAACATCGTAGATAATCGTGGTGTCACCGTCTTCCTGGGGATCCACTATAATCTCGACTGCTCCCCGTCTGTCAGTGTGTGGTATGGTGTTACTCGCCCTTAACACCCGCCCGTAATCATCCCTTGGTCTCAGCGACGCCCGCGAAATGATTGGAGGACTTTTGACCTGGCTTCCCTGCACTCGTAAGGGATCCACAATCATGCGGGTTCGCGCTGCAAAGGGTTCGGTTTCTGAGGGAAGCGGAATTGCTGCGGAGGGCGTTGGGTCGCCCGCCTGTAGCATCCACATTGGGCTCTCCCATTCATCATCTTCATACAATTCTGCATCTTCGGACTCCCATGTGGTTCGTGCGAGGTGCTGTGACTCGGGTTCATCTCCCGCATCCCGAACTGTTTCCTGGAAATGCCACGTGTCGAATACCCTTCTCTGTGGGGCTTTAAAGATCCTATCAACATGGGTTAGGCGAGGACGCCTCATATCGTTCACCGGCACAATTTTGAAGTTAACTGGTGAAGTCTTTTCCACCACTCTAAAGGGTCCTATGGACGGTTTCATCAGCTTGCGCGATCTTGCCTTGGACGCCGAAGGGTCGTGTTGATAAACAAGATCACCCACCTTGATTTGCTTATCTACTGCCGTCCGTGCCCGATAGTCCCTTGAGTTCTGAGCTGCCTCTTCAAGGTTATCGCGAACAATTCTGAATGCTTCCTGCATTCGCATAACCAAGCTCTCTGCATCATTCGGGTGCTCTGAGTAGCTCCAAGGGATTTCCTCGCTCAGCAAATGCCCAGGCATATTCAAGTCCCTTCCAAACATGAGGAAATTGGGAGTTTCCCTAGTAGCGCTGTGAGTGGCCGCTCTGTACGCCATAGCTACAAAATCTGTAAACTTATCCCAATCTTTCCCAGTCGGAGAACAGTAAAGCGCTAAGGAGTGCATCACTGTACGGATACTTCGTTCCGCTTGTCCGTCAGTCTCCGGATGCCTCGGGCTCGTATTCAGTTTCTTAATGCCTAATTTTCTGTAGAGTTCGGACATTAATTCTGACAAAAAGTTCGTTCCTCTGTCAGTCAACAAAGTATGAGGTACACCATGTCTAGCTATAACGTGCGTCGAGAATTTTTCAGCTACTTCTTTGGCTGTTTGAGATTTTAAGGGGATTAGCTCAATATACTTGGTAAAAGAGTCGGTGACTACCAATAGGTACTTGTTCCCGTTCTCTGTCGTGGGAAGAGGTCCTGCGATGTCCATGGAAATTTTGGACCACGGAACTGGCACTATTTCCGGGGTAATTAAACCCGCCTTTTGGTTTCTCTTGTAGCCCCGGCGTTTTAAACACTCCTCACAACTAGCAGTGTAATTTTTTACATCAGCAAACATATTGAGCCAAAAATATTTGAGTCTAATTCGCCCCAATGTCTTCTCAAACCCTAAGTGCCCTGCGCTTATACCATCATGCTCAGCTCTCATTACCTCAGACTTTAGAGAGTCAGGCACCACCAACTGTTCAGTAACAAGTCTGCGTGGACTGTTTTTAGCTGGCAAGGAAAAATGATATAGCAGGTCGTCACGCATGAAGTAGGTATCTGTGATTTTATCAACAGCAGAGTAGTCACGCCCCTCGATGCAATCGATTACTTCGACCAAATTCGGGTCTGCCCGTTGTGCAGCCTTTATGGCCTCAGCATCAAATGTAGGGCCTGGAGCCGCATCACTTGCTACCACTGCTGCAATATGCCTCGACAACACATCCGCGTTTGTATTCTTCTTCCCTGGGCGATACATTACTTCAAAATCATATTCGGATAGACTGAGATTCCACCTAACAAGCCTAGAGTTGGGAGTCTTTAGCGTCATCAGCCACTTTAAGGGTCTGTGATCAGTTATAACTGTAAACTGCCTACCCACTAAATATTCCCGCCAATGCGTGATGGATGCAACTATTGCCAAAGCCTCTTGCTCAGTTGCGCTGTAATTTTGTTCTGCGGGATTAAGTTTTCTGCTGAAGAATGCAATAGGATGTCTGACGCCCTCTTCGTCCTCCTGCTCGAGTATACCCGCAATAGCCAATTTGGATGCATCTGTGGTCACGAAGAATCTTTTCGAGAAATCTGGGTAAGCCAACAGCGGCTCACTTATGAGCGCCCTCCTCAATTGCTGGAAGGACTCCTCACACTGCTCCTCCCAGATAAATTTTACATTTCTCCTGGTGAGATTTGTCAAAGGTTGGGCAATGGATGCAAAATTTTTGATATGGCGCCTGTAGTAGCCCGCCATTCCCAAAAAGGCTCGGACGTGCTTAACAGTGCGTGGGGCTGGAAAATCCCGTACGGCCTCCACGTTTTCAGGGTTTGGCCTTACTCCTTGACCATCCAGAAGGTGCCCAAGATATGTAACCTCCTTGGTCGCAAACTCACATTTACTTGGCTTAATTTTAAGCTTGTGCCTTCTTAAACGTTGGAAAATTAACTCCAATTTCTCCAAGTGTTCATTTAAGGTCTTAGATGCACACAAAATATCGTCCACGTACACTAGAATGCCATCATCACGCTTGTCCAAAAACAATGAGTCTAGAGCTCTTTCAAAGGTTGCAGGACTGTTGCACAATCCAAACGGGAGACGGTTCCACTCGAAATGGCCAAATTCGCAGGAAAAAGCAGTTTTGTGCTTGTCTTGTTCCCTGATTTTGATTTGATGATACCCTGCCAAAAGGTCTATTTTCGAAAAAATTCGGCATCCATGCAAAAGAGATAGGGTCTGTTGTATTCTGGGGACTGGGTAACTGTCTTTTCTGGTTATCTGATTCAATTTTCTAAAGTCACAACAGAAACGATATGAATTGTCCCGTTTTCGAATGAGGACAATTGGGGAGCTATATGGACTATCCGACTTAGAAATAATTCCAGCATCCAGTAATTCATTCACTTGATCTTTTAATTCAGGTCTAAGAGCATGCGGAACATTGTATGGGCGAAGCTTAAAGGGTTTGTCATCTGTTAGATGAATTTCATGTTCAGCGAGGTCAGTGCCCTGCAAATCTATGGGATCCCGTGCAAAAACATCGGAATATGTCATCAGTAATTCCAAAACCTTCTCACGTTCAAAATAATTCAAATGCTCCAATTTAAAATCACCGGCAGACACAGGCAAAGTACCGCGCTGCGTTACACCTATTTCCCGTGAATTCTGAGTGATTTCCACAGGTTCTACTTGAAATAGCTTAGTATGTTTGTTTAACCAAATAGGGGAACTACTAGTGTTTGCTACTTTTACATCATATAAACCACTTGATGCGACATTATTAACAGACCGTGCCAAAAGTAATCCATCTTTGCGTGCACGTGGATGCGGTTCAAACAAGACAGTCTGTACTCTCATACGAGGCGGTGTTCCCAACTTCACTTGAAGGAACATTTCTGCGTTGGGAGGGACACAAGTTTTCTGCGCCAGGGAGGCAACAGTCACCCCCTCCTCAAGCATATCGTCCGCGTCCCTCTCTTTCTGCGGAGAGCACTGCGTGGGTGGGGGGTCGGGAAACAACAGCTGATTCGAATGGGCAGAGAAGGTTAGGTGATGTGTTCGCATCGCATCAATTCCTAACAATGCTGAGTAATTTTCACTCAGCGGGTATTTTGACACATGGGCTTTGACCAAGATATTTCTTCCTTTGATTCGCAGGTTAACTTTGTAACATCCTAAGGTTGGAATGATTTCCCCTGTGATGCTTTTTATCCTTAAATCTGAATTGATGGGAGTCAATTTCCTGCGACCTTTCAATCTTAAATAAGCATCTTTCGCCAAAAGAGTTACCGAGGATCCCGTGTCGACTAATAACTTAATTTTGTCACCTTCGAGATCTGCGTTAATAATCGGCAAATTGTCCCCACTTTGAATAGAAACATAACGCACCTGAGAGGATTTAAACTCTGACTGGGCCGAGATACCTCTTACAAATCGACCCTTATTTAGTTTAAAGACTTATTCTTGGAATCTGGTTTCTGTGTACCAAATTTTCCTGATACCTCGTAATGAGAATCTCTTCCACTTCCTCTGCTATATACCTGTTTGGGCATTGTCTCCGTCCTATTTGACCCATCCAAATTAGGGCACAACCGGATCACGTGGCCTTCTAATCCACACCCAAAGCACAAAATTCTACTTTTGCTGCGCCGTGTTTGTTGCGATCCACAATTCTCCTCGAGTGAATCATTTCGATTACCGAAACCCCGGCGATCATCTGGCCTTGTTTCCTTCCATCTAGCTCGTTCCGCCCCGAAGAGCTGGGGGTTAGATCGCTGAAATGTCTCTCTATTTCTCTCATTCCCTTCCGATTTCCTGTCTTCTCTTCCCTGAGAATTCCCGACTAACTGCCCTACCGTATTCTCCATGGCTTCCAAACGCGACAACATCTGTTGCAAAGTGCGGGCCAGCATTACCGACTCCTCGTCCCCTCTGCCTCCTTCCACCGTATTCACCAAAGTTTTTCTACCCATGAGTGCTAAATTCTCCTCCTCTTGAATTGCGATGAGAACTGCAGCATCCAAAGTTTCCGGGCATTTTGTTAGTACCCAACGCCTAATCGATTCAGATAACCCTGAAATAAATTGGCACATCGCTTCTTGATCCCTGTGCTTCCTTGTCTCTTCGGACATATCCGACTTATGACCATGATATTTCGTAGCTGCGCTCTTAAGACGTGTTGCGTACTGCCGAACATCTTGTCCTGGCAATTGCACACAATTCATAAACTGCTTCATTCGCGTTACCAATGGCTCTTCGGCTTGGAAGCGATCAATGACAAGCCGTTTAAAATTTACATATTCGGTTTCAGCCCTCAGCTCATCGCTATCAGATAGAAATTCGGCTGCTCTCTCCCGAAATTTAGATTTTGCAATCGCGAGTTTAGTTTGCTCACACCATCTACCCACCATCGCTACACTTTCGACATCCTGAAAAAAGTGTTTAGCACGATACAGCGGATCAGTGCCTGTAAATAGCCTCAACATGTTTATGCATCCCGCTATTTGCTCACCGTAAACCATAGGTGCGGCTAAAGCTGTTTGTCTCAGCTGTGATGTACCCGCTGTACTTGTAACAGGCGTACTCTCTTCCGGAACAATTGCAGCCCCAGTGCTCACATGTTCTCCGTCAGAGTGACCACCAGAATCATCTGAATCCATGTGACTCGCAGATGACGATTTTTTCGTGTTAGCCATTTTGTTTTTCTTACCCACTAAAATTATGGCAGTTCTTAGAAAACAGCTTAAGGCTTACTTAATGCTAAATTATACAAAATTCGCACCGAACAAAACTAAATAAAAATAGTAATGGCAGTCAATTCGCACTTATTTTACGAACATGAGTGTTGTTCCGCTAGCTGTAAAATATAGGTATCGATCCTGGGACAACGGCACCATTAATGTTACACGGCACTAGCAGTGTTCCTGCCGAGTCTGCCGGTAACGGTGCTTGAGACCTGAAGTACAATTTAGTTGGCCGCGGCACCAGGTGAGAATCTCAGGTGCACTGCTGCACTCAAAGATTCACACCAGAACATAAAAAATGAAAAGTTGAAGAATGACCCGAAGCATAAGGCTTGGGTGAATCCACCTTGTGAACAAAATAACAACAACAAATAAAAAATAAAATAATCTAAAAAAAATGATACTTTGGGATCAGAGTTGTGATGAGGTTCACCCGCAATCACCAATTCGTGACTGAGTGTAGTGGTCCGGATCTTACTCCGGTACATTCAATCCCCAACCAGCCAGTACAACACTCACTTTCGCAAATAACACATGATTCTCAAATACACAACACAACATTTAATAACGTTCTGCGAGATTTAAACAGATCCGGCGCTCTCTAGGCGCATAGACAATTGCCCCTCATATGTGGGCAGCATACGGTGTCACACTTTACTGTCGGATAACGCAGCCGACTGAGTCTCCACCGGACTATCTGAACAAGAGATACTACTCGTTTACACACTAAATAGAGCTGCAGGTGATATTCATATACAATTGCTTAGAGAATGAAAAAAAATTATATGCAAACGATCACATTAAAAATACTCGCGACACAAAATACACAAGCTCGTTAATTTGCGGTATAAGATTATAGGTGCGAAATACTGCCAAAGTTAATTAACTAAATCTAATAAGCATGCACATGCAGAACCCTGCCCCGCTGACGTTGGTCCTGAACCAAAGTTAAAAGAAACTGTCCCGCCCAGCGGAATTTGTGGCCACACCCTCTCCCTTATTCATGTAAAAAAAGTAATCAGGAAATGGGCCCTGTAAGAAATTGAAATCTGTATGTGCAGGTATTTCCTCTGAGGTTCAGTCACTCAGCATTACTGCATCTATGTCCATGCAGCTTTGGGTGTCGGGATGGCACAAGTTCGCAGATGTGCGAAGAAAGAAAAAGGAAATATTCATCTACTTACAGTTACGTGACTTTGCTGTGCAAATCCGTTGTGCATCACATAATATCACACGACAAAAAAACACACACACACAGACACTTGCACCATGTGGCAGCACCGATGATTCAACACTTCACTTTGACGCTTGATGTAAATGAAGCACACAATTAAAAATGGTAATATCACGCCGCACTTTGTTGCAATGATTAGAGTGCACACTGATCTATTCTCGTGACGATTTGAAGGTGGCCGTTAAGCAAAATAGGCCCTCTCACATCTGATGTTGCGGTTTCCAAGATTAATTTTCTCGGCCGAGCGAAATCAGACGTGCTTTTACCTTAAGCGTATATCGGCAACTCAACATTTCACCTGTATATTTGTTAGGTATCGAAGCCACCGCTCTTACGCTCATATTTTTCTTTCGACATGTTTTTATCCCGTCGCACTTACACGTAGTGGCTTCGCTGCTTACGCGACCACACACACGCACACATGGGGCCTCGCTTCACCCCGTAAGACAAGCGCATCTCTTCACTTCCTCCACAGTAGGGGATGAATGGGGGTGACGATTCCACACTGCAGTGGTTGGCATCCGAACCCGACTTTTGCTTGGCTTCGCTTCTCATTGGAATGACCACTGTTCACTCGCAGACTTCTTAATTTGCCTGTAACTCGGCTTTCATTATAGGCCAAACAGTCGCTGAGTTCCATTACGCTCCAGCCTAGAAATTTCTGCTTTATCCCGCGGATTCAGGCATTCTGCTGTCTTTATGGCAAACTGGCATCTCCATCAGCCGCCTCGAGTTGTCTCCATTTCTTACCAAATGCGGGGAGGTTTGCTGCTTCATTTTCCCCAATTCATTTTGCTGCAGATCCAAGGCATCCAGCCTTTCACATCGGAGAGCATACAGACAACTAAACTTTCTTCCTTATTTTCATGCCAAGTGCGAACTCTTATTTTTCTGCACGGACCACACAGAGAGCAATTGTTCTCGAAAATGCCCCAAACAATCGACGAATTTACGATTATTCGCTAAACCTTTCGTCCCCTATCTTCATTCATTCCTACTCAAGTGGCTCATTCGATACGTATTCCTCTTTCCCTTTCCGTGTTGCATAGGCTGCCCGTCAGCTGCGCCCTGATATTTATGACGCTAACAGAGTTATGTGTCTGAGACCACCCAGCCAGAGAGAGAATTCTTCGCCTCTTTTCTTTCCAAACCCCCAGATAAAACTTTATCTGCTGTTTACACTTTTAAACTCCAATCAAGCCTCGAACAATTAATACTTAATTAATTTCACACATCAACCACGCCCATTAATTACTAAATTAATGGCGGGGGTGGGTCGTAACATCGGCCCCTAATCAAGAAATCTAGAAGTCCTCTTCTGGGCCTATCGCTTTGCTCTTATCAATTTCCAGAGCAACCATTGAGTGCTACCTTTTCCCACAGGTCTAGAAATAATTCAAAAATGGCAAAAATATTGCGTTTCTTGCCTTCAAGAGCATTGGAGCGACTTCCCAATTATCCCGCAATTTTGTTAATTAATTTAGAGAACATCCGAAAGAAAAAACAACGTAAATGAGAAATAAATAAAAAAAACTGAACTGTAAAAGAACATGTGAGCCTGCCGAACTGTGATTCCTAGCTGCCTCATACAATACGCGACATGGCGGACAAATTTTAAAGTTTTCTTCAGGTTTTAGGAGGGGGGTCCACTGTAACATTCCATCCCCCCATGAAAGAAAAAAAGGGATGACTGGATGAAGTTTATTCATCCAATCATTCTATTTTTTTTAACTGTAAACACTCAACCCTTTCCCACCGTCGCAAGGCACCTAATTCCGGACTTAAGCGCCCTGAGAGCGGAAGGAAAGTTTAAGGATTTCATCACACGTTCATTGCTACCCGTCGAGATAGGCGGAAAGAAAATTTAAATATGAGGCATAGCTTCGAGAATCCACGAGTTCCACAGATCTCTCACGTTCGATGCTCCTACGCCCGCTTTTATCTGCGCTCGATGCCAAATTCTTGCGTTCCACTGTCTTCGAGTTCCTTCTCAACATCGTAGATAATCGTGGTGTCACCGTCTTCCTGGGGATCCACTATAATCTCGACTGCTCCCCGTCTGTCAGTGTGTGGTATGGTGTTACTCGCCCTTAACACCCGCCCGTAATCATCCCTTGGTCTCAGCGACGCCCGCGAAATGATTGGAGGACTTTTGACCTGGCTTCCCTGCACTCGTAAGGGATCCACAATCATGCGGGTTCGCGCTGCAAAGGGTTCGGTTTCTGAGGAAGCGGAATTGCTGCGGAGGGCGTTGGGTCGCCCGCCTGTAGCATCCACATTGGGCTCTCCCATTCATCATCTTCATACAATTCTGCATCTTCGGACTCCCATGTGGTTCGTGCGAGGTGCTGTGACTCGGGTTCATCTCCCGCATCCCGAACTGTTTCCTGGAAATGCCACGTGTCGAATACCCTTCTCTGTGGGGCTTTAAAGATCCTATCAACATGGGTTAGGCGAGGACGCCTCATATCGTTCACCGGCACAATTTTGAAGTTAACTGGTGAAGTCTTTTCCACCACTCTAAAGGGTCCTATGGACGGTTTCATCAGCTTGCGCGATCTTGCCTTGGACGCCGAAGGGTCGTGTTGATAAACAAGATCACCCACCTTGATTTGCTTATCTACTGCCGTCCGTGCCCGATAGTCCCTTGAGTTCTGAGCTGCCTCTTCAAGGTTATCGCGAACAATTCTGAATGCTTCCTGCATTCGCATAACCAAGCTCTCTGCATCATTCGGGTGCTCTGAGTAGCTCCAAGGGATTTCCTCGCTCAGCAAATGCCCAGGCATATTCAAGTCCCTTCCAAACATGAGGAAATTGGGAGTTTCCCTAGTAGCGCTGTGAGTGGCCGCTCTGTACGCCATAGCTACAAAATCTGTAAACTTATCCCAATCTTTCCCAGTCGGAGAACAGTAAAGCGCTAAGGAGTGCATCACTGTACGGATACTTCGTTCCGCTTGTCCGTCAGTCTCCGGATGCCTCGGGCTCGTATTCAGTTTCTTAATGCCTAATTTTCTGTAGAGTTCGGACATTAATTCTGACAAAAAGTTCGTTCCTCTGTCAGTCAACAAAGTATGAGGTACACCATGTCTAGCTATAACGTGCGTCGAGAATTTTTCAGCTACTTCTTTGGCTGTTTGAGATTTTAAGGGGATTAGCTCAATATACTTGGTAAAAGAGTCGGTGACTACCAATAGGTACTTGTTCCCGTTCTCTGTCGTGGGAAGAGGTCCTGCGATGTCCATGGAAATTTTGGACCACGGAACTGGCACTATTTCCGGGGTAATTAAACCCGCCTTTTGGTTTCTCTTGTAGCCCCGGCGTTTTAAACACTCCTCACAACTAGCAGTGTAATTTTTTACATCAGCAAACATATTGAGCCAAAAATATTTGAGTCTAATTCGCCCCAATGTCTTCTCAAACCCTAAGTGCCCTGCGCTTATACCATCATGCTCAGCTCTCATTACCTCAGACTTTAGAGAGTCAGGCACCACCAACTGTTCAGTAACAAGTCTGCGTGGACTGTTTTTAGCTGGCAAGGAAAAATGATATAGCAGGTCGTCACGCATGAAGTAGGTATCTGTGATTTTATCAACAGCAGAGTAGTCACGCCCCTCGATGCAATCGATTACTTCGACCAAATTCGGGTCTGCCCGTTGTGCAGCCTTTATGGCCTCAGCATCAAATGTAGGGCCTGGAGCCGCATCACTTGCTACCACTGCTGCAATATGCCTCGACAACACATCCGCGTTTGTATTCTTCTTCCCTGGGCGATACATTACTTCAAAATCATATTCGGATAGACTGAGATTCCACCTAACAAGCCTAGAGTTGGGAGTCTTTAGCGTCATCAGCCACTTTAAGGGTCTGTGATCAGTTATAACTGTAAACTGCCTACCCACTAAATATTCCCGCCAATGCGTGATGGATGCAACTATTGCCAAAGCCTCTTGCTCAGTTGCGCTGTAATTTTGTTCTGCGGGATTAAGTTTTCTGCTGAAGAATGCAATAGGATGTCTGACGCCCTCTTCGTCCTCCTGCTCGAGTATACCCGCAATAGCCAATTTGGATGCATCTGTGGTCACGAAGAATCTTTTCGAGAAATCTGGGTAAGCCAACAGCGGCTCACTTATGAGCGCCCTCCTCAATTGCTGGAAGGACTCCTCACACTGCTCCTCCCAGATAAATTTTACATTTCTCCTGGTGAGATTTGTCAAAGGTTGGGCAATGGATGCAAAATTTTTGATATGGCGCCTGTAGTAGCCCGCCATTCCCAAAAAGGCTCGGACGTGCTTAACAGTGCGTGGGGCTGGAAAATCCCGTACGGCCTCCACGTTTTCAGGGTTTGGCCTTACTCCTTGACCATCCAGAAGGTGCCCAAGATATGTAACCTCCTTGGTCGCAAACTCACATTTACTTGGCTTAATTTTAAGCTTGTGCCTTCTTAAACGTTGGAAAATTAACTCCAATTTCTCCAAGTGTTCATTTAAGGTCTTAGATGCACACAAAATATCGTCCACGTACACTAGAATGCCATCATCACGCTTGTCCAAAAACAATGAGTCTAGAGCTCTTTCAAAGGTTGCAGGACTGTTGCACAATCCAAACGGGAGACGGTTCCACTCGAAATGGCCAAATTCGCAGGAAAAAGCAGTTTTGTGCTTGTCTTGTTCCCTGATTTTGATTTGATGATACCCTGCCAAAAGGTCTATTTTCGAAAAAATTCGGCATCCATGCAAAAGAGATAGGGTCTGTTGTATTCTGGGGACTGGGTAACTGTCTTTTCTGGTTATCTGATTCAATTTTCTAAAGTCACAACAGAAACGATATGAATTGTCCCGTTTTCGAATGAGGACAATTGGGGAGCTATATGGACTATCCGACTTAGAAATAATTCCAGCATCCAGTAATTCATTCACTTGATCTTTTAATTCAGGTCTAAGAGCATGCGGAACATTGTATGGGCGAAGCTTAAAGGGTTTGTCATCTGTTAGATGAATTTCATGTTCAGCGAGGTCAGTGCCCTGCAAATCTATGGGATCCCGTGCAAAACATCGGAATATGTCATCAGTAATTCCAAAACCTTCTCACGTTCAAAATAATTCAAATGCTCCAATTTAAAATCACCGGCAGACACAGGCAAAGTACCGCGCTGCGTTACACCTATTTCCCGTGAATTCTGAGTGATTTCCACAGGTTCTACTTGAAATAGCTTAGTATGTTTGTTTAACCAAATAGGGGAACTACTAGTGTTTGCTACTTTTACATCATATAAACCACTTGATGCGACATTATTAACAGACCGTGCCAAAAGTAATCCATCTTTGCGTGCACGTGGATGCGGTTCAAACAAGACAGTCTGTACTCTCATACGAGGCGGTGTTCCCAACTTCACTTGAAGGAACATTTCTGCGTTGGGAGGGACACAAGTTTTCTGCGCCAGGGAGGCAACAGTCACCCTCCTCAAGCATATCGTCCGCGTCCCTCTCTTTCTGCGGAGAGCACTGCGTGGGTGGGGGTCGGGAAACAACAGCTGATTCGAATGGGCAGAGAAGGTTAGGTGATGTGTTCGCATCGCATCAATTCCTAACAATGCTGAGTAATTTTCACTCAGCGGGTATTTTGACACATGGGCTTTGACCAAGATATTTCTTCCTTTGATTCGCAGGTTAACGTTGTAACATCCTAAGGTTGGAATGATTTCCCCTGTGATGCTTTTTATCCTTAAATCTGAATTGATGGGAGTCAATTTCCTGCGACCTTTCAATCTTAAATAAGCATCTTTCGCCAAAAGAGTTACCGAGGATCCCGTGTCGACTAATAACTTAATTTTGTCACCTTCGAGATCTGCGTTAATAATCGGCAAATTGTCCCCACTTTGAATAGAAACATAACGCACCTGAGAGGATTTAAACTCTGACTGGGCCGAGATACCTCTTACAAATCGACCCTTATTTAGTTTAAAGACTTATTCTTGGAATCTGGTTTCTGTGTACCAAATTTTCCTGATACCTCGTAATGAGAATCTCTTCCACTTCCTCTGCTATATACCTGTTTGGGCATTGTCTCCGTCCTATTTGACCCATCCAAATTAGGGCACAACCGGATCACGTGGCCTTCTAATCCACACCCAAAGCACAAAATTCTACTTTTGCTGCGCCGTGTTTGTTGCGATCCACAATTCTCCTCGAGTGAATCATTTCGATTACCGAAACCCCGGCGATCATCTGGCCTTGTTTCCTTCCATCTAGCTCGTTCCGCCCCGAAGAGCTGGGGGTTAGATCGCTGAAATGTCTCTCTATTTCTCTCATTCCCTTCCGATTTCCTGTCTTCTCTTCCCTGAGAATTCCCGACTAACTGCCCTACCGTATTCTCCATGGCTTCCAAACGCGACAACATCTGTTGCAAAGTGCGGGCCAGCATTACCGACTCCTCGTCCCCTCTGCCTCCTTCCACCGTATTCACCAAAGTTTTTCTACCCATGAGTGCTAAATTCTCCTCCTCTTGAATTGCGATGAGAACTGCAGCATCCAAAGTTTCCGGGCATTTTGTTAGTACCCAACGCCTAATCGATTCAGATAACCCTGAAATAAATTGGCACATCGCTTCTTGATCCCTGTGCTTCCTTGTCTCTTCGGACATATCCGACTTATGACCATGATATTTCGTAGCTGCGCTCTTAAGACGTGTTGCGTACTGCCGAACATCTTGTCCTGGCAATTGCACACAATTCATAAACTGCTTCATTCGCGTTACCAATGGCTCTTCGGCTTGGAAGCGATCAATGACAAGCCGTTTAAAATTTACATATTCGGTTTCAGCCCTCAGCTCATCGCTATCAGATAGAAATTCGGCTGCTCTCTCCCGAAATTTAGATTTTGCAATCGCGAGTTTAGTTTGCTCACACCATCTACCCACCATCGCTACACTTTCGACATCCTGAAAAAAGTGTTTAGCACGATACAGCGGATCAGTGCCTGTAAATAGCCTCAACATGTTTATGCATCCCGCTATTTGCTCACCGTAAACCATAGGTGCGGCTAAAGCTGTTTGTCTCAGCTGTGATGTACCCGCTGTACTTGTAACAGGTGTACTCTCTTCCGGAACAATTGCAGCCCCAGTGCTCACATGTTCTCCGTCAGAGTGACCACCAGAATCATCTGAATCCATGTGACTCGCAGATGACGATTTTTTCGTGTTAGCCATTTTGTTTTTCTTACCCACTAAAATTATGGCAGTTCTTAGAAAACAGCTTAAGGCTTACTTAATGCTAAATTATACAAAATTCGCACCGAACAAAACTAAATAAAAATAGTAATGGCAGTCAATTCGCACTTATTTTACGAACATGAGTGTTGTTCCGCTAGCTGTAAAATATAGGTATCGATCCTGGGACAACGGCACCATTAATGTTACACGGCACTAGCAGTGTTCCTGCCGAGTCTGCCGGTAACGGTGCTTGAGACCTGAAGTACAATTTAGTTGGCCGCGGCACCAGGTGAGAATCTCAGGTGCACTGCTGCACTCAAAGATTCACACCAGAACATAAAAAATGAAAAGTTGAAGAATGACCCGAAGCATAAAAGGCTTGGGTGAATCCACCTTGTGAACAAAATAACAACAACAAATAAAAAATAAAATAATCTAAAAAAAATGATACTTTGGGATCAGAGTTGTGATGAGGTTCACCCGCAATCACCAATTCGTGACTGAGTGTAGTGGTCCGGATCTTACTCCGGTACATTCAATCCCCAACCAGCCAGTACAACACTCACTTTCGCAAATAACACATGATTCTCAAATACACAACACAACATTTAATAACGTTCTGCGAGATTTAAACAGATCCGGCGCTCTCTAGGCGCATAGACAATTGCCCCTCATATGTGGGCAGCATACGGTGTCACACTTTACTGTCGGATAACGCAGCCGACTGAGTCTCCACCGGACTATCTGAACAAGAGATACTACTCGTTTACACACTAAATAGAGCTGCAGGTGATATTCATATACAATTGCTTAGAGAATGAAAAAAAAATTATATGCAAACGATCACATTAAAAATACTCGCGACACAAAATACACAAGCTCGTTAATTTGCGGTATAAGATTATAGGTGCGAAATACTGCCAAAGTTAATTAACTAAATCTAATAAGCATGCACATGCAGAACCCTGCCCCGCTGACGTTGGTCCTGAACCAAAGTTAAAAGAAACTGTCCCGCCCAGCGGAATTTGTGGCCACACCCTCTCCCTTATTCATGTAAAAAAAGTAATCAGGAAATGGGCCCTGTAAGAAATTGAAATCTGTATGTGCAGGTATTTCCTCTGAGGTTCAGTCACTCAGCATTACTGCATCTATGTCCATGCAGCTTTGGGTGTCGGGATGGCACAAGTTCGCAGATGTGCGAAGAAAGAAAAAGGAAATATTCATCTACTTACAGTTACGTGACTTTGCTGTGCAAATCCGTTGTGCATCACATAATATCACACGACAAAAAAACACACACACACAGACACTTGCACCATGTGGCAGCACCGATGATTCAACACTTCACTTTGACGCTTGATGTAAATGAAGCACACAATTAAAAATGGTAATATCACGCCGCACTTTGTTGCAATGATTAGAGTGCACACTGATCTATTCTCGTGACGATTTGAAGGTGGCCGTTAAGCAAAATAGGCCCTCTCACATCTGATGTTGCGGTTTCCAAGATTAATTTTCTCGGCCGAGCGAAATCAGACGTGCTTTTACCTTAAGCGTATATCGGCAACTCAACATTTCACCTGTATATTTGTTAGGTATCGAAGCCACCGCTCTTACGCTCATATTTTTCTTTCGACATGTTTTTATCCCGTCGCACTTACACGTAGTGGCTTCGCTGCTTACGCGACCACACACACGCACACATGGGGCCTCGCTTCACCCCGTAAGACAAGCGCATCTCTTCACTTCCTCCACAGTAGGGGATGAATGGGGGTGACGATTCCACACTGCAGTGGTTGGCATCCGAACCCGACTTTTGCTTGGCTTCGCTTCTCATTGGAATGACCACTGTTCACTCGCAGACTTCTTAATTTGCCTGTAACTCGGCTTTCATTATAGGCCAAACAGTCGCTGAGTTCCATTACGCTCCAGCCTAGAAATTTCTGCTTTATCCCGCGGATTCAGGCATTCTGCTGTCTTTATGGCAAACTGGCATCTCCATCAGCCGCCTCGAGTTGTCTCCATTTCTTACCAAATGCGGGGAGGTTTGCTGCTTCATTTTCCCCAATTCATTTTGCTGCAGATCCAAGGCATCCAGCCTTTCACATCGGAGAGCATACAGACAACTAAACTTTCTTCCTTATTTTCATGCCAAGTGCGAACTCTTATTTTTCTGCACGGACCACACAGAGAGCAATTGTTCTCGAAAATGCCCCAAACAATCGACGAATTTACGATTATTCGCTAAACCTTTCGTCCCCTATCTTCATTCATTCCTACTCAAGTGGCTCATTCGATACGTATTCCTCTTTCCCTTTCCGTGTTGCATAGGCTGCCCGTCAGCTGCGCCCTGATATTTATGACCTAACAGAGCTATTCTGAGACCACCCAGCCAGAGAGAGAATTCTTCGCCTCTTTTCTTTCCAAACCCCCAGATAAAACTTTATCTGCTGTTTACACTTTTAAACTCCAATCAAGCCTCGAACAATTAATACTTAATTAATTTCACACATCAACCACGCCCATTAATTACTAAATTAATGGCGGGGGTGGGTCGTAACATCGGCCCCTAATCAAGAAATCTAGAAGTCCTCTTCTGGGCCTATCGCTTTGCTCTTATCAATTTCCAGAGCAACCATTGAGTGCTACCTTTTCCCACAGGTAGAAATAATTCAAAAATGGCAAAAATATTGCGTTTCTTGCCTTCAAGAGCATTGGAGCGACTTCCCAATTATCCCGCAATTTTGTTAATTAATTTAGAGAACATCCGAAAGAAAAAACAACGTAAATGAGAAATAAATAAAAAAACTGAACTGTAAAAGAACATGTGAGCCTGCCGAACTGTGATTCCTAGCTGCCTCATACAATACGCGACATGGCGGACAAATTTTAAAGTTTTCTTCAGGTTTTAGGAGGGGGGGGGTCCACTGTAACATTCCATCCCCCCATGAAAGAAAAAAAAGGGATGACTGGATGAAGTTTATTCATCCAATCATTCTATTTTTTTTTAACTGTAAACACTCAACCCTTTCCCACCGTCGCAAGGCACCTAATTCCGGACTTAAGCGCCCTGAGAGCGGAAGGAAAGTTTAAGGATTTCATCACACGTTCATTGCTACCCGTCGAGATAGGCGGAAAGAAAATTTAAATATGAGGCATAGCTTCGAGAATCCACGAGTTCCACAGATCTCTCACGTTCGATGCTCCTACGCCCGCTTTTATCTGCGCTCGATGCCAAATTCTTGCGTTCCACTGTCTTCGAGTTCCTTCTCAACATCGTAGATAATCGTGGTGTCACCGTCTTCCTGGGGATCCACTATAATCTCGACTGCTCCCCGTCTGTCAGTGTGTGGTATGGTGTTACTCGCCCTTAACACCCGCCCGTAATCATCCCTTGGTCTCAGCGACGCCCGCGAAATGATTGGAGGACTTTTGACCTGGCTTCCCTGCACTCGTAAGGGATCCACAATCATGCGGGTTCGCGCTGCAAAGGGTTCGGTTTCTGAGGAAGCGGAATTGCTGCGGAGGGCGTTGGGTCGCCCGCCTGTAGCATCCACATTGGGCTCTCCCATTCATCATCTTCATACAATTCTGCATCTTCGGACTCCCATGTGGTTCGTGCGAGGTGCTGTGACTCAGGTTCATCTCCCGCATCCCGAACTGTTTCCTGGAAATGCCACGTGTCGAATACCCTTCTCTGTGGGGCTTTAAAGATCCTATCAACATGGGTTAGGCGAGGACGCCTCATATCGTTCACCGGCACAATTTTGAAGTTAACTGGTGAAGTCTTTTCCACCACTCTAAAGGGTCCTATGGACGGTTTCATCAGCTTGCGCGATCTTGCCTTGGACGCCGAAGGGTCGTGTTGATAAACAAGATCACCCACCTTGATTTGCTTATCTACTGCCGTCCGTGCCCGATAGTCCCTTGAGTTCTGAGCTGCCTCTTCAAGGTTATCGCGAACAATTCTGAATGCTTCCTGCATTCGCATAACCAAGCTCTCTGCATCATTCGGGTGCTCAGAGTAGCTCCAAGGGATTTCCTCGCTCAGCAAATGCCCAGGCATATTCAAGTCCCTTCCAAACATGAGGAAATTGGGAGTTTCCCTAGTAGCGCTGTGAGTGGCCGCTCTGTACGCCATAGCTACAAAATCTGTAAACTTATCCCAATCTTTCCCAGTCGGAGAACAGTAAAGCGCTAAGGAGTGCATCACTGTACGGATACTTCGTTCCGCTTGTCCGTCAGTCTCCGGATGCCTCGGGCTCGTATTCAGTTTCTTAATGCCTAATTTTCTGTAGAGTTCGGACATTAATTCTGACAAAAAGTTCGTTCCTCTGTCAGTCAACAAAGTATGAGGTACACCATGTCTAGCTATAACGTGCGTCGAGAATTTTTCAGCTACTTCTTTGGCTGTTTGAGATTTTAAGGGGATTAGCTCAATATACTTGGTAAAAGAGTCGGTGACTACCAATAGGTACTTGTTCCCGTTCTCTGTCGTGGGAAGAGGTCCTGCGATGTCCATGGAAATTTTGGACCACGGAACTGGCACTATTTCCGGGGTAATTAAACCCGCCTTTTGGTTTCTCTTGTAGCCCCGGCGTTTTAAACACTCCTCACAACTAGCAGTGTAATTTTTTACATCAGCAAACATATTGAGCCAAAAATATTTGAGTCTAATTCGCCCCAATGTCTTCTCAAACCCTAAGTGCCCTGCGCTTATACCATCATGCTCAGCTCTCATTACCTCAGACTTTAGAGAGTCAGGCACCACCAACTGTTCAGTAACAAGTCTGCGTGGACTGTTTTTAGCTGGCAAGGAAAAATGATATAGCAGGTCGTCACGCATGAAGTAGGTATCTGTGATTTTATCAACAGCAGAGTAGTCACGCCCCTCGATGCAATCGATTACTTCGACCAAATTCGGGTCTGCCCGTTGTGCAGCCTTTATGGCCTCAGCATCAAATGTAGGGCCTGGAGCCGCATCACTTGCTACCACTGCTGCAATATGCCTCGACAACACATCCGCGTTTGTATTCTTCTTCCCTGGGCGATACATTACTTCAAAATCATATTCGGATAGACTGAGATTCCACCTAACAAGCCTAGAGTTGGGAGTCTTTAGCGTCATCAGCCACTTTAAGGGTCTGTGATCAGTTATAACTGTAAACTGCCTACCCACTAAATATTCCCGCCAATGCGTGATGGATGCAACTATTGCCAAAGCCTCTTGCTCAGTTGCGCTGTAATTTTGTTCTGCGGGATTAAGTTTTCTGCTGAAGAATGCAATAGGATGTCTGACGCCCTCTTCGTCCTCCTGCTCGAGTATACCCGCAATAGCCAATTTGGATGCATCTGTGGTCACGAAGAATCTTTTCGAGAAATCTGGGTAAGCCAACAGCGGCTCACTTATGAGCGCCCTCCTCAATTGCTGGAAGGACTCCTCACACTGCTCCTCCCAGATAAATTTTACATTTCTCCTGGTGAGATTTGTCAAAGGTTGGGCAATGGATGCAAAATTTTTGATATGGCGCCTGTAGTAGCCCGCCATTCCCAAAAAGGCTCGGACGTGCTTAACAGTGCGTGGGGCTGGAAAATCCCGTACGGCCTCCACGTTTTCAGGGTTTGGCCTTACTCCTTGACCATCCAGAAGGTGCCCAAGATATGTAACCTCCTTGGTCGCAAACTCACATTTACTTGGCTTAATTTTAAGCTTGTGCCTTCTTAAACGTTGGAAAATTAACTCCAATTTCTCCAAGTGTTCATTTAAGGTCTTAGATGCACACAAAATATCGTCCACGTACACTAGAATGCCATCATCACGCTTGTCCAAAAACAATGAGTCTAGAGCTCTTTCAAAGGTTGCAGGACTGTTGCACAATCCAAACGGGAGACGGTTCCACTCGAAATGGCCAAATTCGCAGGAAAAAGCAGTTTTGTGCTTGTCTTGTTCCCTGATTTTGATTTGATGATACCCTGCCAAAAGGTCTATTTTCGAAAAATTCGGCATCCATGCAAAAGAGATAGGGTCTGTTGTATTCTGGGGACTGGGTAACTGTCTTTTCTGGTTATCTGATTCAATTTTCTAAAGTCACAACAGAAACGATATGAATTGTCCCGTTTTCGAATGAGGACAATTGGGGAGCTATATGGACTATCCGACTTAGAAATAATTCCAGCATCCAGTAATTCATTCACTTGATCTTTTAATTCAGGTCTAAGAGCATGCGGAACATTGTATGGGCGAAGCTTAAAGGGTTTGTCATCTGTTAGATGAATTTCATGTTCAGCGAGGTCAGTGCCCTGCAAATCTATGGGATCCCGTGCAAAAACATCGGAATATGTCATCAGTAATTCCAAAACCTTCTCACGTTCAAAATAATTCAAATGCTCCAATTTAAAATCACCGGCAGACACAGGCAAAGTACCGCGCTGCGTTACACCTATTTCCCGTGAATTCTGAGTGATTTCCACAGGTTCTACTTGAAATAGCTTAGTATGTTTGTTTAACCAAATAGGGGAACTACTAGTGTTTGCTACTTTTACATCATATAAACCACTTGATGCGACATTATTAACAGACCGTGCCAAAAGTAATCCATCTTTGCGTGCACGTGGATGCGGTTCAAACAAGACAGTCTGTACTCTCATACGAGGCGGTGTTCCCAACTTCACTTGAAGGAACATTTCTGCGTTGGGAGGGACACAAGTTTTCTGCGCCAGGGAGGCAACAGTCACCCCCTCCTCAAGCATATCGTCCGCGTCCCTCTCTTTCTGCGGAGAGCACTGCGTGGGTGGGGGGTCGGGAAACAACAGCTGATTCGAATGGGCAGAGAAGGTTAGGTGATGTGTTCGCATCGCATCAATTCCTAACAATGCTGAGTAATTTTCACTCAGCGGGTATTTTGACACATGGGCTTTGACCAAGATATTTCTTCCTTTGATTCGCAGGTTAACGTTGTAACATCCTAAGGTTGGAATGATTTCCCCTGTGATGCTTTTTATCCTTAAATCTGAATTGATGGGAGTCAATTTCCTGCGACCTTTCAATCTTAAATAAGCATCTTTCGCCAAAAGAGTTACCGAGGATCCCGTGTCGACTAATAACTTAATTTTGTCACCTTCGAGATCTGCGTTAATAATCGGCAAATTGTCCCCACTTTGAATAGAAACATAACGCACCTGAGAGGATTTAAACTCTGACTGGGCCGAGATACCTCTTACAAATCGACCCTTATTTAGTTTAAAGACTTATTCTTGGAATCTGGTTTCTGTGTACCAAATTTTCCTGATACCTCGTAATGAGAATCTCTTCCACTTCCTCTGCTATATACCTGTTTGGGCATTGTCTCCGTCCTATTTGACCCATCCAAATTAGGGCACAACCGGATCACGTGGCCTTCTAATCCACACCCAAAGCACAAAATTCTACTTTTGCTGCGCCGTGTTTGTTGCGATCCACAATTCTCCTCGAGCAGTGTTCCTGCCGAGTCTGCCGGTAACGGTGCTTGAGACCTGAAGTACAATTTAGTTGGCCGCGGCACCAGGTGAGAATCTCAGGTGCACTGCTGCACTCAAAGATTCACACCAGAACATAAAAAATGAAAAGTTGAAGAATGACCCGAAGCATAAAAGGCTTGGGTGAATCCACCTTGTGAACAAAATAACAACAACAAATAAAAAATAAAATAATCTAAAAAAAATGATACTTTGGGATCAGAGTTGTGATGAGGTTCACCCGCAATCACCAATTCGTGACTGAGTGTAGTGGTCCGGATCTTACTCCGGTACATTCAATCCCCAACCAGCCAGTACAACACTCACTTTCGCAAATAACACATGATTCTCAAATACACAACACAACATTTAATAACGTTCTGCGAGATTTAAACAGATCCGGCGCTCTCTAGGCGCATAGACAATTGCCCCTCATATGTGGGCAGCATACGGTGTCACACTTTACTGTCGGATAACGCAGCCGACTGAGTCTCCACCGGACTATCTGAACAAGAGATACTACTCGTTTACACACTAAATAGAGCTGCAGGTGATATTCATATACAATTGCTTAGAGAATGAAAAAAAAATTATATGCAAACGATCACATTAAAAATACTCGCGACACAAAATACACAAGCTCGTTAATTTGCGGTATAAGATTATAGGTGCGAAATACTGCCAAAGTTAATTAACTAAATCTAATAAGCATGCACATGCAGAACCCTGCCCCGCTGACGTTGGTCCTGAACCAAAGTTAAAAGAAACTGTCCCGCCCAGCGGAATTTGTGGCCACACCCTCTCCCTTATTCATGTAAAAAAAGTAATCAGGAAATGGGCCCTGTAAGAAATTGAAATCTGTATGTGCAGGTATTTCCTCTGAGGTTCAGTCACTCAGCATTACTGCATCTATGTCCATGCAGCTTTGGGTGTCGGGATGGCACAAGTTCGCAGATGTGCGAAGAAAGAAAAAGGAAATATTCATCTACTTACAGTTACGTGACTTTGCTGTGCAAATCCGTTGTGCATCACATAATATCACACGACAAAAAAACACACACACAGACACTTGCACCATGTGGCAGCACCGATGATTCAACACTTCACTTTGACGCTTGATGTAAATGAAGCACACAATTAAAAATGGTAATATCACGCCGCACTTTGTTGCAATGATTAGAGTGCACACTGATCTATTCTCGTGACGATTTGAAGGTGGCCGTTAAGCAAAATAGGCCCTCTCACATCTGATGTTGCGGTTTCCAAGATTAATTTTCTCGGCCGAGCGAAATCAGACGTGCTTTTACCTTAAGCGTATATCGGCAACTCAACATTTCACCTGTATATTTGTTAGGTATCGAAGCCACCGCTCTTACGCTCATATTTTTCTTTCGACATGTTTTTATCCCGTCGCACTTACACGTAGTGGCTTCGCTGCTTACGCGACCACACACACGCACACATGGGGCCTCGCTTCACCCCGTAAGACAAGCGCATCTCTTCACTTCCTCCACAGTAGGGGATGAATGGGGGTGACGATTCCACACTGCAGTGGTTGGCATCCGAACCCGACTTTTGCTTGGCTTCGCTTCTCATTGGAATGACCACTGTTCACTCGCAGACTTCTTAATTTGCCTGTAACTCGGCTTTCATTATAGGCCAAACAGTCGCTGAGTTCCATTACGCTCCAGCCTAGAAATTTCTGCTTTATCCCGCGGATTCAGGCATTCTGCTGTCTTTATGGCAAACTGGCATCTCCATCAGCCGCCTCGAGTTGTCTCCATTTCTTACCAAATGCGGGGAGGTTTGCTGCTTCATTTTCCCCAATTCATTTTGCTGCAGATCCAAGGCATCCAGCCTTTCACATCGGAGAGCATACAGACAACTAAACTTTCTTCCTTATTTTCATGCCAAGTGCGAACTCTTATTTTTCTGCACGGACCACACAGAGAGCAATTGTTCTCGAAAATGCCCCAAACAATCGACGAATTTACGATTATTCGCTAAACCTTTCGTCCCCTATCTTCATTCATTCCTACTCAAGTGGCTCATTCGATACGTATTCCTCTTTCCCTTTCCGTGTTGCATAGGCTGCCCGTCAGCTGCGCCCTGATATTTATGACCTAACAGAGCTATTCTGAGACCACCCAGCCAGAGAGAGAATTCTTCGCCTCTTTTCTTTCCAAACCCCCAGATAAAACTTTATCTGCTGTTTACACTTTTAAACTCCAATCAAGCCTCGAACAATTAATACTTAATTAATTTCACACATCAACCACGCCCATTAATTACTAAATTAATGGCGGGGGTGGGTCGTAACATCGGCCCCTAATCAAGAAATCTAGAAGTCCTCTTCTGGGCCTATCGCTTTGCTCTTATCAATTTCCAGAGCAACCATTGAGTGCTACCTTTTCCCACAGGTAGAAATAATTCAAAAATGGCAAAAATATTGCGTTTCTTGCCTTCAAGAGCATTGGAGCGACTTCCCAATTATCCCGCAATTTTGTTAATTAATTTAGAGAACATCCGAAAGAAAAAACAACGTAAATGAGAAATAAATAAAAAAACTGAACTGTAAAAGAACATGTGAGCCTGCCGAACTGTGATTCCTAGCTGCCTCATACAATACGCGACATGGCGGACAAATTTTAAAGTTTTCTTCAGGTTTTAGGAGGGGGGGGGGTCCACTGTAACATTACTTAAAACTCTTTTATTTGGTAAACTTCTCGCTCTCCCATAAACGAAGATCTCTTTATACAACAACAGCTTTCTGACACTTAAACCACAGCTCACTTCGTACAACAACAGCTCACTCTAGGCACATCAACAAAAGCTCTCCACATAAACAAACGCTGTCTGTATACAACAACAAACGCTCTCCCTATGTATCGTTGAACGCGCCTATTTATACTGGCTACCACCACGTCATGACTTACACTCATTACCAGATCTCATTCAGCGGGTGAAATAACATCTCGTTCAGTAAGAAGATAATTTACATAGGAAAATAAAATAACCAGAAATAGTAAAATCAAAAGGAAAGTGAATCTAGAGTATACGTTACAGCCCCTACAATCTCCAGATCTCAACCCCATTGAGAATTTGTGGGATGAAGTTGAACGAACCATCAGACAGCTGGATCCACAACCCTACAATCTCACACTCCTGGAAAGTGCTATTCATCAAGCATAGTCTCAGATCCCACAAACCACCTATCAGCATCTCGTGGAGTCCATGCCACGAAGAATCCACGCAGTATTAAAGGCAAAAGGTGGCCCAACGAAGTACTGAAGTGGTGGTCATAATAAAGTGGCCACTCAGTGTATATCTTTCATGCATCATACAATGGTTTATCTTTTCCCCAAAAGTGGTGCAGCTGGTGTGGCACCACATTTGGGTGCAACCTACACAAAAATTTTTAACAGTGTAGGTAGGTAAGCTCTCAATGAAAGCGTTTTCCAGGAAGAACGTTTTTCCTACAACTGAGTTTTTAATCGTAGGAAAACGTGTAATGCTCGAGTTCTCAGTTGAACTGCAAGTTTATTTATTTTTATTCTTTTTCGTTGCCTATCGACATAAGTAGTGAACATTTTCTCGTGTGTGTGACAACAAGGAAAGTTAGTCCAGCTTTACACATGGCATTCGGCATTCCCCAGATAGCAATTTATCTCCTTCACTACTATGCAGAATTGATTCGAGAGATAATCTGCTATAACGGAAAGCGTACTGCGATTAGAAAAGAGCAGATTACCTCAGTTAGGAGAGTGCGATATCTCCTAACAGATGTATTATGGAGCCAGTTACCCTTTTCAATGTTACCATGTCACTATTTTAATGTAAACAAGAGACATTAAAATTTCCTCATCATTGTAAGTTAAATAACCTTGAAAATGAGTACCTCTCAGCTAAACACTTATCCTCAAAAACCTCTCTTGGCCACATTTAGAATAAATTTTTGAGTTACTAAATTTTAATTTATAGCATTTCTTCTATGCCAAATCTGCTTGGAAAAAAAATGTTTCCGGCTGATAGATACCTTTCCATTAAAACTTACTGCATGTCGCATTTTGTGCGGTGCACCAAGCTTATCCCGAAAAGCTTCTTGATGCTGTGCAGAAAACAAGCAGTTGCCCCAATAAACAGCAAGACACTTACTGATCCTCTTTGACTTCCGTTTGCACGAAGGGGGTGTTTGTTAGTCGGTACGTTATATGCACTGCTCACCTCCTGCATTTCCACCTCGCCCTGTAAGTGACACGGTCACGGGGCACATGGTGTATTCCTGTTCGGTAAACTAATATTTGCGAGCAAGTCCCTCTAAGATTAATTCCCCGAGCTTCGCCAAATTATTCATTTTGCTGCGTCAAAATCATCCCTAACGGGCTGCATTTTCCTCAACCTTCCGCTATCGTAGTTTCCTTTGTTTAACAATATAATCCACAGGCCGTGAAATTCAGGAAAAAAAATCGGGAAAAAATCCATACCCGCGATGTAGATTTCGAATCGTAATTTTGTAAAGAAAAGTCGTGATTCACACGATGACCCAAGAGTCCAAAGAAATAGGGGGGGGGTATAAAAACTCATTTTTAAATACTTTTCTGTTACTTTCAAATGAATAAAGAACGAAAATTCTGAGTTTTGTCAGCATTACCGCAGTTCAGTAGTTAGACCTGTGACACCCACGAACGTGTATGTCGCTGAGATAGCACATGATCGTCCGCGAGAGCAAATAATGTCGCCTTCGTTGTATCGTGTTTTCTGTTAAAGTGATTATAATAAAAAATAAAAAACTTCTTTCCAACTGCTTGCGGACTTCTATCTTCGTAGTGCGTTATGTTTTCCTGTTATAAACGCATTTCTGGTAATTTTCCACGAAATATTCCAAATCTCCTGACAGATCACGACGCGGAGTTGTTTTTTAAATCGAAGTGCTGCAAAAACCGTTTTTTTTTTAATCTTATAACTTAGATTTTGAATACGTCACCACGTATATATGAACTTTCATATGATACCTTATTATGTGGTAAATTATCATGAAACGTAAATGATACGGGTTTTTTTGGAGGGGGGTTCCAAGCGGCGAATTAACCGCTATGGAGTATAATCTGCAGAATCTACATTTCTAATTTTTTTAACACATAATCTGCTGATTACATGACGAAAATACGGCAGTTCAATCAAGCATAAGTAAACCTTGTTTGAGCATTTTCATGCTTTAACAAGTTAGTAAAATCATGCAATGCATTGATTATGATACGCTTTCCAACATACCAGAAATCATTACTCAAGTTATGAGAATAATGGCTGTGGAATAAATCTCGGTCCTGTGCCCTGGCCTTTGATCCCATTTCGATGATATTCAACAGAACCGGTTCAGTATACCTCCGAAATAACATGATAAAGTTTTGTCTCAATCGAAGCATTTTTACGCAAGTAATGATGCATAAGGGCTATGAAATAGACCCCGCTCCTGTGTCCTAACCTTTGACTCCATTTCGCCCATTTTCAAAAGAATTCGTCCCCAGGCAGGCCCCTGCGACATACTAACATTTTATCCAAATCTAAGCATTTTTACATAAGTAATGGCGATGGAAGTGATTCCGCTCCTATGTCCTGACCTTTGACCCCATTTCGCCTATTTTCAATAGGGTTTGTCGCCAGGTGGTCCCCTACCACATACTAAAATTTCATCGAAATCGAACCTTTTTTACGTTAGTTATGGCGCACAGCAGCAATGGAATGGATCCCGCTCCTATGTACTGACCTTTGACCCCATTTCGTTCACTTTAAATAGGGTTCCTTCCCAGGTGATCCCCTACCAGATACTAAAATTTCATCTAAATCGAACGATTGTCACGCGAGTTATCGTGCGGACAAACATAGGCAGATGGGAATGGCGGCCATCTGCTCGCCGCAAGAGTGTAACGTCATAAAACTTTAATAGGATCCACACACAACGCGTGACGTAATGAGACAGATGGCGTGACCGCGTGTCAACCTTCTCAAACGCGAGATTGTGATGTCATAAGATTTCTAAGCGTTGGTAACATCATGAGGAAAAGTATACGATCAGTAAGTAATAAGCAAAATAATACTACTTATTAGAACGCTAGAGGAATTGAAAACCAAGAAGAATCTTAAAATTAATAAAGTATTGCGTGTATATGTCTTAAACATAGCCGGATAGCATGCGAAAGTCAAAGTAAAAACATTCGTTCGGACAAAAATCCCGTGGTTCGTGGGTGTTCCCTTCGAAACCAGCTGTCAATCAACTGTAGTTCTGTTTTAGGTCGCTGGTGCGCTGCAGTCGACTTCATGACGTCATGAGTTTCAGCTTTATACAGCCAGTGTCTTCTCTATTATACCCTTCCTTTATGGGTAACATTAATGGAACGACGCCATGCCAATAAAAACGTTATAATTAAGGGTGGGTATTTAACCCACTAAAGGAATTCTCCTAAAGTCGAGATCAAGCTAAATCGATTTCTAGTACCAGAAAACTGTAGGTTAACGACTTTCATCAAAATTCTTAGAGCCGTTTTCAAAATAAAATGTACATACATACATACAAGAATTGCTACTTTAAGGTGGACGTCAAGTAATTTTGCTTCCTATACTTCCAATGGAAAAACTTCTGTACACATTTTCTTCACAAATAATGCGTTCCCAAGGATGAAAATTTGAACATCCATTAAAATAGCTTCATTTCATAACTTGGAATACTTAATATTTTCTAAACCATAACCGTAATTATGCAATCCAAAATTTATTTGTCCACTGACGTCATCAAAGCACAGGTCGCGCCATCTTTTTTCTGGTTTCAACACCACCAAAGGAAACGTTATTGTTTTTTAATATAAGTATGCTTATGTTTTACAAAATGTTAAGTATTCCAAGTTATAGTATGAAGTTATTTTAATCGATGTTCAAATTTCCATCCTTGGGAACACACTAATTGTGAAGGAAATGTGTTAAAAAGATTTTCCATTGGAAATATAGGAAGCAAAATTACTTGACGTCCACCTTAATAGTGTGGGATAAGGGCGATGGAATGGATCCCGATCCTATGTCCTGACCTTTGACTCCATTTGTCCCATTTTCAATAGGGTTACTCTCCTACCACATACTAAAATTTCATCGAAATCGAACCATTTTTACGCACCTTATGACGCATAAGGACAATTGAATGAATTCCGCTCTTATGTCCTAACCTTTGACCCCACTTCACCCATTTTCAATAGGGTTCGCCGCCAGGTGGTCCCCTACCACATACTAAAATTTCATCGAAATCGAACCATTTTTACGTGAGTTATCGTGCCGACAGGCGGACGGACAGACGGACAAAAAAGTTGGAGCATATACGCTTCTTCTACCTACGGTTGGAAAGCGTAAAAAAGGGAACAAATAATGCTAACTATGTTAAACCACATAAGTGCTCCTTTTAGGGATAATTCTCTATTTAAAAAATTGCATCGTATGCAACATACATTCTTTTTGGCTGTCAAATCAGAAAGAAGGCTTTGATAGTCGATGGTACAAGCTGAGATCCAAATCACATTACGCTAGAATTACTTGAGACGGCTCCTGTGTTCATTTACATCAGAAGTTCTGACATCACTGCATGGAAACTTTACTGATAGAACTACGAATCTAATCCTTCCCTCCCTTTTTTTTAATCAGATGAACGACTTATCAGAGACCAGAAAGATCCGCCCATTCGTGAATCAGGCCAGCGGCGGCGGAAGCTCTCGATAACTGGAGAACTGGTACGGCTATTGGCAGCAATACACTACCTCCCCCCCCCAAGACATGGGGGTGAAGCATGCATCCCCATGGTTTCGTTCATTTGCATCCATGTGACCATGTCTTTCAAATTCAGTTTTCTCAACCTAATTTTTACAGTGTTGACACGTACTTACCTTTTAGAAATAAAACATTTAACAGAGGAAGAAAATATCGTCCTCTGACAAATACAAAACATCCCCCCAGAAGGAATGGATCGTGTGATCTTTTCTTCAAGTAAAAAACAGCTTCGTTCTCTCTTTCATCCCAGGGCATCAAAGGTGACCCGGGTAACCCCGTAATAAATAAGGTCGTCTTCCTCTCCCTTTCTACCTCGCTTTCGAGTCACTTTCCTATCGGGCACTATATCCCAAATCTCCTAGCTTCGTATTTCCATGGGTTGTTTAAGACCTGGGGTTCGACACTCCCTAAAATCCTCTACTTATGATCTGATCTGATTGTCAATTTATTGTCTCTGTGTTTTGAATGTTGGGAGAGGTCTTCAACCACCCACCAACCCCCTCTCCAAGTAATTCCCAGCTGGTCAGAATCAGCCGAAAGCGCGACGCTCTTGAGGAACTTCTCATATCAAACTTATTTCTAAAAATGCTCTGACTTTTTGAAAAATTGTTTTAGGTCGCCATTCTGTCCGCTAAACCGCAAACGAAAATAGAGTCTGGTAAAAAATTCTGCTATTTTTCGCTCTAAACGATAGGGATTATTTTCCGTATCGGAAGTAGCTGTTCCGTACCTTAAATAGTGGTACACTCTTAGGTTGACTCGGAGTATAGTTCTACACCCTACGAGAAAAAAAGCCCACAGCATAGTAAAACTTAATGGCAAACATTTGTGTTAAGGCATTTAGCTTTTTATGGGCACTTCTAAAAATACGATAAATCGGCAAGACTTCCTTCTTCATCTGACCATCCTGTCATCAACTTATTTTTAAGCAACTGCAAAAGTTATTTGAAACAAAAAGAAAATGCTAATGTTTTTGCACTGAAAGAGAAAATGCCTGGTATGGCTAGCCTGGTACGGCTATAGTCCTGGTACGGCTATAGTCGGACCTGCTTCATAGGCTCCGCAGCCTAATTATTAGGCTTATTGATTCCAAGGAAGGGGGGAAACAAGAATCACAGAATAAGCACTCCATCGTTTTTTATATGTGGTAATAACGATCCCTATGAACAAACTGTAAAGATCCCTACAGACAAATAAAACGATCTATGTGAGCTACTTAATGATCCACTGAAACATGATCAAATAGCAGCATATTCGAAATCTAATTGTATGCGTGTGTGAGGGAAAGAGAGAGAGAGAGAGAAAAAACAATTTGAAAAGAAAAAATCGCCAAGGGAACGGAAATGACATGCGAATCGATCCCAAAGAGCACCGAGAAACCAGTTTTAGATTAGTGAAGAGCCACGTTTAGACAGGAAGGTTGCCGGAAAACAATAACAGTACCCAAAACCAATAAAAAACGCTCAGGTATCCCCTTCATCCACTCGTGAAACTTAAATTGTGCGACTAGAAATTGTACTACTCCCCCCCTCCCACCACCTGACAACAAATCTATAAATCTATCATGATAATCTCCCTTATGATTCATTTACGATTGCGAGAAGGAACTAAAATGGAATTTCAAATTATTTCAAATTTAGAACTGAACTTTAATTTCCCGAGGCGATTTTATGCCACTCTCTTGTAGACACCATTGTTTCTTTCTTCCTTCGAAGGTATGTTGGGAAATTTTATTTCTGCTTTTGCAACGTTTTGATGTATAGGTGATTAACAAGGCTTTCTTCGTAGCCTTCCACGTCTGCGAAATCTTGTTCAATAAAACTGAGCTCGTTAGGTCGTTGCACTTAAGACTAGTGTTACAATATGTAAAAAGGTTTCACTCTCACCAATGATTATCTGACAGGATTTGTGGTTTCCATTGTGAGGGAGACATGTTTACTGTCGGCGTCAGAAATCTGATAGACTTGCGGTTTCGGATTCCGGAAAGCTTTGATGCCCTGCAAGATCTGGTTCGACATCACTCACACCTTTTTTTATTTTTTTTATTTCGTAAAGTGTGTAACAAAGTTGATCAGCATGGAAAAAAACAAAAACAAAAAAACCCTCTTGGATTCTCCCTCATCAACATGCATTTCACGCCAAGATCTCGTTTTATTTAAAATGGTAGCATCCGACAGTCGGATGCTAACCATTTTAAACAAAAGTTTCTCATCCGTCTGACAAACTCCATGATAATATCCTTCTGTCCTCTGACTTAACAGCAGAAATATTTAAAGAAAAAAATACATATTAGGAGTCCATACCTCACAGAGTAGGTTACTCTGTACCCTAGTTAACTGCACCAACTTTTTAGTTACAAGTTTCGGTAAATTTATCCATACCATGTGGATGGATTTCATCTTTTTACGCCCCTCGTACAATGAATTTATGTCTCTAGTATTACCATCTTGGGAGGGCAACCCCCCCCGGTTGCTACCGCTCCGTTCCAAATGATTAAACAGCTGGTGTAAAATGTTCCCAGATATATCCAAATTAACTCATAATATGATATTTTATTAAAATATACACTGCTGGCCACCCAAAATGCAACACCAAGAAGGAAGCATCCGATTGGCCTGAAATTCGCAGCATGCGTCGCCCGCGAGAGGACATGCAAACGATTAGCATTGCAAGGCATATGCAAATCATGTACGCCCGGCACGCCACCGAGAAGCACTATAAAAAGGGTGTACAGAAGGCCGGGTGTAAGTAGTGGAACTGTGTTGTGCTGCCGGACCTGTGCGTAGGAAGCTTCCTGATGCCTTGTCGCAGAATACGGCAGTCATTCCAGCACGTTTCGGTGTTCGACAGATGACGAATAGTGGCTTATCGCGACAGCGGTTTATCGTACCGAGACATCGGCCCCCGTGTGGGACGACATCCAGCCACAGTGAGGCGAGTATGGATTCGGTGGGTGCAGGAGGGACGGACCGACCGACGTGACCGATTTCCGTACAGCAGAACACCACCGAACGAGAGGACCGGCATGTTGTACGGCGGGCATTGACGGCTCGCACCGCCACATCACGAATGTTAGCGTAGGAATTAGGGTGTGTTGCGCAACAACCTGTATCAGCACGTACCGTTTCACGTCGTCTGCAGGAGCGGAGACTTTTCGCACGGTGCCCATTGCTCCGATTACCATTGACGTTACACCACCGGCGAGTGCGGCGGCAGTGGGCCGTTGAACGCTGCACCTGGACTACGGAATGGCACGACATTGTCTTCTCCGACGAATCCCGCTTCTGCCTTCAACACCACGATGGTCGGATTCGCGTGTGGCGGCACTGCGGCGAGAGACTGTATGACGCCTGCATTATGCATCGCCATACCGGGCCGTCACCTGGCGTTATGGTTTGGGGCGCAATTTGATATCACCCCCGCACCTCTCTGGTACGCATCGCTGGCACACTCAATAGCCACGCTATACATCTCCAACGTTTTGGAGCCTGTTGTCCTCCTTTACCTGCAGGACCTGCCAGCGGCCACGTTTCAACAGGACAATGCGCGCCCACACGTGGCACGCATCGTGCAACAATTCTTCACGGCCCACCAGGTGTCACTGCTGCCGTGGCCCGCCTGTTCTTCCGATATGTAGCCCATTGAACACGTATGGTCGCTGATCGGCAACCGAGTGGCCCGGCAAGCACCACCCGCGGCTACACCTGATGAACTGTGTCAACGTGTGGAAGCAGCCTGGACCGACATACCCCAAGCCCACATCCAAAGCCTTTTTCGTTCGATGCCGCGGCGTGTAGCGGCCGTTATTGCTAGTCATGGGAGGCCACATGAACTATTGATGTCTGCGTGTTCAGCAAGTCGCACGGGCCTGTAAGCTCAATCGTTTCATCTTTGTATCTGTTGTTATGTGTCCAGTAAATCTGGCTTTGCTATCTCGTGTCCGTTTTGGTGTTGCATTTTGGGTGGCCAGCAGTGTACATATGCATAGTCTCTATGCCTCCTCGAGATAGATTGAGGGATTTAATTTAAAGTTAAGCTCAGGGTGTAACAGACTTACGCAGCAGTAGACCAGTCAACATGGCTAATTCTATTATTTTAATTTAACGTAACTTTTATTTGGCCTCCAACTGAAGGCTGTAATTGCTTAAATATACTTTTCTTATAATAAACATTGTTAATTACTTAAGCTGGTGTAGCTAACTTTTCTAGGCTGTGTATATTTCTCTAATTCACAATTTGCGGCATATGGGTTTTTTACGAATACCTCGTAGCAAACCTATATGAAACACAACGCGACGTCCGTAAACTTTGAGATTGGGTTCCTTACATTTATGGGAACGCAACCTCACTCTTTATCCAATTAGACGATGATTAAGTATCCCGCGACCACCGTACTATACCGGGGGCGTGGTAATACATGTAATTCAGTGTAAGACTGAAAGCTTTGTGTTTGATCGAAAATTCATATAGGTAGCCAATTTAGTTTCAATTGCATCAGTTTAAGGAGGATTCGCTAGATTTGTTAAACGAAGCGCTTCTATTCTGTCCTTTATCGGTACGATTCCTTGGCCACTACAGCTAATAGGTGGAGCAGTTGTTTTGTATTTTTTCAAAAAGTGGGGTCCCAGAACAATCTTGTGATTAAGCTCTGCACAGAGTTTAGAAGAAGATAGCAGAGAGTGGAGCTTCATGATGACATGCCACAAAATTTGGTACAATCAGTATTGAGGATAAATGTACGCGCTGGGTAGGAAGTAGACGCACGGGCACTATACCTACTGAGGGGATTTTTGTTCTTTCTGCAGCAATGATGGCCAATCACAAAATGGTTCAGAACCAATGTACACCCCAAAAATTTCTCTCAATCATGAGACCATGTAGATTGCCACAAAGTGTGGGTACGAAATTTCCACCTTCATACCGGAGACCAGTGCTTTTCTTTGTTAACTGCTTCTCCAGAAACGTTAGCAAATTTTTCGTATGTTGTATCTAATATTCTAAATTATGAAGAAAAACCCCATAATATCACCAACATAATCGGTTGTAACTATTTCAAAGTGTGGAATAAGCTGAAGCCAGTGATTTCGTCTGAACTCGATGATTCTTTAGCGAAGGAGATCTAAAAATGGCTCAAAAACAAGGTTAAACAAGTGTCCCGACATGGGGCAACCTTGCCGACTGTCTCTATTAAACTGAACACTTGATGCTAGCAGTACGGCGCAGTGCACATGTAGTCTGAGCTGATTCATGCATGGCCTGGATTGTTCGGATGAAGCTGCCTAAGAAACCGTAAAGAGGTGCTTGTGCGAAACTCCATTTTAATCTAAAAATTTCTCTCTTTGGGTATCTGCAATATGTAACAAGTCTCTGTTTATTGCTAGATTCTGATGTATGCTTCAGCCAGGTATCATGTGTCTTTGATCACTGTGTACGATGGTTGGTAGTATTGCAGTCAATCGGTGAGAACGAAGCTTCGAAATAGTTTGTAGTCCATATTTAGAAAAGCAATTGGTCTCCAATTGTTTAACTTTAGCAAATGTTCAGTCTTCCGTATAACCGTATACGAGCCAAAGTGAAATAGCGGGGCGTAGTTTTCCATTGGTCTAAGAGATTAGAGCGCAGGAGCATCACTTGCATCAGGGGAGGAAAAAGATAAAACTGTAGTACAACTGTAGGAAGAAGATAAAAAAATAAGACAAAACTGAAACGTAAGTCCATCCGATCTTAGAACTGACAGTTTCTTCAGTACTGAACAAGATTTAGGTAATTCTTCAGGTGTGAGGTCTTTTTCTCATTCATCTTGCAACTGGAGGGGATGACTAGGGGACAACCAAATAACCCCTCAGAACAAGCATTCAAAATGTCAGGAGTTGGAAAAGCAGCATAATACTGAGAAAAATAATTTCGGGCATAACCTCAAAGATCCTAAGGTTCAATAATCAATTCGTCTTCTGTTTTAAACGCACGTATGCAGGAGGCAATCTTACGTTGTCCTTCTAGGGACAGAAATAAATCTAAAGGACAGTCAGATGAATAAATCTGATCATATTTCATGGGAATCAGTGTTTCTGCTGTTTTTATGTTATATGTGGCCTGCAACTGTGTACAGAGATATGCGATGTACAGTATTTATCCAGTGAGTATTGTGTATCAAACAACGGTACTGGCCCGTGCTGTGAATTATCTACGGAACAATATTTGTTCTGTAACGCAGTCTCTGTACCTTCATAGTCTGGTGAATTGCGAGGTTGTTGTCGGAGAGGCAAACCTGAGTTGCTCAACTTACATACTCTCTCGTTTGCTGTATTCGAGAGAATTCCTATAAGAATACCGGAAGTCAATCTTTTAATTGAAGCCACCTGATAAAAGGATCTGAAAAATTATTAGAGTCAAATTAGTCATAACTGTTTATTTGAGCAACTCTTTGCTGATATTGGGTCAGGCCTACAATATACGATCGAAGGGTCCACTTTGAATTATAGGAGAGGTTCACCGAGTTAACCTGGAATTTATGGACAACAATTTTCCGTTGTAATACAACAGTTGGTTAATGTACTACAGAATAAAGGTTATAGGTACAATTAAGTAGAAATGTATAGCCGATGTTACTGAGGTGGGGGTGTTTTCCATGTAAAATGGGTTCTGTTTGGTAAGAGGCCGCGGAACGTTTCATGTAGAGAATACGTTTTGACAATTCCTTAGTGGAAGGTGGTAGTTATCTATTCCAGTTATGTATTCAGTTGTCTGATGCCTATTCAGTGCTTGCCAGTTGCAAAGTTCAGTTCATATCTCCACCCAAGAGTACCACAGCATGAGGACTTTGTTCTAAAAATATCTAATTTTCGAAGTAGCTCATAAATTTTTTACACTTTCCAAACTTAGGTTGAAGAAGCGTATATGTTCCAGCTTTGTCCGTCTGTCCGTCCGCACGATTACTCGCGTAAAAATGGTTCGATTTCGATGAAATTTTAGTATGTGGCAGGGGACAACCAGGGGACGAATTCTGTTGAAAATGGGCGGAATGGGGTCAAAGGTCAGGACATAGGAGAGGGATTCATTCCATCGCCCTTATGCGTCATAACTTACGTAAAAATGGTTTGATTGCGATAAAACTTTACCATGTTGTTCCGGGGGTATACTGAACCAGTTCTGTTTAATATCATCAAAATGGGATCAAAGGTCAGGGCACACGAGCAAGATTTATTCCACAGCCATTATCCTCATAACTTGACTAACAATGCTTCTATTGCGACAAAACTTTAGTATGTTGTTCTGGAAGTATACTGAACCAGTTCTGCTGAATATCATCGAAATGGGGTCTAAGGTCAGGGCACAGGAGGGAGGTTTATTCCACAGCCATTATCCGCAGAACTTGAGTAATGATTTCTGGTATGTTGGAAAGCGTATCATAATCAATGCATTGCATGATTTTAGTAACTTGTTTGAAACGTAGCAGGGATATACAGTATATATTTTGATAAGTAGAACCGAACGAACTGAACATTGTTATGGAAAGCAACCAAGTACATTGTTTAAAATGTTGTGGTAAGTTGCACCAAAAAATGGTGCTACACCAGCTGCATCATTTTCTTGGAAAGTTTATTTAATTGCGATTTCAACTCCACTCCCTGATTCCTGGGGAAGGAATGAGTATAAAAGACATTAAGGCCAAGCTTTCCAACGTGGAAAATTAGACGAAACAGAAATATTATTCTCTTATAAGTAGAATATGTCTGCATGAAATTGGCGTAATTCCTCGTACACCCGAACATTTGCTTAACTGGTATTGAATGCTCTACAATTATACATAGTTGCAGAGGGTTAGCATTATCCCTATTTTAAGATGTTACATTAGTATCCAGTACTGTTCTTCGGAGACCAGTGCCACAGGGAAAATAATAGTAAAGAGGAAGTCACGTTTCTTTCTTGAATATTGGATTCGTTGAGACCAGTGACAACAAACACCAGCACGTAATTTGCGGCAACGCATTGCTAAACAGTGCGATGTTCCCAGCAAAAATGCGCTGTCATTTAGAGGGGTCCATCCAGAATGCAAGGGCAAACCGACTGATTTCTTCAAAAGGAAGTACGGTGAACTTGCACAAACCCAGAAAATTATATCCTATCACATAAAAACAGTTAACGAAAATGCTTTGATGGTGTCCTACATAGTGAGTTATCGAGTTGCTCAAGCTGGCTAAGCCCATAACATCGCAGAAAACCTTATCAAGCCTTGAGTAAAGGATATAGTTGAATGTATGCTGGATGAAAAAGCCACGAAACTAGTAGGCACAGTTCCTTTGTCAAATAACACAATCTCGCGACAAATCCGGGACTTTACAGAAGATATGAAAGCGACTTTACTTTCACGAATAAAATGCACTAAGACTAAATTTTTGTTCCAAATGGATGAATAAACGGGTTGGTAATTCTAATAGTATTTGTGCTCTACCTATACTTGGAGTTTTTTCAAGAGAATCTGCTTCTCTGCAAGCAGTTATCGACTAACACGAGTGGCGCTAAAATTTTCAAATTAATAGAGGAATTTTTTACAGTGAGTAGCATCCCATGGGATAACTGCGTTGACGTGAGCACAGACGGCGCCAAGGCCATGACTGGAAAGACTCCAGGTGTTGTCTCAAGAATAAAACAAGTTAGCAAAAGTATGCAATGCATTGATTATGATGGCTACTCTTTCCAACATACCACAAATCGTTACTCAAGTTAGGAGGATAATGGCTGCAGAATAAATCTCGCTCCTATGACCCGACCTTTGACCCCCATTTAGATTATTTTCAACAGATCCGTTTAAGTATACTTCCGGAACAATAACATGAAAACTTTTGTCTCAATCGAAGTATTTTTACGTAAGTTGTAACGCCTGAGGTCAATGGAATGGATCCCGATCCTATGCCCTGACCTATGACCCCATTTCACCCATTTTCAATAGGGTTCGTCCCCAGATGGTTCCCTACCACATATTAAAATTTCATCGAAATCGAACCTTATTTACTCAAGTTATGACGCATAAGGGAAATGGAATGCCTCCCGCTATGTCCTGACCTTTGACCCCACTTCACCCATTTTCAATAGAGTTCGTCCCCAGGTGGCCCTCTACGACATACTAAAATTTCCTCGAAATCGAACCATTTTTACGCGAGTTATTGTGAGGACAGACGGACAAAGCTGGAGCATATACGCTTCTTCAACCTACGGTTGGAAAGCGTAAACAAAAAGGGAAGAAGTGCAAAAGTAGCCACTGCGTCCTCCACCGCCGCCATGCCTTTGCTGTTAAAAAAATGCCGCCCTCCCTAAAAGAAGTCTAGGACGAAAGCGTGAAAATAAGTATCAAATCACGACCTAAGAATACAAGGCTATTTAAAATGTTGTGTGATCACATGGGGAGTCTAATACATCTTTGCAGAAGGAAGGTGGCTTTCTCGCGGCAAAACTTTGATTCGGCTCTTCGAAATGAGGGCTAAAGTCAGAACCTTCTTAATTGACAACGACTTTGCTTAGGGAGACAGATTGTGCAATGAGCATTGGCTCATGAAATTGGCGTATTTGGCAAAAATTTTTAAAAAAGTCAATGACTTAAGTTTGTCACTTCAAAGAAAAGCAGTAATTGTTTTTGATGCCAGCGACGCGACAAAGTGCAAGGGTTCAAAAAGAAAATCAAATTTTGGGCGGAATCAATGAGAAATCGAAATCTGGACAGCTGCCCAATGATAAAAGACTTTAGAGAAGAACTGCATTCCGACGTACCTGGATATATCTTAAATTGAGTTTCACGTTCACCTCTTGAGTTTGCTTGATAGTTTCAACTGTCATTTTCTGGAAGATCTCTTCGAAAAAATTAAAGAAAACTTTTGGGTTGTAAACCCATACTCTTTTGTGTCGGAAAAGCCAGCCTGTCTGACACCGCAGCAGTATGAGCCCTTGATTGATTTGACATCAGATTCTGCAATAAAAGAGAATTTTGCAAGTAAGAAGTCACTTTCAGAATTTTGGTGTTAGCTAAAAGACGAATTTAAAGTTTTGTTAAATAAAGCGATAATCATCCTGCCCTTTGCAACAACTTACTTGTGTGAATCGGGATTCTCCGCCTATGTGGCTACTAAAGCATCATTCTTTTTCGATGTCAAGTGATATTTTTGGTTTGGCAACTGCAAACATGTTTTTAAATGCCATATTTATGTGGGTAACATGTTGTGAATTTACAATACCTGCTTTGAATTCCTTCTCAAATGTGTTGCCTTACTTTATGTTATTTGTTGTTGTTTTTCGTTTATGTAGTAAAATAAGTTCCTTATTTCACTGAAATTAGTGAAATAAATAACATTTCGAATGAAATAAAACTTGATGTTTAACACGCCCAAATGCTTAAAAATACCTTCCATCGTCAGTAATGCTGTCATTCGATTTAGTACCTATCTAGGTGCTTAGTGAAAATATCGTGACCCTTATGCCAAAGACACGTAGGTGCAAAATTGATGTTTTAAGAAAACCATATTTAAAGTTCCAATTTTTAATGACTTTCAATGAGAAAAATTTAGTTTAGATCTAAATTTAAGATATTTAGGATTCGAAAAATTATTCGTGCTTTTGCTATACGATGAAACATCGACTAATAACTTGAAAAATGCAGTTAGGTAAAAATAGTCAAAATGCACATACGTGCTTTTTGCTTAAGTTAGTGCTCCGCGATTCAAAAAGTTTGGGAAACGCTGCTTTACTGTATACACTGAGTGGCCACTTTATTATCACCACCCAATCAGTACTTTGTTGGGCCACCTTTTGCTTTTAATATTGCGTCGATTCTTCGTGGCATAAACTCCACGAGATGTTAATAGGTGGTTTATGGATCTGAGACCATGCTTGATGAATAGCACTTTCCAGGAGTGTGAGATTGCAGGGTTGTGGATCCAGCTGTCTGATGGCTCGTTCAACTTCATCCCACAAATTCTCAATGGGGTTGAGATCTGGAGATTGTGGGGACCACCTAAGCAAAGTAAACTCACCGACATGTTCCTGAAACCAATCCTGTACAATACGAGCACTATGGCAGGACGCATTATCTTGTTGAAAGTAGCCATCGCCATTGGGATAAACTATCCACATGACAGGATGCACTTGGTCCGCAACGATGTTTAGATATGATGTGCCAGTCAGACGTTGATCAACACGAATTAAAGGGCCCAAAGCATGCCAGGAAAACATTCCCCAAACCATAACGTTCCTCCACCAGATGAAAGGGTTGTAGCAATGCATTTTGGGTCCATGCTTTCGTGCTGTTTCCGCCAAATTCTCACTCGGCCATCGGCATGGTGCAACTGAAAATGTGATTCATCGGACCACATAATTTGTTTCCAATTATCGACTGTCCAATCCTTGTGCTCCTGTGCGAACTGGAGACGTTTTCTCTTGTTAACTGCAGACAGCAAAGGTGTTCAAACAGGCCTTCGGCTGCCATATCCCATCCGATGCAGTGCACGGCGAACAGTGCGTGCAGAGATCATCTGAGGGGATCCTTGATTAAAATGGTCTGTAATTTGCTGCACTGTTGCCCTTCTGTTGTCTGTTACCAGTCTCGGCATTCTCCGTTCCGCCCGAGCAGTCACTAGTCGATGACGACCACACGTTGTACGTAGAGACCCAGTTTTTTGGCTGACAGTCCAGTCTTTAAATGCTTTAATAGCTGCTCTGGAACATTTCACGAATGCGGCGGTATCGGTGATACTCGCTCCATGGCTCCGAGCTCCTACAATCATCCCAGGTTGAAAGTCCGTCAAATCGCATTTTTTACCCATCTCGTCACCCCAAAATCCCTTCTACTACTGTCGCAAGCACTAAGCTTTCTCTTTTTATACTAGCCCCGCCCTATGGCGGCAACAGCGTGCGGCCACAGCTCAATTGCTTAAAACTGTCAGGTGGTCATAATAAAGTGGCCACTCAGTGTATACGTAGTAGGCACTATTTAAAAGAAAACCTTAGAGCTCTGACAGGCTTACAATAATTTAGCTTCTGAAGTGAAAAAAGTACCTTCCATCGTCAATAAGCTGGGATAAAGCCCCCCCCCCTCTCAGCTTCCCACAAGCCGCCATGGGCACCCATATAGGGACAAAAGGGTGCATTTGCCCTCCCCTGGAAATCGGACTATGCCCTTTTTGTCCTGGCATTCGGGGCACGTGCCCAGAGCCCTGACCTTTTAAGGGCCTCCCTAAAATATAGTTATATATTGCTTATTTTGCATCAAACCGATTCATGCGGGATGCCCCACCTCCCACCCCCGAAAGCCTCTTGCCCAGGGCCCCAAACAGTCTAAGTCGGTCCCTGAACGAAAGGCCAAGAAATGAAAAATATAATATCCTCTGTAGCAGCTATTGACTGCTGGACAAAGATATCTGTAAATATTTCCCAGAAATATATCTTAAGGGTATTTTTCCATTCTTTGTGAACAACTGAGTAATATCTCGGGTTTAGTGGCCGAAAGGATCAAAAGTACGATCAAAACATTTCCTTATTGCCCTGACATGTTATCTAATTTCATTCATGCATCTTTTTTTATGTAGGTTTTTTTTTTTTTTTTCGCCTTCTTGTTTCCAATTAAAGTTGTGTTCAGAGTATGGTCGAAACAGCTTGGGAACAAGATGTCACAGCGGAAATTAAATTTGCATATGCTTTTCGTAGTTACAATTTCTGTCTGCACCCTCTTGAAAACTAAGCTATGGGCTCCTATGCAAGCCGCTACTGCACCGCCCCCCACCCCCACCCCCTACCCCTAGCAGCTGATCACGAGCCGCCTCTGTCAGGGATGCTCCCACATCTTACGGAAAAACAACTGTACGACACATTCTCGGCAAAGTCGGACGAACAAGGTGTAAAACTTCAAACAGAGGTCATCGCTCTTTCCACGTTTAAAAGTGAGTCACGAAAAAATAATCATTGGCCGCCACCGGGAATCGAACCCAGTCTTCCAGTTACGCGCCGGTTATGCGTCCACTGTACCACAGTAGCAGCCTCCATAAGTAATGAAGTTTTACAGTTGACAAGTGTAAAACTTCATTACATATGGCTGAATATTTCCCTTATTAGAGTTTTAGGAACTTTCGTCTCAGAAACAAAAAATTCAGTTTCTACGTTTGCACATTTTTTTTTTTTATGTTTATTTGTTTTTTTGTTTTTTTGCAACTCATAATATCCATGGCTTCCGTGTCATATTAGAAACTTTTTCCTCTCGTGAAAAAAAAAAAAACGAAATAAAAATTCTGAAGATTGAGGGACGTGAAATCCCCTCCAGCTTTGCATGTGACTTGTTTTCAGTTGAGTAGTTGACAAGTGAAAAGGAGCTGGACGAACTAGGGTTGAAAGAGATTCGATGCCAATCACAGCTGCCAGCCATTTGGGCATCGCCCTGTAATAGCAGGCACATCCCTGCGATAAGGCGGACCACACGACCTTCGTCCTGCAACAGTAAACCGCCCTTCACGACAACGAGGGGGAAGGCATGGAGGAACACTCCAGTCCGTCTCGGTCATGGTTGGGCAGCTGGCCACATGTGGACACTTTTTTTTTTTTCATCGCAGGATTTCTTTTCACCCGCGCTGTCACATTTACCTCCAAGTGTTACTGAGTCGCGAGACTGGATGCGTGCCAGTAAAGGTTTAGAATTTGTAGTTGTTCAGTAAGTCTCTTAACCTTTTAATAGCACACCAAGGCGGTATGTTATCGAACAGCGATTTAGCACATCATTATCGCAATCTTTGCGGTTGGAATCCTTTAGATTCAATTGTCTCTCCACAAAACTTTCAGAAATAATTTTCAGTAGTTTCAATACAATAGATGTCGATAATTTTTGGAATCAGTACAAACAACTAGTGAGTCTTAAATGCCTCTTCTCGTAGACAATAGATGATCGCATGTGTCGATAAAAATACTTATAAAATGCACGTGAAACAATAGAACTTCAGAAAAGAAAGAAACGTGACTACGACGATGGTCAATAGTTTAGAGAGGGTTTCGTTCCTAGAGTAAATGATAACACGACGTCCTAAAAACTCGAATTAAGCAGACACGATGAATGATTAATGATGCGATTACTTAAAGATTTAGTAAGCAAAATGTAAAGTACATTTATTTAAAGTGTATTAAACGCACCGCATCTCTTTAAAAAAAATACGCAAATAAAAGAGCGAGATGTAGAACGCATATTCACAAAATTTAAATCTACTTCCAAATAAGTAATTAATTGAATTAATAAACTCAAATCTGTTACATGCTTCAGACTTACTTGTGATCAGGTTTACAATTTAAAGCTGCACCCGCTAAAAATCCTGATTCACATATGTACGGCGTAGCAAAAAGTTGCTTGCCATGATCTTAGCCTTACTTATGAATTACAAGCACCACCTCCCAACTAAAGAAGATCCTCCATTATTGGGTTAAGGTAGTTCTATGGACTAGTGAGGGCGATATTCGCGCTCTCCCAATTGCAGAAGGCTGCTTGATTGAAGTTAAGATTGTGAGTAGACCAAATACCAGGCGATCCAAGTCTTGTTTTCTAATTTCTCCACCGCACTTCCATTCCAATAAAACGTTTTAGTAAGGAGGTAGGGAATAACTGCAAGCACTGGTTTGAGTTGGTTTGGTTTTTCGAATATGTTAGCGCAAGTGCCACAGTGGACTGAAGGTCGCCAAGCGTCAGGCCAATACAAGAAAAGGAGGGGGGGGTAACATCAAAAGACAACAGAACAATCGCGAAACACTAACATGACGTGAATGGGTTTAAAGGGCAAACACAAAAATGGACAAACTCTTTGAAAGACAGGCAAACATGTTGACACACAAACTCATAATACGCTTGAAAGAGGGTTATCCAGTGATGTAGTTCTAAATAAAAAAAATTAGTGGTAGATAGTGTCGGAGTCACTACCGCTGAGGTTTTTGGCGGAAAACGTCTTAACCAGGCGGTGTTGTCAGGGCGGGGTGTTTGGAGGGTTGGTAAGAAAGAAATGAGCGCAACGAGCTTGCATGTCTTTTATTTATTTATTTCTCACAATGCTGACTAATTTCTGAAATTTTGTTGAAGACAGGACAATGTTACGAGTAGTATGATATGTAAGACTTACATGCTACACTTGTATCTCTACAGAACGTTAAGTCTATCGTGGTATTCTTAAAAGTTGTGAAGTCAGGTGGATCCGTGGCCAACACCAATCTGAACTTGTCGCTCAGAAACTGTTTCAGACGATCGTTCGACGCCTCAATGTTAAAGTCCTCGGTGAGCAGAAGCGGTATGTTGGGATCGCAGGGCCAGTCGCTAACTATTGTTCTGACATGATCTGTGTTGTAAAGCCTTAGTTGAAAGAGAAACGTCTCAATGTAGTTTAGTGGTGTCTGTGGATGAATATAGACTCACACTAGAACGAATTTGAATTGGTTGGGTATCTCAACTATTCATGCCTTCGCCGACATGAATATAGACTCACACTAGAACGAATTTGAATTGGTTGGGTATCTCAACTATTGATGCCTTCGCCGACATGAATATCCTGTAGACACTATTCATGAATATCCTATCCACTATTCATGAATATCCTGTCCACTATTCATGCTGATATGCATGACTTCGCCGACATGAATATCCCGTAGACAATTGAATCCAGAATACTTGGGTATTGGCCGTCGTGGAACGGGTCTAGCAACATGAGCCCTGTACGTTTTCTGATTCTTGAAGACTGCCGTGCCACTGTACAGAGTCCACTACGCTCCTCCTTGCCAGTGCCACGACTCGTACTAGGCTGTTGGTGGAGGTGGAGGTACTATCGATAGCACTATCAATAGTATCGATAGTTTTGTCCAACTCAGTATATCGATAGTTTCACGTTTTCCAATGCAGTAAGTGCAAACTACTCAGGTTCCGCCGATGCCGATGGCATTGATGATTGGAACAATAACTTTCATGTCATTTATACTGGTGCCGGAAAGATTGAGCCCAGCCATATTGATACATGACGACAATGAGAAACTAAAGTTAACTGTAACCAAAAGAGTAAACGGTGTCACGGTGAGGGTATGCGGTTTTTGCACTCTGTTGTTCTTCACGTTAAATCAAGCTCAAAGCGAAAGTGTACGTTTCAGTCAGATAAAGACAAAGTCAAAAGCGTTGTTCTCGTTATTTGTACAAGAAGTTTAAATGTGCGTCAGGTGCTGAAACAATTATTTGTCAAAAGAAAGTAATAAGTAACAATGCTGACACGTAAAGCATCTTTTGTGCAGCATTATCTTTCTTTTGGTAAGGATAAGGTCTACGCTAAATGTAGCCTTTGTGGGAAGAACTACAAAAAGTCGGTAATACGTCAAATCTTAGGGATCATTTAAAGCAAAAGCATCCAGCTGTTGTCAATTTAAGTGATCTCAGAAGAAAACAACTGAGCAACAGCCCCACTCAAAACTTTATTTATTCAGTTTATCACTATTGCGATGATTTCGTCAAACATTATAGAAAAACTTATTTAGCATACAAAACTGCAGAATTATCTTTAGCTTTTGTGGACAGAAACACAAAAAAAAAATCATACAATGCAAACAGAAAATGAGAATTAAGGAGCTGCGAATTAGTTTGGTTTTCATGCAAAATATTTTTTTTCGTGACTTTTGCTCACTCACTTCGGGAGGATATTGTCAAAACGTTAGATCCGGTGGCGCTAGCCGCTGGCTTGTGACCATTCGTCCGAGATGGGTCCGGGTTCGAATCCCGTGAGGCATATAATTTGTGGTTTATCTCTTCTCTAAAACCGGTGGCTCTAATTCAGGGATGGGTGACTGCTCACAGCCCATCGAGTTCACGGTGGTCATTAAACCCTAAGCCAAAAAGTTCAAAGTTTATTGGAGAAAGTTTATTGGCTTCAAAGTTTATTGGAGCTTAACTTTTTAATAATGTGAAAAAGTAAGAAAAATCTTTGTCAGAAATAATTTTTCATCCCGGAAAACAAATTTTCTCCAGAGCAACTTTGCCATCACACTATCGATAGCATTATCAATAGTTATCAATTGTTATTTTTTGACTATTGATAGTTCCCCACCTCTGTTGGTCATCGTCATCGCCGTGTCTGTCGCACTCTTTGGACTCAATGTGTTTGAAGCCGGGTATGTCGACGGTTTTGTCTTTATCCATCCATGTCTCCGTGAGTGCCAAGTAGTCGGAGCGTGATACATGAAGCAGTTACTCTTACTCAACGTTGGCACATTTCCTTGCTTTACTGATGTCCAGAAGTTTGAGCACAGCATAAACTGTTGAACGTCTTCATCTGTGAATTCCTGTTGTAAGAATTGCAACATAGCTGCATTGGGCCGTCTCAAATCATTTTGGAACCATATGCGATCACAAACTCCACAAACAAAACCCAACTTGTTACCATAGAACAACTTTTCAAAGTGCTTCGTCGCCAAACGTCAATCGGTTATAAACGCTAAATCTCGATTCTCAAGCGTCTCATCTGCTTGTATTTCGTCGCATTCCATCGGTTCTATCTCACTGTCGACATCCATTGCCTGTGAACTGGCGTTAGGCCTTGCGGCATCTGCGCGACTGGTACTCGCCTCAACTTGTCGACGCTGCCTCATCCTCCGCATTCGTTCTGCTGCTGTCACAGGGGCCTTTTTGGATTCCTCATTTACTCTTCTTTCACTTTGTAAGCGTTTACGATAGGCATTTACCTTCTTGTTTTGAAGATATTTCGACGTTTTTGAAATTTTAACATAAATTTGTCCAAGTTCGACACTTTGTCACAGCATATATTTTTTTTAAAGTTCTTTCACTATTGTCACTATGAGTGTTTTCTTTATTGTATAGTACTCGTCGAGCTCTGTTAAACGACACCTCACACAACGTCCTACGCGTATGCGTTCCCGAGCTATACTAATTTTGCCGCGCGGCGAACCGGTACTTTTCCACTCCAACTTGGCAACCATCTTGTGGCGCCGTGTGACGTCACGCGCTCAAGGCTAATGTCGCGTGACATTCTTTCATCCTTGCTCTTTTAAACCGTGCATTGCTTATTTCGATATGCGTTATAGTTTTAAAGTTATTAAGATTTGTCTGGTATACACAAATCGTAACATCGACTTTCGCATAGTTTCCCGCCATACCGGACCCGCGAGGTAAGACATTTTCCGTCAAAAAGAGAAACTTGGCCTATTATTAGAATCTGGCCCTACTTTGAGCACAAGTAGTTGCTTTCTCGAATTTAAAGAGAGAGAGAGAACCTAACGACGTCCAGCCACGAAGGATACCGAACTAAATCACGTCTGATAGCTCCCGCTAGGTTCTAAGACTAATCGAGTTTTATAAAGGTAGGTGATGAAAATGATTCGAAAGCCGTTACAAGTTTATTTAAATGCCCTCTTTCATTGATCTTTCATCAAATGAAGACCCAGCTTCTTGTAAGAGGCTCATACAGCGTGATCGTTTTTGACTGGACCTGGGATACTGGCGTTGATCTCTACGATACTAGCGTGAACACGGAAGTCGTGGGAAAGCAATTAGCCTTTTTCATTCAAAACCTCATCGAAAGTATTTTGAAATGTAATTCCATACTTTTAATTTTTCAAATCTCGGCTAAATGCCTTATTATTGAGTTGTGCAAAATACAATTAGTCATATGAATTCTTAGGGAAACTGTTTTTTCTTTCAGCATAGGTTTTAATAACACTTTTCACCAATTACTGAAGAAAAGTTCAATATAGTAATTGCAAAACTTTTCAAAAGAGTAAATCTAAATTAGAGACTGCGTAATACATTAATGAAGAGCAGTGATCTGAAATGTTCCAATGTGTTACTTTGTTTGATACCAATATTCGACATTCGCGATGTGCGTCTCAATATGTGGATGTTTGACGTACTTTGTTCTGTTATTTTAAATGAGCATTTACAAGGAAACATTTACTAAAAATGTGATTGGGTAACGTGTTGTTTTTTTCTTTGCTCTTCCATTCTGCAGAGCAAATCATCGGTGATCTTAAAATTTCGTTCTCAATGTTATTTCTTTTGCATTTATTTTTCCATAATTTGTACGATTTTGAACATATTTCTGTATGCTGCATTGAAACATTATGATGATAAGTTATATTGAAGAATAAACTTGTAGAAGTGTAATTATTTATGAGTTCTATAGTAAAGAAGATTATTATTTTATTTTCTTGCTCTTTGATTTTTTTATTTTTAAAATCCTTATATATATATTTTTATTTTTTTTGAGGAGTAAAGTTTTTCAAGAAAGTTACGTTCCGTTTCATGAATATTTTCAACAGTGCTCAAAGTTAACTGCCAAAACATTAAGCGTTTTCTAAACTTCATGTGTGAACAAAGTATTGTTTCCCCTCTCTTCTCTCTATCTCGTTCATTTCCCTGTTGGTAAAAGTGCCTTAGCAGTGAAGTGATTAGGAAAATACAACACGGGTAGAAATTTTTCATAAACCCTGTGAAATCGTATTAGTTTTTATTATTTACTAATTTTCATTACATTTTCAGTACTAATTATTTCCGTCAATTTACAATATAATTGTTTAACTTCAGCAATTGTAAATAAAAGAAAGAGTGTTGTATGGCAGTCAGAGGATAATAAGAATATCAAATTTTTATTTGAATACCGCTCTGTCGTTCTATAGGTCTCTTTATTTGTTTGTTTGGTGGTTTAACGACCATCGTGAGCAACTCAATGGGCTATAAGCATTAGCCCGTTGTTAATTTTGGAGCAGCCACGTAAGACAAGTACACTCACTACCCATGCCACATCAGGCACTCAAATCTTGGCGCAATTCAGACGGATCGTTAAAAGCCGGAGCCCACTCAGACTTCTAGCCCACTTTTTTGTTGTTGTTGTTATTGTTTTCTGACCCAATGGTAAGTGGCATGGTAAGTTAGACCACTCGCTATAAGTAGTCCATCATCCTTAATCCGAGCAAAAGGACAAATCCTGCGCAATCAGTCAAATACGCCACCAATACCTAAACTGGAGATCGAGCTCTGGCCCAGTTCAAACGAATGGTCAGAAGCCAGGTCCTCAAACCACTCGACTATCGAATCGGCCATTTCGGCAGTATAAATATTCAGTTAAGATACTAGTATGATACCATAGAGAACACAGTTTTCCCTATTTTTGCATACATGATAATGTAAAAATATTTCTCTGCCCCTGCTTTTCTTTTTTAGACAACCAGAGAAAGTGTCTTAGATAAGCTAATCCTAGAAAAATAGTGCCTTATCGGCGCTAAGTCCCTCTACATCTCTGGCATTATCGTCCTGGAAGAACCCATCCCTCCCTGGGTGGAGGGACGACATTGTGAGGCGTGAGTAGATAGAAATGACCGGAAGTGTCGCAGAAGGAGACAGCAGGAGCAGGTGACTCCCATTGAGGATCGGTCCTTTCTATCTACTGGTGTGCATGGTTTACCAGCATGCCCTGGTAGCAGCCGGTGTCCATAGGTTCTTCCACACGCATTCATGCCAGCTAAACATGTTTCATGTCGTACAACTGCCCTCCGCTCTGCATATTCGATTCCACGCGTGAGGGGACCCTAGCCTCATCCCGCTGACGCCAAATACAGACTCGACCGCATTCAGAATGGAATATGATTCGTAATTCACATCAGACCAGCACACCTACTTCTAATATTTTATCGTCCAATCTGTATGCTCTTGGCACCAGGATAGTAGTTTATTTTGATGGACTGTACAACGTTTTGGTTAGTTTGTGTGCAGGTTGATTTTTGTTCAACAGTCATTTACCTACTGAGCACTTGCATAAATAAGCTAACGGTCTGAGTTTATTCGGCTAAGAAACCATCAGTACAATCAAAACTCCTTTTTACGAAAAACGATATAACACAAAGCACGTTACTACGAAAAAAAAATCGCAATCTTTTTTTGTTTTTTTTTGTATGTATGTAAGTAATATATATATACTGGCACAAGACAGACCGTTGTGGAGGAAACTTGGAGAGACCTTCGTCCAGCAGTGGATTGATAATGGTTGACAATGATGATGATGATGATGATGATAAGTAATATAAAACGTTGTTACCAAATACGATATAACAAAAAGAAAATGACAACGAAAAAAATCGTGAACTTGTTTGGTTTTTTGTATTTATACAGTACAAGTAATATAAAACATTGTTAGCAAATATGATATAACAAAAGAAAATGACAACGAGAAAAATCGTGAACTTGTTTTTTTTTGTGTATTTATATAAGTAATATAAAACGTTTATACCAAATATGATACAACAAAAAGCACATGACAACAACAAAAATTGTTAACTTGTTGGGTTTATTCTATGTATTTATACACCGATGGGCCACTACATTATGACCACCCCAGCCTAGAGAAATGAACGCGCCTGGAGACCCGAGGACCGGCTTTCGGTTCGTAGAGTGTTCGGTGTCAGAATGGGAAAAGCTGCCGATTTATCGCAGTTTGATAAAAGACAAATTGGGATGACAACGCACCTCGGAACTACGATCTCGGAAACGGCGCGGCTTGTGGGTTGCTTGCATGCTGCTGTAGTGAGTACGTATCAAAAGTGGTGCACAGATGGCCAAATGACGAACCGTTGTCCAGCCGTGTGTCGTCCGCAGCTCATTGACGCCAGTGAGGAGCGGAGACTGTTGCGCATTGTTCACAGCGACCGCAGGGCCACAGTGCGACAAATCACCCACAGCTACAAAAGTGGTGATCAGGGCAATGTGTCATAGCACACAGTTCATCGCAGCTTTCTGCGCATTGGCCTGCGTAGCCGAAGACCCATCCGGGTTCCCATGCTCACTGCACGACATCGCTAACAAAGCAAGAAATGTGCCCAAGATCATCGAGATTGGATTGTGAATGATTGGAAGAAAGTGGCCTGGTCTGACGAATCAAGATTCCTGGTGCATCACGTAGACGGCCGAGCGCAGATACGCCCATTACCAACGGAGGCTTTGGCACCTGGATGCACTGTTCGGCAGAAACAGGCCAGCGCCGGCGGTGTTATGCTGTGGACAATGTTTTCTTGGGACACTTTAGGCCTCATTATCCCAATAGCACAATCCCTGACTGCCGTGAGGTATCTGAACATCGTTGCGGACCAAGTTCACCCGTTCATGGTAACTGTGTTCCCTGCTGGTGATGGCCGCTACCAACAGGATAATGCGCCATGCCACATTACCAGAATCGTGAAGAAATGGTTCGAGGAACATGCTGGTGACTTTTTGTTAATGCCCTGGCCTCCAAATTCACCTGGCATGAACCCAACCGAATATTTGTGGTTCGACTTTGAAAAGCGGTTTCGCGCAAAATCACCACTACCCCGAATTGCACGGGAACTGGAGGACCTGCTGTTGACATTATGGTACCAGATACTCCAGGATACCTATCGCCACCTCATCGAATCGATGCCTCGCAGGGTGGCCACTGGTTTGCTGGCTAAAAAGGATCCTACAGCCTATTAGGTAGGTGGTCGTAATCTAATAGTTCATCGCTGTATCATCATTATCATCATCATCATCATTGTCAACCATTATCAATCCACTGCTGGACGAAGGTCTCCCCAAGTTTCCTCCACAAGGGTCCGTCTTGTGCGTCTCCTCCATGTCACTCCCGCATACTTTCGAATTTCATCCACCCATCTCCCATGTGGTCTTCTTCTGGGTCTTTTCCTGTCCCTTGGAATCCAATCTAAAATTTCGGCTGTCCATCGATGGTCTGTCTTTCTGGCAGTATGTCCAGCCCATTGCCATTTCAGGAATTTAACTCTTATCATGACGTCTTTCCACTCTTGTCATTTTTCGGATCCACGAGTTCCTCTTCTTATCTCTCCTGGTTACATCAAGCATGCACCTCTCCATGCTACTTTGAGTTGTCTGCAGCCTCTGTATGTCTCTTTTAGTTAAGGTCCACGTCTCTCCGCCATATGTAAGCACTGGAAGGATGCATTGATCAAACACTTTTCTTTTAAGACATAATGGCATATTGCTCTTGAAAATTATGCTGTTTCTTCCAAAAAGCTCTCCAGGCAAGTTTTGTACGCCGATTAATTTCTTCATCAATGTGACCCTCACTTTGTATCTGCTGTCCAAGATAAACGTACGTGTCTGTTATCTCCAGCTTTTCTCCATCAATCGATGAATCTTCTTTTCTTGTAAAAGCATTGAACATCACTTTTGTCTTCTGAAAGTTCATTTTTAATTCCACTTCTTTACTCTTGTCAGCAAATTCCTGGATCATACTCTGCAGTTCTGATGGGGTAGTTGCAAAAAATGACTACGTCATCAGCAAAACGAAGGTTAGTTAGATAATCTCCATTAATCTTTACACCTTTGTTTTCCCAGTTCAGTGATTGAAAGACATTTTCCAATGTAGCATTAAAGAGCTTCGGAGATATGGTGTCACCTTGTCTCACTCCCTTTCCAATTTTTATGTGTGTTGTGTTTTCAAACAGCCGAATCTTTGCACTTGCATTTTCATAGATGTTATTAATAATATTAATGTATGCATCTTCAATACCGCAGGATTTCAGAGCCAATGTAACTGCTGATGGTTTCACCGAATCAAAGGCTTTTTCATAATCGATAAAAGCCATGCACAATGGAAGTTCATATTCCCTCGCTCTTTCAATTAGTTCTCTCAGTACGTGGATATGATCTATTGTGCTGTAGCCACTCCTGAATCCAGCTTGTTCTCTCGGTTGAGCCGTGTCCAGTGTCACCTTCAAGCAGTGTGAAAGAACTTTAGTGAAGATTTATAAACCACTGATAGGAGGCTGATAGGTCTGTAGTTCCCGAGATCCTCAATGTCACCTTTCTTATGTAGCAGGATCATTGTAGCGGTGTTCCAATCCTCAGGAATCTTCCCTTCATTAAGGCATCGAGTGAAAATTTGGGCGAGTACTGTTTCGATTTTTCCACTTGCTTCTTGTATGATGTCTACAGTAATTCCATCTTCTCCTGGAGCTTTTCCCCGCTTCATGCTCTTGATTGCATGTGCAACTTCTGCTGGGAGGACTGGAAGAACTCTCGTACTGGTACCTTTCATGATGTCTGGAGAACATGTATCATCCCTTTCATATAATTAAGGTCAGGTGATGCGTAACATTACAGCTTCTCCTTGACAAATGTCAACCCCGCCTTCTCATGGTGCATCCTGTTCCCACTAAAGGGGCTCTGACGACCGCCAATAGCGGTATAACTATACCATCGGGATTAGAGGAAATGCTATCCCACACTCACCAACCCGCTTGGCCAGCGTGGTGAGTTATGGCCAAACACATCCAAATTGACTCATCGGTGTATAAGAAATATAAAACGTTATAACGAAATACTTTACAACGAAAAACACCTTATTACAAAGTAAAATTCTTGGGAAATGTTGAAGCAAAACTTTATACGTACCAAATTTCTCCCGCTCTTTAAAATTCGAAACGATTTAGCTAGCATAGAACGCCAACTAAAGAGCAAAAGTGCCTACACGTTTCGCCAAAAAAAAAAAAAAAAAAAATTGAAGAAAATGAGGATTCACCCTATGAAGATGAGACTGAAAATCTAGTCTGTTTTTCTGATGTTTCTCCAGTGAATGCAATTGAATGTTTAGAGTAAGTTGGATACTATTTGCAGAACAGAAGACTTTATACTGAAGAAACTAGCAGCTATCTAAATGTTATGAATACAGTTTGAACTAAAGACTCCATGGAAAACGAAAACACACGGTACTTACATCGTACTTCAAAATCCAGTATATATATGTCTGAACTGTTTTACGGTTTGCCGTATGTAAACATGCTTTGCAATAGAACTAAATAAATTGCTTTAATACAAATTTGGAAGTTCTGAATCCGTCTGCTGTGGAAATATGACATGAGTGTTAAGTCAGATAATATCCGAAGCGCCCGATTATGCTAGCATACCCGGCGCTATCCGGTAGATGAGGGTTCGATTCCCGCTCCAGGACGACGAAACTTTTGATATTATCTGACTTAACATCTATGTCGTATTTACACCAATAAACGGATTCACATCTTCCAAATTTGTATTGTACAATGGTCAAGTCTCGTATTTTATTCATTGAGAAATTGCTTTAATTACACTACTTTAAAATTAAAGATATGCAATGCCGATATGTGCGTGCATTACTTTTTGAAGCATATGACAGTATTTTATTAAGATGTATAAAATAAATAATTCTTAATATGGGGGAGATAAAAAAATACAGTGTGTACGTACATACGTATAAGTAAAAATATATACAGTACGTAATTTCATACTTATAAATTAATTAAAGCTTATACATATAGTTCGTTGCTACTTCAGCAAAAACTTCCCATTACAAATAAATTACCTTTGGTTGTTTCTATAGGCACTATTTCGTAATTACAGCGTTTCACTCTTATTCGTAATGAAAATTTCTGTAGTACGTACTAACGTTTCAACGAAAATAAGTTGTTACGAATTTTTTTCTGTCCCCCTTGAATTTTGTTATAACGAGTTTGCACTGTACTTAGTATTCAATTTGAGCTTTGCTCTTCTTTACTTGTCAACTTACACTGAAGAGCAATTGAATTAGAGATTTTAAAGTAGTGTAATTAAAGCAATTTCTCAAGGAATAAAATACGAGACTTGACCATTGTACAATACAAATTTCTCAATGAATAAAATACGAGACTTGACCAATACAATACAAGTCTAGTAACGTGTAGCACCACCTTTCGGCCAGATGACGGCGGCGATTCGTCTCGCCATGGACTCGACAAGACACCGGAAGCGTTGGGAAGCCGTACGGATCCACGACCCCTGAACAAGCTCCCACAGTTCACGAAGATTTGATGGAGGAGATCAGAGCCTCGAACATCTCTTTCGATAGCATCCCAGATGTGCTCGATGGGATTGAGGTTAGGTGACCTAGCTGGCCAAGGAAGCGAGGTCTCGCCGGTGGAGTGTTCATTCAACCATTCGGATACAATTCGGGAGCGATGGCACGATGCTTTGTCTTGTTGCATGATGAGGTCCCCAGAGGGATGTTGAAGACGCACAAACGGGAGCAAATGGTCGTCTAGGATATCCCGGTAACGTTGACCTGTGAGGGACGATGTCACACGTGCCAGTAGTCCCATTTCAGTCCACGTAAACAGTTCCCAGACGAGAATGCCACCCTCACCAGCTTGAAGAGTACCCTGCTGTCAAGAAGGATCCATCGCTTCATGAGGTTTGCGCCGTACTCGTATCTTGCCATCCGCATGTACCAACGTGAATCTCAACTCATCAGTCAAGGCAACATTTTTATACATGTCAAGGGTCCAGTGGCGATGTTCCCACGCCCATGCTAATCTTTGCACCCTGTGATGTGCGGTCAGCAGCGGTACCCTCGTAGGACGATGGCTTCTGTACCCCATAGCGAGGAGATGGTTCTGGATGGTGTGGCTGCTTAGACGTTTTTGTGCACCAGCGTTAAATTGCCAAGTGATTTCTTGCACTGTGGTCTGTCTATCCGCTGTTACAATGCGAGCTAGCCGACGATGACCCAGTTCATCCACACGCTGTTGTCCACGGCAGTCGGCCCTTGCAGGGATGGTTTTACTGGATTCGATGTACTCACGGCGCTCCCGTGACACAGTGGCTCATGAAAATCTCAGTGCCTGCACGACTTCCGAGATGTAGTGACCCATTCGTCGGGCCCCGAAAATTTGCCCACGATCAAATTCGCTTCGATCCTTCGTCTTACCCATACTGCGTCCGACTCCTACTGATTCCCGTCGCATCACTCCTTATATTGTCGGATCGCTGCATACGACATGTCGTTTCCGTTTACAGGGCCGCCCACAGCGCCACATTCGCCTAACGCCAGCTGTCTCTAATTCAATTGCTCTTCAGTGTACAATTTGTAGGCACAAATCCACGATAGTACCAACAACGTATCAATTATCATGAGACTTATGTCTCATGATAATTAATACGTTGTTGGTTCGATTTACAGATCACCTTTTGTACTAGTAACATGGAAAACAACATCCCGTCCGACTTAAAGCAGTATCTTAACTCAGTTGGACACACCTTCTTACACGAGATGTGGTTTCTTATTTACTACACTGGCGTGCAAAAATTAAGGACGAGACGGTTTTTCGAATGTAACGTCGTGCAGAAGTGCCCCACATTGACTCAAATCATACCATACGATCCCCATGATGTACGAATATGGGACAAGTGAGCAAAACCGTCCAAACAAGGAATCCAAAGGATACAAAGACACTGAAATCCAAAGGATTGAAAAGGTAGCTTCGAGCACAACTGCATGGACAGAAGACAGAAACGACCATGTGACAGGCGGCTGCCAAGAAAAACTCAGTCTTTAGTAGGGTATATGATCACCCCTGACTGCGTTGCAGGATTTACAACGTCTGTCCAGGCTGAGGACGAGGTTGTCAAGGAGCTCTTGAGGCTTCGCGGCCCATTCCTCTTGTAGCGCCAATCGCAGCTGCGGAATCGTTGCTGGCAGCTGGTGACGTGCTGCCAAGCGTCTCCCGAGAAGGTCCCACACGTGTTCCATTGGATTTAGGTCCGGGGACCTTGCGGACCAATCCATGCGTTGAATATCTTCACTGTCCAACAGCTCTGCGACAGCCACTGTACGATGAGGTGTAGTGTTGTCGTCCATGAAGATGGACTCAGGACCCACAGCACCTCTAAACAGACGCACGTGAGGCAGGAGAACCTCGGTACAATAGCGGACACCAGTGACTGAACCTCCTTGGAAGATGTGGAGGTCAGTACGGCTACCAAGCATGATACCGCCCCAAACGAGAACTCCGCCACCTCCAAACCGGTCCCTCTCGATGATGTTGGAGGTGTGATTGCGTGTTCCCTGCTCTCTCCAGATGTGTATACGTCCTGAATCGCTCGTCAGACTAAATCGGCTCTCATCCGTAAAGAGACCTCGACACCATTCCTGATGTGTCCAGTTCTTGTGTTCCTGGCACCACAGAAACCGCCGTCTCCGATGAGCAGGCGTTAATGGCACACACCGCACTGGTCGTCGTGAAAATAGACCATTTTTGTGCAGCCTCCTGGCCACGGTAAAATGCGATAACGGACGTCCAGTTGTCTGTTGCATGTGCCTTGCGATTTCTCATGCTGTCTACCGTCTGTCTCTTCTCGCCTGTAGGACAATATACTGGTCGTCCGCTGCCGTGGTTGATCGTGGACGACCACTGCTAAACTCTCGGACAGCTGTTCCTGTCGTTTGAAATGCTCTCGAAGCTGGTGAAACGATGCTGTGAGCGGTCCCGAACTCCTCGGCCACACTAGTCACACTTCGACCTTCTTCCAACTTCCCAATGACGCGACCTCGGGTAAAGTCATCCAGATGTCGTCTACTGGATTGCCTGTTGCCCATATCACACGGTGGCAGCAACTTGACGTCGTTCAAACCGATGTACACCGTGCAATAGCTTTCACTGAATTGCTGAGCGTACACCATCCGTGTGCTTTATACCATTCCGACACTCCCCTCCCCTATGTCATGCTGCATATATGCGCATGCCCTACCATACCGGACCCTAGTTTATCTCCTGAGGGGTCTTTCGGTCCGTTCTGCCTGGTCGTTCCGCTGTTATGCTAATTTCTCTTCTTCGTCCTTAATTTTTGCACACCAGTGTATATGACACACCTGTTGTTGCGAAAGGATTTGGGTTACACACCCTCATCCTCTCCCAACAACAGTTGTGCCATATATCTTTTAATATCTGGCACGTCCGTGCCAGCATGCGACGTATAGTCACGCGGAATATTGTTTCTGGTTTGGGCCTTCAAACGCAAGACTGTGCTGCGCTGATTGCTCTGAACAAGGCGACGCACCCGTCGGTCACGTGACTCTTGGAATCCATCTTTCGCCGCCCTATATATACACTGACGGGAAAAAATCCTAACACCACGAAAAAATAGTTGTAGAGGAATGAAATGGCGGCAATACATTTGTATAGGTAACATATTTAATCGATTAAGGTTTCAAGATCACAGCTTATTGTAAGCGCGAGAAGAGCCATTTTAAATGTGAAATGCTAGTACATTAATAACCGGTGTAACCGCCAGAATGTTGAATGCAAGCACGCAAACGTTCATGCATTGTGTCGTACAGGTGCTGGATGTCAGTTTGTGGGATGGAGTTCCATGCCTGTTGCACTTGGTCGGTCAATACGGGGACGGTTAATGCTGGTTGGGGGTGACGCTGAGTTGTCGTCCAATGATGTCCCATACGTGCTCGATTGGTGAAAGATCTGGTGATCTAGCAGGACACGGCAACATGTCGACACTCTGTAGAGCATGTTGGGTTACAACAGCGGTATGCGGACGAGCGTTATCCTGTTGGAAAACACCCCTGGAATGCTGTTCATGAATGGCAGCACAACAGGTTGAATCACCAGATCGACGAACAACTGTGCCGTCAGGGTGCGTGGGATAACCACGAGAGTGCTCCTGCTGTCATAGGAAATTGCTGCCCAGACCATAACTCCAGGTGTAGGTCCAGTGTGTCTCGGCCGCATACAGGTTGGTTGCAGGCGCTCACCTGGCCTCCTTCTAACCAACACACGGCCATCACTGGCACCCAGGCAGAACCGATTTTCATCAGAAAACACAACAGATCTCCACTCTGTCCTCCAATGAGCTCTAGCTTGACACCACTGACGTCGCAAACGGCAGGGGTTTGGAGTAAGTGGAATGCACGCTACAGGGCGTCTGGCTCGGAGTTGTCCTTCAAGTAACCAATTTGTAACAGTTCGTTGTGTCGCTGTGGTGGCAACTGCAGCTCGAATTGCTGCTGCAGACGCGGTACGAAGCACCACGGCCATACGCCGTACACGGCGGTCTTCCCTCTCAGTAGTGCCACGTGGCCGGCCGGAACCCGGTCTTCTTGAGACAGTACCTTCTCTTGACCACCGCTGCCAACAATCATGCACAGTGGCTACATTCCTCCCAAGTCGTTCAGCAATATTGCGGAACGAAAATCCACCTTCTCGTAGCCCTATTACACGACCTCGTTCAAACTCCGTGAGCTGTTGATAATGGCTTCTTCGTCTTCTTAAAGGCATTCTTGACTAACATCAACACACTACGTCGAATCTCAACGATAACTAACGCTCACGAACGTTACAGCGCGTATTTACAGCAAACCTGCTTTGCATGTTTCGAGGGGCGCTACTAGCGCCACACGTATGCGCCGAGCGCGAAATTTGCATAGACGTCATCTTACAGATGTACTCTCACCGCCTACCAACTGTCGTTTATCTAACACAACCCCTTCTCGGGGTTGGGATTTTTTCCGTCAGCGTAGTTGTGTCGCCGGCTGATTGTTCGCCGTTTGGGCACCACTTCCTGGTACACTTTAACTGCGGAGACCTTCGAACATCCCAAGAGTGCCGCCGTTGCCGAAATCAGCGCCCCAAATCTTCGTGCGCCAACAATTTTCAGATAAATCCTTGTGTTTACCCATCACGTTCGTAACTTCGCTCTCAATGGAACTGTAACGTACCAGATGTGACGTACCTGCCAGAAGGACGCACACGACATAAAGGCAGATAGGAATCAGAATAAAACGTCCGCGTAGCTTAATTGGTAGAGCGACTTATTCCGGAATGAGGGGATCCGGGTTCGAATCCTGGCGTGGACAGAAATGACGGAGAAATTTACTTCGTTATAGAACCACCAACTTCTTATAAAGCCTACACCTTTTTAGTCTAAAATCCACGCCCTCTTCGTCGTTTCTCTGGTACCAGGTGCAACTTATTTTGCATAGCTGGGTAGTGTAAGTTCTTCATATATGATATGTGTGTGTCTATGCTAGCTTGTAATGAGTTGTAATCAGGCAGGTATCTGTGTTTTTGTCCAGGAAATCTTTTGGAGACCAGAAAAACACTTCCTCCGAATTCATTTTCCGAAGTATACATATGTAGTTCGTATACACATAGAAGAAAAAAAATCTCAGTTACTTCAGCAAATTCCTGTTCAATAGATTTCTTTATCCTAAAAAGAATGTTCTTTTATCTGTTTTATGATATGATCCTGAAAAGGATTTTTTTTCTGTTCTATGACGCGGTCCTGTAGAGGTTTCATTGTACATAAAAAAAAATATGCCTTCCCTGGACACCATGCCAGGGAGGTTCCTCAAAGCTCCTGGTCTCTCCGATCAAGAGCAAGTCGAGTTCGGCATTCCGTGCAATAGCAGACATCCGAAGTCCGAAAGTCGCAACGCATGAAGGCAGATTCTCAAACAGTCGATCATACTGAGGTTAAAAAAATTGCTTCATGTAAAGGATTGTAAGGAAGCGATAATTCATTTTCAGGTAAAACTGAAGGGACAGCTGCAGATGAAGCAATTCAAACGAAAGTTGTTGACTTTAGCCTAAAGGCTTGGAATCGGAGGCGTGCAGAAGGCTCTAGTACACAGACCTAAGGCCTAATGAGTAATCGTGTTCAGAAGGCGAAGCACTGATCGAGGTACCGAGCTATACACAACACAACCATAATCCAGTTTCGACCGAATCAGAGAATGATAAATACGCAGCAAAAAAGCTTTGTCTGTTCCGCAGGACACACACGAGAGGACCTTAAATATGTTCATAGCTGTCAATAAGGAGTTCTTAAGCCGTCGCACGTGCGAACGAAATGTAAGCACACGGTCGAAGGTAAGTCCTAAAAACCTTGACTCCGGCAAAGATGGAATGGGGCCCCAGATGCAGCTCCGGGTCTGGATGGATGCTGCGTCTCTGACAGAAATGGACACAGGTGGTCTTACTGAGGACAGCACGAAGTCATTATTATTCGTACTTTTATAGATCTGATAGATCGCCGACTGCCGAAATGCAGTTCCGTTGAACAATGGCGCGTATGTAGAGATGGAAATGAAGAATGAAAACAAGAAGAACTTCCGGAAAGAAACTGTCTAGTAGCACTCGGAGTCCATCAACTCCTTCAAATCCTGATTATCTTTCTGCGAGAACGATCAGCAGGGCGAATAGGTACATACTTGGAGCTGGAGGACCAGACACGTCCTGTCCTTTCTTGATGTTTTGGAGAGGAATTAACCACCATAGCGATTTTCTTTGTTTCCCCTCTATTACCACTCACCACAGCAGAGATGGCAAAGGATGTCTTAGTGGGAACGAAGATCTATTTGGATAGTTATCAAGAAGTCGGTTGATAAGGAACTCGAGACACCAAAGCATGGATATCTTCCGCGAAAATATATGTTAAGTGTGAACGGACAACCAACACGATATCTGGAACAATCCCTTCAATTTATATCGAGACCATCGCTGTGGCTATCACCATAGAAGCAAAGGAGCGTCTGACCGTACTTGCTAAAACGACCATTCTTCTGGTTTCTGGATAGGAGATACTATAACTGTCTTAATGCACTGTGTCTTCTTTTCCTAGGCCCACCTGGAACATTCATTCGATTGCGATGCATGAGTACTCTCGAAATCAAAATATTTCTCCTTTTTTTTTTTTTTGCCACACAGACTGCAAAGTGCACGCTCCGTCGCTACGCAGCGCGCACATCGGGTAATACTCAGGCAGGACTGCTGGGAATGCCCATAACTCTGACATTTGAAGCATTACAGGGGATTGCCAATGTGTGGGCTATCACGAAGTAAATTTCGCCATCATTTTTGTGCCAGGGTGGGATTCAAACCCACAACTCTCGGCTCCGGAGCTTCGAGTGATACCCACTATACACTGCTATCTGCCTTTATCTTATGTGCGTCCTGCGGGGCAGGCACGTCACAGAACAGACTTCTAATAGAAGGTAACCTGCGTAAAGAAGCTGTGAAAGTTGAGGCCTGCCAGACGTGAGGATATGGTTCCGAGATGGAACCGGTTTTCCATCTCGCCCAAATTGGATACGACGGACACCAACGACGCCTTGCAATCCCAGCTTTTCAAGAAGTTCCGTCGCTGTACAGTCAGCTAGGTCATCTGAAGACACAACATCTTGTGATTAATTGAGACGTTGCTGAGGAGTTATCCGCACCGAGACTCCAAGAAGCTTAGTAACCCGTGACAACAAAAGTCCATGTCTAGGATCTTAAATTTTCACCAAAGGATCTTCATATGGAAGCTTTGTCACACTGCGTGGTGAAGCGACAGTGGCTTGAAGTGCTTTAGATATCCAAATGGAAAACTTGAATCTCGGAGTCTGAGAGTCATCAACATAGTGTATAATGAAGAATACATGGAGCAGAAGTCGATTCAGGAGCGAGTTTCTTAGACGAAGAGAAATGCTCCTCATTTAAGCTAAACCATTTAGGCTTAGCACCATGGGAAAAAGTAGTAGAAGCCAAGAAAAAGGAAAAGAATTCCGTCTGCTAACCACCACACCCACCACCGAGCCGAACATGGAAAGGACCGAAAGTTCGCTAGCCCCAAAGGACGCAGGACTCGGCTTTGGGGATAGGCAACACATATAGTCAGTTTATCAACTGACTAAATTGATAACGAGGAACAGTACACCAATTAAGTAGTAAATAGTAACACCAATTAAGTAGTAATAGTGATCCGACTTATTGGCGTAGGAAGTAGACACATTAGCGTTTCCAAGCTTTTGCACATCAACCAGATGGCTTTTTCAAGGAAGTTAGAGTATAAGTCTGCTAGGGCCGCGGAGGCGCCTCTTCTCATTAGCTGAATGTCCCCGAGTTATAAGTATTTGAAACAGTAAAAGCGACAAGGTATTCAGTCACAAGGTCAGATTGGGCTTCCTGTGACTGCTATTCCCAAATTATTGGAGAATTAGTTATCCCGGTGCGGGGTTCTGAATGCTCCGTTGCTCTGCATGTCCCATGCCCCTTGGTCGCAATAGCCCGTCGTTTTTCATGTTCCTTGCTCTGAATGCTCCTTCGTTCTCCATGTCTCTTGTTATAAATGCTCCATCGCTCTACGTGTCCTTTGGTCTGAATGCTCCATCGCTCTACGTGTCCTTTGGTTTGAATGCTCCATCGCTCTACGTGTCCTTTGGTTTGAATGCTCCATCGCTCTACGTGTCCTTTGGTCTGAATGCTCCATCGCTCTACGTGTCCTTTGGTCTGAATGCTCCATCGCTCTACGTGTCCTTTGGTCTGAATGCTCCATCGCTCTACGTGTCCTTTGGTCTGAATGCTCCATCGCTCTACGTGTCTTTTGGTCTGAATGCTCCATCGCTCTACGTGTCCTTTGGTCTGAATGCTCCATCGCTCTACGTGTCCTTTGGTCTGAATGCTCCATCGCTCTACGTGTCCTTTGGTCTGAATGCTCCATCGCTCTGCGTGTCCTTTGGTCTGAATGCTCCTTCGTTCTACATGTCTCTTGTTATAAATGCTCCATCGCTCTACGTGTCCTTTGGTCTGAATTCTCCTTCGTTCTACATGTCCTTTGGTCTGAATGCTCCGTTACTCTCCAAGTCTCTTGTTCTGAATGTTCCATCGCTCCGCATGTCTCCTTCTATGAATGCTTCCTTGCTTTGCATACTACATACAGACGCGCAAAGCTATAGTGCGTCGCATAAATATAGAGACCGAACAAATTCTCGAATAAAAAATAAACCACAACGAGCTGAAATGTACACCTCATATTTATAGCAAAAATAACATATAGAACACGCAGCTGCACAATAGTTTGACGGAAACATAACAATTCCAACGGCAAGTACAAGAAAAAAACAGAAATGCGCTGTCTCAAAAATGTAAAGACTTACTAGTTATGAGCACCTCCGGTACGAATAGTGAAGCTGTTGTTCCGAATAACACTGAAAACCCGATTGGTCATGGTGTCCACTAAGTGATTTAAGTGCTCTGGACGGAGTGCGTACCAGCTTCGTTCAATCTGCTCTTCCAATGCCACCACACTTGAGAACTGCCGTCCATTCGCATACACATCACGAACTAGGATACCCCAGATGTTCTCGACAGGGTTCAGATCTGGACTGAGTGCTGGCCAATCCATTATGGTCTCATGATGAGTGTTAAACCAGCTTTTCGTTGATGCAGACCGATGGATAGAGGCATTGTCTTGCTGAAACAGATAATCAACACCCGCTACAGTTTCGGCAAACGGTAGAAGGTGGCTGCTGAGTATGTCCTGATACGTTTCGGAGTTTTGCCTGTCTTGCAGAAAAGCGATATCCGTTGTCCCATTGAACGCAAAAGCTCCCCAGACCATCACAGATCCCCCTCCTTTCTGTCTGCTGAAGAAGGTGCGTGGCTCGCGTCGTAAATCATGCCAATAGCAGTTTCAACCGTCAGGGCCGTCTAAATTGAAGAACTTTTTCTCATTGGAGAAAATAGTTGTGATCCACTCGTCCGTCCAGTGCATGTGGCTGCTTGCCCATAACAATCTAGCTTTCTTGTGGCGCCGCGTGAGGTGTGGCAGACGGCGCACTTTACGGAGCACAATGTTGCGGCTTTCCTTGATTCGTCGACGAACTGTGTCTTTTGAGACGGTGACACCAACAGTCCGAGAAACTTGACACAGTGATAGCCTTTGGCATGAAACTAAACGCATGATGGCACGATCATCTCGTTTGGTTGTTATTCGAGGCCTTCCAGGCCGTTTGCTGGCAGTTAACGCACCGCGTTTCGATAAAGTCTTATAAATGACTGCCCTACTTCTCCCCATGGCTTTACAAATTTTCCCTACAGGCAATCCATTTGCTCTGAGTCTCCAAATCTTCTGCACCTCCTCACCAGAAAGTTGACTGTTGCGTGGCATTTCGGCAAATGAATGACGGCAGGTCCGCTGTCTTTTCTAGGCTGGACCGAATTACGGCCCATGCGCGTGTATAAAACATGCTAATTTGTACATCTCATTTGCATGTGGCTACTTTACATAGTTGTCTTTATATTTATGAGACACCTAAAATTACGCTATTTCACTTTGTGGTGTTCTTTTCACACTATCCGGTTATCTCGACGTATCGAAACGTTTGTTGTAGGGTTATGTCTAATTAGGTACCACGTCAGCTTCCTACCTACATTCGAATTGCGTTCACGGCGCAAAGTCGACTGTCTCTATATTTATGCGACGTACCTTATGTATAGTCCTTTACTAAGTAGTTGCATCAAGTTTTAAGAATCACCATTTTGTGGCGCTTGTGGTAATGTGTAAAACTGAATAATTAGGCTAATGTTTGTTTCATTATTGCTTACTTTATATGGCTGCCTAGGTAGTCTTAGCAACACGGAATCTATTTAATCACTTAAAAACTGTGAACTGAATTGCACACGGTTTTCCGAAATCAAAAATTGGTGACAACACTCCTTGTTATTAACTTTTAAGTTAGAAAGTTTGTGAATAGATTTTCACAAAGAAAATGAAATCTAACAAAAATCCGTAAGTGACTTGCACGAGTAGATGAGTTTAGAAATTGCGTTCAATCCCTTCAACGTCTCGGATATATTTTGAGGAAAAAAACAAAGAGAACGTAGTTTGTTTCATTTGCACAACTGGATGGATGTTCGAGTTCGCTTCTTCGGTAATTAAGAACTAAGAAAGAGAGGAAGAAAATAAATAGAAAAAAAAAGCAGAAAACGAAAAGAAGTAAGAAAGAAAAATAAAAGTCAATTAAGTGAGAAAAATCAGACAAACCGATATCAAGTATTCTGCACTGACTCAAGAATCTCATTATGCAATGGGGAGAGGTCTACTTCATACTCAATGGATTGATATTCAAGAATGCCGTCATTAAAAGTACCCAAAAAAGAAAAAAGGAAAGAAAAATAGGTAGTATTATTTGCAAACTGTAGTATAGCTTCAGGCTGTAGGGTCCGGTAAACACATCGTCATCAGGATTCTTTATTGAAGCGAATGATTGCCATTTAATTAGTGTTCTCAGTATACTATAATTGAAAGAGGTTTGTTTCGTCGAGATACCAATCGCAAACTCTGATTAAAATAAGAACAAAAAAGAGTACTTTAAGCGAGATTCTAATTTTGCCTTAATATACATGTATAAGCATTAAAACGAAATCCGCTTCCGTTTTACCAGACGCACAATAATAACGAAGGAACGACGGGTGAATAAAAAATAACTGGAATCGTCCTGTAATGAAGAGGTTCTTGACTTAATATTATTAAGAAGCCATTTCCCTGTGTCATTATATGAAAAACTATTTAATATGTCTCTCAACTTTTTATGCAGATACTAGTTTGTTTGTTTTTTCCATTAGATTTAACCGACTTGTAAGAAATCGGTTGACATGATGTTGCTAGTGAAAATGGCCAGTACATTTATTTTTACAGAAGATTCTCTGTGTCTCTGACATTTGTTTTATATATGAAAGCATATACATGTATAAAACAAAGCATGATACTGGGTACAGTAGTTTTTTAATATACGTGTTAGTAGTTTTAAGATAGATGATTTTGATTTCGGAATCCAGTCTGCACGGGCCTTATTTGTGGTGGGCCCGGCCCGTGATGTGCCATTTTGTATCATTTTGTCTTTCTATTGTATTTTATTAAATTAAGAAAATTAAATAATGCAATGAAATATTATTGAAAATATTTAGTTGAATGTATGCCTAAAAATGTTAGCTGAACTTTGGCAATTATCGAAGAATGTAACCTTTAAAGGCAGAGAAAAAGAAGATTAAGCGCGTTCAATCCCTATACAGATTAAGGACAGGAGAAACAATCGATGTTGTCCCATTCTCTCTCTCTCTCTCTCTCTCTCTCTCACGCACGCACAACACACACGCTCGCTTGGCGTCGAATCTTTTTGTTGTCTACAAGCTCCAACGTTATTTTCACCATCTCAATACCTACAGACGGTAAAAACACTGTTAGTGCCCCCTTCCCCTCGCCTCTGTGATTACACCCCGGGCTATGTCAAGTAGTCAGCAAAACAGTTAAACGGACCAGGAAATCGGGAAACACGACTTTTTTCTTTCTTTACCATTACGATAAAAAGAATGGGTCGATTTGGCCAGGGCCGGCCGTATGTGTCTGGGATAAAGCCCGGCCCGTTGCTTTGTTCTCTAAACTAAACAAAGGGTCTGACCCGGCCCGTTGCTTTGTTCTCTAAACTAAAAAAAGGGTCTGACCCGGCCCTTGCAGACCTCTAACACATGCACACTTATGTTTGAAAGATGTGTACTTTTAGGTTTCGTTACTAAAGTATTTTAAATTACATTGTCTTCCTTATTCTGTTCAATTTATTTTCATACCTCAAACTTCTTTCTTAACCGTTGCTTTTAAAATGTTTTTTACTTTCTCGCTCTCTTAGAATTTTCTTTATGTATTGGGCACTTGAGTTTATTCCTTTATTTAAAGGGAGGGAGGAGGTAAACGACCATCATGTACAAAGGGTTATAAGCAGTCGCTCGTCTCTGATTTAGGGCCGTTGGTTTCGGGGAGGTAGGAGAGTCAGCGCTATTTGACAAACACATCGCTCAAGCCTCACTCATCTGGGACTCGAACCCGTGCCCATCTCGGACGAATGATCCGAAGCAGAGTCTCCGACCACGCGTCTCAACCGGGACGGCATATCCTCAACATTATGATCAAATTTATTATTGTAAACATAAAAACCGTAACTTTCAGACACCACAGGAGCGTAATTTCGTAGCTACTTTACCCTTCCCCCCTTTCTTTTTTTTTTTTTTTTTTGACATATTTATAAAAATTACAGCTGGAAGGTATGCAATTAAATAGTTAGCTTAAAGGCAAAATCAAAAATGTGTTATTGTTCTTTTCTTTTTGGGAAGCTGAACTGAGATATCCCGATACTATAGATCTTAAATCTCGCTCATAAAAATAATTCGTATGATATTTGAGTTGGCTAACTTTGCTCAAAAATTATTCTAATGCAGCGCAGAGAAAAGAAAATAATAACAAGCTGTAACCTGAATGCATGATGCATGGAAATATCATCGTACGGTTAATTTGCATGGTGTATTTCCACCCTTTTAAGCCTGATCTTCTAAGCGCTGTGACGTCGCAAGCGTTGATAAATCCGTGTTCTTCCTCTAATGAATGCTGATGATGAAAAAGAATGAAGGATAAAGTAACTTCCTAATTTAAGTCTGAGCGGCCCGTCCGTCTCCAGATGGAACCGTTTGTTGAGATGAGCAAAATCAAAACGAATCGTCCTTGTGAAACAATGGCAGACGATGTTTCGAGAAGTAAAACTTCCTGCTCATTGAACTAGAAGGTCAATCGGTTTAAGATGTCGGTCAGTAGATTCATCATTCTGTTTTTCTGCAACAGCTCGATGACTTTAGCAACTGTCTCGTTGAAGGTCTGAATGATAAGAGGAAAGAGAAGGCTCTGGAAGAGTGGGAAAGCCAAACTAACACAAGGTAAAATTCTCCTACCTCCATTTTGCCGTTTAGCAGCAAATGTACTGCTTTTTTCATTTATGTTGATTAGCTAACTTGATGGGTATAAATGGTTCTCCTACAGGCAAACCAAAGTTTGAAAAAAAGAAGAAAGACAAAATACTGTAAGAAAAAGAAATAATACCTATTAGAAAAGGGAAAATAATGTAACAAAAAAAAACGGCAAAAAAAAAAAAAACTAAGGAAAAGAAAATATACTTATCAGAAAAGAAAAAATACTGCTGTAAAAATTAAAGAAAATACCTATTTGAAAAGAAAAATATTGTAAGAATAAGGGGAAATTCCTATAAGGAAAGAAAAAAGAAACACTGTATGATTAAGAAAGGATACCTACAAAAAAAAAAAAAAAACAGAGTAAGAAAGAGGAAAGAAAAAAGAAAAAAATACATACTGTAAGATAAAGAGAAAATATCTAGAGGAAAAGAAAAATGCCTGTAAGAAAAAAAAACGTAAGAAAAGAAAAAATGCTGTAAGAAAAGTAAAAGGTCTCTATAAGAAAAAAAAAAAGTACTGTAAGAAAAAGAGAAATTACCTATAAAAAAGGAAAAAAATATGTGCATTACCGTTTTTTTTAATGACACAGTACTGAAAGATCGCGTGAAAAATGTGGGGGAAAGGACCCTTCTAGAAAGCAAAAAAAAAGTTATTTTCTTATTCCATGACAAATTTCCTAACAAACGCCCATAGTCTTAATTTCTTTTTTGGGTGGTAGAGAGGGGCGGGGAAGGGACAACTGCAAAACATTTTTCAGAGGGCAAAGTACAAAACGACAAATTCTAGGAGATGTGCTAACTATGGATACCAAACATCAAAAATTTTTAACAGAAAATATGAAGTTCGCAAATTTTTATCGATCCACACAGTTTTTAATAAAGAAAAAAGTGTTGCCCTCTTTTTTTTTTCCTTGAGATTAAATAATGAACTTTTGACTTAATTTTAAATAACAGGGTGGTGACTCGCTGAAGAATAAAAAAAAATAATGTACTATTTGAAAACCAAGGAAAATTTAATTATTTACAACAGTGGAAAGTACAGGGTGATTCAAAAGTCCCCGAACACTGAATTCAAATATTTGTACCACGAATATAGTGATGTATAATTATTTTTACATACTGAAGAGCAAAACTGAAAACTAAGGAAAAACTTTAGAATTTAAAACGAAAGTTGCGTATTGACACTCATACTTACAGGTAATGAAAACCACTTTACAAAAGATGCTGGAATTGTCCACCATTCTGTTGAAGATGTCCTGTTGCTCAGTCCTGGAAACACATAAATCTGGCCAATTTATGTGAATTTTCAGACCGGTGTAACCGTTGCGTCTGTTCTCCGAAAATCCTGGTCATCTAGGCGACCGGAGCAACTTGGACATTCATCTTGTCCTACCGCCTCTCCCGCCCCCAGAAAGGGTTAACACCCTAGGACGTCGTGAAAAGCCGAGAGGAGGACTGCGGCAGTTCCTCCCAGCCTTTGGAGTTTCAGAGCAACCTAACATGTGCTTCCACATCACTGCTTCGGTTCGGATGAACTACTTAGCACCCACCCTATGCCAGTATTGACTTAGTTCTCCGTCTCAAAAGCCAAGAAGCTGAAACTCATGAAGCGGTAAGCTGCACTTTTAAATCCTCCTCGTCACACCGAACATTTAACATTCTAGCCAGCCATGTTGGCCCTTCGGATGTCGACTATTTTCTCACTACGAGATCTTTTCTTTTTTTTTTTTTTTTTTTTTTCACCACCTTCCTATTTAAAAAGAAAAACTAAACTAAGTAATATACATATGTAAAAAAAAATAAATCTATTTTGTTCTTGGAGTTACTTTCCAAAAGTGTCAGTTCTGTTTGTCAGGTCAGAAAATGTGGTGACGCTAGCTAGATTTTGGAATCTTGGCCAAGATCATGTCAGAATAAAATTGCCTGAATATATATATATTATAAAAACGAGGAACTGCTGCTAAGCTCAAATTTTTTTTTTTTTTTTTTTTTTTTGATTGGAGGTGTACCGTGAGCAACTAAATGGGCTATAAGCAGTCGCCCGTCCCTAATTTAGGGTCACCGGTTCCAGGGAAGGGAGAGAGCCAGTGCCGTAAGACAAACACAACATCCATGCCTCACCGGGATTCGAACCCGGGCCCCTTACGGGCGAATGATCAGAGGCCATCTCTTAGACCACTGCGGCTAAGCTCAAAATTGATATTAAACTTCAATGTAACTTCTTACCTTAAATTAAAATCTTGGTTACCGTAATCTTTTAGTGTCTCATAACCTGAGCAGCTGAAAATTAAACTAAAAAAAAAAAAAGTGACCTTTTAATCATGTTTTAGGCCTACCTCCAGCTTGCTTCTGTGGGGACCTTCTTATAAAGATAAAATTATATATCGAATGCCACTGGGAAGTATATAACATTTTCCTAGTTTTCCTTAAGGAATTGATGAGTAAAAAAAAAGAAAAGCAGACAGTACTCCTCCGGAAATGTGTTGTAAAAGTGGTTACCATGAATTAAAGATACTGTGTAAAAACATAAACAAAAATGTGAAATTTCTGTAACCTACCTAGGGGTTTGAGAAAAGCAAAGCGAAAAATCAAATTACGAAAACAAACAAAAAGAAATTACTACCACTCATTAAATTGTTCATCAATAAATGCAGACCGACTGGTCTTTTTACAAAATTGAATTCTTGAATTTTGTAATGTGTTGCGTGCTTAATATATGTTAGTCAATAGCATGTGTCCACATTAGCCTAGACTAGTGGGTGGATCGGATTTGGGCTCTGTACATTTACTTTGCACGTCACAAACAGCAATAGTCCTTGAATAACACAAATTGTTTTTTGGTTTTTTTTCCTCGGCCATAAAAATTAAATAACCCTCACACTGCAACGACTAATTTCTTCTTATTGTTATCAGTTGTGGGAATAAATTAAGCTTTCATATATATATATATATATATGAAAGCTTAATTTATTCCCACACTCACCAACCCGCTTGGCCAGCGCGGTGAGTTATGGCCAAACCCCTCCAAAATGACTCCACAACTTCAAATATTGGCCCTCAGTCTCCGGCAGCTGGAATGTACCTGGCCAAGGCAGCGGCCACTGCGACATGAAGACAGAGGGTGCTAGGAATTCCTCGGAGGACCGGACTAGGCTGCCATCTGATGCTGACCTTGGCTACGTATAATGGACGCTCCCTATCTTCTGATTCAAGGGTTCTTGAATTGGAAGAGGAACTACAAAGGATCAAGTGGGACATTGTCGGGCTAAGTGAGGTAAGGAGAAAAGGAGATCTCATTGAACTGAAAAGTGGACATCTCTTCTACTATCGTGGGACAGATACTGGAAAGAACTAGTGGTGTTGGATTTATAATAAACAAGAAACTGAAGGATAAAGTGGTAGAAGTTGAAAGTTCCTCTGACAGAGCTGCACGACTTGTTATCCAACTCTCGAAAAGATACCAGGCCCAGATTATTCAAACTTATGCACCCACCACAAGTCATCCTGAAGAAGAAATTGAAGAATTTTATGAGGAAATTCGTCATCTAAATAATAAAGGTAAGCAACATTTGAAGATAATTATGGGAGATTTCAATGCAAAAATAGGGCAACAACAACAGAATGAAACTTCAGTAGGTAAATTCGGTCACGGCAACAGAAACCAGCGTGGAAATACTCTCGTTGAGTTTGCAGTAGCAGAAGGGTTTTTCATCTTGAACTCCTTTTTCAAGAAAAAGCCACACAGGAAATGGACATGGAGACATCCAAATGGAACGACAAGTGAAATTGATTTTATTATGTGTAACAAAACATTCGTCATAGAAGACTGCAGCGTGCTAAACAAGTTCAACACAGGTAGTGACCATAGATTGGTGAGATGTAAGATGCATCTCAAAACTAAACTTGAACGTGGCAAGCTCATAAGACAAACAAAATATGTTGACATAACCAACGTTAAAAAACACCATAATACCTTCAAGTTGGAACTGAAGAACAGATTCTCTGCTTTAGAAGGCCTAACATCGGAAGAAGTGGATATTTCTGAACTTAACAGAAAAATAACCAAAGCTCTTATGGAAACAGCAACAAAATTAGCTGGGTCTAAGAACAAGTTGCATGTAAACAAATTATCAGGAAAAACCAAAATGTTGATGCAAAAAAGAAGAGTGATGAGGACAACTAAAGAAGATGTGACTTCCAAAGTGGAATATATAGAGCTATGCAAGACAGCACGAAAAAGTATCACTGAAGACGTAAGAAAATTCAACTGTGAGCTAGTGAGGAAAGCAATTGAAAACAACCAAAGCCTAAAGATAGCAAAGGGACATCTCAGTAAGGGAAGAAAACAGATTATGGCTCTGAGAAAAGAAGATGGTTCTGTAACAAGAAATAGAGGCGACATTTTGACAAGAGTGAAAGATTTCTACTCCAAATTATATGAAAGGGATGATACATGTACTCCAGACAACATGAAAGGTACCAGTACCAGAGTTCTTCCAGTCCTCCCAGCAGAAGTTTCACATGCAATCAAGAACATGAAGCGGGGGAAAGCTCCAGGAGAAGATGGAATTACTATAGACATCATACAAGAAGCAAGTGGAGAAATTGAAACAGTACTCGCCCAAATTTTCACTCGATGCCATAATGAAGGGAAGATTCCTGAGGATTGGAACAACGCTACAATGATCTTGCTACATAAAAAAGGTGACATTGAGGATCTCAGAAACTACAGACCTATCAGCCTCCTATCAGTGGTTTATAAAATCTTCACTAAAGTTCTTTCACACCGCATGAAGGTAACACTGGACATGGCTCAACCGAGAGAACAAGCTGGATTCAGGAGTGACTACAGCACAATAGATCATATCCACGTACTGAGAGAACTAATTGAAAGAGCGAGGGAATATGAGCTTCCATTGTGCATGGCTTTTATAGATTATGAAAAAGCCTTAGATTCGGTGAAACCATCAGCAGTTACAATGGCTCTGAAATCCTGCGGTATTGAAGATGCATACATTAATATTATTAATAACATCTATGAAAATGCAAGTGCAAAGATTCGGCTGTTTGAAAATACAACACACATAAAAATTGGAAAGGGAGTGAGACAAGGTGACACCATATCTCCGAAGCTCTTTAATGCTACATTGGAGGGTGTTTTTCAGTCACTGAGCTGGGAAAACAAGGGGATAAAGAATAATGGAGATTATCTAACTCACTTTCGTTTTGCTGATGACGTAGTCATTTTTGCAACTACCCCATCAGAACTGCAGAGTATGATCCAGGAACTTGCTGTCAAGAGTAAAGAAGTGGGATTAAAAATGAACTTTCAGAAGACAAAAGTGATGTTTAATGCTTTTTCAAGAAATGAAGATTTATCGATTGATGGAGAAAAGCTGGAGATAACGGATACGTACGTTTATCTTGGACAGCAGATATCAAGTGAGGGTCACATTGATGAAGAAATTAATCGGCGTACAAAACTTGCCTGGAGAGCTTTTGGAAGAAATAGCATAATTTTCAAGAGCAATATGCCATTATGTCTTAAAAGAAAAGTGTTTGATCAATGCATCCTTCTAGTGCTTACGTATGGTGCAGAGACGTGGACCTTAACTAAAAGAGACATACAAAGGCTGCAGACAACTCAAAGCAGCATGGAGAGGTGCATGCTTGGTATAACCAGGAGAGATAAGAAGAGGAACTCGTGGATCCGAAAAATGACAAGAGTGGAAGACATCATGATCAGAGTTAAATCCCTGAAATGGCAATGGGCTGGACATACTGCCAGAAGGACAGACCATCGATGGACAGCCGAAATTTTAGATTGGATTCCAAGGGACAGGAAAAGACCCAGAAAAAGACCACATGGGAGATGGGTGGATGAAATTCGAAAATATGCGGGAGTGACATGGAGGAGACTGGCACAAGACAGACCGTTGTGGAGGAAGCTTGGGGAGACCTTCGTCCAGCAGTGGATTGATAATGGTTGACAATGATGATGATGATGATATATATATATATATATATATATATATATATATATATATATATATATATATATATATATATATACCTGTAAGTTTTGCTTGTCTCCGTTTAATATTCATATTCTGAGGGAAAGTGTTGAAATTTAAATTTAAATTTGCATCTGTCAACTTTAATTTAAATTAGTTTCCTCCCACCCCCACAACAAAGACACAAATTCACCCGACGACACATGTTGAGCGTGTTGGCTTTTCAGCGTGTTGGCTGGTATGTCCCTCACGGCTGTAATGACGTTGTTCCGCAGGTCCTGTACCGTCTTAGGGTTGTTGTGGTAAACTGTGTCTTTCAGATAGAACCCCACAAATAAAAGTCTCGTGAGCGAGGCGGCCAAAGTATTTTCGAGATTAATCGATCGTGGAAGAACTCACAGAGCATCTCCATTGTGTGGTTTGATGTGTGGCACGTTGCTCCATCTTGTTGAAACCAACAGTGACGTTCGTGTTCTTGCAGCATCGCTACAAATCAATGGATGATGTCTACAAATCAATGGATGATGTCTACAAATCAATGGATGATGTCTACAAATCAATGGATGATGTTTGTCTGCGGAATTTACAGTTGTGTTGAAAAACAAATGGCCTTACAATTCGCCGTCTAGACATGGCGAACCACTCTCCAACTTTCTGACAGTGAAGTCCAACCTCATGCAATGTGCGTGGATTCTCCGCAGCCCAGTGTTCTGGCTATTGACATATCCATTCAAATGAAACCATGCCTCGTCACTGAAAAAAGTGTTGTTAAGCTGGTTAGTCACATTGTTGTGGTGAAACTCTTAAACCATTGGCAGTAGGCAATGCGCTTTTTACGAGTCCAAAGGACGTAGCTCTTGCACTACTCGAATTCTGTACGGCCGTAGTATTAGACATTTTGTAGCCCTCTGGCAGGCTGAATACGATGCCCCTAACTCTTGAGACAGGCGTCGAAGTGACTTCCGGGGACAGCGCTGCAGGGAAACGTGAATTTTCTCCAGAAACGTGGTCATCACCACGGACGGCCGGCAGCTTTTAGGCTTATCCTGAACACTGCCTGTCTCGTGAAACCAGTTCACAAGGTCATACACAGTTGTTTTAACTGGTATAGGAGCGAAACCGGTTCACAAGGTCATACACAGTTGTTTTCCCCGGTACAGAGCGAAACCAGTCCACAAGGTCATACACAGTTGTTTTCCCTGGTATAGGAGCGAAACCGGTTCACAAGGTCATGCACAGTTGTTTTCCCTGGTATAGGAGCGAAACCGGTTCACAAGGTCATACACAGTTGTTTTCCTTGGTATAGGAACGAAACTGGTTCACAAGGTCATACACAGTTGTTTTCCCTGATATAGGAACATCAGGAAACTTCCTTTGAAAGAGGTGGATGCAACGTTGGTAAGATTTTACCGCAAAATAAACTTCTAACAAAGCGACTTTCTGTTCTTGCGTGAGACTCATGGCTGGCTGAACGTTACTGCTTGTCAGCAGTGTTGCCAACTCACTCATTCCGAAATTCTCCAAATTTGCCATAAAAAGTCTCCAAAAGTGGAAAAAGTCCCTAAAAAACAGATTTTTTTATTATGTTAAATTTTCGTACTTATCTGTGCGACATTTAAAATTAAATGACACATGGCACATTGCTATTATTATTGCTATTATTATTATTATTATCTATTTGATACTTTTTTATTTTTTTTATTTTAGGTTTAACGACCACCGTGAGCAACTCAATGGACTATTATAAGCAGCAGCCCGTCCCTAATTTAGGGTCACTGCTTCCAGGGAAGGGAGAGAGCCAGTGCCGCAAGACAAACATAACATCCACGCCTCACGGGATTCAAACCTGGGACCCTTTCGGACGAATGATCAGAGGCCATCGCTTAGACCACTGCGCCAAATTTGGTACTTAAAGTAATGGGCGGCTTTCATACTTTAAATTAATAATAATGTAAAAAGAAGTGAATGTGACGCCTTTGTTACTTAATATGGCTGGGTGGGGGATAACGAACACCATGAGCAACACGATAGGCTGTAAGAAGTCACCCATCTCTAATTTAAGTCTACTGTTCCCAGGGAAGGAAGAGAACCAGTGCTGAAAGACAAACACAACATTCATGCCTCACCGAGATTCGAACCCGGGCCCAACTCGGGTTAATGGTAATATGGCTTCAATTGTACACAGGGGGAAGAGGATATACAGAAACAAGTTTTAAATGGCTAAGAAGACCAGCTAAAAATACTTAATCTAAAGCATGGTGAACCAATAAATTATGGCGTTGAAGATGAAATTTCTTGCAAAAGCAAACGTTTTATCGAGTTACGTGTTACTGTTACTTTGATTTATATTAAAAAAAACTTTTATTTTAATGAAAAATAAAACAAAAGTTGTGTATAATGATAGACTATTTCTGCAAGTGGATACACTGTAGTAAGTCTCACCACCGTCACACTCGCTGTCTAAGGGATCCCATGCAAACTCACCGAGCATCAGCAAGCTTTCTGTGACTGATGGAAACAAAGGCGAGAAGGAAAGGGGATTGCATTCTACAAGCATTAAAATTAGGGTTATGGCTATTAGATCTGGGGAAAGTGAAGAGGATATTCCCCTGATTCAAAAACCGTATTTAAAATGCTTAAAACTGTAAATAAAAGAAATCGCTGAAATTTTTAAAACAGAACAAAATCCCTAAAAAAAAGTCGCTAATTCCAAACTACTGTTTTTGTCGCTAACGCCAATCTAGAATCCCCTAAATTTAGCGACTTTTCCCCCAAATTGGCAACACTGCTTGCCAGCGCCCGAGTAACCGTAGTGTCACGTGGTGCTACACGTTGCGCAGCTCTTTCCCATAGGTCACACACAACATCCACAAGCAGCAATACTCGGGTATCTTTTATGGTTTTACAGCAAATACGTTTTAAAATATAGAATTCGGGGACTTTCGAATCACCCTGTACTATGTGGGCAGCTTCACTCTATCCTTCCAACATATTGCAACTACGCAATAGTGATGGCATAACTCATTCCTTCTTGGGAGTTCATTCATCATGATTTTTCAAACGAATGATCATCAATTTGTAGGTTGTCGCTACGCTCACTGAGTAAATAATTTGCTGCGAGGATCTCGTGTTCACGTGTTCACGACCAAAGCACTTTCAAGGCCAGAGCTCTTTTTTGGCAAACTGCCCACAAGAGCTCGAGCTCTTCACCGTATTCGACGACGGATTTGTGAACGATTCGGCCACACCATTTATTTATAAATGAATGGTATTCACGTATTACTGTATTCCCAATCTTAAGATTCACGATTTTTTTCCCCTGTTGACTGTTGATTGTTCACGCACGTAACGATTGGCACTTACTAATTCTCGAGGGTCGTAAGAAAACTTGGAGATGCCGTGGCTTCTGTGACTATTTTGTACAAAAAATAAATAAATAAATAAATAAAACAGACAGAGAGAGAGAAGAAGAAGGAAAATGTTGGACTCTGTGAGTAATCGGTTCAGGAGAAAATTTAAAAACTTAAACTCGCTAAAGGATTAATCACAGGAAAGCAGAACAAATATACAAAATTCAAAATTTGCAAAATAAAGTTACAAAAGAAAAAAGCTTTCATATTATGACAGATTTTAAAATACTCAAATTCCGAAAAATAAAATAGAGAACACAGAAAGTTTGGATGCGTTCCGCCACTTTCAGAGGAGCAGCATTCGTATAACAAGTAGAAAGAAAAAGTTCGAATGCAGTTATTAATTTTCAAAGCGCAGTACTCGAAAGCAAATAAAAATGCAAAAAATGCTGTAATTTGGTACCCGCATGTCGACAATGGTAGCAATTATTGAAGTTAAAGCTTCTGTTCGGTGATTATCAATATCATCATCATCATCATTGTCAACCATTATCAATCCACTGCTGAACGAAGGTCTCCCCAAGTTTCCTCCACAACGGTCTGTCTTGTGCCAGTCTCCTCCATGTCACCCCTGCATACTTTCGAATTTCATCCACCCATCTCCCATGTGGTCTTCTTCTGGGTCTTTTCCTGTCCCTTGGGATCCAATCTAAAATTTCGGCTGTCCATCGATGATCTGTCCTTCTGGCAGTATGTCCAGCCCATTGCCATTTCAGGGATTTAACTCTGATCATGATGTCTTCCACTCTTGTCATTTTTCGGATCCACGAGTTCCTCTTCTTATCTCTCCTGGTTACACCAAGTATGCACCTCTCCATGCGTCTTTGAGTTGTCTGCAGCCTTTGTATGTCTCTTTTAGTTAAGGTCCACGTCTCTGCACCATACGTAAGCACTGGAAGGATGCATTGATCAAACACTTTTCTTTTAAGACATAATGGCATATTGCTCTTGAAAATTATGCTGTTTCTTCCAAAAGCTCTCCAGGCAAGTTTTGTACGCCGATTAATTTCTTCATCAATGTGACCCTCACTTGATATCTGCTGTCCAAGATAAACATACGTATCTGTTATATCCAGTTTTTCTCCATCAATCGATAAATCTTCATTTCTTGTAAAAGCATTGAACATCACTTTTGTCTTCTGAAAGTTCATTTTTAATCCCACTTCTTTACTCTTGTCAGCAAGTTCCTGGATCATACTCTGCAGCTCTGATGGGGTAGTTCCAAAAATGACTACGTCATCAGCAAAACGAAGGTGGGTTAGATAATCTCCATTAATCTTTATCCCTTTGTTTTCCCAGTTCAGTGATTGAAAGACATTTTCCAATGTGGCATTAAAGAGCTTCGGAGATATGGTGTCACCTTGTCTCACTCAATTTCCAATTTTTATGTGTGTTGTATTTTCAAACAGCCGAATCTTTGCACTTGCATTTTCATAGATGTTATTAATAATATTAATGTATGCATCTTCAATACCGCAGGATTTCAGAGCCGTGGTAACTGCTGATATTTTCACCGAATCAAAGGCTTTTTCATAATCGATAAAAGCCATGCACAATGGAAGTTCATATTCCCTCGCTCTTTCAATTAGTTCTCTCAATACGTGGATATGATCTATTGTGCTGCAGCCACTCCTGAATACAGCTTGTTCTCTCGGTTGAGCCATGTCCAGTGTTACCTTCAAGCGGTGTGAAAGAACTTTAGTGAAGATTTTATAAACCACTGATAGGAGGCTGATAGGTCTGTAGTTCCTGAGATCCTCAATGTCACCTTTTTTATGTAGCAGGATCATTGTAGCATTGTTCCAATCCTCAGGAATCTTCCCTTCATTAAGGCATCGAGTGAAAATTTGGGCGAGTACTGTTTCAATTTCTCCACTTACTTCTTGTATGATGTCTATAGTAATTCCATCTTCTCCTGGAGATTTCCCCCGCTTCATGTTCTTGATTGCATCAGCAACTTCTGCTGGGAGGACTGGAAGAACTCTGGTACCTTTCATGATGTCTGGAGTACATGTATCATCCCTTTCATATAATTTGGAGTAGAAATCTTTCACTCTTGTCAAAATTTCTGCCTCTATTTCTTGTTATAGAACCATCTTCTTTTCTCAGAGCCATAATCTGTTTTCTCCCCTTACTGAGATGTCCCTTTGCTATCTTAAGGCTTTGGTTGTTTTCAATTGCTTTCCTCACTAGTTCACAGTTGAATTTTCTTACGTCTTCAGTGATACTTTTTCTTACTGTCTTGCATAGCTCTATATATTCCACTTTGGAAGTCACATCTTCTTTAGTTGTCCTCATCTCTCTTCTTTTTTGCATCAACATTTTGGTTTTTCCTGATAATTTGTTCACATGCAACTTGTTCTTAGACCCAGCTAATTTTGTTGCTGTTTCCATAAGAGCTTTGGTTACTTTTCTGGTAACTTCAGAGATGTCCACTTCTTCCGATGTTAGGCCTTCTAAAGCAGAGAACCTGTTCTTCAGTTCTAACTTGAAGGCATTATGGTGTTTTTTAAGGTTGGTTATGTCAATAGATTTTGTTTGTCTTATGAGCTTGCCACGTTCAAGTTTAGTGTTGAGGTGCATCTTACATCTCACCAATCTATGGTCACTACCTGTGTTGAACTTGTTTAGCACACTGCAGTCTTCTATGATGAATCTTTTGTTACACATAATAAAATCAATTTCACTTGTCGTCCCATTTGGATGTCTCCATGTCCATTTCCTGTGTGGCTTTTTCTTGAAGAAGGAGTTCAAGATGAAAAACCCTTCTGCCTCTGCAAACTCAACGAGAGTATTTCCACGCTGGTTTCTGTTGCCGTGACCGAATTTGCCTACTGAAGTTTCATTCTGTTGCCGTTGCCCTATTTTTGCATTGAAATCTCCCATAATTATTTTCAAGTGCTGCTTACCTTTATTATTTAGATGACAAATTTCCTCATAAAATTCTTCAATTTCTTCTTCAGGATGACTTGTGGTGGGTGCATAAGTTTGAATAATCTGAGCCTGGTATCTTTTCGAGAGTTGGATAACAAGTCGTGCAGCTCTGTCAGAGGAACTTTCAACTTCTACAACTTTATCCTTCAGTTTCTTGTTTATTATAAATCCCAACACCACTAGTTCTGCCAGTATCTGTCCCACGATAGTAGAAGAGATGTCCACTTTTCAGTTCGATGAGATCTTCTCCTTTTCTCCTTACCTCACTTAGCCCCACGATGTCCCACTTGATCCTTTGTAGTTCCTCTTCCAATTCAAGAAGCCTTGAATCAGAAGATAGGGAGCGTCCATTGTAAGTAGCCAAGGTCAGCATCAGATGGCAGCCTAGTCCGGTCCTCCGGGGATTCTTAGCACCCTCTGCCTTCATGTCACACTGGCCGCTGCCTTGGCCAGGTACATTCCAGCTGCCGGAGACTGAGGGCCAAGATTTAAGTTGTGGAATCATTTTGGAGGGGTTTGGCCATAACTCACCACGCTGGCCAAGCGATTTGCTGAGTGTGGGATAGCATTTCCTCTGATCCCGATGGTATAGTTTTACCGCTATAGGCGGTCGTCAGAGCCCCTTTAGTGGGAACAGGATGCACCACGAGAAGGCGAGGTAGACATTTGTCAAGGAGAGGCTGTGATGTTACGCATCACCTGACCTTACATCCCATTATCAATATAAAAACAGACAAATAAAAACAAAAACAGTCTCATTAAATACTTTGTTTTGTGATCCCCTTTGAAAAAAAAAAAAGTTGCAAATTGGGCTTCTAGATATATTTTAAGGCGTTTTAGAATGTATATTTCTTTAAACAAATCCATACACTTTTTTCATCTCGAGCAACGTATTATATCGTGCTCAATAAAGATATACACTTATATTGCACAGAGGGAAATCTGTACATCGGAAAACATAACGGAAAATCGCCGGATACTGCTGTTCTTTTAATCCGACTTATCAAAGCAGAGATAATGGAACAATATAAAAACAGGCCGTACAAAAATTTGCTGCAGATTTATAAAACATCATAAATTATGAATGAATACAGCAGTTAACTTAAAACAAATGATATTGTTTTGGTAGACAGATTTCTTTTTATCACCTGGTTTGGTAGTTGCAGTCAGAAAAAATGGCAGACTTCACTGGCAGTGACCGTGCCGCATGTGTTTTGTCGTACGACGAAATCTATTCGGCGACTGCCGTACAACGGCTTTTTAAACAGAATTACCCAAAAAAACCCTCTTGCATGTTCTCCCATCACCGAATGGCATTCACGCTTCTTAAGAGGATGCATTGCGCACCGTGAATCAAGGCAGGGTCGCCCATCACCGAATGACGTACACCCTTCTTCTTATGAGGATGCATAGCGCGCAGTGAATCAAGGCAGGATCACCCATCACCGAATATCATTCACGCTTCTTCTTTAGAGGATGCATAGCGCGCATTGAATCATGGCAGGGTCACCTATCACCGAATGGTATTGACGCTTCTTCTTAAGAGGATGCATAGCGCGCAGTGAATCATGGCAGGGTCACCCATCACCTAATGGTATTGACGCTTCTTCTTAAGAGGATGCATAGCGCGCAGTGAATCATGGCAGGGTCACCCATCACCGAATGGTATTGACGCTTCTTCTTAAGAGGATGCATAGCGCGCAGTGAATCAAGGCAGGATCACCCATCACCGAATATCATTCACGCTTCTTCTTTAGAGGATGCATAGCGCGCAGTGAATCATGGCAGGGTCACCGATCACCGAATGGTATTGACGCTTCTTCTTAAGAGGATGCATAGCGCGCAGTGAATCAAGGCAGGATCACCCATCACCGAATATCATTCACGCTTCTTCTTTAGAGGATGCACAGCGCGCAGTGAATCATGGCAGGGTCACCCATCACCGAATGGTATTGACGCTTCTTCTTAAGAGGATGCATAGCGCGCAGTGAATCATGGCAGGATAACCCATCACCGAATATCATTCACGCTTCTTCTTTAGAGGATGCATAGCGCGCAGTGAATCATGGCAGGGTCACCCATCACCGAATGGTATTGACGCTTCTTCTTAAGAGGATGCATAGCGCGCAGTGAATCAAGGCAGGATAACCCATCACCGAATATCATTCACGCTTCTTCTTTAGAGGATGCATAGCGCGCAGTGAATCATGGCAGGGTCACCCATCACCGAATGGTATTGACGCTTCTTCTTAAGAGGATGCATAGCGCTCAGTGAATCAAGGCAGGATCACCCATCACCGAATATCATTCACGCTTCTTCTTTAGAGGATGCATAGCGCGCAGTGAATCATGGCAGGGTCACCCATCACCGAATGGTATTGACGCTTCTTCTTAAGAGGATGCATAGCGCGCAGTGAATCAAGGCAGGATCACCCATCACCGAATATCATTCACGCTTCTTCTTTAGAGGATGCACAGCGCGCAGTGAATCATGGCAGGGTCACCCATCACCGAATGGTATTGACGCTTCTTCTTAAGAGGATGCATAGCGCGCAGTGAATCAAGGCAGGATCACCCATCACCGAATATCATTCAGGCTTCTTCTTTAGAGGATGCATAGCGCGCAGTGAATCATGGCAGGGTCACCCATCACCGAATGGTATTGACGCTTCTTCTTAAGATAATGCATAGCGCGCAGTGAATCAAGGCAGGATCACCCATCACCGAATATCATTCATGCTTCTTCTTTAGAGGATGCATAGCGCGCAGTGAATCATGGCAGGGTCACCCATCACCGAATGGTATTGACGCTTCTTCTTAAGAGGATGCACAGCGCACCGTGAATCAAGGCAGAGTTGCCCATCACCGAATGGCATTGACGCTTCTTGAGAGGATGCATTGCGCACCGTGAACTAAGGCAGGGTCGCTCAGCTCTTTCCGATGTTACAGAGAAACGTATGAGGGAAACACGACAGCCTCACACACTATCAGACAGTGACTAGAGGCACCATCATATTTTCTGTAGCATGAATGAACGGATTTATTCGGAAGATGACTTTCTCGCGTGGTGTATTTTTTTTTTAGCGACGAGGCTTCTTTCATTTCACGTCAATGGCATGGTAAACAAACATAAGGAATGAATATGGGGATTGGATACCTACATTGTATTGTACAACATGGACAACAGTCTAAAAATGAATGTGTTTTATGCCGTGAGTAAGAAGAAGATTTGTCTATCATTTTTCTTGCGGAAGGAAGTCTCTAGTAATTCCTTGTGCCTCAGCTGAAAGAAGCTGCGGATTTGTATGTCTCACATATAATTTTTCAGCAAGACGAGAACTTCCTTGCTTTAGAAGTGAACCATTATTTGGATTTGAAGTTTCCCAGTTATTGGATGGATCGAAATGGACCAGTTGGATGGCCTCCGAAGTCCCCTGTTTTGACGCCACTCCATTTTTTTTAATGGGACTCTTTAGTAATTCACTCCTTCCAGTCCAGGCCCGTAGCCAGACAATGAAGTTGTGAGGAGCGGAAAATGATTTAGGACGCGCAAAAGATCATACGTTTTATCACTATATATATACACTGTCTACCAACAAGTAATTGGACACACTTGCAATCGACGATATCTGCAGTCCTGATACACGTCACGGCCGTCGCCGTTAAATATCGTGTGAGAAACAACAACGCAACCAGTCGCATGCAAGATGCCACGCAGTTCGGAGCTCTCTGATTTCGAGAAAGGTGTAACCGTCAGGTATCACAGAAATGGCCGATCCATACGTAACATATCCAGCGAGTTGAAGTACCCAAAATCGACAGTGGCCTACGTGATTGGCAAGTGGAAGATGAAAGGTGACTGTCGGAATGTGCCCCGACCCAGCAGACCCACAAAACTGGGAGTTAGAGACCGACGGGTGCTGGCCAGAGAAATTCGGAAGAACCGCACCAAATCGATGGGCCACATCCGCAAGGAGTTTCAACAGGCATCCGGAAGTGTTCTTTCCATGAATACCATCCGTAAGGAAGCCCATCTGCTCGGTTATCACGGACGTGCTGCCGCCCACAAGCCTTTGATCACCAAGTCCAATAGCGCTGCTCGGCTAACGTGGTGCAAAGAACGTCGACAGTGGACCGTTGAACAGTGGAAACAGGTTCTCTGGAGCGACGAATCAAGGTTCACCCTCTACCGTTCGGATGCCAGGGTCTGGGTTTGGTGTCTGCCTGGAGAACACCTCCTGCCTGAATGTATTGTGCCAACTGTGAAGTTTAGCGGCGGTGGAATTTTGCTATAGGGGTGTTTCTCCTGGTATGGCACGGGACCCTTGGTCGCAATTCCTGGTAGACTCAACGCCGAGACCTACTGCACCCTTTTGGATGACCATGCGCTTCCTACGTTGTGGCAGTTTTACGGGGTGGGCCCATGTTACTTTCAGGATGACAATGCCACCTGTCATGTTGCGAGGTCCACCATGGCTTGGTATGGTGACAATGGGGTTAATCGAATGGACTGGCCTGTGCAGAGCCGGGACCTTAACCTTATAGAGCACCTCTGGGACGAGTTGGAGCGTCGACTTAAGAGGTGCCCCCACCGTCCGAAATCGGTGAAAGAACTGACCTGTGTTCTCCAAGCCGAGTGGAAGAAAATACCGCTAGCCGTCGTACAACGCCTGGTTGAGAGTATGCCCCGGAGGGTCGCAGCTGTAATCGGCGGTCGTGGAGGCTCCACCAACTATTGAAGGTGAACAAACTTTGTTCTCCTTTGCTATCACAGGTGTCCAGTTACTTGTTGGTAGATAGTGTATATATATGGTGGCGCAGTGGTCTAAGCGATGGTCTCTGATCATTCGTCCAAAAAGGCCCGGGTTCGAATCCCGGTGAGGCATGGATGTTGTATTTGTCTTACGGCACTGGCTTTCTCCCTTCCCTGGAACCAGTAACCCTAAATTAGGGATGGGCGACTGCTTATAGTCTATTGAGTTGCTCACGGTGGTCGTTAAACCTCCAATCAAATAATAATAATAATAATAATAATAATAATCTAGAAATGGTTGCATCCATCAGATGCAAAAATAATTTTTCCAACTGTAGAAACTGAATCACCATTTACGCGACTTAACGAAACAAAGCGGAAAATACACTATAATGACAAAAGTCACCGGACACCTAGAAAAGAAAACAGCATAGCATTTATTGACATACATTAGGACGGTGTCGGTCCACCTTTGGCCTTAATGCATGAACTGACCCACCGAGACATGCTTTCGACAAGGTTTTAGAACACAGCGATAGGTACGCGGTTCCATTCAGTACGTAATGCTGCCCCTAAACTGTTGCTTAATAATAGGCCTTGGTTCCAAACTTCTTATGCGGCGCTCTGATTCATCCTATAGGTGCTCTATGGGATTAAGATCACAGCTCTGTGCTGGCCAGTCCACACACGATACGGAATTATCGTCAAACCACGCCGTAACAGTCCTATCTCTATGGCTCGGTGCATTATCCTGCTGGTACCAACAAGGCACGGTTCCATAGTAATACCACAGAGTTGTTAGAGCATAATTGTCCAGAATATCGAGGTAGACGTGCTGATTAACATGTTTGTCCACGATAACCAATAGGCCGGGGCCATACCACTAAAAACACCCCCACACGAGTACACTGCCAGCTCCAAACCTGACCGTAGGAACAATACGCTGTGGTAAATAGTGTTCCCCCTGCTTCCGCCATACCCACACACGGCCATCAGACTGATGGATCGTGTATCTGGATTCATCAGTCCATAGGACCCATTTCCATTAATCTACGGTCCACGATAAATGTTCTTTACACCATGCTAAACGACGAGTTGCATTCCGAGTGGAGATGAAAGGCTTATGAGCAGCGCACGACCACGGTAACCCATGAAATGAAGTTTTCTGCGAATGGTGCGTGTACATACCGAGGTTCCAGCATTTTTACTCACCTGTACACTGCGGTCTTGTGCAGTACTCCGTCAATTAGCTGTAACGACTCTCCTGAGACTTCGACGTCCTCTATCACTGATTTTCTTTGATCTGCCGGTACGTTTTGCTGCTTCAGGCACGCCATGTGTCTTCCACTTATTCAGTACATCCTAAACAGTTGACTTGGGTATGTATAAACGCCTCTCGGTTTCTCTTATGGACAACCCACTAGTATAACACCCAACAATCTTACTTTTCTCAGAGTCAGTTCTCTCCCGCCGCGACGTTTTCACTCAACCTCACAGTGCGATATGATCGCGGCAGCTGCAGGCTTGCTTTTATACAGTTCGCAGCTGTACCGCACATCTGAACAACGCTGCCGATCCGTTCGTTTGCTTTTGAAGGGGTGTCCGGTGATTTTTGTCAATATAGTGTATATTGGTAATCTTGGCTGGATAAGAGTTCTGCAGGACAAAACGATTTTTTGTTGTGTTTCTGTCCGACTCCTTAGAGCAAAGACATTCCATGCATCTGGTTATTTATTACCTGGCAGTTGGGAAGAATGCACTTGACTAGTTTTAGGGAGGTTCGCATTGTAATAGGTTCACATTGTAATAGCTAAACATCTCCAACTCTTGAAGCAAAGACATAAAGAAACAATGGGGGAGAGGGGTGAAGAGGGGTGTGAGTGGGGGTTCCTTCTAGTGTTGATTTTCTGTGGTGCTTAGAATCTTCTCTTTAAATAGTCTTTGTTCTCGTTAAATAGTCTTTGTGGGAGGGAGTGAAGTTGTAAGGAGAGGGAGAACATTAGGAAAACGGTCTTTCGACTTCTGTTACGGATTTCTTAAGCTAGCTTTGTGGCACTCTGCCATCCTTCATGGGATGTCATCTATCAACCTATTGGAGATATATCGAGCAAGCAGAGTCTGTGTATCCTCACAAAGACATTATTCAACGAGAAGCTCCTAAGCACCACTGGAAGCCAACTCTAGAAGGAACCCCCATTCACTCCCCTCTCTTCTCCGTTCTCTCACTATTTCTTGACCTCTTTGCTCCAAGAGTTGGGGGTGTTTACCTAGAGAAACGACACATCTTTTACAATGCGAACCTTTCCTGAAACTGGTGAAGCTCATCCTTTCGAACTGCCATAATTGGTAACCGGTAAAATACCTATGATGATTATGTTGAAATAGGTGTAGTTTGCGTGCTTAAATTCGTATGTGCCTGCTAATGTTCTTAGTGAACTCGTTGCACATAATTCACTCTTTGTCAAAATTATAACGCAACGGTAAGGGAAAGAATCACCATAACTTACGAACAGTTCCTCGTCTTTTATAAGTTCACCGCTGGAAAGTCAAATCGCTCACACATTATGCCCATCAATGATTATATTCGTTCATCCATCACATCGATTTCAATAGCTTTTATAATGATTACTGAACAATCTACTTTCCAAGAACAACTCTTGTACATAAATCTTTAAACATAAGAAGTTATATTTTTTCTGTCATACATAAATCTCTCGATAACTCTACATCAACTATTGCGCATTAACTACTCCGCTCCACCCCCACCCCCTCTCTCTTCCAATTCTTTTTCAATTCAATGTTGACATTATATCTGGCTCTGACTCACTGTCAGTGTTGCCAAACTGTAAAAGCTCTTCGAGAAAGTAATGTGTCGCTCAGTGAGAGAAAGCTTAATAAGAAGATAACAAATTTACATAACAAAAGTGCAACTCAAAAGGAAGACTATTTAGACCTCTAAATATGTTACGTCCCCCATAGGAAAGTCCCGCATGGGAAATCTTACCGGCATTTGGTAATTTTCCCCACAGAAAAACTCTCTCATGGAATAATCCCCTACCTTTTCCAGTGAGGGGCCATGCGCAAATTGCATTTTACACAATATCCAATTATAAGAGATTTCCGGGGTCGACATTTCAGTTTTTACCCAAAATTATTAATGTACAAGTTTTGTTTTTAACAGTAAAATTATGTTAATATTACAAAATATACCAATGTGGAGGAGTTTTCCGTTAGTGGCCAGTTGTACAAAAGCCACTGGAAACGAGCTCACAGAACATCGTAACTCTAGATATGTTCGCTACAATATTTTCGTAAATTAGACAAAATCAGCTACTTCGATTTTTCGGAAATTATATGTTTCCACTGGACTAGACATCACCTATCTAAAAATCTGGGCTTCAGAAAAATACAAAAATTCATGAATAAGCATTGTCGTCGTGTGGTGTTTTTTGGTGTTTAAATGGATATGAACAGTTTGTCAATTGTTTATATATACACTCCTTGTCATAAAAATCCGCGCACCAAGAAAAAACAGTGCGATCAACGCGAAACCCGGCGAATATATCTACGGGAAGGGCAGACATGCAAATGATTAAAGTTTCGTGCGTTTCCGCATGCCCCCGCGTCTAAGACCGGCGCTGCAATTGCAATCTTTGGGGCTTATAAGGCGCCACGCAGGGGACTCCACATTCGTGCCGTAGTGCACGGTAAGAGTCAGGCGAGATCCCTGAGCGATAGACATGCCGAGGAGCCGCCGTAGATGTGCGTACAGGCAACTGACGGAGTTTGAACGAGGCCGTATCGTCGGGATGAGAGAGGCACAGTGGCCGGCGCACCAAATCGGCCGCCATTTGGGCCGATTGGACGGTACGGTGCGATCGTGTTGGGAGCAATGGACTCCTACGATCGCACCCTACTGGGTCGTCTACAACCAGTCCGTACACGGCGGACTGGTTCTGGACGATCCAGACACACCACCAGCAGAGAGGACCGTGGAATCGTAAGAGCGGCACGCACAGATGCAACGACGGCCTTGTTCATATATCTAGAGAAATGTGGCGGCTCTACAAGGGACTTTTGTGTCCGCCAGAACCATTTCAAGACACCTGGCAGAGGCAAATCTGGACTCTCGACGGCCTTTGCGGTTTCTGCCATTAACACCTGACCATCGTCGGCGTCGATTGCTGCGGTGTGGTGGTGGGGGGGGGGGATAATAATTTTAATTAAAGTTTACTAATAAAAATTAATTTTAAATTTCAACAATTTCATCCACCCGGGATATGAATATTAGAAACAAACAAACCAAAAGAAAAAAAAATTATTTATTCCCATAACTGATAAAATTTTCGAGAAAAAAAGGAAATTGTCGATGCAGTACAAGATGGTTATTTAATTTTTATGCCAGGAAAAAAAAAAGAGAACCAATTTTGTTACTAAAGAACTATTGCGGTTTGTGACGTGCAAAGTAAATGGAAAAGCCCAAGTACGATCCACCCACTAGTCTAGGCTAGTGTGGACACATGCTACTGACTAACACATATTAAACACACAATACATTATAACACTCAAGAACGCAATTTTGAAAAGACCAGTTGGTCTGTATTTATAATTTTTAATTTCAATGATGGGTGTAATTTTTTTTTTCAGACAATGAAAATTATAGTTAGCAAGTTCACTACAATGTAAAGACACCCTTTGTACAATTTTGGCTTTTTTTAACTAAATTTACATGCCTGTGACACAGTTTTGCTTTTAAAATCACTTAGGAAGATGAGGAAATTTCACAATTTTGTTTTAAAACTAGAATTTTAATTCATAATACCCAAAACACTTCTTGGACACATTTGTAGAGAAGAACTGTCTGCTCCAGTCACTCCATTACTTAATGACAATTATGAAAACAACAGATATTTTCCAGTGGTAATATTTTTAATACAATCCTCACCAGAAGCAAGCTGAAGATAAGCTTGAAACAAGTTTGAAGTATAAATTTTGATTTAATTGACAGCTGCTCTGGTTATGAAACACTAAAAGGTTCAATGAAAAGAAAAATAAGGACTTAAATTTAAGGTAAGAAGTTACATTAAGTTTATAAATAATTTTGGGTCAAACAAACAATCAATAAAAAAATTTGCTTCTAAGACTTTTCTTGAATTTTATATGTTGGCTAATCAGCATTTTTTTTTTTCCTCATAGATATTACATATACAAGCACTTTTACTGTGAAATGTGAGATCTTGGCCAAGATTCCAAATAAAAGGTTTATGTTAGATCACCAAAATTTTATTCTGATAAACAAAAAGAAGAAAAAAACTGTCACTCTATGGAAGTGACTAAGGACAAACGAATTTTATGTTACATATACATTTTTAGCACGTCTTTTGTAAAAAAAAAAAGATTGTGCATATGTTACCGGTTTGTCCGTCCGCCTGTCTGTCTGTACCCACGATATCTCTGCAACTATTAGTCCGATTTGAAAAATTCTTTTTGCATTGGGAAGCTTGAAATATGCGAATGATTCCTTTACTTTGCTTTTTTTACTATGAACAAATTTCGCCGCTAGAGGGCGTAAATGCACATGATGCCGAATTTAAAAATACGTTATATTCCACATATTTGCTTCTAAACATCCGATTGAAAAAATTATTTTATCTTTCGATTCCATTTATGTCGAAGAGTATTTTAGATATAGTTACTTTTTCAAATTACGCATAGACTTTCCGCTAGGGGGCGTAAAAGTAAATTAAATTTTCCCCGATAACTCTTCTTCTAAAACTCCGATTTGAAATTTTTTTCTTCAGCAGATGCACCTCCTGATGGAAAATCATTTGCATATAATTTCAGATTTTTGGTAAAAAATACTTTGGCCACCAGGGGGCGTAAGACTTAATTTTTGCTTCTGATGTATTTGCCATGAAATCTGAGCTTCTAAAATATCGATTGAAAAAATTCTTTCGTGGACTGATTCCACTCACATCGATAAACCTTTTCGAAATATTTTCTTCTTAAAATATTCCACTGTTTCTCCGCCAGGGGGCGTAGATATATATCTTATTTTTGTCAATATCTCCACTTCTAGGAGTCCGATTTGAAAAATTCCTACTTTGTTGGATAGTGTTTTAAGTGTGACATGGTTTTCATATAATTTCAAACTTTTCAAGTAATTCATAGACTTTCCGCTAGGGGGCGTAGACGTAAATTGCGTTTCCCTCTATTCTCTACTCCTAAATCTCCGATTTGAAGAATTCTTTCTGCACCGGATACAGCTCCTGATGGGAAATCCTTTGCACATAATTTCTAATTCTTGTAAAAAATGGTTTGGCCTCCAGGTGGCGTAAGTCTTAATTTCTGCTTCTGATGTATTTTCAGCAAAATGTGAGCTTCTAAAATCTCGACTGAAAAAAAAAGTCGTTTGTTGACTGACACTACGACAAACCTTTTAGGAACATTTTCTTTTTGAAAAACGCATGGTTTCTACGCTAGGGGCGTAGATATATATCACCCTTTCCCATAGTGTATGAACTCGCTGGCAAAGGTAATCTAAAGTTATGAAATGACAAACGTTGTTTGACATGTAAATCTGCGGATCCTAACCTGTATTCTTCTATTGCGGATAATTGCTCCAACAAGTTTTGCAAAGCCTACAATACCATTTATAAGCTCACCTGTACTATCTGCAGCCTTAGCTATATTGGCCAAAGCAAGAATCCTCTTCATCTTAGGATAAATGGTCACAGGTCTCTAGTTAACAAGTTCTCCACTTCCGGTGTGAACCCCTCCACTAATGCTAGCCAGTACTCTACCTTTGAATTAGAGCATTTCCATAATCATGGTTTTGACAAAGTGAAAATAGAGGTACTGCATATTATCCCTGACCTCTATACTCGACTTGAAACTGAATCCCTTGAAATTTTGCAGCATCAGTCTCTTTATCTCTATGGTCTTAATTCCACTCTTTCTGACAATAAGCATAATCCGCATAAGTTTTCTATACGTGAACTCTTCTTTCTTGTTAACAACAAGAGCTGCACTAGAGGTAATAGAGGACAGAGGTTATTTCGCACTTCAAGCAAGGTTGATTTTGCTAACTTGCAAATAACTCTGGAAAGTTTTAAAGATGGTACTAGTTTTGTTAAAAATTCTTGCAAAATACTTAAGTCCTTAAAGCACTCTGTCCTTAAAAGTTTTTTCAAAATCTGGAAAGAAACAGCTAACCATGTTGATAAGCATGTTTTTGCATTGGTGCTAGACATTCTTAAGCATATTCTTAAAGATAAAATTTCTCTTAAAGAAATTTCCAGTAATTATGTGACCATCAGGTTTCTAAATAAAACCTATGATCATCTCAATGTTAGGAAGCTGTTCTACAATAATGCAATTTTTTTCCCATCCACAGGCACCAGTCTATTGTAAGTTTTAAATATGTTAAGACCTTAGGGTCAACAGTTAAAAACTACAAACTTAATTCTTCGAGTTACATTCCTGTAGTTACTACATGTTCTTGTGATGAACATAAAGAAACAGTTCACTATGATAAGAATTACAAGCATGTTATCACTGGAAACTTGAGTTTTGTAGAAAATGACAAGCTTAGGAATTTATTAGAGTATGGTTCTAAATTTAGGCCTTCCTTCCAAATCTCCAAAGAGAGGATTCTTGAGAGCTTCACTCAAGATGTTAATAGGTACATTATAAAAACCAGTTTAACATACAATCAGCCTATTGAGGCCTTCGCAGAGTGGAAATATCGTGTAATCAATAGCTTCACTTATGAGCTGGCAGGTCTGGATATTTGTTTTGATAGAAATCTATTTTTCTCTGGAGAAGCTAAAAGGTCACTCTCCAAACTACAAGACCTATTTATTTTTACCACTACGGATAAAGCTAGCAATAATTTTGCAATTATCTGTAAGAAGTTCTATTTTGAATTGTTAACTATGGAACTCAATAATAGAGTAACCTACGAGCCCGTAAGTTATTGCACTAAGCAGTTAGAAAATCGTTTTAAGGCATTCTTCAAGAAGCTTAAAATTCCACAAATAAGAAGATATGATCCTGAATTTCCCTTTCTTTTTGCAACTGTTAAGTTTCGTAAAGATCCGGTGAAGTTCAGATTCATAGCTAGTGGAGTCAGGAGTCATAAAAAGCTTTTGAAGATATCTTGAAGAAGGTTTTGAAACACATTAGTAACTGTACTAATTTGAAGTACAAAGATTTTTGGATCATTAATAATAATGCAGAAGTAATTTCCACTGTACTCGAAGTAAATCCCTTAGATAGTAATAATTATGATTTTGAGAACCTATATACTAATCTGCCTCTATCAGATATAATCACTACCTTTAAAGAGCTGTATGCAGAATTTAAACTTAACCAATTTGTTAATGTAGGAGCCTGGAACTTTTATCTCAATTGCTGCATTAAAAATAACCATATCTTATATAATAATACTCTCTATAAGCAAGTAAACGGTATCCCCATGGGAACGTCAACTTCCACGAGTATTGCAAATCTATTCCTGTTCTTTAAGGAATATAAATTCATTAAAAATCACTCCACCTGCTCCGATAACTACCTTTACACATTTAGATATATTGACGATCTGCTGTGTATTAATAATTGAGAAGTTATAGAGAGTGATTTTGATAATATCTATCCAAGCTCTCTTAACTTATGTAAAACCAACCACAGTAATCAGGAACTAGAGTTCCTGATTACTGTGGTTGGTTTAACAGAGGTAACCCATCCATTAGCCTCTTTGATAAAAGAGTTAATTTTCCTTTCAAAGTAATTAAATATCTACACTGGAATAATAACATATCAACCAAGGTAATTGAGAACGTACTAATTTCTCAGGTGCTTAGAATTTCAAGAATTTGCAGCAACAATTTGGACTTCAACTACCACATTAATATACTATTAGACAGTTTTCTAGAGAACAAAATTCCTACTTCTTTCATCAAGAGAACTTTAAGAAAAATTATTCTGAATAATAGAGTAAGGTTGGCAGATCTGCTTTAATTTTCTAAGCAGTTAATAATATGATTCTGACCAATGAAAGCCGTTTGGAAGTTGGCTAGAGGATGCCTATTAACTACAAAAAGGAACCTTAGTGCTATGGATATGAAGGTCCTATTAAAAATAAAAATTAAATAATATAAACAAAATCACAAAAAAAGCTTAAAAATCTGTATAAAATAAAATAAAAATAAATATAAAAGAAAACTAGTTATTCGCTTACTAGAGTAGCTATACTAAAAATAGTAAAACTAACATTAAAATTAATAGGATTCTAAACAGTCTACAGAAGCTCACTAAGGTGATTAAATACATGCAAAGATTCTTAAATACACTACTTGTGTATTTCATAATATTTCTCATGTATTCTGGAGAGTTAATTCTGCTCTTTCTGATCATACAGGTCCACATTCTTAATTATATATTTTTTTCTCTTGTTAAAATCTCCGCGAGTAGGATCTTTCAGTGTGTGGAGGCCTTCAGCCCCACCCACACTGCCCCCCAGCGACTAGGGAGTGGCAGGAGTGTTTTGAAGTTTGGGATAAAAGGTCGGCCATCTTTCCTCAAGAAAGGAGGAAGTTCAGTTGCATAAGAGGTAAGCTCTCTTCATTGTCTTTGGGTATTGGGATTTCCAAGTTCAATGATTGAACTTGCTCTTTTTTTCCTTTTTTTTTGCTTTCAGCATTTAGGCACTGGCAAGTCTATTAACTTTTTCGCGGATTTTAACTCTTTCTTTTCTGGGTAACTTTGCGCGTTTTTTAGGGAACTAAGGCCAAAACAGCAGGCCGTTTCATTGTTCTTGTAATTTGCGCTGTGTTTTCAATGTAGTTAAGTTCTTAATAACTACTTAATTATGCACTTAAAGCACTTCTGAAATACTCTGTACATATTGCAACTAATTGTTCATGTCATATAACCTTCACAATGCGTTTCTTTAATTAATTATTGTCTTTATTATATTCTCGTTTTTGTGTTGTCAGAAGTTGTGGAGTAGTGGGTTTTTATAATCCAGTCTTCTTTCAAGAATCTGTGTTTAAAAAAAATTAATATCTCCTTTTTTATTGCAATGTTGAGAATTTGTAATACTTTAGTATTGCTATTCAGGTTAAAATTCTCTCTCAGACGAACTTGGTAATTTGTTATTGCTGAACATTATTTCTGATTTATTATGTCACTCTTACAACTTGAGTCTTCTATAATCTTCTTCTTTCTGTTTAATAGTAACAGATGAAGAGCATGGGTCGGGCCAGGAAAGTTATGGATGCTAGCTGAATTGTTAACTAAAGCTTGGTCATGCAACTCTGCGGAGGTCATGACATTTATATATATTCTTTAAAATATATATTTTTAAAAATTTTTTTAGGTGGGCTTATTACTTGCATCTATGACTTTGCAGAAACCCATTTCCAAATAGGTCTTTGTGGAAGTGAGAAAATGCAGAGTTTTTGCTGGTCCTTGATAAAGCCAAGGCTCAGTATTCTCGACACTTTCTACATTCAGTTGTTTTATTTTCCTCTTTTTACTCACACCGGTCAACAAATAACCTTTTCTATGTTGTACTTGGTGAGAGTTAAAAAAATTTTTTTGCTTCAGTCTCTTAATAGAATATTTTTATCAATTCTCTACTTCTAGGAGTCCGATTTGACAAATTCCTTCTTTGTTGGATAGTGTTTCTGATGCGAAATGTTTTTTCTATAAATTCAAAATTTTCAAGTAAATCATAGACTTTCCGCTAGGGGGCACAAAGGTAAATTGCGTTTTCTGCGTTATTTCCGTTTCTAAAACTCCGATTTGAAAAATTCTTCCTGTATCGCATACAAGACCTGATGGAAAATATGTTTCACATAATTTCTAATGTTTGGTAAATAATGGTTTGGCCACCAGGGGGCATAAGTGTTAATTTCTGCTTCTGGTGTATTTGTAGCAAAATCTGGGATCCGGAAAACTCGACTAAATTTTTTTTTCTCATATGGAAAAACTTTTTGAGAATACTTTCTTCCGAAAATAATGCATGGTTTTCCTACCAGGGGACGTAAAGTCACATCTTAATTTTGTCGATATCTCTGTTTCTAAGAGTCCGATTTGAAAAATGCTTTCTGTGTTGCAGAGCGTTTCCGGTGCGAAATGTTTATCATATAAATTCATGTTTTTCTTAACGCACAAGTCTGCAACCAGAGGGCGTAAACTCACTATTCCGTTTACAGCAATATCTGAGGGATTAAAAACCCAATTGAATAACTTCTTTTTTCCGTCAGATACTATTGTTTTCCATACCGGCTCCGTTGACTTTGAATAGCTTTGATAAATTTAATTTGCGTCAGAACGGATTCAAAAGACGTGCTTATTACTCCCGAAAATTCGGTGTCATCTCTCTTGTTTTCCTATTGCTGGAAAATTCCGCCTTATGACTGTTTTTTTTTTTTTTCCATATTGCACACTCATTTTTCAGTCTTTTGTGTGCGTGTGTGCATTTACTAAATGGGGAAGGTGGTGTTGAGAAAAAGTCTCCTAATGAGGAAAAAGCTGATAGCGGGAGTACTAAAATTGCAGGCTAGAGGTGAGAAATGTTCTGTGGGAAAGAGAAGATCTAAAACGCGCATCTTACCCCTCCATACTGCCCTACCTTTGACACCGAGCAAAAAGAAAAGTTCCTTTAATTAAAAAACATGGTTGCTGGACGGTCGCAAAGCCAAGTTTTTGATGGGGGACCTGAAACATCGCCGCACTTGCCTCCTAAATCTGGTTGGCTGGCTGTGAAGAGAGTAGCCGGTCACTTCGACTCCGAGCCGTCGTCTTACAGGGTTTCCCCTTCAGGTCGAGAAGAGTTAGCATGAAATAATTCATTTTTTCGGCCCTTCATGTTGTTGCGCTCAAGCCGCCCGGTTAACCAGTGTCTCAATCGAAGAAAGTCGGCGCGGGTAGGGTAGTATAGCACAGAGGTTTTCCGCCGGACAGGAACACCATTCACCATTCTTTGAGTGTCCTTTTTGAAAACAAAGGTCATAGCACAGCTCTCTGAAAAGGGAGAGAAATTAGGAATTTCAGCTCCGCCTCAGCAGCTTTCATTCAGACAAACCTTTTTTTTTTTTTTTTTTTTTTCATCCTACGGGACGAGAACTACGCTTCCAACAGTGAAGAAGAAAAGTCTTTGCGTCTCTTCAGTGTCAGCAGAACTTTGCTAACCGGCAGAAAAATCGAGAAAGTGTGCGAAAATTTTCAAATCACGCGCTTCGCAGGCGTATGAGAAAACGCCAGCGCCCTCTGATACGATAAACAAACAAGAAAGTTGACACCGAATTATCGGGTGTAATAAGCACGTCTTTTGAATCCGTTCTGACGCAAATTAAATTTATCAAAGCTATTCAAAGTCAATTGGAACCGGTATGGAAAACAATAGATCTGACGAAAGAAAGAAGATTTTCAATCGGGTTTTTAATCCCTCAGATATTGCTGTAAACGGAATCGTGAGCTTACGAACTCTTAGAAACAGAGATATCGACAGAAATAAGACGTGACTTTACGTCCCCTGGTGGGAAAACCATGCATTATTTTAGGAAGAAAGTATTCTCAAAAGGTTTTTCCGTATCGGTCGAAGAAAAAAAATATTCGAGTTTTCAGGAGCCCAGATTTTGCAACAAATACTTCAGAAGCAGAAATTAACATATATGACCCCTGGTGGCCAAAACATTCTTTACCAAACATTCGAAATTATGTGAAAAATATTTTCCATCATGTCTTGCATGCGATACAGGAAGAATTTTTCAAATCAGAGCTTTCAGAGCAGAAATAACGCAGAAAACGCAATTTACCTTTGTGCCCCCTAGGGGAAAGTGTATGATTTACATGAAAATTTTGAATTTATAGGAAAAACATTTCGCATCGGAAACACTATTCAGCAAAGAAGGAATTTTTCAAATCGTACTCTTAGAAGCAGAGATATTGACAAAAATAAGATATACATCTACGCCCCCTGGAGCAGAAACCATGCATTTTTTCAAGAAGAAAATTTTCCTAAAAGGTTTGTCGACATGAGTAGTATCGGTCTACAAACGACTTTTTCTTCAATCGAGAATTTAGAAGCTCATATTTTGCTGCAAATACAACAGAAGCGGAAATTAAGATTTACGCCCGATGGTGGCAAAGCCATTTTTTTTAATTAGAAATTATGTGCAAACGATTTCCGATCAGGAGCTGTGTCCGGTGCAGAAAGAATTTTTCAAATCGGAAATTTACAAGCAGAGATATAGGGGGAAACGCAATTTACCGCTACGCCCCCTAGCGGAAAGTCTATGAATTACTTCAAATTTTGAAATTATATGAAAAATATGTCACACGGAAAACACTATCAACAAAGAAGGAATTTTTCAAATCGGACTCCTAGAAGTAGAGATATTGACAAAAATATGATGTACATCTACGCCCCTCAAACGATTTTCCATCAGGAGCTGTATCTGGTGCAGAAAGAATTTTTCAAATCGGAGATTTAGAAGCAGAGATATAGGGGGAAACGTAATTTACCGCTACGTCTCCTAGCGGAAAGTCTATGAATTACTTGAAAATTTTGAAATTATATGAAAAACATGTCACACGGAAAACACTATCCAACAAAAAAGGAATTTTTCAAACCGAACTCCTAGAAGTAGAGATATTGACAAAAATAAGATGTGCGTCTACGCCCCCTGGCGGAGAAACTCTGGAATATTTTGAGAAGAAAATATTCCGAAAAGGTTTATCGATGTGAGTGGCATCAGTCCACGAAAGAACTTTTTAATGGATCTTTTAAAAGCTACGATTTTATGGCAAATACATCAGAAGCAAAAATTAACACTTACGCCCCTGGTGGTCAAAGTATTCTTTACCAAAATTAGAAATTATATGCAAAAGATTTTCCATGCGGAGATGTATCCGCTGAAGAATTTTTTTTTAAATCGGAGTTTTAGAAGAAGAGTTATCGGGGAAATTTTAATTTACTTTTACGCCCCCTAGCGGAAAATCTATGCGTAATTTGAAAAAGTAACTATATCTAAAATACTCTTCGACATAAATCGAATCGAAAGATACAAATTTTTTTCAATCGGTTTTTTAGAAGCAAATATGTGGAATAAAACGTATTTTTGAATTCGACATCATCTGCATTTACGCCCTCTACCGGAGAAATTGCACATCGTAAAGAAAAACGAAATAAAGGATCATCATTTGCATATTTCGAGCTTCCCAATGCAAAAAGAATTTTTTAAATCGGACTAATAGTTGCCGAGATATCATGGGTAGAAGCGGACGGACGGACGGACGGACATACCGATAACAGAAGCACGATCTGTTTTTACAAAAGACGTGCTAATAAGAGTTGCCGAGATATTGTGGGTACAGACGGACGGACATACCGATAACAGAAGCACGATCTTTTTTAACAAAAGACGCTCTAATAATAGTTGCTGAGATATCGTGGGTACAGACGGACGGACGGACATACCGATAACAGAAGCACGATCTTTTTTTACAAAAGACGTGCAAATAATAGTTGCCCAGATATCGTGGGTACAGACGGACGGACGGACATACCGATAACAGAAGCACGATCTTTTTTTGCAAAAGACGTGCAAATAATAGTTGCCGAGATATGGTGGGTAGAGACGGACGGACGGACGGACGGACATACCGATAACAGAAGCACGATCTTTTTTTACAAAAGACGTGCAAATAATAATTGCCGAGATATCGTGGGTACAGACGGACGGACATACCGATAACGGAAGCACGATCTTTTTTAACAAAAGACGCGCTAATAATAGTTGCCGAGATATCGTGGGTACAGACGGACGGACGGACATACCGATAACAGAAGCACGATCTTTTTTTACAAAAGACGTGCAATAATAGTTGCCGAGATATCGTGGGTACAGACGGACGGACGGACGGACATACCGATAACAGAAGCACGATCTTTTTTTACAAAAGACGTGCAATAATAGTTGCCGAGATATCGTGGGTACAGACGGACGGACGGACGGACATACCGATAACAGAAGCACGATCTTTTTTTACAAAAGACGTGCAATAATAGTTGCCGAGATATCGTGGGTACACACGGACGGACGGACGGACGTACCGATAACAGAAGCACGATCTTTTTTTACAAAAGACGCGCTAATAATAATTGCCGAGATATCGTGGGTACAGACGGACGGACGGACATACCTATAACAGAAGCACGATCTTTTTTTACAAAAGACGTGCAAATAATAGTTGCCGAGATATCGTGGGTACAGACGGACGGACGGACGGACGGACATACCGATAACAGAAGCACGATCTTTTTTAACAAAAGACGTGCTAATAATAATTGCCGAGATATCGTGGGTACAGACGGACGGACATACCGATAAAGAAGCACGATCTTTTTTTACAAAAGACGTGCTAATAATAGTTGCCGAGATATTGTGGGTACAGACGGACGGACATACCGATAACAGAATCACGATTTTTATTAACAAAAGACGTGCTAATAATAGTTGCCGAGATATCGTGGGTACAGACGGACGGACGGACATACTGATAACAGAAGCACGATCTTTTTTTACAAAAGACGTGCAAATAATAGTTGCCCAGATATCGTGGGTACAGACGGACGGACGGACATACCGATAACAGAAGCACGACCTTTTTTTACAAAAGACGTGCAAATAATAGTTGCCGAGATATCGTGGGTAGAGACAGACGGACGGACGGACATACCGATAACAGAAGCACGATCTTTTTTTAACAAAAGACGCTCTAATAATAGTTGCTGAGATATCGTGGGTACAGACGGACGGACGGAGGAGATACCGATAAAGAAGCACGATCATTTTTTACAAAAGACGTGCTAATAATAGTTGCCGAGATATCGTGGGTACAGACGGACGGACGGAGGGACATACCGATAACAGAAGCACGATCTTTTTTTACAAAAGACGTGCAAATAATAGTTGCCGAGATATCGTGGGTAGAGACAGACGGACGGACGGACATACCGATAACAGAAGCACGATCTTTTTTAACAAAAGACATGCTAATAATAATTGCCGAGATATCGTGGGTACAGACGGACGGACGGAGGGAGATACCGATAAAGAAGCACGATCATTTTTTACAAAAGACGTGCTAATAATAGTTGCCGAGATATCGTGGGTAGAGACGGACGGACGGAGGGACATACCGATAAAGAAGCACGATCATTTTTTACAAAAGACGTGCAAATAATAGTTGCCGAGATATCGTGGGTAGAGACAGACGGACGGACGGACATACCGATAACAGAAGCACGATCTTTTTTAACGAAAGACAGGCTAATAATAATTGCCGAGATATCGTGGGTACAGACGGACGGACGGAGGGAGATACCGATAACAGAAGCACGATCATTTTTTACAAAAGACGTGCTAATAATAGTTGCCGAGATATCGTGGGTAGAGACGGACGGACGGAGGGACATACTGATAAAGAAGCACGATCATTTTTTACAAAAGACGTGCAAATAATAGTTGCCCAGATATCGTGGGTACAGACGGACGGACGGACATACCGATAACAGAAGCACGATCTTTTTTTACAAAAGACGTGCAAATAATAGTTGCCGAGATATCGTGGGTAGAGACAGACGGACGGACGGACATACCGATAACAGAAGCACGATCTTTTTTAACAAAAGACATGCTAATAATAATTGCCGGGATATCGTGGGTACAGACCGACGGACGGAGGGAGATACCGATAAAGAAGCACGATCATTTTTTACAAAAGACGTGCAAATAATAGTTGCCGAGATATCGTGGGTAGAGACAGACGGACGGACGGACATACCGATAACAGAAGCACGATCTTTTTTAACAAAAGACATGCTAATAATAATTGCCGAGATATCGTGGGTACAGACGGACGGACGGAGGGAGATACCGATAAAGAAGCACGATCATTTTTTACAAAAGACGTGCTAATAATAGTTGCCGAGATATCGTGGGTAGAGACGGACGGACGGAGGGACATACCGATAAAGAAGCACGATCATTTTTTACAAAAGACGTGCAAATAATAGTTGCCCAGATATCGTGGGTACAGACGGACGGACGGACATACCGATAACAGAAGCACGATCTTTTTTTACAAAAGACGTGCAAATAATAGTTGCCGAGATATCGTGGGTAGAGACAGACGGACGGACGGACATACCGATAACAGAAGCACGATCTTTTTTAACAAAAGACATGCTAATAATAATTGCCGGGATATCGTGGGTACAGACGGACGGACGGAGGGAGATACCGATAAAGAAGCACGATCATTTTTTACAAAAGACGTGCTAATAATAGTTGCCGAGATATCGTGGGTATAGACGGACGGACGGAGGGAGATACCGATAAAGAAGCACGATCATTTTTTACAAAAGACGTGCAAATAATAGTTGCCGAGATATCGTGGGTAGAGACAGACGGACGGACGGACATACCGATAACAGAAGCACGATCTTTTTTAACAAAAGACATGCTAATAATAATTGCCGGGATATCGTGGGTACAGACGGACGGACGGAGGGAGATACCGATAAAGAAGCACGATCATTTTTTACAAAAGACGTGCAAATAATAGTTGCCGAGATATCGTGGGTAGAGACAGACGGACGGACGGACATACCGATAACAGAAGCACGATCTTTTTTAACAAAAGACATGCTAATAATAATTGCCGGGATATCGTGGGTACAGACGGACGGACGGAGGGAGATACCGATAAAGAAGCACGATCATTTTTTACAAAAGACGTGCTAATAATAGTTGCCGAGATATCGTGGGTATAGACGGACGGACGGAGGGAGATACCGATAAAGAAGCACGATCATTTTTTACAAAAGACGTGCAAATAATAGTTGCCCAGATATCGTGGGTACAGACGGACGGACGGACATACCGATAACAGAAGCACGATCTTTTTTTACAAAAGACGTGCAAATAATAGTTGCCGAGATATCGTGGGTAGAGACAGACGGACGGACGGACATACCGATAACAGAAGCACGATCTTTTTTAACAAAAGACATGCTAATAATAATTGCCGGGATATCGTGGGTACAGACGGACGGACGGAGGGAGATACCGATAAAGAAGCACGATCATTTTTTACAAAAGACGTGCTAATAATAGTTGCCGAGATATCGTGGGTATAGACGGACGGACGGAGGGAGATACCGATAAAGAAGCACGATCATTTTTTACAAAAGACGTGCAAATAATAGTTGCCGAGATATCGTGGGTAGAGACAGACGGACGGACGGACATACCGATAACAGAAGCACGATCTTTTTTAACAAAAGACATGCTAATAATAATTGCCGGGATATCGTGGGTACAGACGGACGGACGGAGGGAGATACCGATAAAGAAGCACGATCATTTTTTACAAAAGACGTGCTAATAATAGTTGCCGAGATATCGTGGGTAGAGACGGACGGACGGAGGGACATACCGATAAAGAAGCACGATCATTTTTTACAAAAGACGTGCTAATAATAGTTGCCGAGATATCGTGGGTAGAGACGGACGGACGGAGGGACATACCGATAAAGAAGCACGATCATTTTTTACAAAAGACGTGCTAATAATAATTGCCGAGATATCGTGGGTACAGACGGACGGACGGAGGGAGATGCCGATAAAGAAGCACGATCATTTTTTACAAAAGACGTGCTAATAATAGTTGCCGAGATATCGTGGGTACAGACGGACGGACGGACATACTGATAACAGAAGCACCATTTTTTTTTACAAAAGACGTGCTAAAAACGCAGATCCAAAGGAATCGCTGAGAGCCACCTGCCGAGCCTTTCGCACGCTTTGGGAAAGTGAAGTCTACTCTAAAAAGAAATTATTTTCGCGCGCGAAGATGATCCGTGCTCCAAACATGTAACATGAGATGCCCACGTTCTCCTCTTGCTGCATAACATGGAAATATTATGCATTCTAGTCCAGTCTTGATAATTCCAGTCTTGAATTATCCCCTCATGCAAAAGGGTGACCCGCGCTCCAAAAGTGAAATTTGATGTCCCAGCAGCTTCCTAGCAACGTTTCTCATGGGATGGAGGAGGCTTGGTGAAGAAGAGCTGACCGCCAATCAACCAATAATAAATTTTGAGAGGGAATCTGCTAGTGTCCTGCATAACAGTAAGACCTGCCACAACTGCATGCATGCAGCAACTTTGAGAGAAACCAAAAATTTCTTCTGACTTAACAGCTATTGCGGAAAGTGAGGGAGGGGGTGGGGTTCTCCCTGCCTTTCAGCCACTAAGATGCGGTTTGAAACCGTGAGAGAAGAGAATAAAGAAAGGAAAAAAAGATTTCAGATTCATTATTGCATCTTTACACTTACATATTCACAAATTCTGGAAGGAGGCAGACTGTTCGAAACAACAAATAATTATTTCATATATTTTTTTTTATATTTCACATACACTTTTTCTTATGATGGTGGCACAAAATAAAAGATAGATGCTAAAGTAACATCTTTATTATTATTATTAACTTTTTTCTCTTCTCCAGAAAATGAAAAAAAACAATCATAAAATTCAGGAAGAAGTGAAGTTACACAGATACACACCCAAAATAAAATGCCATCACACCGACCAACTGACAATATGGAGAGGGAAAAAAACATTCAAAATTACCCCCACCCCTAAATATACGGAACAACACTCACATGAAGGTAAAGATTAATTTTGAAAGAGATATTTCCGAGAGAAGATTTCTGACTTTTGCTCAACTTTTTCCAAAATAAATTATATATATATATATATATAGCCCCTCCATAGGGTCAAGAGAAATGAGAGACCAGTAAAGGGGGGGGGATTACCTCAAAATCATTCCCATTTTCTCTTACAGAAAATGCACTGGATTATTGTCGGTCCTATGGAAATTCACATAAATTGGCCAGATATATGTGTTTCCAGGACTGAGCAACAGGAAAGGTGTCAGCAGCGAGCAACGTGGAATGCTACGGACTGTCGACGTATCGTGTTCATCGACGAATCCCGCTTCTGTATGGGAACGGACGACCACCGTGTCAGAGTATGGAGGACCGCAGGTGAGCGCTACAATCCCAACCTCACTGTACAGTGGCACACGTCCCCAGCTGCAGGTGTGATGGTCTGGGAAGCCATCGCGTATGATAGCCAGACTTCCCTTGCAGTTATTCAAGGGACGTTGACGGCCAAGCGCTACGTACAGGAGATCCTGCGGCCCCGGGTGCTGCCTTTCCTGGCGGGACGGCGCGGAGCTATTTTCCAAGAAGATAACGCCCGTTCGCACACGGCTTGGGTTTCCCAGGACTGTCTACGCCATGCTTCGACGCTTCCGTGGCCTTCCAGATCGCCTGATCTCTCGCCCATCGAGCACTTGTGGGACCAGATGGTACGCCAGCTTTCTCCATGTCCCAGTGTTCGTGATTTAGGGCTTCAGTTGCAAGAAGTGTGGGCCAATCTGTCCCAGGATAACATACGGCGTCTCTTTGACTCCATAACGGACCGTATCACAGCATATATCCGAGCACGAGGTCCGACGCGGTACTAACTCTGACCGGAATGTGTACTGTATGTCCGCGGGAAATCGTCCTGTTGTTGTGATATTGTAATCACTTCTGTCCTTGGTATGTACCATCTCACTACTAAAATCTCATTTCAATCCGACGCCGCCTTCTTGGTGCGCGGATTTTTATGACAATCAGTGTATTATACCGTAACCCCTACATAACTTCATTACAAAGCACTTTCTGACCTAAGCGCAATTCTACTGCAGAACTTGGCTTCACTGCACAACTTATCTTCGTGCTCCGAATAGATTAATTAAACACAGAACTTAATTTGGCACTAAATGACTTTATCGGCTAGGTAAAATAACAAGTCTTGTACTTTCGTTATGAATCTGTTCATTATTCAAGCTCATAATCGTCAGAACAACATCACATGTGGAGTATAATTCCAGTTTGGTGTTCAGTTAACGGCTGAGTGAATTTGAACACAGCAGACTCTCTCTCTCTCTTTGGGGGGTTTGAGGGTTTAACGACCGCCGTAAGCAACTCAATGGGCTATAAGCAGTGCCCGTCCTTAATTTAAGGCAACTGGTTCCAGGGAAGGGAGATAGTCAGTGCCGTAAGACACGCAGAACACCCATGCCTCACCAGGATTCGAACCCTGACCCACTTGGACGAACAGTCATAAGCCAGCGCTTAGACCACTGCGCCACTGGACGGCACAGCAGACCCTCATACTCTTCAAGTCTTACTAACTTGACAACAGTTCGATACTTCGATGATAAAGCAAACGTAACATTCAACGTGAAATATTCAATCAATTTGTATTACATCAAACGCTAATCGTGCAAACCAACGCAAACCGAGCTCTCTCAGCAATCTCTCAACGAGCTTTATATCTTTTCGATACAAAAGTAAACATCAATCTTATCAGATTCGATCACATACGTCATTCACTTTTGATCTAACGTCAGGTTGCCAAGCCAACATTCACCGAGAGAAAATATGCAGCATCATGATTGGACATGACTCAACCGAGAGAACAAGCTGGATTCAAGAGTGGCTACAGCACAATAGATCATATCCACGTACTGAGAGAACTAATTGAAAGAGCGAGGGAATATGAACTTCCATTGTGCATGGCTTTTATCGATTATGAAAAAGCCTTTGATTCGGTGAAACCATCAGCAGTTACAATGGCTCTGAAAACCTGCGGTATTGAATATGCATACATTAATATTATTAATAACATCTATGAAAATGCAAGTGCAAAGATTCGGCTGTTTGAAAATACAACACACGTAAAAATTGGAAAGGGAGTGAGACAAGGTGACACCATATCTCCGAAGCTCTTTAATGCCACATTGGAGGGTGTTTTTCAGTCGCTGAGCTGGGAAAACAAGGGGATAAAGATTAATGGAGATTATCTAACCCACCTTCGTTTTGCTGATGACGTAGTCATTTTTGCAACTACCCCATCAGAGCTGCAGAGTATGATCCAGGAACTTGCTGACAAGAGTAAAGAAGTGGGATTAAAAATGAACTTTCAGAAGACAAAAGTGATGTTCAATGCTTTTACAAGAAATGAAGATTTATCGATTGATGGAGAAAAGCTGGAGATAACAGACACGTACGTTTATCTTGGACAGCAGATATCAAGTGAGGGTCACATTGATGAAGAAATTAATCGGCGTACAAAACTTGCCTGGAGAGCTTTTGGAAGAAACAGCATAATTTTCAAGAGCAATATGCCATTATGTCTTAAAAGAAAAGTGTTTGATCAATGCATCCTTCCAGTGCTTACATATGGCGGAGAGACGTGGACCTTAACTAAAAGAGACACACAAAGGCTGCAGACAACTCAAAGTATGAATGGAGAGGTGCATGCTTGGTGTAACCAGGAGAGATAAGAAGAGGAACTCGTGGATCCGAAAAATGACAAGAGTGGAAGACATCATGATCAAAGTTAAATCCCTGAAATGGCAATCGGCTGGACATACTGCCAGAAGGACAGATCATCGATAGAAAGCCGAAATTTTAGATTGGATTCCAAGGGACAGGAAAAGACCCAGAAGAAGACCACATGGGAGATGGGTGGATGAAATTCGAAAGTATGCAGGGGTGACATGGAGGAGACTGGCACAAGACAGACCGTTGTGGAGGAAACTTGGGGAGACCTTCGTCCAGCAGTGGATTGATAATGGTTGACAATGATGATGATGATGATGATGATTATTAGAAACTGGTTAAACAGAATGAACCAAAATTTACACAAGAGCGAGATCTAAGGTGAAAATCCTCCAAACACGTGGCGTCAGTAAATAAATAAATACATCGCTCTTTCCACGTTCTAGAAACACATAGCAACCGAAAAATTGTTTTTCAGCCGCCGCCGTGGAATTGAATCACGGAACTCTCGGCGGCGGCTGAAAAACAACTTTTCGGTTGCTATGTGTTTCTAGAACGTGGAAAGAGCGATGTATTTATTTATTTATATAAGAGTTCAGGAACCAAAAAAAGGAAAGTTAAATTTAGTATACGTAAGTTACAATGGTTACAGCTCCGTATTCGAAGCAAAAATAATATTCCCAATCTGACCTACAAATTTCACGGTATCGTGTCTACAATCATGAGAGGTGATTACTAGACCAAACAAAACACGTGATAAAGATCCTTCTTCAGCGGAATTTTTTATTTTCCGGTTTTGTAAGAAAGCCGAATCACAAATCGTAATGTGTCTTGGTGATGTTTCAAATATGAATATGCTGAGTGAAATTTGTGGAGTTGCAGCTTCATTGAGATACGTTGTGTCAAGAAAGAAACAGGTTCACGAGCTGAGCTTCCTTCCTCTCAAGGAATCTCAGATTTAGCTGTTCTCAGTAAATTCAAAAAAGTCGAAGCATATAATTGAAAGTCAGACTTCCGCCTTTTTAACGTGGGTGGTCTGGATTTCCGGTGACCGTACTCCCATGTCGAGCCCTTCCTCAACACACGAAAATCTTCAATTGTTACCAGTAATCCTCTGAGTAGTTAGCTCCACTCCTGTGAGAAAAAAAAATAAAAGGACGTAAAGTGTTGTCCACACAAAGAAAATAGAATATAAACACGAAAGAAACCTAAGGGCTCGTGGAAGTACATAAATGTGGTTCTTTTCCCTTATGAGGTCCAACCACAAATCCCTATCTTGAGGCTTGAAAACGTACTAAGTTTGCAACAGGGAATTGACTCTTAAAAATTTCATTTCTTAAGATGTAAAGGGGGTGAATTCATTTTTCTCACTAGCACGTACTTTAAAGGACTTCCTCCGACCAAATAAGGAATTACTAAACGCTTCTAATGAAGAATAGCATCCAAAGATGCTGTTGTTACTTTATACTGGATTTTATTTAAAGATAAGAAAGACTTACATGACATGAGGTCGAAGTAACATTTCGATTATTCACAATCGTCAATAAAAATATGCTCACGGTGGTCGTTAAACCTCCAAACAAAAGAAAAAAAAACAATCGCTCAAAAGAAGTCAAGGTTCGAATCCCGGTGAGGCATGGATGTTGTGCAGCGTTTGTCTTACGGCACTGGCTCTCTCCGTTCCCTGGAACCAGTGACCTTAAATTAGGAATGGGCGACTGCTTATAGCCTATTGAATTGCTCACGGTGGTCGTTAAATCTCCGATCAAAAAAAAAATATATTATTTGTCGGAGCGCCGGCAAATTGGTGGGTATGCGTCGACAGTTTGGTTATGTAAATGAGACAGTGGCAAACCAGTCACGTGACAGGTTATGGAGACAAAAGGACAAAACGGCTAGACGTAGCTCAGTTTGGTCGTCCTCACCTGGGCGTGTGTGCTGGCGCCGGGTGTTCTCGGTAGCGAAAGCACGTGTAAATCGTGAGAATGCCTCGGGAATGCTACCATCACACGGAGACTGATTCCAGTCAGGGATTTATTCAGAAATTTCATTTTGCGGGGGTGCTCAAAATTTTTTTGAGGGGAGTATTGGATGAAAGAAAATTTTTCGAAGACTGAAAACTTTTATGGTAAAATATTTAGGCTTTAATAAATCTAGGATTAAAAATGGGGAATACTTCAAAAATGGAAACCTTTTAATATTTTTTTGTAGCTAAGAATGGTTATAACCGGGAATCTTTTTTAACTGGACGCGGTTATTTTGTTTTTGTGCTGTTTTTATTTTTTATCTCTCATGCTTCTCTAAACGAGGCTAGATATTTTCACGAATCTTGTGCATGTTGAAATAATTCAGAAGTATATCCGCAGCTAAAATTAAGAGATACATACATACATACATATATATGTTGGAGAGGGTTTTAGGGAGAAGTAAAATTCCCTGATTCCAGCCAAAAAGAAAAAAATACGCAAGTAATTGTTTCAATGTCCTCTATAGTTTATTCACTCGAAAACAAGCAAAAAAACATCGTTAAATACCGCTCCAAGCAGCCGCTTTCTTTGTTTAATGAAAAATACGACACTTCAGAAGGAGGGGTCAGGCAAATAAATAGACAATGTTTCGTTTTCTTAGGGGGAAAAAAAGTAGCGAAAGGAAAAGGAGATGTGTTGACAGATGCCTCAGAGCAAAACAGCCTGCGTGCCAAAGTAGGATAATTTTTGATGGGAGAAAAACACATCTTGTTCTCGGTTATAAGTCGAAATAAGGCTATAAGAGCCAAGGAAATATTTTGTCTTCCCCACATAGGCTCTTCAACATTTAAAATTTTACAATACTTGAGCTGTCAATGGCACCCCGATGCCTTACTTAGCGGCTAGAACCGGCCTTGATCAGAATGCAACAACAGTTGCAGAACGTGGAGACAATTGTTGGAAGAAGTAATGTGCATCCGGAGTGGGATTGGTGAAGATAGGCGGACACTCGAGCGCGTCCGTCATTGCATTCGACGGTAAGCCGTAGCAGCCCCACAATTCACAGCGGACAACATTCGACGAGGTGTACGGGCTGCTATGGACATCCCCCGTATCGACAAGGACTGTAAATAGCTGATTGGTTGCGGCAGGTTTTTACTCGCGCCAGCGATTAGGACGACTGCCATTCACCGCAGCACCTCGTCGCGCAAGGTTTTTGTGGCACCGTACCAGACATCCGTGACGGGACGAATGAAACCATGTCGTATTCAGCGACGAGTGTCGCTTCTGTCGCTGAGCCGATAATCGCGGATTTAAAGTAAGGAGACGATGTGGTCACTGGTCCGATCTTGCTTCCATCCTTGAGCGTCATACGACTTCCTAGCCTAGTGTCATAGTTTGGGCAGAGTGTCCTAGTGTCTTTAGTTTCAACCACAATTCACCGCTCGTACGCATAGTGGGTACAGTGACAGCATGATCATATACGATGGGGTGTTTTTTTTTTTGATTGGAGGTTTAACGACCGCCGTGAGCAACTCAATGGGCTATAAGCAGTCGCCCGTCCCTAATTTAGGGTCACTGGTTCCAGGGAAGGGAGAAAGCCAGTGCCGTAAGACAAACACAACATCCATGCCTGACCGGGATTCAAACCCGGACCCCTTACGGACGAATGATCAGAGGCCAACGCCTCAGACCACTGCGCCACCGGGGCGGCGATGATGAGGTGTTGCATCCGATTTTGTAGCCGTACCAGTACCACCGTGGAATCCGTGATACGCAGTTTCCACAAGTTAACTCCCGCCCCGCCGCCCCGGTGGCGCAGTGGTCTAAGCGATGGCCTCTGATCATTCGTCCGAAAGGGGTCCGGGTTCGAATCCCGGTGAGGCATGGATGTTGTGTTTGTCTTACGGCACTGGCTTTCTCCCTTCCCTGGAACCAGTGACCCTAAATTAGGGACGGGCGACTGCTTATAGCCCATTGAGTTGCTCACGGTGGTCGTTAAACCTTCAATAAAAAAAAAAATAATAATAATAACTCCCGCCCGTCCACTGGTAACATCAGAAGACAGTGCCTACAGGGTATCGATGTGCTCCCGCGGTCAGAGCGGTCCCCAGACTTCTCCCCAATGCAGAACGTGTGAAATGTCATTAGTAACGATCCCCTTCGTCCCGAAGCGTTAAGTGGTCTGCCAATCATAGTCAGTTGCACTCGTGCTGAAGCTTAAAAGAGAAGTAAAGTCGTCTGCCCTAGTCTCGAAGCTTAAAAAGAAGTAAAGTCGTCCGCCCTAGTCTCGAAGCTTAAGTTCTCTATCATGGTCAATGATGCCTCGGGACACCATCCGTGGACTTTTCCACTCGACTCAATGCCACTCCGTGCTTCCGAATATATAGCCCAGTGTGGCGGTCATACGACTCGGACGACATTATACTGTCTCTTCGCCCAGCCCATCACAATCATGAAATCCCTCAGAAATTAAATCACTTCTTTCCCACTTACTTGTCTACATGTGTGACAGGTTTCGTCTCATTTCGTGCATTCCTCCATGATGTGGCATTTTCTATGTCAAGCAGTGTATACTGGAATTCGGACCCCCCCCTAGTTTTGTTAGTGAGATTTTTTATTCTCGTAAATGTCAGTATAGTGACCCTAACATTGCGACTGAATTATAGCGTGCCAAAAAAACTCCGACCGAAGGGCGCAACCATTTGCATTGCATGCCACCACATTCAAACGGTAAATCGTACCTCCGGAAGTTCAAGCAGTAGCATTCGCAGTTCAGATGGCAGCCTATCAGGATTTAAGCGATTTCGAATGCTGTATATGATAGTCGGTGCCCAGAAGATGGGTAACTCCATCTCCGAAATTACCACGACATTTGAATTTACACGATCAACAATTTCAAGAGTGTACCTGGACTACATCAGCTCATGGGGGAAACCCAGAGTACGAGACCGGTGTGTCTGTAAAGACTAGCTGATGACCATTAACCTGTACCGTCCAATTGCGGACTCCACAGGGTTAAGCAAACTCTCTCGATAATAATAGTGACGGCGTTGCGAGTAATCCTGCTAGGATCCGAAATTCCCCCATCCGGACAGAATCGGTCCGTAGACCTGCAGCTTGCTGCTACCCCCGTGGGCCGGCACTTCTCACCTCTCCGTCATGACCCGGGTGTGCGTGCCATTTGGGCAGGGGCTAGAAAAAATTCTCTTTCCCTGACTGGGAGAAACAATTGCTGGCGCGAACTGTTTGGGGCGTCCGCCCTTTATTCAAACAGATAGATACATGCACATTTATTTACACTGAGGAACCCATCTCCACGTGAGAAACAAATTCTTTGCTCAATGAGCCCTCTCACACTGAAAAACATTGAAAAATATTTACATTGAAATTTACATTGCCACAGGACTAGGGTCAGTTCTGTGGTGATGACTCTGGGCTCGAGTAATCAGTTCCTCTTCTCATTCTTCATCCCTCTTCTATCCCTCTTCGGTCACCCCTCAATTAGGTAGACCGCCTGCTCCTCTTTGAGGTGCTTGACCATCTCGATGATTCCCTGTCGCGCTCTTGGGTACGCGAGCAGGATCGAGAGGTCCCTCGTCTTTGCGAATTCTGGCACTAAAATTGCTCTCTTCCCTGCCAGAGAAGCACATTCTAGAATCATGTGTGCGACATCTGCAGTCTGGGCACCACACATGCACATTCGCTTCCTAACCGCAAATCTGAGGAAGTACTCCGGCGACACGCCGTGCCCGGTTAGTACCTGGTTAAGGAAGCCATTGCTCTCTATGCGCCTTATCGAAATTCGGCGGAAAATACGGCGTGTTCTTCTGCCCGTATCCCCCTCATCCTATCTCTGTTGCCACTCCACTAATGTGGCTATTTTCAGTTGCCTCCGCACCCTTTGCAACGGCGTTTGCATCTGAAAATCTATGCCCTCTTTGCCAGCAGCTTCCTTCGTTAGCTGGTCTGCACGTTCGTTTCCAACTGTACCGATATGGCTTCGGATCCAGTGGAAGGTAACCCTCATACATCCCGCTGACTTTAATAGCGCTTTTATCTCTCTAACAAGGGGAGTCTTACTCCCGAACTGACCAAGCGCTTTCAGGGCCGCTTGGCTATCAGAGAATATGCTATAAGCCTCTTCGCTATTGATAGATAGCACCCAGCGCAGTGCTTCTCTGATCGCCATTAACTCTGCTTGAAAGACAGAGGAATTGGGCGATAGTTTCACTCGCTCCGCGTGCGTCTCGTTGCCATCCGAGATCAGGCAGAAACCTGCGCCAACACTACCACCTATTTTCGAACTGTCCGTGAACAGTTCCTTTCCCTGTCCTGTGGGGAGATCTTTGTCCCAGGTCAGACAAAGCTCATTGGCTGGGTGGCAAGTCCAGTCCATTCTCAGCAGTTCCACCTCGGACGACCGGTACTGGTGTCCTAGGAATGAAACATCGTCCCCGTAGCGGAGGGTCTGCATTACTGCCTCCTCGCTACGACAAGGTCCGCGGGTTCACACCCAGCCAGCACTTGAAGCGCTGCTGCTTGTGGAGGTCGTGCGGAAACACCTCGTCATGCCCAATAGCGCTCTGCGCTGAATTTGGTTTATACCATTTCTCATTCGCACGGTGTCTGACCACCAGGCGGGACACGCATACGTCAATATGCGCTCTACCACTCGCTTATAGAGCACCTTTTTAGGTGGCCCAGTCAGCCGCATTCCGTTGATCTTGTTCAGAATGCTGGTGCATCTGTCCTTCAAGAAGCGAAGATGCGGTAGCCCCGACAATCTGGTATCAAGGATGACTCCTAGGTACCGCATCTCTCTCACTGCTTTAATAGTATGCCCATTGAAGCGACACTTCGGTGGAGTGACCAGTTCTCCCTTCTTAGCTATTAGCATGAGTGTCGTCTTTTCGGGAGCGAAGCAGAGCTTGCACTCCTTGCTCCAACTATCGAGCTGTGAGAGAGCGGTGTGTACCTTACGCTCAATCACGTGCCTACCAGATGCTGAAACGATTAGCATTAGGTCATCTGCGTAGGCCTGCAGCTGCACCCCGTCTTCCAGTGGAAGCGCAAGTGCCGTATCTGCAACCACGTTCCACCACAAGGGGCCCGAGCAAGAGCCCTGCGGGCACCCTTTGGTGTACTCCCTGCTGTAGGTCTTATCTCCGACCTCAAACTCTGCTCTTCTATGCGAGAGAAAATCGCTTATTAACAGGAACAGATTCCTGGAGATTCCAAGTCTTTTCAGACGGTCTAACACCAGTGGCCACCAGACGTTGTTGAAGGCACCCCGCACGTCCAACGATACGAGGCAGATGTGCTTTCCCTGCGCACGATTTTTCTTTACCTGCTTAGTAAGGCTAACCAGTGCTTGCTCTCCAGCCGCCAATTTGGTTTCACACCTCTCCGGCGTGAAACCGAATTGGCGGCTGGAGAGCTTACCTAGGCCGACTAGATAATGGGTTGCTCGGATCACAAGGACCTTTTTCAGCACATTACTCCATGCTGTTAACAGGCAAATCGGCCGATTGGCTGCGTGGTCTGCTCGGCTCTTGTTTTCTTTGCTGAAGAGGACGAGCAGCGCAGTCTTCCACAATGATGGGAAACAACCTCGTTCCAGGCATTTATTCAATAGGGTAGCGAAGTACCCTGGGTTGGCTAGAAACACCTCTCTGATGACTGAGAGGTCCAACCCATCTATGCCTGATGCCTTGCCTTTGTTCAGGCTGTTGATTGCAGCACCTACCTCCCCCTCCGTGAACGGCGGGTCGTCAACCGTGTCTGGTGGATCTGTGCAGCGTTCTCTGATCGATATTTAATCCGGGGAGTCCCCCGTCTCCTCATCGGCCGGGAAGTGGTGGTTTAAGAGCACTTCCACTATGTCTTGCAGAGTGGCGGTGTTGCTGCTACTCTCTGTTCTGACGGATGCCAGTAACAGTGGGCCGGTGAGCGAGCCCTTTGCCACCTTGTACGGTATCCCAAACGGATTACCGACAGGGGTGGTCTCTTACAACTGTCTCCAGTGTTCTCTCTTCGATGCTACCATTGCTTTGCAATATATAGCGTTGGAGAGATTATATTTCCTTTTCAGACGTTCCCTCCTGTCCGGGTCAAATCTCTCGCGTTGCATTCTTCGTCTGCTGTGTCTGGCCATCCCTCGAAGAAGGCTCAGATTTAACGACCACCAGGAAAGCAGGGGTCTTGCCCTACCCCCCGCTTTCCTGCAACCTTCACAAGTCTCTACTATCTCTTTGGTTAGTTTACCAAGATATTCGTATAGGTCTTCTACCTCATCGAGATCTGCTGCACATCTGTCTCTTAGCAGATCTGATAGTCGGCCCTGGAGTTCCGACCATCTGAGGTTCCAGGCGTCGAGCCTAGACTTGGGCTTTTTCCCAACTTTCTCAAACCCTATCGTGAAGGTTATAGCAACGTGGTCGCTGAAACTCACATCGTCCGGTACCTGCCAGTTCTGGAGGAGGTTGAGGACCGATGTCCTCGTGAGGGTGAGGTCGACCCACGACGTCCCAGTGGCAGCTTGGAACGTGGGGACACTGTCTGGGTCATTCCTTATCGTCAGATCAGACGAAATAACGAAGTCTAGGAATTCACTACCTCGCCCATCTTCATCTTGGTCTCCCCAGAGGGGACTTTTCGCGTTAAAATCGCCTGCAGTGATAGTCTCGTGTTGCGGGTGGGAATCCAGCAACCGAGAGATGATGTTTAGCAAGTCTGAGAGAACACTTGACGGTGAAAAGTATGCGTTAACAAGCAAGATTTTTCTATTACTGCTCTCGATGCCCAATGCCACCACATTGGATGTGCATTCAAGTTCCAGAGCTCCCAGGTCCGGGTCAAGAACGATTGTGGCTACCATTGGTTTTTCGCACCGAGAGTAGTACCTCAGTGAGGAGTTGGGAAACCCCGCTACCCTACCATGGGAGTGGTACGGTTCCTGCATGAGCAGGATTTTCGCAGCGACTTCACTGGCAGTTCTGAGAATCTGCCCTGTTGCGGCTCTCGCATGGTGAGCGTTGAGTTGGAGTACTCTTAGACCGGTGCTTGTCCTTTGCCGATCACCCATAATTAGTTCGGCCTTTCTGCTGCTCCAACTCTCTGATCAGAGAGGGACAAGTCTTGCTGAAGCTAGAATGGGCAGTTTCTAGCTTCAGTTTAAACCACTTGTTCGCGGAAGTGCAGTTATTGCACTTAGGAGCAGCAGTGCAGTCTTTGTGCTGGTGACCTGTCTCAGCGCACTGTCCACACTTGTCCTCTGCTTCCTTGCAACCATTCCTGAAATGTCCGAAGCCGTTGCACCGGAAGCATCGGACTTCCCTAACAAACTCTTTCGAGCGCAGGATTGACCAACCCAAGTTCAGTCTTCCTCGCTTGATCAGCAATTTGTAGGCCAGGGATTCGGCCTCCACTACCCAGTGGGCCTTACCCCCTTTAGCCTTAATGGCGAATTTCGCCGAGATGTCCCTTTCGGGGTCCGGATTTTGTTCCTTTACTCCGACCTCGAAGTCTTCACGCGAGACCTCCCCGTCGACGCCGGAGTTGCTTGGAGGGTAGGGGGGGTAGAGTTAGTGCAATCCTTGGTCAGAGGATTGCTTCGAAGCTCGCCTTCCAGCTTGAAGATGTCCTCTCGCTTCGAGCACTCAACCGCTATTTCCCCATCCATTCCGTACTTTACGTACACCGTACACCTTTGACTCCTATTTGCAGTTTTTCTGGCTGCACTGCGGATAGGAGTGTCTGTTTGACATCATCAGACGTCTTGCCCTCGTCGGTGGGATAGATCAGGAGCATATGTCTCCTGTCTGGTACCACCTTCTTTACCTTGGGTGCCGGCACAGAACCTTGCGCCTTCGTGGCACCCATTTTGGCTGCGGCTGCGTAGGACATAGGTCTTCCAGAGGAGCTTTGTCGCTCCTCCCTCTCCTCAAGCGTGCCCTCTAGCTTTGAGGTCAGCAGCCCTTGCTGCTTGCAGGCGTGTTGAATTTTGCTCAACGCCGCCGTGATCTTGCTTACCGCAGCCTTGTTTGTCGTCTTGGGTAGAGAGCCCAATATCTCTCCAACTTCTGTTACACAGCTATCCACCAGGTTCAGAAACTTCCCAGTTGTTACTACTAAGGTAGTGTCAACCCGCCGATTGGCATTCAGACAGGGGTCCGAGGTCACCACCGGTGAGGCCTTTGGTGACCGGGAGGTTCCTGGTTTAGGAGAGGAATTCTCCATTGCCTGGACCTCCGAGGGTTGCACCTTGGTGGATAAAAGTGTGTTTTTCCCTTTTTTTCAAGGTGGTTGTAGGGCAGATCCCCTTCAACATTACTCTCTTTTGGGAGGTTTGTATCTCTGTGAGAGAGACACAAAAAAATTTCTGAGTACTGAGTGGGCACCCTGGGGTTCTCCCACTGAAGTTAACACTCAGAAAACCCGGGGGCGCGAACTGTGGCCCAGTGACGGATCAAAGAGTCATATCACTGGTCGAACCGGCACGACGTCGACGTACTCGCAAAAGCGCTACAAACGAGTCTGTGGACTGGCTAGGACTTCGCCCTGAGAAGGGCGTTTTTAACTGCACCAGTGTTTTTGACTGCACCAAAACACTCTTTGTAAAAAAAGAAAAAACCAAAAAATTGTTTTTTTGCGAGAGGGGATTGGGATCCTCTCTCGCGGGGTGAGCGGCGCTTACGTTTCGCTGTCGCAACGCAACTAAAATCTCAGTCAAAATCACAAATCTCGCTTCCCCGGTTTGGTAACGCTTCCGAACGGTCCGGTGGGTCTGTAGAAAATCCCAGGACGATCGGGTACAGCGGCGCTTGTCACGCATAGTAACGTCCGCCCGGCGATAACGTTGTCGCAAATCACAGCGCAATTCAATTCTGGGGCCAGTGGTAGCTTCATCGGTCGGACAGTGCAACGTTTCCTGTGTTCCATGGGGTCCAAAGCCGACGGCCCACCCGGGTGCTATTGCTGACTTGACAACACAATGCTGTTGTGCGTCTCGCCTGCGCTGGGGAACAGCGCCATTGAACGCAAGATGACTGGAAACGTGTGTCCTGGTCCTACGAATCGCGGTACCACTGTTTTGGCCATATGGCCGACTCCGGGTGTGGCGACAACTCCACGAGGCAATGGATCCCGCATGCCTGCAAGGGACAGTGCAGGCCGGCGGTGGCTCTGTTATGGTGTGGGGTGTTTTAATCTGGTATTCATTAGGACCTCACATACGTTTTCAGATCACTCTGACCGGTGAAGGCTACGCAACCATCCTTGGGGATCATTAGCACCCCCGTTCATGTCACGCAACCACTCCGACGGGTGCGACTTCTTTCAACATGATTATATGCCATCAGAGACATCCACAATCTCCCGATTATGGCTGGTGGAAAATTCCATGGAGTTGGGCATCCTGACTTGGTCCACTCTTTCCCCGGATTTAAATACCATCGAACAGATTTGGGCTGTCGTTCAACGTCCTATCAATGGCAGGAATCCTCCACGGGCGAATGTTATGGAAGCGTGGGACACTCTTCAGGAAGTATGGTGTGTATTGTCTCCACAGTACCAAAGAGAGGTTGTGGAGCCCATGTCCCGAGATGGAAATGGGTTTCGGTTCAACATGTCGACAATTTCTTACTGATCAAACGGGTCGAGTCAAGGTACTCCTGACCCTATTTCAACCCGGTTTTATTTCCGTTTTAATTTTGAAAAGGAAAAAAAATAATTCAAAGAAAAATGCGTACTGTGGAATTTTGTGCTCCATACTGGTGCTAGCGGAGTGAAATAAAAAATTTTATACAAAAATATTGCCGTCTCTTTCTTAAAGCAACGAAGATTTCCACCGAGCAACGATACGGCGCAGACGCTAGATTCACCGATACTGTATCGTAAAACGATACTTCCTTTGCGTTTGTTTTCAGTGCGATTAACATATACAAGCAAACGCCTGTCGCCTGCTTCTCTGATGATTCACTCTCTCACACATCGCGTGTCACATTGTAAGACCTGAGAGTTACTTTTCGCATCGCATCTTTCGCATTCAGCATTCAGAGGCTTTCGTTTGACGTGCTAACATCGCGTTCTATTGCATGCCGTTTCGGAATTAATGCCTTATTTGTTAATGCGGATGAAATTCATGTTAAGGAGATTGAAAAAGGTGTCGAGGCCAACAATTGAAAACAAAAAGGGCAACAGTAAATGCTGGAAGTCATTTCGTCTCATTAAGGAACCAGATTATGTTTCACAGCAACACCAATTTTCACAAGCTTGTTATGTGTTGAAAGTTTCCAAAATGTGAATGTTGATTTCATGAGTGTTCCTTCCTTCTGAGGAGCAACGATGAAATCAACATCCACATTTCGGAAACTTTCAACTCATCAGAAGCTGGTAAAATTGGTGTTGCTGTGAAACATATTCTGAAGCTTGCTATGTTATCAAGAAAACAGCAAAATCTGAAATTAAACATTCAAATTACTCAATTCAAAATTGTTTACTGTAGTACCATCAAAATTAAGTGGAACAGCCTTAACATTACTGCGGAGGGACTTTTTGACTCTCGCAGATGTGTTTGAAAACATTATATACGTTGAAAAAATATTTCAAATTTATAGTTCAAACAGGTCCGCTTCAGATCCGGGTCGGGTCCAATTATCCGACTTCCGGGTCCGGGTCAGGTCCGGCCGTCCAAATTTTTCGATCCGTCTCCAACTCTGTCCATGTCCCGTCGTGTTGCTGCCGTTATCCGATCGCGAGTAGAACCAACGCTGTATTAGGGGGATATCCCAGGTTATTTTGGAACTTCAGTGTATATACTGTCGAACCCGCATACAATTAGGTTGAAGGGAGAGTAAAAAATATTCGATACATGCGAACTTCGTTATAGCCGGACATATTAAAAAATGGAGGCAATTTTTGACGTATTACATTATGAGAGGTTTTAACTGAAAACTACAGCTGGCAAAATAATATGAGTGACATCTGCAATAAGCAAAACATTTAACGAATGTAAAATTAAAGTAACTGTCAAAAATTTGAAATTTCACCTGTTATATGTTAGGTCGAATATATGAGCCAATTCTTGTGCTTGTTTTGTGTTTATCACAATAGCTGTTTTAAACTCTTTTTCTTTTTTATTGAAGGTTTAACGACCACCGTGAGCAACTCAGCGGGCTAGAAGCAGTCGCCCGTCCTTAATTTAGGGCCACTGGTTCCAGGGAAGGGAGAGAGCCAGAGCCGCAAAAGAAACACAACATCCATGCCTCACCGGGATTCGACCCATCTCCGACGAATGATCAGAATCCATCGCTTAGACCACTACGCCACCGGGGGCGGCTAAAACGTTTTTTTACTTTCTCTGACGCGGTGGTTAAGATGCTTCTAGATACAAAATTAAACTCTGCGATTTCTAAACAGAAATTAAGTGAAAATCCTCCAAATACGTGGCTTCAGTGAATAAACAAAGACATCGCTCTTTCCACGTTTTAGCAACACACAGCAACCGAAAAATTGTTATTCGGCCACTGCTGGGGAATCGAATCCCAGATCTCTCGATATCTAGCCGTGCGCTTTAGCCTTACACCAGGGTGACCAACAATCCACGGCGCCATGTGTGTTTTTCTGTCAGCTTATGACATCATAAATCCGTTAGATGGACTTAGCTACTGAGACGTCTCCATCTGGTGAGCATTAATGGCACTGGCTATATATTAATTATATCAGTTAAATCCAAAGGGCGAGATCCCTTAAACTTCTATAATCAGTGGCGGCTCGTGGCAACTGAAACAGGTGGGTCCAGTAGCCGAAGTCAAACAATGAAATAAAAAACTGTCATTATTAGGCCAACTATTCAGACCCCCCATCCCCAAGATTCCTTTACTCTGCCTCTGTTTACCCCCTTGACTCACAATAATGCCCAAATCATGTAGGAATGTGTCAACTATTTTATTGCACACGAAAAAAATTTCCTCAAAATAGAATGCAATTTTTTTTACCTTAGAACATATGAGTATTAATTTATGTTAGTTGTGCTTTGTGTTTCTTCAGATTTCTCAACTGAGGAATAATCACAGGATTCACAGGATAAAAAAATGTAGTGAAAAAATAATAACTCCAAATATATGCAGGGAGGGAATGTTTCGTGAATTTCGTCCCATATAGAATTAGTACCATACAACCATTTGCATTATTTGAAAGGTTTAACCTTTTTTTTTTTAAAGAACTTGTGAAACCTAAAAACATATATGTACTCATGTGCAAATTATACTTACAGGTTTTCTCATTTATTTATTTTTTTAACATAGAAAATCATCTTTGTTAAGCCGCCCCGGTGGCGCAGTGGTCTAAGCGATGGCCTCTGATCATTCGTTCGTAAGGGGTCCTGTTTCAAATCCCGGTGGGGCATGGATGTTGTGTTTGTGTTACGATACTGGCTCTTTCCCGTCCCTGGAACCAGTGACCCTAAATTAGGGACGGGCGACTGCTTATAGCCCATTGAGTTGCTCACGGTGGTCGTTAAACCTCCAATAAAAAAAAAAAAAAAAAAAAAATCTTTGTTAAAACTGAAATCAGTTCTGCGAAGCGCTTTGTAAACTTCATACTCTTGGAAACTCAAATTCTTGGGCTGATAAGCACCGTGTTTTTTAAGTGAAGCTTTTCGACTCAAATTCTTCGGCTGATGAGCACTGTGTTTTTTTAAGTGAAGCTCAAACTAAAAATTCTTGGGTGATAAGCACTGAGTTTTTTAAGTGAAGCTTTTCTTCCAGATTTAAAGCAAAGAACGGAGATTTTAACAAAATATCCACTCCATTCATTGTACTCGACAAGCAAAAAAGTAACGGCACAAAGGAACAACACATCACCGAGAGAGACACACACAGAAAAAAACAACTAACTGAACTTTGCTACGACACTCTTCCCGGCCAATCAAATTAGCGCGGGGCCAGATAGATCTGGCCCCGCAGCTTTTTCTTGCACACGCGGTTAAGGCAGTGTTGTATGTAGGTCATCATACTGAATATGAGACGGGGAGGAAATCGTCTCCCCTTAGCTTGCGTAGTGATGCTACTGGGGCCTGTTGGAGCTGGCCCCAATAACCTCACACTCTGAATGTGATCTCTTTCCTGAGGGAATAGTTTTTTCGTTTTTGAAGGAAACTTTTCCCTTAGGTAATGGTTTTTGAAGGGAAAGGTTTATCACCATGTAGTTAAGAGAGAGAATAAGAATCAGGGCAAAAAAAAATTATATATATATATTTCTAGAAATAAATTTTTTTAGGTGGAGACCGGCCCCCTCTGGCCCCTAATGACGAACCGCCCCTGGCTATAATTAATATTATAGCCTGTGGCGTTAATGCCCACCAGATGGAAACGTCTCAATTGCTGAGCCCATCTTACGGATTTATGATGTCAGAAGCTGACAGAAAAACACACAAAGCGATGTGGATTGTTAACCACCGTGGTGTAAGGATAACGCACTCGGCTAGATATCGAGAGATATGGGATTCGATTTCCCTAACAGTGGCCGAATAACAATTTTTCGGTTGCTGTGTGTTGCTAAAACGTGGAAAGAGCAATGTCTTTGTTTATAGAAATTAAGAGATTGAAAGGTGGAGACGGAAGGGATGAAAGACAGCATTTGCCGAGGAGATGTATGTTTGGCAGGTGTGAGAGAGGGGGGATAGCGGGAGGTAGTAAAAAAAGCAACTGAAGCATCTTCTCTTCATGCGAACTGACCTATTTGTAAGGGAAACCACGAGATGTCGTCAACAGCAGGTAATTCCTTGTTTCCCAATGAAAAAACTGGGTGAATTCCTTTATTTTGTTTGCTGAAAATCGTGCTGAACTTCGATATATGCGGTTTCTCCAAACATATTGTTCGTGATATGTGGTTCAAATGCACTTATCGTCAAAAAAACAGTTGCACCCAGAAGGACGTGTCGGGTTATAATGCAATTAGGGAGGAAGGTAAAGGTTACCAGGAACAATAAATGATTAAACATTGAGACTCATATGGGCAACATTTACTGAGCTACACGTCAATAAGTAGTGTCTTTCAGAATGGCGTCGGGCCGCCATGTTTGCTCACACAGCATGCCAGATGTTTAGGCATGGAGTTGTACAGGTTCCTAATGGTGTCCTGCGATAAGCCATCCTCCGCATACAGCTTGAATCTTCTCACGCAGTTCCTGCAGATTGTGCGGTAGGGGTGGAGTGTGGATAGTGCGTCCAATAGCATCCCACACATTTTCAATCGGGGATAGGTCTGGCGATGCGGCTGGCCACGGCAGAGTGTCAGTGCCTTGAAGGCAAGCTGTCGAGACAGCGGCAGTATGCGGATTAGCGTTGTCATGTTGGAAAATTACACCGGAGTGAGTGTTCAGAATAGATAGGACCACTGGTTGCAGGACCTCATTAACGTAACGTTGGGCTGTCAAATTGCCTGCAATGAACACCAAAGATGTTCTGGCATCGTAGGCAATTGCACCCCGCACCATGACACCAGGCCTTCTGGACGTGTGACGCTCGACACCAAACCGTTCATCTTGGCACTGACCACGGTGCCTCCACACACGGATCTGGTGGTCTTTTTCCTCCAAGACAAAAGCGGGACTCATCACTGAAGATCACCTGCTGCCATTCTGCGTGGCTCCATGACAGTCTGGCACGGCCTCCCAGACCCTTCCTGTCGTTGCTGCGTGCCTTGTTCTATCCACTGACGCTAACAGCTTGCTATGGTGATATCCGCACGACTGGTGTGGCGCGCAATACGGCGATAAGACAATCCCGCTTCCCGGAACCCGATGATGCGGCCCCTCTTAAACTCCTCCAACTGCTCGAATTGCTTCCGAACTTTTCTCCGAGGCATACATCACTTGCAAAGGATGCAACCAACACAACAGCACAAGTCAGAATGGCAAGTAGGCCGGATGGGACGACCTTATATAGTCGTTCAGGCACAGTGCTACGACCCCTCCTTGCTGGCGTAACATGCGCGGCCGAGCGTGATACGTGTGTGTGCATGTTTCACGATGTTAAACCTACCCACCAAGTTTCATTCCTGTCGGTTGCTTCGTTCTGTTTGCAGCGATTTTTTCGATGATGAGTGCAACAAGGGAGAATATTACGAAGTTCAAGGGATTTGTAAAAAAAGTTCGATTTATGCGGAACTGCGTATATTGCGAGTTCGTTATATGTGAGTTCGACTGAGTATATACATTATAATCTGTTATTCGTATTATGCAGGTGTAAGTTTAAAACCACCTGTGAAGAGAGATACAGATCCGAGAAGCCATTGCTTCTTTTTTCTAGGTTTCAACAGTGGATTCGGGCGAGTGGAGAAGAAATTCGTGGGATTGAGGTAGGTGAAGAGAAAAGTGAGTAAAGTAGACAAGAAGAGTTAATCTACGTAATACTGGAAATAACTACTAGAGAAAAGGTAATTGATTGATGTTAGTAAGGAACTTTTGTAATGGAACCAAATGGAGGATCTAGAGATTAATTAGACCAAATTCGATGGATGGCAGTCAGCTGAAGATATTCCTGCTAAGACGCCCACAGATCAGGAGACGGTCTGGCTCGTTCGAACGTCTGTGGATTAAGGGCAGTAAACTACAAGCATTGTTAATGGGGTCGCTGGAGGCAGAATAGATCGAGAAAAAAATCGGGTTATCATAAAGAAAGGGAGGAGGTGAGGAGGAAGGATTAACAGATAACCCCTCAAACAAAGAAATGCTTTATGCTGAACTCCTGCAAGAACTGACTGAATATTAAACTAGCATGCAAAGAAATTCACCTAAATTATGAAGAAAACCCCATGGTTTGAGGGAGGTAGTCGCTGCTGTGATATGATAGGTGCGAGAAATGTAACAATGGATCACCACATTTAATATCCGATCAAGCTTTCAGTATTCAGCATTATCAAAAAAATTTTCTTGAATCTGACTTATCGTATCAGAAAGCACAGACGGCTGTCCATTACAGAGAGAAAATATTAGAAATAGATACTCAACGTCTGCTAATATAGTCGATGCTAATAAAGCTTTTAATTGTGAATATTATTAAATTTATTCTTATTCTTATTGCTTAATGTGTCTGTGTGGTGAAACTACAGCAGCTAAATCATTAAATGGCATTAAGTGCTTTCTAGAAGTGTCAGTTCTGGTGTAAGTTAGTAAACTTGTACATGGAATAATTTTACAGAAATTCCCCAGTGTCAATATAATTCCGACCGAGTTATCGAAACATGTTGAAAATGAAAACTAAAACAAGTTATTGCAGCTAAAACCAAGCTGCAATCGTACCTCCACCTAATATGAATGTGACGGAAAGATGAATATAGCAGAGAGCCAATTATATTGACTGGCTTAGGATCAATTTTGGGCAAAATCTGTAGGAAAACTTCTTTTCACATAGAAAACTTGGTCCTGAAACTTTGGGAAACTATACGCTAACAAATTTGATAAATAACTGATGCTATGCTTCAGTAGTGAAGTCGCGTTCGGTTTGTATTAGTTTTCAGTGCATTCTTTTCTCGCCACAGGCTTACTTATAAAATGCATCGCATATGCGCACATTCCTGCAAGATGGATTTCTTTTTTAAGAAATAATGAATTTACTATCAACCCAGCAGTGACATTAAAAAAAAAAAATTGGTGGCACTTTTATGTCTCTCAAATCTTGTTTTCTTTTCTTTTTGATTCTCCATTTTGTTTATTTTCTTTTTGATTCTCCTTTTTTTTTCTTTTTGATTCTCCTTTTTTTTCTTTTTGATTATCCATTTTGTTTCTTTTTTTTTCTTTTTGGTTCACCTTTTTGTTATGACATTAAAGAGTTTGATAGCATTCTTTCTCTCTATACTTCCTTCACACTTGAAAAGTTCCGTCGCGAATTACAAATTACCAGACATGCTCGTGTTTTTACATATCAAGTCGCCAACATGGAACATTTGCTTATTTGGAGTTGCAATTTTAGGATGTGTACAAAATAATTTTAAAAGCTTTAACGAAGTATTGCGGCCATCCTAAAGAATACGCCATTTTGTTGCTAATACATGATAGCACAGTTGTGTCGTCATGGGAACAGTGTAGAGACGTTCATTGCACTGCAAGGGGAGGGCAAAAAGAAAAAGCACCTGGTAATTTGTTGTTGTACCGAGGGCGCATTCGGGTCGTGCAGTTTGTATTAGTTTGCACAATAACAGTGGCGCTCCCAGGGGCGTTTTTGACTTCAAGTGTCTGCAGACGTCCTGCAAAACGTGCCTCCACCCTCTTCCCGGCAAGGGATATCTAGAAACGCTGAAAGAAGTACCTTTCCATAACGAAAGAGAAAATGAAGTTTTCTTACATTTAGACTCCATATTATATTGTCCATTTCCTTTTTCCACGGAAAATACCGCAATTCGTTTGTTAATAGCGTTAACACGTCCGTAAAAAAATATATGTTAACACCTTTGATTTATCACGTCTTTTATATATTAATAATATATTTTTTAATCTTTTCGTCCATTCGCAGTGCTTGACACATTGCATTTATTAAGACCATTCAAATATCAACAGTTTCAGGGGACTCACTGAAGATATCTTGAACTACACAAAACCTGCTTGAAGTATCGAAATATGTTTTTGATTATTATTTAAATTGCAGGAACATGTGAGCCTAGATTTTTGGGATTAATTTCCCTAGAACAGATTTTTTTGTGCTTTGGGATAAAAGTACAAAAACGTGGTCAGCAGACACATCAGGTAACCAGAACTTTGCTGTAACATCTTCGATTCCGACAACCATTTCCTTATGTCGAAACATATTTCAGTCTCCCAAAACTGTCATTAGAGATCATACTTAACAACCTTGCTCATAACGCGATCACTAATAATGGTAACCTCGCATTGAATGTTGTCCATTACTTTCGTTTCCCTTTCATTTCTTATCATTTCTAAAATAAATTCTAGGATGCGAACTTAAAATGCTTCACGACGCACTTCCGGTTGCCAGCTGTGTAATATTAAAATTTACGTCTCTTGGATTATGGAATATACGCAGTTTAAAATGCAAATACAGAAAGCTAGTTTTGATTTTTAAGAAAATTCAGCAGAACAGAGGAAAATTGCCGATAAGATTAGTTAAAAAACCGTCTAGGCACGTTAATTATAATTAACGTGCCTAGACTGTTTTTTAACTAAATTTTTGGATCCGCCCGGTGCGTATACCCTTTCAACCAGGATTGCTTGGTTAGCTTAGCCCTAATGAGAAAAATTGCATTGTAACGTTTGAAGATGGCATGAAGACAAGCCACATGAAAAAAACAATGAGTAACGATCTTCATCACACAGAGCTTGTTTTTTTAGTTTTTTTTTTTTTTTGAACAAGAGATATAAGTTGTAACTGACGTTGACCTGCTACTCATATCAACCTCAGATCGAACGTCGTTCAGATTGCCTGAAAGATCTCATTGTTCTGTTATAAAACATTTCGACGAATTCGTTAGTGTAGATGAAAACTTGTCAACCACAGAAGCACAAAAAAGATTTTTTATATCCTCCAGGAAAGTCAGTACTGTGACTAAAAACATTGCTTTCGGAGATGATGATGATGATGATGATGAAGGAGCTGAAAGTTCGGAGAAGAATGCCCCTAGTCCAAAAGATTTCTTTGAAGTTCTAAAGGAATCATTGCAACTCTATGGGGAAAGAGAAAGTATTTAACGAATATTGCAAAAAAAATCGTTAATATCGAAGACAGCCTTGAGCACTCATATTGATTTTCAGGTGGATAGCAAACTGGAAAAGCAATTTTTTTTTTTTTTTTTTCGCCGGTAACGTATAATGTCGCTTTAAGTTTCCATTTTTGTTGACTTTTACTTATGTGGATGTTGGTTGCTTCTCGTTATGCTTTCCATACTGAACATCACGTCTGAACTCCCAAGAGTTTCTCCTTTATGCCATGATTGGTAGTCAGCCAAGTCAGAATGACTGATACACACTAAGTGCTCACTAAATTACCACCACTCCTATGCAAAGTGAGTTACATCCGAAACCAACGTAACGACGAGGAGGAGGAGGAGGAGGGAGTGGATTATAGGCTAAAGGGGTGTATGTAAGAGGTTGATGGTTCAGTTGAGAGCAAAATTTCGGACGTGATGTGTAGAACCAAAAATTTGTCGGATTTTGACCATTTTGTGAGCACACGAAGGGTTGGTAGGTCCATTTCGGAAAAGACGTCAGTCGTGGATTGTTCGAGAACCTAAAGTGCCCTTGGAGTGGTGCTAAAGTTGCCGAACAACCAACCAGCGACACAACCGCAAAAAGCGGCGAATCGAAAGGTGAACGACGGGTGCAGCGAAAGGTGAGTTTCAGAGGTGAACGAAGGGGTGCGTCGCCTTGTACACGGCGATTGACGCAGCACATTTTCGTACATAGAGTTGACCGCTCAGTACAATATGGGTCAAGCAGAAGCAACATCTCGCACGACTATAAGTTTCACGCTGGCACGGATGGACTACAAAAGCAGAGCCCTCTCAGTCTCCCTCTCCTTGCAACAGTCCATCGACCTATGCTCTCCTGGTACAAACAACATGTGGATTGTAGTACGATAGAAGATCGGAAGCAGGTGCACTCCCTTCTGCGGATGTCCAGATGTGGCGTTAGCAGCATGAGACTCTGGATTTCTCATGCGTAGCATTGATTATGAAGGCCAGTGGGGCGGTTGTGTGATATGGTGCATATTTAGCTGGCGTGAACTGGGAATGCTGGTGCGTGTGGACCAACGTATGGGCGTCGGCTACTATCAGGAACATTGTTTCACCTCCACTCAGAGGGAGATGGGTTTTTCCAGGACGATAGTGTCCCATGTTAGCAGCTATTACTAGAGACTGATTATGGACCACGTACAGTGCTGTTCCTCCCCCGGGTGGAGGATGGATTCTTCCAAGACGATCATGCCCCACGTCATATGATCCGTTTTGTGCAGGAATGATTCGACAAACACAGTGCTGATAAATGATATCTCGAATGGCCTTCCAAATCGCTTGATCTCATCCTAACTGAACGTCTGTGAGATGTTGTGGAATGTCAAGTGAGGCAGTTAGACACACCATGGCGCTCCATGCTAGAACTGTGAACCACAATATGAAGAGCTTTGTAACAGATCTCCACACAACTGTATAGATTCCTCGTGCAGTTGATACCACGCCGGGTGGCGGCCGTTCTCAGGGGGAAAGAAAGGCCAACGAAACACTAAGTAGGTGGTCGTAGTTCAGTCAGCACTCAGTAGGGTCTGAGCAGCTTGTATGGAACTAATTAGTGTGTGTGCTGCATCAGTGTAATTCTCATGAATTAAGTCTCCTACGTGATTGTTCGACAGTGCGGTTGTTTAAACTTCGAGTGTAGTTATTGTTACGTCTTCGACCAATTCATTGATGCTAAGTTTACAACATATAATGGGGTAATACATGATTAGTTCTAGCTTCAACAACAGTGGCATTCAACATTAATTCGCTCAAGAATGAATATACCATTTCTTCGAGGATTTGACTCTAAGTGACTTTTTCCATGTTTGCTCTACTAGTACACTATCTACCAACAAGTAATTGGACACCTGTGATAGCAAAGGAAAACGAAGTTTATTCACCTTCAATAGTTGAAGGGGTCTCCACGAGCGGCGATTACAGCTGCGACCCTCCGGGGCATACTCTCAACCAGGCGTTGTACGACGGCTAGCGGTATTTTCTTCCACTCGGCTTGGAGAAGACATGTCAGTTCCTTCACCGATTTCGGACGGTGGGGGCACTCCTTAAGTCGACGCTCCAACTCGTCCCAGAAGTGCTCGACAGGGTTAAGGTCCGGGCTCTGCGCAGGCCAGTCCATTCGATTAACCCCACTGTCGCCATACCAAGCCATGGTGGACCACGCAACATGACAGGTGGCATTGTCATCCTGAAAGTAACATGGGTCCACCACCCCGTAAAACTGCCACAACGTAGGAAGCGCATGGTCATCCAAAATGGTGCAGTAGGTCTCGGCGTTGAGTCTACCAGGAATTGCGACCAAGGGTCCCGTGCCATACCAGGAGAAACACCCTCATAGCATAATTCCACCGCCGCCGAACTTCACAGTTGGCACAATACATTCCGGCAGGAGGCGTTCTCCAGGCAGACGTCAAACCCAGACCCTGCCATTCGAACGGTAGAGGGTGAACCTTGATTCGTCGCTCCAGAGAACCTGTTTCCACTGTTCAACGGTCCGCTGTCGACGTTCTTTGCACCACGTTAGCCGAGCAGCGCTATTGGACTTTGTGATCAAAGGCTTGTGGGCGGCGGCACGTCCATGATAACCGAGCAGATGGGCTTCCTTACGGATGGTATTCATCGAAAGAACACTCCCGGATGCCTGTTGAAACTCCTCGCGGATGTGGCCCATCGATTTGATGCGGTTCTTCCGAATTTCTCCGACCAGCACCAGTCGGTCTCTAACTCCCAGTTTTGTGGGTCTGCCGGGTCGGGGCACATTTCGACAGTCACCTTTCATCTTCCACTTGCCAATCACGTAGGCCACTGTCGATTTTGGGTACTTCAACTCTCTGGATATGTCACGTATGGATCGGCCATTTCTATGATACCCGACGATTACACCTTTCTCGAAATCAGAGTGCTCCGAACTGAGTGGCATCTTGCATGCGACTGGTTGGGTTGTTGTTTCCCACACGATATTTAATAGTGGCGGCCGTGACGTGTATCAGGACAGCAGATATCGTCGATTGCAGGGGTGTCCACTTACTTGTTGGTAGATAGTGTAGTTAAGTGAACCCAGAAAACAACATGCACCCTCATAAATAATGAGACATTGGGTATCACTGGGTGTCCCAGAAAATTAGTTCAGCTGTATTTCTCGTATGTTCAGAGAAAAAAAGGACCAGTATCCAGTAGCAATTCCCCAATGAAAGAATGCGATTTAACTATCGTATTGCTTTAGGAAAGTAAGTTCAAGGGCCAAATTATTTTCAACACCCCTGTCTCCACCAGTGGATGCGTACTACATCATGCGACAATGGCGCTTTCGACTGGCGTGGAATATACATATACAGTATATAAACAACAATGGCAGGACGTAAAGTAAAAATATCAACGTTTACCACAATCAATGATTTATTATATATCGACTATAGTTTCGCAGAGCTTCTGGCTCGGCTACATCAGGACGAATGGAGCGTAAACATTCAAATCATTAAGCTTCATCTGAAGCTTAATGTATTAGAAGCTTTTCACATATACCGGAACTTTTCACTGCTTGTCAACGACATGACGTCGACTCCATTTCTTTCAAGCGCGTGGAAACAACTTACCAAAAACCGTGACCGTCAGAATTCTGATGATGTCACAATGATTTAAATGTTTACGCTCCATTCGTCCTGATGAAGCCGAGCCAGAAGCTCTGCGAAACTATAGTCGATATGTAATAAATCATTGATTGTGGTAAACGTTGATATTTTTACTTTATTCAACACCACAAATTTGTATTCATAAATTACATATAATGGCAGGACGTGTCTGTTCTTCAGTACGAAGTATGTGCAATAGGGAAAGGGGGGTTGAACGGGCAAAAGTTATCAGCGATAGAAGGGCACGAGACCAACATTCCAGAAACAGCAGCCATTGTTAGCTGTACGAGGGTCGCCCTAGTAAAGGTATTAATAGTAAAGTCGATTTAAACGCCGGTTGGTAAGTGCCATCTGGGACAACGGGCGGCTCACGATTCTTAATTGACGGAAGATCACAACACCGTTCCCAAGTATACAACACAGTGTGCTCTAGCAGGTGGGCCTAAGGAGTTTGTGGCCAGTTAGTTGATGGGCTAATGCTGACTCAACGTCATCGACAGCTCCGCCTACCATACTGATGCTACTACAGTGTGCTTTCATTTAAGTCAGCCTCGGTTTTAAACGACGTTCGTATATAACAACATAAAGTTATATACGAACGTCGTTTATAATCAAACGACGTCATCATAATCAAACGACGTTCGTATATAACATCATATACTACAGTGTGCTTTCATTTAAGTCAGCCTCGGTTTTAAACGACGTTCGTATATAACATCATAATCTTCGCTGTCCCTGTGCTGCTGTTATAAGCAAGTTTTACTCTATATTGAATTAATAATCAGTTTGTTCAGTGTGTTTCTCCGATTATCGTTAAAGTAGAAAACCGAATGTCACTAAATTTGAATCTGGCAGTCGGAAAAGAAAAAAAAATGTCTTAAAGTGAAAAATTCATTTTGAAGTAAAACTATGTTACAAGTAATGCTATCCGATCAGGTGGATCTGTAGCAATTATGGTTACATCAGTGTTTCCAGGTACATATCGGAAATCCGGGACGTGATGTTAAGATTGTCAATTTTTTAAAAGAATTGACAATTCCAGCATTGTCTTTAATGTTCTGTATCACTTACAGTATTAAGAACACTGCTGGAGGAGTCACTGTTTTCGAAAAATGGAATTAATTTCTTTTTTTTGTAACTTTTCGAACGATTAAGGTCGCAAAAGTCATCCTGGTTCACTCCACTCTATTAAAGTTGAAAACAGGAAAATAATATTCTCCATAGCAAAAACTATGCTAAGGAAAAAGAATTTTTCAAACACGTCTCCTGGAAGCAGAGATAGAGGGGGAAGGTTTTGACATTTACGTCTCCTAACGGGAATGCTGTACATTATTTAAATGGGATAATGAATGTTCCCCATCTTTAGTGCAGTGAATGACATACAGTAAGAAAAGAAATTATTCAATAGGGTTTTCAGAAGCTGAGTTATAGCTGTAAATAGAAGTACACAAGCACCACTGAGCAACAGAACTATGAACTGCAAATAATTCCACAAGTAAAAGAAAAGTGTTCCAAAAGGCAAATAGTATTCGATGTTAAAATATTTTTTTTAAATCGGACATTTAGAAGCAGAGGTATCGAGAAGAAAAGATTAAACATTTGCAACCCTTGGGAAATTTGCGCGTTATTCTGAGAAGATATGCAAAAAATGTTTTCATAGTTAGTAATATCTGACCAAAAAAGAATTTTTTTCAATCGGGTTTTGAATCCCACAGACATTGCTGAAAATATTTAAATTGAAATTTTCGCCCTATATAGTGGCGAGAAAAAAAAATATTGAAATTATATGCAAAACATTTCGCACCAGAAATACTGTCCGAAAAAGAAAAAAACTTTTCAAATCACACTTGAGAAATGCTTCTATCGACAAAAATAAGATATACATCTACGTACCCTGGCGAAAAAACTATGCACTACTTTAAACAAAAGGTGTTCTCAAAAGGTTTGCGTGGTTGCGGTGTGGTCCACGAAAGAATTTTCTAAATCGAGTTTACAGAAGCGAAGATTTTGCTGAAAATAATACATCAGCAACAGAAAACATAAATTTTTGGTAAGAATGTTTTGGCCTCTTCGTGGCCAAAACATTCTTTACCAAAAATAATAAATTACATGTGCAGAACATTTCTCACCAGGAGCTCTATCTGATGCAGAAAGATTTTATCAAATAAGATTTTTAGAAACATACATATCGGGAAAACCGCAATTTACCTTAACGCCTCCTAGCAGAAAATCTATGCATTGCTTGAAAAAGAAACTGTACCCAAAATAGTCTTTGTTACAAGTGAATCGAAAAGAAGAAAAAAATTGCCAATTGTTTATCTAGAAGCAAATATATGGAATAAAATGTATTTTGAATTCGATAGCATCTGCATTTACGCCCTCTAGTGGAGACGTTATGCAGCGTAAAGAAAACTGGAAAGCCAAGATCATCGTTCTTACATTTCAAGCTTTCCAATGGGAAAAACATTTTTCAAATTGGACAAATAGTTGCAGAGATATGGGATCCATGAACATACGGACAAAGTGATACCATAAGCACGCACTTCTTTTACAAAAGACGCGCAAGAAATGCAACAAAAGCTCGGGTAATATGCACACCAATTTCATTATTTTTTTAAATTTAGATTTATGATGTTACTCATTACCCTACAATACGTACAGGGAGCAGACAAAACAATGAAAACATCCTGATCATTTATAACATCTTGCATTTGTGGGAATATACAATGAAGAATCTATTTAACGAACCTCTGTTTAGCGAATTTCCTTACCTAACGAATTTTTTAGGGGAAACTTGAGGTTCAAAAATAACATTTAGAGAACTAATTTTTTATTTAATGAAATCCTTCACAGAAATTCCTTTCATTTTGTTTCCGTTTGTTGTACTTGAAACTGATAACGATGTTTCTATTGCCAATCTTCTTACTGACAAGGATATTTTACAGTGTTCAGAAAAGTTTTGAGGTTGCTGTTGACTCCGAAGATGAAGACTGCAAATGTGAATCAAAATCAAATAAGACAATATGATCACAGCTTTTCAGATGATTAGAAATGGAGTTCAGTTCATTAAAAATGTGCCAGATATTTTTCGCTTTCATAATAGATGTGAAAGTTACTATGAAGAAAAATCTGGTGATAAAGTTCAGAAAATATTATTTATTTCTTTGAAGGATGATCCTTAAATTTTTTTAGGGAAGAATCGTTTCATTTTTGTGAAAATTAGGTTAAAGTCTTATGCGTGTACATTACGTACACTTTATTCCAATATTGTATGCAGTGGTATTAAATTATTGTTTGAATTCAAAATGGTCTAAATGAAATTAGGTGAATACACTACGTAATTGTAATACTCAGGGGCGTACTGCAAAGGGGCCTTTTGGCTAAGAGGGTCTCTAGCCTCAGTAAAAAGATTTTACATTATTTTTTTTTTTTTTTTGGTGGAAACTTCGTATGAAACTGGTTAAAGAAATAGCCAAAAATCTTTGAATTAAACTTTGAACTAAGTATTAAAAAGAAAGCCATTTTTGGTTGTTCTTTTTCTTCGGTAATTAAATTAAATCATTAGAAATCATTTTCGCTCTTCTGGAGTTTATAAAAAATGATGAGTATTCTAGAAGACTTGAGGCCTTTTTCCACAGTCATTTCTATAGTTCCTGTACATATACACTGGTGTGCAAAAATTAAGGACGAAGAGGAGAAATTAGCATAACAGGGGAACGAGCAGGCAGGATGGACCGAAAGACCATTCAGGAGATAGACTAGGGTCCGGTACGGTAGGGCATGCGCATATATGCAACATGATGTAGGGGGGGGGGGGGGTGTAGGAAGGGTATAAAGCACACGGGCGGTGTACGCTCAGCAATTCGGTGATAGCTATTGCACGGTGTACATCAGTTTGAACGACGTCGAGTTGCTACCACCGTGTGATATGGCCAACAGGCAATCCAGTAGACGACATCTGAGTGACTTTACCCGAGGTCGCGTCATTGGGAAGTTGGGCAAAGGTCGAAGTGTGACTAGTGTGGCCGAGGAGTTCGGGATCGCTCACAGCATCGTTTCACGAGCTTGGAGAGCATTTCAAAGGACAGGAACAGCTGTCCGAGAGTTTAGCACTGGTTGTCCAGGAGCAACCACGGCGGCGGACGACCGGTATATTGTCCGACAGGCGAGAAGAGACAGATGGTAGACAGCGGGAGAAATCGCAAGGCAAGTGCAACAGGCAACTGGACGTCCGTTATCGCGTTTTACCGTGGCCAGGAGGTTGCACAAAGGTGGTCTATTTGCACGACGACCAGTACGGCGTGTGCCATTAACGCCTGCTCATTGGAGACGACGGTTTCTGTGGTGCCAGGAACACAAGAACTGGACACATCAGCAATGGTGTCGAGGTCTCTTTACGGATGAGAGCCGATTTAGTCTGACGAGCGATTCTGGACGTATATATATCTTTGTATTCTTTTTATTCCTTGTTTGGACGGTTTTGCTCACTTGTCCCATATTCTTACATCTTGGGGATCTTATGGTATGATTTAAGTAGATGTGGAGCACTTCTGCACAGATTTACATTCGAAAAACCGTCTCATCCTTAATTTTTGCACGCCAGTGTATATTAACATGAAAATGTGAAAGAAACATCAATTCAGCCAATCGAAAAAATTTTACTATGTGCAAAACACTTTAGTATTGTGTTTTTCTATATTCAAAAGTAAATAATTTAAATAGTTGCACTTTTTTTGAGTCCACAATTCTTAAATGTTATTTATTTGCTTGTATTTGTCTCTAAATCGGGAAAGGTCACTAGATAATGTCACACGGCGGTTACGTTGTTTGTGTGTGTCCATTGCGTAAACAATTCAAAGAAGTTGGCCTTAATTCTCCAGAAGAATAAAATTTGTACGATATAATTACCTTTGGCGTAAATGTTTGGTAGTACTTTGTACTGGTATAAAATTAGGGCAATCATTTTAATTACAACGTGCACATTTGTGTTTCAGGCAATAATTTTTTGGTTTTACGGAAAACACCTGTGGGTTCAAAAGAATTTTGATTATTAAAACGCCCATATCAAACGTAGTGAATAATACGAAATTTAAAAATTTCAGTAATAAAGCCAATTGATTTTCGAAAAAGGCCTCGAAGACTTTTTCGACGGGGAGACCCAAGTTTTTCCGGTATATGCCACTGGTAATACTGCAGTAACAAAAACTTCAGAACATGTTATAATAACACTTAAACTTCATTGCGTTAAAGTTAAAGCCTTCGTAAAGATTGACTTTAACAGTACTAAAATATTTAAAAAATTTTAAATGGCATAACTAGCAATTTAGTTATTATGGTCAAAGTTAATTTTGAAAGAAATACCTATCCCATATAGCGAATTTTTTATATAACAGTTTTTTCGATCGTCACCGTGTGTGTGCGTGTGCGCGCGACTTCGTTAAAGAGAGGTTCCACTGTATATGTATATATGTTCTATAAAGAAGATACCTAAGCAAAAAAATACATATATAATTTTGACTCACACCTAGTACAACATAGAAAAGGTTATGTATCTACCTGTGTGAGTAAAAGGAGAAAAGATAAAAAAATAAAATAAAACAACTGAATGTAGAAGGTGTCGAGAATACTGAGCCTTGGCTTTATCAAGGACCAGCAAAAACTCTGCATTTTCTCACTTCCACAAAGACCTAGTTGGAAATGGGTTTCTGCAAGGCCATAGATGCAAGTAACATTCCCACCTAAAATAGTTTAAAAAATATATATATAAGTCATGTCCTCCGTAGAGTAGATTTCCTTAGTCTTCAGTTTTGCTCTTATGTATATATGTATATGCACACACGAAAAATTATGGGAAAAATTAGCAGTGTCCATTTTATGACTGAAACTGATAATTTGTTCAGTGTCTCAAAGAAACTGTTTTCGAAGTCACAGTGGCATTCACAAAACATGAAGCGACAACATTTGCAAAGCCTCCGTAGAAGTCAAAAATATAAATTCACCGAGTGACAAAAGGACGTCGGCAAGGATCGTGAACAAAAACGCACAAAATCTGTGCAGTAACTGCAGATTTCAAAACACTTTTAAACAATCCCATTTACCGCAGTGGTTCATTCAGAGCTCCACAAAGCTACAAATTGCGGAAGACTTGCTGCTACTAAACCTTTTGTTAAAACCACTAAGTATTTTTTTTTTTTATGGTTTAACGACCACCGTGAGATGGGCTATAAACAGTCACCCGTTCCTAATTTAGGGCCTCTGGTTCCAGGGAAGGGAGACACTAAGAAAGAACCCAGACCTATCTCGGACAAAGGACGAATGGTCAGAAGCCAGCGTCTGGACCACTTCGCCACGGGGCGGCAAACCCTCTAATTTACTGAAGAGGAAGTGGTATAGCGGATATAAGAGTTTATTATTAAAAGATTGGAAACCCGTTAAAACTGCTGAAAAAATGTCTTTCAACAAGTTTTTACACTGTTTCCAATATACAGCGAGGTTTATATTTGGGGAATGTCTAAAAAACATGTGATATTCACTATTACACACTGAGTCAAACAAGGGAAGGATCGCTACCTACGTGTCTGGGGGTGGGGGAGGAATATCATGGCAATTCTTGGGTTCCATTGTTCCATTGCATGGCAGAATTACCATCAGAGGCTATGTGCATCTTTTAGGTAAACAGGTACATCGCATGGTTGATATACATTTCATAGAACACTGTGCCATGTTAAAGATCATAATACCCCTACACACACATCTGAACTCGCGGCTAGGTTCACCTGATTATGGGTGGAAAGTACACTGAAGAGCAATTGAATTAGAGATACCTGTCTAGTAACGTGTAGCACCACCTTTCGCCCTGATGACGGCGGCGATTTGTCTCGGCATGGGATCGACAAGACACCGGAAGCGTTGGGAAGCCATACGGATCCACGACCCCTGAACAAGCTCGCACAGTTCACGAAGATTTGATGCAGGGGGTCGAACATCTCTCTCGATGGCATCCCAGATATGCTCGATGGGCTTGAGGTCAGGTGACCTAGCTGACCAAGGAAGCAAAGTCACGTCGGTGGAGTGTTCATCCAACCATTCGGATACAATTCGGGAGCGATGGCAAGGTGCATTGTCTTGTTGCAGGATGCGGTCCCCAGTGGGATGTTGAAGACGCACAAATGGGAGCAAATGGTCGTCCAGGATATCCCAGTAACGTTGACCTGTGAGGGACGATGTCACACGTACCAGGGGTCCCATTTCAGTCTACGTAAACAGTCCCCAGACGAGAATGTCACCCCCACCAGCTTGAAGAGTACACTGCTGGCAAGAAGGATTCATCGCTTCATGTGGTTTGCGCCGTACTCGTATCCTGCCATCCGCATGTACCAACGTGAATCTCCACTCATCAGTCCAGGCGACATTTTTCCACTTGTCTAGGGTCCAGTGGCATTGTTCCCGCGTACATGCTAATCTTTGCACCCTGTGATGTGCGGTCAACAGCGGTACCCTCGTGGGACGATGGCTTCTGTACCTCATAGCGAGGAGATGGTTCTGGATGGTGTGGCTGCTTACGCGTTTTTGTGCACCAGCGTTAAATTGCCGAGTGATTTCTTGCACTGTGGCCCGTCTATCCGCTGTTACAATGCGAGCTAGCCGACGATGACCCCGCTCATCCACACGCTGTTGTCCACGGCAGTTGGTTCTTGCAGGGATGGTTTTACCGGATTCCATGTACTCACGGGGCACCCGTGACACAGTGGCTCGTGAAAATCCCAGTGCCTGCACGACTTTCGGGATGGAGTGACTCATTCGTCGGGCCCCGACAATTTGCCCACGATCAAATGCGCTTAGATCCTTCGTCTTACCCATACAGCGTCCGACTCTTACTGATTCCCGTCGCATCACTCCTTATATTGTCGGATCGCTGCATACGTCATGTCGTTTCCGTTTACAGGGCCGCCTACAGCGCCAGATTTGCATAACTCCAGCTGTCTCTAATTCAATTGCTCTTCAGTGTATAGCAGTGTGTACTTCCACTGCATGATATACAATGTAGTATCAGTCTAACAGTGCATATTTTAGCTTCAACTGAAACTTAAAAGTGCATAACTATACTAAAAGTTGTGCGTACGTACATTTAGAAAATGAAGATCGCAGTTTCGGTCTTGTTTCTAAACTAGAAAGATGAAACCCAGTTTTCGGTTGTAATGAGCACGTCTTTTGAATCATTTCCAATACGAATAAAATATTTTAAAATTATTGATAGTCAATGGAACCCGTTACGGAAAAAATCGACGAATTTCTACAATCGACAAAACATCTAGAAGTAGAAATAGTTACTCTCCCCACTAGCGACTGAAAAGTATGTTGTGGAAATTAGAAATTTTGCCCAAAAAATTTCTTACAGCGGAAGGAAGATATCAGAGACAAGCGGATTTTCAAATAGAACCGTTAGAAGAACAGATATAGAGGAAAGCATGATATAACTTTGCGCCCCTTCCCGGAAGATTTTTGAATAATGGAAAAGTAGAAAATATGTGAAAAGTATTCTTCATAGCAAAAGCTATGCTAAGGAAACAGAATTTTACAGATACGTCTCTTGGAAGCACAGATAGCGAGGAACAGGTTTGGACACCTACGCCCCTAGCGGGGAAACGGTGCATTATTTAAAGAGGATCGTTACAAAGATTTTATACGGGGTTTTAGGATTTCATATAAAATCTCAAAATGCAACTTTTATTCCATCTCGTGCTCCATTTCCTTTGTCTCCACAAAGCGTGAGAGAAATTTCTCAGAGTCAGTTCCCCATTAAACACCGGATGCACGGTTATTTACTAAGACGACATTTTGTCCATGCGTAGTATTTGCACTTTGTATGTTGAATGGAGATTAACTCTATCGCGCCTCTTTTGATGCTTTTCAGGTTTCAATTGCAATGAGGCCGACGAACGCAATAGCCCTCACATTTTACTTTGAGGCTTAAGATTTACCGAGGGCGGTGTGGTTCTTTCTCACGGGGAATTTTAGGATATGCTTAAGGGCATTTCTTGGAGACAAGGGAAAAAGACGGGGGTCAGTTATCTCTAGGTTTAGGAAGCGAGTGGTCATGAAAAGTGCGACGAGGGAATTGCCCTAGGCGAGGCTGGGAAGGTCTTAGGTGGACCGGGAGATCGGGGGATTTCACGACAGCGCGAGAGATGATCGAAAGCGGGAGAGTTACGAAATATAGCACAGCTAACGGACAACCTTTGCAGGGAATTAAATGAAGAAAACAATAAAAGTTTCTTAGACATATTTACGAATCGCAAGAATTATTTGCATACAATTATTATCATTAAGTGTCTTCAACCATATAAGACTTAGCAACTCAACCACGCAATATTTATGAAAGAACAAAGATAAGAATGAACTTGTTAACAATTGGCGCCCAACGTGAGGCACGAACCCACGACCCCGAGATTAAGAGTCTCGTGCTCTACCGACTGAGCTAGCCGGGCGCTTTCGATCATCTCTCGCGCTGTCGTGAAATCCCCTAACCTCCCGTTCCAACTAATACCTACCCGGCCTTGCCTCCCATCTTTATTTTAGCGAATGAATGGCATGCAGCAAGAAAAGAAGAAAATTTTCAACATGATTTTTAGAAACGCAGATGCAGCTCTAAGCATAAAATACACACTTAACACCACCTAGCGCCATAACTGTGAACTCCAAAAACCCACGAATACAGGAAAAGTGGTTTGCAAGTTAAATGGTATCCGGTGTTAAAGGAATTTTTAAATCGCATTTTAGAAGCAGGAATAACGACAAAAGCAGATTATGCGCATGCACCCCTAGCAGGGAAATTTTGTTTTATTTTGGGCAGCAAATGCGCACAAAATGTTTTTGTAGTCAGTAGTATCTGCCCGAAAAAGGATTTTTCAGTCAGGTTTTTAGACGCGCAGATATTGGTGCTAATATGCTGCAAAGGGAAACGTGAGCTTATGCCGACTAGTGCGTTAAGGAAATTTTGAAAATATTTGAAAAATATTTCGCGCCAGAAATGCTCTTCGACAAAGAAAGAATTTTTCAAATCGTACTGTTAGAAGCAGAGAGATCGTCAAAAATAGGATACACATCTACGCCCCTGGTGGAAAAACCATCGCTATTTTAAGAAGTATTATCAAAAGTTCTGTAGTGGTGTTCGGTATCTGACCGCATTTTTTTAAATTGAGTTTTTAGAAGCGTAGATATTGCTGCAAATACATCAGAAACAGAAATATGCACTTACGCCCCTGGCGGGCAAACTATTCTTTACCAAAAGTTAGACATTATATGCGGAATAATTTCCGCCAGGGGTTCTATCCAATGCAAAAAGAATTTTTTATATCGGACTTTTAGAAGCAGAGCCATCGGGGAAATCGCAGTTTAATTTTACGCCTTCTAGCGGAAAAAGCTATGCATTATCTGAAAATTTTTACACAATAGTCTGCTTTATAAATGGTATCGAATGGAGAAAATAATTTTTTCAATCGAATATTTAGAAGCAATTATATGGAATAAAATGCACCGTAGGTTTCCGGGTCAGCTGGCAAACCGCGCTTGAAGGAAAACTCAGTGTAGAAGGAGGAATTCTGATAAATTCCAGACGATGTGTGGAACGAACATCCCACATTCTTCAAAGAACCTAACACCCAGGAGATTAATTTTACTTTCGGACGCCAACATAACGTAAAACAAATTTACCGGTGGCGAAATTTCGAAAACGCATCCTTCTGCTCCGGACGCGATGCTTTCCCAATTAAGCTACACCGACGAAGTTCGTCACTGCAAATAATGTGCGTCCCCTCTGAGGTAAGTACGTCACAGAGCGTAAAAACTATTTTCCTGTAGAATGGACCTTAACTTAAAAATAAAATACAGAGACTGCAGAGAAGTGAGAGAAGCATGGAGAGTTGGGATGACCAGGAAAGATATGAGAAACTTGTGGGTCAGGTAAACAACAAAGACATCAAAATCAAAGTAAATTCCCTGAAATAGCAATGACCTGGGCATATTACTAGAAGAACTGACAACCTAAGGGCAACTGACATATTACACTGGATACCAACGGACAGAAAAAGACTCAGAAGAAGATCTCATGGGAGATGGGTGGATAAAAATCGGAAGCATGCTGAGGCGACATAGAGGAGACTGGCCAAAGACAGACTGTTTTGGAAGAAACTTGAAGAAGCTTTCATCCAGCGCTGGACTGATGATGGTTGACGATTATTATGTAAATTTGGAAAGCAATATTAGGTCAATGCATAAGTTTCAGTGTTGTTCATCGAATAGATGTTTTTAATCTTTTCCATGGCAAGCAAGTGATTAACCGCGGTCGACTGATTCACGGCTAACTGTATTGCCAGTTCTATGGTCGACTGGGGGAATCTTCGTCTATAGAAGAGCTTGGAAATCTGAGCTGTGAATCTTCATCGGCCGTCCGCTACGCTGCTCGTCCTCCACGTTGCGGTCACCACTTCTGAACATCACAAGCCCTTCACGACATGTGCTTGAACCTACAGTTTTCTCGTCACATGCCGAATAGATCCGCTCACGTGCTTCTGTCGCGGTTTCCCCAAGATTAAACATAAGCAACGGACTGTGACGAATATGCACCTTGTCGATTACCCAAGTTCTAGCTTAATTGACAACACGTGTCGTTCGACGTAATGTTGCCACCTTATTCCCACAGCACGAAATGCTGACTAGTTCGGAACTCGATCTGAGTTAATCCCACGTGTAAATTTGGAACTTCAGGATTACTATCGTTGGTTTTGCTGTAATTCCTTAATTATAATTTTTTCTAAAACTACTAGTGTACTTTTTTCGCGATGTAGGCGACGAGTGGATATTGCAAATGGGATATTATTTAATGGAGTGCCCCTTGACATTCAGGCTGTTGTAAAGTTCTTGGGTGTGTATTTACAAGATAATTTGAGATGGGATGCACATGTTAGTGAAATTGGGGTTGGGCTCAGATCTCGCATGGTGTCATCCATAGGATTTCAAGTTTATTCCCTACCAAGGTTAAGTTGTTATTGTATTTTTCATTTATTTATCCATTTCTATCTTATTGTCTCTTGGCTTGGGGTCGCGCAGCTATTGGGAATGTTAATAGAATTTATGTTTTGCAAAAAAAAATTTTTAAGTTTGGTGAATCCTTTACAGGTAGTTCTCTTTTCCTTAGTTATCAGATAATGTCATTTGATAAATTATACAGTTTTCTATTATTACTGTTTATGCATGAACGCTAATAAATATTCGGATCTAATTATTTTACATTTGCGTTCCCATGATCATGACACTCGTGGTAATACTGTACTAGGTTTTTAATACCTAGAGCGCGGTTGCAAATGATTTATTTAATAATATTAATGTGACCTTTCCTAAGTCCTGGAATGGGTTGCCGCTTCGGGTCAAGCCGGTGACGCACTATTCGGTATTTAAAAGCTCAGCAAAAACAGTCTTGCTGGCCCAGCACTATGTTGCCGCTGCCGAACCGTCAATAAAATGTCCGGGCGACCAACAGAAGGGCCAGCAGTTCAGGCCAACAGTTGGCACCCCATCAGTTGTCATATGCCACAACAGGGCCATCAGCTATCCATCACAGGCAGCAGCTGCCACCAGTGGCCCTTCAGCGGTCCCGCAAGCACGTGCCAGAAATGATGGCTATCCTAATATGGTCCGCTAGTTTGCCGGTAGTGGCAGTCGGCAACCACGTGACGTAACTGGTGGCTTGCCGAATCTTGTCCGCCAATTTCCCAGTAGTAGCCATAAAAAAAAAAGTCAAGGATAACCGCAGGTCCCCAAAGCTACTATTTTTTTTTCTACCCTTACGAAACTTGTGAATTTTAGAACTGCTCTGGGGAAATTTTCTCAACAGACCGGAAAAACGCCCGTTTGGGCCGTTTGCGTGGGAGCTGAGCTCTGTACCGACCAGACTAATTTGTCAAGCGTGAGCGTGTACTTGAAGCTGTCTGTTTTATGCGGAATATGTAATCGAATGGTTCCCTCTTTTATTTTACAATATTGCAAAGTATTTTTCATAAAAGTCAGTTTCATATAATTCATAAATTTATTTTTTCAACGTAACGACAGTTTTTTTGTTTTTTTTTTTTTACCTTAAGGGAACTTCACTGATTTTCAAGGAGTGTACCAACTTAAAGTCGCTTTCCAAAGTTTTCTACTGTCCTTGTAGTCTTGAAAGGAGATTGTTGAATTAATATATATTTACCCGGATTCATGTCACATTCTGTTACATTTTTAACATTGTATCTTTCCTTTCCGTTGTCTGAAGCTATATTTGTTTTAAAGAGGAAAGATATTTTACTTTACTTCTCGTTATTTTTAGAAGCGAATTTTTTTCTTTCAAATAATTAATAAATTTTGTACTCGTATAATTATTTTTTTTTCAACAAACGTTTTTTTAATGGTTTTCCCGGACATTTTTTCCAAGCGGTTTAAGATTTTTCTTGTTATTCACCTACTCCATTCCATGAATTGTTATTCATGGGAATGGAGTGGGTGTATTTCATGGCTATAATCTAGTATTTCATGGCTTAATCTGATATCTTCGTCTACGTGGAATTTCATTAGGAAATTAATTCGCCTCTCTACATATGGAGTGTTTTTCTTAACATCCACTAAAATAACACGATGGCGATAGCGTCGTCTTCAACTAACTGGTACCATGAGAAACAGCAAGTGTTGCTTCTGCGGATGCGCAGTCCCGTTGCTTCCACCTGCTATTGGGGTTGCATTGGTTGCCAGCAACGGGCCACTAGTGGCACTTGCTTGGAGGCCCCCAATTCACGGCGATGCTGCAGGGCCATCAATGGATCGCCAACTGATGGCGCTGCCACCAACCGACCGCTACCGGGCCGTGAGCGGCAGATTTCAGCCAGCGGTGGCTGATCACTGCCAGCTGGTGGCCAGCAGTTTCCCAACACTTGTGTCTTTGCTGGGAGAGAACTTAAGATTTTCTTAATTAATGCATGGTTGATTAACGGTTCGTTATATTATGTATTATTACTTCAATTTACTGTATTACGGTTAAATTGTTCCTTGACTTGACAATTTAGATTCTTTTTTTGGGAGGGAGTGGGGTTGGGGGACTAGGGGCTCGTCAGCCTATTTGTTTGCCTTTGTCCCTGGTTCCCTTACCACATGACATCGCAACGATTTGTTATAAAGAATATGTTGCAGTGCTTCAATTTATTTAAAACTAAAATATTATAGTGTTACTTTGGTACTTTGTAATTATTACTTACTTTGGTTGTGCTCCCTGTGGTGAGACTTTTGATGTATTGGCTACAAAGTGTTCGCAACTTCTTCTTGTCAGTTTGTGTGACTTAATTATTTATTTTAGTATGTAACTTTTTGAAAATGTTACTTTCGTTAGTATATATTTCATCATGTACATGTCTTAATGAAAAAATGATGTTATTTGCAAAAATCGAATTGTATGGAAATAGTTATACTTTTGAAGTTTTGTAATAGTTATACTTTTGAAGTGCTGCAATTTTTTAGTTTCTTTGGTTACATTGCATGCTGCGTGCAATCGTTCATTTCTGTGATATAAAAAGCCTCAGTTCATTCTTTCTGTTTGCACATTTATATTACTATTGGTATTACTGTATTCTAGGACTTTTGTTGTTTATTTTGATTCTAGATGTAGTCCCGGGTGTGTATGAACTAAATCATATTTTGTTGTGGTGTGGCATGAAATTGTAAATAAATAAATAAAAAAAAATCAACCGTTTCGCTACTACAGCTTGCAGTATGGAGCGCCGGAAATTTCTGCATAGACCTAATAGGTAGTCACGTGTGCAACTGCTGCTTTCAGAATTTTTGTCTCAAGTGTCATGTTCGGATTGTGAGTTGGAGCAATCATTTTCAGGGTCCTCTTAAAAAAAAAAATAAGATAAATAACAATGCACCACACCAGGATGTCCGAATGTGTCTAGTCAATTAATTATACATAGAAAATTATTTGTTTAGATTTTCTATTTTAATGAACTTTTCTTTTACGAAAATCTGAAACGTGAATACAAAATTCTTTTGTTTCTTAAAATAATAAACTGTTGTGTCATATTTGGGCAACGCTAAAAAAGATAAACAGTTTTAGTAGGGTACCGTTGTGTTTCCGTCTTTCCAAACTGCGTAGGAAGCCTCCCTTCATAGTCTTGGTTCCGGGTGGGTGGACGGGTATCTTAATCCATCACTGTGTTCGTACCTTAACTTGCCGTACAAAGCTGAAACAGACCAGTCAAGACTAAGAATACATTTTTTAATTTCATGGTTATTCACTTCTCCCTCTGCGAGGGAGAAGTGAACGGCGTTTACGCAGATCATTAGTTGGCGCAGTAAGAAGTCTTCCTCTTTTTCCTGACTATGTGCAAACACTGTGGGTTGATCTGGGCTGTGAGAAGCAGGTTGTTTTTGTTTTGATTCCAAAGAATTTCTTCACTTAGGTGAAGCTCATGCCTATGGCTGGGTGCCATCTTCCTAACCGTCTTCGCTGTAGGTGAAACTTAACTCTTTTTTTTTTTTTTTTTCTGTTTCTTCTTCATCCTCTATTTTGTTCGCACACGACATTTTCTCACTTCGACTATCTTTTCTGAGAAAACAGTGGACAAGCATTTCATTCTTGAATTAAGTTTCCAGAACCTCGAGCAGCTGAAGTTTTCTCGAAGCTCTTTCGGTTAAATTACAAGAAAAACTGATTCGTTAGCATCTGTGTAAATACCCTCATGTCACAGGATTTTTCAGTTTACTTCCTACTTTCAGCAGCTCCATAAATAGAAGCGTTGAAACAGTTCGAGTGGCCCCACGACTGCGCAGGGGTTAACTTTTCTCTGTAGGCCAAGGTTCTGGGTTTCAATGAGAGATTAATGATGAGTCTCTATATAGTTCTATTACAAGGATTTTCCTGGAACCAGCAAATTCAAAATCAGAATTGTGAAAGCCGTAGAAAAATTGAGACTAATTACTAATTTGGCTGCTGACTGATCAGCTTCACTGAAATGTAAACGAACGGCGATAATTTCCCATACCAAGGAGTTACACGTATAATTAATAAAACTAGCTCTGCACACTGCTATCATGCACAATTTTGAAAAAAATTTCATGCCCATAGATGTAAATAAGCATTTTTGAGTGCAGTCATTAATAATAAACAATCCAGATCTGAATTTGGGAGAAACATCGCTCCAGTACAATACTGGCTTATTTTTTATTTCAGTCAATATTGAGTGACAATAAATTTTCCCACAAAATTTGTCCTAGATATGCAAGACAACTAGTGATAGACCATTCGTGAACGATTTGTTCACAACGAATGACTCTTCACCGTGAATGAAAATTCAATCCTCCATTCCCCTCATTCCCAACGCTTCGGAAACGAATTTCCAATGCGAAAAGAATATTGGTAATTAATAAGTGTCAACCGTTATGTGAGTGAGCAATCAGCGGTCAGATATGAAATAATGGTAAAATTTAAGAATAGAAATGATACATGAATGCCATGTAATCTCTCGTGGAAAAACATCCATCGTGAATGGTGACGAGCTTCCGCTCTCTCTCTTGGGCAGTTTACCAAAAAACCGTCTACGGCCTTGAAAGCGCAACACGGGATCACTGCAACGAATGATTTACTCAACGTGTGTAGTAACAACCTGGAAATTGGATCCTTCGTGAATGACGAATGATTACTGAACTCTTAAAAAGGAATGATTTACGCCATCACTACTATGAATTCAACATCTGTTCAAATAACGAAGAAATACCAAAGACCTTGGAGGAGAAATACAGATATCGTTTACTCTTTCGCTTCCCAGAGTCACCTATACTCCAAATCAACCTTAAAGTGTATGGTTGAGGAAGGTAGGGCAATCAGCTCACAGCGTGTCCGTGGAACGCTCGAATGGTATTACTCTGCGTCACACCACACTCTACTCATACCCTTGCTGTCAAACATTACTCTCGCAGTAACACTCCCTCCTGCCATCTACATCTTTATGACCTATGGCTGAAGCTCGTTGTACCGCCCTTTCTCCCCCATACGGCTGGCTGCTTAAATACACCCCCCCCCCCCCCCCGCTTGCATTTCTCTAATTGTCAGTTTAATGTGTCTGTTTTTTTCAGCTCGACAGTCTTTGATCGAAAGCCCGAGTCTGAGAACATACCAACCAAGGTGAATATTGTTCCAACCATACGTACCGAAAGGGTCTTTCACCTATTACACCTACGTCAGCTTTAAATCATATAGTCTGAAAGGATTGGGTGTATTTGTCAAATGATATTTTGAAGAATCGTTTCCATTTTACAAGCGCCTTACTATTTAGATGAGTAGGTTGAGAACTGTAAATCTGATGATTCTGTTGTCGCAGCCAAGTACGAGTATTTGGCAATTTTGCATCCTGAGTGTATTACTGCTTCAGATTAACTCAGAGTGGGAGATGAACATGTTTCTTTTCATCTTTTTTTAATTCCCTGGAATACTGACAACTATTTCATTGGAAATCAAGAGTGATTATGAGGAATTAAGTTTCTTCTTTTTATAAAACTTAACAAAAAATATAGTGCTATTAAAGCAAATGGAAAAAAGTTGGGGTCACACTTCATGACATGTCTAAGGCTCCTTTTATGCAAGCGTTTCTTGCCGCGCGTTTCGGCGACGGCAAAAAACGTCCGTTCTGTAAAGCAATGGGGACAAGCTGGTCCTTTTATGCAATGACGTCGCGTTTTCTTGCGGTCGCGTCGTGAAAAACATGCCGTCGTGTTCTAGAGAACGCCGAGCAGCAAAAAGACGCTCAACTTTTCTAACTACATGGTGGGGACTATTTATGCAGACGTCGCGTTTCCTGCCGTCGGCTTGTAACAAATCAACCTCCCCATCTGCAATCCAAGGGTCGCTGACAACCGGTCTGCAAAGTGTCCACTGTCCATCAGTGTTCATCGCCGTAGGATTACATTGTGCTAGTTGAAGTGACATTGTTATATTTTGTAAGAAATGGATGATGTTGAAACAGAACGTTTTATAGATGCTATTAAAAATAATAGAGCAATTTGGGATTCATCATTGGAGGACTACAAAAATAAAAACCTGAAAAAAAATCAGTGGATCGAAGTGTATACTCTATTTAACCCGGAATTCGAAGGATTGGATGTTAAAGAGAAATATAGTCTTGGTTAGTTCAAACTGTTATTATTATTGTTTAATCTTAATGTTATTTCTTACTAGCTTTTAGCCCGTCGCTTTGCTGACGCTGTTTCAGATTTGAATTAAAAAAGTACACTATTGCGAATGATGCAACTGTACTTCTCTTTTAATTCATCCAGCGTTCGAGTACGATTTCGGTGCAAATTGCCAATGAAAATAATTGCTGTTTAAGGAATAGCTTTTTCATCTTTTACATGCAATGTGTATGTAAAAGGTGAGAGAGAAAAATCCGGGAGAGTCCATTTACAGTTATTTTACTTGTGACCATACCATGTATAACGAAGATATTAGACACAATAAGAATAAAAAAAAATTAACATATCAGTTGAGAGTAGAAAACTCGAAAGTACCCAAGACGTGCATCACTGCAAGTTTTTAAGCCTCAAGTGCCCCAGTGGTGTTGGAAAAAAAAAAAAAGTTTTGTGTCTTTTTACAAGAATTTTTACAAATTTGAACTGCCCTGGTAATGAAAATCGGAAATAAATCAAAATTTTTAATTGAAAAAGCAAAAATCAAAAATTTTGGGCATCATGTTCAAGTGTTTTGAAAGCACACAGATTTTGAAAAATTTTGAAAAAAATATTAAATTAATGAAATAACTGCTGAAAATGTTATTGTCTTCGACAACAGGTTGTGATATTTTGTGCTGATATCTATCTAACAGCCTTAAAATCTAGGTAGCGTACAGACTTTTTGAAAAAAGTTAGTCTGCATTTTATTTCCAAACCTCAACGCCCGCGGGGGAGAGGGGGGGGGTAAGGAGTCTTTTTCTATTCTCGTACTCCATGTTATTGTTATGTGCTTGTGCACCCATTGGATTTCTGGAAAGTCGGCGCCCATGGTCCGCAGTTTTATTTCAAAACAAAATGCAAAACATTAACAGGGTTCGCCAACGTAGGAAAACCCCGTGGGGTTTTTCAAGCTGGGCCCAGTTGAAAAAAACACCTAAAAGGCCACCTGGGTTTTCTCAAAATGGATTCCATTTTGTTTTGCTTCTGCAAATTTGTAAATTTAATGCGCACCCAATATAATATTTTTTTTCACAAGTAATAATAATATGAATGATGAGGTTTTCTCAGGGGCGGATTTCCGGCTAGGCGCATTAGGCGCGCCCCTAGGGCCTCGCTGTTTGAGGGGCCCCGAAAACATAATTGGATTTTCAGTTTTGGTTTTCACGGACCAAAGCAAATCAATTCTTAAAGCACTACTTTGTATTGTCAATTGATATTTTACTTTCTCATATTAATAATAACATATTTTTTCTTGCTGTTGTGATATTCCAAATTTTCGAGTTCTTATCGATGTACGTATTTTGAAAGTAACGGTTAAAATAATTTTGAGTTCCTTGTAGTGGTTGGTAAAGAAGGTATTCACGCTTCCCACACTTTTCATTGTTTAAGGCGAATTCTTAACTGGCCTGCTGTGCTATATAAATTGCTTTCATACTACTTCCAGCCGAAGGAACACATCTGTGTTTGGAACCTTCCCACCTTCTTCCCGAGTTACGATGAGGAGTAGGCCTACTTGTAAATATTTTCTTGATGATCGGGCGTGTTTGCTGTTAATAGTTTATTTCCTCCGTGGTAGGATTGTAACGTATACTCCAGATTCAGTTTCCTTTTGATTATACTATCTCTTGCTATTTTATTTTCCTACGCAAATTATCTTCTCACTTAACGAGATGTTATTTCTCCCGCTGAATGATATGTGGCAACGAGTGTAAGTCATGACGTGGTGGTATGCAGTATATATAGGCGCGCTCAACTATACCAAGGGAGCTTCGTTTTATGTGATAGGTTCTTCAAATTCTAGTATCATTCCCTTCCCTCCAACCATTGCCGAGACCATTGCTGCACCATTCCCTAATAACTCTGCACCATCACAAGCTCCTACTTCCTTGAATACCTCGTCAGAGAGTATTCCTATAGGCAGAAATAAACATCGCCCTGCACGACCACTAACTTACAGCAGCGACTCAGAGTCATCACATATTTCTGATTTATCAGATATAGACAATAGTTTGACGATTCCTAAACGTCAGACACAAATACAAACCGTCCAGCAACACCAAAAGCTGGTCGAAAACGCAACTTGTCTCTCCAATCTGCTTCGCCGCAACAGCGACGAAGGCAGAGATCCTTGCATCCGCCCGGGTTTCGCCCCTGGAACTTACGCTCAGGGCAAACAGGGCCGATGCCTGCTTCTACTGTCATGCTAAGAGGTAGAAAGCGAAAACAAGCGATGTGGCCGGAGCCACGTCCCTTCAAAAGAATGCTGGAAGGACAACACGGGCCCCAGCACAAAGGGACAACATATCGAAAGCCTGGGAAGCCCGTTCCTGTCAGACGCAGGGATTTCCTGATCGACAGACTTCAGCCGTTCCTGACCGTTCCTGACCGACGGACTTCAGCCGTTCCTAACCGTTCCTGTCAGTCGCAGGGATTTCTTGACCGACAGACTACAGATGTTCCAGATCCATTCAAGTCTCAGAAAAGATCGACGCCACCTGAATTTACCAGTCCGATTAGGCCTGGAAAACGTTATCGTACTAGGGTTTTTTATGCGTCCTCGAGATAAGTAAGTTCTCGTGGACAGGTTATTTTCTCATTATGTTGTTTTTCCTGCACGACCAGTTGGCGTGTCAGAATTTTTTTTTTTCGTGTGGGCCAACGCATTCTTTTTGTGTATATATGTGGTTTTTTTTATATATATCTTCTATGTCCGTCTACTAATCCAATTTTATATATATATATATATATATATATATATGTGTGTGTGTTAGGGATAAAATAGTGAAAATTGTTACTGTTAGGCAGCTACAGGCAATCTTCGCTGCTGATACAGTTGGTTTGTAATCAACGATAATATGAGGAAGTAATATGAAATCAAAAAAGTGATTCCTGCTAGGCAGAATAAAAATAAGGTATGCCGATGCAGGTTTGTTCTGTTCAAGTATAAAAAGTGTTTCCTGCTTCACAGACGACAATTGCTGCGGACACAGGTTTACTGAATTTGTTATGCCAAGTTTGATGTTGTAAATACTGCTGCCACCAAAAAAAAAAAAAAGAGGACGATAAACGTCAGTCAGCGAAATGTGAGACTACACTCAAAATTTGATAGGTTTTTCGAAAAAAAAAAAAAAAAAAAATAAGGGGGAGATGATGTAACGTATACTCTAGATTCAGTTTCCTTTTGATTTTACTATCTCTTGTTATTTTATTTTTCTATGCAAATTATCTTCTCACTTAACGAGATGTTATTTCTCCCGCTGAATGATATGTGGCAACGAGTGTAAGTCATGACGTGGTGGTATGCAGTATATATAGGCGCGCTCAACTATACCAAGAGAGCTTCGTTTTATGTGATAGGTTCTTCTTAATTATTGTTATGCGATTCTACGAAAGTTCGGATATTCAGTAGTAGTGTGATTTGTTGAGAGTGTGTTTGATAATACCAGGAGTTCTCCAATAAAAGGTTTAAAATGAGTACGTTTTCTCAGTTCATATTATTGTCAGACCTCTGTCTGGCTGTTAAGTCTCTTTCATTAAGTGTCTCCATTAAGTCCAGGGTATATTGTGTTTACCGCTCTAATAAGGAGCCTTCAAGGTACTAATGTACTAAAACCGAAGTTATAGTACTGATATTCAAGATAATGAGGAACGCTGAGTAAAAAGAAGTTCCATATTCAATGAATTTATTGCACGTGCGAGTCTTACCTAAGCAAACTCTAGCACTTTGAAGATTAGGTACACTTTAGCTACGTCAAGTAACCTTCCAATAACCCTAACGTGACTTAACGTAAACTTCCCTGCACTACACTTCAGCGGAGAACTTTATTCATTATAGGAAAATGAATGAAGAAATAAATATTTTTCACAGGATAACTCTTCTTAGGACAATCAAGTTCTTTTTCGACCCTAATCCCTTTAAACCATCTTAAACCAAAAGAGTTATTATTAATTTAGGCTGAAAAAACAAAGAAATTTGAGAACATCACACTATCTCATTTAATAGTGTTAAAAGTAATTTATATTGTATTGCAACAACATTTTCTCATTACTTTCTGCTCCCTTGGGTTAATACTGATAATTATCAAGTATTCTCACCTTTTCTATTTCTTAAATCGACTTAAAAATAGCTTTTGAAAAAGCAATAAAAAGTTTCAACGATACTCTTACTCAAAAACCTGCAGTTCCTACTTTTCCATTTATAAACCGGATCTTTTGCATTTAAAGAGCCACTGGCAGCACTGACTACACAATCTGCCGTCGTTGAAGCGCGCGGCACGAAACGCCTGCATAAAAAGACAGGCAACGACGGCAAAAAACGCGCCGCAAAAAACGCCTGCATAAAAGCGCTCTAAACGAAGCCAGATTCTTTCACAAATATGAATAACATACCCCATCTCTTCCACGAGAACAAAAACCAGATCTCATAAGAATCCACCAGTCCCTAGTAAAAAGAGGCCAAATAAATGAAATTATCCAACTGTCAACGGCAGTGCTAAAAGGCACCTTTAAGAGCACCGAATTTCCATTCACTGAGTGGGATGAGTATAGGTTCAATCAGTAGATGCCGCCCCTAATTATGTGCCTGAAAAAACGTAATTGAACTCTTCTTAAAGAAGAGCAGCTGGAAAACGGTTGTTCAAGAAGAAAGCCGTGAGAGCCATCACAGAAGCAATAACCATATCGTACACAAAACCTACTCCACTCCCTTTTCGCAACTATTGTTTCCATCCTGCTAAGGGTTTAAAGAGAGAGAGAGAGAGCAATGGGCTGGGTTTGAGTGGAAGAGATTATGTCCAAAGAAAAGTGGAGCTTGGGGTTCTCCGAAGGGTGACACAGAACGAAATCGGTTCTATGGCTCAGAAGGAGGAAGCAGGAGGAACACTGTCGTCATAACGTGATTTATCTATTTCAAGAGATCAGCACAAATACGATTCCCCAAAAGTAATACATGTACAAGTAAGAACTGCAAAGCAACTAAGTTTTCGTAAAAAAACGTTTCAACTATCTTTAATGGATTACTCTTAGAAGTTCAAGAATCTCAGAATGATTTCCTTAGTCAATTTTCAGCATACCTTTTTTGTGGAGAAAATTATTTTTATGCGCTCTAAGAATTCTGATTGAACATTCAGAATTCTTAGAGCGCATAAAAAAACAAAGAAAGATTGAGAAATGTCTTCAATGTCTTGTTTGGAGCAGCAAAATATAATTGCGGGCGTCGATACACTAGGGGAACATCCCATGCGTACAGGACCTTCCCTTCACGTTGCAGACACCTCATCTGCTACAGTATTTTGTCAACGAATAGTCCATCCAACTAAGTAAGCAACACATATCTCATTGATATCAACGAGACGCGTGGCATTTCTTAAGTTGAACGGACTATACCAACGAGACTCGTGGCTGTCGTTGTCGTCGCCAACTCTGTCGATTGTCTAACGCATAAAACGTTAAGTATTTACACTGAAGAGAAGAAAAAAACCAACGGAATGGATCGAAACGGTACATATGACCACCGCTGGACAACTAAAATATTAGACTGAATATCAAGGAACTAAAAGGAAAAGACCCAGAATAAAACCACGTGAGTGCCGGAATGACATGGGAGAGAATGTCTCATGACTGAGAGTGGTGGAAAAGGCTGCTACTCATTGTCAAATATAAATATACACTGAAGTGCCAGAAAAACTGGTACACCAGCCTAATACTTGGTAGGTCCCCCACGGGAGCGCAGGACTGCAGAAATACGACGGGGCATGGACTTCACTAGCTTCTGGAAATATGCTGTAGGCAATGCACATTATACTTCCTGAACAGCGTTTCACAATTCGGGTGTATTCCGAGGTCTGGGATTCCTGTGTTCGATAGCGTGTTGCATGGCATCCCAAATGTGTTCTATCACGTTCAGATCTGGGGACTTGGGTGGGATGGCAACACCCCAAACTCAGATGAATGCTCCACTAACCATAATGTGGCCTCCCGACACTTGTGTGGAGGTGCATTGTCCTGTTTGAACAGGCCCAACCCATCAGCATGAATGCAGGACATGAACGGGTGTACCTCGTCAGAAAGGATGCGCACATTGCGTTGGCCGGTCACAGACGTTTGTAGATGAACCAGGAGTCCCAGTGAAGTCCAACTAAACACACACCCCATACCATTACGCCCCCCTCCACCACCAGCCGGTACAGTTCCCTGTTGACAGGCGGGATCCATGGGTTCATGGGGTTTGCGCCACACACGAATCCTTCCATCTGCCCGATACAGTTGGAAACGCGACTCGTCAGACCAGGCTTCTTGTTTCCAGTCATCAAGTGTCCAGTGGCAGTGTTGCGGTGCCCAAGCGAGGCCCATTGCTCTGTGTCATGCACCCATCAAGGGGACTCGAGTTGGGCGTCGGCTCCCAAAGCCTTTACCGTGCAGGGTACGTTGCACAGTCCGGACGCTGATGCTTGTTGAGGCTCCACCATTGAATTTCGATGATACCTGCGAGAGTGTTGCACGTCTATTGCGTGAAACGATTCTTGCCAGCCGACGATGGTCACGTTCACCCAATGTCTTTTTACGGCCACATTTGTATCGTAGGTTGGAGGTTTTGCCGGAATTCTCGTACTCACGGTACACCCTTGCAATGGTCGTCCGTGAAAATCCGAACTTCGTTTCTACCTCCGAAATACTATGGACCACCTCACAAGCGCCAACTATGACACCGCATTGAAAATCGCTTAAGTCGTTATAACTTGTCCTTCTCATGCCGAAAACAGCTCTGACAGCTGGCAAGGATGTCTGTCGCTTTACGCACTGGCGGACTCAACCGAGTACGCGCATAGGTGACGTTGCTATGTATTTTGCATAAGCTCGTCCGTACCAGTTTTTCTGGTACTTCAGTGTATATACAGGGCTTGAAAAATACGATCGTCTGCTCGTCTCTGACGAGTGAAAAGGTTTAGTTGACGAGTAAAAAGTTCAGTAGAGCTGTTTAAATTCAGTCGGTAATTATTTATACCTTAATATGCGTATTGTTGGATACGTAAAACTATCAGTTTCTTAATACAGCTTAATTTAATTCACAGAAATAATGCGTGATTCTGCGCCAGCATGGGAAACCGGTTTCTCCGCGAAAGAAATTGGACAGCGTATGCCGTGAGTCAAAACATCCGGGCACGGTGCACTTAACAAGGAACACGAGGCAAGAAGCCGCAAGCCCAATAGAATGGTTTCCCCAAACGCTGTGTGAAAAGATAGGCAGTATAAGAGTCACATGCGCCTCGCGAGCTGCCTCTTAGCTAATTGCTGTCGTAGGTCAAAGGGTAAACACGGGAATTCGTGTTTCCATGGATCTAGGAAAGTTCCAAAACATTGACGGATTCTTGTATCGTCTACTCTAGAAGGAAAAGACTTAGTTTGGTTATTATACAGTGGTTAATCATTTAAATTAGGTTGGCGATAAAATCTTATTCGAGAGATATGTATAATTTTTTTAAAAATCAAACTTTAAAACACGAAACAGAACGATAGCCGGGGATGTCGATTTTCAACTGGCGATAGAGATAATTGTCTGCCTGGTGAACCAGCATGAAAATTTTCAAGTCCTGTATATATATACCCAGCAAAAACACAAGTGTTGGGAAACTGTTGGCCACCAGCTGGCCACCAGCTGGCAGTGATGGGTCACTGCTGGCTGAAATCTGCCTCTCACGTTACGGTAGCGATCCGTTGGTGGCAGCCATTGATGGCCCTGCAGCATCGCCGTGAATTACGGGCCTCCACGCAAGTGCCACTAGTGGCCCGTAGCTGGCAACCGAAGCAACCCCAGCAGCAGATGGAAGAAGCGGGACCGCGCATGCGCTGAAGCAACACGTGCACAGTCTTTCGTGGTACCAGTTAGTTGAAGACGACGCACTCGCCATCGTGTTGCTTTAGTGGATGTTAAAAAAAGAAGAAAAAAGTCATATGTAAAGAGACGGAATAATTTCCTAATGAAATGCCGCGTCGACGAAGATTACCGTCGGAGGAAAATTATATAAATAATTAATGAACTGTAAGAAATAGTCAATTATTCTCATGTATTTACAGAAACTCATTTCGTATCAAAATGTCTGCACTTACACACGAAGAATCGAGAATACAAACAGCCATGAAACACATTCACTCCATTTCCATGAATAACAAGAAATAATTTCTGTATAATCTTCATATACTAAAGTGCTTCAAACAGAAGTCCCGGAAAGACATTAAAAAATCGTTGTGTTGGGGAAAAAATGAGAATTATACGAGTACAAAATGAATATTATCTTTGCAAAATTATCTGGCACCTGAAAAAAAAAAAAAAAAAAAAAAACGCTAAATGAATATACTGTACTCATCCATGTCTTGAATACACAATATTGGAGGCATTCGCTGCTAAAAATAACCGGAAGTAAAATAAAATATAATTCCTATTTAGAACAAATGTAGCTTCGCGCCGTGGGAAAAAAATATACAACGTTAAAAATGTAACAGCATGTGACATGAATGTGTAAATATATTAATTACCAGAAGGACAGCACAAGACTTTGGAAAACGTGTTTAAGTTGGTACACTCTTTGAAAGTGTGTGAAGTTCCCAGAAAGTAAATAAAAAAACCGTTACGTTGAAAAAATTAATTTATGAATTATATGAAACGTACCTTTAAGAAAACGAACTTGCAATACTGCGAAGTTAAAAAGAGAGCCCTTAGTTTCACATCGCACAGGAGAGAGACTCACCTCCAAGCAGACGGTCACGCGTGTCAAACTAGTCTAGTGCTTAGAGCAGGGATGGCCAAACTCTCGATCGCGAGCTCTCGTACAGTCGATCGTTTGTTTAATTGCTCTAGCGTATGTTGTTCCATACGAACTTCCTGAGACCAGATAATAAAATGAATCAGTCAGACTCCCCTCCCCAACCCTAACCGCTGAGCATGGTCATCGCGCATCTGCAGTCTGTCGCATGAGGCATATTGTTATCTCCCGCTCTGCTAGTCGTCAGTCGCAACGCCTACACTTACAGGAAGGCCGATCTGTCAACATTCTTATTTGTACATAAAAAACTATCATCACTTAAATAGAAGTTCTTATAACAGAATTTGGCAGACGATTTACAGACCTGAAAAACTTTCCGCCAGTTTTGAGCTTTGTGTACCCGTTTGGAGAATGTGATATCGAGGAAGTTTCATCAAACATTTCCTCTTCATCCCTCTTCGGTTCTTCAGATTTAGAATCAGAAATTGTGAAACTTCAATCCGACATAGTACTGAAGGCAAGAGCGTCCGATTTGGACACTATTTGGACTCTATTGGACTCCTTTTGGACTATACTGTCAAAAGAAAAATATCGCTGCTTGAGATCTGTTGCTTTGCGACTGACTGCCTTCTTTGGATCCAAATATCTCTGAGAAGCAGCTTTTTCAGAAATGAAAATAATGAAGTCGAAATACAGGAGCTGTCTGACTCATACTCATTTAGAAGTGTGTTTCCAACTGTGCCTCACTGAATAAGTGCTTGATTATTCTAAACTTTATGAGGATATGCAGTATCACGCATTAACATCCAAGAATTAAACACTGCAAATAAAGAATCTATAAATGAAATAATAAAATTTGTTTGAAAAATAGTGCTTCAGAAATAAAAAATCATTTAAATATTATCTTTCTGTATTTGTTCCTAATCTTACAAAACCACACGCACTAACAAAACACTCAAGATATAGGCTTATCCCTATTTAAATATATCTATATCACTGCGGGGATGTAAGGTAAGGTGATGCGTAACATCACAGCCTCTCCTTGACAAATGTCAACCCCGCCTTCTTGCGGTGCATCGTGTTCCTAATAAAGGGGCTCTGACGACCGCCAATAGCGGTATAACTATACCATCGGGATCAGAGGAAATGCTATCCCGCACTCACCAACCCGCTTGGCCAGCGTGGTGAGCTATGGCCAAACCCCTCCAAAATGATTCCACAACTTAAATCTCGGCCCTCAGTCTCCGGCAGCTGGAATGTACCTGGCCAAGGCAGCGGCCAGTGCGACATGAAGGCAGAGGGTGCTAAGAATTCCCGGAGGACCGGACTAGGCTGCCATCTGATGCTGACCTTGGCTACGTATAATGGACGCTCCCTATCTTCTGATTCAAGACTTCTTGAATTGGAGGAGGAACTACAAAGGATCAAGTGGGACATCGTCGGGCTAAGTGAGGTAAGGAGAAAAGGAGAAGATCTCGTTGAACTGAAAAGTGGACATCTCTTCTACTATCGTGGAACAGATACTAGCAGAACTAGTGGTGTTGGATTTATAATAAACAAGAAACTGAAGGATAAAGTTGTAGAAGTTGAAAGTTCCTCTGACAGAGCTGCACGACTTGTTATCCAACTCTCGAAAAGATACCAGGCTCAGATTATTCAAACTTATGCACCCACCACAAGTCATCCTGAAGAAGAAATTGAAGAATTTTATGAGGAAATTCGTCATCTAAATAATAAAGGTAAGCAGCACTTGAAGGTAATTATGGGAGATTTCAATGCAAAAATAGGGCATCGGCAACAGAATGAAACTTCAGTAGATAAATTCGGTCATGGTAACAGAAACCAGCGTGGAAATACTCTCGTTGAGTTTGCAGAGGCAGAAGGGTTTTTCATCTTGAACTCCTTTTTTAAGAAAAAGCCACACAGGAAATGGACATGGAGACATCCAAATGGGACAACAAGTGAAATTGATTTTATTATGTGTAACAAAAAATTCGTCACACAAGACTGCAGCGTGCTAAACAAGTTCAACACAGGTAGTGACCATAGATTGGTGAGATGTAAGATGCACCTCAACACTAAACTCGAACGTGGCAAGCTCATAAGACAAACAAAATGTATTGACATAACCAACCTTAAAAAACACCATAATACCTTCAAGTTGGAACTGAAGAACAGATTCTCTGCTTTAAAAGGCCTAACATCGGAAGAAGTGGACATCTCTGAAGTTAACAGAAAAGTAACCAAAGCTCTTATGGAAACAGCAACAAAATTAGCTGGGTCTAAGAACAAGTTGCATGTGAACAAATTATCAGGAAAAACGAAAATGTTGATGCAAAAAAGAAGAGAGATGAGGACAACTAAAGAAGATAAGACTTCCAAAGTGGAATATATAGAGCTATGCACGACAGTAAGAAAAAGTATCACTGAAGACGTAAGAAAATTCAACTGTGAACTAGTGAGGAAAGCTATTGAAAGCAACCAAAGACTAAAGATAGCAAAGGGACATCTCAGTAAGGGAAGAAAACAGATTATGGCACTGAGAAAAGAAGATGGTTCTGTCACACGAAATAGAGGCGAAATTTTGACATGGGTGAAAGATTTCTACTCCAAATTGCATGAAAAGGAGGCATGAACTCCAGACATCATGGAAGGTACCAGTACCAGAGTTCTTCCAGTCTTCCCAGATGAAGTTACACATGCAATCAAGAACATGAAGCGGAGGAAAGCTCCAGGAGAAGATGGAATTACTGTAGACATCATACAAGAAGCAAGTGGAGAAATCGAAACAGTACTGGCCCAAATTTTCACTCGATGCCTTAATGAAAGGAAGATTCCTGAGGATTGGAACACCGCTACAATGATCCTGCTGCATAAAAAAGGTGACATTGAGGATCTCGGGAACTACAGACCTATCAGCCTCCTATCAGTGGTTTATAAAATCTTCACTAAAGTTTTTTCACACCGCTTGAAGGTAACACTGGACATGGCTCAACCGAGAGAACAAGCTGGATTCAGGAGTGGCTACAGCACAATAGATCATATCCACGTACTGAGAGAACTAATTGAAAGAGCGAGGGAATATGAACTTCCATTGTGCTTGGCTTTTATCGATTATGAAAAAGCCTTTGATTCGGTGAAACCATCAGCAGTTACAATGGCTCTGAAATCCTGCGGTATTGAAGATGCATACATTAATATTATTAATAACATCTATGAAAATGCAAGTGCAAAGATTGAGCTGTTTCAAAATACAACACACATAAAAATTGAAAAGGGAGTGAGACAAGGTGACACCATATCTCCAAAGTTCTTTAATGTCACATTGGAGGGTGTCTTTCAGTCGCTGAGCTGGGAAAACAAGGGGATAAAGATTAATGGAGATTATCTAACCCACCTTCGTTTTACTGATGACGTAGTATTTTTGCAACTACCCCATCAGAGCTGCAGAGTATGATCCAGGAACTTCCTGACAAGAGTAAAGAAGTGGGATTAAAAGTGAACTTTCAGAAGACAAAAGTGATGTTCAATGCTTTTATATAAAATGAAGATTTATCGATTGATGGAGAGAAGCTGGAGATAACAGGCACGTACGTTTATCTTGGACAGCAGATATCAAGTGCGGGTCACTTTGATGAAGAAATTAATCGGCGTACAAAACTTGCCTGGAGAGCTTTTGGAAGAAACAGCATAATTTTGAAGAGCAATATGCCATTATGTCTTAAAAGAAAAGTGTTTGATCAATGCATCTTTCCAGTGCTTACGTATGGTGCAGAGAAAAGAGACATACAAAGGCTGCAGACAACTCAAAGCAGCATGGAGAGGTGCATGCTTGGTGTAACCAGGAGAGATAAAAAGAGGAACTCGTGGATCCGAAAAATGACAAGAGTGGAAGACATCATGATCAGAGTTAAATCCCTGAAATGGCAATGGTATTGGTAACTGTGGGTACCATAGTGGTACCCAGTTTATTGCTATAACGAAATACAGACATTGGTGATTCATTAAAAGCTGCAGTACAGAAAACAACAGTGCGGAAAGTCAGTATATCCACGATGTAGCACAACGTTACTCCGAAAAGAAATGAATATGCACATGAACAATGAATGGCCTAACAGCATGTCAAACACTACAACACATGTGCACAAATGCATGAAATGTACTATGCTATGATAAATCAACCGAACGGAACTGAAATGTGGTTAGAGCGCAAAACAACTTTGAGTACCTCAGCAACTTTATAAAAATAACAAAGGTAACAGACGTACCACTATAATAATCCGCGATAGCGGAAAGCACTAACACAGCAAACATTCACAATTATAGGTAATTAAAAAAACAGGCACAAATTCAGGAAACAACAGATAAGATAATGATGAGATAATGAGGAGATCACACAAGTAACGAGACCGATTAGTTGTGAAAACACAGCAAAAACACGCAATTATCGCAAATTTAAAATACATTACTTGTGAAACACAGCCAAACACACAATTAAAGCAAATTTACAATACCTTACTTGTGAAACACAGTAAAAACACACAATGAAAACATCAGAATCAACAAGCACTAAGTCTGCAAAACCAGGGAATCTGCGAACGGGTTCGCAAATCCCCTAGCATTGAGAGTACAAAAAGTAATCGGTGTGAGGAAGAGAGCTAAAGGTCATCGGTAAAAGGATAGAAGGTATCACATATATGGTTCTCAACGAAATCCTGCAAGGAGGCGAGACGGCGCGTGTAACGTCCCAAAAAGGCTGATACCGAAGATCGGTGGCACACAGAGATTTAAAAAGTGACACATAAGATTCGAATTGCGTTGCCGCTGCATACAGGTCCAGATCAGGTGAGTGAAGGAATTCTTCAGAACCAACAATCGTACGTGCAGGTTGAAAAAGACGTAAAAGTTGCTGTCTGGACAGTGGTCCAGGAACTGGAGGAAACGTATCAACGGCCTGTAGAACCTCAGCATCAGAGAGAGGATTGACAGGACCTGAGCGGAGAAGCATACTGTTTGAAGAATCATCAGGTGGAGAAACACCGGAACCGGAAACCTCGGGAACACTAGATGAATCCTCAGAATGTGGCACACAAAGTTGTTTTAACTTTTTCTGTTTTACAGCGCCTTTGGAAGTTCCAATCCGCTTCGAAGAAGAAGCTGAGACGGATGTATCCATTAGTGGATCAGGCTCACCTCCCAAGTCAGGAGACGGGGAAACGAACGTCGCCGAAGAAGCAGTACCTAGCTGAGCTGCCTTAGTGGAGACTGGTACAACAGCCGAGGCTTCAAAAAGATGTTGCAACAAGGGTATGGTAGACAAGGTTGTAAATGGAGATCCGATATCCGAGAGGCTAGGAGAAGAGCCAGACGGCCGATCTGCTAAACCACCACTCAACACACCCGGATCGGAACACTCCGCTGTAGTCACATCTGTAGTCGAAGACAACTCTGTCAATTTTGAAGGTGGATGCACAATCGTACGGGTCGGGAGAGGAGGAAAGGCAGCATTGTCCGTGACGGAAATGTTCGTCTGCGAAGAATTCGCGTCAGGCAAACTACCGGCAGTGGGGATAGTAGAAAGACCAATGTGGTCAGCAGTGGGATGCGAACTTGATGAACGTCCACGTCGAACGCGGTCACAGGAGGCAGTGGTGTGATTCTGTGTTAAACAGTGTGTACAATAATGAGCAGTGAAAATCTTGAAACTGTACGTTCGTGTGCCTATTTCAACAGTAGCTTCTGTAGGGCAATCAGCCAAGGCTTTCTCGGTGGGAAAGACGACCAATAACTGACGGCGAGGTCCTGTAGCATGTGCAAATCGAGTTCCGCGGGGAGCGTCAGAGAGGCGACGGACCTTGCCAACAATTTTACAAACATGACTGACAAGGAGAGGAAGTGCAGTATCAGGCACTTCCTGTGGAACAGGATAGAACGTGATGTTCACCGGTCACTTGGAAAGAGGCGACGGGATGTGATGGTTTGTCCCAATCGAAAGTCCGTTTGCAAGAAAAAAGTCAGCATCCTCCTTGTGATTGAACTGTACCGAAATACCCCGAGGAGTACGGGAAATTCCTGCAATTGACGCAGACGACACATGTCCAGGTAGGGCTTCCATGTAGCGTGGCAATGGAGTATTTGGTAAGGCATGAAAGAGCACACCTCTATCCAGCAGGTTATGGAACTCACGGCCAATCTGCGAATTGTCATCTATCGTTACCTTCACCTTGTGGTTGGATACCTGAATAATAGGTGTTGCTTGCAATAGACCATCTGGTTGAGATGAATCGGCCGTAGAAGTAACGCCTCGTTGCATTTTAGAGGCAAATGACATCCTCGGAAGAGAAGTCTGTTAGGATCCGGCAGGCACAGAAGGCTGCGAGGGAAGAGAAGCACAGGCCGAAGGCAAGGCAGTAGAATCAGTAGTACCCAGGGAAGGCACCGAGGCAGATGCAGGAGCTGAAGAAGAAAGCGCAGCCAAGTCCAGTGAAGGCACCGGTGCAGGAGTACTAGAAAGCTGGGAAGGCATCTGAGCAGACACATCTGAGGACGAGAGTATGTTAACTTCCATGGACGTGGGAAGTGTGACGTGACGTGCATCCGCCACGCCCATAGATGATAAGGAAATACCGGAAGCCGCCATGTTGGCAGCTTCCAAACGTAAACAAACGAGCAAACGATAAGAAAACGGATGAATATGAACTAATATGAGGATGAGAACGCTAGAAAAGTAGCTCAAAACGTACACAGTACCTTTAGACAGCCGGGCCACGCAACAGGTGACTGAGGGACGAGGTATTTCACACTAAAATGCATAAAATATTGGAGCCACCAACACTACGTCTGTCACGTACGAGCAATGGGCTGGACATACTGCCAGAAGGACAGACCATCGATGGACAGCCGAAATTTTAGATTGGATTCCAAGGGACAGGAAAAAACCCAGAAGAAGACCACATGGGAGATGGGTGGATGAAATTCGAAAGTATGCGGGAGTGACATTAACGTACCGTTTTCTGGTACTAGAAATCGATTTCGCTTGATCTCGACTTTACGAAAATTCGTTTAGTGGGTTAAATAACCACCCGGAATTACCACGTTTTTAGTGTCCTTGCGTCGTCCCATTAATGTTAGCCATGCTTAGAAATCTTATGACGTCACAATCTCGCGATTGAGATGTTGGCGCGCGGTCACGCCATCTGTCTCGTTACGTCACGCGTTGTGTGTGGATCCTATTAAAGTTTTATGACGTCACACTCTTGCGAGCAGATGGTCGCGATTCCCATCTGCCTCATTACGTCACGCGTTGTGTGCGTATGTCCATCCGCACGATAACTCGCGTAAAAATCGTTCGATTTCGATGAAATTTTAGTATGTGGTAGGGGAACACTGGGAAGGAACCCGAATGAAAGTGAACGAAATGAGGTCAAAGGTCAGGACATAGGAGTAGGATCCATTCCACTGCTCTTATGCGTCATAACTAACGTAAAAATGCTTCGATTTGGATGAAATATTAGTATGTTGTAGGGGCCTGCCAGGGGACGAATCCTATTGAAAATGGGCGAAATGGGGTCAAAGGTTAGGACACAGGAGTGGGATCTATTCCATAGCCCTTATGCATCATAACTTACGTAAAAATGCTTCGATTGCGACAAAACTTTATCATGTTATTTCGGAGGTATACTGAACCGGTTCTGTTGAATATAATCGAAATGGGATCATAGGTCAGGGCACAGGACCGAGATTTATTCCACAGCCATTATCCTCATAACTTGAGTAATGATTTCTGGTATGTTGAAAAGCGTATTATACTCAATGCTATGCATAATTTTACTAACTTGTTTCAATTTTTTACGCTTTCCAACCGTAGGTTGAAGAAGCGTATATTCTCCAGCTTTGTCCGTCCGTCTGTCCGCACGATAACTCGCGTACAAATGGTTCGATTCCGATGAAATTTTAGTATGAGGTAGTTGACCACCTAGGGACGAACCCTATTGAAAATGGACGAAATGGGGTCAAAGATCACGACATAGGAGCGGGATCCATTCCGTTGCCGTTATGCGTCATAACGTGCGTAAATATGGTTCGATTTCGATGAAATTTTAGTATGTCACAGGGGACCACCTGGGGATGAACCCTATTGAAAATGGACGAAATGGGGTTAAAGGTCAGGACATAGGATCGGGATCCATTCCATCGCCCTTATGCGTTATAACTTATGTAAACATGCTTCGATTAGGATAAAACTTTGTCATGTTGTTCCGGAAGTATACTTTACCGGTTCTGTTTACTATCATTGAAATGATGTCAAAGGTCATGTCAAAGGAGCGAGATTTATTGTTCAGCCATTATCCTCATAACTTGAGTAATGATTTCTGGTATGTTGGAAAGCGTATCATAATCAATGCATTGCATGATTTTACTAACTTGTTTACGTTAAAACTAGTCGTTGTTTTTTGCGAGAAATAATTCCAGTATTGACTTGGAGCACATAGCATCGTTTATTCATATGAGAAAATAAAAGAAAAAAGCTGCAGGTGACATACAGACTGTTCCGTTCGTGTTTTATCAAAGGTGGGGAGGTCCTGTCCGCACGTGCGAATGAGTCATAGACATGGCGCCACCTGCACCCTTCCCGGCTGCTCACTCGACTGCTCGACTACATCTTATGTCTCAGTTCTCTGTAGACAGCCGAAGTGAACGCTGTGCTATTTCTCTTTATTAGTAGCTTTTGTTTGTGCGTGAAAACGGAAAAATGCCACGCAAGTGCCTCAACCATCCGGATGCGTTTTGTATGTGAGCGGTGAATTGACATTCAAACCTCAAAGGCGGAACTTTACCCCGTTAATACAAATGTGTTATCATCTTTACTTTGGTTGTAAAGTAGGAGATCAGGACAAGAGCTGGGCCCCACATATTTGTTGTGTTACATGTTCAAGACTTTTAACGGGGTTTTCAAACGGTTCTCGCCATATGCCATTTGCAGTCCCCATCGTGTGGAGAGAGCCGAAAGATAATTCTTCGGACTATTATTTTTGTATAACAAATACAAAGGAAATCACAAGTAAATCAAAACACAGTTTAAAATATCCCAACTTACCTTCAGCGATGCGACCTATTCCCCACAGTGATGATATGCCAATACCACCTCACCCGGTATCAATCGATATAAATGAAAATTCAAGCTCTGAAGAGGATCAGAATGAAGATCACGCTGATCGACATTATGCATGTTTCGACATTTCTGATGAGCCTCATTTATTGACACAGGGAGACCTAAATGATTTAGTGCGCGATTTAAATTTATCTAAAAAACAGGCAGAACTTTTGGGATCACGATTAAAAGGGTGAAACCTTCTTGATTGCGGAACTAGGATATGCTACTTTCGAAATCGCCAAGAACATTTGAAGGAATTTTTCTGTCCATCACTGTAATGATAATTCATCAGTGATGGACACTATAGGAAATGCTCATAATGCACAAGAATGGCGTTTGTTTATAGATACGTCAAAAGTTAGACTAAAAGATGTCCTTCTGCACAATGGAAACAAATTCCCATCAGTTCCACTAGCACATGCTATTAATATGAAAGAAACCTATGAAAATATGAAGATTATTCTAAACAAGATACAGTATGAAAAGTTCATTTGGAACATATGTGGAGACCTCAAGATGATCGCTATGATGCTCGGGTTACAGTCTGTTTTTTGTGCGAGTGGCACAGCCGGGAACATAAAAGTCATTTCAAAAGGAAGACATGGCCTTTACGTAAATCTCTTACACCTGGCGAAAAAAAAATTAGGTGATCCCAAAAACATCTATCTCCCACCTCTTCATATCAAATTAGGTTTGATGAAAAATTTTGTGAAAGCCATGGACAGAAATGGAAGTGGTTTTTTTTATACTTGAAGGAGAAGTTCCCCAAAATTAACGATGTAAAAATTAAAGAAGGAATTTTCGTAGGACCACAAATTAGAGAGCTAATGAAAGATGAAACTTTTGAAGGACGTTTGAATGACTTAGAAGAACACGCATGGGTATCTTTCAAGAATTTAGTGAAAAACGTTTTAGGCAACAAAAAGTCCGCCAACTATACGGATGTAGTACATGAAGTGCTGAAAGCATATGAATACTTAGGCTGCAATATGTCTCTGAAGATGCACTTACTTCACTCTCACTTAGATTTCTTTACCGAAAACCTGGGCGCTGTAAGTCATGAACACGGTGAACGCTTTCATCAGGACATTTCAAGTATCGAAAAAAGATATAAAGGACAAGTGGAGTTCAAGTATATGTTAGCAGATTACTGCTGTACTCTCAAAAGGGGCCTTCCTGAGGCAAAGTATTCCAGCAAATATTCAACTAAGACTTTTTAGGTACGTTGAACATTAATTAATTTCCTTAGTGTGCATCTTATTAATGTAAAATATTTACGTAACTGTCACACAAAAACCTTACGTGATAGAGAAAAATGATTTTCATTATTGAATTCAGCGCGATAAATACTATAAAGATTGGCCAATAACATCTTTGGGACAGAAAAAAGTTTTTTTTTTTTTTTGTAGACCAGTGTTATTACTCGTGTTATGTCAGTTATTTGATTTTAGCTATTTGTTTTAATTTAGAAATTATAAGCATTTGATCAATCGTAAGAAATTATGTCGGTCAAGTTTTTCTAGAGGTTACCCCCATGTTACCGATTTTAAAGATGTATCCACGTCAAAACAGTCACTGCGAACTGGTACGTTGAAGTTTGTTTCCTGAAAGTGCTGGAAAAGTAGCTGGAGAAGCGGCCGAAATAAGGCACTCGACGGATGATATTAAATCACAACAATGCATCAGCCCACACCGGCTGCGAAAACAAAGGACTTTTTGGAAAGTCATCGAATCCAAGTACTACCCCATCTGGCGTATTCTCCTGACCTTGCCCCATGTGACTTCTTTCTGTTCCCGAAGGTGAAAAATTTCATACATGGGACCAGGTTTTCAAGTACTGACGACACAGAGATACGACATACGTGGGACCAGGTTTTCAAGGAGTCATTCACTGAAAAATTTGTGAGTTTCGATAAAGAAAGTGGCGTACTGCATTTCAAAATTCGTTTACGAGGATAGACAAATGTATATAAGTTCATGGAGCTTACTTTGAAAAATTATATAAAAAAAGAAGGCTGTTTTGATTGACTAGAATTTTTCTATCCAAAAACTTTTTCAACCACTCTCGTACATTAGAATAACACAGTATATACCGCTTTTTACAACAATACTGCATCCTATATATTAAGACAATACAACGTTGTTTGTCACAAATATATATTTTTTCAAGTAGACCACGATTTCGCTGGCTTCATCAGGACGAATGGCACGTAAATATTCAAATTGTATATGATATCATAAATGGCGTTTACAGTCACGGGCTTTGGCTAGTTGCTTCCACGCGCTCGATAGAAATGGGGTAGATGCCATGTCATTAACAAGTTGCGAATACTTCTGATATATATGAGAAGCTTCCAAAATATCAAGTTTGGTGGTTAAATCTGGCTTGTCAATTAGTTTTGCTTCTTCACAGAGAAATTTATTGTCCTTTTCGTAATAGTGTTTTGCCATCGATGACTTGATGCAAGATGATTCGTGCTAAAAACGCTAGAAGTTAAAATATCGACTAAACACGATAAAACACAAATGTAGCACATATTCACTGCATGTAGTAAAACTTTACTGCTAAAACACACGCCACATGAGATCTTTCGAGGATCAGAACGTCCTCATCTTCAGATGTAACATTCACGAGCAAGACCAAGATATATATAATATCGCACCGCCATCTAAGATTTACACAATGCATTTAAAATAAAAACCTGAAACTGTTCAAATAAAATAGTCCATGGTTTAGATATGACCTTAGGGACATAATCATTACAGCAACGAGATCCAAAACATGTAACATATAAGCTCTCCATAAATAATAACAGCGAGGGTTTACCTGGAGAGTTTATAATGGACACCTCGTTCCACTTTGGAACATGAGAACCGTTCGCAACTAGAAAACACATGGCGGTTGTTAACTTACCATTACGAATATCATATTTATGCTCCCGGTCTCTGGTACTCAAGTTCCTTTTTGTAGAACCAATATGCACAGTATCATTAGTCTCTGGAACAACGTCTTTTAGAGGTATGGTACATACGCCGTATCTGGTAAGTGGAGGCACCATATCCCGATCCTTCTTGATTAAGACACAAATATTACTAGATGTGAGGCCAAAGTCAATATTGTATGGTTTGCACTTATTTCTTAGTACATTAACAATCCTGGGCACATACGAAGTGATCCCACAAAACGGGGTTTTCGTAAGTCTACCAGAAGTCTAATGTTTCGATTCTCTCTAGAGACTTACGTAAACCCCGTTTTGTGGGATCACTTCCGTATATGCCCAGGATTGTTAATGTACTAAGAAATAAGTGCAAAACCATTCAATATTGACTTTGGCCTCACATCTAGAAATATTTGTATCTTAATCAAGAGGGATCGGGATACGGTGCCTCCACTTACCAGATACGGCGTATGTACCATACTTCTAAAAGACGTTGTTCCAGAGACTAATGATACTGTGCATATTGGTTCTACAAAAAGGAACTTGAGTACCAGAGTCCGGGGGCATAAATATGATATTCGTAATGGTAAGTTAACAACCGCCATGTCTCGTCTAGTTGTGACTGGTTCTCATCTTCCAAAGGGGAACGAAATGTCCATTATAAACTCTCCAGGTAAACTCTCGCTGTTATTATTTATGGGGAGCCTATATATTACATGTTTCGGATCTCGTTGCTGTAATGATTATGTCCCTAAGGTCATATCTAAACCATGGACAATTTTATTTGAACAGTTTCAGGGTTTTATTTTAAATGAATTGGGTAAATCCTAGATGGCGTTGCGATATTGTCGGATTCTGACGATGGTGCGCTATATATATCTTGGTCTTGCTCGTGAATGTTACATCTGAAGATGAAGAGTTGTGCTCCACGAAAGATCTCATGTAGTGTGTGTTTTAGCAGTAAAGTTTTATTACATGTAGAGTATGTGTGCTACATTTGTGTTTCATCGTGTTTAGTCGATATTTTAACTTCCACCATCGATGACTTCTTTAGGTCACAGTTCCAAATGTAGTTCTCGTGCTCCTTCAATCGCAAACGCAAGGCTCTACGGGTCTGTCCTATATACAAAGCGCCACATTCACATGGAATTTGATAAATTCCCCACGGCTTTTTGTCTTCAAAATAGTCCTTTGATCCTAAAAAGTTAATTTTGTTTATGGGTTTAAAACTCACTTTAAAATTAAAGGTTTTGAGAATTTTTAAAGTTTTGAAGGAAATGTCACGGGAAAATGGAATAATGGCAAAATCCTCTCGCAATGAGCGCGTCACAGGAGTTAACGTGGAGAAAGTATTCGGTTTCTGGAATTTTGTTAGAGCCTTATCTATGATGGAAGGGTTGTTTCCTCGCTGTACTGCAACACGATTAAGGAAATAAAAGTTCTTCTTCCAAACTGTCTTTTTCTGAACATATATGTATCGCGTGATATACGCAACTGTAAAGGTGCTGATTTTTGTTGCCAAGGGTGATTGGACTTAGCATGTGGAGGTGAGAAAACAGCGAAAGGCTTCCGATAAATTGTGGTTGCGAGAGATCCATTTGAGCGAGTAACCAGGACGTCAAGGAATTGTATAGACAACCCTTATTTTCAGTTTCGCAGCTGAATTGAATATTCAATTCAGCTACGAAACTCAAAATAACGGATACCTACCATTCTTGACGTCCTGGTTAATCGCTGAAATGGATCTCAAGCAACCACAATTTATCGGAAGCCTTTCGCTGTTTTCTCACCTCCACATGCCAAGTCCAATCACCCTTGGCAACAAAAATCAGCACCTTTACAGTTACGTATATCGCGCGATACATATATGTTTGCCGCCCCGGTGGCGCAGTGGTCTAAGGCGTTGGCCACTGATCATTCGTCCGTAAGGGGTCCGGGTTCGAATCCCGGTGAGGCATGGATGTTGTGTTTGTCTTACGGCACTGGCTCTCTCTCTTCCCTGGAGCCAGTGACCCTAAATTAGGGACGGGCGACTGCTTATAGCCCATTGAGTTGCTCACGGTGGTCGTTAAACCTCCAATCAAAAAAAAAAAACATATATGTTCAGATAAGGACAGTTTGGAAAAAGAACTTCATTTCCTTAAACGTGTTGCAGTACAGCGAGGATATAACCCTTCCATTATAGACAAGGCTCTAACAAAATTCCGGAAACCGAAGCCTGTCTCCACATTAACTCCTGTGACTCAGCGCCCATTGCGAGAGAATTTTGCCATTATTCCACTTTCCCATGACATTTCCTTCAAAATTTCAAAAATTCTCAAAACCTTTAATTTTAAAGTGATTTTTAAACCGATAAACAAAATGAACTTTTTAGGATCAAAGGACTATGTTGACGACAAAAACTCGTGGTGAATTTATCAAATTCCATGTGAATGTGGCGCTTCGTATACAGGACAGGCCCGTAGAGCCTTGCGTTTTCGACTGAAGGAGCACAAGACCTACATTCGGAACTGTGACCTAAAGAAGTCATCTATGGCTAAACACTGTTACGAAAAGGACCATATATTTCTCTTTGAAGAAGAAAAACTAATTGACAAGCCAGATTTAACCACCAAACTTGATATTTTGGAAGCTTCCCATATATATCAGAAATCTTCGCAACTTGATAATGACATGGCATCTACCCCATTTCTATCGAGCGCGCGGAAGCAACTAACCAAAACCCGTGACTGTAAACAACATTTATGATATCATATGCAATTTGAATATTTACGTGCCATTCGTCCAGATGAAGCTAGGTCAATACCCAGCGAAACCATGGTCGACTTGAAAAAATAAATATTTGTGACAAACAACGTTGTACGTATTATTTTAATATATATATAATCGTCTGTCGTCACAAGCTGTAGTCTTTGAGAACAAGAACGCTGCATCTTGTCACAACTGAGTAGTCCGTATCGTTAGTGGTTTGCAGAGCCTGATTAAAGTGGGAGCTAAAGGGGCTGCAGCCCAGGGGCCCACTCTGGGGCTGGAAAAAGGGCCTGGAGTTATTGGAATTTTTGGCCCCAACAAAACAAGTGTGGCCCACATCCGTTTTATTGAGGGCCGAAAACTTCGTGTGGGCAAAAAAGTTCCGAAAAAAGTGAATTGAAGATATAATTTCTGTTATTCATATTTTAATGTTGGGAACGTCTCTAGATGGCAGCACCAATCATTGATTAAGAGCTTATAAATTTAACTTCTTCTCTGGTTCTGGTATTTTCTTGCCTGTAAAATTAGTTCTTAATTTGGCAAGTGGCAACCGTGACTGTGACCTTTTGAATAATAACACTTGGGAACACAACTTCTGGTGCCTAAGATGTTAGACCCTTTTGGGGATATTTTGGGGTCACAGATTCGGGAAATGGCATTAGCTTTTGTCCATCAGATCTGCTTCTCACGATATGACATATGCGGAGAAATCCCAAGAAGCCTAGAACACGAACAACAACACACAAGTTTCGTCGTTGAGATATGCTGCTGAACCCGAGTTTCTGTGATTTTCTGCGATGCGATATTCTTTGACATTCACGATGGATGCTCCAACAATAGTCCACCATCATATGCGTATCCCATCGTCCACGGTACCGTTCTTCCATGGCCCTTATTTTCTAGTGAAATCGCCCCCTTTTTCACCGCTGATATTACCAAGACAATGTGGGCCGCCCCGGTGGCTGAGTGGTCTAAGCGATGGCCTCTGATCATTCGTCCGTAAGGGGCCCGGGTTTGAATCCCGGTGAGGCATGGATGTTGTGTTTGTCTTACGGTGCTGGCTCTCTCCCTTCCCTGGAACCAGTGACCCTAAATTAGGGTCGGGCGACTGCTTATAGCCCATTGAGTTGCTCACGGTGGTCGTTAAACCTCCAATCAAGAAAAAAAAAAAGACAATGTGGAAATCTATCCAAATGACTGCGGAGGTAATGCAATTTGATGCTCATGTTACAACCAAGTGTAAAAAACGCAGTGAGCATATTCTCCACGAGTTCACGGTAGTTAGCGGCCTTATGGTTCCCAAGAAAATTCTGTACAACCATACAAAACAAAGACCACGCACATGCCTCAATATTGTCCATTGAGTCTTGGAAACGCTGGTCTTTCATGATTTCCCGGATTTGTGGTCCATCGAATATACCTGCTTTTATTTTCTCCATACTCAACGCTGGAAATTTTCTGCATATATATCCGAAACACGTTCCATCTCTCTTAAGTGTCTTTACAAATTGTTTCATCAAACCAAGTTTGATGTGCAATGGTGGCAATATGATCTTTTCTCTGTCCACCAAAAGTTCTGTGAGGATATTTTTCTCTCCAGCTACCATGTTTGCTCTCACAGGCCACCGTCTTCTCACCCATTGTTGATCTTTAGCTATACTGTCCCACAGACATACAAAGCACGGGTACTTGGTGTACCCGGCCTGCCGCCGTAGGAGAAAATTCACCATCTTCTAATCCACACAGATGACCCATTAGTGATCACGGTATGCTGTCTTCTCTAGGACTATGGCTATTGTTGCCTGATCTTCTCGCATACCAATTGAGTGACCGATTGGAATTGATCTGTATCTGTTCCCGTTATGTAGAAGTACACATTTGAGGCGGCGTTTGGAGCTATCTATGAATAACTGCCATTCACGGGGTGTGTATTCCCGTAAGCCCAATTTCATCAGTAATCCTGGCACATTGCTGCAGAAAACGAATTCCTTTTCCTTTGTGAAGAATGGCAGAAACTCTTCTTCTCTGTTGCGATACACTGTGATTTTTGTTCCCTGTAACAGCACATTTTTTTGCGAGCCTGGACGCTAACAATTCAGCTGCCTTCTTTGGATGACATGGGTCCCTTATAAATTCGTTCAGTTCCATTTGACTGAAACCTGAAGCAGCTGAATAAGGTCCTTCGAAATCACTGTCATGTTGCTCAGCACGGCTTTCTTTCTCACCAGCCGATTCATTCGGCTCTTTGGAGAGCTCTGTAAACCTGCTACATGTTGGGACAGCCGCCCCGGTGGCGCAGTGGTCTAAGGCGCTGGCCTCTGATCATTCGTCCGTAAGGAGTCCGGGTTCGAATCCCGGTGAGGCATGGATGTTGTGTTTGTCTTACGACACTGGCTCTCTCCCTTCCCTGGAACCAGTGACCCTAAATTACGGACGTACGACTGCTTGTAGCCCATTGAGTTGCTCACGGTGGTCGTTAAACCTCCAATCCAAAAAAAAAAAAAAAAATCCACCTCGAGGTACGACCGTACATTCCTAACCCGTTGAGATGTTTTAGGTGCCAGTCGTACGGCCACTCTTAGCAGTCATGTAGGAGTACTCCTAGGTGTGGAATCTACTTTCAGAATGTGTGGCCGAGGCCGAGTTTTGTGTGAACTACAAGGGTTCACACCCAGCATCAGCCAAAGATTGTCCCAAGTGGAAGGAGGAGAAGGAAATCCAAAGGCTCAAAACGGTGGAAAATATTTCCTATCCTGAGGCCAGAAGAAGAGTGGTTCCTGTTACATCTGATCGGCGAGCATACGCTTCAGTGGTGGTTGCCAAATCAACGGTTGCCATTCAGACCGACATTCAGATCCCCCTAAATGTCCATTCAATGTAGACGATATCATCGCAGCCGGACTGGAGGCATTCCAGTCGCGAGCTAGGGGTCTGAAAGCGGCACCCGCCACTTCACCGAAGCAGACTCACTCCAACACCAGCAAGGGAACTCAGGCCACTTCTTCTGGCAAAAACGCCAACACTAACACCAACACCAAGGTCAATGATAAAAGAGCATTTCTTCTCCTTCAAAGTCTCAGCCAAACAATCAACGGCGAGAAAATCCCGCTAAGACACTTGGGACAAAGCATTCACCAATCTTGGCCCCTGGTCACACACCCCCAAATCTGGGGGACGCTCATCAGAGGAAATGGAGGCTGACCAAGTTTAACCATTTCCTTTTTCATTTCATTTTTACCAATGGGTTCAATAATTCAGTGGAACTGCCGAGGTTTTCGCACCAGTTTTGATGACGTGAAACATCTGCTTTATTTGTACTCTCCGGTGTGCCTTTGTCTCCAGGAGACAAAGCTTAAACCATCGGACCTGCTTTCAGTTCGAGGCTACAGTGCATTTCGGACAGATAACTCGTCTGGAAATATAGCCTGTGGGGGTGTCGCTATTCTCGTCCCTCACAGGGTTCCGGTATCTTCCGTCGCGGTTTCCACAACTGCGCAGGCCGTGGCGATTAGTATTTCTATGCCTGTGCCTCTTACTGTTTGCAGTGTCTATCTGCCACCGGATGAGGATGTTAGCGTCTCTGTTCTGGAGAGCTTGATTGATCAGCTGCCTTCACCCTTCCTTCTTTTGGGTGACTTTAATGCTCATCATTCTTTGTGGGGTAGTGTCAGCGCCAGCGCGAGAGGTCGTCGCATAGAGTCTCTTCTGTGCTCGGCCTCTGTGTGCCTTTTAAACACCGGTGCTGACACTTACTTCCATGAGCCGACAAGATCCTTCAGTGCGATCGATTTGATCTTGGGTTCACCATCGATTATTGCTGACTGGTCGTGGACGGTGTGTAAGGATCTCCACGGGAGCGACCACTTCCCAATTGTCCTCTGGCACCATGCAAACGCGCCATCTTCTGCCTCCCGCCCACCTCGATGGAGGATGGATCGTGCCAGATGGGAGGTCTTCACATCGTCCGCGGTGATATCTTCTGAAATGGTGACCCAAGAGTCAATCGACGCAGCTGTACTTAAAGTCACAACTTGTATTCTTCAGGCAGCTGATCTTTCAATTCCTAAAAAATCTACGAAGCTCCCCAGAATTCCAAAACCTTGGTGGAACCCTGAATGCGCAGCGGCTAGGAGAGCTCAACACAAGGCTTGGTCTACTTTTCGGCGTTATCCAACCGATGCTAATCTCGTTGCTTTTAAACGAGCTAAATCCTATTCTCGGTTGGTGCGTCGACGTAGCAAGAGTGAGTCTTGGATCTAGTATGTGTCATCTCTCACTTCACGTGCCAGTTCGAAAAGTGTGTGGGACAAGATTCGTAGGATCCGGGGTAACTACAGCTCTCACCAGACTGCCATTCTCGAGAGTAACGGGTGCACATATGCTGAAGTCGGGGAAATTGCAGATTGTTTGGGGAGGCGTTTGCCTCCGTTTCGAGTGATCTGGCGTATCCGTCCTCCTTTCATAGGATTCAATCCACCGCGGAACGCCAGAGAATCTCTTTTGCGCCGTATACCGACACTGGTTATAACTCCCCCTTCAGCATGTGTGAACTTCGAGTGGCTCTGCATCGGTCCGGGGCTACTTCTGTCGGTCCCGATGATATTCACTACGACATGCTCCGTCATCTCTCGCAGTCGTCTCTCGAGAACCTTTTAATCTTATACAATCGCATCTGGTTAGAGCACAGTTTCCCGGAGTCTTGGCGAAAGGCTTTTGTTCTACCTTTTCCGAAGCCTGGCAAGGATCCTAAGTCTCCCTCTAGTTATCGCCCAATTGCTCTCACTAGTTGTCTGTGCAAAGTTCTCGAACGCATGGTTAACTCACGATTAATTCATTTTTTAGAACATCATCAATTCCTTTCACCATCACAAAGCGGTTTTCGGCGTCATCGTTCACCTCACGATCATCTCCTGCACCTTGAGACATCTGTGCGCGAGGCGTTCGTGCGTAGGCAGCACCTGGTTTCTGTATTCTTTGACATCGAGAAAGCCTATGATCGTGCGTGGTGGCACGGGATTATCCATGACCTCCACGCATGCGGATTGCGAGAAAATCTTCCGACATTTATTGTAAATTTTCTTCGTAATCGGGTGTTCCAGGTGCGCCTGGGTACGACGCTATCAGCAACATTCCATCAAGAACAAAGTGTTCCTCAAGGTTGCATTTTATCTGTCACATTGTTCATCCTGCGCATTAATTGTCTCCTCACAAATCTTCCTCCTGCGGTTTCGACTACTGTGTATGTCGATGACTTGCACATCTTCTGCTCGTCATCGAGCATGCGTTTCATTGAAAGGCAGTTGCAGTCTGCAATTAATCAGATTTTTAAAGCGGCGAATAGCAATGGTTTCGTTCTTTCTCCCGACAAGACAGCGTGTGTTCATTTCTGCCGGAGGCGTGGCCTCCATCCTGACCCCGAGCTGTATTTAGACCGTGCAGCCATTCCAGTTTTGCCGGAGACCAAGTTCCTTGGACTGATTGTCGACCGTGCGCTTACGTTCCGTGTGCACGTTCGCCGGCTCAAGATTTCCTGTCTGCGTGCTCTTTCTATTCTAAAAATCCTTTCGAAAGTTTCGTGGGGCGCAGACAGGATCTCTTTGTTTCGCATTTACCACTCCTTAATTCGGTCGAAACTGGATTATGGCTGTATCGTGTATGGCTCGGCTCGTCCTTCCTTTCTCCGGCCTTTGGACGCTGTTCATCATCAGGCGCTGCGTCTTTGTACGGGAGCATTTCGAACATCTCCGATTCCCAGCCTTTACGCTGATGCGAACGAACCATCGCTTGAATTACGCCGTCTGCAGCTGTCTGTTCACTTTTACTTAAAACTTCGGTCTCTTCCAGACCATCCTTTGTACGGTGCAGTTTTCTATCCTCAGCATGCTCGTTTATTTGAGAACAGGCCCTCGTGCATTTCAACCTTTGTTCTTCGTATGGCGGCCGTAGCTCGTGATGCAGGGCTCAACTTGTCGCTTGTTGCAGCGACCAGGGGCTTTGGGGATCCTCCATGGCACCCACTTGGTGTCATGGTTGATACCACCTTTACATCTTTCGACAAATCCTCAACCCCTGCGTCAGTGTACCAGCAGCTCTTCGCTGAGCACCGTGCCCTCAAAACTGAATACACTCCCATTTTCACTGATGGCTCCAAGATGCATGGAGTCGTTGGATCCACAGCTGTCTGTGTTGATGACGTGTCAGTAGCGCGGATTCCAGCTGAGGCCATGGTGTTTTCGGCGGAGATGCATGCTGTGTATCTTGCACTTCTTCATATTCAGTCGAGTTCTCATCATAGGGCTGTGGTCTATACGGATTCCTTAAGTGTCATGCAGTCTTCGTCATCGCTGGACTATTGTAATCATCTTTTTCTTTTGAACGTACGAAGGCTTCTTCGTTCCTTGCTCGAGGCCGGTGTCCAGATTCAATTTTTCTGGATTCCTGGGCATGTTGGAATCTCGGGTAACGAGTGTGCTGATGCGGCCGCTAGATCTGCTTCCTCTTTGGTCGTCACACCCTTGCCACTTTTTCATCGCGATTTTCGATTTCTTGTTCGTGATCATATCAAACGAACGTGGCAGGGTCTGTGGGACCAACGGGTGGAAAATAAACTGCATCGTGTAAAACCTATTCTAGAAATCTGGAACTCCTCATCTCGTCGGAACCGCAGGGAGGAAGTGGTGCTTGCGCGTCTCCGCATTGGGCATTGTCGTTTCACTCACCGCTTTTTGCTGTGTGGCGACACTGTGCCGATGTGTGAGACGTGCAATTGCCGACTCACTGTCATTCATCTTTTGTGTAGCTGTGTTCGTTTTCGTGGTGTACGTTTTCACTATTTTCATTCTCATTTGTTGACCGAGGACGCCGCTACTTTGCAGCGGGTCCTGGATGACCACTGCGATACTGTTGCTGTGTTTTCCTTTTTAAAAGAAATTGACTTTTTTAAACGCATTTAGATTTTAGCTCTTCCATCATCCTCATTTTTCAGTTTTAATGAATCAGCCGAATTTTAAACATTGTATCATGTTTTTAATGCTGTTTGTTTCATTAACTTTTAGCCCTTCCATCACTCTCATTTTTCACTTTTACTTAATCAGCCAGATTTTAAGTTTTCTACCATATTTTTAATACTGTTTGTCTGTCCTGTGTCTTGTCTTGTCTTGTGTTTGCCGCTCTTTGGCCAGGCATGGCCCTTGCGCCATAAAAACTAAACAACCAACCAACCAACCAGCAGGTGCTCTGTACACGTTTTACACACGACATGCGGTGCCCAAGACTTATCTTGGTCCTCTAGTGTTACTGTGAAGTAGGCAAAATAAGCTCTTTTCACAAAGTCCGTTATAGCTTCTCTCTGTTGAGCGAACGTGTACTCTCCGCAAATGTAACAAAAAATACCCGGATCATTGGCCCCTTTTTTTTGTGATGAATCCATGTCAACACCTGAAACAGAAATAAAACACGTCTGAACATGTAACGTACACACGCAAACACGGACAGGAACAGAAAATTGAAAGGTATGTATACGAACTGGTAACAAATGCTGGCGGGAAAATAAAGTAATACTAGGTAATAACGCCAACAATATCTCGAAAACTAGAGCTGCCAGAGCGAAAAGGATACCATTTCCGGAATCAGCGGCACAAAAATACCCAGAACCAGGTCGAAAATTCCAGGCACCAAGAAAATAAAAATTTGTTGTTCCCCAGTGTAATTGTCGAATTGTGTTTTGCGTCCAGTGTTCACTTTCGCATTTAAATTACAAAAGTGAGTGTTTTGTAGTGGAAGCGCACCAGTTATATATATCAAGTACGTTGTGTTAGTGCTCTATAGCTCTAAGATGTTACCTTATTCTAAAGCATTTCTATTTTTGTTTATTTAAGCTCGGCTAGCAGATTCTTCACTCTTCAGGTATGGATGGAAGTAACAAATATCTTAGTGGATGTGAAAAAAAAAAAAAGTTCAAAGAATTAAAGAAAGAGCAAGTGAAAAAATTGCCAAATTTCTCTAGACACTGACAGTTAAGCTAGTACTGAACAAAGACCAGTGTACTGATATATTTCACCTAACTTTTAAGAAATTGAATGGCTTTGATAAATTTCCATTTTACCACAGATGGAGCATACACACTGCTCACAGAGTTCTTCAGTGTGTTGGTTTGTAGAAAAAATGCTTCAACATCTTTAAACGGACATTTTAAAGACAAACTAAACTCCTGAACTATGAGTGAACTTTTGTTTTTGTGCATTCATTTCTAATTTTTGTTGGCTAACTTGATTCAATGTTTGTGTTTCTTTAGTAATAAATATTAAAACTGATAACTCAGTGCATCTCTTCATGTCTACAAACACGTAAGATGTATTTTACAAGGTCTTAACATATATGTAAAGAACATAGGTATCTGACATATGTATATGACATACATATCTGTCGTATAGGGTATAGACATAGGTATTTTACAAGCACTTGTGTCAGAAATAGGGGCCCCAAAATCTTCAGTAGCCCAGGGCCCCCAAAAGCTTAGTCCGGCATTGGTGGTTTGCAAGAGGTTTATCTCTTGCTGCTTTCTCTTAGTGGCACATATTGTTTGTAACATTTCCGTTTCTCCCGGTCCTGATAAAATGGCACAAAGACATCTACTCAAATTGTGAATATTAAAATATAAATACACATTTACACATTTTGGCGTGAACGGGGTCTTAAAAATTATTGTTAAAGTTAAACATTATTACCAAATCGCACACTGCACTGTGGTGCTAAAAAAAACTGGGAAGGGCGCTACGAATTCTATTACATTCCCCACACCCATGCGGTAAATGGTATCGTCCGCATACAACGTTTATATAGAGGCAGATATCTTCGCAAACTCGAGTAGTAGCATTCGCAGTTCAGATTGAAGATTATTAGGATTTAAGCGATTTTAAATGTGGTATGATATTCGGCTCATGGAAGATGGGTCACTCCATCTCGGAAATTTCCACGAAATTTGGATTTACACTGTGAACAATTTCAAAGATGTACCTGGACTACTTACGCCAACTCAGGGAAAACACCCAAAGTGCGAAACTGGTGCGGCCGAAGAAAAGCCCTGGGCGATCGTGGCCGGACAGCGGCGTTTGGCACGCATCGCTATCAACTTCCGCCCGGAGTGCTGCATTGCCCCAAATCACAGCACAATTCAATTCTGCGGCCAGTGGTAATATCAGCGTTCGTACAGTGTAACATTCGTTGTGTTCTATGGGGTTCCGGAGTCGACGGCCCACACGGGTGCCATTGCTGACCGATGGCACAAGACTATGCGCCTCGCCTGGGCTCTGGAACACCGTTATTGGACGCAAGATTACTGAAACCGGGTAGCCTGGGCTCGGGAACTCCTCTTTTGGGCGCACGATTACTGGAAATGGGCAGCCTGGGCTTGGGAACACCGCTATTGGAAGCACGATTACTGGAAATGGGTAGCCTGTGCGTGGGAACACCACTATTGGACGCAATATTACTGGAAATGGGTAGCCTGTGCTCGGGAACACCGCTTTTGGAAGCACGATTACTGAAAACGGGTAGCCTGGACTCTGGAACACCGCTATTGGACGCAAGAATACTGGAAATGGGTAGCCTGGTCCAACGAATTGCTGTACCAACTGTTTCGGGCAAATGCCCGATTCCGGTGTGGCGACAACCCCTCGAGACAGTGGATCCTGCATGCCTACAAGGGGCAGTGCAGGCTGGCGATGACTCCGTCATGCTGTGGAGTCACGGCCAGCCTGCACCCATGCATGTCATGCAACCATTCCGACGGGTGCGACCTCTTTAAACACGACAATACGCCACCGCACATGTCGACAATTGCCCGACTATGTCTAGAGGAACATCCCACAGAGTTTGGCATCTTGATTGGATCCCCTCGTTTGCCGGATTCAAACGCCGTAAAACAAATCTGGGATGCTGCTCAACGTGCCGTCCATGCCAGGTATCCTTCGCCGGCGAATATTGTGGAATTGTGGGACGCTCGTCTGGAAGAATGGTGTCCACTATCTTTCCAGTACAACAGAGAGCTTGTTGAATCCATGCCCCATAGCGTTTCCGCCGTTCTCCAATCGCGAAGAGGACCAACGCGGTAATAGGGACGTATTCCAGTTTTGTTTTGTTTTTTGGCACTTGAATGTACTGATGAAAGACTACCAAACTTAGCTTTTCAGTATCACTGCCTGAAAGGCGAAGTTTCCTTTCCTAGACTACAATGAAACCATTATGAAAGTTTCCTAGACTACAATGAACCATATGAAACCAGAAAATCATGTTATTATTATACATTTCTCAGAAAGTCATTTTTATATTTAAAAAAATGTTAGCTGTACCTTTTTTCTTCTAACTCTTAGCAGACTGACATTCTGACAGAAGTAAGTGACTGATCTAGCTAATGGTTTAAATTGCATGGTCTTCATTACAAAAAGCTTAGGGTAAAAAACTGACCTACTTTAAATTTAAGCTTGGTCTTGTACTGCGACCAGATCATTAACACGTGTTTGGCACTTCGATACCTTGTATCTTCAGGAAGCCTACCTGTTGATTTGGGGTTGGTATATCCGGCGCTGTTTCCGCTTTCGTGCATGTATACGTTCTTATTGTTGGCAGCCTCTCTCGTTTCGATTCTACGTTCTTTTCTTGTTTTCTATTTTTAATGAGGAATTTTTACAGAAAACAACGTAACGCAACGACTTCGTTTTATGCTTGCATTTATGCTCATCTGCTTTTTCAGAACGCACTGTTTCCACATAAACGAATTCTTTTACATTTTCACGTTATCTTAAAAAGTTCAGTACTTCCAAAATCATCCCTTTAGACGCAGAAATTACTCATTAAAATTGCCACTCAACACTGGAATTTATAAAGAGAACATTAAAATAATGACAAAGACAAGAAAAGCGTTTGCTTTTATTATGGCGAAGGAAATTTTGGGCCAAGTATCAAAATGAGAAGAATATTTTTTGCCCCTTTTTGTATTATTTTGATGAACATAAAAATTTCATCTGAACGCTTTGTAAATAAGGTACTAATATACACTGATGAGCTATTACATTATGACCACCTACCTAATAAGCTGTAGGACCACCATTTAGCCCACAAAACAGTGGCAACTCAGCGAGGCACCGATACGATGAGGTGGCGATAGGTATCCTGGGGTAGCAGGTACCATAATGTCAACAGCAGGTCCCCCAATTCCCGTACATTCTATGGTGATTTAGCGCGAACTCGCTTTTCCGAGTCAAACCACAAATGTTCGACTGGGTTCGTGTCAGTTGAATTTGGAGGCCAGGGTATTAACGGAAATTCACCAGCATGTTCCTCGAACCACTCCTTGACGATTCTGGTAGTGTGGCATGGCGCATTATCCTGTTGGTAATGGCCATCACCAGCAGGGAACACAGTTCATATGAATGGGTGAACTTGGTCCGCAACGATGTTCAGATACCTGATAGCTGTTAGGGATTGTGCTATTTGGATAATGGAGCCTAAACTGCCCCAAGAAAACACCGCCCTCATCATAACACGGCCGCCAGCGACCTGTTTTCGCCCAACAGTGCATCCAGGTGACGCCGATTACCACTGCATAGCCTCCAGTGGTAATCGGCGTCACTGTTAAAAATTTTGTGTTAGGTTGCACCAAAAAGTGGTGCTACACAAGCTGAACCACTTTCTGAGAAAAGATATACCATCGTGGTTTGCAAACAAAAATCTAACAACGTGGTTCAACTTTTTACCACGTTATGGTACAAGATCGCACGCGAAGTTGCACCATATTATTGGGTTTATTTTGCACCACCGAACGGTGTACCTTTTCTAAGAAAGTGGTGCAGCTGGTGTATCACCACTTTTTGGTGCAACCTACACTGTTAAAAATGTGTCGTAGGTTGCACCAAAAAGAAGTGCAACTCCAGCTGCACCACTTTCTGAGAAAACATACACCACTGTTTGGTGCAAACAGAACCCAACAATGTGGTGCAATCTTGCATCATAATGTAGTGCGGACTTGTACAATATCGTGGTGCAAAGTTGCAGCATATTTTTTGGTTCTATTTGTGAAACACAGTTGTGTATCCTTTCTTACAAAATGGTGCAGCTGGTGTAGCACCACTTTTTGGTGCAACCAACCACAAACTTTTTAACAGAGTATCCGCGCTCGGCCGTTTACGTGATGCACCAGGAATCTTGATTCGTCAGACCAGGCCACTTTTTTCCAATCATGTATGGCCCAATCTCGATTATCTTGGGCCCATTTCATGCGTCGTTGGCGATGACGTGCAGTGAGCATGGGGACCCGGCTGGACCTTCGGCTACGCAGGTCCATGCGCAAAATGCTCCGATGAACTGTGTGCTGTGACACATTGCACTGATCATCAGTGTTGTAGCAGTGATTTGTCGCACTGTGGCCCTGCGGTCGCTGTGAACAATGCGCGACAGTCTCCGCTACCCTTCTGGCATCAACGAGCTGGGGACGATACATGGCTGGACGACGGTTCGTCGTTTGGCCATCTGTGCACCACTTTTGACACGTACTCTCTACAGGGGCACGTGAACAACCCAAAAGCTGCGCCGTTTCCGAGATCGTAGTTCGGAGGCACAGTGCCATCCCATTTGTCCTTATTAAACTCCGATAAATCGGCAGCTTTTCCCATTCTGACTCCGAACACTCTATAAACCGAAAGCCGGCCGTCGGATTGTATACATACTGCTCTGTGAACTTCACCTGAGGCACCGTTCTGTCTCCAGGCGCTCTCATTTCTCTAGCCTGGGGGTGGTCATAATGCAATGGCTTATCGGTGTGTTTTTCTTAGTTTAATTGTAAAATGTAAACCTAATTTGTAGGCATCAGTGTTAGGTGAAAAGGACATTTAAATTGCCTTCGTGTAGTCGGATGTGGTGATCTTCTAGAGGTCTGGACGGGCATTAATTGGGAAAGTTCAGCCCGACTCAGAATTTTTAGTTTACGGCCCAGTCCGACCCATTTCAGGCTTACAAGCGTTCTCCGCCCTTGTATTTCAAATAACGCAATTCTTCCTTTAGAGCAGCGATCTTCAACCCGTGGTCCGCGGATCACTTTTTAATGGCTAAAGAAACGTTGCTCACAAAGGGAATTCTAAAATGGGAAAAAATTAATAAATAAATAATGAATACAGTTTCGAAATGGAGGAATGAATATCCAGGTACCTTGGATTCATGGACTTTGAATTACCAAATCTGCTATGAGCTATGCTGCGATATATTATACACTGAAGAGCAATTTAATTAGAGATACCTCTCTAGTAACGTGTAGCACCACCTTTCGCCCTGATGACGACGGCGATTCGTCTCGGCATGGACTCGACAAGACACCGGAAGCGTTGGGAAGCCATACGGATCCACGCCCTTGAACAAGCACCCACAGTTCACGAAGATTTGATGGAGGGGGTCAGAGCCTCGAACATCTCTCTCGATGGCATCCCAGATGTGCTCGATGGGATTGGGGTCAGGTGACCTAGCTGGCCAAGGAAGCGAGGTCACATCGGTGGAGTGTTCATCCAACCATTTGGATACAATTCGGGAGCGATGGCACGGTGCATTGTCTTGTTGCAGGATGAGGTCCTCAGTGGGATGCTGAAGACACACAAACGGGAGCAAATGGTCGTCCAGGATATCCCGGCAACGTTCACCTGTGAGGGACGGTGTCACACGTACCAGGGGTCCCATTTCAGAGTACGTAAACAGTCCCCAGACGAGAATGCCACCCCCACCAGCTTGAAGAGTACCCTTCTGGCAAGAAGGATCCATCGCTTCATGTGGTTTGCGCCGTACTCGTATCTGCCATCCGCATGTACCAACGTGAATCTCGACTCATCAGTCCAGGCAACATTTTCCCACATGTCTAGGGTCCAGTGGCGATGTTCCCGCGCCCATGCTAATCTTTGCACCCTGTGATGAGCGGTCAGCAGCTGTACCCTCGTGGGACGATGACTTCTGTACCCCATAGCGAGAGATGGTTGTGGCTGCTTACACGTTTTTGTGCACCAGAGTTAAATTGCCGAGTGATTTCTTGCACTGTGGCCCGTCTATCCGCTGTTACAATGTGAGCTAGCTGACGATGATCCCGTTCATCCACACGCTGTTGTCCGCGGCAGTTGGCCCTTGCAGGGATGGTTTTACTGGATTCGATGTACTGACGGTGCACCCGTGACACAGTGGGTCGTGAAAATCCCACTGACTGCACGACTTCCGAGATTGAGTGACCCATTCGTCGCGCCCCGACAATTTGCCCACGATCAAATGCGCTTAGATCCTTCGTCTTACCTATACTGCGTCCGACTCTTACTGATTCCCGTCACATCACTCCTTATATTGTCGGAACACTGCATACGTAATGTCGTTTCCGTTTACAGGGCCGCCCACAGCGCCACATTTGCATAACGCCAGCTGTCTCTAATTCAATTGCTCTTCAGTGTATAACTGAAAATTTTAAAGTGTGCTAGGCGTATCAGGTACCTATTTCCGAATTCTTTGTAGCACAGATATCAGATTGACAGCATCGTTTCTTTTTCGGGAAGTTAAGTTTCAGAATTCAAAACCTATCTAAAATAATCGATACTCATAATAAACATTCATTTTTACTTTTCTTTTTCATGTGCAGCGACAGTCCGATTCCGTTTTGCCATGTCCACGATTCAGAAAAGTGGACGATCCCTACTGCTGAGACACAAAGGTACTGAACAGAATTACGTTAGTAACAGAGGAATGTCACGAAGACAGAGCAGCCATTTCTCATAGGAATTCCTCATACAGATGAGGTTTAGGTCTGATTACCTACTTCTGTTACAGATGTAAATGCTTTTTCTTCTCCACTTACATACAAAACAAGGTGGCCCTGGATCCCGAAATATGTAAACCAATACATCGAACTTTCTCACCTCTCCTGTAAGCAACGAATGGCGCCAGAATCTGGTTTTGGTTTCGAGAAGCTGAAAACTGCTTATGTAAACATTTCTGGGAAAAGAAAAAACCACGTGCTTTAGTTGCTAAATCCAACGACGTGAAAATGGAATTAGATTTCAAACCTAACAGGAAACAAAGCGCCCCATTTCAGATTCTCATCTTATAGTGCGACTTGTCGGCTTTAGCTATCAATGCATTAGGTGGGAGATTCCTTTCACTCGGTGATTTTCGCTATCCCATTATTTCACAAAGTCAGTCTTCATTCTGTGAGACGAAAACATTTTTTTTTAATGCGGAAGCAAAGTGCCAAGCCTTCCACTGCAAGCCTACCCCGACCCCAGAATTTTTTTATTTAATTATGAAAAATATACATATACAGGCCCGTACAGACCTTTATGTCTTTCTTCTCTGTATTACAGGGCTGGGTAACATTTGTATATGCACAAAAATGAAATTCAAATTATTTCATTATTTACGCTATTGCAGTTGTTACGGTACGGACAAATTTACGTCACTTGTTTATCGACCAGGAAAAATGTTTTTATATTTGCTTTCATTTACATTTTATTTTAAATTTTATTCTTATCCTTCTGTATTTTTTTTTTTTTTTGTACATGTTACAAAACATTTCGCTATGTACATCCATACAAGCAAATATTTTGTTTCTCTCCTTTTTACTATTGTTTCTCACTGAAGTAGTCATAAATGGTTCACAGCTTTCTATGTTATCGCCGTTGAGTTTACATTCCATCTCCCAAATAGTGTTGAATCTACTACAGGTATTATGGAGAATGGGGAGGGACGCGTGTCCAATGAGTTAGGGAAACTGGAGAAGCTCTGGTAGTTTCAAACATCACAAAAAGTACATGTCTTCAACCGTCGCCATACAGAGAAAAGTTCTATCAGTCGAGAAGTTGCCGCCGCCAAAATTATGCCGCTTTGGGCTGTAGCCCACCTAAGCCCATTAGTAAATACGGTCCTGCATGTCCAAGCTATCGGCGAGATCAAAGAGATCGGGGAAACAGGTAAATGATATGTGTCTTTAACAACTGTTGTGTGGACAGTGGCGGCTGGTGATATGGGGCTGCAGAACTGCAGCTCCCCTACTTATACCCAAAGCAGTTATTTTTCATGTCGCACAGTTTACTGAACTCAGCTTGGAGTTTTTCTTGCATAATGCGAAATCTATTGCTTCTGAAGACCAATAGATTAATATCTGCTTAACATCTAGATAATATTGCATAATGCGAAAACTATTGCTTCTGAAGACTCGCTCTGAGTAGACACGGGGTTAATAGATATATGTCTTGCATAGGGATGATAGGTCAGATGATGTACAACATCATCTGACCTTTCATTTGCCTCTCCTTTACAAATGTTAACCCCGCCTTCTCGTGGCTCATCCTGTTCCCATTTAAAGGGGCTCTGACGACCGCCATTAGCGGTATAACTATACCATCGGGATTAGAGGAAATTCTTTCCCACACTCACCAACCCGCTTGGCCAGCGTGGGGAGTTATGGCCAAACCCTCCAAAATGAATCCACAACTTAAATCTTGGCCCTCAGTCTCCGGCAGCTAGAATGTACCTGGCCAAGGCAACGGCCACTGCGACATGAAGGGGCCTTGAATCAGAAGATAGTGTGCTAAGAATCACCAGAGGACCGGACTAGGCTGCCATCTGATGCTGACCTTGGCTACGTATAATGGGCTCTCCCTATCTTCTGATTCAAGGCTCCTTGAATTGGAAGAAGAACTACAAAGGATCAAGTGGGACATCTTCGGGCTAAGTGAGTTAAAGAGAAAAGCAAATCTCATTGAACTGAAAAGTGGACATATATTCTATTATCGTGGGACAGATATTGGCAGAACTAATGGTGTTGGATTTATAATAAACAATAAACTGAAGGACAAAGTTGTTGAAGTTAAAAGTTCCTCTGACAGAGCTGCACGACTTGTTATCCAACTCTCGAGAAGATACCAGGCCCAGATTATTCAATCTTATGCACCCACCACAAGTCATCCTGAAGAAAATATTGAATAATTTTATGAAGAAATTCGTCATCTAAATAATAAAGGCAAGCAGCACTTGAAGATCATTATGGGATATTTCAATGCAAAAATAGGGCAACGACAACAGAATGAAACTTCAGTAGGTAAATTCGGCCACGGCAACAGAAACCAGCGTGGAAATACTCTCGTAGAGTTTGCAGAAGCAGAAGGGTTTTTCATCATGAACTCCTTTTTCAAGAAAAAGCCGCAAAGGAAATGGACATGGAGGCATCCCAATGGATTGACAAGTGAAATTGATTTTATTATGTGTAACAAGAAATTTGTCATGGAAGACTGAAGTGTGCTAAACAAGTTCAACACAGGTAGTGACCATAAAATGGTACGATGTAAGATGCACCTCAAAGCTAAACTCGAGCGTGGCAAGCTCATAAAACAAACAAAGTGTATTGACATGACCAACCTCAAAAAACATCATAATACCTTCAAATTGGAACTGAAGAACAGATTCTCTGCTCTAGAAGGTCTAACGTCGGAAAAAGTGGACATCTCTGAAGTTAACAGAAAGCTAACCAAGGCTCTTATGGAAACAGCAACAAAAATAGCTGGTACTAAGAACAAGTTGCATACGAACAAATTATCAGGAAAAACCAAAATTCTGAAGCAAAAAAGAAGAGAGACTGAGAGATGAGGACAACTAAAGGAGATGTGACTTCCAAAGTGGAATACATAAAGCTATGCAAGACGGTACGAAAAAGTATCACTGAAGTTGAAAGGAAATTCAAATGTGAACTAGTGAAGAAAGCAATTGAAAACAACCAGTCTGAAGAGAGCAAAAGGACATCTCAGTAAGGGGAGAAAACAGAAAATAATTCTGAGAAAAGGAGATGGTACTGTAACAAGAAATAGAGGCGAAATTTTGACAAGAGTGAAAGATTTCTATTCAAAACTATATGAAAGGGATGATACATGTGCTCCAGACATTACGAAAGGTACCAGTACAAGAGTTCTTCCAGTCTTCCCAGCAAAAGTTGCACATGCAATCAAGAACATGAAACGGGGAAAAGCTCCAAGAGAAGATGGAATTGCCGTAGACATCATACAAGAAGCAAGTGGAGAAATTGAAACAGTACTCGCGCAAGTTTTCACTCGATGCCTTAATGAAGGGAAGATTCCTGAGGATTGGAACAATGCTACAATGATCCTGCTACATAAAAAAGGTGACATTGAGGATCTCAGGAACTACAGACCTATCAGCCTCCTATCAGTGGTTTATAAAATCTTCATTAAAGTTCTTTTACACCGCTTGAAGGTGACACTGCACATGGCCTAACCGAGAGAACAAGCTGGATTCAGGAGTGGCTACAGCACTATAGATCATATCCACGTACTGAGAGAACGAATTGAAAGAGCGAGGGAACATGAACTTCCATTATGCATGGCTTTTATCGATTATGAAAAGGCCTTTCATTCGGTGAAACCATCAGCAGTTACAATGGCTTCGAAGTCCTGCGGTACTGAAGATGCATACATTAATATTGTTAATAACATCCATGAAAATGCAAGTGCAAAGATTCGTCAATTTGAGAATACAGCACGCATAAAAATTGGAAAGGGTGTGAGACAAGGTGACACTATATCTTCCAAACTCTTTAATGCCACATTGGAAATTGTCTTTCAATCACTGAACTGGGAAAACAAAGATATAAAGATTAATGGAGATTATCTAACTAACCTTCGTTTCGCTGATGACGTAGTCATTTTTGCAACTACCCCATCAGAGCTGCAGAGTATGACCAAGGAACTTGCTGACAAGAGTAAAGAAGTGGAATTAAAAATGAACTTTCAGAAGAGAAAAGTGATGTACAATGCTTTTACAAAAAAATGAAGATTTATCGATTGATGGAGAAAAGCTAGAGACAAGCAATACCTACATTTATCTTGGACAGCAGATATCAAGTGAGGGTCACATTGATGAAGAAATTAATCGGCGTATAAAACTTGCCTGGAGAGCTTTTGTAAGAAACAGAATAATTTTCAAGAGCAATATGACATTATGTCTTAAAAGAAAAGTGTTTGATCACTGCATCCTTCCAGTGCTTACGTATGGTGCAGAGACGTGGACCGCCGCCCCGGTGGCGCAGTGGTCTAAGGCACTGGCCTCTGATCATTCGTCCGTAAGGGGTCCGGGTTCGAATCCCGGTGAGGCATGGATGTTGTGTTTGTCTTACGGCACTGGCTCTCTCCCTTCCCTGGAACCAGTGACCCTAAATTAGGGACGGGCGACTGCTTATAGCCCATTGAGTTGCTCACGGTGGTCGTTAAACCTCCAATCAAAAAAAAAAAAAAAAAAAGAGACGTGGACCTTAACTAAAAGAGACATACAAAGACTACAGACAACTCAAAGGAGCACGGAGAGATTCATGCTTGGTGTAACCAGGAGAACATATTGCCAGAAGGACAGACCATAGATGGGCAGTCGAAATTTTAGATTGGATTCCAAGGGACAGGAAAAGACCCAGAAGAAGACCAGATGGAAGATGGGTGGATGGAATTCGAAAGTATGCGGGAGTAACATGGAGGAGACTGGCACAAGACAGAACGTTGTGGAAGAAACTTGGGGAGACCTTCGTCCAACAGTGGATTGATAATGGTTGACAATGATGATGATGATGATCTTGTATAATGCGAAATCTGTTGGTTCTGAAGACTCACTCTGAATCGACAGGGGAAGACCCCTGTGCACTCCGAGTGAAATGGTTGCAGCCCTGAAGTTTATTGAAACCAACTCATGGGGGAATCTCAGGCTATTCCCACAACAGTTGGCTGCGCGGTTTAGCCACCGATAGCCCTTAAATCAGTTCTTAGTAAAAAAAATGGGCTGGCTCATACTGTAGATTTCAGTTGTCCCGAAGTCGCGACATCGCTGCTTTACTTCGTATTGTAAACTTTTGATAAATGCGATTTCTGTGCTGCCAAATATAAAATAAGATTTTCAAATTAATTAAAAAATAGAAGAAATGGTACCGAATGTTTTATTTGATAGTCCCCCCCCCTCCCCATTTGACTGGTTCGGGGACTGCTTTTGTTGAACGTATTATTTCTAACAGCGATATGGCTTCAATCAAATTTTTTATGAAAAACTTTTATTTCATCTTCTAGTCGAAATGGGCACGTGAATAAACTGCGCTTATAAAAAGTTCGGTGATGAATGAATTGCCAGCAAAACAAAATATAACTAATTTGTTCAGAAAAATACTTGCACAAAATTTATATTTTCACTTAACTACCGGAGTGAAAGTTTCATTTTCTAGATCACGTAAATTTTTATTCATTAAAATCATTGAAGTATTTGATCCATTTAGTACAGTTTAGTTTAAACATTACCTAGTTTTCAATGGCCAACATTTATTTAGAGCATTAATGGACAACTAACATCTTTTTCGTTTAATCACCCGAAGGATGCCAAATAAGCGGATTCAGTTGAAATCGAAGTATTTTACAAATGTAGCTTTTGTTGTTCAGAAAATTTAAGATGATGGCAAAGTTTCAAAAATGAAATTTTCTACAGTGAAATTTAGTTGTGACTTCAAAATGAAAATTGTGAATGTGCTTTTGTGGACATATTTTGACACCCGATGGTGGTTCGGCGGTTTTGGAAGTACTAGGGGCATGCACAGCTCTGTACCGCTATGGAATTCGACAGGTTCTAGCTGCAGTTTAAAAGGAATAGTGAGGGATTTGGTTGATTTGCGGAGATTTGACATCAATTTGAAGATAGAAGACCAAACTGTGCATTTTCGCCATATTTTACTGTTTTACTTCAGTAAAGGGAAAGAACGTGTGTCAAGCTTGTCAAAAGTTGCATAAAGTGTACGATGATAATGCTCTACAAGAACGTCAGTGCCAGCGGTTGTTCGCAAAATTCCGTGCTGGTGATTTTGACCTCAACGATGATCCTCGGTCGGGGAGGCCCACCAAGGTTGATGACGACCAAATCAAGGCATTGATCGAGTCAAATCAACGTTATACGACACTAGAGATTGTAGACACATTGCACATTCATCATTCAAGCGTTCATGATCACCTGAAGAAGCTGGGATACGTAAGCAAGCTCAATGTGTGGGTTCCTCGTGAACTCAAAGAAGCTCAATCGACGGCGCGTATAAACATATCTACGATATGCTCATTAAAAGGGAGGAAAACGATCCTTTTTTGAAGCGACTGATAACTGGTAACGAAAAGTGGATTGTGTAAAACAATGTGCTGCGCAAACGGTCTTGGTCCCGACGTGCTGCTTCGCCTCAAACGACATCCAAAGCAGACATTCATCAGCGGAAGGTTCTGGTCTCATTGTGGTGGGATTTTAAAGTTTCTTGTTTTTCGGGCTCCTACGACGGAACCAAACAATCAATTCGAATGTGTACTGTCGGCAATTGGACAGTTTGAACGAATTCATCATCCTGAAGCGTCCAGAGCTCGTTCATCGTAAAGGTGTTGTGTTCCATCACGACAACGCGAGACCACACACAAGTTCAATCACCCGCCAAAAATTATTGGAGCTTGGGTGGGATGTGTTGCCACACCCAACATACTCGCCTGACCTAGCGCCGTCAGACTTCCACTTGTTTCGTTCTCTTCAACAGTCCTTGCGTGGTATAACGTTCAATTCAGATGAGGCTGTAAATCCGCACCTTGTACAGTTTTTCACCTCGAAAGACAGGTCCTTCTATGAACGAGGCATTCTGCAGCTCACTGAAAGATGACAAAAGGTTATCGAATAAAACGGGCATTATAACATTGATTGATCTTTGTTCTTTCTATCAATAAATGACCTTTGCAAAACATGGCTAAAATACGTCATGACTTTTCCGACAACCCAATAGTGACTCTTTCGCCATAAAACTAATTGTGACTCTTTCGCCATAAAACTAAGGAACAAAATTGTGACTCTTTCGCCATAAAACTAAGGAACAAAAGTAGTAAAAGGTGATGGTATTTTTCTTCTCCTGAGATTTTGTTTATATTAACTAAAGAGCCTCTGTCTGTGTGTTGCATCCATAACTCATCGTGAGATCGTGGCAGATGTTTAAAATATGTTTCAAACCTGGAACATTCTTTTTGATTGAGGGTTTAACGACCACCGTGAGCAACTAATGGGCTATAAGCAGTCGTCCTTCCCTGATTTAGGGCCGCTGATTCCAGGGATGGGAGGGAGCCAGCGACATAAGACAAACACCGATAAGCCATTATATCATGACCACCTACGTAATAAGCTGCAGTGCCCTTTAGCCCACAAAACAGTGGCCTCTCGGCGAGGCATCGATTCGATGAGGTGGCCATAGGTATCCTGGGGTACCTGGTACCATAATGTCAACAGCAGGTTCTCCAGTTCCCGTATATTTCGGGGTGGCGGTGATTTAGCGCGAACAAATTTTTCCAAGTCGAACCCCAAATGCATGATTGGATTCATGTCAGGCGAATTTGGGGGCCAGGGTATTAACAGAAAGCCACCATCATGTTCCTGGAACCACTCCTTGACGATTCTGGCAGGGCGCATTATCCTGTTAATAATGGCCATCACCAGCAGGGACCACGTTTACCATGAATGGGTGAACTCGGTCGGCAACGATGTTCAGATACCTGGAAGCTGCCGGTGACTGTGCAATTGGGATAATGGGGCCTAAAGTGTCCCAAGAAAACATTGACCACATCATAACACCGCCACCGCCGGCCTGTTTCCACCCAACAGTGCATCCAGGTGCCATAGCCTCCATTGGTAATCGCCGTCTCCGCGCTCGGCCGTCTGCGTGATGCACCAGGAATCTTGATTCGTCAGACCAGGCCACTTTCTTCCAATCATCCACGGTCCAATCTCGATGATTTTGGGCCCATTTCATGCGTTGTTGGCGATGACGTGCAGTGAGCATGGGGACCCGGCTGGATCTTCGGCTACACAGGCACATGCGTAGAAGGCTGCGATGAACTGTGTGCTGTGATACATTGCCCTGATCACCACTGTTGTAGCTGCTGGAGGTTTGTCGCAACAATGCGTGACCGTCTCATCTCCCCTGTAGCATCAGTGAGTTGTGAACGACACACGGCTAGACGACGGTTCGTCGTTTGGCCATTTGTGCACCACTTTTAATACGTACTCACTATAGCGGCACGTGAGCAACCCACAAGCCGCGCCGTTTTCGAGATCGTAGTTCCGAGGCGCCATGCTATCACAATTTGTCCTTTATGAAACTCCGATAAATCCGCAGCTTTTCCCATTCTGACACCGAACACTCTACTAACCGAAAGTCGGTCCTCGGGTTGTATATATACTGCTCTGTGAACTTCACCTGCGCCACCGTTCGGTCTCCAGGTGCTCTCATTTCTCTAGGCTGGGGGTGGTCATAATGTAATGACTCATCCGTGTATTATAAAAAAGACACAGGTCTCCGTTTCTTCGTCCACATAAAGAACACCTTTTAGTTCATTGCATTCTGAAGAATGCGTAGTTATGTTCAAACCCTGTATGTAATATGTAACACCTTATCCTCATTGGAAAAAAACGTTTATACATTGAACTGATATTTCTTGCACATTCTCCTCTTAATATGCATGTGCCGCCCCGGTGGCGCAGTGGTCTAAGGCGCTGGCCTCTGATCATTCGTCCGTAAGGGGTCCGGGTTCGAATCCCGGTGAGGCATGGATGTTGTGTTTGTCTTACGGCACTGGCTCTCTCCCTTCCTGGAACCAGTGACCCTAAATTAGGGACGGGCGACTGCTTATAGCCCATTGAGTTGCTCACGGTGGTCGTTAAACATCCAATTAAAAAAAAAAAAATATATGCATGTACGTATATGGCTGCGCGAAGGGGCCTCACGTCCTCTAAAGAGAGCTGCTGCTTTTCCGTCACAGCTTTTATAAACTAAAACCGAGAAAGTTATTTCTAAATATGTGATATACTTATTGATTAAAAAAGTAATATCAACATCAATTGTGACCTAAAAAAGTCATCGATGGCTAAACACTGTTACGAAAAGAACCACAGATTTCTCTTTGAAGGAGCAAAACTTATTGACAAGCCAGATTCAACCTCCAAACTTGATAGTTTGGAAGCTTTCCATATATATCAGAAGTCTTCGCAACTTGTTAATGACTTGGCATCTACGCCATTTCTATCAAACGCGTGGAAGCATCTAACCAAAACACGTGACTGTAAACACCATTTATGATGTCATATACAATTTAAGGTCAGGTGATGCGTAACATCACAGCCTCTCCTTGACAAATGTCAACCCCGCCTTCTCGTGGTACATCCTGTTCCCACTAAAGGGGCTCTGACGACCGCCAATAGCGGTATAACTATACCATCGGGATTAGAGGAAATGCTATCCCACACTCACCAACCCGCTTGGCCAGCGTGGTGATTTATGGCCAAACACCTCCAAAATGACTTCACAACTTAAATCTTGGCCCTCAGTCTCCGGCAGCTGGAATGTACCTGGACAAGGCAGCGACCAGTGCGATATGAAGGCAGAGGGTGCTAGGAATCCCCGGAGGACCGGACTAGGCTGCCATCTGATGCTGACCTTGGCTACGTATAATGGACGCTCCCTATCTTCTGATTCAAGGCTTCTTGAACTGGAAGAGGAACTACAAATGATCAAGTGGGACATCGTCGGGCTAAGTGAGGTAAGGAGAAAAGGAGAAGATCTCATTGAACTGAAAAGTGGACATCTCTTCTACTATCGTGGGACAGATACTGCCAGAACTAGTGGTGTTGGATTTATAATAAACAAGAAACTGAACGATAAAGTTGTAGAAGTTGAAAGTTCCTCTGACAGAGCTGCACGACTTGTTATCCAACTCTCGAAAAGATACCAGGCTCAGATTGTTCAAACTTATGCACCCACCACAAGTCATCCTGAAGAAGAAATTAAAGAATTTTATGAGGAAATTTGTCATCTAAATATTAAAGGTAAGCAGCACTTGAAGATAATTATGGGAGATTTCAATGCAAAAATAGGGCAACGGCAACAGAATGAAACTTCAGTAGGTAAATTCGGTCACAGCAACAGAAGCCAGCGTGGAAATACTCTCGTTGAGTTTGCAGAGGCAGAAGAGTTTTTCATCTTGAATTCCTTTTTCAAGAAAAAGCCACACAGGAAATGGACATGGAGACATCCAAATGGGACGACAAGTGAAATTGATTTTATTATGTGTAACAAAAAAATTCGTCATAGAAGACTGCAGTGTGCTAAACAAGTTCAACACAGGTAGTGACTATAGATTGGTGAGATGTAAGATGCACCTCAACACTAAACTCGAACGTGGCAAGCTCATAAGACAAACAAAATGTATTGACATAACCAACCTTAAAAAACACCATAATACCTTCAAGTTGGAACTGAAGAACAGATTCTCTGCTTCAGAAGGCCTAACATTGGAAGAAGTGGATATTTCTGAAGTTAACAGAAAAGTAACCAAAGCTCTAATGGAAACGGCAACAAAATTAGCTGGGTCTAAGTACAAGTTGCATGTGAACAAATTATCAGGAAAAACCAAAATGTTAATGCAAAAAAGAAGAGAGATGAGGACAACTAAAGAAAATGTGATTTCCAAAGCGGAATATATAGAGCTATGCAAGACAGTACGAAAAAGTATTACTGAAGACGTAAGGAAATTCAACTGTGAACTAGTGAGGAAAGCAATTGAAAACAACCAAAGCCTAAAGATAGCAAAGGGACATCTCAGTAAGGGAAGAAAACAAATTATGGCACTGAGAAAAGAAGATGGTTCTGTAACAAGACATAGAGGCGAAATAGTGACAAGAGTGAAAGATTTCTACTCCAAATTATATGAAAAGAATGATACATGTACTCCAGACATCATGAAAGGTACTCGTACCAGAATTCTTCCAGTCCTCCCAGCAGAAGTTGCACATGCAATCAAGAACATGAAGCTGGTAAAAGCTCCAGGAGAAGATGGAATTACTGTAGACATCATACAAGAAGCAAGTGGAGAAATCGAAAAAGTACTCGCCCAAATTTTCACTCGATGCCTTAATGAAGGGAAGATTCCTGAGGATTGGAACAACGCTACAATGATCTTGCTACATAAAAAAGGTGAAATTGAGGATCTCAGGAACTACAGACCTATCAGCCACCTATCTGTGGTTTATAAAATCTTCACTTAAGTTCTTTCAAGTTTTAAGATCGTGCATTGAAGGCAACTACCTCGATTACTTTGGACTATTTCTGCACGAATTCGAATTCTCCTAATTCTTTCACACCGCTTGAAGGTAACGCTGGACATGGCTCAACCGAGAGAACAAGCTGGATTTAGGAGTGGCTACAGCACAATAGATCATATCCACGTACTGAGAGAACTAATTGGAAGAGCGAGGGAATATGAACTTCCATTGTGCACGGCTTTTATCGATTATGAAAAAGCCTTTGATTCGGTGAAACCATCATAAAAAAGCCTTTGATTCGGTGAAACCAATGGCTCTGAAATCCTGCGGTATTGAAGATGCATACATTAATATTATTAATAACATCTATGAAAATGCAAGTGCAAAGATTCGGCTGTTTGAAAGTACAACATACATAAAAATTGGAAAGGGAGTGAGACAAGGTGACACCATATCTCCGAAGCTCTTTAATGCCACATTGGAGAATGTCTTTCAATCACTGAACTGGGAAAACAAAGGAATAAAGATTAATGGAGATTATCTAACCTTCGTTTTGCTGATGCCGTAGTCATTTTTGCAACTACCCCATCCGAGCTGCAGAGTATGATCCAGGAACTTGCTGACAAGAGTAAAGAAGTGGGATTAAAAACGAACTTTCAGAAGACAAAAGTGATGTTCAATGCTTTTACAAAAAATGAAGATTTATCGATAGATGGCAAAAAGCTGGAGATAACAGACACGTACGTTTATCTTGGACAGCAGATATCAAGTGAGGGTCACATTGATGAAGAAATTAATCGGCGTACAAAACTTGCCTGGAGAGCTTTTGGAAGAAACAGCATAATTTTCAAGAGCAATATGCCATTATGTCTTAAAAGAAAAGTGTTTGATCAATGCATCTTTCCAGTGCTTACGTATGGTGCAGAGACGTGGACCTTACCTAAAAGAGACATACAAAGGCTGCAGACAACTCAAAGCAGCATGGAGAGGTGCATACTTGGTGTAACCAGGAGAGATAAGAAGAGGAACTCGTGGATCCGAAAAATGACAAGAGTGGAAGACATCATGATCAGAGTTAAATCCCTGAAATGGCAATGGGCTGGACATACTGCCAGAAGGACAGACGATCGATGGACAGCCGAAATTTTAGATTGGATTCCAAGGGACAGGAAAAGACCCAGAAAAAGACCACATGGGAGATGGGTGGATGAAATTCGAAAGTATGCGGGAGTGACATGGAGGAGACTGGCACAAAACAGACCGTTGTGGAGGAAACTTGGGGAGACCTTCGTCCAGCAGTGGATTGATAATGGTTGACGATGATGATGATGATGATGATGATGATGATGATACAATTTGAATATTTACGTACCATTCGTTCTGATGAAGCTAGGTCAATACCCAGCAAAACCATGGTCGGCTTGAGAAAAAATAAATAAATAAATAAACATTTGTGACAACTACGTTGTATTATCTTAATCTATATAAATTTCATTATTATTGTTAATAATTGTTGCGCCTTCTCTAACCCTGTTTGGTTCTACAAAACACTTCTCGATCGTGGCTCCTTTGAGGTCACCATTCAGTAGTGGATACGAAAAGCAAGGACGGACGAGAACCGTAGAAATATCTCAAGAGTTGAACATATTCTTAATAATATATAGAACATATTTTTCCTGCAACTTAGCGTCAGCCATAGATTACTAAAACTCAAAATTAATATATTCAAAACACACAAAATGTTAATGACCAATTAATACACGCAATTGACGTGGATTAGGAGCATCAAACAGAAGTAATCGCTCTTTCCACGTTTATAAGTGAGTCACGGAAAAATTATCATCGGCCGCCAACGGGAATCGAACCCAGGTCTTCCAGTTACGCGCCGGACATGCTACCACTGCACCACAGCGGCCTCGAATTCTCCAGACTCACATACGACTAACTGCCAAACCAAATGGGAGGTTGCTTCTTGGACCCCCGCACAATGCTGGGATTCACCAAAGATGGTAAGCAGCAACTGAACAAATAACTAGGAGGAGAGTGAACAATTAACACACACTATTGACGTGGATTAGGAACATCAAACAGAAGTCTCGCTCTTTCCACTTTAATAAGTGAGTCACGGGAAAATGCTCATTGTGGTGCAGTGATAGCATGTCCGGCGCGTAACTGGAAGACCCTGGGTTCGATTCCCGGTGGTGGCCGAGACTCACTTAATATAAACGTGGAAAGAGCGACGACTTCTGTTTGATGTTAATGACCTTTTAGCAGCTTGAAAATTTAATAAAAGTTCCAATATTATTACTGTATGCAATATTATTGGAGCTTCACTTTAATGTACACTTTACTGCCAGCAATATGTACAATATATGAACACTGTAATTATTAAAAAAAATTATTTTGCAAAAATTTTAATTGTACCTTTTTCCTACTTATGTATTTTTTGAAAATTATATTTATTTCTTTTAAAAATTCAATGATAGACTTATAGTTGTGGGTGAGGCCCTCTTTGTCTACTGGCAACCATTATTTTTAGACCCAGTCCGCCACTGACAGTAGAGGATGTTTCTTGTAATTTTTTTAAGTTGTTCAAGCTGTCCTTTGTTTATAATAATCACTATGAATACAACTAAAGTGATACGCAAAATTAAATCTTTTTTTTTTAAGTTTCGAAAGGTTTTTTTTTTATTTACTTTATTTAATTCACACAGAATGATTCAAACTCTGAAATTTTAGAATTTGCTGCAAATACTTCACATTTCATATCTGGACAATTGAAATTCAATACTTAAGTAGAAAATCAGTTTTTAAAATGTAGAAATTGTAACCAATTGCTTATTTTTAAGTGGTAACAGTCTGCGTGTGAGCTTTGCTCGTACGTAGTGCTAGATTTCATGTTAATTTGTCAACTCACTGCTTTCAGGGAAAAAGAAGTTTTCAGGGTACAATTCTCGGACCCTGTGGGCGAACTCGTACGCAGAATAGTGACGGCAGAGGGTAAATTTAATTGGAATTGTACCTGGACCTGTTCAATGACATCTTGGATTCGACGCCAGATGAGAATACGTCTCCGACTCCATTTTGTAGGATATGTACTGTGTTTAATTAGCATTTATATAATACGTTGATATATGGCGAGCAAGCAGGCTAAAGCATCAAATGCAATTAATTTAATTTCGGAGCAAAATTCCCCGTACAATTTTTTCTTAAATAAATTACATTAACATTTTCTGGTGATGTCGTTTGATTAATCCACAGCAAGATATTTTACAAGAAACTTTGTTGTGTGTGCTTTGCAGTGAATGGCAGTAAGGGCCGATATTTAAACATTTAAAATTTCAACACTGGAAACCGTACGTCTTTAGAATTCGGACATCCCTCAAATTTAGTATTATGGAAGCAGATTGTAACATGGATTAGGGAGCTTTTCCCCTCTTCCGGATGAATATTTCCTTCCAGTACCTCGTTCACTCACTACTTTATAAATCTGCGTACCCCGGGAAGTGCGAAAATGTAAAGTGAAGCCAAAACATCACTGCCCCATCTCCATTCCTCCTTTACCCCTCAACACATCTCCTTTCGTTTCTCTCCCCTGCCGTCAGCATCCTGCTGACGGCAGATGACCTTGCTCCCTAGATGACCATAACAAATATCCCCTCTGGACATCATCAGTCCTTGGAGTGTATATAGTTCTCTCCCCACCTGCATCCCCCATTTAACCTCCCGGGACTTCTAGAGACGTCAAGGGGAGATCGAGATCCCCAGGATCGGAGCTGACTCCCGGTGCCAATGTCTGCCGTCAGCGACCACGTGTGTCGCGCGTTACCATTGGTCGACTGGGCACGTGCAATTATCAACACAACCAGAAGCGCCATCTGTGACGAGAGGCACCGAAGACGCAGCCCAATTTCTTGAATTAGCAGACGATGTTGAGATTTATTGAGCTTGCAGTAGTCTTAGCAAAATACGGTGTAGCTTCTTTCGCCTATGGACAGTATGCGTATAAATAAGCCTTGGATATAAAACACATCTTCTAAGTGCGTGCATTTTAGACTGACATAAAAACTGTAGGATTTTTTATTTCATCTGCGAAGGCTGCAGGACCAGTTCTAAGAAGTGAAGGCGTCGATCTCGGCGTCGGTTTCATGTGGGTTGGGTAAGTACACTAGCGGAGTAAGATTTCTCGTTTTTCTGTCTCTGTTTATTTATTCCATCTGTTTTTGGATTACGAATTGATATGTCCGATCTTTGTGCTTAGGTGAATTCTTTACTTGTTTACACTAGTTAGGAATTAAGGAAACGCATAATTGAAATTGAGAGTTCACGAAACTTTGGAACTCGGCTGAAGTCTTCAGAGATGTTACAGATTTCCATTTTGCACTATCTGGTTATACTTCTAACTGGTCAAGTAGGAGGCGAACAAGGAAACTATCAAATAATATCCGAGACTCGACTCAAAAAGTTCATTTTTTTATTTTAATGGTAAACAAACAAGTGTTACAAAGGCAAAATTTATGTGAGGATTACCGAGATATTTAGTGTTGTTAAAGTGCTCCCGGCAAATGCAGTATAGGTTATAGGAAACTAAACGTAACACCCTTTCCTGCGTATAAAAAAGAAATCACCATTGGGATGGATCGTCTCAAGGCACTGGCTCTCTCTCTTCCCTGGAATCAGTAGCCCTAAATTAGGAACGGGAGACTGCTTATAAACCACCGAGTTGCTCATGGTGGTCATTAAACCCCAAACAAACAAACATATAGATATAGATAATTGTTGCGTACTGTTGATATAGCCCTGAGGTAGGCCAAGTGAAGATATTTCAACTGCATAAAAGTGAGTTCCTACATGCTAAGTGAGTCCAAATGCTATTATATCTACTAAATGTAGCCACTTATCGTACACAGAAAACGAAGCACGGAAGATGCCACTAAATTTTCGTAATTATAGCGGCAGAAAAAACTTGCAGGAACTTTCTCCATGAGAAATGCGCAAAAATATGTCACGATCATTAAACTGAATAAAAATCCAAGTGTATTTCAATAAATATCGCAGAGATTGTGACTATACTTTAAACGTGTTAATAAAACACAAAAATCACGCTTTTGAGAGTCAAAATTCGGAATTATTTTTATGCTTTTCTCTTCAAGACAGGCATATGTTTTGAGTTTTACAAGTACAGTGTTTGAATTTCTGGTAAGAAATTCTACATTTCTGATAAGTAGCAATATTAACCGACCTTTTTTTCCGGGGGGGGGGGTCATACAGATTCTTCATGAAATTAGATTTGATAAAAGTAAATATGTAAAAAAAAAAAAAAAAAATGCATAGGACGTGACACAATCATGTTCAACCAGTTAACACCACCAGGACACTTTTTGGAATTCGGCAACATTATATCCGCCGCCCCGGTGGCGCAGTGGTCTAAGCGATGGTCTCTGATCATTCGTCCGAACGGGGTCCGGGTTCGAATCCCGGTGAGGCATGGATGTTGTGTTTGTCTTACGGCACTGGTTCTTTCCCTTCCCTGGAATCAGTGACCCTAAATTAGGGACGGGCGACTGCTTATAGCCCATTGAGTTGCTCACGGTGGTCGTTAAACCTCCAATCAAAAAAAAACAAAAAACCATTATATCCCCAAACTCAATATCAGCTATTCGCCCCCCTTTTTTTCTTTTTCTTAAATTGTTCAAGTATTTTAAACCGGTTTTATTATTAAGTAAATAGTAGTTAATAAAGTCGTTGATCGCTTCCGTGTCACCCTCCCCCTATCTTTGTCAGCCTAGCAAAATTTTGTAAATGACTTCTCATATTTCAAAAGTGTGGAAGTCCAAGCATATTAAATTAGCTCACTCTCACACGCACAATTTCCCTCTGATTTGGTGGGCGAACGAAACAATATTGTACGAAATCAGCACATCCCCAACAGTAACCGCACGAAATCAATTGGTTTACAAATTTGATTGATTGATGGATTTGAGGTTTAACGACGACCGTGAGCAACTCAGTGGGCTGTAAGCAGTCGCCCGTCCCTAATTTATGGCCACTGGTTCCAGGGAAGGGAGAGAGCCAGCGCCGTAAGACTAACACAACATCCATGTCTCACCGGGATTCGAACCCTGGCCCATCTCGGACGACTGATTAGAAGCCATCGCTTAGCCCACTGCGCCACCAGGGCGGCACAGATTTGGAAGATCTGAATCAGTTTATTGGTGTAAATATGACATGAACTTTCACGTTTGAGGATATTATCTAACTTAACATCCATGACGTCATATTTACACCAATAAACGTTTTAACATCTTATAAATTTGTATTGTACAATGGTGTGATCCCATTTTTAATCCATTGTTCAACTGGTTTTCTATTTTTAAGGGGGGGGGGGGGGTTCCTCTACGGTTCGAACTGACTTTTAAAAAGTAAGCTGCCATGCATCATGGCGGACGGAATATGATCCCCTGCGCCATAAAAATCCCAAATAAAGAAACGGCACGACGTACACTTGTTTAGTTTTGCCCAAAAAAAATCAGCTGAAAAATTTCCGTAGTTGTTAAACTGGTCTTAAAAATTTGATCTCATATGTTCGGAATTTAATAAACGATAGGAACTGCTTTTCATGAGTCGGCTTATGACATTTCGTACTACTCGCCCTGGGCTAGAATCAGTGACATCACGTAAATCTTTTCGTTTTTTGGGCGCGGGCTCTCTCCCTTCCCTGAATCCACCATATTTCTGTGATTCAAACTGGTTATGTCAATTGTAAACTTCACTGCATGCGAAGTTATATGTAACTATCTCTTGAGTGTACTTTCCCGTAAACACAATAAGAGGGTGGTCATAACAAAGCTGTCAGACAGTGTGAGATCTTCATGTGTTTACATTTAACTGATGGCGTACGCCGTGTGTAGTGTTACAGAGGGTTCATGAATTGGAAGCACAATGTGTAGTTGTGATGGAGGCAGACATTTTTCACCGGGATGGGGGCGCGGACATACAGGAGCTCGGGGATCAACACCAGGCATTTTACGCATGTTTTTATTTTGTGTCAAAACAACTGTTTTCCCTCCCCTCCCAATAGCAATCTGAAAGAAAATAACTATAATGTTTTGTATGTGTAAGCAGCACCGCTTTGCTTCTCGGTGGCTTCTTACTGTTTGTCCGAAAAGGGTCCGGGTTCGAATCCCGTGAGGCATGGTTGTTGTGTTTGTCTTATTGCCCTTCCCTGAAAACTGTGGTCCTAAATTAGGGCCGGGTGGCTGCTCATAGCCAGAGCCCATTTAAGGGCCCCGCGTTTTCAAGAGGCCCCAGAATTATGTAGGATGCTTGAAGAATTGACAGAGTTCAACAGTTTTTTTTTGTTTTTTTTTTTGCCCCGTTTTTATGCAGATGGCAAGCGAAAACAATAAGAAACTGCTTTGTGAAAAAAAAAATTCCGTTTCTTCCCCCTATTTTAGAAGGAGTCCGCAAAAAGTATGGTCAGTCCCAGTCCATCCTCAAATCTTTCAGAAGCATCACATTTTTTTTTTTTTTTTTTGTACGCATCTGTAATTGGGGGTAAATTTTTATACATTAAAATTTCGTTTGAATCGTATTGGACCATATTATTTTGTCCACTACTTCGATATAATTTCAACAAGCTGAACCCAGGAAGGGGGGGGTGAACTGAACTGGTGTCCATTTTTAAACCATGCATTGTTATATTTTCTTGCCTACACTGATTCGGACGTGAATCGTGGGATACTCACATCAATATGGCGGGTATATTTTTTATCGCTTCCTCCTCATATTTTGGGAATGTTTTTTTCGAGGTATTTTTATTCGGTCACCCATAGTGAAGTCCCAGATGTGCCACTAATACTGGGACCCCCTAATACTGGCCAACCCATGTCTACCTAAATGGGTTCTGCTTATAGCCCACTGAGCCGCCCTTCGACTTGAGCAGGCGGGGCTCCAGCCCCACGCTTTGGGGGATCCCGCGCATCGTATGCTACAAAAAAAAAAAAAAAAGAAAAAAGAAAAGAAGATATCATAATGGAAAGGATGTATGCGGAGAATAAAACAAAAGAATCTGAATGACATGTACACGGAAGTAAATGCTACCTTATTTGTATGGGATATTGTAACTTCCAGGTATACTTAAATTAAGCCAGCCAATGTATCCTGGATTGCCTTATGTATTTTTTGTACCGATGGATTTCCAAATTTCAGTATTGCTTTAAGAATTTAAGTGCCAATTCCATTTACTACTACCTCACCAGTGCGAAGTTTCTCTTCATTAATATTAATAAAAAACTGTCTTAGAACTACAGTGACTCGAGAAAGGTTATCTCATTTGGCATTACTCTTAATTAAACATATATCCGAAAATATGGATTACAACAACAAAATGATTTTGTTGAAATGAAAACAAGAAAAATAATTTTCTAGAATAAATTTGTGATAATTTATGAATTTTGAATGTCGTTTTATATCTTATGTTCGCTGATCTATGAATATAACATCGAAACATACGCAATATGTATTTAAAAGAAAGGCTCCGTTTTGTAATCAGGACGTTCATCGCAATGTGATGATTGATACTTTGCCATGCTTGCTGCCAATAAAATCGACAAGTTTTCCGTTCGGATTCCGAAATCGAGTAAAAAAGCTCTCTCTCTTTCGACATTTTTTTTTTATTATTATCGAGCTCTGTAGAAGACGCCAGTGGTGTGGTCCAGACAGAAAAATCCCTAGAGTTAACACTGAAAGATATCACATTCTAGGATCGTAGTGATTGCGTCGTAAAAAAATCAACTGGACAGTAAACAAATATGTACCTCTTCTCTAACCATTACTGTAAATCTTTATTGATTGATCAGCATGCCTCACACGAGACCATGGATTTTGCAATACATTTTTTAATCAAATAGTTTATGTAGACAGGACCCCGCCATAAATATTTGCCCGGGGGTGGCCCTGTATATAATATTTGTTCCGTTAGAAAGTTTGGCCTGTACTGTGCCCTCTACTTCACTATTTCGAAGGTTGTACAGATATGTACGCATACAAAACAACAATAGTGAAAATAATTATACTAGTGTTTCATAAGCAACCCTAGGCTGCTGCTCTCATGTTTAGCTCATTTTGTACGCTTTCCTACAGTAGGTTGAAGAAGCCTGTATGCTCCAGCTTTTCCCGTCTGTCCGTCCTAACGATAACTCGCGTAAAAATGGTTCGATTTCGATGAAATTTTAGTATGTGGTAAGGGACCACCTGGGGACGAACCCTATTGAAAATGGGCGAAATGGGGTCAAAGGTCAGAACATAGGAGCGGGATCCATTCCATCGCCCTTATGCGTCATAACTTGATTAATAATGCTTCGATTGCGGCAAAACTTTAGTATGTTGTTCCGGAGGTACACTGAACTGGTTCTGTTGGATATCTTCGAAATGGAGTCAAAGGTCAGGACACAGGAGCCAGATTTATTCGACAGCCATTATCCTCATAACTTGACTAAAAATGTTTCTATTGCGACAAAACTTTAGTATGTTGTTCCGGAGGTATACTGAACCAATTCTGTTTAATATAATCGAAATGGGTTCAAAGGTCAGGACACCGGAGCGAGATTTATTCCACAGCCATTATCCTCATAACGTGAGTAAGAACTTGAGTAATGATTTCTGGTATGTTGGAAATAGTATCATAATCAATGCATTGCATGATTTTACTAACTTGTTGCTTTATGTATGGATCAAATACAAAAGAAAGAACAATGACACTTAAGTGGATCAAACAAAATTCCTTTATCTTGTTTTTCTAATCGAAAGATATAATTATCACTTACATTGTCGGATCGCTGCATACGTCATGTCGTTTCCGTTTACAGGGCCGCCCACAGCGCCATATTTGCATAACGCCAGCTGTCTCTAATTCAATTGCTCTTCAGTGTATATATTTTAATGATTTATTAGACCTGGTGGTACAAAGACATACAGGTAGGCATAAACAGAGGACAGAAATTGCGCAGCAACAAGTACAAATTATACATGGTTGACAGCATGCCAAATGATCAATTTACACAGATATAGATCAATTTACACAAGTATACATGAAACATGGATTTTACAGTATGCTAAATGACCAATGTACACAGAGAGCCAGTGTTAATCAAGTAACACATTGAGAGCTAGTGCTGAAAGACAAACACAAACATCCATGCCTCACCGTAATTGGAACCTGGACCCAACTAGGGCCATAAGCCAGTGCGTTAGACCACTGTGCCTCCGGGACGGCCCCAAGATACTTATAAGCGGGATAAAATAACACTGTGCTCGCTTAGAATGCGGTCGCTGTAGCCAGGTGTTCTTGAAATGATCATTACAGGTGGTAGCCAACTAAATTAGCATTATTAATGTTTTTTTGTTGGGACCAGTGAAAGATATCGCAGTAGCCTGGCGGTATAGTTGACGTATGTGCATAAAAAAATCTCCAGATGTTTTGATTTGTTTTGTTTTTGTCACTCAAAATTTAAAGTGACATTGCATAAGTAATCACAGAGCGGGTGTTGTTATAACTGAGGATATTTCTCATTCGTCCCCCCCCCCACCCCCACCCTTTTTTTAACTGTATGGGATTTACAGAGGTCATGGCGGCGTATTAGCTCTTAACACAACCAGGTCCCATCGAGCAAATGAGCTTAACTACGAGACGTGAAAGAAGAGTCCAGTGAACGTAATTTAGCGAAAATCGCCAATGACGTGATTTCGTCTGAATGTTAGTGGAATTCCACAGAAGGGATATCTCAGGAAAGGGAAACAGTTTTGTTGACCGAGTTCTTTGCGAACACTGTTGTAGGAATGGCGCATTGAAACGGAAAGCCGCTCTTATAGCCGACCGGTTTGAGGCGCCGGCTTCTAGCTAACTGTCCAAGTTGGAACTCTGTCTCGTGTTCCATTCACATTTGGCTTTGTCCTACGGCGATGTTTCTCTCCCAACCCTGGAACCATTAGCAGTTATATTAGAAACTACCTACTCCTAGTGATGATTTGGTCGGGTGGCTGTTGCTCTAACCACATGGCCCGCAAGTGGCGTAGTGGTTAGAGCAACCGCCTCCCGACCAAATCATCACTGGACGATCCCAGGTAGGCTGAGTTGCTCTGGAATACTGACTACTCGCCGCGTGTCTGATGGATCCGTCGGCACCAGAGTATTGGATACGCGTTACTATAAGGTCAATCTGTTCCTTTCCCCGGTCCTTGTTCTCTCTCTTTGGAAGTGCTCGCTGTGACGTCATCATCCGACACTCCCAGTTCTGTGACTCGCACTTTAAATTTGGCTTTCCTACTTCTCTGACGTGCGTGTCTAGCTTGAGCCCCTAGGTTCAGTTTAATGTAACTTTGACACACAGCATAAAAGTCCCATGGACACAGATAGTTGCATATAAACCTTCTTTGTGGGCGTAAACCATGTGAGAAATTGCTTGGTGGGTTAAGAAAAGGAAGGGAAAATTATAACTCTAAATGGTGACGGGGTTCGTTATAGCCCAAAACAAAATTTTGTTACCTGGTTCGTGTTAACTTGCAGAATATTGTGTGGTTGAAGATAGTAATAAGAATGATAATAGTTATAACCAAATAATTCTTCCGATGCTTTTATATCTCTTAGAAACCTTTATTCTTTTCTTTACGTAATAGCAAGAAAAGTTGTCCGTCAGCTCTGTAATCCTTCCCTAAATTTTTCTATCGTCACCTTTTCGTGCTGCCGAGAATCCTTGCATCGCCCCGGTCAGCTTAGGACCTCTCCCTAACACCTCAGGTCTTTCTTGACCCTCGTGTTCCTGCGACCGCTCGCTTTCCTATCCAGAAAAGACTGTCTTCGCCCCCACCCCACCCGTTTGCTTCCACCTCCTTACCCCGTTGCCTCCACAAAACCCCTTCGGCTCCCAAGTTCCTGTGAGAGAGCCGCGGATGGCTTAGTGGTTAGCAGGTCAGACTATTAACACAAGGTCCTCAGGTTCGAACCTGGGCTGATCTTTCAGAGATGGTGTGATTTGCTAACGATCGCTGAATATCCGCCGTGCATCGGACGAGCACGTTAAGTGACGGCCCCCAGGTTGGACCCACTGGTTAAATGGGTATTCTTTCCTATGCCCTCCCCTGAAATTCTCTCACCTCTCTATGTGTAACATCGTACTTGTACGGTGGCGCCATCTACTGTACTCTAATCTCACTACAAACTGTTCTGTCAAAGTTGCTAGACTTGCTCTCATTCCTTCCGTTTCTGTGTCCTGCCCAAAAGGCGATCTCGCTGTAGGTGGCTGGGACCTAAACTCTACTCACTGTGGACGGAAGTCCTACAAGAAAATGACATCAGTTCCTGTGAGAAACACGCCGGGATTGGCTAAATACAAAGCATCAAGGTAAAATTTAAGAGGGCTTCGCCTTCAGTCAGCTGCTTTGAAATAAAGAAAGTAAAGCATCAAACGAGCACGACAATACTAAATTCCCTTGCAACATACATACAAAGGTGCGTACTCTAAAATGAGACAAACTGGAGTCTCTAAGTGAACCGTGCTTCCGATGTTTAATGGAGGAGTGACACAGCGAAATTTCTCTCACGCTTTGTGGAAACAAAGGAACAGGAGCACGAAAGGAAATAAAAGTTGCGAAATGAGATTTAATATCATATCCTAAGATCTGGTATAAAATCTCCGTAACAATTTGCACATAAAGTATCTGGCTTATAACTACGGGGGAGATACAGAGTAATGATACATATTCTTCAGAGGATTGTAGAATCATGTTAGCTACAGCTGTAAGCTCCAAAGAAATCGTGGAGATAATATAATCTTTCACACGAAACATCAGGGGAAGTGGGCGTGGCCGCTTAAATAAAACCCTGGAAGAACTATGGACACGCTATAACCTGCAATAGCTATAGATAACCACTGCAAACCTGTGGCAGTCCTTGATCTTTTACAGAAAACCACCAAACGATTGTGGAGGTGCCATTCGGAAAATCACTGGAGGCTGTGAGTGAAAAGATCTTTCTGTCTGTACAATGGCTCGAAGAAGCTAAATGTACGCTAAGCGGTTAAAAAAGCCCCTCGGAAAAGAACAGTGAACGTGCTAACAGAATTGTAAAACTGTGGATAAGTGGAAAAGGCCTGTACAAACCGCGGGAAATACCGATGGATATGTTACACGAATATTGCTCTACATAAACCAAACGTTTTTTTAGCGGAATGTGAACGCCCACCCCCACACACACGAGGAAGATAAGGCAAGAGGGATGCCATCATCTTTGACACAAAGGATTAAAATATAAAATGTGTTTTATTTTTAGGTTTAACGTTTGCCGTGAGCAACTCGATGGGCCATAAACAGTCGCCCGTCCCTAATTTAGGGTCACTGGTCTCGTACAAGGAAGGGAAAGATTCAATGCTGTAAAACAAACACAACATTCATGCCTCACGGGATTCGAGCCCAGACCAATCTGGATGAAAGGTCAGAAGCCAGCACTTAGACAACTGCGGCTTAGAATGTCTTTTTCAACATTGCGCACTTAAAAATTTGCTTTGAAACGGGAATGCTCTTTTTAATTACGAAACGGCGTATTTGTGTGGCCTTTTAGCAATAAACGAATGAATGAATATAAGTATTTGTATACTGGCATTAATGCTAGTTATCTTTGTTGTTGCGAACATACGTTTTTCACATGGTGTCCTTGCTTGATTTCAACCCTCTCATCCCGTGATCCTTAAAAGTATGTAACGTATTATGTTCCTGCTTATCCGGATGTTCTTCTATCTCATTTCTTGTTCCTACCGTTTGTGATTCGTTTAGAAATTCAGTGTCCTTGGCGCTCGCTGAATTTAATCACGTTCGTTATTCAGATACAAATTCATGATCTTAGATGTAATTAAAAAATAATAATAATAAAGATTTCAATAGCAGGAGCATGCCGTAACCAAGTTTTGAAACACGCAGTGCGGTGGGATATGGGTTACATTTCCTGAAGAGCTGAGTGACGAAACTTCTCAGTTAATATCAGTAGTAGCCCCTTTGCGATGAAACTCGAGCCAGTGCACATTTTTTTTAGTGGATCTGTTGTTTTGAAAGCGGGTAAAAGAATGCATAGAGAGAGAGAGAGAGAGAGAGAGAGAGAGAGAGAGAGAGAGAGAGAGAGAGTCTTAAGTTCTTCAAAAAATTGAATAAGTTTTAACTCTTTATAGAGTTCAATTCCAATACCTTCTGTTTTCAGCTACCCAAGTACTGTACGTGTGAGGTTGCCCCCTTGATCTTTAGGTAAATCTCCTTACCATATAAGCATGTGTTAGAGCGATCTAAGTACTCTAGGAACGGAAAGAAACAGAATTTTGACAGGCCTGGTGTTGATACGATCCTCTCACTTGACGGGCTTAGCAGTCAGCAAGGAACTTTTAATGTTCAAAATCGATTATGCAAAGATTGATTCTGAAAGGGTGTTCCTATAGAAAGAAAAGAATTGTTAATACCCGCTGGCATGCGGCCACACAAGCTTTCTTTCGAAAGTGCGCGTTAACCGCTAATCAACCTTGAATTGGAGGTGGAACCTTTGGGGTGCCTGACAGCCACGTCACCAACATGAACCACAATGGAGAGCCCACCCTCACCGCACTGATTTTTTTTTTTTAATCCAAATAGTAAAGTTTCTGCATAGGTACCTAAATGTTTTCAGCGCGACCAAACTTCGTTAATTTCCTTTAAAAAAAGGAAATTAAAAACGAAGAGAAATAATTATCATCACAAGAGTTGCTTTCTTCAGAACATGGCCAGCTTTCTGGATCGAGCGTGATTCATTCATTTCAGTTGGTACCTGACCACACCTCACGAAATGTTGTATAGTAATATCTCTTATGCAAAAATAAAGAGTACTTAAAAAGTTGCCACAATTCCAACTTTTTTATTTGCAGCCCAGTGAGTGCCCCACACGTTGTTTTGTGTCGTCTGGTGGTTGCGAATGTGGACTTGTGGTTTTGTCTTTTAAAGTTCAAGTTATAATCCTGAAAACAAAACGAAACCATAAAGAAGTGAATATCTGGCCGTCGGTAAACTCCGAAACCCACAACAACATAATTTTTTTTGTTTTTCAGTTATGTATATAGTTGTCTTTGAAACAGGGAAAGACAGAGATACTGGCATTCGAAATGAAGTGCTTACGTAAAATATTGTAAATGGAAAATTAATCACGTAACAATTTACTGAACTGAAGGAATAGAACATCTGCCTCAATTAAAACAACACTCAGTAAAATTCCCGGTCTTCGTAATAGAAATCCTGAAGATTAAATTTTTCTAGACTAAAATTTTCTCTGGACAATACTACTTTCATTATTTTATTCCGACCACAAACATTAAAAAATGAATAAAAAAGAGATAATATAGTAAGCTTGATTTGATGAAAAAAATATCCATAATGATTAAAAACCATGTTATTGCATTGAGCTCCAACATCAAACAGAATTTTTGATCGTACGCACACATAACTTTCATTTTAAGCTGTGTAACGTACCAGGAGATGTGACGAACCTGCCAGAAGGACGCACACGACATAAAGGCAGATAGGAATCAGAATGAAACGTCTGCGTAGCTCAGTTGGTAGAGCGACTTGTTCCGGAATAAGCGGCCTCGGGTTCGAATCCCGGCGTAGACCAAAAATGACGGAGAAATTTACTTCGTTATAATGGCGCCCGAACTACCCGGATGACCCGACCGTTCAAAATCTCGCATTGGTGTGATGTTATTTCCACACCGCGAGATAGGAAAAAAATGAGCAGCACTTCGAAAGAAAAGAAAAATAAGGGGGAGATGATGTAACGTACCAGGAGATGTGACGAACCTGCCAGAAGGACGCACACGACATAAAGGCAGATAGGAATCAGAATAAAACGTCCGCGTAGCTTAATTGGTAGAGCAACTTATTCCGGAATGAGTGGACCCGGGTTCGAATCCCGGCGTAGACCAAAAATGACGGAGAAATTTACTTCGTTATAGCTGTTAGCCCCCACCTCTACTTTGCGAAGAGAGTGATAAAGATAAGCGAGTCAACTTTTATGAGACTAAAAAAAAAAAAACGTCTGCTCTAAAACTCAACCGACGACTCCTTCCCAAAAATCCGACTGCACGAAGTTGTAAAATCATTCCCAGGGAGGACGATATGAATGTAAATTACGTTGCAGCTATTGCTGTTCTGAGCTCAGGTGTTAAAGAAAGTGCGCCCAGCTGTCGGTGCGTTGTGCCCAGATCTCCGGGACTTGTGGCTTTTAGCCTTTTGCATCCAGCGTGGTTTGATCTACTTGTTGAAGAGTGAGAACAATCGGGGGAACGTTTTAAATACTCCATAAAATTCGCCCTTTGTGTGCCTTGCGGTAGCTCGTAACACAGTCGTGGACAATGAAATTCGCGCACCTAGAAGAAAGCATGCTACAACCGCGAAACTTTGCAAATAGCTAGAGTCCGTGCTGGTATGCAAATGACCCACGTTTGGTGCGATTGCGCATGACCGCACACCATGTGGTGACACTGCAAGCACGAACCGGCAGCCTTATAAACCGGCGTGTAGTCGATTCCCCATAAAAGCGAAAAGCACCGGCCGGCGCAACCAAGAGTATAAAGTGACGAGCATGCCGGGTAGTCGCCAGAGACGTCGATTTACGCCACTTACGGACTTTGAGAGAGGCCTGATCATCGGGTTGAAAACCACAGGGCGGTCGGCTCGCCGTATAGTCAGCCACGTGGATCGTTCTAACCATACCGTCCGACTCTGTTGGGAGAAGTGGACACGTGACGGCACTGCGACACGGCGGAACGGCTCCGGACGGACCAGGAGGACGTAGAGGGGATTGACGGATCGTGCGCTAGGCACGAATGGATCCCAAGGGGACCCGGTCCACTATACAGGCAGATGTAGCGGCACATGTGTGCCCAAGAACCATTTCCCGACGCCTCGCGGAAGCGAATCTGCTATCCCAGCGCCCCTTACGTGTGCTGCCATTAACACCGGAACACCGCCGGCTCCGTGTGCAGTGGTGCCATGCAAAAGCGACGTGTGGTGTTTAGTGATGAGTGCCGCTTCGTTTTGGGGACAGATGATCATCGTGTCCCGAGTGTGGAGGTCCCCCGTTCAACGGCACAATCCCGACCATTCTATCGAGCGCCACACCTCCCCCACTGCAGGCATTATAGTCTGGGAAGCCATTGCGTACGATAGCCGATCAGCTCTAGTAGTGGTACGTGGATCATTTGAAGGCCCAGTGGTATGAGGATGAGATCCTACGGCCCCATGTGTTCCCATTCCTGGCCGGAATTCCAGGTTCGCTATACCAGCAGGATAATGCCCTCTCGCACACGGCTCGGTTTGCCCAGGACTGCCTACGTCATGTCGAGACACTTCCATGACCTGCCCGCTCCCCGGACATGTCCCATATCGAGCATATGGGGAACCAGTTGAAACGCCAGCTGTCGCCGTGCCGCCCTATCCGGGATTTGTAGCACACCGTCCAGCATGTGTGGGCCAGTCTACATCAGGCGTCTGTTCGCCTCCATGCCGGACCGTATTGCAGCATATATCGCCGCACGAGGCGGTGCGACGCGTTATTGAAGATGACCGGACTGTGTGCCACAGATCCCTCTGTAATTGTCCTGCAGCTCTGTTTTTTGCCATCATGTGTATCATTCATCTGTATCATTACGTCCATAAAATTTCAGTTCAGTCCGATGCTTCGCATCCCCAGTGGCGCAGTGGTCTAAGCGATGGTTTCTGATCATTCGTCCGAGATATGTCCAGATTCGAATCCCGGTGAGTCATGGATGTTGTGTTTGTCTTACGGCGCTGGCTCTCTCCCTTCCCAGGAACCAGTGGCCCTAAATTAGGGACGGGCGACTGCTTATCGCCCACTGAGTTGCTCACGGTGGTCATTCAACCTCCAATAAAAAAAAATAAAAAAGTTCGATGCTTCCTTCTTGGTGCGCAAATTTCATTGTCCGCGAGTGTAGATGGATACACAAAAAAGGAAAATTGAAACCATTGTTGGCTAACAAAGGTAAACAGATCATCATGGACTGAGCTGAAAAGGAATGAACAGGTCAGATAAGAAATGCACATATCGGAAACCATTTTGAACTTTTGCCAGGAAATAGCTGCTATGGTTTCGGTATGTAATCGGAATGATTTTTAGTAAATGATTACACATCGCCCTGAATGGAAGAGTAGGGAGAAAGGGAAAGCAGGTAGGCCAAACATCAAACGGAACCACACGATAAAACTATCATCTGGATTTGACAACTATCACCAACTGATGCAAGAAGCACGAAACAAACGTGAATGAAAACCTGTCCTGTACGGAGGTCGTAACACATCTCTAACAGAGGAGGACTGAATGATAGCTATCTTAAGAGCTGTTGTGATGATTCAAAAACTCCTACACCTCCTGAGAAGTTCTGTTTCGTGTGGATCACTAAAAATCCTCGTATTCAGAAGGTTGCTGAACATATCCTCCTACCTGCGTATAGGTCTTTTACCTTGGTTTCCTTTTCACTTAGTTCTCAGTGAGTTCACTCAGTATCTTTATTAGACTTCTTTCTTGTGAAACATCTCCATCCCTCAGTGCCTGGAATATAAAAGTTTACCTTCAGTTGATGCTTTGCGGAATTTTAGGCTTGTCAGTTCTTTCGCAAACTGTCCTTTGCTTCCCACTCGCGGAAGAATATAATACCTGAGCTCACCGCTCACTTAAGTTTACACAGCGAGAAAATAATCCCAAGTTTTCTATTGATGAGAAGAATTCTTTCCGCAAGTTAAGGTGGACGTCAAGTTATTTTGCTTCCTATACTTCCAATGGAAAAACTTCTGTACACATTTTCTTCACAATTAATGGATCACAAATTAATGATTTTCTTCCCAAGGATGAAAATTTTAACATCGATTAAAATAGCTTTATTTTATAACTTAGAATACTTAATATTTTCTAAAACATAACCATAATTATGCAATCCAACATTTGTTTGTCTACTGACGTCATCAAAGTACAGGTCGCGCCATCTTTTCTCTGGTTTCAACACCACCAAAGGAAAAGTTATTGATTTTTAATATAATTATGGTTATGTTTTAGAAAATATTAAGTATTCCAAGTTATAATATGAAGTTATTTTAATCGATGTTCAAATTTTCATCCTTGGAAACGCATTAATTGTGAAGAAAATGTGTACAGAAGTTTTTCAATTGGAAGTATAGGAAGCAAAATTACTTGACGTCCACCTTAACAGAGCAACAGGGATTCAGCAACAAGTCTGTGATTTGCTAATTGAATAACAACTTTTAATCATCGTAATTCCGGAGAAGGAGCCTTCAGTTAATCGTCTTCAGTTTCTTGTATATTAACATATTTTTTTATGATTTTGACATTTTAATGGCTAACTTGAGCATCGGAAGTGAGGATCCCAGATTTAGGGTTGAGAATCGAGAGAACCAAGTGTGAAAGACAAACGGAACTCCGAAGAAAGTGAAAAATGTTTAAAATCCGGTGGTGGTCTATTTTATTTTATCTTTTTTCGTGATTTTTGTGCCAGTTTTAGGGAACGCAGATAAAAGCAAAGTAGGAGCCTATCTGTTCAGCAGCAACACTCGTGGCTCTTTTCACTAACTAAAGAAAACGTTAAAATAGAAGTTATAACGAAGTGAATTTCTCCGTCATTTTTATCCGCGCCAGGATTCGAACCCGGATCCCCTCATTCCGGAATAAGTCACTCTACCAGTTGAGCTACGCGGACGTTTTATTCTGATTCCTATCTGCCTTTATGTCGTGTGCGTCCTTCTGGCAGGTACGTCACATCTCCTGGTACGTTACAAAGTCTACTTATCAATCCGTATTCAATACATTTATTTGTACTAGATTTCTCTGGAAAAGTTTCAGTAATCATATATGTAAGGCTTTTTTTTTGTCTCTCTCTCTTTTTTCATTTTTTACCACATATCAGTACACGCATGATTTTGAGTTTTCTACTGAGCGCCTAATCAAGTTTCACAACAAGCGAAACACATACACAAAGAAAAACAGAAAAAACTGGATGATTGATAAGACTTAGGATATTGGTAAGAGCATGGATTAGAATTAGATTTTGTGTTAGCGTATCATACGTGCACGTTGTCGAGGCAGTGCATCACAAACATGCAGGTTTTTTCATGTGTTAAATACGTAGACTGTAGAGTCTTCTTAAGATTTAGAAAGAGACTGAAGTTGAATATATGTTTTACGCAGGCCCCTGTTTGACCCGAAAGTATTTCCACTGTTGTTTGTTCTTTATGGACGTTGCACAGAGTGATCTTTAGCCGCAGAAATCACGTGATTTTGTCTACCCGTGTTGAAAATCGACGTTGTGCTAAGCAAAACAGCTGCTTTAGTCGTTATCTTCAGTTGGAGAGTAAACTTTAGCGCTCCATTTCTCATTGCTCGGGGTATTTGATGCAACAGGCACATGGTTAGGAGATTAAATCAATGTGTTGTATTTAGATAACTACTGTTTACAATCTCAGTCGATGATTTGGTCTTCGCGTACAGTATGGATGCAGAAAAATGAAATCAAAATTGTTTGCCACACACATTTAGGACACAGAATTTAAATAAATAAAAAAAAAAAGTGTTGAAAAATGATGAAAATGAAAATCTGAACAATCAAGTACACATACATTATATTATCAAAAGTGTCCGTAAACCCATTGTAAGATACACTATTGATACACCACTTTGAATTTTCCCATTACGTCACAGCCATGACCCATATAGGTACTAAAAGACGCATGTGGCGTGCCAGATATCATAGACAAACATGAACAGTAGAAACACCGTATTGAAGAGCTCTGTGACTTTCTTTCAACGTTGTACAGTTATAGGATGCCACATGGGCGTACAGATAGCCCTCGCAACTCCCGCTGTGCGCTGGTGCCTCACGGATAAGAGGGCCTCTAGCCTCAGAAGGATTTTCACAATTTTGGGGTAAACTTCATTTGAAACTAGTTAAAGAAATAGCTAGGAATTTTTGACGGCAGCTTTGAATGAAGTATTAAAGAAAAAAAAAGGGAATTTTCGACGGCAGCTTTGAATGAAGTATTAAAGAAGAAAAAAAAAGGAATTTTCGGGGTTGTTCTTGTTTTTTTCCAGTAAATAAGTACAATCCTGAAGAAATCATTTCTTTTTTTAGTTTATGGGTAACGGGAAAGCAGCTATTCCAGAAGATTTGAGGCCCCTTTTCACAGTCAAATCAATCGTTCCTAAGCATGTTTATCAATAAGAGAAAGTAAACGAAATATCAGTTGAATACATGAAAGTTTTATATCAATGAGAATAAGGCGTTATACCTAGCTAGGTATATCACATTTGTTTGCACAGAACTATGCATTCTTCAGAATATTAGCTAAAATGTGTTCTTCGTGGGAACGAAAAAACAATGACCTGTGTCATTTTTTTTATAACAGAGTCAAAAGCAAAGACTTTTACTATATATGTGCAAAACATTGTGGCATTATTGAATTTAAGAGTATTTTCTTATATTCAAGAGTAAATAAATTAAGTCATTTTACCCTTTCGGTGACACAATTCTTCATTGCTGCTTTTTTTATTATTATTATTTGTTTAGTTATGTTCTGTATTTTGATATAAATCGGAAAAAGTCACTAGACACTATCACACGGCAGTTAGGTGCTTTGTGTGTGTGCGATCGTGAAGCATTACAAAGAGTGGCCTTAGTTCTCTAAAAGAATAAAATTTGTATGCTGTGATTAACTTAAGCGTAAGTGTTTTTGTAATACTTTATAGTGGTATAGAACTAGGACAATCATTTTCATTACAGCGTGTGCATTTTTGTTTCACGCAATAAAGTGTAACAATTTTGGTTTTACGAAAAATACCTGTAGGTCCCAAAGAACTTTTATTATTAAAATATCCGTAAAACATATAATTAATAATAATATGGAATTTAAAAATTTCAGTAATTGAATGCAAATAGATTTTCGTTCTGGGGGTGGGGGGGGGTGTTCAGATACGTCACTGGGATGCCATTTTAGCAACAAGTCAGTTGGGAAATTTCTGCCCTTCTGCAACTACCCTAATCAACTGTAAGGGGTGGTTTTGTGAAGTGGAAACGCCTAGGAGCGGCACAATAGCTCAATCGTGACCTCATACGCCACGTAATGCGGAGAATTGAAGTGGGTGGTGCGGCGAAACCACCTGTACCCGGTATTGCTCCACAAAATGCCTTTGGGAGCAGCACCATAACGGGTTCGTCCAGAGCTGAAGGGAAATGGGTGGCCACGGCCGAGCATACAAGCCTAACATCAGCAAGATCAACACTAAGTGTCGGGTTCCTTCACGTGCAAGAGACCCAGTGAGCTGTGTAGAAGTGGAAACGCGTTCTCTGGACTGGTGAATCACTTTTCATCACCTGGCATTTCAACGAACGTTGCTGAGTGAGGGGGATGCCAGTTAAACACTATCTTCCGACTGTGTCGTGCCAACTGTGAAGTCTGACGAAGGAGGCATCATGATTTGGAGTGGGCCCACTCTAGTTCCATTGGCCGGGAATCTTGACGATTTGGCCTATAATGTCATTCCCCACAATTCTGCGAACCCAACAGTACGGCTGCACAGAAGCTTGTTTCATTTTTCGTCTACGTATGCATTCTGTAGATCGACTAACGCATTCTGTAGATCGACTAATGCATTCTGTAGATCGACTAGCCCATAGAATTGTCTCAAGGAAGAAGGAGGGTCCATCAAGAAATCCATGGGACTAACAAATATGTAAATATTCATATTTACAATTTTTAATTAACTTTTGCTAAATATTCTTAAAAACTTAGCTACAAGTAGCTCTAAGAGAACGGTAAACACTTCTCCGTCGTAGAGTGTGGAGACCTTAAGTGTCGTCACTCTGTTACATTAAGAATAAAAAGTCCGGATAGTCATGAAACGATTCCATAACCCTACAGCATTTTTAACTGTCTTGCACACACCGCGGAAAAGGGAATGTCTTTCATTTCTTTCCTCTTAGGGGGATTAGAAGATTTCGAATTCCGAACATTTCTCCAAAGGGCAGGACATATTAAAGAACTAATAATGCTAAGTAAAAAGTACAATGAAACGCACTGTACAATTCAAATAAGTCAAATAAGATACTTTCATTGTTAAAACAGATAAGAAGCACGTGAATTAAAACATTTAAATTTTAATTTAATAAAACAGTATAATTAGTTTGGAAGAATGTTCCCACACAGAAAATATTGCAATTGGGCACTAATGACGGTAACACATATCGCACTTGTTTACAAACAATTAACTTATCAGTGAATTATCAACAAACTGGACAGCTGTAATGAGAAAATTGGTTACAATCTCAGCAATGTTCGTTGAAATGCTATTTGAAACCTTCTCCTCACTCGTTCTCTCTCTGTCAATGATCGTTGGTTAACAATTACCGCAGATATCAAACTATCTCTTTCGAATCTTTGAGTTGGAAATAGGAGAAAGGAAAGATGGAAAGAAAAATGACTTTTTGACGCATGGTACATTCTTCAAGAGATGGTTATGATTAGTAAATTTTTCTTGCGGTACATTTAAATAGGTTTATACATAAAATTCTATCATCTTCCTAATAAAATTTTTTTGCTACCTTAGAATTTAGATTTAGGTGCTTAACGGCGTGAAAAAATACTTGAGAACGCATGGAATTATACTTCGTTTCATTTCTTCTTTCGTTTCTGAAGAATCGGTTATGTGTGTGTATCACCATGCTCAGTTTTATCTTCCTTTATTAAAATGTTGAACTTGAAAATGCAGAATTGGCAACAACTGTTAGAAATGTCAATATGAAATACACTATCTACCAACAAGTGATTGGACACCTGTGATAGCAAAGGAAACCGAAGTTTATTCACCTTCAATAGTTGGTGGAGCCTCCACTAGCGGCGATTACAGCTGCGACCCTCCGGGACATACTCTCAACCAGGCGTTGTACGACGGCTTGCGGTATTTTCTTCCACTCGGCTTGAAGAAGACAGGTCAGTTCCTTCACCGATTTCGGACGGTGGTGGCACCCCTTAAGTCGACGCTCCAACTCGTCCCAGAGGTGCTCGATAGGGTTAAGGTCCGGGCTCTGCGCAGGAAAGTCCATTCGATTAACCCCATTGTCACCATACCAAGCCATGGTGGACCTCACAACATGACAGGTGGCATTGTCATCCTGAAAGTAACTTGGGTCCACCCCGTAAAACTGCCACAACGTAGGAAGCGCATGGTCATCCAGAATGGTGCAATAGGTTTCGGCGTTGAGTCTACCAGGAATTGCGACCAAGGGTCCCGTGCCATACCAGGAGAAACACCCCCATAGCACAATTCCACCGCCGCCGAACTTCACAGTTGGCACAATACATTCCGGCAGGAGGCGTTCTCCAGGCAGACGTCAAACCCAGACCCTGCCATTCGAACGGTAGAGGGTGAACCTTGTTTCGTCGCTCCAGAGAACTGGTTTCCACTGTTCAACAGTTCACTGTTGACGTTCTTTGCACCACGTTAGCCGAGCAGCGCTATTGGACTTGGTGATCAAAGGCTTGTGGGTGGCAGCACGTCCATGATAACCGAGCAGATGGGTTTCCGTACGGATGGTATTCATCGAAAGAACACTCCCGGATGCCTGTTGAAACTCCACGTGGATGTGGCCCATCGATTTGGTGCGGTTCTTCCGAATTTCTCTGGCTAGCACCCGTCGGTCTCTAACTCCCAGTTTTGTGGGTCTGCCGGTTCGGGGCACATTCCGACAGTCACTTCTCATTTTCCACTGGCCAATCACGTAGGCCACTGTCGATTTTGGGTACTTCAACTTGCTGGATATGTCACGTTTGGATCGGCCATTTCTGTGATACCCGACGATTACACGTTTCTCGAAATCAGAGAGCCCCGAACTGCGTGACATCTTGCATGCGACTGGTTGCGTTGTTGTTTCTCACACGATATTTAACGGCGGCGGCCGTGACGTGTATCAGGACTACAGATATCGTCGATTGCAGGGGTGTCCAATTAGTTGTTGGTAGATAGTGTATCTACAATCATATTTATAGAAAACATGCTGTTACTTTTTTTCTTAATTTTCACTTCGTTTTTTCTATCCCCCAACCCCACCCCGCCCCCTCCCTTCGCAAAACTTTTCTGGGAAACATTTAAAACTCAAAAGGCAATCAAATTTGTTTTAAATCTTCCAGAAAAATTAAATTTAGAGATTGCCAGATTAATAAAGCACTCTCATTGTGATAAAAATTCGCACACCAAGAAGCAGGCGATGGATTGAAATGAGATTTTAGTCGTGAGATGGTACATACCAAGGACAGAAGTGATTACAATATCACAGCAGCAGGACGATTTCCTGCAGACATACGGTACACATTCCGGTCAGCGTTAGTACCGCATCGGACCGACTCGTGCTCGGATACATGCGGTTTTCAGTCCGACATGGAGTCAAACAGACGCTGTATGTTATCCTGGGACTGATTGGCCCACACTTCTTGCAACTGACGCTCTAAATCACGAACACTGGGACATGGAGAAAGCTGGCGTCCCATCTGGTCACACACGTGCTCGATGGGCGAGAGATCAGGCGATCTGGAAGGCCACGGAAGCGTCGAACCTTCGCGTAGAAAGTCCTGGGAAATCCAAGCCATGTGCGGACGGGCGTTATCCTGTTGGAAAATGGCTTCGGGCCGCCCCGCCAGGAAAGGCAGCATATGGGGCGCAGAATCTCCTGTACGCATAGCGCTGGGCTGTCATACGCTATGGCTCCCCAGACCATCACGCCTGCAGTTCGGGACGTGTGCCGCTGTACAGTGAGGTTGGAATTGTAGCGCTCACCTGCGATCGTCGGTTCCCATACAGAAGCGGGATCCGTCGCTGAACACTATACGTCCCCAGTCCGTAGCATTCCACGTTGCTCGCTGCTGACACCACTGCAGTCGACGCCGACAATGGTCAGGTGTTAATGGCAGAAACCTTAAGGGCCGTCGATGGTTCTGGCGGACACAGGTGTCCTTTGTACAGCCGCCACATGTCTCTGGATATTGGAGGACGTCGTTGCATCTGTGCGTGCCGCTCTCACGATCCCACGGTCCTCCCTGCTGGTGGTGTGTCTGGTTCGTCCAGAGCCTGCCCGCCGTGTCTGGGTGCCTTCCTGTGTCCATTGCTACCAACACGATCGCACCGTAGTGTCCGACCGGCCCACATGGGGGGCCGATTCGGCGCGCCGTCCACTCTGCCTCTCTCATCCCGACGATACGGCCTCGTTCAAACTCCATCAATTGCCCATACACACATGTACAGGGGCTCCTCGGCATGTCTATCGCTCAGGGATCTCACCTGACTCTTACCGTGCACTTCGGCACGAATGTGGAGTCCCTTGCGTTGCGCCTTATAAGTCCCAAGGATTGTGATTACAGCGCCGGTCTTGTACGCGCGGGCATGCGGAATCGCACGAAACTTTAATCATTTGCATGTCTGCCCTTCCCGTAGCTATTCGCCGAGTTTCGCTAAGTTAATCGCACGGTTTTTTCTTGGTGCGCGGATTTTTATGACAGTGAGTGTATGTGCCATTTCTTTTAGCATGGTACGAAGTTTAAGAATAAACTACATTTCATGTATACATATAGTTTTGGAAGATTAACGTTTGTATATAAATGCAATTTCTTTTAATTGCATTGCATATAAATTAATTTCTTTTCATTGCATTTATGTATGTTATTGATCATACCAAAACGTATGGCATTTATAGGGCTGAGGTAGCTTACTTTGAAAGGGTTAATCTTTTCTATTGATGTCACTCTTCGCGAATTTAAAGAGTTCTTTCTACTAGATCTGCCATTCTATAGATTGTATAAATTTCCTGCCGAAATGAAGTTCCACCCCTGCGTTGTTGCTTTTTTTTTTTTTTTTTTGTGCTTTTCGTATATGTGCAGAATGTGCTATCGCTTATGCAAGTAAACAATCGGAAGCTGCTCTTGTGATTTGCGCCTATAAATTGGATGGAATTCGTTTCGGAAAAAAAACTGTAGTATCACAGCGGAAATATGTATTTCATTCCTTAATCCAATTAGGCGCGAATGAAGTTTATTCTTTCCGGAGCACACACGCTTAATTACGAAATAAAAAAGAATCCCTCTGCGTCTATGTGTGTGTTCCACGGTCGCTTTCCCAGCATGTTGAACGATCAGTGTGACGTAAGCTGTGGTATCTGGTGTGTTGCCAAACCTCATGATGTAATAATGATTGCAGGTTCTTGGAAATCCAAGTTCTGTGCTGCAGCTCCCAGTTTTACCGCAGTCTGCGGGCAGACGAAGGAAAGACGTCATCTGAACGTAGCAAAGTTTGGAACAGAGTCGCAGTCTAATTAAAAGTAAAGTGTAGCTGAAAGAAAGAGCAATAAAGCCAGAAGGTAACAAGGGTGAGACAACCGAAATCTCGGTTGATTGGCATGACCTTTGGCTCAGAAAAAAAATGTGTGACATTTAAAAAATGAAAGCCTCATTTATTATTATTATTTTTCTCTGTTGTAAGACTTTTCCAAAAATCTGAGATCTAATTGTGACAAAATTTTGATTCTCAAAGTGATTAGCTATTGCATGCTCTTTATATCACTGGGCTCGTATCCTGCAAAAGAAGTTGGTCTAATACGAGGAGGTTAGAATTATTCTAACCTCCTTGGTCTAATATGTGTGAATAAAATCCAAACTTACATTGTCTTACTTAATGTGCTCAAATACTGATTATGTTACAATTAACCTTGTACAATTTTTTTTATTGGAGATTTAACTACCACCGTTAGCAACTCAATGTCTGTAAGCAGCCGCCTGTCCCTAATTTAGGGGCACTGGTTCCAGGGATGGGAGAGATCCAGTGCCGTAAGACAAACACAGCATCCATGGCTCACGGGATTCGAACCCGGACCCCTTTCGGACGAATGATTAGAGGTCATCGCTTATACCACTGCGCCACCGGGGTGGCCTTTGGCAATTTCAGGCGCTTCCGTTGTGCAACATGAAAATTTCAGTTTTCATACGTATTAGGATAATTTCTTTCTCGTGAAACGAGCCTGGTGAAGTTTTTTAGCACATCTTTTGTAAAACAAGATCGTGCTTATGTTATCGGTTTGTCCGTCCATCTGTGGACACCTTACCGTATCTCTGCAACTATTAGTCCGATTTGAAAAATTAATTTTGCATTGGAAAGATTGAAATATGGAGATGAGGATTCTTCATTTCTTTTTCTTTTTTCTACGATGTACAATATTGCCGCTAGAGGGCGTAAATGCAGATGATAACGAATTTAAAATACATTTTATTCCATATATTTGCTTCTAAACATCCGATTGAAAAATTATTTTACCTTTCGATTCCACGTATGTCGAAGAGTATTTTAGGTGTAGTCATTTTTTCAAGTTAAGCATAGATTTTCTGCTAGGGGTCGTAAAAGTAATTTACGTTTTACCCGATATCTCTGCTTCTAAAACTCCGATTTGAAAAATTCTTTCTGTAGCTGATGCAAGCTCACCATGAGAAACCTTTTACATATAATTTCTAATTTTTGGTAAAGAATGGTTTGGCCACCAGGGTGCGTAAGTGTTAATTTCTAATTGGTCACAAAATCTGAGCTTCTAAAATCTCGATTGAGAAATTCGTTCACGGACAGATGCCACTAACGTCGATAAATCTCTTCGGAATATTTTTTTGTTAAAATATTATATGATTTCTCCGCCAGGTAGCGTAGATGTATATCTTATTTTTGTCAATATCTCTGCTTCTAAGAGTCAGATTTGAAAAATTCCTTTGTTTGTTGGATGGCGTTTCTGGTGCGAAATATTTTTCATATAATTTCAAAATTTTCAAGCAATTCATAGACTTCCCGCTAGGGGGCGCTAATTTAAATTGCGTTTTCCCCGATATTTCGGCTTCTAAAACTCCGATTTGAAATTTTTTTTTTTTCCTGTATCGCATGCAGCACCTTATGGGAAATCTTTTTCATATGATTTCTAATATTTGACAAAGAATGGTTTGGCCACCAGGTAGTATAAGTGTTAATTTCTGCTTCTGATATATTTCCATCTAAATCTGAGTTCCTGAAAACTCGACTGAAAAAATTCTTTCGTGGACCGATACCGTTCACATTGAAAAACTTTTTGAGTATCCTTTGTTCTTAAAACAATGCATGGTTTTCCCGCCAGGGGCCGTACATGCAGATCTTATATTTGTCGATTTGAAAAATTCTTTTTTGTTGGAGAGCGTTTCCGCTGTAAAATGTTTCTCATATAATTTCAAATTTTTCTTAAAGCAGAAGTGTGCAACCAGAGGGCGTAAGTTCAGGATTCCGTTTGTAGCAATATCTGCGGGATTAAAAACCCGATTAAAAACTTGTTTCTTCGGTTAGATACTATTTTTCTATACCGGTTCCATTGACTAGTTTTGATGAATTTAATTTGCGTCAGAACGGATTCAAAAGACGCGCTTATTACACCCGAAAATTCAGTGTCTTCTTTCTTATTTGTTGTTTGTTGTTGTTTGGAGGTTTAACGACCAACGTGAGCAACTTGACGGGCAATAAGCAGTCCCCGTCTCTAATTTAGGTCCACTGGTTCCAGGGAAGGTAGGTAGAGAGCCAATGCTATATGACAAACACAACATCTATGCCTCACCGGGATTCGAAACAAGACCCATTTCGGACGAATGGCCAAAAGCCAGCGTTTTGACGACTGCGGCATTTTGGTGAAGTAAAGAGCATGCAATAGCTGGAGTATTTATATATTAATATATGATATAATTAAACTTCGTAGCACCCCAAGACCCCATGTATCATATTTTATCCATTTATTTATTCCGTAGAGAATTGATCAGATGAGCATAGGACCTTTAATATTGAACGTTCCAATGAGTTTTATTTTTCTGTTTCAAAGTGTCGAGCTGATTACAAGTGATATTATTGGTTTTTGATTTAGGTAGTTGAATATTGTAACGTTCGGAAAACAGCTATCAGGACACCAGACTGGCCTTACATGTATTATGGCGGGTAACTTTGGTTTCTGGAACAAGAGCGGCAACTGCTGAGAGAGGTGTCGATGTTAAATTCAGTGTGAAATTGATTAACCGAACATCCTATCCTACTATCAGAAAACGAATCTCAAAATTCGATCACAGAATAAAATTACGGACTGTGTTTTTCATTAATATTTGCTCGTATAACTCTTACATGATGCATTAAATGTATTTTTAATACATACTGTATTTCTAGCGTTCTAAATTAACTGTAACTACAGTATCATAATTTTATTATGCCGGATTAATTATCACCCCCCTATTTTAAATTTAATCGATTAACCGAAAAAATAGGTTTTCCTAAATCCTCCGATCTGTTATTTCGGATAATCGATGTTCCACCTACTGTACAAGTAAAAGAAACACAAAGCTGCCGTTCTTACAGGAAAAAAATAAAAATGAGCAGATTGCGCTCTCGTCTCGGCTCAGGTTTTGAATTTGATTTGATAGCATTAACTCAGATGTGAAAGGAATTCTGCAAGCTTTATGACATAATTAGTTGAAGCAATAATTCATAAAATAAGGCTGTACACATCACATCTTTAAGAAAATACATATTTAGACCAAGAAGAGACCGAGACGTATTCCAAAGAATTGTTTGGCATAGAAGCAAAATAAATTTTTTTCATTTTTTTTTGTTAGCATATAGAGGGAAAGACATGTTAAATATCAACAGTCATAAACATAATTGCGTTTATTCATATACAAATTGAGCAACGTTATAAACTGAAAAAGATCTGTCAGGGGCATCTCTACCTCTTTCGTTCTCCTTCCCTACTTCCCACTAGGACAAAACAAACCGTCGGAAAATTTCGTCTGGCACAATGTTGTGCGAGAACTTTTCCAGAGGTTTGTCATTTTCTGAGCAGAGCTTAAGTTATTTGAAAGAGTTGTGAGTTGAGTAAAATCCCACAAAACTCAGGTCAGCAAATTCTTGATACCTTTTGACACATGAACCCCTTCCATTTATAAAACCAGTCTCGCTTTTCATGCATATGAAATTTAAATACTTTTTCATTAGTAACAAATTCGGACTCACGATCACAAACGAAGAGCGCGTGTTAGGAGCAGTTTTCGAGTGATGTCGTAGCCTAAGCTGAAGCTGATATATCGTAACGAACACATGCAAATTTCTCTCATCAAGTTATGAAACCCTGCGTCAGGAAATGTTGGAAAATTCGCAAAAAAACTTTGAGTATGTTTTCTGGATTCCCACTACAAAAATTTCCCAAATACTCAGATTCGACGTCTTAATTTTAATCAGATTTTCTTTTTTCACAAAAAATGTGAAAATATTTACGCACCTAATTTTTTTTTTTTTTCGGACAGCCTTTTTGTCGGCCTGTATTCTCAGCTTTAGATGTTAGGGTAAACAAACGCCCATTGCATCATAGAGAGAAAAACATGTATTTTTTTTTAATTTTCTGTACATTTTTTTATTATTGCAGTGAGGTTTACCATTAATCAGCATAAGTTTATATTTGTAACCAGTGACGTAGCCAGGATTTCATCTGCCTCCTCCATGTCACGCCTCCGAATTTCATCCACCCATCTCGTATGTGGTGCCCCATGGTATCCTGTCTAATGTTTCAGCAGCAATCCGTTCTCCTAGCAATACGTGCAGACCATTGCCACTTCAGAGATTTTACTTTGATCGTGATGTCTTTCACTCTGGTCATTTTCCTGATCCACGAGCTCCTCTTATCCTTCCTGGTTCCACCAAGCATGCACCTTCAGTTGTCTGCAACCTCCTTCTTTCAGTTGTCTACAACCTCTGTGTGTCTTTTTTAGTTAAGGTCCATGTCTCTGTTCCATACATACGAACTGGAAAAATACACTGATTAAAAACTCATTATTTTAGAACGTAATGGTGTTCTTAAAAATTGCACTGTTCCTACGCTCTCCAACCAAGTTTTATACGCCGATTAGTTTTCTCATCAATGTAACTCTCGCTTGATATATGTTGTCCAAAGTAAATGTAGGCAACGGTTTCTTCTAGAAGTGCTGCATCAGTAGCGAAGTCTTCATTTCTTGTAAAAGCATTGTACATCAGTTTTGTTTTCTGAAAGGTCGTGTTTAATCCCACTTCTTTACTTTTGTCACCAAGCTCTTGGATCGTACTCTGCAGCTCTGAAGGGGTAATTGAATAAATTACTATGCCATCAGCAAAACGAAAGTAAGTTAAATAATCTCCATTAATCTTTATTCCCTTGTCTTTCCAGTTCAATGATTGAAAGACATTTTGCAAGTGGCATTAAAGAATTTGGGAGATATGGTGTCACCTTGTCTCACTCCCTTTCCAATTTTCACTGGTGCTATATTCTCAAATGGCCGAATCTTTTAACTGGTATTTTCATAGATGTTATTAATATTGCTAATGTAGACATCTTCAATACTGCAGGATTTCAAAGACGTTATAACTGCTAATGTTTTCACGTAATCAAATGCCTTTTCATAATCAATAAAAGCCATACGTAGGGGAGCAGACAAATTCATCATCGCAAATTCATCGGACGAGCAATTTACCGAAAGACGACCATTTTCGAAAAAAATGAAACGAATTGATCGAAATGGTGATTAAGACAAGTGGCCACAGGACAACTGGCTACACAGACAAGTCGCCACGCACTTTAGGGACCGCATAAAAATTGCAGTTTCTTGGCTACTTCACCTACAAATGTATGGCTGTGAAAATCTGACGCCCCCCCCCCCCGTGGTGCAGTGGTCTAAGCCCTGGCTTATGGCCATTCGTCTGAGAAGGGTCCAGGTCCGAATCCCGGTGAGACATGGATGTTGTATTTGTCTTGCAGCACTGATCCTCTCCCTTCCCTGGAACCAGTGACCCTAAATTAGAGACGGGCGACTGCTTATAGCCCATTGAGTTGCTCACAGTGGTCGTTAAACCTTCAATCAAGAAAAAAAAATTGACGTGCGCAATAAATATTATTTGCATTTATAAAATGTACGTTGAAGTGGAAGCCTGGCTACCCGATGGCGCAGTGGTCCAAGTGCTGGCATCTGAATATTCATCCGAGATGGGTCCAGGTTTGAATCTCTAAGAGGCATGGATGTTATGTTTGTTTTACGGCATTGGATCTATTCCTTCCTAGGAACCAGTGACCCTAAATTAGGAACGAGCGACTGCTTATGGCCCATCGAGTTGCTCACGGTAGTCGTTAACCCCCTCCCCCCAAATTAAATACCATCGAAACGTGCTTTGTTGAATTGTATTGTGGGGGGGGGGGGGGTGAAAGTTGCACTTTCATTTGGGAAATAGATTGTCGTGACTTTGTAGATATTTTAAACTTACGATGTTCGGTTAAACAAACGAATTATAGCATGACTCATGCTGTAATTCTGTTGGAGGGTATTTTTTTGCATGATATTCGTAGGATTTTTTTCATTTTATGCGGGTGAGAAATTGTGGTGACTTTGTCAGTGCTAAACATTTGCTTTGGCAACAAGCAAAAGCAAATATTTAGCACTGGCAAAGTCACTGCAAAGTCCCTAAGAACAGTCAAATGTCATACTTCTACTGAGGCACAAAACTTTAATTATTAAGACCCTAGGCTGCATGGGGCCAAGTTTGAATCAGCTATGCTCATACTCACAAGATTTAAATAACCTGTAATTGTATAATGTTGCGCTTTTACTCAGGCACCAAACATTAATTATGAGGCCATAGGCCTCGGCTTTTTTAGCAGTTTTTGATCCTTCATAGTCATATTCATAACGTTTACGTAATAACTCAAGCTAATAATGCTGCACTTTTACTTAGGCATCAACAGTAATTAATAGGTCTTAATAGGTCCCAGGCCCGGGCCTAATTTTTATCCCGTCGTGGTCCTATTCATAAGGTTTGCACACCAAGTGAAGTTAGTGATATTGTACATTTATTTAGCCACTAAACATTAATTAATAGGCCCCATGCCTAGGCCTTTTTAGCAGTTTTTATTCCGCAGATCTTGTTTTCTTATATAAGGTTTGCATGATAAGTCAGTCAATATTGTTGCACATTTTACAATGGCCCATGGCCTAATAATTAGTGTTTAGTGCCTATGTAAAAACGCACTGCTCGCTCGCTTGACTTATGGCACGCAAACCTTATGAATACGACGAAGGCTGATGAAATACTGTAAAAAAGGCCTAGGTGTGGAGCCTGTTAAGTAATGTTTGATGCCTAAGTAAAAGTGCAATATTACTAACTAGACTGGGTGTTCAAACCTTATGAATCTGAGTATGCCGGAAATAAAACTGTTAAAAGGGCCTGTTCTTAGAGCCTATTAATTAGCATTTGATACCTAAGTAAAAGCGCAATACTGCTAACTTGACTTGGTGTCGAAACCTTATGAAATTGATTAAAGCTGTTAAAAGGGCCTAGGCTCAAAAGTATCATGTTTAGTGGCTAAGTGAAAGAGCAATATTACGAACGTTACTGGTGTTCGAACTTTATAAACATGAGCTCACGATGGAATAAAAACTGTTAAAACTGTCTAGACTTAAGGCCCTATTAATAAGTGTTTTGTGCTCGAGTCAGAACGCAGTACTACTTATTTGATGTGAATGCAAACCTCGTGAATATCAGCACGGCAGTTTTAAAATTTCTAAAAAGGCCAAGACTTAGGGCCTTAAACTATTGTTTGCGCCTGAGTAAAAGTGTGACATTTTTATTTTTGTTATTTATATTAACATTACTACCATAAGAACTGTGGGTTTAAAGTTCCTAAAATGGCCCAACCCGTGGCTCAGGGTATTTTCAGTGCTTTAGTAAAAATGCAACATTACCACAAGCTATTTTGATACATTCCCCATTTCATCGATGCGGAACAACGAGTACGATGAGCTAACAGCAATAAAATTGTAACTAGACGAAACCCATCGGAATCGACGGGTGTTTTTTTTTTTTTTTTTTTTTAAAGAATAAACTCATATGAAACAACAAATGTAAACTTTATTAGATTGACAAATTAATTCAACCACTTCAGTAAAGACAATAGTCCAGGTTCGTGATTTTTTTTTTTTTTTTTTTTTTTTTGACTGAAGGTTTAACCACCGCAGTGAGCAACTCGCCTGTCCCCTCATTTATGGTCACTGGTTCCACGGAAGGGAGAGAGCCAGTACCGTAGGACAAACACAACATCCATACCTCACCAGGACTCGAACCCGGACCCTTCGCGAACGAATCATCATGAGCCAGTGCTTAGACCACTGCGAGACCGGGGCGGGCAGGTTCGTGATGAGCACTGCACCCTTTTTCAGTCGTAAAATGTCAGGCGGAAGTCCACTCATCTCGATCGTGTGCAAAAATTCAACTGGATAATTAATACAGACATTTAACGTGGACCAGGAACATCAAACAAAGATCTTCGCTCTTTCCACGTTTATAAGTGAGCCACGGAAAAATTCTCATTGGCCGCCACCGGGAGTCGAACCCAGGATCTTCCAGTTACGCGCCGGATATGCTTCCGAACCTGCCAAATTGGCTTGGCAGTTAGCGTGTGTGAGTCTGGAGGAATTCGAGGCCGTTGTGTAGCGGAAGCATATCCGACGCGTAATTGGAAGACCCTGGGTTCGACTCCCGGTGGCGGCCAATGAGAATTTTTTCCGTGACTCACTTATAAATGTGGAAAGAGCGAAGATCTTTGTTTGATGTTCCTGGTCCACGTTAAATGTCTGTATTAATTATTCTTTCGCCTTCTAATTATTTCTTCAGTTGCTGCTTACCATCTTTGGTGAATCCCCAGCATTTTGCGGGGCTCCAAGAAGCAACCTGCCAAATCGGCTTGGCATGTTAACGTGTGTGAGTCTGGAGAAATTCGAGGCCGTTGTGTAGCGGAAGCATATCCGTCGCGTAATTGGAAGACCCTGGGTTCGACTCCCGGTGGCGGCCAATGAGAATTTTTCCGTGACTCACTTATAAACGTGGAAAGAGCGAAGATCTTTGTTTGATGTTCCTGGTCCACGTTAAATGTCTGTATTAATTATTCATTCGCCTTCTAATTAATTCTTCAGTTGCTGCTTACCATCTTTGGTGAATCCCCAGCATTGTGCGGGGCTCCAAGAAGCAACCTGCCAAATTGGATTGGCAGTTAGCGTGTATGAGTCTGGAGGTATTCTAGGCCGCTGTGGTGTAGCGGAAACATATCCGGCGCGTAACTGGAAGACCCTAGGTTTGACTCCCGGTGACGGCCAATGAGAATTTTTCCGTGACTCACTTATAAACGTGGAAAGAGCGAAGATCTTTGTTTGATGATCAACTGGATAGCGCACTCTTTCACTCTCATCTTCAGTCACAACTGTGTTTGTAAATGTTGTTGGAATGAGATTCGCATTGCGGGTACTCTTCATCCGTCGGAATCAACGGTTAGCGTGTTTTTTTTTTTGTGTTTTTTTTAAAGAATAAACTCATATGAAACAACAAATGTAAACTTTACTTGATTGACAAATTCATTCAACCACTTCAGTAAAGACAATAGTCCAGGTTCGTGATTTTTTTTTTTTTTTTTTAAACCTTCTCTTGGAAAGTGGGGCTATTGAGCAGAATATGGCTATCATTTCAATTTCCCTGAGTGAAACAATTTTTTCGTTATTGTTGGAGAAGCAGTTTGCAAATGTTTAGTGATGTATGCATTTTATACATAAAAAAAACAAACTTATCAACTCGGAAAAAATATCAAATTTTTCGCGTTGCCCCGCAAAACAAAAATTTCTTTTTATTCGAAACAAGAGTCTTTTCTTTTCATTATTTTCTCCCCCCCCTTTTGATCTAAAAGCTTGTTTCCACAGAAATTTGTTGACCTCCAGATTCACACTATATAAATACATATATATATATATATCTTTTCGAGAGTTGTTATCCAACTCTCGAAAAGATACCAGGCTCAGATTATTCAAACTTATGCACCCACCACAAGTCATCCTGAAGAAGAAATCGAAGAATTTTATGAGGAAATTTGTCATCTAAATAATAAAGGTAAGCAGCACTTGAAAATAATTATGGGAGATTTCAATGCAAAAATAGGGCAACGGCAACAGAATGAAACTTCAGTAGGTAAATTCGGTCACGGCAACAGAAACCAGCGTGGAAATACTCTCATTGAGTTTGCAGAGGCAGAAGGGTTTTTCATCTTGAACTCCTTCTTCAAGAAAAAGCCACACAGGAAATGGACATGGAGACATCCAAATGGGACGACAAGTGAAATTGATTTTATTATGTGTAACAAAAAATTCGTCATAGAAGACTGCAATGTGCTAAACAAGTTCAACACAGGTAGTGACCATAGATTGGTGAGATGTAAGATGCACCTCAACACTAAACTTGAACGTGGCAAGCTCATAAGACAAACAAAATCTATTGACATAACCAACCTTAAAAAACACAATAATACCTTCAAGTTGGAACTGAAGAACAGGTTCTCTGCTTTAGAAGGCCTAACATCAGAAGAAGTGGACATCTCTGAAGTAAACAGAAAAGTAACCAAAGCTCTTATGGAAACAGCAACAAAATTAGCTGGGTCTAAGAACAAGTTGCATGTAAACAAATTATCAGGAAAAACGAAAATGTTGATGCAAAAAGAAGAGAGATGAGGACAACTAAAGAAGATGTGACTTCCAAAGTGGAATATATAGAGCTATGCAAGACAGTAAGAAAAAGTATCACTGAAGACGTAAGAAAATTCAACTGTGAACTAGTGAGGAAAGCAATTGAAAACAACCAAAGCCTAAAGATAGCAAAGGGACATCTCAGTAAGGGAAGAAAACAGATTATGGCACTGAGAAAAGAAGATGGTTCTGTAACAAGAAATAGAGGCGAAATTTTGACAAGAGTGAAAGATTTCTACTCCAAATTATATGAAAGGGATGATACATGCACTCCAGACATCATGAAAGATACCAGTACCAGAGTTCCTCCAGTCCTTCCAGCAGAAGTTGCACATGCAATCAAGAACATGAAGCGGGTAAAAGCTCCAGGAGAAGATGGAATTACTGTAGACATCATACAAGAAGCAAGTGGAGAAATCGAAACAGTACTCGCCCAAATTTTCACTCGATGCCTTAATGAAGGAAAGATTCCTGAGGATTGGAACACCGCTACAATGATTCTGCTACATAAGAAAGGTGACATTGAGGATCTCGGAAACTACAGACCTATCAGCCTCCTATCAGTAGTTTATAAAATCTTCACTAAAGTTCTTTCACACCGCTTGAAGGTAACACTGGACATGGCTCAACCGAGAGAACAAGCTGGATTCAGGAGTGGCTACAGCACAATAGATCATATCCACGTGCTGAGAGAACTAATTGAAAGAGCGAGGGAATATGAACTTCCATTGTGCATGGCTTTTATCGATTATGAAAAAGCCTTTGATTCGGTGAAACCATCAGCAGTTACAATGGCTCTGAAAACCTGCGGTATTGAAGATGCATACATTAATATTATTAATAACATCTATGAAAATGCAAGTGCAAAGATTCGGCTGTTTGAAAATACAACACACGTAAAAATTGGAAAGGGAGTGAGACAAGGTGACACCATATCTCCGAAGCTCTTTAATGCCACATTGGAGGGTGTTTTTCAGTCGCTGAGCTGGGAAAACAAGGGGATAAAGATTAATGGAGATTATCTAACCCACCTTCGTTTTGCTGATGATGTAGTCATTTTTGCAACTACCCCATCAGAGCTGCAGAGTATGATCCAGGAACTTGCTGACAAGAGTAAAGAAGTGGGATTAAAAATGAACTTTCAGAAGACAAAAGTGATGTTCAATGCTTTTACAAGAAATGAAGATTTATCGATTGATGGAGAAAAGCTGGAGATAACAGACACGTACGTTTATCTTGGACAGCAGATATCAAGTGAGGGTCACATTGGTGAAGAAATTAATCGTCGTACAAAACTTGCCTGGAGAGCTTTTGGAAGAAACAGCATAATTTTCAAGAGCAATATGCCATTATGTCTTAAAAGAAAAGTGTTTGATCAATGCATCCTTCCAGTGCTTACATATGGTGCAGAGACGTGGACCTTAACTAAAAGAGACATACAAAGGCTGCAGACAACTCAAAGAAGCATGGAGAGGTGCATACTTGGTGTAACCAGGAGAAATAAGAAGAGGAACTCGTGGATCCGAAAAATGACAAGAGTGGAAGACATCATGATCAGAGTTAAATCCCTGAAATGGCAATGGGCTGGACATACTGCCAGAAGGACAGATCATCGATGGACAGCCGAAATTTTAGATTGGATTCCAAGGGACAGGAAAAGACCCAGAAGAAGACCACATGGGAGATGGGTGGATGAAATTCGAAAGTATGCAGGGGTGACATGGAGGAGACTGGCACAAGACAGACCGTTGTGGAGGAAACTTGGGGAGACCTTCGTCCAGCAGTGGATTGATAATGGTTGACAATGATGATGATGATGATGATGATATATATATATATGTAAGGTCAGGTGATGCGTAACATCACAGCCTCTCCTTGACAAATGGCAACCCCGCCTTCTCGTGGTGCATCCTGTTCCCACTAAAGGGGCTCTGACGACCGCCAATAGCGGTATAACTATACCATCGGGATTAGAGGAAATTCTATCCCACACTCACAACCCGCTTGGCCAGCGTGGTGAGTTATGGCCAAACCCCTCCAAAATGATTCCACAACTTAAATCTTGGCCCTCAGTCTCCGGCAGCTGGAATGTACCTGGCCAAGGCAGCGGCCAGTGCGACATGAAGGCAGAGGGTGCTAAGAATCCCCGGAGGACCGGACTAGGCTGCCATCTGATGCTGACCTTGGCTACGTACAACGGACGCTCCCTATCTTCTGATTCAAGGCTTCTTGAATTGGAAGAGGAACTACAAAGGATCAAGTGGGACATCGTGGGGCTAAGTGAGGTAAGGAGAAAAGGAGAAGATCTCATCGAACTGAAAAGTGGACATCTCTTCTACTATCGTGGGACAGATACTGGCAGAACTAGTGGTGTTGGATTTATAATAAACAAGAAACTAAAGGATAAAGTTGTAGAAGTTGAAAGTTCCTCTGACAGAGCTGCACGACTTGTTATCCAACTCTCGAAAAGATACCAGGCTCAGATTATTCAAACTTATGCACCCACCACAAGTCATCCTGAAGAAGAAATTGAAGAATTTTATGAAGAAATTTGTCATCTAAATAATAAAGGTAAGCAGCACTTGAAAATAATTATGGGAGATTTCAATGCAAAAATAGGGCAACGGCAACAGAATGAAACTTCAGTAGGTAAATTCGGTCACGGCAACAGAAACCAGCGTGGAAATACTCTCATTGAGTTTGCAGAGGCAGAAGGGTTTTTCATCTTGAACTCCTCCTTCAAGAAAAAGCCGCACAGGAAATGGACATGGAGACATCCAAATGGGACGACAAGTGAAATTGATTTTATTATGTGTAACAAAAAATTCGTCATAGAAGACTGCAGTGTGCTAAACAAGTTCAACACAGGTAGTGACCATAGATTGGTGAGATGTAAGATGCACCTCAACACCAAACTTGACCGTGGCAAGCTCATAAGACAAACAAAATCTATTGACATAACCAACCTTAAAAAACACCATAAAACCTTCAAGTTGGAACTGAAGAACAGGTTCTCTGCTTTAGAAGGCCTAACATCGGAAGAAGTGGACATCTCTGAAGTTAACAGAAAAGTAACCAAAGCTCTTATGGAAACAGCAACAAAATTAGCTGGGTCTAAGAACAAGTTGCATGTAAACAAATTATCAGGAAAAACGAAAATGTTGATGCAAAAAAGAAGAGAGATGAGGACAACTAAAGAAAATGTGACTTCCAAAGTGGAATATATAGAGCTATGCAAGACAGTAAGAAAAAGTATCACTGAAGACGTAAGAAAATTCAACTGTGAACTAGTGAGGAAAGCAATTGAAAACAACCAAAGCCTAAAGATAGCAAAGGGACATCTCAGTAAGGGAAGAAAACAGATTATGGCACTGAGAAAAGAAGATGGTTCTGTAACAAGAAATAGAGGCGAAATTTTGACAAGAGTGAAAGATTTCTACTCCAAATTATATGAAAGGGATGATACATGCCCTCCAGACATCATGAAAGATACCAGTACCAGAGTTCCTCCAGTCCTTCCAGCAGAAGTTGCACATGCAATCAAGAACATGAAGCGGGGGAAAGCTCCAGGAGAAGATGGAATTACTGTAGACATCATACAAGAAGCAAGTGGAGAAATCGAAACAGTACTGGCCCAAATTTTCACTCGATGCCTTAATGAAGGAAAGATTCCTGAGGATTGGAACACCGCTACAATGATCCTGCTACATAAGAAAGGTGACATTGAGGATCTCGGAAACTACAGACCTATTAGCCTCCTATCAGTAGTTTATAAAATCTTCACTAAAGTTATTTCACACCGCTTGAAGGTAACACTGGACATGGCTCAACCGAGAGAACAAGCTGGATTCAGGAGTGGCTACAGCACAATAGATCATATCCACGTACTGAGAGAACTAATTGAAAGAGCGAGGGAATATGAACTTCCATTGTGCATGGCTTTTATCGATTATGAAAAAGCCTTTGATTCGGTGAAACCATCAGCAGTTACAATGGCTCTGAAAACCTGCGGTATTGAAGATGCATACATTAATATTATTAATAACATCTATGAAAATGCAAGTGCAAAGATTCGGCTGTTTGAAAATACAACACACATAAAAATTGGAAAAGGAGTGAGACAAGGTGACACCATATCTCCGAAGCTCTTTAATGCCACATTGGAGGGTGTTTTTCAGTCGCTGAGCTGGGAAAACAAAGGGATAAAGATTAATGGAGATTATCTAACCCACCTTCGTTTTGCTGATGACGTAGTCATTTTTGCAACTACCCCATCAGAGCTGCAGAGTATGATCCAGGAACTTGCTGACAAGAGTAAAGAAGTGGGATTAAAAATGAACTTTCAGAAGACAAAAGTGATGTTCAATGCTTTTACAAGAAATGAAGATTTATTGATTGATGGAGAAAAGCTGGAGATAACAGACACGTACGTTTATCTTGGACAGCAGATATCAAGTGAGGGTCACATTGATGAAGAAATTAATCGGCGTACAAAACTTGCCTGGAGAGCTTTTGGAAGAAACAGCATAATTTTCAAGAGCAATATGCCATTATGTTTTAAAAGAAAAGTGTTTGATCAATGCATCCTTCCAGTGCTTACGTATGGGGCAAAGACGTGGACCTTAACTAAAAGAGACGTACAAAGGCTGCAGACAACTCGAATGAGCCTGGAGCGGTGCATGCTTGGTGTAACCAGGAGAGATAAGAAGAGGAACTCATGGATCAGAAAAATGACAAGAGTGAAAGACATAATGATCAGAGTAAAATCCCTGAATTGGCAATGGGCTGGACATACTGCCAGAAGAACAGACCATCGATGGACAGTTGAAATTTTAGGTTTGATTCCAAGGGACAGGAAAAGACCCAGAAGAAGACCACATGGGAGATGGGTGGATGAAATTCGAAAGTATGCGGGAGTAACATGTAGGAGACTGGCACAAGACAGACCGTTGTGGAAGAGGCTTGGAGAGACATCTTCGTCCAGCAGTGGATTAATAATGGTTGACAATGATGATGATGATGATGATGATGAAGTGAGCATGCACAAACATTTGTTCACTATGAAAATCAAAATTATGACTAGTGATTTTTGTACCTGTGTGAGAGAGGGAGGGAGTTTGCATAAAAATAAGTGTACAAGTAAAGCCATTTTCCTTGGAGAATTTCAAAAAGAGAGAAATATTGAATTGGAGCACTTTGAAAAAATAATATTTATTCCTGACTGCATAGGTGTTTTTCTGGGAGTCATGAGTTCATTGCCCTACGAGCTGTGCTTTTGACAGTATTACCGAAGGTATTAGAATATAAATAGAATCACAAGTGACCATTTCTCCTGGAAGAAAGTAACAGAATGATGGCAAGAACATTTTTTGTTGTTAAACAGTAATAAAGAAAAGAAACAAAAAAAGGTGTGCAAATCTGTTTTCTGCTACGAGGAAGTCACCATTCCAACTAATGGTATCTAGCTACATCACTGTGATAAAGTTATCCATTTACTCGAATAATGGGTTTAAAGAAAAAAGGGGGAGCAGAGGTAGAGAGACGTGGAACTCGTTCGGAAATAGCCAGAAATCTCACGGCAAATAATTTGAGCACATCATAATTTTGGCGTTCGAAAAATGACTTTTCTCAGTAGAGCACTTATTCCATTAGTAGTTTGTTTGCATCTTTTTTTTAATTGCTTACTTGTCATCGTATTTTTGTAACATGTGTTGCGGACAGACATTTTTCTGCTCTGAAAATTATTTCATTCAGTAGAATATAACAGTCTGTTAGAATTAACCCCATCTTCCCAAAACAAAGCGAAATTAGTAAATGTTTTCTTTTTCTTTCTTTTTTCTTTTGCACAAGGGTAGTTAGTGTTTTAATATGGGGATTTTTTTAAATCTTATCTAACAGCACAACATTGTAAGTAATTAAAAATTCAAACAAGGAAGAGTCCGCATTTTCGCTTAAAACCCTTAAAAACTTCCTTGGAGGGGTGTGGTTTTATTGAAACAAATTTTTTTTTCGAGTTAGTTTTGTGCGTGCAGAAGGGTGTTGTTTTAACAAAACCGTGACAGTAAGCAATTGTAGCGATTTCTTTCTCTCTTTCTCTCTCTCTCTCTCTCTCTCTCTCTCTCTCTCTTGTTTTTTCTTCTGTTAATTAAAATCTTTGTAAATCCTTCCTTCCGGAAAGAAAAATCGAATTGAAAAGTCACGACGTATTCTGCTTGATTAATTACAATATGAAATGGGGTCGATATGATAATCCCAAATGACACATATGTGCTAAATGTCAAACTCAAACATTTCACTTTTTTCTCAAAAATCGAATTTAAATTTTTCAGCTGGTAACATTATGCGCAGTTTATTGACGAAACCTTCCTCTTTTTTTCTTTCTTAAAATGTAGTATTCTCGATTATAGATTCCTTTTATATTTCTTTATAGAGGGAAAGGGGGGATAATTTTCAGTCACATATTTTCATGGCTTCTCGGAGAAAAGGATTTCACAGAAATGTTTCATTGGTTATATTTAGTTATAATAATCAGGGGTCGCGCTGGCTCTTTTAAAGTTTTCACCAAATTCAATTTTTTATCGCCAAAGTGTTATAACAGTACAAATAGGTAATCGCCAAAGCTCTTTTTCCATCGCCAAAACAATTGTATTGTTTTTTCGCAAATTGCGAAGATGGCGATCGACAGCGCGACCCCTGATAATGATGAAAATGAAATCTTGGATATATATGGAAACCATGCAGAAGAAACATTTCGATCAAATCTGCTTTCGTCCAATGTCATGGTTTAACGAGTAACAGATTCCATTAATCCAGTATTCACTAATTTGGATTATGAATCAAAATTACATAATTACTTAATCCAGGATTCACTCATTTGGATTCTGAATCAAAATTACATAAATACTTAATCCAGGATTCACTCATTTGGATTCTGAATCAAAATTACTTAATACTGAATTTGGATTTGATCTTTGCAGCTCTCGGAAATATTTCCGCACTCCTTGTAACACAAGCCAGAAACATTTTACTGATCGCAAAAACAGATAATCAACTTATAAACACAGGAGACATTTGCGAAATGCTTTGAGAAGATAAAACTAATATTTACTCACTGAATGAGAATGACGGCGAAGTTTTGCCAATAGTAAGAAATGTATCCCTCATATCGAATTCTTTGGACCTCAAATTGCATGTTGCTGCCGTGAGTATCCGCTTCATAAGTTCGTAGTTCTTTAGCCATCCTTGAGAGTCGTTACTGCTTCGAGGGGTCTGATTCTTTCCTCCCAAACGTTCTCCAACACAATAAATCTTCCCTCAGCTGATGTGCAAGAATGAACTTGTTTCGTACCGATGGCTAACTTGTCAAAGAGGCTTGATCGCTACTTGCCAGCTGGTAATTACGTATGCAAGTACGAACTTGTAGCACCTTTCCTATTATGATCCAAGTGCTTCTGGGAAGTACGTTTGCCGCTAAATAGAAAAAAGAAAAACGTATTATTTTTTTTACTTTTTAATTATTATAAACGAAGCCTGCAAAATGTTTATTATTTTTACAGATTGGTCTTTGATGTATTTGTAAAATTCGCTAATTTAATTTTTTAGCGATATATTAATTTATTAAATTTATTAAATACACATATTCGTGCATGGCCGAAACTGTTGATAATTCGTTTATTCTTTGGAGAAAAGAATTCACTATTTTACAAATTTTAAATTGTATCTTCTTCTTGATATATTTTTTCTATGATCTTTATTTTATTTTTTATTTTCTTACTGTTTAGTATAATTGTTAACTTAATTTATACAGTGTCATCTTTTGTGGTTCGTTGATGTAGATGTAGTAAAAGATACAATATTTATACCATAGAAAAAAAGTTCCTTACGCAAGAACTAATGAATTAAGAATTTTCTTTGGTGATCGGTAAAAAAGTCCGAGACTGTTGAAAAACGCGGAAAAAAGTCCAGGAAAAAAGGTTCGAGGAAATAAAGTCCAGGAGAAAAAGTCCGATATGGGCGTTTTGATTGTCATCATGGGCATGCTAATAAGTCGATTCGACATACTGTCTGAATGTTGAGGTGGGGGTGGGGGGACATACTTTCATTATTTACCGCCAAAAAAAACTTGTAAAGGGTGCATAAATAACGTGTGGCGGTAAACCGCCACACAGGGAAACTGTCACACGTTTTTCATTAAGGGGCCGGGCACAAATTGGTGTTTCATATGTGCCCAGCCATATGGAACACCAATTTGAATGTGTGGCAGTTTTCCTGCGTGGCGGTTTTCCGATATGTGGCAGTTTTCCAAGTTGCTGAAAGACGTGTGGCGGTTTTCCGGGAATCCCACCCTCTCCCTTAATTTAAATAAAAATAAATAAATGTGGCCGACAAACGTAGTTTGGCGTGGCAACAGTCTGCTTTGAAATCGTTCTTCTAATGTGGTGATTTCTGTGAAATTCGTTTCCAGTCAACAGAGAAATAAATTGGGGATTTAAATTTTTTAATTAATAAAAATAAAACAGGGTTACTCCTTACATTCACAGAGCAATTATTTCTTGAATAGTTTTCGGAGTAGCAGATTTATTTGTTTGAATGACTGACGAGTGTGGTGTTTTTTCCCTAGTTAGGAAATCGTTTTTAAGTTGCTCGTGTCAGTATACGCACCAAAATTGTGTTCTTCATTAGTTTTGTTTTCATCCTATAAGAATTTCGTAATTTACAGATTTAACTTTGAAGCTTTCTTTGAATATTTCTGCGTATGCAGTTTAATTTCTATAAGTTTGTTTAGAGAGTTGATTTAGTATTATTCATTTATTTCTCAAAATGCATTTTTTCCAATTATGATAATATCGTTTACATGGTTACAGATTAATAATAGCAAGGAAATTATCAGACACTAATTTTCCTGCATCAAAGAGATGGCATGCATTTTATGAACTTCGTTTTTAGAAGTGCCAAGTTTTCTCTTTTAGAAGTTCATTACGTGGAAAAAATATAGGCATTACTGCCATTCGGAGAAAGCAGTATCACGCTATTTTTCATTTATTTCCTTTTTTTTTTTTAGGATATCAGAAGTGAATGTGTATTATTTTTCATATAGCGATGTTTTTTCGCAAACAATTTGTGAATCGCTAGTTTTTCTTCTCATTTATAGTTTATCTACTGCAATGTTTATCAAAAACTTTCATGTATGTAGCTCTGAAGCCACGTTCTTCAGAGCTTTTTTCTTTTAAGAATTTATTTATTTTTGATTTTGATTCGCATCTTTATCTTTTACTATACAGTTTAAGTTCTGCAATTTCTTAATATTGCGAGTTTAGTATTTAACGAAATACGTACATTTACGTATTTTAATAAAGTTAGTTACATGTTGTTGCAGGACAACAATGGTACAGCATAATTATCAGAATGAGATTTTAAGGCACCTGTTAAATGATGGGTATTCATTTTTCTTTTGCAATGTTGTCAGATGTGGGTCTGTTTTCGTAAGAATTCAGCTACTTTTGCTAACACTTTCATGCAACAGAGGAGTAGCAACATTTTTTAATATTTTTAATTACCAGAAAAATATTGAATAAGTGAATGAATGAATTTAATTTTGCCATGTTACACTATAACATACAAACAAATCGCACGCAACGATTTCTGTTCCAAAAAAGGTTAACCAAATACAAAACAAATACAATATTGTCTGATCCACAAAACAGTGTTTTAGTGATTTATTAGTTTTTCCAATCTTCTGATTTATAAATTTTATTCTATTAGTGAATGTATGTTCTTCAATAAAGTGTAATTAACATATGTAGCTTTGTTTCGTTTTTTAATTTTCCTCTTTTGTTTAATGTTTATGTAAAAGTGTTTCTATTTTTTTAATGTCAAGTAAAAGTTTTCTCTAGTTTTTCGAGAAAAGAATACACTAAAACCAGCCGAGTACCAAAGAAATATTGACCCCCCTCCCTCTTCCGCGCCCCCAAAAAAGCATGTTGTTTTCTGATTCTTGCCTTTCACGACCAGAATTTCAATTGAAAGCTCGCGTGATTTCTATATCCACGGTATGGTATTCTAGGACTGTTGATTTCCACATCAGTCGTAGAACACCATACCGTGCTATTCTAGAAAACCATACCTGCCTACAGCTATCGCTACTTACAGTACAGACTGTGGGAATCCATAGATCCGCGTCATCACTGAAGCCTCCCGTAAAAAACAGTTCAAGTAGAAATACGCAGAAAATCCCTAAAAGTGTGTGGATGGGCGGGGGGGGGGCAAAAACTTCGGGGAAGGAATTAAACCAGTAAACCGGAATTGGCAAACCTATACACTGAATGTTTCTGTTTAAGCAGTATTATAAAATTAATGGATGGATTTTACATGTGAAGATAAGTAATTTTGAAAGTGTATGTTTCCGAACCTCTGCATAAAAAAAACTCGAACGGGGGAGAGGGGTGTGCAGACTCGGGGATACTGTCCTTTGGCAACACGTCTGGCTAGATCTATAGTCATTTACAAAAGTTTAGGCCACCGATCATTTTTCTGCCTTTGCATCATCTCATTTTATGATTGCATCATACGTCAGTAGCAAAGATTTATCGGCCGTCCCGATGGCGCAGTGGTCTAAGCGCTGGCTTCTGGTCATTGGTCCGAGATGGATCTGGGTTCGAATGAATCCTAGTGAGACATGAATGCAGTGTTTAACCTGAAATTTTTTCTCTTGTAGCAATATGGCTATTTTGTCAGCAAAAGCTGTAGCAAAATGCAATGTAGATTAGTCAAATTTGCGGTTTTATTTTTACTATATATACGTATGAAAATACAAGCACAATGCATTGGCTAAGTAAAATTTTGTACTTTACATAGAATTAAAGAATAAAAACAAATAAGCTTGTACACTTCTAGTTACAATAAAAATACATTTGCTGATACATGCAGTTTGTGAAAATATACACAAAGACTAGGACTGGGCAAAGCAACAACCGACGATATATCGACCGACCGGTGGAATCGAACCGAAACGGCGCGTGCTACTCCTGTGGTTGCTGCTGCGGCGGAGAACCGCCAAATAAACAAGCGAAACGCCTCTTATCCATCGCAGCAAAGCCCTTACGAAAGGTGCTCTCGAGACTGACCGGTGCTTTTCTGCAATAGGAGAAAATACAGCGGGATGGGGAAACGACAACAGTGTGAAGTAGCGTGCGACAGCGAAACGGAAAGAAAAAATGACGGGGAAGGATACCAGGTCGGCAGGGCGAAACAGCGATGGAGGAACGAAAAACGACGGTGGTAAAAAGGGAAAAAACAACGCAAGGGCGAAGCAGGGGTGAACACGATGACGGACAAAAGTATAACGGGGATGATGAACAACGCAAGGGCCAAAAAAAACAGGGTTGGGCGGGATGACGAAAGAAAAAATGACGGAAAACATTCGCTTTTGGCGATTCAGTGGCGACTTTATCTTTTATATAGTGATTCAGTGGCGACTTTATCTTATTATATAGCGATTCAGTGGGGACTGTTCGTCTTACGGCACTGGCTCTCTACCTTCTCTGGAACAAATGACCCTAAATTAGAGATGAGCGATTGCTTTTAGCCTATCGAGTTGCTGACGGTGGTCGTTAAACCCTAAATAAAAAAAAATAAATAAATAAATAAATAAATAAAAATAAAAAAAAAAAATTGTCGAGTCAGCCAAGTAATTGAAATTCTGTTCGCCACTGACTGGTTTCCAAGTAGAGAAGTTGTAATTTGTAACCTCTCTACGTGGAAACCAGTCAGTGTAAAGTCACACCAAGAAGGCAAGCTGAGCAACATAACTACAGTACAGCAAGTCTGGACTTCCATCTTGTCTCTGGAACCGCAGTGAGTTGTACTTGCTCTCTGCACTGGGCAGTGCCGTTTCACTCACCGCTGTTTTCTGAGTGGCGACACTGTCCCATGTGTGGGACGTGTAATGTACCTTTGATCGTTGAGCGTGTTTTATGTTAGTGTCGTCGTTTTGTTCATAAATATGCTCGTTTTCTTTTCTTTTACCCACTCTATCAGACGTTTCACGGACTCTGAGACACCTTTTAAATGATCAATATGCATATTCTCTGTCTACTCTTTTCTTCGTTGTACCTGTGTTTTTAGTTTTGTGTAGTATTTTATTGTTTTATCGGCCATTTACGCCGTTTTGTTGTTATGTTTTAATATTGTTTTTGTTGCTACTTTAAATCATTGGACTCGGCGCTCTTTGTTCCATTGATGCCCTTGCTCGAATGAACACTTATCCACCAAACAACAACAAAAAAGAAGTATCCTTCTCGGTGTTATATGGTGGAGTATCCTTATTGGGATGCGTAATGAGTACGATTGTAAAATTTTAAGATGATGGAATATTTAACGATCGGAAGAAGAATAGTCGCCCAAGAAAAACAATGCTTCGAGATGACCATGCTATACGACGAATCGTTATGCGCTCCCAGAGGAGTTCCTGCAGGAAGATTAAGGAGTCTGCATTCTAAGGGGAACAGAAGATAGTGTCGGCACTATTTCAAGACGTTTGAGAAAGGAATTTGGGTTAGTTTCACAAACCTGCACGTAAGCTCTACTGACTCCCGTCATAAAAAAGTTCGGTAAGAGATATCAGATGTGGACTGCTGAAAAGTGAAGTTATTTTTTCAAATGAATCAACCTTGTAACAATTTGTATCATGTACACGACACGCTCGACGTCCAAAAGGAAAGAGATTTGATAAAAAATGCACAGTTGCTAACGTGAAATATCCTCCAAGCCAGATGATATAACAAGTTTTGTCAAATTCTTATACCACGGCTGTGTACTTCTTGCCGCTGAACATTACCATTAACGGGCCTAGGTATGTGGAATTGTTACGATATGAGCTGACACTTCATATGAACAATCACAATGAACTACATCCGTGCCATAGATCGAATATAGCGAAGGGCTTTCTTGCCAAGGTGAAGGCCACTGTACTCTAGTGCTAGTGGCCCAGATTTATATCCCGAGGGTATGCAAGAGTCTGATGATTTGAAAAACTGTATTACAAAATTCAGTAATACAGTTTTTCAAATCATCTGATTCTGCCGACAGCTATCGCCACTTTTCTAACACCAATTAATAGCAATTTTGCTCTTTTGTATAGTACTTGCTGAGAGAAAATATTGTTTGTCTATAAGAATGTGAGCAAGTGGAGATAGCTTTTTATTATTTTGTTCTTCAAGGCCCATCTTCAGTTCATATTTGAACTTTTTCGAGTATCTCTATTTTCAAACTGATTTTGGAATAGCAATCTAGAACAGAAGGAGGTCATATGCGTATTAATCTAATAATACAACTCAGAATTAAGGAGAGTATAGTATAGCTTTTCTTATTTCTCATTTTGGACAAATACAGTGAATTTTTTGCGTCGAAATGTGGAAAGAACTGAATTTTCTTGAAACTAATTGCGAAGTTTGTCATTATTTTCTCTGTTTTAAACGTCGTAAATACTGGCATTACTTCGATGTTAAGTAAAATACTCATACATCTACTTTTAACAACGTCATTTAAAAAAAAATAGCGGTGTAAATTCAGTTCAACTAAAGGAGGACCATAGTTCCAGTGGATGCTTTCCCTCCCAGGAATGAGGTATGTACTTGTACATATATTGAAGAAAATATATGTACAAGTACATACCTCATTCCTGAGAGAACTATCAGGGAGAGTGTGGGAACACTCTCCCTGAAACTCACAAGTACGCAGAAGGCTATTTAATGAGTGAGACCTATTTTTTATCTTTCGGAGTCGTGTACCTCTTTCAGTTGACTGTCCGTTACCACATCATCCATTTCGACCAGAGTCCAGTGCTTGAAGTTATCTATGCCCTACCTTCCGAAGAAAACCTTTTGTTTAAATGAAAGGCAGGACAAAATTATATGCCTGGGAAACAAGATATTAGCAGTTTGCTTTTCGTTTAAATCGTATCGGTGACTGCCACCCATAAAGCAGTCTTCTTACCCCCATTACAGAAAAATTGATAAGGCGTGAAAGTGTCTCCTTCGGTAGCTCATTGAACTACCTCCCGTCTCGGGACAGTACACATCGAAGAGACTCGTTTTTTTTTGTTTTTTTGTTTTTTATGGATTACTTCTGCGGCTGGGTTCGATTGGAATCTCTGTAGAACATGATGGTTGCCTTCATGTTCAAACGACAATAGTTCATCACTTCCTTTCCTAGAACAGTGGTCCTAAATAACGGAAAGGCGACTCTTCTTGAATTAGGAGTAACTGAATTCCTAGGAGGAAAGAAGGCAAAAAATTAGATTAGACCGTTGCATCACTTTAGCTGTCTCTCACTGAAACCTACACGTACAACGTATTGTTAAATTAATTACAGGAGTGTCTGTTATGTCCTTAACAAAATGAGATGTTTAAAAGAAATGCATTGCATGTTAGACAATCTATGCCGTACAATAATTTTTTTACCTTCTATATTTCCTGAGATTTCTTTAATATTGTATCGTAATTTCAAAGAAATTCAGAGTTACAAATATGTGAAAAAGAAAGTTATTTATTAATTTTCTATAGGTGCTCCGGGACGAAACATAATCACCATAGCCCTATACGAAAGGGATTTTAATTCTTAACTGAGCCACTCTGAGGAAGTCTTCAGGTACTGCCACAGCCTCTGGAAGAGAAACAGCCAGAGTAAGTACTATTTCTGCAGTGAGTAGATTTTATTCAAATTTCATTCAATTGCTCATGTCATCATCATCATCATTGTCAACCATTATCAATCCACTGCTGGACGAAGGTCTCCCCAAGTTTCCTCCACAACGGTCTGTCTTGTGCCAGTCTCCTCCAGGTCACTCCCGCATACTTTCGAATTTCATCCACCCATCTTCCATGTGGTCTTCTTCTGGGTCTTTTCCTGTCCCTTGGAATCCAATCTAAAATTTCGGCTGTCCATCGATGGTCTGTTCTTCTGGCAGTATGTCCAGCCCATTGCCATTTCAGGGATTTAACTCTGATCATGATGTCTTCCACTCTTGTCATTTTTCGGATCCACGTGTTCCTCTTCTTATCTCTCCTGGTTACACCAAGCATGCACCTCTCCATGCTTCTTTGAGTTGTCTGCAGCCTTTGTATGTCTCTTTTAGCTAAGGTCCACGTCTCTGCACCATACGTAAGAACTGGAAGGATGCATTGATCAAACACTTTTCTTTTAAGACATAATGGCATATTGCTCTTGAAAATTATGCTGTTTCTTCCAAAAGCTCTCCAGGCAAGTTTTGTACGCCGATTAATTTCTTCACTAATGTGACCCTCACTTGATATCTGCTGTCCAAGATAAATGTACGTGTCTGTTATCTCCAGCTTTTCTCCATCAATCGATAAATCTTCATTTCTTGTAAAAGCATTGAACATCACTTTTGTCTTCTGAAAGTTCATTTTTAATCCCACTTCTTTACTTTTGTCAGCAAGTTCCTGCATCATACTCTGTAGCTCCGATGGGGTAGTTGCAAAAATGACTATGTCATCAGCAAAACGAAGGTGGGTTAGATAATCTCCATTAATCTTTATCCCTTTGTTTTCCCAGTTCAGTGATTGAAAGACATTTTCCAATGTAGCATTAAAGAGCTTCGGAGATATGGTGTCACCTTGTCTCACTCCTTTCCCAATTTTTATGTGTGTTGTATTACCAAATAGCAGAATCTTTGCACTTGCATTTTCATAGATGTTATTAATAATATTAATGTATGCATCTTCAATACCGCAGGATTTCAGAGCCATTGCAACTGCTGATGGTTTCACCGAATCAAAGGCTTTTTCATAATCGATAAAAGCCATGCACAATGGAAGTTCATATTCCCTCGCTCTTTCAATTAGTTCTCTCAGTACGTGGATATGATCTATTGTGCTGTAGCCACTCCTGAATCCAGCTTGTTCTCTCGGTTGAGCCATGTCCAGTGTTACCTTCAAGCGGTGTGAAAGAACTTTAGTGAAGATTTTATAAACCACTGATAGGAGGCTGATAGGTCTGTAGTTCCTGAGATCCTCAATGTCACCTTTTTTATGTAGCAAGATCATTGTAGCGTTGTTCCAATCCTCAGGAATTTTCCCTTCATTAAGGCATCGAGTGAAAATTTGGGCGAGTACTGTTTCGATTTCTCCACTTGCTTCTTGTATGATGTCTACAGTAATTCCATCTTCTCCTGGAGCTTTTCCCCGCTTCATGTTCTTGATTGCATGTGCAACTTCTGCTGGAAGGACTGGAAGAACTCTGGTATCTTTCATGATGCCTGGAGTACATATATCATCCCTTTCATATAATTTGAGTAGAAATCTTTCACTCTTGTCAAAATTTCGCCTCTATTTCTTGTTACAGAACCATCTTCTTTTCTCAGTGCCATAATTTGTTTTCTTCCCTTACTGAGATGTCCCTTTGCTATCTTTAGGCTTTGGTTGTTTTCAATTGCTTTCCTTACTAGTTCACAGTTGAATTTCATACGTCTTCAGTGATACTTTTTCGTACTGTCTTGCATAGCTCTATATATTCCACTTTGGAAGTCACATCTTCTTTAGTTGTCCTCATCTCTTCTTTTTTGCATCAACATTTTGGTTTTTCCTGATAATTTGTTCACATGCAATTTGTTCTTAGACCCAGCTAATTTTGTTGCTGTTTCCATAAGAGCTTTGGTTACTTTTCTGTTAACTTCAGAAATATCCACTTCTTCCGATGTTAGGCCTTCTAAAGCAGAGAATCTGTTCTTCAGTTCCAATTTGAAGGTATTATGGTGTTTTTTAAGGTTGGTTATGTCAATACATTTTGTTTGTCTTATGAGCTTGCTACGTTCGAGTTTAGTGTTGAGGTGCATCTTACATCTCACCAATCTATGGTCACTGCCTGTGTTGAACTTGTTTAGCACACTGCAGTCTTCTATGACAAATTTTTTGTTACACATAATAAAATCAATTTCACTTGTCGTCCCATTTGGATGTCTCCATGTCCATTTCCTGTGTGGCTTTTTCTTGAAAAAGGAGTTCAAGATGAAAAACCCTTCTGCCTCTGCAAACTCTACGAGAGTATTTCCACGCTGGTTTCTGTTGCCGTGACCGAATTTACCTACTGAAGTTTCATTCTGTTGCCGTTGCCCTATTTTTGCATTGAAATCTCCCATAATTATCTTCAAGTGCTGCTTACCTTTATTATTTAGGTCACGAATTTCCTCATAAAATTCTTCAATTTCTTCTTCAGCATGACTTGTGGTGGGTGCATAAGTTTGAATAATCTGAGCCTGGTATCTTCTCGAGAGTTGGATAACGAGTCGTGCAGCTCTGTCAGAGGAACTTTCAACTTCTACAACTTTATCCTTCAGTTTCTTGTTTATTATAAATCCAACACCACTAGTTCTGCCAGTATCTGTCCCACGATAGTAGAAGAGATGTCCACTTTTCAGTTCAATGAGATCTTCTCCTTTTCTCCTTACCTCACTTAGCCCGACGATGTCCCACTTGATCCTTTGTAGTTCCTCTTCCAATTCAAGAAGCCTTGAATCAGAAGATAGGGAGCGTCCGTTGTACGTAGCCAAGGTCAGCATCAGATGGCAGCCTAGTCGGTCCTCCGGGGATTCTTAGCACCCTCTGCCTTCATGTCGCACTGGCCGCTGCCTTGACTGAGGTACATTCCAGCTGCCGGAGACTGAGGGCCAAGATTTAAGTTGTGGAGTCATTTTGGAGGGGTTTGGCCATAACTCACCACGCTGGCCAAGCGGGTTGGTGAGTGTGGGATAACATTTCCTCTAATCCCGATGGTATAGTTATACCGCTATTGGCGGTCGTCAGTATCACATTAGAAATTGCTCATGTATCACATTAGAAATTAATGAACAAATTTCAAAAGTGGTCGATTTGAATTTTTGTTATTGGGTATGATCATCTTAGCTGTTTTGCTATTTCATTTCACCTAAGATGATATAAAATAGCGAAATACCCAAGACGTTCATTCCGACAGGAATCACTCGGCTCCGAACAACCCAACTTGAAAATTCTGTTTCTGTTTAAATCTTTCCAGTTTTGGTTTAATAATTGGCAACTTTCTGCTTAGATTCTGTGGCTCAAAAAAGTAATAATTATATTGTTAAAATTTCTGACAGTCCCAGTGGTACTAAGGATTTTTTTAAGCTGTCCAACAAACGCCTAATTTTGAAAAATTAGGCTTCACAAAGAGACGCTTCTGAAAGCTAATTATATTTTTAAAAAGTCTGAAACCAGAAACTATAGCGTGATATCCCACACTATTTGGTGTCCTCAAAGTAAACACCCAGCAGTTGTGTAAGCAGAACCATTTTATGGGATGGTGTCCCCAACAACAGAGAGGGTGAAGTCCAGCATATCCTCAACACAGATGGCTTGACGCGAGCATTAATCTTCGAATTTATGGGTCGAGAATTGTAAATGGTGTTTGTGGCGCAGAATAGAGTTCCTTCCCACTAAACTCTTCTTCCATATTTCAGTAAGTACATAAATTTCTCTAAACTAATTGTCCGAATTGATGTCTGTAAATGAAACTCAGTTTTCGGACAAAATAAGTTCACGGATTGTTTTCTTTCTTTGTGCAGAAAATTCGTTTCGCATATTACTTTTAAATGTATACAACGTGAATTTTTTTAAGTTATTTGTTTAATTGTATTTTAAACTTTAGATAGTTGCATGTTTCGCTTATATTCAGCTCTTAGCCAAGTGTATTTAGAAAACTTTGTAGGACATATATTCAACTTTGAATAATTAATTGACAGCAAACGGCCAGAGATAAAAATCAGCATGAGAGATAAGAGACTTACGTTATTCCGCAAATTTATCTTTCGTTCATTAAAAGGTCAAATCCACTGATACAGCGTGACTCTCGGTTCTTTACACAGATTTCAAACCAATGACAGCAATAATCAATCAGATTCATATATCTCAACAAGCTTTATATATCACATTTTACAATCTCAGCATTTAAATCACTTCTCGACAACTTCACCAACTCTACAATTTGCTCTTTACTACATTCAATGTTGTGATTTTATCGTGCTGTGACCCACTGTCAGTGTTGCCACATCGTAAAAGCTCTGGGGGGGGGGGGGGAATAATGTGTCGTTCAGTGTAAAAACATTTAACCAAGAAGTAACTAAATTTACGGAAGAAAACAAAAACTGAGAAGGAAGTTTACTAAGAATTATATGAGTCACGAGTTTTTTTATTTTCCCTTCCATTTTTGGTACTACTTTAACCACAAATACAGTCGCGCCCGTTTATAACGTATCCCAGCAGACCTCATGCAAACTTTGTAATATACGTAACGTCCCTATAAAAAAAGTATTGATTAAATGCAGTATTACTACGTAGTATGTACACAGTCGAGTCACATTATTGTGACCATCTCCTACTTTGACGTCAACAGCGCGTAGCCAATGAAAGAAGGCACGTGTAATGGGCTGGCTTGGTGGGTATATAAGGTGTGCTGTAGGCAGTCTGAAAACATATCACTCGTTGCTGTCATGGATAAAAGGAGCGATTTATCAGATTTGCAAAAAGGGATGTTTATCCGCTTTCGGGCCAAGGGTGGCAGTATTTCTGAAACAGCGTAGTTTGTGAACTGTTCGCGTGCTGCTGTGGTTCAAGTTTATCGTGGTTGGAGAAATGGCACCATTACGAATAAGCGACGTTGAAACTGCGGAGCACCACGTGCCACTGATGTGAGAGGTGAACGTCGTCTTCGAAGTTGCGAAATGGCCGATCGACACGCTACAGTGGAGCAACTCACTGGCCGAATGAACCAGGGGGTTTCCGGAAGTGTGTCTAAAACAACATTTCAGCGAACCCTGCTGCGTATAGGGCTCCGATGCAGACGGATGGTCACTGCACCTATGCTAACGGAAGTGCATCGGCAGAAAAGTCTTACATTTGCACGGCAGTATCGGAATTGGACCTCCGCTGATTGGCAAAGGATTGCCTTCTCCGATGAGTCACGTTTTTTGTTTCATCGAACGGATGGACGTTGGCATATAAGGCGAGAAACATTGGAGAACAAACACTCTTCAACCATTGCTGGAAGAACACAAGCTGGTGGGAGCAGCGTTATGGTCTGGGGAATATTTTCGTGGCATTCCCTGGGTCCACTCATACCTATGGAAGGCACTATGGACCGAATTCGTTATGAATCCATCCTTGCAGACCACGTACACCCATACATGTTGATTGTCTTCCCTTGGGCGTATGGGATCTTCCACACGACAGTGCGACTTGTCACATCGCTAGAAATGTCTGAGAGTGGTTGGAAGAGCATGATGAAGACTTTAAAGTACTTCCCTGGCCCCCTAATTCCCCAGACTTAGACCCAATTAATCATCTGTGGGACTACTTCGATCGTGTTGTTCGCTCTATTTATCCTCCATCACGCACTCTCCAGCAGGTGTCAGATACACTGCAGTCAGCATGGCTCCACATACCTGTGAACACCTTCGGACACCCCCAGTCCGTCTAGCTGCTGTGTGCGCCGCACATGGTGGTTACTCTGGATATTAAGCTGTTGGTCACAATAATGTGACTCGACCGCGTATATAACAGCATTACATAGGTATGTACATACGAGGAGGGGGTGTTCATTTTTCACGGAGAAACTTTTTCTCTGCATTTTCCCCCAGAGAACATAAAGTTCCAAAGCCCCCAGTTCCAGCTTCCTTGGTAACAGAAAATTTGGGAATGTGTTGGAATATCTGCTGGATGATGAGTGTAATTGTACTTGCCAAGATAATACTTTAATTTTCTGTAAATTTCTTGAGGACAGCCAATGTTCCTGCATAGTATTTGACAGTCTCTAAAAATGTTTTTTGTTTTAAACAAAGATACGGAATAAGATTTGAGCTTTTAAAATCTGTTGAAAGTTTTGAGCAGAAAAGTCTTGCAACATTTAAAGAATTTCAAATTTGGAAGATGTGATTTCGTTTATTGGTGTAAATATGACATGGATGTTAAGTCAGATAAATCCGAATACTTGAAAATCTTGTCGTCCTGGAGTGGGAATCGAACCTGCGTCTCCCGGATAGCGCCCGATTATGCTAACCTGTAAATTACCCAGAACGACGAAGTTTCAAGTTTCCGATTAATTTGAATGTAACCACCACAGCATTCGCTAGTCATGGTTTTATTCAAATTAATCGGAAACTTGAAATTTGGTCGTTCTGTGTGGTGTAGTGGTTAGCATACTCGGGCGCTATCCGGGAGACGCGGATTCGATTCCCGCTCTAGGACGACGAAATTTTCAAGTTTTCGCATATTATTTGACTTAAAATCCATGTCATATTTACACCAATAAACGGATTCACATCTTCCAAATTTGTATTGTACAATGGTATAATCCCGTATTTCATTCATTGATCTGAAGAATTTTTGGAATTATTGGTAAGTGAGAAATTTGCTATCTGTTTTTTATTTAAATGGAAATTGATATTCATATTGAAAGATCTATACACGCTGACCGATGGATACCCTGGGTAATTCCGCAACGCTAGGCGATCAGTTATTTGCCAAATCCAAATATGCAACGATATGTTATATGATTATTTTTATGGATGTGATAAAATAGGAAAATTATATTCTAATGTTTCAGCTTAAGAAAGTGAAAAAGCCGATTTCAGTTTCTTTGTACGCGTCAAAAATAAAACGAATTGGAAAAAGTTAAAAGTTAAATTCCAGATATACATGCAGTATTCAGAAAATAGTATGTACAGAAAGTATTTATGTTATTCTACTTACAGAATGTTGCCAATATGGAAAAAAATTAAATAGTATGATTGTGCCAATAAAGATTATTGTTATAGCAGATGTTTATGTCTTGATTTCCGTTTCCGAAATCTGTAATTGCACCTTTAAACTTCAGCGTAAAGTAGAATTGATGGGCAAGGTAATTGAAAAGCTTTTTCAGAGGTTCCTGTTCGTACATAAATTTAAACCCATTTTTAAACGTACCGTGTATTTACTACAAGGGGACCGGTGACCGAGTGGTACAAAGTGCTGCTTCTAATCATACATTTGAAATAGGTCCTCGTTCGAATCCCCAATGGAGCATCGATGGTTCACTGACTCTATCCTCTCCCTGGAACCCGTGGTCCCAAGTTAGGGACAGGCAACTGTTTATACATTATTGTACGCTCCTTGAAAAAGGTTCATTTGCAAGTCCTTGAAAAAGGGGTTCATTTTCAAGTCCTTGAAAAAAGGTTCATTTTTAAGTTCTTAAAAAAAGGGTTCATTTTCAAGTCCTTAAAAAAGGTTCATTTTCAAGTCCTTGAAAAAATTTAGGATTCTGTGCATAGTACTTGAAGAAGGTTTTTGTTTGTTTTTTAAGTAATCATGTGAGAGAGTTACGTGTAAAACAATTGCTTGTGCTAAACATTGTGTAGGAGTTTTCTGCGTATTTCTGATGAAAACACCAAGCTGATCAAGTACTGCAGAACTTGCATTCAACGCAGGGAACCGCGGGGACAGCTGGTACCTTGGCTATGACATCACTGCAGAGTAAATCGTCAGCCATGGAAGTAAAATAAGTAGAATGATGTATTCGTGAATTGTGATGGGCTTGTGTTGCCTGGGCTTACGGACTTGTTCTTGCCGGAGGGTGGATCTTCTAGGAATTGCTTGTGCGTCATGCGTGGACTCTTCATCTCCTGTCTTCGTTAAAAAATGCATAAAAAATGGGTAGTTAAAGCAAACAATAAATATCACACCAGCAGATTAACACAAAAATAATGTACCCTTTCAAAATATTCCACAAAATAAAATGATTTCAAAAACACCAAATCAGAGGTACAATTCAAAGTTGATAAAATAAACCAGCAGGAGGTAACAGGCAAGTTATTGAAGGTGTTCCCGTACCAGCTAAGTTTAATGGTCTGAACTTGCTGAAATACCTACCTGCTTACAGAACGACAGCACACGCACACACATGTGATAATTTGGTTTTAAAAAGTGCTTTAATTTATTTTACTTGGAACAGTACGAATCTTGTATATAGCGCTTTGAGTTGCTCAAGCTGGTCGTTAAACAAACAAACAAACATAAATAGTGCCTGATTAATTAGTGAGACCGGCGCTAACTGTCGTTGGCCAACCAGTAGATCTTTAGGAGTGACAAAAAACAAATGTAGCGTGTTTTAAATCCCCTCCCCCGAAAAATTCATGTTGTATGGAACTCAAAAATGTTGTTAATTAAAGTTTTTGAGGAACATGTAAATCTTTTTGCAGAAAACAAACGAAAATAAAAAAATAACTCGGTAAACTGTTTTTTGGCGGCGAGGAGGGGGGGGGGGGTAAGCAAATATCTGCTGTCGTAGGCACGTGCCTTTTGGCCCATGCAAGAATACTGTGTGTAGAACGGGCCACTTACCTAATAGTGTCTTACCACTTCCATCACGAGGTTCATCTGTGCTAAATGCAGACATCAAAAGAAAAAATCCTGCAGTTCTCCTAAGATGGCACATTGATGGATTACCTCTCAGCTGGTGCAGCACCATTAAATCGGACTATCACATTATTTGTTTTATCTCCACGTGTTTTGATTTAATTTCCTTAGAAATGGCGCCGTGGAGTTTTCGAGAAAGTTCGTTTTTCAGTTAAATATTTTACATGCTGTTCTGTATGAATACGAAAATATGAAGAAATTTTGCTTTCGCATTTTAGTTAATACACATTTATTGCTATTTAAAAAATAGATGAATTCAAGGAAAGCAGTAACTACGCGGTGGATTAAAGAATCCGCGAATGGAAAGTGAACATCCAGTTGGATCTAATTGCCACAGTATTGCAGCATACACCGAAAACTGTTTCTTTTGTCTCATGTGATGCTTTGAGAAGGAAAAACGAAAACAAAAATGCCTATAAAACCCCGTTCATTGACGTTAAAATATTTCTTTCGCTGTTCAAATTGCGTCTGCCGTAGGTGGTTTGACGTGCTCCGAGAACCATAAAAGGCTTCTTACATGAACGAAAACCATTCGACTGAATGAAATATTGGTTTTGTAATTGGTCTCTGTTGTTTTTCCGGACGTCACTGTTTGTAAAGCTCGTGACTAGCTGTGTTACTCAGAGACACGACAGCAGCAAGCATAGGTTCAGCGGCACTTCTTCCGTCGGCAGGTAAAGCACTTGTCAGGGCTACTGCAAGAACCCATTCATTTCTCTTTAAACTGTGAGAGCAAGCGATTCAGAGATTTGCTCAGGGTTATTCTCCTTTCGTGTGATCCGCTGTGCAATTCGACTTTTATTTTTCACGCATTTCATTCTTTCTTTATATCATCTCCGTTTTCTCTTGGAAGGGTAAATGCGAGGGAGGTCTGAACCACGAAATTTCAATCAACCCGTTTTGTTTTCCGTGCAGTATTGTTTTACCGTGTTTCTAATCGGTATTTACCCATGGTTCGTTAAGTTGCCAGGTCGTTGAACATGTACCGACATGACCACCCGTAGCCGAATCTTGTTTCTTAAAATTCCCTTTCGTGTAGCAGACGTTTGCAATACGTTTCTTTCTTTGCACTAACAAAGGACATTTCAATTGCTACTTGTTGATACTCAATTGTATAAATAAAAAAAATAAAGAAGAAAGGTTGGGCGCCAACATGACCAGACGCTACCCAATAATTTTTCTAAAAACTACTCTTTATATGGGCGACAGATACTCTCTCTCTTTCAATTTCTACTGGTTTGCATTTTAATTTTTTCGAATTCCCAGAATGATGAATAAAGATTACAACAGCTGTGTCCAACAGAAATTTTGCAAAGCATCAGCAATAATTCAATAATTAATTAATGATGTGCAGTGGACTCCATATTATCCATTGTGAATTTAAAATGAATGTACCCGGATAATTATTAACAGAAATGTGTAATGAACTTATGCATTGAGATTTATAATTCGACGCGTGCATTTATAAACGCGTATCAATACAGCAAAAGCGTAGTAGATACAGCTAAAGTTTCTACGCAACTAAAAAATAACGTGTGAATATTACTTCTGAAAAAATTAACAGAGATCTTTTCCCTTTTAAACCACGCAAAGAAAAGTTTGTTTAAATGACTCGGATACGAATGAGAAAAACAGTGGTATATTTGTGAAACCAACAGAATACTGAGAATGTATAGAAAAATACAATTAATCGAATGTTGCTGGCAGAAACATGAACAAGGTTTTTTATGCTTCTATCCCGTTTCTAATAATTAAAAACGAAAGAAAGAAAAAGTCATTGAGTTTTGAAGTACATATTAAAGAGTGAAGTAAAACTCCTTTCAGTTGTTGTTCTACTTTCGAAAGTTATTTCTAATGATTTGACGTTTGTTTAACGATCTGTTTTCTAATGCACTCATGGTAACGTTTTAGGAATAATATGTAACGCGTAACATGTAGTAGATTTCGTCTCTAAGAACAAAATGGCCTCTGTGGGTGTGTGTGTGTGTGTGTGAGAGAGAGAGAGAGAGAGAGAGAGAGAGAGAGAGAGAGAGAGAGAGAAAGAGAGAGAGAGAAAGAGAGAGAGAGTGAGAAAGAGAGAGAGAGAGTGTGACCTACAGGTAAAACTACTTATCGTAGAGGTTTGAAGCACGGCGTAAACGGGAAGAATCACCAACGTATATGCACCTCGCAGCTTCCCTTTTGAAATTCATAATTCTAAAATTTCAATTAATTTATAGATAACCTCCGTAGGAACACTGAACTTCGAAAACATTCTCCACCGATAGATGGCAGCACATTAGTTCCTTGGAAAGCAGACTTACCTGCTTAATTTAAAAAAGAAATTAAGTGCGCACGTTGATATTTTTTTAAATAGTGTACGCCACATAGAGCCAGTGGAATGGAGGGGTAGCTATGGTGTCTCATATCATGTGAAGTTTAATTTTTTTTTAATAATTTCTGTGCTATGTTGCGGTAGTCAGAAAAGAGAGTGACACCCAGATTTAAAAAATATATATATATTAATGAAGCTGCATATCGAATCCGTAGTGTTAGTTACGCAAATATGCCGGGAAAAGCCCTTTTTATTTTCATATTGAAAGACATTGCAGTTAAATTTTCAAGTAAAAAAATAGCCTTTTGATAATTTTAGGAAAACCCGGCCAACGTGGGCTCATAATCCGAATCATGTATTATGTTTTAAAGTAGGATAACTCTGTCTCATGAGTCGAATCATACATTATTTAGTTAAGCATTGGTAAATTCGGTCCCTGCGCCAGTAAATTATTTGTACCTTGCGTTTGGTGAAGATAAAGGCAGAAAGCTCAAAGCGTTGATTTTATTTAAGAGTGTCTGTCGGGGGGCAATTTAAGATATAAAGCCGTTATCAGATTATTTGAATCGCGGCAGTAGATCTCAACATAGTAGCTGGAATCATTATTTTCGATTTTCTGATCTTTTAAGAAGTTTTTCGCAGTTGTCGATGTAATAAAGTAAATCTGTAACGCAGTATCACGTAGATGAAGTAAACATGTAATGCAATGCTGTGCAGATGAAGTCGATCTACATACAAGGAAAGAACGCAAATAATTTTCATGCGAAAGATAAGATTTTATCATTGTCACGATTGCCTTCCTGTTTTCTATTTTTACTTTATTATTATTTTCAATCCAAATTATTTTGTCTTACTAATATTTGGAGAACCATAATTTGGGCTCGAAAGAAAAATACAAAAAAGAAAATGAATGCGAACTTGAAGAAGAAATCAGGAAGGATACTGAAAATCATCGTCGCATTTATGCTGAACTCATTCGTCATTTTGCCTCTAAAATTGACAACCGTAACTACTGGATTCGAGATGCATACCAGAAAAGCCAGTTGACTTTCCTAGTTTTCTACGCTCGCTTACAAAAAACCTGATTGAAATCATTTCAGACTGTCAGTTAACACAAAACGAAAAGAAGTTCATTTAATTATTTTTTGTGTGGCTTACGTGACGAATATTCAGACTTATTAAAAAACAGCAATTCCGCAGTTGTTGCCCTTCGCCATAACATACATGAACGAAACTCGTTATCAAACTGCGCAGAAATAAAAAAAAAAACGCAGTACAGCAATCGATTGAATGTCGGGTCCGATATACACTTCCAGTTTTCGACTCTTAAATCAAATATAAAGAGAACCTGTCAGGAAAAGAAGTAAATATACTCTTCTCATTAAAGAACTGGTGACTTAATTGTAGTTTTTGAGTTTTCTTTCAACATAATTTCTTTGCGCGGTATCCCAGTGAGCTTTGGCAGCAGGTTTGCAGAAGAATGGAAGAATATTCCGGCCAAGACTTGCCGAAATTTAATACAACGCATTCACAAAAGAATTACCGCCTTCATTAAAGCTCGAGGCGTACCTTCTGTGAACTAAGATTCTGAATTAAAAGCGTTTCTGCAAATTCTGGACTACAAGCATTGTGATGATTATAACATTAAGAAAAACAGGTTTTAGTTCACAATTATTTTTAGTTTTTCTTTTCGATCAAGGCTTCGCTGGGCTCTGGCTTAGCTTCTCTGGGACAAAAGGCCTTTTGTTCCGAAGAAGCATTAAAAAAGATTTAATTTAATAATGATTAAGACAGCCCAGCGAAACCTGGTCGACAAAAAAATAAAATAAAATTGCGAACTAAATGTTACTTTTCGTAATGGTATAAAAGGGTTTGTTGCGACAAATGGTAGATGTCCGAGCACCTTTGGCGACATAGCTTTACATATATCCACCGTTTGGAAATCCCCTACAAGGAAATAAGAGGTTCGTCTAGGTCTCCCAGACCCTTCTCATCACTGCTGCGTGCCTTGTTGTATCCACTGCCGCCAACAACGTGCTATGGTAATATCTGCACAACCGGAATGACGCGCAATACGGCGATAAGCTCATCCTGCTTCCCGGAGCCCGACGATGCGGCCCCTCTCGAAGTCCTCCAACTGCTCCAATTGCTTCCGAACTTTTTCCCGAGGCATACTTTACTTGCAAAGGATGCAACCAACACAACACTACGAGCCAGAATGACAAGCACGTGCAATGGGACGACCTTATATAGCCGGTCTGGCATAGCGCTACGACCCCTCCTTGCTGGCGTCACATGCGCGCCCGAGCGTGATTCTTGAATCATTTGCATGTCTGACGATGTCAAACCTACCCACGAAGATTCATTCCTGTCGGTTGCTTCCTTCTGGGTGCAACTATTTTTTTGACGATGAGTGTAAATGCAAAAGAAGAGAGGGGGGGGAGGGAGTGTCATGCGAAGGTTATTCTTATGATAATACATTTGGTTCCTTACATAAAACAATTGTTGCTTGTTACTTACCGTTTCTAACATAAAATCCGTCACTTTTCAGCTCAAACAACACAGAATGAATACAAAGAACTATAATCCAACAGCAGACTCACACTCAGATGTGATTCGTCGAAATCTTAAGGTGCTGTCTCCCGACAAAGGTCAGCGACAACCTTGGCAAATTCAGCTCTGTTCCCAGTGGCCTTGATTAAAGATTCCAAGATCAATTTAGTCCAGTCCTTTTAAGTTTTCGAAACAATTATCCTTAATTAACAAATAAAAAACTTTACCAAGTACAAATTCAGACGGATAATCCCTTCTGAAGAAACACCGTATTTTTTATTAACAGAAATTTTTGTCTTTTTTATTGGCGTACTGTAACGTCATTATTTACACTTCTTATATAACAGTTTAAAAATATTTATCAGTGTTATCACAGTTAATAAAATCTCGGGGCAGTTAATAAGAGTTCGATATACCTAAACTAAATGGCTGGAGGGGAAGTATACAAATGGCGTTTCTGTTCGAGGGGAACACAAATAATACAGGTCGTGGAGAGTGGATTTATGAAAATTTAATTTATATTTTGTAGTAAACAATGATTTGTAACCCAGGAATTTTAGTTTTAAAGTATTAGCAGTACATCATTTCTTCCTCAATAATATATGCCAGCTCTTCAATAATATCCTTAAAACTACCATCGTGTTTTTATTATTATTTTGTTTTTTAATTTTTTTGGTGGTGTTTTGTTTTAATGACGTTTCATGTTTCATTTCAGAGTTGGGTAGATTTTTTCTCTAACATTCAGCTCCACAGTATTTTTTAAAGTCCAATTGCCTTTTAATTGGGGCTTTTGAATCTTTTTTTTTATAATCCTTTTTCTGTTCTTATATAGTAGACTTTTATTTTCCACGTTTCCATCGGGAAACGCACGCTTGACAAAGTATAATTTAAATTGCAGATGAAGTTTTCTACTTCATGTGTCTTGAACGCTTACAACGCATAATTCAAATAAAATATTTGAGAAAACCGCCCTGATGGTCGAGTGGTACGAAGCGTTGGCGTCTAATCATTCGCTCAAGATGGGTCCTGATTCGAATGCCACTTGAGGAAAGAATAGTGTGTCTATCTTACGGCACTGGCTCTATCCCCTGCCTGGAACCAGCACCTCTAAATTAGGGACGGGCGACTTTTATAGAGCACGTTGAATTGCTCTGTGTTGTCGTCAAACGATCCTCCCTTACCCCCCAAAGAAGAATTTGATGAAACGAAGCTATCTGAAATTTTAAATATCCTTTGTAGAAATATAATGCCCAAGATGTACATGTATGTGCATGTGATTGAAAATAAACGTACATTGTCAGTGTAGCATTTTAAAACAGTTTCCAGAGGGGCATTTTAAACAGTTTCAAAACTGGACCTAAAAGCATGAAACGTGATAACGCAGCGCTATGGGTATGCGTTGAGCAAATCCCGTAGAAGGTACGCTGAGCTACCAGTGTTCGCCGCTGTGAAATGTACTAAAGGGAATTAGAGGGAACATTCTTAGGTGGCGCAGTGGTTTAAGCGCTGGTTTCTGATCTGATCCACAAAGGAGGAGAGACACAGGTCCAACTCGGGAGATGCTAAGTTCTCAAGGCCAGAATACCATGGTGACGTCCCAGATGATATGCCTCTACTATCGATGAACCGATATAATATCACTACGGGTTAGAGCAGATTGTGTTTCTTGAAGCAGTCAGACAATTCGTGTCACTGATGCGGAAATAAAGCAGATGCAACAAATAACTATTCGCTAGTTTGCGTTTTCCTCCATTTATTTATCCCAACGTTCCTCTTATTAGCATTATTCACTAAACAGTCTGCTTTATTTAGGCCCCTTGATAATATAGGTAGTTAGTCATTATCAACGTATGGGTGATACTTTACACAGTTCAGAAGTCAGTATTCTTCATATAGGTTTCGAGTTTTTTACATAAAACATTTAAGGTGGACGTCAGTGATTTTGCTTCCTATACTTCCAATAGCAAACTTCTGTACACATTTGCTTCACAATTAATGCGTTCCCAAGGATGAAAATTTGAACATCGATTAAAATAACTTCATATTTTAACTTTGAATTCTTAATATTTTCAAAAACATAACCATAATTATATTAAAAATCAATAACTTTTCCTTTGGTGGTGTTGAGACCAAAAAAAAAAAAAAAAAAAAGATGGCGCTACCTGTACATTCATGACGTCAGTAGACAAACAAATGTTGGATTGCTTAATTATGGTTCTGTTTTAGAAAAAATAAGTATTCCAAGCTATAATATGAAGTTATTTTAATCGATGTTCGAATTTTCATCCTTGGGAACGCATTAATTGTGAAGAAAATGTGTACAGCAGTTTACCCATTGGAAGTATAAGAAGCAAAATCTCTAGACGTACACCTTCAGAAAAAAATTCTGACTGCAAACATTTGGAGCAGGGGGTGGGGTGGCGAAAATTGGAATCATCAGTAGAAAAAAAAATACTTTCCAATTTTTTTTTATTTTTATTTTTTTTTACGTGTTTGGAAGGCAACATTTTAGCAGGGCACTAAATTTCTATTTAAGGTGGACGTCTAGTGATTTTGCTTCGTATGGACCGTATGCATATGACGTCACAGCAAGCTAAACCATCCTAGCAGACGCCCTGGTGTACAAACACTGCTTGGATTTGCATTGTGGAGCGTTAAGGAAGATGGTGTTGCCGCCCCGGTGGCGCAGTGGTCTAAGGCAATGGCCTCTGATCATTCGTCCGAAAGGGGTCCGGGTTCGAATCCCGGTGAGGCATGGATGTTGTGTTTGTCTTACGGCACTGGCTCTCTCCCTTCCCTGGAACCAGTGACCCTAAATTAGGGACGGGCGACTGCTTATAGCCCATTGAGTTGCTCACGGTGGTCGTTAAACCTCCAATCAAAAAAAAAAAAAAAAAAAAAAAGATGGTGTTATGTGCTATTTTCGGCTGGGGTAACCGAAGTGGGAGAGATAATGACTTGTCCTATTGTAGATTACCATCTGAGTGAACGAAGTGGGATCAGAATTATAAAAAAAATTATTCAGAAGCGCCAAAATTTGTGGATATCACGTATCAGCAGAGTTGACATTGATGGCCGGAAACGAAGGAACATTAGAGTGTGTAGTTTACATTTTATAACAGGTATGTTCATAAATTTACTGAAGCGTTATCTACAAAAACTCTATGAAGATCTTTAGACTGGAATTAACCTTTTCTTTACGAATGATTTGCACGATTTCATTTCCTCGGGAGTGAAGGCGTTAGTGCAAAAAACGAAATAATTAACAATATCGCCGTGTTCAATTCGTGGCAAGATGTCAATATTGTTCAGGAAAAATGAGTATGGAATTACATATGGGTCTCACCACAATTGCCCAATAACATAAATATATCAGAATAAAGCTATTTTTGATCGCCAGATTACTCACTTACGTAGCCTATGTAATGCATCTTTGATCTCACTTGTACACCAGTTCTGCAAGAAAGCAGCAGACGAAAAAGTGACGCAAACCGCCGTTTCGTGACGTCAATGCATACGGTCTATACTTCCAATGGGCAAACTTCTGTTTTATTTTTTTGATTGGAGGTTTAACGACCACCGTGAGCAACTCAATGGGCTATAAGCAGTCGTCCGTCCCTAATTTAGGGTCACTGGTTCCAGGGAAGGGAGAGAGCCAGTGCCGTAAGACAAACACAACATCCATGCCTGACCGGGATTCGAACCCGGACCCCTTACGGACGAATGATCAGAGGCCAACGCCTTAGACCACTGCGCCACCGGGGCGGCGCAAACTTCTGTACACATTGTCTTCACAATTAATGCGTTCCCAAGGATAAAAATTTTAACAACGATTAAAATAACTTCATATTATAACTTGGAATACTTAATATTTTCTAAAACATAACCATAATTATATTAAAAATCAATAACTTTTCCTTTGGTGGTGTTGAGACCAGAAAAAAGATGGCGCGACCTGTACATTGATGACGTCAGTAGCAAACAATTGTTTGATTGCTTAATCAAACATTTGTTTGATTGCTTAATCAAACATTCGTTTGATTAAGCAATCAATTCAAAATCACTAGACGTCCACCTTAAACTGTTTTTGCCTAAAATAAAAAAATATTCACTAGTTTTAATGTGACTATAGTATGTGGACTTTAATCTCAAAACCTATATCAGAAAACTACATTTAGGTTTACAAAATATACGAATAAATCGGCAGGCCACTGGTCTAGAATGTTGTAGAAGAAAAATTTTGATTTTTTTAATCGGGCCATCATCTCCATTGCACTTCCGTTGTGATTCCTTTTTTATTGATTCATTTTTTTCTGATTGTCATACTTGGAGTTATGCATCTCTTTGGTTATTGGGTGGCAAAGCCACACGGCTCGTAGGGCCCTCGACACAAGGAGGTTAGAAGTAAGAGGAGGTGGCATCAGCCCCTCTCCCTGTGCTTCTGGCGTGACGCCACTTTTTATCAGCTGACTACGCCAATGCGCCGTACCTAAGAATCTCCTGTATATCTCTATGGGGAAATCTCGATTTTGAACGGGTTTTTCGGACCCTTACTCTACCCATACACGCATGAAAAAAATTGAAGCTGAAATATTCATTCCCATAATAAAAAATTTCCAGAAAAAACAGGAAAATATGTGTTGGTATTTCTTTAAAAAATTCAACAAAATAATGTTTTTTTGAGCGGAAGTGCATAGTGCGCATGGTTACTTACTGTCCATATGCAAGTAACCATGTATACTGCCCATGTGCAAGTAACCATGTTTAAAATATAACCAAAAGCTTAATGTTTTTTTTTTGTTTTTGTTTTTTTTATTGGAGGTTTAACGACCACCGTGAGCAACTCAATGGGCTATAAGCAGTCGCCCGTCCCTAATGTAGGGTCACTGGTTCCAGGGAAGGGAGAGAGCCAGTGCCGTAAGACAAACACAACATCCATGCCTGACCGGGATTCGAACCCGGACCCCTTACGGACGAATGATCAGAGGCCAACGCCTTAGACCACTGCGCCACCGGGGCGGCAAGCTTAATGTTAAGAAATAAGAAGAACGAAATATGCCTTCTTTCCATCCTTGGTTTGCATGCGCTAAGCAAAACTGCTTGAGCCACAGGAAGTGACGTCACGTTCCCTAACTCCCGCACCACAGACTCCCTCCGCCTCAGAAAGAGGAAAGAAACAGATGATCTGTTTTAGCTTCACTCAAAACGGGTCCCTTCACGTCCTCTTTTTCTAACCTCCTTGCCTCGACATGGTTTCTGATTTGGAAAGTTCGCGATTGCGATTTCGATTTCGATGAAAAATAGGCAAGTTGTTTTTTCGTTAAATATCGAACATAAATTAGATTTATAATATAGCCAATGCTGTATTTCGGGTATATTTTGCACAGGAGGTTAGAATAATAGTTCTGGAGATGCCCTCGGTCTTAACCGTGAAGCCACCAGGTGTGGGAATTTGTCATTGTTTACGTAACACCTATTTAATTTTAACGTGTGTATTTTGGAATTGCGTGACCTTTGGTTGCAGAAACTGTGTTAATATCAAACCGGAATGGATTGTGCTTCATAGACGAATAAAGTTTTCAACTTTAACGTCATATTTTGTTTTGAATTCGCACTTAATGTTCGTGCATTTCAATTTAAAATAAAAATAGGAAGGAGCTTCAAAATATTTAAGAATTTTATAAATTTAGCATTTTCTCACACATCGGAAGCAATTTATTATCCGAAATTCGAAACATTTGCGACGAAAGAAGGCGATTCGGTCAACACCCAATGCATTGCAATAGCATTGGAAACCATCAGCTTTCCCACACTTTCACGGCTGTCGATCGCGGTTACAGGCTTTTCACAAAGTGGTACTGCTCCATTAACAAGGGCATCTCCAGATATCTTATTCTAACCTCCTTGGTCTTGCAGCAGTTTTTCGTACTCTTCCTCCGATTTTAAATAACCAGAGATTTGGGGGGAGGAGGGTTAACGACCACCGTGAGCAACTCAATGGGCTATAAGCAGTCGCCCGTCCCTAATTTAGGGCCGTTGACTCCAGGGAAGGGAGAGAACCAGTGCCGTAAGACAAACACAACATCCATGCCTCACCGGGATTCGAACCCGGACCCCGTTCGGACAAATGATCAGAGGCCATCGCTTAGACCACTGCGCCACCGGGGCGGCAACCAGAGATGAAGCCATCTTTATCAATATTGTATTCCTTCAAAAATATCTGGAAAACATCGTTTAATGAAACCTCCATAATCTTCAGATAAACTTCGAAATCGCTAATGTGAGTCCCTTTCCACGTTAAACCATATGATGAAGACCTTATCGATCGCTTGTATATCGTTTTCTGATATCTTTTATCAGATCAGATCAGATTAGATCATATGTAGAGGATTTTAGGAAGGGGGTGTCTGATCCCCAGGTCTTAAACAACCCTTAGAAATAGGAAGCTAGGAGATTTGGGCTAGAGTGCCCGATAGGAAAGTGCCACAGAAGCGTGGTAGAAAGAGGGAGGAAGACGTCCTTATTTATTACCGGGGGCCGGGGCCCGACGGCTTAACGTGCTCTTCCGACGCACGGTGGATATTAGTAATTCAAGCGTTCGTACCTGTATGGGATCGAACCAGAGGTCTTCTCCGTAGCAGTCACGAACGCTGACCACTAAGCCATCCGCGACCCCCAATATATCTTTTATCGCACAGACGCAACTGACTAAATCAGTGAAGTCAGCATGGAATCCTGGCCTTGTGAACAGCGCCCCAGTGGTCGGACATGAAATTACGATAGCGTCTGTCACGTGATACGGTACCAGTGGCTATGTAAGTAGCACCGCGGAGAGAGTTGTAAATTCTTGGAAAAAAAAAAAAAAAAGAAGGACAGACTGTTACGGTTCGACGTCTTAGTTCCATGTCCGTCCGCTGGCGCGCTGTTCTATTGAGATCTTCGGACCAAATTGTTGCCATGTGTCTCTATGAAAGATTTACCTCTGGGTCTCCGGCTCTGTGTTCTGATCATTCGTCCGAGATGGGTCCGGATCAAGGAGGTTAGAATAAGATATCTGGAGATGGCCTTTTTAATGGAGCAGTACCACTTTGCCTGAAGCCTATAACCGCGAGTGACGGCCGTCAAACTGTGGGAAAGCTGATGGTTTCCAAGGCTATTGCAATGCGTTTTGTGTTGGCCGAATCGCCTGCTTTCTTCGCAAATGTTTCCGATTTCACATCGTAACTTGTTGCCAATGTGTGAGAAAATGCTGGATTTATAAAATTCTGAATAAATATGAGGCTCCTTCCCATTTTTATTTAAAATTGAAATACACGAACATTGGTGCGAATTCTAAACAAAACATAACGTTAAAATTGTAAACTTCACTCGTATAAGAAGTATAATTCATTCCAGTTTGATATTAAGACGGTTTCTGCAACCAAAAACCACGCAATTCCAAAATACGAACAGATGAAATTACATAGGTATTATGTAAACAATGGCAAATTCCCACACATTGCGGCTTCACGGTTAAGAGACCAGGACATCTCCAGAAGTATTATTCTAACCTTCTTGGTCCGGATTCGAATCGTGTGATGCATGAACGTTGTGTTAGTCTTGCGGCACTGGTTCTCTTCCTTCTCAGGAACCAGTTGCTCCAAATTAGGAACGAATGACTACTTATAGCCAATCCAGTTGCTCACTGTGGTCATTAAACACACACATTCTTAATTTTCGATGTTGTTCCGTCAGTGAAAATAGTGAGGGATTAGAGGCCGATTTGCTGAGCTACTCATTTTTGCCGATTTGCCGAGCAACTCATTTTTGTTAGCCATAAAAGATATATTTTTTTTATTTGTATCGGCGTTTACCGACTACTTATGAGCAGCTCTGGGGACGATAACTAGTCGCCCCCGTCTCTGATTTGGGGCCACTGATTCCAGGGAAAAGAAAGAGCCGGAGCCGTAAAGGCAAGCGCACCGTCTAAGCCTCATCCGGGACTGGAACCTGGTCCTAGCTCCGAAGAAGGGCTAGAAAGGCCTCTGATCGCTTGACCACCGGGGAGGCATTAAGGAGTTTATCGAGTGTACTCCATAAAAAGAAGGTATAATTTTCCTACTTGATGAAACTAAAGTTCAAGCTGTGTTAAACGCTGTTCAGAACAAACTCACTGTTTCGTAATGTTTGGAAATTAAGCCCTAGTTCGTGCGACAGTATTTTGTGATAAAAGGTGACGCAGTTATTCAATGCTGCAAAAAATCGTCAAAGCAGGAAAGAAAAAGCCTTTTTCCTGTCAAAAAAAATTTATTTTGTTACTCAGAGCAAAAAATTGAATTTTGCAAGAATTCATTAACGCGCCAAGGTCATCTCAGAGTTCCATGGGGGATGATGCCATTATCTTAAACTTAGAGAAAAATGGTAGCGAAATCAAAGTTCGAGACAATGCTTTCACTCAGCGCAACTGCTAAAATGACTTTTTCCATGCTCTACAGATTAAGCGCAATTTATTTTTTAGCAGCTCTCAATGAATTGATATGATCTGAAATTTTAACCAAACTTTCCTACGTGTAGATTCCCAAACTGGTGACTTTTTGCAATGTTGGTATAACGTTTTACCGGAAAACTCTTGTACAGTACATTGAACTTGCTTTGAGAAGCGCTGAGATTTCTCCAGCGACCAGAGCACGTTTAGTGGAACGGCTTCACCCGAACGAAGAACCTTCGTGTGAAATCGTAACCGAGGTCCTAGACCACCACCATAGTCTATTAAGATGGGAAATGTCAAGCATCATGAAACTATGAAGAGTTGTTCGTGGCTGCAAATCAATTTATTAAGGATCTTCTGTGTGTGAATGAACTCAGTTGGCAGCTCGTTTTTTCGTTCGCAAATTGTCAGCCAGTTCGAGACATAAAGTGCATGCGTGTGTGCAAACGCGCGCACTCGCCGTTCAGCTGAACATTTCTTGCATGATTTTAATCTTGAGCAAGTGCTTCCACGTGATTGGTCGCATTCCTTTCTTAATTGGCTGGCTTCACCAGGAAGAGCTGCGACACATTTCGCCGCCGGAGGTAGGCGCGCGTTTTGAATACTGATGGAAATAATTTGCTGCGAACTTTTGCTTTCCATTTTTTGTTTTTATTTTTTCCTTTTTTGAATGACGTGGCGTGGAGTTACGAGCTGTTGTGGTTACCATCATCCGAGGTCGCTTGGCTGCTTGTGCTGTGATGCGCGTAAACATGATAATGTTACAAGATCTTTGGTTGTCATGTTAACAGATACAACTGGTAATTGCCACGGGAGAGTGATCTCCAAATTCTTCGTCACAAGAGGTCGCTCCTGTGAACGACAGAGCCATTTTTCATGGCTAATTCGAGAAACCAAAAAGGTTTCTACCACCGCGAGAGGAAACGTGCTCTTGAAAGAGCTCACACATTTGCTGTATGATGGAAAGTCTAGCAAATCTGATCACACAGTTGTTGCGTGATAAAGGCCTTGATAGATTTGCGCATTTTGAACACGTGAATGCACTGTATTAATCGGAGCAATAAAACTATGTTCCAGTTAATTCCAGTTAAAACTATGGGTATTATACGAAAACTATGAAAGTTATGTGATAACGACTGAACTGACTGGATTATTATCACACTGGAAGAAACATCACTGGAACGAAGCTTCTGCGTGAACACTGCAGGCAAAATGTTGCCCTTCTGTTTTGGAAAAATCTTGAGTTTCTGTTTTGTTTTAATTTAACGACCTCCAAAATAACTGTTCCTGGTTATAAAAAATATAGTTCAAATAAATAACAGTTCCCCTAAATAAATTGTATCACGTGAAGAAAGCGATTTAGAGTAAGTCCATGACTCCTTGGGTTATTGAACAGCCCCGTATTTAGGTATTGATCCACAATAAAGCATGTGCAGAGTAATCCATCAAACGGGAACACATAGATTTGATGAGGTACTGAAGTGCAGAAAGCGTAGCCTACCCACCATTCTACACGCGATTGAAACAGCCGTTTCGAGAGTTCGACGAATGCAGAACCATACTCCCTATGCCCGTCATTGTTTAAATCCATTACATGATGTGACTGATGAATTCTGACCATCGACCCGTCCACAATGGAACTAGTCCAGGAAACAGTCATACAAAAAAGCGTTAAGGACAAGAAAGAGAGCATGGGAACTCTGGTGATGCAAACAACAGTGTCAATATTACAGTACCGCAGAAAGTTAAGAGTATCACGGAGTTCCAGAGGAGCACGACAGTTTGTGTCATAGACGCAGACAACTACGTGGGTGCTCTGGAGCCCAGAAACCCATTGAAATTCATTAATGGGTGCTACCACACCCATTAAATCGCTGATAACAATAAAAGCCCCCCCCTCATGAAACTAGATAATTGGCTGGATTTTTTTGTTGTTGTTGTTGTTTGTTTGGGTTTTTTTTTTTTTTTTTTTTTTTTTCCGATCTTTAGAAGGACAACGCTATTAATTTCCTTCTTTTCAGCACTTCAATATATAAAACAATTTATTGCAACGCTAGTGTATGTTGTGAATAGTGTTATGATATCTATTGGGTAGAAGTGATAGGTTTTGTGGTTAATACAATTATGAGTATACGAACTACCGTGAAAAGAACATAAATACTTGCCCTTATGATTGAAACACTTCCGAAATCCAGTTTTGTAATCATACACAAAGACTGGTATAGAAAGATCTAGAAATAACTTGATAAAAGAAAACCCTGCTTTTCAGAAACATGTTTTACATGTGTGCATACACATTCGTATACGTAGAAAGAAACACGAAAATCAAATGCGGTGGCACTTCGATTATACAGCTTTCAACAAAATTAAAACACGTGTAGGCTGTAGCTGTAAAAAGCGCATACAAGAAATTAAGAACGGGCTCAATTATCTATCACCGATTAAATCATATGCCTAATGTGGCGTATAACTGACTTTTCCATTGTAGTTTTATGTATGTGTTTGTATGTAAAAAGCTCGAGCACCCATAGGATTTCTGGAAAGCAATGCCTATGGTGTTTGGGTTCTACCTGGAAACCGACGCAAAGAGATGATGATGATGCGTTCAGCTTTCGCAGAATGGCACCAAGCACGTTACGTCCTCCGCCAGTGAAACGCTCGACGTGTACTACGATACCCATGGGGGGGGGGGGGGTTGATTGGAGGTTTAACGACCACCGTGAGCAACTCAATGGGCTATAAGCAGTCGCCCGTCCCTAATTTAGGGTCACTGATTCCAGGGAAGGGAGAGAGCCAGTGCCGTAAGACAAACACAACATCCATGCCTGACCGGGATTCGAACCCGGACCCCTTACGGACGAATGATCAGTGGCCAACGCCTTAGACCACTGAGCCACCGGGGCGGCAGGGGGGTGTAATGATTCCTTGTATGAAATCAGCGACAGGTCACTTTGCCACAGTTGACATCTCACAGTTTGGATAGTGCGTACTATACAGTAAGCGAGGACCTTTCGGAAATGTAGGGTTCTCATGTGATCAGTAACATGAGCACTGCAGAAACATATTTAGGAATTACATGCATTTGCTTTAATCTAAGAGCAAAATGCTAAATCTTTTAATCCTGGCCCGGTCAGGTTCTGCACCGAACTTTTAACTGACGAAAAGAAAAGTCGGGTTAGGCCCATGCTGAGACTCTGTAGGGGGGGGGGGGGCATTTAAAAGTGAACAGGGCTCGTGTGCATTGTGACAAAAAGAAGGAACATGTGACATGAAGCAGTATCATGCACATTGTTACATGGACGCCGTACAGAGCGAGAGCTGTTTCAGTACGAATACATCTTATGGTTATGGAAGTGCCATATACTATACACTGAAGAGCAATTAAGTTAGAGACAGCTGGCGTTATGCAAATGTGGCGCTGTGGGCGGCCGTGTAAACGGAAGCGACATGACGTATGCAGCGATCCGACAATATAAGGACTGATGCGACGGGAATCAGTAAGAGTCGGATGCAGTATGGGTAAAACGAAGGTTCTAAGCGCATTTGATCGTGGGCAAATTGTCGGGGCCCGACGAATGGGTCACTCCATCTCGGAAATCGTGCAGGCACTGGGATTTTCACGAGCCACTATGTCACGGGTGCACCGTGAGTACATCGAATCCGGTAAAACCATCCCTGCAAGGGCCAACTGCCGTGGACAACAGCGTGTGGATGAGCGGGGTCATCGTCGGCTAGCTCGCATTGTAACAGCGGACAGACGGGCCACAGTGCAAGAAATCACTCGGCAATTTAACGCTGGTGCACAAAAACATTTAAGCAGCCACACCATCCAGAACCATCTCCTCGCTATGCGGTACAGAAGCCATCGTCCCACGAGGGTACCGCTGCTGACTGCACATCACAGGTTGCAAAGATTAGCATGTGCGCGGGAACATCGCCACTGGACCCTAGATATGTGGGAAAAATGTTGCCTGCACTGATGAGTCGAGATTCACGTTGGTACATGCGGATGGCAGGATACGAGTACGGCGCAAACCACATGAAGCGATGGATCCTTCTTGCCAGCAGGGTACTCTTCAAGCTAATGGAGGTGGCATTCTCGTCTGGGGACTGTTTACGTGGACTGAAATGGGACCCCTGGTACGTGTGACATCGTCCCTCACATGGCAACGTTACCGGGATATCCTGGACGACCATTTGCTCCCGTTTGTACGTCTTCAACATCCCACTGGGGACCTCATCCTGCAACAAGACAATGCACCGTGGCATCGCTCCCGAATTGTATGCGAATGGTTGGATGAACACTCCACCGACGTGACCTCGCTTCCTTGGCCAGGTAGATCACCTGACCTCAACCCCATCGAGCACATCTGGGATGCCATCGAGAGAGATGTTCGAGACTCTGACCCCCTCCATCAAATCTTCGTGAACTGTGGGAGCTTGTTCAAGGGCGTGGATCCGTATGGCCTCCCAACGCTTCCGGTGTCTTGTCGAGTCCATGCCGAGACGAATGGCCGTCGTCATCAGGGCGAAAGGTGGTGCTACACGTTACTAGACAGGCGTCTCTAATTCAATTGCTCTTCAGTATAGATAGTCATTCATAAAAGCATGGATCACTGCGTAAGTTGGTGGAACATAATATTGCAGATCAGTGCTTTTAAGTAGTAGTGCTTCTTACTGACTTCATGATCAGCTACAGTATCCCTTTCAAAGTGAAAGCAGAAGTTTCGTACAGGCTCCTAATTGTAGTGTTTTTGCTCACAGAAATGGGTTTTTAATACGCAACGCAAAAATCGCAATTTACATTTGCAGTAGAAAGATGATCGTTGTGTTCCGTGATCAAAGTTTACCTTGCTTGTAGAAGATTACTAAAGCAAGCATCTAAACTGTTTTAGATGAATTCCGAAGTGATGTCCCTGCAACATAGGCCTGGTGTAGAGAGAATATTGCTTTTAGATATTTTCTTCTATGTTTTGGAGTCAAAATGCTTTGGTGCCTGCTGTCTTTAAGTTATTACGTTGCATTTTAAAGTGAATCGAGCCAGCAAATGTACCAAATCTCAACATGTTAGTACGTGAGTATCTTTTGTTTTCTGAATGACGTGTTTTCCGCCCAGATGGCGTAGTGGTCTAAGCGATGGGTCCGGGTTCGAATCTCGTGAGGCATGGGTGTTGTGTTTGTCTTACTGCACTGGCTCTTTCCCTTCCCAGGAACCATTGACCCTAAATTAGGGACGGGTGACTGCTTATAACTCACTGAGTTGCTAACGGTGGTCGTTATCAATAAAAAAAAATGTACATGTTTATATTGCCATTTTGGAACTCGCCCGTTTATAGAAATGATTTATAATTATCATTATGGTATTTATTACTAAGAAGCATGGCGAATTTTTTCATGTTTTCCACCTTTCCTTTATTTGGCTTTGTCTCTATAGAAGAGGGATTCGGATGTTGTTTGTGTGTGTTCTGTTGGTTAGAAGAAATCTCTCCAAATAAATTCTGTGAAAGTAATAATCTTCTTACAATACGTGTAGGTATGTCAGAATTGATCTCTCCAAGTTTTCCTTTTATGCGCCTTACTTTTGGCTCAAGTTGTCATACGTATATATTTGATATCATGACACCACTACTTTTAGAAAAACGAATTGAAGAAATTATTTTTGTATCGAAGATAGTTCGGCGTGACTCAGATTTCCTAGAGTTTTGTGTAGATTTCACATGTTTGTATTTGAAGTTGCACAGCGCTGTCTCGGTGGTCGAGTGGTCAGAGGCGTAGGTTTCTACCTACTCGTGAGAGCTGGCTCGGGTTCGAGTCCTGGATGAGGCATGAGTAATTTGGTTGCTGTACGGCACTGGCTGTCTTCTCACCCTGGAACCAGAGGCCCCAAATTATGGAGGGGCGACTGCTTTATAGGCCTCAGAGTTGCTTATGGTGATTGCTAAACTCCGAAACAAAATTAAAACAAAAAAAGTTGCACATCAGCATCTTTGTTGCCAGTGTTACGTATATCATTTGAAGTTTTTTTTTTTTTTTTGTGTGTGTGAATCAAAAGACGCTGATTCTTTAACCCGAGCGAGCACGTGGTAGCATCACAGTTGTTGATGCTAAAAGCACACGATGCCGTTTTTTGAACCTTTGGAGTTTCAGGAAGACAAGTCGGTTCTAAATAAATCACTTTCTTTTCCGAATGAGAGGGGGGCTGCAAAAGGTATCAGCTGTCCACTGTATCAAGTTCAATTTGTCCGAAAAAAAAAAGAGGAGAGAGAAAGAACAATTGCAGTTGTCTTTGGGAAAGAAGTCGGCTTACTTTAATTAAAACTAATTTCTGCAGCCGTGCGTTCTGTTTCGTGAACACAGAGCAACACCATCAGCAAACTATCACTTCGATTCCTGGGAGCGGCACTTAACAGCCTCTCAGTGTTGTTGAGATTTATTTAAAGGTTTTTTCGGTATCAGTTATTTTAAACGACATAGTTTTTTTCTTCATTCAGTATTTCGAGGAGTTGGCATTTCTTTCACTTGCGATCGTTAGTTGGCTCCGAGCTGCATTGTCTGCTTTTTTTTTCTTTTTTTTTTTTTCCGAGTAGCTCTTCCGGAAGCTGCAGCGTATCGGTTTATACCTGACAAAAAAGAAAAAAGTCCACCCGATACCATCTGGGATGCAATCGGCGTTCTCAAAAGTTCCCTCACTAAATTACTAATAGCAACAGAAACGTTCATGTGCATGAATTAATGTTTGGTATGCTCATGCCTGGTTCTAAAACCATTACGTTAGGTACATATTTAATTAAAAACTTGTGGTCGCAGTTTTTCTGTATTTCCTTTTATTGATTTTGCAGAATTATAAGTTGCAAAAAAAAATGTTAATTTTTTCTTAACTTTCGAGTAATTCCTTGTTAAGCAGCGCTGTTTTTATCTATGCTTGCGTTGAAAGCCTGCTTCAAGAGCTGCTGCATCCGTTTTTGAAGACACTTTTTCTGCGGAACTGCTTTTGGCGATGCATAAATTTAAAGTTCATCCAAGGCTAAGCACTGTTCTCGTGGGTGAGATAAGCACTAAATAGCTTCGATCTGCCGAAATTCTGAGTTCATTCAAGCGTAATGAACTCGCACTGGAGAAAAGCAATTTTTTAAAAACTGAATCATAGAAATTGCATGTTCATCCAAACGTAAAGCAGTGTTCTCGCACTTGGAAGTAAACAAAAAAAATTTTTCTGAGTAATTTTTTTCTTGCAAATTCTTATGTGAGAGACATCAGTTAAGCTTAGAAACTTGTTTATGCTCACAGTTTGACGTGTTGTTTCTGACAGATTTGCTTATAACATTTTATTCGTTAATTCAGTATTTAATATGATCTCCCATCTTTCCTTCAAGTTCCTTTTTCCTCAATCAGTCCACTAAGGAGGTATTCACAAGACTGTTATTATACGAGTAAAATGTCGTCGGAAAAGCTGGTTTTACGAGATATGATAATCGATTTCATCCATGCTATTGGGCTTTTTACGGAAACTGTCAGTGGGGTGAAATCAGATGATATGCAACAGTTGATCTCACATATGTACAAAATAAGCTGTCTATACATGCGATAAAAGCAAACCACGTCTTCAATAAGCAAATTAAAATCAATTTATTTACAAATTAAAAGCGGGTTAAAAGCAGACTAGCGCTTTCGGGGATCTCCCGTCCCCATCTACTGGTCAATGCGCCACGGGATCCAACAGAGTCAACCCTTATATACTATGAAAGAAATACGGGATTTCTTTCATGATTTATCTGCTTCTCCGGGCAATCACGGGATAGGATTATTAACCTCCAGATTAGCTAAACATGAATGCCGGTTGCTTCGACTAGCGAATCCTGTGATGGTTAAATTCAAATTGATCGGAAACTTGAAACTTGGTCGTTCTGGGTGGTGTAGTGGTTAGCATACCTAGGCGTTTTCTGGGAGACGCGGGTTCGAGTCCCGCTCCAGGACTATGAAAATTTTCAAGTTTTCGGATATTATCTGACTTACCATCCTTGTCACATTTACGCCAAAAATCGGATTGTCATCTTCAAAAATTTGCCTTATATACTAGATAACACGACCCATCATGCACCACGTCACCAACAGACCGTGATGTCACATTATAAGCACAAATTATAAAATTTCAATCCCAATTCAATAAAACATAAATATAAGAATACAAAATATTTACAAAATGTACTGTTCCGATGTTTCAAAATTCCTCATGTGGCACAGTTTCTTGTGGAGCAACCATTTTTCGCCAAGGTCTTGGTACAAATGTAGGGAGATCTAAATTACAACAGTTGTCTGCGTATGCAATAATATATAAACTTTCTGAAAAGAAAACAGTACTTTTGTTGACATTGGAGTTCAAGATTTTAACATTCTCCCCACATTTGTACCAAGACCTTGGCGAAAAATGGTTGCTCCACACGAGACTTTGACACATGAGGAATTTTGAAACATCGGAACAGTACATTTTGTAAATATTTTGTATTCTTATATTTATGTTTTATTGAAGTGGGATTGAAATTTTATAATTTGTGCTTATAATGTGACATCGCGGTCTGTTGGTGACGTAGTGCATGATGGGTCGTGTTATCTAGTATATAAGGGTTGACTGTGTTGGATCCCGTGGCGCTTTGACCAGTAGATGGGGACGGGAGATCCCCGAAAGCGCTAGTCTGCTTTTAACCCGCTTTTAATTTGTAAATAAATTGATTTTAATTTGCTTATTGAAGACGTGGTTTGCTTTTATCGCATGTATAGACAGCTTATTTTGTACATATACCATTCCATGCGAAAGTATTTCCTATTTCAGTTGATCCCACCCCGCATGTAGAGTGAATTAATTATTATTAGTGAATTAATGTGAATTAAAGCAGTTTCATATACTAACCGTATGTAACACGTTAAATTGTAATATGTGCTTCAGTGACTGTCTTTATGGAAGAAAAGTCGGAACTTTTATAAAGTTCCGACTTTTCTTCCATAACAAAGACTTTTCCACTTGTAACTTCCGCTATTTCTGCCCCGTCAGGGATCACAAAACCCCTAATATATTAAATTTAGTCATAATAGATATAGTTTTTGAGCTACGGCTGCAAAAAGTCATGCCTATACCACTGTGAAAATAGTCGAATCATGTTCGAAGGAATCCGAAATGTGTATTTCTGGTGAAATCACAAAATCGAAATTTTTTGCGATTGCTATACTTGCTCACGCATTAATGTTAGAAAGTAAAAATAAGAAAGGAAGGTTTGTGCGGCAACAAGAAACATTATTTTTCAAAGATGGCGGGAAAAATTAAGGAAGGAGGTTTATGTGGTGCGTAGGGCTCCGGTAACTTGAAATTTGCCGCTGCCTTGCCCTCCATGCCGAACACGTTTCATTTCTGTTAGCGTGCGGGTACGAATTAAAAAAAAAATTAATCCAATTCAAGTTTCATTTCTGGAAAGTTGTTTGGCTTATGGATTCGCAATCACTGGCGAAGCGAATTTTTTAATTTATTCACTTTGCAACGTGCCTTGACACTATGTTTCCATCAAACGTCGTCGGGAAAACGTTTTGTAGAACCACGTGCAAACAGTTGCTGTTGTTAGCAAAGTTATCAGCTGGTAAGCTGCTTAAGAATTAAATAAATTCAAATAAACCGATTCATTTCGATATCCGTTCCCTCCCGACGGTTTTCTTGAAGGAAAGGACCTCGTTCTTTAGTAGATACTTCATTTTACCACTCCCCTCCCCTGTTTCTTCCTTTCTTGTTCTTCCCGTGGGAGAAAGTAAGCAAGGAAACATCAGCGGAAAGTAGTATCGTAAATATTTCATTGCTGGAAATCCTTGTCGGACGAGGCTTGGGGCTGTGTTTGATGCTATCAAAATGTCCTATCTGAAGAAATCGGGCCATCGCAATCTGTCATTATGGGGCCCATTAGTCTCGGCATGACCACGACACAACTTCGGGATGGGCAACAACCGGTCTTCTGGAGCCAATACTACCTACCCGCTGACTGGCCTTTCTTTGCCTCTTATACGTCAGTTTAAATGTTGCTTTTCTGTATCTGGCAAAAGGTAAACCTCAAAAGAGTTGTTCATTTGTGTGTCAGCGGTAAAGACTATGGAATTTCATCGTCAAAAGCAAGCTGACAGACATCGTAGCCTAAGAAACTTATATCAAATGTACAGTTGGAGTTGCGTAAGCAGTCAGCGTTTCCCCTAAACTTGTCCGCATAATGTTTAATTCGTTGCTTTTCATATACACCAATTGTTTATTAGTAGAAAATTGGTTCATCGCGTATATTAATTCTTTGACAACGGGTAGGAGGCACTGCCAAAACTAATCGTCCTCCTAGTTTGAACCGTAACAAATTAGGCACTATGCTCACATTTTTCACCTTTGTCTTTAATTCTGATTGTAATGCCACCTATTTATGCATGCGTTTACATATATAAATACACTGTATATTATATAAAGAAGATACCTAAGCAAAAAAATACATATATAATTTTGACTCACATCTAATACAACATAGAAAAGGTTATGTATCTACCTGTGTGAGTAAAAGGAGAAAAGATAAAAAAATAAAATAAAACAACTGAATGTAGAAGGTGTCGAGAATACTGAGCCTTGGCTTTATCAAGGACCAGCAAAAACTCTGCATTTTCTCACTTCCACAAAGACCTAGTTGGAAATGGGTTTCTGCAAGGCCATAGATGCAAGTAACATTCCCACCTAAAATAGTTTAAAAAATATATATATAAGTCATGTCCTCCGTAGAGTAGCATGACCTAGCACTAGTTAACAATTTCGCTTGCATCCATTAACCTTCATGGCCCGACCCATGCTCTTCATCTGTTACTATTAAACAGAGAGAAGAAGATTAAAGAGAACTCAAGCTGTGAGAGTGACATAATAAATAGAAATGATTTTCAGCTATAACGAAATTCCAAGTTCGTTTGAGAGAGAATTTAAACCTGAAAAACAATGCAAAAGAAATCCAAATTTTACATTGCAATTAAAAAAGGAAATGTTAATTTATAACGAACAGATTTTTGAAAGAAAACTTGAGTCTAAAACCCCCTACTCTACAACTTATGACAGCACGAAAACGAGAATAAGTTAAAGATAATAATTAACTAAAGAAAACTTTGTGAAAGTTATATACCTTAAACAGTTAGTTGCAATATGTACAAAGTATTTCAGCAGTGCTTTAAGTGCATAATTAATTAGTTATTAAGAACTTAACTACTTTGAAAAAACAGCGCATAGACAGCGCATAGAAAAGGAACAGGCTTAGCCTTCCTCTGTTCCTAGGTACCCCAAAAGACGCTCAAAGTTACAAAGAAAAGTAAGAGTTAAAACCCGCATAAATGTTATCAGACAAACCAATGCTTAAAAGCTGAAAAGCTAAAAAACGACAGAGAAAAAGGTACATAAAGTACAAACATTGAACTTATAAAACCTAGAACCCAAAACAAGGAAGAGAGCTTACCTCTTGTGTGACAAAAACTTTTCTCCTTACAAGAGGAGAACATGGCTGACCCCTTCCGCCACTCCCTAGACGCTGGGGGGCAGTGAGGGTGGGGCTGATGGCCTCCTCATACAGCAAGAAACCAACGCGCGGAGATTTTAACCAGAGAAAAAATATATAAAATTAAGACTGTGGATCTGTATGATCAGAATGAGCAGAATTAACTCTCCAGAATACATGAGAAATATTATAAAATACACGAGCAGTTTATTTAATAATCTTTGCATGTATTAAATCACCTTAGTGAGCTTCTATAGATTAATCAGAATCTTATTAATTTTAATGTTGGTTTTACTATTTTTAGTATAGCTATCCTAGTAATGAATAACTAGTTTTCTTTTTTATTTGTTTTTATTTTCTTTTATAAACAGATTTTTAAGCTTTTTTTGTGATTTTGTTTATATTATTTAATTTTTTGTTTTAATAGGACCGTCATATCCATAGCACTAAGGTTCCTTTAGGTAGTTAATAGGCATCCTCTAGCCAACTTCCTTACGGCTTTGATTGGTCAGAATCATATTATTAACTGTGTAGAAAATTAAAGCAGATCTGCCAACCTTACTCTATTATTCAGAATAATTTTTCTTAAAGTTCTTTTGATGAAAGAAGAAGGAATTTCGTTCTCTAGAAAACTTTCTAATAGTATATTAATGTGGTAATTGAAATCCAAATTGTTGCTGCAAATTCTTGAAATTCTTAGGACCTGAGAAATTAGTACATTCTCAATTACTTTGGTTGAAATGTTATTATTCCAGTGTAGATATTTAATTACTTTGAAAGGAAAATTAACTCTTTTATCAAAGAGGCTAATAGATGGGTTACCTCTGTTGAGCTTAATGCTTAAGTCTAGGAACTCAAGTTCCTGATTACTGTGGTTGGTTTTACATAAGTTAAGAGAGCTAGGATAGATATTATCAAAATCACTCTCTATAACTTCTGAGTAAGAGTTAAAACCCGCATAAATGTTATCAGACAAACCAATGCTTAAAAGCTGAAAAGCTAAAAAACGACAGAGAAAAGGTACATAAAGTATAAACATTGAACTTATAAAACCTAGAACCCAAAACAAGGAAGAGAGCTTACCTCTTGTGTGACAAAAACTTTTCTCCTTACAAGAGGAGAACATGGCTGACCCCTTCCGCCACTCCCTAGACGCTGGGGGGCAGTGAGGGTGGGGCTGATGGCCTCCTCATACAGCAAGAAACCAACGCGCGGAGATTTTAACCAGAGAAAAAATATATAAAATTAAGACTGTGGATCTGTATGATCAGAATGAGCAGAATTAACTCTCCAGAATACATGAGAAATATTATAAAATACACGAGCAGTTTATTTAATAATCTTTGCATGTATTAAATCACCTTAGTGAGCTTCTATAGATTAATCAGAATCTTATTAATTTTAATGTTGGTTTTACTATTTTTAGTATAGCTATCCTAGTAATGAATAACTAGTTTTCTTTTTTATTTGTTTTATTTTCTTTTATAAACAGATTTTTAAGCTTTTTTTGTGATTTTGTTTATATTATTTAATTTTTTGTTTTAATAGGACCGTCATATCCATAGCACTAAGGTTCCTTTAGGTAGTTAATAGGCATCCTCTAGCCAACTTCCTTACGGCTTTGATTGGTCAGAATCATATTATTAACTGTGTAGAAAATTAAAGCAGATCTGCCAACCTTACTCTATTATTCAGAATAATTTTTCTTAAAGTTCTTTTGATGAAAGAAGAAGGAATTTCGTTCTCTAGAAAACTTTCTAATAGTATATTAATGTGGTAATTGAAATCCAAATTGTTGCTGCAAATTCTTGAAATTCTTAGGACTATAGTGCTCCCTTACAGGGAAAAATTAAATTTAAAAAATTTTAGGGTTCCTGAAATTTCTTCTGTACCATAACGTGTACAGATGTGAAAAATTTCAGACAAATCCAAAAAAAAAAAATAAAAAAAAATTGAAGGTTTTTTTTTTCCTTCTTTGATGTATTACTGTTATTACACAAAAAATCATATCACTCCACAGGAGTCAAGATAAGTCGATTTCAGCTGTGCTGAACGATGACCGATAGACACCAGTGTGCAAGTACAGGAAGTGCATTCCTCGGCATACTTTTCAAAGCTCTTAAGTATGAAGTTAAATCTTTCGACATGCTGAAATATTAATATTTATGGAATTAAATCATATTTAACAGCAATACATGGCAGGAAGTGTCGTGAGAAAGAAAAATACAATCTTGGGAGAAACTATCGTTCCATCTAAATTCCATTTGTACAAATTTTACCGCCGTTTTTAAGCTGAAACATAAAGATTTAAGGAATAAAATTATATTGAGCAACATTGCAAGTCAGAAAAAAATGCGGTTACGGGAGAAATCTTTGCTCCGTCTAGCTTTCGTTTCCAGCTCCTCCATTTTCAAGCTGAAATACAAACATTTATGCAATAAAATAATATTTAACAACGCTGAATAGAGGAAATACCGTGAGTAAAAAAAAAAAAAAAAAAAAAAACTGCGATAAGGGGAGAAATTTTCATTCTTTCTAACTTCCGTTTTCTTAAAGTTTTGAATGACAGAATTCCGTCCCCAGGTGGAAAACTTCCTTTGACGGAGAAACAAAGAAATTATTTCACAAACCGTTCACAATAAACTTTTGATAATAATTCCTTAAGTTTATGTTGGGTTTTGCACTGGAGTGTTTATTTTATGGAATGGTTTTCAAGGGAAAACTTTTCCTTTCTGTCAGACCCATATCCTTACATTTTCATGTCGCTTTAGGTAAACTACACAGAGCCACTCTTCTGGTGTCAACCAACTTATGTTATCGTTGACGACTCAATCCTATTCTCTGCTTAAAGCCCTTTTAAATAAAATGAGCCGCCCCGGTGGCCGAGTGGTCTGAGGAATTGGCCATTCTTCCGACGTATGCCTGGGTTCGAGTCCGTGGGAGGCATGGGTGGTGTGCTTGTTGGATGGTGTCCTTTCCTCACTGGCATCAGTGGCCCTAAATTTAAGACAGACAACTGCTTGTGGTCCAAAGATTTGCTCATAGTAGTCGTTAAACCACGAAAGGAAAACAGAAGAAAAAACGGAAACATATCTGATGAAGCTAGATTTAACAGACGTATAACAGAAACTGGTAATGAGTTGGAATTCACGTTATCGGTCATCAACAGCGCATAGCTATAAAAGACATGAGACTAAGAAGAAGTACTCCGTTGGCTAGTTAATTTCGAAAGAGCAGTTCGGTGCAAGTTACCATAACCACTGTAGTGACTGTAAGCTGTAATAATTTGGGTCTGGGGAAATGGGGGTTTTTGCTCGAAAGTTATCCGTAAAACAGAAAAGTAATACTGTAGTACAAAGAACAAATATAAATTGAAGGATTGTTTTCTTATAGTTTTACAGCCATGAAAATCTAGGAGGAATGGCCGTAAGTAATTTAAGGTATTTTACTTTACGGAAAAGGACTTCGCCTTCTCTTAAACCACGGACGATCGAACCAACACAACTCATATGTAACACAGGTTTCGAACGCAAACTTTTGGTGCCAAAGTTAATCGCCGTAACAGCTCGGCCAATTATACTCACTGAGTTTTCGAGTCATCGTTCGTAATAATTCAAAAAGAGGGATCCTGAAGTGCAGCAGAAGATCGAAGTTTGGTGGAAAGGGGAATCAGATGAATGTTTGCATCAAAAACTTTGGTGCAGGGACCACGAGTATATAACTCGTGGTTAGAACAATCGCCCTTCAACCAGGTGGTCGCGGGATCAGTCCCAGGTAGATGTAGGTAAAAATACCCCTGAAAACTGAAAAGCGGAAAAAATGCCCCTGAAAACTGAAAAGCGGAAAAAATGCCCCCGGAAAAAATACCCCCGGAAGAAATACCCCCAGAACAAACGGTTCACTGTAAACTGCCACACATCTTCAGCAACTTGGCTACAAAAGTTCAAGGGGGGGGGGGGTCTGTAAAGATTGCCGTTTCTGGGCCTATATTGAGAACTGAATCGGGAACTCCAAACGAATTTCGCGAAAACATTCCATGTAAGCCAAACGAGAATTGTACTTTAATTTGAAGAAATCAATTGCCGAGGATCCGAGGTACACTTCGTGGGGGGGGGGGGGGTTGTCAACCCCCAACTTCCGTAATATTATATTCTGGGCCGCTGGAGTCTGTCAGTGTATCCAGGAAGTTCCCCTTGAAGCGCCCGCGAGGTCCGTGAGTTTTGGGGAAGGGGGCTTTCCCCCAAACTGTTAAAATGGAAGTAGAGCTGTAAACATTAGTACCATGCTTTATATAATGATTATGTACACGACCACGAATTTTCAGGAGGGCGGGGTGACCCCCCCTAGTTTCTAAGAGCTATTCAGGGGTAACATCGAGGATACACTAACCGAATATAAAATTACGGAAGTTGGGGGTAGAGCCTCCAAACCAAGCACCTCGAACTTCCGTAATTTTATATTCTGTAGAGGTCCAGAATATAAAATTGCGGAAGTTGGGTTAGAGCCCTCCAAACCAAGCACCTCGTATCCCTTTCACAAGCTTCACCAAGTTTCTGGGGAGGGGGAAGGGCGTACATAGTTTGCCATTAAACACAACATGAAGCATAGAAATTGCGAGCAAATCCCTTACCTTGAACACTTGTCTGCGCTCTTAGAAACTTGGGAGAGGGTGAATTCGCCCCACTCTCCTGAAAATGCGTGGTCGTGTACAGAATCAGTATGTAAAGCATGGTTCTAATATTTACAGCTCTACGTCCATTTTGACATTTTGGGGGAATCCCTCCCTCAAAGCTCACGGACCTCGCGGGCGCTTCAAGGGGAACAGCCTGGATACACAGGCAGACTCCAGCGGCCCAGAATCTAATATTACGGAGTTTGGGAGTTGAGCCCCCCCCCCTCTACTTCAGCACCAATTGTACCTCAGATTCTCGGCAACTTACTTCTTCAAATTAAAGTACAATTCTCGCTTGGTTTACATGGAACGTTTTCGTGAAATTCGTTTGGAGTTCCCAATTCAGTTCTCAATATAGTCCCAGAAACGGCAATCTTTATAGCCCCCCCCCCCTCTTTGAACTTTTGTGGCCAAGTTGCTGAAAGATGTGTGGCAGGGTTGCCGGTAAAATTGCCACCCCGGAACAGTGCCACACATCAGTGTTCCTGTGTGGCAGTTTACAGTGAACCGTTTGTTCTGGGGGTATTTTTTCCGCTTTTCAGTTTTCAGGGGTATTTTCTCCGGGGGTATTTTTTACCGTTTACCGTCCCAGGTAAGCTGAGCTGCTCTGAACCACCGAATACTCGCCGTACGCCGAATGGGCACTAGACCCCGCACTACAAGTAAAGCCATCTGTCGTCACAATGTCCAAGAAATTTTCTAAATCGTGCCTTGTATGCTGAAAGATATCCGTACCGATTTTTGCCTTGTAGCTGAGATTCTATACTTCAAATCGTTGATGTCATAATCGGTGCACCCAAATCATGTCCCCATAGAAAAGTAATCGCCGCCCCGGTGGCGCAGTGGTCTAAGCGATTGCTTTTGATCATTCGTCCGAAAGGGGTCCTGGTTCGAATTCCGTGAGGCATGGATGTTGTGTTTGTTTCACGGCGCTGGCTCTCTCCCTTCCCTGGAACCAGTGGCCCTAAATTAGGAACGGGCGACTGTTTATAGTCTATTGAGTTGCTCACGGTGGTCGTTAAACCTCCAATAAAAAAAATAATCACAGGGTCGTGTGGTACCTGTAGATCTGGACCGTGGCTTTCGAAAAGTAGATAGCCATGACAGTTAATTAAACGACGTCACGCTCTCAGTCAGATCCAATCATTTTCATTTAAAAATTCTTTTCCATGGAAAATACCTTGCAAAGTAAATAGCTGTGTTACTGTGAGGGGCTTTTCGTTTTCGATTATTCTTTTATTCCTGTTAAAAGATAAGATTAACATATCCTTTTCCTTTTGATATGTTTTAATTCAATAAAAAGAATAATCGAGCAAGATTAAAACATCTCACAGTAATCGCCATTTACTTTGAAGAAACGATTTTCAAATGAAATAAACTAGATCTGACGGAAAGTGTGACGTCCCTTAATTAGGTGTCATGGCCATCTGCTTCTCGAAGGCTACATCTGGACTCCCAATGTATGGGCCACTACGGGAAGTCCTCCTGTTCTGGAAATGCAGATTGAGAGACTTGTGTAAATTAAGCTCCAGTAAGCGGAAGGGCAAGAAGATAACATGTCACAGTTCTTGCAACTATGGATAGACAAAGATTTCTAGCACGTCTATTTAAGTGAAAAAGGGTCCAATCAATTAATTATGCAAGAGGCTACACTACCCATACACTATGGAGCTGTATTTAATGTTCTCGTCCGTTTCTTGGTTTTCTGAGAGTGTCAGCTTTCCCTGAAATGTGGAATGTTGCCTCATCAAAGAACATGATTTTCCCCATAAGGTCATTAATCCCGTCCACTCTGAATCATGGCGACTGCAGATTCCTTATGGGCAACCCTATCATCTGATATAATTGCTTATAGCAATTACAACTTGTATGCAGCTGCAACCGTTTTCGTAAGCCTCGTCGATATACTGTCGAATGAAGTCACACAACGGACGTTCTGCAGCTCGTCGTGGCGTCGGCTTCGCTGATCTACGAAGGAAATCCTCTCGCACACGCTCCGCAATTGCACCAGACACACGTGGACGACCTGCACCTGTCGGTGCATATATCAACCACTTCCGGATTGCTCATACTTTTTTTTTTTTTTTTTTTTTACGAAGCATATTTTGATGGTCTTGAAGGTGGCTTTCGGAGAAAAGGTTTTCCAACATTTCGTCGGACTTGGTGTCGAATTTGGATTCAACAAACCATTCCATGCATAGACCGATTTTCCGTGGATTCGTGGCAACGGAAGAATTGAACTAATCAGTGGGTTTGTTGTTGCAGTGTCGTGGTGCAGAACATATATTGCCATTTCCCGGTGTTCAAAGAAACTGTGGCAGTGTTGAGATCGTAAATTATTTTCAACGTGTCTCGATTAAATTATTAATTAAAAGCAAAGTTGTAAAGATTTCTGATACTCCGTGTGTATCAAAACAATTTACAACTTTAACTTCTACAGTATTTCATTTTTCTCAAGAGAAATGAGTCTTGTCCGTTATGACACCGTCAAAGATAATCAGCATATAGTTATCGTTGTCCTAGTGGAATAAAAATACATTACTTATCATCCGTCCTGATGAACCTAGAATATGTGCACAGCGTAACTGCAGTTGACGGTAACCCGAACGTTTGAAATATGTAGAGCAATTTAACTGCTCAATTTAGTAGTCAACCGATTTTATCAACGTTTTTTTTTTTTTTTATTCATGTTGAGAGGCTGGTTCAAAATATTTCAAGGTTGGTTTAATACAAAAAGAGATTCCGAAACGGCTTCTGAACGCAGCATTCGCGCGAATTAGTGGCCCACAGACATATATTTTATTTACTTTTAATTCGTTTTATTTGTCCGCGTATTTGACTTGTTTTCAATTCCCATTCATTTAGCTGGCACTAATAAAGTGCAGGGGATTGTTCCTCTTGGAATCGAGACGAATCGTCCTCAATCCGTCCGTCATTTGCAGTCGTGCGACCTAGTCGTTGACCTCGTTAAGAATGAACCACGGCGTTGGCTGCTTAACGATTCCCTATTTGGTCACATCAATTGCTTTTCAAACCCTGTTTAGCCTCTACAAAGCACTGCCTTTGGAGATTTAATTCGAGCAATCTTGCACTTAGGTACCTTAAGGTTTCACTCAACGCACGATTAACATGGCTGCTACGAAAAAGACAGGCGGAAAAGAGAAAGCTATTTAGGGAAATAAATTTCATTTTCCTCTAGTAGCGGAATGTGAAGAAATTACTGACTGACAATGCCACTCATTCAGTTGTTATTTGAAATGCATCAACGGAATGCGAACACCGAAGGGTTCGACCTAAATCATTTGCAATTATTTACAATGGCAACACCGGGTAGTTAAAGATAAAACAATTAAGCGATGACACCGAGTTATCTGGTACGTCTTTCCACAAGTCTCAAGCATAATACATACAGGTACTTCACAGTTCTGTTCTTCTCTTTTAAACTATACAATGCGTGGTGTTGTTCTCACTTTAAAAAAAGGAATCTAAAAAAAAATATAATTTTTTACCACCAGCAGGAAAATTTTTCATCTTAATAACAGAAAAATGCTCGAAAAATAACGGTCGTTATTTGCATTTGTAAAAAAACAACAAAAAAAAACAGTTTTTTTTAATAGAACACTTACAGCGCTAGATGTAGTGCCATATGGAAAAATTAAAAAAAAAAAGATTATTATTAATGACCGTTACAGCTAGCCAATGTGTTAACACTATATATACATGTGTACACTATCTACCAGCAAGTAATTGGACACCTGTGATAGCAAAGGAAAACTAAGTTTATTCACCTTCAATAGTTGGTGGGGCCTCCACGAGCGGCGATTACAGCTGCCACCCTCCGGGGCATACTCTCAACCAGGCGTTGTACGACGGCTAGCGGTATTTTCTTCCACTCGGCTTGGAGAAGACAGGTCAGTTCCTTCACCGATTTCGGACGGTGGGGGCATCCCTTAAGTCGACGCTCCAACTCGTCCCAGAGGTCCTCGATAAGGTTAAGGTCCGGGCTCTGGCGCAGGCCAGTCCATTCGATTAACTCGATTGTCACCATACCAAGCCATGGTGGACCTCGCAACATGACAGGTGGCATTGTCATCCTGAAAGTAACATGGGTCCACCCCGTAAAACTGCCACAACGTAGGAAGCGCATGGTCATCCAAAATGGTGCAGTAGGTCTCGGCGTTGAGTCTACCAGGAATTGCGACCAAGGGTCCCGTGCCATATTAGGAGAAACACCCCCATAGCATAATTCCACCGCCGCCGAATTTCACAGTTGGCACAATACATTCCGGCAGGAGGCGTTCTCCAGGCAGACGCCAAACCCAGACCCTGCCATCCGAACGGTAGAGGGTGAACCTTGATTCGTCGCTCCAGAGAACCTATTTCCACTGTTCAACGGTCCAGTGTAGACGTTCTTTGCACTACGTTAGCCGAGCAGCGCTATTGGACTTGGTTATCAAAGGCTTGTGGGCGGCAGCACGTCCATGATAACCGAGCAGATGGGCTTCCTTACGGATGGTATTCATCGAAAGAACACTCCCGGATGCCTGTTGAAACTCCTCGCGGATGTGGCCCATCGATTTGGTGCGGTTGTTCCGAATTTCTCTGGCCAGCACCCGTCGGTCTCTAATTCCCAGTTTTGTGAGTCTGCCGGGTCGGGGCACATTCCGACAGTCACCTCTGATCTTCCACTGGCCAATCACGTAGGCCACTGTCGATTTTGAGTACTTCAACTCGCTGAATATGTCACGTATGGATCGGCCATTTCTGTGATACCCGACGATTACACCTTTCTCGAAATCAGAGAGCTCCGAACTGCGTGGCATCTTGCATGCGACTGGATTGCGTTGTTGTTTCCCACACGATATTTAACGGTGGCGGCCGTGACGTGTATTAGGACCGTAGATATCGTCGATTGCAGGGCTGTCCAATTACTTGTTGATAGATAGTGTATATATATATAATTTTTTTTGTTAAATACAGGCGAGGGCTGCGGGTGGCCTAGTGGGCAACGTTCGTGACTGCCACGGAAAGCACCTCAGGTTCGATCCCAGCCAGGTACGAACGCTCGATCCACTAAATATCCGCCGTGCGTCGGATGGGCACATTAAGCCGTCAGATTCCGGGTACTGGCCCCTCAGTAATAAATAAGGGCGTCTTTCTCGCCCTTTCTACTTGGCTTCCGTGTCACTTTCCTATCGGGCACTCTAGTCCAAATCTCCTAGCTTCCTATTTCTAAGTGTTGTTTAAGACCTGGGGTCAGACACTCCTTCCTAAAATCCTCTACATATAATCATCAATTACAGGCGAATGAAATTTTTAAATTTTGAACTACTTAGCGGGGCAAATTTTGCATCAGGAAAAATGGAAAACCCATGAAAACTTGTGGTACTACCTACAGAAGTCGGATACGAAAGTTATATTTTAAAGCAGACTTTCAGAACCACAGGTATAGGTTCAAATGCAAACATACCGCTAAGGCACCGAACAAAAAAAACAAGGCATCTTGGATTCCAATAGTGTGAAGAATATATTCATCACGGCTAAAGGCATCTTGGATTCCAATAGCGTGAAGAATATATATATATTACAGTACATACGCACAGTGTGTGCGTAATTCGTATAGACAGGAACACTTGCTTTAGATTCTTACTTTTAAAATATTCAGGAATCTAATGAACTTTGCTTTGTCTTTTCAACACAGAAAATCCTTAATTTAATATTCACGAATCTAATTAACTTTGCTTCATCTTTGCAATACAGGGAATTCTTAATTTTCCTGTGGAATTGTTTTTCTGCCGCACTAGAAGAATATTTGTTATGTGACATCAAAAATCTTCCTACGGTGTTCAGTAAAGTTATACAGCAAATTCAGCCGATAATGTCAGCCCTGTGGTTGCATCCTCAGTGTCAGAGCCCGAAATGTCTGTCCTTCTTCGTTGGATAGGATATCAGCATCTTTAAAAGTGGGCTTACCGCAACGTCATCGTTGGCAGTGTAAAAGTCGTTGCACGTTGCTCCTTCGTTTAGTTCGTTCCGCACAGTTCTGTCCCACATTTGAACGAGTTCAGTATCTGCTTCCTCTACAGCCATCTGTGCATGTTCAGCTCTGTTCTTTCCGCTGTCCCGGGGCCATCCCTTAACTGCTTTATTTCCACCACAACCCAATAAAAACACCTGTGGAAAACAATTACAGATGTTACAAGTATGCTTTTTCTTGCTTTGTTTCTCACGCATTCCTCAGTTCCTTCTTTGCCGTTTCGGGCAACGCTTTCACTTCGCAATTTCTGTAACCCTGAATTTTGACTTCGTCAAAATTTTGACTTCGAATTTTGACATCATGCAGTTTTCTACGTAAGCGGGAATGTTAGACTATAACAGTAAATTCTCTATAAACGACTTCGTTAACGGGTGCAACTGTACCTCGGTTTAACCGACACAGTCTCACTCTTTAGATGTCCCAACTCGTCTGGCTCAGTACTTGTTTCGCCTAAATTTCCCGTTGTTGGCATTCACAAACAAGGAATAGATAAATCCACCAGCTAAGAGAAATTTGTCGTAGCTATTGCAAACATTTCTTCTAAGTAGCAGTTAGGATCAGTGTGAATTACAATTTCGCGATTTAATCGTACCGCTCTCGTAGTGCACCATGGTATCGAAAGACCACGCAGCCAAATTTGCTTTTCATCGCGGTCTTATTCGCTGTTGCATAGTACGGCAGCCATTATCTCTATGTAGTTCATGAAGTTCAGGTTTTAATGTGCAAGCGAAAAGCAAGTACGATTACCACTTACATTTTCGTTCATAAGGTTACTGTGCTTCTGGATCTTCACATGTATATATTCAAAGTTTCTTTTTCTTAAACACGGAGCCTTTCTCAGTTGCCCAATGATGATTCTTCGCAATTTCTTCATATTTCAGCCCAAGGAAATTACAATAATTACGGAACAAGTCATTTTTCATAACTCTGGCGCATGTCTTTCCGTAAACCAGGTGCATAGCGGCGAGTTTGTATCAATCTTGATAAGGTAATTCCTTTGTGGAAGTCAGAATTCCTGTGAGAAATGAACATGACGTAGTAATTAAGTCTTCATTTTTTATTTCTTCCACTTTAACATCCCGTGCTCGAAACGATTGTATTATCGAGAACAGAAGGAGAATTAACGCAACCGCCTTGAGACGCCATGACGTGGGCAGGTCCCCTTCAAAAACAATCATGCTGTCTGGCCGAGTTCCAGGATGAAATTGTACGTGAAATATAATGGATAGTTCTTCGGTTCTTCAGCTCCTTCAGTATCCGCATAAAGGCACAGCTGTTAAGTTATGGAATTTTTTTATAAAAAGCTCCGTTTCTGTATTCTGATTAATTGCTTGTTTTTCTTAACGTGTAGATATGGTTTCAATTAGTGCCCAAATCTCCGTACTTCCCCTGTCGGGAGTGTACCATTTTTAATGTCTTTTGAAAGACAAAAAAAAAAGTGTTCAGAGTACCACTTTGGTCGTTCGTCTGCATGTAGGATGACATCCCCGCATCTGTAAATCGCATTCAAAAATTCCGTATTGTGTCTGATCGTGGCCCTGAAGAACAGAAAGCCACACTTAAGTGACGTCACACTGTACGTCACATTTATTTAAAAATTCTTTTTCAAAGTAAATAGCGGTTACTGTGAAATGGTTTAACCTTGCTCAATTATTGTTATTTTGAATCAGAAGACATTAGATAGATAAATTTAACATAATCGGTTTTAATTCAATATTATGCGTGAAATATAATGGGCAGTTCTTCGGTTCTTCAATCTCATAGATCTAAACGAGAAGATTAAAAAACTCAGGGTAACCACTGTTTACTTCGGAAAGAGTATTAAAATATATTTGACTGGGCCTGACGGAATATTACGTCACGTAATTAACTGTCATGGCCATCTACTTCTCGAAGGCCACGGTCAGGTAAACATGAGTATGTAAATGTATATAGTTTTCTCGCCATTGGCGTAAACTTAACTGTTATATCTGGCACGATATGTACACTCTTGAAAGGCAAGAGAGAAAATTATTCTTGCATTCAATAGTTGAATTTATGAGACTTCAAAAAATCTTTTTGGATTCAATAGTCAGATCTATGAGATTTCAAAAATTCTTTTTACATTCGATAGTTAAATGTATGATATTTCAAAAATTCCTTTCGATTTCGATAGTTAGATCTATGAATTTCAAAAATCCCTTTTGATTTCGACAGATGTCATTGCGACTTAAATGCATTCACCTCTGAAGTTCTTCTGATATAAATGTTCCTTAGCGTTAGTGTAAAATTTTAAGGATAATTCCGTTTCTAATTGGCGGACTAGAAACATTCTTTTAATATCTCCTCAGCATGCCAATTTGATCTTTCAGGTGCAGTGTTTTGCCGCTAGAAGCGTTGCTGTATGTATCAATTTATCGTTACGCGTATCAGTGCTTCAAAAAATGTCAGACTAAAAAATTCGTTGGGTGCCTATTTGCTTCATCCATGACCACAGGTTTCCACGTCTTTTCCTGGTTTTTCGATGGAAAGTTTTCTCTCTCTCTCTCTCTCGGAGACGCAAGTGTGAATTTTTGTTTCGACGACACCTCAGCTTATAAACATCGAACTGGAAAAATTCTTTTAATGTTGGCAAGTTACTAACCACTGCCAGTGTTGTTGAAATACTTTATGATTCGCTGCATTCTCACTTGGGTTAGTTTACAGTGTATTTGTATAACTGCGATCAAAAAGCCTTATTTATGAAACTAGATTTTTTAATCGATTGTTGCAACCAACCATGACTGCTGTTTTTCAGGCCTTATGTTGCACAATCTTTCTACTGCGTAATCCTTCTTTTTTTTTTTTTTTTTTTTTTTAGTAACAGTACGTCCTAAAATTTGGTGTCATCATTTGATAACTTGTGGTTCCCCTTTTTGCGAAGCTTGTCAGTCCCGCTAAAGAACGCTACACACAATTTCTCTTTATGCCCTTCGACAGCCATTTCGTTTCTATAAATCGCATAACTTTTCTTCGTCTATCTCTTCTTGTACACAGTGCGTCAAAGAATTTTTAAGACTGGCGCTAGATTTCAGCCTACGGTGGCGCCACCAGTGTAGTCGCGAATGCGTTATAAGCCGGGACCATCTGCTTGCTTTCTGCCAAAAGTACTGCGCAGTTGTTAAAGTAACTCAAACGAAACGGCCGTTCATTAGAGAAGTAAAATTTTTTTCAGGTTGAATTATTAAGATGGAACAAAGGGCTGTTAATAAATTTAACGCAAAACTTGGTAAAAGTGCCTCGGAAACGTACCAAATGATGAAACAAGTTTACGGTGAGTTTTGTTTAAGTAGATCAAATGTTTTCCTGTGGCACAAAGGTTTTTTGGACGGAAGAGATACGCTAGAAGATGATAAGCATACCGGAAGACCAAGTTCATCTAGGATACCTGAGATTATTGAAAAAGTGCGTGATTTCGTGGCAAACAATCGATGTGCGTCACTAAGAATGATGGAAGAGTCTTTAAACATCAACAAAGAAACGATTCGAACCATCCTGCATGAAGATTTGGGCAAAACAAAAGTCTGTGCTAAATTTGTTCCACACACGTTAACCAATGAACAAAAATCAAGGAGAAGTGCACATTGCAGAGACATCATTTCAGCCGCTGAAAATGATCCAAACTTCTTAAAATCGATTGTTACAGGTGATGAAACATGGTGTTTTCAATATGATCTTAAAACTAAGCGACAAAGTGCGGAATGGAAGTCAAAAAACTCGCCACAAGCCAAAAAAAGCAAGAAAAGATCCATCGAAAATCAAAACAAAGCTCATTACATTATTCGATAGTAATTACATTCTTCGATAGTAATCCACAAAGAATTTGTTCCAAGTGGACAAACGATTACTGGTGAGTTTTATTTAAATGTTTTGAGGCGTTTGATGGGCAGAATTCGTCGCATTCGTCCAGAATATCGGGATGAAAACAGTTGGTGTTTGTTGCTCGATAATGCACCCAGTAACACCTCACTTCTTGTTCGTAGATTTTTGGGAAAAAATAACGTCTGTGTGTGTTGAATCATCCACCGTATTCGCCTGATTTAGCACCCTGCGGCTTTTCTTTATTCCCAAAACTTAAAGTGACGTTAAAAGGGTGTTATTGTGATGATATTTCGACCATACAAACAGCTTCGACGCGTGCTTTGGAGGCAATTCCGCAAAGTGAACTGTAACAGGCATTCGAATCATTATTAAATCGCTGTAACAAATGTATTGAAGCCGGAAGGACTTATTTTGAATAACAAACCAAATCAAATTATAATTTCTTGTTTCCATTTCATTTTACAGACCCAGTCTTAAAAATTCTTTGCCACACTGTGTATATACAACGCTTTCGGTATCTTTTCCTATGACTTTGATTCCGTTTCTATTTGCCATTTTTTCAGTCCATCCTAGGTCTTCCCTCAAAATTGTTATCATTTAATGAATTTACTGTGAAAACAAATGAATATCATTTTTGAAATGTGGTCAGACTGCAGAAATCACGTGGTGATTGATGTAAGATTAATTTTCCCACAGTTGTATGTCATTTGATTTAATTACTTGAATATATTTATTTATTCATTTTTTGCTGTATCCAAGCGTTCTTGATTTTCCCGTTAAATGTAACCCTCAGACTAATCTTATGTACCGCTCATTGGGTTATGTGAATTTTCTTGTACTGCTTTGTTTTCATCATCCACGCCTTCCCAGCATGTTAAAAACCCTTATGAGTGTTGAAAGTTAGTCTGCTTTACTACCCGCTGGCTGAAGGAAAGGGTGTAGGAACAAGTGCCGTATAAACGAATGCAGCACTCTTGTATTAACGGCATTTGAACGCCACAACTTTGCTCTAGATCTCCAAATGTCATCGCGAACTGAATATTCAGGCCCGACGCACACTTCAGTCCAGAATTTTACAACCCAGTGCTTTGTTGGAAACGTATTGATTCCAAATAATTCTTTTATCTTTCGATTCCATATACACTCACAATACAGATACACAGCATTGCACTTTTTCGAGACCCGTGTGTGTGTGTGACAAGGCCGCTATGTGCTCTAAAGGTCTGTACGGTTATAGCCAAAGGGCCGGGCCTTTTTCTTTATCAGTTGCATGAAAAATTGCTGGCTCGGGCCAGCCCTTTGCTGGAAGGTTTAGCATTTTGCTCCTGGATTAAAAAAAAAATCGTTTCGACTCAGAAAATGAAGACAGATTGATTTCTGAAATAATAAGATGTTGAAGATCACTGAATGGAACGAAAGCGTGAAAGTACCACTGGCAAAGTATTCGTTCTTTCATGAAATCCACATGCTGGGCTGTAATATGAAAGTATGGGCCGGGCCAGCCCGGACTTTCCAAATAAAGGTCCGTGGAGACCTCTAACGTGATGACTCTTGCGTCCTTTAAAGTAATTAACTACCCTAATTTATTTTTTAGCACGTCTTTTGTAAAAAAAAAAAAGATCGTGATTTTGTCATCAGTTTGTCCGTCCGTCTGTAGACACCATAATCTCTGCAGCCATTAGTCCTTTCTAAAAAATTCTTTTTGCATTGGGAAACTTGAAATATGCGAATGATGATCCTTTATTTCGTTTTTCTTTACGATGTACAATTTCGCCGCTAGAGAGCGTAAAGGCAGATGATATCGAATTCAAAGTGCATTTTATTCCATATATTTGCATCTAAACATCCGATTGAAAAAATTATTTTATCTTTCGATTCCATTTATGTCGAAGAGTATTTTAGGTATAGCAGACCTGCCAACTGTTACGATTTTATAGTATTTAGTACGGTAAATTCTGCAGTACGCTAATACGATCTTGCAGCCAAAAATACGATTTTTTTAAATAGCCATGTTTTCCTCCAATTTTCCCCCTTTTCAGACAGAAGCCTTGTATCAGAATCGCGGCGACGGACGTCGCAGATTTATTTTGGTTCTGCAGACAAAAACGACATCTTCAGAACCCTGTTAAACCATCTTGCAGACTCCCTATCATAGATGCAAGTTTTCCGCCTTTTAAAATTTCCGAAAACGGAAGTTAGGCGTAGTGAGAATTTCTTCCGTAATCGTAATTTTTTTTCTCGCGAAGGACGATGTACGTCGCAGAATTATTTTGTACTTCTCCCCGTAGCAGAATCGTGTCGACGGCCGACGTACATCGCAGATTTATTATGTAGTCATCCACGTAAAAGAATCGCGGCGACGTACATTGCAGATTCATTTTCTACTAATCCTCGTAGCAGAATCGCGGCGACGGCCAATGTACATCTCAGATGTATTTTGGTCTTGCAGACCTCCTAAGATGCAAGTTTTCCGCCTCACAAAATTTCCAAAAACGGAAGTTAGGCGGAGTGAGGATTTCTCCCGTAATCGTTTTTTTTTTTTTTTTTTTTTGTTTCTAATAATTAACAACATAAAAGTGTTTGCTGACTAGATTTACTTAGTTTCTCAATAAAAAAAATTGTAGGGAAAAAATCCCTACATTCTCATCAGCAAGAATTTATACAGCTGAAATAGGCTTCAAAAATTATCAGCATGTGTCGTGTTACGATTTTTCTATTCGAGTGTTACGTTTTTTTGGTTCTGAGAGCTAGTCAGGCCTGGTATAGTCACATTTTCAAGTTACGCATAGACTTTCCGCAAGTAGGCGTAAAAGTAAATTGCGTTTCCCCCGATATCTCTATTTCTAAAACTCCGATTTGAAAGCTTTTTTTTTCAGGGGATACAGGTCCAGATAAGAAATCTTTTGCATATAATTTCTAATTTTTGGTAGAGAATAGTTTGGCCACTAGGGGGCGTAAGTGTTATATTCTGCTTCTGATGTATTGGCCACAAAATCTGAGCTTTTAAATTCTCAATTGATAAAATTCGTTCGTGGACCGATGCCACTCATGTCGGTAAACCTTTTCGGAATATTTTCTTCTTAAAATATTGCATGGTTTCTCCGCCAGGGGGCGTAGATGTATATCTTATTTTTTGGCAATATCTCTGCTTCTAATGGTCCGATATGAAAAATGTCTTTTTTCTTGGATAGAGTTTCTGGTGCGACACGTTTCTCATATAATTTCAAAATTTTCAAGTAATTCATAGACTGTCCGCTAGGGGGCGAAAAGGTAAATTGGGTTTCCCCCGATATCTCTGCTTCTAAAAATCCGATTTGAAAAATTCTTTCTGCACCACATACAGCTCCTGATGGGAAACCCTTTGCATATAATTTCTAATTTTTGTCAAAAAAAAAAATGGTTTGGCCACCAGGGTGCGTAAATCTTAATTTCCGCTTCTGGTGTATTTGTAGCAAAATCTGAGCTCCTGAAAACTCGACTAAATTTTTTTTTTTTTTCGTGGACCGATACCGCTCACATCGAGAAACCTTTGGAGAATACTTTCTTCCTAAAATAATGCATGGTTTTCCCGCCAGGGTGCGTAGATGCATATTTTATATTTGTTCACATCTCTGCTTCTAAGAGTCCGATTTGAAAAATTCTTTCTTTTGTTGGAGGGCGTTTCCGATGCGCGAAATGTTTCAGGTATAATACTTTTTTTTTCTTAACGAACAAATCTGTAAGCAGAGGGTGTAAGTTCGCGATTCCGTTTACAGCAATATCTGCGGCATTAAAAATCCGATTGAAAAACTTCTTTCTTCGGTCAGATACTATTGTTTTCCATACCGGTTCCATTGACTTTCAATAACTTTAATAAATTTAATTTTTGTCAGAACGGATTCAAAAGGCGTGCTCATTACACCCGAAAATTGGGTGTGATCTTTCTTGTTTTCTTTCTCTTTCCGGACTTTACACTGCAAGGTCTGCCCTTTGCCTGTCAAAATTTTATCACGCACTCATCATTGTGTAAGGTTCTAAGCTTTACTAAACGGGGAGAACAAAGAACTTTTTCAAAAGCTACACAGCACTCAGGTCTCACCTGGAGCGCGACCAAAGTCCAGTATACATATTCCACTGAAACAATTTATACCAACTAACTGTCCAGGAAAATGAAACATTTCGGGGGGGTAATATATATATACTACATAAGCATCACTGAAGGTCGTGTAATTTTTATGATTGAGTACTGTTATCATTATTTACGCTTCGCTCAAAATACTCTAGAAATACAGAATAGACAATAATTTTCACCGACCATGAATTTATTTACATGACGGCTTAAGGACACGCGAAAAACTCTCGTGAGATTTAAACGATTAATAGCATATAAAATTAACAGATGTGAATTATTTCCGTAGGTTGAAATTAGGAAAGTTTTTCTTCGCGTCATTTTCAAAGGTCACACAAAAATTACGTCTCTCTTCTTTTACACATTTACTTTTTCCAACAAAATAAATTTGGCATTTCCTCCTCTTGTCAAGTTTCAACGACGAGAAGAGGTACTCACTCTTTGCTTAGTCTGAAAATTTCTTCTAACTTGACATAGCATGAAGTACAATTCGCAGGCAAGAAAGTATAACCATTATTTTGGACGTAGCATTCCTCATTAATTATAATTTATAATCCTTTTGAACACTTCTAAGGGCAAAGTAGTAGTGTGTAACGGAACATACTTGACTAGCAAACGAGTGATACTTGTTCGATTCCCATTCCAGATTGACACAATTCTCAAGGTTTTGAGGAGTGTCATTCAGTTCATTAAATTGTACAATATTTGTGGAACCGTGAAACTTTGTTTTTCGAGATCTAGATTTTTCTGATATGGACTACTTTTGACTCATATCAGCATAGTTATATTGTGGTTATTCGAAATACACGAAACACAGCCTATGACAAACAAAAATAAGGAACAATATTGTCATTTACTGATGTTGTTGAACTGATTACACCGGAGACCTAGGTATCAGTCAGGTATCGGCGTAAAATATATCATCTCCCAAGTAAAGCTGCAATTTTTTGAAATGATTCATAAATTTTTTGAAATTGTTCTAAGTGTCCCGATGACCATGAGTACTACCGCTGTGTGTTTAGTCCATAATTGGACAACTTCTATGGCCAGGTTTCTATATTTGGTAATTTCTTCCAGTTCTTTTTCATAATACAACTGAAAAAAATAATTTTTTTTTTGTTATATTTCGAAGCACTTTTAGTTTTACTGCAACTACTGCTATGCATTCCCTTCTAATTTTTTTAGAACTACTAGTTTCAGAGGTTGAGATCCTGAAAGTGAATGTCGGTGCACGAAGCGCAGTTCCTCTGTTCATCGCTTAAATTTACATAAATTATTATAGCATACTGTTTTGCATAGCTTCACACATATCTCCTTGACTGCGCATTGCTTTCTACTCTGACGTAAATGTTGTTTACTCTGCTACTGAAATGACCCTGTACAACACGAAAAACGAACGCGTCTACAAAAGCTCAGTTCCCAATGGTTTTGTTGAGACTGTTGTAAGCTTTTTTTTTATTTATATAAGTCGGCAAAATGTACATGGGTTTTGTTTCTGTTTATCTACTCTTTTTTTTTTAATCGCAGGAGTAATTTCCTTCAGGCAGATGCAATAAATGACATCTCCGTCGCCATATTTCGAGGCACTTTACGACCCAGAGTTTTCTTTTTACGATGCTTCTTCTTCGTTTTCTTTTTCTGAAAAGGTAAAATCTTCGGAGTACGCGGTTACGGTTAATGTGCTGGTCGCATTGAAAACCTAGGCGACAGATGTAAACGCGGAGAAAGAAAATTTATAGAGCTGGAAGGAAACGGCGCTGAAACATTCATGGGCCTTTTGGTACTGTGTTAAGGACCAACTGTTGTTAGTGGAGGTGCTGTGTGTGCGTATGTGTGTAGACAGCGGGTAGAGGTTACGGTTCAAGGTCGGATGGGAGCCGTGAGTGAGTAGCTCGTAAGACCCATCGTAAACCACGCCTCCTCCTTCGAGCCCTCGCGCCTCGCGAGACAAGGACACGTGAGGGACCGTCCACAAAATGCTCTGCCCCACAGGATGACCAGCTGTTGCTTTCAAAGTATATTTAGTTCGAAGCAAAGTTCAAAATGCGTATTCATCCCAGAAAAGAAGCAACATGTATTCAATACAAAATTAAATAATTTTATTTGCATGTTAATGAGTTTTGTGCTTTTAAAATTCTGTAATCACTGGCCCGGAATCAAAGGTTAATTAATGAGCAGCAGAGAAAACAATTTTTCATGGTGCGTTAAATCACTAATTTTTTCATGAAAACTAGTCAGAAGAAATCGAGAGTATTTTATGTTCTTTGTCTTAGAAAGGTGCGACGTAAGTTAGGGCCGCATGGTGCACATCTGGGGAACAGACGAAAATCAACACATTTCTTTGAATTTGAGAGGATGGAAACAACATATAAATAGGTTTCGAGATTCACATTCCCTCGGCTTTTTTTTTTTTTTTTTTTTTTTTTTTTTGACAGATTAGAGACTACCAGATTTGCTTTTAAACATTTGAGGAAGACTTTTGATACTCATATTTATTTACATTAATTTCGGCGGTGGAGCCTGAAACGTGGAAATTCTAAAAGCAGTTTCTTTACTCTTGATTTAAATAGTAGAGGACTGTAATTTGAATTCATAGCACCAGGTCAAGAATTTCGATTAAAAAGAATGAGAATGAATTGAGAAACTGAAGGGTCGATTGAGGTGGTGCTAGCCCCGCCCCCTCCTCCTCCCCCCAAAATAATTTCACTGCGCTACTGCTGTCGCCACCACTAGATTCGGAATTTATCAGCATATTTTGAATACCAAAATTTTTGGAATGATTTTTTTTTTTTTTTGTAGTTGAGTTTTGGTAAATAAAATGATTCATTTTACTCGTATATTGTATTTTACTTCTGACCATAGTGTTCATAAGACAAAGTTATATCTGTTTTGGAACTGATATCGTTTGCTTCCCTACTTTTCTTCTACGCCTCCCTCTCACAACCCCTGATTTTTAAGTCCAACGACATCACTGGGCGGAACTTAATCAGCTGTTGTGACGCTATAGAAAACTTCTAGGGTTTGCAACGATCAACTCTTATAACCTTTGATTATGTGTGAAAAAGATATACACAGTTGCCCTGTATGCGTATGTAAAAGGGGTTGAAAATAATTGCAGAGTGGCGGTTTGTTAATCAGGAAAATTGTTCGTTTCTGCACAGTATCAAGAAGTTATAGTATTACTTTAGATACACTTCCCCAGGTGTAGGAACTTTACGGTTGAGCGAACATCTGCTGTAAGATTTTCAAGAGTTGTTCAGAGAAACAGCGTCATCCAGTTGGAAACAGAAATCCTAGCCGTTTTGAAGCAGATTTTGCTTTGGGGGAAATGTCTTTATGCCAAACAAATTCGACGAAATATTCAGATCTGAAACAAACATCCCTTTGGTCAAGAGTACTTCACATGAAACTAGCAGATACAGAAACCACGATCAAGGTCTTCTCCAGCGGTCGACAGTAATGAATGTTAGGTGGTTTTGTTTTAAGCATTAACAACAGTTTTCTAGAGAATTAAATATGTTTCTATATTTGATCTTTAAATCGGCGTGAAACCTTTCGAACATGAGTCGTTTACATTGTTTTACTGCACTTTAAAGAGTGCAGTAAAACAATAGGCTTTTATTAAATTGCAACAATAATTTGTGAGGTTTCTACTTTCAACTTGGAAAACGTTAAAGCTGGAAACACTCATTGTGGAAATTTTACCAACTTTATGGATTGAAAATTACTGAGGCTTGAAAAGATTATTTCGGGGGAAACGTTAAACAGGTATTTGTTTCACTTTATTTTAGGATGACTTTAAACTATGTTTAGGGAAACTTAATTTAACATTTTGTCCTGTTTCACTCGATCTGACTCACGAGTTTTACAATTTTCTGTGGCCATTTCCCAATTTCTGATTTCAAAATTTTCGCTTTCTATTTTCGGTTTATGACTTCCGTGAAAATTTTAATTTACAGATTCTTCATTATGCCGTTTTGATGCTTTGTTGTGTGTTAATGTTCTGAAACTTACGAACTCATGTTTGGTGCAGCGTTCGCCATCTGTTTATATAACTCATTTTCACTTAAATAAAGCTTCCGCTGGTATGCGTTATTTTCCCTTTTCCGTGCTTATTCCATGCCCATGCGTTATTTTCCCTTTTCCGTGCTTATTCCATGCCCATATCCTCTCAACAGTCAGTGTATGGGCATGGAATAAGTTTTTTTTTTTTTTCAACCCGAACATTTCATATCAGCAGCTCAGTTAAATTGTTTTTTCACTTTTTCACTCGATATCTATCCCTTGTGTTGTGGTCAGTCTTCTTTCTTTTTTTTTTAGCCTATTTTCTTCGGGGACATGAGTTTCGGCATAAACAAGAGGAAAGAATAAGCCCTGTTTCACTGTGTGCACTAAAATGTACTTTCACGGCACTGTAGGAGTAAACGATTATTCGCTGTTAAGCATAATGCGTCAGATTAATTTCCAATCTCTTTCAATTGAAATCTTCCTACGGTGTAATGTCATTTTTCCCATCGAAGAATCTGCTTTAGGAAAACTTGGATATGTCTTTGCAGAAGAGGACGGTCCCTCACCTAAAACTGGTTGCCAAGTTCATTAATTGCATTCTTTTGTCTTTTTATGAGCTTTTCATATGCTTTTTTATTTTCAATAAAATTTGCCACTTTAGTTTAAATAATTTGTGTTCACAATTATAAAATACGAGAAAGACATTACTAAGAAGTGTATCTAGACAAATGTAGAAAACGCATGTGATGGCAAAATAGTTTCTTAAGATTTCTCTTCTTATTTCAAAGCTGCCAACATTCACTCACATGTCGAGATTTATCCAACGACGAACTTCAGGGGCAGGTATCTCCGGGAAATGGTGAACAACGTAGTGCACGCCATACAAACGGCACTGCTGTTTAATGATGGTGGAATGTAAGGTCTTCAGTTGGCCGTTCCGCTCTTGCTTGTGAATCGTTTTTCTTCCGCTCATCGGACAATATTCTAGGTCAATAGGCGATACATGTTAATGGAGCGCCTGTTGACATCAAAACTTCATACAGCGGAAAATAGGGGGGGGGGGGTCAATATATATATATATGGTTTTTTTTTTTTTAACTGAAGAGCACTTTTCATGCGATGCACGGGGTTTACTGGTGCAAGGATTTCTCTCTGGAGGTACCCAAAATATTGAATATGCAAATAAAAATACCCAGGAAAAAAACATCTCCCAAAATATTGAGAAGCGATAGAAATGTCACCGCCACATTAAAGCCCATTTTCAGTGATCCCTAAAATATATATTTAAAAATATACAAATATATTTAACAATAAGCAGTCAACAGCGAAGGGCAAAGTGATTGATACCTCACGGCGTGGGCCAGGGTCCCTGGGCCACCCTCACTAATTACGCCACTGACGAGGTATCTTCCAGTTCTAGCATCCCAAGTATTTATAGATTAGGTACTACTAATTATTTAGTTGATTGCGTGTTGTATAGAAATGAAATTTTAGTGCACCGAAACTTACCAAATATCTCTTCAAAAACTTAACATTAGTACTTCCTGTCATATAACATGAAGGAGCTGGAATTACGAATCTATGGCAAATTGGAAACTGGTTATTTGTGATTTTGTGCGTTTTGTATGTATAATATAAGACAGTATTAAAATTCGGTGTTGAAAGACAGTATTAAACATTCGGAAGAAAATTTCTTAGTAGAGCTTTTCACATTTCTCTCTTGCATCTGAAAACTAAGAATTCCCAGCACGCAAAGCTTTTTGTTCAAAATAGGTATTCATATCCTGTCAAAGACCTCAATTCAGTTTTCCCCTTGACGATTCCAATAGTGTTTTTTGCCAAGGCGATTCCCGTATGGTAGTTCAGTTGCACATTTTTGTATATGTATACGATCCCCAACAGTAATAGCTGTTGCTCAGCAGTGGCACGAGCGAACGATTATCGCACGACTCCGCACTCTCCCTGCCCGCAAAGTCCCCCCCCTCCTCCCCCCGCTTTCGAGTAGCCCGCTAACTGAAGTTAATTTCCAGAGGAATGGGTCTTCCGTTCGCGCGCCGGAAAGATTCTCCATACATTTCCTGTTTGGTTTATCAGAGCAAGATCCCTAATCACTGCCTCCGAAACAGCAATCTGCACTGCACGGATTCTGTTTTAGAAGACGATGATAAGTATCTTAATAGTAACGAAAGAAAACTGATGGAAAAATAATTTCTTTCGATATTTTCCCCAAAATATCCGAGATGCCTAAACCGTAATATTCTTAAACTTCATATAACTCGTCGTTTGAAATTAACAATAATAATATTATTATATGGAAAGTATTCAGACACCCTAGAACTGGAAAACATATTGAATGTGTGCATAAGTTTTACCGCTTTTTGTAGGCTACAAAGAAAGGAGGAGAACACAACAAATAACGTACCTCGGATTTCACATAATTGCCATCATTCTGTATGACCTCTTGCCATCTGTCTGTGAATAGGTGAATCCTACGCCGGCAAAACTCCTGTGTTTTACAGTAAAAAAAGTCATGTAATGCCGTTTTCACATCGTCCACGTCATCGAAGATTTGGAGTGCGAAGGCGTTCTGTAACGATCGAAAAAGGTGGTAGTCCGTTGGGGAATACGCCAGGTGAGGTAACACTTCCGAACCATAGTCCAGTAATTTTTTCCGAATGATTAAAGCAGCATGAGGTTTGGCGTTATCATGATTAAATATCACGCCTTTGTGATGGACGAGTGATGGTCGCTTCGATGTCAGTTGTCCTCGCAATCTGTCCAACTGTGGCAGTAGAGGTCAGCATTTATCGTTCGATTAGGTGCCAACACCTCCCAGTGGTTATTCCCTGGACATCCCATCAAACACTCAGCAAAACCTTTTTGGGATGCAGTCCTCCTTTTGAGGTTGATGGAGCCCGGCACACAGTCCGTCGATGCCTTACATTACGGTACAGTACCCATTTCTCATCACCCGTTACAATTCGTCCCCAAAACGGTTCATTTTTGTGACGAGAAAGCAAAAAAAAAAAAAAACACAGGCATGTATTCTCTCCTGTAGTTGCGTTGCAGAAAGCTGGTGCGGATCGCAGTTATCGAACTTGGTGATGAACTCAAGCGCATGCATCCGTCTTTCGACTGTTGTTCTGTGTACCGACAACGTTTCCACGAATTCCTGAACGGTTGGATGTGGGTCATTTGTTATGGCTTGGTCCACGTCCTCGTCAAAAACCACGGATGGACGTTCAGGACGTGGTTAATCTTTACAGCTTTTGTCTTTGTCCCGGAATTCCGAAACCAACGGCGACATGTGCTGTCATCAACTGCATCCTCCGTATAAACTTGACAGATGTTGCGGCAAGCAACGGCTGCAGTACTGCCTTTATCGAACTCGTACAGTAAACGATGTCTAATGTGCTCCTTCTCTCATGCCATGTTACACCGTGCGTGATTTCCGTTACGAATGACTTACTCGGACAAACCTAGTGCCTCTATATGCTCTACTGCTGCACGCTTTATTGGCCGAAAATTCTGCGTCACAGCGTCATCTGTGACGTAACTACTCCGATCGCAATTTGCATCTATTACAAAAACGGGTAGAACTTTTTTGTAATAGGGAAGCACACACCCAATAGATAAAAATTCATATCTACAGTGGTTAAGAAAAGATCAGCTGTGTCCAGAAACAGAAGGATTCGATTTTTCGATTCAGGACCATGTTACATATCCCGGGCTCGAATGAAACCGAAAACTATGACGAACCTGTTTAAATATTATTATTAATAATAATAAAAAGAAACTCTCCCGTTCGCCCCACCGTCTGCAATTTACTGATGTCTTTCACAACTGGGAGTGGGTAAGAGAGGTCTGTCCATTTTTATAGTACAGCGGCACGATTTTTTTTTTTACCATTCGTTTCCTCCTGAAATGTATCAGGCGGCGGGCCATCCGGAAAAACGGGCGACCCTGGTATATATAATACGTACGTTGGTCAATAAAACCTGCCTTGTGGGGTTAGGGGTCGAAATTTTGTTGGGCTATCTATCTAGTATCTACATATCTTGAGGAAGCTTTTCATTCGCAGAAATCCACTAATGCGTGGCCTATAACATTTGCTACCCAAGCCCGGAATAAATAGTCCTCCCGAGTCTCCTCTCCACACCCAGTCCCAGATGCCGAAGAATTCTCTTTACCAACTCGAAAGTGTAACAAAACTCGTATTCTGAATCATACAAAATCACATTTGAGAAAGAAAAAACTAAAATTCCCTCTCACAGCCCTAGCCCGAACCGCAGACTTGTAGACCGAGCCAAGGCTCGGCCTGTATCAGCACTGGTTACAGCAACTCAGAACAACAAAACATTGTGCAATGAAAGTTAACAAAGATATCAGTGTTAGAAGGCATCCAATGTCACTGAAACTACGGAGTACATTTTAATTGGCTGTCATCTTGTTTTACTAAAAGGATATCTAGAAAGTTCCAGTTAAGTGGCCAAATTCCTCCATAAAGTCTTGGCATTAAATATGTCCTGAATCCAATGTTATTCTCCACCTTAGTGAGACTAGTACATCCTCTCGAAATCAGAAGACATCGTGTACTGGGACGGACCTGCCTCCACCGGCCCTATACCTTTGTGACGTGCCTGCCCCGCAGGACGCACATGAGATAAAGGGAGATAGCAGCGAGAACATACGTCTGCGTAGCTCAGTTGGGAGAGCGACTTATTCCGGAATAAAGGGACTCGGGTTCGATACTCGGCGTGGACAAAAATGAAGGAGAAAGGCTCCTTTACTCGGCCACGAAACATTAACTGCAAAGGCCTTTCTAGCAATTTTTGTATCCGCCGAGCTCAGATTCTGAACGTTTACATAACAAGTCATTATAGTATTGCACTTTTACTTAAGCACAAAACATTAATTAATTAATCCACGGAGCTCATAGTAAAAAGATTTACATTACAAATCAAGTAAACAATGTTTCTCCTTTACTTGGTCACAAAACATTAATTGCAAGGGCCTAGGCCCTTTTAGGAATTTTCAATAAATACTTGGTAGAATAAAATCTGTTTAAAAGACCTAGGGCCTATGAATTAATTTTTAGGGTCTAAATAAAAGCACAATATTTTAAACATGAGTTGATACGTAAACGTTGTGAATGTGACATCGGCAGAACAAAAACTGTTTAAAAGGCCTAGCCCTTTAAAACAGTTTTTGTTCTGCCGATGTCACATTTAGTGCCTAAGTAAAAGCGCAATATTATCAACGTGAGTTGATACGCAAACGGTATGAATGTGACATAGGCAGATTAAAAATTGTTTAAAAGGTCTAGGCCTAGGCCTAGCGACTAAGAATTACTATTTGATGCCTAAGTAAAAGCGCAATACTGTTGATTTGACTTGATATGTAAACATTTTGAATATGACATCGGTAGAATAAAAACTGTTAAAAGGGCCTAGTCGTAGGTAAGACCTATGAATTAATATTTAGTGCCTAAGTAAAAGCGCACTATTATCAACTTGGTTTGATGCGTAAACGTTATGAATATGAAGGCGATTCATTAAAAATTGTTAAAAAGGCCTAGGTGTAGGTCATGTGAATTAATTAAGTAAAAGAGAAACACTAATAACTTGAATTCTCAGTTTAGGCTAAGAAACGGCAATCTTTATGCTTCCCCACCCCCTTAAACTATTGTGACCAGTTGCCCTAAAGTCGTATGTACCAGCCTCAAAATAAAGACGAACAAAAGAACTCACCCCGTCGTTAGATACCTTGGAAAACTGCTACACGTAATTCGGAAACTTGGAAAACTGCCACACATTCGAAGTGCCCCTCGGAGGAAGAGCAACTTGTGCCCGGCCCCTTAATGAAAACCATGTGGGAGTTTTCCTGTGTGGCGGTTTATAGTGAACCGGGTCTTACATGCCATTTTATGTCAGTAGGAATGTCCTATTATCATTTTATGCCACTATAATTACTCCTACACTTTAACAAATATAGTATTCCTTTGTATATGGTGTAGGAGTTTCCTGTGGTGTGTTTTGCTAACGGTGGAAGAATGAAAGGAGTTTTCCGTCAAGAGAGCAGCTGTTCAACAACGACAATCACCAAAGCCGAAAGATCTTCCGTTAATGCAATTTGTATATGCCCCCGTAACGTCTCAGCAACAGAAGGGTACCAATCTCCCGTGTACGAGTTTGCCGGGTACCAATCTCCCGGTTACGAATTTGCAGGGTACCAATCTCCCGGATACCAATTTGCCGGGTACCAATCTCCCGGGTACGAGTTTTCTAAAATTCAATTTTAGGAAAATGCCTCGATTGCTTCAATTTATGAAATAATGTACGAATTTGAAGGGGGGAAATGTATCGGAATTGTTAGAAGGGGTGAAGATGATGTTAAATCCTGAAATTCAGGCATTAAAACTAAACAGGAGGATGAAACTGCAGGGGTACGAGTTTACCGGGTACCAATCTCCCGCGCGTAGCCTCACTTCCCCTAATCCATTTCCCCTAATTCCCGTTTGCCCTAATCACGTTTACCCCAATGGCGTTTCCCCGAAATCGCTTTTACCCGAATTCCCATTTCCCTTAATTTCGTTTGCCCTAATCTCGTTTCCCCTAATTCCCGTTTGCCCTAAACGCGTTTACCCCAATGGCGTTTCCCCGAAATCGCTTTTACCCGAATTCTCATTTCCCCTAATTTCGTTTCCCCTAATTTCGTTTCCCCTAATCTCGGTTCCCCTAAATCTCGTTTCCCCTAATTCGCATTTGCCCTAAACACGTTTACCCCAATGGCGTTTCCCCGAAATCGCTTTTACCCGAATTCCCATTTCCCCTCATTTCGTTTGCCCTAATCTCGTTTCCCCTAATTCCCGTTTGCCCTAAACGCGTTTACCCCAATGGCGTTTCCCCGAAATCGCTTTTACCAGAATTCTCATTTCCCCTAATTTCGTTTCCCCTAATCTCGGTTCCCCTAAATCTCGTTTCCCCTAATTCCCGTTTGCCCTAAACGCGTTTACCCCAATGGCGTTTCCCCGAAATCGCTTTTACCCGAATTCCCATTTCCCCTAATTTCGTTTCCCCTAATCTCGGTTCCCCTAAATCTCGTTTCCCCTAATTCGCATTTGCCCTAAACACCTTTGTCCGTATCAAAGTTTCCCCTAGAAACGTTTACTGTATCAAGTTTGTTCTAATTCTCCTTTGCCTTGATTCGCGTTTTCCCCAATTCATGTTTGTCCTGATTTTCGTTGAGTGAAATAAAACGTTTCTTTTATCGCCAAAATTCAGGGGAAAAAATCGGATTTATCGTGAAATTCAGGAAAAAAATCGTTGTATGTAATTTTTTATCGTCAAATTCAGGAAAATATATGTATATTTAATCATCATCATCAACCATTTTCAATCTACTGCTAGATGAATAAAGATCTCACCAAGTTTCTTCCACTACGGTCTGTTTTGCCCCAGTCTCCACCATCTCACTCCTGCATGCTTTCGAATTTCATCCACCCACCTCACTCCCGCATGCTTTCGAATTTCATCCACCCATCTCACTCCCGCATGCTTTTGAATTTCATCCACTCATCTCCAATGTGGTCTTCTTCTGGGTCTTTTCCTGTCCCTTGGAGTCCAATCTAAAATTTCGGCTATCCATCGATTGTCCGTTCTTCTGGCAACATGTCCAGCCGATTGCCGTTTCAGGGATTTTACTCTGATCATGATGTCTTCCACTCTTGTCATTTTTCTGATCCACGAGTTCCTCTTCTTATCTCTCCTGGTTACACCAAGCATGCACCTCTCCATGCTGCTTTGAGTTGTCTGCAGCCTTTGTATGTCTCTTTTAGTTAAGGTCCACGTCTCTGCACCATATGTAAGCACTGGAAGGATGCATTGATCAAACACTTTTCTTTTAAGACATAATGGCATATTGCTCTTGAAAATTATGCTGTTTCTTCCAAAAGCTCTCCAGGCAAGTTTTGTACGCCGATTAATTTCTTCATCAATGTGACTCTCACTTGATATCTGCTGTCCAAGATAAATGTAGGTATTGGTTATCTCCAGCTTTTCCCCATCAATCGATAAATTATTGTAAAAGCATTGTACATCACTTTTGTCTTCTGAAAGTTCATTTTTAATCTCACTTCTTTACTCTTGTCAGCAAGTTCCTGGGTCATACTCTGCAGCTATATAGCTATCTTTCTATATATATATATATATATATATATATATATATATCCAAAGGCAGAGTTAAGGACAAAATTTAAAACCGAATTTTAAAACAAAATTTTTTAACACACATTCTGAAGATCATGACGCGCAACGCAGCAGTGATGAATATATAGAAATTAAGTTTGTATATATATAACATTGAACATGACGGGCGTCTCTTGAACTATTCTAACCAAAAATTATCTTCTATTGGTACATATTCAAATAAATTGTATAAAACTGAAAGTAGAATTCGAAATAATTGGTTTTCGTATTAAATGAAATTATAAATGAAATTATTTTCCTATAAATTAAAAACTAAAGCTTTAAGAAAGCACACAAACAAACGTAGTTTCAGGTAAAATTAACTTTTGTAGCTTTTGTTTTTCTTTTTGTTACAAACTTTATAACAATGTCCAAATTGTCTAAGTCTGTAGCAATTTTGTTTTAATTACTAACGAAAAAAAAAAAAAAAGTCGTTGCTGTTTCACATTTAATCAGAAGTAACTTTTCATATTTCTAAGTTTGGAAAACGATCTATCGGCGTAAGCCACTGACTGCTACAGACAGTAAAAATTTGAAAAAGAGGATTTTGTGCACCTTATTGTCGCTATCAATTCTCAGGAACGAAAAAGGGGGCATTGTAATTTTTTTTTTAAATGTACAAACATTTTTCTTTATCCTTTTTGGATTTCAAGTTCAACAGAAAGAAAAGGAAAGATGTTTATTTTCAGGGTGTAAAAATCCATAAAATCCAAACAAAACAAATTTCGTTTAACTTAACATTGTACACGTGCCCCCCCCCCCGACAGTTTTCTTGAAGCAGCACATGCACTTAGATAATTTGTTGACTTGTAGGTTGTAAATGCTGAAAATTTCCCGATCAGACCAGAAATTCTTTATTTTTTATACTTTTGGTGTCCCCCCCCCCCCCCGAAAGGTTTCGTGAGGCAGCACATGCCCTCAGATAATTAATTGCAGACTTGCAGTTTGTAAATCCTGAAATCTTTTGTTCAGTTGTAGATCATAAACATTTTTTTCAAAGAATTACATTAATAATCGCAATTAAGAAAAGACGAAATTACGGAAACTTTATGTGATTCAGATAACCAGCTTCAAGAACGTGGCCACGAAGCTGTCGAAAACGCAATTTTTATACGGTCTGTTAAAAATTTTGTGGCCAGTTCACCGATGGCCAGTTCTCCTACACTCAATTAGTGATGGTGCTAACTGAGAAAACATTCAAACAGGACAAACTGACGTCTACTGTTAAAGGGGAACTCAAATAACAAAAGGCATTTCCACGGCTCATGCTTAGAGTCTGGTACGGTGGGGAGAAGGAAGGGGTCTAGTACGCTAAGAACTCTTAAAAAGTGGGCCTTCTGCGTTCACAATTCTAGCGAATGCTTTTCAATAGTATCTCTTGCTTTAATAAAAGTTTAATGCGATGTAGTAATTTATCTGTGAGGAAGGTTAGCGGAGGGGGGTCGTGACAGATACAATGGCTGCGTTAAGGACTAATCGTATAATGGTCCTCACCATGTGCACTTTACACTTTTGTTGGCATGGTTATCGACATCATCAACAAGAAAGGAAAGAATAATTCTCTTGAGATATCAAGACCCACCGTTTTATTTCGGTTAATAAAAACCAAACATGAATTAGGGCAAACGCGAAATAAGGAAAACGCGAATTAGGAAAAACTTGATACGGGAAAACGTGAAATAGGGGAAACGAGTTTAGGGCAAACGAAATTAGGGGAAATGGGAATTCGGGTAAAAGCGATTTCGGGGAAACGCCATTGGGGTAAACGTGTTTAGGGTAAACGTGAATTAGGGGAAATGAGATTTAGGGGAAACGAGATTAGGGGAAACGAAATTAGGGGAAATGGGAATTCGGGTAAAAGTGATTTCGGGGAACGAAATTAGGGAAAATGCGATTTTTCATAGAATAAATAAAACCGGTGCGCGACAAGTGTAAGGTGAATATTTGCTGAAAGCTTTTCCAGTTAGTCAACTATGTGCGCTTCTGCTGGTGAGCAAGAAAAGTCTTTTGATGCTCTGCTAACGTTGCTGAAGAACTGAAGGATTGAGGTAAAACAGGATCTCAAAGGCAATATATGCTGTAGTTTTGGAATAACGGCAAGGTATGCATGCCGTTTTGTGCATTTTTAAACAGGAATTTTTTGTTTCCTTGCCTTTGTATTTCTATCTTCAGCAATAATTACAAGGTGATACTGTGACTCTCTCCGAGATCCTCATGGGCAGCGAGCATGGTGAGTTATGACCTCCTTCCCACCCAACAGATGACTTCACAACTTAAAGCGTGGCCCTTCGTCTCTTGCGGCTGGAGTATTCCTGTCCAAGGCAAGAGGGCAGAGGATACTACGTACTAGCCTTCGTTTTACTGACAACGTTGTCATTTTACTAGTACACTCTCACAGAGCTGCGGAGTATGATCCAGAAACTTGCTGTTAAGAGTAAAGAAGTAGGATTAAATACTTACTGAAAACAAAATTGATGTACAATTATTTTAAAAGAAATGAAGATTTAGAGGTTGATAAGACAAATCTAGAAGTAACTGATGCCTACAGTTACACGTTGGACAACAGATATCAAGCGAGGGGCGCATCAAAGAAGAAATTAATAGAGGTACAAAACCTTTGGAAGAAACAGTACAACTTTCAAGAGCAATTAAGGAAAAGTGTTTTAATCAATGCATCTTTCCAGTTCAAATGGTTCAGAGACATATAGAACTTAACTAAAAAAGACACACATAGCTTTCGAACAATTCAAAGAAGTATGGAGAGATGCATGCTTAGTGTAACTAAGAGCGATACGAAAAGGAACTCATGGATCAGGAAAACGACAAAAGTTGATGACATCGTGATCTAAGTAAAACTCTCAAGTGGCAATGGGGTGGACATATTGTTGGAAGAGCTGACTGCCGTATGGGCAACTGAAATATTAGACTGGATACCAAGGGACCGGAAAATGCCCAAAACACCACGTGGTAGATGGTAGAATGAAATTCGAATGCAGTGACATGGGAAAAAATTGCTCAAGAGAGAGAGAGGGGAGTTGTGGAAGAAACTTGTGGAGACCTTCATCTAGCAGTGGATTGATAATGGTTACTGCTGATGATGATGACTGTGCTTCTGAGATATCAAAGTTTAAAAATTAATAACTTAAATGAATGGTAGTTAGCCAGGCGAGCAAGCTTTTGGTTATGTTGTCGTAGTGAGCATTTTCATTTGTGCGCAAAAACTCTTTATGGGCTGCAGCTCTGTATTATCCTTCCTTGGGATGGAAATGTAGTTATTTTGTATTTTTCCAGTATCATTATTTATTTTTGAAAGACAGAAATTTTACTTGTCCTGTAATTGTGCGGAATAAGCAGAATCAATTTTCTTCTGACATTTCTTACAACAGCATGCTGTCCTGTTGATTCTAAGAAAGTTGGCCCGTGAAACATTTAATCACTGAAACGCTACTAGAGCACCCCACCAAGAAAAATCGGGTTTTCATTGTCAATCAATCCTTGTCATGTGAAAATTCTGCGTTTCTGCAGTTTCTGCGGAGTGTGGCAGATTGAATTCTCCACAGACATTTCCCGTTCCCGTGTCGTCCGTTGAATCCAGGAGAATTTGAAAAAAAAACTTGCCAACTTGTGAATTTTTTGCTTTCAGTATTTCTGCAGAACGTAACAGGAGTTGTCAAGTCATTTGTGTAGCTACATAATCCCATTCATCCTAGGAAAATCATTCCGGGAAACTTTACCACACAAAAAAGTCACCTACTTCCTGTAGAATTTTTGTTTCCCGTTATATGCTTAGTGTTAACAAAAATTTCGTATTTAAACAACTACCGTAGACATCGTATCCCCTTTGCTGAGTTTGGAAAAACTCATCCCAGAAAAATGAACCCTCTTATTCATAACCGCAAATAAGAAAATTTGAATACAAAAGATAGCACATAAAACTATGAAAAGTTAGTCCTGTATTCAGTGCCATAACTAGCTTTTCATGTGGCCTGTGCAAGGTTTTTTTTTTTTTTTTTTTTGGGCCTCTTAACTTTTTTGGTGGGAGGGGGTAATAATAATAAAACAATTGTTTACAAACATTTTTTGTGTACACAAGATCATTCGTATGTATTTATAAATGAAAAAAAAATATTTTAATTGCAGTATTCTGTCTTTCATTTCAGCAAATTCATTTATTATATCATTATAATTAATATCTTTAACGATATTATATTCAGTCTAAATTATCTAAAAATTGGACAGTCGTTTTTGTCTTATAGTCGATCTTAAATAATTCTTGATTTTAACTTGCTAAAATTTCTCTTACACGAAGCAGTAGAAACCGAAAGAGTGAGAAATATTCGGACAGCAACATTGATATTTGTATATGACTCAATTAATCCATAGTCATGAAGAGCCTGTTGAATATCAAGCAGAGTTGCAGATTTAACGTTTTGTTTTAGTGTCGAAGCCTTAAAGCTTTAAATTTCATACGTGTGCTAGTACATATTTAAATCTTTGCTGTATTTAACAGCGAGAGCTGCAGCCTGTACTAAAACTCTTAAGTTTTCTGGTCCAACCAAAGTATTAACGACTTTAATATGTCCTACAACTTTTACTCTGCGGCTCCAACTGCTCGCTGGTTGCGCATGCAGAGCTAGTTCATCGATGCCTGCCCTGCTCTGCTCAGTGACGTCACAGGTACGGATGCTGAACCATAAAACCATATAAAACAGCCGACAAAGCAAAGTGGTGCGTGCGCGCCGGAAGGTCACTTCTTTAATAGCCTTGGCGGGAGCTCTGGTCACGTGAGGAAGGGAGAAGCTTTATCTTTGGGCGAGCACCCCCCCCCCTTTCCTCACGTGGCCAGATTCACAAATTTAAAAAGAAGCTTTAAGCATCATTAAAAAAAATGCCCTTCTAATCATGACTTAATAGCAAACATTTTCAACTAGACGCAATGAAAAATAGGCATTTTATTTCATCTACCTCTGATGACATTTTATTTATCCCGTCACCCACGCGTTTTCACAAGATAATTTTTCTCGTCAGTTCCATTTCAGGGCCCCCTTTGTCCTAGACCCTTTGCCTGTGCACCTATCGCACCTGCCTAGTTTTTAAAATGTTACACTGCAAATAAATCAATGTTTTTTCAAAACTGAAAATTTCGTGTGAAATATATGAATAGGGTAGCCTTGTTTCATGCAAAATTATTAATGTAAATTTGCACAACATGGATTCGAATATTTAGTTAGGACACAAAAAATATCCTTCGTTAAAATAAAGACAGCTTGTCTCACGAGTGGGCTTTTCGTGATCACAAGATGCTTTTCAGGGATATTTCAACAAACGAAGTGGTTTATTTAGAAAATGCAGGTTGCTTCCTGCCACCCACAAACACATAGACATGATCTCGTCGACTATGCACCTCTAATCCGCTTATACTGTATAAGCATCCGCGGTCTACTAAGGATTATTTCAAGTCGTCGGCAGTGGTAGTATGACTAGACCTTGTGCTGTTACTACCCAGACTAGTGTACCTGTAATCCCCTTGCATCCGCGGTCTACTAAGGATTATTTCAAGTTGTCAGTAATGGTAGTTTTTCATGAGACATCCTATGATGATACTATAGCCGGACTAGTGTACCTATAATCTCCTTATATAATTATTCGCGGTCTACTAAGGATTATTTCAAGTCCTCCGTTGTGGTAGTTTATGATGAGACGTCCTATGATGTTACTGGATAGCGGCATCGAGCGTCAAGCAGGTTTTTCTACGAATGTATAGCTTTTAAAGCGGTTAACTTTTATGAAAGGGTTAAGACCCATGACTGAAATTGGAACGGGTCTACAGTGAACTCAATAGGCTAAAGTTTTTAGCGTTCCTGTTTAGGGAGAAGCCAGAGTTGGAAAAACATAAGTAACGTTAGTTGGCTTAAATTTTTTGATTATATATAAAAAAAAGAGAGACTGCTAACGGATGTTACACGTAATTTTTATATGATGAAGTATGCCAGCAATTTGTATTTTTGTTGATTATTGATTTTATTGATGATTAAGATGTAATTTGCGAATTTAGTAAGATAAAAATCCTTACTGTCAAAAATAATCTAATTTGTTCGCGTAGCCTCACTTCCCCTAATCCATTTCCCCTAATTCCCGTTTGCCCTAATCACGTTTACCCCAATGGCATTTCCCCGAAATCGCTTTTACCCGAATTCCCATTTCCCCTAATTTCGTTTGCCCTAATCTCGTTTCCCCTAAACCTCGTTTCCCCTAATTCCCGTTTGCCCTAAACGCGTTTACCCCAATGGCCTTTCCCCGAAATCGCTTTTACCCGAATTCTCATTTCCCCTAATTTCGTTTCCCCTAATCTCGGTTCCCCTAAATCTCATTTCCCCTAATTCACGTTTGCCCTAAACACGTTTACCCCAATGGCGTTTCCCCGAAATCGCTTTTACCCGAATTCCCATTTCCCCTAATTTCGTTTACCTAATCCCGTTTCCCCTATTTCACGTTTGCCCGTACAAGTTTTTCCTAATTCGCGTTTGCCCTAATTCATGTTTGGTTTTTATTAACCGAAATAAAACGGTGGGTCTTGATATCTCAAGAGAATTATTCTTTCCTTTCTTGTTGATGATGTCGATAACCATGCCAACAAAAGTGTAAAGTGCACATGGTGAGGACCATTATACGATTAGTCCTTAACGCAGCCATTGTATCTGTCACGACCCCCCCCTCTCCGCTACCCTTCCTCACAGATAAAGTACTACATCGCATTAAACTTTTATTAAAGCAAGAGATACTATTGAAAAGCATTCGCTAGAATTGTGAACGCAGAAGGCCCACTTTTTAAGAGTTCTTAGCGTACTAGACCCCTTTCGTTCTCCCCACCGTGACTTCTCCCTTACTTCTCCCCAGCATGAGCCTTGGAAATGCCTTTTGTTAATTGAGTTCCCCCTTAACAGTAGACGTCAGTTTGTCCTGTTTGAATGTTTTCTCAGTTAGCACCATCACTGATTGGGTGTAGGAGAACTGACCATCGGTGAACTGCCCACAAAATTTTTAACAGGCCGTATAAAAATTGCGTTTTCGACCGCTTCGTGGCCACGTTCTTGAAGTTGGTTATCTGAATCACATAAAGTTTCCGTAATTTCGTCTTTTCTTAATTGCGATTATTAATGTAATTCTTTAAAAAAAATGTTTATGATCTACAACTGAACAAAAGATTTCAGGATTTACAAACTGCAAGTCTGCAATTAATTATCTGAGGGCATGTGCTGCCTCATGAAACCTTTCGGGGGGGGGGGTAACACCAAAAGTATAAAATATAAAGAATTTCTGGTCTGATCGGGAGATTTTCAGCATTTACAACCTACAAGTCAACAAATTATCTAAGGGCATGTGCTGCTTCAAGAAAACTGTCGGGGGGGGGGGGGGGGCGCACGTGTACAATGTTAAGTTAAACGAAATTTGTTTTGTTTGGATTTTATGGATTTTTACACTGCCTGAAAATAAACATCTTTCCTTTTCTTTCTGTTGAACTTGAAATCCAAAAAGGATAAAGAAAAATTTTTGTAATTTAAAAAAAAAAGATTACAATGCCCCCTTTTTCGTTCCTGAGAATTGATAGCGGCAATAAGGTGCACAAAATCCTCTTTTCAAATTTTTACTGTCTGTAGCAGTGGCTTACGCCGATAGATCGTTTTCCAAACTTAGAAATATGAAAAGTTACTTCTGATTAAATGTGAAACAGCAACGACTTTTTTTTTTCGTTAGTAATTAAAACAAAATTGGTACAGACTTAGACAATTTGGACATTGTTATAAAGTTTGTAACAAAAAGAAAAACAAAAGCTACAAAAGTTAATTTTACCTGAAATTACGTTTGTTTGTGTGCTTTCTTAAAGCTTTAGTTTTTAATTTATAGGAAGAATAATTTCATTTATAATTTCATTTAATACGAAAACCAATTATTTCGAATTCTACTTTCAGTTTTATACAATTTATTTGAATATGTACCAATAGAAGATAATTTTTGGTTAGAATAGTTCAAGAGACGCCCGTCATGTTCAATGTTATATATATACAAACTTAATTTCTGGATATTCATCACTGCTGCGTTGCACATGATCTTCAAATTTTTTAACACACATTTCTTCAAAATGTGTGTTAAAAAATTTTGTTTTAAAATTCGGTTTTAAATTTTGTCCTTAACTCTGCTTTTGGGAACTTGCTGACAAGAGTAAAGAAGTGAGATTAAAAATGAACTTTCAGAAGACAAAAGTGACGTACAATGCTTTTACAAAAAATGAAAATTTATCGATTGATGGGGAAAAGCTGGAGATAACCAATACCTACATTTATCTTGGACAGCAGTTATCAAGTGAGGGTCACATTGATGAAGAAATTAATCGGCGTACAAAACTTGCCTGGAGATCTTTTGGAAGAAGTAGTATAATTTTCAAGAGCAATATGCCATTATGTCTTAAAAGAAAAGTGTTTGATCAATGCATCCTTCCAGTGCTTACGTATGGTGCAGAGACGTGGACCTTAACTAAAAAAGACATACAAAGGCTGCAGACAACTCAAAGCAGCATGGAGAGGTGCATGCTTGGTGTAACCAGGAGAGATAAGAAGAGGAACTCGTAGATCAGAAAAATGACAAGAGTGGAAGACATCATGAGCAGAGTTAAATCCCTGAAATGGCAATGGGCTGGACATACTGCCAGAAGAACAGACCATCGATGGACAGCCGAAATTTTAGATTGGACTCCAAGGGACAGGAAAAGACCCAGAAGAAGACCACATTGGAGATGAGTGGATGAAATTCGAAAGCATGCGGGAGTGAGATGGGTGGATGAAATTCAAAAGCATGCGGGAGTGAGATGGTGGAGACTGGGGCAAAACAGACCGTAGTGGAAGAAACTTGGTGAGATCTTTATTCATCTAGCAGTAGATTGAAAATGGTTGATGATGATGATTAAATATACATATATTTTCCTGAATTTGACGATAAAAAATTACATACAACGATTTTTTTTTCCTGAATTTCACGATAAATCCGATTTTTTCCCCTGAATTTTGGCGATAAAAGAAACGTTTTATTTCACTCAACGAAAATCAGGACAAACATGAATTGGGGAAAACGCGAATCAAGGCAAAGGAGAATTAGAACAAACTTGATACAGTAAACGTTTCTAGGGGAAACTTTGATACGGACAAACGTGTATAACGAAGTAAATTTCTCCGTCATTTCTGTCCACGCCAGGATTCGAACCCGGATCCCCTCATTCCGGAATAAGTCACTCTACCAATTGAGCTACGCGGACGTTTTATTCTGATTCCTATCTGCCTTTATGTCGTGTGCGTCCTTTTGGCAGGTACGTCACATCTCCTGGTACGTTACATCATCTCCCCCTTATTATTATTTTTTTTTTTTTCTGAAGTGCTGGAGAAGGGATTCTCTTATTTTTCCTATCTCGCGGTGTGGAAATAACATCACACCATTGCGAGAATTTGAACTGTCTGGTCATCCGGATAGTTCGGGCGCCATTATAACGAAGTAAATTTCTCCGTCATTTCTGTCGACGCCAGGATTCGAACCCGGACCCCTCATTCCGGAATAAGTCACTCTACCAATTGAGCTACGCGGACGTTTTATTCTGATTCCTATCTGCCTTTATGTCGTGTGCGTCCTTCTGGCAGGTACGTCACATCTCCTGGTACGTTACACGTGTTTAGGGCAAACGTGAATTAGGGGAAATGAGATTTAAGGGAACCAAAATTAGGGAAAATGGGAATTCGGGTAAAAGCGATTTCGGGGAAACGCCATTGGGGTAAAAGTGTTTAGGGCAAATGCGAATTAGGGGAAACGAGATTTAGGGGAACCGAGATTAGGGAAAATGAAATTAGGGGAAATGGGAATTCGGGTAAAAGCGATTTCGGGGAAACGCCATTGGAGTAAAGGTGTTTAGGGCAAATGCGAATTAGGGGAAACGAGATTTAGGGGAACCGAGATTAGGGGGAAACGAAATTAGGGGAAATGGGAATTCGGGTAAAAGCGATTTCGGGGAAACGCCATTGGAGAAACGAGATTTAGGGGAAACGAAATTAGGGAAAACGAAATGGGAATTCGGATAAAAGCGATTTCGGAGAAACGCCATTGGGGTAAACGTGATTAGGAGAAACGGATTAGGGAAACGGGTGTTCACCAATTTGTTAACGTTCGGTCGCATCAGCACAACAAAAAACCAAAATGTACCAGAGACAAAAAGTAGCTATTTTGAACTAATTTAGACATGCTGATCACGAATATGATCTTCAAAATTGCGAATTAGCTCTAGTTTTCAAGACAGGGGTGAAAGTGGGGATGGGATGGTCGGTGGGAATGTATTGGATGGTGTCTGCAAGTCCGATATGTTGAGCACGTGATTCCCCACGAGACGAATAACGTTGAGCGCCAATTGGATCACGGAATCTGTAGCAGTGATTGTACCCACATTTCCTTCTTGTCATCATTTGCGTTTAGTGCTGACGTGTCTTTCAAGATTTTTCACAAATTCATTGAATTTGTGAAAAGTGCAGATAATTTTTGTTACATTTGTGGACAAATTACTTCGCTATCACAAAAGGCGACCCTTTACACCGATGATAAAGAAAGCTTACAGCCTCTATTTTGATTGTGAAATCAGTGACCAGGACCGGTATTGGGCCCCAGACATCCTGTCTATCCTGTGTAACGAATCTGCGCTGCTGATCAAACGGAAAAGGACGATCGATGCGTTTTGCAGTTCCAGTGGTGTGAAGAAAACCGACAAACCATCTTTATAATTGTTACTTTTACATGATTCCTCCTAATGGTATTTCTAAGAATAAAATGCGGCCTTTGGCCTATCCATTCCCTCTGCTAGTGCCTCATGGGAAAGGACTTCCTGTTTCGGACTCACCAGATTTTTATTCTCTGGATGATGAAAACGAAAGTTAAGTTAGTGAACATCCGTTCCCTGTGAAAGTACCTACGTAAGAGATCCTGATTTCGTGCCTATTGAAAGGTCTGCACAGCCATGTGAAATTACTCAGAGTGAATTGAATGATCTAGTGAGAGATCCGGAATTGCCAAAAAGTAAAGCAGAGCTGGGATGTAGGTAAAAATATCCCCGGAGAAAATACCCCTGAAAACTGAAAATCGGAAAAAAAATGCCCCCGGAAGAAATACCCCCAGAACAAACGGTTCACTGTAAACTGCCACACAGGAACACTGATGTGTGGCAATGTTCTGGTGCGGCAATTTACCGGCAACCCTGCCACACATCTTTCAGCAAATTGGCTACAAAAGTTCAAAGGCGGGGGTCTATAAAGATTGCCGTTTCTGGGACTACATTGATAACTGAATTGGGACTCCAAACGAATTTCGGGAAACGTTCCATGTAAGCCAAGCGAGAATTGTACTTTAATTTGAATAAATTGCCGAGGATCCGAGGTACAGGGGGGGGGGGGCTCTACCCTGAACTTCTGTAATATTATATTCTGGGCCGGTTGAGTCTGTCAGTGTAACCAGGAAGTTTCCCTTGAAGTGTCCGCGAGGTCCATGATCTGGAGGGGGGGGTTCCCCCAAAATGTTAAGATGGACGTAGAGCTGTAAACATTAGTACCATGCTTTATATAATAATTCTGTACACGACCACGAATTTTCAGGAGGGTGGGGTAACCCCCTCCCCAGTTTCTAAGAGCTATTCAGGGGTAACATCGAGGATACACTGACCGACTCTAGAGGCCCAGAATATAAAATTACGGAAGTTGGGGGTAGAGCCCTCCAAACCAAGCACCTCGTATCCCTTTCACAGGCTTCACCAAATTCCTGGGGGAGGGAGAAGGGCATATATAGCTTACCATTAAACACAAAATGAAGCATAGAAATTGCGAGCAAATCCCTTACCTTGAACACTTGTCTGCGCTCTTAGAAACTTGCACCCCACCCTCCTGAAAATTCGTGTTCTTTTACAGAATCATTATGTAAAGCATGGTTCGAATGTTTACAGCTCTACGTCCATTTTAACATTCTGGGGACCCCCTCCCCCAAAGCTCATGGACCTCGCGGACGCTTCAAGGGGAACAGCATGGATACACTGACAAACTCCAGCGGCTCAGAATCTAATATTACGGAAGTTGGGGGTTGAGCCTCCCCCTCAACCAAAAGTACCTCGGATCCTTGGCAATTTATCTCTTCAAATTAAAGTACAATTCTCGCTTGGCTTACATGGAACGTTTTCTCGAAATTCGTTTGGAGTTCCCCACCTTGAACTTTTGTGGCCAAGTTGCTGATGAAAGATGTGTGGCAGGGTTGCCGGTAAATTGCCACACCGGAACACTGCTACACATCAGTGTTTCTGTGCGGCAGTTTACAGTGAACCGTTTGTTCAGGGGGTATTTTTTTCGGGGGCATTTTTTCCGCTTTTCAGTTTTCAGGGGTATTTTCTCCGGGGGTATTTTTACCGTTTACCGCAGAGCTGTTGGGGTCCAGACTGCAGAAATGGGACCTTGTAGAAGAAAATGTACATGTGTGTCTGTGTTTTGTGATCGGCAAAAAGATCTGTTTCCATTTTTCAAAATGACAGATAACCTCATTGCTTTCGTTGAAAAAAATGTTTCTGGACTGGACGTGTAGAAGGAGGCATCATGAAAAATGCAAAAATATGTTTGCGTCCCCTAGTGTGAAAGTCTTTCATCAGACAAATTTAGAAACGCTTTGGAAGTATATGGTAATAGTTAGAGCTATCCGATGGAAAAACAAATATTCTAGTCCACCAAACAGAAGCTTAGTTACTGTGCTAATTGAGGTCAGCCATCAAACAGCAAAATTTCGCATCAGGAAAAGCTAGGAAGACAGGAACAATTTCGATGATAATTGTGATAATTACAGCTATTCCATAGGAAAATTATTTTTTCTGGCCGACTAGTGGAAGTAAGCACAATAATTTAAAATTCTGTTTTTTTAAAGCTACCAAATGTGTCGCTCATTTTTGTCATATGAAGTAACTTGCTAAGCGTCGGAAAAAGAATTTCTTATGTAGCTCTTTTTGAAGCAGAGATATCGTGTCAACTGCTAATACATTGTTACGCCATTTGACAAGTAAACTGTGAGCCTACGGAAAATACGTAGAAAATCTTGGTGATGTTGTGTTACAACTTTATAAAACAATTTTCTTCCAATTAAGCTTTAAGAAAAAAAAACCCTGTGAGATGGAAATACTGCTCCGGAACGTCCAGTAAAAGAATGGAAAAGGGAGAGAAAAGAAAAAAACAACGCGTGTGGGAGAAAAGAATATCCTTCATTAAGAAGTACCCGTAACTGAAATTTGCAGCCAAAGTGCAAAATTGAAGAAAGCGTATTCAACTGGAAACTTATCAAGGACGATTTTTCTCATGAAACCTCAATGTAAAAGTAAACGTTTTCGACTGTTACGATTTTTTCCCGGATTTTAATGTTTTCTGTAATCATTTAAGGCTATGAGGGGTCACCCGTCCCTACTTTAAAGCTACTAGTTTTTGGGGATGTAGGTAAAAACACCCCCAGGAAAAAATACCCCGGAGAAAATACCCCGAAAATTGAAAAGCGGAGAAAATGCCCCCGGAAGAAATACCCCCAGAACAAACGGTTCACTGTAAACTGCCACACAGGAACACTGATGTGTGGCAGTGTTCCGGTGTGGCAATTTACCGGCAACCCTGCCACACCTCTTTCAGCAACTTGGCTACAAAAGTTCAAGGGGAGGGAGGGCTATAAAGATTGCCGTTTCTGGGCTTACATTGATAACTGAATTGGGAAACGAATTTCGCGAAAACGTTCCATGTAAGCCAAGCGAGAATCGTACTTTAATTTGAAGAAATAAATTGCCGAGGATCCGAGGTACACTGGGGGGGGGGGGGGGGCTCTTCCCCGAACTTCCGTAATATTATATTCTGGGCCGCTGGAGTCTGTCAGTGTATCCAGGAAGTTCCCCTTGAAGTGTCCATGAGCTTGGGGAGCGCTTTCCCTCAAAATGTTAAAATGAATGTACAGCTGTAAACATTAGTACCATGTTTTATATAATGATTCTGTACACGACCACGAATTTTCAGGAGGGTGGGGTGGACCCCCCCGTTTCTAAGAGCTATGCAGGGGTAACATCGAGGATACACTGACCGACTCCAGAGGTCCAGAATATAAAATTACGGAAGTTGGGGGTAGAGCCCTAAAAACCAAGCATCTTGTATCCCTCTCACAGGCTTCACCAAATTTCTGGGGGAGGGGGAAGGGCATACATAATTTGCCATTAAACTCAACATGAAGCATAGAAATTGCGAGCAAATCCCTTACCTTGAAGACTTGTCTGCGCTCTTAGAAACTTGCACCCCACCCTCCTGAAAATTCGTGATCGTGTAGAGAATCATTATGTAAAGCATGCTTCTAATGTTTACAGCTCTACGGCCATTACAACATTTTGGGGGACCCCCCCCCAAGCTCACGGACCTCGCGGGCGCTTCAAGTGGAACAGCCTGAATACACTTACAGACTCCAGCGGCCCGGGATCTAATATTACGGAAGTTTGGGGGGGCACAACCCTCTCCCCTAAGTGTACCTCGGATCCTCGGCAATTTATTTTTTCAAATTAAAGTACAATTCTCGCTTGGCTTACATGGAAAGTTTTCGCGAAATTCGTTTCCCAATTCAGTTATCAATGTGGGCCCAGAAACGGCAATCTTTATAGCCCCCTCCCCCTTTTAACTTTTGTAGCCAAGTTGCTGAAAGAGGTGTGGCAGGGTTGCCGGTAAATTGCCACACCGGAACACTGCCACACATCAGTGTTCCTGTGTGGCAGTTTACAGTGAACCGTTTGTTCTGGGGGTATTTCTTCCGGGGGCATTTTTTCCGGGGGCATTTTCCCGCTTTTCAGTTTTCGAGGGTATTTTCTCAGGGGGTATTTTTTCCCGGTGGTATTTTTACCGTTTACCAGTTTTGGGAAACGTATAGTGGCAGCGCCATAGGACAAGTACACCCTTAGGGCCTCATCCCGTGCCTGGATCTCACGATTAGCCAGAAGCCTCCACCTCTGACCACTCGACCACCATGTGGTCTACATACTCAGATTAGAAACACTTTAAAGGTCGTAACATAATAATAATTCCTCCTTAAAAATGAAAGGTACTTTATCAGAGATCTAAGGTTTTTCTGTGAATAAGGCTTCTTTGGGTGAATTTTCCAGTATCGGCCCCTTTGATACTAACATAAAAGATAGGGAGATGTTTTTAGTATCATTTGTCCCTTATTACAGAGTAAGACTTCGGGCGAGAGATCGTGGTCACTGGTAAGCAATAATCATTTACCTGTTTGTCGATGGGTTCTGATAATGCGTTTTAACTAAGGCTGTAGATGGGCAAACACACGCTGGCCAACTGTTCTTCTGTTAGAGACTAGCCTTTTTTTATTTCTTTAACTGACCCCTTAAGAGGTAGGCTCGGCTCCCGACTGTCTACTCTTTTGTGTTCCTTCGGAAAGCAAGCCCCTTTCTTGCCATATGTCAACCGCAAGAAACTGATCACGTCCACCCTCTTACTCGTGTTGTGCTCCCCATCACTCCCCCTCCTCCTTCTCCTCAAGGCACAAACCAAACGCCTCGTCAACTGACGCCGTACGGCACACGTGCATTTTTCTTTCTTTTCCTCATCTTTCTTTCCTTCAGTTTCTCTCCTGGGGGTACCCATAGGCTATCCCCCTAAGGGAGGAGGATGAAGAAGAAGGATGGATGGACGCATCGCGCGGCACAGCTGGGTTGTAGGGACCCTTTTCGGGGGACAGGGGGGATGCCGTGATGTTAACCAAATGAACGTGCGCTTTCAGCTGTATTTATTTATATTTTTCTTTTCTTTATTTTAAAGATGAGACGGGCTTGGCTGGTTCGTGTTTGCTTTCCGTGAGCTGAGTGAGGGCTGTGTCTTTTGTGGCTTCGTCAGTTTTCTGAACTGGGCTTCACGCATGAGGTCTGTTGTGTATTTATTTTAAATGCGCTGGTTCGAGCGTCGTAATTTCAACACGTGCTCCTAATGACGACAGAAGATCTCGAAGACCGTGTTCCCTGATGATTTGAAACTGTTTCACTTCCGCCAATTACGTTAGAAGTTATTCCCGTTCGAATTATGATTGCCGACTATTATTTTGAACTGAGGTGTCGTGAAGAGCCTTGATTTAGGCATAGTGCTGGATTACTTCAAGTAGGAAGCGTAGCATGTTTCTAGATGTGCTCTTTTAGGATACCTAAAGCTTGACGGACAAGCTGCTTGGGCGGTAAGTACATATGCAAAATCTTTTTGTTTTATTGCATTGTTTTACGTATTTCTTTTAGGCAGGAAACGAAAATGAACAGCGCGAAATTAAAAAAAGAGCACCGGATGTCGTTAAATGTTGGGCATATAGGATATGAACTATATATAGCGGTATACCTTAGTGTTATACATATCCTGTGAATATGCTAATCTTAATTCACCCAGGAGATAGAGCTTATACTATTCGATGTGAGTTACTGCAAAAATTCATGACGCATGTTGAAAAATAGTATGAACAATCATTGAAAATTACGAAAATCAAAAGTTGAAAACAAAACTGAGACATGAAGTTATGAATATAGCAGCTTCATGATTTCCGTCCTGTGATACCCCCTCCTTCCCCCATTCTATTTAGTTGTTAAAAAAACTGGATTTGTTGTTAAAAACTAGATTTATCCAAAAAAAAATTTCATGGATTTCTTAAGTTTAAACTTAATTCCGTGTTTTCGTAAATCGCAGTTAATATTTTTCGTTTCGACTTCGGTTCTGTTTTGTTGAGAAATTTAAATGAAATCTTTCTTTATGAAGTTTTTGTAATCGTTCAATTCTTTCTATTTATTCTCGCCATTTAAACTTTTTTCTTTTCAGGATTTTTCGTTTTTGTTTACTTATTTGTGAACTGCGTCCGCGCACGTGTTTGTCTGTGTGCGTGGCAATATCCAATGTTTGTTTTTTCCAGTTTTGGCCCGAAGAACCGTGATTAACTGTTCGCTTTTTAGTAATTCCTGTTTGGCAAGTCGGATTTCAACTGTCTTCCTCAGGTTCTTTGAATATCAATGAAAGCATTCTGTGCCGTTAATTACACCTTCGTGTAGCATTATTTTTTGTTCTCCGGAGAAATTATCGTGCGCGTGAAAATTATTTAAATTATTTATGCGCAGTATCAATAAGCTAAGTTCTATTAATTATAAAACTGGGCTCATGTTCTTCATCACATGTCGGAAGGCAGACTGAATGGGTGTGACAACTCAACACAGTGGGCATCTTGGTCACTTGGTGATTTTCTTGTTGGGCCTTTTCATGTAATTTTAAGTATGCGGCTGTTTGATGGTAGACCATTTTTGATCCGTTTTGTGGGAAAAAAAATATTATTATTATTATTATTATTATTATTATTATTATTATTATTATTATTATTATTGGCGTTTTTATTAAATTCTAAGTATGCAGCTATTTGATGGTAGACCATTTTTGGCGCGTTTTGTAAAAAAAAAGTGCTTATGTTCGCCGCGTTATCTGTTAGTCCATGCACATTATTGTTATTATTATTATTATTGAGATTTCTAAAGACTAGTTTCATAGCTAAAGGGGCAATCATAATTTAGTGCGTCGAAAAACTGCACGTTTAAATTTACTATGGGTTTAATTTTCAATTTTTCACAGTTGCAACTTAAAAATATGCGCACAAACATGAAAGTTGACAGCACGTGCAACATAAATAAGAACTTAATGTTTTCGAAACACTAGATTTTTAAAACAGAATGTTTTCGAAACACTAGATTTTTAAAACAGAATGTTTTCGAAACACTAGATTTTTAAAACTGAATGTCTTCAAAACACTAGACGTTTCGAACTTGCAAATGTGGACTCTGTTTTAGGAAAACTGTAATACTTCGAAGCCTGCATTTTAAAATTTCCGTTTCTAACCGCTTCCAGAAAACACATGAGCCGTTTTTTCATTGTCCACATTACCTTTGAATGATATTTCTGGTTTTGATTTCTAAGTTGTTTTTGTTTTGCTTTGTTTTGTTTTTCATTTTACACGGCATTCCTTTCTACGTACAGTTTTTAGACACGATGTTACTATACGAAAAGGAAATTGGAAGGCGGTGAGTTGTGCTACTTGTTTGGTACATATACCATGCTCTTATGCGTACTTCTATGCTTTCTTGAAAAGTGTCAAAAAACAAGCTTCCCCCACCCTTCCACGAAACCTTCAGTCCTAGGTAATAACATGCCTGGATGTAAAAACAAAACTTCCTGCGGTAATATGAGATATAAAGTTCGAAAACAGCCGCGTTACTCTCAGGGAAGAATGAGCTGTTCGTCTGTCGAAACGTAGCGGGGTTTTTTTTGAGTTCATATGTAAATTAAGTACTGTATGAACTGGAGCCAAAGGTGAATGTATGAATGTATGTATAAGATGTATTATTACTTCCTATGTTTTCAACAAGAGTATGAGATAAACGTAAAGCAACACATTTAATTTTATCTTTTAAATACAACGGGCTAAAGTTATCGGATTTTTGCTTAAATTGCAGTAAAATACGCATTTTTTATTGCTAATGTTTTACTATTTTAAAGTATATTATCAAAATATCAATTTTACATTCACTTTTTTTATTACCCATATTCATGAGCAGGAACATCATCCTATGCAGGTGCCTAATTCGTAAACGTTTTTGGTGCCAATAATAATTCATAATTTTCGGCTTGAACCTCAAAAATCTTTCCAGTGCGATTCAGCGGTTTATCAATATCTGATGCAGATTTTTGCGTTAAAGCCGAATGTGCGATCAAAGCAAAACTTACTGTTCGTTTGGAAAAATAAAAAAAGACTGATGAAAAATGTACAGAATTCACTGTTTTCGCATTTCCAGTTTTTGTTTAAGAAATATTTAAAATTGTTTTCATTTGCAATGATTAGGATTTGTGTGTGTGTGTGTGTGTGTGTGTGTGAATTGTATCAACCAGTACCCTAAATCTAGCGCAAGGACTTTGCAATCTCCTCGTATTTTTAACTTGTAGGCAAAAGTCTTTCAAGTTTTGTGCTGTTGCGTCAATGGTTATGACAAAAAGAAAAGAAAAAGAAAAACTCATGATGAATGTCCACTCACGTTTAGAAACAACAAACAATAAGAAACTAAAAGGTTCTGTGTGCTTCAAAGCACGGCATCTTGTATATCTTAAGTATAAAACTATCTGTCGATAGTTTTTATACTTAAGATACAAGATGCCGTGTATATTCTAAAAAAGCTTTATATCAAAGGAGTGTTGTATGAGATGGACAATTACTATCTTTTTGCATAATTTTCATGCAAATGATTGGAGCTGAAATGATAGTAAATCTTGACAAATGATAGTCATTAATTGCATAAATCTTGATAAATGTCTTTAAATGTTATTATGATAATTGCGAATAATAAATGGTTATAATAATTATAACTTTATTTATTAGTTACAAATAACTAATAAATATAGTTATAATCATGATAGATAATAAATAAATTGTTATTATAGTAATGGTTGGTTGGTTGGTTCATTGATTTTATTGGCGCAAGGGCCATGGTTGGCCAAAGAGCGCCAAACAAAAGACATATTATAGTAATGGTAAATAATAAATAAATTTAGTAACCAAAATTAGGCAATAATTGACACAAAGATTAGAATTTGTAATTTTAACTTTCACGTATGATTTTCTTTTCCAAATTGTAGTAGTTAGGATATTTTTTGGCTATCGAGCGTTTCTTCAGAACAGTTTTTCAATGAAGGCGTCGTTTCTATCATAGTGTGAAAAAAACCTTATTTCATGGAATTAATTTGTTATGTCGAAATAATTTTTTTTTATCGTTACTGTAACAAAAAAAATCTATAGGTACGCTCAACACACACACACACATTTTTTTTAAAATTAATCCTTGAAAAATTCGACAAATTCCGTGAGGGCTGGGGGAGTTAAACGGAAAATTTTGTGTGTAAATCTAACTTAGGCGATCAATTGGTGCCCATTCTGTGTAGGTTTTTCATGATATAGCATTGTTTTAGCTTTTTTTTCCGGTTGTACGAAGTACTGGAAGTTTTCAAATCTTTTACTGAAAAGAAAACAATAGTTCACTTAGATTTCTTATCGTGATCCGTCTTCCATTTCATCGCTGGCTACGAGACATCTGGTTTTTAGGGACCTACTTTCTTCCGCAGCAACGACCCCCGCAACCCCTACGCTCATGGCGATCCCTACCCCATTTAGCGCCCCACCGAAGGGAACTCATGACCTTCATGCTGTGTTCCGCTTCTGAGGGCACGGGACGCATGTCCCTGATTTACCCTCAGGCAGTTGTCCCCGTCATCTTCTCTTTTCTTATCTTTCGCCTATCTCGGGTGCGAATAAAGTGTAGGAATAAGGTGAACCTGGGGAAGACAAAGGTGTACCCTGAGACGTCTCTAGGCTGGGGACACCTGCGGTTCTACCATGTGTATCGCAGAATCTGAAGACCATGGAGTTCAGTTGCTCAATGGTTGACATGGCAGTTGTTATTGCAACTATAAATATTCCGTGAGTTTCCCTTTGTGCTAACAATTACTTTTTTTTTTATCTTTTAATAAATCTAATACAGTGAAACCTCTGAACAGCGGTCACTGCTCGGACCGGGAGAAAGTGACCGTTGTTCTGTGGTTAAGCCTAAGTTAACATTGCTAGGCCATTGCGTTTCTGCAAAAGCAAAATTAATACATGAAGCTTATGCACAATAAAGAAAATGTTGCAGTTCTTTTTACAAATGCTGACTGCTGAATATAATAATTAAGTCACGGTGTAGAGGATTTTAAGAAAGGTTCATTCCCATACTCCTTTTTCCCAATCTGCTTTATTTACGTAAACCAATTTTTTTCTTTGTTTCGGCGTTTAACGACCACCGCGAGCAACTCGACGGGCGATAAGCAGCTTCCCGTCCCTAATTTAGAGCCAGTTGCTCCAGAGAAGGGAAAGAGCTCATTTGGACTCGAAACCATGCCCACTTTGACAAATAGTGAGAAGCTCGGGCAGGGGCGTTTTCCAAGTTTTCCTATCCGACAGCTTAAAATAGAAATATCGTTTAAGTGCATTTCCAGATTTACTGTAAAGTATCTCCTTCAGAGACAGTTCTAAAATGTATGTCATAATCGGTGAGTTATAACTAACAGATGTAAAAATAATTTTTCATATCAGACTTCCTTAGGCAGAGATATTTAGTAACTCCAAAAATAATTATACCCGTACGTTTGCGTAACTTTGAAGAAATATAGATTTGTGCAATCAAGCAAAAAAAAATATATATATATATATATATGCTCATGTGATTTAAAAATCTATGGAAAGCTTTCCATGTAGCTTCAACTATCGAATGGAGAATGAATTTATTTATTTTATCAGACTTCTAGAAATACAGATATTGGGCATAATATAAATGCTTTGGCGACACCTAGCTTGAGAATTTTACGTCAATGGAGTTGAAAGTGCATATAGTCAGATACGTACTCATGATTAGATGAGGAGGTTCAGAAAGAATCTTTCATATTCTATTTGTAGATAAAATGAACCAAGGTGACACTATGTCTCTCAAATCTTCAATGCCCCATTGCAAAATGTCTTTCAGTTCGTTGAACTGGGAAAACAATGGGATATAGATAAATGGAGATTATTGGACCATGAAAACAAAGTTGATATACAATGCTTTCACAAGAACTGAAGATTTAGAGGCTGATGGAGCAAATTTAGAAGCCTGATATCTGGGCAACAAATATCAAGCGAGGGCCACATCGAAGAAGTAAATTGGCATATAAAGCTTGGCTGGAGTGCATTTGGGAGAAACAGTACAACTTTCAAGACCAATTTACAATTATGTGTCAAAAGAAAAGTGTTTTATATCAATGCATCCTTCCTGTTCTTACTCATGGATCAGAGGCATGGACCTTAACTAAAACAGGCATTCAAAGGCTGCAGACAGCTAATCGAGAGAAACATGGAGAGATGTATGCTTGGTATAACCACGAAAGCTAGAAAGAGAAACTCATGGATCACGTAAATGGAAAGAATGGATGACATCATGGTCATCTCTAGAACTGACCATTTCTAGAACTGACCGTTGTTGGGCGACTGAAGTTAATAGACTGGATTCCAAGGCACAGGAAAAGACCACGTGGGAGATAGATGGATGAAATTCGAAAGCATGCTGGAGTGGCATGGAAGAGAATTTCTCAAGACAATTGTATTGTGGGAAAGATGTGGAGAGACCTTCACCCAGCAGTGGATTGATAATGGTTGCTGATGACTATACATGAATGAAGTATCGTGTCCACAGACCGATGGACAGACCAAATGTCACTATAAGCGTGCATTTTTTTTTACTATACAGACGTGTTAAGAAATGTCAGGGCATGTATCCTCAACAGCAACAGTCAAATTACAATGAGTTGAACGGATGTAAGTAAAAATACCTCCGGGAAAAAATACCCCTGAAAACTGAAAAGCGGAAAAAATGCCCCCGGAAGAAATACCCGCAGAACAAACGGTTCACTGTAAACTGCCGCACAGGAACACTGATGTGTAGCAGTGTTCCGGTGTGGCAATTTACCGGCGACCCTGCCACACATCTTCAGCAACTTGGCTACAAAAGTTCAGGAAGGGGGGGTCTATAAAGATTGCCGTTTCTGGGCCTATATTAAGAACTAAATTGGGAACTCCAAACGAATTTCGCGGAAACGTTCCATGTAAGCCAAGCGAGAATTGTACTTTAATTTGAAGAAATAAATTGCCGAGGTACACTTGGAGGGGGGAAGGGTCTACCCTGAACTTCCGAAATATTCTATTATTCTGGGCCGCTGGAGTCTGCCAGTGTATCCAGGAAGTTTCCCTTGAAGTGTCTGCGAGGTCCATGAGCTGGGGGGCTTCCCCCAATATGTTAAAATGGACGTAGAGCTGTAAACATTAGTACCATGCTTTATATAATGATTCTGTACATGACCACGAATTTTCAGGAGGGTGGGGTAACCCTCCCCATAGTTTCTAAGAGCTATTCAGGGGTAACATCGAGAGGATACACTGACCGACTCTAGAGGTCCAGAATATAAAATTACGGAAGTTGGGGGTAGAGCCTTCCTAACAAAGCACCTCGTATCCCTTTCACAGGCTTCACCAAATTTCTGGGGGAGGGGGGAAAGGCATTCATAGTTTGACCTTAAACACAACATGAAGCACAGAAATTGCGAGAAAATCCCTTACCTTGAACACTTGTCTGCGCTCTTAGAAACTTGGGGGAGGATGAATTCATCCCCTCCTGAAAATTCGTGGTCGTGTACAGAATCATTATGTAAAGCATGGTTCTAATGTTTACAGCTCTACGTCCACTTTAACATTTTGGGGGAAATCTTCCCACCCCAGCTCACGGACCTCGCGGACGCTTCAATGGGGAACAGCCTGGATACACTGACAGACTCCAGCGGCCCAGAATCTAATATTACGAAAGTTGGGGGTTGAGCCCCCACCCCTCACCCGAAACCAAGTGTACCTCGGATCCTCGGCAATTTATTTCTTCAAATTAAAGTACAATTCTCGCTTGGCTTGCATGGAACGTTTTCGCGAAAGTCGTTTGGAGTTCCCAATTCAGTTCTCAATAGAGGCCCAGAAACGGCAGTCTTTATAGCCCCCCCTTTAACTTTTGTGGCCAAGTTGCTGAAAGATATGTGGCAGGGTTGCCGATAAATTGCCACCCCTGGACACTGCCACACATCAGTGTTCCTATGTGGCAGTTTACAGTGCACCGTTTGTTCTGGGGGTAATTCTTAGAATGTATGAAAGAATGCCCACGGAAAAAACGTCCGCGGAAAGAATGCCCACAGAAAAAACGCCCACGGAAAAATGCCAACTTTTCGAAAATAGGAAAAAATGCCCACGAGAAAAATATGTCGACTGATAAGCTTTTCATGTCTGTTATAAACGGAGTTCGGACAACTGGTCACAGACAACTGGCCACAAAAGCGTCAGGGGTCGTATAAATATTGCGATTTCTTGGCCACTTCACCTACATAACGAAAATGGGTTTGGGAGAAGTGGCCACCGGAGAATTAGCCACCAGGAGAAGTGGCTCGGGAGAACTGGCCACAAAAAGTTTAAGGGGCCGTATAGAAATTACGGTTTTGACCGCTTCGTGGCCACGTCTACAGTGGTTGGTTATCTGAGTCACATAAAATTGCCGTAATTTCGCATTTTCTTCATTGTGATATTTAACGTAATTTTTTATAAAAAATGTTTATAATCTACAACTCAACAAAAACATTTCTGGGTTTATAAACTACAGGTCAACAAATTCTTTGCGGGCATCTGCTACCGCAGAAAACCTTCTGTGGATGGGGGGGGGGGGGCTTAATACTACAAATATTAAATATGAAAAATTTGTAGCCCAACCGGGAGCAGATTTTCAGTTTTTTTGAGGTACACCTTAACAAATTCTGTTAGGGCACGTGCAAACGCAGGAAACCTGGAGGGGAGGGGAGGGGAGGAGGATTAATACCGAAAATATAAAATACAGAGGATTTGTAGAGTTGTAGTTTGTAAACGGTAAAAATCTCCAGATCGGGCCAGATATTCTTTATATTTTATATTTTGTGTATTAAGCCGCTCCTCCCCCCCCCCTCCGACAGGTTTCCTCAGTTTGCACATGCCTGCAGATAATTTGTTGAGCTGTATTTATAAACCATGAAATTCTTTTGTTGAGTTGCAGATTATAAACATTTTTTATGAAGAATTGCATTAAATATCGCAATTAAAGAAATACGAAATTGCGGATTCTTTACGTGACTCAGATAACCAACCTCTGACAATGTCGCTGCGAATCGGTCAAAAACGAAATTTTTGTACGGCCTCTTAAAATTTTTGTGGCCAGTTCTTCTACACCCCTCTGGTGCATCCTGACACCAGTACTTAGCCTATGTGATGCCTAGTTTGTGAGTTCATTTTATTTTATCGTGTATTTGTGTTTGAGCCTCATAAAGTCCAAGGACTTCTTTAAAGTTGCTTTCCCTGTTATGCGCCACTCCCTAATCCCGCGTGAAAAGAATGCTGGAGATTATTTGCCTTATGCGTAGTTACTCTTCTTGAAAAAGCCAAACACACACCACACTCACAAATGTTCATTTGAACAAAGGACGCCTTCCGCCATTTTGAAAACAAACTACGACGGCGCTATAATGTCAGATAACTTTATATAGTTAAGCGGAACAAGCATTCCGATTACTTTTCTCTATTGCTTAATTGAAATTAAGAAAGGCCTCACTTTTTCTGTGGGCATTTTTTCCTATTTTCGAGAAGTGGGTAATTTTTCCGCGGGCGTTTTTTCCGTGGGCATTCTTTCTGTGCATACCATTTCTTCCGGGGGTACTTTTTCCGCTTTTCAGTTTTCAGGGGTATTTTCTCCGGGGGTATTTTTACCGTTTGCCGTGTTGAACAGAATGAACATGCAAGGAGTTGAACAGAATTAGCATGCAGTTTTCAACTGACTGGTGAGATAATGACCATTGATTAATACCAGATTTTTAGTTTGCATTTCGATAATTGTAAAAAAATGTCATAAAACTTGCTACAGAATTTTTAATATATTGCTAGCAACGTCAGCTGAAACTCTTTTCTATATTTACGGACAAAAGCAGTTAAAAATCTGAGAAAGGGAGACAAATGCCTACCGTGAAAATCGAACTTTTCAGCTGTAAACTTAAGCAAAGTGAGAGCGAAAAATGGTGACCAGCTATTTTCAGCACAAAGGTTAGTGACTGAGGCCATGTTTTTTAAGGATAGACTACTCTTTCTAGAAGATTATGTAAATATAGACCGCAACGCATCAAAGATAAAAAAAAAAAAAAGATTCCTACAAAAAAACAGTGGACTCGATCGCTTCTTGCCTTGTCAGAGGAACCTCATTCACATCAAGGGCTGTTACCACTCCTAATTTTCAGTCAGAGCATCTAGACTGCCGTACGTTGGGTAAATGCAGAGCAGTTCATATCGCATTACTAAGAGATCCCGAGAAATTCTTTTCTTTTTTTCTAATATCTTGCTGTCCTTTTTTATGATTTTCTTTCCATTCCTGCATTCTCTTTCTTCTAGTAGCATTATAATGGTCGTTTTCTTCATATTTTTTGCACGTAAAAGATTTACTTGCGTTTGGCCACTGAACCGTGAACTTGTCAAGTGAATGAATGGCCGGATGTGACGTTTCTCTTCCAGCGTGCTGCCATCGCCATAAACCCTTTTACTTGAAGATAAAGACTGGCTTATAAATTAGAGGGTTTTTTTCCCTCGTGTGTAGGGACTGCGGTTTTGCACTGAGCTAAAAAAGAAATTGTTTTTTTCTAACACATCGCGAAGATTTTCTTCTAGTTCCCCATCCCGCGGTGTGCCCCTTCTTAGGAGATTTGTTGTCGCACGTGCGCGTTAAGAATTTAATGTGTCACGTGGTACAAAGTATTTCCTCTGCGCTTTTAGAAATACGTGGCTTATCGTAATTCTGCAGCTGCTCTTCATCACTTTTGCGTCGTGTTCTTGCATAACTGAAACATTTGCTCTTCGTTTTTGCTGCCCAGCCATTTGTTATAAGGTGAACTCTTGTAAACTAGAAAAAATTCAAAATGGAATTCCTGATGGAGATGCATTTTTAACAGCTACTTCAATTCTGAAACATCGTTTGAAATTTCGTTAAGACTATGTGCAACTTTGTCCAATTTTCGCTACCAGCAGAAAAATGTACATTTTGTTTTCGAGTTATTAGCGTTTTTCAGTACTCTTCTCCCGTGCTATCTTTCTGTAGTCCTTTTCCAATCATTTGACATTCTAATAAGTATTCTTATTAACCAAAGGAGCTCCGTTTTAGATAACATCAAGAAATCATTAGAGTGCCTATATAGACTGTTATGGTGGGCTCCCTTAATCCACAATTTTTTTTTATCCTTTTAATCGAGGTGATGGATGCACGTTTTCGATTTCTTTGATCTCTCTGCCTACCAAAGGTATATCGAAAAAACTGGAACATCGGAGGAAATGAGAGATAATTATTAGCGTAATGCATATCCGCAGGAAAAATATTAGTCATGTATAATATCATCATCATCATCATCATTGTCAACCATTATCAATCCACTGCTGGACGAAGGTCTCCCCATGTTTCCTCCACAACGGTCTGTCTTGTGCCAGTCTCTTCCATGTCACTCCCGCATACTTTCGAATTTCATCCACCCATCTCCCATGTGGTCTTTTTCTGGGTCTTTTCCTGTCCCTTGGAATCCAATCTAAAATTTCGGCTGTCCATCGATGGTCTGTTCTTCTGGCAGTATGGCCAGCCCATTGCCATTTCAGGGATTTAACTCTGATCATGATGTCTTCCACTCTTGTCATTTTTCGGATCCACGAGTTCCTCTTCTTATCTCTCCTGGTTACACCAAGCATGCACCTCGCCATGCTCATTTGAGTTGTCTGCAGCCTTTGTATGTCTCTTTTAGTTAAGGTCCACGTCTCTGCACCATACGAAAGCACTGGAAGGATGCATTGATCAAACACTTTTCTTTTAAGACATAATGGCATATTGCTCTTGAAAATTATGCTGTTTCTTCCAAAAGCTCTCCAGGCGAATTTTGTACGCCGATTAATTTCTCATCAATGTGACCCTCACTTGATATCTGCTGTCCAAGATAAACGTAGGTGTCTGTTATCTCCAGCTTTTCTACATCAATCGATAAATCTTCATTTCTTGTAAAAGCATTGTACATCACTTTTGTCTTCTGAAAGTTCATTTTTAATCCCACTTCTTTACTCTTGTCAGCAAGTTCCTGGATCATACTCTGCAGCTCTGATGGGGTAGTTGCAAAAATAACTACGTCATCAGCCAAACGAAGGTGGGTTAGATAATCTCCATTAATCTTTATTCCTTTGTTTTCCCAGTTCCGTGATTGAAAGACATTTTCCAATGTAGCATTAAAGAGCTTCGGAGATATGGTGTCACCTTGTCTCACTCCCTTTCCAATTTTTATGTGTGTTGTATTTTCAAACAACCGAATCTTTGCACTTGCATTTTCATAGATGTTATTAATAATATTAATGTATGCATCTTCAATACCGCAGGATTTCAGAGCCATTGTAACTTCTGATGGTTTCACCGAATCAAAGGCTTTTTCATAATCGATAAAAGCCATGCACAATGGAAGTTCATATTCCCTCGCTCTTTCAATTAGTTCTCTCAGTACGTGGATATGATCTATTGTGCTGTAGCCACTCCTGAATCCAGCTTGTTCTCTCGGTTGAGCCATGTCCAGTGTTACCTTTAAACGGTGTGAAAGAACTTTAGCGAGGATTTTATAAACCACTGATAGGAGGCTGATAGGTCTGTAGTCCCTGAGATCCTCAATGTCACCTTTTTTATGTAGCAGGATCATTGTAGCGTTGTTCCAATCCTCAGGAATCTTCCCTTCATTAAGACATGGAGTGAAAATTTGGGCGAGTACTGTTTCGATTTCTGCACTTGCTTCTTGTATGATGTCTACAGTAATTTCATCTTCTCCTGGAGCTTTTCCCCGCTTCATGTTCTTAATTGCATGTACAATTCTGCTGTGAGGACTGGAAGAACTCTGGTACTGGTACTTTTCATGATGTCTGGAGTACATGTATAATCCTTTTCATATAATTTGGAGTAGAAATCTTTCACTCTTGTCAAAATTTCGCCTCTATTTCGTGTTACAGAACCATCTTCTTTTCTCAGTGTCATAATCTGTTTTCTTCCCTTACTGAGATGTCCCTTTGCAATCTTTAGGCTTTGGTTGTTTTCAGTTGCTTTCCTCACTAGTTCACAGTTGAATTTCCTTACGTCTTCAGTGATACTTTTTCGTGCTGTCTTGCATAGCTCTATATATTCCACTTTGGAAGTCACATCTTCTTTAGTTGTCCTCATCTCTCTTCTTTTTTGCATCAACATTTTGGTTTTTCCTGATAATTTGTTCCCATGCAACTTGTTCTTAGACCCAGCTAATTTTGTTGCTGTTTCCATAAAAGCTTTGGTTACTTTTCTGTTAACTTCAGAACACTTCTTCTGATGTTAGGCCTTTTAAAGCAGAGAATCTGTTCTTCAGTTCCAACTTGAAGGTATTATGGTGTTTTTTAAGGTTGGTTATGTCAATACATTTTGTTTATCTTATGAGCTTGTCATGTACGAGTTTAGTGTTGAGGAGCATCTTACATCTCACCAATCTATGGTCACTACCTGTGTTGAACTTGTTTAGCACACTGCAGTCTTCTATGACGAATTTTTTGTTACACATAATAAAATCAGTTTCACTTGTCGTCCCATTTGGATGTCTCCATGTCCATTTCCTGTGTGGCTTTTTCTTGAAAAAGGAGTTCAAGATGAAAAACCCTTCTGCCTCTGCAAACTCTACGAGATATTTCCACGCTGGTTTCTGTTGCCGTAACCGAATTTACCTACTGAAGTTTCATTCTGTTGCTGTTGCCCTATTTTTGCATTAAAATCTCCCATAATTATCTTCAAGTGTTGCTTACCTTTATTATTTAGATGACGAAATTCCTCGTAAAATTCTTCAATTTCTTCTTCAGGATGACATGTGGTTGGTGCATAAGTTTGAATAATCTGAGCCTGGTGTTTTCTCGAGAGTTGGATAACGAGTCGTGCAGCTCTGTCAGAGGAACTTTCAACTTCTACAACTTTATCCTTCAGTTTCTTGTTTATTATAAATCCAACACCATTAGTTCTGCCAGTATCTGTCCCACGATAGTAGAAGAGATGTCCACTTTTCAGTTCAATGAGATCTCCTTTTCTCCTTACCTCACTTAGCCCGACGATGTCCCACTTGATCCTTTGTAGTTCCTCTTCCAATTCAAGAAGCCTTGAATCAGAAGTTAGGGAGCGTCCATTATACGTAGCCAAGGTCAGCATCAGATGGCAGCCTAGTCCGGTCCTCCGGGGATTCTTAGCACCCTCGTTTGGAGTCATTTTGGAGGGGTTTGGCCATAACTCACCACGCTGGCCAAGCGGGTTGGTGAGTGAGGGATAGCATTTCCTCTAATCCCGATGGTATAGTTATACCGCTATTGGCGGTCGTCAGAGCTCATTTAGTGGGAACAGGATGCACCACGAGAAGGCGGGGTTGACATTTGTCAAGGAGAGGCTGTGATGTTACGCATCACCTGACCTTACATCCCATATATGTATATACCTTACACCCCCATGTATATTATATATATGGGATGTAAGGTCAGGTGATTTCAGTAAGGGAAGAAAACAGATTATGGCACTGAGAAAAGAAGATGGTTCTGTAACAAGAAATAGAGGCGAAATTTTGACAAGAGTAAAAGATTTCTACTCCAAATTATATGAAAGGGATGATACATGTACTCCAGACATCATGAAAGGTACCAGAGTTCTTCCAGTCCTCCCAGGAGAAGATGGAATTACTGTAGACATCATACAAGAAGCAAGTGGAGAAATTGAAACAGTACTTGCCCAAACTTTCACTTGATGCCCTAATGAAGGGAAGATTCCTGAGGATTGGAACAACGCTACAATGATCTTGCTACATAAAAAAGGTGACATTGAGGATCTCAGGAACTACAGACCTATCAGCCTCCTATCAGTGGTTTATAAAATCTTCACTAAAGATCTTTCACACCGTTTGAAGGTAACACTGGACATGGCTCAACCGAGAGAACAAGCTGGAATCAGGAGTGGCTACAGCACAATAGATCATATCCACGTACTGAGAGAACTAATTGAAAGAGCGAGGGAATATGAACTTCCATTGTGCATGGCTTTTATCGATTATGAAAAAGCCTTTGATTCGGTGAAACCATCAGCAGTTACAATGGCTCTGAAATCCTGCGTTATTGAAGATGCATACATTAATATTATTAATAACATCTATGAAAATGCAAGTGCAAAGATTCGGCTGTTTGAAAATACAACACACATAAAAATTGGAAAGGGAGTGAGACAAGGTGACACCATATCTCCAAAGCTCTTTAATGTCACATTGGAGGGTGTCTTTCAGTCGCTGAGCTGGGAAAACAAGAAAACAAGAGGATAAAGATTAATGGAGATTATCTAACCCACCTTCGTTTTACTGATGACTTAGTAATTTTTGCAACTACCCCATCAGAGCTGCAGAGTATGATCCAGGTGCTGAGGGGGGCTTTTGGATTGCCCCGCGTCATTATTAGTAATAAGGGTAATCACTGAATCTCAAAAACTATGTTTTCCCAGTATTAGAGAAAACACAGGCTCGCTATTCGAGGATGGGCGTTGTGTTTCACCCAGCCGACGTTCCGTGTATCGGGGTCCGCTGAGTGCCGCAATGTTTTAAAGTAATCGTCTAGCTTTTCATTTCTTTTTGAATAATTCGTTAACTTACAAATTTTGATTTGTTTACTAGCACTGATGCGTAAGTTACTCAGTATTGCACTGGAGGATTTTTCTGAACATTCATCCCAAATCATTTATTCACACATCCAACACTCAATCGTTATTAACCTTTTTTTTACTTTACAAAATTGTACACTCAAATGAAATGTAGCCGACTCATAATAACGGGAAAATAAAATATGTTTATTTTGCCTGATGAAGGCTTGAAATCTAGTAAAATATACACTCATTCATATGAAAATGTTTGAAGACCCTTTTAGCAAAATTATTTATTTAAAGGTTAACTTTAATTTCTTATTTTCATTTAATATAATTCTGAAATATTTCGAAACATAATTTACTAAAAATGATTCCCTATACTACACAATTTCCTGCTCTGATCAATGGTATTTACTTTACTCAACCATTTCATTATTCTTCTATTTCTGCCCTACTTTTCTCAGCATTAGTTTGGAGCTGGTTTTACTTTCAACCTTAACTTAGTCTATTTCTGCCCTACTTTTTCTCAGCATTAATTTAGAGCTGGTTTTACTTTCAACCTTAACTTAGTCTACTATGCTCTTCTTTAATTTTCGGTTCAACATACTAATTATGTAAACAAGAGGAAACTTTAAGGTCGGATTATCCTACCTTCTATCCCACGATGAGGGCTGGAATATCATTCTAGCGAAGTTTTTATGCTATCTCCTCTCTTCCTGAAGTGCTTATGCCAACTCTGACTTCTGTCATCCTTCTTTCGAAGTATTCATGCTATCTCCTCTCTTCCTGAAGTGCTTATGCCAACTCTGACTTCTGTCATCCTTCTTTCGAAGTATTCATGCCGACTGATATAATTCTCTCGCTCCTCTTCCTGACCTACCAAAATTTTTTTCTTCCCGGATCCTCCTACCAATTTACAGATTGGTCAAACAATTATCATTTCCCGATCTGATTTGCTCTGGGTTTCCCGCCATTTCTCTGACTTGCCATCCTTCGCCCCGTCCAAAATCTGTGTCCGCCCTCAAATTCTAGGAACTTCGTTGCCTACGGATCTCTGAGGTCGTAAATCTTACTATCATAAAACTGCTATAGTTTTCCTTGGCCTGGCGTCAAGCTATTCTTTTCTTCCAGACCTGGTGCATCAAATCTCAAGACGACTGGCGCCGAGCTCCAATAAAATGTCTACCCGCTATTTCTCTGACTTGAATTACTATGTCTTACCCAATATTGCTGGCTCGTAGCAGTTAGGGAAAGGATGCCCCGCGGTCCCATGCCACAGCAAGCGGACTGCTGGAAACCCTTCGACTCTGAGAGAAAGAGAGAGAGGGTGGGGTGGGGATGAAGGGGAAGAGCGGTACTTTTCCTGACCTTCCTAGGCGCGAACCCACGGAAGAAAATCTAAGGGGAAAATTAAATTGTGAAATGCAGAGCGTCTGAAGAGCGTGAAGTTTATAAAATCCTTATTTTAATAATTCTTACACCAGCTCCCCAAAATCTCTCCCATTCATTTGATTAATTTTTTTTTTCCATTTCTTTTCCGCTTTTCCGATTACTTCTCAATTTCCAATACAGTGAAAAGGTGCGCACTCGCTCCCGAGTGATGCAACACAGGAACTTGCTGACAAGAGTAAAGAAGTGGGATTAAGAGTGAACTTTCAGAAGACAAAAGTGATGTTCAATGCTTTTACAAGAAATGAAGATTTATCGATTGATAGAGACAAGCTGGAGATAACAGACACCTACGTTTATCTTGGACAGCAGATATCAGAGGGTCACATTGATGAAGAAATTAATCGGCGTACAAAACTTGCCTGGAGAACTTTCGGAAGAAACAGCATAATTTTCAAGAGCAATATGCCATTATGTCTTAAAAGAAAAGTGTTTGATCAATGCATCCTTCCAGTGCTTACGTATGGTGCAGAGACGTGGACCTTAACTAAAAGAGAAATACAAAGGCTGCAGACAACTCAAATGAGCATGGCGAGGTGCATGCTTGGTGTAACCAGGAGAGATAAGAAGAGGAACTCGTGGATCCGAAAAATGACCAGAGTGGAAGACATCATGATCAGAGTTAAATCCCTGAAATGGCAATGGGCTGGACATTCTGCCAGAAGGACAGACTATCGATGGACAGCCGAAATTTTAGATTGGATTCCAAGGGACAGGAAAAGACCCAGAAGAAGACCACATGGAAGATGGGTGGATGAAATTCGAAAGTATGCGGGAGTGACATGGAGGAGACTGGCACAAGACAGACCGTTGTGGAGGAAACTTGGAGAGACCTTCGTCCAGCAGTGGATTGATAATGGTTGACAGTGATGATGATGATGATGATGATGTTGATATATATATATATATATATATACAGGGTGCATAGGAAAGTCTCTTTAGCCTGAAATAACTTGCGAACGAATAGAGGTACAGTTATGCAAGTGAGATAACGGTATAGTAAAGCGACTAGGCCGATCGAATGCAACCAATAGCAGCGCCCCTGGTGGCAAAATGCGGAAGTTAGCCATTTGCAAATCGAAAACGAAAAGAGATAGAGCAAAATTTCCAATTACAAAGCTGTAGAGCTGCAATTAATTAGTACAAAACGACATTTGTTTCACATGGATAAGATAAATTGTCACCTGAATACCCTAAAATGTCCGAAATCGATGCGCGACCTTTTGTGTGAACGTTTGAAGGTAACATGCATAGGTATGAGCAAATACACACAATTTATTGCATAAATGCGTACTTATGTCAATACAGTTTGATGACGTCAGACAAAACAAAAACAAAAAAGCAAACTGGCCCACAGTGATAAAAAGTTAATGTCGAGTATGTTCGAAGAGTTCGCCATAGCCCACGATACACATTTGTATTCGTCAAAGTAACTCTGTATGCACATTCCTCAGCATGGAAGGTGTTGCTATTGCAAGCATCTGTAACACGACGACGTAGATCCAGCAGACTTGTTGGCGCTGTTGCATACACCTGATTTTTTACGTAACCCTAGAAATCCAAGCTCGTCATTCTCACACAGCGTACGTAGACCTAAACTTCTGATCAGGGTACATCCTGCTACTGGTTTTTATATCGTAGGTACGGTACATTGTCACAATCTTCATTTGCATATGGCTACATTTGCGAAGTGTGAATATGCAGATTCGAATCGTCACGCATCGATTTCGGACATTGTAGGGTATTCAGGCGACAATTATTCTTATCCGTGTGAAACAAATGTCGTTTTGTTCAAATTAATTGATGCTCTACAACTTTGTAGTTGGAAATTTTGCTCTATCTCTTTTCATTTCCGATTTGCAATGGCTAACTTCCGCATTTCGCCACTAGGGGCGCTGATATTTGTTGCATTCGATCGGGCGTAGTCGCTTTACTATACCGTTATCTCACTTGCCTAACTGTACCTCTCTTCGTTCGCAAGTTATTCCAAACGAAAGGGACTTTCCTATGCACCCTGTATATAAATCGCATTATCCATTGAAAGCAAAATAAAATTTGGTAACCAATCAAGAAGCCTTAAATTCAAAGGGCTGGTTTTTTGAGAATTCTGCCATTACCCTTTCAGAAAGGTCACTAAGGGTTGGTGCTCCCCTGATGAAGACAACCCTCTTCTTTGTTTGAATTTTTGGCTTTATGTTTTTGTCTTGGTTGTTACTCTTTTTCTTTTTTGCGGGTCTGAGTCAGGCATTCTGAAACTTTTACTTGGTATTTGCATTCGCGTTCTTAGACAAAACTGTCAGGATATTTTCTTATAGACTGTACTTACCATTTTAGAGTTTTTATTTGTATTTGGTGCTATTGACCTGGCTTTAATTCGGCTTCACTCTGTTTGAGAATGTATGTGGTTAGTGTTGTTTATTGGACATTTTGTTTGATTTGTGTTTCATATGACTATAATGTACTTGTTTGATACCTCGATCTTTATACGCTGCTTCGCGCATTTCATGGGGGTCTCGTTATTTCAGTGATTATTGGTTCGCTTTCAAACTTGAAACTTCAAATTTTTGGATTTAAGGCTTCTTGATTGGTTACCAAATTTCGTGGTTTATATGATGTAATTAATATACATTTATTCATATTGTTTGTGTGGGTCTCCATGATGTCACACCAAATGGGACACAGAAGATTACCTGATGAGGCTTCCATTTCAAAACCATAACTGTCACTCACACAACACTTTGTCCTTACTTCAATGTAAGCAACGTTTTTTTTTTTTTACTTGTAATAAACGGTGTTGCCCCCTACGGAAAATATTTAAAAAGTCGTTGAAAATTCATCTTTCATTTATACGCTCATGCAAATGCAAGATTCTGCTGTGTGAAAATACAACACACATAAAAATTGGAAAGGGAGTGAGACAAGGTGACACTATATCTCCGAAGCTCTTTAATGCCACATTGGAAAATGTCTTTCAATCACTGAACTGGGAAAACAAAGGGGTAAAGATTAATGGAGATTATCTAACCCACCTTCGTTTTGCTGATGACGTAGTCATTTTTGCTACTACCCCATCAGAGCTGCAGAGTATTATCCAGGAACTTGCTGACAAGAGTAAAGAAGTGGGATTAAAAATGAACTTTCAGAAGACAAAAGAGATGTACAATGCTTTTACAAGAAATGAAGATTTATCAATTGATGAAGAAAAGCTGGAGATAACAGATATGTATGTTTATCTTGGACAGCAGATATCAAGTGAGGCTCACATTGATGAAGAAATTAATCGGCATATAAAACTTGCCTGGAGAGCTTTTGGAAGAAACAGCATAATTTTCAAGAGCAATATGCCATTATGTCTTAAAAGAAAAGTGTTTGAACAATGCATCCTTCCAGTGCTTACGTATGGTGCAGAGACGTGGACCTTAACTAAAAGAGACATACAAATGCTGCATACAACTGAAAGTAGCATGGAGAGGTGCATGCTTGGTGTAACCAGGAGAGATAAGAAGAGGAACTCGTGGATCCGAAAAATGACAAGAGCGGAAGTCATCATGATCAGAGTTAAATCCCTGAAATAGCAATGGGTTGGACATACTGCCAGAAGGACAGAACATCGATGGACATCCGAAATTTTAGATTGGATTCCAGGGGACAGGAAAAGACCCAGAAAAAGACCACATGGTAGATGGGTGGATGAAATTCGAAAGTATGCGGGAGTGACATGGAGGAGACTGGCACAAGACAGACCGTTGTGGAGGAAACTTGGGGAGACCTTCGTCCAGCAGTGGATTGATAATGGTTGACAATGATGATACGTACAGAACATGAAACAAAACATGCTTGCAAATGGCATTTATTATTTGTAATGGTCAAAATGCAAGATGGAAATGCCGAAAATCTCTTCATTAGTCATTGAACAGATATTGTTGCATCAGCACAAAGAAGTCAAACCGAAATGCCCCACTTCCGAGTACGTCAGCTCACCTGACTAATCCAGGCAGACGGTTTTGTGTTTTCGAAATCATCTTTGAAATGTAAAACATTTGGTGCTGCTAATGTGACAACGGAGGCAGTGGCTACAATTTCTTGTAAAATTAGAATTTTTTCCCAACGCTAGGCAATTACAATGTAGCATTCAAGAGAGATTATTTCGAAGAAAAATTAACAGTAACGTTGTTTTACAACCCGTGATTGTGTTTTGTGTGTTATTAAAATTGCTCTAAATTTTGAATTCATAACATCAGGTAAACAGTTGTTTATGTAAATTTTGTACATAATAGCAGGTCTATCTGGATATTTGCAAAACATGTTTTTCTGACACATTTTTGAAAATTTTCACTTCTTTTTTTAAAGAATTTACCAACGTCTTTTGTTGACAAACTTACGCATAGCTGGTGCGATTGTTCCGTCGTATTTTAAGGTATCAAACTAGCCGCTCAACAGGCACTGGCATTCCCCAAAGTCTTATGGCTATTGTTTACTTATTTATCCACTTCTCGGGTGAAACGTGTTCCTCACTTCTGTAGATTTCTTAATATGGTAAATTCTGCCTACCACAACAACCTACTTCGTTCTGCCAAAGAATATAAAGCTGCTCGTGAAGAACGTCAACTCCCGTTCAGATAACGTAAAACTGGCGATAACAGCGCCCCCACATCCTGGTAGTTTATGAGTTCTGCCGGAAAGCAAACATTCAGGAGCAAAAGGCATTACCGAACTACGGCTGTGGAGCTTTTCTTTGATTCACGATTGTTTCCTTCGATCTGATAACTATTTGCTTAGAGCAGTTTTTTTGGTTTTTTTTTTCTGGTATCCCGCCCGTCCCATAAGGGAAACAAATGTGCAATAACAATTAATCAACATCATCAACCATTATCAATCCACTGCTGCATGAAGGTCTTCCCAAATTTCTTCCACAATTGTCTGTCTTGGGCCTGTCTCCTCCACGTCACTGCAGCATGTTTCGAATTTCATCCTTCCATCTCCCATGGGGTCTTTTGGGTCTTTTCCTGTCCCTCGGAATCCAGTCTAAAATTTCGGTTGTCCATCGGTGGTCCGTTCTTCCGGCAACATGTCCAGCCCATTGCCATTTCAGTGATTTCACTCTGGTCATGATGTCATTTTCCTTATCCATAGTTCCTCTTCATATCTTTCCTGGTTAGACCAAGCATGCATCTCTCCATGCCACTTTGAGTTGTCTGCAGTCTTTCTATGTCTTTTTTAGTTAAGGTCCATGTCTCGGCTCCATACGTAAGCACTGGCAGGATGCATTGATTAAACACTTTTCTTTTGAGACATACTGGCATACTGCTCTTAAAAATTGTACTGTTTCTTCTAAAAGCTCTCCATCCAAGTTTTATACGCCGATTAATTTCTTCATCAATATGACCCTCACTCGATATCTGCTGCCCAAGATCAAGGTAGGAATCGGTTGTCTGAAGCTTTTTTCCATCAAACGATAAATCTTCGTTTTTTGTGAAAGCATTGTACATCTCTTATGTCTTCTGAAAGTTCATTTTTAATCCCACTTCTTTATTCTTGTCAGCAAGTTCTTGGATCATACTCTGCAGCTCTGAAGGGGTAGTTGCAAAGATGACTAAGTCATATTACTATTTAAATTAAATGTTAGCATATAGTACAGTTAGGCCTGAGAATCCGTACAAAATGTAGACAATCCGTACTATTTGGCATTTCTGAAAAACTGAAGAGCAAACAAAAGCCTTAACTAAAGCAATTTGCGCAACAAAACTAACATACCCGATTTGCGAAATTATTATGCTACTGAAAGGGTAACAACCACGTACTGTGAGTGGCTCGGCTGACTGTTCCTTGCCAGAATTGAAGTCAACAAAACAACACAAACACGCCTGCGCAGTCTGCTACGGCATTAGTCTATATGTTGATTTTTGTGCACTGCATCTTGTAATCCAGAATATGTCAGCGCTAGTTACGTCTCGCCGAGAATTAACTACTTCTCAGTTAGATATTCTTTGATTCTTCTTCGTTTTCGAATGACATTCGTCAAGCTCTTTCACCGTCTGTAGCCGTTTCTAACACCCCTGTCCTTTTTCTTTGGTAACTCAAATGTCTCATATTTTATTCAAGATTATCTGTCGTTGCGGTGTAGGTATTTTGCTAAATTTCATAATCGTAACAGTATATAAATCATACAAACAAACAAATACGCACACACACAAACGCACGCGCACTCAAATGTAGCTAAAGGAAATAAAACAGGAACCTAAGAAACTGAAAATACAGGTAAATAAACTCCACGTGTCTGTTGTGTGCTGCGCTCATGGCGATTTTTCTTTCGTTTTATATATAAGCTTCAGAAAAAGAAAAAAAAAGAAAAGAAAAAATATGCGGGAGTAAATTGCCCGCCAGGTATTAAATTTGGCTAAACTACATAAATCGAAAAATGTTTATTTGTGCAGTGGTTTTGTAATGCTTACTTGCCTAATTTCACTCTAGTTGCTGTAAAATTGTTTGATCAACAATGCTGCAGATTTGGAAATTGCTGACAACAGCATTGCGAAATTTCACCAGACTGCAAAAAATATATATCCAGCTATCAGTGTAAGAAAAATCTAATTGTACGCCGTTGAATTAGAGAAAGTAAATAATTTTCAGTTTTAATTAAAGAGTTTTAAATTTCCGGACTGAAATTTTTTCCAATTTGTAGCTTGTGGTTGGGTTTCACTGCAACACAGAATAAAATGTAGGAAAACGAACTTTCGGGGTAAGTACACTCACGGACAATGAAATTTGCGCACCAAGAAGGAAGCATCGGATTGAACTGAAATTTTATGGACGTAATGATACAGATGAATGATACACATGATGGCAAAAACAGAGCTGCAGGACAATTACAGAGGGATCTGGGCACTCAGTCAGGCCATCTTCAATAGCGCGTCGCACCGCCTCGTGCGGCGATACATGCTGCAATACGGTCTGGCATGGAGGCGAACAGACGCCTAATGTTGTCCTGCGGCAGACTGGCCCACACGTGTTGGACGGTGTGCTCCAAATCCCGGATAGTGCGGCAGCCGGCGTTTCTAGTGGTCCCACACATGCTCGATAGGGGACATATCTGGGGAGCGGCAGATGACGTAGGCTGTCCTGGTCAACCCGAGCCGTGTGCGGGCGGGCATTATCCTGCTGTAACGCACCTGGAATCCGGGCCAGGAATGGGAGCACATGGGGCCGTAGGATCTAATCACATACCGCTGGCCATCCACGTACCACTACTAGAGCTGATCAGCTATCGTAGGCAGTTGTCCCCCAGGCCATAATGCCTGCAGTGAAGGAGGTGTGGCGCTCGGTAGGGAGGTTAAATTGTGCCGTTGACCCGGAAACCTCCACACCCGGACACGATGATCATCTGTCCCCAAAACGAAGTGGCACTCCTCGCTAAACACCACACGTCGCCAGTCTGTGGTGTTCCACGTCGCTCTGGCCTGGCAACACTGCACACGGAGCCGGCTATGTTCCGGTGTTCATGGCAGCACACGTAAGGGGCGCTGGGATCGCAGATTCGCTTCCGTGAGGCGTCGGGAAATGGCTCGTGGGCACATCTGCCTGTATAGTGGCAAAGAATATCTAACTGAGAAGAAGTTAAGGCTCGGCGAGACGTAACTAGCGCCGCCATATCTTACGAGTTAAAATGCAGTGCACAGAAGCCAACATACAGACTGATGCCGGAACAGACTGTGCATGTGTATTTCTGTTGACTTCAATTCTTTGGGTAAAGAACAGTCAGCCGAGCTACTCACAGCACGTGATTGTTACCTTCTCGGTAGCATAATCACTTCGCAAATCGGATATGTTAGTTTTGTTACGCCAATCGGGTCAGTTAAGGCTTTTGTTTGCTCTTCAGTTTTTCAGAAACATTTTCAGTAATGTCAAATACTAGGGAATGTCTGCATTTTGTACGGATCCTTAGGCCTAACTATAATATTAGCTAAAATTAAATTTAAATAGTAATACTAATGTTATTGCATATTTTTCTCACCAGAATAAGGGATGGGCGGGATATTAGAAAACAGCAACAACAACAACTAAAAACTGCTCTAAGCAAATAGTCATCAGATCGAAGGAAACCATCGTGGATCAAAGAAAAGCTTCACTGCCGTAGTCCCGCTAACGTCTTTTGCTCCTGAATGCTAACTTTCCCGCAGAGCATATTACCTCTTAAGATGTTGTGGCGCTGTTGTTGCCTGTTTTACGTTATTTCTATGATAGTTGGCATTCTTCAAGCTTTATATTCTTTTATAGTGGACCGGTTCTCCGTAGGATCCGTTCGTGCTTGGCGCACGATCCGTCGATCCTCCGTACCGGTGGTCCTCCTGGTCCGTCCGGAGCCGCTCCGCCTTGTGGCAGGGTCGTCACGTGTCCATTGCTCCCTACACAGTAGGACGGTATGGTCAGAACGATCCATGTGGCAGGCAGTACTGCGCGCCGACCACCCTGCGGTTTTCAGCCCGATGATCAGGCTTCTCTCAAAGTCCGTAAGTTGCGTAAATCGACGTACCCGGGATTCTTGTCACTGTGTACTCTTGCTTGCGTCGGACGGTGCTTTTCGCTTTCATGGGGCATCGACTACACGCCGGTTTATAAGGCTGCCGGTTCGTGCTTGCAGCGCCACCACAGGGTGTGCGGTCACTCGCACTCGCACAAAACGTGGATCATTTGCATACCAGCATGCACTCTAGCTATTTGCAAAGCTTCGCGGTTGTAGCATGTTTTCTTCTTGGTGCGCAAATTTCATTGTCCGTGAGTGTATATGTAGTAACTTTTTGGACAAAAGTATCCTTCCTGTATTGAAGGGTAACTGAACCACACTGATACGTCGAGTTCTGGCAGGAAAACAGAATTTTCCCGCAGTCTTTATAAATTTGTGCATGCGCTCATCAATTTTTTTTTTTTGATGAACTCTCCACAGGTTTTTTGTAAGTTGCCGTTCACACATTAATTTTTTGGTAAGCTTTGCTATATGGCCACCACTAGTTTGTGATAAATTTGGTGTACTCATCAGAATTTTTAGTCAAGTTTTGTATATATTCCTTATAATTATGATACTAATATTCACCAGCATAAATATTAAAATCTGGACAAAAATCTAAAGCGAGTTTTCATTTGCTCACAATAGAACTCCTAAATGCAGTTCAAACCCGACTTGTTGCGAAAGTGTTAAAAATAAGTTATTTCGTTAAGGCCACGTATATAAGGTATCACAGCCAGAGAAGTGAATATATGTTGTCGGTAACAGTGCAATCTTTTGAAATAAAGAAATAAATTAAACACTATAGAAGCATCATCTTCCGAAAAAAATCTTTTTTTTTTCGAGAGGTGGTCTCAAAATTTCAGAATATTTCGTGGTAAACCTAACTTACGATTTAAAGAAAAATTTTTGGATGAAAATTTCAAAAGATTTTCTGACTTTTAAGAGTAGGGTAGAATTACCTGATACTAAATTCTTATTGTTTCAATTGATGTGACTGCATTAGTTGAGCGTTCGGCTACTGCATGTCAAGTGTTTAATTCTGTGGAGTCTTGTTTTATTTTTCAGACGAATAGCTAATCAAGCTTCCGCGTGTTTGACCAACGCGTACTGAGGATATTTGCTACATTTAATGCAATTTTAGTATTGGGGATTAAAACCAACAAAGTATACACCAAACTGTCGCATTTTCCAAACTTAGAGAAACCCGTTCATGTTTTCGTGGCGACTATTAAATCATCTGGTAAAAGAACAATTATGTTCTTCAGTTTGGTAGAGATCCTTACTAGCTCTTTCATCTCCGAGTTCCACTAAAATCTTCTGTCTTTAGTAATATCCACCACAGCTTAGTGTAAACACCACGGATTTTTAATAACTTTCGTTTATATTCTTCGTAATTTTCAATGGCGAGTTCCATTTTTATATTTATTAAATTTTTTTTAATTTTGTTATATTTTATTTGACAGCATTCTTTCACCGCAACTTTCGAATGTGTGTTGAGAGGGACGAAAGTATAAATATGGCTTCACGTTTTAATATTAGAAATTTATGTTTAATGTCTGAAGACCGGGCATGTTGTTAATGATTTTGATAGAAAAGTGTAGTTGATGTTACATAATGATTCATTGGTTTTATATATTTGTGTCGTTTTTCACTGCTGCAGAATCTTTTTTTTTTTTTTACGTGGCATTTGTTTGGTTTTCCATTGCGTCACAAGTAATCCCCCCAATCCATCTTCTTTCATTTCTCAACTTCTGTGCTTATCGCGTGCTGACAAGAAACACCTTACGAAGGACGTTCGTTCATTATTCTTTCGGGTCTTAGACTTTTACTGTTTACGTGATAAGCTCTGTTCTCAGAGAGAAAAGAAGTAATATAGCATTTGCTTTAAATTATCCTTAAAAGCCCCTACCAAGGTCTCCTTTCAACGTTCCTTCCATCGTAATTTCAAATATGTTACTAACATCTTTTGAAGAAAACCTTTGTTTCAGGCGAAAAAAACATCATGCAGAAACCAAAAACATTTTCGTGCGTTCGTAGGAGCAGTAGTTGCACTAAGGGAAACAGAAACTGAAAAGTTACTACAAAGTGATCTGATTTTGAATGAAGTCCCAAAATAATGAAATGCACAGACGATTTTGATAAGTATATATTTGAGATGTCAAATAAAATATTTGGATTTCTGAAAATAATATTGGATTTGGCCTCAAAATGCTTCAATACAGCCCCTAAATTTATCTTGCATTCTGTGAAATAACGTTTGTTTTCATTTTGGTCCATGTCATTACAGCCCTCAGTTGTGTGATCGACATCGTAAGTTATCGAATTTGAGGTCAAGCGCTTTTCAGTTGTCTTAGATGTGCTCGACTAGGAAATAGTAATCTTGCAGGCATGAAAGGATATTCACATCTTCGACAACAAATGTGTAATGAAGACAGGCATTTTCCGTGTTGATAAAAGTGAGATGACCATTGAGTTATCTGTAGTCATCCATATACATATGCACTATATTGACAAAAGACACCGGACACCCCTTCGAAAGCAAATGAATGGATCCGCTGCGTTGTTACGATGCGCGGTACAGCTGCAAACGGTATAAAAACAAGCCTGCAGCTGACCGCGATGACATCGCACTGTCAGGTTGAGTGAAAATGTCGCGACGGGAGAGAACTGACTTTGAGAAAGGAAAGATTGTTGGGTGTTATACTAGTGTGTTGTCCGTAAGAGGAAACGGAGAGGCGTTTAAACATACCCAAGTCAACTGTTTTGGATGTACTGAATTAGTGGAAGAAACACAGCGTGCCTGAAGCAGCAAAACGTACCGACAGACCAAAGAAAATCTGTGATAGAGGACGTCGAAACCTCAGGAGAGTCGTTGCAGCTAATCGACAGGGTACTGCACAAGATCTCAGTGTACAGATGAGTAAAAATGCCGTACATGTACATCCATGATATTTCCAATGTAAAAACGGGCTGTCGAACTGCCCTTCGTAAACAAGAGAATTGTTTTCATGTCACATCCAATGACGCCCAAGCCTTAGCAAAGGGAGTTTGCCACGTGTCCTGTTCCTTTAAACTCTCGCTCTCTCTCTTTTGCGCCTCGAATCCTCAGTTCTTTTTTTTAGAGAGAGAGAGAGGGGGGGGGGATATTTAACGACCACAGTGTGCAACTCAGTGGGCTATAAGCAGTCGCCCGTCCAAGGAAGGAAGAGAGCCAGTGCCGTAAGACAAACACGCCACCCATGCCTCATCCGGAATTCGAACTTAGATCTATCTCGGTCATTCACACCAAAACGGCTGTTATTTCTAAGCACTACTGAACGTCATTCTAGCTTGCAGTTGATCGGTGCAAGACCTTATAGGTGACAAGGATTGACCGGCAAGAAGATTTAGGGAGCCATAAGATCGCAGGTCACAGCTTTGTGTCCAACAATCCAGTGTGAATGGGATCTCGTTGGGTGGAACAGCACTTTTAATCTGAGCAGAAGTGAGTGAAATGAACGACAAAGGCATCATTGGAATATTTACGTCGTGTTGTTACGCAACAGCCCTATGTTCAAAACTATAAGGAGTCCATCGTTTCTAATTTAGGGTCAATACTTCCAGGGAAGGAACAGACCAATCACCGTAGGACAAATACAACTACCCACGCGTCTTTCGCGACTCGAACTCGGACCCAAGGTGAAAAATTAACCAGAAGCCTGTGCTTCTGTTGGTTTAACACAGCATAATTGTAAACACCTGACGGCCAACTGATTCAGTAGTATAGGGCAACAATAATCCGTTTTCCCGTCCCACGCTGAAGAATGTGAGTTGGATATAAAACAGCACAGAGCAACGTGTTTTCGCAGTATTGTACTCCCAAGTTAGGCTAAGACTGTACTATTGTGGAAGGTACTGTACTATTGTGGAAGGTACTGTACTATTGTGGAAGGTACTCTCCGCTACGAAAAAGAGTCCTTACCATTTTGAACGAAAGGGAACAGAGTTATTACTGTGAGAATCCATTTATCTTTTTCTTTTCTTTGCTCAGCAGTTTATCAGATAAATTTGCTATTTAAGACAAATTGTCAAATACTATTTTCAAAAGAATAGATTTGATATGAGAAGTTACTCAATCAAGAGCCTTGCACTTTCAGCCGCTGGCTGTCCAGCTTGGAACTGTACGAAACTCGGACGGGTGGAAATCAGGGAAATGCGAGGAGATGTACTTAAGTAGTTATAGGAGAGGGGTGGGGAATAAAGGACGATGCAGTCAGCTTTAGTTATGTCATAAAGCCGTAAATGGGGGGACCGTGTCAGTTCAGGAGTAATTATTGACAGCAAAACAGAGCAGGAGTGGATGTGATGCAGATTGATACGTTCTTGCATTCCACGGAGGCTCTGTGAGCTGGCTGTCCTACCTTTCACAATAGAAAAGTTTGACTTGAAGTATATATAGTCTCTAAGTCCAATAAACTTAAATTGAAACAAAACACTATTTAAAGAAAACAGTAATTTCCCCCATAGTCCGTCTAAAGGTGACTTCTTCAAAATCGTAGTGTACTTCAACGGCGTTTTGGTTTGCATCTCCATTAGTGTATATGCTAAATTTGTGTGTTGTAGATTTCATTTTAATTGAAGTGAAAATAAAATAAACTCCATGGTTAAAGTCACGTTTCACATCTTCCGTTACCGTGTGCTCCTTTTGGAACCGTCTTTAGGAGTCGAAGTAATTGATCCCGTATCTCCACAAGTGAGATACCGTGACACCGCTCAGGACAACGAACTGAGTTTCACGAAACTGAAGCCCCAGAGTTATGCGCTTTCATGGCTGTGGTAACGATAGCATGCTTGAATAGGATAAAAGGTTCAATGCCCACTCCAAAGCGATGCAGTTTTAATCTTTTCTAAAGAGACGGCTACACTGCAAACATTGAAAATACAGTGCCTCTGTTCCGAGAATAACGTCTAAAATAATTACTGTAATTTTGAAATATACTTAGCTTAATACGCGTAGATTGTGAGGTATATCTCTAAATTGATCTTCCTTTTTAGTTTTTTTTTAGACAATTTGTTGTTCGGGCATAGGTACGAGATGATACATCCGATCACCGCGATTTTGCGCAAGCGATTTGACATCGTCCACGGTCAGGTTTTGGCGCTTTCCGATTCCTGAAATTCCGTGTCATTGAGGAATAATCGTCCAAAAACTTGCATTTTTAGCATTTTTAGGGGTTTTCCGGGTTTTGAGAAGGGGTCGTTTGTTACCTATCTCCTCCAAAGATTTTCAGCCGATCGCGGTGACACTTGCCACAGAGAAAGGGAAGGGCATGGTGAGTGACCTGGGGTTGGTATCATGGTGATTGGTCGTGTCGTATAAAAATAATAACCAATTTTAATAATAAAAATAATCTAATAACGGACCAAGTTTAATAATAATTGAAAAAATCTGCTCCCCATACGAGACTCGGGGCAGTTAGTTGTTCGGGCATAATAGCTACGACATGACACATCCAATCACCGTGATTTTTGCATGCGATTGGACATCGTCCATGGTCAGGTTTTGACGCCTTCCGATTCCCGAAATTCCGTGTCATTGAGGAATTTTAATTAAAACTAGTTGGCCTTTTACTTGAACCCATAGGCGCCGACTTCGTGGGTTCGAGACCCTTTTGAACCCCCAATTATTTTGTTGTGGGTTCCTCGAACACCTAATATTTTTGCGCGTGTTTCGTGGAGAAAATACACGTACGCGTATATGTATAAATTTTGTTTTTCGTTGTCAATTCTTCAAGTGTTTTATTATTCATTCCCCGTTTACTATATATAGAAAATGTGTGTACAAATTTACCCCTCAGACTGTTTATTGTGCCTAAAAAAAGAATTAGTGTTTGTTCGCGCTCATCAAATTTGACGCGACACAATACCTCAAGTACCGTTGTTTAAGAATATTTAAAACTGCATCCTTTATAAACGAAAATTCTTAGGTTTGTCTGGGTTCCCACAAATACAAAAGTCTAGCTTTACATTCGGAGACGAGAACCTATTCGAGGTCATAGTGATTAAGGCAGAAATATGTTGTACAGTCAGTTGACCCACCCTATCTTCGGACAGTCGGGGACCAAGGAGGTTACAAGAGAGAGGAGATGGCATCAGCAGCCCCTGGTAAAGCCAAATCTGATCATCTGGTTTCTTGCGCCCTCTAGGCGGAGAGGGTTCAGTGGCGTGACGTCACTTCCTAAACACCTGTGCTTCAGCACAGGTTGATAACGGGCGTTTCTTACTCTCTGTAGCAGTCCCGGAAGATAAACAAGGCTCCCACAGCTTTAACAAGGCAGTGATTGGCTAATGCGTAATCTGCACTTCCGCTCTACGAAGCATAATTATGTTTAATTTTTTTTAGAAAATACTAAACAACATTTCTGTAATTTTTTGCAAATTTTTGGTTATGTGCATTTATATTTCAGTCTCATTTTTTTCCTGACTGTATATGCTGCACAAGTGCCTCTAAAAACTCTTCAAAGTTGACGATTCCTCCGTAGGAAGTACAGAAGCAACCCAAGTTGGGCATACTGGGCATTCACAGCTGATATGAAGTGGAGCCCACGGAAAACGCAAGGCGTGCGGCTGATGCCACGTCCTCTCCGTTCTAACCTCCATTTTAACTCAGAAATCATTTAAAAAAATTGTTGGCATTTTTAAAATGGTTAAAAAAAAATTCAAAATAAATTTTACCTATTTTTGTTACTTTTATAAAGACAATTGAGTAGAAAATTCACAGTATCTGTGTATTGTATATATAATAATGTCGCGCCTACAAAAACAAAATAAATGAAATAAATAATTATCTAGAAAAAAAAAATATTTTTCTGTAATTAACTATAATTTGCTTCATTTTAGCACTTCAGGCGTCTTATTGTGCCACATAATCAGACTGAATGAAATTGAAATTAGACTTACATACTTTGAAAAATGCATGGGTAATTAACTCAATTAAAAAATTCCGGAACCCCCAATAATTTTTCAAGTCGGCGCTTATGCTTGAACCGTTTCACGAAAGTCGGTTCAATAAACATTAATTAAAAAAAAAATCGTTTGAATTGAAAAACGAAGAAATGGAAAGACTCCGTCTGTTAGCTCAACACTTGCTTAATCTATAATAATAAAAGGTAGTTTATGTATGTGTGTCTGTCTTTCGCGATACAAAATGAAAAACATGGTTCCCGATCTGAGTGTGTCTTTCCGCTTTGTTTACATGCAACCTGATCACAACCAACGTGAAGGCGCGAAGGAAAGTAGTTCATGACAAATTTTAGGTATTTCTTTATTAGAATGTTTCGTACTTTGGTTCTGGAAGTCATAAATTTTGCGCGTTCGTTTTTTAGAATTTGTTATAATAGACGTCTTAATGAGCTTAGATTTTACAGTAGCTTCGCTCACAATTTGCCAACTGTACCCGAGTTATCGGTTACCGTTGGCGGCTTGTCTTAGTAATTTTTGGCAACGGCTCACAATTGGTCAAGTTAAATAAAAAGCCTCGCCCAGTGTAATAGTGATATGAGTGTGTGGTGTGCACGTAAGAAAATATACTTGTTCAATTAATTAGGGTCGTATATTATCTTCGTTATTATTAGGATCATTTAGTATTAATGTTAAGCTTTTATCTGTACGTCGAATAAGTAAGTGTTTTCTTCAATATCATTAGTGTTAAGTTGAATAGTGTTTTTGTACGTCGAATAAGTGTTTGAATAAGTTTTGCTATCTTGGATATTATTAGAATCATTTAATGTTTGTGTTAAGCATCTATCTATACGTCGAATAAGTGATAAAATGCTATCTACGAGGTTGACGATGTGATTCAGTCTACGAGGCTATTTGAATTGTACAAAAAATAATTGTGTTTGTGTCTAAAGTACGTTTTGGTTCTGCAAAGTGGAGTTATAAGTCGATAACCAGAGGAATAAAAAAGTTCATTGGATATTCTGCAAGTTCCGTTTCTTGCTGTTTCAATCCTTGTGACCGTTAGAAGTTATTAAAATGTTTGTGTTAAGCATTTTAGTGTTTTTAAGTGACGAAGTATTTAAAGCTATAACATTATAAAGTTTCTGACTTCTATCAAAAGATGTATTTATTTCACCGTAAAAATTCAATACAAGTCTTCTTCTTTGTACGATATATATATAATTTCTCATTCCTTCCTCTGTGTGTGTGTGTGTGTGTGTGGTTGAGAGTTGAGGATTCTATGACCGTAAAGTCAGTGAGAAAAGAAAGTCAAGTCGTCCAGCTTATTTTTCTGCTGCTTGAAACTGAAATTTATATTGTCGTATTGATGACCAACACCAAACGGTGTCTTGTTAGAACGTGCAGAATTTGCCCTATTTAATGATTTCAGTGCAAGAAACTAGGAAAACATTTAGCGTGCATGAGTAAAACAAAGCGTTCAGAATTGACAGGATGATTTAACCATTCATTTGAAACAATTTATAGTATTGTTCACTTTCACTGGCAACTATTTTACCTTTATTATTTGGGCAATTTGTGTTTGAAACTATTGTTTTCGTTCCTCTCCACAGACTGAGCTGGCTTCTAATGAGAACAATGGAGATCACGAAAGCCGAACAGAATAAAAGCAGGTGACCATTAAAAAAGTTTTGACGTCATGAAGTTCCTGGGATTTCTCCTCGACAGAAGGTCGTGCAATTCTCGAGTGTATTATCTCTTAATTTTTGTCTTGGATTTAGTAAGATGCGAGAATGAGTTCAAGATTATTAGTTATGAAGGTAAGTAGCAATTTCAGATATGTTCTTCCTCGTGATATATATTTTTTTACCTTTGTGTATATATGCATAAGGGTTTTTGTTTGTTTGCTTGTTTGTCTTTTAATTTTTTTCCTTCATAAAGGAAAAAGTACCTTTGTGTGGAGCCCTATTATATTATCTTTCTTCTTCAAACAAGTTATCATAAGTTATTGAGTTTTGTTGTCTCTTATCATCATCATCATCAGCAGCAGCAGCCTTTCTCAATCCACTGCTACATAGAAGTCACCCAAAGTCTTCTTCTTTGAATTGTTTGCAGCCTGTGTGCGTATTTTTCACTTCTATGTTCCGTAAATAGGAATTGGAAGGATGCATTGATTCAACACCTTTCTTTAGAGATATAATCTTAAATTACTCTTGAAAATTGTACTTTTTCTTCCAAATGCACTCCAGCCAAGTTTTATACACATATCAATTTCTTAAGGGAGAAATTTATAGGCGTATAAAACTAATATTAAATTCTTACTCTGTTAGGAATTGTTATCAGTTATCAACTGATAGTGATTTCTAACTAATAAAGCATATAGATCTTTATACCCCGAATTCGTCGGGATGTTAATACACTGCTGGACAATTGCTAAGGACGAATGACAATAGCAACGATAGCAACCATAAAATGGAAGGCAGGAAAATGTGGGAATTAGCATAAGTGCGGGATACAGTAAGACGTGTTGTGCGTATGCAAATTTTGGATTGCCGAACTTGTTCGTGACGTCATAGCGCTGATAAGAGATATAAAGGATTTGACGCGTATTGACCGTTGTTGTTCAAACGCAAAGTTGAAAGGGAAAGAATCAATTGACGAACTTGCAATTTTCAGTATGTCTTCCCGACATCACCTAGATGATTTTACGCGTGTCCGTATTATTGGCAAGATTGAAGAAGGGCGAAAAATAACAGATGTTGCCAGGGAGTTCGACGTCAGCCACAGTGTTGTTTCAAGGCTTTGGATATCATTTCAAACAAATGGAGAGTGTAGCAAACGTTACGGGGGAGGTCGTGTTCGTAGTACGACACCTGCAGAAGATCGGTACATAGTGCTATCAACAAAAAGACACCGGCGCAGCACAGCTAGTGAGGTAGCAAATCAGTTTATGGCTGCTACTGGCAAGCGGATCTCCCGAAAAACTCTCGCCAGACGTTTGCATGAAGAAGGACTATACGCCGTCCTGTTGTGTGCATCCGATTGTCCAGACGTCACCGTACCGCCCGTTTGCAATGGTGCCATCAACATCGCAATTGGACTGATAACGACTGGTCTGCTGTCCTCTTCTCAGATGAGAGTAGATACAGTCTATCGTCTGATTGTCGACGACAACTGATCTGGCGTGATAGTGGCACTGCATATTGTCTAGCAAGCATACAGGAAAGGGACCGATATCCGACATGTAGTGTCATGGTATGGGCTGGCATCATGATCAATGGCCGTACGTCCCTCTATGTGCTTCCAACTGGGACTATGACTGGCCAACGATACATTAATGATGTTCTGCTACCTCATGTTCGCATGTTCCGTGGTGCTGTCGGTGATAGATTCATTTTCATGGACGACAACGCAACATGTCATCGAACAGTCGCTGTCCAGGAGTGTCTTGAGAGCGAGGATATTCAACGCCTCGTATGGCCAGCACGTTCTCCAGATCTGAATCCCATTAAAAATGTGTGGGATGCTTTGGGGAGGAGTTTTGCTGGTCGCCAATGCCCTCCAATAAACAAGGACACCCTCATCCGTGCACTGACAGAGAAATGGGATAAATTACCGCAACAGCTGCTTGATAATGTTGTGCAAAGCTTGACACGACGTGTGGAATCTTGCATCGCCCTCCATGGTGGCCATATCCCGTATTGACATCTTACGGCGGAACGCCTGCGGACGGTAATTGCATTTTTTTTTTCACGTTTACGTATTCTGCACAAAATGGCCTGTTTGTCCCTTGAACACGTTCCAAAGCCTTCTGGATTTCAGGGCACAATAAATTGTCTTTCTTGTAATGTCCTGGCATTCTGACATTATTTTATTTAACTTGGCATCCAACCACACTTACTTTTTTATTTGCTATATAGCCGTTTATGATTCGTCCTTAGCAATTGTCCAGCAGTGTAATTTAGATAAAGCGTGCAGAGAATGTGATTGTCTTCTACATCAAGCTTGGTTCATAGTGATTGTAATAAACCTGTTAACTAACTGAATTTCAATCAAGATAAATAATCGATTCTCAGTCATTTATATCAATGAAATAAATTACTTTAAGGACAAGTGATAAGATGTTCAGTCTGTTAATTTTTTATTTTCTCCCCACCCCCTTTTTTATGAATACGCGAAAACCATTCAAAGACTGTGACAACAAATAATATCTGCACTGGTACGTAGTCAGACACGAGTACTCGAGATTATTTTCGTTGTTTCGAACTCTGCAAGGAATACCTTGATTTAAAAAAAAATTCCTTTTCTTTTCGCTTTATTCCTTTTCTTTTCGCTTTATTCCTTTTTTTCGTTTTCTTCTTTGAGTGAGTGAGTGTGTGTTTGTTTCTTTTAATGTTGCAAGGAGAAAATCTGTCACAAATATCAGAGAAAGCCACTCACGCGAGAAGTTTTTTAACCTCTGAGCGTTACTAAACACTGAGGCTTATGGTCAGGATACAAAATAATACGTTATTATGTAAGATGTCCTGTACCCATTCACAGCAGAGGGTACTTTAACGAATACACTGTACAGATGTGCGTATGTGTGGCGAAATATTTGTAAAGTGAACACACTAATGCCGCATAACGAAATACCTCAATCACTTTAAGGTATCCAAATTAAACGTGCCGAACACAAAATCACGAATATCGCAATATCCACATGACAGTATTTAATGTTAGTTGTTATGGACATACATACATCGCTAACGCAGCAGTACGCAAATCACATAAGGAAGAAGCATGCGCATGACATCGTGTCTGTCCAAAAGTGATGCAGCAATTGACGCTGATTTCGAGAGGCTTATACCCGAAACAATGATGCAGCTCACACAACGAGCCCTCATGATTTTTACAAGGTAGTGAATGAGAGTTTGGGGCGATAGTGCCACTCCTCCACCAAGATGGTTCTGAGAGGGTTTTCCGGCTTGCAACTGCTCTTCCCAGGGCATTCCAGACATGCTCTATCGGGTTCATGTCCGGAGATTTCGCGGGCCACTCCATCCTGTGAATATCCTCACTCAGTCATTTATATCAATGAAATAAATGACTTTAAGAACAAGTGATAAGATGTTCAGTCTCCAGGTATTTGTCGACTAGCCGAGCTCTATGGTGATGAAAGTCATCGTCGATAAAAAAGAAACTGGGGATAAACAGCTCTTCTGAAAAGACGTACATAGGGCTGTAGGATGTCATCTCTGTATCGTGGTGCTTCCTGGAAACACGTGCAGCGACATTTGTCCATCCAATATGATGCAAGCCCAAACCAAAAGGAGTCCACCACTGTAGTGGATACAGACCATTGGCCTTCTTGCATACAGACCTCTTTCAAGAAGTCTTCTGTAAACTGTGTTCCTCGATATCCCGTTTTCCGCAGAAGAGAAGAGCTCCTGCAAGAGTTGCCTGGTTGTCGACTCCATATGGCGGCGAGCTGTAAGAGACAAATACCAGTCGTCTTGACTTGTTGTGACTCGTTGGCGTCCTTGTCCTGGTCGTCTGGTTATCTTTCCGGTTTCGTAGAATTGTCTCCAGATATTGGAGACCACTTGCCTTGACACACTCAGCCATCTTGCTGCCTCAGCTTGCGATTGTCCTGCTTCCTATCTATCGATCACCGTCCACCGTAAAGATCTTCTAAGGCCTCTTTTATGCATGCGTTTCTTGCCGCGCGTTTCGGCGACGGCAAAAAACGTACGTTCTGTAAAGCAATGGGCACAAGCTGGTCCTTTTATGCACTGACGTCGCGTTTTCTTGCGGTCGCGTCGTGAAAAACGTGCCGTCGTGTTCTAGATGACGCCGGGCAGCAAAAAGACGCTCAGCTTTTCCAAGTACATGGTGGTGAGTGGGACTATTTATGCAGACGCAGCGTTTCCTGCCGTCGGCTTGTAATAAATCAACCTTCCCCCATCTGCAATCCAAGGGTCGCTGGCAACCGGTCTGCAAAGTGTCCACTGTCCATCAGTGTTCGTCGCCGTGGGATTACATTGTGCTAGTTGAAGTGACATTGTTATATTTTGTAAGAAATGGATGATGTTGAAACAGAACGTTTTATAGATGCTATTAAAAATAATAGAGCAATTTGGGATTCATTATCGGAGGACTACAAAAATAAAAACCTAAAAAAAAAAAATCAGTGGATCGAAGTATGCACTCTATTTAACCCGGAATTCGAAGGATTGTAGGTTAAAGAGAAATATAGTCTTGGTTAGTTCAAACTGTTATTATTATTGTTTAATCTTAATGTTATTTATTAGTAGCTTTTAGCCCGTCGCTTTGCTGACGCTGTTTCAGATTTGAATTAAAAAAAGTACACTATTGCGAATGATGCAACTGTATTTCTCTTTTAATTCATCCAGCGTTCGAGTACGATTTCGGTGCAAATTGCCAATGAAAATAATTGCTGTTTAAGGAATAGCTTTTTTTTTTTTTTTTGATTGGAAATTTAACGACTACCGTGAGCAACTCAATGGGCTATAAGCAGTCGCCCGTCCCTAATTTAGGGTCACTGGTTCCAGGGAAGGGAGAGAGCCAGTGCCGTAAGACAAACACAACATCCATGCCTCACCGGGATTCGAACCCGGACCCCTTCTGGACGAATGATCAGAGGCCATCGCTTAGACCACTGCGCCACCGGGGCGGCGAATAGCTTTTTCATCTTTTACGTGCAATGTGTTTGTAAAAGGTGAGAGAGAAAAATCCGGGAGAGTCAAATTACAGTTATTTTACTTGTGACCATATCATGTATACGAAAATATTAGACACAATAAGAATAAAAAAAATTAATTCGTATCGGTTTGGGGTAGAAAACTCACCCAAGACGTGCACACTGCAAATTTTTAGGCCTCAAGTGCCCCAGTGGTGTTGGAAAAAAAAAAAAAAAAAAAAAAAAAAAATTGCGTCTTTTACAATAATTTTTACAAATTTAACTGCCCTGGTAATGAAAATCAGAAATAAATCAAAAATTTTAATTGAAAAAGAAAAAATCAAAAACTTTGGGCATCATGTTCAGGTGTATTGAAAATTTTTGAAAAAAATATAAAAAAATAAATAACTGCTGAAAATGTTATTGTCTTCGACAACAGGTTGGGATATTTTGCGCCGATACAAATAATACATCACGCAGGGATCCATCTTCCACTCTGCATAGAATGCGAAGAGTCACTGGCAGCACAGACTACACAATCTGCCGTCGTCGAAGCGCGCGGCACGAAACGTCCGCATAAAAAGACAGGAAACGACGGCAAAAAACGTCTGCATAAAAGCGCTCTAAGCTATCGATGTTGCGGAGCCATGCCATTCTTCCACAAACAATCCAACGCAAGCTTAAATTTCCACACCCGCTCAGAACAACGTTTATCAAGGTCGCATGCTTGCCAGCTCGATGACTCACGGTCGTCATTTGCATATTTCCATAGGACCCCATGTTGCTTGGGTACGCCGACTTAACATTTCCCCTTGCACATGTCCCAGAAAAATTACGATCGGTCGTCTCGTTTTGGAAATATTCTCGAATTTGTATTTGTCACGTAAATTTTGGGCACTAGTTTATTTTGCTTCTTGGATGCCAATTTAATATACATGTATTTTTTTAATTATTGTGATAAATTCATGAATACGCGCATCTCTTGTGACTTTAACATAAACCGAAGGACCAGAGTATAATTTTGAAGATGATGTGTGATAGGGTATGAGACGTGTTTATTGTGTAGCTAAATTCGACGTGTTGATAGGGTATGAGACGTGTTTATTGAGTAGCTACAGCAGACGTGTTCATTGTGTAGTTAAATTCCTGATCCTTATTAAGTGTTTGGCAATACTGTTCAAGGGTTGAGTCACTGTCACTTTGTCATTGTATACACCTGAATTTTTACTTTTATACTGTATACATACTGTAGATTGAGAACTGATATTTGTTCATCTTGACATTCTGCTTTTACTTAAAAGTTTCTTGTTCTAATAATGTTCTGTTGCTTGAGCATGGTGCAGGATCATTGCACTCCCAGTGAGGTGAGAACATTGAACAGTTTGGCTCTTGCAAAACCTTGTCCTCTGTTTTAAGCAGCAAGAAAGACGAAATCTCATCCCCTCCCCCTCCTCCTGTTTTTATATCAGGTAACTCTTTGGCACGGTGCACATTCCTATTTGTTGCTGCTCAGCAGTATTTCCTCTAACTTGTCTTGACATAGCCATATTTACTATGTTGATAACTCTGCTTAAAAGAAAAAGAAGTTAGAAAGTTAGGATTACCTTTTTGAGCTGCATGACACTTTTCTCTAGCAAAAGCGTTTGATAATGCATCAGCCAGTAGTTCACTCACTTCTCTGAGGTATCGTTTTCGTATTTCAAGTAATGTACTCGAATCAACCGTGAAACGTCTTCATGATGCGCGGGAAAACAAACATCCTTATTAACCAGCTTGCTAGAACTGATTATTTTCAGTCCCTTTCTATGAGGCGTGCAGTAGCAGCTTTGTATCTTTTAAGGAAGCTATCATGCGCATTTCTCTTAATACCTGTCAGTATTTTTTTCCTTTACAGTACAGGAGATAGGATAACTTAGTGTCCAGTTGAGTAACTTATGAGGGAGAAACTAAATGTGCCTTGCACGTTTGGGAAAGTAAGGGAATCTCCGGAAAATGTTGACAACACTAAAAATAGCCCCCCCCCCCAAGTACGATACTTGTCCAGAGCCCCCCCCCAAGTCTGGCTCCACCAATGTGGATACATGCTTTTAAATGGTTAAAAACTAGATGTAACTCATTCATACTTGTGAGGTGAAAAGCGCAGCGACCTGGGTCGGTAAAGTTAGAGGGTAAAAAAGGAACACAGAACAATCTGAGATATCTTCAAATGCGATCTCGGAATTTATCTCTGACGCTGAGCACCAAGGACACGTACAACGATTCTTTATAACCAGCAACTACGCTGTAACCTTCAGATCCTGTTACGGTTAATTGAATCGCACCAACTAGAAACGGGGTTACGCCGAAATAGAACACGAAATTCTATGCAAGCAGATTAAAGGTAAAGGATTCCTCAACACTGTGCTAGTCTTTCTTTATCAACGACACGCATTAAGAAGCATTATCAAGAAGAACAATCCGAGAATTATGCTGTTTTCAAACAAATTGTTCAGTACTATATTTCTGTAGCCCAGCGCGTTGCTAACAGTAACGCTAGCAATTCACGTACGCACATTTAAAATAATGTATGCATATTAGTTACATACATCATTGTTCGGAGAATATCTATGCATTTTGATATCTGGGCATCACTTCATCGGGACATTTCTTTCATGTCTGTGGAAAGTAGCATTCGCAGTTACGTTTCTCGAGAGAGAGAATAATTGAAGACAACTTTTGACAGTTTGTCTAAAGCACGGGAATATGGCATCATTTATTTACTTGATGCCATGAGTTTGAGCTTACAAATCGTAAGCTCAAATTCAGGACTGACCAACTTTCCTTGATTTTGGATAAAAATAAAAATTAAAAAAAAAAGTTATTTTTCCACCTATGCGCAGATATAAGAATAGTTTATGAAATTAAAAACTAATTAAATGTAGTTAAATTTTCCCACTAGTGTTCAAGTAAATTCTGTGCAGTTCAACATGCTTTAAGTGAAAACAATTGGTATGAGCTATCGATGATTTCAGTATTTCCTAGAAGGGTTGTCGATGAAGGAACACCTTATGTTTTACACCGAAGAGCCAAACCATCATGACCACCTGCCTAATATGATGTTGGTTGTCCAGGTGCCGCAAAACAGCTCTTACCCGGCGAGGCCTAGACGCTACAAGATTTGTAAAGGTGTCTTGTGATATCTCATTCCAACACGTTACCAACAGATCCTTTAACTCTTGTAAGTTACATGGGTGAGGCACCTCAGATCGGATTTACTGTTCCAATACAAACCACAAATGCTAGATTGGATTGGTGTCTGGGGAATTTTTTTTTTTTTTTTTGGAGGTTTAACGACCACCGTGAGCAACTCAATGGGCTATAAGCAGTCGCCCGTCCCTAATTTAGGGTCACTGGTTCCAGGGAAGGGAGAGAGCCAGTGCCGTAAGACAAACACAACATCCATGCCTCACGGGATTCGAACCCAGACCCCGTTCGGACGAATGATCAGAGGCCATCGCTTAGACCACTGAGCCACCGGGGCGGCCCTGGGGAATTTGGAAGGCAGAAGAACACCTGGAAGCGTTCCTCATGTTCCTTCAACCATTCTCGAACTATCCGGGCAGTGTGGCATGACACATTACCCTTCTGAAAGAACGCACTACTAGAGTGGAATGTAGTTGCTGTGAAAGGATGTACCTGGTCTGCAATCATGTTTAGGTAGGTGGTAGACGTCACGTGAATCTTGCACGTGAATGATTGCACCCAGGGTTTCCCAGCAGAAAATTGCGCCCCCCCTCCAGAAAAAAACAACAACAGGATCACAAGATAATGATCACAAACAAAAAACATGGTCACAAGATAATGACCCGGAGAGTAAGCTTCCGGTTTGCAAAATGACCGTTAGTATGGGAAGTGTTCCCTTCTGACATGGGTGCAAGCTTGGCACAGAGACAGATAATTTAAAATGTATTTATTGTAAATAAACACAATATTTCCTTACACTGCACGGTAAAACCGAAACATTAATCCAGAAATGAATCAAAAATCTTCTGGGGCACGTGAATTTCCATTAGAAGTATCTTTAAAGAAGTGGTATACATTCCCTCGTTTAAGGCCGCAATGCAAAACAGAATGGGAATTATTATTCTGATTGGAAATTTTTTTCGGCATTTTATATGCGTCGTTAATTTACGAAACAAATCAGGAAAACCGACTCGTGAATTTCAGGAACTGTTTTTTGCAGTGTAGTGTTATATCCAGAAACCGTTGCAACATATGTGTGTACTCCATTTTAGTTTTTCATATCTTCGTGAACACTCTGTATCGTGTGTAGTGATATCAAATAAGAATGGGCTTGCATACACTTCACACATTTCAGCTCACGTCTGTCCTACATTTCTTTTGACACATGTGCAGCAGTACTACATGTATCTGTACATATCCTTTGCTGTTTTGTTTCTGTTGCATCGTTTCTCTCACTCAAGAACGTGAATATTTCAAGGCTGACAGTTTTGTTCGGATAATGTTCGTTTGCAAATGACGTTTCCACGGACGCTCACATGATGTAATGACCAGAGGCAAAAAGTAAAATTGTATAAAGTTGTCTCTATAGCCACAAAAGAGCCGTAGAATATGCACATGATTGAAAGAAACAAGTAAAAATGTAGTAGTATCAATTCCATTCCAATCGAAACATTACAAAAAATTTTATATCGCGAAACTATAAAACCTATTATTGCTGTAAAGTTCTTTTGCGAAAACAAAAGGCGTTTAAACATCTGTCGGTGGTTTTTTCGATTAAGGTGGTTCCACATAAAAACTCTGCCCTGTATTTACAATGGTAAGAGCTTCTGTATACATTTTCTTCGTAATTAATGTATTTAGCATGAAAATTTTCACAACCATAAATATAACTTTAAATTATGTAGTAGCATGGTGTACTTAATGTTTGCTAAAACGTAACCATGATTATATTAAAAATTAATCATTTTTCCTTGAAGTGTTGAGACCTGCAAATGGATGGTGCGACCTAATGAACAAACATATGTTTGTTGGCTTATTTCAGAATTAGTGCTGATTTTTCTTTTCAATAATTTTATCAATTTTCGGAACAAAATCAAAATTTGAGTCTATTCATGAGATAGTCCGGAATGTTTAAAATGATTTGAGCCACTTAGATTAAATGTTCTGACAACAATTGAGTTGAAAATGCCAACAGAACTGTAGGTAGTACTTATTTCTAATTCCGAAATAAGCCATCAAACATTTGAGTGTCCACTAACGTCATCAATGTTCAGGTTGCACCATCTACTGGCAGGTCTCAGCATTACTCTAGGAAAAATTATTGATTTTTAATATAATTATGTTCAAGTTTTAACAAATATTAATTATGCCATGCTATAATTTAAAGTTATTTTTTATCGACGTGCAGATTTTCATCCTTGGGAATACATTAACTGCTAAGAAAATGTCTACCAAATTTTACAATTGGAAACGTTGGGCAGAGTTTCAGGTGGAACTATCTTAAAATAAAAAAAATAAAAATAAATAAACCAGAAAAAACATGCACACTGTCCCACATTATAAGAAATAAGAATGAATGAATATTCTAATGTATGTGCTGGTAAACTTTTCGTTTGAGATTTGACAGTGAAAGCAACATTGGTTAGCCATTCACAAAATACGTACAAACAAAATATCCAGGCATTTTTTTCATCTGATTCTTTTGAAGTAACCAATCGTTGAGTATAAGACTTACAAGCAGGAGCCCATGAGCAGTAATTGTGATTACGTTCATCCTTCTGCTGTAATAATTGATTTAAAATTCTAGTAAGTTTTTTAATTATACCTGTGCTATGATTCTTAGCAAGTATACATATAATGCAGTGATTCATTGACTATGAGTTATTGGTATGCGTTAATAGATATATTTAAGACTCATTAAAAGTAAAAATTTAGTTACAAATTATTTACGGCATTAAGGTTTGAGTAAAGTTCAATATTTTGTAATGCATTTATGACTGTTTCAATGTTTCTTATCAAGTTTTACATTTTCAATACATTGATAACTATGTAAATTTATAATTTTGTGATATGGATGATAACTATGTTAAGAATTCGTAGCAAAATTATAGTTTATGTTAATATTCTAACCGTTTGTTAATATCATAAGGAAAATTTTCAACTCCGTAAAATCCTTGGTGTGCCACTGATTTATAAATCATTGCTCAGTGTTTTTTTCTTGATGTAAAATCTGTGTCAAAAATATGAAAGCTTCGCGAGAAATGCTGAGTAACTACTGCCCGTTTTTTCAGCGCGGTTCTGTCAAAGTTCAAAATATGGTATCACGTCATTTAGTTAATGGCCGTTTCTCAGAATTCTTTGAATGCTGGGTGGTTAAAACCTACATATTACCGGACTGCGGAAGTAAATGGAGCCGCAGTCAACTGGACCTACCGGTTTGCTGTGGCAAAATTGATCAGCGAGTGAAGTCTGTGACCAGTTTACCAATGTCATGAAATATCATTCTTGTATGAGAAAAATATCCCTCATTTACCCTCTAAGTCAAACCTAGTAATTTCCGAAATTAGCATTTTTCGCGAACTTTTCAAAACATTTTCCTGTGCGTCGAACAAAGTAAAAGGGGTGGAATATTTTCTGAAAACACATAGAATTAAAACTATAAATGTTTTATTCTTTTCCCCTGTTTCTTGAAACAAATTACGAGAAGTGGAGAGCTGACGGAAAGAAAAAACTGTTCTAGCTTTCATTTGCTCTAAATGCATGAAGATGATTGATGGGGCCAGGAATTTTCCCAGATGGGGGGGGGGGTTAAATACTTCCAGTTTAATTTTTAGTACACTTAGCTTAATATTTTGTCAGACCCCTCTGTGAGAGATCTATAGGGGACCTTCCCCCACGAAAGAAAATACATTGTGTATAACAACACTACATCGTAGAGTTATGAAGTACACCTTTTCTTCGGCACAAAAAAAAAAAAAGTATTATGCATTTTGAAAATTTACTGATTTATTCTTGTTGAAAGAAGTTTTTCAAGTTCAATAATATACTAAATTCTGAAAGGTGTCCATTTCTTCCTAAGCATACAAATAACCCTCAGAATCATTACAATTGAAGGGCTCAAACTAAAGACAACAAAGATGTAAAAGCATTAAGTAAACTCACTGCAGATGATGAGTGATTGAAAAAACTAATAAGTAATGTGTGGTTAATTTCCTTTGTAAAGTGCGACATTCAACATTTAGTTTAAAAATCGAATTACAACACAGTCGACACAACAAAATAAAAGCCTGGTAAGGCATCATAATATTTTTATTGAAAACATTTCATTTATTTATGTATTAATATTATTTTAGAATTGAAATTACTCACAAGCAAATGAAAACAATTGAAAGTTTCTCTCTCTCTCTCTCTCTCTCTCTCTCTCTCTGTCTCTCTTACCCCTGTATTCAGTAACAGATCAGATAAATGCAAAATACCGCCCTGGTGGCCCAGGTGTCAGAGGCTGAGGGCTAGCTAGTTGTCCGAGCTTGATCTGTGCACGAGTCCCGGATGAGGTATCTGTAGGGCACTTGTCTCACGGCACTGGATCTCTTCCCTCCCTGGAATCAGATGCCCCAAATTAGGGACCGCCGGGGGCTTACAAGCCTTTAAAATTGCTCATTAAGATCCAAAAAGAAAATTTCGTGCTAAAAGTACTAACTACTAAGGAAATAAATTTATCGTCTTATGCACGATAGGTTAAAAACTTTAATTAAAATATTTACAGGTTAAAGGTACTTCATTAAATTACTAATTAGAAGCACTCTCCGAAAGTTAAAAACACAACGTTAGACCTTTCGATCCTACTTTAGGCCCTTCCTCAGGCGTAGTTCAGTATAATGTTGATTGACTTAAGTGTTACAAAACTTATATACACAGGGTATTACAATGATTTAAGTTTACGCATTTGCACATGTGCCAAAAAAATTGTAGAGACCAATAGGTTTAAGCAGGTGGCTCTTCATTATCCAACAACTGTTTCCATGGTTGCGCAGTGACACACGGGCAGTCCTTATTACAAGTTTGATGTCGTAGTTTGTACATATACAATTATACATACTTTCAGTATATACAGGGTGCATAGGAAAGTCCCTTTAGCTTGGAATAACTTGCGAACGGAGAAAGGTGCAGTTATGCAAGTGAGATAACGGTATATTATAGCGACTACGCCCGATCGAGTGCAACTTATAGTAGCGCCCCTAGTGGCGAAATGCGGAAGTTAGCCATTGCAAATCGAAAACGAAAAGCGAGAGAGCAATATTTCCAATTACAAAGTTGTAGAGCATCAATTATTTAGTACAAAGTGACATTTGTTTCACACAGATAAGATAAATTGTCACCTGAATACCCTACAATGTCCGAAATCGGCGACAATTAATCTTATCCATGTGAAAAAAATGTCGTTTTGTACTAATTAATTAATGCTCTACAATTTTGTATTTGGAAATTTTGCTCTATCTCTTTTCGTTTTCGATTTGCAAAATCTAATTTCCGCATTTCGCCACTAGGGGCGCTGCTATTGGTTGCATTCGATTGGGCGTAGTAGCTTTACTATACCGTTATCTCACTTGCATAGCTGTACCTCTCTCCGTTCGCAAGTTATTTCAGGCTAAAGGGACTTTCCTATGCACCCTGTATACAAGTTATCACACATGTATAATACAGGGTGTTTAAGAAAGAATGACCCGATTTCAAAGTAGTATATTTAAAAAGGCAAATGTGGGATAGTTACAAAACAAAGAACCAAGTATGAAGGAAGATCTAAAGTTTCACTCACCATAATTACAAATGCTCAATGTGCCCTCCACCTGCTGCACGGACAACATCAAGCCGATAGCTGAATTCATCCCAAACGCGTCGGAGAGTGTCTTCTGCGGCCGGGATTCTCGTTCGGAGCTCATCCAAGTCAGCGGGTAAAGGGGGAACATAAACACGGTCTTTTACGCATCCCCATAAAAAAAAAGTCACATGGTGTGATGTCTGGAGATCTCGGAGGCCAAGCGTGTAGTGCCAAGTCATGGGGGTTCCCCTGCGTCCAATCCAACGCTAAGGCAATGCGTCGTTTAAAAACCGACGAACTTGGAGGTTCCAATGTGGCGGTGCGCCGTCCTGCTGCAAAATGTAATCTTCAGAGTCGTCCTGCAGCTGTGGAAGTAGCCAGTCCTTCAGCATTGCAAGACAGGAGTTGCCCGTAACCATGTTGTCGGCAAAAAGAAAGGGCCATAAACCTTTCTAAAAGAAACCGGGCAAAAAACATTCAGTTTTGGAGAATCACGTTCTTGTTGGAGAGTTTCATGAGGATTCTCCGGTCCCCATATGCGAACATTGTGGCGCTAAACTTTTCCGCTTACAGGAAAGGTTGCTTCATCGCTAAAAATCAACCTTTGTACGACGGTGTCGTCCCCCATGTCCTCTAACAGAGTTGCACAAAAATCTTTTCGTTGCGTTTTGTCACCTCCACGAAAAGCTTGCACCAGTTGCAATCTGTAGGTCTTCAGCAGCAAACGTCGTCGTAAAACACGCCAAACAGTCACACGAGGGATGGCAAGTTTGCGGCTCGCACGACGAGTAGACTTCCGTGGGCTTCACTGAAACGCCTCGTGAATTCGTTGCACATTCGTCGCTGAGGTGGTTGGTCGTCCAGGACTCTTTCCCTTACATAAAGACCCTGTTTCTTCAAATTGTCGATACCAACGACGAATGTTTTTGCCCACTGGTGGAGCACTGCCGTAATGCCGTTTAAACGCACGCTGCACCGTAATCACGGACATGGTCTTGCTAAATTCGAGCACACAAAACGCCTTCAGTTGCCTCGACGCCATCTTCTCACTCATTAAGCGTAGCGGCTGTTTGGACGCTCGTGCTGCCATCTAGCGGTAGTCATAAACTCTGGGCCACGCCCGTAGACATGATACGAGTCGCATTCATCGGTGGTTCGTGGTTGCCGAGATATCCACTTTTCAAATCAGGACATTCTTTATGAAACACCCTGTATATACTTTTACATATATATTATATACGTAGAAATTCTTCCTACACATGCAATTTACAATTGCAACAGGTTGTAATTGAGTATGTGATCTGTCTCATATTTTTAATAAAAAATACAATCTGCTTTATCAAGTTCAATTCTGTCTATTTGCTAGAAGTCACTGAGAATTAAAATCCATGGCACATTCCCATTGTTTTTTTAAAGGATACAACTAAGTGTCATCTGTAGATTTTACCTTTAATTTATTGTTGTAATTATTATTTATAAATGTAGCCTTCTTTTCTTGCTGCTTTTCCAGTGAGTAAGAACAGCAGAAAAGTCCAAATCACACACAATCTCTCCATCTTTTATTAAGAATGGAAGTCCTGTTTCTGAAAATCTTGCTTCATCTTGCAGATAAATGTCATTTATCCGGTTTCGCTTCTTATTCATAATGCGGTTTTGAGTGGAAAAAACCTCTTTGACAAGGTACTCTGGTCAGTGGAATGGTCAATGCAATGGGAGCTAACGCTGCAAAGCTTTCATAAACAGGAGATCCATCAACAGCTGATAAAATGATTGAGCGGCGAAAGTCCCTCCTTTTCATTCCTTTATAATTTATTAGCAATGACAAAATTTCTAAAAGTTCTTTTTTTTTTTTTTTTTTCTTCATAACTGAAGTTTGTGTGCAGCAATAATAGACAACAACGTGTTGTTTACTTAAAAAAAAAAAAAAGGAAAAGGCTATAACGCATTTTGTTCACACATGCTTTGGGGTCGTGTTTTCCCGCAGCCCGAGATACACGAAACCGAGAATATATGTTGAGTGTGGGGTAGAGAAAGAGGAGGGAGGACTTACGCTCTTGATTGCGCAACTTCTATGAACAGTCGAGGGTAAAAATAATAGTAATGATAAAAAAAAAAAAAGAGACTAGAAGTCGGTTTTTAAATCAGGATGGATAAATTTTGGAAGAGAAAAAATACGTCCCAGTTTTTCAAGGAGTAATTTTTGTTTTTGATGCGTTAAATACGCTTGTCCTGGTGTTAACACGACCTCTAATTAGTTATGTGCTGGCATCACTTATTTGTATGGTCACAGTACAATTATATTAAATATGAAATTCATGTACATCAGATACACTTCTTGGCATGGTTGTCCATAGCTTAGTTTTTAGGAGGGCAAGCACAAATTGTAACTACGAGTAACATATACAAATACCATATGCAAATTTCATTGTGCCTTCTTGTTATCTTAACCTCAACACAGAAATTTACTTGGAAGCCAGAAGATCAAGAAAAGTGTATCAATTTTTTTAAAAAAAAGGTGGATAAAGGAAATTAAAAAGCATGTTTGGAAAAGAAGGAAATTCCTTTTTTTTCTTTTTTTTTTTAAACATTTTCGCCACTTAGTTACATGTATTAGTTATTTCTAAATCAATAAAATCTATAATTGATGATAGCTTTTTATGTAACACAGTAAGTCACTTATCAGCTGCACGAAAAATCCGGCCTTTAGTCAGCAGAGAGCAAATAGATGCCACAATTCATCAAATTAAACTAGCTATTTGTTATAAACTCTTGAATGAAAACACTTGCCGCCCCGGTGGCGCAGTGGTCTAAGCGATGGCCTCTGATCATTCGTCCGAACGGGGTCCGGGTTCGAATCCCGTGAGGCATGGATGTTGTGTTTGTCTTACGGCACGGGCTCTCTCCCTTCCCTGGAACCAGTGACCCTAAATTAGGGACGGGCGACTACTTATATCTCATTGAGTTGCTCACGGTAGTCGTTAAACCTCCAATCAAAGAAAGAAAGAAAAGAGGCATGGATGGATGCTGTGTTTGGCTTACGGCACTGACTCTCTCCCTCCCCTGGAACCAGTGGCCCTAAATTAGGGACGGGCGACTGCTTATAGCCCACTGAAGTTGCTCACGGTGGTCGTTAAACCTCCAATAAAAAAAATGAAAACACTTGAACATTTATTGAAATACATCTCCACACAAATGTAATAACTCACTATTCCAACACGCACACCCTCCATATATCACCGACATTGTTGTTGTTCAATCAAAGATCAAACTGCGTAGAAATTACGGACGTCAGAAAAAAGGGGGTTCCAGGCAACGCTTGCTAGAGCAAACAAATAAAACGGTTCGAGCAGCGCCACTTGCAATTCTGTTAAATATGTGCTGAGGCTTCTAGTTCCAATGTCGTGGAACTCGGACAGACATATTTCTTATAATAATGTCGAACAATATGCGCCACGAAAGCCCAAGTATTACTTAATTTCTCACAAAAAATGAAAAAAAAAAACTATCAAAACAAATCTGGGAGAATTTTCGAGACGTCTTTGTTAAGTAGTCAATAGCGGCTGCGGAGAATGATGTATTTTCTATTTCTTCGCCATTTATACTTTACCGTAATATACGTATGTACACTGTTCTCCAACATGCAATGGAGAATTTCGTTTTTATTTTCTACTGTAAATTTCTGCTTTTCCTACTGGAAATTCCCAACACTTTTTTCTGGTTTTACTGCATACAGAAGTTATTCAGAAAAAATTAGCAGTTAGAATTGGTCTTATCGTGAAAATCTCTGTAGAACTTTCCAAGAACAGAAAGGGCATGGTCCAATTTCCAGAGGGAAATGCTCCCTCTTGCCCCTCTATATGGGCTATGGGCAGTGGCGCCCATATGAGTTCGGGGGGCTAAGAAAAATCCTTACCTCCTTCAAGGCTGTCAAACATTTTAGTAAATGTACAATATACTAAAATACAGCAAAAGTAATTGGTACTGTTTAACAATTAGTAAATAGCTAACAAGTACCTTATTGTAAAATGTGAAAGGTCTATCAAAAACTCACAAAAGTTTTTTCTGTTTTGTTCATTATAATTTATTTATAAAGTTACAAAAAAAAACTGAACCAATAAATGTTTTAGCTGATTTTTAAAATTGTCATTGCAACAGTGCAACTTCATATTGCATGTGTGATGATGGTATGTAAAAACTGCATTTCAAATTAATTAAAAGTTTCGGGCGCGGCGTAAATCCGCGCATGCGCACCCCCCACTCAGCCACTCTCCCTCTCCTAAAAGCATAACTGATTCACAAGTTCGTACTTCGTAATCAGATGTGTTGAAACTATTACCTGCAATTCATTTGTCGTACTTTTGAAAGTAAACGCGTAGCAGAATCAGGCAAATCAAATTTTTTAAGTAAAGAAGTTTGATAATTGCAGTCAATCATTAATATCTTATTATTTTTAAAAATGCTTTAAAAAAAGGTTTCGTCTATTTTAGTGTTTTGAATTTATAAAAAATTTGGCTATATAAACGTAGGGGGTCGAGCCCTCTGCCCCCTTATGGGCGCCCATGCTTCTTGGTAAAGGCGGCAACAACTTCCTTCTTGCGCGATATACCGTATGTTGAATGTACCGCCACAGTGAGGGGGGGGCAAGCTTGTCATTTGGTAGGTTTGAGAGAATGGTGACTAAGAAGAGAATCAACATTGGGAGTTGGCAAACACCATTTAAATAATCAGTATGTAAAAATTCAGTGAGTTATACATATAAATGAGGCACTGATTACTGGTGCTGAATTAAAACTTCAGAACCGTCCCAAGCTTCGGAACACCCCACCCCACCCCCCACCCCGGGACAAATCCTGGGGAGATATCTGCTTGATGGAGTTGTTCTGTTGCGTCTCCCTAATATGTTGGTGGATCTTGAACTCAGCTTTGGAAATTGGTGAAAAATATCTCCTAAGTATTTACTGCTTAATTTCTTAATAACATGAATTGCATTTTCCCCACTGCTTTGTCAAGCGATGTGTCGACAGTCAAGCAGAAGCAAATTTGCTGATGAATTTAAATTCTTAACCTGGTTTTATTGGGGCTAATATAACATTTGTCAGCAGTTGTAATCGTATTTTGCAATTCTGGCATCATCAGTTAAGGAATCCTTATCATGCTTTTCCTCAAGCCTCTCCTCGTGATGAAAGAAACATGAAAAAGTTTCTTGCAGTCATTGGCATTGCACACCAAACAAAACATTAGCCATTTTAAGACGAATTTCGAAAACATAAGTTGCCATTGAATTCGATCTGAGATGAAACCGAATTTGAATTTGGAAAGCATGAGTTGCCATGGCTTTTTGTAGCAAAACTGAAAGTTAATAAGAATCGGGTAGATTACACCAAAATGATCACAAAAAATAATTCTAAATCCGTTTTAATTATGTAAAATAATAAAGTAAACAGACAGCAAGCTTTCACCACTCATAGGTGGCTTCATCAGGAATAACGGATCTCAGTTATGCCTGATGAAGCCAAACTGAGATCTCTGTTATGCCTGATGAAGCCACCGAACTGAGATCTCAGTTATGCCTGATGAAGCCACCAAACTGAGATCTCAATTAGGCCGATGAAGCCACCTGTGAGTGGTGAAAGCTTGCTGTCTGTTTACTTCATTATTTCACACCATTAAAATGGATTTAGGATTCATTTTTGTGAAGACCGAAAGTAGTAGTAATACTTTAATGATGAGACCGAACAAACCGAAATATTTCTCTTTAATGTTCATCAAAAACCTTAAAAGTGTAATGTACAAAAATGATTATACGTTATACGAAATTAAGGTGCAATTGTGGTTGTTATTTCAAATTATAGCACAGAATTTAACCGGCGATAAAGTACGTTTTAACAAAGACGTAGGTTGTTCAAGTGGAAACACTAGTGACCTTTCATAGTAAGAATTCTTCAACCGTAAAACGGGAAACGGTAAGAAAATTATGGTCACGGTGGAATTTTTCAATGTTTCATCATATGTCACAGGGAGAATTTCTTAACCAAAATACTGGAAAAGATATATAAAAGTGTGTGCACCGCTGTATAAATGGGATGCCAAGAAAAAAAAAAAAAAAAAATAGAAAAAAAAAAAAAAATTGACAAATCGGACTTTTAGAATCGCAGATTTGAAATTTGGTTTAAAATTCCGCCACACCTCCCTAGGTGGAAATCATAGTGCATCTGAAAAATTCCGATACTGTGCACTATATTGATGACAGCCAAAGCCCATCGATGTTCAAAAGACATTTGCCAATCCTAAAAATCCAAATTGACTCCACTTGAAAACATTTCGCGTGGGGTGGGAAAAAACAAAATCAGGAATGGGAGAGATATTTTTCTCTTAACTACAGTTGTCACGCAAAAGTAGGCTTCCCAAAAATGATTTTCGGAAGCAGAATTATACTGCCAAGTGAAAGTATGCCTTTATGTAACCTCGCAGATTTATACATTTGTGCCACCTAGCGAAGGAAAAAAATAAAATGTTTTTTACGCTTCCTAGAGGAAAAACTGTGCACCGAAGTCCAAAAGTGGCATCTTTGTTATTAGCGCTGTTTGATGTGAAAAGAATTTTTCGAGTTCTCCTTAAAGATATCGTGCCTCACACATGTATATTGACAAATTGATGCTATAAGCACATAATTTTTTCAAACGATGTGTAAAAAAACTCTTGTTTTAGAGGAAATGCATCAACGAGCTAGACACAACTGTCAGAAGGAAACCATTCAAATGGCAACAGGATGGACATATCGATTAAGGAGCAAGTCATTGAACATATCTGCCATGGACAACGGTGTGAATATGTTGCTAAAAACTTCGCTAGTATTGGACAAGTTGACATCCAAAGGGCCTCACAAGACGATCATTGGTGTACATGATGAAACCAGAAAACGTGAAGTGAGGTGATGCCCGAGATCGGGTTCCGTAAGAGTTTTGGGAAAGACCCCTTCCCGCAGCCGCAGTCAGTCCTTCGGTTATATAGATGACTAGACGACTAGACCCTGGAACCTATGGCTCCAAATTAGGGACGAGCAACTAACTGTTCATGGTGGACATTAAACCCCGAAACAAACAGTCGAATAGAAGAAAATAGCATTTCCAATTTGCATGTTTCTTAACGTACATAATTTTTAAGGCATTTGTGCGCATTATACAGACCATGCTCCACCTCTGCATATATGCCTATACTCGTTATAATTCATTTTTTTAAGGTTAGGATCATGATATCCTCTAACCTTACAACTGAAATGAAATAGATTAGGGGTTAGTGATCAGCACAGTCCAGTTTTTATCCCTAATAATTATGCCTCAATTTTTTTTACTGAAACACGCTACTTTCGAGAAAGTTTACATTAAAAAGTATTCTTATAATAACTACCTTTCACGTACAGCTCTCAGGCGAAAAAAAAAAAAGTTCCCACTTAGCAATCAATGCAAAGCACTGCTTTTCGACACTTAACACCCAAACTTTGTCGCGATAGAAAGGATGGAAAGCATCGTCATCAACCATGTTTTGTTTCTGAAAGATACTCTTAGAAGAAGAAGAAAAAAAAGTAACTTTTTTTTTTTTTTTTGTAGCTTAGGAGAGTTCCAAACTGTGAAATGGTCCTCAATCGACTTTGTGTGTGTGACGTTGTCATTGATATGACCTTCGTAGCGCGTGTCCGATAAGCCTCCTTGCTCTCTAATCTCAAGTCAAATAGGGAAGCTCCAGTTATCAGTGTTGACCCCAGCAGTTAGCGCTCTTAGCAAAGAGCAGTTTCGAGGGGGCATATGCCAGAACCTTTGTGCAGGGCAACTTGAGATATTTTTATCAGTTCACGTCAAAAGCGCCAGTCCCAGTTTATATAGGTGCTGCTCCCTCCTCATGTTTATTCTCATTTTATCTTTTTGATTTATTTGCTCAGGCTTCACCATTGACGGAGAGCTCCATCTCCAACGACCACCAATAGGAAAACAATTGATATTACCATATTTTACTAGCAAACATAATAATGGATAAAAATGATGTTCAAATTAGATTCAAAACATGAAATCACCGCTCTGAATAAAAGCTCACAACACATTTTTTAATTTTTATTTGGGTTTAACGACCATTGCGAGCAACTTAGTGTTATAAGCAGTCGTCCGTTCCTAATTTAGGGGCACTGCTGGTTCCAAGGAAAGAAGAGAGCCAATGTCGTAAGACAAACGCAGCATTCATGCCTCATCGGGATTCGAACCCGAACCCATTTCAGACAAATAGTCAGAAGCCAGCGCTTAGACTACTGTGCCACCGAGGTGGCAACACCTACCGTACTGATTTTCAGTGACAAAAAAAAAAAAATGGTGTATGTACAGGGAATCATAAACTTACGTGACAACTCTAAAAATTTGTAGCTCATGTTGAGCTTTTTGTTTGAAATGGAAAGACATATAATATACTGAACATACTTTTTCTTATGTGTTCAGCATGGTGACAGGGCATCATATATCACAGCATTAATCCAGTTCCTATCAGAACCTGCACAGTATTATTGCCTCGTCCATTTAAAACATGGCTTCTGAAATCCGGGTTTTCAACTCATTGAATCTGCTCCGGTGCTTGGGTTCGAGACCCAGATGAGGCATGGGTCGTGCGTTTATCTGATACGCTGTGTCCCTTTCTGGAATCAGTGGACCTAAAATTTGGAGAGACGATGCTAGGAAACCCACTATGAAGGTCGTCATCCCCTCCACCTCTCTCAAAAAACAGAAAAAAAAAACTCCGCAACGTGTGCGTCGGAAGTACGCAGACAATATTCTTAACATATCTCCGGAATAAAGAGAAATCCAGAGGTGTTAAATCCGGTGGACTATGAAGGCTGTGAAAATGAAATAAGATCCGCAGTCGCCGACTTTGTTCCGTTAAACCACAACACGCACTCACTGTGCCTTTTCCGCTCACTGAAATCAGTCCTTTTGCTTGCTTACTAATGTGTTGCCACCTCGTGGCCTACGCACGAAAGGTACATGGTATTCTATCGCGGATTCGAGGAATTCAGCTTTTTTCGTCATCATTTGGGTAAATCTCGAGATCGATGCAAAACTGAAGAGAATTTTCGGGGATGATTAGTTAGGAGGGAGTCGTTTTCCGTAAGGGGGTGGTATTTCATCTTTAAAAACTTTCGAAAACGGAAGTTAAACAGTGTGAAGATCGTAATTTCATTTTCTCGAGATATTCCTTTTGCCTAGTATTATTGTCAAATATAATTTTATTCCAAAAATATTTGTAATTTTAGCTGGAAAGCAGAGTAAAATTTTTCGTAAACGGAAATCACACAGCGCGAAAATTTCCCTGTAATATTGAGACAGGAGATTCTTCCATTTGGATGATTCTTGAGATCGATGCAAAACAGAATTTTGGGGGTATTGGTGGTGGTGGGAGGTCATTTTCCGTCGAAAGACGGAATTCCGACTTTTGATATCGGAAGTTAGACGGAATAAAAATTTCTCCCGTGGTCGTGATTTTTCACTTTGCCCAGTGTTGTTGTTAAATATCATTTTATTTCATAAATATTTATGTTTCACCTTGAAAATGGGGTAAAAATTTCCGAAAACGGAAGTCGGACGGAGCGAAGATTTCGTCCGTAATCGTATTTCTTTTTTATTCCGCGCGATGTTCCCTCTATCCTGTGTCGTTGTTATATGCCAGTAATTTAATATTTTGAATACGGTGATGTGTTCCAGTTTAATATTTACACAAATAAATTTCAGTGAACAATTCAGTTTTGCTCATGCTGTGTTATTTTCACGCTGCAAATGTGTTCTGATTTTTCGCCTATTTTCAAGTTAAGCTTTCTTTTCTTTTTTTTTTCCCCTCCCCGAATCTCATGTATGACGAGACAGTCGTACCTAAAGAAATTTGAGGATATAATATACACGTTAACGCGAGTTTCCTATTTGTAGCTTAGCTGGATGCAATAAAAGGTTGCTAAACTTCTTACCAAACTTTATAAATACCCTGTAGTACTTTAATCCATAAAGTTTTAATTTGAAAAGGCTACAAAATTACTGGGGAGGACCATAAAATTACACGTTAAAGCTTTTTCTTTGGCCTTTTTCTTTTAAAGTCTTTGACTTAATTCAAAAGAAAACAAGATTTGCTGTGTAAAAGAAAGACCATGATCACTTTGGCTATAAAATGTTCCACTGACGATGTGTACAAAGCTTTTGACCATAGAATTACAAGTTTTTTAGGATTGGGTCGTTTTCTATTATAGCATTTTTTTCTTTTCCTTACTAAACTGAGTTTTCAAGAAGCGACCATGGAAATACGGCTGACATGAATGGCATTAATAATATTGAAAGGCTGAGGGAACATTTGAAATATAATAGATGATTTGTAGTAATAGATGTTATACGGTATTTTGGCATGATATCTACACTTTTAAAAGTTAAAGAATTCTTTTGCTTCCGATACCTGGAGCATATGCAAAACTGTCAAATTTATTTGCCCTTTTTTTTTTTTTTTTTTTTTTTTTACTGTGCATAACGTGTACGGTCGCACCGTTAGGAAGCACAATGCATATTTGTCAGATGATGCGATTTGCATTTAGCCCTTCATCTCCGCTTATAAGAGTGCGATTTTAAAAATATTAATTTTCAATCCGATAGCTGTAATTGCAAACAAAAGCCATCATGCGTTTCTTAACTTTAACCTAAAATATTCTTTCTATGAGCGCTGATGAATGAGTAACTTCCGAATACTTTTGACGGCTGTGTAGGGATATGTAAATTTGTGTTTACCAATGTCATTACACTCTCTTGAATAGAGGGCGTTGTTTAACGCAGGAGTTTGAATAAAGAGGCACCGAACCTGCAGAATAAATTCAAGTGGAAATGACGACCCGTTTGGAAACATGGTATCATTCGGAGGTACGCGCGATGATTAGGTTGAATGATGTGACGACACTCTCTTGACTAGAAGGCATTTTTTAGCACAGGAGTTTGAATAAAAAGGGAACGTGCTGGAGAACAGATGCAAGTGAAAATGACTGTCCGCCTGGAAACATGGTCTCACTCGCAGAAACGCGGGGTGATTAATTTTCTCTGGTCATGGAAAAGGAAAACGCTGGCAGCGGGGATTGATCGCCAGCTGCAAACGGTCTATGGCCCTCAAGATATGAGCGTTCGGAGCGCGTCAGAATGGCGTTCCGAATTTGCAGAAGAACGAACGTGTGTGGAGGCTCTGCTTCAAGAAGACAGATGACTGACTTTACGTCAGATTTCTGAAAATGCAATTGTTTCTTTCGGTACCGCGCGTTACTCACTTCAACCCAATTACCGCGCGTACTTCCGAGTGAAATCATGTTTTCAGATGGGTCGTCATTTTCACTTGAATCTGTTCTCTAGCACGCTGATTTTTTATTCAAACTCCTATGCCGAACAACGCAATCTAGTCAGGAAAGCGTAATGACGTTTGGTGACATCGATTTACATATCGTTATCCGCCGCCAAAGGTCATGTAAAGGTCACCAGCCTACCTGGGTGGCGTACATTCAGCTTTGTAGAACAACTGACTCCCCTGTCGAATTAGAAAAATGATTTTAAAAGTATTTAGTCCTAAGAGCGATCAATGTTATTCACATGCTTTCTGGTTTTGTCGATGCACTGTTTCTTTTCTGTTTGTTGCTGCATTCGCGATTCAAAACCCCCAATCCCCTCTTAACCCGATTGGTGGTTAAATCATAATGTTTTTTTTTTTACTTACTAGCTTTTGTGATGCAAAATTTACCCGCTCGTTTGTGAAATTCGATTTTTCTCAGAACTGCTAAATGTACAGTTCAGAACTTTTTTTTTTAGAAAAAAGTTCTATTAATAAAATGGCCGCATAGGTTTGAGACTTATTTTTAAATATTTGCGCTTTGCACCCAAGTTAGCGTCATTCTCCTTGTTTTTTGAAATGAAACTGTCCGAACCCAATTTATTGTGAAAGGTGAAATGTAGACTGCACAATCCCTTGCATTTTTATTTTTTAAATTTCAAGTGGAATCGTGTTATCACACGAGCTATTATTCAAAAGTGGCAGATGATTGTGTTTTGTCAACAAGCGCTTGAGTTCAACCAACTCTGGGTGAAGCAGACAAATTCGTACGAAGACTTGGGATAGCATTGGGAAGGGGGGGGCGCTGTGGAACACCTACTGCTATTATCTGGTGGTCCCATTCTGTCTCCTGCAGTGAGGAGGAGCGGAAAACCGGTTGAGCTGATCCCTTTTGCGTCACACACCTTTAACCCTTTGCCCTCACCCTATCCGTCGCCCATCATTCCCTTTGAACCCCTCAGTATTAGCATCTCCTTTTCATTATTATTTATTTTACTTTTTTTTTCTTTCGTTAGGTCTTTTGCTGTGTATGTGTGCGCAGACCTGAAAGAGCAAAAGATTACAAAGCAGGTTTCCGCCTCTGACAGCCCCACGGTCCTCTTTATTTTCATGGGAAACATTCGAATGGATTTTAACATCGGTCGTTGATGATTGTAATAAGGAGTTTTCAAGAAGCGACCGTGGAAGTAAGGCTGACAGGGGGAGGGCGTTGGGGGGGGTTAACAAGAAAGGCTGGAGGGAACACTTCCAATAATAATAATAATAATGAATGTTTTCAACAGGTCATTAAAGAAACATTATGCCAAACGAGTGAAGGCCTAAGTTAAAATAATTACCGAAAATGTAAAATGAATAGAACGAATATATGTATGTTATCCTCTGAGAGCGAGGAATGCTCTGACACGTTCGGTAAATGTAGGTAATATGAGTGATGTTCTTCTCACAATGCACAGCTCTTGGCAAGCAACATGCATAAGTTGCCTAAATCTTTGATTTTTTTTCAATTGGATTTTTATAATATATACACTGCCGTACCATTAACATCCGAACACCCCTCTGTGGGTAGTGAATGAGGTTCTACGCAAGCACCACGTTCCTGCCCCAACTACAAATATGCTCGTAGGGCTATGATGAGACAATAGCATGACTGGGAACACAAGATACCATAATCGACAGAGTTAATTGATTTCCAGCAAGGATTGTTAATAGTGCCATATTAGCAATCTCTGCATACAATGTTAAACATTTTGCAGTAGGTTGGGGACATTCTGATTTTTCGGCTGCATCACAAGGACTTAATTCCCCAGTTTGCTGATGTTTCTATCAGCCCAGTTTCATTCTATTAATTTTACCATATAGTATGAATCTGACTGTACCCTCCCATTTTTAAATATTCTGATAAAACGTAACCTTATCACCAATAGTACATATTTCGTATTCCGTGAATCGGAAGCCAACTGCCACGTTTGCCATTATCCCCAGTGACTCTTCGCATCCCATGAAGTACAAACTCGCCTCGATTCAGTTCCTTGTGAGTCATGCATTCGCACACTCATCGAGTGTTCACTCGAGACGTAAAGAACTTGATCTCATCTACGACATAGCCACGCACGGATACAATAGAGGTGTTGTTCATAAGATACTTCAGTCTGATTTACCACTTACTCTCAGTAGGAAAGTCAGACCAACGCGGTTTGTGTGTTGTACCGACTATACTCCGAGTGTTAGTTACTTCATCGCTCAGAAATGTGTGTAAAAAGTACAATTTGGATTTTGGAACTACCTCAAGGAATACCATGTCATTTTAAAAGAAAGATCGTTATTGTGTTTCTGTGTTGAATCGCCATAATGTGTATTGCATTTCATCAAGACCTTTGGACGATTCGGCTGTTGAACTCTCATACATAGGATCTACCATGCGTTCTCTACGCACGAGAATTGCCGAACACAAGTATTCTATTAAGATTAACTTAGAGAGACCACTTCACTTGCTCGTATTGTCAATTCTGGTACCCACTACCCGGACTGGAACCAGGTTGGTGTTTTTGGCTTTACTATTTACGCGTAGATCTCTCTGTTATTGACTGAAAGTTTGTATATACACGCCTATGGTCCTCGTTGTTGCAATGATTATTCCCCATGCTTTATGCCGATGCAATGGACAGGATTATTTCGCCAGATGTGGACTCACTGATCATGTATGTATATATATTCAATTATCTATTGTGATATACACTGAAGTGCCAGAAAAACTGGTACAGACGAGCTTATGCAAAATACATAGCAACATCACATATGCGCGTACTCGGTTGCGTCCGCCAGTGCGTATATAAAGCGATAGACATCCTTGCTAGCTGCCAGAGCTGTTTTCGGCATGGGAATGACAAGTAATAACGATTTAAGCGATTTTCAACGCGGTGTCATAGTTGGCACTCGTGCGATGGGCCATAGTATTTCGGAGGTAGAAACGAAGTTCGGATTTTCACGGAAGACCATTGCAAGGGTGTACTGTGACTACAAGAATTCCGGCAAAACCTCCAGCCTACGATACCAGTGTGGCCGTAAAAAGACATTGGGTGAACGTGACCATCGTCGGCTGTCAAGAATCGTTTCACGCTATAGGCGTGCAACACTCTCGCAGGTATCATCGGAATTCAATGCTGGACCCTCAACAAGCATCAGCGTCCGGACTGTGCAACGTACCCTGCACGATATGGGCTTTGGGAGCCGACACCCAACTCGAGTCCCCTTGATGGGTGCACGACACAGAGCTATGCGCCTCGCTTGGGCATGGCAACACCGCCACTGGACACTTGATGACTGGGAACAAGTAGCCTGGTCTGACTAGTCGCGTTTCCAACTGTATCGGGCAGGTGGAAGGATTCGTGTATTTCACAAACCCCATGAAGCCATGGATCCCGCCTGTCAACAGGGAACTGTACCGGCTGGTGGGGGGTCCGTAATGGTATGGGTGTGTTTAACTGGACTTCACTGGGACCCCTGGTACGTCTACAAACGTATGTGACCTGCCAACGCTATGTGCGCATCTTTTCTGACGAGGTACACGTTCATGTCCTGCATTCATGCTGATGGGTTGGACCTGTTCCAACAGGACAATACACCTCCACAAAAGTGTCGGGACGCCACATTATGGTTTGGGATGTTGCCATTCCCACCCAAGTCCCAGATCTGAACGTGATAGAACACATTTGGGATGCCATGCAACGCGCTATCGAACACAGGAATCCGAGACCTCGGAATACACCCGAATTGTGGAACGCTCTGCAGGAAGTATGTAATGCAATTGCCTTCACCGGTGAGTTGGCAGAAGTCTGGACTTTTAGTTTCGACAGAAATTTCTGTAGTCCTGCGCTCCCGTGGAGAAGCTAAAAGTATTAAACTGGTGTACCAAACTACAAGACTTCAATGTATATATATATATATATATGGGATGTAAGGTCAGGTGATGCGTAGCATCACAGCCTCTCCTTGACAATTATCTGTCAAGAAGCCTTCTCGTGGTGAATCCTGTTCCCACTAAAGGGGAACTCAATAATAGCGGTAGTAACATACGAGCATCGGGATTAGAGTTATTCTACCCACACTTACAGCTTGGCCAGAAAATCGGTGAGTTAAGGCATTCTTCAAAATGATTCCACAACTTAAAATCTTGGCCACAAACTAGAAGATATGTAGCCTGGCCAAGGCAGCGGCCTTTTTGCGACAGTTAGAGTTTCATAAGGATCCTGTGAAGTTCAGGTTCATAGCTAGTGGACCTTAAGGAGTCATAAAAATGGACGCTCCCTAGATCTTGCTGATTCAAGATGTCTTGAATTGGAAGAAGGTTTTGAAACACATTAGAAACTGTTCTAACTTGAGGTAAGGAGTACAGGAGATTTTTGATAATTAACTGAATAAGTGCAGACATCTCTTCTAATTTCGTGGGACAGATACTGGCCGAACTAGTGGTGTTGGATTTAGATATTAACAAGAAACTGATTTTGATAAACCTATATACTAAGTCTGCCTCTATCAGATACTTGTTAATCCAACTACCTTTAAAAGATACCAGGCTGTATGCAGAATTATTCAAACTTATGCACCCACCACAATTTGTCCTGAAGAAGGAACTTGAAGAACTCTTATGAGGAAATTTGTCATCTAAATAATAAAGGTAAGCAGCATCTTGAAAATAATTATGGGAGATTTCAATAAAAATAGGGCAAGTGCAACGGTGAAACTTCCAGTAGGGAACTTCGGTCAACGTCCAACAGAATATCAGCGTGGAATCTACTCTCGTTGAGTTCTTTAGAGGCAGAAGGGTTTTTCATCTTGAAATCCTCATTCAAAAAAAGCCCCACACAGGAAATGCTCAGATAACTACCAAATGGGACGACAAGTGAAATTGATTTTATTATGTGTAACAAAATTCAGATTCGTTATAGAAGACTGCAGTGTGCTGATAAGTTCAACACAGGTAGTGACCATAGCTCTCTTAACTTATGTAAGATGCACCAACACAGTAAACTTGAACTTGAGTTCCTAAGACAAACAAAATCTATTGACATTAAGCTCAACAGAGGTAACACCATAATTAGCCTTCAAGTTTGGAACTGAAGAAGAGTTAATTTCTCTGCTTTCAGAAGGCCTAACATCGGAAAAGTGGACATCTACACTGAAGTTAATAACATTTCAACCAAAGCTCTTATGGAAACAGCAACTAAAATTAGCTCAGGGTCCTAAGAACAAGTTCATGTGAACAAATTATCAGGAAAAACCAACAATGTTGGACTTCAAAAAAGAAGAGAGATTAATATACTATTAGAAGATGTGACTTTCTAGAGAGTGGAAATTCTTCTATAGAGCTTTCATGCAAAAGACAGTAAGAAAAATTATCACTGAATACATAAGAAAATTGGCAGACTGCTTTAATTTTCTACACAGTGAGGAAAGCAATATGATTCTGACCAATCAAAGCCGTAAGGAAGTAGCAAAGAGGATGCCTATTAACTACCTAGAAAACAGATTATGGTGCTATGAGATATGACGGTCCTATTAACAACAAAAAATTAAATAATATAAGAGTGAAAGATTTCTACTCCAAAAAAAACCTTATATGAAATCTGTTTATACATGCACTCCAGACATCATGAAAGATACAAATAAAAAGAGTTCCTCCAGTTATTCATCAGCTAGGATAGTTGCACATGCAATCAAGAACATAGTAAAACTCAACATTAAAATTAGATGGAATTACTGATTACATCATACAAGAAGCTCACTAAGGTGGAGATTTAAACAGTACATGCCCAAATTTTCACTCGATGCCTTAATGAAGGAAAGATGCTCGTGTATTTTATAACACCGCTATTTCCTGCTATTCATAAGAAAGGTGACATTCTGCTCTTTCGGATCATTCAGATCCTATCAGCCTCCTATCAGTAGTTTATAAAATTTTTTCACTGGTTAAAAGTTCTTTCACACCGCGTTGAAGGTAACTTGGACATGGCTCAACCGAGAGAACAAGCTGGATTCAGGGTGGCCCCAGCACAATAGATCATATCCAGCGTGCTGAGGGAGAACTAATTGGCGGAAAGAGCGAGGAATATGAACTTCCATTGTTCATGGCTCTTGTGAGGAGAAAAGCCTTTGATTCGTCACATCAAGCAGGTTACAATGGCTCTGAAAACCTTGTTTTTGGGTATTGAAGATGCATACATTAATATTAGTTCAATGTCTATGAAAATGCAAGTGCAAAGATTTCCTCTGGCTGTTTGAAAATAGCTTTTCAGCTTTTAAAAATTGGTTTGTCTGTTAGACATTTTTGACACCATTAACTCTTCGAAGCTTTTCTTTGTAACATTTGGAGGGTGTTTTTGGGGTACCTAGGGAAAACAAGGGGATAAAGATTAATGTTCCTTTTCTAACCCGCTGTCTATGCGCTGTTTGCTGATGACGTAGTCAAGTTTTAATGCAACTAATTAATCAGAGCTGCAGAGTAGCACTGCTGAAATACTTTGCTGACAAGAGTATTGCAACTAAGTGGGATTAAGGTATATGAACTTTCAGAAGACAAAAGTGATGTTCAATGCTTTTACAAGAAATGAAGATTTATCGATTGATGCTGTCATAAGTTGTAGAGTAGGGGGTTTTTTAGACTCAAGTTTATCTTGGACAAAATCTGATATCGTTATAAATTGAGGGTCACATTGATGAAGAAATTAATCGGCAATGTACAAAACTTGCCTGGAGATTTCTTTTGGAAGAAACATTGTTTTTCAGGTTTAATTTTCAAACGAACTTGGAATTTCGTTATAGTCTTAAAAGAAAATCATGTTCTAATTATTATGCATCACTCTCACAGTGCTTACGTATGGTGCAGAGACGTGGACCTTTTAACTAGTAACAGATGAAGAGCATGGGTCGGGCCATGAAGGTTAATGGATGCATGGAGAGGTGCATACTAGTGCTAGGTCATGCTACTCTACGAAGAGGAACTCGTGGATCCGATATATATATTTTTTAAGACTATTTTAGGTGGGAATCAGTTAAATCCCTGAAATCTATGGCCTTGCAGAAACCCATTTGCCAACTAGGTCATCGAAGTGAGAAAATGCAGAGTTTTAGATTGGATTCCTTGACAGGAAAAGACCCAGTATTCTCGAAGACCTTCTACATGGGAGTTGTTTTATTTTAAATTTTTTTATCTTTTCTCCTTTTACATGGCACAGGTAGACTGGCATAGACCTTTTCTATGTTGTACCGTTGTGGAGTCAAAATTATATATCGTATTTTTTTGCTTAGGTATTGATAGAATATATATATATGATGATATATGATATATATATATATAATTTTAACTACTATATTTATATATATAGAAGTAATTACTATATATCTAGCACAGGGGTGCATCTAGAGAGGGCCTTGCCCCCACCCCCGGAAAATGTGTCATTTTTTTTGTTTTTTGGTTAAAATGCGACTTACGTTAGAAAAAAATGCCTTAATTTAATAAAAATGCATCAACTTACAAAATGCATCAACTTACATTAGAAAAAAATGCCTTAATTTTTCTTCAATTTTCCATTAACTTTGATTTTGTTCCAGATGGTGGATTTTAAAAACTTCCTATTTTCGTCCCCCCCCCAAGAAAAATTCTATATACATTTCTGATATAGTTATTTCTTCTTCAAACATTTCAGGAATAACGAACTTTTTTCAGCTAAAGGAAGGGGAGGAAGGCCGCAGGCTTGAAATTTTCATGTATTAAAATGCATTCAACGCACTCTTGATCCTGCATCACGATTTCCAGTATGATTAGTCTACTATCATATTTTGAAGAATGCCATGCGTCGTAATTACACTTTTTAATAAAATAAACTATAACCAGTACCATTTGAACAAATATTTAAAAAAATATAATTGCAGAAATATTTGTAGCATAAAAAGAAACGAAACTTCCTTTTTCATCATTACCTGAATTTATTAAAATTTGGCTCGGTAACCTAAAATGTCCCCGAAGAGGGGGTCGTTTCCGGGAGGACTTCGCCCCCTGGATGTATGCCTTAAAAAATAAAGAAACACCTTGGGCGTCAAATGAAATGTTCTTGCTGGATAGGAAGGAAATTCTGTCGAGTGGGAAATCTTGCCTGTTGGAATTTTTTCCAGTTGTAAATAGTCAGAAACCAACCATTCGTTTTTGAAATAGAAGAAGGTAAACCTCATCCGTCAAGAAATCCTAGCGTTTTGATGTACATGAGTTCAGTATATGGGTAGGTAGAGTACCCACTTAATTAAATACAACTTGGAAAATGATATCTCTGCAGTAAGGAAACAGAAATTCTTATGCATGCAAAAACTGCGGAGTTCAGAGATTCTGTAGCGAGGCGGTCTTAACTTTTTAGATGTCCCGTACTCCCAACCGCAAACTACAATATCTCTATACCCCCACTAAAATAATAAATTCATTAGTCATTATTACTAATCTGACTTAAAATCCTAAATTCGTAAAGGATTTTGGTAATCCCAGGACTCGCTTTCCGAGGGTACGAGAGCCCAGATTAAGAATTACTGCTCCAGGTTATGTAAGAGTTACTGAGAAGTGTAATTAAAAGTTGATCTGGGTAATATTCCCCCGCGCGCCAGGATATTTCATCTTTGGTAAACATAGGCTTTGGTCGAGATTGGAAGTTGTTAAACACCTCGTGTATATTTTAATAGACGTTATCAAAAAGAAAGTTCTTTTTACAAACAGTTATAAAAAAAGTAGTGCTATGAGTGCCATGGCATTATTCGGACAATTCAGTTAACGGAGTAAACAGAAAAGTACTTTTTGTCTGACTACAGGCAAAAAAAAAAAAAAAACTTTTTGAGGCGCATTACTGTGTGTGTAAGGGGTGGATTCAAATTTTTTTCAAATTTGGTATCGAATTTGGATTTTGATCAAATCAAATTTTAATTATGATATATTAGGGTGTATAAATCACTAGGTTTTACAGAAATTAAACTCGAAAGTATTATCCTTATCCCAAAGACAAATAGCCTGAAAATCGGAGTTTTAAGAGGAATTATAATACATTGCAATGCGTGTGCATTAGAACCGTCGTATCCAGGCTGAAAGTTCAAGAACAGCTGTATAGCAAAGAGCTAGATGCGTGAAGAATGTTATAAATAAGAGATAAGATGCATAAACAGTGCTTTGGTAAGAAATAAGATGCGTGAAGAGTGTACGTGGTTCTCAAAAAGCACTAATGATAAAATTCGTGAACAGTTGTGAGATAAGGTGAATAAAACTGTAACATATAAGAGATACATGAAGGGCTGTACGTACAGTCAAACATGCATAAAGATGGCTATAGGCAACAGCTTACATGAATAGTCTGTGATACAGACAAGATGCATGGATAGTGCTATAGCTAGCTAGCAACGGTACATAAATATTGCAAAATTACAATGCTAAAAAAGTACTGTGGATAAAATTTGAGTTGCACGAAATATGCCACATTCTTTTTATGAGCTGAGAGATGAGTAAGATGCATGGACTATTAATTATGATACGGATAAGTGAGAAAATTCAGGAATTGTACTACACACGAATTGATGCTACGATGCATCAAGAGTGCCACGAATAAGTAAGAGGCATGGAAAGTGAAATCCCGCTTTTTTTTTTTTTAAAAATATTTCAGTGGCATGATGACTTTAGAAATGGTAGCCCCAAATTCCCGTCATGTTCCGAATTCACCTTTCTAATGTATTTAGTAATTAATTGCCAGTCGGTGGGATAATTACCAAAGTAACTTCATTGAGCTACGTGTGCGTCGTCGATACATGATCTCGGCCTACTGAGCATATGGATCACGATCTACCCGCAACAGTTCACTGTCGAGGACTCTGGGTTACTGGTTCGCTTAAAAGGAATTATCGGAGCAGCATCAGTCTGTTGCTTGTCGAAGAGGTCAGGCCAGTTAGTAATTACACACACCCATGCGCCATTTTGGGCGGCATACTAAGTGGACTGACTGCTCTTAATAATCTCGTCTAGAGAGCGGCGATGGTAATTAATGTGGAAGACCTCTAGTGCCCTCTGACGGCGTATTCGTTCATTCACCTGCGGTTTCTCAGGATCAGCGTTGTTACGCATTCACAGAAGAGCACGTTGTCCAAACGCGATGGGTGGCTGTGTTATGATTTTAACGAGAATCTTCATCACGTAGTGGCTTCTAATAATAACGAATCTGTTCTTTAGAAAGAAAGCTGGTTGTCGCGTTCCGTGAAGGATGGGCAAAAGCTGTTGCAGGAATGCGAATTACTGAGGTGGTTTTGTGATTCTAAAAAGGAATTGTAATGCAAATTGCGTAAGAATTTCTCTAGTACTGGATGTAAGGTGAAGTGACGAGGTGTCTTAATACGTCATAACAGCTAAAAATCATCATGTATGATGCGAATTCTATCAAAGGCCAGGTGAACTAATGCAGTTTCTTTAGGACTCTTATACTCTTAGGCAGAAGGGACCCGGAGTTCAATTAATTTTTTTTTTACACTGGAAGGGGGGGGGGATCCTTCTCCTTCAAATTTCGGAGAGGGGTGGGGTGGAATCTATTACAATATTACAAAGAGAATAATGCATTCTAAGCATTAATTCATAAAATTAAAGTTTTGAAGAACAACAATTCTATACTGACTTCGGATGGCGTTTAATTAGTTTTTCGGCAAAGTCGATGGATACTGCAGCCATAAGTAAAGGTTGCATGATTCATGATTATTTTTGTTTTCTTGGTGGGGTTAAACGATCACATGAGGGCTATAAGCGGTCATCTGGCCTTAATCTGGGACAACTGGTTCCAGGGAAGGGGAGAGCCTGTGCTGGAAGATATTCGCAACACCCATGCTTCATCGGGGCTCGAACCCGCGCCCAACTCGGATGATAATACAAAAGCCTACACTTCTAACCACTCTTATCACGGATGGATGGTTACTAACTGCTTGAATCATTCCAACAGTTGGAGGCATTTCTGTGCCAAGGGCCACTTTAAAGGGACGATCTTGAACTCATTTTCAGGGGACCACCTACGATTCACTTCTGGGATTGACAATTTTAGAGGGATCAATGAAAATATTCTTGAAAGTTGCTTAGGAAATTATCCGGTCACCCCCGTCATCCCGAAAAAAATTCTAGTAGCGCCCATGACTAATTGCTGTAATACATTTAATGTAAATCTTTCACATTGGGAATTTCTATTCTTATTTTATTGTATTGTGGTACTTTTAAAGTAATTTCGTGCCGCCTCGGTGGCACAGTGATCTAAGCGCTGGCTTCTGACCATTCGTCCGAGAAGGGTCCGGGTTCGAATCCCGGTGAGGCATGGATGTTGTGTTTGCCTAACGGCATTGGCTCTCTCTCTTCGCTGGAGTCAGTGGCTCTAAATCAGGGACGGGCGATTGCTTATAGCCCATTGAGTTGCTTACGGTGGTAGTTAAACCTCAAATCAAAAAAAAAAAAAAAAAAAGGTTATTTCGTAAACGTAAACAAGAATTCTGTCAAAGGTGTCCTTCAAGACTTTTAACAATTTTATAATTTTATAAACTTTGAAGCCTAGTTTGCGAGTGAGGCAGGCGTATATACGAAACGATTATTCCCATTTTATTTTCCCTTTCGGCACGGTGGCAGCCGGCGTTTCAACTGGTCCCACACATCCACGATAGTGAACATGTCCGTGGAGCGGGCAGGCCATGGAAGTGTTTGGACATGACGTAGGCAGTCCTGAGCAACCCGAGCCGTGTGCGTGCGGGCATTCTCCTGCTGGTATAGCGCACTTGGAATGGCCGTAGGATCTCATCCACATACCGCTGGCCCGTCAATGATCCACGTACCACTACTGGAGCTGATCGGCTATCTTAGGCAATGGCTCCCCAGACCATAATGTCTGCAGTGGGGGAAGTGTGGCGCTGGATAGTGAGGTTGGGATTGTGCCGTTTACCCGGGAACCTCCACACCCGGACACGACGATCATCTGTCCCCAAAACGAAGTGGCACTCAACGCTAAACAGCACACGTTGCCAGTCTGTGGCGTTCCACGTCGCTCTGGCCGGGCACCACTGCACACGAAGCCGGCGGTGTTCCGGTGTTAATGGCACGGGAAATGGTTCGTGGGCACACAGGAGCCGCTACATCCATCTGCCTGTATAGTGGACCTGGTCCTCGTGGGATCCGTTCGTGTTTGGCGCACGATCCGTCGATCTTCTCTACCGGTGGTCCCCCTGGTCCGTCCGAAGCCGCTTCGCCGTGTGGCAGTGCCGTCACGTGTCCACTGCTCCCAACGCAGTCGGACGGTATGGTCAGAACGATCCACGTGGCGGGTTATACGGCGCGCCAACCACCCTGCGGGTTTTTAACCCGATGATCAGACCTCTCTCAAAGTTCGTACGTTACGTAAACCAACTTCTCTGGCATCTACTCGGCATTCTTGTCACTCTGTACTCTTGCTTGCGTCGGCCGGTGCTTTTCGCTTTCATGGGGCATCGACTACACGCCGGTTTATAAGGGTGCTGGTTGGTGCTTGCAGCGCCACCACAGGGTGTGCGGTCATGCGCAATCGCACCAAACGAGGATTATTTGCATACCAGCATGCACTCTAGTTATTTGCAAAGTTTCGCGGTTGTAGCATTTGTTCTTCTAGGTGCGCAAATTTAATTGTCCGTTAGTGTATTCAAATTAATCGGAAACTCGAAACTTGGTCGTTCTGGGTGGTATAGTGTTAGCATACTCGGGCGCTATCCGGGAGACGCGGGTTCGATTCTCTCTCCAGGACGACGAAATTAATTTCAAGTTTTTGGATATTAACTGACTTACCATCCATATCATATTTACACCAAAAAACGGATTCACATCTTCAAAATTTGTGTTGTATGGTGTAATCTCGTATTCCATAGTAGGTAAATGAACAGGTAAATTTCTACCGTCAACAATGGGATTGATTCGTTATAAAATTCTAGCTTACATATTGTGGCAGGTTTTATTGATACTATAGTTAAGGATTGGAGTTGGGTGTTAATGCCCCAAATGAGCATCTATCATTATGAGGAGTCGCTTGTCCCTAATTTGGGAACTCTGGCTCTAGAGGTCTGCACGGACCGGGTCGGGCCCTAGTTTAAAGAACAAAACAACGGGCCGGCCCAAGTCGACCCATTGTTTTTATCGCAATGATAAAGAAATAAAAAAGTCGTGTTCCCCGATTTCCTGGTGTGTTTAACTGTTCCTATTAACTGTTTACCTAACTGTTCCTGGAGGCACTCAGTGTTTTTATCAATCTGTAGGTATTAAGTTGGTAAAACCATTTTGGGGATTGCTGGAAACAAAAAAAAAATCGACCCCTAGCAAGTGTGTCTGTTATTTAGAGTGGGGGATGGGGATGTCTGCAGTAAGGTGCGTGTGTGTGTGTGTGTTTGTATGAGAGAGTGGGACGACATGGTTTTTTTTTTTCTCCTTTCCCTAATCTGTATAGGGATTGACTTTTGTAGTGTTACCTCTTACTAGTTCAGAGAAAGGGAGATTCTGAATGTGCTTAGTCTTCCCTTTTTCTCTCTTTTCAAATGTTATATTTTTCGATAATTGTCAAAGTTTAGTTAATATCTTTAGGCCTACATTCAACTAAATATTTTCAATAATATCTCATTTCATTATTTAATTTTCACATTTTAATAAAATACAATAGGAAGATCAAGTAATACCAAATAGCTCATGACGGGCCGGACCTAAATAAGAGCTGCAATTGACGGGCTGGGCTGGGCTGGGCCGGGCCGGGCCGGGCTCATCAAATTAGGCCTGTGCAGACCTCCATCTGGTTCTATGGAAGGGACAGAACCAGTTGCATAGAACAATAGATAACGCCCATGCATTATCTAGAAATAAGGTCCCTGGCAGAGCTCGAACGATCAGCCACAAGCCCACATCTCTTGACTATTCAACCACAGAGGTTGCATGTCAAAACTGCTTATTTCATTTCTCCCTTTTTTGTGAACTCAGAAACTGCTCTTCTGCATTGTGATTCTGTGCTGTTTGTCGAACTCCACTCTTTTGCCATGTATCATCATTTCTGTAATAATATCTGAAGTTTCATTGTAGAAAATAAAGAATATTAAACGCTGTTTGAACAAGACTCTGCATTCTTCCATCTTGAAATTTGATGAATGTTTTCTCCACGCCATTTACGGAGTTTAAATGGAAACAAATGTTTCCATTTAAACTCCGTAAATGGCGTATGTTTGCAATTTGTTTGGGAAAACTTATTGTACATAATTAATCTTCCTTAACCATGCAGAATTGTTACGCATTTCTAAATATGTACTCCGATGAGCCATTTCATTATGACCACCACCGAACCTACAGAAATGAGCGCGCCTGGAGACCGAACGGCGGCGCAGGAGAAGTTCACAAGGCAGTATATATATACAACCCGAGTACCGGCTTTCGGTTAGTAGAGTGTTCGGCGTCAGAATGGGAAAGCTGCCGATTTATCAGAGTTTGATGTAGTACAAAGCGCCACGGAACTACGATCTTGGAAACGGCACAGCTTGTGGGTTGTTCACGTGCCACTGTAGTGAGTACGTATCAAAAGTGGTGCACAGATGGCCAAACGACGAACCGTCGGCCAGCCGCGTGTCGTCCGCAGCTCAATGATGCCGGAGGAGAGCGGAGACTGTCGCGCATTGTTCACAGCGATCGCAGGGCCACAATGCGACAAATCACCCGCAACAACAACAGTGGTTATCAGGGCACTGTGTCACAGCACACAGTTCATCGTAGCCTCCTGCGCATGGGCCTGCGTTGCCGAAGACCCAGCCGGGTCCCCATGCTCACTGCACGTCATCGCCAGCAACGCATGAAATGGGAGATTGGATTGTGGATGATTGGAAGAAAGTGGCCTGGTCTGACGAATCAAGATTCCTGGTGCATCACGCAGACGGCCGAGCGCGGATACGCCGATTACCAACGGAGGCTATGGCACCTGGATGCACTGTAGGTCGGAAACAAGCCGGCGGCAGTGTTATGATGTGGTCGATGTTTTCTTTGGACACTTTAAGCCCCATTATCCTAATAGCACAATCCCTGACAGTTGTCAGATATCTGAACATCGTTGAGGACCAAGTTCACCCATTCATAGCAACTGTGTTTCCTGCTGGTGATGGCCGTTACCAACAGGATAATGCGCCATGCCACACTACCAGAATCGTCAAGGAGTGGATCGAGGAACATGCTGGCGACCTTCTGTTAATGCCGTGGCCTCTAAATTCACTTGACATGAACCCAATCGAACATTTGCGGTTCGACTTGGAAAAGCGGGTTCGCGCTAAATCACCACCACCCCGAATTGCACGGGAACTGGAGGACCTGCTGTTGACATTATGGTACCAGATACCCCAGGATACCTATCGCCACATCATCGAATCGATGCCTCGGCGAGTGGCTGCTGTTTTACAGGCTAAAGAGGGTGCTATAGCTTATTAGGTTGGTGGTCATGATGTAATGACTCATCAGTGTATTCTCTACCTGCAAATCTTTGAAGTTGTTTTCTGTGTGAAGAAGGCAAGTAATTTTTGTAAGTGAGCAACTGGAATATGTCCATTGTAAGCTATTACTCAAACAAACAAGCAAAAAACGAGAGCGTACAGTTGTACTCTTTGTAGATATTTATGCTATGCATCCTCCATATGCAAAGATCCTTGTGAATGTGAAATAAAACGAGTGATTCGAGAGTACACATTTATTTACGTACAACACATGGAATTTATTCGCGTCACTCACTACAACACAGTTACATACGGAGGGGAAGTAAATCATAACAGCAAACTATAAGGTTACCAATTCTTTATATGGAGGGGTACTTAGGTAGATGGATTAGTGAATGTTATTATCGTAAAACCAATGAAAGAAGATATGTGAATCATAAAAGTAAATATTTACTAAACTATGGTGGCGCCAATAGTTAAGTATTTTGTCTGTTTAGTTTTCCAAAGGCAATATTTATTATTATTATTATTATTATTATTACATATTATTGAGATTTAGATGAACGTAAGAAACGACCTTGATCCTGATAAAATGTGATGCAGCTGAGAAAATCTGCGCATGCGCAAGCTAAAATCTGACCTCAAGATAGAAAGGAAAGTGTGTTGGTGAGTGTCGAAAGGATGCCAAATTTCGCTACGACTCACCGTTTTCGAGACACATATTTGATAAAATCAAGCTAGGTGGCAGACCGACTGCAGCATCAAAATGCATTTTTGTAGTGCCATTTATCACATTTAGCATCAGGTTTTCGTAATTTACACAGATTGTAATGAAAAATTGTTACGTTTATGTAAAACGTGGTGAAATAACTTTCGGCGATAGTTTAGTAAAATGTATTGTTGAGTAACAATGAAGTCAACTTCTTTTGCGTCAGTTCATGAGACAGCATGCGGCAAGATCGGATTTCAGCAATGGTTTTGACGACTTCCGTTACCCAATTTTTCGTTACATCGATATTTTTTACTTGGAATTTACTTTATTACTATCGGGAAAGATGCATAGCATAAAAAAATTCCGTGCTTCATTCTCTCTTCAAGATACCGTTGATAATAATAGGCATTGTATGTCTATCAATCACGAGTTGAAAACCAGAAAACTATTGTACATTTTAAACTAGGTACCATGGGCTTACAGCTCGGATGCGTGTTTAGATACCAAAATCTGTAAGTGCTAGAAAGAGAAGAGGATCACATAGTGCTAGAGAAGAGAATCATATCATGTGGGAAATACCTGCTTTTCCTTAAAATACAGATCCCTCCATTAAAATTCGATACAAATTCTGAAGACGTCATAATGTACATGTTCAAACTGAATGGGGCTTCCCATGCATCAGAATCGCAGAATTTTTGTAGAAAGAAAAGGAAAACCATTTGTAAGTCACATTTCATCCTCTTAATTTAGAAACTCTTCCTCTAAAATAAAGACTAAAGAAGACTGAGTGGTGCATCTGCATCAGAGTTCTCATCAAGATATTTTCTTTGTCTTCATTTGACACTCAAAGGGACTAAATGAAGACTACAAAAACATCTTGATGGCAATAAAGTGTTCATCAGGAGCAGCACTGTGTGTAATGCTGTAAGCAGATGCTCTGTGAGAACAGTAAGAAAAGTAGAACAGCTAACAAGCTTGATAAGAATATTAGAAAATAAAGGGTTGAAGATAAACAGAACTAAGATAAAACTCCTGATGCAGAAGAGGGAAAGTTAATGATGGTGTTGCTATCCAGGGAGAAGTTACGAAAAAGAGTGAAAGATTTAAATTTACTGCATACAGGATCTCAATTTCAGGGAGATGGAGATGTGAAGGGGAAAGTCAGCAGCAGGGTGCAACCTGGCAGGATGGAATAAATGAAGGAAAACATCTCTGCTGCGCTGTATAACAGAAGATTGCAAATGAGTCTGAAAAGGGAAATTTCCATGACCATAACTGTGATGTGGAATGCTAAGAATTGAACACAGGCACAAAGATGTTGAAGTCGATGTTTAATGTCAGCAGAAAGAAGTAAGAGTACAAAAGCTACACTTGAAATGACAGGGATCACGGAGACAGTCCTAGAAACAAGACTTCGAGGTGTGACGTATTACAGAGGTAAAGCACGTGTCAAGACGACAAATCTACAGCGATACATTCCGTCCGTGTAGCTTAATTGGGAGCGCAAGTTCGATTCCCGTCACGGACAGATGTGTGTTTTCACAGACCTTATGGGCACGTCCTGAGCAGAGACGTAGGGTTACGAATATACGAAGTTGCTAGGAAGGTGGAACGTAGTACGACTTAAGATGGGTGGTGGGGCTGTCTAAGTAGGGGTGTAAACGAAGGAATGTAAAGAGCTAACGCAAAACAAGATTGAAGATCCATAACGGTGACGCTTTGCTGACCTTGGAACTAATAACCCTGTGTAGGAAGGGGTGTCGCTGCGGTGTTCGAGTGGTACGAAGCGTTAATTTGCAATCATTTGTCCGAGATGAGCCGGGCTCGAATCCCAAGTGAGATGGACGGTGTGTTGGTGTTACGGCAGTGGCTACCTCCCCTTCCTGGAAACACTGTCTCCAAATCAGGGGCGGGCGGCTGCCCATAGCATAATTGAGACGCTCACGGTAGTCATTTAAACTCCTGAACCCGAGAAGTAAGTAAATGTACATTCAGTTGTGTCTAGAAGATGTCATTTCTGAATTTGTTTTAAGTCATTAGACGTTGACCTATCAAAAGACTCCCAGTGACTGAACATTGCTTCAGAAAATCTTGGAAAATAAAAGAAAAAAACAGTTCAGGTTTAACGACCACTGTGAACAACTGTGTGGGCTATAAGCGGTCGCCCGTTCCTAATTAAGGGCCACTAGTTCCAGGGAAGAGAGAAAGCCAGTGCCGTAAGACAAACGAACCACTCATGCCTCACCTGGGACTTGAAGTCGGGCCCATCTCGAAAAAATATATATATATATATATATATATATTTAGAGGACTTTGGCATCCAAGACTTCAACCCGGGCTCCTGGCTCGGGCAACTAGCGCCGCTGATCAATCTGTCATGTGGGAGGGAGGAGATCTTTGTAAGGGTGAAAGGCTGTGTCCAGAATCGCTGTGGAATTGCAATATTCAGTTCATTTCGTAATCGAACGGCCGCTAAACAAGAAAAAAAAAAAAAAAAAACATTTATGTAACATAAGTTCTAATAAAACAATTGGAGTGTTACTTTTCTATTAAAGTGGTCTTTCGAATCAATTATGTACAATTTTTTTAATACATTCTTATGAAAGTATCTTGGAGTCTGTGCCCATAAACACGTGATACAGAACTTTCCGAGCTTTTTGTTGAAATGCTTCTGTTAGACCCTTTTTCTGTATGGCAACACGTCACCACGTATTTGACTTGTACAAGGAAGATTATTTATGCATTAATTAATTAAAATAAGCACAGTTTTTGCTCACTTAAACTAATAATAGTATGAACTTAAACCAAAATTATTAATGAGTGAAATCATTGGGCTTTGATTTCCATATTTTCGGGGTAAAGCCCGAGTAATCAACAAGTATTAAGTTTTTGCTATATTTAAAATTCTTTCAGAGACTGTATGTTATTTACTTTGTTTTTTCATATCTTTATTTTGCTTCCGAAAGTCGCTTAGTCGGCACGAAATCGTAGGGAGTTGCTCATTGAGTAGGCACATATCCCTGCAGATATTAGCATGCCAAGCTGCCATTTGTTAAGGTGAAATGTGTAATTTCCATTTTCACTGGATTGACTTTGAAACATCGCTGGCCCCCACATCCAGAAGTCGTAGTGGCCTAGATTGCCCTTTAATTAGCAACAGATTGTAGGCTGCTTATTGTAGCCCTATGCTGTGCTGTTATAGATACGTAGATGACGAGGTATGACGCCCCGTCACCAAGGTCAGTGAGTAAAAGTTATGCGAACGTTGGCGTTGCTTTTTCCTTCGGTGGTATCTGGTTCTAAGATTTCGAGGTCATACAGTTTGGGAGTTTCAAAGTTACTTCTTTTTTTGTTTGTTTTTCTCAGAGAATTCCAAATATTTAAACCCAAAACTTTGTGTGTGTGTGTGTGTTCTTTTGTTAAGTTTTTGCAACGTGTCTGTAATCTCGTATCTGTGGCGTATATAGAAGTTTTTTTTCGGGAGTGTAGGGCGACAAAAAATAGAAGTTTTTGAAACCCACCAGGACAAAATAAAAGTTAGTGGGAAATAGAAGAAAACATTACAGCATTTTTTTTGTAAGTTAAGTTCAGACATTTTTATTAAAATAAAGCATTTTTTTTTCAAATGTAAGCATTTTAACAAAAAAACATAAAAGAATGAAACACTTTTTCATTTTTTCAAAAACAATGTGAAACTCTTTTCACCTCTAAATACACCTCAGGTAGTAGAAAGAATAAATGAAGTTCCATTCTGTTTCTGCTGTTCCCTATGTGATTTTTTATTATTAGGTTGGAAAGAAAGTAAAGTAAATGTCCGATGATGAGGTTCCCGAAGTGGAAGCTCCGGCCACGGAGCACATTAGCCGCTGAGATTGTGCAGCACATCGGCATGGCATCAAAGAGTGTAAGCGCCAGCCGATACGGAAGTGGATACCCGCCATTGTGTTACCCCCGCAAGTGCTGTAAGGAACATTACCAGTGCCTACCCCAATGCCATATCACATCGTCAGTGCTGTCGTTGGTTGGAACGGTTTCGAGAGGGAAAATTCTGACCTGTCAGACCGTCTCAAAGCCCTAATATTTCCAACAGTGGATATGGACATGCTGAAGACCTTAGTGGAGACCGACCCACGTGTGACCATGAGGGAGTTGGCCGAACAGCTGGGGACTACCCACACGAGCATTATCACGCACCTGCGTCAACTAGGAAGGTGCACAAAAGGGGAGTTTGGGTACCCCATCAACTCCCAGTTGAGCAGAAAGCAAATCGCATGAGTGCACGTGTTTCCCTGCTTGCACGTGACTTAGTTGAGCCGTTCTTGGACTGCATTGTGGCACGGAAATGGGTCCTGTATGACAATGTGAGTGCCCGGAAACAGTGGTTGGACCCAAAACAGAAGCTCATGTCGATCCCCAAAGCCGGCTTACACTCACGTAAGGTCCTGATGTCTGTTTGGTGGGATATGCGGGGTGTTGTGTTTTTGGAGTTGTTGCCGGACACCTCCACTATCACCACCGATGTGTACTGACGTCAGCTCGACGATCTACACGCATTGCTCACTTCGAAACGACTATTACTGCTGAACCGCAAGGGCGTCCTCCTGCAGCGGGATGGAGCGAGACCTCACACAGCACGGGTCACCTGTTACAAGATCAGGGACCTGGGCTTGGACATCACCCCTAATAGCTGCTGCTGCACCCAGCCTATTTACCAGACGTTGCCCCCAAACGACTACCACCTTTTCCGATCGTTGCAGCATTTCTTGGACGGATAGCGGTTCACCAACGGGGACGATGTCAAACGCATACACCTTCAGTTCTTTGCATCCAAGCCACCACAATTCGACAGGAACGATGTCCAACGGCTGCCCAGACGATGGGAGCAGGTCGTTGCAAATAATGGCGACTACATTTTGGACTGATTTGTACTTATATATACGGTAAATAACACTTTTCTGTTGCCTTGTATTTGCAGACATTACTTTCTTTCTAACTCTATTGCAACAGCTGTGGACCTTAACTTTGAAACGATTCGGAAATATCAATGTGGGTGGCATTGTGTAACTATAGTGACTGACTAAATGTAGTTAATCTTCATCATCAAAAAACCATTCTCAGCCCCCTGCTGGATGAAAATCTCCCGAAGTCTCTTCTACAACTCTGTCTGACTTCCATGTCATTGTTATATTCAGATCTAAACACATTTTAAAAACTATCTATCTTTATGGAACGTTACCAGCAGTGGTCATAACGATGATTTTAAGCTATCCCCAAAACGATGCCAGCTGTCATTTATGCTGACTATTTTTTGAAAGTGCTACATGAAACATATAACCTACAATAGAATTGATACAACCATCAATGTTGTAAGCCAATCGATATAACCTGAAACATAACAAAAACTGCATAATCATATACATACATAGTATATTCAGTTTTCTCTTATGTGATCGTCTGTAAATAAGGTACTCCTTGTATTTACAAAAAATACAAGAAAACACCGCGTTGTGTTTTACCCTTTTGGGAAGTAAGACTGCTTGCTATCTGTTAACTTTTACTATGAAATATGTTATAATCAAAACTGCGTATCTTTAGACCTCATTATGCAATATCTTAATAAATATGCGACCTATCTGAAAACAACTTATGGAACTCCCGTTTACAATTAACAATTTTTCAATATCGAAAATTGCTGATGCATACGACACTAGCAAATTATAAGAGATTCTCTTCAACAAATAAGCACTTTTATCTCAACTTACTGAGATTTGCAAAATACACCTTAATCATTAATACACAATAAGCCTCAAAAATACATAATGTTATTATATTACATCATATAAAAATTATTTTTTGACTTCATTATTCATCTTTTCTACTAACTTTCAAACATAAACCTGTTCTACTTGACATTACTTATATTCTCTTATCTCTTACTTATCCTTACATAGATTTTAGCTACATTTCCGTTACCTTTACTTTTATATTTTAATCCCTACGAAAGATACCTAACCGGCTAACTAACTGGGATTCCACACTGTTTGAATTGATGAAATCCCACTCCGTACTCCATCTATTAATGCAATGACGGAAATGAAGTACGTGCTATTCGAAAAGGAAAGAAAAAAGCTTATCTCTATTTTCCTGATCTTTGGGTTCCACGGGTCGCCTCGCCTAGTCAACTACTTGAGGGCACTGGTCTTTTCCTCGTTCTGTCTACACCTGTTAATCGTCGCTCGCTGAACTTGGGACTTCGCTCCCTGCAAACTGTGGCTTGTTCTCTCAGATTCTCATCTAACCGCTCGCGCTTTTTTACGCTTTCCAACCGTAGGTTGAAGAAGCGTATATGCTCCAGCTTTGTCCGTCCGTCTGTCCGTCCGCACGATCACTCGCGTAAAAATGGTTCGATTTCGATGAAATTTTAGTATGTGCTAGGGGACCACCTGGGGTCGAACCCTGTTGAAAATGGGTGAAGTGGGGTCAAAGGTCACGACATAGGAGCGGGATCCATTCCATTGCCCTTATGCGTCATATCGTGCGTAAAAATGGTTCGATTTCTATGAAATTTTAGTATGTGGCAGGGGACCACTGGGGACGAACCCTATTGAAAATGAGTGAAGTGGGGTCAAAGGACAGGACATAGAAGTGGGATGCATTCCATTGCCCTGATGCGTCACAACGTGCGTAAAAATGGTTCTATTTCGATGAAATTTTAGTATGTGGTAGGGGACCACCTGGGGACGAACCCTATTGAAAATGAACGAAATGGGGTCAAAGGTCAGGACATATGAGCAGGATCCATTCTATCGTCGTTATGCGTCATAACTTAGGTAAAAATGCTTCGATTGCGACAAAACTTTATCATGTTGCTCCGGAAGTTTACTGAACCGGTTCTGTTGAATATCATGGAAATGCGGTCAAAGGTCAGGGCACAGGAGCGAGATTTATTCCACAGCCATTATCCTCGTGACTTGACTAAAAATGTTTCTATTGTGACGAAACTTTAATATGTTGTTCCGGAGGTATACTGAACCAATTCAGTTGAATATCATCGAAACGGGGTTAAAGGTCAGGGCACAGGAGCGAGATTTATTCCACAGCCATTATCCTCATAACTTGACTAAAAATGCTTCTATTGCGACAGAACTTTAGTAGGTTGTTCCGGAGGTATACTGTACCAATTGTGTTTAATATAATCGAAATGGGGTTAAAGGTCAGGGGACAGGAGCGAGATTTATTCCACAGCTATTATCCTCATAACTTGAGTAATAACTTCAGTAATTGTTTCTGGTATGTTGGAAAGCGCATCATAATCAATGCATTGCATGATTTTACTAACTTGTTCTTTCTTAACTTTTCATCTTCTCGGACTTCTGACATCTGACCCAGGTAAAACTTTGAATTCCACCTCCTGAGCTCGTCAAAGGCGGAACCCTAAAATGTCACTAGCCTATGGAATTGACATGCGGCCCCGATTCATCTCTTATCATTGGATAATACCTTTAAAAAAGTAAACCACGTTCCAATACAATAGGTCAACTCAAATATCGACGCTTTTGGGGCAGAGTCCCTATTCCCGCCCTATTTCGACAAGGCATCAAAGGACAGCACTTTTGGGCAGAGTCTCCGCCCTATTTCGACAAGGCATCAAAGGATAGCACTTATGACAAAGTAATAATCCCTTTCACCCAACGAGAGTGGGTACAAAAGTGCATTGTGCAGGAAAGTAAAACTCTGAAGTTCTTCCAGGTTTTAAGCTTAAATTACATTATTGTAATGTAGAAATAGGCGGAAACAACGTATACTTGCTTTGTATAATTCCAAAAAATAAATAATTCTTTTATGGCTTAATGATGGATCCAATGTTAACCACAATATTTATTTTATACATGGTCAACGTATTTATTTACAGACTACAGTGAAATCTTGCTCATTTATAGAGGAACGTGTCAGTTTCACAAAGACTATGTTAATTGATTTCCTTGCATGAATACAACAGATGACAACTGCTAACTAGTCAAGAATATTGATACCTTTTTTTGACCGACTTCTTTGGAAAGAAACCTCCTGCAGTTCACGATGAGTGTTTGACAGATTCTTGCTTCACCAAGTTTGACAGATTCTTGCTTCTGACATACGTTAATTACGCAGCACTTGCTCAAAGTCACTGACACTCTCCATTGTGACATGTAATGACTCATGAATATATGAAATGTAATCCCCATAACAACTGAGATCTATTTCATCCTTTTCGTGAATGATAAATGACTCGAAATAGTAATGTGGCGCCATCTTGTTACTTCTAAACATTAAAATTTCAGAAAGTAATTAAATTAAATGCTAATTTAAGTTAAAATTATTGCAAGAAAAACTATAACTCTAGATTCTTCCAAAAAGGAAGGTTTTTTTTTTCCTTTTTCGTTCCATTTATTTTTTAAATGTCCACAAGCTCGAATTTCTATTTTTAAATTTTTATTACTATCCCATAATTGACAGTCCCTAGTGAATTTATACAACTTAATGAGTAAACGGATCCATATGGTGCTGTCATCAGTCAGCGTCGTTTCGAAGAAATGCAGTAAATAGAGATTGCTTAATTCTCCCGCTCGCCTACTTACCTTGAGGACTTTTAAAATGGTTCTCGTAGTTCAAGATTCAAATGAAACAAATAGTAAAATACGTGCAAGGAGAGAAATTAGCAATCACTGTATGCCGAAACATACGGTCGGAATTTCGGGAAAAAAAAAAAAAATCCTTTAACGTGTTTTGTAATTATGGAAATGCATCATATTTCATATATACTCATAAGAATAAATAAGTCTGTTGTTTATCCTTATAAATACAGCGTGTATGTAGAATATGAGAAACAATTCATAAAAATTTTATTAAATTTTATAATACAGAAAAATCAGGTAATTACATTAATTATGATTTTTATTTATTATATTTCTGAATATTTTCTTATTACTATAAATATTAGTTCAAGTATTAATCAGTTCTAATTAATAAATAGCTTCACTCAGTACTGTTGTTAATTGATTTTAATGGATAAATAAGTAATTTTTGTTATTACAACAAATTTATTTATCGCGAATAATAATAATTACACAATCTTCTGTAATGAGAGATGACCTTGGTGAATCAAAACATATGGCATAAAGGAAAGTATCTGTAATAAAAATTAAGCTATTTTAAAATGACTGAAGACCCCTCAGTGCTATCTCCTTCCTTCCTCTCTCTCTCTCTCTTTCTCTTCTCTTGTCCAAATTGAAGCACGCTTATCCTAAGAATGACTAACGTGCGGACACAAAATGCTTTTTTCCTGTCTTTAACAATCCGATTCACTTGAAATGTGACAACCGCTTAAGGGATATTTATCATCGTATACACGTTTCTCTGTTTATAAAACTCGACAAAAATTTCGGTTCTCCCTGAACAAGAGCAACTGTGTGTGACAATCTTTCTGCTGTCTGTCTCTTCCGGAATGGCCCTCCACGTCCGGAGGCAGGCGTGTAAGATGAATTCGTAGCCGCCAACCGAAACAGAAATAGCAGATCTCCACGGCACACTGGAATACCAACATCTCGCTCCCATGAATCTCAGTAAACAGTACGTGTCTCTTCAAGACGGAGAAAAACAAAACACTGAGACGTCTCCATCGTCATATTTTCATCCCTTATCTCTCGTGATCTTTCAAGATGGCTGTTCCTAATGAACCTGCAATTAGGATAGGTTGCTGATACGACTCATCAGGGCGGGAGAGCAGATTTTTATTATATATAAGTGCACAGCATTAACCATGTTTTATACATTTCACGGCGGAAGTATAATTCATTTCATTCTAATTCGGCTATTTACGACAGCGACGTAACTTCGATGTTGAATGTCGGCTGCAGTCATATTATGTTCTTCAACCGGTTCCGTCTGAAGATCCTTTTCTTTCATTTTTTTCTTTTTTCTTTTCCCCTCCTAACCCGATGTTACAGCAGTCACTATAAATCAAAGAAAGAATGAAGACCTTAAATTCATATAATTGCTGATATCATCGTATCATCTTTCAACTCTCGTTTTTCACAAGATAACCAGATTTACAGAGTGAAGTCGAGGAAAGAGAATATTTATTATTATTATTTTTATTTTTATTTTTCTTGTGGCCTTATTCTCGTGTTACCGTAGGTCACAAAGACTAAGATGTGGGCCCTTGAAATACACAAGGGGATTTATTTAAACGGGAAAGCGGCCTGTTTCGATACTGCTAGTGAAAGAAGCGCAACTTGAATATTTATGAGTTACCCCATGAATAAAGAAGAGCAAAGCACGTCATATTTAATCCACAATATGTTCATCATCAGAGCTAATTTACTTCCACTAGCTTATCAAAAAATCTCTTTTGTACAGCTTATGGCACTATAAATCACTAGTTCGCCTACCCTTCCGGCGCTCCTCATGCACATTTGGGTCAGTAAGTCCGAATTAAATCTAAAAACTTCTTGGTGCTGTGCAGAAAAGAGAAATTCGTTTTAACAACAAATTAGCAACCACAAATTATCTTTACTTTTTCAAGACGACAGCTGCGGGGTTGGGTATTTGGTGCATACCTTTTGGGGAGAAAAAAAAATTGTGACGTTCTTATTAATGGCATTCCTTCATCTGTTCGTATCTGCGACTGTAGACACGATATCACCGTATCTTTAGGTCTCACTCGAAAAACTCCTGCACCGGATATCGCTAACTAGAAGGACTGAAGATTCAAGCTTTTTCGTTTTCTATGACGCAAAGTCCCAGCTGAGTGGCGCATCTGCACTTCTTTCGTTTTCTATGACGCAAAGTCCCAGCTGAGTGGCACATCTGCACTTCTTTCGTTTTCTATGACGCAGAGTCCCAGCTGAGTGGCGCATCTGCACTTCTGAAATCCGGATTAAAAAATTTATTTGTACATTACCTACATTAGATAGCTGAAGTTATGTGCCTTTCTGTGCATTTTTTTTTCTTTTTTGCGATGTGCGTACTTCACCGCTAGGGAACGCTGATGCATATTCCTGTGAGGTTAAGGAAATGTATATTTACATTTTTAGCACTATATCTCGGCCTCTAAACAATGTTTTTGGGAAATTATTTTTGCATCAGGCGGGCAATAGTTATGAGAAAATTCATTCATGATTTTCGAACTTTTTCTGATGTTTCCTGCATAGTTGCTGGAACTTAGATTTTTTTGCTCAAGGACATCTCTGTTTCTAATTACTGGATCGGTGGAATTCCTTTAGCATTAACTAGCTTTGGCTATGATAAATGTAAAAAACATGACTGATTCTCCAACCGCACTAATTTTCCACTAGAGGGAGTAGCGGCATAGTAGATCTGGAACTACAGTAGAACCTTGTTTATTCGTTTTTCAAGGCACCAAGTAAAATTAACGTATAATTGAAAAATTAAAAAGTATAAACGAAACAATGTAAAATTACCAATAAGTGCAATTCGAAATTTTTGGATCAACATTTTACGTATAAGTGAGAAACGTATGGGATTTTATTGTTCATCTGCGCTTCTAAACGTTCAATTTGAAAAACTCTTTTTCAACCATTTGCCCATCCGTGGCCACAATTTCTCACATCCACTGTAGAGTTTTTATTGAAAATTTTTCCCGTTACGTAGCATAATTTCAGAAAACTTTCCCGTTAGGTGGCGTAATTTCAGTATTCCGGGTCTTTTCCTGTCCCTTGAAATCTGGTCAAATACACTCTACATCAAAAAAAATTGTTGCACCCAGAAGGACGTGTCGGATTGCAATGCTATTCGGGAGTACGGTATGGTTACCAGAAACAATAAATCATTAAACATTGAAACTGATATGGGCAATATTTGTTGAGCTACAAGCCAATAAGTTGTGTCTCTCAGTATGGTGTCGGGCCGCCATGTTTGCTCACACAGCATGCCAGACGTCTCGGCATGGAGTTGTACAGGTTCCTAATGGTGTCCTGCGATAAGCCATCCCACGCATGCAGCTTGAATCTTCTCACGCAGTTCCTGCAGATTGTGCTGTAGGGGTGGTGTGGATAGCGCGTCCAATAGCATCCCACACATTTTTAATCGGCGATAGGTCTGGCGATGTGGCTGGACATGGTAGAATGTCAATGCCTTGAAGGCAAGCTCTCGAGAAAGCAGCAGTATGCAGACGAGCGTTGTCCTGTTGGAAAATCGCACCGGTGTGAGCGTTCAGAAAAAGTAGGGCCACTGGTTGCAGGACCTCATTAACGTAACGTTGGGCTGTCAAAGTGCTTGTAATGAACACCAGAGGTGATCGGCATCGTAGGCAATTGCACCCCACACCATGACACCAGGCCTTCTGGACGTGTGACGCTCGATAACAAACTGTTCATCTTGGCGCTGACCACGGTACCTCGGCACACCGATTCGTTGGTCGCCTCCTCCAAGACAAAAGCGGGACTCGTCACTGAACATCACCCGCTGCCATTCTGAGTGGCTCCATGATATTCTGGCACGACACCATTGCAGTCTTCGGCGACGATGCAATGGTGTTAAGGGCAGTCGTCGTAACGGTCTGCGTGCTTGTAGTACTACGTCGTGCAACCGTCGGCCAATGGTGATGGCACTAATCGTACGATGCATGGAGGGCACCACTGCTCGCTGAATATCTGCAATTGAGGCTGTTCGGTCACTCCACGCATGTCGGGCAACCCGTCGGCCTTCTCTCTCCATGGTTCGTCTAGGTCTCCCAGACCCTTCCTGTCGCTACTGTGTGCCTTGTTCCATCCACTGCCGCCAACAGCGTGCTATGGGGATATCCGCACGACCGGTACGGCACGCAATACGGCTATAAGACCATTCCGCTTCCTGAAGCCCGACGATGCGGCCCCTCTCGAACTCAACTGCTCGTATTGCTTCCGAACTTTTCTCCGAGGCATTCTTCACTTGAAAAGGATGCACCTAACACAACAGCACGAGTCGGAATGGCAAGCACGCGCAACGGGACGACCTTATATAGCCGGTCAGATACAGGACTGCGACCCTCCTTGCTTGCGTTACATGCGCTGCCAAGCGTGATTCTTGAATCATTTGCATGTCTCACGATGTCAAACCCACCCACCAAGTTTCATTCCTGTCGGTTGCTTCCTTCTGGGTGCACCTATTTTTTTGACGTAGAGTGTATTTCATTTGACCAACCGTAAGTACGTAGTGAGTTCTTCAAGCAATATATCCACCCATTGCCATTTCAGTGATTGATGCCAGATTGCAGCCTACTCCGGTCCTCCGGTGATTCTTAGCACCATCTGCCTTCATGTCGCATTGGCTGTTCCGTCATTTGGGGAAAGTTTGGCCGTAACTCGTCACATTGGCCAAGTGGGCTGGTAAGTGTGGGATAGCATTTCCTCTAATCCCAGTGGCATAGTTATGCTGCTATTAGTTGGTTGTTAGAGCTGCTTTAGTTGGAATAGATGCACCAAGAGAAGGCAGATTTGACACTCGTTTATCTAAAGGAGAGACTGCATTTTGCTCATCACACTAGATCTTACATCGGAGTCGACATGCTTTAAAATTTCGCCCACCCATATCTGTATATATAACATACATTCAGGAGACCGAAGGCATATAAATTAAAGTCAGGAAGGAAACAGACAGAAGACTAAAGCCAATCCCAACAAGGAAAATAACTTATATATATGTATTTCCAATTAAAGGTAAATCTGTGATTTTTTATATATTATTTACTAACTGCACAGTTTAAAATTAAAAAAATAATAATGAAAGGACCTTGATGTAGGCATAGTAGAGACTTGCAAAGAATGTATGCCCTTCACACCCGAGAATTGTTTTGTTTTTTTGTTTGAGGATTTAACGACCACTGCAAGAAACTCGGTGAGCTATAAGCAGTCGCCCGTCCCTAACTTAGGATCACTGGTTCCAGGAAAGGGAGAGAGCCAGTGCCGTAAGACGAACAACACAACATCCGTGCCTCACTGGGATTTGAACCCGGGCGAGTAATCATAAATAAGCCAGCATTTAGGCCACAGGGACACTGGAACTGCCCGATAATTCTGCACTATCCCTCATGTTAACATGTATTACAATAGGGTATTGCTGAAGAGAGCTGTTGGTGTATGTAACTCCTATACTATATCCAACTGGGAAAGTGTCTCAAGAGAACGTTGTTCTTATCTTCTAATTCCGTCATTCATGCTACATCACAGCATTGGAATACTGAACCAGATAAAAGATATGCATGGTAAAGGGAAAACACAAATTGATTTAGTACCACAGTTAAAACAAGGATGACTAATTAATAGCAAGGAGCTGTACACCAACTGTACGTAAAATATTATAACTATACAAGCAAGGAGCTGTACACCAACTATACGTAAAATAGTATAACTATACTAGCAATTCGAATTTATTGGCGTACACCAATAAATTCAGATTACTACTATATATTTTTGCTGTCTTGAGAAGAACGACACCAAATATTCGAGTGCAATGCAACGAAAGTCGCAAATATACTGCTTTAGAGGTGGTCAAAGCGGTTTTCATGTTCTTTTCTTTATTTATTTAACCAAGTATTATAACTGCTCGATTAATAGTTACCATACAATAAGATCGAATTTTACACCAACTAGAGAGGATATTTTGCTTCACAAAATAGTTAGAAGATATTCATATGGAAGTAGACATTCGTCATGCATAACACTATATGCAACTTGCTCATTAACCACCTTTGACGAAATGATGAAGATCACTTCTACATTTAATCAAATTGTTTTAATCTATCATATGTTTTAACTTGTAAATACCGTTTTTAATTTGATTAAATGTAGAAGTGATCTTCATCATTTCGTCAAATATGGTTAATGAGCAAGTTGCATATCGTGTTATGTATGACGAATCTCTACTTCCATATGAATATCACTTGTAACACGAAGTTCTTCTACAGTCTGTTAGTTAGAAGATGCATGAAAGATCTTCATTATGGCTACAACATTATAATAAAATATGATTTCACAAGCAAGACTTTTGAAAGTCTAAAAATAATAAAAAATAAAAACATATTGTTATGGTTTTAGTTTTCCAGTGCACACCCTATTTGCAAATGATGAGTTCTCTTACCATTACCGGCACGATATTATATTTGACAGGTCCCTTTAGGTTTTCTCTCTGAACTGCATCATCACATTTGCAGTTGCTCCCACCCTTCTTTACTGCTGCAGCTTTTATTTCTGGGAATCATCTGTCATGATTTAGACAGAACTTTATTTCTTGCAGTCCTCTAAACATATGCATTGCAAGCATTTATCTGTACTAACTTGTTTTCAAATTAATAAAGTGAAGCAGTCTATTTTGCTATTTATAATTTAAAAATACATTTGCACAGTATTTATTTATTTTATTTTTTATTTTCAGATCTGCTGCCCACAATGGATGTGTTTACTAAACCAAATGTTGTGTCTTTCTCACAGTTATTATTTGACATACGACAGTACCAGCTGATTGTTGGAGCTAGGTTAGTTCTACATAATTTATTCATGAATTTGCATATTCCGATTTCCTACTATGTTAATTTCCTTCTTTTGAATGCATTCTAGTTTCGTTTTATCATCTGTTTTACCCTGTCATCACTGTAATGGTATTGCCTGTTAAATTTCACTTAAATTAGTTAAAGATTCCATTGTTTTCTTTCAGATCTGAAATATTCCAAGTTAATCACTTAAACTGTGAAATACTGCCATGTGTTAGCTCACATAAGCACCCTATGGTCCACTCTGTGCCAAATTATTTTGATAGTAACAATTTCTTAAGAAAAACAGATTGGATACAAGTTGAGTTTAGCATAAGAATCCTGCTACATCTAAATTTAACATCTTTGGGTGCTTATTACTAGAACCCAAAATCTCAAAAAATGTGTGGGATTATTTCACTGAATGAAATCCAGATGTGAAAAACACAAAAATTCGAGATATTATGAGTGTTAAAGTAGACATTGTTCAAACTATTGAGATGCGGAGATTTCAATGGTTTTGGCCATGTAAGAAGAATGTCATCAGATAGACTTCCTAAATTCTGATGGAGTAGGAGGTTCCAGGAAAGAGGGAAAGAGGAAGACCAAGAAGAAAGTGGATGGAGGAGATTAAATCAAGTTAAAAAAATAATGGACTGGATGAGGTGATGGCCTTGGATAGGGAGAAGTGGAGAAAGGCTCTGGTTGAACTATGTATATGGTCGAGGAAATCCGCTTAGTAGTGGAAATTCCTGATGATGATGATGATGATGATAGAAGAATCGATTTCATTGATTGGAAAATAAAATTCAAGAAAATTTTATACACATTATAATTTTGAGGGAACTGAAGAATGAATGTCTTAGCTGTTTTTTCCTTCCGTAACAAAATTTGAAAATGTCCGAAATGGAAATCATGTTTCCCATTTGGGCATTTCCAGACTTTATTTATTACAAAAGCTTCCAAGTTGATCATTTCTCTGATAAGATAAATAATTAGTGTTAAACCTATGTACTTTAACATATTTTGATGGTTTCTTCTCAAAGGTGGTAGTGTTATTGCATAATTAGATTTATTAAGTGTTCAGGCAATATCCGTATTGCCAAAGATTACAGTATGCCATAAGTGTTGTAAACTTTGTGGGCTCCCCATCTTAATTGGGAAAATGACCCAATTGTTTGTATTTATTTAACCCCAGTGGTGCACTCACTTTGGGTAGCCCTGAAGCCCAGGCCCTCCCTATGAGCATAACTAATTCCTTCATTCTTTGTTATTGTCTCTGTACTTTTAAATGTATTTGTATGCTTTTAAACCATTGGAAACAAATTTAATATGGTGGAGACATTCTTATCACTTCCCATTATTTGGGGAGATATTTTCCCTGAAGTATTTTTATTTACAACTTCAATATTTCTGACCACCCCCATAAAGAAACCTTGGGTGTACCACTGCTTTGCCTTAAAAAAAAAATTGCTGCAGCCATTTTGCCAGGTTGTAATTTGTTACTCTAACCAAAAGTGAAATTAGCATATTTGCACAAACTAGGCCCGGGTTACCAAAGATTTTAGTGGTGGCCAGAGTGTTAATAAATTAAAATGTTCATACATAAAACCTTATGTCTCCCATATTAGCATTTATAACTTCTATGAAATTGAGGTACTTCTGAAAAAACTCGTAATTTTTGCTCTTAATTCATTGATAGTAACAGAAAAGCATTAAAAATTACAATTATTTTTTAAAATAAGAACATCTTTTTTTTATTTTTCATATTTTTTTTTGGGCCATTCGGTCATACCGTAAATCACAATTTTTCTGGACGAAATTACAGTTCAGGATCAACATCAGGGGACAGTAGAGCAGGGTTTTTTTTCTTGAATTTCATGGCCTGTACATTATATGAGGAAAAATACAGAACATATTATTGTTGGCATATAGTGTTATGTATCATGGAAACATAAACATAGGACGACGACGGTGTTATACCAATCTTTTATTCTTTCGCATGAATGTTACTGTGACGACTTCATTCTATTTTATTTCATCATATTTCAATACAGGTTTTTATCTTCTGTAAGCGTTCTTTTAATGTTAAATTCGAAGCCCGTTTGATATCCTTTGTGTTCAAATCATTCCATTTTGTTAACGCCCATTAAACAGTGTACAAATTCCATATATCTTTCACCACCTTCAAATATCTATCACCCTAATGTTCATCTAAACGATTTTACGAATGACGACTTAACTAAGCATGTACCGGTATTCTTGTGCAACAGGCCTAACCACATAAACCTAACTCTTTTTGATAAGGACGAAGAACCGGAAGAACCGTGGTTTCTACTGACAAGTGACAACGAAGGAAAACGGGGTGGTTCTCAAGTGGTCAGCATTAATACGCTTAATATGCATTTTTTAACTATAATGGTCAATTGACAGAGAAATAATTTTCACCATCGGACGTTACATATCAGCCGGTCGAACTTTCACAGAGCATAATGTATGAAACAGAAATATTCAGAAACATCAACATCAGATGATTGTTTCAGATACTATATATATTCCACGTATAATGGCATGATTTGGTTAATACCGTAATGCGCAACTAGAATAAATTTTATTGTTTCCATGTAGCCATCTTGCAGGCTGCATCCCCCAATTTACATTGGAGCATGCTACCATTGTGCCACATAGAACAAAGAAGTTCTTAGCAACTGAAGCTATGCAGATGTAGCTTAGGAATTCAAACTTTTTAGATGTGCACTAGTTGAAGCAATTCAGCTTCATTATAGGGCTGACAACCATTTCTCATTTATGTATGAATGATGGTCAATATATCTCAAGGTTACATATAATTGAACTGCGTGGGAAACAAATCCCTGGAAGAATACATATGGGTGGTGTAATGGTAGCATGCTCAAACATAAATCGGAAGATGTGGGTTCGATTCCTGTTCCATGGCATGGTGATGTAATTTTCAAAGTTTTTTGAAGAATGGCTATGTGGGAAACAGTAAAATGTACAGCATGTATATGCTGCTAATGATATGTGATTAATTATGATCACAGTACTTCTCACGTGGATCTTTATTTGATCTCTCCCGTCATATAGATCCGATGCTTTAAAAATTCCTCCATCAGTCGGGGGGGGGGGACTACTTATTTCACTTATTTTCCCTTCCAATTAAACATAATTTTTTTTTCATTCTTTAATGATTAACTGAATCTGGCATCTGATCATATTGACAAGTTTGTAGGTTTGGGAAACATTCTCTTTGAACTAACTACATGATTTTTGTAAAAATGTTGTAGGTGATGTCCAAACTTTAAAATAATTTTCATAGATAAAGTAAATGTTTCAGTTTTGCATTAAATACTTTTAGTAAAGCTATGTTGCAAATACTTCAGCAAAAGTTTTGTGAGCTCAGTTTTTCTTCAGCAAAATCATTTTTTGAAACTAAAATTTTGTTACCATGAGAAAGAAATGCCATACATACCAACAAAATTATTAAGTCATGGTGAAAATCTTCCAAACACGTAGATACAATGTGAATATACAAAGTCATCATTCTTTCCACATTTTTCTTTAATTAATATACAGCAACCGAAAAATTGTATTTCGACACCACAGGGATCGAACCCCATATCTCTCATTAACATTACAGATAGATCTGGGGTTCGATCCCAGCGGTTTCGAAATACAATTTTTCGGTTGCTGTGTGTTAATTAAAGAAAAACGTGGAAAGAATGACGACTTTGTCTATTCAGTAAGTCATGTTATATTTTTTCATTTTTGTGCCATGAAAGGTATGTCATTCTTTTGTATTGCTGCTGTACTGTGGATTTTTAGATTTTTTAATTGCCTGTATTTTGTTCAATATGTCAAAATGAGTTAAATTTTGTTGATTCTATTTTAGGGACTACATGTACAGGTTAAGCTTAGAAGGCTTAAGGGAACTTGAACAAACTCACTGGCCAGCTGAGCAATCAACAATAAACACATGTATGCAAAAGGGACAAACTGAGGTATAAATTGTTTTTCGTGAAAGTTCCATTATGTGACAGTTGTGTTACTATTATAATTATTGTTGTTGCAGTTGTTACACAGCAAAATAGCCGCCCCGGTGGCGCAGTGGTCTAAACGATGGCCTCTGATCATTCGTCCGAACGGGGTCCGATTTCGAATCCCGGTGAGGCATGGATGTTGTGTTTGTCTTACGGCACTGGCTCTCTCCCTTCCCAGGAATCAGTGACCCTAAATTAGGGACGGGCGACTGCTTATTAATCCCATATATATATATATATATATATATATATATATATATATATATATATATATATTCTATAAAGAAGATACCTAAGCAAAAAAAATACATATATAATTTTGACTCACACCTAGTACAACATAGAAAAGGTTATGTATCTACCTGTGTGAGTAAAAGGAGAAAAGATAAAAAAATAAAATAAAACTACTGAATGTAGAAGGTGTCGAGAATACTGAGCCTTGGCTTTATCAAGGACCAGCAAAAACTCTGCATTTTCTCACTTCCACAAAGAACCTAGTTGGAAATGGGTTTCTGCAAGGCCATAGATGCAAGTAACATTCCCACCTAAAATAGTTTAAAATATATATATATGTCATGTCCTCCGTAGAGTTGCATGACCTAGCACTAGTTAACAATTTCGCTTGCATCCATTAACCTTCCTGGCCCGACCCATGCTCTTCATCTGTTACTATTAAACAGAGAGAAGAAGATTAAAGAGAACTCAAGCTGTGAGAGTGACATAATAATTAGAAATGATTTTCAGCCATAACGAAATGCCAAGTTCGTTTGAGAGAATTTAAACCTGAAAATCAATGCAAAAGAAATCCAAATTTTACATTGCAATTAAAAGAAAGTATTAATTTTTAACGAACAGATTTTTGAAAGAAAACTTGAGTCTAAAACCCCCTACTCTACAACTTATGACAGCACGAAAACGAGAATAAGTTAAAGATAATAATTAACTAAAGAAAACTTTGTGAAAGTTATATACCTTAAACAGTTAGTTGCAATATGTACAAAGTATTTCAGCAGTGCTTTAAGTGCATAATTAATTAGTTATTAAGAACTTAACTACTTTGAAAAAACAGGCGCATAGAAAAGGAACAAGCTTAGCCATCTTCTGTTCCTAGGTACCCCAAAAGACACTCAAAGTTACAAAAGAAAAGAAAGAGTTAAAACCTGCAAAAATGTTAACAGACAAACCAATGCCTAAAAGCTGAAAAGCTAAAAAACAACAGAGAAAAAGTACATGAAGTACAAACATTGAACTTATAAAACCTAGAACCCAAAAACAAGGAAGAGAGCTTACCTCTTGTGTGACAAAAACTTTTCTCCTCACAAGAGAAGAACATGGCTGACCTCTTCCGCCACTCCTAGTTGCTGGGGGGCAGTGAGGGTGGGGCTGATGGCCTCCTCATACAGCAAGAAACCAATGCGCGGATATTTTAACCAGAGAAAAATATATATATAAACTTAAGACTGTGGATCTGTATGATCAGAAAGAGCAGAATTAACTCTCCAGAATACATGAGAAATATTATAAAATACACGAGCAGTGTATTTAATAATCTTTGCATGTATTAAATCACCTTAGTGAGCTTCTATAGATTAATCAGAATCTTATTAATTTTAATGTTGGTTTTACTATTTTTAGTATAGCTATCCTAGTGATGAATAACTAGTTTTCTTTTTTATTTGTTTTTATTTTCTTTTATAAACAGATTTTTAAGCTTTTTTTGTGATTTTGTTTATATTATTTAATTTTTTGTTTTAATAGGACCGTCATATCCATAGCACTAAGGTTCCTTTAGGTAGTTAATAGGCATCCTCTAGCCAACTTCCTTACGGCTTTGATTGGTCAGAATCATATCAAAGTTGATTTTGCTAACTTGCTAAAAACTCTGGAAAGCTTTAAAACTGGCACTAATTTTGTTAAAAATACTTACAAAATTCTCAAGTCCTTCAAGCACTCTGTCCTTAAAAGTTTTTCAAATTCTGGAATGAAACTGCTGACCATGTTGATAAGCATGTTTTTGCTTTGGTTCTGGACATTCTTAAACATATTCTTAAAGATAAAATTTCTCTTAAAGGAATTTTCCAGTAATTTTGTTACCATCAGGTTTCTAAATAAAGCCTACGATAATCTCAATGTAAGGAAGCTGTTCTACAATAATGCAATTTTTTCCCATCCACAGGCACCAGTCTATTGTAAGTTTTAAATATGTTAAGACCTTAGGGTCAATAGTTAAAAACTACAAACTTAACTCTTCGAGCTACATTCCTGTAATTACTACATGTTCTTGTGATGAACATAAAGAAACAGTTCACTATGATAAGAATTACAACCATATTATCACCGGAAACTTGAGTTTTGTTGAAAATGAAAAGCTTAGGAATTTATTAGAGTATGGCTCTAAATTCAGACCTTCCTTCACAATTTCCAAAGAAAGGATTCTTGGGAAAGCTTCACTCAAGATGTTAATAGGTACATAGTAAAAACCAGTTTAACGTACAATCAGCCTATTGAGGCCTTCGCAGAATGGAAATATAATATAATCAATAGCTTCACCGGTGAGTTGGCAGGTCTGGACTTTTGTTTCGACAGAAATCTCTTTTTCTCTGGAGAAGCTAAAAGGTCACTCTCCAAACTACAAGACCAATTTATTTTTACCACTACGGATAAAGCTAGCAATAATTTTGCAATTATCTGTAAGAAGTTCTATTTTGAATTGTTAACTATGGAACTCAATAATAGAGTAACATACGAGCCCGTAAGTTATTCTACCAAGCAGTTAGAAAATCGGTTTAAGGCATTCTTCAAGAAACTTAAAATTCCACAAACTAGAAGATATGAGCCTGAATTTCCATTTCTTTTTGCAACGGTTAAGTTTCATAAGGATCCTGTGAAGTTCAGGTTCATAGCTAGTGGAGTAAGGAGTCATAAAAGAAAATAGATCTTGCTTTTGAAGATGTCTTAAAGAAGGTTTTGAAACACATTAGAAACTGTTCTAACTTGATGTACAGAGATTTTTGGATAATTAATAATAATGCAGAAGTAATTTCTACTATACTCAAAGTTTGTCCCCTAGATATTAATAGTTATGATTTTGAAAACCTATATACTAATCTGCCTCTATCAGATATAATCACTACCTTTAAAGAGCTGTATGCAGAATTTAAACTTAACCAATTTGTTAATGTAGGAACTTGGAACTCTTATCTCAATTGCTGCATAGAAAATAACCATATCTTATATAATAATACTCTCTATAAGCAAGTGAACGGTATTCCCATGGGAACATCAACGTCCACGAATATCGCTAATCTATTCCTGTTCTTTAAGGAATATAAATTCATTAAAAATCACCCCACCTGCTCAGATAACTACCTTTACACTTTTAGATATATTGATGATCTGCTGTGTATCAATAATTCAGAAGTTATAGAGAGTGATTTTGATAATATCTATCCTAGCTCTCTTAACTTATGTAAAACCAACCACAGTAATCAGGAACTTGAGTTCCTAGACTTAAGCATTAAGCTCAACAGAGGTAACCCATCTATTAGCCTCTTTGATAAAAGAGTTAATTTTCCTTTCAAAGTAATTAAATATCTACACTGGAATAACAACATTTCAACCAAAGTAATTGAGAATGTACTAATTTCTCAGGTCCTAAAATTTCAAGAATTTGCAGCAACAATTTGGACTTCAATTACCACATTAATATACTATTAGAAAGTTTTCTAGAGACGCAGAAATTCCTTCTTCTTTCATCAAAAGAACTTTAAGAAAAATTATTCTGAATAATAGAGTAAGGTTGGCAGATCTGCTTTAATTTTCTACACAGTTAATAATATGATTCTGACCAATCAAAGCCGTAAGGAAGTTGGCTAGAGGATGCCTATTAACTACCTAAAGGAACCTTAGTGCTATGGATATGACGGTCCTATTAAAACAAAAAATTAAATAATATAAACAAAATCACAAAAAAGCTTAAAAATCTGTTTATAAAAGAAAATAAAAACAAATAAAAAAGAAAACTAGTTATTCATCACTAGGATAGCTATACTAAAAATAGTAAAACCAACATTAAAATTAATAAGATTCTGATTAATCTATAGAAGCTCACTAAGGTGATTTAATACATGCAAAGATTATTAAATACACTGCTCGTGTATTTTATAATATTTCTCATGTATTCTGGAGAGTTAATTCTGCTCTTTCTGATCATACAGATCCACAGTCTTAAGTTTATATATATTTTTTCTCTGGTTAAAATATCCGCGCATTGGTTTCTTGCTGTATGAGGAGGCCATCAGCCCCACCCTCACTGCCCCCCAGCAACTAGGGAGTGGCGGAAGAGGTCAGCCATGTTCTTCTCTTGTGAGGAGAAAAGTTTTTGTCACACAAGAGGTAAGCTCTCTTCCTTGTTTTTGGGTTCTAGGTTTTATAAGTTCAATGTTTGTACTTCATGTACTTTTTCTCTGTTGTTTTTTAGCTTTTCAGCTTTTAGGCATTGGTTTGTCTGTTAACATTTTTGCAGGTTTTAACTCTTTCTTTTCTTTGTAACTTTGAGTGTCTTTTGGGGTACCTAGGAACAGAAGATGGCTAAGCTTGTTCCTTTTCTATGCGCTGTTTTTTCAAAGTAGTTAAGTTCTTAATAACTAATTAATTATGCACTTAAAGCACTGCTGAAATACTTTGTACATATTGCAACTAACTGTTTAAGGTATATAACTTTCACAAAGTTTTCTTTAGTTAATTATTATCTTTAACTTATTCTCGTTTTCGTGCTGTCATAAGTTGTAGAGTAGGGGGTTTTAGACTCAAGTTTTCTTTCAAAAATCTGTTCGTTAAAAATTAATATTTCCTCTTTTAATTGCAATGTAAAAATTTGGATTTCTTTTGCATTGATTTTCAGGTTTAAATTCTCTCTCAAACGAACTTGGCATTTCGTTATGGCTGAAAATCATTTCTAATTATTATGTCACTCTCACAGCTTGAGTTCTCTTTAATCTTCTTCTCTCTGTTTAATAGTAACAGATGAAGAGCATGGGTCGGGCCAGGAAGGTTAATGGATGCAAGCGAAATTGTTAACTAGTGCTAGGTCATGCAACTCTACGGAGGACATGACATATATATATATTTTAAACTATTTTAGGTGGGAATGTTACTTGCATCTATGGCCTTGCAGAAACCCATTTCCAACTAGGTCTTTGTGGAAGTGAGAAAATGCAGAGTTTTTGCTGGTCCTTGATAAAGCCAAGGCTCAGTATTCTCGACACCTTCTACATTCAGTAGTTTTATTTTATTTTTTATCTTTTCTCCTTTTACTCACACAGGTAGATACATAACCTTTTCTATGTTGTACTAGGTGTGAGTCAAAATTATATATGTATTTTTTGCTTAGGTATCTTCTTTATAGAATGTGAATTCTGAATTTTCAAAACTGCTGCGTTGCGCGTTTTGATCTTCAGGTTATTTTGCAACCTTCGTTTTAAATTCTAAAGTTTTCCTTAGTCTTCAGTTTTGCTCTTAAGTATATATATATATATATATATATTTAATCCCATATATATATATATGGGATTAAATATATAATCCCATATATATATATATATATATTTTTAATCCCATATATATATATATATATATATATATTATATGAGGGGTGTCCAATCAATAAGTATCCAGATTTTTATTCCTATCAGTTACATGAAAGAAATAAACAAGTTAGTAAAATCATGCAATGCATTGATTATGATACACTTTCCAACATACCAGAACATTACTCAAATTATGAGGATAATGGCTGTGTAATAAATCTCGCTCCTGTGCCCTGACCTTTGACCCCATTTCGATGATATTCAACAGAATTGGTTCAGTATACCTCGGGAACAATATTCTTACGTTTTGTCACAATAGAAGCATTTTTACTCGTTATGAGGATAAATGGCTGTGGAATATCACATTATTTGCATCTTTTTTGGCTATCATCATCATCATAATTGTCAACCATTATCAATCCACTGCTGGACGAAGGTCTCCCCAAGTTTCTTCCACAACGATCTGTCTTGTGCCACTCTCCTCCATGTTACTCCCGCATACTTTTAAATTTCATCCACCCATCGCCCATGTGGTCTTCTTCTGGGTCTTTTCCTGTCCCTTAGAATCCAATCTAAAATTTCGGCTGTCCATCGATGGTCTGTCCTTCTGGCAGTATGTCCAGCCCATTGCCATTTCAGGGATTTAACTCTGGTCCGTCCTTCTGGTAGTATGTCCAGCCCATTGCCATTTCAGGGTTTTAACTCTGATCATGATGTCTTCCACTCTTGTCATTTTTCAGATCCACGAGTTCCTCTTCTTATCTCTGCTGGTTACACCAAGCATGCACCTCTCCATGCCTCTTTGAGTTGTCTGCAGCCTTTGCATGTCTCTTTTAGTTAAGGTCTACGTCTCTGCACCATACGTAAGCACTGGAAGGATGCATTGATCAAACACTTTTCGTTTAAGATATAATGGCATATTGCTCTTGAAAATTATATTGTTTCTTCCAAAAGCTCTCCAGGCAAGTTTTATATGCCGATTAATTTTTTCATCAATGTGAGCCTCACTTGATATCTGCTGTCCAAGATAAACATACATATCTGTTATCTCCAGCTTTTCTTCATCAATTGATAAATCTTCATTTCTTGTAAAAGCATTGTACATCACTTTTGTTTTCTGAAAGTTCATTTTTAATCCCACTTCTTTACTCTTGTCAGCAAGTTCCTGGATCATACTCTGCAGCTCTGATGGGGTAGTTTCAAAAATGACTGTTATCAGCAGAACGAAGGGGAGTTAGATAATCATCCTAATCTTTATCCCTTTGTTTTCCCAGTTCAGTGATTGAAAGACATTTTCCAATGTGGCATTAAAGAGCTTGGGAGATATGGTGTCCCCTTGTCTCACTCCCTTTCCAATTTTTACGTGTGTTGTATTTTCAAACATCCAAATCTTTGCATTTTCATTTTCATAGATGTTATTAATAATATTAATGTATGCATCTTCAATACCGCAGGATTTCAAAGCCATTGTAACTGCTGATGGTTTCACCAAATCAAAGGACTTTTCATAATCGATAAAAGCCATGCACAATGGAAGTTCATATTCCCTCGCTCTTTCAATTAGTTCTCTCAGTACATGGATATGATCTATTGTGCTGTAGCCACTCCTGAATCCTGCTTGTTCTCTCGGTTGAGCCATGTCCAGTGTTACTTTCAAGCGATGTGAAAGAACTTTAGTGAAGATTTTATAAACCGCTGATAGGTCTGTAGTTCCTGAGATCCTCAATGTCACCTTTTTTATGTAGCAGGATCATTGTAGCATTGTTCCAATCCACAGGAATCTTCCCTTCATTAAGGCATCGAGTGAAAATTTGGGCGAGTACTGTTTCGATTTCTCCACTTGCTTCTTGTATGATGTCTACAGTAATTCCATCTTCTCCTGGAGCTTTTCCCCGCTTTGTGTTCTTGATTGCATGTGCAACTTATGCTGGGAGGACTGGAAGAACTCTGGTACTGGTACCTTTCATGATGTCTGGAGTACTTTTGGCTATAATTACCAATTAAGTGCACTATTAAACATGCAAGTCTGTAATGACTTCGCAACCAGAAAGACCAAACTTACCTCTAAGGTCTTGGCTTCTTTCCTTTAATACACTTCGTGCACGTTATCTAGAATAGTTGTTATGCATTCGTCTAAACCTTTTGAAAGTCTAAACCTTTTGGGTTTAGACTTTCTTTATATCTGCACGCAGGTTGCTGTTGTTATTTCTCAGGTCATGAACCTTCTTGTGTTGAATTATTACTGTTGTTTGACGTACGTAATATCTCGTTTATATTAGATGCTTACTCACTGGTATGTGACTGTTGTCGACATTCATTCACCCTTTTTTTTTTCTTTTTTTTTTTATCCTTTCCTTCAATGGCTTTTAGTTCAAATTCACACCTCTAGAAACAGTACTCTATTCAAATACACACTTACATACAGAATAAATACCCACTTATGTCACACCTATATTCTGTTCAATTCAAACACTATTACATACTATTTACACAAGAAAGATTTGGGACGGTGGAGCGCTACATATATTGCGAGATGTGGGGCAGGTGGAGCGCTACATAAATCACATTTGACGGAGGTTTGACTGGCATGAAATGTAAATAGTGTAATATAACTAATGTAGATGGTGGTTTTAAATTGAGTGGTCTGAATGTGGTGTGTAAATAGTATGTAATGTTGTTTGTATATAGTGTGTAAATAGTATGTAATATTGTTTGTATGTGGTGTGTAAATAGCACGTAATAGTGTTTATATTGAATAGAATATAGGTGTGATATAAGTGGGTATTTATTCTGTATGTAAGTGTGTTTTTGAATAGAGTACTGTTTTTAGAAGTGTGAAGTTGAACGGAAAGTTATTGAAGGAAAGGAAAAAAAAAAAGATAAATGAATGTCGACAACACTCACATACTAGTGAGTAAGCATCTAATGTAAACGAGATATCACGTACGTCAAACAACAATAAGAATTCACCGCAAGAAGATTTATGACCTGAGGAATGACAAACACAGCAACCTGTGTTCAGATATGAAGAAAGTCTAAACCCAAAAGGCCAGCTGCATAACAACTATTCTGATAACATGCATGAAGTGTGTTCAAGGAAAGAAGCCAAGACCTTAGAGGTAAGTTTGATCTTTCTGGTTGCAAAGGCTGTGGTATAAACCTCGCTCCTGTGCCCTGACCGTTGACCCCATTTTGATGATATTCAACAGAACCGGTTCAGTATACCTCTGAAACAACATGATAAAGTTTTATCACAATCGAAGCATTTTTATGTAAGTTATGACGCATAAGGGCGATGGAATGGATCCCGCTCTTGTGTCCTGGGTTTTGACCCCATTTCGCACATTTTGAATAGGATTTGTCCCCAGGTACATACTAAAATTTCATTGAAATCCCTACCACATACTAAAATTTCATTGAAATCGAACCATTTTTACGCGAGTTATCATGTGGACATACAGACAGACAAAGTGGGAGCATATACGCTTCTTCAAGCTATGGTTGGGAAGCATAAAAAAAATACAGGATGCATAAATATGACACTCACATATGTAGTACAGTGGTACGAACAATCAGTCATTTTCCCACGTATTCTCCATTCAGCACAACGCATTTCATTTCCTTCAATGATCAACAAGTCGATTCATTCTGGTAGTGAAGAAATTAGCAGGGGTGTTGTGAATCCATTGATGGACAGACGCTAGCAGATCATCCATGCTTTCATAGTGGTGGCCACGAAGACTATCCTTCAAGGGACCAAAAACATGAAAATTGGAAGTTGCCAACTCCGGACTGTAAGCAGGGTGCGGAAGAACAGTCCACCTCTGTTTTGCGATTTCTGCTTGCGCTGGTTTAGCAATATGCAGGCGAGTGTTATCATGCTGAAGCAACACTTGATTGTTTTTTTGTGTTGGCTGCTTGGTCTGGATATGCTGCAAAAGTTTTCTCAGTGTCTTCACATAGGCGTTCGCATTTATTGTTTTATTTTTGCCAAGTACTCAACCAGAAGGATACCGTGTTTGTCCCAGATGGCAGTAGCCCTGACCTTGGATGCCAACGAACCAACTTTGAACTTCTTTAATGGGGGTGAATTCGAAAGACGCCATTGCATACTTTGCTGTTTTGTCTCCAGTTTGAACTTATGAATCCAGATTTCATCACCTGTGATTATGCATCCCAGGTATGCTTCACCCTCCTCATCATAGTGTTGTACCAGTGCATTGCAAATGTCTAGCCTTGGGCATTTATGGACCGCTGTAAGCATTTGGAGTTCCCATCTGGCACAGATGTTTCTATAGTTGAGATGTTCATGAATAATTCGTCCAACAGAATCTTTACGGATGTCCATTCCATAACAATATCCCAAACACGAATGCATCTGTCACCTTTAATCAAGTCATAATCATGAAGATGAGGCATAGTCAGGCCTACTTGACTATGCCTCATCTTCAAAGCTCTCATGGCCAGCTTTGAACTTCGTAACTCATTCATAAACACTGGAATGAGACATAACCACATTACCATACCTTCCAAAGTCTTCTCGTAATATCAACGGCCTTTACGCCTTCTTTCGTTAAAAAAATCACTACTGCTCGAACTGAACACTTAACGTAGCCGCCATTATTTTTGATCGACAGTGCCACCTAACATTAATATCAAGCTGCTCTGCTTTTACAGCACTTCACTGAAAGTAGTCGTAATAGTTTCATGCATACATGTGATCATTCATACGTTTTTTTATTGATAAGAATAAAAATCCGAATACTTATCGGACATCCCTCACTCGCTCACACGCACACACTTGTAAAGACAACTTTTGAATTTTTCCTGTAGTGATAATTATTATAATTGTATTTAACATGGAGCTTTCAACTAAAGCATCTTTTTTTTTTTATTTTAGGAAGACTGCCACAACTTTATCCGAGTGTTGTTAATGTATGACAATAGGATTTTTGTGTGTGGAACCAACGCATTTTCACCTGAATGCACTTGGAGAGATGTAAGTGATGACCAAGCAGAGCAACAGAGTCACTTTTAGACCATGTTAAGAATGACACTGAATGTTTAATTACAAAATTTCTGTAATTTTTATTGTGATAAACCTCAAATTGTATTCAAAAGGGTGAAGTACATTTTGTATTTTTATCCACACATGTAAATATACAAGCATGTGTAAAACAACTTCATCTTGTGCTTTATAACCAACAAAATTTCAAGTCTGTGCAGTAAAACTCAAGACTGCTGTAAAGTATAACCACACTTCCAACGTGCAGTAAAGTATTAAAATTGAAAATGTTTTTCTTCTTAACCCTAAAGTGAAATGCAACAGTTGAATTTGCAAATGTATGTATGTAAAAAAAAGAAGAAAAAAACCACTTGTGGGCAGTGGTGTAACCAATATTACCAACTGTGAGGGGTTCTTGAGTGCGTGGGTATGTTGGTAGGGTGAGGGTGGAAGATGTAGAATAACTTTAGGGTAGTATGGTGCACAACTAGTAAATTCCTAACCTTTCAGTCCTTACTTTCACAACATTGTTTATAAGTACCTCAGAATTCTGTTGTCTTACTTCTATATACACATGTTTAAAAAAAATTTCTATTAACTCTATTATCAAAACTGATTAAAAATGTTTTTAACTATTTAATGAAAATCTACATTGGTGGTATGCTTGTGAATGATAATGTTTTTTTATCATACATCAAACTAAACCACCATCCCTGAGTGTATGAAACAACATGCAGTGAATGATATACTTTGAAAAAGTAAAAAGAATAAAGTGATGTGTGGAAACATTATTTGAGTCAAAATAGCATTTTGAAATGGAAAAGAAACACAGATTTTTTTTCAGTAGTTCCTTTATTTTCTCAAGATAAGCCATTATGAGTCAGAAATATGGTAAACTCACAAGACATCTGTCAACTGTAGAAAATATTAATTTAGAATTGATTAACATAGAGTGAAATGACAGATGGTTGACTATATGTGAAATGTCTGAAGGGTAAACATTGTGTAATGACAAAACTAGTTTTTCTCATTTCTTGAAAAGTACTGTGACAGAATGAACAAATAGCATCAATGTGTCATCCAACAAAGAATTCAGCTTGATTCAGTATTCAGAAAGCTTTGAGAAAAGCTTAAGTAAGACATCAAAATAGATTTAATATATTAATTGTATTTTATGTAGGCTTAGAAGACTCATTAAAAATCAATCTACCGTTTCCATACAACAACTTTACAGATATAGAAATGGGCTTCAAATGGAAGTTTATGCCATCGATCTTTTTACAACTATCAACTGATAATAAACTTTCATTGAAACTACATCCAGTCAATTTTTTAAATGTTTGCTGAGTATAATCAATATGAAATATATTTTCACATTAAAAGTAAGGAAACATTTCCTGCTAATTTCAGTTCACTATAGTCAGTTTTAGCTGAAGTGACTGACCAAAGTAGCTGAAACAAACCACTTGTTTCTGCATTTTGACATGCCTGAATGTATGGAAAGTAATTAAACCTTTAAAAAAAGAATTAAAAAGCATGAGGTGATGAAAGTTAATTGCAGCTTTCAGTTCTTCTTCAAGAAAAAACAGAAACAAAAAAACAACCTTAAATTGGAAAACAATATATGAGTTTTGATGATTCAATAAACTGAGTTTCAGAGGTGTTGGAAGAGTAGAATTAGTGTGTTTCTTTCAAGGGAATTTCCCTTTCATTGCTATTAAGGAAGTATTTCAAATCGCTTTTTGATGAAATCTCACTTATTTAAAGAAAATCACTTGCATGAAAATTATATGCTGAAGTAAATTGTGTCTGAAGATGCCACTTTGCTAATAATTTAATTGAATATCTCATCTTTTGCTGATCTGTGACTGTATGGCATTTTTCTTACAGATAAATAATCTGAATAGAGCTCAGGGATGGGAAAAAGGTGTAGCAAAATGTCCATACAGTCCTCATTCAAACAGCACTGCTCTGATGACAGCACATGGAGACTATTACATTGCATCTGCTCTTGATTTTTCAGCCCAAGATCATGGTATCTACAAGATAATGGGAAAACAACCATACTTGAGAACTGTTCAATATGACCCAAAGTGGCTCAATGGTAAGTTGATATAAGATAGTATATGGATATTATGTTGCAAAGATAATACTATAACAAAAATTTATGTGAAGAATGGCGGCTAGTGTGTTGTACTAATTTAAATAATACACAGGTGGATATAAACTTTTAGGAAATCATAAAATGATGAGTTAGTTGAATATGATTAAATGGTCTAGTTCACAGACATCTGGTTCCTCATAATGTTTCACTGGGTTCATAGCCCAGGTGAAACATGGATGCTTTTTATTATATCTTACTACAGACTTTTTATGACTAGATAGTTCTGTTAGTTTGGTATAAAATTTTTTAAATGTTATCATAAAACCACTTTCTGCTTGTGACAAGTTTATGTTGTGACTCACTCAAGCTTAAGGTGGTGATGGAGTTGTTCAAGAAATGAAATGAAAGAAAAATTCCAATGGAATTTTTCTAGAAACTGAACTGGAAATTTCTTGAATTGGCAGCGGAAGTTTTACATTCAGAATTTTCCTTGTTTTCCATTTTTTCTGTGTTTCTTTACTCAAGAATTTCAGTTTTTGCATATCTGTTGTTCTGTGTCAATTTCCATTGTTCCTAGAAAATGTAGCAGAAGATTTATTTTTGAATTAGGCAGGCAGAAATATAGCTAAGATATTTCTTATATTTTTAAAATGTATAGTTTTTCCCCTTTAAGTACTGGGAATGTGTATTTGTACTTATTTCAAAATCTATACTGAGCAGACATTAGAATTCGTTTTTTGACCACACAGATTTTACCATGACGGAAATTTCCCATTAAGTTTTGATAATGTAGGATTTCCTCTATTGGTGAGGAAATCAGTGATGTGGCAAAGCCCCACTGCCACAGGCAGTTTCCCCATGTTTCCTGTAAATAATATTGCAATACTAACACACATTGTGTATGTGTGGTTGAAAATTATTGCAATCTATTTAAAAACAGTGAAAATGGGAAATTTTTGTCCGAGTAGGGTCTTCTAAATAATTTTTCATGGGGACCCCACATTTTTTCACTAGGCAACTAGAAATAATGCACTGTATAGTTGAAAGAATAAGAAAACAACGAGCAGGGTGAGGGGCTGTATGTTGTAATCTGTGGATAAAATGTTCCAGATGTTTGGCAAATTTTGTATTTAGGCTTTAGCCTGTCATGCTGTAAATATCTGGCTTTGTTATTTGAAGTTTGAAGTATTTGCGCGTGATAATATTATAGATTCACTATTTCAGTCAGTAAATATAAACATAAAATTAAGTTTACCAGATACGTTCCTGTTCTGTGAGCTCCAACGTTCTTTTCATCCTGTTCACAGATAAAAAGAACATGGCAGCTAATCAAATCTAATGACATTAAGCCTGGGAACAAAATGAAAAGAATGTTTCCACGATGTTTTTCGCGAATTTTGGGGTTTTTCTGTAATTTCGCGAATATCAAATATATCCGCGAATTTTAGATTTTTTACCTATTTTTGCCTAATTTCTGTTATAATTTTGTGATTACTGTATTTTTCAAAATTAAATAATTTTAATACTGCCTTCGTTAGAATTTACGCGGAAAATATACCGCATAATAATCCTACTCGAAAGTCCAAACCAGAGCTTTAAACCTTGAATTACCTCTCAAGATTGTTGTTACGAAGGTACTCTTTTCGAACAAGCTTGACGGATAATTCAAGGTCACATGCACTCTGCTGAAGAGTGCACACGTGGTATTTCGTGATTTCCCCCGCTATTGTTGAATGACCTTTGCGACTTGCCGGACTAGTAAACCGTAAACCTGATGTCGTCAGTTGTGTTAGTTCCTGCAAAACGTATTGCTTCTTTTGACAATCGATTTGCCCTCCGTTACCGTGAAAGCCTGGAAATACTTTTCAACCCAAAGGCTTGCAATTCCGAATCTCCTCTCTACATCCCGATGATCTGGAGATCGATTCTAAGATTGGGCAACAAAAATAGCAAACATTCAAATGTAGCACCTGGAAACAATTTTAGGCCTCCATTGCCATGATGAAGACCTAAGACAAGGTCGAAAACTCCAAACTTACGAACTTTCTTGTAAAAGATCTATTCTCTCAACGTAACTAGCGTGATCAACTTACCTTTATTTGTTATTCTTGTTACGTATTGTGCCCATCATTGTCTTTTTATGAGATATGATAAACTCGTGAAATTTTAGATTTTAAGAAATTAATTATCTGAATAAAGACTATAACAACTATTTATCTCTTTTACAGAGCCGAGCTTTGTTGGTTCTTATGAAATCAGCAATTTCACATACTTTTTCTTCAGGGAGATTGCTGTGGAGTATATTAACTGTGGCAAAGTAAGTCAGAGAAAATGGCATAAATGTACTTATTTATTCATTGTGATGGGATGGAATGCTCTCTTATTATTTGTAGCAGATTCACATCTCATTCATTTGCAATTTTTGTAACAGACATTATATACATATAACAGAAGAATCAGGAGAGCAAGGCAACTTGCCTACAATTGCTGGTTTCACCATTTTAATTAGACTCAATAATCTTTATATATATATACATTGCTTGACAGAGAAAATGTCACACCACGAAGACATGAACACAGCGCAATGGGAATTGTAAGGTGGGTGCACCACCCGTACCAGTTATGCGAATGATTGCATTTGCAGGCCAATCTCACGAACGACGTGCGGGATATAAGCGGACAACCAGCCCGTGAAGCCATCAGTAGACATGTAGTCACGGCCGTGAGGAATGATTGGTTCTGCTGTAACCGTGTCTGGAGAAGGAACAAGGAGTGCCAATGCCGTTAAGATGCCGTCGTACGCGATTTCGTCAAACGGACGAGTTCACAAGAGGTGTCATCGTAGGCCTTCGTACCACCGGATGGTCCTTGCGTTGTGATGCTACAACCGTCGGTCGCATTTGGAGACAGTGGTACCAGGAAGCATCTGTGCAACGTCGTAGGGGGACCGGAACAAAGAGACGGACGTCCAAGCGCACCAATCGTTGCATCCGTTGTCATGTCGTAGCGGACCCACAGGCCACAACGGGCGTCAATTTGCTTGGTGTATGGGGAGGCTTGGATGCTCTGATATCGAAGCGGACAGTGTCGCGTCGATTGGCTGCGTTTGGTTTGCTGTCCAGCCATCCGTTGTGAAGGCTACCCTTAACAGCAAGCCATTGTCGTCAACGCTTGCTGTGGTGTCGCTCCAGAGCTGCGTGGGGTGCCAAATGGAACAGTGTGGTGTTCAACGACGAATCGCGGTTCTGTTTCACCACGGATGATTGCCGTGTGAGAGTCTGGAGGCGACGTGGCCAGCGGGCGGATTCCTCCACCATTGTGGAGCATCACATGGCCCAGCAGTATGGAATCATGGTGTGGAGTGCTATCAGCGCCAACAGCCGCTCACTGCTGGTAGGCGTTACGGGCACATTGACGGCACGCCACTATGTTGACGAGGTGCTGCGGGCCCGTGGCACTACCGTATCTGCAGAGCATCCCAAACGCCTTTTTTCAACGGGATAACGCCCTGCCGCATACCGCTCGGATCAGCCTGAATGCTTTACATGGTGTGCAGATGCTTCCGTGGCCAGCATGACCCTTTGACCTCTCGCCCATCGAGCATCTGTGGGACATGATTGGACGTCTGTTGAGTACTCTCCCACACCCGCAAAATGAAGAGGAATTGTAGCCTCGGATCAACACCACATTGTCCACGACAGCTCAGGACTCTATTCGGACTCTCATTGGCTCGATGTCACGTTGGATTCAACGCTGTATCGCTCAAAATGGAGGCCACACTCCTTATTGATCATCCAAAATATTCAGCCACTGGAGCCTAGTCTGTATGTGTCAATAAATCATTTGTTCAGGACCTACTTGGCTAATTGTGTGTGCAGTTTGGTCTGTTTTCGAACATTCTTTCATGGTGTGGCATTTGCTCTGTCAGGCAGTGTATATATATATATATATATATAAGGAATGTAGTGTATATTTATATATATACTTAACTCTCCTTGACAAATGTCAACCCCGCCTTCTCGTGGTGCATCCTGTTCCCACTAAAGGGGCTCTGATGACCGTCAATAGCGGTATAATTATACCATCAGGAGTAGAGGAAATGCTATCCCACACTCACCAACCCGCTTGGCCAGCGTGGTGAGTTATGTCCAAACACCTCCAAAATGACTCCACAGCTTAAATCTTGGCCCTTAGTTTCCAGCAGCTGGAATGTACCTGGCCAAGGCAGCATCCAGTGTGACATGAAATCAGAGGTTGCTAAAAATCACCGAAGGTCCGGACTAGGCTGCCATCTGATGCTGACCTTGGCTACTTTCAATGGACGCTCCCTATCTTCGGATTCAAGGCTCCTTGAATTGGAAGAGAAACTACAAAGGATCAAGTGGGGCATCGTCGGGCTAAGTGAGGTAAGGAGAAAAGGATATCTCATTGAACTGAAAAGTGGACATCTCTTCTACTTTCAATGGACGCTCCCTATCTACTATCGTCGGACAGATACTGGCAGAACTAGTGGTGGATTTATAATAAACAAGAAACTGAAGGATAAAGTTGTAGAAGGTGAAAGTTCTTCTGACAGAGCTGCACGACACGTTATCCAACTCTCAAGAAGATACCAAGCTCAGATTATTCAAGCTTACGCACCCACCACAAGTCATCCAGAAAAGAAAAAAAAAATTGTAGAATTTCATGTGGAAATTCGTCATCTAAATAATAAAGGCAAGCAGCAGTTGAAGATCATTATGGGAAATTTCAGTACGAAAATAGGGCAACAGCAACAGAATGAAACTTCGGTAAGTAAATTCAGTCACAGCAACAGAAACCAGTGTGGAAAAACTCTTTTAGAATTTGCAGAGAGAGAAGGGTTTTTCATCATGAACTCCTTTTTCAAGAAAAAGCCTGAAAGGAAATGTACATGGAGGTATCCCAAGGGATTGACTAGTGAAATTCATTTTATTATGTGTAACAAGAAATTTGTCATGGAAGACTTCAGTGTGCCAAACAAGTTCAACACAGGTAGTGACCATAGAATGGTAAGATGTAAGATGCACTTCAATGCTAAACTCAAGTGTGGCAAGCTCATAAAACAAACAAAGTGTATTGACATGACCAACCTTAAAAAACATCATAATACCATCAAATTAGAACTGAGGAACAGATTCTCTGCTCTAGAAGGTCAACGTTGGAAGAAGTGGACATCTCTGAAATTAACAGAAAACTAACCAAAGCTCTTATGGAAACAGCAACAAAATTAGCTGGTACTAAGAACAAGTTGCATATGAACAAATTATCAGGAAAAACCAAAATTCTGATGCAAAAAAAAAAAAAAAAAAAGAGAGAGAGATGAGGACAACTAAAGGAGATGTGACTTCCAAAGTGGAATATATAGAGCTATGCAAGATGGTACAAAAAATTATTACTTTAGATGGAAGGAAATTCAACTGTGAACTAGTGAGGAAAGCAATTGAAAACAACTAAAGCGTGAACAGAGCAAAGGGAAGAAAACAGATTATGGCACTGAGAAAAGAAGATGGTTCTGTAACAAGAAATAGAGGCAAAATTTTGACAAGAGTGAAAGATTTCTACTCAAATTATATGAAAGGGATGATACATGTACTCCAGACACTAAGAAGGTACCAGTACTAGATTTCTTCCAGTCCTCCCAGCAGAAGTTGCACATACAATCAAGAACATGAAATGGGGAAAAGCTCCAGGATAAGATGGAATTACCATAGACATCATACAAGAAGCAAGTGGAGAAATTGAAACAGTACTCGCCCAAGATTTCATTCGAATCCCTAATGAAGGGAAGATTCCTGAGGATTGGAACAATGCTACAATGATCCTGCTACATAAAAAAAGGTGACATTGAGGATCTCAGGAACTACAGACCTATCAACCTCCTCTCAGTGGTTTATAAAATCTTCACTAAAGTTCTTTCACACCGCTTGAAGGTAACGCTGGACATGCTCAACCGAGGGAACAAGTTGGATTCAGGAGTGGCTACAGCACTATAGATAATATTCACGTACTGAGAGAACTAATTGAAAGAGCGAGGGAATATGAACCTCCATTATGCATGGCTTTTATGTGAAACCATCAGCAGTTACAATGGCTTTGAAATCCGGTGGTATTGAAGATGCATACATTAATATATTAATAACATCTATGAAAATGCAAGTGCAAAAATTCGGCTGTTTGAGAATACAGCAACCATTAAAATTGGAAAGGGAGTGAGACAAGGTGACTCTATATCTCCCAAACTCTTTAATGCCAAATTGGAAAATGTCTTTCAATAACTGAACTGGTAAAACAAAGGGATAAAGTTAATGGAGATTATCTAACTCATCTTCGTTTTTCTGATGACATAGTCATTTTTGCAACTACCCCATCAGAGCTGCAGAGTATGATCCCGGAACTTGCTGACAGGAGTAAAGAAGTGAGATTAAAAATGAACTTTGAGAAGGCAAAAGTGATGTACAATGCTTTTACAAAAAATGAAGATTTGTCAATTGACGTGGAAAAGCTGGAGATAACCGATACCTACGTTAATCTTTGGTAGCAGATATCAAGTGAGGGTCACATAGATGAAGAAATTAATCGGTGTATAAAACCTGCCTGGAGAGCTTTTGGAAGAAATAGTATAATTTTCAAGAGCAATATGCTATTATGTCTTAAAAGAAAAGTGTTTGATCAATGCATCCTTCCAGTGCTTACGTAGGGTGCAGAGACATGGACCTTAACTCGAAGAGGCATACAAAGATTGCAAACAGCTCAAAGAAGCATGGAGAGGTGCATGCTTGGTGTAACCAGGAGAAATAAAAAGAGGAACTTGTGGATCAGAAAAATGATAAGAGTGGAGGACATCAAGATCAGAATAAAATCCCTGAAATGGCAATGGGGTGGACATATTGCCAGGACAGACGATCGATGAACAGCCGAAATTTTAGACTGGATTCCAAGGGACAGGAAAAGACCCAGAAGAAGACTTCATGGGAAATGGGTGGATGAAATTCGAAAGTGTGCGGGAGTAACATGGAGGAGACTGGTACAAGACAGACCGTTGTGGAAGAAACTTGGGGAGACCTTCGTCCAGCAGTGGATTGATAATGGTTGACAATGATGATGATATATATATATATATACCATTAGCACTTATTTCTGTCTCTTGTGCTTAGGTAGTGGTTGCAAGGTTTCCATTAAACAGTGATCTCAGTAGTTCTAAGGAAATATAATGTATCTGATTCATTCACTAATGCTTCATATTCCCTGTAGGTAGCACATGATGAAGTCTCTGTAAGATGGTATGGATGCCTTCCTTTTTAGTGTGAGGTAATCATATTATCTGTGCATTGTTTTTAGCCATCATGCATTACATTTTCAGTTCAAACAAATGCTCATTCATTCATTCATGTGTGTCTGTATGTAATTGTTTTTTTTTTTTTTTTGAAGAAGAAGAAGGAAGCTGAAATGGGCATGTTTTACATGATAAGAGCTGAAACAGAAAAGCCATTTTTTATCTTGTTCTATTTTTTGAAGTGCCTGAGACATTGTATTATATTTCAGTATAATTTAAATTGGCAGAACATTTCTTTGACCTTCTGTTATGTTTGCAAGTCAGCAGGACATTAATTTTATTCACCTCTTAATATTTTTTGTGCACATCATTTAGAGAGTTTCTTCATCTTTTAATATTTTTGAATGAATTATTTATTTATTTCAACTGACTAGTCATTTCCTTATACATTTTAGTTCTTTTCAAATTTGATAGAAATTCATTGCTTGCACTTGCTCCATCATTAAATCTTCTTACTTATATTTCCCATTTTTTTTTTATCTCTTACAACATTAAACAAGTTCAAGTTATTTCAGTTCACCTCAGTATAACAAAAGAAAAGCTTTTGAAAGACAAGTCAGAAATTAAAAGCCAGATATATAATAGTTAATTACAGAGATCACTTTGATAAGCACAAGTACCACTCTTCAGACAACATTTTTGAAGAACTAGCTGTTTTTTTTTCGTGTTTGTTTAATTTTTGAGAAAACTGAATCGCATTAAAGGCAATTGATGTTTTAAAATCTCTTGGAAATATGTTTGCCTGTAATTAGCATTTTGCTTGAACATTTGTTTAAAAAATATTTCTGTTTCTTTTAGGTTATATACTCAAGAGTTGGAAGAATGTGCAAGAATGATCAAGGTGGCCAGTACATTTTGAAGGACAACTGGACAACATTTTTGAAAGCTCGCCTAAACTGCTCAATACCTGGCCCATATCCTTTTTACTACAATGAAATACAAAGTGTATACTTTGTGGAACAGCATCAAGTCATGTACGCCACATTTACTACACCTGAGTAAGTATAACGCTCCTTAGTCATTATTTTACTTGATTTTTTCTACTTAATTGTTTTATCTCTTACAAAATTAAACAGCTTTTATCAGAACTAATTATGAATAACACAGAAACTTCTTTTTTTTTTTTTAATTTTGTAATTGGACAAATATTTTTATGGGGTTATAATCATCATGCAACTAACCTCTTTGACATGACCACACTATCCCCACTCAGCTTCCTCTCATATATGACAACATACCATTAAAAGCTTGGACTTCATTTGGCCACAGATTTCCTTGACTAGCAGTGGGTTAGTTTCTAGCAGCCCATTCAGGATAAAGAAAATGAAAACAGGATTGCTGAAAGCAGAGAGCCAACAATCTTTCCCCCTCCCCATTCAAAATCCCAGCCTCTAGTATCCCCTTTTCCACATTACATGCTACAGTATGTGGCAAACATGCAAGTAGACCTAGTTAACCAAACTCCCAGGTGAATAAAAGAGGAAATAGAATGAAGAACGAACTCCAGTGCTGGTGCATGATCAAGAACTCAGCAGTCTGCAGCTAAGGCAGTAGCATTCCATGTTGAAAAGCCACAGGACTAAAGATAAACCCAGCTCAGTTAAAAGGTTGGTTCAGGCCATGGAACTACTCCCAAAATAACTGTTAAACAGATATCCTCTGGGGAATATGTGGTTAGAATTGTTAATATTTGAATAGTCAGAGGAATATTTGTGAAGAATAGATGGATTTAGTGGCATGACAGGATTTCTAATGCAGATATTACCTGTGAAATGATTATTTCTTCTGTAGACAACAAAGTTAATGAAAACATAATTTAGGTGATTTGGATCATATGCATTGTATGGGAGGCAAAAGATTACCTTGATAGATGTTACATTCTAAAGTGGTTGATCTCAGATTGTTACTTAGAGGTTGGTATCCCCAAGTCTGAACCAATCTTTTATATACACAGTATTTGGAGTGACATGCCTAAGCTCTTTAATATCTCATTGCAGAATGTCTTTCAATCATTGAACTGGGAAGCCAAGGGGATAAATATTAATGTAGTTTAACCAACCTTTGTTTCGGTGACAGCATTGGTATTTTTGCAAATATTCCCTTAGAGCTGCAGGGTGTCATCTAGAAGCTTGTTAACAAGAGTAAAGTGGGATCAAAGATTGAAATACAAAAGACAAAATTGATGTACTATGGTTTTACGAGAACTGAAGAATTACACTTTGATGGTGTGAATTTGGAACTAACTGATGCTTACATCTATCTGCTATTTATCTGTCTTGGTCAATAGATTGCAAGTGAAGACAAAACTCGAGTAAACAGCATGGAAGAAACAGTATGATTTTTAAGAGCAATTTACTGTTATGCCTTAAAGGAAAAATGTTTAATCAGTGCATCCTTCCAGTTCTTATTTATGCATCAGTGATATGGACCCAAACTAAAAAAGGCATACAGTTCAGAATTGTTAACATAGCAATCAGACATCTCTGAATTGTGTGTATCTGCTGTTCATCATGTAATATTAATCACGACAGGAAACTTGAAAATTTAAACGCCCTGGAGCGGAAATTGAACCCACATTTCCCTATTTCCATATGAGCATGCAAAGAAGCACGGAGAGATGCATGCTTAGTGTAACCAAGAGAGATTAGAAAAGGAAGTCATGGATCTGGAAAATGGCGAGAGTACCTGACATCGCAATCATCAAAGTAAAGACCCTCAAGTGGCAATGGGCTGGACACATTTACTAGAAGAACTGAACACCACTGTACAATGGAAATATTAGATTGAATGTCAAGAGGCAGGAAAAGACCCAGAAGAAGACCACGTGGAGATAGGTGGATAAAATTCGAAAGCATTTTGGAGTGACATGCAGAAGAGAATTGCCTTATAAGACAGAGCATTGTGAGAGAAGACTTGGGGAGACCTTCTTTCAGCAGTGGATTGAGAATGGTTGGTGATGGTGTATGATGATGATATGATGGCCTCCTTGTACCAGTAAATCTGAATTAAAAAAATCTGGGGATGGTCTAGAACAAGCTGGACAGATAGTGTGAGATGGCAATAGAGGTAATACCAAGGAGATTAGAAGAAAGAAGGGATGGCAACAGCCTCTCTCCATATGCTTCTGGCGTGACACCACTTTTTATCAGCTGACTATGCCAACGCGCCCAATCCGAGAATCTCCTGTATATCTCTATGGGGAAATTGCGATTTTGAACTGTTTTTTCGGACTACTCATACATTCATGAAAAAAATTGAGACTGAAATATTCATTCACATAATTAAAAAATTCCAGAAAAAAATAGGAAAATATGTGTTGGTAATTCTTTAAAAATTTAACAAAATAATGATTTTTTGAGCAGAAGTGCATACTGCGCATGGTTACTTGTATACTGCACATGTGCAGTTAACCATGTTTAAAATATAACCAAACCCTAATGTTGAGAAATACGAAGTCCGAAATATTCCTTGTTTGCATCCTTGGTTTGCACGTGCTAAATGAAACTGCTTCAGGCACAGGAAGTGACATCATGTTTCTGAACTCCTGCAGAGTCCCATCACCTCAGAGAGAGAGAGAGGATTGAAACAGCTGAACTGTTTTGGCTTCACTCAAAATGGGTCCTTTCACCTTCTCTTCTTCTAACCTCTTTGGGTAGTATTTTGTCAGAAGCAGAAAATCTTTCATTGGGCAGGAGAGACGAAGAGTATGTTTGGTGATCAGGATTCACTTTTATTTCACTTTCGAGTGCAATTCTGTTCTCTTAGTTCATTGTTTTGTGTCACACCAACCTGATCAAGTGTGTGTGTGGTGTGTCACACTGACCGGATCAAGTGTGTGAAAAAGTTTGTGCTTGTGTGTGTACTTATTGTACAAACTACATTAATACAACATACTGTATGCCTACTATGTTATAGCTATTGAAATACAAAGTTGTGGAAATTGCCTAATGAAGTATGACCTCTAATGATTTAAAAAAATATTTTAAGACATCACTATTATTTTGCATTCTTGATTTTCTCTACAAAAGGGTATTTATTACATAAGTTTACATCTTCTTGTTGGCACTTTACCTGTAGAAAGAAACTGATAGGTGAGACTTTTTCACTTCCTATGGAAGCATGTTCTTTTATTTATTCTTTTCAAAATGCTCTGTAATTAAAGGAAGAACACTGTATTTTCAGGAACAGCATATATGGAACTGCTGTGTGTGCATTTAATTTGACAGCAATTCATGATGCATTTGATGGCCCATTGAAGTTCCAGAGTAACCCAAAATCAGCTTGGGAAAGACAGTCTGTGTCACACCAACACTTTCAGGTATATGTTGATTTTTTATATATTCATTAATTTATAGGTTATGTTTGTTTATGCCTCCAAATGTGATTATTCAGCATCAATTACTATGAAATGGGATTTTGAAAACCATCTTCTGTAACATATATTCTATTTTAACTTTGCTTTTGGGGGGTTTTTTCTATGTAAATTTGAGTTTGTTCTCTTAAGACATTTTCAAATCTTAACGTTATGTCTTTTACCTCAAACGAGAATGATGTTGGCAACACACTGAGGTCGGAACAAGAGTGATGTATGAAAGTATGTGATAAGAACATTAGATAAAAATAGGATGCAAAGGTTGCTTTGTGTGTGGAGATGTTAGAACGTTACTGAGTTTTGATTGTAAACCTCTTGACTAAGATATGTGAAGCGGTGTGTACCTCACCTTGCTATGTTTTGGATTTCATCTAATGTTGCTGGACCAATAAAAAGTTGACGCAAGGTGGACTTATGTATATGTTTCATTTGGCCTTTGTAAAAGCCTTACTCTAACGTGAGCTATCTGGCACAATTAGTTGCATCACATTTACTCTTTGTTTAACATCTATTCAGTCTGAAATCTTACATAACGTAAAAAGGATTACGTTATACTTCCAATGGAGTACTATTGCTTGGTAAAAGAAAGTTTGTAATGTTTGTACTGTAGCATCACTTTCACTTCTTTTTTGTTACCTGTTGGTTAGTGCTATAGAAAACATATGCAAAGTATGTGCACTACTTCTAAAACATCTTACAAGTGACTACAAAGACTTATGGAAATTAATCAATTTACATGCAAGCTCAAAACAATATCTTGTATATGTGGTACTCCTTTAATTTTTGCTATTTCTACAACTGCTATTAATTAAGATCGTTTGATGAAACTGAAAAAAATATTTAGTTAAAAATAGTTTCCTAATAAGAATAAGGACAATGCATACAGAAATTTCTGAGAAATGTCCCTTTAAAAGAATCATAGAATAAGTAAAATTGCATAAATTCAAGAAACAGTACTGCACCAGTAAAAAACTTTTGGCCCATGTCCAAATCACTGAAGGCCATACCAAAATTCATGAAAGAAATTTTCTGTGCAGTAATGACATCTGTGAGTAAAATTCTTTGCAGATTCCATATGCACTTACAGAATAAAAATCTTTTGCCTTGCAACACTAAATATGTTCTACAAAATATATAGCTGTCATACATTTGTCTAATGTATGATAGCTATATATTTAATACAACACTATTCTGAAACATGTACTGTGCATTTGAATCAATGTAGTATGTGTAGGCATTTGTTAATGTTGTATGGTTTGGTCTTCCTTTTGACATATTCATGAGTAAAATGCCTGCCATTTTCATCTTTAATGAGTATGATGGTGTTAAGGAGTATATTGTTGAAAGTTCCTGCATGTGTAGTTTTCTCGAATCCACTCCCAGACATGTATTTTAACACTCTGGACTAAATTTTGATATTAATTGACAAGAGCAAAACTCAGGATACCAAAAAATAGGTTGGCTTTTTTTTTTTCAGAGATTAATAGCATGCATAAACATTTGACTACTTAAAAAGATTATAACAAGGTATATTGTTGACTGTATGAAATAGTTATATTTTATTACAAGACGTGCTGAGCATTTTATTGTGTGCTTGATTTTCATTCTTAATAAATGTCGTAATTTAAATACATAATTGTTTCAGTAAAGTGAATAGTTCTGAAATCTTGTTTAATTTTAAATGTGTTTAATAGTTAAGCATGTACCATAATATATAACATATTTTTTCACAGTGCCAAAGCCCTGGGAGTACACAGTATTTGCTGGATGCTGAAAAGTATCAACTGACTGATAATGCTGTACAGCCTGTTCATTCTCGCCCTGTATATACAAAAGAACTTGAAAGGCAAGTGCTACCTCAGTAATTCCATTGATTTTCCCATTGATCAAAACAATTTGTAAGAAGTATTATTGAACTTAGATTACTTGAAAATAAATATACTTCTTTATATCGAATTAACCAACACACTACAATTTATGTGCCTTTAGATTAATCTGGTATTAAATTCAAAGCTGAAAGACAACTTTATTTGGAGGACGGTAAGGGGGTAAAATAATCATGGTCACGGTAGACACTATAATTCGTGCATGAATACTAGTATTAAAAGAAATCCGTCTTGCTGCACGATGATATTTATTCAGCTAAAAAATGAAATCTATATACAGTTTAAAAACACATGAGCACTTTCGGTGTCACATTGACACCTTCATCAGATGTAATTTCACCATGTGGCTACATGCTGGTCTTAAGTACGTGGAGTAGATGCATCATGGGAAAGGTAATGTCAATGTCACATGATATACCAGATAACAAGACAATAAAAATAAGAGCATAGTTAGCCAATGAAAATTACTTAACAGAAGCAATTGCTATTGTGCTGTCCTTCCCAACAAGATTGCTCCAAGGTTCAGGTAAAACATAAGGATAATAGTCATTACAGCAACGTGTATTATAAGCCGAAATATAGAGGCTTTCTGCAAATAACAAGGAATAAACAGAGTTAGGTGTGTTTATGATTTTAGCGTTGTCCCAGTCTGGGATGGAATTTCCAGCACTTATGGTTCTTGCAAAAGAGGTGCTTTGGTGATTCATTTTTAGATCATATCTGTGTTCATTTAATCTCAAATCCAAATTTCTTTTGGTAGAACCCACATAATGATTGTTTAGTTCACCAGAGATAGTGTTGAGCATAGGAATAACATACACACCCCATTTTTTCCCTTTGTCAATTTTGTCACGATCATTGCGGATAATGGTATATAGATTGCATGATCGATCGTATTCCAAATTGTATTTTATGACGAGAACATATGTTGGTAAGGAGGTTTACAATATGTGGATTAAAATCAACAGATCCAACATACTTTTTAGGCACTTGCTCACTAATTAAAGCAGTTGGCATAGAAAACCATACTTTATTGTGCACTCCCTTAACAACGTTGTCCGGGTAACCATGGTTTTTAGCGAGGGATGATATCCATTGTAGTTCTTGAGCTCTGGCGAAATGGCTAGAAGAATGTGAATATGCTCTTCTAAATAGGAAGTGCAGAGCAGAAATTTTATGCTGAAAAATGTGAGCAGAATTGTACATTTTAAGGGAGTGCACAATAAAGTACGGTTTTCTATGTCAACTGCTTTAATTAGTGAGCAAGTGCCTAAAAAGTATGTTGGATCTGTTGATTTTAATCCACATATTGTAAACCTCCTTACCAACATATGTTCTCGTCATAAAATACAATTTGGAATACGATCATGCAATCTATATACCATTATCCGCAATGATCGTGACAAAATTGACAAAGGGAAAAAATGGGGTGTGTATGTTATTCCTATGCTCGACACTATCTCTGGTGAACTAAACAACCATTATGTGGGTTCTACCAAAAGAAATTTGGATTTGAGATTAAATGAACACAGATATGATCTAAAAATGAATCACCAAAGCACCTCTTTTGCAAGAACCATAAGTGCTGGAAATTCCATCCCAGACTGGGACAACGCTAAAATCATAAACACACCTAACTCTGTTTATTCCTTGTTATTTGCAGAAAGCCTCTATATTTCGGATTATAATACACGTTGCTGTAATGACTATTATCCTTATGTTTTACCTAAACCTTGGAGCAATCTTGTTGGGAAGGACAGCACAATAGCAATTGCTTCTGTTAAGTGATCATTGGCTAACTATGCCTTTTTTTTATTGTCTTGTTATCTGGTATATCACGTGACATTGACATTACCTTTCCCATGATGCATCTACTCCACGTACTTAAGACCAGCATGTAGCCACATGGTGAAATTACATCTGATGAAGGTGTCATTGTGACACCGAAAGTGCTCATGTGTTTTTAAACTGTATATAGATTTCATTTTTTAGCTGAATAAATATCATCGTGCAACAAGACGGATTTCTTTTAATACTACTAATAATGGTCAGCGATTATCAATCCATTTGTTTTAAAACAGTCTTCCATAGTTTCATAGTGATTTTTCTGTGGTGTGCATTCGGTGGTCGTAAATATTTCACTGTGTAAAAAGAATAATATTCATATTTTATGGAATTGAAGGAATAATATTCATAAATTATATAGAACTGAAAATCTCTTTCTAAAGAAAGCACCCTTTCTAAATAGCAGGATAATCCCAGCATTTGCAAAGGGATGCTACTTAATGTGACAGAGGCAATTTCTTGAGAGTTATTAAAAATAGTTATCTTCACTGAATGCTCCCTGCATGTTTACACATGCTCATTTTGCCAGGGCATGCCATCAATACACAACCAATTCTCCAATTATGTTGATTGCTTTTCATGAATTCAAGATATGTAAACAAATAGGGCATTCAGTTTGCTAAGTAATTCTGTCAGTATGATATATGTATATTGATAATTTCTTTACAGAACTAATTTGGACCTGAATATTGCTGGTTATGAAAACTTCCATTTATCTGTCTTATTGCTAATTAATTATGTCTGGTTTGATCAGCTTCACCCAAAATGAAGCCAGACCATACTTAATAACTCATTTTGAAAAAACAACATTCCCCAAATAACAGCATTCATTCATCACCTATAAAAAACATCATTCACAGTGTTAGTTAATGTCTTCCACTGTAATGTTTCATTAACATGAAATGATGTTTGTCTTGTATATTTCCATTTTTTTCACTGTTCCATCATATTGCTATGAAAAAGCAGCATGGAAATGACAACTAAATACAACTTGCCTGAATGAACCTAATGGATGCTTTAAAAAATAATAAAATTGCACTTTTGTGAAAATATAGTGGAAAACTTCAGTTATGAAATTATAAAATAAAATCTTTTCTTAATTCCAGGCTCACTTTCTTGGTAGTTGATGTCATAGCAACTAAACACCATGATTCAGTTCATGTGCTGTATGTAGCCACACTTGAAGGAGTAATTAGGAAACTTGTAGTGGTTCCTGATTCTGCTGAAAGCTGTCTTGTTGAAGAGCTAAACATTTTCCCTAAAGACAGTTCTAAAAAAATAAGGATTCTAAAGCTGCTGAAAGATACGGTATATTATTTTACTTATTGCTTTGTTTTTCTTCTCTTGCACAATTTTATTGATCATCACTAATCATCATTTCCATTCTGCATTCAGTGTGACTTGCATTTAAATGTACTGTTTTCTGAAATGTAACATTCACAATGTTCATTCACTACCTAATAACATCAAAACATGCAATTCTATGAAAATTGTCATTGAAATGAAAACTTTCCAAAGATACCAAATTTATCATCAAATATTTATCAAATTGTAAATACGGTACATGAAACATTACATTTAGATGTATTTATGAATTTAAGTTCTGCAGTCTGAACTTTATAGAAAGATTTAAGAACTGTTTGTATAAAGATTTAAGACAGCCCCTAGCTTTCATTATATGTATCATCTTTTGTCAAAATCTTGTGTTTTTTTTCTTATGCTCATACTTTTCATTCATAATACATAAAACATAATGCAGTTAGTAAACAATTATTTCCATTTCTTTTGCCAGAGCTCTTTATATATTGGCACTGATGACTCCATACTTAGAGTTCCACTTCATAGGTGCTCACGATTTAGGTCCAAAGCGTAAGTAAACTTTCATGCCAAAAAACAAATGAAGTTATATTTTTAATGAAATGCCATTTTATTTTTTTCAACTCAGTGGTAAATCAAGGAAATTTTCAATATTTAGATATAGTATGAGTTCTGTGTGTGTGTGATCATGGTCTATGTGCTAAATTATTGTTTAACAAACCTTTCTACCTGAATGAAGTAGTAAATGCTCTGTGCTGCCATAAGAATGCATTTCAGTATGTAGCACTGAGTTCTTGTACATTGATGTTCAGATTGCATTATTAAGTATTTAATAGCTGCAACATCAAAAACCTAATAGCTTTATGTCAAATGCAAGTTACAACCATCTGAAGTTCTCTTTCTTATTTATGCAGCTAGGTAGTGCTACTTGCAAACATAGGTGTAGCGTGACCGCAGCTGGAGCAGGGAGGCATGAATAAGTGTAAACTGCTGAGGGTTTTGTTTACGGGAGGGGCACATTCTGGGAAAACTTTCTCCATAAATGTAATAAATTTTACATGCATAGCATAAATTAAACTATGAGGTGTGCCAGGCTAGCACACGTGATTCCCTCTAAGGAGGATTAAAAAAATGACTGCTGTTCAAAGCATCTTATCCATTCATTTGATGATGAATATCATTGGACCCAAATTACTGAATATTTATTTACATGTGAATAATGTAGTGCACTTTATTACTGTGGAGGGGGGATTAACAACCACCTTGAACAACTGCCCATCCCTAATTTAGGGCCACTAGCTCCAGAGAAGGGACAGAGCCATCAGACAAACTACACTACTCATGCCTCATCTGGAACTTGAACCCAGGCCCGTCTTGGACAAATGAGCAGAGACAATGCCTCAGATCACTGGGCCACCATGGCAGAATAGTCTACTTACTCTCTGCTGCTATGTTATAGACTGTTGTGAATATGTAACATAGCTTTTGCAGTGAGACACTGCAACAGTAAAACAGTTGTTCAGTGTAATAAGAATGATAATACACAGTTCTGATTTTGATATGGTTCTCATTTGAAGTAGCTAGAACAGAAACATAATATGGTCATAGACCAAACTAAGATTTACAAAGAAATGCAACAGATTTCATAAGTTTTTGTTATGAAAAAAAAATATGCAAAATTCCTTTAGTCTCCAAAAACTTGTAAGGCAGCACCTCGGTACAGCTCTATTTCTCCTTACTTAAATATTCCACCTCGATTTTTCTAAGACTATAAAAATGAATGCACATTAAAGATAAAATATATCTACATTGCTGGTTTATTGCAAAGCACTGCTTGATTTTTCTTAGGTTTTAAAAGCATAATGCATTTCATTTTATTGGTATTTAATTATAAATTATATATATAATTATTTACATCTTAGCATAGCCCTCTTAAAAAATGTCATAAAAGAAAATTTTGGGGATGTTGTTGGAATATCATAAGATGCAAAATAAAAAGAAAATTAAAAGAAAAGCTGTCCATACCCTTATAGGCAATTCTAGTTTCTCCTCTGATCTCTAACTTGTATAACCATTTTTTTTAATTTTTTTTTCGAAAGATGGATATGCACTGCTTGGGGCTATCTTGATGTCTGTGACATGACGATGTGTATATAGAACTCTCAATTCTTCCTCTTTGAACTTCGAAGTGACCACATTAAATTTCTTACTCATAGCTGCCCCCCATCATTTTAATTGACCTTGCATTTTAATTTTTCAAAGTGGGAGTGGGAGGCACATGCACCCCCCGCCCCCGCCCACTATGCCTATGTACAAAAAAGAATAAAAGTTCATGCCAATGTAGTTATTCATTCAATAAGCAAAAAAAAAAAGTTTTTTTCCTTTTTTTTTTTTTTTTTTTTAATTTACTTTTCTTGGACAGAAGTATTTACTATGACTAAATATTTTGACCACATCTTGGGTAATGTTGGTTACATATTTGAAATACTAAATGACAACACTTTAAACGGATGCAACAACTCCTGTGCTCATTGTCACACTTTTCCATTGCTGACTCTCCATCTAACTGAATGTAGTGTAGCTGTAGACTGAAGACTAGGTATTCCTTTTAATAATGTATTAAAATTACAAGTTTTTGGTTACACATTATCAATGGAAAATCAGAGAAGGGACTGAAATTTGAAGTGAAAAAGAGTGAGTCATAATCAGTTATTGTTGTGTTTGGTTACTCCTTTAGGAGTGGCTTCAGTGTTTCGAAAGAGACTTCAAAACTGAGTGAAAATATTTGCTGGAATATTCTCATAAGCAATGCTGCTTAAAAGAGTTAAAAATTTCATTTTGTGAATTTTTGTAAGTTAAAGTAGTTAATACAGTTTTTCAAATATTAACATAACTCTGAACCACCAAATCTTGATGGCAGAAATAATCTAAGAAATTATCTGGTGTCCTTCATACAGGTAATTTATTTTAAAGTGTGCCCATAAAAAAATTTCCCACAAGAATCCTGCTTTATTTGTGTTTAAAAATCAGTTACAGTGAACAATGCAAGGAAAAGATAACATTCACTGTGTTTCATGTGTCTTATACCAGTTGCTTTATGCTTCACATTATGTACAGCAGCATTCAAATTTTTATTTTTGGAATTGTTGCAATTCATGTTGTCTTGTTTAAAATGACACTGAATTTTTATTACTCATATTTATTTCACCTTCCACCACACTGGGGACTGGGTGAAAAAGCGTTAGAAGATTACTGGATAGGATTTCTTGATTAATAATAATTGATCACCTCGTGAAACAAGGGCAGTTCCATACAAGAGAAGCAGTGGTCTAAACTAACCTCCTCAAACCAAATTTTTTACACAATGGTAGAAACAACACTGATCAAGAAGTAATTCTAATTAAAAAGTTTTCTCCTTTCTGTGCCAAAGAGGTAAAGCAGAAATAACCAAGTAAGGCAACTCAAATATTACCAACACTACCACCAGAAAGCTTAAACAAAAGAATCAGCTGCAGTTCAAGCAAAGCAATTCGACAGTTTGGAGCTAGAAACTATGCATATGGCAGTTGTGCAGCTATGAGTCAGCTCAGGTATAGGATGCAAGAACTTAGTCATCCAATGCACCTTATTGGACTAACAACAATGAAAAAACAATAGCTCCAATAACAACAATAAGTAAATAAATAAAAAAGATTGGAATCAAATTCCATTGTGTGCTTCAGGGAAAGGTTTTAGGGCAGGTATTCCGATTTTCGGTGCATATCAGTTGTCACTGTGGAAGAAAAGCTTGATAAGAGATCTTCAGACGGCATTCCCACCGAGCACTAGGCTCCCAGATCTGAAATGTTCCATTGCTGATGCATTAATATCTCAGTCCAATTCATTCCGATTTCTCACAAAAAGTGAAATTAATGAATTTACTTTTCTGAAGTTTTGTAGTAAGTATCATAAATTATTTTTAAAGTTATAGTGCATGCTAGTGCTTATCTTTTTGCATGCACAAGCAAAAGTGGATAGAACTGCTTGAATAGTGTGAAATGTATGCTCATTAGGGAAGGTTAGGCGGGGTGATATGTAGCAGGTTTGCTTACCCTGCAAATCTGATCTATCACATATAGTTCGTAATAGCATTGGGTTATTTGTCTTTTACTACTGCAAAATGTGATTTTCATGATAAATTTGTTTAATTATAGTTTCTAGGGATGTACATGTATAAATCATAAATATAACATGACCTTTTATTACCTATTACTAATATTATCTGCTGCTCATATATTATGCAGTTTAAAAAATATAAATTTTTTATGGGCCTCAGGGGGAATTAGACAAAGAAGAAAAAAACTTATCACTTGCACAGAAATGTTTCAATAAGAAAATGGCTCTGTATAACTGAGGAAGCTTGCTATACACAACACAGGGATATTTGTATTCTTCTCTATGGTGCTGACCTTGAAGTATGAGGCTGGCAACCACATTTTACTTCTTTATCATAAAGAGAATAAAAATATTGCAGCAGTATGATAGTCACAAACTTTCACATGGGCATTAATTAAACTGACACATCATGCTTCCCTTACTGAACTCATTTTGTTGACCAAAATATTTTCAGTGGTGGAAAATTATCATTTGATATAAGACAATCTGAAATTATGTATATGCTGAATTACTAGATATATTTTAGGTGCAATTTTGCAATTACTTTGCTTCTTTGGGCTGTAATGGAAAAATTGTGAGGTACCCTTCAAATTTTTAATAAGCCCCATATACCTCCATGTGTGCTTAACACAAAATGACATGTAAGAGCTTCATATACATAAATTTTAATTTCTAGTTGAGCATTCATACTTTACTATATAAGTTGTGTGATGTATTCAGAGTTAAATGATAATTTTATATCATTTCAGAAACAGATAAGCTCTAATAAAGTTTACTGCCTTTAGCCCTCTTCACTCTGTCAATAAAATTTTACACCAATAACCAGCTTATTCCTCATTTTTAATATAAGTAATTGTGTTTTAAATGGAAGTAAATCATATCTTTTCAATTACAGATGATTTTGGCTTTTTGCATGCAGTGTGCATTTGCTCAGATGAAATCATTTACAACTTGATCAACATTTATGATTTCTGTTCTTTTTGCATTTGTTACTCAGCATTAAAAAGTCTCACTATTACTTTGAGTCATAGTATTTCTCAGAACATTTTGAATTAATTTAATTTTGGAGCAAATGTTTCTGTTGTAACAACAATAACTTATATTGCAAAAAATAACACCAATGTTATTTTTATATTGCAAAAAATAACACCAGACATCTGGGAAGTATATAAAGTTGCAATAATTAATTAATTTGTATATTATTTTTCTGATTTGCAGTGCCAGTGGTTTTCCCCTTAAAGTTTTCCCAGAGAGAAATAGCAAATGCAAAGTATAATCTTTCAAAAATTGAAAATTTTCAAGTATTACAAACAATTTATGATTTCTGAAGGGGAGCTGGCCATGAGATTTAAACAACCAGTAAAAGTTCCAAATGAATGATGAAAACATCTCAACATGGGAGTAGAAAATCCCATCAGTGCTGTTTCTAGATGTTGTGCTAGGGGCCATCTCTGTGGGAGAATTATTTGATCCTGTGCTACAAAGCGTAGGAGAAATTATGGGCCATTTATAATTTTTTTCATCCCTGCACCAGAATTAACCTTGTGATTTGTTTTTTAAAACTTGGGGTCATGTGATGTGTAACTTTTGTCTTAACATTCTGCACAGGGAAAGGCAACTTGACTGCTTTATAGATATTTTCTTACTCAGGCAGCATAAATAGACTGGGCCAAATTCATGAAATACAGTAGATATGGTAGCACTTTTTACACTAAAAGGTCCAAGTGTTGCTTTAGGGTTTCAGCTGGTGGTGTGAGTAAACATTGTTGCACATGCAGCATCAACAGAACCTGTTTCTGAATGTTAGATTCCATGGCATGTGAGCAGAAGACTTACTTCTCATCTGTTTGTCTTTGTAAATTGAAGTTCAGATCACTGCAGGGATAGATTATAGTTGTACTCACTCTCTAAGCACACCCACTAGGGGCACACAATCTCCCTGATGATTTCAAAACCAAATTTTTTTTGTTTTCCTTTTTTAACTCCTGATATGCTGACGACATATTTCTAGAAACAAGTTGTCATCAGCGCATGGTCATCCCTGAATGTCACAACATTTTCTAGAATGTGATCCTGCACACATACTGATAACCACTTTTCCATTTTGTCAGCAAATATGCATTACTACTGACAAATGAATTGCAGTAGGTGGTCAGCTAAAATGTGAGTGGTGTTTTCATCTGAATGCACTGGCTCATGACTTGCCACCTGACATGATGTAATTGCAACTCCAAAAGTTTCAATTGCCATTCATTCTTGAGTGATTTTCAATTGCCATTCATTCTTTTTTTAATTAACGCATTGTGGTTTTAAATTGTGAAGCTAGACTTACATAATCTAAGAGTTCTTAGACCTGAGGTTTTTTTTTTTTTTCTATTCATCATTTGTAAATAGTATGTGTTATTTGGTATGTTTTAATAACTTTTTTCCCCTCATTCTCCTTTAGTGAATGCCTTAATTCTGTTGATCCTTACTGTGGATGGAATGAGTACCAGATGGCTTGTGCCACAGCTCCACATCGCAATCCTTTACATACATTCTGGATTCAGAATCCAATAAAATGTCTTAGTGCTGCTTCTCCAGGTAAACATCATTCTATCATGGCATTGAATAAGTATTTATGTATATAACTGAGCACTTCTGTGATTACCCTTTTCATATGAAGGAACATAAAGTGTATCAATTTATATCCAATTTAGTGATTTTCTGTCTAACAATTTTAAAGAACAACCATTTTTTTTTGTACATAATTACCTAGGTGTGGCATACATGAAGTTGAATGCATAATATACATTGTGGTTTTCTGGTTGGACAAAAATAATGCTTTCATTTTTTCCATCAAAATTTCTTTCTTTTCTTTTAATCTAAAGTATTACAATTTATGGTTGATGTCATGGAAAATACATTAAAGGATCTTAAAATTCAAAAGGATTCCAGTTGACAGTGACATCAAAGGTTGGCTGCTATCAGATGAGTGGCTGTATGTGGTCAATAGTGTCATTGCAGTGACATTAGCCCCTAAATAATTATACTATGGCTGATCTTCAAAAATTAGCCCCTAAATAATTATACTAAAGTAAAAAAAATATTAGATTTTCAGTTTTTCATACTGCATTCTGTGTTTTGTGACATTCTCTGTGTATTTAGATCTCATACAGTATTTATTGGCTGTATTTCATTGCTGTTGTTTTTAGGGAGTCTTGTGTAAGTTCAATCCACTCAGAAAATTTTTATAGTGAATAAATATATGTAAATCTGAAGATGTAGATCTAGGCCATATAAAGAATGTGGCTGTACTGTCCACCCCAAACATAAGGGTTTCTTTTATTTTTGCATAAACATTAACTTTTCATATTTTCCCATTAATGGAAGTTTCAACATTTATAAGCCAAAAAGAAAGCATGATCATCTAATATGCACATTGCAACCAGAGCAGCCAGTTTGGGGACAGTCATTTTCACATCACTTCTGTCAAATTTAGCATGGGTACTGAATAACAGTTGCAATTCATGAGTCACTCTGAATCATCCATGAATTTTTCACATAGAGCTGTTGCAGGTCATCATGTATAAACAGAGGCGTAACTAGGGCAGGGCAGACGGGACAGCTGCCCTGTGCAGAGCTCAAAACAGGGCACAAAAATTACTGCTTGCAATCTGCTTAAAAATTGGAATTTAAACTACTAAACCAGTTTCGAATACACTTCAAATTCAAATTTCTTCTTCAGAATGTTCAAGGGAGGCTAATTGCTTACATTTAGAAATGAAGACTCACTTGCATAGTCCATCCAAGTAAAGAAGAACCATGGCCTTCATCAACAACAGTGAGGCTGGCAATTTTTCTTTAGTTGGATGGATAAGGAAATCGTTTTTCTTTAGTTGCATGGATAAAGATGTCCTTTTGCTTTACATGGATAAAGATGTCCTTTTGCTTTACATGGATAAAGATTTCGTTTTTCTTTAGTTGGATGGATAAGGATGTCATTTTTCTTTAGTAGGGTGGATTAGGACATCGTTTTTCTTTTGTCGAATGGATAACTTAATAATAATGCCGTTTTTCTTTAGTTCAATGTATGTAAGAATGTCATCTTTGATTTAGTTGAATGGATAAGATATGGATATGCATATCACTTAAGATTATCTGGGGGCTATCTGATCATTACTGTAGCTGCAAGCTACAACTGCCAGATACATTCGGCCTGTTTGATGTGATGTTCAAGGTCCAAACTCCTAAGCAGTCATGAAAAGTGGTACAAACACACACACACACACACACACACACACACAGTTTGATTGTGTATATATCAAAGAAATAGCTATGATGACATTAATTTTGTTTTGTCAAGCAATGTATGCTTATGTATTTTTATATATACAGTATAATCATACATTGTCTGACATTACTAATTTAATAATTATGTATATCATCACCATCATCATTGTCAACCATTATCAATCCACTGCTGGACGAAGGTCTCCCCAAGTTTCATCCACAACAGTCTGTCTTATGCCAGTCTCCTCCATGTCACTCCCGCATACTTTCGAATTTCATCCACCCATCTCCCATGTGGTCTTCTTCTGGGTCTTTTCCTGCCCCTTGGAATCCAATCTAAAATTTCGGCTGTCCATCGATGGTCTGTCCTTCTGGTAGTATGTCCAGCCCATTGCCATTTCAGGGATTTAACTCTGATCATGATGTCTTCCACTCTTGTAATTTTTGAGATCCACGAGTTCCTCTTCTTATCTCTGCTGGTTACACCAAGCATGCACCTCTCCATGCTACTTTGAGTTGTCTGCAGCCTTTGTATGTCTCTTTTAGTTAAGGTCCACGTCTCTGCGCCATACGTAAGCACTGGAAGGATGCATTGATCAAACACTTTTCTTTTAAGACATAATGGCATATTGCTCTTGAAAATTATGTCGTTTCTTCCAAAAGCTCTCCAGGCAAGTTTTGTACCCCGATTAATTTCTTCATCAATGTGACCCTCACTTGATATCTGCTGTCCAAGATAAACGTAGGTGTCTGTTATCTCCAGCTTTTCTCCATCAATCGAAAAATCTTCATTTCTCGTAAAAGCATTGAACATCACTTTTGTCTTCTGAAAGTTCATTTTTAATCCCACTTCTTTACTCTTGTCAGCAAGTTCCTGGATCATACTCTGCAGCTCTGATGGGGTAGTTACAAAAATGACTACGTCATCAGCAAAACGAAGGTGTGTTAGATAATCTCCATTAATCTTTATTCCTTTGTTTTCCCAGTTCAGTGATTGAAAGACATTTTCCAATGTGGCATTAAAGAGCTTCGGAGATATGGTGTCACCTTGTCTCACTCCCTTTCCAATTTTTATGTGTGTTGTATTTTCAAACAGCCGAATCTTTGCACTTGCATTTTCATAGATGTTATTAATTAATAACATCTATGAATTATGTATATAACTAAATATATATATATTATTTTTTTCTCTGCATCTCATTTTTTTTAATGGTATATGCATCATGAAGGAAATATTTTAAATTTGTGTGTGTTGGACTGTCTCCTGTAACAAAAAGGAAATGGAAAACACACTACCATCTACAATAGTATGCAGGTCAATGTCATTTGCCAATCAGAACTTCTCGGATTGTCTGGATGCATGGAATATGGTTTTAAAGATTTGTAGAGCTTTGTGGGATGTTTTGAGTTTCATGTGTATCATGACTAGACTTCTTAATCAGAATTTTAAAAATAATAATAATATGAGAATGCCTTTTTGAGGCAGAAATCGAGTCGGGTATAATGATTGCCATTAATGATTTTCTGTGGCTATACGCAAAATCCATATTACAAAATTCCAAACCAGAAAATATGGCAGAAATAAAAACAATTCCTAGAATAAGCATGAGGTTCTGACTTAGATTTAATAATGCTTCTATTTCTTCTGTTGAAATTATGCTTTCCCAGTTTATAAGCTAAAACTGGTTAACCTAATTATATTTACAACAGTAGACAAACAGTAGTAAAATTGTGTACGTCTAGTTAAATTTTAGGAATATCAACTTTGTAGCCAATGCATTAAATAATAATACATTTGAAACATTTTTGCTGTTGTATTTTTATTTGATCAGTTTTCTGCTGTTAAATTCACTTGATGTTTGTAATTATCACAGAATTTTAGAAAAATATGAGCTACAGCAGCAAAAGAAAGTTAAGTCATATTTTCCTTCTTGCAGTTGATGGTGGGTGGAGTACATGGTCACCATGGTTCCAGTGTTCAAAATTAGGAACAGTCTCTATCAGTGCTAACTGTTGGTGTCAAAAGAGAGACTGTAACAGACCAACTCCTGCCAATGGAGGCAAACAGTGTGAAGGCATATCTGTCCAAGTAACTAATTGCACACGTAAGTTGTAAAATTATTTCATTTCCAATATATCTATGTGTTTTTTGGTTTTGTTCTAAGGAGGAGGAGAAAAACCAGGAAACAAGAAGAATTAGCAACTGAAAAGTTTTAATCTAGATTGTCTTCTCATCTTGCTGGGAAAAAAAAAAAAAAAAAAAAAAAAAGGACCAAAGTAAAATAAATACCTTGCTTTTGGCTTTCATATGGTTAAACCTTCATTAAAAGACACCTCCTAACAGTGATAACTTTCAAATAATGGCAAGTTTTGGTTAGTAGAGAACAGCTGTGGTAGGATTAACATTAATGATAGGACCTGAAAAATAAAATCTCTTTAGAACAGTAAACAGACATCCCAGTCAATTATAAAGAAGGTACAACGATTACCTTGGACACACAAACTGGATTTTCCATAGTTCTACTATCTACTTGTGCATGATACTTCATTGGGAGGGGAAAGTCAGGTAGAAACAATGTTGCTGAAGGATGATGCCTTGGGCAAGTTGGGTTAGAGTGAATGCAGTGGCAAGCTGGGCAAGCTTAAGTGACAAAAAAATGTGTTAGAGCTTAGTTGCATGCCATCCAACTGAAGTTAGCAATGGAGAATAATAAAAAAAAATGTATATATTTATATTGCTGAAATTTCACTTCTTGTTCATGTTTCTGCTTCAAAAATGCAATTCTAATTATTCACTGTTCTAAACCTTAGAATTTTCAATATTGACCTGAGTTCAGTTTTGTATATGTTAAGATAATGCAGTCAGTGATTTGACTGGTCATGAAAGTCATGATAAAGTAATGAAATTGAGTGGGTGGTCATGAAATTGTCTTTTTTGTATCGACACCTAAATGAAGACAAGTTTGCACACCTAGAAGAAAATATGAACTGGCACCCTTATAAACCAGCATGTAGTTGATTCCCCATGAACGTGAAAAGCACCGGCCGACACAAGGAACAGTACAGAGTGACAAGAATGCCTGGTAGAAGCCAGCAACGTTGATTTACGCAACTTATGGACATTGAGAGAGACCTGATCATCGGGCTGAAAACTGCAGGGTGGTCGACGCGCCGTATAGCCCGCCACGTGGATAACTCTGACCATACTGTTCGACTGTGTTGGGAGCAGTGGACACATGACGGCACTGCCACACGACGGAGTGGCTCTGGATGGACAAGAACTAAAAGAACTCAAAGATAAGAAAAGAAAGCTTATAGGAAAGGCAAAAGAAGAAGCTGAAGTTTTAGATTCTGAGGTAACAAGTTTAGCTAAGATACTTAAACACCGAGTCTTTCACTGTGAAATTTGTCTCCATAAATTTTGTACATTCATAGTTTTTATATTGCCTTAATAAAAACTTGTAAGTTTTTACAGCATTACGATGCTAAAAGATGAAGAATTCGCTTGCTTACTGATTTCACAGATTAGTAGGCACTGATGGACTAGTAGGCACTGATCTGATCTGTCTCTGATTCTGCATTAATTTACAGGATTTGATAAACCCCACTGATTTATACCTGAGGAATTACTTGGGATGCACTGGAATTCATTCTGTTTTCATGATCTGTCTGTATTTCTCCCTTCCCCTTTTCATGACAAGCTTAATTCACACTCGTGTATGTGGGAAATCTCCTGCAATCCTGTGGACAACTTTTCAACATTCACAGAAAACATATTTCTTCTATAGTTTATATTTAAGACAGAAGTTTTTGCTCTTTCTTAAAAATAGGTGCAAAACTAAAGTTTTGTATTATAGCAGAAAAGTAAAAGCTATCACAAAGTGAAAAAGGAATAAGTGTTTGCCACTTGGCAGAACTTTATGGTAAATGGGCACACAGATAAATGATTCATTAAAGAAAAAAGGATAAAATGAAAACCCAGTGATTTCAATGTAGAAAACCCAACAGCAAAACCAGATGGGGCAAAACTAGAAATGAAGGTATTTAAAAAATGTTTTAAGAATGGTTTGCTAATTGTTGAACAAGATACATTCTTGTATCGGAACCATCATTGCAAGAAAGTGTTTTAAATATCATACAAAAGATGGTCATCACTGATTTTAAGTCTTCTTATAAATGGTTCGAAAATTTTCAAATTTGGCATGAAAATGCTTTCTGGATAACGTGTGGGGAATCCCCTGACATTCCAGTAGAAGCAGCAGAAGATCTTTGAAGAACATTGTTCTTGAATATGAAGATCCTCTAAAGAAAAGGCAGATACTAAAAGAATTGTTTGTATGTTAAATGACAATGACATAATAGGTATGCATTACAGTAATTTGCAATACAATGTGATATTATTACAACTGTGTATTATTCATAATTATTAAAAGGTACTGTAAGTTTTATACACTACAGTACCTTTTAATAATATTATCAGTGAAGCCCGTGTTGTATATTTTACATGAGACTCAGGAAAAATAGGGGAAACAAAGTTGTAAGTTGTATGAAGAATAAGATCGGGGAAATGATATGGGAGCCCAATGAGTTAAGTGAAAGATGGGGTGAATACTTCTGTGAGTTATTAGATCAAGAAAGCAAAGATGATTCTGAGACAGATGAAGATGATGTCACAGTGAGGGATGGAAGCACAGAAGGGATCTCAAGAGAAGAAGTGTGTGAAGCTCTAAAATCTCTTCAGAATGGTAAGGCTCTGAGAGTTGATTGCATAACTGCCGAGATGTTAAAATATGGTGGTGACTCTGTAATTGACTGGTTAACTGAAATTTGCCAGTTGTGCTGGGAGTTAGGAATGGTCCCTCGAGATTGGAAGGATGCTATTATTGTTACCTTGTATAAGGGAAAAGGTGATCAGACTAAATGCAAGAACTATCATGGTATTAGCCTACTAAGTGTGCCAGGGAAAGTGTTTGGCAAGGTTGTTATTGAAAAAGTACGGTCTTACATCAGAGAAAGTATGGGATGTTCAGGGTGGTTTTATGCCTGGTAAAGACTGCACTAACTCAAATTTTTGCATTACGCGTGATGATTGAAAAGTATCTGGCTGTTGTTAAGAAAGTTTTTGCTGCCTTCATAGATTTAGAGAAAGCTTACGACCGAGTGAATAGGACACTTTTGTGGAAGGTATTGAATGAATATGGTGTTACTGGGAATCTGCTTAATAGTGCAAAAGCCATGTATGCTGGTAGTAGAGCTTGTGTACGAGTGAATGGTGTTTTATCAAAATGGTTTTCTATTGGTGCAGGAGTTAGACAAGGTTGTGTAATGTCACCATGGCTGTTTAATATATTTCTGGATGTGTGCATGCATGATGTCAAAATAGATAATAGTGGTTTATGTCTTGGTGATATCTGTGCGCAGATTGCTGTATGCTGATGACACTGTCCCATTGGCAGAGAGCATAAGGGATTTGCAGAGTATGTTGTCTCGGATGTATGAAGTTTGCATGAAATTCAAACTGAGTATAAATAAGGGAAAAACCAAAGTTATGAGTTATGGTCTTTGAGAGAAGAACTGGTAGCACTGAACGTAATGTAAGTATAAATGGCACTGTGATTGACCAGGTGAGTGAGTCTGTGTATTTAGGAAGCATGTTTGACAGAGAGAGCAAATTGGATGGTGAAATTAGTAGGCAAGTGAATTCTTCATTGAAAGTCATAGCTGCTCTGAGAGGTTTTCACAGGAATGATGGGTTCTCTAGAAAGTCCCGCGTTGCTGTATTTGAAAGTGTAATTGTTCCTATTCTGATGTAGGGTAGTGAAACCTGGGTACTACAGAAGAAACATAGAAGTTGTTTGTGTGCTGGAGAACTGTGTAACTTACGTGGGGTTTGTGGCAAGACGTGTGAGGAATGAAGATGTGTTGCAGTTGTGTGATGTGAAGAAAAATGTTGTCAGCAAGGTGGAGACTTATATGCTTTGGTGGTTTGGCCATGTTGAAAGAATGAGTGATGAGATGCTTACTAAGAAAATCTTTTTAGCCCAAGTGGCAGGAAGGAAGGGCAGAGGAAGACAAAGGAAGACATGGGTGGATCAGATTCAGGAGTGTCTGCATGAGAAAAAGATTATGATTATGAAGTATAAAAGATCTTGTGTACGGCATGTAATGGATATCAGTGAAGCCCGAGTTGTATGTCAAGATCGCTGTAAATGGAGAAGTTTGATACGGCAACAGTAAGTAAAAATAGCTGGTAGTTTGTATTTCTTTGTGGAGCTAACCTCTGAATCTCAGAGAACAGCTTAGTGATATGTATGTATGTACTGTAAGTTTTATATGTGCATGTGTTTCATACACTCATTTCACTTTTACATGTGAAAATGACAAACAGTAACTCATGCCTAACCTCTAAACAACTGCCACCTCCAAACACTGTTTTACAGTCCTAGAGGTGACTGTTATTCATAGGTTTCATTAAAAAAATTTCTATGGTCATGAACTGGTGGGTTCTTGTTTGGAAAGAGAATGTTCTGTGGAATTATAATCTTCAATAGCAGTGGCAGCTCGTGGCAACTGAAACAGGTGGGGCCAGTAGCCGAAGTCAGACAATGAAATAAGAAAAAAACTGTCATTATAAGGCCAACTATTCAGACCCCCACCCTACCCTCAAGATTCCTTTACTCTGTCTCTGTTTACCCCCTTGACTCACAATAATGCCCAAATCAGGCAGGAATGTGTCAACTATTGTATTGCGCACGAAAAAAATTTCCTCAGAATAGAATGCATAATTATTAACAGAAAAATGTTAAAACTCCTTAAATAAAATTTTTACCTTAAAACATATGAGCATTAATTTATGTTAGTTGTGCTTTGTGTTTCTTCAGATTTCTCAACTGAGGAATAATCACAGGATTCACAGGATAAAAAAATGTAGTGAAAAAATAATAACTCCAAATATATGCAGGGAGGGAATGTTTCATGAATTTCGTCCCATATAGAATGAGTACAATACTACCATTTGCATTATTTGAAAGGTTTAACCTTTTTTCCTTAAAGAACTTGTGAAACCTAAAAACATATATGTACTCATGTACAAATTATACTTACAGGTTTTCTCATTTATTTATTTATTTTTAACATAGAAAATCCTCTCAGTTAAAACTGAAATTAGTTCTGCAAAGTGCTTTGTAAACTTCATACTCTTGAAAACTCAAATTCTTGGGCTGATAAGCACCGAGTTTTTTAAGTGAAGCTTTTCGGCTCAAATTCTTGGGCTGATGAGCACTGTGTTTTTTTAAGTGAAGCTCAAACTAAAACTTCTTGGGGTGATAAGCACCGAGTTTTTTTAAGTGAAGCTTTTCTTCCAGATTTAAAGCAAAGAACGGAGATTTTAACAAAATATCCACTCCATTCATTGTAATCAACAAGCAAAATAGTCACGACACAAAGGAACAACACATCACCGAGAGAGACACACACAGAAAAAACAACTAACTGAACTTTGAGCTTGGTCGGGGTAAGCTTCTCTGCCAACCCACGGCATTAAGGAAATGGATACACTCCCGGCCAATCAAATTAGCGCGGAGCCAGATAGATCTGGCCCCACAGCTTTTTGCACACTCGTTAAGACAGTGTTGTATGTAGGTCATCATACTGAATGAGACTGAGAGGAAATCGTCTCCTCTTTGCTTGCGTAGTGATGTTACTGGGGCCTGTTTGAGCTGGCCCCAATAACCTCACACTCTGAACGTGATCTCTTTCCTCAGGGAATAGTTTTTCGTTTTTGAAGGAAACTTTTTCCTTAGGTAATGGTTTTTGAAGGGAAATGTTTATCACCATGTAGTTAAGAGAGAGAATAAGAATCAGGGCAAAAAAAAAAAAAATATTTCTAAAAATAGAAATTTTTAGGTGGGGCCCGGCCCCTCTGGCCCCTAATGACGAACTGCCCCTGTTCAATAGTATTAAAAAATGTAAAACAACTGATATATGATGCATGACAAAGAAGTAACAAGCATGAAATTAGACTTGATCCAGGCATTTCTAACAAAAGGAAAAAAAATCAATTGCAAGGCTCTGTTACTGGAGGGATGGGGGATGGGAGTACATTGTGGCCATCAAAAATATTTCTAACATAAGTAGGCTAGATGAACTTTTACAATGTACATGAAATGAAGTCAGTTGAGACTCATTCATCAAAAATATTTCTAACATAAGTAGGCTAGATGAACTTTTACAATGTACATGAAATGAAGTCAGTTGAGACTCATTCATCAAAAATATTTCTAACATAAGTAGGCTAGATGAACTTTTACAATGTACATGAAATGAAGTCAGTTGAGACTCATTCATCACAAATATTGCATAGAATGGAAACTGAGAATAAGTCTGGAAATAGACAATGGATGTATTACTACAATAAAGCATAAGCCTAATTTTTTCTAAAAAATGATGTTATTATTGTGCATAGATGCCAACCCCAGGAAGTTGTTTTTAGTAATAAACATGATGTTTTTCAGTAATCTAGCATACTCCCACAAATTTGAGTATCTAGCATGACAATGAATTCCAGTCTGTCCCAACGATTATTACAGAAAAAAAAAGATTAAATATGTTAACAATAATTTGCTAGTGGTAAAATTAAAATTACTGTCTATAAAATCCAAAAGATTACCTTCAGTAATCTTTAAAATTTTTCCTTTTTTCTCTGTCTCTTTTAATGCACTCTGGTTGTGGAAGAGTTGGAATCCACCACTTCTCCTATATAAACCATTTTACTGAAGAACAAAAATGCTGACTTACCCTGTGTTTTAATTTGGTGATTCACAGTTTCTATAGCCAAATTGTTTTTTACATTCATTCTTCTTGACTTTATGACTATAAGTTCATCCATTATCCCGAAAGAACTTTCAGTCTAAGGATGATGAATGCATCATAATAAAAAGCGTTTACCATTTTAGATAAATGGTGTAACTTTGAAAATATGAATATTTTTAAACTCCATGCATCAATTCTTACAATTTTTTTAACTTCACACTTCCGTGTTCAGCAAACTTTCCCTCCCTTATCAAGCGGAAATGCAATCATTTATGGGATAAAATTGTATTTAACAACAGAGGATGGAAGGGACATTGCAAGAAACAGAACTTACAAATTACGGGGACTTTTTTGTTCCATTTGATTTCCCATTTTCCTGATTGTTTCCTATATTTCCAAGCTGAAATACAAACATTTATACGAAAAATTATATTTAACAACAATGCTTTACAGGGCAACTTCGGGAATTTAAAACATTACGATTATGGGAGAAATCTTCACTCCATCTAACTTCCCATTTTTGTTTGAAAGTTTTGAAAGATGTCAGTCACCTGTCGGAAACCCTTCCCCCCCCATTCTATTCAGTTATAGCATCAATCTCGAAAATTCCCCAAATGACGACGAAAAAGCGAAATGCCTGTTTCCAAAGCAGAAAAAATCAAATGCCAGTAATGGCGATTTTCCATAATTCCATCAACATGTCCGTATTTACTTCCATAATTCCCGCCAAAAATTGGTTATATTACAGAAAATCCGTATTTGTTGTCATCTATGACTATGTAAAAAGTTTTGATTTTTGATTAGTTGTAGTATTCTCGCACATCCATGTGTGCGTCTTGTTTATTGGATGTTGAACTGCTGGTAATGATCTTGGTTTTTAGTTTAATTGTGTAGGATGCATTCATCCAATCTTATATGGCTTTAAAAATAGATTTCTGTTTTAGGGCTTTTACAATGGATTTTAAATGTTAAAAGGGGGGGGATGATTCATTCAAAATCTATTGCAAGAATCTTTATACAAGAACCAATTCAAGCCATTGTCAGACAAGATAAACATAACACAATTAAACTAAAAGTGAAGATCATTATGGCAACAACCCAACATCCAGTAAACAATACATGAATAAACTTGAATTAATTTTGGCATAATAAATGAGGATTCTAATTGCATTCTAAAAAATTTGAAAATTTCCACTTTCTCTACCAATTATCTAGTGAAGTCTCCACGAAAGAAATCAACAGGAAAACAACTTTCTGCTTTAAGAGCTATTAGTCCAATTACTGAATTACTGTTGGAGGAAGGGTATCATGTCACATCCATAATGATACCATTTCAAGCTTTTCTCTATCAATTGCCTTGTGCAGTATTTCTCAAAGTATGGTCTGCAGGATATTCAGGATATTTCAGAAAAATAATTAAATGCATGTATTTCACATCGTCAGCACTACGCCAAAACCACGAATCCACATTTGTGGCCATTTTCACTTAACTGTTTTCACTAAGACTAAACAACACCGTTCAGTGTTATCAAACCATCCTCCATATGTCCATTTACAAACACTTTAGATGCACAAGACGGCTTTTTCATTGTGACGACAACATCAGTTCTCAAAAAAGTACCCGTCTGAAGCACGTAAAAATTCGATGCGGACAATAAAATTTCTAAAAGTGACATCCTTGCAGATATCTGTATTCAAGAAATCTGTACTGGGATGACCTGCTGCCAGATTCTTTTAATGTTCAAATAATGGTGCACAGAACAAAATTATTTAGCTTGCAACTTATTAAACATTAAAAGCTTCAATCAGGCAGATGTGCTGTTTATATATCAAACATTAGTTTGTGCAAGAAAAGAGTTTAGGCTAAATAAATTCCAACTGCAAATATCGCACCTCACTTCATTGTCTAACAAAGAAACAAGCAAGGGAAATTCGCATTTCTAAACAACTCTTTCTGGTCTTTCAAATCTTATAAGGTAGACATTGACCAACATTGGTTCTGATTAGGTAAATATCTTGTTTGTTTCTCTCCCCTTTCCTTCCTCGTTTCCTTTCTTTCAGACATGTGTGATAAAAACAGTGAAGACCTGTATGCTGCAACTGTCAATGATGACCTTGATCTTCATTCGTACATGAAGATCAAGGTCATCATTGACAGCTTAAGACAAAGCATTAAACACATTCAGTTGATAGCATGCAGTTCATCTCAACCAATTAATATTTTCTCCTTGTTTTGGGCTAATGTGTATCCTCAATCGACAAAAATGGATCAGTGGCTTAAAAGTGGTTCATTGAAACATAAAAAATAGTAAATAGTGATGAAAATGGAAAGGAAAATACCAAAACTCAGAATAACACCATAATTGTAAATAATGGAATATGGACTGTGAATGTATATGTTCTGGGTCAAGTAAATCTACTTGTGGAAATGAGGTTATTTCACGAAAAAAAAAAAAAAAAAAGAAAAGGGTGTATAGGAAATACAACAATGAATACCTGAAAATACAGACAGCTTTGCAAAAAATTGCAAGCTGCAGCATCCCTCTCACTGACGCTATGATTATTATTATTGTAGTTATTATTTTTGCTGTTAATTACTGAATCTTTATATGTTGACTTTCAGAACAGTATTAAAACAAAGTATAATTGTCCTTATAACATTTTGCATGTGATGTAACTTTAATTGTAAAATGCACGTGGGCATAGCTAGAATTTAGGTTTACGAAAAATGCAATTCATGAGACAACCTTATAGGTTGTCTTATGTTATAAACGTGCTTTTAATTAAACTATACATAATATCTAAGGTATTTTACCTGATATTGTCAAAGTATTTCTCACGTTGTTTGCTCTGTGAGGCACGTGCTCCTGGCCCCGAGAGGTCTCTTACGTTAAGGACCTTTGGTTAGTTATAAAAAAAATTTGGAGAAATAAAACAGTTGGGTTATATATTTTCAGTTCCACATTCATTCACTTGCACAATCAAACGTTTAAAATTTACTATTAATTAAAAGATTTTAGTAGAAACTAACCAAAGGTCCGTAACGTAAGAGACCTCTAGGGGCCGGGAGCACGTGCCTCACAGAGCAAACAACGTGAGAAATACTTTGACAATATCAGGTAAAATACCTTAGATGTTATGTATAGTAGAATTTGGATTTGTTCCAGAATTTAGGTTTGGGGAGGGGGAGTTGCAATTTTCAGGAAAGGTTAAAAAAAGTAATTTCACATCAATTTTATCTGTTATGAACATGCTGTGGCTGCATGCCAATTATTTAATTAAGCGAATGGTCTCCTTTTTGTTATAAAATTGACAAAATATAATCATAACTTAAACTCTCACTTTCTTTATCAAATATAAGTACTCTAAACGTTACTTTGTTTCAGGTAGGGTTGACAACCGACTGGTATTTTATTAAGCCCCTGGTTGGAAATTTTGGTGATTTTCTGCATACGTCTGGTGGCTGGTAACAACTGCATACTGGCCCTATTTGTGGCCGGTATTTTTTACAAGTAAAAAGCAGCAGAACATTTGCTGAAAGAAAACTAAAAATCTACCAAAAGTAGCTATAAAATGAACTAAAAATGACATTTCAAAGGGGAGGGGGATAGAAATGAGTCCTACCAGACCTCATATCTATAATCCCTCCTATGAGGGTGGCTGGTAAGCCAAATAGTATTAACCAGAGTTGGCAACCTTAGTTTCAGATAATATATATTTTTCAATTTTCTCCTTAGGAAGGTCCCTCCTCCCCAGTGGTCCACAATAAGTAAAGGAATGCTTAAAGTGGTCTGTAAACGATCAAAGTTTGAGAACCATTGATCTAGCGAAATCACAACCAAGGAAATCAACAGGAAAACGACTTTCTGCTTTAACTGCTATTTGTCCAGTTATTGAATTACTGTTGGAGGAAAGGTATCATGTCACATTCACAATGCTACTGTTTCAAGCCTGTTAGAATCAAAGTTGTAGTTTTTCAGCTAGGTTACATATAATTTTCAGTTTAGCTGTGTTTGGCCCTGCATAATCTTATGATTCATTCTACTTACTTCTCAGGTCTTGGTGTGGCATTCTCAAATTTACCCTAAAAAGTTCTGTGACCATGAAGAAAAGAAATGTTACAACTTTTTTACCCTTAACATTTTTTTTTCAGTTCTTTTCCTATTTATCTTTTATTGGTGTCATCATATACCTTGTTTTACAGAGCTCAGCCATTGTCCAGTAATCAGCATTGTTTGCCACATTACAAGGAAGTGTGATTATGCAATGTACATGTTTTGCTTAATTCAAATCATTCATCTACATATATTACCACTAAAAATAAACAGACCCAACATACATTTACCAGTTGCTTTCAAATAGATGAAGATGGGATATTTCCCTAAATTATCATTTTCAGGAGTTTAAGCACAGAGCAAACAGTGCTTTTCAATGGGTTTACCCTTGAAAAAGGAATTCATTCAGACCTGCACTTAAAATATGAATAAACATTAAAAGAAATGATTCTCAGGTGCCTTCAAGTGATGTTAAGCCATGTTCATTATTATAAAGACAGTGAATAGTTGGAAAAGAGGTCACAATTATGAATTATGCATTGGCTACCTTTTTGTACTTTACACATTCAGGTATAAAACATCTGATGAACTTCAAATTATTATTTGTGAATTAAGCAAAATTTTTCTACTGTGCAAATTCAGGTTTAAGACACAATAGATCTCTGAAAACCATCCAATGAATTGCATCAGTAAATGCACACCAAATACTAAAAGTTTTTAGACTTTGTTTTTTTCTAGTTGTTGCAACTGCAGTTATCTGTTGCAAATTTTTATCTGACAAATGAGGTATTGCAAAAACTAAGAGAATAAATACCATTAAGAAATTAGATGCATTTTAAACTCACGTGACTGGAACAATCTTTGTTACTGGCCACTACAGTTATATGCATATGACCAACCAGTATTTTTCACTTAACCACCTTACTTACAATATATGTAAATTTCAGTTGTCTAGAACTGTGCATTCGGTGCTGTTCTGAACTGAAAACTTCCTATTTGTTTTATTTACTAAGAATTACATTGAATGCTGCTTACTGACTTCAAAAAGATGCAATGTGTATTTCAAATTTTATTTAAACAATTTTATTAAACAAGTACACCATAAAACATTTCAATCTTTTCTTCTGTTACTTGTATGTAATTTTTAATGCATGATTTTTAGAGGATGGACAGTGGACAGACTGGTCAGCTTGGTCATCTTGTTCCCAGACTTGTGGAAATGCAGTAAAGGCTAGACGAAGGACATGTGGCAATCCTGCTCCTGCATTTGGTGGCCACGACTGTGATGGGCCCAATCGAGAAGAAATATACTGCGCAAATAATCCTCCGTGTCCAGGTGAGTAATTTTGGCATTAATATTTCAGTGCTACTTCCTTTTCAAAGGACGATAAAAGTGAAGAAAATGTTTGCTCACCTTATTCAACCAACATATAATGCAAAGAAGTAACAAAAAAGATGCATGTGCTTGCAAGATGTTTTCTTTTGCGAAGTGAATAAGATTATATAATGGACTATATAAGAAATGTAATGGATATCTGGAACTTTGAATTTTAAGACTCCAGATTTCTCATATTTTGCGGAAATAAGCAATTTTTTGTCATTTTGGTGTGTAAAGAGGTTTTTAGGAGGGCAGATTGATTTAGGAGATTTAACCTTTTCCATCTGACAGAAAAGACAAATGAAAATTAAATAACTAGTTCTAGAAGGTAGGTGTGGCCACCTCTGTTTTGGCTCCTCTGTAGCATATTTGTCAAAGAGAGCTAATGAGAGCTGCTTTTATCATTAAGGATATGTTATCTTTTGAAGATATGCAGAAATATTTGTAGCAGTTCTTTCTAATATGTTAAAAAGAATGGCTACAAACAATTTTTTATATCCTCAAGACTACCAGTTGTAGTGAAAAAGGTACCAGTTGTAGTGCATATGCTCTTCACTCATGACAATAACTTGGAATTTGATCTTTGAAGGATATTTAAATATAGTGCTCAAAGTCATGTGATGGGGGTAAATAAGATCAGTAAATATATGATTATGGTGGTAGAAAGAGGCATGAGTGAAATAGTATTTAACTGCTATTGAGCAACCAAGTGAATATTTTTAAAAAAAATTTCTGATGCACCGATAAATTGTATGAAATTTAAACTGTAGTTTTGGGTTCATTTTTGTGCTTCTGTGTGCCATAACAGGACATAGTAAAATCTACCATCAAGTCTCCCATACTAGAATTTTTGGACTATCATCACGAAAATGTATACTTTTTTTTTTTTTTTTTTTTTTTTGAGGAGACTCACTCAAAGCAGAAAGTTGTGGAAGGGAATTGGGAAGACCTTCATTCAGCAATGGATTGATCATCATCATCACTGTCAAACATTATCAATCCACTGCTGGATGAAGGTCTCCCCAAGTTTCTTCCACAACAGGCTGTCTTGTGCCAGTCTCCTCCTCATTACTCCCACACACTTTCGAATTTCATCCAACCATCTCCCTTGTGGTCTTCTTCTGGGTCTTTTTCTGTCCCTTGGAATCCAGTATAAAATTTTAGTTGTTCATCAGTGGTTCGTTCTTTTAGCAATATGTCCAGCCCAATGCCATTTCAGGGATTTTACTCTGATCATGATGTCTTCCACAATTGTCATTTTCCTGATCCATGAGGTCCTCTTCTTATCTCTCCTGGTTATGCCAATAGGCAAGTTTTAAGTTGTGGAATTACTTTGGGGGGGGGGGGCATAACTCACCACACTGACCAAGCGAGTTGGTGAGTGTGGGATAACATTTCCTCTAATTCCGATGGTATAGTCGCACTGCTATTGACAGTCGTCATAGCCCCTTTAGTAGGAACAGGATGCACCACAAGAAGGTGGGGTTGACATTTGTCAAGGAGAGGGTATGATGTGTTGCTCATCACCTGACCTTATTTGATCATATGTATATACATGAAGGAAACGCTGACATCACTCAACCAAGACAACAAGCGATTCAGGAGTGGCTACAGCATTATAAATTATATCCATGTTTTGAACAAACTAACAGAAAGAACAAATGAAAAGGAACTCTCATATGAGATTTTTGTTGACAGAATTAATTGAAAGAGTGAAAGAAGAGTGCCTGCTGTGGCTTTTTTTTATTACAAAAAGGCTTTTGATTCCTTGAAACCACCAGCAGTTATAATAGCATTGAAGTCCTGTGGCACTGAAGAATGCATATGCTAATATTATGAATAGTATCTATGAAGATGCAGGGGCAAAGGTTCAACTGTTTAAGGACACAACACAAAAATTACAAAAGAGGTGAGACAAGAGACACCAAATCTTCCAAGCTCTTCAATGACACACTGTAGAATGTCTTTTAACCACTGAATTGAGAAAGCAAGGTGATGAAGATTAATGGATTATTTAACCCACCTTTGTCTTACTGATGAAAGTCATTTTTACAAGTATCTCCTCAGAGCTGCAGAGTGTGATATAATAAGAAGTGGGATTAAAAATGAACTTACAGAAACCAAATTTATGTACAGTGCTTTAGAAGAACCAGAGATTTAGATGGTGATGTAGAAAATTCAGAAGTAACTGATGCCTACATTTCCTCGGACAACAAATATCAAGCAAGGGCTACATTGAAGAAGAAAAAGAAATAGGTGTATAAAACTTGTACATTTGGAAGAAATAGTACAGTTTTGAAGAGCAACTTTCCATTATGTCTTAAAAGTGTTTAATCAATGCATCCTTCCCAGTTCTTACTTATTGACCATAGACCTTAACTAAGTAAAAAAGATATACAGAGAATGAGGACAACTCAAAGAAGCATGATGAGATACATACTTGGTATAACCAGGAAAGATAGGAAAAAGAGCTGATAGTTACAAGAAATGTCTAAAATAGATAGCATCGTGACCTCAAATGACAATGGGCAAAGACCCTCAAATGGCAATGGGTTGGATATACTGCTAGAAGAACTGACCACCACTGGACAACTCAAATACTAGACTGGATACAAAGGAACAGGAAATGACCCAGAAGACCACACGGTAGATAGGTGGAGAAAATTCGAAAGCATTCCAGAGTGACGTGCAAGAGACTTGCTCTAGACAGATATTTGTGGAAGAATATTGGTAAGACCATCCAGTAGTGGATTGAGAATGGTTGATGATGATTATGTACGTAGGTACAAAGCATAGATGAAATTTCAGTGTGTTGAAAGATAGTGTCCCAAAGTTCAGAATATATTTTTCTTTTCCAAAGAGATGAATTTTGTATTTTTTAGAAGGTGCAAATAGAATTTTATTCTGTAGGTAATCAAATGAGAATTTTATTGGGTAGGTAATGCTTTCTTATATAGGTAGGTAATATAATTTGGTAGGTATAATTATCTTTTAATTAGTCTGTAGTATAATTATTGTTTCATTAGTCTGTAGTATAATTATCTTTTAATTAATCTGTAATATAATTATCTTTTAATTAGTTTGTAGGTGACGGCAAGGACTAAAAATTATAATGTGTCAGATATTGGGAATTCAATGTTCAGTATGATACAGGGAGCCTGAGAAATAACCATTACACTTAGGGAAATCAACAAGTATGTGAACTGCCTATTCATACCATAGGAAAGCACTGAAAACAACTGCATGCATGGAATTTCCTTAACATCATATAATTGTAATGAGTATTCTCTAAATCCTCTAATGAGAATCTGTTGTAAGGTAAAATATATCTCATACCAGTAATCCCAAATTCCTGCAACTGTGTTTGTTAACAACTTCTGCAGTTAAACAGTTTGTGTGCTGTACCAGACCATGGTTTTCTTAACAGTGATTGCCACCTTGCCTGAAGAGCAAATCAGTTTCCTTAGTGATGGTGATAAAGTAAGTGGTACCAGGTTCAAGATGTTGTGTAATACTGTTGCATTGAAAGAATTCAGTGTGAAATCAAAGAGAAATTTTCTTTTAAAGTCAATGAGACATCTTTCATATTTGAGCTGTCAGTTTTTAACATAAAATATTGTAAACCTGCCACCCACCTTCACATTATTGGCATTGCTACTATCTTAGTGATATATACACATAAGCATAAAAAACTGTAGTCATTTTTTATATTCATCTTGTTTGTAAAATCTGGTTTTGTAGACATATTTGAGACTAATGTGTGAATCTTTAGAATTCCCATTCATAAGAATAATTGTTTCTTTTTCTTTTGTACACTTAGCAACCAGCAGATATCCAGTTGATGGCCATTGGTCAGAGTGGGGTCCTTGGAGTGAGTGTAGTTCACCCTGTGATGGTGGTGTCCAGTTTCGAGAACGTCGATGTAATGACCCTGTACCTCAGTATGGAGGTCATCCATGTGTTGGTTGTGATCAGGAGTATCGCCAGTGCAATACACACTTGTGCCCTGAAGTAAAGAAGTCAGCCCCATGGACTCCGTGGATGAGGGTAAATACAACAAAGGAAGGCTACTTCGAACAGAGGTTTCGCTTCAGTTGCAAAGCAAATTTGGCTGACTCAGATGACATTCGCATTGGGCATGTTAAAAAAGAAGAGAGATTCTGTCTGGAAGGAAGTCAAAGCTGTTTAGATTCAGGTATATTGAATTTATTTACAAAGTCAGAATTAATATGTATGATTCACTGAATGAAAGTTACTTCTATTCAAGTTAATTGTTCACATTGAGTATTGTGATGAAAGAAAGTTGATGGTGTATAAGAAAAAAGAAAAAAGCACACCCAAGGTATGTGAAACTTCGTTGACTGACTTGAGAGCTTCTGTCTATAACTTAAGGTTCTTCCAATTAAAATTGAAGTGCTACAGATAATTTCTACTTTCCAAATCCATTATTACATTTGATTGTGGGTTTTACATTAAATAATTTTAGAAATCATCATCTTCCCTGAACATCACAGAGATTTCATCCCAATAATTTAAATCTGTCTCCATAAGATGTTAATGTTACTTTCATATCAATATTTTTCAGGACTCTGGAATATAGTAAAAGGGAAGTGACTTCCCTAATCTAATGCTTTCACACATTCCTATAATCAACTGTGGTTCATTTTGATAGCCCAAAGATTTCTCTGTAGTGATCTTTCTCTTTTCTTGAATCATAAGGATATAGGAGGAATCTCTCTCTCTCTCTCTCTCTCTTCATCTCTTCATACCAATATCTTTTTTCACTATGTACCACTTATATCCCCCCGGGACAGGAGAACCACAATTAGAATGTAGGAAGCATTGGTAACTCTTCCTCTCTGTTGGTGGCAAATGTGTCAAGCTGGTAACAATGAATTTATACTGTGTTACCTCATTTTCGTCTACAATATGAAATGACACCCAGACCACAATCATAAGTCGTTTTCCGCCTTTGGATGGTGTGCATTCTTAAGCACTATAGCCTTAAGGCATTTGTCAGTTATCTGTACAAATACTTTGTTACCAGGAGAGTTTCAGACTACAATGCATAATTAATATTCATTGCTGATCTTAAAAGACAAAGAAATGAATGAAACTAGCTTGAATGGATATAATTTATGCTGATAAAGCTATCTTCTTCCTTATCTCATTTGCTGTTAGGCAAGTTCTAGACCAGGTTATCTCAGCCTTTCTGCAACACTGACTGGGCTAATGTAAAGTTCCTTACTGCTGGATCTGGTGCAGGAAAGTATGGGGTAGATATTGACCTTCCTATGCAAGAATTAGTCAGAATCATATGTTTAAAGGGAAGCTATACAGGAATTAATTGGAATCATACGTTAAGGAGAATGTTTTTAAATTACTCATTTTAGAGTTGCATGTACAACTGCATGGTGGTATTTTTGATTTTTTTTTCACAATTATTCTCTTTAATTTTATCATTTGTAACTCATCTTTCATAAAGAAAGGAATATATTATGCATTTTTATAATCTTTCTTCATCAGACTTCAGCATATCTTATTGAATAAGTAATTAAATGTTTGTACATTTTATGAACGCATTTTCTTTAGTTCTCTCTTTAACTGAGATACAGAATAATATAAACAGCTTTAATCTGCAGAGTTATGAACACCATAGCTCTGTAGATCAAGGCTGTTTATATTCAATACAAGACATATTTTTTCACAGAGCATAATGTAAAATTTCTTTGCATTTTATTATCCAGAGGAACAAAAGAAAAACTTATGCTTTCTACATCGCTAATCATTTACATAACCCATCTTCTGCATATCATTATGGTACTAAAATCAGTCATGAAAACTGCTTCTAAATACAGTTTAATAGATTTGGAAATTTTCATTCAGGTCAATTTTCATGCTGTCTAGCTACATAACTGTTTTCACTCCTACTAAGGTGAAACTACTGTATGTTTCATAAGTAGTGGGAGGTTCTATCAGGTAATTTTGTTTCATTTTTCTTGAATATGTGTTTAGTTTCTCATAACACCTATCTGGGCCGTATGTAACCTCCAACAGGTCTAGAAGTGGCCCTGAAGTCTTTAAGCAAAATGCCTTTTAAAATTTTATCATGCATGGTGCTGAATTGTTATCAATGCCTAACCCTCAGTTATTATAAATAGAAAACAAATTGTTCTTTGTAAAGATGTGAGTGTCAAAAGAGAAGATTTAAAATAAAAGCTGATACATTTATACAACTCTTCAACTGATATAATGCTTGATCACCTCTTTTCATCTGGCATGAAGAAAGCATGCAGGCAAAGAAATAAACAATTTTTGGTATTGTTTATGACATGAGATTCTTACGCAGATTTGTGGAATTCCACATACTTTTTGTTATCATTTGGATACTTATCGAGATCAGTGCAAAACTGAGTAGAATTTCCTCTTTTTTTCGGGGGGAGGGGGTCGTTTTCCGCCCTTGGATGGTGTTTTGTGTTTCAAAACTTTCGAAAACGGAAATTAAACGGAGTGCAAAATTTTCTCACAATTGTAATTCTTGTCTCTGTCCCAGTATTGTTTAGTTTCACTTTTATTGCATTTTTTTTTTTTTTGTGTTTCAGCTTAAAACTGTAGTCAACAAATCCTGAAAATGGAAGTTAGATGGCATGAACATTTCCCTGTAATCTTAGGAATGAGATTCTTCTGCAAATTCGAGAAATTCCGCCTTCTCCATTATCATTTTGGTCATTCTGTGGGGGACGGAATTCTGTCTTTATGATACTTTTGAAAACGGAGGGTCGCCAGAGTGAAGATTTTTTTTCCTAATCCTATTTTTTTCCTCGCGATGTTCCTTATGCCCAGTATTGTTAAATATAATATCATGTTATTCCCTAAATATTTGTATTTCAGGTTGAAAATGGGAGAAAATTTTCCAAAAATGGAAATTGGACAGAACAAATAGCACAATTCTTTCCCCCCCCATGATGTTCCCACTCTCCTGCATTGTTATTAAATGTTATTTCATAAGTGTTTGTATTTAAGTTTGATAAGGGAGCAAAAATTTTCCAAAAACGGAAGCGACGAACTTGGAAAATTTTTAATAACTGATGCATGGTGTTCAAAAGTATTCATATTCTCAAAAGTTACTCTATTTATCTAAAATAGTTAAAGCTCTGGTATCACGCACTCGTAGTTTTCAGGCTGAAAGGTTTTCCAGCATGATAGATGAGATTATTGTCATCAGAGAGCATGAAAAAAAAGAAAGAAAAGCAGCAATAAAGAAATGGGGAGGGAAAGATATCAGCAGAAAGAAAAATTAAGCAATGGATGCTGTACAGCTGCAGAGTCAACAAAAGACAAACGGAAAGTAATCTCATTCTTGCCATGCATTCTGATTTTTCACTCAGTTAGAAAGTTAGTTCTTTTTTTCCCCCTTTGTCAGTCTTGTGTATGTTATAAGAGTTGCAACTGTCTGCAATGTTATGAGGAACAGATCAAAAAATGCTTTGGGTTGTAAAACTAAGCTGTTTAGTTCTACATAAAGTTTTGAATAGAAATTTTTCAAAGTTGAAAATTGTAAAGCCAGACTCACTGATCAGTGTCTGCATAAGATTTTACAACTGTGCATAATAAATGCTTATCTTGCTGTTAATTCACTCTTTGACAGTACCCAACACTAGGTTAACATCAAACATGGAGATAATATTTTTTTTTAATTTTTTTTTCACCTTATAATATGGTGATTTATTAAATCATTAAGCATCTAAATGTACCCTGTATAATATAAAGTACCATCAGAAATTACTGCTTATTGAATTCTCCAACGAATTTTGTTTTTGTAAATTGCCCTATGTATACTGAAGAACACATAGTGGCACACTTGTATGACACAGTTGGCATCCCATGCCCCTGAGTGTGTTGTTTTTGTAAATTGCCCTATTTATACTGAAGAACACATAGTGGCACACTTGTATGACACAGTTGGTATCCCATGCCCCTAAGTGTGTTGTTTTTGTAAATTGCCTTATGTGTACTGAAGAACACATAGTGGCACACTTGTATGACACAGTTGGTATCCCATGCCCCTAAGTGTGTTATTTTTGTAAATTACCCTATGTATACTGAAGAACACATAGTGGCACACTTGTATGACACAGTTGGTATCCCATGCCCCTAAGTGTGTTATTTTTGTAAATTACCCTATGTATACTGAAGAACACATACTGGCAAACTTGTAATGACACAGTTGGTATCCCATGCCCCTCAAAGTGTGTTGTTTTTTTAAATTACCCTATGTATACTGAAGAACACATAGTGGCATACTTGTATGACAAAGTTGGTATCCCATGCCTCAAAGTGTGTTGTTTTTTTAAATTACCCTATGTGTACTGAAGAACACATAGTGGCATACTTGTATGACACAGTTGGTATCCCATGCCCCTAAGTGTGTTGTTTTTGTAAATTACCCTATGTATACTGAAGAACACATAGTGACACACTTGTATGACACAGTTGGTATCCCATGCCCCTAAGTGTGTTGTTTTTGTAAATTACCCTATGTATACTGAAGAACACATAGTGACACACTTGTATGACACAGTTGGTATCCCATGCCCCTAAGTTTGTTGTTTTTGTAAATTGCCCTATGTATACTGAAGAACACATAGTGGCACACTTGTATGACACAGTTGGTATCCCATGCCTCTAAGTGTGTTGTTTTTGTAAATTGCCCTATGTATACTGAAGAACACATAGTGGCACACTTGTATGACACAGTTGGTATCCCATGCCCCTAAGTGTGTTGTTTTTGTAAATTGCCCTATGTATACTGAAGAACACATAGTAGCACACTTGTATGACACAGTTGAGATCCCATGCCCCTAAGTGTGTTGTTTTTGTAAATTGCCCTATGTATACTGAAGAACACATAGTAGCACACTTGTATGACACAGTTGGGATCCCATGCCCCTAAGTGTGTTGTTTTTGTAAATTGCCCTATGTATACTGAAGAACACATAGTAGCACACTTGTATGACACAGTTGGGATCCCATGCCCCTAAGTGTGTTGTTTTTGTAAATTGCCCTATGTATACTGAAGAACACATAGTGGCACACTTGTATGACACAGTTGGGATCCCATGCCCATAAGTATGTTGGTTTGCCTGTCTCTTAGTCGATAAATTGTGTTAATATGATACAGTTGCAGATTCAGTATCTTAGCTGCTCTCTGTGCACTCAAGTAAGATGTACCTTTCTGATACCCCAGGAAACGCCTTTACATTTGAACTCAAAATATCAAAACAAAACTAAAAAAAAAATTATTTTTCTTTACAAATATTTATAAAATCAACACACCAATGCTTCTCTAAAAGTGTTACTTCCTTTGTGTATTATTCATTTTTCTTTAAAAATCTGGACATTTAACAATCAATGGGGTGTCACATTTGCACTTTAATAACAGCATGAGAGTTGTGAACTAACTGTACTCCCAATAATAGTAGTTCAAAGTGGCCACTGATAACAATGTTGTGTGTTCATTCAAGACCATAGAAGATTGAAACAGCCATAAAGAAGGCTATTTCAGAAGGGTAGAGGGTGAACAGAGGTTAATGCATGCGATGTTGTGCAAAATTGTAGATGTGTAAAGCATTAAATAATTCCTTTTTTAAAATGTAGTTATTGCTTGACAATTCTCATTCTTCATGACTGATTTAAATTTGAGACAATTTCCATTCTTTGTAGCAACAGCAAACTGTTTTTGTTTGCTACTCTGGAAAATGTTTTTGTGTGTATGATTTCAATGAACAAATGTCTCTTTCAGCATTTTTAAATATTGATGGTGATTGGTCAGCATGGTCAGAATGGTCTGAATGTTCAGCCAATTGTGGAAGAGGCATGCAATATAGAGAAAGAGCTTGTGATAATCCACCTCCCTCTGGCAATGGTGCTGACTGCAAAGGGCCATCTCGTACAGACAGAGAGTGTCATGGACAGCCTTGTGAAGGTAAGTCGCCACAGAAGGTAACAAATTGGCCTAACATTGATAATGCTTTTTAATTCAGGTATTTAATATGTACCTTAGTTTTTATCATATATCTGTTAAAACAGTTACAAATTTAGGTTCTGCAGATTATATGCCACTTTAAAAAAATGTTTTTGCAGCAGTTGGATTAAAAAAATCAGCAGAGATTGCACATTTGGAAAATTAGCAGAAATGCGTTAATAACAGAAAAGCATAATGCAATACGAAGTTGGAGGTCTGCAAACATTGTGAAGAATTTTTTTTTTTACTTACTGATATTTTGACAGAAAATGTGATGCAACAAAGGCAATATTTTGAGAAATATCATGTGCCATGGGAAGCTCAGTGTCGGACACATTCGTGGATGCTGCAGCTCTAACTATGGAACTGTGAAGTCTTAACTACAGAGCTGTAGTAATGCTGAGAAATCTCATAATCTCTTTATTCATGTGAAAGCAACAGAAAAGCGTTTTAAAGTGACAGTTTTTTTAATATGAAGACACCCCCCTTCTTTGGACTGCTGGGTCATGCTGTTTATTGCAACTTTTCTGTATGCAATTACAGTTCAGGATCAACATCACATATGGATTATATTGGGATTTCTTTCCCTGAATTTTACAGATTGCAGATTATGAGTTGCCATGGGTTATATGAAGAATTTTTTTCTTGAATTGGTTCATAACTTGCAAAAAATTGCAAGACTTCAGCTATTGTTAGTTAAAACTCTTGGTATGTTTTATTTAAATTATTCACAGTTGACATTGAATTGAACAGGTTTTTTTTTTTTTTTAAAGGAAATTAGTTCTTTTGTCAAAATTGAAAAAAATCCCCTTCTGACCAGCCTATTTCAGAACATAAAACTCTCCTGTAAGTTCATTTTGCTAATAAAAGTCACAAGTGTTCCTTCTGATACTTAAAACGTAATTGTCCAAAGTTTGTATGCCTTTTTTTTTCTTCTATATAACTACCTCTTAAAACTTTTACATTTTTTAGGTAGTGATATAAAACTCTCAATGCTACAATACTACAATATTGTTATGATTGCATTTCAAACATGTGGAACCTTACTTCTGCATCTGCATTGGTTATGGTTAATAATAAGGGACCAGACTTCTAGTGGCAGTAAGCCTATGTGGCAATTAACAGCAGAATCCTTTTTCTCAATTTCAAGACCTTTAGATTTTCTATTGATGTGAAGTAGTTTTAAGTACATCTCAATTCATTTTGTGAGTAGTTTCTCTTATATGTGTATTTTGTCTGTTAGATGTAGTTTTATCGCTACTTTCATGTTCTGCCACACAGTTTTAAGTTGAAAGTCTTATCTCACCTACCTATGAAGTTTGTGGCTACGATATCTGCGACAGATCTCTCCACATAGCGTTTAATCACCTTACTTTTAAGCTCTTCATTTTATGCTGTATTTAATCCTCTGAGTGATCCCTGTGGACAGGATGTTTTCTAACCCCATTAGGCTGTACTTCCCTTGTTTTCCACTTTGTGCACAGAAATAACCTTGAATGCATTTTTCAAGTTCTAGTGCCATTTTGTAGTAAACAAATTTCACCTGTGGTACCATTTCCAGTTAATTGTTTTTTTTGCTCCTGATATAAAACTTATTAACAATGTGCTGTTTGTTGGACAAAGGACAAAACTGGCAAAAATAAAAATGAGGAAGAGAAGCAATAATCTGATGCAGAGAACATGAACCAGGATCTCATTTTGTACCATGTTTTGAAATGAATTACACCCAAGTTTAATATTAATGTATTTTTGCTGAGCATTGTTTGTACAAGTTTTTGCACATCTGTTTTGTATTTTAATTCACAGTGTAATTCAAAATACGGATAAATTTGAATAAGCATGTTGTTTGAGTGCACAATATGTGGTTCTTAGATATTGCATTATAATATAAAGAATTTAAAACTTTAAACAATGCATTTAAAAACAAAAACAAAAAAACAAAGTTTATGGGATTAAGTTATAAGGCTAAAAAAAAAAAAAGTAATTTTTCGAAGCTACACTGCTTCTAGAAAGTCTGCATTCCAAGGTTTAAGCAATTTATTGTCAAATATTATATTTTAGGTTTTACAGTTCTCTGCTTTTACTAGTACAGTGCTCTACTAATACTACTTTTTTTTTTTTTTTTATTGGAGGTTTAACGACCACCGTGAGCAACTCAATGGGCTATAAGCAGTCGCTCGTCCCTAATTTAGGGCCACTGGTTCCAGGGAAGGGAAAGAGCCAGTGGCGTAATACAAACACCACATCCATGCCTCACCAGGATTTGAACCTGGACCCCTTTTGGACGAATGATTAGAAGCCATCGCTTAGACCACTGCGCCACCGGGGCGGCTAACCCTACTTCTCTTGGCAGGAACAAATCTGTTGCTTCCTGTCTGGCTGTAACTCTGGACAAAGGAGGAAGGTTGATGGTGGGAAGGTCATCTGACTACAACTATTTGGTTTTGAGAAAATACTCATTCCATACTCACTACTTCAATTGGCAGGGTCAAATCTGTTGCTTCCTATCTGGCTCTAACTCTGGACAAAGGAGGAAGGTTAATGGTGAGAAGACAACTATTTCATTTTGTCTTTCCACCATCTCTGGACAAAGGAGGAAGGTTAATGGTGGCTACAACTATTTGGTTTTGAGAAAATACTCATCCCATACTCACTACTCCACGTGACAGGGACAAATCTGTTGCTTCCTATCTGGCTCTAGCCCTGGGCAGAGAAGGAAGGTGATGATGGGAAGGATATCTGATTATATTTTCTCAATATTTATACAGTCAAACCTATATATAACAAAGTTAAGGGGAGAGTTAAAAACATTCGACATAGGCAAACTTCGTTACAACCAGAAAAAAAAGGGGGGCCTATTTTGGCATATTACGTTATGTCAGTTTTAAACTAGTCAATCATAAACTGTTTATCAGTTAATTGAAGGTAATTGATGAGCAGTTAATTAAAGAAATGTAGCTAGCAAACAATATGAGATCTGCAAGAAGCAAAGCATTTAACAACTATAAAAAAATTAAAGTAATTGACAAAAAACTGAAATTTCACCTGTTGCACTTTATTTGCTATTTGCACGTTACATCGTAAACATGAGTCAATTGTTGCTTGTTTTGTGCTCATCATGATAGTTGTTTTAAATGTTTTCAAACTTTCTCTGACATGGTGGTTAAGATGTTTCTAGATGCAAAATTTTCTAAACTGAGGTTAAGTGATTGAAGAGTAGTGAGATTAGGGGATAAAAGACAGCATTTGCCTAGGAGACTGAAATATTTTTGCCTTCATATAAACTGATCTGTCTGTAAGGGGAACCACAGGGTTTCCAGTAAAAGAGAAAATGATAAAAACTGAGTGAATGCCACTTATTTTCTTTGCTGAAAATTGTGGCAAACTTTGATATATGCTGTTTTTCCAAAAAATATTGTTCATAATATGTGGTTAAAATAACAATAGAGAAAATTATGAAGTTCTAAGGATCTACAAAAGCTTCAGTTTGTGTGGAACTTTGTTATATGTGAGTTTGATGGTATAAGTTAAATTTGCAATGACTTTCAATTAAGAATTCATTCGCCTACTAATTTTAACATCCATTTTGTTCTCTCTGTCAAACATGCTTCCTAAATTCAAAAACTCATTCACCTGGTCAATCACTGTGCCATTTAGACTTATATTACATTCAGTACTACCAGTTCCTCTCTCAAAAACCATAACTTTGGTCTTTCCATTATTTATACTCAGTTTGAATTTCATGGAAACTTCATACATCCGGGACAACATACTCTGCAACTCACTTTTATATACTGTGTATACTGTGAATTTAACTCGCGCTGATAACTACATACATGAAAAACTACCGAAATGACACGATAACTATTTTAACTCCAATGTTAAAATATTTAATATATACATTTAAAAGATGATATAATAAAATATGTACACACATGAGATCTTTCGGTGCCCAAAGTGGGTACCATCTTCAGATGCTGTTAAAATTCACCAAACGTACGTGACAAACAGTATGTTATTTATATAAAACTGCGGTCGTAATGACGTAACTAGTATAAAATGGGCTTAACCAATGAGAGTATGAGACAACATTTGTTGCTGGTCAAACATAAAATTGATAGGTATAATTTATTGATTTATTATTGCCTAACCATACAAACCCAAGTATGTTTTCCATGGTATAGGTATAAATTCTGGTAAATTATCATTACATGCTGTATTCCCATATTTCATAATATACAAACTCTCAACAAATCTTAAAGTTGATCTAGATTTTGGTGTGTTGAGAATTTTAATCTCGTTCCAGTCAGGATGATAATTACCTTGGTTTACAAGTCATGCTAAAGCTGTGGTTGTATCTCTATTTTTAACATCATATTTATGTTCTTCTAATCTAGCTGATATTGAACGAAAAGTGGAGCCTATGTACACTTTTTGTTGTTCATTTTCTTCTATACTGTTAAGAGGGATAACATATATACCATGTTTCACATCAAATGGCACAGGATCCCTGTCTTTCAGAAGTAAGGACTTAATGTTAGTTGTGTTTATTCCAATATCAAAATCGTATTTATGACATTTCATTTTCATGGAATAGCACAATGCTGGTACAAAGGGAAGAGAACCAATGTATATCCTATATTTTTCTTCATATACAGATGTTAATGTTGTAGTCCTGTTCCTTTTAATCTTGGCTACTATCCTATGTATGGTTTCATCTGGATATCCGTGATTATGGGTGATATTATAAATGGTATCCATTTCTTTCTTTCTAAGAGCTGTGGTGGACGAATGAGTGAAAGCTCTTCTTATATGAAACAATATCGATGATTCCTTGTAGCTCCATGGGTGTTCTGATGCCCAAGGAATTAGTATCGTATCCGATTCTGGTTTTCTATATACTAAAGAATTAATAGTTGATTTAGATGGGTTTCTAGTAAGCATGATATCTAGAAATGGTAAACTATAATTACTTTCATATTCTACAGTAAACTTTAAAGTGTTAAATACATTTGATAACTCAGATACAAATGTTGGTAGGTATTCCAAAGGCTGGTTCCAGAATACCAAAATATCATCTACATATCTAAGATATAATATAGGTCTGTAACTGGTTGACCGAAGAACTTTGTTTTCCAGTTCCTGCATGCAGATTTCTGCAAAGATTGGGGAAAGGGGAGATCCCATTGGTGCCCCTTCACATTGCCGATATATTATCCCATCGAACTTAAAGTAAGATCTTTTGTAAACTAGAGATAGTGCTTGTAATACAGCTTCCACCTCAAGAGATGGGGTGTCCAATGCCAAAAGTGAGGATTTTAGGATGTCATGTACTTGTTGTACTGGAACACTCGGGAACAGAGATACAACATCTAAAGAAAGCATGGTAAAAGGTTGTGTGATTGGAGAAATAGATTTAATTCGATCCAGAACTTGGGTGGAGTTGGTAACAGAAAAACTAACTTTTGCTTGCTGATGACACTGTCCTGTTGGCAGAGAGCAAAAGTGAGTTGCAGAGAATGTTGTCCCGGATGTATGAAGTTTGCATGAAATTCAAACTGAGTATAAATAATGGAAAAACCAAAGTTATGGTTTTTGAGAAAGGAACTGGTAGTACTGAATGTAATATAAGTCTAAATGGCACAGTGATTGACCAGGTGAATGAGTTTGTGTATTTAAGAAGCATGTTTGACAGAGAGAACAAATTGGGAGATTTATGAATCTAGTTACTGTACGGTTAAAAATGAAAACTCTTAAATTGGAAGAGAATACAGTTACCTAAATTAATTTGTTATTTGGCAGAAATGTGCTTATTAGTGCTGTTGCTGGAAAAAAATATCCCATTGAGTATTCTTATTCAATGAACAAGGAGTTATGGGATTCCTTATTAGAGGGAAATTTCTGTTCAAGACTTAGGGCCTCACAACTTGTGGTTGTTTAGGAAATTATTAGTATCTTACATTATTCTGAAGCACAATTTGAAGAAATGGCTGCTAGAATTTGATAAATAAGGGGAGTGGGTATCAGTTTTTGTAGTGAACTAGTGAACACCTTGTATATATTATTACACGTGGTATAATGTAATGATTGTGAAGTACCAATGAAGCTGATAGCATGGGTCTAAAAATTAATATATCAGGTTATTGTAATTTTTTGCAAAGGTATGAAAAGACATGTACATAACTGAGAATTTGTTTGTGTAAACTATATGCCATCAACAAGAACAGCCATTTCAGATAGCTGAAATTTCTTTTACAGAAACAGAAGGATGGGGAGAATGGACAATATGGTCTCTTTGTGATCATCATCAAGAACAGCACCGGCAGCGTAGATGTAAAGTGGAAGTTCCCAGTTCTGTATATTGTGTTGGAGCTAGCAGGGAAACAAGAATGTGTCTTCGTACTGAAACAGGTAATAAATATATTAAGGAGTAAGAAAATAAGAAGCACAATTATTGTACACCAAATTGATACCAGCTATTGCAAAAATCCGTTTTTTATCGGCATAGTAACTGATATGTGCCAATGCAATCTGTCCATACCTCATTTTTCTTAAAATATTTTTTTCCAGTATGAGGGTAAAAATACATTTTAGGATATTGTTAAATGCATAAATGGTACAGTTCTAGAGTTTAAAAATTCAGTCGGGGTGGAATTGATGAAGGCAATACAGGGTGAGTCAAAAATTGCAGGACATCCTTGTATTTCAGAAAAGTGAGGGAAAATGAAATATCTGAATACCCCAGCAAAGAATCGATGAGGGGGGCCTATATTTTAGGCTATTTCCGGAACATGGCCGCCATCTTGAAATCCGCTATATTGGATAAAGGCCAAATTTATCAAATGGTAAGGGGGTCATGTTGCATATCAGGCAAGACCAGAATTTTCTCTGAAATTGATTGCCGTATTCAGATTTGACATATGTGCTGTGGTTCACAAATTATCAACACAGAAAGTTGAAATAACCATTGTTTGTTGCAGGTAACTGAAGATGGCATTGGCAAAAGAGGAGAGTATTAAGGTGATCCTAATATCTGGGGAACGCAGCTGCCGTATCATAGTTGCAGACTTCTATGGCTGACACCCAGAAAGACCACCAATTTCACACAGAAATAGACCACACTACAGAGCAACTGTTCAGCAATGGCTAGATGTTCAATTCCCTGGTCATTGGATTGGCTAGCATGGTCCTGTGGAATGGCCCCCAGATCGCCTGATCTTACACCCCTCGACTTTTTGTCTGTGAGGTAATCTGAAGCATCTGGTGTATGCTGAGAAAATGTGCGACAAACACCACCTTCAGTGACATATTCTGGAGGCCTGTAACCGCATTTCTCACGATATTCTCATGCGGGTGCACAATGACTGGATCAAGTGCCTTCAGTTCTGTGTTCAACAACAGGGACAACACATTGAACACCTACAATGGCTGTGCATCACAGGGTACTTTAGAGGTTGTTATTTCAAATTTCTGTTTTGATAACTTGTGAACCACAACACATATGTCAAATATGATTACGGCAATTAATTTCTGATAAAATTCTGGTCTTGTTTAATGTGCAATGTAACCCCCTTACCATTTGAAAAATTTGACCTTGATCCAATATGGCGGATTTGAAGATGGCGGCCATGTTCCGGAAATAGCGTAAAAGATAGGCTCCCTCACCAATTCTTTGCTGGGGTATTCAGATATTTAATTTTCCCTCCCATTTCCGAAATACAAAGGTGTCCTGCAAATTTTGGCTCACACTGTAGTTTAAAGATTCACCTTGCCATTTTTGAAAATAGCTTTTCCGTTTGGAATTTTTTGAAGACAGTGTCCTTCCAGTAAGTCATTGGAGACAAATTTTTAGAACCCTTGGTTCCAGTGAAAATTCTAACAGTCCAGAGTTCAGGTTATCATCCAAAAACAAGGAAAAATTTCCAAAGTTTTTTTTTTTTTTTTTTTTTGTTTTTTACAGAAGAATGCAATATTCATAAATTGGAATAGGAAGAGTTTTAGTTTATGCACTTGCAAGAATTAGTTTCCAGTTGTTTCTGATGAAGGGCATGATGCACTGCTGTGCCAGTTTAGTGCAGAGAAAGATGGCAAGTGGACAGGAGCCTGCTTTTTTCCACCTAGAAATTTTCATTTCCACAAAGTCTGTTGTTTCTATTCATCCCTCACGTTCATCATACTGTGACAATCCTTTTGAACATGCAATTGCTTGGTCGATAGTTGGACAAACAGCCTGGCCTGCACAGTTGCAGGATCCAACTCTCCTTGACTTTCTCCTCTGAGGATACATTAAGAACACTGCATCCATACCACCACTGCCACAGAATGTAGATGACCCACAGCATTTCACATGCAGACACTTATAACAATTGAGCACTAGATGTTATCTGTTTGGCAGGACACTGCATATTGTTTTGACATGTGCAAGGATACGTATCATGCCCTGAACATGCCAAAACAATACCATTAGTTGCTATTCTGTATAGTGTACATTTCATATTTTTATGCATGACACTTTTTTCTGAATAAATGTTTCTAATACTCATATCGTTTTGACTGATTTCACATATGAGTGTGGCACATCTGCAATGTGCATACACATGAAAATTAATTTTATTCCTTCTAGGAAAAATGCATTGCATCACTTTCAGTTCTTTGTAATATGTGCCCTTCAATACGGTGATAATCATTTTGTTTAAAGCCAATTATGTAAGGTCAAAACTTTAAAATGAACTACCATCCACATATCATCATCCTCATTACTGTACTCAACCGCTCTTTATTCAGACAGTTTGATAGTATATATTACAACTTGCTTAATCAATTTTCCAGTGAGGTGACCCCCTGCACAAGTGTTACCATGGAACAAGAAATTAAATTACAATTTCCTTGATTCACTTCTTGTGAAACATCTCATTCAGGAGTAGTGATGGGAAGATTTATTTTGTTTTATGATCTGGTTCTCTTAGACCAGGTAAATAAAGCAATCCACAAAGAAATGAAACACAACCAAACAATTCAAGTAATATCCTTTATGAACAATGTTTCCTGCAACTGCAAAGCAGGTATTTTCTTTTACTTTTTAAACTTGGCTGTTTTAGAACAGACTGATTGCTAACAACCTACCTCCAGTTCAAGAGATATGACATAAGATTGTCCATGATAACTGTCTTTGTCTGCACTGGATTATAATCTAAAAAGTGTTGCCATCTTGGGTCAAATATGAATTGTTACAGACAAATGGACAGCCAGTTTTCAGACACCTGGAATATGATATTTTAAATTACATAAACTGTTCCAAACACTTGTGAGGAGGCATTTACAATAGGTTATTAGTAATTCTTGAAATAATCAAAGATAATCAGCAATTCTTTGTGTGAGCATTTATATGCATTAGCATAAAACTGGAGAAGGGGGATCTAAAGTTTAAGTAGTTTATGATTCCAAAAAATGAAATCTGTTTAAATGTAAAGAGATCCTTGTGCATGATCTGGATTTATTTCTTCTGTGCAGTCTACAAAACCATTAGCCATTATGATGCGAGAAAAATTACAGCTATAAAAATAACACTGTTAAAAGTAAATATTTATTTCTGTTACATAATTATAAATACACCACACTGTGAATACTCAAGAGACACAAATAGCGTATTAAATCCATTTATTTTTGCGGCGTAGTAAGTATAAAGATTCACCAAGCTTTCACACTCCACTGGGAGGCTTTCTCAAGGCAATGGCAGACATAAAAACGCAGGGAATTGGAACACGTAAGGAACAAAGACGATTTTTGAAATAACGCAGGTGACATCACGAGCATATTACACGAATTTTCATCGCGCAATTATACGGTGTGTCGCGATGTTTCCATCTTTTAATAATGCAGGCCAAGCTCTTGGTAGTTCAGTAGAAACTATATCATTGCACGCTAGTTTGCTGCATAGGATTTCAACTGTTTCCCTGATGGCAGTCTCTTTAAAATTTGTGTATGAGGCAATTCTTCTAATATTATTCCATTGAGGAGCAGCCGAGGAATGCATGACTTCTCTGGTGAGGGCTGTATTCTGCATGTCCTGGTTGACACTTCTCACGTGCTCTTTACACCTAGTGTCCAAGGATTGCTTTGTCATTCCGAAATATACCTTTTCCGTGTTGTCAGGGTATACTAACGGTATAGCGTACACACCTGCCTTTTCTTTGTCACACTGTATATCCTTACAACTTGATATCATATGTGATAACAGAGTCGGGGACTTCAGTGCTATCAGTACGTTGTATTTACGTAATAAATTCTTTAACCAATATGTAAAACCTGGAACATATGTGATGGATCCTGTGAATCTCACCGTCTTACTAGGGGATTTTGTTATTGCTGACATTACACGATTTCTTACAGTTCTATGTATTCTGTCTATTTCATCTTTCTTATATCCAGCCTTTAGACGTTTGCTATAAATATTACCAATTTCCTTATTATTTAGGTAGTCGGGTTTGCATACGTTATATGCTGTATAGAGCCATTCTCTAAACGCAGAAAGTTTATTCTCTTTTGGACAGTGCGAATCAGGAGGAACAAGGTTCAGTACTGCGGTCGGTTTATAATAAACGTCAATATCGAAGCTGGATGTTCTGAATTAAATGATTTCATGCACAAGATAAACAAACTACACAATACGATAAAGTTCACCATGGAGCTTGAAGTAGATGGAGCGTTGAATTATCTTGACGTCACGCTCAGAAGAAACAGAACATCCAGCTTCGATTGTTTTTAGCTAGGACACCTAGAAGAGAAACACAGCATAGCATTTTTTGACATACCTTAGTATGGTGTCAGTCCATCGTTGGCCTTAATGCATGCAGTGACTCTTTGAGACATGCTGTCAACAAGGTTTGGGAACACAGCGATAGGTATGCGCTTTCATTCAGTACATAATGTTGCCACTAACTGTTGCTTAGTAGTAGGCCTTGGTTCCAAACTTTTTATGCAATGCTCTAATTCATTCCGTAGGTGCTCTATAGGATTAAGATCACGGCTCTGTGCTGGCCAGTCCACACACGATACAGAATTATCATCAAACCACGCCATAACAGCCCTTGCTTTATGGCTCAGTGCATTATCCTGCTGATACCAACAAGGCTCGGTTCCATAGTATTGCCACAGACTTGGTAGGGCATAGTTGTCCAGAATATCGGGTAGATGTGCTGGTTAACAGGTTTGTCCACAATAACCAATGGGCTGGGACCATACCACGAAAAACACCCCCACACGAGTACAATGCCAGCTCCAAACTTGACTGTAGGAACAGTACACTGTAGTAAATAGCGTTCCTTCCGGCTGTCACCATACCCATACATGGCCATCAGACTGATGGACCGTGTATCGGGATTTATCAGTCCATAGGACCCGTTTCCATTGATCTACGATCCACGATAAATGTTCTTTACACCATGATAAACGACAAGTGGCATTCCGAGTAGAGACGAAAGGCTTATGAGCAGCTGCACCACCATGGTAACCCATGGAATGAAGTTCTCTGCGAATGGTACGTGTAGATACCGAGGTTCCAGCATTTTTACTTACCTGTTCACTGAGGTCTTGTGCAGTACTCCGTCGATTAGCTGTAACGACTCTCCTCAGGCTTTGACGTCCTCTATCACTGATTTTCTTTGGTCTGCCGGTACGTTTTGCTGCTTCAGGCACATCATGTGTCTTGCACTTATTCAGTACATCCAAAACAGTTGACTTGGGTATGTTTAAATGCCTCTTGATTTCTTTTATGGACAGCCCACTAATATAACACCCAACAATCTTTCCTTTCTCAAAGTCAGTTCTCTCCCACAGCGACATTTTCGCTCAACCTCACAGTGCGATATGATTGCGGTCAGCTGCAGGCTTGTTTTTATACCATTTGCAGCTGTACCGCACATCTTAAGAATGCAGCGGATCAGTTCATGTGCTTTTGAAGGGGTGTCCTGTGACTTTTGTCAATATAGTGTATGTTTTGTTTATATTCAGTGCCCATAGAATAGTATCAGGTTATTCGAAAAATAATGGCTGATTTTCTGTGGTGCCACATTCAACTCACCCAGAATGCTCGGAGACCAACCCGCTCGCAGCGCCATTCATATGAGTTGAAGGGCGACTTAGGCGTCACATACACACCATAATCGGTTGAGCTACATCGTTGCTACTCCTTTGAGAGTGGTCTGTAAGGAGTGAGTTGTGGGTGATTATGCTTCATGAGGTCAAACCGGGTTGTAATGTTACAAAAACTTACTGTAATGTGGTCGAGGCATGTGGCAAGGAGGCAACATCTGAATGTACTGTTCATCGGGGATTTGAAAAGTTTTGTTCTGGTGACACGAGCCTACAAGATGAGGAGGACTGAGGACAACTTTCAGTCATTGATAACGACACTCTAGAAGCAAATGTGAGAGAAAATCCTCACACCACAGTCAGAGAACTTGCCAAACAGTACAATGTGTTGGTGTCAACGATTTCCAAACATCTCCACTAAATTGGTTAAGTCAAGAAGCTTGATGCGTTGCTTGCACACAAACTGATGGAGCATCAGAAACAACAACGGTTTGAGATGTGCAGTAAACTTCTACTTCACAACAAAAAGGAGCCCCTACTTGATTGCGTTGCAGCCTGTGATGAAAAGTGAGTCCTACACAGCAATCGTAAATGATCTGGACAGTGGGCAAACCATGGTGAACCACTGAAACAACATCCTAAACCAAGGTTGATGCCAAAGAAGGTTTTATTGACAGTGTGGTAGACTGTTCATGGCATCATACCCTACAGGTTTTTGAATGTTGGTGAAAGCATTACCTCAGTCACATACTGAGAAGAAATTGACTGAATGCACCAGAAGTTGTGTTTCAAACAGCCATCTTTGGTGAACAGGAAGGGTCCTATCCTTCTCCATGATAACGCGAGACCACACGTGTCACAAATGACAAAATAGAAACTACACAAGCTGAGGTTCGAAACCCTCCTACAGCCAGCTTACTCGCCTGACTTGGCACCTACCAGTTTCCACCTGTTCATGCATTTTAGCAATTACTTCAAGGGCACGACCATCAAAAACCAAGAGGAGGCTGAAACTGCATTCCAGGACTTCCTTGTGTCCAAGGAGCCAGATTTCTTCTGGGCTAGCACTGAAGCACTTGTCACTCACTGGCAGAGGTGTGTTGCTGCTGAAGGTGCCTATTTTGAATAAAACAAGGTTCTGTGCTGTGAGGTATGTCCCTTTCATTTTTACCCTCCAAACCTCCAAATCAGCCATTATTTTCCCAAACGACCTGATATAAACAAAGAAATTCAGTCAGAAGACAGTTTTGCAATTGCACTAATGATGGCTCTTTCTGGTTACTAAGCAGTATTTCTGTAATTCCAGCCTTGCATGTGCTAAACCACGTAGAATATTAATTAAACAAATAATCTCATAAGAATGTGAGCATAACTCACTTTCTTCTTGATCTATTCATTTTTCCACATTTATAGCACATTCCTTCCCCCAACTGTCCGTTTTTTATATCATCAGGGAGGAACAGGCTTTCATACATTTAGTAAATATATACTTGGCCAATTTCTATTATGAAATTTTTCTATTAATTTTATAAGCGATTTTTAACAAGGGACTACTTGTTATATTAGCCTTTTTTTAAAATAACTCTTTTTAGCAAACTGCTATTTTAATCAATTTTTTGTAAATACTTACTTGTTATTTTATTACTATATTATTTTATTAGCATAAGATATAATAACTAATAATAGATGAAATCATACATACTTTGTCCCTCTTTCTCCTGGTAACATGTGGATGGAAGGCAGTCAGCTTACATTCAACTGAGGCCTGTGAGGAACGTGTTACCGGGAGAGAGAGGGTCAATGTATGGTTTTAACTTTACATTAATAGTTATTATATTATATACTAATGAAATAATGTAGTAATAAAATTAACAAGTATTTACAAAAAACTAATTAAAATGGCAGTTTGCTAAAAAAGAGTTATTTGGAAAAAAAAGGCTAACATAACAAATAGTCCCTTGTTAAAAATCGATTATAAAATTAATAAAAAATATCATAATCTAAATTGATCAAGTATATATTTACTATTTAATGTATGAAAGCCTGTCCCTCCCCAATGGCATACAGTCGGAGGAAGTAACATGCTATAAATGTGGGGAAATGAACAGATCAAGAAGCAGGTGAGTCATGCTGATATTCTTACTTTTGTTTAATTAATTTTGATTTGACACATTTTTCTTAAAAACCTTTTAAGAATATTTTTGACATCCTTATAGGTAATTGTGATTCACATAGAATATGCTGTAAATAACTCCACTGGTCAATGCTTTGTTACTGTTATGCTTCCTTTCCCATCATGTGACAGATGATCTTGGTACTATTTAAACAAACAAGTCATTATACAAATGAGCAAGCCTGGAGGTATTAAAGAACTTTGCACAGGCTTTGTACTTCATGTTCTTATGTGTGGCACCATCACAATTACACATACATACATGGAAGATTGATGGTGACTGTGTGTGTATTTCATGGAAAATATCCTGTACTCCAGTGTTTTGCAGTTTCTCCAGTTATGTGAGGGTGTAAATTATTGATTTATTAATGCCAATTCCAAAACAGCAAATGTCAAGCAAGTCGATCTGGATTTTTTATTTTGCCCAAACTTCAAGATTGTTTCCCACATAATCTCTGAAATACTATTGGAGAGGTTTTACTATATAACCTCCACCCACACACTCTTACAACAACAACAAAACAAATTATAAGCTTAAACTTTACAAACACCAGAGTGTCTCTGTCGTGTGTTGCTGTGTAACGACTTACAAGGCAATCGCATCCTGTTCTGTTTTCATGTGCCTTTTTCTAAAAAATAGCAGGCGCATCTCAAAACCATCCATTTTTTATTAATATCTATTCGCACACTTTAGCTTATGTTTAAAATCTTATTTTAACACATGTTGTAAGTTTTTATACCAAAATGAAACAGCAAGACGAACAGGAGTATCCAAATTACTGAGTTTTCTATTATAGCAATTTTTAATACATCACAAATCATGTGTTGCAACTACATATAGAAGTGTGATGTAAAATTATGAGGAACAATATAAATGTGTTTTTAATATGTATGTGTTGTTAGTTGTGAAATGCCACAAAAAATTAATATTTAGTTTCCTGATAGCATTTCTAAGTGTGAATGTGCTTTTAAAATGTAGGTTTTGTGTAGTTCAAGAATCTTATAATTGTGTTATTTCCTCATACAGGACCAATTATATCGGAGGAATCTCGGATCTCTGAAGAAGATGGTGTTCACATGGAGCATGTTATATTTGCATTTATGGGTGGACTCGTGATTGGACTTGGATTTGGTGCTTTTGGCATGTATCTATACATTAAACAGCGGAAGATCCAAGACCTACCTCGTCTGACACCAAAAGGAGTCGATCAAAACCTGTACATGTCAAATAATGAATGGAAAACAAGTCGGCCTCTCAGTGATATACCTCCAAAAGTGCCTTATAAGGAAGCCACAATCAAAAGGAACTTGAATGGCACTTTAACAAGGAACTTAAGGACTCCCTTGTATTCTGAGGAAAGCTTTCGAGAATAAAGCCACTACCAATGCTCTGTACATAGTCATGTGGTTCTCTGGAAAAGGACCATTTAAAATGAGTAATAAATACTCTCGACCTCTGTCCAGTTATCTGCTAGCCTTAAGACCTGTGTCCAACTATTTTGGTCTTACTGCAGATACAATGTGAATGATTTGAAAGACTGTTGGCTGGCATTGTGATAATAAAATAAACAGAGTACAAATAATGTTAAACTGAATTCCTAAAAGCAGTGGCATCCATATGGGCATAGCTATATGTTGTGGATATGAGTAAGGGCATTATGAGAGTTCAAACTGGACAGCAAAATGTTAAAACACAAAAATTACGAACTCTTTTTTTGCCATTTTGTATAATGCTGTAAGTGAAGGAAGGTGCAAGATCAAGGCAGTTGTTTCTTGTCACTCAACATTTTAAAATTTAAATGATTGCCAAAAGTTACCACCTTTGGATGCCGAACCTGAAAATTCTCACTTTCTTTCCTAATTTTGTGCTGAAACTGCATCATCGTTATTAGTAAGGCTAATTAAATTTTAGAAAAAGTCAACACACACAACATTCAGAATTTGTTCCCTCTGAGTTTTCTTCTTGCCATGTACCACTGGTTTACATTAACCTTATTCAGCAGTTGCTGATGTGTGTCACAGATGAATGTCTGCTGGAGCTTCAAACTATGTGTGTGCTATTTTTCATGTAACATGTCCAGAAAAGAAAGATGAAAGCTGAAGAAATTAAAACTTCAAAATCATTCTCAAACACGAATGATTTATCATTACTACTGTTCAACCTAGAATAATTTGAAAACGTCACGAAAAAAAGACTGAAATCTGCAAATGTGCATGTGCCAATAATGAATGAACTTTCTGTTGTAAAGTTATGTATGTGTGTATAGATCGTTTTTTTTTTTTTAATAATTTACCGAGCCAGTGTAAAAAGTTGTGGTTGGCATATCAGAACTCTTGTGTAAATAGGAACATTTCCCGCTACATTGGAAATGAGTAAGTTATTATTCAAGAAGTATCATGGATCTGTATTATTAAGTGCTGTTAACAAATCCTTTTCTTCTGAAGGATTCTTCTGAACAATTTCATGATGAGTACTCATAGAAAAAAACTTTGCTCAAATTTTCCTACAACACACTTAATATATTTTTGAAAGCTTTAAAAAGTTGATACTGGGGTTTTCATGTTTCATGATATCATGCTTCCATGCTGAATGTTGAGTATTTTTTAAGAAGTGCTCTAATCTGTATATAATTGCCAAGTTAATTTCCTTTTTCATGTTGTACATCTTCCATGAAGTGTTGCAATGCATGCTCTATTGGTTGAATGTGTGCTGTAATTTTGCATGTTACTGTTAAGCTATCAGAAGAGAAGAAAACCCCCCAAACTGAATAAATTAGCACACTGATTAATCTCTGTTTTTTTGACAAATAATTGTTCTTGTGCTTTTGATGTTAAGTTGTAACTTGAAAATTTCTGCGTAAAACACACACACACACGTACACAGAGTGAAAATACTGATTTAGCAATAGGAAGTGGGTAAAAGCTTTCTCTCATGTAAGTTAGGATTTCTCTTTCATTCCCCAAGCAATGTCTTCTTAAAGTATTTTAAAATAATTTTAAACTTGTTTTTATTAATGCTGCCTTTAAGTTGCCAAATCACAGCATACAAGCACGTCTTTTTTGCATTACTCAGACATCAGCAAGCTGAGCCCTTCGCTCAAAGTGAGCGGCACATTCCTTGGTTATTCTGCACACTGCAAATTCATATTTGGTAAATTTTCAGTCTTATGAGGCAAATAGGACAGGGGCCACTGGAAGAGTAAACTTTCACCCTAGATTCAAAGTGAGCTTTTAACCCTTTTGCATTTATGCATTTGTTGAAATGTTAACTGAACAACAATAAAAATATGTAAGAAATTAAAAGAAAATCCTCCTTCTGTTGATGAGGCTTCTAATATATATAATGATTAAAAAAAAAGTTCCCTTTAATCAACCTTCCCAAACATCAGTTGCCAGTTGACAAATTTCATTTTTAGTAGTGATGCACAAATTTTGAAGCATAATCTCATAATCATATTCTGTTCCTATTCCATTTTCCATCCCCAATGTAATTCCAAAAGTGGCAACAGATACTGTTGCCATTGTAGCAATTAGTTTTATGAAGGGGAGCAGTAGTGTAGCCAGAAGGGGTGTGGGATGGGAGGGTTCGGGGTCTGAACCTCTCCCTTGAGGGTAGACTGAGCACGAATTTAAACCCATGGATTTATACCCCCTCCTTAAGAAATTTCTGATTTCTGGCTATGCCACTGAAGGGGAGTATATATGAAATAATATATTTCAAGTTTAAAACACTTATATAGCCTGATATAAAACCATTTATGTAGTGTCATAATACAGTATGTATGAATCACCAAGTTTTAGCTCTCCACTGGAAGGTTTTTTCATGACAGTGGTTAGACATGAAATGCAAACTGAAGAATACAGATCAGACATTTTATGCCTAACCACTGCCTTATAAAAACGCTTCAAGTGGAGAGTAAAAAGCTTGGCGATTTGTACATATTGTATTACACCTTGAAGTAAATTGATTTATACCACACTATAAGCATTTTGAGCTTGCACATTTTGGTGTACACTTAACTGGTGTAACATGTAATGTATTTTTCCTCATATAACCTACAATCCATGAAATTCAGAAAAGAGAAATCTCTATGTAATCGGCACTTGCAATGTTGACCCTGAGCCGTAATTTCTTACAGAAAAAGAGAAAAGTCATGATTTATGGGATTACCCAGCAACCCAAAGAAATAGGGTGAAGAAAAGACTTAGTTATTAAAAAATAACAGCCATTTTTTAAGTCCTTTTGTATTACATTTAAGTGAATAAAGAGCAAAAATCCCAAGTTTTTTTTTTAGCATTACATCAGTCCCATTATTACACCTGACAGTTCTGTAATAAAATATTCAGTACCTACAAACGTATGTTATGCTGGATTTCAGCATGTGATTTTTCATCCATGAGAGCAAATAACACTGCTTTTGCTGCATCATTCTGTCAAAATGCTTGTAAATTTTAAAAACCACAACTTTATGGACCTCTATCTTTCATACTAATCACAAGCAGATTTTTTTAAAATCAAGTGCTGCCAAACGTTTTTTTTTCTAGTGGCTTATTATCTACAGAGCCTAAATTTATAACCTTTTTAGAAAGCAGATAATCTGCAGATTATACTTTGGAAACTATGGTACTTATTTTTCTCTTTCTTTTTGCAGGCCCGAATTAAATGCAGTGCCATGGAATCTGTTAAATCAGTGACACCCATAAATTAGCTGTCAAGTTTCGCAAACTTTGACTTTTAAGATTTTACAGAACTCATTTAGTGCTAGAACAATCCCATGCAAATTTCATTGCCTGATAAAAAATATATTCTTAAGCTTTTAACATGTTCAAAATTGGTAACATGCCTAAAACTACTGATTTCTGTAGCAAATGTTACACACACTTGATAAAACATGTCTGACACAAAAGTAACACAAGCATTGGAATTTCAAGTTTTCAGTGGTTTTGAATTTTATTAATGAATCAGTTGTGCGGGTACCGAATTCAAGTGAGGCACTTTACAAAATTTGTTGAACGTAATGAAAAAAAAAAGTCAGTCATGTTTAAAATTTTCAAGTTTGTTCCTGAAGTGAGTGAAGTGGAAATGCTGGAATTATTGCAATAATGTGTTTTGTTCCTGATGGCTAAAAAATTATCAATGTGTGGTTGAAAAAAAAAGAATAAATTTCCAAGGGCTTTCACCATGCGATATGTTCTTACATTTCAAAACAGTTGCTTTGAATGTTAATTAGTTGTCATGCCAATATTTTTTTTTTTTCAATTTGAAATGTTTAAAACTTAGTTTTGCATAATCAAGAGGAAGTTTTTGTACCACATAGAAATCGAATTATTTGTCATATCTGTAAAATCTCTGTACTGATCGATATAAAAGACTGTCCACCCACCACTGCAGAGTTTAGGAGGTTGGTTCTGATCATCTTTGAAGTTGAAACTTATGAAAGTGAAGTTTTGATGTTGTGTTCAATGTGTTTTAAATTCCTTAATAAATGGCATTGAAGGTTCCATCCTAGCATATGTGATGTTTATCACTGATTTCAGATTCTTCATAAAATTTTGATTGTATGCATAAACTTATGCATTTCACCTCATAAAGAAGGTGCTTTTTATATTCATGTCACTAGTATGACAGCAGGGGTGTATTTATGTATTTAGAGCCCAACCTCCCCCACAAAAGTGTTTTTTTTTTTTTTTTTTTGTTTCTTAAAATGAGACTTACTTTAGAAAAAAAATGCTTTATTGAAATGTGATTTACATTTGAAAAAATGCTTTAATGTTTTCTCATAATCCTGACTTTACTGCTCGTTAAAAAGGTTCTGCCCCTGGGTTCGAGGCAGCCAAGGATCGTTTGACTTTGTCGTTGGATGAGAGAGAGAGAGAGACAGAGAGAGAGAGAGAGAGAGAGAGAGAGAGAGAGAACATGTTTTTCATTAACTTATATTTTGCCCTGATGAACTTCAAAAACTTCCATTATGATCTCCCCCCCCCCCAAATTCTATATACAAACCTGTGTGACAGTAAAGTAACCAGACCAATTCTGATTTCAAAAAACAGAATATTTTTCTTATCATTTACTGGATTTGGTCATCTGTGAAGTATTTCACTTTTTATTTAATATATAAACCCCAACATTCCTGTATTCCTAGGAACTTAGGTGAAAATCATCACCTTAAAGTCCTTTCATTACAGCCATGCAAACTGCACTTAATGCATTTAGCAGGTCCATATTTTTGAATCTTGTAAGTTGTTTGTCTATGGGAGTTTTGTAAAACTGTACAAGAGCAGTTTGAACAAGCATAGTTGTTATTTCAACACTTTCTCTCCCTCATCTTCCACTGAAATGTTTATCTATTATATAGAGAAATATAGTTACTAATCCCCTAGCCCAATCCTAGATGGAAACCAGTAATTAGAATTTAGAAAATAAGAGATGCATTTGCATTCATCAAAAATTATGGGAGATAGCATTGTAGATTTAACAGTTATAAAGAAAACAACCAACATAACTGCAATTACAGCCTGGCTAATTTTGCATACTTTACAACATAAGCATATGGAGTCTCTTAATGGAGGAAAAGGAAGATCATATAAAAGAAACCAAACAGCTAGAAAGATTAGAAAAAAAAAGTAGGCTATAAATGTAACAACAATAGATACTTGTACAATGAAGCCCCTTGAAAATACTGGAGTAAGTGACATCAAGAGAGGGTCAGACTGAGAGGCACTGGAACACTATGCAGACTTAGTAAAACAAGAAAAAAAAAGTAACATCAAATTCTCAGACATAAGGGCACATTTTCTCAATCCTTTCTGACATGAAAACATTTTTCAAAACATATTTCTAGAGAAAGAAGAAAATCACAGGAAAAGAGAATGAATCTATGTCTAGAAGTGAAAAAACTATACATTATTTAAAATGCACAATATATGCAGTGTTCTTCATAGTGAATAAAACCAGTTGCGAAAAAAAAAAAAAATGTCAACCAGATTTCTAGCATTGGTAAAACATCCAGAACTAGAAACTGCAACTTAAACCCACTAGTGGCAGAAATGTGCTCAATAAAATATCATAAATTGAATACAAAATGTTCCTTATGGCAGAAGACAACTCAAGCAAGAGAAATTTTCTAAATTGAGCAATTAAGAAAAGAGTTGTGGAAGAAAACATATATCACTTTTTGCCCCCTATGAAGAAAGCATTATTTGATGAAAAAAAGAGCAAAATATTCTTCATAATGAAGGATACACTGCCAAGAAAGGATTTTTCCAAGAGATTTTTGGAATTAGAGATACTTCTTATACTTCTTAAAATAGAAATATATGCTAATAGCAGAACTAGATGCCAAATGTTCTTTATAGCAAAAGCTATGCAGTGGAAAAAGAATATTTCAAATATGATGTGTAGAAGCAAAAATAGCGAGGAAAAAGTTTTCATGTACATGCCCGTGGAGGGAAAAACAGCATAATTTAAAGAGAACAAACAATGTTCACAATATTTATCAGAGTGAGTGTGGCATACAGTGCTAAAATATTTTTTTCAACAGGATTCACTGAAGTAAAGATGCAGTTGCAACAGAAACACCCACTTACCTGACATAGCTTCAGAATTATGCATTATGAAAAATTCAAAACGATTTTTTAAATGCAAAATTCAAAGGAATTTTTTGTTCCATGAAGTGAGTGGCATCTAATATTAAAAGAATTTTTCAAATCAGACTATTAGAAGCAGAGAATATCAAGAAAAATAAGAATACATCTATGACCTTTAGCAAAGAAAAACAAAAAAAACTTGGATTATTTCGAACAGATGTTTTCCATCATCTGATTGTAGAATACATTTTTTAAGTTGAATTTTCAAGGAATGTAGCTACTGCTGCAAATATATCGAACTGAAATACAAACCCAATTTTGCATTATTAAAAATTCGAAATTACATACAAAATATTCTTCACCACAGACTTACCCAATGCAAAAAGAATTTTTTCAAATCTGACCTGCAGTGGTAGAGATATTGTGGGGAAGGGGAGTTAATATATATTTACATCCAGTGTGAGGGAAATTTAATTATATGAAAAAAATATGTGCAAAGTATTCTACATCGTAAATGGTATGAAAGTTGAAAAGTTTCAGTCAGGTTTATGGAAACAATGATATGGAACAAAATATATTTCAAATTCTGCAACTTTGCACCCCCTCCCTTCAGTAGCAAAGCTATGCATCGGAAGAATATCAAAAGGAAAAGATCATTGTTCTCACAGCTCAGACTTCCCAATGCAAAAAGAATTTTTCAAACCAAATTCATAGATGAAGAGATATGGAATGGTGTACATGGACAAATAGAGTGATAACATAAACATGCCTCCCTGCTCTTTCCAAAAAGATATGCTAAAAAGATAAAAGAAAATATACATTTTGTCTATTATGTAACAGAACTAAGATTTCTAATGTATTCTACTGCTGCTTTGGTTACCCATATAGGTTAGATGCATCAGTAGCTGCGCAGCTGGCTTTTCCATAGATGTGGCTAAGTGTATGAGTAATTCCAAGCATTAATTTCTTACTAAAGTGTTAAAAGAACAAAATATGAAAATAAAGTTAATTGTAATAAGAACCCTAAGGAGGGTGGACAAAATTCAAATCAAGTTACAGAAATTTTAGTTCAGATTCCTTTGAAAAAGAGAAGACTGTACAGAGAAGCACATGGCAACAAAAACCTGTGTCAAGCTCCAAGACTATATAAAACTTTTACTCTAAAAAAAAAAAAAAAAAAAAAAACGGAGGAAGACAGAGAGAGAGAGAGAGAGAGACATTAAAAAAAAAGTTTATTTTTTTAAATCTTTAAAAATTAGGTCTAGGGTTTAGTGTGACTTTATATATTCTTTGCATCCTGCTAAAAATAAATTGTAGATCTCACTTTTCGTAATCTTCCATCAGTTGGTACTATAAAATAAAATAGATTTACAATTACTATACCCCCATCACACAGACCTGAAGGATGCACCACCATTAAAAAAAAGTCTGGATACTTCACTGTCTTGTCACCTAAAACATACAATGCATAAGGCTACTTTAACCATTTAACTGAACTGCATCATTTAAAATCTGCCTTTACTTAAAGTTGAGAATTCTTTTTCCTTCAGCTCAAATGGCATTTTCTAAGAACAATCTTGTCTGATATTTCATGTATTTAAGATGTTATGCTGATTGTATGTATTTCATTGTTTACATTTGTTATGTAAAGATTTTATGATATACATTATACAATTCGTGTTTTTAAAGTATTTACACATTTTAAAATTTTAAATACACTGGTTTAAATTGTAGGACACAAGTATATAGAAGGCATTTTAACAGAATGTTAAGGTAAATACTGGATTGTATACTCTGTTAGTCATGTGATAACAGCAGGTAACCTATTATAGAGATTGCCAATTTTATTGTGCCTTATGTGCAGGAGCAATAATCTACAATATTGAAAGACTTTTCATACTGTTTTTTTGTCCTGTACTTTGTACCTTGTTTATAAATCCTGTTGATAAGTCATTTGTACATTTTTGTATATGCAAATAAAATACCTGCTCACATTAATATACTTACATCATGTGTCTTATGAAAACTCACTTACTGCAAGACTTTTCACCATAAAACATACACATTTCTGATATATTTAAACTGCTAAGATAAAAACTTACAAGTAAAAATATTTTTGTCCGCACATGAATATGTATTAATAAGGATGTACTGCATAACATTAAATGAAGTATTTAAATAATATTAAATAAATTATATTTTAGAGCTTCCAAAAATTCTTCAATCCTGTATTTTCAGATCAATTTTAATTATACAACGATATCAATAAACATTGATAAATACATGGTTCGTATGCTCTTTGAAAAGTCCTTGAATAAAAAGTTCATTTTCAAGTACTTGAAAAAGTTTAAGGCTCTGTAAATAGCACTTGATTTTTTTAAATTAATGATATGAAAAAGCATGTGTTAAATAATTGTTTGTGCTAAAAAGATATATAGGAGATTTCTGCCTAGTTGTAATAAAAACGCCAAGCTGATCAACTAGCGCAGAACTTGCGTTCAACCCAGGGGAGTGTGTGGACAGCTATGGTGCCTTGACTATGATATCACTACAGAGTAAAGCATCAACCATGTGTGTAAAATAAGTGGAATGATACATTCCCAAATTGTGATGGGCTTCTGTTTATTGGAGTTAGGGATGCATTCTTGCGGGAGGGTGGAACTTCCAGGAATTGCTTGTGCTTCATGCGTGGACCCTTCGTCTCCTGGCTGCATCATAAGGTGCATCAAAGTCATGCATCAAAAATAAAAAGTTAAAGTAAACAATAAGTGTCATACCAGCAGATGAATACAAAAATAATGTATCCTTTAAAAATATTCCACAAAATAAAATTATTTTGAAAAACACCAGAAACAGAGGGGCAATTCAAAGTTAGTAAAATAAACCTACTGGGGGCAAGGGGTGACAGGCAGGTCATTGAAGATGTGCCCGCTCCAGCTAAGATTAATGGTCTGAACTTACTAAATACCTATCTACTGATCAATCGACAGTAGGCTATGTACATATGATGATTCAGGTTTAAAAAGTCCTTGAAAAGTGCTTGAATTTATTTTGCTTGGAAGTGTGCAAACCTTGAAATAGTGACCTGAAACACTAAAGAAATTACAATTGCTCAAACCAAAATCTTCATTAGTGTAAATATTTGAAATCTTTTTCAGTGCCAGTTGATGGCCTGAATGTAACATTGGCATTAATTTTAGTAGGAGGGGGTCAAAGAATATTAAGAATCTATAATTACTCTGACAACAATCAGAATATGACCCTGAATTGCTCTAGTTCCTGTTCACCATGTTACATCATATAAAAAACCTCAAAAAATTAAAAATTACCTCACCCTGGAGCGGCGGGAATCGAACCAGCATCTCCCTATTTCCGTTCCGGGCATGATGTAATTTTCAGGAGCAGGACTTCTGAATCAGAACCCTTTCAAATAGTTCCTGGTTTCAAGTATATCGTTCTGCTTTGTTTACATGAAATCTGATCACACCCAACATGAAAGAAAGTAGTTTGTGATAAATTTTATGCCAACTTTTTTTTTATTTATTTTTTTATTTTAACAGATGCCTTAATGACTATTTTTATTTGTAAATATATTTTATGAAGGAAATATATCGAATAACAGTACTATTTTTTTGTTTTTCATCTGGAGCTAGTGTGTTCACAACGCTATTTCTAACTTTTGTTCAGGAAGTCAAAGTGGCTAAGATTGATGCCTCAGTTTTTGGTAGTATTTGTTCGGATTTCATAAATTATGCTGGTGTGAAATTGGTAAATGCCTATAATTATTTCTGCTAGTAAGGGATGCAGTTGGAGAGCTCCCAAGCAAAATATGAGAAGCTGTACTTCCAAATCAGAAGAACTGTTGGCCGATAGCCTGATGGAATATTTATTCCAATGTTTTTGTAAAATTAAAAAAAAATAGATCCTTTTGAACAGTTCATTGAAGTACTTCAACCAAGTGGAGAAACTGAATGCTAGACACATTAATTTCATGCTATTACACCATATGAAAAGTGCGTTGCATTACGATTCTTTATGGAATTATGAAGTAGAAATCTCTGATAGAAAATAAATACTTATAATTATTTCCATTATGATAAGATTTAATTATTGAGTATATCAGGTTCTATGTAAACAACGTAGAGCAATATACTCAAAATTGGGAGCTACTTGAAAGCGTTCTAATTTATAAGTCCAGCCTTTTCGAGTTTTCTGATCTGATAATAAATACATGATGAACAGTAAACTTCAACAATTCAGAGTCATATTCTGAATGCTGCTTTAATAATTATAGAATTAGACTCTGTGGTTTACTGCTTAACTGAAATTTGCCAGTTATGTTGGGAGTTCGGAATGATCCCTCAGGATTGGAGGGGTGTTATCATTGTTTCCTTGTACAAGGGAAAAAGTGATCAGACTGAATGCAAGAACTATTGTGGTATCAGTTTGCTGAGTGTAGGTGTACAGAGTGGTTTTACGCCAGGTAAGGGCTGCGCTGATCAAATTTTTGCTTTACACATAATGATTGAAAAGTATCTGTCGGTTGGTAAAAAAATTTGCAGTCTTCATAGATTTAGAGAAAGCTTATGACAAAGTAAATAGGACTGTTCTGTGTAAAGTACTGAATAAATATGGCATTACTGGGAATCTATTTAATAGTGTGAATGCCATATATCCTGGCAGTAGAACTTTTGTATGAGTGAATGGTGTTTTATCAAAATGGTTTTCTATTGGTGCAGGAGTCATTCAAGGTTGTGTAATGTCACCCTAGCTGTTTAATGTATTTATGGATGCATGCATGTGTGATGCCAAAATGGATAATACTGGTTTATGTCTTGATAATATGGATGTGTGCAGATTGCTCTATGCTGATGACACAGTCCTGTTGGCAGAGAGCAAAAGTGAGTTGCAGAGTATGCCATGAGGAACTCTTAAGACTATGAGCAGCAGGGCTACAAAATAAGGAAGGGCTGGCTCATCCTTTTGTCTTGCGGTCTCAGTTTCGTGCTCAAAACCGAGGGGCAATTGGAAGGTGCTGTGACGTCACTGAGAAGACACTCTGTGACCCCTGTGCCAACCCATTGCCAGAGTATGTGCAGTCTATTTCTGTTGCTCTCCATTTACTGGTAATGGTTTATGTAGTTGTTCATTAACGTCTGGTTTTTTTTTCATTCAAAGTAATGCGCAATATGCCTTCACCCTGTGCTGTCGCTAATTGTACAAATACGCATAAGTAAACAAAAGAACGTGGCGTTATTTATCATGTTTTCCCTTCAAATGTTAATGTGATAAAAGAATGGATTGTTAAGTGTAAGCATGCTGACAAGTTGAAAGTGCAAGAATATGTAGTGATCATTTCCAAAATTCAGACTTCAAAGATGACATGCAAAATCGCTTGCTTGGGCTTTCCGAAAAGAAAATTCTGAAACCCACAGCTGTTCCCAGTTTGAATTTACTGAAGGAAAAATCAGCACCACATACAAGCCGAGAACATAGAAGAATTAAGAGAGATATCCGTATAAGGGCATTGAATCGAACTCCGGAGTCAAGTCCTGAAAAGTTACACGTTGATGAAGTTGCTTGCAATTCTGACAATGGATATTCAGAAGAAAAGTGTGCATCAGTTCAGTGCATGTCTTGCTCAGAGGTTAGAAGTCAGAACAAAATTCTCACCGAGAAGCTTGACTACTGGAACGAGAAATACGTAGCTTGAAAAGCAAACACAAAAATACTGTTCGAGTTTTGCGTCAAAAAAATAAAAAATATCAGCATACGAAATAAGAGAGCAGAAATTGTGCTAATACGAAAAGCCCTGTCAAAAGCTAATATGAAAAATAAAATACTTGAACAGATGGAAATGAACCTCAGGAAAAATTTTTACACCAACACAGATAAAGTTCTTCGCAACACAAAAAATTATTAACAAATGGACAGAAGAGATATATATCTAGAGGAATAGTAACTAGAGCTATTTCAAGAAAAGCTTACGAATTTTGGAAGTGTAAAGTTGGCATTTTTTTGCCAAGTGCTAGCACGTTAAAGTGATGGTGTTCTAAGTTTAGTTGTCATCCCAGAATTCTGCATAATGTTTTGCTATTTATGCGGAAAAATAGCGAAACCCTTTCCGAAAATGACAAAATTTTCATCTTAAGCTTTGATGAAGTACACGTTGATAGCAAAGTGTGGACCAGAATGGACAGGAATGGACCAGATTTTAGGAATAATTTTAATTACAGGAATGGACCAGATTTTAGGTCCGTACTCAAAGGTGCTAGTTGTTTTGGCTGGAGGAATATTGTCTTCCTGCAAACAACCCGTGTATTTTGACTTTCAACGTACAATGAATAAAAAGCTTCTGTTTGAAATAGTTGTAAATCTTGAAAAAACAGGAATTATAGTAAAAGCAATTGTTTCAGATTTAGGTGGTTGTATGACCTTGTGGAAGGAACTATTAATTTCTCCCGAAAAGTCATTTTTCAACCATCCGCTGGACGATAGTTCTAAGATTTGGGTTTTTGCCGACCCTCCTCACTATTTAAAAATTTTACGCAATCATTTCATTGACCATGGACTTGTCTTGCAGGACGGATCTGTGCTGCAAACTGGCATCATTAAAGAAGTTTTCGAGAAGGATTGTGGGGAGTTAAAGTTGTGTCCTAAATTAATGCTGTGCTATATAGCAATCAAAGAGAACGAGAGACAAAAAGTAGGCCCAGCAAAAACTTTGTTTTCAGCCACCACTGCAAAGGGTATTGAATATCTAACAAAGCATTAAAGCACTGCAGTTTTCTTCAATTTAGTAGATTCATTTTTTGACATTATGAATAGCTGTTACCCACATCCTGACAAAAGCAAACCTCTAAAAGCAGGTTTTGGTATTAACCCCCCTTTTTTTACAACAAAAGGAAATTCTGAACAAAGTGGTCAGAAATACTGAATCTCAGAGTAATGGGGAGTAAACATATGCTGCCTTTCCAAAAAGGCATTCTTGTATCAATTTCGTCTCTTCTCGGTCGCTACGAGGATTTAACGCTTCGTGGAGTCCGTTACATTTTAACTACTAGTTACTCGTTTAACTCAAGATGCCCTGGAGAGTTTATTCAGTCAAATAAGAGGCATAGGTGCTTTTTATGACCATCCCTCACCTACGGAATTTATTGGTCGTTTAAAACATATATTGCTGGCAAATAAATTGCCTAATTTGTCCAAAAAAGTTAATACAGAGTTTCAAGAAGGTAAAACGCTTCAAACATATTTGACAGCAGAGCTACTAAAAGAAGCTTTCACTACAGCTGATAATCAAGAAATTCTTGATGAAGTATCTGGAGAAATAAATGCAGATGACTTAGAAGCTTTAGAAAAAATTTGCAATGAGCCATGGCCCCAAGATTGGGATGACGACATACTTAAAACAGTTCAAGATGAGCAATGTAATGCTGAGAAACAAGCTTCTTCACAGTATTTGTCCTTTTCTTGTAGGACTTCCATCCACAGTGAGTAGAGTTTAGGGCCCAGCCACCTACAGCGAGATCGCCTTTTGGGCAAGACACAGAAACGGAAGGAATGAGAGCAAGTCTAGCAACTTTGTAGTGAAATTAGAGTACAGTAGATGGCGGTTGTAGTGAAATTAGAGTACAGTTTGTAGTGAAATTAGAGTACAGTAGATGGCGCCACCGTACAAGTACGATGTTGCACATAGAGTGGTGAGAGAATTTCAGGAGGGGCATAGGAAAGGATACCTATTGAACCAGTGGGCAGCTTTGAGCGTCTTGTTGCGTGGGGTTACGGCATACGAAACGATCGTGATAATCACACTTATTATGATAATAACGAAATAAAACTGCAAAAAACTGCTCATACATAAATCAATCACATAAAATCAAAGCATTTATCTTCCTTGAAGCGGAAAATTTTCAAATTTATTTGCATATATGTGAACTCACATTTTAATACTTACTGAATAACGAAATTGGTAGCCAAGCAAGTACAAATAAAACAGCTACGCCGCCCCGGTGGCGCAGTGGTCTAAGGCGCTGGCCTCTGATCATTCGTCCGTAAGGGGTCCGGGTTCGAATCCCGGTCAGGCATGGATGTTGTGTTTGTCTTACGGCACTGGCTCTCTCCTTCCCTGGAACCAGTGACCCTAAATTAGGGACGGTCGACTGCTTATAGCCCATTGAGTTGCTCACGGTGGTCGTTAAACCTCCAATCAAAAAAAAAAAAAAATAAAATAAAATAAAACAGCTACAAGAATTAAGGTTCGACACTGATACTTAAATTAGTTCTGAAATTTACTTCATCAAAAAATGCCAACAAAAGCGGCGATACGTATCGCAGCTATATCAATCACTTTCATACTAGGAACAACACGAAAACTATTCTGTCTCTCTTCATACATTCACACTTGAAAGATTTTTCAACATTCCTTCATGGTGTGTATATATATATATATATAACACATAAGCAGGCTAAAAACAAAACACAAATTTAAGCGCAAGAAAACCAAGAGAGAGAGAGAGAGAGAGAGAGTTAAGTGTTATTATATACCCTTTTTTTTTCAAAATTATTTTTTTCCTGTAATGTTTAATAAGCTTATTTTGCTCAAAGTTTAAGAATGTGGTTTTCACTTTAAACCTTTTCTACCAGCACATGTGCTAGCTGGTTGTTTTAGTAGTTAACAGGTTTAGTAGAGTTTAATGTTCAAGGATTTTATTAACTTACAAACTTTGTTTTTGGTGCGCTTAAGCAGATGTATAATAATATAGCAGAAACCCACTTTCAGGTCTTTGTAGAAATGAGAGAGGGAGCATTTGTGTTTGACCCCGAAGAAGCTATAAGTGATTATTCTCAACATGTTTTACATTACAAATTTGAACATGTCTCCTTTTATGATCTCACAATTTTATGGGTTACTGTTTTTTAGTTTTTGCCCTCATCAAGGGGAGAATATAGCTTGGTGACTGGGTTCTAATATTCTTCTACCTTTTTTTTTTTTTTTTTTTTTTTTTTTTTAGGTTTTTTCTTTATAAAATTATTTGCACACACACCATGAAGGAATGTTGAAAATTTTCCTGAAAGTGAAGATATAGAAGCTGTATGGAATACTTAAAAAATGACATCTTGAAAAATATTCCTATCTATATATATACACTGCTGGACAATTGCTAAGGACGGATCATAAACGGCTATATAGCGCATAAAAAAAGTAAGTGTGGTTGAATGCCAAGTGAAATTAAATTATGTCAGAATACCAGGACATTACAAGAAAGACAATTTATTGTGCTCTGAAATCCAGTAGGCTTTGGAACGTGTTCAAGGGACAAACAGGCCATTTTGTGCAGAATACGTAAACGTGAAAAAAATGCAATTACCGTCCGCAGGCGTTCCGGTGTAAGATGTCAATACGGGATATGGCCACCATGGAGGGCGATGCAAGATTCCACACGTCGTGTCAAGCTTTGCACAACATTATCAAGCAGCTGTTGCGGTAATTTATCCCATTCCTCTGTCCGTGCACTGATGAGGGTATCCTTGTTAATTGGAGGGCATTGGCGACCTGCAAGACTCCTCCCCAAAGCATCCCACACATTTTCAATGGGATTCAGATCTGGAGAACGTGCTGGCCAAACGAGGCGTTGAATATCCTCGCTCTCAAGACACTCCTGGACAGCGACTGTTCGATGACATGTTGCGTCGTCGTCCATGAAAATGAATCTATCACCGACAGCACCACGGAACATGCAAACATGAGGTAGCAGAACATCTTTAATGTATCGTTGGCCAGTCATAGTCCCAGTTGGAAGCACATAGAGGGACGTAGGCCATTGATCATGATGCCAGCCCATACCATGACACTACGTGTCGGATATCGGTCCCTTTCCTGTATGTTTGCTGGACAATATGCAGTACCACTATCACGCCAGATCAGTTGTCGTCGACAATCGGACGATAGACTGTATCTACTTTCATCTGAGAAGAGGACAGCAGACCAGTCGTTATCAGTCCAATTGCGATGTTGATGGCACCATTGCAAACGGGCGGTACGGTGACGTCTGGACAATCGGATGCACACAACAAGACGGCGTATAGTCCTTCATGCAAACGTCTGGCGACAGTTTTTCGGGTGATCCGCTTGCCAGTAGCAGCCATAAACTGATTTGCTACCTCACTAGCTGTGCTGCGCCGGTGTCTTTTTGTTGATAGCACTATGTACCGATCTTCTGCAGGTGTCGTACTGCGAACACGACCTACCCCGTGACGTTTTCTACACTCTCCATTTGTTTGAAATGATTTCCAAAACCTTGAAGCAACACTGTGGCGGACGTCGAACTCCCTGGCAACATCTGTTATTTTTCGCTATTCTTCAATCTTGCCAATAATACGGCCACGCGTAAAATCATCTAGGTGATGTCGGGAAGACATACTGAAAATTGCAAGTTCGTCAATTGATTCTTTCCCTTTCAACTTTGCGTTTGAACAACAACGGTCAATACGCGTCACATCCTTTATATCTCTTATCAGCGCTATGACGTCACGAACAAGTTCGGCAATCCAAAATTTGCATACGCACAACACGTCTTACTGTATCCCGCACTTATGCTAATTTCCACATTTTCCTGCCTTCCATTTTATGGTTGCTATCGTTGCTATTGTCATCCGTCCTTAGCAATTGTCCGGCAGTGTATAAAAGTAACCAGAAAAATTGCAAATATTTGCGTACATTCATACAAACAATGAAAAATTGAAATAAAGAAAAACTTAACTTTCTGATGGCAGAATTCCATGGCATCATTCCTTTGATGCATTTTCCTATCAAAAAAGAAAAAGAAAAAAAAAAGGGAGTTGCAGGTGGTATCTGAATACCTGCAGAGTCTTGCAGTGTAATACCCAAATCTTTTTTTCCCACCAATATTCCTCTTCTTTGGAGATAGATTAACAAGGGTTTAAGCGCAGTTGGAGTTGCAGTCTCAGATCCTGAAATGTCAATATTGGCTCTCATACTTACCTTATTAATACTAGTATTATTGCTTGTGGGAATGTTTAATGTAGGTACAGCATCGGCTTCAACACTTTTCTGCTAGTTACCCCAAGTAACATGTGTGAAATGTTGGGAACACACTCTTGCATTAGAATCTTTGAAGGAATCCTGACGTTTGCATTTCTGAATCCACAATTTTTGAAGTGATAAATCTTTGGGAAATATATGGTGCATAACGTCAACAGCAGGTTCTCGGGGTGGTGGTGATTTAATGTAAACCAGCTTTTCCAAGTCGAACCACAAATGTTCGATTGGGTTCATGTCAGGTGAATTTGGAGGCCAGGGCATTAACCGAAAGTCACCAGCATGTTCCTCGAACCACTCCTTGACGATTCTGGTAGCGTGGCATGGTGCGTGATCCTGTTGGAAATGGCCATCACCAGCAGGGAACACAGTTGCCATGAATGGGTGAACTTGGCCCGCAACGATGTTCAGATACCTGACAACTGTCAGGGATTGTGCTATTGAGTTGCCTGTTTCCGCCCAACAGTACATCCAGGTGCCATAGCAACGGTTGGTAGTCGGCGTATCCGCGCTCAGCCGTTTACGAATCTTGATTCGTCAGACCAAGCTACTTTCCTCCAATCATTCAAGGTCCAATCTCCATGATCTTGGGTTCATTTCATGCGTTGTTGGCGATGACGTGCAATGAGCATGGGCCACTGCACAACCAGGCATTATTGAGTTTCTTACGAAATACTCAAACAATGAATCTCAGTGGTAAATAAGAATCAAAATAAACACCAAACTAGAGATACAAACAGTTGCAAATCAATTACGTTCATAGCGAAAACTCCAGCACACCAATTGTAAACAAACAGTGATGCAGGAAGTCGAAAGACTGGGCGTCCACGCCTACGTCATGCGCCGTTTCAAATTAACCGCGTCGGATACTGCGCAGCCCGAGCGGGACCCTCCTGAGCCTGGGGGCCGTCACTTAACGCAGGGCCCGATTTACTACATGCGAGGCCCAGGGCACAAAACATTTCTGGGGCCCCCTCCTTATTCTCTATCGACCAAATAATAGTCACTGTGTGCAGAGTAGCAGAATGTAGACGTACATGCGTACGCTGATAGTTTCCAAATCATTAGCAGGTTTGCAGATAGTTTTTGCATGTAGATTAAAAAAATAAAAATGTTAGGCCTATATACAGCAATTAAAACATTTACTCAACGCTTTACTCAGATTAATATACTTAATTCTATTTTAACTGAAGAACTTAATTATTTTTCACATCTTCTGAGTTTTTTGTTTTTACAGACATTTCTGGCCTCTAGATTTTATCAAGGCCTGTTCTCAATGTATACGAACTGTATTAAACGTTTTGTTTACACAGAATTTAAATTTTATTGCCAGGTTCCTCTTTCAGTTGCCAATTGAATACAAATATTTCCTTACGCATTTCGTAAGTCCAGTATTTTTTAATTAACTTGTTGAAAATCATATTTATAATTTTTGAAGGTTCATTGATAGAACTGTTTTTCTGGATATAAAAATTTTCTTTAATTAATCTCTTGTTTTTATGAGGTTCGTAGTCCAATATTTTAATATTTTGCCATAAAAGTCCATTTTACACACATTGCTGCACATTCAATGAGAATGTACAATTTTTCCTCATTGGAATCTGTAATGTTCTAATAATTATTTGTTTTATTAATTTTCCTTTAAATTAAAATTATCTTATTCTATTGTTATCATGGTTTGCGGGTTGGCAGCGAGTTTTCTGTTTCAATAGCTGTGTACGCAGATACATTTTATTTTTATACAACTCTGGCTGTGCGGGGACAACTGGTTGATCAGTAGTTTGTGGTGATAATGACCCCCATAGGCTCTAACTATAACAATATATCTATGACAAAATGGATGGACATCTCAATTTTAGTGAATATTGTGGTCTTGCAATGTACTGATTCTTGCATCTAGAACATGAGAATAATGCATCCAAGAAAAAATGTGAACTAAAACAATAAAAAAAAAATCCATGGTGACCTCCACTGGACTTCCTCATAAATAGAGATGTGAAACTGCATAAAAAATTGAAAAAGTGCTATGGGAACTCCTACTTCTAGCTTCCCGGTTTTTACCAAGATCAAATCAGCGCATCATGATCAATATATCAGAAATCTGCAAAACATAACATTTTGTGTTGATGAGGAAAAGTCTTAGTTACACACAAAAAAAACATGTCCGGTTCAATTTTTGGTAAATGTGTTGTACTTCGGCGTCCTAAATTATTTGGTCAGAAAAGTTGTAAAATTTAAAAAAAAAAAAAAGCATATTAAAGATGTTTACCGAAAAACTTACCTCCAAGTAGGATGAGTAAACACACGCTGCAGCGACGACCTGAAGCGTTGCACCGTTGAAAGGAAGGTTTGCTGCAGCTGGGAATTCATGGGCAGAAGAGTACAACAGGAATCAGGTACACTCTTGTCAAAAAAGAGTAACAGAATATACTGCTACGCTAAAGAATGTAGTTTGTAATTTCTGTCTCACTTTTTAAAAAAACATGCAGAGACTGTCTTCGTTCTTTGGCATGTAATTCCGTGATACGAAATAGTAAGTATGCACATGCCTTTCTTGTTTCTAGAAAAGCGTTAGAGTAGGTGTCGCATTCTTTCCAATGGAAGTTAGATGGCAAGTCTCAAAGTGAAAGTTTGATTACTAAATAAAAAAAAAAAGCTTCCACGGAGAAATGAGTTCATACATTCAGCATCAAAGAATCCCATGTGAAAAAAACAAGAAACTGTCGGATTGCGATGTCAAGAACTGACACCGAAATTAACTATTTTCTGTAGCGTAGCACTACGCACTCTTTCCTGACAACAGCGTACCCGGTTCCTGTTGTACTATTCCGCCCGTGAATGTCCTGGCTGCAGCGATCCTTCCTTTCAACGGAGCACAGCTTCATGTGAACGCCTCAGCATTGTTTAAGGCCTCCCGCAGTGTCTGCTGACTCGTCATACTTGGAGTTAAGGTTTTTCGGTAAACATCTTTAATATTCATTCTAACGATGAAATTTTTCACCATTTCCCCTTAAATTGCATATTTTAGAATCTGTACGTCACACTTTTTAGAAATTTTACAACTTTTCCGACCAAATAATTTACCACGCTAAACTACACATTTACCCAATTTTTACCAAAATCTAATGAGCACATAATGACATGAATGTATAAATTGTAAAATGTCAAACAAAACTGACAATACGATGACAAAGTGCTGTGTTTGGGCACCAGATCTTTTTATTTGTAATAACTCGGTTACTATTCTTTATTTTTAGGAATGAATAAAAACAATTGAAAATTTACCTCCTATATCAGGACGAAACAGTTGGGTTGAATATTTTTCTTCTACATTTCCTAGATGCAAAGTCATGTATCAGAGAATCATAATTTAAAGACTGTGTCACATCACTCTCCAAAGACAGCAGAACTAATGATGCCAGTTTCGTTTGTCGCATGGTTGATCGTAAGGGATTTTTAAGTCTTTTCAGCAAAGAAAATGATCTCTCACTTGTACAATTTGAAATCGGTAATGTCATGAACATTCTAAGTGCAGTCTCAGTGTTCGGAAATGTGGTTTCTAAATTGTTTACCTTCAAAGTTTGCAGCATCTGGGGAATGGTTGCATGCTCCCCCATCATTGAGGAGAATTGCAAAAACTCATCTGCAAACTGGTCGTCAAGGTCATTGTTATAGTATTCCTGCAATGCTTTTGCCCCTTCAAAAATTTCAGATCTTGATTTTTTTGTAAAAAATTCAAATTTTCTCATTATATTTTCATAAGCACTTTTTCTGCTTGAAAGCTGAGTGACTAAAGCATCACAAAGCACATAATAAACTTGAGTTCTAAATATATCCCTTGCACTGAGTTCTATTTGTTCAATGTTACATTCATCTAGGTGTTTATTCTTGGGCACCTTCTTTCTTCGGGAATCATGACTATGGTATTGCACATTTTCAGACACTAATGTTTTAGCTTCCTCTTCATAGACTTCAAAAATTTCCCTCACGAACTGAATGAATTCAATTAACGACTGGAAAATTTTAGGTACTTCAGAAATATTTCCTTTTGGATTCTGGCAAGTTTGATTTGCACAGTTTAATCTCTGAAGTATTGTGTCCCAAACTACTGTGCTGATCGATATTTCCATTGTTCTCATTTTCTTCAGCAGTGATTTTGCTTCATCTCTTGTCTGTGGAGAATCATCAACATTTTCTGACAGAAATACTAAAACGTTCTCTATTTCACGATAATTTTTCCACACTGATCGTGTAGCTGCAGCATCTGCACACCATCTGGTAACTGACCGACTCTTCAGTGTGAGTGATGAATTTCCATGTGCTTCCTGGACTTTCTCCTGAAGCATCTTCCAACGGTGAGTTGATGCAGAAAAAAGTATAGTGTTTTTGCAAAAATGTGAAAAAAGAGAGAACTTTACCACAACTATCTATGCTATTCACACCAACTAAATTTAAATTGTGAGCAGAATATGGCAGATATTCCGCTAGTGGATTGATTTCCCTAATGCGTGTTTGAACACCAGAATACTTCCCAGACATGTTGCTGGCATTGTCATAGCTTTGGCCTCTGACATTCATAATATCCAAGCCAGCCTCCTGTAGAAAAGATATCATGGTATTTGTAATGTTTTCTGCAGTATGTCCATGGAATGGAATAAATGTCAAAAACCGTTCTTTTGCTTCACAATCTTTGTTGACATACCTTATGATAAAAGCCAGTTGATCTATGTGTGTAATATCCGGAGTAGAGTCAACTATGACAGAAAAATATTTTGACACTTTTATTTCATCAGTGATGGCATTAAAAACACGTACAGCCATTAATTCAACAAATTCATCCACACATGTTGAAGATAAGTAACTGGTGTTACCACTTCCTGGATTCCCACATTTTTCCAAGTGTTGAGCTAAGAATGAATCAAATTCTGCAATTAATTCTAAGCAGCCCAGGAAATTTCCATTCTGAACTGATCCAATTGTTTCATCATCACCATACATTGGCAACCCACGAACTGAGAGATACTTAACTGTTGCAACAACTCTATGCAAAACATCTTCATTCCGATACTGCATAACTATCTGACAGTTAATGCGTGCAGAAGCATTCATGTGTGATGAATAGTCACATACTGCTTGCCTGTGTATGTGTGAATTTTCATGCTCTGTAAGACGTTCACTTGCAGGCTTCCAGTCAGAAAAACCTGTGGATCCTAATGCTGTAGTGCTCCTAGCATACAATTTGCATATCCAGCAGAATAGTAAACAAGCTGATGGAGATAAAAGAAGCCAGTCGCATTTTACCTTCTCATTATTATTTTTTTATTCTGAAAAAATTACCTTCTGTTAGAAAACGTTTTTTACCACATATATCCTTCCCTGTGAATGCCAGCAACTTCAAATCTTGGACTGGTGGATCGCTCAAAAAGCATTCGCGCATTTCTTCTGTAATTTCTCCCCATAAGGCAGGATCCACTGCATTCATTGTGGAACTTGTGCTCTCTTCATTAGATGAATTCAAAAGATTTCCCAAATTAGGAGCATCTGTGATGTTAGATGATTCTGAAGTCAGATTACTGGCTTCCAAAGACAAACTATGCTCAAGAGACTCACCAGTAGTAAAATTAGATGAATTTGTAGAACGCTTGGGACCAAGTGAAATATCCAATTTTTTAATGGCAAAACGTTCAATGCTACCATGCTGCAGGTCATCATCCTTCAGTTTCAATTGTTTGGCTTTCCGTTTAGCACTGCCTGATAAATATGTACGTTTTGACATAATTTAACTGTTAAATAATTCAACTTAAATATATTGTTACAACTAACTAAATTTGATTATATATAAAATTAACAAATATTCAACATTCCATCAGACTACAAGAAACGCAACGCAAAATACAACCAAGCCTTCGTGGTTACAGTTACGACAACGACAAGCCATGTGCAGGAAGTTGAAGGATCAGTTGAGTTTAGGTGAGCTCGAAAAAGCAAGAAAAGGCACGTGAATCAATGGAAGCGATCCTCCTTCTCAATGGCCATGTGAAGGTTATTAAACCACTGAAACTCATTAATGGCCACGTGTTTACGTGAAATTCGAAACTCAAACTCACTGTGTGTTAGTACCACATCTATAAACACATGACTCATGAGCATGCAAAAGTAAAAATAATAAATTTTGAATATACACACACAAAATTCCCATTAACTAAGTACACATTTAATTCAAATTTGGGGCCCCCATAAATCGGGGGACCTGGGCACGTGCCCTCCCGTAAATCAGGGCCTGACTTAACGTGCTTGTCCGATGCACGGCGGATATTCAGCGATTGTTAGTAAATCACACCATCTCTGAAAGATCAGCCCAGGTTCGAACTTGAGGACCTTGCAATGATAGTCTGACTCGCTAACCACTAAGCTATCCGCGGCTGAGAAACAAGCTCTGAGTTATTTCGCAGGTTATATTGCCTATCGTTTACGCGATAAAGATCCCTCCCTCGGAACAATTTCTAGAAATGCCGAAGATTTTCTATCTGCTCAATGGATTAAAACTTTATCACTCGGGGGACTAACGTTGCCTTCTCCAAAGTGGATGAGAACGGTAGATCAATTTTAAATAATTTTTAAGTCAATTTACGGGACTGAGATTTCCCGAGAGTAAGGCATAATTCGAAAATTAAAAACTGTAATAGAAGAGAGATTTCCAGACACCTGCAAAGAAGCTGTGAAAATTTATTGCCACATACGAACATTATCAGAATTCGGTATTAATCACGACAAAAACTTAGTGTCGGAAGGAAAATCAAATCAAAAGAAAACCAAATGGATAAATTCTGCCGTTAAAAAACGTAGCAAGACGCTGTCAATATCTAAACCTGGTGAATATCTTTCTCCTCTTTAGCTATACAGGTATGTTCATAAATTTTACTCTTTCTATTATCTAAGCCTTCCGATAAAATAAACAAAAACGTTACTTGCTACGATATATATATATATATATATATATATATATATATATATATATATATCATCATCATCATCATCATTGTCAACCATTATCAATCCACTGCTGGACGAAGGTCTCCCCAAGTTTCCTCCACAACGGTCTGTCTTGTGCCAGTCTCTTCCATGTCACCCCTGCATACTTTCGAATTTCATCCACCCATCTCCTATGTGGTCTTCTTCTGGGTCTTTTCCTGTCCCTTGGAATCCAATCTAAAATTTCGGCTGTCCATCGATGATCTGTCCTTCTGGCAGTATGTCCAGCCCATTGCCATTTCAGGGATTTAACTCTGATCATGATGTCTTCCACTCTTGTCATTTTTCGGATCCACGAGTTCCTCTTCTTATCTCTCCTGGTTACACCAAGCATGCACCTCTCCATGCTACTTTGAGTTGTCTGCAGCCTTTGTATGTCTCTTTTAGTTAAGGTCCACGTCTCTGCACCATACGTAAGCACTGGAAGGATGCATTGATCAAACACTTTTCTTTTAAGACATAATGGCATATTGCTCTTGAAAATTATGCTGTTTCTTCCAAAAGCTCTCCAGGCAAGTTTTGTACGCCGATTAATTTCTTCATCAATGTGACCCTCACTTGATATCTGCTGTCCAAGATAAACGTACGTGTCTGTTATCTCCAGCTTTTCTCCATCAATCGATAAATCTTCATTTCTTGTAAAAGCATTGAACATCACTTTTGTCTTCTGAAAGTTCATTTTTAATCCCACTTCTTTACTCTTGTCAGCAAGTTCCTGGATCATACTCTGCAGCTCTGATGGGGTAGTTGCAAAAATGACTACGTCATCAGCAAAACGAAGGTGGGTTAGATAATCTCCATTAATCTTTATCCCCTTGTTTTCCCAGCTCAGCGACTGAAAAACACCCTCCAATGTGGCATTAAAGAGCTTCGGAGATATGGTGTCACCTTGTCTCACTCCCTTTCCAATTTTTACGTGTGTTGTATTTTCAAACAGCCTAATCTTTGCACTTGCATTTTCATAGATGTTATTAATAATATTAATGTATGCATCTTCAATACTGCAGGTTTTCAGAGCCATTGTAACTGCTGATGGTTTCACCGAATCAAAGGCTTTTTCATAATCGATAAAAGCCATGCACAATGGAAGTTCATATTCCCTCGCTCTTTCAATTAGTTCTCTCAGCACGTGGATATGATCTATTGTGCTGTAGCCACTCCTGAATCCAGCTTGTTCTCTCGGTTGAGCCATGTCTAGTGCTACCTTCAAGCGGTGTGAAAGAACTTTAGTGAAGATTTTATAAACTACTGATAGGAGGCTGATAGGTCTGTAGTTTCCGAGATCCTCAATGTCACCTTTCTTATGTAGCAGGATCATTGTAGCGGTGTTCCAATCCTCAGGAATCTTTCCTTCATTAAGGCATCGAGTGAAAATTTGGGCGAGTACTGTTTTGATTTCTCCACTTGCTTCTTGTATGATGTCTACAGTAATTCCATCTTCTCCTGGAGCTTTTCCCCGCTTCATGTTCTTGATTGCATGTGCAACTTCTGCTGGAAGGACTGGAGGAACTCTGGTACTGGTATCTTTCATGATGTCTGGAGTGCATATATCATCCCTTTCATATAATTTGGAGTAGAAATCTTTCACTCTTGTCAAAATTTCTGCCTCTATTTCTTGTTACAGAACCATCTTCTTTTCTCAGTGCCATAATCTGTTTTCTTCCCTTACTGAGATGTCCCTTTGCTATCTTTAGGCTTTGGTTGTTTTCAATTGCTTTCCTCACTAGTTCACAGTTGAATTTCCTTACGTCTTCAGTGATACTTTTTCTTACTGTCTTGCATAGCTCTATATATTCCACTTTGGAAGTCACATCTTCTTTAGTTGTCCTCATCACTCTTCTTTTTTTGCATCAACATTTTGGTTTTTCCTGATAATTTGTTCACATGCAACTTGTTCTTAGACCCAGCTAATTTTGTTGCTGTTTCCATAAGAGCTTTGGTTACTTTTCTGTTAACTTCAGAGATGTCCACTTCTTCCGATGTTAGGCCTTCTAAAGCAGAGAACCTGTTCTTCAGTTCTAACTTGAAGGTATTATGGTGTTTTTTAAGGTTGGTTATGTCAATAGATTTTGTTTGTCTTATGAGCTTGCCACGTTCAAGTTTAGTGTTGAGATGCATCTTACATCTCACCAATCTATGGTCACTACCTGTGTTGAACTTGTTTAGCACACTGCAGTCTTCTATGACGAATTTTTTGTTACACATAATAAAATCAATTTCACTTGTCGTCCCATTTGGATGTCTCCATGTCCATTTCCTGTGTGGCTTTTTCTTGAAGAAGGAGTTCAAGATGAAAAACCCTTCTGCCTCTGCAAACTCAACGAGAGTATTTCCACGCTGGTTTCTGTTGCCATGACCGAATTTACCTACTGAAGTTTCATTCTGTTGCCGTTGCCCTATTTTTGCATTGAAATCTCCCATAATTATTTTCAAGTGCTGCTTACCTTTATTATTTAGATGACAAATTTCCTCATAAAATTCTTCAATTTCTTCTTCAGGATGACTTGTGGTGGGTGCATAAGTTTGAATAATCTGAGCCTGGTATCTTTTCGAGAGTTGGATAACAAGTCGTGCAGCTCTGTCAGAGGAACTTTCAACTTCTACAACTTTATCCTTCAGTTTCTTGTTTATTATAAATCCAACACCACTAGTTCTGCCAGTATCTGTCCCACGATAGTAGAAGAGATGTCCACTTTTCAGTTCGATGATATATATATATATATATACTATCGATAAAAACATACCACTGTAAACCACAATTTAAAAAAACAAAAAAAAAAACAAAAAAAACGTTATTAATGCAAAGAAACTCAAAAAAAGCATTATAATATAAAACAAACCTCTCAAGCCGATCTCATCAAGGGAACGCCGACTCGTGGATCATGACCTTTCAAAACTCAGCAAAAGCCGGAATAACCCAAGAATCGCTGAGGTGCACCCGAGGTCATGGGAAACAACAGATAAAGACCAATCTTATATACGAAGACCATTTGACAGAAAGGGAAAAATCCGATCACGTGGTCCAATGGTGACAGTATGCAAATAGGTGTAAGCTGTGTAAGAAACCTATGAAGTAGATTAGTAAATAATTAGTCACAAGCAGCCCACCAAGTGGCATTTAGCAACCTAAGTTATTAAATTTGTAGGGCTTATATTAATAATGTCTGAAAAATATAATTGTTGACGAGTTTCGAAGAAATTCTTGGCTCTGCTTGTGGCTAATTATTTACTAATCTACTTCATAGGTTTCTTACACCTATTTGCATACTGTCACCATTGGACCACGTGATCGGATTTTTTCCTTTTCTGTCAAATGGTCTTCGTATATAAGATTGGTCTTTATCTGTTGTTTCCCATGACCTAGGGAGCACCTCAGCGGGTCTTGGGTTATTCCGGCTTTTGCTGAGTTTCGAAAGGTCATGATCCACGAGTCGGTGTTCCCCTGATGAGATCGGCTTGAGAGGTTTGTTTTTTATTATAATGCTTTTTTTGAGTCTTTTTGCATTAATAACGTTTTTTTTTTTAGTATGAAGCGGTTCGTTCCGGATTGCTGCTTTAGCGCTTCTGTACGAATTCTACGTCTGTACATTGTATCATAACTAAATTCAGCTTGCATCAATTTTATTAATATATATATATCATCATCATCATCATCATTGTCAACCATTATCAATCCACTGCTGGACGAAGGTCTCCCCAAGTTTCCTCCACAACGGTCTGTCTTGTGCCAGTCTCCTCCACGTCACTCCTGCATACTTTCGAATTTCATCCACCCATCTCCAATGTGGTCTTCTGCGTCTTTTCCTGTCCCTTGGAATCCAATCTAAAAATTCAGCTGTCCATCGATGGTCTGTCCTTCTGGCAGTATGTCCAGCCCATTGCCATTTCAGGGATTTAACTCTGATCATGATGTCTTCCACTCTTGTCATTTTTCGGATTCACGAGTTCCTCTTCTTATCTCTCCTGGTTACACCAAGCATGCACCTCTCCATGCTGCTTTGAGTTGTCTGCAGCCTTTGTATGTCTCTTTTAGTTAAGGTCCACGTCTCTGCACCATATGTAAGCACTGGAAGGATGCATTGATCAAACACTTTTCTTTTAAGACATAATGGCATATTGCTCTTGAAACTTATGCTGTTTCTTCCAAAAGCTCTCCAGGCAAGTTTTGTACACCGATTAATTTCTTCATCAATGTGACCCTTTCTTGATATCTGTTGTCCAAGATAAAAACGTACGTGTCTGTTATCTCCAGCTTTTCTCCATCAATCGATAAATCTCACGCTGTTCGTTGCTCAAATCCTGGAATTTGCAACATAGCACACGATTGCACCACGTGACCGCGACATTCGCTGAAGCTTTATTATGTCGCATCTCTTCAGTCACAGAGCAGGAGACTCTGAGGCTGATTTTTCATAGAGACACATGAGAACAGTTTAGCCCCGAAGATCTCAATAGAACAGCGCGCCAGTGGATGGGCATGGAACTAAAACGTCGAATCGTAACCGTCTTTCTTTCTTTTTCTTTCTTTTTTTCTTTTTTTTTTTTTTTCTTTTCAAGAGTTTACAACTCTAGTAGATCAGATCATATGTAGAGGATTTTAGGAGGTCTTAAACAACCCTTAGAAATAGCATACCTCGTTTCTTTCCTATTGGGCTAGAGTGCCCAATAGGAAAGAAACGAGGTAGAAAGGGGAAGGTAGAGGCAGTGCTGCAAGCAAAGGTGAATCTCGCACCATGAGCAGATAATGGCCGAACTAGAATCACAGTCAGGAGCGTTGCACATGTCACGCCCAGCAAAACTGATGTCCAACACATTACGGAACGGAAGAGGCGTTTCGTGTGGCAAGTATCCAGACGCCTTACGCATAGCGAAGCATAGTTTGGTACTGTGGTGCACACAGTTGGTTGTATATACACTGAAGTGCCAGAAAAACTGGTACAGACGAGCTTATGCAAAATGCATAGCAACGGAACCTATGCGCGTACTCGGTTGCGTCCGCCAGTGCGTATATAAAGCGATAGACATCTTTGCCTGCTGTCAGAGCTGTTTTCGGCATGAGAAGGACAAGTAATAACGATTTAAGCGATTTTTAACGCGGTGTCATAGTTATCGCTCGTGAAATGGGCCATGGTATTTCGGAGGTAGAAACGAAGTTCGGATTTTCACGGACGACCATTGCAAGGGTGTACCGTGACTACAAGAATTCCGGCAAAACCTCCAGCCTACGATACCAGTGTGGCCGTAAAAAGACATTGGGTGAACGTGACCATCGTCAGCTGTCAAGAATCGTTTCACGCGATAGGCGTGCAACACTCTCGCAGGTATCATCGGAATTCAATGCTGGAGCCTCAACAAGCATCAGCGTCCGGACTGTGCAACGTACCCTGCACGATATGGGCTTTGGGAACCGACGCCCAACTCGAGTCTCCTTGATGGGTGCACGACACAGAGCTATGCGCCTAGCTTGGGCACAGCAACACCGCCACTGGACACTTGATGATTGGAAACAAGTAGCCTGGTCTGACGAGTCGCGTTTCCAACTGTATCGGACAGATGGAAGGATTCGTGTGTGACACAAACCCCATGAAGCCATGGATACCGCCTGTCAACAGGGAACTGTACCGGCTGCGGGGGGGGGGGGGTCCGTAATGGTATGGGGTGTGTTTAGCTGGACTTCACTGGGACCCCTGGTACGTCTACAAACGTCTGTGACCGGCCAACGCTATGTGCGCATCTTTTCTGACGAGACACATCCGTTCATGTCCTGCATTCATGCTGATGGGTTGGGCCTGTTCCAACAGGACAATGCACCTCCACACAAGTGTCGGGATGCCACATTATGATTAGAGGAGCATTCATCTGAGTTTGGGGTGTTGCCATTCCAACCCAAGTTCCCAGATCTGAACGTGATAGAACACATTTGGGATGCCATGCAACGCGCTATCGAACTCAAGAATCCGAGACTTCGGAATACACCCGAATCGTGGTACGCTCTGCAGGAATTATGGTGTGCATTGCCAACAGCATATTTCCAGAAACTAGTGGAGTCCATCCCCGTCGTATTTCTGCATTCGTGCGCTCCCGTGGTGAGACCTACCAAGTATTAGACTGGTGCACCAGTTTTTCTGGCACTTCAGTGTAAATGAATGCAACTTGTAAATGAAGATTCTTTCATGCAGGTTGACGCCATGCACCTCATCAGAACGTATGTACTCTTGCATGCGTCGTGCAAACAGTTTTTATTGTCGAAAGAAATACACATCAAGGGGCTGGCAGTATTTGGCGGCTTTCAGTGGAATGATTTTTGTGTGCAAATTGACGTCCCTGTCACCGAAGGCTTTGGCTGGCAAACTAGTGTCGGTTTGACCAGACTACGAATCCAGTCAGAGAAGGGAAAGGTCCTGTTAGCTCTGGTTCCAGTACCTTACGCATCCAGGACAGAACGAGAGCTGTGGACATCTTACCACTGGTGCTGCAGTCACATTCTATATTTGGAGGTTGGTTACGCCGTACTGTTTCGGAAACTCGTTTGCCAAACTTACCACCCTCTTCCTGAAAGCAGATGTACAGTTTCTTTGCAAGGCGTCCTGACATGAACATAAGCGCTTGGATGGTATAGGAGTGAATAGTCGATGCAACGGCTTGCACAACAGACTGATTTGTCTTCTCCCCAGTCAGTGATAGCGTTCTGTTTGACGTGAGTTTGTATTCAAATCGAGTTTGATCTGTATTGAACACCATGTCGGCATCAATGTACAAACTTTAATGCGCTGTTCCTTACGGCCGTGTCAAGGGTAACATCCCGCCTGGCAACGAACCTCGTGATCTTGCGTGATGATATTTTATAGCGGCGTTTGAATTTGTGCAGGAAATATGTGCTGGCTTTAAAATTGGGGATATCCATCCATTGCGTTAGCCGCTTCCTTCGCCCACGTCTTTAAATGCCAGTAGTGAATTGAGAGTCCCACGTTACGCGCGTCTTGGAATCTGGTGTACATATGCTGGCGAATGCGTGCAGTTTTGTGTTCCATCGCACCACCACTTTCAACAGCCGTTACTATTTGCCGCACTTTTTCTGGTGATATATTGTATTTACAGGCAGTTGCTGCAACGGTTTTCTTTGCGACCTTCACATTGTCATAGACACTCTGCATGGTTTGTGCGGAATACTGTTCGTGAATGCTTTTCCGTTTCATTTTGGTGGTGATGGTTCATACGAATTCGAACTGCTTGGCACGTTGTGTGCTGGAGTACCCGGTGTATCACTATGTTCAGATAACATGTCCGACGTTTCATCACTATCACACCACAATGTCTGTCCTTCAAACATGTCAGCGCCTCCAATGACACGTTGCTCCAAAACGCTATAAAAAAACATGCCTTGCAATTCGCCTGTCGATGTACGTTGGAGCCGTGTCGTCCGCTTGGTATTTCTGCGTCACCTCGTTCACCAGTATCTGTACTACAACATGAGGGTTACAAGCGTTCACCAGTATCTGTACTACAGCATGAGGGTTACAAGCCATTTTCTTAAAACACACAACACAATATTTGTATGCGTACGAACAGGCCCGTGCGCTGTCTCACACTACTCACGTTTAACAGTCACTGACGTACACAATGCAGGGCGCCTTCCAGGCATGCACAGTTTCACCCAATCACATCAGATATCACACCCACATTTGCATGTTGTTTGACACTTTATGGCTGCATACATTACAGGCAGGCGTCCCACTTTTATAAGCCATGTTCTTGGGGTTGCGGGCGATTGCGAAATGCAGTGCTCCACACCTGTTATTTTGGTGTCATGCTTGTCCACCACAGAACGTTCCGTGACGATGGTCGTCGGGAGGTCCGATAGTTTTCCTTGTTAGAATGAACCGAAGTATAGTTAAGCCCTACGATGTTGATTTGGTTAAATGTATGATGGATGAAAATTCGGCCAAACAAATTTCCCTCTTATCTCTCTCAAATGACACCGTCTCTCGCCTGATTAAAGACCTACAGCTACCGTGAAAAAGGAGCTAATTCGCTGACTCAAGTGCACTGGTTTTGTTCTGCAAATGGCTGAATCTATCGACGTGGAGGGACTAGTGGTACATCTCGTATTTGTGTGATATCAACATCAACTGTAGGAGAGGGCATGCTTTTGTGTTTGTTTGTTTGATTGTAGGTTTAACGACCACCGTGCGTGAGTAACTCAATGGGCTATAAGCAGTCGCCCGTCCCTTATTTAAAGCCACTGGTTCCAGGAAAGGGAGAGAACCAGTGCCGTAAGACAAACACAACATCCATACCGGACCCCTTTCTGACAAATGATCAGAGGCCATCGCGTAGACCACTGCGCCACCGGGGCGGCGCTTTTGTGTGAACCATTGCCATTTAAAGCGACAGGAGCTGAAATCTTTAAACTCCTGAATAATTTTTTTGTAGAACATGGCTTACCGTGGGACAGGTATATTGACATTTGCACAGACGGAGCGACAGCAATGGTTGGGAAACGTGCCGGTGTCGTGCAGAAATCAAACTGATGGCCAAAGACTCCAGCAGCAGTCATTGCATTCTTCACCAGCAAGCAGTTGCTACGAAAAACATGCCTATTTCTCTTAGAACTGTCCTAGATGATGCTGCGAAAATAATAAATTTTATAAAATCCCGACAACTTAATGTACGGGTTTTCAAATTTTGTGCGACGGAAGAACGGCTTAATGATGGAATCGTTAATACGGCAATCAGAGATCTCTGTGCATTTAATGTTCTTCACGTAACATTAATCACATCAAAAAACTTGAAAATTTCATCGTCCTTGAGCAGGAATTGAACTCGCATCTCCCTATTTCTGTTCGAGCATGCGATCCATTACACCAGCCTGGACGATCAAAGTCCCAAGTACCTGAGTGCTAAGAATAATCTCTGAGTTTTCGCCAGTATCAAAATAATCTCTGAGTATTCGCCACTGGAAGCAAATTCTGTTTCCTCATTATTTCATATAATTTACCTGACAGACAGGTGTGTAAATCACCTGTCTGTCAGGTAAATTATATGAAATACATATTCTTCTCACAATACGTATAGATATGTCAGAATTGTTAACACAGCAATAGAGCATCTCTGAATTGCCTGCATTTACTGTTCTTCACGTAACATTAACATCATAAAAACTGATCAGCTGAATGATGATCTGTGGTTGTTTAGACTTGCGTATTTAGCTGACATATTAACAAAATTTAATGAAGTTAGCCTAGGTCTCCAAGGAAAGAATGCTACTGTTTTCACTTCCTCTAACAAAATTGGTGCTTTCAAGAGAAAGGTGCTGTTCTGGGCTGCACATAGGTGTGGACAGGGAGGATCCTCAGGTCTGGAACCTCCCCTGATGGAGTACGAGAGCGAATTTAAGCGATATATATGCACGAACAGAACTCATGGACCATTAAGAAATTTCTGACTACGCCACTGGGACTGCATTTTTCCGAACCATGAGGCTGATAGGTTCCCAGCATTTTCGGACTTCCTGGAAGATCTAAAAGGAAGTATCTGTAAATTCGGCGTGATTTTTGGAGAATTCACCCAGCACCTACCAGAAATAAGTGATACCCTTTTGCAATACTTTCCAAATGTAATGCACGAGAATTGGGAAAATTACACTTGGGTATAAGTTCCGTTTGCAGTTAAAGACAATCCTCGCAGCATGACTTCAAGTGAATATGAAAAACTTATCGATCTGACATCTGGCCTTTCTGAAAAATCAGCGTTTGATAAATTACAATTGGTCGAATTTTGGAGCAGCGTCAAGAAATAGTACCCATATTTATCACAGAAAGCGGTTAAAATACTCCATTCCCTTTGTCGGGACGTATATATGAGACATTTGCTTCTCAACTTACGTTTCCACAACATTGAATGTCGCTCAACTGGTGAATGCAGAGCCGGACATGCGACTGCAATCTCCTCCATAGACCCGGGCGTGAAAGAGCTTTGTAAGAAGAAGAAACAACTGCACTCGTCGCATTGAGATCAGTAATTCAATCACTTTTTCTTCGGAATACTTGCCAGACATTTGTAATAGCATTTTCTTTCTTCTTTGATCTCTAATTAGTTTTATTATGAAAGAATACTAGAATATCAGAAATACTGAAAGTGTTACGTATGCTGTTAGCTAAATAAAATCAATACTTCTCAGGTTCCTCAGAAATAATCATCATCATCATCACTAAGCTGTTCTCTGAGATTTAAAAGTCAGCTCCACAAAGAAATACAAACTACCAGATAATTTTTACTTACTGTTGCCGTATCAAACTTCTCCATTTACAGCGATCCTGACATACAACTCGGGCTTCGCTGACATCATCACACGCCATACACAAGATCTTCTGTACTTCATACATTCATAATCTTTTTCTCATGCAGACACTCCCGAATCTGATCCTTTCATGACTTCCTTGGCCTTCCTCTGCCTTTCCTTCTTGCCACTTGGGCTAAAAAGATTTTCTTAGTAAGCATCTCATCACTCATTCTTTCAGCATGGCCAAACCACCGAAGCATAACAATCTCCACCTTGCTAACAACATTTTACTTCACACTACACAACTGCAACACATCTTCATTCCTCACACAATCAGAACGTGTCTTGTCACAACCCTCATCCCGTAAGTAACTCCAGCACACAAATTTACTTCTGGAGATGCCTTGAGTTTTAACCGTGAAGCCTCAAGGTGTGGGAATTTGATATTTGTTTACATGATACCTATGTAATTTCAACTCTGTGTATTTTGGAATTGCGTGGTTTTTGGTTGCAGAAATCGTGTTAATATCAAACCGGAATGAATTACACTTCTTATACGAGCGAAGTTTTCAAATTTAACGTTATGTTTTGTTTCGAATTCACACTAACGTTCATGTATTTAAATTTAAAATAAAAATGGAAAGCAGCCTCAAAATACACTGCCGGAAAGTGAAATAAGAACACCAAGAAGAAGACGTCTGATACCAACGAAATTTATACAGCATAATAACGGAATACAGAGGATAACGTGATCAAAACATTATGGCAAAATACAGCTGTATTTGCTGGTAAACTGAAAAATAACATTTCCATGTAACATGGTTAGTACGAGGTTAAACCGCCATGAACCGCGTCACACTGTGCAATTCTGGCATGTAGTCTGTCGTACAGATGTTGGATGTAAGTTTGGGGTATTGAGTTCCAAGCAAGCATCCTCAACCTGGACGCGTAAATCGGGGATGGTTGTGGCGGCAGGCCGTGGCTGGCAGTGGAGACCGGATAAGTCGTTGTCCCATAAAATCACACACGTGCTCAATGGGTGACAAATCCGGTGAACGTGCAGGCGATGGAAGTTGCCCCACACCCTGAAGTACATGTTGCGTTGCACGTGCCGTGTGTGGGCCTGCGTTATCTTGCTGTAAAACACCACGATGGACCGACTTTACAAATGGCACAATATTGTTGATGTTGTTGATGTAGGAGGTGCTGTTTAACATACCCGGTACAAACGATCGCTCCCCACACCAGGAGACCAGGTGTAGGCCCTGTGTGTCGCTGGAGGATGCAAGAAGGGTGAATACGCTCCCCTGTGCGTCTGCGAACACGCATACGGCCATCGGAGGCTCCCAAGCAGAATCTACTTTCATCGCTGAACACGACAGATCGCCATTGCGTTCTCCAGTGCAGACGTTGGCGACACCACTGCAGCCGTTCCTGACGGTGGGCTGGAGTCAGAGGTATACATGCCAGAGGCACACGTGCACGTAGTCCTGCATCCAGTAGACGGTTGCGGATTGTTCGCACAGTCACCTCAAGTGCAACGGCAGCTCGGATTTGCGTCCCAGTGGATGTTCTGCTTGACAACGCCGCTCTTCTTATGCGTCGATCGGTCCGCTCATCAGTCCGTCTGTGACTCCCGGTTCCACGTCTTTTCGTGTGGGGATGTTCCTCGGACCATTTACGCCACCATCTTACCACCACCGATACTTCCCGTCCAATTCGCTCCGCAATACGACGATACGACCACCCGGCCTCGCGGAGTACGACTAGACGACCTCGCTCAAAGTCCGATAACCGCTGAAATCGTACACGTCTTCCATGTCCAGGCATTGCAGCTTCTTCAGGGTCTTCGCATGTGTCCGTACGCCGACGACTGATTACATTCACTTCGCCGTACTCCTTAAATACCACCGACGATAATTTGCATATTATGCCGTGCTGAGGCGTAAGCGCTCACCGGTTGGTCCTGAAATTAACATCATACCTACGTAAACTCGACCCCATTAACATATGTACATTTCATGATCGTCCGCCAATTCCTTCTAGGTGTTCTTTTTTCACTTTCTGCTAGTGTAATTAAGAATTTTATAAATTCAGCATTTTCTCACACATCGGCAGTAAGTTAAGGTGCGAAATTGGAAATATTTGCGACGCAAGAAGGCAATTCGGCCAACACAAAATGCATTGAAATAGCCTTGAAAACCATCAGGAGTATTTTCACTTTGGATCTCGCCCTTTGAATTTATCTGCTATAATATATATAGCTAGTGCCGTTAATGCCCACCAGAGATGTGCATTAACGGCACTAGCTAGAGACGTCTCAGTAGCTGAGCCCATCTTACGGATTTATGATGTTAGAAGCTGACTTAAAAATACACATAGCACCGTGGATTGTTGGCCACCGTGGCGTAAATGTAACGCACTCGGCGCGATATCGAGAGTTCTGTTGGTTCAATTCCACAGCGGCGGCTGAAAAACAATTTTTCGGATGCTGTGTGTTTCTGGAACGTGGAAAAAGCGATGTTGTCTTTATTTATTAACTGTCGCCACGTATTTGGAGTATTTTCACCTTGGATCTCGCCCTTTGAATTTATCTGCTATAATATATACAGCTAGTGCCGTTAATGCCCACCAGATGGAGACGTCTCAGTAGCTGAGCCCAGCTTACGGAATTATGATGTCAGAAGCTGACTTAAAAATACGCATAGCACCGTGGATTGTTGGCCACCGTGGCGTAAATGTAACGCACTCGGCGCGATATCGAGAGTTCTGTTATTTCAATTCCACAGCGACGGCTGAAAAACAATTTTTCGGATGCTGTGTGTTTCTGAAACGTGGAAAGAGCGATGTATTTATTTATTTATAGCTTTCCCACACTTTGATGGCCGTTGCTCGCGGTTATAGGCTTCACGCAAAGTGGTACTGCTTCATTAACAAGGGCATCTCCAGATATCTTATTCTAATCTCCTTGATATTCATTCAATACCTTCCACAAAAGTATCCTATTTACTCGGTCGTAAGCTTTCTCTAAATCTATGTGAAGGTAACAAAAACTTTCTTACCAACAGCCAGATACTTTTCAATCATCATGCGTAATACAAAAATTTATTTAGTGCAGCCTTTACCAGGCATAAAACCATTCTGAACATCCCACACTTTCTCTGATGTACTTTTCACAAAAACGGGCGAAGCTGTAATTTTACGGGCAATGGCCGGACCCCTTTCTAGACCCCGTACTTTCTTCTATAACGACCGTACCAAACACTTTCCCTGGCACACTCAGTAGTTTAATACCACGATAGTTCTTACAGTCAGTCTGATCACCTTTTCCCACATACAAGGGAACAATGATAGCATCCTTCCAATCCTGAGTGACCATTAATAACCCCCAGCACAACTGGCAAATTTTAGTTAACCAGTCAATTACAGAGTCACCACCGTATTTCAACATGTCAGCAGTTATGCCATCAACTCCCAGAGCTTTACCATTCTGAAGAGATTTTAGAGTTTTACACACCTCTTTTCTTGATATCCCTCATGTGCTTCCATCATTCACTGTGACATCACCTGCTTCTGCCTCAGAATCATCTTTGCTTTCTTGATCTAATAACTCACAAAAGTATTCACTCCATCTTTCCCTTAACTCATTGGGCTCTCCTATCATTTCCCCGATCCTATTCTTCAAAGAACTTACAACTTTATTTTCCCATTTTTCCTGAGTCTTATGTACTTCCACAAATTCTTCCTATCTTTCCAAAAAGCCAATTCATGCCTTTCCACTTTCTGCTTTTTATGCTTTGCATTACTCTGGCGAACCAGCTTAGCTGCCTAACGTTTCTTACAGCGATATTCATCCACAGAAACTCTATCTTGCAACATCCCCAAATAGGCTTCTTTCTTTCTCCTTACGGTCTCCTCAATCTCACTATTCCATCAAGCATCACCTCTATTGCTACCCACTATTGTGGTGCCACGGCTCTCTTCAGCAGTAGTGAAAACACAGTTCTTAAAACATTCCCACTTCTTTTTTGCTTCCTCTCGCAAGATTTCGGCTCCTTCAGTCGTTCTCTGAGTAAGTCAGAATAACGCTGATGATCTTCAGGGAGCCTTTCAACTTTTATTCTTTCCATCCCAGGCCTCTTCCTATTCCTTTTCCTCCAACCAACATTCAGTTTCAGTCGTGACACTACTGTCAACCAGACCAATTTATACATTTTGCAAATACACTGCTGGCCACCCAAAATGCAACACCAAGAAGGACACGAGATAGCAAAGCCAGATTTACTGGACACATAACAACAGATACAAAAATGAAACGACCGAGCTTACAGGCCCGTGCGACTTACGGAACACGCGGACATCAATAGTCGTGTGGCATCCATGGCTGGCAATAACGGCTGCTACACGCCGCGGCATCGAACGAAAGAGGCTTTGGATGTGGGCTTGGGGTATGTCGGTCCAGGCTGCTTCCACACTTTGCCACAGTTTATCAGGCGTAGCCGCGGGTGGTGCTTGCCGGGCCACTCGGTTGCCGATCAGCGACCAGACGTGTTCGATGGACTACATATCAGGAGAACAGGCGGGCCACGGCAACAGTGACACCTGATGGGCAGTGAAGAATTGTTGCACGATGCGTGCCACGTGCGGGCGCGCATTGTCCTGTTGAAACGTGGCCGCCGGCAGGTCCTGCAGGTAAGGGAGGACTACAGGCTCCAAAACGTCGGAGATGTAGCGGTTGCTGTTGAGTGCACCGGCGATGTGTACCAGAGGGGTGCGGGTGTCATATCCAATTGCGCCTCAAACCATAACGCCAGGCGACAGACCAGTATGGCGATGCATAATGCAGGCGTCATACAGTCCCTCGCCGCGGTGCTGCCACACGCGGATTCGACCATTGTGGTGTTGCAGGCAGAAGTGGGATTCGTCGGAGAAGACAATGTCGTGCCATTCCGTAGTCCAGGTGTGGCGTTCAACGGCCCACTGCCGCCGCACTCGCCGGTGGTGTAACGTCAATGGTAATCGGAGCAATGGGCGCAGTGCGACAAGTCCCCGCTCCTGCAAACGACGTCGAACGGTACGTTCTGACACAGGTTGTTGCGCAACACACCCCTAATTCCTAAGCTAACGTTCGTGATGTGGCGGTGCGAGCAGTCAATGTCCGCCGCACAACATGCCGGTCCTCTCGTCCGGTAGGTGTGCCGCGACTGCGGCAATCGCTCACGTAAGTCCATCCGTCCCTCCTGCACCCACCGAATCCATACTCGCCTCACTGTGGCTGGATGTCGTCCCACACGAGCGCCGATGTCTCGGTACGATAAACCGCTGTCGCGACAAGCCACTATTCGTCCTTTGTCGAACTCCGAAACGGGCTGGAATGACTACCGTATTCTGCGACGAGGCATCAGGAAGCTTCCCACACACGGATCCGGCAGCACAACACGTTTTCACTACTTCTGTGCACCCTTCTTATAGTGCTTCTTGGTGGCGTGCAGGGCGCACATGATTTGCATATGCCCTGCGGTGCTAATCGTTTGCATGTCCTCTCGCGGGCGACGCATGCTGCGAATTTAAGGCCAATCGGATGCTTCCTTCTTGGTGTTGCATTTTGGGTGGCCAGCAGTGTAATTTATCTGTTAGTTGTTGGTAACGCTTCTATTGCTCTCTTCTACTTTTCACGATATAAATAAAAAGTTTTAGTTTGTTTTTGATGTTAGAATCTGTGTTTTGTGGTGAGTGTGTGCGTTTGCTGCGCTGTGTGTTACAAATACTGTAGTTTCGAAATGCCTTAGAGTGTTCATCAACCGAACGAGGCCGCCCCGGTGGCGCAGTGGTCTAAGGCGCTGGCCTCTGATCATTCGTCCATAAGGGGTCCGGGTTCGAATCCCGGTCAGGCATGGATGTTGTGTTTGTCTTACGGCACTGGCTCTCTCCCTTCCCTGGAACCAGTGACCCTAAATTAGGGACGGGCGACTGCTTATAGCCCATTGAGTTGCTCACGGTGGTCGTTAAACCTCCAATCAAAACAAAAAACAAAAAAAAAAAAAAAAACAACCGAACGAGACCTTCACCAAGTTAAAACCCTCCAGATTATTTTAAGAACAATTTCGAATCTGTGCTGGCTATTAGCTGGCACCTGACATAGTGGCGTCCGCGACAGGACTGAGGTTCTGAATAAGGTAAGCCTTTTGAAATGGTAAATATGGAAGACTTAAGAAATTCGCAGAAGCTCAGAAAGGTTTTTCGTACTGCTATCATCCTCATTTAGTCAGGGGAAAAACAGACGTTGTGTACACTGAGTATGTGAGGAGCTTCAACTTTAATACAGGAGGTGATACTATTGTTCATTCATGATGTTAGCCACATTCACTGTATATCGGTAACTATCCAGTTATCTGATTCCTTATTGAAGCATATGCGGTTCTTAGACATGCCGCTGCTTTGTTTAAATCAGAACCGCCGTTAAAGGTAAGCGGCGCGTGCGGATAAATAAGATAAGATAAAACAAAAGAGAGAAAGAAAGAAAAATATAACATTAAGTACACAGACAAAAACAAAAAACCCGACAGTTCAAAACATATGAATTACCATCCGAATTCTCCGCGAGTCCGCATACACAAACACCACAGTGACGTCATACATACGCTCCCCTTCCTAATTCAAAGTGCAGCGCGCTAAGATCGGTGCTTCCGTATCCCTGAGAGACCCTGAGTCTGGTGAGCGGGGCCAGATGGTGTTACCTTGATAAGTCCAACACACGCTGCAGCTCCGACAGCAATATATTTTCTTCTCGCCGCTGGAAACTCTGTGGTTGACAGGTGTGAGTGGATATCGCGTCGCGACATTCTTTTGAGTTTTACCGCCTATCTTGGGATTCACTTTTTGTGGATTTTCCCAAGCTGTTTTTCCAAAGCAAAAACAGTTGTGTATGTGTCAAGCCAACTGGCAACTCTGTTTGCCGATCTATTAACTTTCTTCGGTTGCTCATTCGTGCTTGTTTTAACGTTTTAACCATGTTCACTTCTCTACTTCGAAAGTAACTAATGAATTAATATAAACTTTTCAAGAATAGAGTTTACGTTAAGTGAGTTGAGTTGAGATGTCTAGAGAACGGGATAAGTTCCGTAAATTCGAATCAGGTTATCAAAAAGCAAAGAAAAGGGAAAGAAGATAATTTTTTTCGAAGTCAGGAAGGTGCCTTCTATAAATGTTTACTACCTTCAGCTTCAGTTCCTGTGGCTAGCGGTTCATCGTTTGCTTCAAATTGCATCGAAGATAAAGAATCCAGTGGTAATAATGTTGATGTGGTTCATGTCAGAGCAAGTGATAAGAATGTTGCGAGTGTCTCTGACCAGCTTTGCACGAATATCTGATGTAAAGGAATGTGATTCATCATTTCAAACAAGTGAAGAATTTGTTCTACTGTTAGATCCAGGTGAGTGGCCGCCTGTTTTAAACAACACACAGTTTGATGTAATCTTGCAAAAGGGCCCGATTTGTGTGGTAAACTATGATTACCCAAGTGATGACGAGAAGCGACACTTTTCGCCAGCACACTATAAGCGTATTTTACACAACGGAGAAACAGTAGACAGGAGGTGGTTGATTTACTCAAAGAAAAAAGATAACATTTTCTGTTTTTACTGTAAATTATTCGGAAACACAAATGGGGGCACGTTAGCACGTGATGGCTTTTGCGACTGAAGACATTTAAGTTATAGGTTGAAGAGTCATGAAATTTCCCAAAATCACGTAGAATGTATCAAAAGGTGGACTGAGTGCGAGCTTAGACTTGCGAAAAACCTCGCCATTGACGACAAACAAAGGTCACTCAGTTTTCAAGAAAAGCAGCATTGACGCGAAGCCTTGAAACGCATTTTATATGTTATTCAGTATTTGGCTCAACATAACCTTGCATTTAAGGGTGATAACAACACTCTGTACTCACCCAACAATGGAAATTTCCTTATTTGATAGAAATGATTACAAAATTTGACCCTGTTTTACAAGTGCATTGGAAACGCATCAAAAATAGCGAAACTCACGACCATTATTTGGGTAGCCAAATTCAGAATGAACTCATTAATCTAATGACATCTAAAGTAACAAAATCAAATGCAGACCATGTTAAGAAATCAAAGTATTTTTCAGTTATACTAGATTTCACTCCCAATTTAAGTCATCAGGAGGAGCAAATGTCGTTGGTCGTTAGATGTTAATATTTCAGAAGAAAATTTTAAAGTTGAGGAACACTTCATTAAATTTATAGAAACTGTGTCATCTACCGGAAAACACCTCTCTGACTCTGTCTCTTGCAGCCCTGGATGAGCTTGGTTTGAACTTACATTACTGCAGGGGCCAGGGGTATGATAATGGCGCTAATACGAAGGGTGTAAATAATTCTTCAGTTAAATCCTACAGCATTTTTCATGCCGTGTGCATGCCACAATTTAAATTTACTCTTAGGAGACATGGCTAAATGTTCTGTGAAGGAGATTACTTTTTTGGTGCAATTGGTAGAACCTATTCTATATTTGCAGCATCTCCTACTCGATGGAACATTATGATTAAATATGTTCCTTATATTACTGTTAAGAATTCCTGTGACATTAGATGGGAAAGCCGTGTAGAAAGTGTTGAACCCACCAAATACCGAGCGAAAGAAGTAAGGGGACGCACTTCTTGAAGTTGCGGACACAGCAAATGATCCTAAAATCAAGTGTAAAGCTCTGCTCATTGGCAGTACATGAACTTCAGAGGTATGAATTCTTATTTGGTATTGTTATATGGTATGACACACTCTTTTCTGCAAACAGTGTGAGCAACCCACTTCAATCAGAGAGCATGCAGCTTGACATGGCAGAAAATATGCTTCAGGGGGTTATTAAATTTTTCAACCAATTTCGAAAAGAAGGCTTCAATTCAGCAATTCTGGCCGCTCGTGAAATTTGTGCACAGTTAGGTGTCGAACCAGAATTTTCTGAGCATACAGTGGCTAAAAAAACAGAAGAATCTTTGATTACGAAGTAAACGATGAGCCCTAGAGAAATACAAAATCTGCAGAGGAAGTCTTCAAAATAAAGTATTTTTATCCCATTATAGACACACACTGATTTACAGTCTCTGAAATCTCATTTTGAACAATATAAGGAGTTCAATGACGAGTTTGGATTTTTTTGTATTCTCTACCGACAATGAAACAAATGAATGACGAAGATCTAATGAAATATTGCAGAAACCTGGATTTGACCCTTCATTCAGGAAATTCCCGCGATATATGCGGAGAGGAGCTACTCACAGAATTGAAAATAGCCAGAGAACTAGTTCCGGACGACATCAATACTGCCATCCAAGTATTGAGATTTTTAAACGGAATGCAAAATCCCTTCCCTAACGTAGCTATCGCATATACTGTATAATCATGTCAACTGTGCTGATAACAGTCGCGAGTGCGGAAAGAAGTTTCTCTCGTTTGAAACTAATCAAATCGCATCTGAGGACAAGCATGTCTCAAGAAAGGTTAACTGTACTTGCTACATTGTCAATAGAACGCGATGTGGCATCAAAACTAAATTACGATTATATTATTGAAGATTTTGCTGCACAAAAGGCGAGAAAGGTCTTTGCGTGATAGGTAAAACGTGAAGTTTTTCTTTTACATACCAGTATATTCATGAAAGGATGCAAGGTCAGGTGATGCGTAACATCACAGCCTCTCCTTGACAAATGTCAACCCCGCCTTCTCGTGGTGCATCCTGTTCCCACTAAAGGGCTCTGACGACCGCCCATAGCGGTATAACTATACCATCGGGATCAGAGGAAATTCTATCCCACACTCACCAACCCGCTTGGCCAGCGTGGTGAGTTATGGCCAAACCCTCCAAAATGATTCCACAACTTAAATCTTGGCCCTCAGTCTCCGGCAGCTGGAATGTACCTGGCCAAGGCAGCGGCCAGTGCGACATGAAGGCAGAGGGTGCTAAGAATCCCCGGAGGACCGGACTAGGCTGCCATCTGATGCTGACCTTGGCTACTTACAATGGACGCTCCCTATCTTCTGATTCAAGGCTTCTTGAATTGGAAGAGGAACTACAAAGGATCAAGTGGGACATCGTGGGGCTAAGTGAGGTAAGGAGAAAAGGAGAAGATCTCATCGAACTGAAAAGTGGACATCTCTTCTACTATCGTGGGACAGATACTGGCAGAACTAGTGGTGTTGGATTTATAATAAACAAGAAACTGAAGGATAAAGTTGTAGAAGTTGAAAGTTCCTCTGACAGAGCTGCACGACTTGTTATCCAACTCTCGAAAAGATACCAGGCTCAGATTATTCAAACTTATGCACCCACCACAAGTCATCCTGAAGAAGAAATTGAAGAATTTTATGAGGAAATTTGTCATCTAAATAATAAAGGTAAGCAGCACTTGAAAATAATTATGGGAGATTTCAATGCAAAAATAGGGCAACGGCAACAGAATGAAACTTCAGTAGGTAAATTCGGTCATGGCAACAGAAACCAGCGTGGAAATACTCTCGTTGAGTTTGCAGAGGCAGAAGGGTTTTTCATCTTGAACTCCTTCTTCAAGAAAAAGCCACACAGGAAATGGACATGGAGACATCCAAATGGGACGACAAGTGAAATTGATTTTATTATGTGTAACAAAAAATTCGTCATAGAAGACTGCAATGTGCTAAACAAGTTCAACACAGGCAGTGACCATAGATTGGTGAGATGTAAGATGCACCTCAACACTAAACTTGAACGTGGCAAGCTCATAAGACAAACAAAATCTATTGACATAACCAACCTTAAAAAACACCATAATACCTTCAAGTTAGAACTGAAGAACAGGTTCTCTGCTTTAGAAGGCCTAACATCGGAAGAAGTGGACATCTCTGAAGTTAACAGAAAAGTAACCAAAGCTCTTATGGAAACAGCAACAAAATTAGCTGGGTCTAAGAACAAGTTGCATGTGAACAAATTATCAGGAAAAACCAAAATGTTGATGCAAAAAAGAAGAGAGATGAGGACAACTAAAGAAGATGTGACTTCCAAAGTGGAATATATAGAGCTATGCAAGACAGTAAGAAAAAGTATCACTGAAGACGTAAGGAAATTCAACTGTGAACTAGTGAAGAAAGCAATTGAAAACAACCAAAGCCTAAAGATAGCAAAGGGACATCTCAGTAAGGGAAGAAAACAGATTATGGCACTGAGAAAAGAAGATGGTTCTGTAACAAGAAATAGAGGCGAAATTTTGACAAGAGTGAAAGATTTCTACTCCAAATTATATGAAAGGGATGATATATGCACTCCAGACATCATGAAAGATACCAGTACCAGAGTTCCTCCAGTCCTTCCAGCAGAAGTTGCACATGCAATCAAGAACATGAAGCGAGGAAAAGCTCCAGGAGAAGATGGAATTACTGTAGACATCATACAAGAAGCAAGTGGAGAAATCGAAACAGTACTGCCCAAATTTTCACTCAATGCCTTAATGAAGGAAAGATTCTGAGGATTGGAACACCGCTACAATGATCCTGCTACATAAGAAAGGTGACATTGAGGATCTCGGAAACTACACAGACCTATCAGCCTCCTATCAGTAGTTTATAAAATCTTCACTAAAGTTCTTTCACACCGCTTGAAGGTAGCACTAGACATGGCTCAACCGAGAGAACAAGCTGGATTCAGGAGTGGCTACAGCACAATAGATCATATCCACGTGCTGAGAGAACTAATTGAAAGAGCGAGAGAATATGAACTTCCATTGTGCATGGCTTTTATCGATTATGAAAAAAGCCTTTGATTCGGTGAAACCATCAGCAGTTACAATGGCTCTGAAACCTGCGGTATTGAAGATGCATACATTAATATTATTAATAACATCTATGAAAATGCAAGTGCAAAGATTAGGCTGTTTGAAAATGCAACACACATAAAAATTGGAAAGGAGTGAGACAAGGTGACACCATATCTCCGAAGCTCTTTAATGCCACATTGGAGGGTGTTTTTCAGTCGCTGAGCTGGGAAAACAAGGGGATAAAGATTAATGGAGATTATCTAACCCACCTTCGTTTTGCTGATGACGTAGTCATTTTTGCAACTACCCCATCAGAGCTGCAGAGTATGATCCAGGAACTTGCTGACAAGAGTAAAGAAGTGGGATTAAAAATGAACTTTCAGAAGACAAAAGTGATGTTCAATGCTTTTACAAGAAATGAAGATTTATCGATTGATGGAGAAAAGCTGGAGATAACAGACACGTACGTTTATCTTGGACAGCAGATATCAAGTGAGGGTCACATTGATGAAGAAATTAATCGGCGTACAAAACTTGCCTGGAGAGCTTTTGGAAGAAACAGCATAATTTTCAAGAGCAATATGCCATTATGTCTTAAAAGAAAAGTGTTTGATCAATGCATCCTTCCAGTGCTTACGTATGGTGCAGAGACGTGGACCTTAACTAAAAGAGACATACAAAGGCTGCAGACAACTCAAAGCAGCATGGAGAGGTGCATGCTTGGTGTAACCAGGAGAGATAAGAAGAGGAACTCGTGGATCCGAAAAATGACAAGAGGAAGACATCATGATCAGAGTTAAATCCCTGAAATGGCAATGGGCTGGACATACTGCCAGAAGGACAGATCATCGATGGACAGCCGAAATTTTAGATTGGATTCCAAGGGACAGGAAAAGACCCAGAAGAAGACCACATAGGAGATGGGTGGATGAAATTCGAAAGTATGCAGGGGTGACATGGAGGAGACTGGCACAAGACAGACCGTTGTGGAGGAAACTTGGGGAGACCTTCGTCCAGCAGTGGATTGATAATGGTTGACAATGATGATGATGATGATATTCATGAAATACGATGACTGTTTCTCTAACTTTTCAAGGACATTTTTTTAATGTGTTACAAATTCACTAGGAAATTGATTTAAAACATTTTTCTTTTTGTTCCGCATAGGTTTCATTTTCAAAATACACAGCTCTAGTAAACCAGATTTAAAAAATCCATACTGCATAGTGCATAGTATTACTAACATTTACCTTTTTTTTTATTTTGCAAAGGAGAACAACGGTTGAGCTTAATAATAATACCAGTTACAGTTACAAGTTTAAGAAAAATATCAGTTCCTTCTATAACAAATAAATGAGTGAAAAGCTTATCAGAAAATAAAAATATTCTATTGCGTACGTGCGCAAAATACCGTTAGACAGGTTAATTTAGCAAAAATTATTGTTAGCCAGAGGGCCTCGCAGGGAGACCTCGCGTAAGCTTGCGGCGGCACTTGTTTAAATCAGTTAATAGGAGAGGATTTTTGCGAAGTAAAATGAAGAGGAATTAATAATTAGGAACTGTACACCAACAATACTCAAAACAGTATAACTATACTAATGTTCCTAATTTCTTGGCGTAGAATAGAAATAAAACTTTCCAAGCTTTCAAACATCAACCAGATGGCTTTTACAAGGAAGGTAGACAGCTAACTGCAAACTGGATAATACAACGTTTCAACAATTTCAACGCGGTTGAAAAAGCCATCTGGTTGATTTGCAAAAGCTGGGAAAGTTTTATTTCTATTCTACTCCAAGAAATTCGGATCATTAATATAGTTATACCAGTGGCGTATCTTGGGTCCGAGACCTAGGCTGTCTCACCCCCCAATTTCCTTTTTTTTTAAATTGCGAAGTTTAATTTTCAATTGTTAAGTAATAGAAGTAACTTATTTTAGGTACATGATATTGCTAGCATGATACCAAATAATTATGAGGATTAGGATTTGAATCTTTATTTGTACATGAGCTTCATTCTTTTTTTCCTTTTGTGAGAACTTGAGTGTTACATTTTCATAAAAGTTTTTTTCGAGTAGTTTTTGATATTTAAAAAGAACTTTTTCTCTATTGAAAAATCAGTCAAGTTGCTCGAATGTACATTTCCTTGTGAGGCTCTGTTATATATCTTGAATCTTTTTAATGCAGAAAAACTTCTTTCGGCGGTTGCAGTTGTTGATGGAAACTTTAATATGAGGTCTGCTAATTTGTACACCGCACTAAACACTATGTCCAATTTATTCAACTTTATGTAACAAGCAATGTCTCTTGCTGATTTGGTTTTGTATTCATCAAGGGAATAAAACACCTTCAGTTCATTTTTTAATCGAGCTGTATAAAAATTTGAAGCATATAGTTCTTTAAGTTCTGACAGTAGATGTTCAGGGAAGCTTTCACAAAATTGATCAAAACATTTCGAATCCAACAGAGCCACGAATTTAAGATATAATGTCACTGATTTTAATTCATTGACTCTTTGCACAAACTGAAACAACTCTCGCTAAATACCTGCTCTTACAGGCGGAATCATGCGAGTGACTGAGGAAGTCGAATTCTTCTCTTTTCTGAGCGAACAGTGGCGCAAAGCAATGGTCCATTCCCCTCCATATGCTCATTATGTTGTCATGGAAGCGCTAGTAGGCGATCGTATCGAAGGTTTTCGAATCAGAACAGCGAAGACTCTGGAAGAGCTGCTTGCGTTATGTCGTTGGTTTTCGCTCGACAGACTGAGTCAAAGAAGCGAATCCGCACGTGTTTTTGTCGCAGCGAAATCATCGACATATCTTAATACCGTTGATAATTGACTTTTATTTGTGCATATTTAATTGATTTTTATTTGTGCATTCTCTGGGCCTCTCAGCTAGCCTAGCTATAGCCTCGAATATACGCCACTGAGTTACACTATTTTGAGTAAAATAAAGGGATTCACAATACGCAGTTATGAAGGAATTCACAATACGCAGTTATGAAGGGATTCACAATACGCAGTTATGAAAGGATTCATAATACGCAGTTATGAAGGGATTCACAATACGCAGTAGTAGGATATTGCCATTCCGTAGTAACTCCCTTAGCATTTCAGTTTTCAATGCTCCACATGCTTTCACATGCATGCTATTCTCATATTTGTGCGGTTTAGCGGTGAAACCTGCTTTCACTTTTGTGTTAGTGCTAAATGAATTTCTATCAACAATGCTAGCCAGCTCAGTTTATTGCCTTTGGTGTATGCTCATTCTGTAACATTTCTGAAGTTTGGCTGACCTCTTCTCGCCAGTACTACACAATATTTATTGTGCAATTTTTCTTTAAAAACATTTTATGTGTCGTTTTGCTTCGACGGGCATTTCGAAACAGTCATTTTATAACAGCCTGCCACACGTATAATGGAAAGCAACGACCTTTGCTCTAATAGCTAAACAAATTTCAGGCAGCAACAAACACTGCGCATGCGCCAACGCGATGAAGACTATTGAAGGCGTGTAATGTTGCCTAGCTCACTACTTTTCCAATTTTCCTTATGTATATTTTATCGTGCATGTTGTTTGCTTGGTGTACTCATTACAAAATATTTTTATATTTCTTCAGATTATTTAAAGTACATTTCATGCTTAAAAACTGCATACCGTATTTTTCTTTGTATTAGGGGTATGCAAAAGTTTCCGCCGCCCCTGCTAGCGGGTGCTGTCGTGGTCTAACCGGCCGGCGACCCGTGCTGTCAGTTCGTACATGAAGCCAAGCATGGCGGTCGATAAAGTTCATTTGCTGCACTGTTTGCTTTTTAATGTTTAATTTAGGGAAAAGTGCGAGTGAAGCATAGGGTTCAATATGACAGGCGTATGGCGAAACGGTTATGGGTGAGCGGGCGTGTCGAGAATGGTTTGCCAGGTGTAAGAAAGGTGATATAAGCTTGGAAGACAAGCCACGTGCAGGTAGACCGCAGGAACTCGCAGACGAGGAGTTGGAATCGCTGTTGCAAGAGGATGCCACACAATCGACCACGTAACTGGCGAAACGTTTGAAAGTGGCTCAGTCGACGGTGTTGCTGCGTCTACAGACGATTGGTAAGTGGGTTCCGCATACTTTAACGGAGCGTAATAATGGTCAACGACTGGGCATCTGCATGTCGTTGCTGAAGAGGTTTCAAGGGAAGAATTTCTTGTGGAAGGTTGTCATCGGGGATGAAAAAGGGGTCTATTGATACAACCCCGTACTCAAGCGATCCTAGGTCGACCCAGTCCAACCATCAACAACCACTGCAAAACAGGATATCCACGGGGAAAAGGTGCTGTTTTGTGTGTAGTGGGATATGCATGGAGTGCTGTACGTACTTCGAACTGTTGAAACCGGGCGAAACAATCACTGCACAACGATATGGCGACCAGTTGATGAAACTGAACGCCGCAATCGAGCATAAACGCCCATGGACAGGTAAAGGACGCCGCCCAGTCATCCTGTTACACGATAATGCCAGACCACATGTCGGTGTCACCACGAAATCAACCCTTGAACAGTTACACTGGGAGGTTTTACCGCACCCAACTTACTCCCCGGATATTGCCCCCTCAGACTTTCATCTGTTTCGCTCTATGCAACATGACCTAGCCCAACAGCGGTTCACCACAATTCCAGAGGTGGAAAATTTCGTCATTGCGTTCTTCAGCTCAAAACCCGAGTCCTTCTATCACAGGGGCATTCATTTGAAAACTGAAAAATGGCAAACGATCATTGATGCTGACGGCCAATATTTCGTTGAATAAATGTGTAGTGGTTTCCTGATTGTTCCTGTCTCCTTTCTCCTTAAAACGGCGGAAACTTTTGCATGCCCCTAATATAATCCGCAAACCGTTGAATTCAGGAAAAACAACAACACTACAATCCGCAGGTCGTGAAATTCAAGGAGGAAAATTCGCCGTATAATGCCCGGTGTTGGTAAATTGCGGGCGGGAGCTACGGGTGATATCCGACCCCATAGGTAAATTGCGGCTGCAGCCTAAGGCAAGGGCAGATGACAGCGGCTTAGGATTTACCCGCAGCTCCATAGGTAAATTGCGGATGAAGCTTACGGGAAGAGAAGACAACACTAAACATAATAGCCTACATTTTTACAGTAACGAAAATCAACTAATATTTCCAAGTTAGAAATGTGCTTATATAGTTGCTATAAGAGGAATAAATAAACTTTTTCCTTACCGACACTGAAGAGCGAAAGACGAAGTGACGCTGTCATCACATATACAAAACTTGAATATAACATACTTTATTCTGATTTTGAGGAAGGTGAATATAAATAACTTCATTTCTCTTTCAGGAGTCAACCTCAGCTTACCGAAAAATTAATATTTTGAAAAATATGACGCAGATTTCACCAATTCAAGTCTATTTATCCATCCTCCTCCATAATACTGTAGCTTATTTTCTTAGACAACATTTCTTTTCTTTGTATGGCAGTTTTGGATTTCCTTCTCCGAGTGACATTACCTGAGCTTTGGATTTTAATATATGTTAGAGTTTGAAAAAGTTTCGGAACTTCTATAAAGTTACATAAACTTGGATGGGGATGATAAGGGTGAGCATTAAACCGAGCATGAAAATACTCGCATGCATTCGTCGTGTGTTCTGTTGATGCCTGGCATTCAGCATTTTTTAACGCAAGAAATATCCTTTTCTGTGAGGGTCTTCAAAGCGCCAAAGTTTTCTTCCACAGCATGCGTTTGTTATCTTTGATAGATGTTTAGAAACATACTCTTCAGATTTTCGACGCAATTTTCTTGTGGGGTTGCAATGACTTAGAACGTCTAAGGATTAAAGATGATTATTTAGCCTCAATGTATCTACACCAAAATTACGGTTCGGGATAAATACCGCAGTATGGAATTCGTACTGCGGCAGGGCCGCGGGAAACGTTCGTGACTGCCGCGGAAAGGACCTCAGGTTCGATCCCAGGCAGATACGAACGCTCGATCCACTAAATATCCGCCGTGCGTCGGATGGGCACGTTAAGCCGTCGGACCCCGGGCACTGGCCCCTCGGTAATAAATAAGATAAATAAGGGCGTCTTCCTCCCCCTTTCTACTTCGCTTCCGTGTCACTTTCCTATCGGGCACTCTAGCCCAAATCTCCTAGCTTCCTATTTCTAAGGGTTGTTTAAGACCTGGGGTAAGACACTCCCTTCCTAAAATCCTCTACATATGATCATTTGATCGTACTGCGGCAGTATTTATCCCGAACCGTAATTCCGTACTGAAAAGAAGCAGTTCAGGGGATGATTCAGCAGTCCAAAGAAATAGGGTAGGGGGTGGGGGCGATCTTCTTATTTAAAAAAGCAAAACAAAAATTCGGTTTTAAATGCTTTTTCTGTGACTTTGAAGTGAGTAAAGAGCAAAGAATATGAGTTTTTTTTCTTTTTTCCAGCATTTCTGCAGTTCCATAATTAGACCTGACAGTTCCGTAGTTACCATGAACGTGTGTGATGCTGAGCTCCCCACAGCACGTGGTCGTCTGCGAGAGCAAATACAATAATATCGCTTTCAGTGCGTTATATTTGCTGTCAAAATGCTCGAAAAAAAAAAAAAAAAAAAGTCTTCTTTCCAGCTGTTTGTGGATTAAAAAAAAAAAACGACCTTCGTACAATGTTACGTTTTCCTGTTATTAACGCATTTCTGGTAATTTTCCAAATATAGGACCTCTCTTGGCAATTATACGATGAGATTCGTTTTTCAAATCTAAGGGATCGGAACATTATTTTATTTAAAGCTGCGTACAATCCACATAACCAAATATGTAACTTTTCAACAGAAAATCTGATTCTTTCTCTTCCCCAGAGCCAGTGATTCTTAATTTCCGTTGGTCCACTGCTCTTAGTCTCAATGAAGGAAGAAGTATTCTTCATAATACATGAAAAATTCACAGAATATTCAAGCAAAGCAAACTGAATTTGCTTGTACCACTTATTGGTCATTCGTGTAGCGTTTCTCAGAAAACTTGAAAATTTCATCGCTCTGGAGCGGTAATTGAAAGCCGCATCTCCCCCGAGTATGCTAACCATTACACCACCCAGGACAGTGAAGTTCCAAACAACTGAGACATGGGAATCTGAAAGTCCTCAGATTTTCGCTAGTCGAAGCATCCAAGCTTCCGCATAGCGCTTTAACCACTCCAGGACGATGAAATTTTCAAGTTTTCTGAGAAGTGCTACATGGATGACCAGTAAGTGGTACAAGCAAATTCAGTTTGCTTTGCTTTGAATATTCTGCTCTTTGTCTTTCATGGAAAAACAAATGTAGTGCAGCTATCAAATAAAAGAAAAAAAAAGGGTGAAAAGTTTAAAGTATTTGATTCTTTGAATATCGTAAAACGCATATTTTAACGTTATGCGAGCACATATATTTTTGAGACTTGCTGTACAACAAATGCGTACATTTTCTTTTTTGAGACATCTGTCATTTTACAGATACCGTATTTACTCGAATCTAACGCGCACCTTTTCCCTCCAAAATCGGACCTGTTTATTTGGGTGCGCGTTAGAATCGGTGACAAATACCTACATCGGGAGTCTGGCAAATGCCTGACTGTCTAGATGTCGTCGTTGCGTCGCGCCAGCGGTTGGAATTTCCTCTGAGCGTCTGACTATTGCTATGGCCACCGACAATCTCCAACTTTTCCCATTCTTCTACATTCGTTGAGAAGCTTCGACGAAAGATATAAAATACGGACAGTCGCTTGCCTCACAGTATTGTTCTCTGAACGAAAAACTGCATTTTGTTACTTGAACGGTAGCATTATCCAGCAAAGTTTAAACTGCAGGTAACCACCTGCAGTGAAAATGGCAATCGCGCTTGTTTTAGGGAGTATGGAGTTTCAGAATTGAATGTAAGGCTTTAGAGGAAGCAAACGGAAAAGCTGAATCAGTGCTCCAAAACAAGAAAGACGTTCTCGGGACCTAAGACGGGTAGATTTCCCGAGATTGACGATCGTCTAGATCATTTCGTGAATCAGCAGCGTGCATCAGGTTTTCCTGTTACTGTAGAAATTCTTCAGGCAAAAGCACGAGAAATTTATCGTGAACTTGGATCCAGTGTAAGGTTCACTGCTTCAAGAGGATGGATTTGCCGTTTTATGAAAAGAAAAGGATTTTCTCTGAGGCGGCGTACTTCAATATGTCATAGAAGGCCATCTGACTTCGAAGAAAAGCTAGGCAGTTTTCTCAAGTACGTGTACGTCATATCAGTAAGAAAGGCACCATGTTTTAAGCCAGATTGGGAATGCTGACCAAACACAATTGTATTTTGATATGCCATCAAAACACTGTAGAAAGTATTGGCGCAAAGCAAGTTAAAGTGCTAACAACAGGAAACGAGAAGCTCCGAATGACGGTCGTGCTTTCCACTACCGCCGATGGGAACAAGCTACCCCGTATGTTATTTTCAAGAGAAAAACATTTCCGAATAAAGAGACTTTTCCTCAGAAAATTCATGTCAGAGTTCAAGAAAATGGCTGAATGACCGAAGAACTGGTAAAGGACTGGCTTCAAAAAGTGTGGTTTCGACGACCAGGTGTGGGGCGACTGCGGTCCATGCTTGTATTGGATTCCTTCAAGAGGCATGTAACCAACTCGGTGGAAACCAGGATTGTTGAAAACAGAACTGATCTAGTTGTTGTGCCTGGAGGAATGACTTCCCAATGCCAGCCCCTTGACGTCTGCATAAATAGGCCTTTTAAAGCAACAATTCGATCACGCTATAATGCGTGTCTTACATCGGGAGACACAGAACTGACAAAAACTGCATGTGTTAAAAACTTTCACTCTCTGTAGTAGCACGGTGGATTGTAGATGCCTGGGAGTTCATTCCTAATGACTTAGTTAAGCGGTCTTTTCTGAAGTGCGGAATTTCCAATACGATGGATGGCACTGAAGACGAGGCTATCTTCGAACAATCCAGCAGTGAAACCACAGCCGACAGCAGCAATGAAGATTCGTGCAGTGAAATATCTGAGGATGCAGATGGAGAGATAGATGTCTGTGAGCAATGCATAATTTGGAATAATGTGAAATTTAAATAAATTCAAGAATTGCCATGTTTCATAAGTTTGCATTTCAAGTTTTCTTGCGTCTTAGTAACGAGTATTAAGAAAAAATACGCATTTTCCTAGCTGAGAAGTAAGGTGCGCGTTAGATTCGAGTAAATACGGTACTGTTCAAAATTTTAACAGGAAAGTCCGAATAAATTTCGTGGGAAATTTCATTAAAATTCTTTTGGTTTAATAGGATTTAAAATGTACCAAATGCAGATCTGAAATTAAAAGTATTAAAATTGCAAAATTAGTAGCTTTGATAGCTACCCCTTTCTAGCTGTTACTCAACATAGCCCCGATCCAAGAAGATTATGGAGTTTCAGAAGTGAATGCTACTGAGTTTCAGTCCCATAATTTTGTTTTGGTTCGTTTCCCGAAGTAGAATCACGCACTGGGAGAAAAATAGAATTCATGCCCTTTTTAACACTAACAAAGACGAACAGTTTATTTCGCTAAAACGATGTGGCTTGGGAGTTCTCTAGGGCTGGTTGATGGAATGCTTGATGGATTGCGTTGATTTTCCGTCCGTGCTATCGACGTTAGACCCGAACTTCGTGTTTTCCGTAAACCGACGTCGCCGCTCCCGCCGACGCCGAAACTCCATACCTGACCTGTCTCTCCGAAACTCAGGTCCCATCTGTCTCGCTTCCACTTCCAAAGTAAAAAGTGCCCATTCTCTCTTAAAACTTCAGAAAAGCTGCTCTCCCCCAGTTAATCAGATTAAATCTTCACCTCCTTTGGGCTTCCTACAAACACCGTTAAGTTTGCGTTCCTCTCATTAACGCGCCCTTGAGATAATCCCATTGCCATACAAGACAGGTACAATAAACACTTCAAATATTTTTGTACAGAGCCGATTGTAATTCGGCTAACCGCGTGTATCTGACAGCCACAGACTTAAACATACTGATTTTGTCCGCTCTGCCCGAAAATGGCACGAACAAAGAAATTCCACTTGGGAATGTGCTTAGGTAGGCATGCATATTTACAGTTATTTATTTTCTAATGACCCGGGGCTAGCGAATGTTACACCGTTTGTTTCTTTTTCTATTAAAAAATGTTAAAACGATTTTTTTAAGAATAAAAAACGCATTTAGATCGGGCAAGATTAACCATTAGGTAGCAAAGCAGAAAATTTTCCATGGAGATATTGTCGAGCATCTTCTTTTGTGGGAATTTTCTGGGTTTGCCAGTTAAAGAAATTAAAGCAGTAATGCACATTTCATTGGTACAGGTGTTCAATACAGAGACATTTAATTTATATTTCGTCATTATTAATGTTTTTCTTTTAATGTCTGTGTTTACTAACCAAATTAGGAAAATTTTTCTCACCCATAGGATCAGGAAATACGACTTAGTTTATTGCTTTGAAGTTAGATTTATTATTCTGTAAAACATAATAATGAATACGCCGATTTTATTTTTTTATTTTTTTTGTAGCGTCAAGGTAATAAACTTTCGGAAAAAAAAAACTAAAAAGAGAAAGAATCCAAATGTTCGTACCGATTAAAAAGAAGAAGCGAAAAAACAAAACAGAATTCCGTGGGAGAGCCACTGATTCTTCTGATTCAGACCGACTGCGAAATCCCAGGGATTACTTTAAGCTGAACAGGGCATCTAATGTTAAATGTGGGTGGCGCCCCGCTCCACGTGCAACAAGGGACGTCCAAGCACTCCGTCTGGGATCATGTTTGAAGTGAAAACATTAGGAGGCAATGATAAATGAGCTTCAGCTGAGAAACCTCCAAGAACAACCACTTTCCTCCCTTCCCGGGATTAAAGCAGAAGTTCCACCTTTGTACTTTCCGGTTCCGTGACGGACACCAAACATCCGACTCGCATAAAACATTATTGCCAATGTTATTTCACCCTAGAGATGGATTCCAAATAACACTCAGGGTCTCATAAAAAAATTTCTCTGGTTCAGCAAAATGCAGATATAAATTGAACGTCCTGTTCTAGCGGTAGACAAAAATTTCTACGAGATCACTCTACTCTATTGTAAGAGTGTGGTTGTATAACCGACAAAAAAAAAAAAAAAAAAAGAGTGAGAGAGGTAAGCAAGCCCTTCCAACTTTTCTTTGTGCGTATATGTGAGCCCCCCCCCCTCCATATTTAAGGAGTTAGAACACACATGATGACAAGGGCAAGCATCTAAGAGTTTAGGAAACTTGGAAAAACGCATCTGAAATTTTCTAATTCGCTGAATTTTTTTATGTAAAAGAAGTTTTCTTGTTAATTAAGTGTGTTGTACTGTTCTGTGAAACGGAGGGAATAATCCCCTTAGCGAATGTCTAAGAAAGACATCATTTTCATAATTATAGCTTAAAGATGAGAGAGATTCTCTACATGCCAGGTTACAAACTAAAATTCATGAACAGCCTTATGACTGCAAATATTAAGAAGAGATTAAAAACCATGACGTAAGTAAACTAAAATTGCAAGGAAAGAGTAACTTGTCAAAGATTCGCATCCAACATAGACTGAATAAATAAATACTACGTACGTTATGTACCTGCAAACTTTTATTTTACTGGAGGTATCATCAGCGTCCTGAAAATTATATATAAACGGATTTTTTTATTTAGCAAACTTCCTGTCAAGCATTTAAAAAATTGACCTCCCCTCCCCTCGCCCTAATGATACTTAGACTAATAGCACCCTCAGTTCTGAGCTTCTGACGTTGCCACTGTCCTAAAGACACTTTACGAGTTCAACAGTTTTCGATGGCGGAACAAGAAATTTTTACGAGGAACTGCCAGACTGGTAGTATGTGATATCAATTTAATAAAAAATTATATACCTTACGTTAGAATTCGAACACAGCAGGATCAATAATTACTAAGTAAAAAATTTTAATTCATTTTAATAAAAATATCACTTGCATTTTTTTTAATTTACCGAATAGTCATCACATCACCGCAGGTTTGCGTCTTAAAGCTTCATTTAACAGAGAAAGAGAGAAAGAGAGATGATTGCAGAACTTAACCTGACATTTATTACTTACAACGGAAGACATTTTTCCTTCTTAAAACGTTACACAGTTTTTGCTCTAGGGCGTGTAAATGTATACAATACTTTTCGATATCTCTCAGCTTCTAAAAATTCAATGTCAAATATTCTTTTTGCGACGGATAAAATCCATGGTGAAAAGTATTTTGCTTATAATATCCAATTCTCGGGATGCGCAGTTTTTCATTTAGAGGCGTAAGTGCATATTTCTGGTTATAACATATTTGCAGGAATAAATATGTTGTAAATGATTTGTCCGATTGGAGGGGAAAAAATGTCAGACAGCGCGCACTCCTGATAGTATTTTACGTGTATTTCCTGTCAAATATAATGCAAAATTTTTCTGTTAGTCCAGTGAGCTTCCATATATTTACTTTTTCACAGTACCTCTGGTGACTCCGGTGGCCGAATGGTCCGAGGCGCTTACTTCTGACCTTTCGTTCAAGATAGGCCAGGGCTGGAGCCCCGCATGAAGCTTGCCCACTTTCGGCAGCTGACCACACTTCGCTAACGGCATTGTTCTTTTTTCAAGGTATGGCGGTGGTTGTTATCTCATTAATTGCGCAAAACTTCTTTGAGAAGGACCATCTAACATGCTTCCGGGCACACTTAAGAAGGTAAAGTGGGCGATTCGGAGTGCCTGTTGCAAGTGAATATTTAGAGAGGCGGTTCAATGGAGTATATTCTCCAATGAGAAACATCAAAATGCCGCTAGAATGTCCGGGCAGCGTGGTGGCTGTTTGTACAGGTTCGACTGTGTTTCTCTCAGCCCTGATTTTCAGTCATCATCACAGAAATGTTGCCTGTTCATCATTAGAATTAGAATAACCATATTACAGGAATTCTCATAGGAAGTGATTTCATAATTAGGATGTTCTTCGGAAGTGACGAGAGGATAAAGTGAAACACTACAAAAACAACATATGAATGGAAGAACACACGTTTTCTAGGTCCAGTCTTCGTAAGTCATCGAAGGATTTTACATTTAACATCGTAAAATCCTTCGATGTTTTGAGCGGTGTCATCTCAAACCGTGGTCCAGTGGAGCCTTAATCCAGTAACCCGACCTACACAGGAAGTCCCAATCAGCATTTTTTTTCAATTTGTGAACGTTTTTTGCTATCAGATATTGTAATTTGGGGGTTACAAACCAAGGAACACTGCAAAACAGAGAGAAGCGAAAAATTCATTTATGGAACTCGTTTCCACCACTATCAACATAGTTACAAAATCACTGCGAGAAAATGTTTCGTGTTAAGCTCCATTTCAAAATCGGATAATAAGTACATCTCCCTGCACAAAGAGTGTTGACAAGAAATTGCACAAACGCACAATTTTATCCCTCTCTGACCTTCTTGACCCAGCAAGAAAGAAAACCGTGAGACACAGAATGAAAGAAGTGAGACACTGAAATTCCGATATGTTCATATTTTAATTTACAGTGCTTACAATAAAAAATGTTTGTCAATATATAATATAAATGAGTAACTCCTACATATTTTTTTTGTGCACAAAATTTTTCTTAATTATAATTTCAATCACTGTTTTAAATTGTAGTTTCGTTACCCCCCCCAGCCCTCTTTTTTTTTCTTTAGAGAATAGTTAACCTGTTTATCAACGTAGTTTATTTTTATTTATTTCTTTTGCACATTGTGTACCCCTAAAAAAAATTGCCATCTGAAACAACAAGTATTAATAAAAAATCTGAAAAACAGTCTCTGTTCATGATTGGTGTGAAAAGCGCTCACAAAAAGCTAGAGGTGCCCCTCAATGTGATTAGACCGCGTAGCCTCACTTCCCCTAATCCATTTCCCTAATCCCCGTTTGCCCTAATCCCGTTTACCCCAATGGCGTTTCCCCGAAATCGCTTTTACCCGAATTCCCATTTCCCCTAATTTCGTTTGCCCTAATCTCGTTTCCCCTGAATCTCGATTCCCCTAAATCTCGATTCCCCTAATTCACGTTTGCCCTAAACACGTTTACCCCAATGGCGTTCCCCCGAAATCGCTTTTACCCGAATTCCCATTTCCCCTAATTTCGTTTCCCCTAAATCTCGTTTCCCCTAATTCACGTTTGCCCTAAACACGTTTACCCCAATGGCGTTTCCCCGAAATCTCTTTTACCCGAATTCCCATTTTCCCTAATTTCGTTTTCCCTAATCTCGTTTCCCCTAAATCTCATTTCCCCCAATTCACGTTTGCCCTAAACACGTTTACCCCAATAGCGTTTCCCCGAAATCGCTTTTACCCGAATTCCCATTTCCCTAAATTCGTTTGCCCTAATCTCGTTTCCCCTAAATCTCATTTCCCCTAATTCACTTTTGCCTTAAACACGTTTACCCAATGGCGTTTCCCCGAAATCGCTTTTACCCGAATTTCCATTTCCCCTAATTTCGTTTGCCCTAATCTCGTTTCCCTTAAATCGCGTTTCCCCGATTTCACGTTTGCCCGTATCAAGTTTTTCCTAATTCGCGTTTGCCTTATTTCGCGTTTGCCCTAATTTATATGTGTCCTAATTTTTATTAACAGAAATAAAACGGTGGGTTTTGATATCGCAAGAGAATTATTCTTTCCTTTCTTGTTGATGACTTCGATAATCATGCCAACAAAAGTGTAAAGAAGTGCACATGGTGAGGACCATTATACGGTTAGTCCTTAACGCAGCCGTTGTATCCGTCACGCCCTAACAGATAAAGTACTACATCGCACTAAACTTTTATTAAAGTAAGAAATAGAATTGTGAACGCAAAAGGCCCACTTTTTAAGAGTTCTTAGCGTACTAGACCCCTCCCCTCTCCCCACCTTTCGTCCCCTGGTGGCCAAACCATTTTTACCAAAAAATTAGAAACTATAATCCAAACAATTTCACATCAGGAGCTGTATTTTACGCACTTTAGCCAAAAATCTATGCGAAACATGAAAAAGTGACTATGCCTAAAAAGTAGTCTTCCACATAAACGGAATCGAAAGTTAAAAGTATTTTTTTTCAATTGGATGTTTAGAAACAAAAATATGGAATAAAATGTATTTCTAATTCCACATCACCTGCATTTACGCCCTTTAGCAGCGAAATTTTGCATCGTATAAAAAAAAAACGACATGTTGGATCATCATTCGCACATTTCAAGCTTTCCAACGCAAAAAGAATATTTGAAATCGGACTAATAGTTGCAGAGATATTGTGTCCACAGACGGACGGACGGACAAACAGAAAACATAAACACGGTCTGTTTTACAAACTACGTGCTACAAATATTCTCTTACACGGCGCGGCAAATGTCCTTCGCTCGCCCTTGTTTGGATGGATGGATGGATGGAGGGCTTTTGGAAGAAACAATACAATTTTAAAGAGCAATACGCCATTATGTCTCAAAAAGAAAAGTGTTTAATCAATGTATCCTTCGAGTTCTTACATATGGATGGGAGACATGGATCTTAACTAAAAAAGACATAGAAAGGCTGCAGACAACTGCAAAGCAGCATGGAGAGATACATGCTTGGTGCAACCAGGAGAGATGCAAAAAGGAACTCATGAATAAGGAAAATGACAAGAGGGGAAGACATGGTCAGAGTAAAATCTTTGAAAAGGCAATCGGCTGGACATGTTGCCAGAAGAACGGACCTCCGACGGACAACCGAAATCCTGGACTGGATTCCAAGGGACAGGAAAAGACGCAAAAGAAGACCACATTGGAGATGGGTGGATGAAATTCGAAAGCATGCGTGAGTGAGATGGTGGAGACTGGGGCAAGACAGACCGTAGTGGAAGAAACTTGGTAAGATCTCCATTCATCCAGCAGTAGAATGATAATGGTTTATGATGATGATTAAATATACATATATTTTCCTAAATTTGACGATAAAAAATTTCATACAACGATTTTTCTCCTAAATTTGACGATAAATCCGATTTTTTTTTCCTGAATTTCGGCGATAAAAGAAACGTTTTATTTCGATCAACGAAAATCAGGACAAACATGAATTACGGAAAACATGAATTTGGGAAAACGCGAATCATGGCAAAGGAGAATTAGAACAAACTTGATACAGTAAATGTTTTTAGGGGAAACTTTGACACGGACAAACGTGTTAAGGGCAAACGGGAATTAGGGGAAACGAGATTTAGGGGAAACGAGATTAGGGAAAACGAAATTAGGGAAAATGGGAATTCGGGTAAAAGCGATTTAGGGGAAACGCTATTGGGGTAAACGTGTTTAGGGCAAACGTGAATTAGGGGAAACGAGATTTAGGGGAAACAAGATTAGGGCAAGCGAAATTAGGGAAAATAGGAATTCGGGCATAAGCGATTTCGGGGAAACGCCATTGGGGTAAACGTGTTTAGGGCAAATGTGAATTAGGGGAAATGAGATTTAGGGGAAACGAGATTAGGGGAAATGGGAATTCGGGTAAAAGCGATTTCGGGGAAACGCCATTGGGGTAAACGCGTTTAGGGCAAACGTGAATTAGGGGAAACGAGATTTAGGGGAAACGAGATTAGGGGAAACGAAATTAGGGAAATGGGAATTCGGGTTAAAGCGATTTCGGGGAAACGCCATTGGGGTAAACGTGCTTAGGGCAAATGTGAATTAGGGGAAATGGGTGTTCACCGATTAGACAACCAACAACCTTGATTTAAAAAAATATTCTATAAAAACGTAGCATCGAAAGTGTATTGTAAGTCTTGTTGATGTTCCTCCATCACGCTTTTTACACTGGTGCTCAGAATTAAAAGATAATTTGAAGAAACGTATATAGCTGTCGGTGTATGGAAAACAATGCACTGAAAATTGGCCGACATGCAAATTTCGCTAAGCGGGAAACTGTCCCGCATTTACTTTTGCCATAGGTAAGCCGAAATATACAAATTATGGTTGTGTTAAAAAGACGTACGAGTTTACTGTATCTGCTCTAGACAAATGTCGCCTTCAATTTAGTGGCGCGTCCACTTAAATGTTTCACGAAGACATCGTGTGGATGATTTTCGGGGGCGGAGAGCGATTGTCAGAATGGAAGCAAACCCGTCGCAGGAAGTTTGCAGAACACTGGATGTTCCTATCAAGATTCTGGAGATAGTTTCAACAAGCTGATGTTCGTCATCGACCAGGAAAAGGCCGTCCCAGAGCCACAACTTCTGCAGACGATCGCTATATGTCTGACTGCCAGAGTAAACAGATATGTCTCCTCCAGAAGTTCTCTCGCAGCAGCTACAGGAGCGAGTTTTTCAAGGTAGTGTTTGTACAGGAATTTATGAGTAATGCCTTTATGACCAAAAAGGCATTACTCATAAAACCAGTTATTACCCCAATTATTTTGACAATTAATTATTTTTGTTCCTCTAACTTCGTCCGCCCGGTGAGCTCGTAATAAACTAGTAAACACACTGACACTGGAAAAACATAGGAAATTACTTTCAGGTTTAGGATAAATATCATCATTTTCAAAAATTTCATTAGTTCGTCAAAATCAAAACCAGAGTATTCATTATCCATAAAAAAAGTATTCATTATCCTTCCTAGTAATGTTACGTAAGCAACGTTTTCATTTATGACAGCAATGAAACAAAAGTCCGTAATGCCCTTTGGAACTGTTTGTATTTTAATCGCATTTTTTATCCTCAAGGATGGAAAAATGAGTGAATAGAGAGCCTTAGTAAATGAAAAACTATAATATATGTCCGTTTATTGGTGTGTGGAATTAAACGAACATTTTGCTATGCTCTCGCCCATCAACAAATGGATTTTTCAAGGATTAAAGCAGGGAACAAACTCAATACTAAAACGTTACATTTAAATGTGAGTATGACTTGATTAAACAAATAAAGAATGGTTAAACACAAAGAGCGTTCTGCATTTGAAGTCACAAGGTGCGTTGGTTGGGCACGTGACAATTTGGAGGGGAAAAATAACATTATTAAGGTATTAATCCAAATTTTCGGCAACTCTAGGAAGATGCTGTCATTGCACACTTCACACTATAGTGATGAACTCCAAAATTTCTTGGAAGGCTGTTGATTCGGAGTAGGAAGCTTTTTTTTTTTTTTTTTTTTTTTCGCGCCGGATTATGACCATTTGTCCGAGAAAGCGTTCGGGTTCGAAATCCGGTGAGGTATGGATGTTGTGCTTGTCTTACGGCAGTGGCACTCACACTTTCCTGGAACAAGTGGCCCTCAATCAGGGAGGGGGGGGGGGGTCAGCGTCATTTTCTTGTAGGACTTCCGTCCACAGGTAGTAGAGTTTAGGTCCCAGCCACCTACAGCGAGATCGCCTTTTGGGCACGACACAGAAACGGAAGGAATGAGAGCAAGTCTAGCGACTTTGACAGAACAGTTTGTAGTGAGATTAGAGTACAGTAGATGGCGCCACCGTACAAGTACGATATTGCACATAGAGGGGTGAGAGAATTTCAGGTGGGGTATAGGAAAGGATACCCATTTAACCAGTGGGTCCAGCCTGGGGGCCGTCACTTTACGTGCTCGTCCGATGCACGGCGGATATTCAGCGATTGTTAGTAAATCACACCATCTCTGAAAGATCAGCCCAGGCTTGAACCTGGAGACCCAGCGTCGATAGTCTGAAACACTAACCACTAAGCCATCCGCGGCTTGTGGCCCTCAATCAGGGACGGGCGCCTGCTTATATAGCCCATTGAGTTGCTCACGGTGGTCGTTAATATCCCACACAAGAACTGAAGACTTGAATTTCACATCTCTGAAGAGGGCTGCTGCGGTTCTATACCTCCCTTAGCGTTTTGTGTTCAGTTATTCTGGTACCGAACGAGCATTACGTCATTCCGATGAAATATCGTTGAGTACAATCAGGGTATAACAGCGTATGGCATAAACACCAGCCTATTTGGTGATTGGAGGTCTGTCAGAGCATTTTGTAAGCATGATGCCCTATAAGGATGTAGAAGACCTTATACCTACACCGCGGCCTACCTTTCTCAGGGAGTTCTGGAGGATGTAAGAAACACCTGGAATATAGGATATTGATCCTAAGTACTGGATCTGGCTAGATATATAGATTAGTGCGTCTGCGATGGAGCGTATCTTTGGATTATGATGCTGATTATATATATATATGTGACAGTGTACCCTGCTTCAGTGGCTAGAGCTATTATTTTATCCTGTGCGGACGACTGCCTGGAGAATAAAAGGTTAATTATAATACAGTAGTTTATCATATACTTGGTGTGACAACAGTTCTGTTATTAGCGAATTTCAGTAATCCGTGAACTAACTAAATGCTCACTGTTAACGAATTTAGGAATGACAGCAGTCACATTAATTATCTTCGATTTCTATCATTATCATTATTAATAATTGTATTCATCTTCGCATGGCATTCACTAATTTAATCACTTGGATTTGGGATTTATTAAGTTATTTATTGTTAATAACAACAATAATAATAATAATAATAATAATAAAAATAATAATAATAATAAAATGGCATATGTGATTAACACAGAAATAGACAAATACATATTTAAGAGAAAAACCTGAGAAAATTTCGTATATAAATATAGTATAGCACGGTGGTCAATTTGGATTTTGATTTGCGTATGTTTTCATATTTTTAAAAATGCTTTCCACCATATGGTAGGCCGTGTGGTCGATTACAGAGTTTCTGACACGTAAAGTTAATTTAGTAATGTATTTTTAAGCATGATCATATACACCCGCTGCTCTAAGAAGTGTCGCGAACTGTTCTATTTTTATTATTTTTTTTCATCCGTCTCTTGTGACTCGGATGTCGAGGTTACATGTGCGTGTGGGAACATCCGGGATCTCTTCGCTGACATGATGTCATATTTAAAACGAAAGAAAAACAGTCAGTACTGTTTCTGAAGCACTTATGACAGATACTCTTGTAAAAATATGAGCTAACGAGTGGGGAATTATGCAACTGCTTCTCTGTCTGCGAGACACACGTAGGCAACCTACATCAGCTGAGTTGTCTTTTACAGAACGATGAAAAAGAAATCAAATCCCGTTTCTCACGCGCGTTGCTCTATTTATGTTAAGCAGTTTTTCCGTCTTTTCACCGTTTACAGTCTCCTTGATCGTTTTCACTTGAAACCCAGAACTATGATTTTCTCTGATTTGTACGATAATTTTAGAGGAACTTCCGTGATTATGCACACAAATCATTTACAACGTCCAGTTTAGTGACACGGTTCTTTTCAACCACACGCCTGCAGAAAAGTTTTGGTGGTCAGAAAAATTTTTGCTACTAGGGTCTTTCTGAAACTTTTGACTAGCTATTAAGCCCCGACTGGGCACTGCTTGTACCACATAATGAGCAGAATGGTGGTTAAATCGTTAATCCTTACATGATTGGACTTTAATTAAAATTAGAGAAAATTAATTAATTAGTTATCCTCCCCACTAAATAAATACTCCATGAAAAAGGCAATAAAAAATTAAATTTTTTCGAAGCTGGCTCAAGAAAGGCGCTAGCGTAGTCGCACTCCGCAACAGAAAAAGAATTTAGATAGTGAGCTCAGAGAGTTAAATGATCCGCGTCCTGGATAGGAAAGATCAGGGCTTGTTCGCAGGGGAGGAGGGGGAGGAGTCGCTCGCTCAGAGACCGGCGGCTTAAAGTGTCTTCTGAGCTACGGTGCGTGGCTGGCAACTGTGAGACGGGAACTGAGAGTCCCAATGCCCAGATCCTCCGCGTTAACCACTAGAAAGACTGAATTAAAGAAATCCACAGTTAGAGAATTATTTTTGCGGAGAATAATGGGCTCAATGCTCGCTGATTTGTCGGATACATTTTCATTTATTGACGGACTAAGTTTGAGTCTCCAAAGCACTATGGCTTTTATTTTCATTCTGCATAACAATGTTGTTTTAAAGCTTTCTTGGAACCCCCACAAAAAAAAAGAATTAATATCTAAATGTTGCAGCCATCATTTTCCGACTGATGCACAAACTCATCAGTCATTCATCACAATTATTTTTGCCAAACATTTGGGAGCACTTTCTAGGATGATTTGACGATTAACAGAATAAGAAGCATTCGGTAAAATTAACTGCTGTTGATGGATACGCGAATTATTCAGATGGCAAGCACAATGATACCGGAGAAAAGAAAAAGTATTGGAATTATCTCAGGTTTAGGCCAGAGCAACAATCTGAATTCAAATTCAGTGAATATAGTTCTTCAAAATAAAAGCCAGAGTGTTCCATTGTTGGCGAAAGGAAAATCAAAGGGCTGTTAATTTCTTTTTTCTTTAGCTTCATACTTATGTAAAGATCATATCTCCCAAGTTGTTCAATGTCACGTCACAGAACGCTTTCATAACTGAACTGGAAAGACAATGGAATGAAGATTAATGAAGACAGTTCGACATACCTTCGTTTTGCTGATGACATAATCATTAGTACCCCGTCAGAGCTGCACAGTACGATTCAGAAACTTGCTGACAATAGTAAAGAAGTGGAATTAAAGATGAACTTACAGAAAACAAAACTGATGTACGATGCTTTTACAAAAATTTAGGAATTAGAGGTTGATGGGGGCAAATTTAAAAGTAGCCAATGCCTACTACATTGGATAACAGATATCAACAGAGGGACATATCAAAGGAGAAATGAACAGGCGTATAAAAATTATCTGGAGAGCATTTGGAAAAAACAATAATTTTCAAAAGTAATTTACCACTCTATCTTAAACAAAAAGTGTTTAGTCAATGCCTCCTTCTAGTTATTATTTATGGATCAGAGATATGGACTAAAGGAGACATAGAGGCTGCATACAACCGAAAGAAAGATGGAGAGATGCATGTTTGGTATAACCAGGAAAGACAGGAAGATTTATCCTTAAACACCAGAAATGATTTTGTGATTCATTCTTTTATGATATCCATCCTTTTATGATCTATGTGTGGATCATAAAAATTACAAGAGTGAATGGCATTATGATCAAAGTAAGGACTCTCTACTGACATATCGCTAGAACTGACCACCGCTGGACAAGTGAAATACTAGACTGGATGTCAAGGAACACGAAAAGAACCAAGAGCAAAACATATAGGAGATGGGTAGATGAAATATGAATTCATAACAGAATAACATGAAAGAGCTCAAGATAGAAAGATGTAGGAAAGACTGGGGATGAAAGAGCATTCAACAGAGGATTGAGAATGGTTTATGTTGATGATAATCACACAAAAATACTAAATGATTGAATACATATACTGAACTCCCGATCATCCGTGGGCGGTGCGCGGATAATAAGATTTACGGATTATCCGTGCATCGCAAAAAAAAAAAAAAAAAAAAAAAAGTCAGGAATAGTAAAATGCCAAAGTACAATAAATAAAACCTCGATTTATCCGACGTTCTTTTATCCAGATCTTTCCATTAAGCAACGGAGCTGAGAAAATTCGAAATTCAATTTCAATCATCAATTGAGGAAACGCTTTTTTTATATTGTCTTTTTCCTATCACTTTCGTGTCTTCAGGGCCAAATTGCTTGTGTGTGTTTTCATCTTCACAGAATCGTTAAAAAGCCGAGGCCGCTGTGATCTCTTCAAAGAAACATGATTTAATACAACGTACGTACACCTGTGTACATGTGTGTGTGTGTGCGTGTGGAAGGGTAGGGTAGGATGAACAGCGACGACGAAGGCAGTTTTGCTGCTGTCAACAGACAACCTCCTAATGTGACGTCACCGATCCAGCTTATGGATCAAAGGATCATATAGGCAATGAAACGCGTTTGCAGAAAACATCTTGAGACCGGTACTGAAGGAAGATGAAAAACTTGTGAGTTTTTAGAAGAAACTCACGATTTTTGACGCTGTAAATCTCATTGCTAGCGCTTGGAATGAAGTTTAAAGCTTAACCCTAATTCATGGCGGAAAAATTGATCCCTAATATCGTAAAGGAAGAAGGTTCTGCCGACGAAGAGGTAACAGCATCCGGGCCTTGTTGAAATCCTGTGTGGTGTTCAAGGATTTGAAAATGTAAGAGAAGAAAACGTGGAAGGGTGGCTGGAGAAAGAAAAGAACGATGAAGGCTATAGGATTTTAGCAGACCAAGAGATTCTGGATGCAGTGACTCAATGGGGGGTCAATAGAAGTGCGAGAAGAAGAAAGTGAAGATGAAGGGGTGAAACAGCAAGGGTGAGCCACAGCGGGACACTGGAATGTAGACAAGCTATTAGACTATATGGGTCAACAAACTAAGTTCGACTTTGATGACGTCATAGTTTTGCGCAACATTCGCCAAATTGCGCGAAAGAATGTTAACATGTCTCGCAACAAAGGAATATATACTGGTATCTTTTTCCAGGAGAAAAACTGAAAATCTATTGTAGGTTTTATTAATATTAATATTATTATTATTATTATTATTATTATCTACAGTATTCCCTATTTAAAACACTATGCATACGCAGTGCCTAACCATCAATTTACGGGCCTTGGGGAAAAACAAATGAGCCCCCCCCCCCCTTTCCTCTTGAATGTCAATAGGCCCTTTCTATGAAAACAAAATTAGTTTGTGCAATCAAAACAAATGAAAAAAGTATATAATGGTGGTTTCCACTTTACTGCGGCTTATGAACAGCATGAAAGTTAAATAAAAGCATTACGATATACTGTATAGTTTTTGCACATTTATAATCGCGCAGCAAAAAATCTAGAAAAACCATTGAATGAAGAATGTCTTTTTTAAGTTTTACACATACTTCCCTCCTAAAATTTCTGTCCCAGATACAAGTTTTATAATTTTACAGGCTTAGCCCCTGATTAATATGCAGTAAGCTAAATTTAATCGATAAGAATGCATGGTGTTGGCTGTTTCCTCTTAAGCTCCAAGTCTGAGCATCGGCACACGTTTTGAATGGCCTGCAAAACAAATAAATGTAAAATTAATGCTTATCGGTAGAAGATCAATTTAGAAAAACCTATCGTAGAAAAAACAGCAAAGAAAAAGTTTGAAAGCAATAAAAACGCGTATTTCTAGAGAAAAAGAAATCCGTTCTGCAGTAAGCATTAAAAATGCTTTCCCCTTTCTTTCTCCTGCACAAAAAAATTTCCGTTTAGTTTTATTTTTGCACAACAGAAATCTCGATGACTCACAACTTTACAAGCTATAAAATCTAAACCGAATATTGATAAAAATTAAAAACAAATAGCTATTTACCTGTTTCTTGCAAAACTTTTTAAGAATCATAAAAAAATGTCTACAGAACAAACATCCACACAAAAATGACCTCAGAAGGAATGCACAAATCTGTAAAATATGCAAAAATGCCCATGGCAATTCTACATAAATAAACTGGTGTGCAAAAATTAAGGACGAAGAGGATAAATTGGCATAACAGCGGAACGAGCAGGCAGAACGGACCGAAAGACCACTCAGGAGATAGACTAGGGTCCGGTACGGTAGGGCATGCGCATATATGCAGCATGACGTAGGGAGGGAAGGGGGGGGTGTCGGAAGGGTATAAAGACCACGGGCGGTCTACGCTCAGCAATTCGGTGAAAGCTATTGCACGGTGTACATCGGTTTGAACGAAGTCGAGTTGCTGCCACCGTATGATATGGCCAACAGACAATCCAGTAGACGACATCTGGATGCCTTTACCCGAGGTCACGTCATTGGGAAGTTGGAAGAAGGCCGAAGTGCGGCTAGTGTGGCCGAGGAGTTCGGGATCCCTCACAGCATCGTTTCACGAGCTTGGAGAGCCTTTCAAACGACAGGAACAGCTGTTCGAGAGTTTAGAAGTGGTCGTCCACCAGCAACCACGGCGGCGGACGACCAGTATATTGTCCTACAGGCGAGAAGAGACAGACGGCAGACAGAGAGAGAAATCGCAAGGTACATGCAGCAGACAGCTGAACGTCCGTTATCGCGTTTTAACGTGGCCAGGAGGCTGTAAAAAGGTGGTCTATTTGAACGACGACCAGTACGGTGTGTGCCCCTAACGCCTGCTCACCGGAGACGGCGGTTTCTGTGGTGCCAGGAACACAAGAATCGGACACATCAGCAATGGGGTCGATTCTCTTTACGGATGAGAGCCGATTTAGTCTGACGAGCGTTTCTGGACGTATGCACATCTGGAGAAAGCAGGGAACACGCAATCACACCACTAACATCATCGAAAGAGGCTGGTTTGGAGGTGGCGGAGTTCTCGTTTGGGGCGGTATCATGCTTGGTAGCCGTACTGACCTCCACATCTTCCAAGGAGGTTCAGTCACTGGTGTCCGCTATTGTACCGAGGTTCTCCTGCCTCACGTGTGTCTGTTTAGCGGTGCTGTGGGTCCTGAGTTCCTCTTCATGGACGACAACGCTACACCTCATCGTACAGTGGCTGTCGCAGAGCTGTTGGAGAGTGAAGATATTCAACGCATGGATTGGCCCGCAAGGTCCCCGGACCTAACTCCAATCGAACACGTGTGGGACCTCCTCGGGAGACGCTTGGAAGCACGTCATCAGCCGCCAGCAACGATTCCGGAGCTGCGATTGGCGCTACAAGAGGAATGGGCCGCGATGCTTCACTCTAGACGTTGTAAATCTTGCAACGCAGTCAGGGGTGATCACATCCCCCACTAAAGACAGACTTTGTAAATCCTGCAACGCAGTCAGGGGTGATCACATCCCCTACTAAAGACTGGATTTTTCTTGGCAGCCGCCTGTCACATGGACGTTTCTGTCTTTTGTCCAGCTGTGCTCGAAGCTACCTTTTCAATAAAGTGGCTTTGTATCCTTTGGATTCCTTGTTTGGACGGTTTTGCTCACTTGTCCCATATTCTTACATCTTGGGGATCTTATGGTATGATTTGAGTCGATGTGGAGCACTTTTTGCACGACGTTACACTCGAAAAACCGTCTCGTCCTTAATTTTTGCATGCCAGTGTAATATTGCTTAGCTTTGATTCTCGGCCTAGTTTACTGGGTGCAATGTAACTTTAGTTTTGGAGATGTAAATCACTTACAGCTTCTGTTGATTCCTTTTGCATGCCTTCTGACTAACTGTACTTAATAAAATATAGCAAAGAAAAAGATGGACTACTCTCGCTAGAAAAACATGTACTACTCTCACCCTCGCACAAAGATTTCCCTCTAGTAGGCCTACTATTTTCTAAAGCCAAGAGGGATACATTTAGCAGAAACTTCCTCACGACACATCTTTAAAAATAAATAACTACCAGGAAGTTTTTTAATGGGTGCTTAGCATACGGTCCCCTACCCAGCGACGAACAGTGTTTTATTATTCAGCGCGATTACGACTCCACCATGGCTTCTTTTTTTAAATTATGTCCTTTTAAATTTTGTTTTTCTTAAAGAATAAAGGCATTTCTCTCTTCTCTGGCCCTTGAGACTAACAAGTCCTGTGTCCGTGTGGTAGAGAATTATTGGCGCAACTGTTCCTACTGATTCACATTGGGAAGTTGAGTTATCCATCATTCACCATCCGGTGGCAGACCAATTTTGCTTTCTTTAAAAATAAAAGGACAATTCGCGAATGAATAAAGTATTTATATAACGAAATATAAAGATCTTTTCATAAACTACTGATCAGAGAATTTTCAGCAACGTATATTTTCCAGGAATGCTTGCTTGCCTTACAGGGGGCTGAGCCCCTCTAGCCCTCTGCTAGCTACGGCCCTGAATTGCGATCTGCTGATGTTCGCCAGGGTTTTGCCAGTTCTGCATTGTTTACACATTCTCACAGGTGGGAGGGGGCAATAATTCCTAAGAAAACTGCACTTGGCTACTGGCGGTTTCCAATGTTCAATCTTCATGGATTTGTGCAGTTGAAAATTTAGTTTGAAGTTTTTCAGTTTTATCCACATTTTTTGTTCATAATTTAAATTGTCATTTGACCTGCCTTGCTGAACCGCGGGCCCCCTGGAAGACCGGGCACCGGGAATCTGACCCCCCCCATGGTTGGGGACTGTGTATACGTACTATGTAACACAAAGTTCCTTTAAAACTTCTGAATACGAGTACATATATAGAGTAGTACGCAGTTCATTTTTACGGTTTACAGTGCCACTTTGGGGTTATCCGTGTTTTCCGTGCATTAATAAGCACAGATAATAGGGAGTCCAGTATACTAAGTGTGATTTAAGTAGTGGCGAAGCTACTATTAAGTGCGGTTAGGCGATGCTTAGATAAGGGCCTGGGCCGTTAAGGGCTGGTGCACAGCGGGTTCAGAATTTTTTTTTTAACTCAGATCTGTCGAAAAAAAAACAAGTTAGCAAAATCACGCAATGCATTGATTATGATACGTTTCCCAACATACCAGAAATCATTACTCAAGTTATGAGGATAATAGCTGTGGAATAAATCTCGCTCCTTTGCCCTGACCTTTGACCCCATTTCGATTATATTAAACAGAACCGGTTCAATACATCTCCGGAACAACATGTTAAAGTTTTGCCTTTTGCCGCAATCGAAGCGTTTTTACGTAAGTTATGACACATAAGAGCAATAAATGGATCCCGCTCCTATGTCCTGTCCTTTGACCTCATTTCGCCCATTTTCAATAGGGTTCGTCCCCAGGTAGTTCCCAGCCACATACTAAAATTTCATCGAAATCGAACCATTTTTACGCGAGTTATCGTGCGGACGGACGGACAAATCTGGAGCATATACGCTTCTTCAACCTACGATTGTAAAGCGTAAAAAGGGGAGGGGGATTAACTGCAAACAGCAAGCTAGAGGAAAGAAGTAATCTCTTCAGTTCGCTTGTCTACTCTGTGTGTGTGTGTGGGGGGGGGGGGTCGTCTCTACAACACTTATTCGAGCATTGCCTGTTGCTACTTCTAAAGATAATTCAACAAGCTGGAAATAATAATAAAAAAAAAAAAAAAATGCGGAATATGGTGTGTCAGGAACGACTGAAAGACCTTCCACTAATTGCCTCTGAAGCTCAATAAATAAAACATCAAATATATAATTAAAGACTTTGCCAATGCAAAAAGCAGGAAGAAAGTCTTTTTCTTACGCTTTCCAACCCTACGTTGAAGAAGCGTATATATGCTCCAGCTTTGTCTCTCTGTCCGCACGATAACTCGCGTAAAAATGGTTCGATTTCGATGAAATTTTAGTATGTGGTAGGGAACCACCTGGGAACGAATCCTGTTCAAAACGGACGAAATGGGGTCAAAGGTCAGGACATAGGAGCGGGACTCATTCCATCGCTCTTATGCGTCATAACTTACGTAAAATTGCTTCGATTGAGACAAAACTTTACCATGTTGTTCCGGAAGTATACTTAACCGGTTCTGTTGAATATCATCGAAATGGGGTCAAAGGTCAGGGCATAGGAGCGAGATTTATTCTACAGTCACTATCCTCATAACTTGAGTAATAACTTGAGCAATAACTTGAGTAATTATTTCTGGTATGTTGGAAACCGTATCATAATCAATGCATTGCATGATTTTACTAACTTGTTTGAGTATCTACTGTATAATCTATATATCTATAAAAATATAATAATTTCTTTTCATGAAATAAATGGTTTTACAAGTTAAAATGTATGTATTTTTATTTTCTTCGTTCTTCGTTGGTTTTGCAAATAGAGCAGAAACAAAAATGTATAGTTATGCAATTTGACTTAAGCGTTGGTGTTTCCTCTATAAATGAATTGCAGCAGCTATAACAACGCCAACTAATATATGAAATCATGATAAATATGACGTAAACATTTTACATTATAAGTTAATGGCAACAGTTATAATGGCATTGAAGTAAATGAATGGAATTATGCTCAGGCGAATTTTACTCATTTATTTGGCTTCTTCAAAGATGTTTTTTCAATTAAATTAGAATAAATTTGCAAGATGATATTGCTGTGTGTATATGGGATGGGATGTGCAGCGGCGGATCACCGCACAGTCTCAAGAAGAGCGGGCTTGGGACCTCAACAAACAAAAAAGAAAACTATAATTTTTTATTTTCAACATTTTGTTAATTGATAAAGAATATGAAATAATAGCAACGATAATAAAGGTAAATTCTTTGTTCTTTGAAGTTATTTTCATACTGGGTAATAACTTCGCGCGATGATTCGGGATCTTGTGCGCGTTATTACAAGTGTAGCCTGCAGTTAGTTACCTTGATCCGGCCGGTAAGAAAGTATCACTAAAAGTATTCAGTCTTGCAGCCATTCGGCAAATCTTTAAAGAAAGATTATTTCGAAAGAAAACTATTTAACTTTAAACTTATTCAAGCAATCCATAAAGCATTTAAGCGATTTGTCACTTATGTTTATAGAAAACGATACATTCGCTAAACTTAAGCCAGAAAAGTTCTGGTAGACCATAATGCTGTCTTAAGCACGAAGATACAAGACATAACCCATTTCACCACGAAATAAACCAGGTCGAATCATCGCAAGCTGTGAAAACATCTTTACTTACGAAAATTAAAACTTGTTTAAAAGGTTAAAATGATTAAAACAATGTGCGAGATCTTCCAGGTCTGTTTTTTACAGACTCATCCTCAGGCACAACAAGAAAACTCACACGGGCACGCTGGCTTATATACGCACCTGTGTGCAACAGCAAGATACAACGCATGCGCCGTACTATAAGGTCGGATATGCTTTACACAGAAAGTAACAAATGAAAATATGTACAAATGCATGAAAAGAAATACAAATGGCAGTAAGTAAGTAATCAAACCGTATTTACAGTAGAAGTGGGATTCTCCAACAGGAACCTACAGGAAGCTGGTATGATTTCCTGGATTTCTTCATTACAACATTGTTCGGCAAAATCATAAATATATAAACTCTCCAAAAAGAGCACTGCAGTTTTAGTTCTGGCCGAGCACAGTAATTAAGCATCATTCCATATTAGGAAATAATCGCCTTTGTTGACTGTCCGGGCTAAGGCCGTTGCGGATGAATGGGTGCGAACATTGTATTTATGTTCGGAGATTCTCACCCCGAGTGACCGACAAGTTGATCCGATGTAGGCTGTCATAGGGAGAGAGTCATCAACAGATTGTAGTGGCACGGAATATACACCATATTTTTCTATGATTGAGACATGGTCACGATCAGACTTGACCAAGTTGAAAAAGCGTTCAGAAGAAATGCCGAAACTGTAGTTGAACTTACGACACGTCGGTGGGGATACTACGGTGGGGTGGTAAGGAATAGAGCCAACAAACCTGATGACAGGCAATTCACGTTGGGTTCGGAGTGTGGTGGAGCTATGGCGCTGAAACTTGCGAAGAGTTTTAATGAAATATCGGTGGGGATATCCGGACGACTCGGCCATGGTGGAGATGTGCTGAAGTTCTAGTGAGAGATCAGAGTTTGATATGGAGTGTGTATAGGCTCGGCGAATCAGAGAATGAAGTGAACATGATTTATAACTGTTAGGAGTAAACGAGTTATATGGGATTATCACTGGAACAAACGTTGGCTTGCGATAAACTGAGGTATGAATGCGGCCTCTTGGGATGCGTTTCAACAGTATATCCAGGTAAGGCAAGGAATCAGAAGATTCAATTTCTAAGGTGAAGGTAATCGAAGTGAGAACGGAGCAAAGAGATTCTGTAAAGGCACGTAAATCAGGAAGGAAGTATTGCCAAAGTAACAAAACATCATCAACGTATCGGGTGTGAAGCAGGGGTTGGAAAGGTCCATTGGTAAGCACAGTATTTTTAACATGTTGTAAGACTATCTCGGCCAATAGTGAAGAAAGAGGTGATCCCATTGGTGTACCATAATCTTGGCGATAAATGATATTATTAAACTTAAAATAAGTACGGTTTTTAATAAGAGTGAGGGCTGATACAATGGAATTGCATTCAGAAGGTTGTAAAGCCAAGCTAGGTAGCTGTGGAGTGATTAAATCTATGGTTGTGTCCACAGGGACGTTGGGAGAGAGGGAAACAACATCAAGGCTTGCCGTTAAGAATGGCAAGTCAGAATGAACAGTATGTATTCTATCTAGGGCTTGGGTAGAACTGTGAATTGAATACCTGGATTCTTGAGTTAGTGGAGTGAGGAGGGATGCAAGTGATTTTCCCAAGTTACGTGTTGGGTTTGCATAGCCAGACACTAAAGGTCGGACTGGTTGATTTGGTTTATGTAGTTTAACTTTTCTAAACAATTCAGGAGTGCGTGGTCCAAATGGTGGGTGCATATGATCAGCAATAGATAGTGGAAGAGACTTGCTGTTTTTAAGTTTACTGAGTGCTGTGACAGTAGCAGGTGTTGGGTTATGCGTGATAACAGTATGCGGGATTTGATTAATAGCTTCTATCATTTTTGAATGGTACACAGGTTTATCAAGGATAACTATTTAGTGAGATTTATCTGCAAAAGTAATGGCCAGTGAAGAATCTTTTGCTAATGACAGCAGCAAGGATCTGTCATACTGTAACAGTTTTTGGTGTTCAGTGGGTTGTTGCATACTTTCGTGCGCAATAGTTCGAGCTATTTTAAACCGCAAAGGGTCTTGAACTGGTTTTGGTAAAGTTTTGATGATTTGTTCAAACTGGGTAATAAACTGGAATGATTTAGGGTTAAGTACCGGGAAGGAAAACTTGAAACCTCTGTTAAGTGCATTTAACTCCTCCTCAGATAACTGGCGTGAACTAAGATTCACAACGGCACCGGGTGAGTTCCCAAGAGTGGGTTTAGAGTATGAGGGTCTATTGCACGTAGATTCGTGGACCAAAAGTCGTAATTTCTGCAGTTGTCTGTACTGGTAATGCTGCTCTTCACATTCCACCTTGGCGAAATTTACAATGATGAGTTTATCGAAGATCACAGGCGGAGCATATTTTAACAGAAAACCATATGCGTTATAAGACCTCCTATTAAAAAGGTCAACCAGGCGGTATTCCGCACGTATTTCTGCAGAAAGGCGTCTGGTTTCCGCACAGGACAAAATTCTGGAATCTGGATAGGGCGTTGGCGTGGTTCTGAGGGGCAAGGATTTTGGAGTGACACTAAGGGAGCTGCAATTTTGTAAGAAATTGAGGTGAGTCTACTCCATTGTCAGTTTTCTAGAGGTCCTGTAGAATATCTTGACAGCGCGCTCCATGTGAGAGTTCACCGTGAGTTGACAAGGTTAGACGATAATAGTAAAAACTTACTTGCTTTAAAGGCTATGCAAACCCAACACGTTACTTGGAAAAATCACTTGCATCCCTCCTCACCCCACTAACTCAACAATCCAGGTATTCAATTCACAGTTCTACCCAAGCCCTAGATAGAATACATACTGTTCATTCCGACGTGCCATTCTTAATGGCAAGCCTTGATGTTGTTTCCCTCTCTCCCAACGTCCCTGTGGACATAACCATAGATTTAATCACTCCACAGCTACCTAGTTTGGCTTTACAACCTTCTGAATGCAATTCCATTGTATCAGCCCTCACTCTTATTAAAAACCGTACTTATTTTAAGTTTAATAATATCATTTACCGCCAAGATTATGGTACACCAATGGGATCACCTCTTTCTTCAGTATTGGCCGAGATTGTCTTACAACATGCTTACCAATGGAGCTTTCCAACCCCTGCTTCACACCCGATACGTTGATGATGTTTTGTTACTTTGGCAATACTCCCTTCCTGATTTACGTGCCTTTACAGAATCTCTTTGCTCCGTTCTTACTTCGATTACCTTCACCTTAGAAATTGAATCTTCTGATTCCTTGCCTTACCTGGATATACTGTTGAAACGCATCCCAAGAGGCCGCATTCATACCTCAGTTTATCGCAAGCCAACGTTTGTTCCAGTGATGATCCCATATAACTCGTTTACTCCTAATAGTTATAAATCATGTTCACTTCATTCTCTGATTCACCGAGCCTATACACACTCCATATCAAACTCTGGTCTCTCACTAGAACTTCAGCACATCTCCACCATGGCCGAGTCGTCCGGATATCCCCACCGATATTTCATTAAAACTCTTCGCAAGTTTCAGCGCCATAGCTCCACCACACTCCGAACCCAACGTGAATTGCCTGTCACCAGGTTTGTTGGCTCTATTCCTTACCACCCCACCATAGTATCCACACTCTATAGGACGTGTCGTAAGTTCAACTACAGTTTCGGCATTTCTTCTGAACGCCTTTTCAATTTAGTCAAGTCTGATCGTGACCATGTCTCAATCATGGAAAAATATGGTGTATATTCCGTGCCACTACAATCTGTTGATGACTCTCTCCCTATGACAGCCTACATCGGATCAACTTGTCGGTCACTCGGGGTGAGAATCTCCGAACATAAATACAATGTTCGCACCCATTCATCCGCAACGGCCTTAGCCCGGACAGTCAACAAAGGCGATTATTTCCTAATATGGAATGATGCTTAATTACTGTGCTCGGCCAGAACTAAAACTGCAGTGCTATTTTTGGAGAGTTTATATATTTATGATTTTGCCGAACAATGTTGTAATGAAGAAATCCAGGAAATCATACCAGCTCCCTGTAGGTTCCTGTTGGAGAATCCCACTTCTACTGTAAATACGGTTTGATTACTTACTTACTGCCATTTGTATTTCTTTTCATGCATTTGTACATATTTTCATTTGTTACTTTCTGAGTAAAGCATACCCGACCTTGTAGTACGGCGCATGCGTTGTATCTTGCTGATGCACAGAGGTGCGTATATAAGCCAGCGTGTCCCGTGTGAGTTTTCTTGTTGTTCCTGAGGATGGATCTGTAAAACACAGACCCGAATGATTTCGCACATTGTTTTAATCATTTTAACCTTTCAAACAAGTTTCAATTTTCGTAAGTGAAGTTGTTTTCACGGCTTGCGATGATTCGACCTGGTTTATTTCGTGTTGAAATGGGTTATGTCTTGTTTCTTCGTGCTTAAGACAGCAATATGGTCTACCGGTAAATCTTAATTAGCACGACAAAAACTTCCACTCATCAGAAAAGTTCCCCTTCATATGAAAATGTACACCAAATGGCCAAGATATTTCATTTGTTTTTGTTCAAAACAAAAAAATAAGTCTGTTCATCTATGAAAAAATTCACTCATAAACGAGTCTGTTTGTATGTGATTTTTTCTATTACATGAGTATGAGATTTTTTGAACGTATGCGTTTGTGTTTTATTAAAAAATAAGAAGTTACATTTCTCAATTACTGCATTTTAGTTTATCCTTAAGAAACATTATTTAAATTTTTTCCAGGGCGACCACAAAATCAGTTTGCAGTTGGAGCCCCTAAATTTTTCACTGGAAGTGTGCCCGAAATTTAATTGCTTCCAACGAATGACATGCTACTGGATACACGGGCGAAACCAAGTTAGGGTTTTAAGGGTTAAAACCTCCTCCAGAACCACAGTATTATTTTTTTACAGTTCGTATTAGCATTGCTATTCTTCAATCTCCTATGTCTTTGTTTTCATTCCTTTGAACTTTCCTCTTCAGTGAGCGCTCCTAAAACAAAACTGCAAATAATGTGTTTCTACACTGTCAGGCTTTGTACCTGTAACCTGACTCCAGACCACTGTCTACACAACTACTCGATTTTTTTCCACGGCCCATGTTTCCCATTGAGACAAAACATGGAATAAACGTGGATAACTTGTCCTTGTGAAGTCGTCTAACCGGTGTCCCGGCTGGTATAACCCGCTATAGGGTAGGCCTACTGTGACCTCGACATCTAGCTGTTCTAACCCACTAGGGTCAGCCCTACTCCTTTGGTGTAAGAACAGCTAGGGGTATAGAGGACTGTCTAAGCAGGGTCGCGCAGCTTGCACTGTCTATGCAGGGTCGAGCAGCTTGGACTGTCTAAGCAGGGTCGAGCAGCTTGGACTGTCTAAGCAGGGTCGAGCAGCTTGGACTGTCTATGCAGGGTCGGGCAGCTTGGACTGACTATGCAGGGTCGGGCAGCTTGGGCTGTCTAAGCAGGGTCGGGCAGCTTGGACTGTCTAAGTAGGGTCGGGCAACTTGGACTGTCTAAGCAGTATGACCATACCCCTAACTTATTCTAACCTACTGGGGTCTAACTATTACTCCTAGCTGTTTTAACCCATGAGGATAGGGTAAGACTTTCAGCATTTTCTGTTACCTACAGCTCCGCACTAAAATTCTTCTAGCAAAGTGGATGTCTGGTTATGATTCCAAGTTCATGACCACCCAGCAAAAACGGTGTTGCTCGGCCAGCACTCAAGCCAGCAGTGCCAGCACTATGTTGTCGCTGCCCAACCGCCAATAAAAGGTCCCGGCGGCCATCGCATGGGCCAGAAGCTGGCCAACAGTTGGCACCACCATCAGTTGTCATGTACCAGAACAGGGCCATCAGTTGTTCATCACAGGCAGCGGCTGCCACAAGCGGCCCTTAAGCGGTTCTGCATACACGTGCCATAAATGATGGCTAGCCTAATGTGGACCGCCAGTTTCCCGGCAGTGGCAGCCGGCAATCACGTACGTAACTGATGGCTTGCCGAATCTTGTCAGCCAATTTCCTAGCAGTAGCCGTAAAGAGAGAGAGAGAGAGAGAGAGAGAGAGATAACCACAGTTCCCCAAAGGCGCAACTCCTCTGTCTTTCCCAACAAAATTTCTGTATGACGGTACGACGCTGGGGAAATTTTCTCACCAGATCCTGAAAAACACCCGTTTGGATAATCGAACCAACGATGGCCTGTTTGCGATGTGGACACTTTAGCCACTACACTAGTTTGCCAGGAACGAGCGTTCGCTTGAAGGTGAGTCTCTTTCCAGCGCGATGTGAAACGAAGGGTTCTGTTTTAAATTTTACAATATTACGAGTTACTAATGTCCGTTTCATATAATTCATAAATTTATATTTATTTTTTCAACGTAATGGTTGTTTTTATTTACCTATACCAAGTTAAAGACGTTTTCCAAAGTTTTGTGCTGTCCTTGTGGTCATGAAAGGCGATTGTTTAATTAATATCTTTACACGTTAACGTCACCTTCTGGTACATGTTTAACGTATCTTTTTTTCCACGGTCCGAAGCTACATTTGTTCTAAAGAGGAAAGATATTTTATTTTACTTGTTATTTTTAACAGCGAATTCCTCCAATCTTATGTATTCAACCCATGGATGAGTACATTATATCCACATAGCGTTGCTTTTTTTTTTTTTTTTCTTTTCAAATAATTGTTAAATTTTGTACGCGTATAATTCTTATTTTTTTCCAACATAACGATTTTTTAATTTCTTCCGGGACTTTTGTTTGAAGCAGTTTAGTATATGTTCAAACGAAAGATTATACAGAAATTATTTCTTGTTATTCATGGGAAAGGAGTGGGTGTGTTTCATGGCTGTCGGTATTCTCGATTCTTTGTGTCTTAGTGCAGGAAGTTTGCTACGAAATTAGTTTCTATAAATACATGAGAGTAACTGACTATTTCTTACAGTTCATAAATTTTTTATATAATTTTCTTCCGACAGTAATCTTCGTCGACGTGGCATTTCATTAGGAAATTAATTCGCATCTCTACATATGGCTTTTTTTTTTTCTTAACATCCACTAAAATAACATGATGACGATGGCGTCGTCTTCAACTAACTAGTACCACGAGAGACTGCGCATGTGTTGTTTCTGCGCATGCACTGTCCCGCTGCTTCAACCTCATGTTGGGGTTGTTTCGGTTGCCAGCTACGGGCCACTAGTTGGCGTTTGCTTGGAGGCCCGTAATTCACGGAGATCCTGCAGGACCATCGTGGCTGCCAACTGATGGCGATGCCACCAACAGACAGCTACCGTTCCGTGAGCGGCCCATTTCAGCCAGCAGTTTCCCAACACTTGTGTTTTTGCTGGACAACATTCACCATTCCCTGGAATTAATTAAGCATTCAACGAAACATACCACCAGGACAATAAAAATAAAACGCAGACACCATTGGTCAGTCAGACAGGAGACACAGTTCTTCAGTGTGTTCAGTGCCTGATTTACGGGAGGGCATTCGGAGAACGTGCCCAGGGCCCCAACCTCTGAGGGGCCCCCAAAATATAGTTAAATATCACTTGCTTTTAATCAAACGGATTCTCAATGTTCATCCACTGAAAAAAGTACTTAACACGGGATGCCGGACGGCCCCTGAAAGCCTCTTGCCAGAGCCCCAAACTGTCTAAGTCGGTCCCTGAGTGTATTGCCCTTATATTATATTTATGTTTATGATAAAGTGCTTGCATTATTTTTACCTTATTATTCTAAATGAAATTAATTATTTCTTCTTTTTTATTAAAAATTACTTTGTTAATTTCTGTACTTTAATTCGCTCAATAATGATACTCATTTTGATTATAATAATTAAATATCTCCCCCCTCCCCTGGTGGCGCAGTGGTCTAAGCGATGGTTTCTGATCATTCGTCTGAAAGGGGTCCGGGTTCGAATCCTAATGAGGCATGGATGTTGTGTTTGTCTTCCGGCACTGGCTCTCTCCCTTCCTTGGAACCAGTGGCCCTAAATTAGGGACGGGCGACTGCTTATAGCCCATTGAGTTGCTCACGGTGGTCGTTAAACCTACAATAAAAAAAAATATATCTACTGATACTAATTGGTGTGCCGCCCCGGTGGCGCAGTGGTCTAAGCGATGGCCTCTGATCATTCGTCCGAAAGGGGTCCGGGTTCGAATCCCGGTGAGGCATGGATGTTGTGTTTGTCTTACGGCGCTGGCTCTCTCCCTTCCCTGGAGCCAGTGACCCTAAATTAGGGACGGGCGACTGCTTATAGCCCATTGAGTTGCTCACGGTGGTCGTTAAAATTCAAAAAAAAAAAAAAAAATTGGTGCGGAAATTTCTTCTCCCAAAGGTAACAATAATGCATCGATATTGCAAGCAAATTATTGGTGTACTGCTCATATAGCTTTCATCGATGTGATAAACCCCTCCAGAAAAAATTGCTAGTAGCGCATCTAACTGGATAAATACATGAAATCTACTAGAGTATCACTTAAATATGCTTGTAGAATTCAGTTAATGAATACATTAAAAGCATGAAATATCGTTGAGGTGCAACGTGAACGATATTTCCAATCCAGTGCAGTGTGCTTGGTATATATATGTGACAGCATATTAATCCCACTGAAATAAAAGCATGATATCACGCCGGAATATGACCTGAACTTTGTTTGACTGAGTGACATCAAATGACATTGGAATAAATGCATGAAATCATAGCGTACAACTCTGAGCTGAACTTGGTTGTTTTGCTGAGCGGAGCGTCGGCGTGGTTGATGTGTCACTTGGGTTCCTCATGGAGGACTTAGGTTTGAAGGATTGGCCTCGGGGATGAAGACGCAACAGGGCGGGGCGAATTTATGGTGGGTGGGTGGTGTCAGCACGTGTTCTGTTTGTCACCACCTGTTGACGTTTGGTCTGCTGAAACGTCCTCTGACACACACACACACACCGAGGAAAGCTGGAGAGGGAAAGTTAACGGCGCAGCGCAGATCCGGTCTTTTCCTGAGATGTCTCTTAGCATCAACCGTATCTAACTGGACAAGCATCCTTCCTGAGGAAACCCTCTGGATTTAAATTCACCTCTAGCAACGGTGTGAAAATTCGGATATGATCGACAGGTAGGACAAGAAATATCCTTCCTTTAATTAAGAAAATTCTATTAAAATTATCCTCGTATCAGTCTTTGTTTCCCGAAATTTTAATTATAATATTTAAAATCATCATTAACATTTCCCCCAAATTACACTAATCTAAACGGTATTTATGCAAAACTAGCTTGCAGCTTTGAAATGCTGAATCGATTTGACACTTGTTTACCACAACAGGTTTCTTACTTCAAAATAAAAGCAAACATTATGTGTGGAGTTTAAGCTTTACATAGTTTGAAGTTTACGTGTTCGGGAAGTCATGTGCCGTTTGTATTGCTAGTGTTCGCGGAGAACTTCTGTGAACATATATTTTACTTCTGTAAGAAACACATGAATGAGAATTTCAATAGCTAGGATAAAATAATCAGGACTTGCTATTTAACGAGCTCTTTACTTCATAGATCCACTCATAAGATTGACAAAGGGACATCTGTATGACAATATAATCTCGCTGGTATGAACACAGATATAAATCATATGCCAATGATACTCATTCGTCGATCACATGCACATAAAATAGTTTTTGTCTCTCTCGCAAATCAACGTTTAACAATCTACTCCAGCAATCTTTCGACAACTCCACTGCTCCACATTATTCTCATTCAGGGTCGTTATTTTATTCTGCTGTGACCCACTGTCAGTGTTGCCAAAATATAAAGCTGTTCGGGGAAGTAATGTGCCTTACGGCTAGAAAATGTGTGACCGAAGAGTAATAAAATTTACATACGAACGCAAAAACTCAAAAAAAGGTTATTTAGTAGCAGAGGCGCCGACTTCACTAAAATATTGAGGGGGTAGGCGTGAAGAGATCAGACGTGGGAGGAGCACGTCTGTTCCGCTGTCAGGAGCGAAATAAAAAAATAATGGGGGGGGGAGCAAAAAGATAAACAAAGATTCGACGTATATTTTAAAACGCAATTGTAATTGCTCATCGGCAAATGAACAAGGAAACAGAAATATTCTCTTGCTGAATATTATTATTTTCAAAATTGAAATTCAGCCTGAGATTTTAAAATAAAAAATATCCCGAGAGATTTTGTTTAAAAAAAAGGTTTATAAAAAATATGAGAAATTAGCGCTGTTACTCAAACAAAGAACGAGAAGCGCAAAAAATAAACAGATACATAAAGCCGCTAGAGATTATACGTTTCTGTATTTTTATTTATCTTATTTTTGATAATTGTTTTAAACATCACGAGAACATGTCGAACAAATACGGGGTTCAATCAGGTTTTTTATCAAATGAGCAACGCTGAATATGGTAAAAAGTTTACTTATTTTGTTATTTATTAATTTTTTGGAAGTAAATCGCTTTGGCCTCATAAGGTGGAGCTTGGTCCACTTTATGAGGCCAAAGCGATTATTTAATTAAATTGGATGATAAATATTGTGTGGGCACTGCCCCCTAGTAAAACTATTAGAGGGGCAAGGTGAATCTTGCCCCCCCCCTTCCTAAGTCGGCGCCTATGTTTAGAGGTATATGTTACAGTGCTTAAATTAACAACACCGTAAAAAATTTATCCACGCCTTTTCAGAATTTTTTCATTTTTTTAGTGGTGAATATTTCAAACGGCAAAGAAAAAAAAAAAGGCGCTATTTGAGCTGTTCGACAGAGCTTCGAAGATGTATCCGAGCACTGGGCATTTTTAAAACGTGTTTAAACGATATTTTTGGATTTCAGTGAGAACATTATGAAAACGTTCTTATGGCATATATTAAGTGATTCAATCTGAAAGTACGAAACTTTGTTCAAGCTAAAAATTCGAAGGCTCTTCTGACGTTTCATGTTTTTTAAACGATAAGCACTAAATTAACTGCACTGCAGCCCATTAAAAAAGCCGCTTTCCAAGGAACAAAACTCTACAATTGTATAATGAATGATTTTTCTGCAATCCTACTGTTAAAACACGCAGCTGTCGAGAAATTCATTCTCACAAAACTTGATTATATATGTATGACTCCTGCATTTGAGACATTTGGTATTTCAATACAAATGTGAATGCCTTCTTTCATTTCTTTTCTTTCCTTACAATCACCCCTAAATATCAGAAATGTGGGCCGTTCCTAATTCAGGGCCCGAAGAACATTCACCACATACATAAATGTCTTATCCGTTATTCGAATCGAGACTATTCAATCCAAAAAATGAGAAGCATCATTAAAATTCTCTCTCATAGGTATATGAAGGTTTGGCAATCCTTATGTTTTTAAAATCTGTTACACAAAGAAGGAATTTCTACTTCACAGTGAAAAATTCTGGTTATAAATCAGTCATACTAAATTTATTAGTCTTTGAAATTGATAGTAAGTAGCAAAAACGAGTAGTAGCTTAAAATTCCGACGTGACAGAAAATTCTGAATATTATTTGTGAAATCAAGGCGTCAGAATTTATCGAAATCACGAAAGTTTAAGCTTACATTTTTTAAAAGTCTAATATTTAATGTTGATATTAAAACATTCATGTCGCGGCAAAGTGTTCTAGTTAGCGGATCCAAAATCAAATCCTTGATAAGATAAAACTCTTGTGTTCGTTCTGCTTATTGTCCTTCTGTGGAATCAGGGTCCTTTGATTAGGTACGAGAAGTTATATCTAGCATAAGCTGCTCGTATAGCGGTCGTACTTCCCCTTTCAACAGAATTAAAAGTCTAATATTTAATGTTGATATTAAAACATTCAGTCGCGGCAAAGTGTTCTAGTTAGCGGATCCAAAATCAAATCCTTGATAAGATAAAACTCTTGTGTTCGTTCTGCTTATTGTCCTTCTGTGGAATCAGGGTCCTTTGATTAGGTACGAGAAGTTATATCTAGCATAAGCTGCTCGTATAGCGGTCGTACTTCCCCTTTCAACAGAATTAAAAGTCTAATATTTAATGTTGATATTAAAACATTCAGTCGCGGCAAAGTGTTCTAGTTAGCTGATCCAAAATCAAATCCTTGATAAGATAAAACTCTTGTGTTCGTTCTGCTTATTGTCCTTCTGTGGAATCAGGGTCCTTTGGTTAGGTACGAGAAGTTATATCCAGCATAAGCTGCTCGTATAGCGGTCGTACTTCCTTTCAACAGAATTAAAAGTCTAATATTTAATGTTGATATTAAAACATTCAGTCGCGGTAAAGTGTTCTAGTTAGCGGATCCAAAATTAAATCCTTGATAAGACAAAACTGTTGTGTTCGTTCTGCTTATTGTCCTTCTGTGGAATCAGGGTCCTTTGATTAGGTACGAGAAGTTATATCCAGCATAAGCTGCTCGTATTGCGGTCGTACTTCCCCTTTGAACAGAATTAAAAGTTGAACTATATTTCCGCAAATTCTATAGAGAATTAAGAGAAAAAGAAACCTGTTTTTTCTCTTTTTTTTTCTTCTTCCTTTTCTTTTTTTAAGCGCTTATGAAAACAAACCTAACTGAAGATGAGAATATTCGTTGTGGTGGAGCAGTGGTGAAAGCGCTGACTCCTGATCGTTCGCCCGGGAGATATCGGGCTGGAGTACCGAAAAAGGAATGGGCTCTGTATTTGTCTTACAGCACTGGGTCTCTCCCCTCTCTGGATTCAGTGACCACAAATTCGGGGTGGGTGACGTACTTATAGTACTTTGAGGAGCTCACCGTGGATGGACGTTAACTCCCCTTTCCCCACAAAAAGCTGAGAATCTTGCTATGAAAGAAATAAGAAAAAGCCTGTATAAAGCTCTTTTTTACTTATAAGAAACTGAAATACACTTGGGATTTAACGATTTTTTTTTGTACTAGGGGGGTTGAGATTCACCATTCCTTTTTGTATAAGTGTAAATGGTTGGTGTACTTCGTATTTGTACAAAGTACTTTTTTGTAATAGTTATTTTCCGAAAACCATGCGACATAAGAATCTATTAGGTAGTAGTAAAAAGTTACTTCTAGAACCATGAAAGCAAACTCTAGAAAGTTTCAGTAATGCTGATAGTGCTACAGTATCTAAAAATAAAGACTTTATATAAAGATCAGATCAGTTCATATGTAAAGGATTTTAGGAAGTGTCTGACCCCAGGTCTTAAGCAAGGAGATTTGGGCTAGAGTGCCCGATAGGAAAGTGACACGGAAGCGAGATAGAAAGGGGGAGGAAGACGCCCTTATTTATTACCGGGGAGCCAGTACCCGGGATCCGACGGCTTAACGTGCCCATCCGACGCACGGCGGATATTTAGTGGTTCGAACGTTTGTACCTGCTGGGATCGAACCCGAGGCCTTCTAAGTGGCAGTCACGAACGCTGACCACTAGGCCACCCGCGGACCTCGTTATGTAAAAGTAAAGACAAGTGTCTTTATAGTGGTACCGTATCTAAAAGAAACTGAAAGCTTTATATCCAGAAAATAAAAAAATAGCTATTCCTTAATAACAGATTTGTTGTAGATATCACAAAATATTTCGAAAAAGAAGTGCACCGATGTTAAAAAAATCCGCCGAAAAAGATATTAAATCTAATCTCATGTAACAGAATGTACAAGAATTTTATAAACTGTTAACAGGACTTTTCTTTTCCCTGTTGGGTTCGATGTCTTTGTCTTTGCTTAATTGCATCTCTATGTATATGAAAATCTATACCACGAAAGAATGGATGGGAAAATTTTCAGTTTCAATGGATTTGCTCGTATTATCAGCTAAAGCTTATTATGCTGGTTGACACAGCGCTGCAGTTGTTTGATGATTGGTTTAATTTCGCTGTATTTTATTGATGATTGCCTTATTTACTTCAATTTCTACTTTCAACTTCACCTATTACGCCGCTTATTTTTCTCTGTCCTCATCTTATTCATTTCCCTTTGGCTGTCTCCCAAAAGAGGCGACTGCTGTGTCTGTCTCTTTATGAAAAAACTCCTGACCTCCATGTCCGACTGCTCTCTACGTAATCCCAGTTCTATTCCTTGGCTTAAAGGAAATGTCTGTCACCTCGAAAGCAATAAACTAATTAAGCAGTCTCGCTGCACTTTCCAGCACAATTTTACTGATCACTGCAGCGGGCAATACAGCAATATGAAAATAAAACACTTAGTCAAAGTACTAAGCTTGATTGCCAGGGAAATTATGTTTTGAAACTCTAGTAATGGCCATTCCTGCGCCGATAGCGCCTTGAAATTCCCTATGCTGATGACGAAGAGAACTGCAGCTTTCCATCTGTTCTTGGAAAGAAATGATTTCTAAAATCTTCGTAACAAAACCTAGAATAGCAATATAGAAGACAACTTTTGTTGCAGAGAGACTGATCTGCTGGCTTTCATTTTGAGATTGAGAATAATGCCCTTTTGTCTATCTGCTACCCTAGATTTTTCAAGATTTTGACTTAAAGTTTTAACCATAAGATGAAACAAGAAAGATGACACAGGTTTCTCGGATGTAAAGAGTATGTACACTGAAGAGCAATTGAATTAGAGATACCTGTCTAGTAACGTGTAGAACCACCTTTCGCCCTGATGACGGCGGCGATTCGTTTCGGCATGGACTCGACAAAACACCGGAAGCGTTGGGAAGTCATACGGATCCATGACCCCTGAACAAGCTCAACCAGTTCACGAGGTCAGAGCCTCGAACATCTCTCTCGATGGCATCCCAGATGTGCTCGATATGATTGAGGTCAGGTGACCTAGCTGGCCAAAGAAGCGAGGTCACGTCGGTGGAGTGTTCATCCAACCATTCGGATACAATTCCGGAGCGATGGCACGGTGCATTGTCTTGTTGCAGGATGAGGTCCCCAGTGGGATGTTGAAGACGCACAAACGGGAGCAAATGGTCGTCCAGCATATCCCGGTAACGTTGACCTGTGAGGGACGATGTCACACGTATCAGGGATCCCATTTCAGTCCACGTAAACAGTCCCCAGACAAGAATGCCACCCCCACCAGTTTGAAGAATACCATGCTGGCGCTTCATGCGGTTTGCGCCGTACTCGTATCCTGCCATCCGCATGTACCAGCGTGAATCTCGACTCATCAGTCCAGGCAACATTTTTCCACATGTCTAGGTTCCAGTGGCGATGTTCCCGCGCCCATGCTAATCTTTCCACCCTGTGATGTGCGGTCAGCAGCGGTACCCCCGTGGGACGATGGTTTCTGTACCCCATAGCGAGGAGATGGTTCTGGATGGTGTGGCTGCTTACACGTTTTTGTGCTCCAGCGTTAAATTGCCGAGTGATTTCTCGCACTGTGGACCGTCTATCCGCTGTTACAATGCGAGCTAGCCGACGATGACCCCGCTCATCCACACGCTGTTGTCCACGGCAGTTGGTCCTTGCAGGGACGGTTTTACCTGATTCGATGTACCCACGGTGCACCCGTGACACAGTGGCTCGTGAAAATCCCAGTGCCTGCACGACTTCCGAGATGGAGTGACCCATTCGTCGGGTCCCGACAATTTGCCCACGATCCTTCGTCTTACCCATACTGCCTCCGATTCTTACTGATTCCCGTCGCATCACTCCTTATATTGTCGGATCGCTGCATACGTCATGTCGTTTCCGTTTACAGGGCCGCCCACAGCGCCACATTTGCATAACGCCAGCTGTCTCTAATTCAGTTGCTCTTCAGTGTATTTTGAATCCTTTCCGACATGAAACAAATATTACAATACAGATTTTTTGAAGGAAAGATTCATCGAAAAAGAGAATTTATATAAAAACCAATCCTGCACACTCCGTGCAATGTGTGGCATGGAGCTCGTTCCTGCACCGCAGGAAGCACATGAGATAAAGGCAGATAGCAGTGAGGGCACATGCCGGTGTAGTATAGTGGATACCACTCGGAGCTCCGGAGCCAAGAGTTGGGGGTTTGAATCCCGCCCCTGGCATAAAAATGATGGAGAAATTTATTTCGTCATCCATGGTCGGATTGTCAAAATTTGCTCTCTGTCCCATAAGGGAAAATATGATTGTAAGATTCCAGACATCTATCCGTTCTTTCACCCACTCGTCAGTTTGTTTGTCCTTCTTCAGAAACGATGTTTTCTTCTGATTTCATAATTAGAGCGATGAAATTCTCTCTTTGGTTGATAGATACAGGAATGTGCACACAAAGTTGTCGATGTATGTCCTTCCCTTCATCTGTCTGTCCAACTGCAGAAACGATACTTCTGCTTCAAAATGTCGGATTGTTAAAAATTCTTTCTTTGCCTTGTAGGGTAACACACGCATAAGATTTCAGATATCTCTTCGGCCATCCATCTAGTCGTCAGATGGATGGATGGCCCAATTACCTGAGTAAACAAACTCTGTCAGTGGTTGATAGAAACAGGAAGGCACAGATTATCAACAGGGCTGGCTGGACCATAGGGGCAACCGGGCCGGTAGCACCAGGCCCCGCGCCTTCAGAGGGCCCTGCAGTTCAGAAAATAAAATAATTTTCGGTAAAAAAAATTAACTACTTTTTTCTTGTAACTTTCGGGGCGCGAGGCCCTTAAAAAATATTTTTTGAAGTTTTTTTTTTGTTTCCAATCTCCACAGTTTTTAATATGTTATCTCCGTTCGTCGTACGGACCCTGAGATTTGCAGATTCCAAATGATTTTTGTAACCACCTTAATCTTTTCCGCATTCGTGAAATAGCAAATTAAATTTCATCATTTTGTGGTCCCCTACTTTTACATATCTAACCAGTTGTGCGAAAACCTGATACTTAAATTTAAGGAAATAAAAAGAACGATGTCCAAGTTACTTTTGGATTACATATGGAGGCCACTTTTCCAACATTACAAGAAATTGAAAAAAAAAAAAAAAAAAAAAAAAGAAGCATCTTTCATATATGAACGCGTATAAAAGTTTAAAATGTCACTAATTTGTCAGTTACTCCACTGCGCATTAAAAATCAATCACTAAACATGTATCAGGGGAAAAACTGGTAACACCAATTTATCTTAGAGGGATCCTTATTATATTTCCTACACAAAAATATTCGCTACGCAGGCATTTTTTTATCATTTTGTGAATAAGCTGTTATAAGAGTTACAATACAACTTAAACCTCTTCTCCCGTGAAAGAAAATCATAGATTTTAACACTTTTTACTCTCTCTCTCTTCCTCTCTTTTTCTCTCTCTTCCTCTCTTTTTCTCTCCCTTTCCCTCTTTCTCTCTCTCCCCTATCTCTTTTCTCCCCTCTCTTTTTCTATCTCTCTTCCTCTTTCTCTTCCCCCTCTCTTTTTCTCTCTCGCTTTCTCTCTTTTCTCCCTCTCTCTCCCCCTCTCTCTCTCTTTCTCTTTTTCTCTCTCCCTCTCTCTTTTCTCTCTCTCTCCCTCTCTTTTTCTCTCACTTTCAGTCCGTATTGTGGTCTTTGTCCTTAAGCTTAAAGCAAATACTTCTTTGAAATAATCATTTTGTCTTTACGGTAGTGTTCGTGTGTCTTCCTCACTAACGATAATTTTCAGAAACGACTTTATTAAAATATGAGATTTATTTTTTAGTGACCACAATGAAATTTTGCTCTGGGGCCCCGCCATGAAATTTCCATCCGGTCCTGATTATCATGTTCTCTTTATCCGTCGGTCTGCAGAAATGACACTTGGTCGTTAGAAACCGGGATATAGTTTTTGCTGAAGGATTGAGATACAGCGAACTGACGAATAGATGGACGGAAGGAAAGATGTCTTTAACCCCATGTTCATGTTTTTCTTTATGGCGCAGAAAATGAATTTTTGCAATCTGGCATTTTGAATCGGAAGTATTACGCAGTTGGGTATACGGACAGAGAAAGATTCACATCGATGATCTTGTGAGTATGTTCGTCTTCATCAGTCACAAAAACAATTCTTTAATCTGGTCTTTAGAAACAGAGATATCGTTTCTGAGGACAGACGAATGAACGGTCGGAAAGATGTCTGAAATCTTATGCTCATGTTTTCCGTTATGGGGAAGTGGAAGAATTTTTAAGAATCCGAAATTCAAAAACAGAAATATCGTTTCTGCGGTTGGACAGACAGACGGATGAAGGGAAAAACCAGACAACTCTCATTTCGAGCGCATGTCCAACTTTTTCAGTCACTGAAGGAATTTCTTCAGTACTCGTTATTAGAAGTGGAGATATCGTTTCTGCGAATGGGCAGACGGATCAACGGAAGGACAGACACTACTAATCTTGTGCGCATGCCTGTCTTTATCAGTCATAAAAATAGTTTCTTCAATAAGGTCTTTCTAAACGGAAATATAATTTCGGCGGAAAGGAGTGATGTCTGAAACCTTATGCAGTTCTTAAGCATATTATTTTGCCCACCACTACGATATAACCCTTGTGTGTGTGGGTGAGGGGGGAGGGGGGGGTTAAAGCAGAACTGAAGTGGTATCCATTTTTTAACACTGCATTTTTACATTTTCTTGCTAACACTGATTCGTCCATGAATCATGGGATACACACTTCAATATGGCGGGGATATTTTTACGGCTTCCTCATCATAATTTGGGAATGTTTTCTCCTGGGTAATTTTATTCGACCACCCATAGTGAAATCCGGGATGTGTCATTAATACTGGGGCCCCAAAGTACTGTCCAGCCCCGGGCCCCCTCTATCCTTAAATGTGCTCTGTGTATTCGGTAATCAAAGCTTGAGCAACGAATTTTTGCGGACGAATTGATGTAGGCGATAAATTTCTACGCGACGAATTGACACGACCCCTAATAGTTCACTTAATGAAACTGCTTCTTTCCCATAGGCTTAACACTTCGCTCTAGTGTTGCTCCCGCAAATGTAAAATTTCTCCCTTCGTTACAGGTCCCACGGATTAATTTGCGTCATCCCTACTGACTGCGCTTTGGGCTGCGCACTCGTATTTTGTACACGACGGATTCTGAACATTGTTCACGTATGTGGAAAACTTGATTCCTTCCTGTGATATCATGTATAAGACTTTCCCTTGTTTGCGTCTTGCTTGCAGAGGCATTACACTTTCTCCGCTCGTATAATGTTCATAATCCATGATGCAAGCCTAAAACTTCTTGATGCTGTGGAGAAAACAACATTACGCCTCACCGAAAATCCGGCACCCACTGATTCTCTTGAAACCCGTTTCCTACCTGTTGGAGAGGCATCCTTCTCAAGATATTATAGTTTCTGTCGTACACTGGTGTGCAAAAATTAAGGACGAAGAGGAGAAATTAGCATAACAGCGGAACGAGCAGGCAGAACGTATCGAAAGACCACTCAGGAGACAGAATAGGGTCCGGTACGGAAGGGCATGTGCATATATGCAGCATGACGTGGAGGGGGGGGGGGGTCAGAAGGGTATAAAGCACACGGGCGGTACACGCTCTGCAATTCGGTAAAAGCTTTTGCACGGTGTACATCGGTTTGAACGACGTCGAGTTGCTGCCACCGTGTGATATGGCCAACAGGCAATCCAGTAGACGACATCTGGATGACTTTACCCGAGGTCGCGTCATTGGGAAGTTGGAAGAAGGTCGAAGTGTGACTAGTGTGCCCGAGGAGTTCGGAATCGCTCACAGCATCGTTTCACGAGCTTGGAGAGCATTTCAAACGACAGGAACACCTGTCCGAGAGTTTAGCAGTGGTCGTCCACGAGCAACCACGGCGGGGGACGACCGGTATATTGTCCTACAGGCGAGAAGTGACAGACGGCAGACAGCGGCAGAAATCGCAAGTCACATGCAACAGCCAAATGGACGTCAGTTATCGCGTTTTACAGTGGCCAGAAGGCTGCACAAAGGTGGTCTACTTGCACGACGACCAGTACGGTGTGTGCCATTAATGCCTGCTCATCGGAGACGGCGGTTTCTGTGGTGTCAGGAACACAAAAACTGGACACATCAGCAATGGGGTCGAGTTCTCTTTACGGATGAGAGCCGATTTAGTCTGACGAGCAATTCTGGACGTATACACATCTGGAGAGAGCAGGGAACACGCAATCACACCTCCAACATCATCGAAAGGGACCGGTTTGGAGGTGGCGGAGTTCTCGTTTAGGGCGGTATCATGCTTGGTAGCCGTACTGACCTCCACATCTTCCAAGGAGGTTCAGTCACTGGTGTCCGCTATTGTACCGAGGTTCTCCTGCCTCACGTGCGTCTGTTTAGAGGTGCTGTGGGTCCTGAGTTCCTCTTCATGGACTACAACGCTACCCCTCATCGTATATTGGCTGTCACATAGCTGTTGGAGAGTGAAGATATTCAACGCATGGATTGGCCCGCAAGGTCCCCGGACCTAAAATCTAATCGAACACGTGTGGGACCTCCTCGGGAGACGCTTGGCAGCACGTCACCAGCCGCCAGCAACGATTCCGCACCTGCGATTGGCGCTACAAGAGGAATGGGCCGCTCCTTGACAACCTCTTTCTCAGCATGGACAGACGTTGCAAATCCTGCAACGCAGTCAGGGGTGATCATATCCCCTACTAAAGACTGGATTTTTCTTGGCAGCCGCTTGTCACATGGACGTTTCTGTCCTCTGTCCAGTTGTGCTCGAAGCTACCTTTTCAATAAAGTGCCTTTGTATCCTTTGGATTCCTTGTTTGGACGGTTTTGCTCACTTGTCCCATATTCCTACATCTTGGGTATCTTATGGTATGATTTGAGTCGATGTGGAGCACTTCTACGCGACGTTACATTCGAGAAACCGTCTCGTCTTTAGTTTTTGCACGCCAGTGTATTTTCTGCGCTTTTCCGTCGTACTACAAAAAGCACACTCGTGTGGCACCATTCGGTGTCTAGTTAAGTAAATGCCACAGTACTTTGCAGCACTTTCACTCCTGTAAATCAAAACTTTGTAATTCCTTACCGCCACTGGTGCACGATCCAAGGAGGGCCCGAGAGCCTGGGCATGACCCCATGGGTGACGCGAGAGCCTGGACCCTCCTAATCATATAGCAGTTGGTCCTTCGTTCTTGTTATTTGGCTGCTTATTTTTAAATATGTTTGTAAATGTTTTTAAACATATATTTCACGAATGATTGGAAAAGCGATTTAATAGGGCGGTGATATTTTTATAGCTTTCCCGATATTTTTGGAGATGTTTACTCTTGGATATTTTCATTAGCATCATCATAATTTTTGCCCCCCCCCCCCCCAAAAAAAAAATGCTGGATGTCCAGCTGCTTACCTCGTTGCGTTTTCTCTCAATATTACAGTCATCTGCTATTTGGATAAAGAGATAATGAGATACTTTTGAGCTGTACAGGAAATCTGTGTTCGATGGGAAAAAGTGGTCCATATCAAAGGAATGTGTTGAAAATGGTGGAAATCGGATTAATACTAAAAACATGAGCGGGATCAATTCTAACAGAGATTTCCACACCGCTAACTACTCTAAAAAAACCAGGCAATTCCCTCTTAAAAGGTATACTTCTTTTTTCTAGCAGGTAAAGTTTCCTCCTTTTTATGGCCGCAATATAAAGCGTAGCGGGAAACGCGAAGCGGGAGTTTATCTCCGACTGAAATTTCGTCTCCCCATTTTACAGATCAGATCATATGCAGAGGATTTTAGGAAGGGAGTGTCTGACCCCAGGTCTTAAACAACTCTTAGAAATAGGAAGCTAGGAGATTTGGGCTACAGAGCCCGATAGGAAAGTGACACGAAAGCGAGATAGAAAGGGAGAGGAAGACGCCCTTATTTATTACCAGGGGGTCAGTACCCGGGGTCCGACGGCTTAACGTGCCCATTCGACGCACGGAGGATATTTAGTGGTTCTAGAGTTCGTACCTGCCTGGGATCGAACCTGAGGTTTCTCCGTTGCAGTCCTGAACGTTGACGACTAGGTCATCCGCGGCCCCGACCGCTAATGACCCCAACATAAGGCACAGCGGGTAAAAGCATTCGGGGTAAAGCACGGCGGGATCACACCTAAATTAGGGAAACGAGATTGATCCCGGTGCTATATATGTATACGATGGGCTTCGCCTTTCATAATCTTTTCTGTTAAAAAAAATCCTGTAAGAATTGACATCGGAACGGAATACCTATTCAGTTATTTATTACCCAACAGCCCCGGAGGGTAAATGCCGTTTATATTTAAGAACACGATTAAATGTGAACTTATCAAGTACGCGGGCTTTCTAATAACAGTTGTACACCTCTGCAAGTACTTCAGTTCATGGTTTCAACTGGAAGATATCAGTCACACGTTTCACGAGCACCTCAAATTTAACCTTCCGCCTTTGAGTTCATGTTTCTTATGCAAATTTCGTTACTCCTTGGTTAGATATTTTCCTACTGAACGATACATTACTTCCCAAATAACTTGTACGTTTTGATTTTGGCAACGCTGAACAGGTACGTATCCAGTGGACCTTGGGGTCCGGACAAACCCAGAGGTTTTAATATGCATCTTATAGATAAATAGTTTTTTACAATAACACAAACATTTACTACTCTTGAATAATCTCAAAACCAATGCTTTTGAATATGAGGTTTTGCAAATTATTAAACGATGCATTTACTTGGATTCAGTGACGCACCCAGAAATTCCTGTTGGTGGGGGCTATATACACTACTAGCCACCCAAAATGCAACACCAAGAAGGACACTAGATAGCGCAAAGCCAGATTTACTGGACACATAACAACAGATACAAAGATGAAACAATTTAGCTTACAGGTCCACGCGACTTGCGGAACACGCAGACATCTATAGTTCGCGTGGCCCCCATGGCTGGCAATAACGGCCGCTACACGCCGCGGCATCGAACGAAAGAGGCTTTGGATGTGGGCTTGGGGTATATCGGTCCATTCTGCTTCCACACGCTACCGCAGTTCATCAGGCGTAGCCGCAGGTGGTACTTGTCGGGCCACTCGGTTGCCGTTCAGCGACCAGACGTGTTCGATGAACGACATATCGGGAGAACAGGCAGGCCACGGCAGCAGTGACACCTGGTGGGCCGTGAAGAATTGTTCCACGATGCGTGCCACGTGCGGGCAGGCATTGTCCTGTTGAAACGTGGCCGCTGGTAGGTCCTGCAGGTAAGGAAAGACTAGAGGCTCCAAAACGTCGGAGATGTAGCGGTGGCTGTTGAGTGTACCGGCGATACGTACCAGAGGGGTGCGGGTGTCATATCCAATTGCGCCCCAAACCATAACGCAAGGCGACGGACCAGTATGGCGATGAATAATGCAGGCGTCATACAGTCTTTCGCCGCGGTGCCACCACACGCGGATCCGACCATCGTGGTGTTGCAGGGGCAGAAGCGGGATTCGTTGGAGAAGACAATGTCGTGCCATTCCGTAGTCCAGGTGCGGGATTCAACGGCCCACTGCCGCCGCACTCGCCGGTGGTGTAACGTCAATGCTAATCGGAGCATTGGGCGCCGTGCGACAAGTCCCCGCTCCTGCAGACGACGTCGAACGGTACGTGCTGACACAGGTTGTTGTGCAACACATCCTAATTCCTGCGCTAACGTTCGTGATGTGGCGGTGCGAGTCGTCAATGCCCGCCGCACAACATGCCGGTCCACTCGCTCGGTGGTGTGCCGCGGTTGCGACAATCGCTCACGTCGGTCCGTCCGTCCCTCCTGCACCCACCGAATCCATACTCGCCTCACTGTGGCTGGATGTCGTCCCACACGGGCACCGATGTCTCGGTACGATAAACCGCTGTCGCGATAAGCCACTATTCGTCCTCTGTCGAGCTCCGAAACGTGCTGGAATGACTGCCGTATTCTGCGACGAGGCATCAGGAAGCTTCCCACGCACAGGTCCGGCTGCTCAACACACTTCCACTACTTACACACCGCCTTCTGTGCACCCTTCTTATAGTGCTTCTCAGTGGCGTGCCGGGCGCACATGATTTGCATATGCCCTGCAATGCTAATCGTTTGCCTGTCCTCTCGCGGGGGACGCAAGCTGCGAATTTCAGGCCAATCGGGTGCTTCCTTCTTGGTGTTGCATTTTGGGTGGCCAGCAGTGTATATACATGTATAGTATACGTATACAATGTGTGTACATATATAATCATTGTCAACCATTATCAATCCACTGCTGATAAAGGTCTTCTCAAGTTTCTTCCACAACGGTCTGTCTTGTGCCAGTCTACTCCATGTTACTCCCGCGTACTTTCGAATTTCATTCACCCATCTCCCACGTGGTCTTCTTCTGGGTCTTTTCCTGTCCCTTGGAATCCCGTCTAAAATTTCGGTTGTCCATCGATGGTCTGTCCTTCTGGCAATGTGTCCAGGCCATTGCAATTTCAGGGATTATACTCTAATCACGATGTCTTCCACTCTTGTCGTTTTTCTGATCCACCAGTTCTTCTTCTTATCTCTCCGGGTTACACCAAGTATGCACCTCTCTATGCCGCTTTGAGTAGTCTACAATCTTTGTATGTATTTTTTTTAGTTAAGGTCCACGTCTCTGCACCATACGTAAGCACTGGAAGGATGCATTGATCAAACACTTTTCTTTTAAGACATAATGGCATATTGCTTTTGAAAATTATACTGTTTCTTCCAAAAGTTCGCCAGGCAAGTTTTATAAGCCGATTAATTTCTTCATCAATGTGACCCTCTCTTGATATCTGCTGTCCAAAGTAAATGTAGGTATTGGTTATCTCCAGCTTTTCCCCATCAACTGATAAATCTTCATTTCTTGTAAAAGCATTGTACATCAGTTTTGTCTTCTGAAAGTTCATTTTTCATCCCACTTCTTTACTCTTGTCAGCAAGTTCCTGTATCATACTCTGAGCTCTGACGGGGTAGTTACAAAAATGAAAACGAAGGTGAGTTAGATAATCTCCATTAATCTTTATCCCTTTGTTTTCCCAGTTCAGTGATTGAAAGACATTTTCCGATGTGGCACTGAAGAACTTGGGAGATATGGTGTCACCTTGTCTCACTTCCTTTCCAATTTTTATGTGTGCTGTATTCTCAAACAGCCTAATCTTTGCACTTGCATTTTCATAGATGTTATTAATAATATTAATGTATGCATCTTCAATACCGCAGGATTTCAAAGCCATTGCAACTGCTCACACACACACACACACACACACATATACACTATCCTACCAACAAGTAATTGGACACCTGTGATAGCAAAGGAAAACGAAGTTTATTCACCTTCAATAGTTGGTGGAGCCTACACGAGCGGCGATTACAGCTGCCACCCTCCGGGGCATACTCTCAACCAGGCGTTGTACGACGGCTAGCGGTATTTTCTTCCACTCGGCTTGGAGAAGACAGGTCAGTTCCTACACCGATTTCGGACGGTGGGGGCACCCCTTAAGTCGACGCTCCAACTCGTCCCAGAGGTGCTCGATAGGGTTAAGGTCCGGGCTCTGCGCAGGCCAGTCCATTCGATTAACCCCATTGTCACCAAACCAAGCCATGGTGGACCTCGCAACATGACAGGTGGCATTGTCATCCTGAAAGTAACATGGGTCCACCCCATAAAACTGCCACAACGTAGGAAGCGCATGGCCATACAAAATGGTGCAGTATGTCTCGGCGTTTAGTCTACCAGGAATTGCGACCAAGGGTCCCGTGCCATATACCAGGAGAAACACCCCGATAGCATAATTCCACCGCTGCCGAACTTCACAGTTGGCACAATACATTCCGGCAGGAGGAGTTCTCCAGGCACACGCCAAACCCAGACCCTGCCATCCGAACGGTAGAGGGTGAACCTTGATTCGTCGCTCCAGAGAATCTGTTTCCACTGTTCAACGGTCCACTGTCGACGTTCTTTGCACCACGTTAGCCGAGCAGCGCTATTGGACTTGGTGATACCGGCAGCACGTCCATGATAACCGAGCAGATGGGCTTCCTTACGGATGGTATTCATCGAAAGAACACTCCCGGATGCCTGTTGAAACTCCTCGCGGATGTGGCCCATTGATTTGGTGCGGTTCTTCCGAATTTCTCTGGCCAGCACCCGTCGGTCTCTAACTCCCAGTTTTGTGGGTCTGCCGTGGTCGGGGCACATTCCGACAGTCACCTCTCATCTTCCACTTGCCAATCACGTAGGCCACTGTCGATTTTGGGTACTTCAACTCGCTGAATATGTCACGTATGTATCGGCCATTTCTGTGATACCCGACGATTACACCTTTCTCGAAATCAGAGAGCTCCGAACTGCGTGGCATCTTGCATGCGACTGGTTGCGTTGTTGATTCCCACACGACATTTAACGGCGGCGGCCGTGACGTGTATCAGGACCGCAGATATCGTCGATTGCAGGGATGTCCAATTACTTGTTGGTAGATAGTGTATCATCATCATCATCATTGTCAACCATTATCAATCCACTGCTGGACGAAGGTCTCCCCAAGTTTCCTCCACAACGGTCTGTCTTGTCACTCCCGCATACTTTCGAATTTCATCCACCCATCTTCCATGTGGTCTTCTTCTGGGTCTTTTCCTGTCCCTTGGAATCCAATCTAAAATATGAACTTCCATTGTGCATGGCTTTTATCGATTATGAAAAAGATAGTGTATATATATATATATCATCATCATCATCATCATCATCATTGTCAACCATTATCAATCCACTGCTGGACGAAGGTCTCCCCAAGTTTCCTCCACAACGGTCTGTCTTGTGCCAGTCTCCTCCATGTCACTCCCGCATATTTACGAATTTCATCCACCCATCTCCCATGTGGTCTTTTTCTGGGTCTTTTCCTGTCCCTTGGAATCCAATCTAAAATTTCGGCTGTCCATCTATGGTCTGTCCTTCTGGCAGTATGTCCAGCCCATTGCCATTTCAGGGATTTAACTCTGATCATGATGTCTTCCACTCTCGTCATTTTTCGGATCCACGAGTTCCTCTTCTTATCTCTCCTTGTTATACCAAGCATGCACCTCTCCATGCTTCTTTGAGTTGTCTGCAGCCTTTGTATGTCTCTTTTAGTTAAGGTCCACGTCTCTGCACCATACGTAAGCACTGGAAGGATGCATTGATCAAACACTTTTCTTTTAAGACATAATGGCATATTGCTCTTGAAAATTATGCTGTTTCTTCCAAAAGCTCTCCAGGCAAGTTTTGTACGCCGATTAATTTCTTCATCAATGTGACCCTCACTTGATATCTGCTGTCCAAGATAAACGTACGTGTCTGTTATCTCCAGCTTTTCTCCATCAATCGATAAATCTTCATTTCTTGTAAAAGCATTGAACATCACTTTTGTCTTCTGAAAGTTCATTTTTAATCCCACTTCTTTACTCTTGTCAGCAAGTTCCTGGATCATACTCTGCAGCTCTGATGGGGTAGTTGCAAAAATGACTACGTCATCAGCAAAACGAAGGTGGGTTAGATAATCTCCATTAATCTTTATCCCTTTGTTTTCCCAGTTCAGTGATTGAAAGACATTTTCCAATGTTGCATTAAAGAGCTTCGGAGATATGGTGTCACCTTGTCTCACTCCCTTTCCAATTTTTATGTGTGTTGTATTTTCAAACAGCCGAATCTTTGCACTTGCATTTTCATAGATGTTATTAATAATATTAATGTATGCATCTTCAATACCGCAGGATTTCAGAGCCGTGGTAACTGCTGATGGTTTCACCGAATCAAAGGCTTTTTCATAATCGATAAAAGCCATGCACAATGGAAGTTCATATTCCCTCGCTCTTTCAATTAGTTCTCTCAGTACGTGGATATGATCTATTGTGCTGTAGCCACTCCTGAATCCAGCTTGTTCTCTCGGTTGAGTCATGTCCAGTGTTACCTTCAAGCGGTGTGAAAGAACTTTAGTGAAGATTTTATAAACCACTGATAGGAGGCTGATAGGTCTGTAGTTCCTGAGATCCTCAATGTCACCTTTTTTATGTAGCAGGATCATTGTAGCATTGTTCCAATCCTCAGGAATCTTCCCTTCATTAAGGCATCGAGTGAAAATTTGGGCAAGTACTGTTTCAATTTCTCCACTTGCTTCTTGTATGATGTCTATAGTAATTCCATCTTCTCCTGGAGCTTTCCCCCGCTTCATGTTCTTGATTGCATGAGCAACTTCTGCTGGGAGGACTGGAAGAACTCTGGTACCTTTCATGATGTCTGGAGTACATGTATCATCCCTTTCATATAGTTTGGAGTAGAAATCTTTCACTCTTGTCAAAATTTCGCCTCTATTTCTTGTTATAGAACCATCTTCTTTTCTCAGAGCCATAATCTGTTTTCTTCCCTTACTGAGATGTCCCTTTGCTATCTTTAGGCTTTGGTTGTTTTCAATTGCTTTCCTCACTAGCTCACAGTTGAATTTCCTTACGTCTTCAGTGATACTTTTTCGTGCTGTCTTGCATAGCTCTATATATTCCACTTTGGAAGTCACATCTTCTTTAGTTGTCCTCATCTCTCTTCTTTTTTGCATCAACATTTTGGTTTTTCCTGATAATTTGTTTACATGCAACTTGTTCTTAGACCCAGCTATTTTTGTTGCTGTTTCCATAAGAGCTTTGGTTACTTTTCTGTTAACTTCAGAAATATCCACTTCTTCCGATGTTAGGCCTTCTAAAGCAGAGAATCTGTTCTTCAGTTCCAACTTGAAAGTATTATGGTGTTTTTTAAGGTTGGTTATGTCAATACATTTTGTTTGTCTTATGAGCTTGCCACGTTCCAGTTTAGTGTTGAGGTGCATCTTACATCTCACCAATCTATGGTCACTACCTGTGTTGAACTTGTTTAGCACACTGCAGTCTTCGATGACGAATTTTTTGTTACACATAATAAAATCAATTTCACTTGTCGTCCCAATTGGATGTCTCCATGTCCATTTCCTGTGTGGCTTTTTCTTGAAAAAGGAATTCAAGATGAAAAATCCTTCTGCCTCTGCAAACTCAACGAGAGTATTTCCACGCTGGTTTCTGTTGCCGTGACCGAATTTACCTACTGAAGTTTCATTCTGTTGCCGTTGCCCTATTTTTGCATTGAAATCTCCCATAATTATCTTCAAGTGCTGCTTACCTTTATTATTTAGATGACGAATTTCCTCATAAAATTCTTCAATTTCTTCTTCAGGATGACTTGTGGTGGGTGCATAAGTTTGAATAATCTGAGCCTGGTATCTTCTCGATAGTTGGATAACGAGTCGTGCAGCTCTGTCAGAGGAACTTTCAACTTCTACCACTTTATCCTTCAGTTTCTTGTTTATTATAAATCCAACACCACTAGTTCTGCCAGTATCTGTCCCACGATAATAGAAGAGATGTCCACTTTTCAGTTCAATGAGATCTTCCCCTTTTCTCCTTACCTCACTCAGCCCGACGATGTCCCACTTGATCCTTTGTAGTTCCTCTTCCAATTCAAGAAGCCTTGAATCAGAAGATAGGGAGCGTCCGTTGTAGGTAGCCAAGGTCAGCATCAAATGGCAGCCTAGTCCGGTCCTCCGGGGATTCTTAGCACCCTCTGCCTTCATGTCGCACTGGCCGCTGCCTTGGCCAGGTACATTCCAGCTGCCGGAGACTGAGGGCCAAGATTTAAGTTGTAGAGTCATTTTGGAGGTGTTTGGCCATAACTCACCACGCTGGCCAAGCGGGTTGGTGAGTGTGGGATAGCATTTCCTCTGATCCCGATGGTATAGTTATACCGCTATTTGCGGTCGTCAGAGCCCCTTTAGTGGGAACAGGATGCACCACGAGAAGGCGGGGTTGACATTTGTCAAGGAGAGGCTGTGATGTTACGCATCACCTGACCTTACATCCCTATATATATATATATATATATATAGTGTACGCCTATAGTTTATATACGGTTGTGACGTAGGTCGCTCTTCACCTTTCTATTTTTGAATGTTTTATTTGTGAGGTACGTCACTCTTAATCTCCTTGGAGGGGGCTTAAGCCCCCAAAGCCCCCTCCGTGGGTGAGCCAATGCTCGGATTTATTATGGTTTGATGTAGAAGTCTGCCTTGATAGGGGTGGGTTCGGGCACGAAGAAAATGAAACATAATGAACAGAGGTGAAAGATGAATTTTTTTAACGGGCCATCTTTTTAACTATGTTGCGCTAAAAATCGTGCCTTAACAGTTATTTTTTAAAATCTCACTACGTTTTTTTTTTGGTTGTTTTTGTTTTTGTTTTCAGTGTCTTAGCATATTTTCAGTAGCCCCATCTGCGCTATATTGGAGACGAGTTAATAATTCGTGTGTGCAATTAGCGGTGCATTTCTGGATACTTGTTCTGCATTTACGACAGGAGAAGATATCCAGGGAGAGAGATACTTCTTTACAGAATCTCTACTGGGAGATAGGGAGTGGGGAAGGCGAGACATTTTTGGTGAGCGACTGCCTTACGAAACACCTGCTTCAATGCCCAAGGAACCATTATCTTTTTATATACAGGGTGATTCAGCTAAGCGTGTACAACGTCTGGGAGGGGTATGTTGCACAAAGACAAATCGGAATCACATAGCAATCGGAAGCGCCGTCTTCATGTGCTAGTGTACAGAGAGGACGAGAAATGAAAGAGCAGCACGTAAGAGAACAAAATGCTTTTTATTACTCACATTTGCGAAATGCATTGAGGTTACCGAAGGTGTTCAAAGTAGCGACCATGAGCTGTAACACACGCTTGGCGTCGTTGGCGCACGGAATCGTGTACCTTTTGGTCGTGCACCAGTTCTTTGATGCAACCACAGAAGAAGTAATGAAGGGATGTTAAGTCCAGCGATCTTGCAGGCCAGTGAACGGGACGGACCACCACGCCCGATCCACTGATGTCCAAATGTCATGTTTAAGTGATGACGGACGTCATTGCTGAAATGGGCTGGGGCATTATCGTGCTGGAACCACATTGCACGGCGCAGCGACTGAGGGACCTGTTGTTCGTTCAATAGCTCTGGTAAGACGGCCTCCAGAAATATCTGGTAACTCCTTCCGTCCAGACGAGAAGGCATGAGGTATGGGCCAATTAAATGCCAGTCCAAACATTAACAGCAAAACGGTTTTGTGCTGCACGTGGTCGTACAGCATGGGTGTTCTCCACCGCCCATACATGCGCGTTATGTGCATTGAAGCAACCTTCCCGTGTAAAGCAGGCTTCGTCTGTGAACAAACAGCACAGAAGGAGGAAATTGGGGCTCTAGCACATGAAGATGGCGTTTGTGACCCTGCATTGCTATTTGATTCCGATTTGTCTTTGGGCAATCTACCCCTCCCAGAAGTTTGTACACGCTTAGCTGAATCACCCTGTATATCTATACTGTAAATTTATGTGGTAAGCGAAATACTTTATTTAAAATATTTAAGTAGTCTTATAAAAATTATTAACATTAATTGAATTACTTGTAAGTAGACAAGCAGTGCACAGAATTTGTACGTAATGACTGGTTACTATTAAGATCAAAAAGTCGTTTTGTAAAATTTTAAACAACTTAAAAAGCGTGAATAAATAACTCTTTTTCTCTTTGTTTTAATCAAATTAGAAAAAACAGTATATTGCACACACAAATATGCCTATGTGTGTACAAACATAGAAAGACAGACACACACACACGAAATTTTTCTGGACTCCCCCAAGAGAAATCCTGGATACATGCCTGATGTTGACAGTGAGCCAAATGAAAATGAAAAAGTAAGATCATGAGTGTGGAGAGTTGAAAGCGTGTAAAGAATGGAGATTGTAAATATATTGTGGAGATTACTGTGATGTCTGTTAAAATTTTATGAGCTTGCTGTTACCATAACCCGATGATTTACGATTTATTATTATCAACTGAAAGCTACACAAAAATAAAGCGCATTTTCAGCTACTACATACCGTACTTCATGTTCATTTGGAGAATAAACCTGTTAAAGTCCTACGGAAGTTGCTGATGCTTTTGACCCGGCCGTTAATTTCAATTAGTCAGATTTAGTTGGTTATGTTATGTGTTCAATAAGTTAAAGCAAAAGACATTAATTAATTAACTACAACTTCGAAACACGAAAATCATTACACAAGTTAACTAAAAACAAATTCAAAATTCTTTTTTACCATTTAGGAACGAAAACATACACCCACACATATACACGTGCGCATAGAAAAATCTTAAATAATAACACTTTTCACTGTAATTTTAACAACTTTTACTTGTAATATGGGGAAGAAATTACGTTTTAATAATGAAACTGAAAAAATTACGATTTCATATATGAAGAGGACCACAGAATCCCGGAACGGTCTTTTTTTTTTTTTATCTTTTTTTTTTAATGAGAAAATGAAACACCAGCTTCTTGAAGATTCAATAAAGGCTATGTGCCTGTGATGTTTCAGGTGAATAGTCTTGCCTTCAGCAACAGCAGAACTGAAAATCTCAAAAACAAAGAATTCGATATTTCTAATTTAATTCAAGCTTAGAACGTTTTGGGCTTTAATGTGCTAGCAGTATAATCCTATCCCGTACACTAAAAAATAAGTGGTGTGAATTTACGGAATATTTCTGAAAAAAAACGTACAGCAAAGTTGTCGGTAAGTGTCCGTCTTTTTCAGAAATTTCCGCTTTTAAAAGTGCCCGTTTATTTTAACTGCCGTATTTTCACAGATTTTCCGGTCAGCAATTCCGTTTATTTCAGAAAAGTTCATTTCAGGTTTTTCCGTATTTAAACTGAAATTCCGCAAAATCGACGACCCTGAATCTTTCAGCCCTTACTCCAATTAATCCCTCCGCTGCTCTGAGGATCGAACTCCCCGTCGTTTGTGTTGGTTCAACAGGTAACGCAAGTATTTAACCACTGAGCCACGTACATCATAAAATAAATTGCGCGACTATTAAATATAATTTTTCTTTTGTCATTAATGCTAGTGATTCAATCATTTTACTTTTGTTGGAGCTTGCTATTTTTCTGAATAGGTTTGTAATTATTATTATCTGTGTGTGTGTGTGTGTGTGTGTGTGTGTTTGGGAGGGCATTTCACAAACTAAGCATGTTTTCATCGTGATTTTTCGAAGCAAGAAAATGCTTTGCAACTTCATTTTTTAAACTGACAATGACCTTCAGTTATCTTTAAAAAAGGTGAAATGTACTTTTTTACAGTATTATTTAAAAAAAAAACCAAAACAAAAAAAAAACCCCTCCTAAATATAAAATTTACTCTTGATAGCTATAATAGCTTTTCTCTTAAGTTGTCCAAAGACTAATACATAGACATCGTATAAATAATCATCTGTATAATAAGTTAAGTACCCGGTTTGTTAACACGATATATAATAAATAGCAGTAATATAGTAACATAATATATAATAAATAGCTGGTGCACAAAATAGGGAGAGAGGAGAAGAAATATCCTGACCCGCAATAAACAAAATTCATGCGATATTATATCCACAACATCCGATCTCGCTACCAAACTTCAAAATTCGACAGACAATTGAATTTTAAAAGTTGATCAAACCTCAAGTATTTTCACCAATCGCTCCTATTAATTACAAATACTCTTACCAATCGCTCCTATTAATTACAAGTATACTTACCAACCGCTCCTATTACTTTCAAGTATTCTCACCAATCGTTTCTCGTCATACGGATTCTGAAAAAGTGAGAACGGTGTTTTACCGTTAGTATACGAAAGGAATTGCGAAAACTTTTCTGAAAATTCAGAATTTTCCGTTAACACATCTTTATCCTTAATATACGAAAGAAACTGAGGAAAGGTTTCTGAAAATTCAGAATTTTCCCGTGGTACGAAAAATCTGTGCAAATCAGGTTTCTTTCCGTCATTTGACGGAAAAGGTTGTATCATCATCATCATCATCATCATTGTCAACCATTATCAATCCACTGCTGGACGAAGGTCTCCCCAAGTTTCCTCCACAACGGTCTGTCTTGTGCCAGTCTCCTCCATGTCACTCCCGCATACTTTCGAATTTCATCCACCCATCTTCCATGTGGTCTTCATCTGGGTCTTTTCCTGTCCCTTGGAATCCAATCTAAAATTTTGGCTGTCCATCGATGGTCTGTCCTTCTGGCAGTATGTCCAGCCCATTGCCATTTCAGGGATTTAACTCTGATCATGATGTCTTCCACTCTTGTCATTTTTCTGATTCACGAGTTCCTCTTCTTATCTCTCCTGGTTACACCAAGCATGCACCTCTCCATGCTACTTTGGGTTGTCTGCAGTCTTTGTATGTCTCTTTTAGTTAAGGTTCATGTCTCTGCACCATACCTAAGCACTAGAAGAAATGACGAAAAGTGGTTCGTGAATTTCAGAAAACTTTTTACAGTGTGTTACATACCTACTGTCCATTGCTGTTATTCTGGGACCCTACCCCGTTACCTGGTCTAAGATAATGTGGCTAGAAAACGAAAAAAATGAAGCGCACATAGCTTGATAACCCAAGTGGAAAGCTGGATTGTGTAGTTTGTTCGCTGCTTCAGAATTTGTGAGCACCCAAATCGCAGGGTTTGTGTATTAGCCCAGATTAGTATGATTATGCAGAAAGGAGCACGGGAAGCATAGAAGAACCATTAAATAATGGTTGAGATACCAACATTTTATACCGTAATTCTGATTCTCACTCAAAAGCGTATTCTGTTTAATAGATAACTAAAAAAAAAAAAGACCTTTCGGATCAGTTTAAACATGTAACTGTTAATTAGGGGCATCGGTAGACTTCGAAATGAGGACGGAGACGAGTGGGCAAGTATTGTTTTCCCAGGGCAAGTTTGAAAGCAAGTTCATTTGTTCATTTGCAAAACACTAAAGTAACGAATTTTTAATGCTCTTTACTACCTACTGCACAGGAATTCGTGCAAACTCTCCCCCCCCCCCACACACACACCGAACACACCCACACACCTCGGATCTGACTAGTTACGCCACTGGTAAACCAAGATAACATGAGGATGACTAGTGGGTTAGTAGTGTAACATGTAAGTGTTCGTAAAATATCGCTTTCCAATCTTTTCATGCTCTGAATGCACTGTCTTAATTAATTCCTAAAATTTTTCATTTTTGCTCACGAAAATGGCACTGTACTTGAGCAATTTCTTTAAAGCAAAATATTCTTTTTGTTTACCTGAATCATATCTTAACATCGTGACACGCAGATCCAATACCTCTCATTCCTTAACACCTTTCCTTAAAGCCAGCGACCTTGCCCTGTCCTCCTCTCCTCCAAAGCAGTTATCAGCTACGTCCCGCTCTATCACTTCCCCAGGGCAGGCTTAAGAGCTCTGGTATAGCTTTGGACTCCACTTTCCGTGTTGGAATCCACTACTTAGTAGAACAAACATCAGAGCAATTAGTAATTACCTCCCTCAGTGAATTCCTGTCCACCCTCCTTATTCGCCCCGCCCCCAGGCCATATTAACATGAAAAAGAACTAAAATTAAGGATTTGGAAGAGCGGAAAATAATTGAATTTTTCATGGCCCTGAGGATGCCATTTTGATAATCTTGCTGCGGAGAAGGAAACAATGCACACTCTAAGGAAGAAAGAATATGTAGGGTTAAACATAAAAATCATTATTCCTTGACAAAGTCCAGTTATATTTTAAAGTTAAAAAAAAGAAAAAAGAAAAGAAAAGCTGATTGACTCATCTTGAACTGGGTGGGCAAGAATAGTTTTGGGGATCGCACCCCTTTGGCGACGCCCCTTTGTTACAGTATCATGTACACTGCGCAATGGGAAATTTCAGTATCTTGCTGAACATAGCAGACAATTTTCTGATCTCAGCGATCTGTTAAAATTGCAAAGTAGAAATGGATTAATTCTCTGATTAACGCCAAACAAACTGAAGCTAACGGGGAGTGGGGGGGGGGAGAAATAAAGAAAATACATTCAGATCTAGCTTGATGCCGAGTTTATTCAAGGGTTCTTTACTTTCTTGACTATGCATAAACAAGCAATAAAATAGTTAACAATATTTTTTTCTCGCGTAAAATGTTACGCACTGACACTTCATAAAAATATTTCTAAGTAGCTTCAAAAATAAAAATTAATCATCATAATCTCTTTTTCCTGAAGTTAATTTCGTGGGGTGGACATCAGATATTCGGTGTGCAAGTAGTTCCGTGTATCACTCCTCTTTATTTGCATTAGATCTGCTAACACTCACTATCACGGGAATAAGGAGCTAGCTATGCCAGTACATTTCGTGTGGAGTATTTGTTTGAATAGGAAGCAGTATAGACGCTGTAAAAGCACGGATTTTTTTGTTTTTTTTCGTACGAAACAGAAACGGCTTTTTTCATACAAAGGAAATGAAGAATGATAATGGAACGGCCTTTTCTGCTTTTTCCAACGAAAAATTGTTACAGTTAACTCAAAAGATTTTGTAGCATTGTTTTGTGAGAACTGATTCAACAGAATTGTATAATCTGTAAGCAGTGGTGCAGAAAAGCCTTAGCGGCGCTAAGAGACTTCTTGTGGTTAGATCGTTGCAAAAATTGGGCAAAGGAATTCATTTAGATGATCAGATATTAGAAAAAATAAGAAATGCTGTCCTTTAGGTGCAAGTGTACTCCTGTCTTAACCGAATGTTTGTATTGCGATGATGACACAGAATACTGTACTCAGATAACGCAGTAGAATTTCTCATGCATCATCAACTCCTTTGCGTAGACGGCAATTCTCAGAATGAAGTCGGAGATGGCTTTGCACAGCTCAGAGAGGAAACAGCAGAGAAAAATTGTACAGGTACGTAAGCTGAAGAACGAGAGTTTTAATGATTCCGAAGGGTGTTTATACCAAATAGCTCAGCACTGGCTACAGGCTGCAACAAAAGTAATTCACGTAGCTGATTAAAAACATTTATGACTATAATGCTTATGATGTTGAGATAGATTAAATCACTAACGTTTATTCACAATGTGACAGCGGGGACATTAGCGATGCACGACACATAATTAATGGAACATTATGCCTGTGTAACCAGAAAATCATACATTAAATGAACTGGTAACAAGGACATTATGTTTAATAATGTAATACAAAAATTAATGTATGTTGTATGAGCGTACGACGAAAAACCTCCATATATGCATTTTTCTAATGGAACCTGGAATGTATTCCACGAAGACAAAGAGCTTTCGAAAGTGCCAGAACATTTTGTAAAATATTTGGAAGCTACAAAGAAAGAAGTTCTCACGCTCAGGAAAAGAGACACCTTTCTCGGGTACGATGAAGATCGACCCGTTAAGATAATGGCATCCGGCAAGCATTGTTTAACGAAGGACAGACGCCGAGAAGTCTGGCTGTCTGCACATCAGCATTGTATGTGGTCAGGAAAACGTATTGTGTTCATATATGCTTGTATCTTTTGTGGTAGGTTAAGCCAGTCTAAGAAGCGCAGACGATGCGGTACATCAAACTGTCTGGCCATCCAGTGGAAAGAACAAACGCCCGCGGAACGGGTAGGCACGTCGACGTCGTCGAAGGGGGAAAGTATCAAACGCGCTGGTCACAATGACGTCGCTTGCCAAGAAGGAGAGGAGTAGTGTGCCCTCGGGCCAAGGAAGCGGCAGTGACATACGCACAGTGAGAAGGCGAAAGAGGGAAGAGCGCGAAGCGAAAAAAGGTAGTCTGTCGGTTGTTCGCGAAACGAGAGGAGTGGGGAGCAACTCCAAGAGACGGGACTCGAAGGTTTTTCGGGTGCGTGTGTACCCAGAGTAGGGGTACTAGATGGTCCAGTCATACCATGTACGGTGACGGAACTATTATTTTCTAGGTTAAGGAAAATCGGCGACGCAGGTCTCAGGGAGAGGGACTCTCGCGATTTCTTCCGTTAGCCGGAGAGTGTAACTTAGAAATCTGGTGAAACAGGTACCCGAGACGGGGACTCTCACAGATTGCGTTGATCGTCGCATAGATAGGAAACCACGGAGAAATATAGGTCTTAGGCGTTATCGAGAAAGACTCTCTCTCTAGTTCAAGAATATAGGTAGATGGTAGGCGCCAATTGGTAGGTTGGCCGATTACAAACTTTTCTCTTTCCACTGGAAGAAAGACATTTGATTTATCACTACAGAGGGCGCTTTCTTTTTCTACGGACAAGCTTACTTGCAAAAGTCTCCTATGTTATTCATTAAATGTTGTTTACGTTTCAATTAAGTCTTTCAGCATTTACTTGGTAGTCATTGATAGATTTTATCTGCAGTTTTTCGGCAGCCTCAATCTATCCTCCTGGTTCACAGTTATTCTTTATAGTAAAGTGGGGAGGAGTGTCCGTTCACTCAATATTAATATTGGGGTAAGTTCTTATGAACGAACCTGGTGCTTCTATTGGTTGTGATGGGGTCCTATAGCGTGGACGACTGCGAAACATAATTTAGGGCGTGCCCACATAATTAGCTAGGTACGTTCGCCCCTACACATAAATAAATATTATATTTTAATATCTACTTCGTCTAGTCTTCACGAGGACAAACATCCTGATGAAGCCGAACCAAATGCTCAGCGAAACTGCAGTAGATCTTAAAATAAACCATTTAATAAGCATTGCTGATTTAATCGAATCCGCAGCTCATTCTTTGTTTCCTTATGGTTTACACAAAACAAATTTCCTGCACCCACCTCATAATCTTAGAGAAAATAGCGTATTTTTCACACTGAATATATATAAATATAATACTTAATTTTAAAAATTTTCTTCATTCGGTGCTAGTAATCAGGAGCATACTTAGACTGTTTGGGACCCTGGGCAAGAGGCTGCTTTCAGGGGCCTCCGGCATCCCGTGTTATGGTCATGCATGCATGATTGAGGATGGTCTTCGAAGCCTTAGTTTATATAACTATATTTTGGGAGGCTCAAAGGTCTGGACCCTGGGAACGTACCCTGAATGCCCTCCCGTAAATCAGGCCCTGTTGATAACATGCATTACATGTAAGCTTGATGATTATTTACACTAAATATTTGAAATTATGTGGAATGTGATATAGCAGCATATGAAGAAAAACTTTATACTCTTAGCACGTGACAGCCTCGTAAGATTCTATTTGAAAGTAACTCAGATTGACCAACTTTAATAAAAATTTACAGGAGTAATCTCTAGTGAAAATTTAATTAAAAATACTAAGTAACGAAGCAAGAAATCTGATTTCACACTGATTTTGAAAATTTCGAGGGTCTTCGTTCCGGATTGCTTTTATCTATTTCGTTGACCGGAAGGCACTTTTTCATTTAGAACGGTATCACTATTCATAAGTAGGTAATAAATAAATTATATAACAATTGTAAAAATTATTTCCTTTAAAACAAATATTTTATATAATTTGGTAATTTTGTAGCTAGATTATCATTTAAAGGAAGCAAAAGCAGAGAATCCATACTTCTACGCTGAAACATTTGGCTGACAGGTTCTTGGAATTTTCGTTTCGTTTCGACGTAGGGGGTGAAGTAGTGCTCAATTTTTTTCAAGAAATAATCAAATTAATTCTGGCAACACAATGGAGTGAATGATTCCGGAACATTAGAATTAACTATTCAGAAAAAAACTAATCTCTCTCTCTCTCTCTCGAATGATAAGTTATATTCCCCTCTTATGATATTAAATTAATCGCTACTGTTTTCAGACGGCTTTGGCTATAAGAAATGAATTAATACTAATAAGTTTGGAGTGAATTTGTTTCACTTCTGTTTCGTTTTTTTCTAGACCTTTTCTTGGAAAGTAGAGGGTTGAATATGGCTTTTTTTAATTTACCCTGAGTGAAACATTTTTTTGTTATTGTTGGAGAAATAGTTTGCAAATGTTCAGTGATGTATGCATTTTATAAATAAAAAACATTTCAACTCGGAAAAAATATCCAATTCTCCGCGTTCCTCCGCAAAACAAGAATTTCTTTTTATTCGAAACAAGAAGCTCTCTCTCTCTCTCTCTCTCCTCCTGCACTTGTTCCTTCGGTAAAGTGCAGGAAGAGAGAGAGAGAGAGAGAGAGATTCTTGTTCTCTTCCTTCGCTATCAGGCGTTTTTGGATCTCTCTCTTCCTGTACTTTATATGTGGCTTTTGTTCTCTTTCCCTCTAAACCAAATATTAGCGATGCCACCCAGCTCTGGATGAGCGGCATCGCTGAAAACAAATGAGTAAAAAGAGTTCACTAATACGTTTACTATATTTAGATTAAAAAGTACCCAGAGCCGTAGCGATGGGGGGAGGGCATGGGCGCCGAGCCGGAGGGGGCGCCATCGACACGTAGATTTTGTTTATAAATCTAAAAAAATGTGAAATTAATTTATACGCGTAATTAAAAAAATGTATACAATTTAAACTTCATTATACTTTAAGGATAAAATGGTGACCAGGTTAACTCACCTGGCAATTCTGTCAATAGAAAAAGATATTGCTAAAAATATTAATATGATCAAATAATAAATTATTTTGCTGCTATTAAAGCTCGAAAGGTGCATTTGTAAATACAAAATCTTTCTGTTAAGGCTTAAGCATAATTTTAAACAAATGCTAATTGTACATATTTTTTCAGTTGTTCATAAGCACTTGAGGTAGCAATTAATTATAAATGAAAATTATTCTTCATTCAAACTATGTACAATGTTTTTTCTTTCTTCTACCATCCCTATTGAAGCTCATATAATCACCACACGATATTGAATAGGATTACCTATATACGTTATTTTTTTTAAATATTATATTATGAGTAATATTTTATAAAACAAATTAACATTTTGTTACTATTTCATACAATTAGCAAATAATATACGGGACAATAATTGCAAATAACAATAAAAATCGCAATGTTTTTATTATACAGGTATTGTACTATATCTGCAAACAGGTATATAATAAAATCTGACACCGTCACCTGTTCCAGTTGAACTGGGGCAGGGTGGCGCCAATTTTACTGCTTGCCCCGGGCGCCAATATCTCTAGCTACGGCCCTGAAGTACCACATGATCAAACAAAACATTATTCAGTAGTTAATCATGAATGTGATTAAAATTTCATAGAGGATTTCATTATTAAAAGTAAGGTTTTAGAGAATTAATGAATCCATTTTTCAGATTCTAAATTCCTTTGGATGCTTTGCTGAAAAACAAACCACCTTGGTGATAAATTACAAGACTCCTGCCAGCACTGAAGTTATCCATGGATCACCAGTATTACTTAACGACGGCAAATTTTCCCTTTGACTGGAAACACTTCTTCGGCAATGTTCAAAACGCCGGTTGCGCGGTTGGACTTGGTTTTAATCCAGGAAATATCACTCACCCTAGAGGGCTTTCAGTGGAGAGAAATTTCTTGGACTGGTCTACTTGTGCATCAGACTCTGTTCAAAGCCTTTACACTGACTCGTTGGATCTGGAATTTGATTCTTCTGCAGAACAGTGGATGCATGACGTCACATCACAGACGAGAAAGACTCCTGCTTCACACGAGTGCGAACGTGACGATCGTGTTGTGATACCCGACATTGTCACTCCACCGATAAATCTAGTAGAGGAGTTTGCTGCCACTGGTACGACAAACAAAGACATTCGCGATTCCGATGCCATTTCAAGGGATTCCGCATATTGCCAAACACAGCAAAGAATAGAAACGTCTCCTACGTCCTTTCTCCAGTCGGAGTTTGATGCCTTTCGATCATGCGAAGCGCAGACTGGAGAATTATTGCGAGGTAAGTACAGCTTTAATATTCATTCTTTTCTTGCTTTCTATAAGGGAGCCATCGTGCCATCCGATAATCAGCTTTTCAAGTAGTTCCGTGTGTCTCTCCGCTTTGTTCACATAACACCTGTGGACATCCACCACCATCGGGCCAAGAAAGTAGTGCCGACGCTTTAGAAAAACAGGGAAACGTAACAAAAACGAATGGAATAACTTTTTTACGGAAATTAATGTGTTCACAACGTAATTTTTATGTTTCTTGAATCATTTCTTGAACTTTGTGCACTTAGGATGTTGAATAACAAGCAAAGAAGGCTCGCATAAAAATCTCAATAAAAGAAAATTAAAACAGCACTTCTGAAATTATTTATTATTCAACATTTCATTCATATAAAACAAACCTTATCTTTCTTTTCAAAATTTATATTTATTAGCGTAGAAGTTATTCCAATTCGATAAAATGCTTCGCACGAAATGTAGCGATGCCGTTACTTTCTTTGCCCTGTTATGGGGGTGTCCGCAGGTGTCCCGTAAACAGAACGTAGCGACACACAGAATTACTTGAAGAGCCGATAACGGAAGGCTAGGTCCATTTTGAAATGGCAACCAGTTATTTAATTGTGAAATAATTCAAAACTTATTTGCAGAACTTTGCTCACATGTATGTGAACACATAAGGAATGGCGTCGTTATGTACCATCGCCTTGTGTCCTTGTTGGTCTGTCAGTGGGCACGTGGAACTAATACCTGTCTGTTCAAGAAGCCTCTTTGTAAAATTGTTTTTACACCGGAGGATAAAAATATGCACCCTCAGTAACTAGTACGAAAAAAAAGCTACAAGGTCGATGACACAAATAAGAATCCATACCAAATTATTCAAGTTTAATTTAAAATCCTTCACAATACCAAATGCTACTTAATAAGTTTTCCACAATGTCTTCATACTTAGATGATACTAAACGGGAGTATCAATAGTTGCCTTCAAGAGGGGTGGAGAAGTGAAATATTTTTCTAAGATGGAAATTTCGGAGGGTTTGAATCCATCCCTTTTTGATACACCCAAGTTAAAACATCACCTTTTTTGTTATTTGGGATCAATAACATCTGGTAAAATATGACGTATAAATGCAGCGAGAAACAATGCAATACTCATGGATACGTTCAATACATGCATATGGTATTTTCATGCGCCCCATAAAGGGAGCAAGAGGGGCATTTGTCCTCCTCTGGAAATCGAACCGTGTGTTTTCTGTTCTAGGGTTACAGAGATTTTTGCGATAATCCTAAAGCTGATTTCTAATTTTGCTGTAGAACCTCTGGATGCCGGTGTATGCTGAAAAAAAAAAGAATTTTCAGTAAAAAAAAAGTGGCAGTTTACAGTAGAAAGTAATGGTGAAATTTCCCATTCCATGTTGGAGAACAGTGTACATGCATGTATAGTATGGAAAAATATCAAAGGCGAAGAAATGAATTATATATCATCCTCTGCAGCAGCTATTCATTGCTGGACAAAGATATCTCGAAGTTTTTCTAAGAAATCTGTCTTGAGGTTATTTTGTCATTCTTGACGACCAACTGAGTGATCTCTGGGGTTTTGCGTCGCATTTAAAACAAGTGGCCAAAAGAACAAAGAAATTGCGCTAACAGTCTGTTTAATTTTCATTGGAGGTTTAACGACCACCGTGAGCAACAAGCAGTCGCCCGTCTCTAATTCAGGGACGCTGGCTCCAGGGAAGGGAGAGAGCCAATGCCGTAAGACAAACACAACATCCATGCCTCACTGGGATTCGAACCCGGACCCATCTCGGACGACTGATCAGAAGCCATCGCTTAGTTTCAATATTCGCTTTTATTCACTTAAAAGAATTACAACAGAACATCCCCAACCTCACACGCAGTGTGAGAGAAGGGGAGAAATAAAACAAAATGTAGATATTTACAATGAAATGATAATTGTACAGATGAGCAATGACAGGCATTGCATTATTTGCTGTAAACAGCAGTAGCTCTGGGATAAATGTTCATCGAAGTCTTGGAACATCACTGGAGCGAAAAAATTTACAGAAAAAACTGTGCAGTTCTAGTGACATGGGAATCACTGGTGGCAGAGAGTCACTGTGAGGATGAAGAGAACTGTGTACAAAAGGTGACATCAGCAGGAAGCAAACACAATCCAGTTCCAGGAGGAAACATGGTGAGGGAACAGTAAAAATTGAAAGTTCCGACGTAGGTTTATTAAAACAGCAGATGAACAGTCTGGGCACTAGAAAACCGAAACCAGGGACGACACGGCGACCATGTTTTGAAGAAGGCAGATAACCGTGCCGTGTCATTCGCCAAGGAGTATTCCAGGGTGAGTCTGGCTTTAACCCTGTTGCGATAGTGTGCAACTACAGAGGTAGAGAATGTGATAGGATCTGGATCTTGTAACTGTAGCAGGTGAGAGAAAATAATATATTTAGCTAGGATAAATAAATACGAACAAACTGGTAAAATGGAGGTGAAATTTGTAGAACTGTGGCCGAGGAAACGAGAATCTTCTAGGGTGAGATCACTGGTACAAGAAGGATGTGCAAGTTGGAACATACTGCGAAATAGTGGGAGCAGCCTCGGACAGTAAACAAACATGTGTAAGACGTCTCCAACGACGTTACAAAAAGGACAGAGATCTGATGAAACTATATTTCTCCGGAACAAAGTTGAAGGGACAGGCAGTCGATTGTGCAAAAACCTCCAGTGCACATTAAGTTCTGAGGAGAGGGCCGGTGAATATTGGGCAGCAGACCAGACCGAGGTTAGTGCAAAAGAAGGAACAGAGGGAATAGGGCAAGGTACCGCAGAAGAAGAACGGAGAAAACGGTACAGGGTGCGGGTGGAAAGACTGTGGAGAGGGAGGAGATCACCGGAAAAGGGAAGGAAGAACGGAAAAGGAGAGAGGCAGAGGAAACGGAAAGGAGGCCAGAGGAAACGGAAAGGAGGCCAGAGGAATCGACTAGGGAAGGAAAAAGTGATTGAAGAGCATGTTTAAGTTGGAGGAAGTTATCAGAGAGTTCGGGCGAGGGTGGGAGGGTGGGAAAAAGGTCGGAAACGGGTGTCCATGAAAAATCGGGGAGGACCAGTTGGGAAACGGAGACTACACCAGCGTGTAGCCATGCGGGGAAAAAGAAAAAGTTGACAGTAGGGGGATGGAGGACGTAAGAGAAAAAAAGTGGCTCGAAAAGAAGATCAAGAGTGGAAGAGGGGGGTTGACGAATGAGCGGTAAAGAACGAAGGAACTGAACAGCTTAATGGTAGATTAGAGGAAAACGGGGGGGATGACAGTGTGAATATCCATCTTGAGAAGAAGATGGACGGTGAGGCAGGGATTAAGGGGGTAAGTCAGAACATTCAGCAGAAGAATGGAAGCGGAAGGATCTGGTTGAACTGTCAAACGGAGGAAATTGAAAATTCTTACAGCTTTATAACGTATGGTAATCTCTGGCATATTGAGGCCACCACAAGTCGAAGGTAGAGACAATACTGAGGAAGATAACCAATGAGTAGATGACCAAACAATGCTGAGCATTGCTGATGTTGTTGCAGTTTGAACGTAGGCTGGTGGCGGTTGTGCAATCCAGGAATGATAAACTAACGAGAGAATGTGGGTGCCAGTAAGCCGTGCACGACTGTGGTAGGTCAAACAGCACTTCAGCTTGGACCAGTAAGCAGCGGTGTGACGTAGTTTCCTGATGAGGGGTCTCCAGGTGGCAGCCGCTGCTGAGACCCGGCTGCCAATGTGCACCCCAAGTATCTTTTGACTGGTGGAAGTATAATGAGCGCCCCACGGTGCATCGGGGCGATGTCTCCAGGAGCCACACCACAAGCCTGTACATTTTGAAAGGTTTAACGAAGCGCCGGAAGCCGCAGCATACACTTGGTACCATGCAAGAACAATTGTGAATTGCCATTCTTCTCGGATGAGAACTGTGAGATCATCGGCGTCGGCAGTAAGAACGATAGAATGGTGCCTGGTGCTATGCTGAATGGTGGAGGGGAGGTTGTAGAAGAGAACGGATAGAGCAAAGAAAAGGCTCAAAGACTAGAGAGAAAAGTTGTCCGGAAAGAGGACATCCTTGACGGATGCCCTTACGAAACGGAATGGGGGCTGTAAGGAAGGAGGCCGTCCGGATATGGACAACTGAGTCCTGGTACAGGGCAAGGAGGGCTGTGATGAAGACAGATGGGAAACCGAAGGCAGAGAGCACAGAGGCAAGCCACTGATGACTCACGTTATCAAAGGCCTGCCTCTGATCAAGATTGAGGAAGGCTAAAGGTTCGGAGTAAAGGTGGGCAAGGCAATATGAGTCACGGAGGAGATTAATATTAGTATGAATGCTTCGGCCAGGGATGCTGTACGCTTGGTCGGGATGTATGGCGGTGGGAAGGACAGGGTTCAATCGAAGAGAGAGTATTTTAGTATAAATCTTGTAGTCAACATTAAGGATGGATATAGGACGCCAGTTATCCAACTCCAGCAGACACCCCTTCTTTGGAAGAAGAATGATGTGAGCTAGAGTAAAAGCGGGGGGAAGAACAGATAAAGAAAAAGCAGCTGTAAAGCAAGGCAATAGGAGAGGGTGTAGGAAAGAGGAAAACGTACGAAAGAAATTAACTGTCAACCCATCAGGACCAGGTGACGAGTGACAGTTAAGTAAGGCAAGTGACTGTACTACTTCTGCTGGGGTGATAGGCATAGAAAGAGATGTAACAAGATGCGATGGAATATGTGGTAAGGCACGAAGAATCAAATCAGCATGCGGAGAACTTGACTCAAACTGAGCAAAACGTGACTGGAAATATGTTCTAACACCGGAGCAAATGAGAGTGGGGTCATTAGTAACAGTTCCATCGGGTAACTTCAGATTACGGTGATGAGCAGAACGTTTGTGGAATTCCAGTTGTTGAACCTGTTCACATAGATAGTCATTTGGCTGGAGATAAAGGAGCTTGAGGCGGTGAAGAGCTTGTTGGGAGACAGGAAGTAGCAAGGCACGAAGTTCAGCTTGGTAATGAGAAAATAGCTGAGAATCAAGATCTAGGTTGGAAAAAATCGAGCGTGCAGCATCAATCTTCATAAAGGCGGTAGTACGTTTTTCGTGGGAATATTGTTTGGTATAAAGAAGAATTTGGGATTTGACATTTAACCAGTGTTGCAAGGGACAAGAAGCAAAAGGGAGCATATATAAGGCTTGTTGGAGCTGCGATTGGATGGAATTTACGTAGGTTGAATCAAGTAAAAGATCATCATCAAGGGTCCAAGGTTGGTAGTATTGCCGAGGAGATGGACCGGTGTGAAGACACATTACGACACAGCTGTGGTCGGAAGAAACTGTCGGTGTGTGAGAAAGGGAGATAACTGAAGGAAGAAGAATTGGAGAAACATAAAACCGGTCAAGTCGGGCAGTTGTAGGGGAGGAAGTGGAGTAGGAGCGCCAGGTGTACGAACGAAGAAATGGGTGCAGGTGTCGAAAAGAATCTTGGAGTTGTAGCTGGTTGATGGCTGTAGAAAGTGCTCGGGTAAGAAAATACATGGAATCCGTGGAACTGTCCGATCTGTCGAGGGATGGGTCAAGGGTGCAGTTGAAATCACCACCTAAGATGACAATATCAGTGGCAGGAAGACCTTGAACACAGGAAACAAAATGCTCAAAAAGACAGTCTGCATACTGTTGATTGCCGGAAACATAGATGTTGAAGATATGGTATCGGAAGTTGTGGTCGGAAGGACAGAAGCTGCAGGAGGTCACGATAAATCGGTTTGACCGTGATATCAGTAATTAAGGATCGAAGACGAAAATGGATGGCCACCGCAAGTCCTGCGTGAAGACTAAGTTGATGGACATGGTAGAATTGAAATCGCCACCGGTGGTATGGGGTGTTGGGATGACAGTCTCCTGTAGCAATAATATATCCGCATCATGCGGTGTAATGTCTTCAAACACTAACGCATTGGTAGGAGGGACGGAGCATCCCTTACAGTTGAAAGAAAGTAATTTTAACTTGAAAGAGGTTGTAGTGGTTGAATATTACTATCAGCACTTCTGTGAAGACTGGTTACACGTTTCTTTAAGTTTAATGTCTGCGCATTAGTGACTGTGTCAATTTTCGGCAAAAGAGCAAGTAGATTCTGAAGTTGGGTGATAATAGTAGGAAGCTGAGCATTACGTGATTGAACGCAGTCTAGCTGCTTGAGAGGACGTGACGGTTAATTGAGTATGAAGAGAGCGAGATCAGACGGCGCCAGCGGTCCGTCTAATGCAGAGAAGGTTGCCAGATATTCTGCGAAAGCTTTTTGATCCAACAGTTTTGGAACAGCTGGGGACTTAAGAGATGTAGAAACTGCAGTTGGAGAGAAAGACTGTCGAATTGGCGAACGGGAACGAGAGCAGCGTGGAGAAGACGTCACCGGCGAGATTGAACTCTGTCTAGTACGTTTCAACGTGGGAACGCCGGGAGAAGCTGGTGGGTGTAGGACAGTTAGATCTGACTCCACATTAGGGGATCCAAGGGAAGAAAATGAAACAACACGACGGAGGGATTGTCATTCCTTTTCGGAGATAATACCCTCCGAAGAACGTAGAAGTACCACAGCAGCAAGTGGGTCCAACGATGGAGAGGTGGCCAAGGATCCCGTAGTAGAGATCGAAGACTTGGAGACTGCTGACGAATCATCATCTGCTGGGGGAGAAGCCTCTGGAAAAACAGTAACAGGGATCAAGGACGTCTGTGGAGCCGAACTTGGTGTGGCCAGAGAAACTGATGTTGAGAGTGGGGTGTTAACTTCTGGCGGTATGGAAATAGGTGGCTTGGCAGATGCATGTGGACAACGTGGTTGGATGTGGCCATATGCCTTGCATTCAAAACAATGCAAGGCAGTAACGATATCGATCCGGAAAATCTGCTTCCCTACAACCACAGTGAGGTCAGTAGGGCAGTCAGCAATGGCATCTTCAGTAGGGAACAGGATCCTTGCTTGGCGACGTAGACCTAAGATGTTCCTGTCATCTGGGTCTGTTGGTGCGGAAGACAGAGTGGAAATGGAACCAACTACTTTTCCACAACGGGAAAGAGCCGCCATTAAGTAATGGTCCTTGATTTCTGGTGGTACGGGATAGCACGTAACAAGTACGGGGCGCTGCGTGAGAGGGATTCCCAGTAAGGTATGATCTCTGACATGCAGTGCGTCAGATAAGACGCGCTCCACAAACTCTGGCTTCGCAAAATAGATGAGAACGGTCCTAGGTTTCCTCGCCATATGGGTGATCGCTCCCTTAGGGAGGATTTGGCGTACGGCTAAGGAGTATTTCTTAAGGCTGGTGTCCGAGAGGGCATCAAAACATATGCCAAGTTTCTGTGTGCGTAAAACCTCTTGCCCAGCAGCTGAAGTTTCCGGAATTTCGATGCGTAATTTCTTGTTGTCTCTAGTGACAATCATATCAAGAAGCATTGTACATGGATTCTTCGCTGTAGAGGAAGATGAACTGGTACCCTTTACAACGGAAGCATAAGGTAGAATTGCCGTAGGAATGGGCGGAGATGGGGAAGGTCGAGACGCAGTGCTCGCAGCAGCAAATGAAGTACCAGAGGCAAAGGATACGGAAGAAGTTAATGACGTCACTGTGGTGGACAATGTCGGGAAATCAACATCCATAGAGTTGGAAGAAGAGATGGTAACATCAGATAACGCGGCTTGGAAACCAGCTGCGTGTGGTAGTGACGATGACCGAACGTGGCCAGGCGGGGGTGGAGCTTTGCTATCAAGCTTCATACCTGGCCTATCAGAAGCGGTAGCCGCCATTTGCAATGGCTGGCCTGCTAAACCCGACCCTGGGCAAAGCCAGGACGGAAAAAGAGTTAGTACAAGTAAAGTTTTACTTACAGGACGTCAAGGTTGGACTCAATCGACACAGGAGACGTTCACAACACAGAAGATACACAAAATGACGGCACACACACAAAATAACACCAATAAACGCAGGTCAAACACGGAGCACAGGTCAACACAACCTTTACAAAGCCATCGCTTAGACCACTGCGCCACCGGGCCGACTGTCGAATTCATTTATCTGTCGTTTTTTACGCTTTCCAAACGTAGGTTGAAGAAGCGTATATGCTCCAGCTTTGTCCGTCCGTCCGTCCGCACGATAACTGGCGTAAAAATGGTTCGATTTCGATGAAATTTTAGTATGTGGTAGGGGACCACCTGGGGACAAACTCTATTGAAAATGGGACAAATGGGGTCAAAGGTCACGACGTAGGTGCGGGATCCATTCCATTGCACTTACGCGTCATAACTTGCGTAAATATGGTTCCATTTCAATGAAATTTTACTATGTGGTAGGGGACCGCCTGGAGACGAACCCTATTCAAAATGGGTGAATTGGGTCAAAGGTCAGGACATACGAGTGGGATGCATTCCATTGCCTTTATGCGTCATAACGTGCGTAAAAATGGTTCGATTTCGATTAAATTTCAGTAAGTGGTAGGGGACCACCTGGGGATGAACCCTATTGAAAATGGACGAAATGGGGTCAAAGGTCAGGACATAGGATTGCGATCCATTCCACCGCCCTTATCCCATATTATTAAGGTGGACGTCAAGTAATTTTGCTTCCTATACTTCCAATGGAAAAACTTTTATACACATTTCCTACACAATTAATGTGTTCCCAAGGATGAAAATTTGAACATCGATTAAAATAACTTCTTATTATAACTTGGAATACTTAATATTTTCTAAAACATAACCATAATTATATTAAAAATCAATAACTTTTCCTTTGCTGGTGTTGAAACCAGAAAAAGGATGGCGCGACCTGTACTTTGATGACGTCAGTAGACAAACAAATGTTGGATTGTGTAATTATGGTTATGTTTTAGAAAATATTAGGTAATACAAGTTATAAAATGAAGCTATTTTAATCGATGTTCAAATTTTCATCCTTGTGAACGCATTAATTGTCCAGAAAAAAGATGGCGCGACCTGTATTTTCATGACGTCAGTAGACAAACAAATATGTTGGATTGCATAATTATGGTTATGTTTTAGAAAATATTAAGTATTGCAAGTTATAAAATGAAGATATTTTAATCGATGTTCAAATTTTCATCCTTGGGAACGCATTAATTGGGAAGAAAATGTGTAGAGAAATTTTTCCATTCGAAGTACAGGAAGCAAAATTACTTGACGTTCACCTTAAAAGAGCAATTCTTGTAGGTATGTAAATTTTATTTTGAAAACGGCTCTAAGAATTTTGATGAAAGTCGTTAACCTACCGTTTTCTGGTACTAGAAATGGATTTAGCTTGATCTCGACTTTAGGAAAACTCGTTTTGTGGGCTAATAACCACCCCGAATTACCACGTTTTTAGTGTAATGTCATGGCGTCGTCCCATTAGATGTTGGTGCACGGTCACGCCATCTGTCTCATTACGTCACGCGTTGTGGGCGAATCCTATTAAAGTTTTATGACGTCACACTCTTGCGAGCAGATGGTCGCGATTTCCATCTGCCTCATTATGTCTCGCGTTGTGCGCGTATGTTCGTCCTCACGATAACTCGCGTAAAAATCGTTCGATTTCGATGAAATTTTAGTATGTGGTAGGGGAACACCTGGGAAGAAACCCTATGGAAAGTGAACAAAATGGGGTCAAAGGTCAGGACATAGGAGCGGGATCCATTCCACTGCTCTTATGCGTCATAACTAACGTACAAAAGGTTCGATTTCGATTAAATTTTAGTATGTGGTAGGGGATTACTTGAGGACAAACCCTATTGAAAATTGGAAAAATGGGGGTCAAAGGTCAGGACATAGGAGCGGAATCACTTCCATCGCCATTATGCGTCATGACTTACGTAAAAATGCTTCGATTTGGATGAAATGTTAGTATGTTGTAGGGCCTGCCTGGGCCCTACAACATACCTACAACATGCCTGGGCTCTACAACATGACTTTTGACCCCACTGAAAACGGGTGAAATGGGTCAAAGGTTAGGACACAGAAACGGGATATATTCCATAGCCCTTATGCATCATAACTTACGTAAAATTACTTCGATTGCGACAAAACTGTCGTTGGACGTGCCCTCTCGAGCTCCTCAATTTTCACCCAGTATGCTCGGTCAAAGAGCCCATTGCTTCAGACTCCTGTGTTTCGTGTGTGAAGAAGTGTATGTGCTACCTTTCCTGCTACTTTTCCGAGTCATAAAGTACGTATTTACTTCGAATTTTATCATAATATTACCTGCCGACTACACCTTACTGCGTTGCTGAAGTGTACGCCCAAGTACATGTTCCAATGCTTGCTGTTCCTTTCCTGCGTACCCTGTTCAAGTAATAGGCTGCCAGCAATCTTCCCAGCTACTTTTCAGCACTAGTAAGTGAATTTTATACCGATGTTCCTTCATTTTTCATCTCGGTGGGTATGTTTACATCTGCCCATCGTGACTTGCCTTGCCTCCCTTCTGTCTTCTCACCTGCATTCTACTCAGTTGCCTACTGTGCTTATCTTCCTGTTATCTACAAGCCTCCCAGTTTACGTCACCCTCTGATAGTGGTCCTTGAGTGACGTCATCGTTACTGTGCTCCATCTGTCTCTCGCCGTTCTTCCATAGACGTCATTACCTCGCATCTTCCCATCGTCCACCTTCTTTACATGCCTTTGCCATCTCCATCGTCTTACGCTCTCGAGATTGTGCTGCTTTGCTTTACAGTTTCAGATTTGTACTATGTCTACTGCTTTTCTTCGACCACTGACGCCTCCTCCGGATGTACTACTGCACAGTTCAACTCATCTCTCTACGCCCGCAGTCACTGCCTTCCCCTCGGATCCTCTCTCAACGGCCTTGGGCTTCCGGTTTTCTCATAGCGGCTCCGTTTTAACAGCTCATTTATTAGAGTCCTCGTCACCGGAGAAGTCTTTCTTCGCTTCTTTAGCTCTCAGAGTAAAATCTTCCGCGCTTCCACATACTAAACTTACAGCTTACACTTCAGCTCTTCATCAGATTGTTCCACCTGATGCCATCACTCACATCGCACGAAAGCCTCACTCGGTGTTGGTTTATTTTCTAATCCCGGTCAAGTTGAGTTGGTTCTTTCTTCTCCAATTTCAGTCAGCGACCAAAGTTTGTTCGCAATTCCTCTTGCTCATTGCCCTACTCTCGTTAGTTTATCTCCAGTTCCTCCTGAACTCTCCAACGATTTACTGCATACTTTCCTTTTTCAATGTGGTTTAGTTATTGGCCCTATTAAAACTTTGCCTGCTGCTTCAGACGATCAAGGGAACCGTCCTTATTATAGTTTTCGACGTCAAGCTCTCGTCGTTTTTCCTGACGAACAGTCCATTGTTTCCTGTCCGACAGCTTTCCACGTTATCTGCGGTCCACACACTCGCACTGTCAATGTTTTTACCGCCTATCATTGTTTTTCTTGCAAATTGCCCGGTCACCATAGTCCTTCATGTCCAACACGGAATTTTTCGACTTCCATTCGCCCTTCTGCCTTGCCAGAATCGTGTGACTTTTCTTTATCATCCACATCTTTGTCGACTTTTCCTTCTACATATTCGCAGCTTCCGGTTTCGAGTGGTTTGTTCCCGGCCCCTGATTCTTCTACTTCACGTGTTTCTCCGGAGAATATTTTTCCTGATCATCTATTACCGACAGCTCTCCTGGATGTTATCCCTTCTGTTACTACTACACCACTTTGCACACCTCCATCGAGCCCGTCTTCTGTCCAGATCTTGTTGAAATGCTCTCAGTCACCCTCTCCGCCTTCATCTTCTGCTATTGTCAGTCCATTGTCTCCATGTTCGACTGCGGTCTCCACTTCTATGGTTCCGCTATTCGTCTCCACGGAGCCAGCGTCTACCAGCTGCCTTATATCTCCTGCTTCTTCACCACCCCAGTGCAACTTATCTGTTTCTGTGCTTCCAGATTCTACGTTATCTCATTTTCCTTTACCAACGGCTGATGTTGATTCGTCTCCTGCTCGTCACCTCCAGTGCTCACTCCTAGATGTCCCTGTTACAACTTCATGTTAACCGCCGTGCTCCCTTCAAGCAAGTCTATTTTCTACAGGGCCCTCCACTGACAGCCCTGCAGTGTCTTCTGGGTTGCACTTGTCTTCTAATGGTGTCTCCATTCGGCCTTTTTCTCTAGACACTTCTTCTTTGACAACTCCTGAGTCGCCGGGCGAAGATCCTACTCCGCCTCTTATCAGCTGTCTCATGCCGATCGTCTCTGTGAGTTCTTCACTCCCAGTAACTCTTATCATGTCCATTGAACCTGCATCCTCCGACTCACAGTGTGCTCATTTGCCTCCTGACGCGTCATCTTCCTCAACAGCCGTTCCTGTCGTCCTTCCATCAGCTTCAGCCACTGTTCCTGCCTCATCGATTGTTCCTGCCAGTGCTCCTTCACCTGTGCTCCATCATGCTCCATTGTTGCCTTCCCCGACTTCTGCTGATAGTACTTCCCTTACTTGTACATCTTCTACGGCTCGACGTTCCCGACGGCGGCGTAAGCATCTTGCTCCAGATCCTCCTTCACAACAAGACTTTGCTTCTTATGGTGATTATTGCCGCGCTTATGAGCGTTGGGTAAAACGTGCTATGTATAAATATCCAGACTTCTCCTTCCCTTATCCGCTAACACCATTTCCTTATTATACCAGTATCTTCCAGAGTGTGAGCCTTTAGACTTCTGCTTGACTTTTGCCATGCTTAATGTCCTGTGTATTTCATGTTCCTCAAAATATCTCTCTGTTTGAGAGAGTGGCCTGCGCGCCCATAGTTCTTTTTCTTATGTTTTGTTCTCCTCAATGCCTCACGTGTAAGCCTGTGATTTTGTCCACGTCTTTTTGGCCTTTTGCCCATGTTATATGCCCCCGTTTTATTGTACACTATTAGTTGTCTAATAAAGCGATATTGAACGACAAAACTTTATCATGTTATTTCGGAGGTATACTGAACCAGTTCTGTTGAATATCATCGAAATGGGATCAAAGGTCAGGGCACAGGAGTGAGATTTATTCCACAGCCATGTTCCTCATAACTTGAGTAATGATTTCTAGTATGTTGGAAAGTGTATCATAATCAATGCATTGCATGATTTTACTAATTTACGCTTTCCAACCGTAGGTTGAAGAAGCGTATATGCTCCAGCTTTGTTTAATGTACATAGTTTTAGGTGTCTTGGTTTCTAATTAAATTTATGTGCTGAGCGTGTGATAAAAACGGTTACAAAACAAAAAGGCACAGGGAAATTTGCACATGTTATGGGTATATGTTATTCGCAGTTACAGTTTCTGTTTTGTCCCCTGCTGAAAACTGAGCTATGGCCGTCCATGAGTATTTTCATTTTAAAATATAATAAATACAATGTACGTATGTGTTGACGCGTGTTTAAACATACTCACATATCAATAAAATAAATTGTATCATTAATTTTAAAACGCACGTACCTACCGCTTACTATTTAGTTAAATCAGTCACCAATCTTCGGCTGCAAAAATCCGTTAAAAGCGTTGTTTTTCTTGGCGAATTCATGATTGCATGAAAGAATGCCCACGGAAAAAACGCCCACGGAAAAAATCGCCCACGGAAAAAACGCCCACGGAAAAAACGCCCACTTTTCGAAAGTAGGAAAAAACGCCCACGGAAAAATCGCCCACAGACAAAATGCTCACGGGAAAAATATGTGTTTGACTGATAAGTTTTTATGTCTGTTATAAACGGTGTTCGGACAACTAGTCACAGACTGCTGGCCAAAAAACCGTTAGGCGTCATATAAAAATTGCGGTTTCTAGGCCACCTCACCAACATAACGCGAATATGGGAATGACGGAATGAAAACTTTTAGAAGGGCCTGAACGTTAGTACTAATATTATTTTCTGCCTGAGTAATACCGCAATATTAATAATTTGATGTGTAAAATATTTTCTGCAAACCTTACAAATACGAGAGGAAAGTTCGGATTGCACTGATGGACTGTAGAGGTTGTATGGTGTTGGCCTGAAAGCCGTGGTAGTCTTATGCAACAGTTATTTAAAAACATACTAATGATTCACCGTTGTCTTCAAGCCAACTGCTGTACGATATTTTTCTAGAAACTACAAATAAAAAAATTGTCTGCGAGTATGTGCAAACCCAGGGAATTTGTCTGGGGAGGGGGGTGCTTAAAATCTAAAATATGAAATATAAAGAATTTCTGGTCCGATCGGGAGATTTCCAGCGTTTACAAGCTACAACACGTCGAATTATCTGAGGGTATCTGCTGCCTCAGGAAACTAGTCGGGGTGGGGGTGGGGGTGGGGGGAGGTAATACCAAAATCGTAAAATATCAAGATTTCTCTTCCGATCTGGAGATCTTCAGCATTTAGAAACTGCAACTCGACAAATTTTCTTAGCGCATGTCACTCTCTGGAAACCTGTCGGCGAAGGGGGGGGGGGTAATACCAAAAGTGTAAAATATGAACAATTTCTCGTCCGATCGGGAGATTCTCGGCAATTAGCAGCTACAACTCGACACATTATCTGAAGGCATGTGAATGATGAAAATCTCCGGGTCGGACAAGAAATTCTATATAATTCACAATTATCATATAACCACCCCACCCCACCCCACCCCACCCCACTCCCCAGGTTTGCTGAGTAGGCACGTGCCCTCAAATAATCTGTCCAGCTGTAGCTTGTAAATGCTGAAAATCTCCCGATGGGACGATACATTTTTCAAATCTTACAGTTTTGATATTACCCCCCCCCCCCCCGACAGGTTTCCTGAGTCAGCACATGCGCTCAGATAATTTGCAGACTTGTAGTTTGAAAACCCTTAAATCTTTTGCTCAGATGTAGATCATAAACATTTCTTATAAAGAATTACATTAATTATCGCAATTAAGAAAAGACGAAATTACGGAAACTATATATGACTCTGATTAACCAACCTCTGGGGGTTGTGGGCACGAAGCGGTCAAAAACGTTATTTTTATACGGCCCCTTAAAATGTTTGTGGCCAGTTCTCCTACACCCATCATGTAGAAATTAACTGTTTTAGTTGTCCTTTGGAAAACTCCCAGGAAGCTATGAGTGCGTATTTTTTTCTTTACACTGGGAAGAAAAGAAGTATGCCTGTAACTTGAGATTATACTACTCACGGGGAAGACACACCCCGACCGGTGGCCAACCGATAAATTTAAATGAAATATATCGCTTGTTATCTGGGGAGCGGTCGCTAGCAAACGTTCCAGCTGCAGCTGCAAAGCACCACTTTGACGAAAGACAGATGCCCCCCCCTCCGCTCGCCGTATACAAAAGAGGATTTCCAAAAGAGACAAGAGTGGTAAGAAAGCACATTACACAAAGTTATATCTGTACATTGCGCCTTTTACGAAAATCGCTTTTACAATTAAATGCATTATACTTTAAAAGTATTTATAAATAAAATAATCTGACTTTTAATTATTTCCCTTTTAATTGATATAGTTAAATAACAAACATGCATAGTTTTATAAAAATTAAGACCTTACTTTAAAAAATAAGAATAGTCACAAAATTATTACAGTAAAGCCGAACTGGAATTTTTTAAGAAAGTAGCAACTCTACAGTAGTAAGTTGAAAGTTAACAATCTTATTTGGTTCTTCACTAGGCCACCCGCGGCCCTTAAGTCATAAGTCCTAGGCCTTGGCCTATTGAACAGTTTTTATTCTAACGATGTTATATTCATAACGTTTACGTAACACATCAAATTATTAATATTGCGGTATTACTCAGGCAGAAAATAATATTAGGACTAACGTTTAGGCCCTCTTAAAAGTTTTCGTTCCGTCATTCCCATATTCGTAAAATTTACATAACAAGTATTGTCAATAATCAAACAGAAGTCATCGCTCTTTCCACGTTTATAAGTGAGTCACGGAAAAATTCTCAGTGGCCGCCACCAGGAATCGAACTCAGGGTCTTCCAGTTACGCGCCGGATATGCTTCCACTGCACCACAGCTATTCCTATTCCACGTCAAATGTCTGTATTAATTGTCAATAATATTGCGCTTCTACTTATGCACCATACATTCAATCCATACATTAATTAATAGGCCGTAGGCCTAAGCCTATTCAACACTTTTTCTTCGCCTGTGAATTAATTAAGTAAAAGAAAAATATTGCAAACTTGACATGTTATGTAAATATTTAGTACCTACGTAAAAGTGCAGCGTTATTAAAAAATCCCACCTTAGGGTCCTTTTTCCGAACATACATGAATTATGCTGTAATTCTCGCTTGGCTTACATAGAACGTTTTCTCGAAATTTGTTTGGAGTTCCTAATTCAATTCTCAATGTAGGCCAAAAATCGATAATACTTACAACCCCCCCCCCACCCCCCACCCTTGAACTTTTGTGGCCAGTTGTCCTGTGGCCAATTCTCCTACACCCATTTTCGTTATGTAGGTGAGGTGGCCAAGAAACCGCAATTTTTAAATGACCCCTAACGGTTTTTTGGCCAGCAGTCTGTGACCAGTTGTCCGAACACCGTTTATAACAGACATATAAACTTATCAGTCGATCATATATTTTTCCCGTGAGCATTTTGTCTGTGGGCGATTTTTCCGTGGGCGTTTTTTCCTACTTTCGAAAAGTGGGCGTTTTTTCCGTGGGCGTTTTTTTCCGTGGGCATTCTTTCCTCATACCGAATTCATAGCATGTTTTTCAAAATTTTTAAATTCTTCAATAGTACTAATCCCCCCCCCCCATATCTCTTTTGTTCACAAAACTTTTGTAACTCTTCACTACACTTTACAGGCAGGGTCTTAAAAATATCGCACACCTCTTCCACAAGTGCATGAGATGTTTCCTCAATCAAATAATTTTCTTCTGATGATTTCAAAGCAACAAATTCGCGCACGTTGTTTTTTTCATCATCGACACACTGATCTTCAACAACAGTGGTGAAAGTGGGCAGGAGTTCCTTTAAGAAATTGATAAGGGGAACGGCGTTCCTCTGAATAGTGGTGAACAAAAGTACGCAATACTGTATTTGAAAAAAGAAATTCTATTCGTAATTTTTGTATGATTTTTACGTTTGAAAACTTTGTCTCTGATTTTGCAGTTTCCAGACCAGAGACAATAAATTTTGTCCTTCGGACTCTTAGCTAAAAAGCCCGTAGCCAGAGGATATGATCGCATTCGACTGTTTTGTTTTCCTAATATTTAAGACTTTATCCCTCAGGGCGGAATGTTGAACTAATATTGAATTAATAACAATATTACTCGCTTGATTTAGACAAGGTTAACAGAGTTCACAAACCTTGGCTTTAGAATACCCAACTCAAATTCATTCATAGTAACAATTCGGTACATAGCAGCTGACAAAGACCGCACTGGCTTTAAGAAGAGGTGGCATCCTTTAATTGTTTAAAGTGGTGTCTAACAGCAGTGGTTTCTGCGGTAACATAAAGAAATTAACACTCTTTGAGGTGTACCTCTCTAAGTTTAAACTACCGGAGTGCGTAGTTTTAGCCCTTTTGATACTGCATAACGTCAATGAACTGAATATGATAATTTATTACGGTAATTACTATGTGCAATTGGGTAGGAAAACAATTAGTCAATTCTAAATGTTTTCACTACTTTTCAGCTGCGCATTTAAGAAAAACGAAACTCCTTCAGCTGACACGTAATCTGCTCTGTGATAGAGACAGTTTTAGTAGAATTTTTAAAAATTTATTAGGGTTTAGTTTTTATTCATTCTAATATTTTTTTATTTATGTGCATGTAAAAAAAAACACAGACATATAAAATGTGTGTGTATGTGAGAGAGAGAGAGAATTCGCTCAGGCTTGAAACACTAAACATTGCGTTTCCCAAAACAAGCCGTCTGCTTTCACCACTGTTCATCAACCGTAATGAAATCTTTTGCATTTCCTTCAATATCTAGAAACGTAATTAGTTCAAAAATGGCGCCTAAATCCTCTTTTTCTATATTGAAAAACAATACCCATTTTGTCTGAAAGAAGCTGTTTTGTCCACGTCTAAGAAAAGATCAGCCATACTGAAACTAAAGACCAATAGTTTTTGTAATGGGGATCTGAAGGACAAAAAGTACTCTCCGTCCAAAGAAGCTAAGCAAAATCTTTGCGGCAAAAAATTTGCCAATTTATTTTCTTGAGCGTTCATGTTTTTAACTGTTTTATGACCAAGATCGCTCCATTATTTGGAGGGTCCACTATTTGGAGATAAATATGCAGAAGCTTATACAGTATATGTACTTCGGGACTGGGGATCACAAAACTGTCCGTTAAGGGGGTTTTACGGTATAAGCTTTATGCTTCCAAAATTTGTTCATGTCAAAGTTTTATAGTGTCGTCTAAATCCCTGATGGGTTCAATTATTTATTGGACTCCATATCTACGTTACTTGTGTGTAGATGCACTCACGCGTGGGTTTGTGTGTGTGTACGCGCGCCTTTGAGAGAGACAGATCGCATATGTGTATGTATGCGTATACACTATCCAGCCGATTTTTTTTATGAATTAATTTTTAAATGTAGTTGTACGTTAACTATATCCAGGAAAATAAGTTCCATTTGTAGCTCATTTACAGAAAGGCATTTTTATCTTGTGAAAACACAAATTTGTCGGTAACGGAGTTCGTGCCTCCTTGCTCCGGAGCCAGTTGTTCTAACTGACCAAACTACACCGACAGAATGTATCGCTGCAGATTTGTCGTTTTGACACGTGCTTCACTTCTGTAGTGCACCACAATCTGAAACGCGCTATGTCTTGAATACTGTGGGTGTAGTTTTACTTAAATACTTTTTGAAAAGTAGTTTTTTGGAACTAGTCTTTAATTTCTTTTAAAAATGCACCAACCGAAAGTTTGAAAATATATATTATATAGGTTACACATAAAGAACTATTATTTTACTATAAACTTTCTTACAATATGCGATGTGTCAAATTCAAAGTCAAAATTCGCGGTTCAGCGATTAATTATTTAATTCTTTAAAGTATACTGAGTGGTAAATCTCCTTAATATTTTTTTCGAGGTTACGATGTTTCAATAATGCAGGTTTGCGTATTTTTAGGTTGCTTGCTGGAACATTAGTCGATTAAATACTAAAGACTGCTAACGGTCACAAGGATCGATATAGCAAGAAAATAGCAAGAAATGGTACTTACAAAGAACTTTTTATTCCTGGTTATTGACTTACAGATCTCAAACAACAATACAGTTTCTCTTTGAATAAATATCCATACAAGAACTTTCAGGCTGAATCACATTATAAATCTCATTGATCAAACTTACGCAGCATACAGATAATTGAGATAACATGCAGTGTAAATTCAATTAGTAAATCATCTTTCGTCCACAAATTCCCATCATTCGACATGGCTTTTATATCGACTCAGTCGTTGCCAAAAAGTACAAAGAAATTAGGTGAAGTTGATGTGTTCAGAAAGAAATCTAACGGAGAAGTAACATAATTTACTTAAGAACAGAGCTCAAAAAATAAGGTTAAATTAGAGATATACGTCACAAGGGCTGCACTGATCGAATTTTTGCTTTACGCATGATGATTGAAAAGTATATGTCTGTTGGGGAAAAAATGTTTGCGGGCTTCATAGATTTAGAGAAAGCTAAGACAAAGTAAACAGGATCCTTCTGTGGAAGGTACTGAATAAATATGGTATTACTGGGAATCTATACTTAATAGTGTGAAAGCCATGTACGCTCGCAGTAGAGCATGTGTACGAGTGAATGGTGTTTTATCAAAATGATTTTCTATTGGAGCAGAAGTTAGACAATATTGTGCAATGTCACCCTGGCTGTTTAATATTTTTATGGATGTGTGCGTGTGTGATGCCAAAATGGATAATACTGGTTTGTGTCTTGGTAAGATGCGTGTATGCAGATTGCTGTATGCTGATGACACTGTCCTGTTGGCAGAGAGCAAAAGTGACTTGCAGAATATGTTGTCCCAGATGTGCAAAGTTTGCATGAAATTCAAATTGAATATAAATAAGGGAAAAACCAAATTTATGGTTTTTGAGCGAGGAACTGTTCGTACTGAATGCAAAATAAGCCTTAACGGCATGTAAATTGGCCAGGTGAAGGATTTAGTATAATTAAGAAGTATGTTTGACAAAGAAATTAGATGGCGAAATTAATAGGCGAGTGAATTCTTCATTGAAAATCATAGCTGCCTTAGGAGGATTTCACAGGAATGACGGGTTTTCAAGGAAGTGTATGAAAGTGTAATTGCTCCTACTCTCATGTACGGCAGTGAAACCTGGGTACTGCAGGAAAGACATAGGAGTGGTTTATGTGCTGGGGAGATGCATTACTTACGGGAGGATCTGTGGCAAGACACACGCTGATCATGTGAGGAATGAAGATGTGTTGCAGATGTGTAATGTGAGGCAAAATGTTGTTAGTAAGGTGAAGACTGATATTCTTAGGTGGTTGGCCATGTTGAAAGAATGAGTGATGAGGTGCTGACTAAGAGAATTTTTCAGCCCAAGTGGAAGGAAAGAAAGGTAGAGGAAGGAAAACATGGGAGGACCAGATTCAGGAACATTTGCATGAGAAAAAGATAATAAGTATGAAGTACCAAAGGTCTTGTGTGCGGCGTGTGATGAATTTTAATGAAGCTCGAGCGGTGTGCATAGATCGTTGCAAATGGGGACATTTGATACATCAACATTAAGTAAATTCTAGTTTTTCAGTTGAATGTGAACTAGGCACATGGTCTTTCTTTGAGGAGCTAACCTCTGAATCTCAGAGAACAGCTTAATGATATGTATACATGTATGTATGCAATGGTTACGCTGGTTTTTCCAAAGTTTTCGCCAATTTAATCGAAAAATTCAATTTGTTTTCGACAAAATGTTATAACACTATGAAAAGGTAATCGCCAAAGCTTTTTTTCCATCGCCAAAAGATTTCGCAAATTGCGAAGATGGCGATCGGCAGCGCGACCCCTGTGTATATATTTATGTACATGTGTATGTATGTATGTAGGTTCATAGAGTTCCAAGCTCCCTTCTTGTTCTGGTATTTATAATATCCGTCGCATAACTGGAAGACCCTGGGTTTGATTCCCGGTGGCGGCCAATGAGAAATTTTCCGTGACTCACTTATAAACGTGGAAAGAGCGATGACCTCTGTTTGTTGTTCCTAGTCCACGTCAAATGTCTGTATTAATTATTCATTCGCCTTCTAATTATTTGTTCAGTTGCTGCTTTCCATCTTTGGTGAATCGCCAGCATTGTGCGGGGCTCCAAGAAGCAACCTGCCAAATTGGCTTGGCAGTTAGTGTATGTGAATCTGGAGGAATTCGAGGCAGCTGTGGTGCAGTGGAAGCATATCCGGCGCGTAACTGGAAGACCCAGGGTTAGATTCCCGGTGGCGGCCAATGAGAATTTTTCCGTGACTCACTTATAAACGTGGAAAGAGCGATGACCTCTGTTTGATGTTCCTAGTCTACTTCAAATATCTGTATTAATTATAAACATACACTACCAATTTTTTTGAAGAACTTGAGCAAAAGTAAACATATAGCAACAGCCCCGGTTACCGAGCGGTTTGAGGCTTGTGACCATTCGTGTGAGATGGGCTCGAGTCTCGCATGTGACATTGGCCTTACGGTACTGGTTTTCCCTCTCCTTGGAACCAGTGTTCTTAAATTAGGGACGGGCGACTGGTGGCCGTTAAATCCGTAAACTAAAAAAAAAACCGTGGCATTTTATGCATGTTTCAGTGTATATGATTATCAAAATGTGGCCAGATCATTGCCAGAAGATCGGTGCTGTATCGTGTGTATTCAAACTTCTCTCTAGGAAAACGCGCACGAAAACTTTGATTTCGATTGCTCATAATCCAGAAGCAAAATTGGTTTTGAAAGTTTTGCACGGAAACTGCTTTATTCGTTTGTGATGCAAAGTAGTTTAATGTAAAAATGTGTACCAGCGGACGCATGTGCTGACGTCGTTAACATGAATAAAAAAGCATCATTATTGATTCGTATAAAGACATTAAAAGAACTTCAGTGAAAATTGTTACTCTAAAAAATGAAGAAGACCGTTTGGTGCTGATGCGTTAAGCTGAGACGTGTTCGAACGGAGTCTTATCAGTTATACGCCGATAAAAAAAATAATAATAATAAATGATCATTTGCTTCTTCAGTCTATACATTTGCTTCTTCGGATTAAAATTTGGGCAGTCTTTCTCAAAGTATGAATGGCAAAAATATTAAAGTGGGTCGCAAGTAATTTTATTTTAAGCTTGAAATTAATTAATGTTTGGTTGATATGATATGTTGTAGGATTTACACTTAAACAAAAATCAACCTGTATGCAGTTTCTTTTCAGATATACCTATAATTTATGACGAGTAGCAACAAAAAACTTTTATTGACATGCTGGTCTCGTAGCTTACATGAAACTAACATGTCAGCAAAATTTTCATTACTACACGGTCAAAATATTTTAGGTATAGTTGAGACGATTTTTTTGTTACTTGAAAGTTTACATAAGAGTTGAGTCGTGAAATGTTTCCTTAAATTTAGGTTGGTAACGATAAAGAAAAAAAAGAAAAGTTGATAAAGCTACATCAAAGTATCTAGAACGGATTTAACAACACGAACCAGCCTCTGGATTAGCCAAAGCGTGTATCCCTATTGTTGGTTTGGTGGTATGTAAATTGCGAACTAAAATCAGACCGCCATTGAAACTCTATATGTAAATTGCGAACCAAGGTAAATGACCGCTATATGTAAATTCCGAACCGACTTCTCTGAACATCTGCTGGAATTACCTAAGCTAGCTCGTCTGTTTTGCTTGCTTTGCTTTAGATATATCTTTTGTTATTCGACAAGTTTTACGATGGAAGTGACGCTCTCGATCTCTGAAAAAGGAAAAGATTTGTTAATCGTAGACGCCTACGCTTACTGCAAAGTTAAGATATTTTCGTGAATACAACGAATTAAGTACAAATGTACACATACTAAATATGGAACATCACAGAGAAAATTAACTTGGCCCTGCGCAAGGATGACAAACTAGTTTTGTTGTTTTTGTGAATACAATGAATTAAGTACAAATGTACATATACTAAATATAGAACATCACAGAAAAAAATTAACATGGCCCCTGCGCAAGGATGACAAATTAGTTTTGTTGTTTTCGTGAATAAAATGAATTACGTACATATGTACATATACTAAATATGGAACATCACAGAAAAAAAATTAGCGTGGCCGCTGCGCAAGGATGACAAACTAGTTTTGTTGTTTTTGTGAATACAATGAATTAAGTACAAATGCACATATACTAAATATAGAACATCACAGAAAAAAAATTAACATGACCCCTGCGCAAAGGTGACAAATTAGTTTTGTTGTTTTCGTGAATAAAATGAATTACGTACAAATGCACATATCAGCCCAAGTGGCAGGAAGGAAGGGCAGAGGAAGGCCAAGGAAGACATGGGTGGATCAGATTCAGGAGTGTCTGCATGAGAAAAAGATTATGAGTATGAAGTAAAAAAGATCTTGTGTACGGTGTGTAATGGATATTAGTGAAGCACGAGTTGTATGTCAAGATCGCTGTAAATGGAGAAGTTTGATACGACAACAATAAGTAAAAAATACCTGGAAGTTTGTATTTTGTTTTTGGAGCTAACCTCTGAATCTCAGAGAACAGCTTAGTGATATGTATGATGTATATATACTAAATATGGAACATCACAGAGAGAATTAACTTGTCCCTGCGCAAGGATGACAAACTAGTTTTGTTGTTTTTGTGAATACAATGAATTAGGTACAAATGTACATATACTAAATATGGAACATCACAGAAAAAAAAATAACATGGCCCCTGCGCAAGGATGACAAATTAGTTTTGTTGTTTTCGTGAATAAAATGAATTACGTACATATGTACATACACTAAATATGGAACATCACTGAGAAAATGAACTTGGCCCTGCGCAAGGATGACAAACTAGTTTTGTTGCTTTTGTGAATCATCATCATCATCATTGTCAACCATTATCAATCCACTGCTGGACGAAGGTCTCCCCAAGTTTCCTCCACAACAGTCTGTCTTGTGCCAGTCTCCTCCATGTCACTCCCGCATATTTACGAATTTCATCCACCCATCTCCCATGTGGTCTTTTTCTGGGTCTTTTCCTGTCCCTTGGAATCCAATCTAAAATTTCGGCTGTCCATCTATGGTCTGTCCTTCTGGCAGTATGTCCAGCCCATTGCCATTTCATTGATTTAACTCTGATCATGATGTCTTCCACTCTCGTCATTTTTCGGATCCACGAGTTCCTCTTCTTATCTCTCCTGGTTATACCAAGCATGCACCTCTCCATGCTGCTTTGAGTTGTCTGCAGCCTTTGTATGTCTCTTTTAGTTAAGGTCCACGTCTCTGCACCATACGTAAGCACTGGAAGGATGCATTGATCAAACACTTTTCTTTTAAGACATAATGGCATATTGCTCTTGAAAATTATGCTGTTTCTTCCAAAAGCTCTCCAGGCAAGTTTGGTACGCCGATTAATTTCTTCATCAATGTGACCCTCACTTGATATCTGCTGTCCAAGATAAACATATGTATCTGTTATCTCCAGTTTTTCTCCATCAATCGATAAATCTTCATTTCTTGTAAAAGCATTGAACATCACTTTTGTCTTCTGAAAGTTCATTTTTAATCCCACTTCTTTACTCTTGTCAGCAAGTTCCTGGATCATACCCTGCAGCTCTGATGGGGTAGTTGCAAAAATGACTACGTCATCAGCAAAACGAAGGTGGGTTAGATAATCTCCATTAATCTTTATCCCTTTGTTTTCCCAAAGGGATAACAAAGGGATAAAGATTAATAAGAGATTATATAACAAAGGGATATATTCCCAGTTCAGTGATTGAAAGACATTTTCCAATGTGGCATTAAAGAGCTTCGGAGATATGGTGTCACCTTGTCTCACTCCCTTTCCAATTTTTATGTGTGTTGTATTTTCAAACAGCCGAATCTTTGCACTTGCATTTTCATAGATGTTATTAATAATATTAATGTATGCATCCTCAATACCAGGATTTCAGAGCCGTGGTAACTGCTGATGGTTTCACCGAATCAAAGGCTTTTTCATAGTCGATAAAAGCCATGCACAATGGAAGTTCATATTCCCTCGCTCTTTCAATTAGTTCTCTCAGTACGTGGATATGATCTATTGTGCTGTAGCCACTCCTGAATCCAGCTTGTTCTCTCGGTTGAGCCATGTCCAGTGTTACCTTCAAGCGGTGTGAAAGAACTTTAGTGAAGATTTTATAAACCACTGATAGGAGGCTGATAGGTCTGTAGTTCCTGAGATCCTCAATGTCACCTTTTTTATGTAGCAGGATCATTGTAGCGTTGTTCCAATCCTCAGGAATCTTCCCTTCATTAAGGCATCGAGTGAAAATTTGGGCGAGTACTGTTTCAATTTCTCCACTTGCTTCTTGTATGATGTCTATAGTAATTCCATCTTCTCCTGGAGCTTTCCCCTGCTTCATGTTCTTGATTGCATGAGCAACTTCTGCTGGGAGGACTGGAAGAACTCTGGTACCTTTCATGATGTCTGGAGTACATGTATCATCCCTTTCATATAATTTGGAGTAGAAATCTTTCACTCTTGTCAAAATTTCGCCTCTATTTCTTGTTATAGAACCATCTTCTTTTCTCAGAGCCATAATCTGTTTTCTTCCCTTACTGAGATGTCCCTTTGCTATCTTAAGGCTTTGGTTGTTTTCAATTGCTTTCCTCACTAGCTCACAGTTGAATTTCCTTACGTCTTCAGTGATACTTTTTCGTGTTGTCTTGCATAGCTCTATATATTCCACTTTGGAAGTCACATCTTCTTTAGTTGTCCTCATCTCTCTTCTTTTTTGCATCAACATTTTGGTTTTTCCTGATAATTTGTTCACATGCAACTTGTTCTTAGACCCAGCTAATTTTGTTGCTGTTTCCATTAGAGCTTTGGTTACTTTTCTGTTAACTTCCGAAATATCCACTTCTTCCGATGTTAGGCCTTCTAAAGCAGAGAATCTGTTCTTCAGTTCCAACTTGAAAGTATTATGGTGTTTTTTAAGGTTGGTTATGTCAATACATTTTGTTTGTCTTATGAGCTTGCCACGTTCCAGTTTAGTGTTGAGGTGCATCTTACATCTCACCAATCTATGGTCACTACCTGTGTTGAACTTGTTCAGCACACTGCAGTCTTCGATGACGAATTTTTTGTTACACATAATAAAATCAATTTCACTTGTCGTCCCAATTGGATGTCTCCATGTCCATTTCCTGTGTGGCTTTTTCTTGAAAAAGGAGTTCAAGATGAAAAATCCTTCTGCCTCTGCAAACTCAACGAGAGTATTTCCACGTTGGTTTCTGTTGCCGTGACCGAATTTACCTACTGAAGTTTCATTCTGTTGCCGTTGCCCTATTTTTGCATTGAAATCTCCCATAATTATCTTCAAGTGCTGCTTACCCTTATTATTTAGATGACGAATTTCCTCATAAAATTCTTCAATTTCTTCTTCAGGATGACTTGTGGTGGGTGCATAAGTTTGAATAATCTGAGCCTGGTATCTTCTCGATAGTTAGATAACGAGTCGTGCAGCTCTGTCAAAGGAACTTTCAACTTCTACCACTTTATCCTTCAGTTTCTTGTTTATTATAAATCCAACACCACTAGTTCTGCCAGTATCTGTCCCACGATAATAGAAGAGATGTCCACTTTTCAGTTCAATGAGATCTTCTCCTTTTCTCCTTACCTCACTTAGCCCGACGATGTCCCACTTGATCATTTGTAGTTCCTCTTCCAATTCAAGAAGCCTTGAATCAGAAGATAGGGAGCGTCCGTTATAGGTAGCCAAGGTCAGCATCAAATGGCAGCCTAGTCCGGTCCTCCGAGGATTCTTAGCACCCTCTGCCTTCATGTCGCACTGGCCAGGTACATTCCAGCTGCCGGAGACTGAGGGCCAAGATTTAAGTTGTAGAGTCATTTTGGAGGTGTTTGGCCGTAACTCACCACGCTGGCCAAGCGGGTTGGTGAGTGTGGGATAGCATTTCCTCTGATCCCGATGGTATAGTTATACCGCTATTTGCGGTCGTCAGAGCCCCTTTAGTGGGAACAGGATGCACCACGAGAAGGCGGGGTTGACATTTGCCAAGGAGAGGCTGTGGTGTTACGCATCACCTGACCTTACATCCCTTACAGTGAATTAAGTACAAATGTACATATATTAAATATGGAACATCACAGAAAAAAGATTAATATGGCCCCTGCGCAAGGATTACAAATTAGTTTTGTTGTTTTCGTGAATAAAATGAATTACGTACATATGTACATATACTAAATATGGAACATCACTGAGAAAATGAACTTGGCCCTGCGCAAGGATGACAAACTAGTTTTGTTGCTTTTGTGAATACAGTGAATTAAGTACAAATGTACATATATTAAATATGGAACATCACAGAAAAAAATTAATATGGCCCCTGCGCAAGGATGACAAATTAGTTTTGTTGTTTTCGTGAATAAAATGAATTACGTACATATGTACATATACTAAATATGGAACATCACTGAGAAAATGAACTTGGCCCTGCGCAAGGATGACAAACTAGTTTTGTTGCTTTTGTGAATACAGTGAATTAAGTACAAATGTACATATATTAAATATGGAACATCACAGAAAAAAAATTAATATGGCCCCTGCGCAAGGATGACAAATTAGTTTTGTTGTTTTCGTGAATAAAATGAATTTCGTACATATACTAAATATGGAACATCACAGAGAAAATTAACTTGGCCCTGCGCAAGGATGACAAACTAGTTTTTTTTTTTTTTTTTTTTTTGTGAATAAAATGAATTAAGTACAAATGTACATATTCCAAATATGGAACATCACAGAAAAAAATTAACATGGGCCCTGCGCAAGGATGACAAATTAGTTTTGTTGTTTTCGTGAATAAAATGAATTACGTACAATTGTACATATACTAAATATGGAACATCACAGAGAAAATTAACATGGCCCTGTGCAAGGATGACAAACTAGTTTTGTTGTTTTTGTGAATACGATGAATTAAGTACAAATGTACATATACTAAATATGGAACATCACAGAAAAAAATTAACGTGGCCCCTGCGCAAGGATGACAAACTAGTTTTGTTGTTTTTGTGAATAAAACGAATTAAGTACAAATGTACACATACTACATATGGAACATTACAGAGAAAATGAACATGGCCCCTGCGCAAGGATGACAAACTAGTTTTGTTGTTTTTGTGAATACAATGAATTAAGTACAATTTGTACATATACTAAATATGGAACATCACAGAGAAAATTAACATGGCCCTGTGCAAGGATGACAAACTAGTTTTGTTGTTTTTGTGAATAAAACGAATTAAGTACAAATGTACACATACTACATATGGAACATTACAGATAAAAAATTAACATGGCCCCTGCGCAAGGATGACAAACTAGTTTTGTTGTTTTTGTGAATACAATGAATTAAGTACAAATGTACATATACTAAATATGGAACATCACAGAAAAAAATTAACATGGCCCCTTCGCAAGGATGACAATCTAGTTTTGTTGTTTTCGTGAATAAAATGAATTACGTACAAATGTACATATACTAAATATGGAACATCACAGAGAAAATTAACATGGCCCTGTGCAAGGATGACAAACTAGTTTTGTTGTTTTTGTGAATAAAATGAATTAAGTACAAATGTACACATACTACATATGGAACATTACAGATAAAAAATTAACATGGCCCCTGCGCAAGGATGACAAATTAGTTTTGTTGTTTTCGTGAATAAAATGAATTACGTACAAATGTACATATACTAAATATGGAACATCACAGAGAAAATTAACATGGCCCTGTGCAAGGATGACAAACTAGTTTTGTTGTTTTCGTGAATAAAATGAATTACGTACAAATGTACATATCCTAAATATGGAACATCACAGAGAAAATTAACATGGCCCTGCGCAAGAATGTAGTTTTGTCGTTTTCGTGAATACAATGGATTAAGTACAAATGTACACATAGTACATATGGAACATCACAGAAAAAAATTACCATGGCCCCTGCGTAAGGATGATAAACTAGTTTTGTTGTTTCGTGAACACATTGCTTTAAATTGTTTTACATTGTTTTAATCATTATTTTTTCAAACTGGTTTATTTTTGATATCGTCAGAATGAGCGCAAAAAAGTTGGTTCGCAATTTACACATCGGGTCTAGAAAAGTTGGTTCGCAATTTACACATAGGTGTCTTGGCTCTTAGTTTGCAATTTATATATAGGGGTTGAGAGCGGTCCGATATTGTTCGCAATTTACACGCTCCGTGTTGGTTTACAATGGACACCTGTAAAGCAACAGAAAGGTCGATTCAATCCTTCTTGGTCTTTGGCAGCTTAACGCAACACTATATTATTAATGGATATTCAAAAGTTTAGTAGCATGGTTTTTAGCAGACGTGTGCAAAGAGGGGGTTATCGGAGTGGATTTAGTGCTTGGTCATACTGTATACCCTGCATTGATGCGATTCAGTTTCAGAAACAAGAGCTACAGCCAGTGGCGCACTCGGGATTTCTTTATAGGGTGGACCAAAATATTGAAGATGTAAATAAATATATCCGCCATGTGGTGCAGTGCTCTAAGCGTTAGCTCCTGACTTCTCGTCCGAGACGGGTCCAGGTTCGAATCCCGGTGAGGCATGGATGTTGTGTGTTTTGTCTTATGGCATTGGCTCTCTCTCTTCCCTGGACCCAGTGGCCATAAATTTACTTACGGTGGTCGTTAAACCCCCAAATAAAAATACCCCGGAGAAAGTTATCCCGAAATAATGGGAAGCGATAAATTTACATCCGCCGTATTAAAGTGTGTTTGTTGTGATTCGTAAAATACACTCATTGTCATAAAAATCCGCGCACCAAGAAGGAAGCGGTTCCCTATCACTTCGTCCGTGTTCATTTCGTCCACGCTCACTTCTTCCAGTTCATTTCGTCCAACGTTCACTTTGTCCACTGTTCACTTCGTCCGCTGTTCACTTAGTCCAATGTTCACTTCGTCCACTGTTCATTTCGTCCACCGTTCATTTTATTCACATTCATTTCGTCCTCCGAATGAATGGAATACTGTGGAAATTATCTGTTTTCATGTTTTTTATTATAGGCAGAAGAAAAGATCAGCGGACATTGCTTGCATGAGATTTTTTTCTTTCCTGTCAGAGTTTCTCGATTAAAATATTATGATTTTAAATGTTATTTAAAGTAAAACAAGGAACTTAATTTTGAAGAACTTTTTAACTCTTTTGTATGGTACGACGTCAATCACTATAGCATGACTCACGCTATGTTCATAAAAGGAGTGTAAAGTGGGACTTTTAATAACGCTGCACTTTTTACTTAGGCACTAAATATTTACATAAGATGCCAAGTTATTAATATTTCTGTTTTACTTACTTAGGCACTAAATCATAATTACTATGCGTAGGCCCTTTTGACATTTTTTTATTCTGCCGATGCCATATTCAAAACGTTTACGTATCCACTCAAGGTAATCATATTGTGCTTTTACTGAGGCACGAAATATTAATTCATAAGCCCTAGGCTTAGGCCGTTTCAACAGTTTTTATTCTACAGATGTCATATTCATAACGATTACATATCAACTCAAGGTAACATTATTGCGCTTTTACTTAGAAGGGATACAAGAGACGGGGAAAATAACCACTGCCCTATCAAGAGAAGTCAAGTTCAAGTCCGCCGATCCTATATGGAGTGATGTAAGAAATTAGCTTCATACTCCACACCCAAATCTACCGCCATTCGCGAAGCCTTGGAAATCTTGACCAGCTGCGAGGCTTGCAATGATAGCGTCTCTCTGGAGTTGCCACATATTTGGAATCAATTCTTCAAATAATGCTGAGTTTTCTACCATAGTACCGCGTGCCCAACCAACGTGACCCCGTTTCTTCGAAATTTCAAGTTTGCTCTTAATCATTAATTGTCTAGTCAAGTCACCGCGTTTAAAGTGTTGAAACGTTCTATTATCCAGTTTGCAGTTAACTGTCTACCTTTATTGAAAAAGCCATCTGGTTGATGTGCGAAAGCTTGGAAATTTTGATTTTTATTCTACGCCAAGAAATTTTCGGAGTTTTAGTATATAGTTATACTATTTTGAGTATGTCAAGTTATTAATATTGATCTTTTACTTAACCATAAAATATTAATTGTAGGGCATAGGACATCGGTATATTAAATATTAATTCTAGGCCTAAGGCCTATGAATTAATATTTAGTGTCTAAGTAAAAAGCGCAATATTACTAAATTTTTATGTCATGTAAACATTATGAATATGAAATCGGATGATTAAAAACTGTTAAACCGCCTAAGCCTAAGGCCAGCTAATTAATATTTAGTGCCTAAGTAAAAGCGCAATATTATTACCATGACTTGATACGTAAACATTATGAATATGACATCTGTAGAATAAGCAATTTAAAAAGGCTTAGGTCTCAGGCCTATGATATAATATTTAATGACTGCGCAAAAGCGCATTATTATTACCTTAATTTGATATGTAAACGTTATGAATAGGACATCCGTAGAATAAATACTGTAAAAAAGGCATTCGCCTGGAGCCTATGATATAATATTTAGTGTCAAAGTAAAAGCGCAGCATAATTAACTTGAGCGGATACGTGAACGTTACAAATATCACATGGTCTGAATAACAACTGAAAAAATGCTAGTCCTAGGGCCTATTAAATTAAATTTACTGCCTGAGCGAAGCGCAATATTATTACCCTGACTTGACACGTAAGCAATATGAATATGACATCCGTAGAATAAAAACTGTTGAAACGGCCTAGGGCTTATGAATTAATATTTCGTGCCTCAGTAAAAGCACAATATGATTACCTTGAGTGGATACGTAAACGTTTTGAATATGGCATCGGCAGAATAAAAAAATGTCAAAAGGGCCTACGCATAGTAATTATTATTTAGTGCCTAAGTAAGTAAAACAGAAATATTAATAACTTGGCATCTTATGTAAATATTTAGTGCCTAAGTAAAAGTGCAGCGCTATTAAAAGTCCCACTTTACACTCCTTTTATGAACATAGCGTGAGTCATGCTATAGTGATTGACGTCGTACCATACAAAAGAGTTAAAAAGTTCTTCAAAATTAAGTTCCTTGTTTTACTTTAAATAACATTTAAAATCATTATATTTTAATCGAGAAACTCTGACAGGAAAGAAAAAAATCGCATGCAAGCAATGTCCGCTGACCTTTTCTTCTGCCTATAAGAAAAACTCCATGAAAACAGATAATTTCCACAGTATTCCATTCATTCGGAGGACAAAATGAATGTGAACAAAATGAACGGTGGACGAAATGAACAGTGGACGAAGTGAACATTGGACTAAGTGAACAGCGGACGAAGTGAACAGTGGACAAAGTGAACGTTGGACAAAATGAACTGGAAGAAGTGAGCGTGGACGAAATGAACACGGACAAAGTGATCCGTCACCGAAGGAAGCGTCGGATTGAAATGAGATTTTAGTAGTGAGATGGTACATAGTGATTACAATATCACAGCAACACGGCGGTTTCAGGCAGACATGCGGTGCAGATTCCGGTCAGAGTTAGTACCGCATCGAACCGCCTCGTGCTCGGATACATGCGGTGATACCGTCCGGCATTGAGTCAAAGAAACGTCGTATGCTGTCCTGGGACAGATTGGCCCACACTTCTTGCAGCTGACGATCTAAATCACGAACACTGGGACACGGAGAAAGCTGGCGTCCCATCTGGTCCCCACACATGTTCGATGGGCGAGAGATCAGGGGATCTGACAGGCCACGGAAGCGTCGAAGCCTGGCGTAGAAAGTCCTGGGAAACCCGCGCCGTGTGAGGACGGACGTTATCTTGTTGGAAAATGGCTCCGGGCAGCCCCGCCAGGAAAGGCAGCACATGGGGCCGCAGGATCTCTTGTACGTAGCACTGGGCTGTAAACGTCCCTCGGATTCCTGCGAGGGAAGTCCGGCTGTCATACGCGATTGCTCCTCAGACCATCACGCCTGCAGTTCGGGAAGTGTGCCGCTGTACAGTGAGGTTGGGTTTGTAGCGCTCACCTCCGGTCCCCCACACTCTGTCACGGTGGTCGTCCGTTCCCATACAGAAGCGAGATTCGTCGCTGAGCACTATACGGCGCCAGTCCGTAGCATTTCACGTTGCTTGCTGCTGACACCACTGCAATGGACGCCGACGATGGTCAGGTGTTAATGGCACAAAACGTAAGGGCCGTTGGGAGTGCAGATTCGCCTCTGCCAGGCGTCTGGAAATAGTTCTGGCGGGCACAGGAGTCCCTTGTACAATGTACAACCGCCACACGTCTCTGGATATTGGAGAAGGCCGTCGTTGCATCTGTGCGTACAGCTCTCACGATCCCACGGTCCTCTTTGCTGGTGGTGCGTCTGGGTCGTCCAGAGCCAGTCCACCGTGTCTGGGTCGTTCAGAGCCAGTCCGCCTTGTCTGGGTGCCTTCCCGTGTCCATTGCTCTCAATACAATCGTACTGTACTGTCCGACCGGCCCGAATGGCGTCCGGCCATCCTGCCTCTCTCATCCCAACGATACGGCCTCGTTCAAATTCCGTCAGTTGCCCGTACGCACATCTACGGCGGCTCCTCGGCATGTCTATCGCTCAGGGATCTCACCTGACTCTTACCGTGCACTTCGGCATGAATGTGGAGTCCCTTGCGTGGCGCCTTATAAGCCCCAAAGATTGCGATTGCAGCGTCGGTCTTCGACGCGCGGACATGCAGAATCGCACGAAACTTTAATCATTTGCATGGCTGCCCTCCCCATAGCTATTCGACGAGTTTTGCGTTAATCGCACGATTATATTCTTGGTGCGCGGATTTTTATGACAATGAGTGTATATATTTAAAAATACATACAAATATATTTAAAAATAAGTAATAAATAAGAACGAAAAAAGGACTACCAAGTGATACCTCATGTGAAGGGCGTGGACCCCCCCGCCACACACACACACACACTGGGTGCGCCAGTAGCTACAGTTGTGGACAATAAAATGCGGTGACTTGTGGGTTAACGAATTTGCCGAATAGGAAATGCAGAGAGGAAAGAAGAAGTGGAGCCCTTTGTGTCACACACACACAGAATGTTACATTTTATTAAGCTTTTCTGCACGGAAGAAGTCCAACTATTTTTAAGAACAGGAAAACGGTTTTCTGAAATGTTGATTATATATCATCTTTTTTTCTTTTCTTTCTTTAGTGCAATGTAAAACTTAGTTACTTCTAGGTTCTCTTTTCATTCTGGGAAAATAAGTAAAAAGAAAAGAACGGAAAACTAAAATTTACAGATTTCAGTAAAAGTATTTGTTGGGTCAACAGTTTCATACTTTTTATTTTTCATTTTGTTTTATGAAAAAATGGCGTTCACATATGTGTGCTGTTAAATTTCTGCGATATCGTTTGCAACTGGACTTGTGTCTACAAGCTGTAAGTCGACAAGTGAAGAATAACGTTTGTTTTATGTAAGCAGTGATTTCTTAGTCGAATGAGCTTTGGTTGTTAGTATTTTCGTAGATTAATTATCCAAGTGCTTAGTTAGAAAGTATTTAAGTGACTGACTGTTTCACAACAAACAACCTGCACGTGTAAAATAATGAAAACGTTAGAGACTCAGCAAGCGGAATAGAAACGATAAAAAGTACTGCATACTTTTTATGTGTTTCTATGGATCTTTTCTCTAAGAATTTTGACCTCCTTTAACCTACTTTATTTGTTAACGATATGCTGTTATTGTTATCCCTAGTGCATTTATTTTGTAATCTTCTGTATTTGTTAACGGTATGCTGTTTTTGTTATCCCTAGTACATTTATTTCTTAATTTAGATTCATTGGCTATGAAGGCAGATGTGTGCAATAAACCACGCAAAGAGAGGACAGCCTTTACGAAGCATCAAATACAAGAACTAGAACATGAATTTTCTCAAAGAAATTATCTCACAAGGCTCAGAAGGTACGAAATAGCGGTATCATTGGAACTGACAGAACGACAAGTAAGCTCTTTCTCTCACTCTCTCTTTTGAGTTTTTCTTTAACATACGTCATGAAAATGGGAAAATAGGCTTTGCCTGTTGCGTTCACGTTAAATGTTATTTGACTTTGTATACACAGTGACCTGGTGACTGAGCAGTTAAGATGCTCTCCGAGAACTGTGACGTACCTGCCAGAAGGACGCACACTACATAAAGGCAGGTAGGAATAAGAATAATCGTCTGCGTAGCTCAGTTGGTAGAGCGACTTGTTCCGGAATAAGCGGCCTCGTGTTCGAATCCCGGCGTAGACCAAAAATGACGGAGAAATTTACTTCGTTATAATGGTGCCCGAACTATCCGGATGACCCGACCGTTCAAAATCTCGCATTGGTGTGATGTTATTTCCACACCGCGAGACAGGAAAAATCAGAGAATTCCTTCTCCAGCGCTTCGAAAAATAAAAATGTGTGATGTTGCATTCCACACAGCAGATTGACTGGGAGTTCTCAAGTGCACGTTCTACAGTGGATGGCTGCCTTCAACGATTCATGGTCACGGCTGACCCGTGGGCCATGCCCCCGGCCCTCTTTCGGGGGGGGGAGATGTGACGTACCTGCCAGCAGGACGCACACTACATAAAGGCAGATAGGAATCAGAATAAAACGTCCGCGTAGCTCAATTGGTAGAGCAACTTATTCCGGAATGAGTGGACCTGGGTTCGAATCCTGGCGCGGATAAAAATGACGGAGAAATTCACTTCGTTATAGAACTTAGATTTTAGTTCTTTCCCTACTCTGGAGAACGTAGCTCTAAATTAATGACAAGTGACAACTCGCAGAAGAAAAGTACTGCATAGTTTTCATCTGTTGAAGACATTTTGTTTGGGGCCCAAACAAAATGCCTTCAACGGCGCTCAAATTGAGCCATCAGAGGTGAGTGATTCAATCCTTCCACCTGACTTATTGGTTGTCTGATTCCTACCAAATTTTCCTTTTAGTACTGTTTTAATCAAAATGGAATGCCATTCTCTCACATATTCGAAATGACGCACGTTTTTTCTTACGCGCAACCACTTCGGCGCAAATGTCTTTGAATGAATGCTAAATAAAAGCGCAAACGAATAAAAAAAGTGAAAGTAAAAACATTTCAAAGCAAACTTAAAATTTTTTTAAAAGGGTGGAGTTTCGATTGGCAGCTCTTCAAGTAGTCCCACTGTATCAATGCATTGTTGTTTGCACAAGACTGCGCACACCCACCGTTACGGAGAGAAGAAACTACGTAGTTCAGCAGCTAAAGAAAGACAATAAAAACATAGAACAAAAACAGAAATATTACGATTTAGAGGTTGTTGTTTTTTCGAATAGAATATATTTAAAATACGATATGGAGAATTAATCGATACATGAGGTGCAGAACAGAAATTCTCGTAGATGGTTTATTATTTTTCCCGAATGGTTAAAAATAATCTTCCTAAATAATTTCTTTCACTCTATTGACTGAATTACATTGATTGATTCTTGGACATTGCCACGGCGTGACTAGATCGAGAGCGAAGGGACGCTCTCTACGGTCTGAGCGATGAGAAGAATAACAATGCATAAGCCAGTAATTACCACGTTGGTGAGTAGTTTTATTTTCATTTTTAGTTTGAGGAACTGCAAGTAAGCGGCGGTCAGTAGTTTTTTTCCACCGTCGATTTATTTGAAAAAATAAAAGAAATTTTTACCAATACGGGTTTGCCAATGTTTCGCCATTTGCAATCTTGAAACGCAAACGTCTTGCACTGCCAGATTTTTATACAGTGTTCTACAAAATGTCAACTTCCCGTGTAGCAAATTCTGTAAACAAGTGACATTTATAAATAACATCACACGTTGCAATAATATTTTACTCTGCCAGCGTAATATGCTTACGTTTCGAAATTATTGTGTTGTCCATAATGAAATGTCCGATTTGTGCACTGTTCGTCAATAAAACATATCTCAGCTCAGAATAAATACAATTAATCGTAATAAGAACCATTCGATTCAACACATTTTTGCCAACGAGAAACAAGATTATGTATTCCGGTCGCATAAAAATCAGGAGTTCTGGAAGCGACGAAAGCTTGAAAGGCGTTTTGAGCATCAGCTTGGTTGTGGAAAATTTTTCCCTGCAAAAATTGGTGCAGATGCTTGAAAAAATTGTAGTCTGTTGGCGAAAGGTCTGGTGAATATGGTGGATGAGGTAGAGTCTCATAGCCCAATTCGCTCAACTTTTGCAGAGTGATACGCGCGACGTGCGGTCTCGCGTTGTCATGCAGAAGTAGTGGGCCCTTTCTGTTGACTAATGGTGGACGAATGCGTTGCAGTTTGCGGTGCATTTTGTCGATTTCCTGACAGTACTTTGCTGCGGTAATCGTTTCGCCAGCATTCAGGAAACTGTAGTGGATTAAACAGGTTGAAGACCACCAGTCACCATAACCTTCTGTTGATGGAGTTTTGGTTGGGGGGAAGTGCTGAGGAGCTTCGTCGTGGCCCAACCACGACGCAGAGCGTCGACGATTTTCGCACAGGATTCACTTTTCGTAGCATGTCTGATGCAATCGAGAAAAGGATCGGTTTTGTCGCGCAAAAGCAGCCCCGACGAGACTTCGAAACGACGATTTTGTTGATTTTCGTTCAATTCATGTGGCACCGATTTGTCGAGCTTCTTGTATATTCCAATTTGGTTGAGCGGCACAGAAACAGCTGATTTGCTTACTCCAGTTCTCCCGCAAGCTCACGAACAGTTGTGTGCGGATCTGCTTCAACAAGTGCCTTCAATGCGTCGTCATCGATGACGGTACTCGGTTGTCTCCGCTCTTCATTGTCGAGGTTCGTGTCGCCAGCCTTGAATTTTGCGAACCATCTTCGCAACGCAGCTCGTGAGCCGCATCCTCCCCAAAGGCACCAACAATGTTTTGCGTCGCTTGCGCTGCGTTGGGGCCCAGTTTGAAGTTAATGGAATGACCTAAGACCTCGTAGAAGAAAATTGCCCGAAAATCACGATTATTCATCTTTCACTGAAACGGAAATATACAGTTGGAAACATTATGAGTTAATAAAGTGAACCACAAGGTTACAATCTGCTGATTTAAAGCTTTCCAATGACATATTACACTTGCATACATATTCACTGTACTGAACACAACGCATTGTCAAAACACGAGAGTTCAAAAATCGGACATTTCATTATGGACAACCTAATACAAATGGTGCCGCGCATGAAGTGTTCATAAAAACACGCATAGGTAAACATTTCGTTTATTCTTTTTTGTTTTTATTTAGAAGTTTTAAAACAGGCTGTGAAAGTTACTTTCCCGTTTCTTGAATGCAAATTTATTTCTTCATTTAATTGAAAATTATTTGGGAAAATAATTTGTTTACATGAATCTTGTATTTCAGTTTCCGTAGCTACTCTGATAACACCACTTTCTTATATTGCTTCAATGATTGGTGTAATGCAATGCGTTTTATTTGGTAACTCATTGAGATTAGTTCACCAGCTATAACATCATTCCAATCCTTACCTCCCCCCCCCCTCATTTTTTTTAGTGCGAAATCAAATCGTAATAGGACAAGGACAGCCTGAAATTAAATTTGACTCGGTAATTACACAGATTGTTGCTCGTTTTCCTTACCTTTTTTCAGTTCTTTGTTTGTTCAGTATAATGTTTCAGCCAAACGTCCTAAAAAACTAAAATAAGAATTACTATTATTAATTGTTATATCTTTTGGCTAGAAACCGAGGTAGAAATCGTACAGTGGGCAATCAGCGCCATCCTCGCGTTGGTGGAAATAAACTGGTGTGCAAAAATTAAGGACGAAGAGGAGAAATTAGCATAACAGCGGAACGAGCAGGCAGAACGGACCGAAAGACCGCTCAGGAGATAGACTAGGGTCCGGTACGGTAGGGCAAACGCATATATGCATGATGTAGGGTGTCGGGTGTCGGAAAGGTATAAAGCACACGGGCGGTGTACGCTCAGCAATTCGATGAAAGCTATTGCACGGTGTGCATCGGTTTGAACGACGTCGAGTTGCTGCCACCGTGTGATATGGCCAACAGGCAATCCAGTAGACGACATCTGGATGACTTTACCCGAGGCCGCGTCATTGGGAAATTAGTTGGAAGAAGGTCGAAGTGGGACCAGTGTGGCCGAGGAGTTCGGGATCGCTCACAGCATCGTTTCACGAGCTTGGCGAGTATTTCAAACGACAGGAACAGCTGTCCGAGAGTATAGCAGTGGTCGTCCATGAGCAACCACGGCGGCGGACGACCGGTATATTGTCCTACAGGCGAGAAGAGACAGATGGCAGACAGCCGGAGAAATTGCAAGGCACATGCAACAGACAACTGGACGTCCGTTATCGCGTTTTACTGTGGCCAGGAGGCTGCACAAAGGTGGTCTATTTGCACGAAGACCAGTACGATGTGTGCCATTAACGTCTGCTCATCGGAGACGGCGGTTTCTGTGGTGCCAGGAACACAAGAACTGGACACATCAGCAATGGGGTCGAGTTCTCTTTACGGATGAGAGCCGATTTAGTCTGACGAGCGATTCTGGACGTATACACATCTGGAGAGAGCAGGGAACACGCAATCAAACCTCCAACATCATCGAAAAGGACCGGTTTGGAGGTGGCGGAGTTCTCGTTTGGGGCGGTATCATGCTTGGTAGCCGTACTGACCTCCACATCTTCCAAAGAGGTTCAGTCACTGGTGTCCGCTATTGTACCGAGATTCTGCTGCCTCACGTGCGTCTGTTTAGAGGTGCTGTGGGTCCTGAATTCCTCTTCATGGACGACAACGCTACACCTCATCGTACAGTGGCTGTCTCAGAGCTGTTGGAGAGTGAAGATATTCAACGCATGGATTGGCCCGCAAGGTCCCCGGACCTAAATCCAATCGAACACGTGTGGAACCTTCTCGGGAGGCGCTTGGCAGCACGTCACCAGCCGCCAGCAACGATCCCGCAGCTGCGATTGGCGCTACAAGAGGAATGGGCCGCGATGCCTCAACAGCTCCTTGACAACCTCGTCCTCAGCATGGACAGACGTTGTAAATCCTGCAACACAGTCAGGGGTGATCATATCCCCTACTAAAGACTGGATTTTTCTTGGCAGCCGCCTGTCACATGGACGTTTCTGTCTTCTGTCCAGTTGTGCTCGAAGCTACCTTTTCAATAAAGTGCCTTTGTATATTTGGATTCCTTGTTTGGATGGTTTTGCTCACTTGTCCCATATTCTTACATCTTGGGGATCTTATGATATAATTTGAGTCGATGTGGAGCACTTTTGCACGACGTTACATTCGAAAAACCGTCTCGTTCTTAATTTTTGCACGCCAGTGTATTTGGCATTACTGAAAATATTTCTGAAAAACTGAAGAACAAACAAAAGCCTTAACTTACCCGGCTGGCGTAACAAAACTAACATCCGATTTGCGAAGTGATAGTGCTACCGAGAAGGTTACAATCACGTGATGTGAGTCTGAGTAGCTCGGCTGACGGCTGACTGTTCTTTACCCAAAGAATTGAAGTCAACAGAAATACGCATGCGCAGTCTGCTCCGGCATCAGCCGATCAGCCCGTTTGTTAGCTTCTGTGCACTGCATGTTTTTCCCTGCGCTTGTTATGTCACGCTGAGCCTTAACTTCTTCTCTCAATCCAGTCGGATGGCTCTGCATTCGGCATGTGCGTCAAAACAAAAATTCCAAGAGATTGTCATCCAAAATGTTCCGACACTTCGAAGTATGAATTCTCAGCTTTAGCTTCTGCTTCCTTTAATGATAACATAAGTACTTACAAAATTACCAATTTATGTACCATAAAGAGGTTTTGCGTGATTTATTATATATTTACAAAGTACGTAATTCCGCTGAATTGTATCAAAATTATTTTAAGCTAATTCTAACAGTTCCTCAATGAAGAAAAAATAGCCGTTCTGTTATTATTTTCAAAGAAGCCGGGTTTTTCCCGATGAGAAATCCGTGTGATTATAGTGTCTAAAAAATTAGGGACGGACGACCGCTTACAGCCCATCGAGTTGCTCACGGCGGTCGTTAAACCCAAAAACAAAAAAACCGCCTCAGTCACCTCATTCAATATCATTCCACATAAAAAAAAGTAGTGCGTGTATACTAGAATTTTGTTTGCACAAATTTGTTTGTGATACGTAGTTTATTTTATCAAAACTTATACAGGGTGACCCACTCGCTACCGAACCCGGCATTTCTTTAATAATATTAACACCAATGAAGCATGAAGTGGACTTACCTCATTTCGTGCGAAATGTGATGACATCACAACATTTGCTGGGAGTGGTTACCATTTGCGTCCACACAGCATTGAACCCGGCGCTGTCCGCCAGCCAGCCGGAGTGCTCTTTAGTGACAGACACATTCCTAGTGTGGCGCCATTGAGGAGCAGTCCGCCAGCCAGCCGGAGTGCTCTTTAGTGACAGACACATTCCTAGTGTGGCGCCACTGAGGAGCAGTCCGCCAACCAGCCGGAGTGCTCTTTAGTGACAGACACATTCCTAGTGTGGCGCCACTGAGGAGCAGTCCTCCAACCAGCCGGAGTGCTCTTTAGTGACAGACACATTCCTAGTGTGGTGCCACTGAGGAGCAGTCCGTCAGCAAGCCGGAGTACTCTTTAGCGACAGGCACATTCGTAGCATGGCGCCACTGAGAAGTCTGCCAGCCAGCCAGAGTGCTCTTTAGTGACAGACACATTCCTAGAGTGGCGCCACGGAGGAGCATTGAACCCGGCGCTCTCCGCCAGTCAGCCGGGATGCTCTTTAGGGAAGGCACATTCCTAGTGTGGCGCCACTGAGGAGCAGTCCAGCAGACAGCCGGACGCGCCTTTCTGCTGCTTTGTTATGCCATATCGCTGAGCGTGTCTACACAATACGGTTGGCGATAGTGAGTGCTCGTGCTCGTGGATGTTCGCGTACGTGGGAAAATGTATCGATATACTCTGGAGGAGCGAGTGTTTATTGTTCGCACTCATTGGAAAACAGAATCGATAAAGTCTTGTCAACAGCAATTCCTGGAGAGGTTTGCAGGCAGACATCAGACGAGCAAGTCCACCATTTGGGCATTGCCGAAGAAGTTGGAAACCAAGGGGACTTTATTAGACAACCATTGTTGTCCACAAATGTCCGAGGAAACGGTCCAGAATGTAAAGGACCGACTACTTGTGTCTCCCAGGAAGTCACTTCGCTGACTGTCACAGGAAACAAGGTTATCAAAAAGCATTTGTCAACGCGCTGTGAAAAAAGCGAAGCTTCATGCGTACCGTATCTCTGTGGTCCACGAACTGAAAGAGCCTGACCACGTGACATACTGTCGATGGTTTCAGACATTTCTTCAGGAAAATCCGGGCATTCTGGACTACACGTGGTTCTCGGACGAGGCGTGGTTTCGCCTGTCCGGATACGTCAATTCTCAAAATTCTCGTATTTGGGACAGTGAAAATCCCAACGCGATACATGAAGAACCCCTTCTATCACAAAAAATTGGTGTTTGGTGTGGGATGACCCGGCGCCACATAATTGGTCCCATTTTCCTCGATACAACCATCCCAACAGCTGCATATATAGAAATCTTCAACACCTTTGTAAATCAATTGGACGACGAAGAACTCTCCATTGGATATTACCAGCCTGATGGAGCGACATCACACACCAGTATGGCCGAAATTGAGTCCTTCTTCGGCAACCGCGTCACTTCGAAGGGTCTATAGCCACCGCGCTCGCCCGATCTGACGCCTCCTGATTTACTTTTTATGGGGATATCTAATAGAGATAGTTTACCAAAGAAAACCGCGAACCATAGATGCTTTGAAAGCAAACATCACCGAAAAAATTCCGGCAGTGACGGCGAACGTACTGGAAAGGACTTTCCACAATATGGTGCGCCGGGTTCAATGCTGCTTGGACGCAAAGTGGCCATTTCCAGCACATGTTGTGATGTCATCACATTTCGCACGAAATGAGGTAAGTCCACTTCAAATTTCGTTGCTATATCTTCATTGGCGTTAATATTATTAAAGAAATGCTGGGTTCGGTAGCGAGTGGGACACCCTGTCTGCAATGTGCAATGAAATTTTGAATTCTGTGTTTATAACTTTTTGATAATAGTTACTATGTAATATTTTATAAATATCCGGTGGATATAAAACAAGTATCCCTATTCTCGGGTACCTAGAAAAGCGAAAAATGGTGATATCGCGAAGAAACATTGTAGGTAGCTTATTGACGGCATGGGAAAACTATTTAACGGCAGAAAAAAAATAGTTCAAAATTGCACCGCTAGGTAAACAGTGGCGCTGCAGACCCAAAGAATGAACTGACATGTGCATGAATTAAATGTTTATTGGCAGCACATACGGAGAGCCGTGCCTGTGGAAAAGCACAGAATATTGCGCCCCCATCTATGTTAGAAAATATTTATATATATTACTAATTTAATAGCGTACACATACACACAGACATGCACATTGATCGACAAAGCAAAATTAACGTCGCACCCCACTGTATCTATCTATAGAGGAGGCACAATCGAACTATGACTGTTTGCATGGCTTCAGATTTAGGACATTCGACATCACATTAGACTAAATATATCTCACATTCGGAGAAATGTTCAAATAGTCCCCAGAGATCTTCAACAACGCCCTTGTCTTGCACAGTACGTACAACTGCGTCTTCATTTTTAAATGAGAGTAACTAATTTCCTCTGGATATTTTGAGGAAGAAATGTGAATTTTAAGTTGCCAAGACTACCAATACTAGAGCAACATATTATAAGCAAATTCTATAAACAGACAAATGACAAAGTATGGCGATTAAAACTGGACTAGAAATTGGTGCAAAAGTTTCAATTCCAATTTTAATCAGGTTGTATGCACTAATACTTGCGCCCTCTCTTCAGCTGCGCCCGGGGCAGCCGCCTCGCCTGCCCCCGCCCTAGTTACGCCTCTGCACATATACTTCTGGACAAAATCTGCTCAATATGCTAGCCATCACAAGAGATGGCATGCTACAAATGAAGAATGGCATGTGACACGACTGCTCGCAGCATCTAGCGGTCGATGTCGGCTACTTCACGTTTGATACTCGCTTCTATATCTGAGAGAGAGAGAGAGAGAGAGAGAGAGAGAGAGTATGCCATCCCGATAAACTCTGGCTTTCAGGTATCCCCAAAGCCAGAAATCACAAGGAGTAAAGCTCGTTGAGTGAGCTGGCCAGAACTACAGAAACCCTCGGAAAATTATGCGTTTATTGAATGTCCGACTGAACAATTCCTACACTGGCCGATCGACATGTGAAGGGGCGCCGTCTTGCATGAAAATGATAGCGTACAAACACTGGCGTTCCTGCTAAGCGAGAATAACATGTTTTTGCAGAAGTGCGCATGCAGTACCGTTCACTGGCTATAGTGCACCTATTTCGAATATTTAATTGCAAAGCAAATCTTACCTTTGAGTAGTCACTCCGACAAAACAAGAGGCGACGAGGATGATATGTTTAATCCATTTATATGCACAAATTCACTCATACACACGAAGACACGAACTCCCACAGAAACGTTAATACAAGAAAAAAAATCACAAACTTCTTATTCACTTTTCAATTCGCAATTACGCATCTGTCTATGTTCGCACTTCGTCTGCTTCTCACGTGAGTCAAAACCGGAACCAAGACCATCAGCGTACCGCGGTGGCGGTTCTTACATCACCCACTAACAATCGCCAGCGGCTGTGTTGCCTCTGCTAAGTCCAAGTTCTGACAGCACCTTACTGAGCCATGCGCTGCGGCGGTTTCGAAGAAAAATCGTCCAGTGATGAAATCTGTTGCGAATTCACTCCATACCATCACTCTGTAGGTCTTTCGTGAATAGCAACTGGTCGTGCAGTTCCTCATATTCGACAGTTCTGCGAGTTCACAGTCCCAGGGATAGTGAAAAGCATCTCATCTGACTACATGATAGCCCAAGGCCACAAGCTGTCAACCTCCATCGGGGCAAGGAGTCGAAGAACGAAGTCCAAGCGTTGTTCCTTGTCGTCCGTTAGCAGTTCTTACATCGCACGTATCCTGTACGGATACCATCCCACGATAGACTGCAACATTTTGCGTACGGTGGACCACGAAAGGTGCAACAATCTGGCCACCGCTCTGGCACTGCTGTGTGAGAGTGCGCTCCGGCTTGATTTGCAACTACAACTTCAACTACGACATTTTCGAAAACTGGTGAACGTTCTCTTCCGGACGTTATAATCAATTGTCCAGTGTCTTCGAACTTCCGTATCATCATCCTGAATGCCGCGGATATAAGGGATCATCTCCGTAATTCTTTGATTCGTCGACTGGGGTAGTGTACTATTAGCATTACTCGGATTTTTCTAATATATTTTGCAAGAGCCATAATAATTACCGACAGCCTGATAATTGCCGTTTTTGTCAGGATAAAAACACTGCATGCCAGTGGCGTATCTTGGGTCCGAGACCTGAGCTATCTCACCCCCCCCCCCTTCACCACACACACAGTACTGTTTTTTAAAAAATTGCGAAGTTTAATTTTTCATTTTTAAGTAATAGAAGTAACTTATTTTAGGTACATGCTATTGCTAACATGATACCAAATAATTATGAGGATTAGGATTTGAACTCTTATTTGTACATGAACTCCATTCTTCTTTTCTTTTGGGTAAACTTGAGTGTTATGTTTTCATAAAAAAGTTCCTTCCGAGTAGTTTTTCATATTTAAAAAAATGTTTTTCTCTTTTGACAAATCAGCCAAGTTGCTCAAATGTACATGTCCTTGTGTGGCTCTAAGATATATCTTGATTCTTTTTAATGCAGAAAAACTTCTTTCGGCAGTTGCAGTTGTCGATGGAAACTTTAATATTAGGTCTGCTAATTTGTACACCTCACTAAACACTATGTCCATTTATTCAACTTTATGTAACAAGTAATGTCTCTTACTGATTTGTTTTTGTGTTCATCAAAGGAATAAAACACATTCAGTTAATTTTTTAGTCGAGCTGTATCAAAATTTAAAGCATAGAGTTGAGTTGTTTAAGTTCTGACAGTAGATGTTCAGGGGAGCTTTCACAAAATTTATCAAAACAGTTCGAATTCAACAAAGCCACGAATTTTAAGATATAATATCACTGATTTTAATTCATTGGCACTTCTCACAAACTGAAACAACTCTCGCAAAACACTTGCTGTTACCAGCAGAAGCATACGAGTGACTGAGGTAGTCGAAGTCTTCTCTTTTCTGAACGAACCGTTGGACAAAGCAATGGTCCATTCCCCTAAACCCGCTCATTCATGTTGTTATGGAAACGCTAGCAGGCGATCGCATGAAAGGTCTTCGAATCAGAACAGCGAAGACTCTGGAAGCACTGCTTGCGTTATGTCGTTGGCCTTCGATCATCAGACTGAGTCAAAGAAGCGAATCCGCACGTGTGTTTTTTTCGCAGCGAAAGCATCGTCTTATCTTAATACCGATGATAATTAACTTTTATTTGTCTTTTATTATTAACTGTCTTTTATTTGGGATTTCTCTGGGCTTCGCAGCTAGCCTCGAATATACGCCACTGCTGCATGCCAACTTTCCATGTAAACAGTTGCATTCGAAACCTCCAACGAGAATGACCAGCAATATTTTGGATTTCAGCAGTGAATCTTTCTTCTGTTGTACATCACACGTGATGGCTAATATATTGAACAGATTTTGTCCTGAAACGTTTGTGCTGTCATGAACAGCAGTAAATTATCGCTCGTGTCTATTCTTTTCTGGCGTCTGCAGCGCCATTCTTCCCCTGGCGGCGGAAATTTTACCAATCCCCCCCCTAGGTAAATCGTTTCCCCATGCTCTCAATAAGTTACCTACCACGTTTCATCGGGATATCTCTATTTCTCACTTTTCTAGACATCCAATAGAGATACTTATTTTGTAACTACCCAACAGTTGTAGTTTGAGTAAAGGTATATGTATTCAACGATATTTATCTGTTTTAAAGCAGTCGTAGTACATTTTAAAATAATTCTGTACACCCCTTATAATAATTTTAAAAGGCCCCCTATATTTTACTTTTGCCTAGGAACTAAGGTAAAACTTAAGACGGCCCTGCCCACCCACACCTATGGCAATAAAAAATCATTTAGCGCCCATTTTCTTCAAGTAACGCTTAGTTTTCCACCAACTGAGCAGAAAATTAGAATTTAATTTTCACCATGTCGGATTGCATTTATTCTATTTGAAAGATTCCTTCTGCTTCGGATATTTTTAACTATCAGGAACATTTTACGCACAAATTGGGATTTTTTTGCAATGCTCGCATTTCTGCCTCTAGTGGATGAAATTAGCTACTTGTAAATATTCGACGTATTCTAGGAATCCGGCTGAAAAAAATTTTGTAGCCAGTTTCATCCACTCTGAAGATCATTTTGCACATTGTGTATTTTAGAAAAAGGACCGTTTTTTCCTGTAGGAGGCATAAATGCATTTTCTTTTTTTGATGATTTCCTCTAAATCCATTAGAAAAACTATTTTTGTGTGAGAAAGAACTTAGAAGAGAGAGAGGGGGAGAGAGAGTCAATAATTCTTTATTAAAAACAATAAAAAGAACAAAATGTACAAAAAGAAAGAAGAAATATGCATAAAAAGCTGTGACACTGTCACAGTGGGAAAAAACATACTGGACAGAGTAACAGTTATGTCAATACGAAAGTAAGAATACGTATTACAACATTGCAGAGTTCAAAGTCAGAAATGCCATTTATAATGGTAAATAACGTGCCACCTGGATTCCATAGTTTATGGATGGTCAGTGATATCTTGCGGCTCCGCTCAGTCAAGCTCGCAATCGAAAGGAGTAGGGCACTTGATAGTCGGCACAGGAGTGCGGCAGATTACAGGTGAATGAAGGGATTCTAAAAAGGAGTTGAGTCAGTTGAGTGAAAAAGATACAAGGAACATGCAAGTAGAGGACAGTACCTGGGACATAACAGTGCACAGAGTTGGGAGAGGAAGAGATGCAAAAGCGGTCAAGGATGAAGGAAACAGGAAGGCATGTTGCCGTTAAAAATTCCTGGCTATTTCTTTAGCCAGCTTCATATGAAGTTTCCCCGCAAAAGATTTTGTAAAATCTTTTTGCTGAGGCTCGAGGATTTCTTAGCCGTGAGCTCTCTCTCTCCCCCCTGAAACTCTGGAGTTGTATGGGCTATCAACACCCCCAGACACAAGCAGCCAAAATACACAAAGCTCAAAAGATCAGCAATTTCCTTATTGTCCCAACACGCTGTTTAATTTTATTTATTCATCTTTTTCATGTTGTTTTGGAGTCTTCTGGTTTTCAGTTATATGTATTTATCTGTTGCGTGTGGCGTTTTATGTAAAGTTCTTAATACACTTGCACAACATAGATTCGAATTTTTATTTAGGAAAGAGAAAAAAATCCCTTTGTTACAAGAAAGGTAGTTCGTCCCACGAGTCAGTTTTTGTGATCACAGGATGATTTTCAGTGATGCTCCAACAAACGAAGTGCAATGAATGAGCTTACTTAGAAAATGCACGCTGCTTCCTGCCACACACAAAGGCATAGACATGATAGTGTCAGCTAGATCCTTCAACAAAGTGTTCAGATCAGATCAGATGTAGAGGATTTTAGGAAGGGAGTGTCTGACTTCAGGTCTTAAACAATCCTTAGAAATAGGAAGCTAGAAGATTTAGGCTAGAGTACCCGATAGGAAAGTGGCACGGAAGCAAGATAGAAAGGGGAGGTAGACGCCCTTATTTATTACCGGGGAGCCAGAACCCGGGGTCCGACAGATTAACGTGCCCATCCGACGCACGGAGGGGTATTTAGTGGTTCGAACAGGATCGAACACGGAGGGGTATTTAGTGGTTGTCCAGGATCGAACCTGGGGTTATCTCCATGTCAGTCACGAGCGCTGACCACTAGGCCACCCACTGCCCTCAAAAGTGTTGTGCCTCTAATCCCCTTATATACGCATAGGATTACCTTGTAAGTCGTCGGTAGTGTCTGCTTTGATGAAGCGTTCGTGTGGTGTAACGAAATTGCGGCATCAGGCGTCAAAGGCATACGAACAGTCTATCGCCTTTAAGGGGTTTACTTTCGCTAAAGAATTAAGATCAATGACAGAAATTGGGACGGGTCCACAGTCAGCCCGACAGCTAAGAATTTAGCGCGCCTCTTTACGAATCGGGAAATTAAAAAACAAAACATTGACTTGTTTTAAAGAAGATGAGAAGTTTTCAGACAAGCAAAAAGGAAAGATGTTTCGGTAGTTTTTTTTTCTAGAGATAGAAAATCATGAAGAGAAACTTGAGCGTTCAGATTGCACAACACATAAACGGCGAGATTCCTAGATGAGGCCTGAGGAATAAGACAAAGGGTCGTCAGCGTGCAAAGGGGACGAATCCTTCGAACCGCTGACGACCGCGTAGATGACCCATAGAACAAGGATCCGGAAAAAGAGCTAAGTATACTTTCTCGTTTCTCAAGTTCCGTTTCTTTCTGGGTTTTTTTTTTTTTTTTGATTGAAGGTTTAATGACCACCGTGAGCAACTCAATGGGCTATAAGCAGTCGCCCATCCCTAATTTAGGGCAACTGGTTCCAGGGAAGGGAGAGAGCCAGTGGCATAAGACAAACATAACATCCATGCCTCACCGGGATTCGAATCCGGAGCCTTCACAGACGAATGGTCACAAGCCAGCTCTTAGACCACTGCGCCACTGGGGTGATTCGCCGTTTCCGTCATTTCGTTGTTGGGTGGAATGGGATATCATTATTTCAAAGAGTGTCGGATCCCAGTTAGATGGTTTTGGATTTTTTTAAATAAATTAAAACATGTTAAAATAAAGCTAATTGAGTTCAATAAAATAAGGAAGTAGTCATTTCTGTGAAAAATAATCTAAGTTGTTAACTTTCGGTCACACCCACAGGAACAAATGTTTAAGTGTTCCAATTTTTTACTGATATTGACAACAAAAGATTGTTCTTTATTAAACATGAGTAAATGAAGTTATTTCCAGGTACATGTACGTTCTCAGTAAAATATAACTAAAGGTCAAAAGTAATACAAATTCTTAAATGCAGCAGTTTAATTAAAATACCATTCACTGACAACACTCTTTATTCTCTTTCTTCTTTCTTGTGTTTATACTTTCTTTTCTGTTTAGGTGAAAGTGTGGTTCCAGAATCGAAGAATGAAATGGAAGCGAACAAAGGGTGCACATCTGACTGCTGTCGACAAAGTCAATCGGCGGCCTTCCACACTGACTACTACTCCGACTCCCGATGATACTTCCACGGCGAAGACGAAATCCATGGACGATGTGTTCCCTTTATAAATCAAGGACTTATTTCCTTAAAGAAAATGAACGCCGGTCACCCTTGATGTCCATTCAAACTTACAAGACACTGGTGACTTAAAAAGAAGCTGATGCTGCGATGAAAAGTTTTTGAATAGGAGAAGTTTGTAAGTTTTTATCAAATATCGCTTCCCAATTCACCTCTACGAACAAAACTGGGAAGTTGGAAGCAATTTCACATCTGTATACTCAAAAGCGAGCAAAAAAGTAGCAACAAAAATGCTCGATTGTGCACAGCAAGTTTCCTAAGTGATGTACCCAAATATGAGCGCACACAAATTTTCGGCAGATGAACGTGTAACTTTGGAAGCGTTCATCTGCGTTTTTTTCTTTTTTTCACAAGATAACTTTCCATTGAATAAAGTTCTTATTTTTATTGGGTTGAGCTGAAGATTATTTAAAAGCGCAGATTTGTACCTATCGTGAGTGCAACCGAGTTTAATATCATTATGGACTTATCATTTGGCGAATCGACAAAATTCGACTGGGACTGAGATAGCTGACTTTGAACTGCAGTACGACATTACGTTTGTGTTTGTTGATGGTCTTCGCCCCATTTCTCTGGCTTCGTTTCCTTGAATAAAATTTGTGTAACTCGTCTGAGCATGCGCTACTCATGAAGAAAAACAAAATTAAAAAACGGCAGGCACGCACGGGTAATTATTGAAATAACAATGGACCATGTTTTAAGAATATGGGAACTTAAGGTGGTTCCACCTAAAATCTCTGCCTGATGTTTCCAATGGTAAAATTTATTTACATATTTTCTTCGCAATTAATGTATTCCCAAAGATGAAAATTTGCATATCGATAAAACTAACTTTAAGTTATAACATGAGAAACTTAATACTTATTAAAACATAACCATAATTATATTAAAAGTAACTAATTTATCTTTGAATTATGTTAGACTTCTTAACAGATGGCGTGACCTGTATATTGATGACGTCAGTAGACCAAGAAATGTTGGATTGTTTAATTATGGCTATGTTTTAGCAAGTGTTAAGTATCCCATGCAATAAATTTAAAGTTAGATTTATCGATGTGCAAATTTTCATCTTTGGGAATTCATTAATTATGATGCAAATATGTAAAGACGTTTTACCATTGGAAACATAAGGCAAAGATTTTAGGGGGAACCACCTTAAATACTGTTACGAAAATGGTCTTTTAGGCGTATAGTTGTAACTTTTGGGGGCCCCGGAACAAGGCCCATGGATCAGTCCTCTTTCTCACGACTCCAAAATTTAATTAAAATGCTGGAAAGACAGCAAAGTCCTTGTCGGTATGATTTAAATACGTACATACAAACATACATATGTACACTCATGTCCAAAAATTAAGGATCAACGACAAAAGGCTAAATTTTGGACTCGCGTGTCGTTGGTTAGCGATCAAAACATTCTGTCTTCATCGAAACACGTAAGAGAAAGCAAGCTACGGGAGACTGTTTGGTCATAAGCAAACTGTCAGGAATTATGTGACATCTGTGTACTTCCGATCGGCGGTAAAAGTTGAAGCGTGACTGAGAAGAAATCGTTTGTCTTGTAGGTGTTGAAGTATGGATCTGGCTTCTTTTGTTGTTATAGAGACTTGTACATCTAAAAGAACTCATCTGGATGATTTTACCCGTGGTTGAATTGTTAGTAAACTAGAAGAAGCGTAGATGAAACGTGAGACGCAGCGAAGGAGCTCGGAATTGCCCAGTTAGTAGTATCACGGATCTGGGAACAATTTTCTGAACATGGAACAGCTACCAGAAGGTTTAGTAGTTGTTGACCACGCAAAACTACTTCATCACAAGATCTTGTTATAGCGGCTAAAAAATCCTGCAGAATAACTGCTGGGAAGTTAGAAACAAGCAGGAATCAAGCACGGTGCCAAAATATTGTCAACCGTGTCAGGGCGTTTGAATAACTTCGGTTTGTATGCACGAAAACCCGTTATGTTCATTGACCCCAGCAAGCAAAACAACTCGCTATGGATGGTGTCGTGAACACTCCACATGGAATGAAAAGGAATGGGCTAATGTTCTGTTCACAGACGGAAGCCGATTTTATTTATCGTCTTACTCTAGGCGGCAATATATCTTGGGAGAACTCTGCACAGTGTATTCAGCCAGAAACACTGTAGAAATTGACCATTACAGGGGTAGTATAGTAATGGTCTGGCGTGGGATTATGATCAATGGGCGTACAAAGCTCCTAGTGTTGGGCAATAGGTCAGTGAATGCCCAGTGTTATTGCGAGGAGGTCATGTTATATAATTTAAGGCTGTTTCGTGGTGCTGTGAGAATTTTTTCATTTTTTTGGGCAACGCCCGTCTTCATCTATCATCATATATTGATGAACTGTTGGAGAGCGAAGGATCGACCGAATGGAGTAGCCTGCGTATTCCCCAGACCTGAATTCAATCGAAAATGCTTGGGATGCCCTGGGGAGGGCGCATTGCTGAACATGACCCCCCCCCCCACACCTGGCATAAAAAAAAAAAAAAGGACCTGGTGATGGCGGTGAAAGAAGAAACCTCCCTCGGGATCTTCCGGACAATCTTGTGAAAAGCGTGCTCCCATCGATGCCAATCATGCATTACAGTTAGGGGTGAACATATACCCTATTAAAATGACCCATGAAAAATGACTAATTTTTTTCTGTCAATTTTAGTTATTGTGAGCCAATGTCAGAAAATGGTATATTTTGTTCTTTTATCGATTTTCTCTATTGATAAGCACAAATTCAGGCTTATTTATGCATGTTTATGTCCTTATTAAAATATATTTTCATCCACATCCTGTTGGAATAAAAGTATGCTATGAAAATATAAGTGGCCGTTAATTTTTGGGTATGATATCCACGGGGGAAAAGTTCTGTTTTGTGTGTAGTGGGATATGCATTTAGTAATGTACTTCGAACTGTTGAAACCGCGTGTATATACACTGACGGAAAAAAAAATCCCAACACCACGAAAAAATAGTTGTAGATGAATGAAATGGCGGCAATACATTTGTATAGGTAACATATTTAATCGATTAAGGTTTCAAGATCTCAGTTTGTTGTAAACGCGAGAACAGCCATTTTAAATGTGAAATGCTGGTACATTAATAGCCGGTGTAACCGCCAGAATGTTGAATGCAAGCACGCAAACGTTCATGCATTGTGTCGTACAGGTGCTGGATGTCAGTTTGTGGGACTGAGTTCCATGCCTGTTGCTCTTCGTCGGTCAATACAGGGACGGTTAATGCTGGTTGAGGGTGACTCTGGAGTTGTCGTCCAATGATGTCCCATACGTGCTCGATTGGTGACAGATCTGGTGATCTAGCAGGCTACGGCAACATGTCGACACTCTGTAGAGCATGTTGGGTTACAACAGTGGTATGCGGGCGAGCGTTATCCTGTTGGAAAACACCCCTGGAATGCTGTTCACGAATGGCAGCACAACAGGTTGAATCACCAGACCGACGTACAACTGTGCCGTCAGGGTGCGTGGGATAACCACGAGAGTGCTCCTGCTGTCATAGGAAATTGCTCCCCAGACCATAACTCCATGTGTAGGTCCAGTGTGTCTCGGCCGCAGACAGGTTGGTTGCAGGCGCTCACCTGGCCTCCTCCTAACCAACACACGGCCATCACTGGCACCCAGGCAGAACTTTCATAAGAAAACACAACAGATCTGCACTCCGTCCTCCAATGAGCTCCAGCTTGAGCCATACGCCGTACACGGCGGTCTTCCCTCTCAGTAGTGCCACGTGGCCGGCCGGAACCCGGTCTTCTTGAGGCAGTACCTTCCGTTGACCACCGCTGCCAACAATCATGCACAGTGGCTACATTCCTGCCAAGTCGTTCTGCAATATTGCGGAAAGAAAATCCACCTTCTCGTAGTCCTATTACACCACCTCGTTCAAACTCCATGAGCTGTTGATAATGGCTTCTTCGTCTTCTTAAAGGCATTCTTGACTAACATCAACACACTACGTCGAATCTCAACGATAACTAACGCTCACGAATGTTACAGCGCGTATTTACAGCAAACCTGCTTTGCATGTTCCGAGGGGCGCTACTAGCGCCACACGTATGCTGCGAGCGCGAAATTTGCATAGACGTCATCTTACAGATGTACTCTCACCGCCTACCAACTGTCGTTTATCTAACACAATCCCTTCTTGGTGTTGGGATATTTTTTCCGTCAGTGTATATATATATACACTCAGTAGACAAAACATGAGAGGCAGTTAACATGAGCATCCCCCGCGCGGAGTAGAACAGACCCAAACTGAACGCAAGCGATAAATAAGCAGACAGCAGGGCTTCCCAGCAGTGCATTTCAATCAACGAACATGGGTAAACGTGGTGATCTGAGCGACTTTGATCGTGGACGCATTGTCGGCGCAAGACAGATGGCATGGTTCATACGCTTTTTCAATCACAAAATTCCAGGACTTTTAGATTTTTTTCCATTACATATGATCCAAACGCTCTTACTTAAAATATAGTGAAAGCATAGGTCTGTTCAACCTGTAACCTACAACAAACAACTTCCTACATGCTTGGGCAAACTTAATACAGAATGCAGAATGTTAAAAATGATGTCCATTGCAGCTAATCAGAAACTTAGAATCACAGATAAATACTTAAATACCTAAACTGCTGCTAGAATCACAGATAAATACTTAAACACCTAAACTGCCATGACCACGCGAGACTTTTATATGCCGTATACTGCACTCATTTTGAGAAAAATTTATTTTTCTACTTTAGCTTTAATTCAATTATTGAAGCAAATTACAGAATAAAAAAAACATAAAACTCAAAAATACATAGGTATGTGGCATTACTCTTGAAATGCTTTCATAAACCACACAATCAATACATAAAATACTATTTATATTTAATTATTTTGAAATAATGCTTAACATTGGAAATTTAAGGGTAAGGAAAGGTGAAATATTTTAAACTTTTTCAAAGGACCAAAGGAATTGTTTTTTCTTAAATACCTAATCATGGGAGCAAGTACGCTACGATACAATATTTGAAAAAGTTTTAGGAAGGGAGTGTCTGAACTCAGGGCTAAAACTACCCTTAGAAATGGGAAGCTAGGTGATCTGAGTAAGTGAACTCAATAGGAAAGACAAACAGAAAAATTGAGTGAAAGGAGACGGTGATATATCTTTCAAACTGTGAACCGTGACTCCAGTCCGGGGGGAAGGGGGCAAGGGGAACAAAGCACCGCACAACATCACCCGGTTGCCAACGCACCAGGGAGTGACTGAAACTCAACGAGACCAAATCCAAATGTCCGAGCAGAATCCATTTTCACCATCTCGATGCTAATCTGAAAAAGAAGGGGGTGGTGGTCTGTCTAACACCCACCAGTGCTCACATATTTACTCTCTCCGTCAAAGGGGGTCAACGATTGCTACCTTAGTTCTGGGATACCTAAAGAATTAGCTGGGATTGTAATCAATCGCGCCTCTAACAAGTCCATTAGGGTGGGTTTCCTCTTTCTTGAAGAACTTCTTGGCGAGCCTAGTGGAAAACTTCACGATTCCAAGTCTGTTCCTCAGGTTCCGAAGTGGGGTCCAAGGGAGAGCCCGAGTGATCATTCGAAGTGCTGGGCTCTGAACCCTCTCGATTCTCTCTCGCTGATTCCTACTAATACCAATCCAGATGGGGTAGGCGTAGGTAAGCACCGGCCTGACGACCGTCTTGTACAGCAGTACTTTAAGCCGTGCTGTAAGGAAGCTTCTCCGGTGGAGTAGTGAAGTTAGCTGCCCAAGGAATTGTCTAGCTTTATTCGTGTGGTAGCTGGTGTTCGCCACCCACGAAAGTCGACAATCTAGTTGGAGCCCTAGGTACTTAGTGGAAGTAGCCCAAGGGATTGTCTCTTGAAACATAACGAGTTTCGGTACTCCTTGGAGAGATAAAAAACAACAACAACAGCGCATTGCTCTTAAACGGATTGATCTTGATCCGCCAGTCAGTGTAGTAGGTCTCCAGCTGAGAGAAAGTCCTGGAGGAATTTCACTGATCTGCCTTTGTTCAGGGACCTGATGACAACAGCTGTATCATCTGCGTACATCATGGCCTACCATTGTTTGGGTTTGGGTAAGTCGTGCAGACTTACCCAAACCCAAACAAGGGTAGGCCACGTTGGTCCAAGAACTGAACCCTGAGGAACGCCAGCCCGAATCTTCTTTTCCGAAGAAAGCTCACCGTTAATCTTAACAGTGAAACTGCGGCTGTTGAGTATGAGCCAATCAGAACAATAATTGGGCGAAGACATCGAAGCTCCTGCAACTTGTGTAGGAGTCTGCCATGCCAAACGCGGTCAAAAGCCTTGCTGATGTCCAGGAAGACAGCAGTGGAATACTCGCTCTTATCTCGTCCTTCAGAAACGAATTCCGTAAGTCTGATCAACTGGTGGGTCGCAGCATGCTTCGCCCTTAAACCACCCTATTCGTCAGAAATCACACCATTAGCTTCACAAAACTCTAGAAGCCTAGAGAGGGTGACTTTCTCCAGGAGCTTACCAAGGATGGGCAAGAGAGGTATTGAACGGTAGTTATCAGGTAAGGTATGATTGGTTCCAGGTTTGGACAACAGCACTGGTTTTTCACCACTACCACTGCCTTTTCCCAGTTCCTGGGGAAATACTTCAGCCGGAGAGACCCGTTGAAAATCTCCACCAGTACCAGAATCCAGCTCTCAGGAAGCAGTTGAACAGTTCTTGATGAAACTCCATCTCTTCCGGGAACTTTCTTCACCTTTAGCTTTTTGATATGTCGAGTTATCTCGAGGTAACTAACAGACGAGATGATCTCGTCTGTATCATTAAGATCGTATGTAGCTAAAGCTTCCATGGCCCTATCCGTGTGACTAGGATTTTGGATGTCATGAGGTGAGAACTGCTCCTCCAGGGCACCAGCCTTCTCGTCATCACCGTGCACCAAACCCTGTGGACCGAGAATGAGCGGTATGACGGTCTTACTACACCGGAATTTTCGAAGGATCACCCTGACGAGGTTGACCCGCGTTGAGAAGGTACTTGTTTCATTGGAGTTCTTTGAACGCGCGGATTTCTGCCCTGACGAAATCGCGACACGAGTTATGAACGAACCCTGTCGTCGGCTGATCTCGACAGTTGCCAGATCCTCCGGAACTTGTTCTTCTCCCGGATCATCCGGGGAAGTGCATAAGGGTCTCGGGAAGGAACTGAGGGCTTCCTGCATCGATCCAAGATTACCTGTATGCAACGAGTGAGTTCCTCCACCGCACTGTCGACGTTCGAGCGAGTACTAGGATCCACCGTAGGCGGATCAACCTGAGCAATAATTTCGTGGAACAACTTCCAATCAGCATACATCATCGTCCGCCGGGTGGCTGCGACTCCGTTCAATCTCAGTAGGACTGGGTCATGATCAGAGTCAAGCCCAGAAACCACAGAGACCTGATGAAAGTGCCTCACAAACTGGAGGATAGAAAAATCAAGGACATCGCCAACCCCGTGTGACGGGGTGCAAGTAGGATGGACCGGACTTGCAACTGTAAAATCCAGCTTGTCAATGTATTGCGATAGTTGTTGAACAGCACTATTAGTTGAACGCCAAAACCAATCAGCATTCCATTCCAGTCACTACAGTGGGGATGGGGTCACCAAAGAGGATGTCAAGATCATCACCAGAAGGTACCTCCCCAGGACTTTTATAAACGGAAGCTAATTTAATCAAGCCTGAGCTTGTTTTTAGCTTAACAGCCAGTGCCTCAATATCCTTGAAAGGTGCGATGGATGCACTTAAATCATTTCTGACTAAAATGACATTACCTCCTGCTGCGTGCCTGTAGAGGGCCGGATCTCTGTCCTGCCGGAACACCTGGTAGTTCGCAAAACTGAATAGCTTGATCTTAGGTGTGAGTTTGGACTCACAGATAAGAGCAACGTCAATGTCGTGATCTTTCAGGAACCTTGAAAGTTCAACAAGTTTATTCCTGATGCCGTTCGCATTCCAAAACATAATGCGCTACTAGGCACAGGAGCTGAGGTTAAGCCGCCAGACAAGCAACCAGAACCCGTTTGAGGACAGCAGGATCAATGAGCTCCACAAGCTCTGAGAGCAGCTTTTGATCCGTGACCTCGGTAGTGGCAGAGTGGGGAGCCACTTTAGTTACGCCTGAGGGTTAGACGTAACTTTTGCTGGTTGACCAACAGTATAGTTTTTGTTTTTTTTTTGCATTTCCCTTTCCTCCTCTTGGATCTTGTAACAGAGGTGTAAGGCATATAAGCAGCTGGGGGACTCTGCATTACCGATTTGGGATCAACAGCAGTAGGTTTAGTAGGGGTCCTGCTTTTTCTTGACATCTGCTTCGGCTCTGGTTTCTGCTTGTTGTTCTTCGGCAGCTTGTTGGCAAGCTGCTTGTAAATGGGGCAACGCAGTTAGCCCCGTGACCACCCCTGCAATTGACACAGAAACGCTGTGTCTTCTTGTCAGCCGTGCACTCCCTGCTGCAATGATCCTTGCCGCAATGTACACATTTTGGCTTCTGTCTGCAGTTGGACATAGCATGACCAAAGCCTTGGCAGTTGAAGCGCTGCTGTATTCTGCTCTTAGTTCGGTAGGGTTCAACCGAGATTGAAACCCCCAGGAGAGATATCAACCGAAAGATGTTCCTGCTTTGTTCAGTGTTAACGAGCTTAACCATGACAGGTGGAAGGTCCTGTTTGCGGCTGTTATGAAGCCTACACACCTTTCTGACAGCAAAGGAGTCCTGCAATTGTTCCCTGATGCCATCGACTGGGACACCCAATCCCAGTCCTTTAATGACAACACGGAGCGGTTTTTCTGTCGGCAGGGTGAAAGTAAGAACTCATCCTTGCAATTTTCAAGGAGAGACGTCAACCGCTGAAGATCAGCGATAGTCTTCACTTTTATGGTGGTACGGTCCCCCACCATTTTTACCAACGCCGTCTCCTCAAGCTTTTTTTCTATCCTCTCATATATCAGAGGCCAGTTATTAATTCCCTTGCAAATCACCGGTGGCACCCTTTTGGACACGTTAAATGGCAAATATGTCTCGGGGTCTTTGGTGACCTGTACCTGTTCCACGATCACGGAGACGCTTGAGTTAACCTCTTGCATCTTTACGCATAGTGGATCAGACTGGTGTTCAATGACGGCCTCGGTTAGGTCAGCCCGCTTCCAATTTTTGATGGGTGAATGAACCTTTCCTTCCTTGGCCTCTCGACGCCAATATTTCTTTTAGCAGGAGCATCAACAACCGAGGAGATTGTCTCAGTCAAAACTTTGGGCTTTGCATTACCATTTTTCCCCAGCACCGTCAACCTGCTGGGAGGTTTTCCGGATGCTTTGGGTTGGGAAGGGGGTTTAGCTGTAACCTCAGCATAAGCTGGCCTATGCTCTGGATCAGAGACTTCACTGCCAGTCCTCGGCTCTTCCGCAGGATTACGGGAGACATCCTGTCCCGAGTCGTCACTGCCACTTGCAGGATCATTCGACTCTGGAGACTCCTGGGACCATTTAGTCTGCCAGTTGTCTGAACATTCTCACGAACAGGGTATTCCGAGTTAACGGCTGAATTCCACAGCAGGTCCTCTTCGCTCATGGCATGTGTTATCTTGCCCTTCTGCTGAACTCCTTCTGGAAGGAGTCCAATAGCACCGCAGAGGGAAGCCAGGATGGTGCTCATCAGACCACAGCAATCCGAGCTTTCATCCAGGGAGCAGAGGAGGTCCATAGCTTCATTCACGATAGCAAGGGTACTCGCTGCAGACAGTTGAGATTCGCTCAAGTGAGGTCATCATCTCTGAGTTGCCTTGGGAAGCAGCTCTATGTGAGCAAAGTACAAAAGGAATCCCAAATTCAGAAAATAAAAGCACTGAAATACATCTAGACCCTAACAAAAGCTACAATCTTTTGAACAGGCCTAACTCTAAACTAGAAGTTTGAACTCTATTCTAAAACCTAGTATCTGAAATCTAGCCCTAACGCTAAACAAATAATATACTACTGAAAAAATACACTACTGCATATAATGAACTACGACAAGATACACTACTGCCTAACTCCTATCTAATTGATGTGAGAAGAACTTCATTGAACACTAGTCTCTAACGCTACAATGACAACCTAACTCCTAGATCGAAACAGTTAAACAGCTACAGAAGAACAAGACTAACTGCCTATCAAAAACTGATTCCTATCACTATATGAAAAACGGACTAACTCCTAACTAGTTCCTAAACACAAAATCATCAAACAACAAAAAAACGTTTTTCAAAAAGCTTACCTTGCTGACGTCTTCTTCTTGACTTGCGATGAAAAACACAAATTCAATGAAGAAAACACAACATAATTTGGCTGGAGCCAGTCACAGTCGAAATAACCACGAATACAAAAAATTTGGCTGGAACGAATCACAGGCCAAATAAAGACGCACCAAGCACTAGATGATTTCACACACCAACTTTTTTTTTTTTTTTTTTTTTTTTGATTGAAGGTTTAACGACCACCGTGAGCAACTCAATGGGCTATAAGCAGTCGCCCGTCCCTAATTTAGGGTCACTGGTTCCAGGGAAGGGAGAGAGCCAGTGCCGTAAGACAAACAACATCCATGCTTCACCGGGATTCGAACCCGGACCCCTTTCGGACGAATGATCAGAGGCCATCGCTTAGACCACTGCGCCACCGGGGCGGCTCACACCAACTTGGAAACACGACGCACTCATCGAAGCACAAAACACACTACACAGACACACACTTCATAAATCGACGACTTGAAGCACACCGAAAAATTGAAGAAGCACCGGAATCATAGGCTTCTTAAGGGGTGGGCCAACGGGGCCGGTGTCCCCACCTGAAAGGGGTGCCCCACCGTCCCAAGAGTCTTATGGGTTTACAAAAAGTCTAACTCTCTGACCACTCACTAGCAGGTATTTTTTTTTATTTAAAGAAAAGAAGAAACATCAGTCCAGAAAGTTGTAAGTTCTTCTGCCTTTTTTTAAACCTTGCTCGTAGCTTCGATTTCCCGAGGAGGCAGGAGGAAAATTAGGTGTTAGGGTGGATCTTTTGTGACAAAATAAGAAACAAAGACAGCCGACCGACCGCAAGTGTATGTGAGTCTTGACCCTCGAGGGCCGCGCACAAATCGCATTTTTTCCGAATAATTTGTTCCTTTTAAACAGTCGTTTGTGTTGTGCACACGAAGAAGTGCACGTATGTTTATCAATGGGGTTTGCCCACCTGGGCTACTTATGCATAAATTCTTTCAATCGTCGCTGTTTAAACAAATAACAATGACGGGGTCCCTATATCGGCATTTCTGTCCAGTTCGTTATATTGTCTGGAAACGGCGCTGGTTGGTTTATTTATTTCTCCAGTTTTAATTTAATTTTCGTCGAATAATTTATAGAATGGGAAAGAAACATTATATCTTTCAGCACCCATTTTCTTGTAATTTGTTAAGCAACAAAATGTGAATGCATTTTCTAAACTTCATTGAGTTCTACAGTTTTTGGCATGTACCATTTTCCCTTCAAGTGGTATATAAAAAGTTACTGATTATTGAATGTTTCTTCTCATAGGGATAACATGGTGATGGTATATAATAATTCTCATACGTTGTATGTATGTCCATATGTATGAGAATTATTATATAATAATTCTCATACGTTGTATGTATGTCCATATGTTGTATATAATGAAATAATACCATATATTGCATATGTTGTGTATATATAAGCAGGGCCGGCTGGACCATAGAGGCAACCGGGGCTTTCGCCCAGGGCCCCGCAGTTTAGGGGAAAAACAAAACAGAATACTTTTGTGCAGAATTCTTTTACAATATATATATATATATATATTGCAAGTTTGGGGGCACGAGGTTCTTAAAAAGATATTTCAAAAAACATTTTTTTTTTTTCAGTTTCCAATCCCAACCCCCCAATTTTGATTAGGTTATCGCCCGTCGCCGTACAGATACAGAGATTTGCTGTATTGAAGAAATAAAAAGAACAATATTTTAAGAAATAAAAAGAACAATATCAAAGTTTGTTTAGGGCGGCATACGGAGGCCAATTATTCAGTGAATTTAAAAACATTACTAGAAAAAAAAAAAAAAAGCGATTTTCATATATCGTCCTGTATAAAAATTTAAGAAGTTTCTAATTTGTCAGTTACTCTACTTTGCATTAAAAATCAATCACTAAAATATGTATCTAGGGAAAAATTATTTATATTTCCTACACCAAAATATTCGCTACGCAGGTATCTTTTTATCATTTTTTGAGGAAGTTTTCATAAGAGTAACACACACACACACACACACACACACACACACACACGCACACAGTGGTGTACCTGAAAAATTCGGGGGCTCCTCGCAAAAAAAAAAAAAAAATCTTCGAGGCCCTTTTGCGAAAACCACTTGCTTTCAATTACTGAAAATGTTAAAATACATATTATTAAATAGATTTTACCAGCTTTTTAATAATTCAGATTCTTTGGAATCTATAGGTATCATTCGTAAAACCGATGTTGTTACACAAATGTACACTTTGTAATTAAAATGACTGCCATAGTTTTATACCAATATAAAATATTACAAAAGACTTACGCCAAAGTTAATCATATCACACAAATGTTATTTATTTTTTGAGAAAAATAAATAAATAGCCAGCCTCTTTCAAATGCCTCACAATCACACACACAAAACACGTAATGGCCGTTTGATAGTGTCTAATGACTTTTTCTGATTTATACGAAAATACAGAAAATAATAACCCAGGGAGCCACAGCCTTGCAATTTAACGTAGGCCCAACACTGAGCCACCGACTTTCAGGAATAGAAGACAGTGGAGGCCATGGAAGTTGTCTCACACCCTGAAGTGCATGTTACGTTGCACGTGCCGTGTGTGGCCGTGCGTTATCTTGCTAGAAAACACCACGATGGACCGACCTTACAAATGGCACAACAACGGGCTGAATGATGTTGTTGATGTAGGAGGTGTTGTTTAACGTACCCGGTACAAACACTAGTTGTGTACGGGAGTGATAGCTCATCGCTCCCCACACCAGGAGACCAGGTGTAGGCCCTGTGTGTTGCTAGCGGATGCAAGAAGGGTGGAGACGCTCCCCTGTGCGTCTGCGAACACGCATACGGCCATCGGAGGCTCCCAAGCAGAATCTGCTTTCATCGCTGAACAGATCGCCATTGCGTTCTCCAGTGCATACGTTGGCGACACCACTGCAGCCGTTCCTGGCGGTGGGCTGGAGTCAGAGGTTCACATGCCAGAGGCACACGTGCACGTAGTCCTGCATCCAGTAGACGGATGCGGATTGTTCGCACAGTCACCTCAGGTGCAACGGCAGCTTGGACTTGCGTCGCAGTGGATGTTCTGTTGACAACGCCGCTCTTCTTATGCGTCGATCGGTCCGCTCATCAGTCCGTCTGTGACTCCCGGTTCCACGTCTTCTCGTGTGGGAATGTTCCTCGGACCATCTACGCCACCACAGATACTTCCCGTCCAATTCGCTCTGCAATACTACGATACGACCACCCGGCCTCTTGGAGTCCGACTAGACGACCTCGCTCAAAGTCCGATAACTGCTGAAATCGTACACGTCTTCCATGTCTAGGCATTGCAGCTTCTTCAGGGTCTTCGCATGTGTCCGTACGCCGACGACTGATTACATTCACTTCGCCGTACTCCTTAAATACCACCGACGATAATTTGCATATTATGCCGTGCTGTGGCGTAAGCGCTCCCCGGTTGGTCCCGAAATTAACATCACACCTACGTAAACTCGACCCCTGCCGCCCCGGTGGCGCAGTGGTCTAAGGCGCTGGCCTCTGATCATTCGTCCGTAAGGGGTCCGGGTTCGAATCCCGGTCAGGCATGGATGTTGTGTTTGTCTTACGGCACGCCCTTCCCTGGAACCAGTGACCCTAAATTAGGGACGGGCGACTGCTTATAGCCCATTGAGTTGCTCAGGGTGGTTGTTAAACCTCCAATAAAAAAATAAAATAAAAAAACTCGACCCCATTAACATATGTAAATTTCATGATCGTCCGCCAAATCCTTCTTGGTGTTCTTTTTTTCACTTTCTGCCAGTGTAGTTTCATATGAAGATGCCGCAAAAATTTTTAGAAATTCTTCTGCTGAGGTTAGAGGCCCTCTTAGCCACACACACACAATACAACCCCAAACCACCCCCAACTTCCCGGAAAGAGAATCGTAGATTTCAACACTTTTTACTCTCTCTCTCTCTCTCTCTCTCTCTCTCTCTCTCTGTCTGTCTCGGAACCAATCCATATGATGGTCTTTTTCTTTATTAGGTTGTCCATAATGAAATGTCCGATTTGTACACTGTTCGTCAATCACACATATCTCAGCTCAGAATAAATATGATTAATCGAAATGAGAACCATTCGATTCAACACATTTTTTGAAAACGCGAAACAAGGTTATGTATTCCGGTAGCATAAAAATCACAATTTCTGGAAGCGACGAAAGCTTGAAAGGCGTTTTGAGCATCAGCTTGATTGTGGAAAAGTCTCCCCTGTAAAAATTGGTCAAGATGCTGGAAAAAATGGTAGTTGGTTGGCGAAAGGTCTGGGGAATATGGTGGATGAGGTAGAGTCTCATAGCCCAATTCGCTCAACTTTTGCAGAGTTCCAATACTTCTGCACGACAACGCGAGACCGCGCGGCATGCTGTCTCGCGTTGTCGTGCAGAAGTACTGGGCCCTTTCTGTTGACTAATGATAGGCGAATGCATTGCAGTTTGCGGTGCATTTCGTCGATATCCTGACAACACTTTGCCGCGGTAATCGTTTAGTCCGCATACAGGAAGCTGTAGTGGATTAAACCGGTTGAAGACCACCAAATAGTCACCATAACCTTCTGTTGATGGAGTTTTGGTTTGAAGAAGTGTTGAGGAGCTTCGTCGTAGTCCAACCACGACGCGGAACGTCGACGATCGGAACGTCGACGATTGTCGTCGAAAAGTGAACTTTTCGACGCACGGTACGATGCGTCGAGAAAAGGATCGGTTCTGTTGATTTGTCGATTTTCGTTCAGTTCATATGACACCCATTTGTTGAGCTTCTTGGGCTTTCCAATTTGGTTGAGGTGAACAGAAACAGCTGATTTGCTTACTCCCATTTCTCCCGCAAGCTTACGAACAGTTGTGTGTGGATCTGCTTCAACAAGCGCTTTCCATGCGTCGTCATCGATGATGGTATTCGGTCGTTCCCGCTCTTCATTGTCGAGGTTCCTGTCATCAACCTTGAATTTTGCGAACCATCTTCGCACCGTACGCTCGTTAGCCGCATCCTCCCCAAAAGGTACCAACAATGTTTTACGTCGCTTGCGCTGCTTTGTGGCCCAGTTTGAACTCGTTGAGGGAAATTGCCCGAAAATTAAGGTCATTCATCTTTCACTGAAACATAGAGTAGGAAATATTTGTTAATAAAGTTAACCTAAAAGTTACAATCTCAGACCTGCCAACCTCTCAGAACCAAAAAACGTAACACTCAGATAGAAAAATCGTAACACGAGGCATGCTGATAATTTTTGAAGCCTATTTCAGCTATATAAATTCTGATGATGATAATGTAGGGATTTCTTAATTACATCAAAAATTTATTGAGAAACTAATTAAATCTAATCAGCAAACACTTTTATGTTGTTAATTATTAGAAAAAAAATTACGATTATGGGAGAAATCCTCACTCCGCCTAACTTCCATTTTCGGAAATCTTGAGAGGCGGAAGACTTGCATCTCAGGAGGTCTGCAAGATGGTTTAATCGGGTTCTGTGGATGTCATTTTTATCTGCAGGACCGAAATAAATCAGCGGTGTATACGTCGGCCGTCGCCGCTATTCTGCTACGGGGATGAGTACAAAATAAACGTAAGGTGTACGTCGGCCGTCGCCGCGATTCTGCTACGGGGATGAGTACAAAATAAAAATGGCCGCCTCGGTAGCGCAGTGGTCTAAGCGATGGCCTCTGATCTTTCGTCCGTAAGAGGTCCGGGTTCGAATCCCGGTGAGGCATGGATGTTGTGTTTGTCTTACGGCACTGGCTCTCTCCCTTCCCTGGAACCAGTGACCTTAAATTAGGGACGGGAGACTGCTTATAGCCCATTGAGTTGCTCACGGTGGTCGTTAAACCTCCAATCAAAAAATAAATAAATAAATAAATAAAAATGCAATGTACGTCGGCCGTCGACACGATTCTGCTACGGGGAGAAGTACAAAATAATTCTGCGACGTACATTGTCCTTCGCGACAAAAAAATTACGATTACGGAAGAAATTCTCATTACGCCTAACTTCCGTTTTCGGAAATTTTAAAAGGTGGAAAACTTGCATCTATGATAGAGAGTCTGCAAGATGGTTTAATAGGGTTCTGAGGATGTCGTTTTTGTTTGTAGGACCAAAATAAATCTGCGATGTATACGTCGCCTGTCGCCGCGATTCTACTACAAGGCTTCTGCCTGAAAAGGGAAAAAATAAGGAAAAACATGACTATTTAAAAAAAATGGTATTTTTGGCTGCAAAATCGTATTAGCGTACTGCAGCATGATTTATCGTACTAAATACGATAAAATCGTAACAGTGGGCAGGTCTGCATTTTACAGATTTCAATGGTATATTATACTTGCATACATATTCACTGCATTGAACATAGCACATTGTCAAAACACGACAGATCGAAAATCGGGCATTGCATTATGGACAACCTAATACACTGCTGGACAATTGCTAAGGACGGATCATAAACGGCTATATAGCGCATAAAAAAGTAAGTGTGGTTGGATGCCAAGTGAAATAAAATAATATCAGAATGCCAGGACATTACAAGAAAGACAATTTATTATGCTCTGAAATCCAGAAGGCTTTGGAACGTGTTCAAGGGACAAACAGGCCATTTTGTGCAGAATACGTAAACGTGAAAAAAATGCAATTACCGTCCGCAGGCGTTCCGGCGTAAGATGTCAATACGGAATATGGCCACCATGGAGGGCGATGCAAGATTCCACACGTCGTGTCATGCTTTGCACAACATTATCAAGCAGCTGTTGGGGTAATTTATCCCATTCCTCTGTCAGTGCACGGATGATTGTGTCCTTGTTTATTCGAGGGCATTGGAGACCAGCAAGACTCCTCCCCAAAGCATCCCACACATTTTCAATGGGATTCAGATCTGGAGAACGTGTTGGACATATGAGGCGTTGAGTATCCTCGCTCTCAAGACACTCCTGGACAGCGATTGTTCGATGACATGTTGCGTTGTCGCCCATGAAAATGAATCTATCAGCGACAGCACCACGGAACATGCGAACATGAGGTAGCAGAATATCATTAATCTATCGTTGGCCAGTCATAGTCCTAGTTGGAAGCACATAGAGGGACGTACGGCCATTGATCATTATGCCAGCCCATACCATGACACTACAGTCGGATATCGGTCCCTTTCCTGTATGTTTGCTGGACAATATGCAGTACCACTATCACGCCAGATCAGTTGTCGTCGACAATCAGACGATAGACTGTATCTACTCTCATCTGAGAAGAGGACAGCAGACCAGTCGTTATCAGTCCAATTGCGATGTTGATGGAACCATTGCAAAAAAGGTACGGTGACGTCTGGACAATGGGATGCACACAATAGGACGGCGGGCGTATAGTCCTCCCTCATGCAAACGTCTGGCGACAGTTTTTCGAGAGATCCGCTTGCCAGTAGCAGCCATAAACTGATTTGCTACCTCACTAGCTGTGCTGCGCCGGTGTCTTTTTGTTGATAGCACTATGTACCGATTTTCTGCAAGTGTCGTACTGCGAACACGACCTCCCCGTGACGTTTGCTACACTCTCCATTTGTATGAAATGATTTTCAAAGCCTTGAAACAACACTGTGGCTGACGTCGAACTCCCTGGCAACATCTGTTATTTTTCGCCCTTCTTCAATATCATCTAGGTGATGTCGGGAAGACATACTGAAAATTGCAAGTTCGTCAATTGATTCTTTCCCTTTCAACTTTGCGTTTGAACAACAACGGTCAATACGCGTCAAATCCTTTATATCTCTTATCAGCGCTATGACGTCACGAACAAGTTCGGCAATCCAAAATTTGCATGCGCACAACACGTCTTACTGTATCCCGCACTTATGCTAATTTCCACATTTTCCTTCCTTACATTTAATGGTTGCTATCGTTGCTATTGTCATCCGTCCTTAGCAATTGTCCGGCAGTGTAGCTTAAGGCAAGTACTTCTTTGAGATAATCATTTTTATCTTTATGATAGTTTTCCTATGTATTCTTTACGGACGACATTTTTAATGTTACGACTCATTTTTGTTACAACTTTATTAAAATGCGAGATTTATTTTCTAGTGCCCACAGTGAAATTTTGATTCGGGGCCCTGCAATGAAATTTCGCCCTGGACCCCGCGAGATCAGATCAGATCACATGTAGAGGATTTTAGGAAGGGAGTGTCTGACCCCAGGTCTTAAACAACCCTTAGAAATAGGAAGCTAGGAGATTTGGGCTAGAGTGCCCGATAGGAAAGCGACACAGAAGCGAAGTAGAAAGGGGGAGGAAGACGCCCTTATTTATTACTGGGGGGAGGCAGCACCCGGGGTCCCACGGCTTAACGTGCCCATCCGACTCACGGCGGATATTTAGTGGATCGAGCGTTCGTACCTGCCTGTAATCGAACCTGAGGTCCTTTCCGTGACAGTCACGAACGTTGTCCACTAGGCTACCCGCGGCCCTGACCCCGCGAGAGCTCCATCCGGCCCTGTATATGAGATCAAGGTCCCAGAAAATATGACGGCCCGGGGCCCCGAAAAGTGTTAAGACGGCACTGACCGGAATTACACACACAAAGAACTTGGATAGCGAAACACTCACAAAACACACAAAAACCACCACACGGGAACGCACCCTGCACGAAGATTTGAAGAAGCACCGGAAATAAGAATACGGGATATAGGGAGTCACTCAACAGAATCCGATAGCCGCTGACCTTGCCTGTGCGGACGTCACGGGAAGCACACGGCTTGACCTTGACACTTAGATCAAACCTTTTGCGATTTCTTCGTATCATCAAAATTCACAAGCAGATTAGCCCACGTCTGTTCACTACCAAAGCAGGAAATAGATTGGATTCTTTGAATAAAGCTCATGTTGAGAATTGGCTTCCTATTCAATAACTAATCAAAAACTACTATTAAGGAAATTTTTACGAGAAATTTTTTTTTATTTGAATTGCAAATTTTCAGAGAAAACTCTTTTCCTTCTTCAGGCTGTCTTTTTGTCACTTATTCCCATCACCATCGCGGTTACGGTTAACTTTGACGGTTACGGTTATTTTTCATCAAATCCTGCCAGATGTTAGGCAGGGAAAATCCTCTGCAGATGATGGAATTTTGATTTTTCTCAATCTCTATTCCTTCTTTTAGCTTTCTTTTTCTGAAAATTGCTTTGGAAACTGATGACTTTAAAATATAAGGGAATTCCAATTCATGCTGTGACTAGTTTCTCTAACATGCCTATCTAAAATAGTCTTGTTGGAATAATGTTTTATAGCAGTTTTATGCTCTGCTATACGAGTTTCTAGTCTGCGACCTGTTTCACCTATGTAAGATAGTCTGCAACTACATTTAACTTCATAGACTACACCTTGCATTTTAAGAATATCTTCTTCTCTTTGAACTGTTTTAGGGAAAAATTTCTTAACCTTGTTTTCTAAACTTGGAGCTAACCTAATATTGTACTTTTTACTAATTCTCTTTAAAGACTCAAATAAACCTTTGTGATAAAATTTTTTTTAGTGAATTTTACTTGTTGCTTTTGCGGGTTCTTCGTACCATTAAAATTCAGTAGCTTCTCAATTTCTTCTTTAGGATAGTTATTTTCTGCAAGTATGACTAAGTTCTTCTTTATGGGCTTCTTTCTTATCTGCTGTAGAAACTATTTTATTAATTTTTTCTAAAAACTGACTTGCCACATTCTTCTTAATAGAAACTGGATGATAGGAATTGAAATCCAATAGTCAATTAGTATTCATTGGTTTTTATACCAACTAGTGAGTAATTTTCCATCTTCATAATAGATAGTAATATCTAAGAAGTTAATTGTTCTTTCTTTTTGAAGTTCAATAGTGAATTAAGGGAATCATCTACACTGCTGGCCACCCAAAATGCAACACCAAGAAGGACACGAGATAGCAAAGCCAGATTTACTGGACACATAACAACAGATACAAAGATGAAACGATTGAGCTTACAGGCCCGTGCGACTTGCGAAACACGCAGACATCAATAGTTCGTGTGGACCCCATTGGCTGGCAATAACGGCCGCTACACGCCGCGGCATCGAACGAAAGAGGCTTTGGATGTGGGCTTGTGGTATGTCGGTCCAGGCTGCTTCCACATGTTGCCACAGTTCATCAGGCGTAGCCGCGTGTGGTGCTTGCCGGGCCACTCGGTTGCCGATCAGCGACCAGACGTGTTCGATGGGCGACATATCGGGAGCACAGGCGTGGCCACGGCAGCAGTGACACCTGGTGGGCCGTGAAGAATTGTTGCACGATGCGTGCCACGTGCGGGCGCGCATTGTCCTGTTGAAACAGGTCCTGCAGGTAAGGGAGGACTACAGGCTCCAAAACGTCGGAGATGTAGCGGTGGCTGTGGAGTGTACCGGCGATGCATACCAGATTGATGCGGGTGTCATATCCAATGGCGCCCCAAAACATAACGCCAGGCGACAGACCGGAGTGGCGATGCATAATGCAGGCGTCATACAGTCTCTCGCCGCGGATCCGACCATCGTGGTGTTTGCAGGCAGAAGCGAAATTCGTCGGAGAAGATAATGTCGTGCCATTCCGTAGTCCGGGTGCGGCGTTCAACGGCCCACTGCAGCCTCTTTCGCCGGTGGTGTAACGTCAATGGTAATCGGAGCAATGGGCGCCGTGCGACAAGTCCCCGGTCCTGCAGACGACGTCCAACGGTACGTACTGACACAGGTTGTTGCGCAACACACCCTAATTCCTGCGCTAACGTTCGTGATGTGGCGGTGCGAGCCGTCAATGCCCGCCGCACAACATGCCGGTCCTCTCGTTCGGTGGTGTGCCGCGGCTTCGGCAATCGCTCACGTCGGTCCGTCCATCCCTCCTGCGCCCACCGAATGTATACTCGCCTCACTGTGGCTAAATGTCGTCCCACACGGGCGCCGATGTCTCGGTACGATAAACCGCTGTCGCGATAAGCCACCATTCGTCCTCTGTCGAACTCCGAAACGTGCTAGAATGACTTCCGTATTCTGCGACGAGGCATCAGGAAGCTACCCACGCACAGGTCCGGCAGCACAACACGCTTGCACTACTTACACCCCGCGTTCTGTGCACCCTACTTATAGCGCTTCTCGGTGGCGTGCCGGGCGCACATGATTTGCATATGCCCTGCGGTGCTAATCGTTTGCATGTCCTCTCGCGGGCGACGCATGCTGCGAATTTCAGGTCAATCGGATGCTTCCTTCTTGGTGTTGCCTTTTGGGTGGCCAGCAGTGTAATTCATTCAATGAGCCTAGAATTCTTTCTGGAAAAATTTCTGAGCTATCTATTATTAATAAGATGTCATCCATGTATCTGCTATATAGGCAGAAGTATGTGGGTTGTACTAGTATCTTTTGTTCTAGTTTTCCCACGTAATAGTTAGCTAAGAGTGGGGAGCCCATAGCTGAGCAGATTTTTGAATGACATTTTTTTCTCAAATTGAAAGTAATTGTTCTGCAAAGAGAAGGTAAGCATTTCAAAAATTCCAACTAATATGTTTCTATCTTTGTTGTGAAAAACTATTAGATCTGCCAAGTCTTCCTTTATAAAGTCTATAAGTTGATCGATATTGATGTGAGTATACATAGACCTGTGTCTAAACTACCCATAATAGGAGAATCTAATTTAGGAAGAAGTTCTAATTTTTCTTTTAGCTGCATTGAAGTTTTAATCAAGTTAGGTGGCTCTTTTAAAAGATTCTGAAGGTGTGACTTTAAAAAGTAGTGTAGATTTGAAAGAATTAAGTTTTTTGAGTCAATTATTGGTCTAATTGGTTGGTGTTCTTTATGCAGTTTGACTATTCCATATATTTGAGGTAATCTGAACTATAATTTTGAGGACTGTTTATAGTTTTCTGGAAGCTGGTTTTTCTTTTTTTTGAAGTGAAATAAGCGTTGAGACTTTTTTAATCAAATCTGGTCAAACCTGAAGAATTAGAAGAGTTTTCTCCGAAATTTTGCAATTTAAATAAAAAAAATTCTTAGTAAAAATTCCCATAATAGTAGTTTTTAGATTGGATGTTTTTGATGGGAGCAAGTATTTGTGTTACATTTTATTTAGGGAAAAAAATTTCAACATAATACTCATGCTGTAGCTATGTTTTAAATTTGTATTCGCCAGCAAACAAAGTATGCACAAAAATTTCCAAAGTGAAACGGAAGATAATAAAGGGAAAACCTTAAGTCCAAGGGCTGTGTACAACTGCATTCATTAGTGATCAAGGTAATTTAACTGGGCATGATTAGAAAGCTTATTAGAAGATGCAAAGTGCTTACTTAGATCAGAAAATATTAAGAAACAAATAGATTTAAGTTTCTGAGATTAGAAAGCAATCTGATTTTATGGCAAATCTGTACATATAAAACTGAAAGCCCACTGACTCATCACCGTATCTCAGAAACTACTAAACTTAGAACTTTCATATTTGGCAGGAATATTCCTTTTACAACATAGAGGCGCACTTAGAAAGGATTGTTTTCTACGATAACTTTAAATGTGTCGAAATGTGTTTTTTAAATAGCCCAGCTTTGATAACGCTAACACGTTTTGCAATGATCGAGCCAAGCGACTGAAGCCCCGCCCCGCATTAAGTTTTGAATGACTTGAGTTGACCTGCTCAGTATATATTTTGTTCTAAATTTATTTGTTCTGAATTTATATCATAATATGCTTTGCATTTAAACATTTATTATCGTCTGACATATCGAATGTCAAGGTTTTTTGATTTGTTCTAAATTTATTTGTTCTGAATTTATATCATAATATGCTTTGCATTTAAACATTTATTATCGTCTGACATATCGAATGTCAAGGTTTTTGATTTGTTCTAAATTTATTTAACAAAAAAATCCTTTTAAAAATATCAGGTAAAAAGCGCTATATCATCATATGCTTTCCATTTAAACATTTATATTATGGTTTGACATATCGAATGTCAAGGTTTTTTGAGTCAAAATCAAATTACCAATATTCGTTTTCACCGAAGCAACGGTGACGTCATATAAATGGTAAGGTGACTGCAATAAATATAAATATGCGGATAGATTTTCATAGTAATTGAAATTTGAAAAAAAAAAGTTTCCCCCTTGAGATATTGGCGATGGCAACACAATTTTGCTCACGCTTCCAAAAACATCCAACTTGCTAGCGTTTAACTGTACAGTTTCGAACGAAATTGTTTATAAGCAAGGTTCTTTTTACATTTATACTGAAAGTAACAACGTATTTTGTTCTGTTGTCTTTTAATATTTTAACGATGAAAGTGAAGACTAACGACGTATTTTAATTTGTTTCGTGTAGGCTTGAAGTTTTAAATTTACAATCATGAACGAAATTGCTTATGTGTCGTCTGGCAGAATAAGTCAGACATGTGTTTTCCAAAAGAGCGAAGAAATATGCAGTGTATGGTCATTTCAACTGTATATCATATTTTTTTTTTTTTGATTGGAGGTTTAACGACCACCGTGAGCAACTCAATGGGCTATAAGCAGTCGCCCGTCCCTAATTTAGGGTCACTGGTTCCAGGGAAGGGAGAGAGCCAGTGTCGTAAGACAAACACAACATCCATGCCTCACCGGGATTCGAACCCGGACCCCTTACGGACGAATGATCAGAGGCCATCGCTTAGACCACTGCGCCACCGGGGCGGCCAACTGTATATCATATGTATCATCTGTATTTCAACTGTATTATAATATCATCACGTTCGAAGAACGGGTATTTAGCTAGTTTTATATTATTCATTAGAAAATTTCAGTAAAGGTCAAAATAGCCCACAAAAAAAAAAAAAAAAAAAAAAATCGGCTGCTTATAAAACGGCTACTTCCATCAGCGGCTAAAAATTATGTTACGAAAATTAACAAATGGCGCAAAAAACGTTTCTCATAGCAGGGGGAAGGTATTAGGGACAAAAAGATTTTCAAATCTAACAGTTTTTAGAAGAGATATACAAGGGAAACATGATATAAATCTATGCCTTTTAACAGAAAAATTTTGCATAATGAAAAAGTTGAAAACAGGCGAAAGTAATCTTCAGCAAAAGCTACGCTAAGGAACAAGAACTTTTCAAATACGTCTCCCGGACGCAGAGATAGCAAGAAAAACGTTTTGACCCTTACAATCCCTAGGGGGAAAGTTGTACAATACTTGAAGAGGATCTTCTTATTGTAGAAAAAATCTTATTCACTCTCCATCTGTATTATAGCGAATGGCATACAGTAAAAAAAAAAAAAATTCTCAATAGGGTTTTTAGAGGCAGAGATAAGCTGCAAACGGAAGTACACAAACCCCGCATAGTGGCAGAATTGGGAACCACAAACCTCCTCAAATACAAACCTAAAGTGTTCCATAAGGTAAATGATATCTGGTGTTAAAATAATTTTTTTAAATCGGACATTTAGATGTATAGATATTGAGAAAAATAAATTAAATATTTGCGCCTCTTAGCGGCGAAATCGTGCATTATTTTGGAAAGAAAATATACATAGGGAGTTTTCATAGTTAGTAGTATCTGATCGGAAAAGATCATTTTTCAATAGGGATTTTAGTCCTGCAGATATTGCTGTAAACGGAAACGTGAACTTACGCCCTCTAGTGGCGCACTTGTGTGTTAAGAAGTATTTGAAATTATGTGTGAAACATTTCGCACCGAAAATGTTCTCCAACAAAGAAGAATTTTTCAAATCGGACTTCTAGAAACAGAGATATGGACAAAAATAAGATATACGTGTACGCCCCTGGTGGAAAAATTATGCACTATTTTAAGCAGGAGGTATTCTCAAAAGGTTTATCGAGGTGAGCGGTATCGGTCCACGGAGGAATTTTTTCAATCGAGTTTCCAGTTAAGATTTTGTTGCAAATACATCAGAAGCAAAAATAAACCGTTACGCCCTTGATGGCCATACCATTCTTTACCAAAAATAAGAAATTATATGCAACCTCCTTTCCCCACCACCACCACCAGGAGCTGTATCCGATGCAGAAAGAATTTTTCATTTTTCAAATCGGAATTTTAGAAGCGGAGATATTGGGAAAATCGCGATTTACCCTTACGTCCCCTAGCGGAAAATTTATGTATTGTTTGAAAAAGGGACTGTAACTAAAATAGTATTCGATATAAATGTCATCGAAAGGAAAAATAAATTTTTCAATTGGATATTTAGAAGAAAACATATGTAAAAAAATGCATTTTAAATTCGATACGATCTCCATTTGGTTCCTCTAGTGGTGAAGTTCTGCATCGGAAAAAAACCGGAACGCATGCATTATCATTCTCACATTTTAAGCTTCTCAATACAAAAGAAATGTTACAAATCGAACTAATAATTGCAGAGATATGGTCTCCCTGCCCAGGCAGACAAAGTGATAACATAAGCACGACGCAAAAGATGCTAATAACGAAGCTTCAGTCCTCCTAACAGACAAGAACCCCCCACCCTCCCGCATTTTGCAGGGAGTGGGGAGAGAAATTCGTCAGACATAAGTTATGTCAATAGAAAAATTCTCAACTACAAAACATGACAAAAAGGCAGGAATGGATAAAATTCCAGGACATGTACAAGAATTTTAGGACATTTCAAGGACAAAATGGAATTAGAGGACTTTTCCAGGACGAGTACGAACCATGAGATGGGTTATTCTATCGCCCAAGTAGTAAGAACCCTCGAGTTCTCGAGGGCAACCGTATCAAGGATGTATCACGAGTATACCATCAACGGACGTACCAGCGCCCAGACACGCCCTACTCGTGTGTCACTGTTGACTGTTCGTCATTGGACATTACGCCTCGCCTGGTGTATAGGAAACATCTAAACTGAATCTCTGCAGAGTGGCGGAGGCCACGTCTTGTGGTCAGATGAATCTCGTTTTCAGCTGTACCGAGCTGACGGGCGGGTGCGGAAGTGACGTCGACAGCATGAGGCCATGGCCTAGTCGTGCTAGTTCGGCTCTGTTCAAGGCGGTGGTAGCTCTGTGATGGTTTGCGGAGTCTTCTCATGGAACATATTAGATCCTGTAGTGTGCCTGAAAAGGTCCTTAACCGCGCAACCAGCATGTATTGACTGATCACCTACACGCTAACACGACTCACTTATAAACGTGGAAAGAGCGAAGATCTTTGTTTGATGTTTCAGAACAAATCCTTTAATTTTTATTAATATATTTTTGTTCGTCCTCTATTATTTTTTTTAAATCTTAAAATGATCTTATTTAAAATGCCAAAGAGTAAAAGAAGATTCAACGAAATAATGCTCTCCGACTGACGGCCACAATTAAAACATTTGTAAGTCATAAGGGCTATTTTAACACTTGCTATGCTCATGATTTCGTTCTATGGCACCTAAAGAACTACAGATGGAATTGATTGAGCTCTCAGATGAGGACATTTTAAAGTCCTTATTTGACGCTAAGAAAGATCCAATTGAAATATGGTAAAATGCAATAGAATACCCACGCCTTCGGCAACATACACGAAAAATGCTTTCTTGTTTTTAAACCACTTATTCTGAGAATCTACATTCTCTTACCTAACCTAAATCAAGACGCTTTTAAGGTCACAAATGACGGATACCTACCCATCTACAAATGAATTATAGAAAATTAGCTGAAACTGTGGACTGCTTTCCAACAAAAAGCAGTCATTAAAAAGTTAGTTAACTTTAGAATTATTATTTGTTCATTTTTGAAATTACTTAGCACATAGAAAGATTTTTACAAAATAATGTTTATTTCGAAGGATAATTGACGTTTCTTGAATGCGGCCCTGTTATATTACAGCTAACTTAATGCGGCCTTCCAGCATGGAAAGGTTGCCCATCTCTGTTCTGCATTATGTGAAATCCTTACAACTAATATTCTGAGAGCAGTGCTTCAACATGTATAAGGTTTGATCAACTGAAAAGGTGACGACGACGCGCAAACGTTCTCCGACGAGGATATGGAATACCCAACCACTGACAAATGCAGCCGCTACCGTAGTGGACGTGATGGGAGAGAAACAAGTTTGTGACGTCATGCAGCGAGGAACGACCGTGCGCAATAGCGCGGTGTGCAGTTTCGCTGGCCTCCAGTGGGATCAGCAGGTGTGTTCGAAGTGTGGGTTACGTGAAAATGGCATTTCAACTGCGAACTGCGTCGGCAAGCGACCAAAGTTCTGTCATACGCTTTTTATCGGCAGAAGGCAACAAGAAGATCGACATTTATAGCAGGATGTTCGCCGTGTATGGGGAAAATTGCATGTCACGAAAAGTGGAACGCACGTTGCCGACAAGGTCGTGACAGCCTGTTGGAAGATGCGCGACCCGGCCAGGCCAACGCTGTCGTTACACCCGAACTCGTGGAACAAGTGGATGAATGCGTGAAGGCCGATCGTAGGGTGACCCTACATTTCCTGGAACAGACATTCAATGTGAGTCATGTCATCATCTGGACAGTTGTGCATGAGAATTTGGGATACAGGAAAGTGTGTGTGTACAATGGGTGGCAAAGTTGTTGTCCGATGCACAAAAATGTCTTCGAATGGGCCTTTCACTGGAGCATTTGGTGCGGTATCAGAGTGACCCCGCCTTCCTTTCCAGATTAGTTACAGGTGATGAAACTTTATTCTGTCTCTTCGAACCGGAAACAAAACGCAGCAGTATGCAGTGGAAGCATCCCGTATCGCCAGCACGCAAAAAGTTCAAAGCTGCGACACGGACTGGGAAGGTTTTGAAAACGGTGTTCTTCGATGAAAGGGGTGTGCTACTCATCGACTTCCTCCATCAACAGTGTACTATCAACAGTGCAGCGTACTGCCAGATACTGCAACAACTGAGTACCGCCATCAAAAACAAAAGGCGTGGTAGGATGAGCCCCGGTATCATGTTGTTACACGATAACGCTCGGCCACACGTCTACCGAGAAGCCACCACTCTTCTGACGAAATTTCGATGGGAGGTACAACAGCATCCGCCCTACAGTCCGGACATGTCACCCTGCGATTACCATTTCTTAGCCTCGTGAAGAAACATCTCAAGGGTCGACGCTTCCCATCGGAGGCTGAACTGCGTGCCTGTATGACAGATTGGCTTTTCACCCAGCCCAGATACTTCGAGAAGGGTATTCACCGGCTATCGGAACAGTGGGACCGCTGCCGACAAGCCTATACGGTGACTACTTTTAACTGGTACGTATATGTGGCTTTCCATTACTCTCGTCACCTTTTCATTTGTCCAACCCTTATAATACGAATTAACAGTTTTTTCCCCCTGCGGAACCTGTGTGCATCCATTTGAAACCATAATGTTGAATATTGGCGATACATCTAGGATTCGATTCGCCACGAAATGGTGGAGCCGCAAAGTTACGTCTCAGAGATTTACCAATTTTTAGATATGCATATGCGTATGAATCATGAAATAAATTTTTCATCCAAACCGAAGGTAAGCAACATACCCTTCTTTGATGGGATCAAGGTTTAACTTTGGTTGCACAAAGAAGGAATATAGCAAGGTTGTTTAGATTCTTTTGAAGTTCTAGCATACCAGATTGCGTGTAAAATTATCGTGTAATCTTTGATCATCTGATATTCAAATTTTAACGTATAATCGCAAAGAGCGTATAAATGAATTTACGTATAAGCGGTAGAAACGACAGTAAAATATCAGGACTAACACAGAATTATGTATTAAGGTGAAAAACATATAACCGAGGTTCCACTGTATCGCAAGTGAAAGCTTTATTATAAAGATATCATTACTGAAAACAGAATTCATATCACTAGGTCTCGAAATGGCGGAGTTTCAAAGTTAACAGAAATTTATATCTCCCTCGTCTCAAAATATCAGTGTCCCAGAAAGAAACATACTGCATTAAATAAGAACTTTCTCATTATAATTGTACAATAATAAAAGCATACCTTCGCATTATAAATGCACAAGAATAAAGACCGGCTATATAAGGTCGTCCTGTTGCGTGTGCTTGACATTCTGACTTGTGCTGTTGTGTTGGTTGCAGCCTTTACAAATGAAGTATGCCTCCGAGAAAAGTTCGGAAGCAATTCGAGCACTTGGAGCAGTTCGAGAGGGGTGGCATCGTTGGGCTCCGGGAAGCGGGGTGGTCTTATCGCCGTATTGCGCGCCATACCGGTCGTGCGGATATCACCATAGCACGTTGTTGGCGGTAGGGGATAGAAAAAGGCAGCAGCAGCGACAGGAAGGGTCTGGGAGACCTAGACGAACCACGGAGAGAGAGGACCGATGGGTTGTCCGACATGCGCGGAGTGATCCAACAGCCACGATTGAGGATATTCAGCAAGCAGAGGTGCAATCCATACGACGTAGGACTACACGCACGCAGACCGTTACGACTGCCCTTAACACCAGTGCATCGTCGCCAAAGACAATGGTCTCGTGCCAGACTGTCATAGAGCTAAAAAAAATGGCAGCAGGTGATCTTTAGTGACGAGTCCCACTTTTGTCTTGGAGGAGACGACCACCGAATCCATGTGTGGTGGTACTGTGGTCACCACCAAGATGAACGGTTTGTTATCGAGTGTCATACGTCCAGAAGGCCTGATGTCATGGACTACGATGCCAGATTACCTCTGGTGTTCATTACAGGCTCTTTGACAGCCCAACGTTACGTTAATGAGGTCCTGCAACCAGGGGCCCTACCTTTTCTGAACGCTCATTACGGTGCGATTGTCCAACAGGACAACGCTTGTTCGCATACTGCTGCTGTCTCGAGAGCTTGCCGTCAAGGCACTAACACTCTGCTATGGCCAGCCACATCGCCAGACCTATCGCCGATTCAGAATGTGTGGGATGCTCTTGGACGCGCTATCCACACTCCACCCCTACCGCACAATCTGCAGGAACTACGTGAGAAGATTCAAGCTGCATGGGATGGCTTATCGCTGGACACCATTAGAAACCAATACAACTCCATGCCGAGACGTCTGGCATGCTGTGTGAGCAAACATGGCTGCCCGACACCATACTGAGAGACACTACATTTTGGCGTGTAGCTCAATAAATATTGCCCACATCAGTCTCAATGTTCAATTATTTATTGTTTTTGGCAACTTCTACCTTCCTCCCGAATAGCATTGCAATCCGACAGGTCCTTCTGGGTGCAACTATTTTTTGACTTTTTTATGTTTTGAAGAAGCTAAGACTTCTCTTTCATGCTAAATACTTTTCCTTTGAACAATTTTTGATAGTACAGACATGAGATATTGCACAGAAACCATATTTACAACTTCTCGATGCTGTGCAGAAAAGAACATTTAGTCCAATTGTTATCAACCCTGTACATACTGATTCTCTTCAGTCTCTTTCCCACAGGTGCATGTGGGAAGTCTGTGTTACATCAACACTATCCAAGGCATTATCTCAAGAATTGTCACATTGTTCCACCTCCTGCAGTTAGCTTTCTGTCATGCCTTAAAAAGCACAGACACCCAATTTGTGTCTAGTTGATTACGTGATAAACCAATACTTTGCTAACTTGCAAACTTTGTCAAAATTTTAGAATTCCTTAGGTGGTAACATCTTCCCAGAAATTTACAAACTTCAGAACTTTTTAAAATAAGAGCAAACAAACTGCTTCTTAGTTTGTTTAATCTTCTTTCTTTTGTTTAACATTAGGAATATTTTGTTTTTACAATAGTAAAAAGCAACGGTTTGTAAGCACCATATATTTTGCCTTTCGTAACCAAACAAAAATTTATAACTTTTAGCAGCAGCTAAACTGTTTTTGGATTTCTTCTTTCCAGGGCAAGCTTTTTCTTCTCATTAGGTGAAAATATTTTATTTTTTCTTCTAAGAGATGGAAATACATAATCATTCTAGTGAGTTTTGAACCCACCTCAATTAGCTGACATGCTGAAGAATTGTTTTCTCCAACCAATTCCAGTGATATCCGCATACATTACTAATGGAAAAACAATACATTGTGCGATATACACCAAGACCAAAAATACTGTGCGTTACTGAAAACAGAATGTTTGCATTCACCGTACCATGCAATTGGTAGCAGTGGGGACAAGCACATTAAGAAAAATTCACAATTGCTTATGTAACATAGCATTTGCTTTCCAGTTGCCAATTGACAACTTTTCTACTGAAATAATGCCTTTAATTGTGCTACAGTTTTTGGAACACACTACCAAATAATGCAAGGTCACACTGTATCCTACAATATTACAATTTACTATAATATACACAAAGCTAAAAATTCCAGTCAAATGTTGAGAATGAAACTAATTCATTTTACATCAAGTGCTTACCCACACTGGCTGTAAAAGTATGGACAGGGTGAATAAACAGTTAACCTTTATTCTGTATTTAAATTTAATGTAATACAAAGCAGAAAACTGCAACATACACAGATATATTATCATTGATTACACTCTCAGTATTCTGCTTGAAATTATTTTTTTCTTAACTCCAATGTCTTTCAAAAAATCACTCTTCATTCTAACATACAATATAGTGGCGTATCTTGGGTCTGAGACCTAGGCTATCTCACCCTAACCCCACAGTACTATTTTTTTTTTTAATTGCGTAGTTTATTTTTTAATTGTTAAGTAATAGAAGTAACATTTCTTTCTAAATTTTAGGTACATGCTATTGCTAACATGATACCAAATAATTATGAGGATTAGGATTTGAACACTTATTTGTACATATGAACTGCATTATTCTTTCCTTTTGTGTGGACTTGAGTGTTATGTTTTCACAAAAATGTTTCTTCCAAGTACTTTTTCATATTAAAAAATAATGTTTTTCTCTATTAACAAACCAGCCAAGTTGCTCGAATGTACATGTCCTTGTGTTTCTCTAAGATATATCTGGATTATTTTTAATACAGAAAAACTTCTTTCAGCAGTTGCAGTTGGTGATGGAAAGTTTAATATTACACTGGTGTGCAAAAATTAAGGACGAAGTGGAGAAATTAGCATAACAGCGGAACGAGCAGGCAGAACGGACCGAAAGACCACTCAGGAGATAGACAAGGGTTCGGTACGGTAGGGCATGCGCATATATGCAGCATGACGTAGGGGGCAGGGGAGTGTTGGAAGGGTATAAAGCACACGGGCGGTGTACGCTCAGCAAATCCTTGGCCGCGGGTGGCCGAGTTGGCAACGTTCGTGACTGCCACGGGAAGGGCCTCACTTTCGATCCCAGGCAGGTACGAACGCTTGATCCACTAAATACCCGCCGTGCGTCGGATGGGCACGTTAAGCCGTTGGACACCGGGTACTGCCCCCTGGTAATAAATAAGGGCGTCTTCCTATCCCTTTCTACTTCGCTTCCGTGTCACTTTCCTATCGGGCGCTCTAGCCCAAATCTCCTAGTTTCCTATTTCTAAGGGTTGTTTAAGACCTGGGCCTGGGGTCAGACACTCCCTTCCTAAAATCCTCTGCATATGATCACGCTTAGCAATTCCCCTGGGTACTGGCCCCCTGGTAATAAATAAGGGCGTCTTCCTCCCCTTTTCTACTTCGCTTCCGTGTCACTTTCCTATGGGCCCCAGTCTCCTAGTTTCCTATTTCTAAGGGTTGTTTAAGACCTGGAGTCAGACACTCCTTCCTAAAATCCTCTACATATGATCATGATCATCATGCTCAGCAATTGCAGGGTGTACATCGGTTTGAACGACGTCGAGTTGCTGCCACCGTGTGATATGGCCAACAGGCAATCCAGTAGACGGCATGTGGATGACTTTACCCGAGGTCGCGTCATTGGGAAGTTGGAAGAAGGTCGAAGTGTGACTAGTGGGGCAGAGGAGTTCGGGATTGCTCGCAGCATCGTTTCACGAGCTTGCAGAGCATTTCAAACGACAGGAACAGCTGTCCGAGAGTTTAGCAGTGGTCATCCAGGAGCAACCACGGCGGCGGACGACCGGTATATTGTCCTACAGGCGAGAAGAGACAGACGATAGACAGCGAAAGACATCGCAAGGCACGTGCAACAGACAACTGGACGTCCGTTATCGCGTTTTACTGTGGCCAGGAGGCTGCACAAAGGTGGTCTATTTGCACGACGACCAGTACGGTGTGTTCCATTAAGGTTGTCTTTGAATGAGTGTTAAGCTTCATCTTCTGCGATAGATGGCGCAAAAATCACTCCTTGGGCGTGGCTTATACGCTTTGAGTGACGGCCTTGGGAGTTGGCGTCAGCGAATCACTGTATTCCGAATTGGAGCGGTCTCCAATTGGCTTCAGAGGAGTTAATCGAACACGAATTCATGGATCGGAGATTTCATCGTACAGCAAATTTTTCGGGCCTTAGGTCATGGAATTAGGAAATAAGAGACCCTACCCAGTGAACTGGTGCTATCTAACGTGACGGTGATATCCCGTACTTAGATGCTTACGAAACTATAACAGTTGAAACTACACTGACGGAAAAAAATCCCAACACCACGAAAAAATAGTTGTAGAAGAATGAAATGGCGGCAATACATTTGTACAGGTAACATATATAATCGATTAAGGTTTCAAGATCACAGCGTAATCTAAGCGCGAGAAGAGCCATTTTAAATGTGAAATGCTGGTACATTAATAACCGGTGTAACCGCCAGAATGTTGAATGCAAGCATGCAAACGTTCATGCATTGTGTCGTACAGGTGCTGGATGTCAGTTTGTGGGATGGAGTTCCATGCCTGTTGCACTTGGTCGGTCAATACAGGGACGGTTAATGTTGGTTGGGGGTGACGCTGGAGTTGTCGTCCAATGATGTCCCATACGTGTTCGATTGGAGAAAGATCTGGTGATCTAACAGGCCACGGCAACATGTCGACACTCTGTAGAGCATGTTGGGTTACAACAGCGGCATGCGGCCGAGCGTTATCCTGTTGGAAAACACCCCCTGGAATGCTGTTCACGAATGGCAGCACAACAGGTTGAATCACCAGACCGACGTACAACTGTGCCGTCAGGGTGCGTGGGATAACCACGAGAGTGCTCCTGCTGTCATAGGAAATTGCTCCCCAGACCATAACTCCAGGTGTAGGTCCAGTGTGTCTCGGCCGCAGACAGGTTGGTTGCAGGCGCTCACCTGGCCTCCTTCTAACTAACACACGGCCATCACTGGCACCCAGGCAGAACCGGCTTTCATCAGAAAACACAACAGATCTCCACTCCGTCCTCCAATGAGCTCTAGCTTGACACCAATGACGTCGCAAACGGCAGTGGTTTGGAGTAAGTGGAATGCACGCTACATGGCGTCTGGCTCGGAGCTGTCCTTCAAGTAACCGATTTGTAACAGTTCGTTGTGTCACTGTGGTGGCAACTGCAGCTCGAATTGCTGCCGCAGACGCAGTACGATGCGCCACGGCCATACGCCGTACACGGCGGTCTTCCCTCTCAGTAGTGCCACGTGGCCGGCCGGAACCCGGTCTTCTTGAGGCAGTACCTTCCCTTGACCACCGCTGCCAACAATCATGTACAGTGGCTACATTCCTGCCAAGTCGTTCTGCAATATTGCGGAAAGAAAATCCACCTTCTCGTAGCCCTATTACACGACCTCTCGTAGCCCTATTACACGACCTCGTTCAAACTCCGTGAGCTGTTGATAATGGCTTCTTCGTATTCTTAAAGGCATTCTTGACTAACATCAACACCCTACGTCGAATCTCAACGATAACTAACGCTCACGAACGTTACAGCGCGTATTTACAGCAAACCTGCTTTGCATGTTCCGAGGGGCGCTACTAGCGCCACACGTATGCGCCGAGCGCGAAATTTGCATAGACGTCATCTTACAGATGTACTCTCACCGCCTACCAACTGTCGTTTAACTAACACAACCCCTTCTTGTGTTGGGATTTTTTTTTCCGTCAGTGTATGTTCTTTCCAACTATTCGAAACGGGTACTGTATTTGCGATGGTAAAAAATGGTACTGAGTAAATAGGACAAAATCTGTAAACTCAATGTTAGAAGCTTTTTTTATTTATTATATTTTTTTTAGGCGGGGGTGTTTTTCGAGGGCAAGTGATACAATACGTTGATTCTATTAGTGAAAGACAAATGCAATGAAACTTGGGGGGTTTGTTTAGCTACTCGATTTGAAACTATTTTGAAGGCTAAATAAAAACGGAAATTCCGTTTTAATTTTGTCACTTGAACTGGAAAGACACCCCCCCCCCCAAGTTAATAAATAAGACAATCTCGGTGCATTGAGTTTACAGATCTTATTCTATTTATTCAGCACAAATACTTTTTTCTTCTGTTTCTTTAATTTATACCTCACGTCCGACTCTAAAAAAAGGCCAACGCATGAGGGACTTAATATTTTACCTTATTTTTCCATTCAGAAACTTATTCATTCATTCATTTAGTAAACTAAGATGTTTAATAGATACTTTCTTTTAATTTTTTTAATTTTGCTTTACTTCAAGTAAGGATTTTCACTTCCTTCCACGCAGATCATACAACCAACTGAGAGGGCGGGAGCCTGCACAAGAGTTTCCGCTTGCAACAGGAAGTATACAAGTTATTTAGAAATCACCTTTTAGAACACTCTACACATACTTAGTAAGAGGTTCATAATAAAGGTATTTCAAATTAAAATATTAGTAAAAATTAGACTAAACAAAATAACTGTTTAAATTTAAAAAAAAAAAAAAAGGAAAGTAGTGTAACACGATAGTACAGGAAATACGAAAAGATGAAGTTGAAAAAACATAAATGAATTCAAATTTTTTATGTTATTAGTGCCAAATGCTTTATTTTTAATTTATGATGTTCCGTAATGATTAAATAATTCACTGACTATATTATAATATTAGTCAGTAAATTGTTGGAATCTTTTATATATATGCAAAATCGAATTTAAACTTATATTTTTACTTTTCCAATATATTACTGAAAAAGTCGAACATGATATCGATATATGTTTTAGTTTTTATTTGACACATTTATAATTTTCAGTTTTATTTATGTTTCACATTTACAAATACTCTTTTTTTTACTATCTCTAATATTTACCCTCGCTACAAAGTTGCAAGACACGCTATCTAGGGCATTCAAGTTAAAAAAAAAAATTCTGAATATGGCAAATGCGAAAAGTGGTTTATCTTCACCGTCAGTTTAATAGTTCGAAGTGTTCTCATTTTTGGCCCAACAGTATGCCAAAAGTAGTAGCATTACCTTAGGGAATTAAAGTTTAAAAGTAATAAAACTTAGTTTTAGCAACCTGTTGGTGGGTGTTAAAACTAAGTTTTATACTTAAAAAAGAAAGTATCAATCCAATTGCTATAAATAAACAAAGACAGCGCTCTTTCCACGTTTTAGCAACACACAGCAACCGAAAAATTGTTATTTGGCCACTGCCAAATAACAATTTACGGTCGTTCGTCTAATTCAACAGGTCTTCCTCGTAGCCCACTGTAAAGAAGAGGCCCTGAAACGAACGGTCATGTGAGCAACCTAATCTGAATTTTCAGCTTATTATTTAGAATAAATAACCATCTACCTCTCTCCCCAGCCCAGATTTTCTTTGTGATTTTCGTTGTGAACTTGTACTAGTGTTTTCTTGTGTCAGAGCTGGGGAGAGAGGTAGATGTCCTCCAATATCCCCATCTCGGGAATTTTTTTACTTTTGTTTGTTTATTTTGTTAAACTCGTAGGTTGTTTGTTGTTGACTTTTCGTAGCGGGATTCTCTGCTCTTCGGAGAGTTCACCCGAGTTGTGAATCGAGGTGGGAGGGTTGTTTGGTGTATGTATGCTTTTTCGATATTTATTGTATGGACGGTTGTGTGCTTGTGGTAGGGGTGGGTGTTGCGTAACTGATGTCTATGATGTGCCGATTCGGTGAAGATGTGTGCAGGGTGGGGGTGTCCTTCAGAGGTTTTTGGTCTGGACTCTGTAGTCGGGACATGCTCACCAATCTGACGCCCCCGCGGGTAGCGTCACCTAAGGAATAACTTGCTTATTTCCTAACGGGTCAGTCACACCGAGCCTTCCGCTCACCGACCAGCTATAGGCTACCACTGGGTCACCTCCTGGGGAGTGCCTCCTCCCAATTGCATGTACCAACAGACCTCTGATGACGCGCCCTCTGTCCAAGGCGACCCCGCCGACCGTTTCGCGAGTGGTTCCATTAGAGTTATTCTGCGTGACCATGCTGTTTCAGGGGTTTGAGTGTTTGTGTCTGAGGAACCGTGGTGTATGCATCGGGGTGTGAAATAAACATCAGTGTAACACGTGGTAAGGAGAAGCAAATGTGACGATGTTGCTGGGCAACAAAGTTTTTTCGGGGGTCACGGTACTGGGAGGGGGTCTGCGAGAGCACACTATGGCGTCCCTGTCTTCCAGCCGCTTTGGGGACTTAGTCGAAGACACAAATGAACAGATTCCAATTACGAGTATGCTTTCCTACTGAAAATCGCCTGCTTTTGCATCACAAGGGTAGCCACGCTGAAGCTGTCGGGTACTACAGTAAGTGTACTTGCACAACGTATGCGTATAAACCCAGCTTCACTTTGCTGGCATAAGAGGAGTAAGGGACAGCGCTAATCCCGAATATAAATAGGATTCAGCCAAGTGGTGTGATGTAATACAGAGGTGGAAACAGAAACGACAAATCTGCAGCGAGACATTCTGTCCGCGTAGCTTAGTTGGGAGAGCGACTTACTCCGGAGTGAGGGAACACGAAATCGAAGTCCGTCGCGGACAAACTTGTGTTTTCACAGTGGCCAATAAAGCGCAGAGGGCCCATATAAAAACTTCATATTTTATTTCTTCCAACCCACTTCATGTAGGATGACTCCAAAATCGTTAGGGGTCTTACAAAAATTACGCTTCTTATTTCACCTTGTCCATTTTACCTTCTAGTTAGCAGCATTGCGCTTTTACTTAGGTATCTCCGTAGATCGCCTCTAAAGATTGCAATTTCATTGCTTTTACCTCATCGTGCTCTTCAGCGTTGGCTAAATGGGGTAATAAACCATTTGTATCGAAACAGCTTATCGTAATTTTGCATTTCTGCTAAGGCAATGATAAAATGGGCTACGGTTTGGCCATTTTAACAACTTTGAACCCACAGTTCTCATGGTAGTAAAGTTATAAAAAAATAATGCCACACTTTTATTCAGGCGCAAAACAATAGTCTAAGATTCGGCCTTTTTAGAAATTTTAAAACTGCTATGCTGATATTCTTGAGGTTTGCACTGCACTGTTAGTAACATTGCGCTCTTGCTCAAGCACAAAACATTTATTAATAGGGACAAGGCCTAGGTCATTTTATCAGTTTGTATTCCGTGGTACTTATATTTATAAGGTTATGGATGCGAAGTCAAGTTAGTAATATTGCGCTTTTACTTAGGCATCAAACACTAATAAATAGGCCCTTCGCCTAGGGTTTTTTAACAACCTTTAATTGGCCTTACTCATTTTCATAAGGTCTGCATACCAAGTCGAGCAAGCCATGCGTTTTTACGTAGGCACTAAGCACTAATTATTAGGCCAATTTAAAATGTGCCACATTTTTAACTTGACTTGTTAACCTTATGAAAATGAGATTCGATGATTGAAAACCACTAAAAAGGTCTAGGCCTAGGGCTTGTTAATTAATGTTTAGTAAATGCGCAATATTACTAATTTGGTGTCTAAGACTCATGAATACGAGCACGACGGAATAAAAACTTTTAAAAAGGCCTAGGTCTTATTATTTAAGCCTAAGTAAAAGCGCAATACTACTACTGACTTGACTTGGTATCCAAACCATATGAAAATGTGATCAGTGGATTAAAAACTGCTAAAAAGGCTTAGTTCCATGGTCTTATAATTAATGTTTGCTGCCTGAGTAAAAGCGCGACATAATAAACTTCACAGGCTATTTAAACGTTATGAATATGAACATGGCCTGTTCAAACTTGCTAAAAAGGCCCCGGCCTAAGGTCTTATAATTAGTAACTTCAGTAAAAATGTGTCATTTGAAGCAGAAGATATTTTGGGAAGATTTCTCGTGGTGTTAACGATATGTGATTACATAAGATTTTTTTTTCCAGTCGGGTTTTCAGAAACGCTGAATTGTTGCAAATGCATCAGAAACAGAGATACACACTTATGCTTTCAAGTGGCAAAACCTTTCTTTACCAAAAATTAGAAATTATATGCATAACATCTCCCACCAACAGCTCTATCTGGTACAAAAATAATTTTTTAGATCTACCGTTTAAAAACAGAGATTTCGCAGAAATTGCAATTTACTTTTACGCCCTTTAGCGGAAAGACTATGCGCTGCTTGAAAAACAAACTGCACCCAAAATAGTCTTCGTTACAAATAGTATCGGAAGAGTTTTTGCAGTCAGATGTTTAGAAGTAATGATCTGGGGCCTACCTGCAGTGTTGCGCTACAACCCGACTTGAAGCAAACTTAGGTGCCATGATCATTTCATTTGTACTTCAAAGTATCTTCAAAATTTTCATTTGTGCTTATCTGAAGTGAGAAAATTATATTTTATATCGCGAATGAATAATTAATACAGACAAGTGACGTAGATTAGGAACATCAAACAAAAGACATCGCTCTTTCCACGTTGTTAAGTGAGTCACGGGAAAATTGTCATCGGCCGCCACCGAGAATCGAACGCAGGTCTTCCAGTTACGTGCCGGACATCCTACCACTGCACCACAGTGGCCTCGAATTCCTTCAGACTCAAATACGACTAACTGCCAAACCAGAAGCAACCTGCCAAGTGGCTTGGCAGTTAGTCGTATGTGAGTCTGGCGGAATTCGAAGCCGCTGTGGTGCAGTGGTAGCATGTCCGGCGCGTAACTGAAAGACCCTGGATTCGATTCCCGATGGCAGCCGATGAGAATGTTTCCGTGACTCACTTATAAACGTGGAAAGAGCGATGACTTCTGTTTGATATTTTATATCGAGTTTTAACATCATGCTGATTCATGGTATTCTACAGATTTTCCAATAAAATAACATAGATTTTTTTGTCGCTGGTGTAATTTACCACCAAATACGAACGTTTGTACTAAAAATTTCTGATTGGAAAAATTAAATTCTTAAATCTGATAAATTCCGGGTACAACTTCCTATACCAGACCTTGATTATAACTTTCCTGAAATTTTTATGCATATTCTTTCCCGTATGCACTCCGCTGTACCACCAAATTCGGCGTTTCGGCACAATATTTTGTGGGAACATTTTTCATTTCTAAATCTGGGAAATGTAAAATAACTTTACGCTATAGCTTCTGTAGGGGTGAGACATAGACTTTCGTGCTAAGTCCCGCCTTTTTTCCGATAGGCGTCCGTGAGTTAATTTAACAACTTCCCCCTACAGCAAATAATCCGAGGTTCTCACTCTCGTAATTTATTAATAATAAATTTATCATCCAGGCCCCTCTTCCTCCGCCTTTTTGTGTAATTATCCGCGAATCAAGGAAGGGAGAGAATGGCTACTGTAAGGCACTTCATCAACTTTAATAAATACTTCGTGAATAAGAAAGATAATAAATTTAATGAATCAAAGTACTAGTGAGAGTCTGGTTCCGGTGCCAATGTCCGCGTCGACGAATTTGTGGCATGCGTCGTCAGTCACGAATTGTTCAATCTCCAATCCGTTGCCCTAACGGCACTCTAATATCCGAGTCGTTCCGACTCCACTCTGTAATTCGAAACACTCTGTTTCACGCTAAAAACCAGGAACTGCGTTCCTCGGAGCATAAAATCTCCACCGTCTATCCGTCTTCCAGACACTCGTTTCAAATCCTTTTCACTTTCTCCCGAAGCCTCCAGCTTCAAGAAAATAACAGGAACTGCGTTCCTTGGTGCATAGACGCCGCACGTCTATCCGTCTTCCAGACACTCGGTGCAAATCCTCTTCACTTTCTCCCGAAGCCTCCAGCTTCACGCAAATAACAGGAACTGCGTTCCTTGGAGCATAGACGCCGCACGTCTACCCGCCGTCCAAGCGCACCTCGCAATCCCCTTCTCTCTCCGAGGCTATCTCTTATCCCCCTCGCTCCAGAGGACCCCTCCCTTCTTTTTCGGCCTCCTCTACCACGAGGCGCTGACCTACTATAAGGCGCTGACCTTGTCAGGTCCTGGAGCGAACCTGACCTTTGTCCGCAGGCACCCTTTCTTCGAATCCGCATCCCAGCCGCTCCTGCTTCTGGGGAAATCGCTCTCCCTCGCTTATTGTCTCTGTGCCTGACGACATACCACACATTCCACCTAACGGACTTCTGTACGTGGAAACCAGACTCTATACAAACAGAACAAAACATACAACAATACTGACATTCTTTTACACAAAGGACGTATTCAGTCTTCCCAGACAGGCTGGCGCCCTTCTAACCTTGGGCATTGTATATGCACACAGTTAATGAAATTAAGTTATTTCCTTGTTTTCATGTACATAAATTAGCACTAGATCATATCTTAATTGATATGCATCTCATTATTACTTTTCGCCCTTACAGGCCTCAGCCCCTGAGACGAAACATGCGGGGTCCTTACTTCGCATGGTGAGTCTTATTCACTTGAGTTTCTTTATATATATTGTTTTTCAGTTTATCACCTCACATACAGACACAAACAGGCGAAAATAATAATATCACTTCCCCCGTTCCTTTCTCCTTTTTTTTTTTTTTTTTTGTCGTACAACAGTACCACCTTCGAGCCTCACTGAGTCTCTACCTGTGTAGTGATACTCTTGTGTTCATCAGGACGCTGATCACCTGCCTCAAAAGATAACCGAGATAAAGCATCAGCGTGGGGGATTAGCTTGCCTGCTATGTGCGTTATTTTAAGGTTGAATTGTGAGATGGCCAAACTCCATCTCTGTAGTTTAGAGCTCTGGGATGCTGCGCTAGTCAAATAAACTAGCGGATTGTGATCGGACATTACTTCCACTGGATGCCCGAAAATCCATCCTTCGAACTTCTGGAGTGCCCATACTATGGCGTAGGCCTCCTTGTGACTGGCGGCCCACCTAGCCTGCGTGCCGTTTAACTTCCGGCTGGCGTAAGCTACCGGTCGGATTTCTCCCCGTTACTTCTCTGCGCTAAACAGCAGGCTACGGCAAATGAACTCGCATCCGTGTACAATAAGAACGGACGGTCAAAGCTTGGCGTCGCCAGTACTGGTGCGGAACATAAACATTCCTTTAGCCTTTTGAATGCGATGCCCATCTCTGTCGTCCAACTCACTTTCTCCGCGGCTTTCTTTCCCGTTAAATCGGTTAGCGGTTTCGCGATCTCGGAGAACCCCGGTACGTATTCCCGATAATAACTGCAGAGTCCCAAGAAACTACGTACTTCCTTCTTCGTCTTCGGCGGTAACAGGTCCCTGACCGCCTGTAACTTCTCCGGGTCCGGCTGGTGACTCCCAGAACCGACCACGTGCCCTAAGTAATGCACTTTTTCCTTAGCGAAGCAGCACTTCTCTAGGTTCCCCGTAAACTCCGCTTCCACCAAGCTACCGATTACCTTCGCTAAATGTTGCAAGTGCTCCTCCCAATTCTTGGAGAACACTGCAACGTCATCCAGGTAAGCTACTGCATAATCCAAATGAGGGTTTAACACTTTGTTCATTATCCTCTGGAATGTTGCAGCGGCCCCCGACAATCCAAAAGGCATTACGTTCCACTGGAACAATCCTCGGTGGGTAGCAAACGTAGTGTATTTCTTGCTTCCGGGGTCCATCGGTATTTGATAATACCCCTTCAGCATATCCAAAGTTGTGATGTATTTTGCTGCCCCCACCTTGGCTAAAAGATCCGGGATGTGTGACATGGGAAATGCGTCTGCGACGGTGTGCGCGTTGAGCATTCTAAAGTCACAACACAATCTGACTTCCCCTGTACGTTTAGCAATACAAACAATTGGATGACTATATTCTTCCCCCGACTCTTCTATCATCCCTCTGTCACATAACTCCTGAATCTGATCATCCACCGCCCGCTGCATAGATTGGGGCACTTTGTATCTGTGCTGAGTACGTAGCACACTCCCCGGTTTAACTGTTATGTCGTGGTTACCTAACGTGGTTCTTCCTACTTCCCCGAAAAAAAAATACTTTCGAGCGATCTACCAACTCCTGTAGCTCCCAAAGTTGTTGCTGCGTGATCTCTGGACTTTCTACGTTCAGCTGCTTGGGATCCTTCCTCTCTCCATCTTTCGGCTCCATGGGCACCTCCCGAATCTCCCCGAACTCTCCATCTGATTCAAAAATTACCCCCACCACATTCATCTGGGGTTTAAACTCTCTCAATTTGCCTACGTGAACGTGGCGCCTCTGCCCGTTGCCTACCTCAATCACATAGCTGATTGCCCCCTCTTTTCTACAATATGCACGGGGCCTGTCCATCTGGCATAAAGCTTGTTCCGGGAATCTGGAATGAGAGCTATAGCCTGATCCCCAACCTCGAAGGACTTCTGCCGCAGTCGTCGGTTGTAGTAGGAAGTGTACCGACGCTGTTGCTCCTCCGCCACCTCCTCTACTTGGAGCGCCACCTTTTCCATCCTTTCTTTCATTTCTTGGAGGTACTGCCCTGCCGACACTGAAATACCAATGGGTAGCTTGCACTCTCCGGCCCAGTTCTTTTCAAGATTGCTAGCGGTCCCGTTGGTTCCCGACCGTACAATAATTGGAACGGCGCTATGCCCGTGGTCACGTTGGGCACCTCCCGATACGCCCATAAAAGATAAGGTAGTGCCTTATGCCACTGCCTTGGCTCCTCCCTTATTATGTGGTGTAACATCCCCTTGAGGGTCCTATTGAAACGCTCGATCAACCCACTGGAGGAGGGATTTCCTTGCACCGAGAATCTGGGAGTCGAACCCAACCTCTTCAAGATCTCTTGTGTCAGTCCCGACACAAAATTAGTGCCCCTGTCCATCGCCACTACCTCTGGAATGCCCGTGCGCTGGAAGATCTCCAAAAGCGCATCACAAGTGTTCTTCGTGTTTAAGGAGGTCAGACATACGGCCTCCGGCCAACATGTATGTTGGTCCATCATCACCAAAATCCATCTATGCCCCTTGCTAGAAGGCGGTTCTATTGGGCCGATCAGATCCACGTTGACGACCTGAAAAGGTAGAGCGGGCCTTCTAACTGCAGTTATAGGTACTCTATCTCCTCTTGTGACAGGACGTCGTAATTGACATCCCTCGCATACGTCACAGTACTGACGCACGTCTCTCTTCACGGTTGGCCAATAGAAGGAATGTCGAATCCTCTCTAGCGTCTTTTTGTGTCCCAAGTGCGCCGAAGATACCGAATCGTGGGCCAGGCTTAGCACTTGTTTTCTCCTAATCTCCGGGACTACAAGTTGATTTGTCAATTGCCCTAACACCCTTTCTCTATGGTAGAGCATCCCTTCTATGTAAACATAACCTCCTTTTTCCTCTTTAGCACATCTACGAGCTTCCGATAAGGTCCTATCTTCCTCCTGTTGGCCTGCGAATACCGCGTGATCGGATCTGCTTACTTGCCGAGAATCTCCAAGCCCGAACGAGCTATCTCCGTCTGCTTACTTTCTCCCCGTGCGCCTGCCTCTTCGTCTCCTGATTGGCTGTCCGATTTCGCCTCCTCTTCGACCACGCCCTCCTCCATCGGCGGCGGCTCGCTCTTTGCCTTAGGCGCTTCCGGTTCCTCCTCGACCCCTACCTGATTCACCGCGATATTAGCTCGGTGGGTACGGCCTTCCGTACTCTCATTCTCCGCTATCGAATCCTCCCTTTCTTCGTACTTTCGCTCTTCCCTCTCCTGTTTAGGTTCTAGCGCTTTCTGTAAATTAATCGCCCACTCGGGACTACAGTCTGTAACCGTTGACATTTTTACGCAATTTTCTGGAGTAATAATAAACTCATTACTCAAATTAGGTACTATGGCACAAACAATTTCACTGATTCCTATCGTTTTACTCCCCGCCTTTTCTAGACCTGCTTCCATAATCCTAATTCCAACCATTTTTATGGGAAAAACGGCTGTTCTTCCATCAAACCCTGTCAGTTTTACCTTCCCAATTTCCTCCAATTTTTCTTCTCCCAATAATCCTCTCTTTAAACAATTGAATTCTGCCCCACTATCTACCAGTATATTGGCTTGGAGCCCTGCCTCTGTAGTTACCATCATTTGTTCTCCTACAGGTATTTCTATCTTTTTAATCTCTGCTTGGTTAGATCCGAAAACTCTTCCCACCGTTGCGCTCATCTTTCTAACCCCCGGTTCTACTTTTATTCCGGTCTCCTCTCTAGGTTTCTCTACTTCCTGATTATTCTCCACAGCTACCCTTCCTACTCCCCCCCCCCCCCCGTCGTTCCGCCAATAATAGGAATTACTCCTGCCCTCCGGTCTTACGCTACCCTTCTGGGGACATAATGATTGCCAATGACCAGGCTTCCTACAATAAAAACAGATTATGCCTCGATCTAAACTAGGGTTACCCTGACTTCCCATAGGTCGTTCTCCTTCTACCTTACTCCCGAACTTCCTATCAGGCGCTTGGAATTTCTCCTTCTGAAACTGCCCACTACTATTCCCGCTCTCTCTCTTCACGAATCCGCTTCCCGTAGAAATATACTGACTCCCTTTGGCATTGTAATTCGACGAAAAATTATCCTTCACCTTTCCTATCTCTAGTGCTTCCACATGACTCTCATATGAATCACATAACTCCCCCAATTCTTTAGCCAATACTAGTTTACCCACCGCACCTTTCTGCAGTAAATAGGTTTTTAAGGATGGGGATAGCAATCCTTTAAACTTATCACACACTAGCAGATTTACTAATTGGTCGAACTCGGTTACTCCGCAGTTGGCAACATAATACCTGAGTGACCTGCCAATCCGTCTCGCTAGCTGTTGGAAGCTCTCCCCCTTGTTCCGGCGTATCGCCTCGAACTGCTTCAGATATATATCTGGAGTCAAATGACATTCACTGAGAATAGCTTCCTTTTTTTTTTTTTTTTTTTTTTTTTTTGATTGGAGATTTAACGACCACCGTGAGCAACTCAATGGGCTATAAGCAGTCGCCCGTCCCTAATTTAGGGTCACTGGTTCCAGGGAAGGGAGAGAGCCAGTGCCGTAAGACAAACACAACATCCATGCCTCACCGGGATTCGAACCCGGACCCCGTTCGGACGAATGATCAGAGGCCATCGCTTAGACCACTGCGCCACCGGGGCGGCGAATAGCTTCCTTGACGGTATCATAATTATCATATTGCTCTACGGTCAGACGTCGGAACAAATGGTTTACGCAATCCGCATTGAATAACGCAATCACTAACCGCCCTTGCATGCTCTCTGGTATGTCATGCAGAATAAACGCTCTCTCCAAGGTGTCAAAAAATCCAATATCTCTTCGGGTTTTGTAGGGCTTTTGGGTAAATTCCTCTCTAGAATTCTGATGTAGTCGGCCAACTTCGTTGACTGTCTCCCTGACGCTGATGCCACGCCCCGTTCTTGTTCTATCTGTAATTTTTTTTATCTCATAAGCCCTAGCCTCTTTCCTATCGGCTAGCTCCATCTCAATTAGCTGTTGCTCTAAACGTAATGCTAGCTTTTTCTGTTCCATCTCCAATACCCTAAATTTATATTCCCATTCTAGACTTATCGAATTCCCTTCTATTCCTTTGTCATTAATTATTACTTCATTGCTAGAATTCAATTCATTATCTGTTACTCCCTCATTTTCTCTTTTGCTTCCCTCGGAATTCCGGTCATCGAGTTCTTCACTAGCTTTCCCTTCCAAAAACTGTTCCGCCATTATCATGCAACAATAATATACACTTAATACCAAAATATATATACACTGAAATAATAATACAATTCCCCGATGGCTAGCCTTTGCTCTCACACTACTAATTTCTATCTACTTCGCTGAGATACTTAGTTAAATATCATTTTGATCTCTACCTTTTACTTTTTCTTTTTATCTAGGCTAGTACCTATCCTTCTCTGTCCGCTATTTTCTTTCTTCACAAAAAAAAAATATTCACCATTTATTATCTCAAATTCTTCTTACTATATCCTCGCTAATCTTAAGCTAAATTTATCTTAGAAAGGTTACCTCTAGTACTCCTAGTGTCCTGATGAAACTTATTCAGCTATTTCTAACTTATACACAGGTATCGACACAGGTAATCAAATTGAGGCTTCAAAAGTAGTACTTACCGGGCTCCTCGGGCCCCCTCAGCTTCTCTGTTGCAGCTAAACTGCGGTCCGCGATAGGACTCCCTAAACAGGGCAAGTCCGGTCACACTGGTGACGTGAGACGTGGTCTCCCGGAATTCTGTCTTGCACACTGGGTCCGAGCCTCGTCGGCTCTCTCCGTCGTGTAGTGTTAACTCGCCTTGCCGGCTCTTCTCGTCCTGAATCCGGTTGCAATCTTCGTAGTTGTCGTCTGTCGATCTCGTCCTTGGATAATGGTTACGGATCTCCCTGTCACTTCGTCTGTCGGTCTCATCCGTTGATCCTGGTTATGGATCTCCCTGTCACTGCCGTCCATGAAATCACCACTTTTCTTTGTGCACAGAGTCCTAGTAGCAGAGGTTGACTTCCGTTGCTCCTCACAACAAGAATTACTTATTCACTTATTTCGTAGCCTCGCCTTCTCCTCCTCGGGTTTACCTGGTATCAAACATTCATCCTACCGACTTCTTTCCGATAGGCGTCCGTGAGTTAATTTAACAACTTCCCCCTACAGCAAATAATCCGAGGTTTTCACTCTCGTAATTTATTAATAATAAATTTTTCATCCAGGCCCCTCTTCCTCCGCCTTTTTGTGTAATTATCCGCGAATCAAGGAAGGAAGACAATGGCTACTGTAAGGCACTTCATCAACTTCAATAAATACTTCGTGAATAAGAAAGATAATAAATTTAATGAATCAAAGTACTAGTGAGAGTCTGATTCCGGTGCCAATGTCCGCGTCGACGAATTTGTGGCGTGCGTCGTCCGTCACGAATTGTTCAATCTCCAATCCGTTGCCCTAACGCCACTCTAATATCCAAGTCGTTCCGACTCCACTCTGTAATTCGAAACACTCTGTTTCACGCTAAAAACCAGGAACTGCGTTCCTCGGAGCATAAAATCTCCACCGTCTATCCGTCTTCCAGACACTCGTTTCAAATCCTTTTCACTTTCTCCCGAAGCCTCCAGCTTCAAGAAAATAACAGGAACTGCGTTCCTTGGTGCATAGACGCCGCACGTCTATCCGTCTTCCAGACACTCGGTGCAAATCCTCTTCACTTTCTCCCGAAGCCTCCAGCTTCACGCAAATAACAGGAACTGCGTTCCTTGGAGCATAGACGCCGCACGTCTACCCGCCGTCCAAGCGCACCTCGCAATCCCCTTCTCTCTCCGAGGCTATCTCTTATCCCCCTCGCTCCAGAGGACCCCTCCCTTCTTTTTTCGGCCTCCTCTACCACGAGGCGCTGACCTTGTCAGGTCCTGGAGCGAACCTGACCTTTGTCCGCAGGCACCCTTTCTTCGAATCCGCACCCCAGCCGCTCCTGCTTCTGGGGAATCGCTCTCCCTCGCTTATTGTCTCTGTGCCTGACGACATACCACACATTCCACCTAACGGACTTCTGTACGCGGAAACCAGACTCTATACAAACAGAACAAAACATACAACAATACTGACATTCTTTTACACAAAGGACGTATTCAGTCTTCCCAGACAGGCTGGCGCCCTTCTAACCTTGGGCATTGTATATGCACACAGTTAATGAAATAAAGTTATTTCCTTGTTTTTATGTACATAAATTAGCACTAGATCATATCTTAATTGATATGCATCTCATTATTACTTTTCGCCCTTACAGCTTCTTTTCTGAAAATAAAAAACATTGGTACAATAATCAAAGGTGGCACCTAAGTTTGCCTCAAGTCAAGTTGATAAGTACAAAGATCAAATTTGGTTACACATTGAACTGCAAGTGATAAAAAGTTGTGTACAGATTTCTGGCGTAACAAATCACTTAGGGCAGTTTTGAAATCCAGTAACTCAGGGCGTTAACCCCAAAGTTATTGGATTTCAAAATTGAATAAAAACAGAAAAATTTGAGTGCAACCTTCCAATTTCTTCATAAATTATTAGCAGTATCGGTACTATGAGTAGTAAAACAACTCTCTTGGTCAATAAATGACAATGGCAAACAAATTTGACACTATCGAAATGGGGAAATTTACAAAACAAATATTGCATGTCATATGGATTTATTTGGTACTACAATGTAATTTGCGAACATCGAAAAGTAACCAGACCTATCAAGCATGTTCTCCGTCAGGATCTGGGGACAAGCCAGGCATTGACCCTTTGAATTTTACGGTTAGGCGGATGATATTATTAGTAAAAAATATTTTATTTTTTTAAATCAGATCTCTTTAGAAATTTTATTAATCTTCATTCACACAAACTCATTTTTACTTCGTACATTGTGAGCTGTCAACATACACAAATTGAAAAAACAAAGTTCAAATTCTTTATTAGCACACATACATAAATCAGCGGAACAAACATCTCATATGAAACAAGAAGGATATAGACAGCTGATAATTCAATACAAAATCTGCAAAATCAGTTGAGAAAGAATACATCTATGTGGACATATTGGATGGCACACTACATCAAGAAGCATGCAGACAGCTAATAATTCAGTACAAATACTACAATATCAGTAGAGAATGGACGAAAACATTATAAATATTGGGTGACATAGTGCAATTAATACAAGGACGTCCGAGAAGGAGATAATACAACAAGAAGGATGCGGATAGCTAATAATTCGATGCAAACAGTACAATATCAGTACAGAATAGACGAAAACATTATAAATATAGGATGGCACAGTACAATAAATACAAGAGCGTACGAGAAGGCGATAACAACAAGAAGAATGCGGACAGCTATTAATTGGATGCAACACTACAATATCAATACAAAATGGACGAAAACATTCTAAATATAGGATGAGCGTACGAGAAGGCGGTAATACAACAAGAAGGATGCGGACAGCTAATAGTTCGATACAAATACTACAATATCTGTAGAGAAAAGATGGCGACTCTATAGAAATTGGATGGCACAGTACAATAAATACGACAGTGTATTGGAGAAAATACAACTGTCGGATGGAGAAAGCAAATATAAAAAAGAGGAAGAAACTGTAATTACATCTGAGATAGAAAACTCGTTGAAAAAAGCTTCCATGATATTAAGCAAGATGCACAGCCGCCTGCAACTGCGGCCAAAGTATACATGCAACATTTCGGAAGTGTAGCACAGTGAACAGCAAAATCACATTTTAAATCCCGTGCGTTATGTCAAATTAATAACACTGATTGAAGAAACCTAGTCAAAATCTTTCCGTAAAGATAGTTTTGACCCATATACAGTATATTATGTAGCAACACAATGGGTACCGCGATATGAAACGTAAACAAACCTTGGAACAACTGGCGTGGAAGGACCTGCTGTGGAAACATAACGTAGTAAACAGAATCGCGCGCGCTCTCTCAAATTCGAAGCAATGGTTGAAGAAACGTAGTTACGATCTTCCCGTAGATATATCATGGAACTACTGTATTTATAGTGCCTGGTAACACACGGAGAGCCGCTTTCTAAAACGTTAACATACCCGCCTGCTACAGCTGCAAAAGAATTCACGTCGACTGTAGAAGTGCATCCCAAAGTGCTTCGGCGTAACCTATTACCATCGCCACTGATATTTTCCAGTAGATGCCCTCCAGTATAGGTTTACAGTTATTAGACTGAATCGATAAAGCCACCCGTATGTGTGTGAAAGTTTGGGTCAGCAAACGGGAAGATCAAATTTCAGCAATGGCTGAATGCTTTAAAAAGTAAATAATTTAATTTAAAATCATCAAATTGGAATTTCAAAAAGAAGGGGTATGTATCTTCGCGACCGACAATATAACCTTTCACGGCTTCCTTACGCGAACATACAAAATTTCTAGTCCATACGTTCCATATTTCCTCTGAAAGCGACTGACACATACAGTAATAGATAATGCTTGCCCGCCCATTGCTCAGCTTGTCGACGATTTTCTGCAGAGCGAGGATATTCGGCATGCGGACCGCTCGTCCAGATCATAGATCGAAGATTTTTAGGAAGGGAGTGTCTGACCCCAGGTCTTAAACAACCCTTAGAAATAGGAAGGTAGGAGATTTGGGCTAGAGTGCTCGATAGGAAAGTCACACGGAAGTGAGGTATAAAAAGGGGGAGAAAGACGCCCTTATTTCTTACCGGGGGGCCAGTACCTGGGGTCCCACGACTTAACATGTCCATCCGACTCACGGCGGAAACTTAGTGGATCGAACCTGAGGCCTTCTCCATGGCAGTCACGAACGCTGACCACTAGCTCATCCAGGTCTCCGGTCCTCAACTTTATAGAGCATGCCTCCGATGCTGTGAAACAACACGAAGCAGCTCGTCAGCCTCTCTCCCTAGATCCCTTCCCGAGCTACGCATCACCAACATCGAGGAATGAAATTTTTTGGGTCCAGAGTTCAACAACCTAGTGTTGAGTATATTGTGAGTGTTGGTTGTCTGTCCGTGCGAGGTGATCATATTCCTTATTAGGCAACACCTTACATTGGTGACACTTGAGGAGGCGACTCTGTATACACAAAATGTGTATGTATTTCTTTGTTGTTATAAAATGTTTATTACATTTACAACAACGATTGTCTCTTACATAACGAAACGTCCCTGCCTGCTGCTACGTGTTTTCCTTCTTATCCTGGCTTTAATAAAAAAAATCGGCTCATGTTTCTCTCCCCCCCCCCCCCGTGCTTTTCGCTTTTCAAGACAAATGTTTTCAGAACATTGCTGGCCATCTTGTGGATTTCAGCCAATTTTTTTAATCAGAAAGGAATAATAAAAGATATTTTTTTCTGATTTTCCAAACGAAAATGAATGCAAATAAGAATCAAAATATTTTGAAAAAGTAATTTTCCAGGAAAATTATTGCTGTCAACTCAATCGAATCAACTTCATTAGAGCAATACGAACAAGAAACCTTAAATAAAGATGGTAATAAAGTAATTGACATGAGCATCCCAATGGTGCAGTGGCCTAGCTTCAGACCATTCGTCCGAGATGGGTCGATGTTCATCGACCCATCACAACTCATCTATTTGCTCACGGTGGTCGTCAAATTATCAGAAACAAAATCACGAAACTAAAGATCGAAAATAACTTTAGGCACACGTTTTCGCTTCGCTCTAGGGGACATAGAAGAAATGTAATCTTTGCTGGATGAAGGCAACGATACTGCAAGGGACTTATCAGTTGAGGTTACCGCATGATGTACTTGTGACAGAAAATTCCGTGAATGTGGTTCAATTTCTACTGCTGCTTTATCAATTTTACCCCGCGTAAGGGGTCCGGGTTCGAATCCCGGTCAGGCATGGATGTTGTGTTTGTCTTACGGCACTGGCTCTCTCCCTTCCCTGGAACCAGTGACCCTAAATTAGGGACGGGCGACTGCTTATAGCCCATTGAGTTGCTCACGGTGGTCGTTAAACCTCCAATCAAAAAAAAAAAAAAAAAAAATTTACCCCGACCTCTTTTTTAGAAATGGCATCGATTATGTGTTTTGGCTCGCGCAAAGGAAGATTCCTCGGTGCCCCTGGGTCTACTAATTCAGGAAGAATGCATTCTACATAAAATGCGCGCAACTTGAGAACTATTCTGTCCCAGAAAGGAAAATCTCTTTCAATTCGAATAATTTTGGACTCTGTTGGGCTCCACACAAATAGGTCACAATAGCTCCTATTTGTAATTGCAAGCTGCCCTTGAATTTGATGAAAATATTTATGGGTTCTAGGGAGAAATGCAGACCCATCCGATCTCATTCTAATCCCAATGGAGTGTTTCTTACACACCTCTGCAAAAATTTCAGCATTTCTAGCAGAATACGGGCACTTTATTTCAGTTAGACCATTTTCACCTATTAGGATATCCGGACTTGTGCACAGAAATGATTTTTAACGTCTATGAACAAGCCACAGAGCTAAACTTTATTTGAGGTTTCTTGTTCATATTGCTCCAATGCGGTTGATTCGCTGGCCATCCCATACCTCATAGCTGCAGTTTGTGTCACATTTCCGTAAATAATTCTTTTAACCAGATTGGCACTACGTGTTGTTGGTCGCCTGTCTGCCACATCCTTAAAGTGGCTTGAGGAAATGCGTTTCGCTCTTTCTTGGCGCCACCTATCCGAGAGTGACTGACCACGAGTTTCAGGCTCCAGTTGGTCATTTCTGTCAACTTTCAGTTTTGACATGAAAGTCTCGCAGGTGGAGGAAAACAAGTGCTGGGACATATCCGGTTGTTGGGCATGGTCGCCTGTCAGCCACATCCTTAAAGTGGCTTGAGGAAATGCGTTTCGCTCTTTCTTGGCACCACCTATCCGAGAGTGACTGACCACGAGTTTCAGGCTCCAGTTGGTCATTTCTGTCAACTTTCAGTTTTGACATGAAAGTCTCGCAGGTTGAGGAAAACAAGTGCTGGGACATATCCGGTTGTTGGGCATGGTCGCCTGTCAGCCACATCCTTAAAGTGGCTTGAGGAAATGCGTTTCGCTCTTTCTTGGCGCCACCTATCCGAGAGTGACTGACCACGAGTTTCAGGCTCCAGTTGGTCATTTCTGTCAACTTTCAGTTTTGACATGAAAGTCTCGCAGGTGGAGGAAAACAAGTGCTGGGACATATCCGGTTGTTGGGCATGGTCGCCTGTCAGCCACATCCTTAAAGTGGCTTGAGGAAATGCGTTTCGCTCTTTCTTGGCGCCACCTATCCGAGAGTGACTGACCACGAGTTTCAGGCTCCAGTTGGTCATTTCTGTCAACTTTCAGTTTTGACATGAAAGTCTCGCAGGTGGAGGAAAACAAGTGCTGGGACATATCCGGTTGTTGGGCATGGTCGCCTGTCAGCCACATCCTTAAAGTGGCTTGAGGAAATGCGTTTCGCTCTTTCTTGGCGCCACCTATCCGAGAGTGACTGACCACGAGTTTCAGGCTCCAGTTGGTCATTTCTGTCAACTTTCAGTTTTGACATGAAAGTCTCGCAGGTTGAGGAAAACAAGTGCTGGGACATATCCGGTTGTTGGGCATGGTCGCCTGTCAGCCACATCCTTAAAGTGGCTTGAGGAAATGCGTTTCGCTCTTTCTTGGCGCCACCTATCCGAGAGTGACTGACCACGAGTTTCAGGCTCCAGTTGGTCATTTCTGTCAACTTTCAGTTTTGACATGAAAGTCTCGCAGGTGGAGGAAAACAAGTGCTGGGACATATCCGGTTGTTGGGCATGGTCGCCTGTCAGCCACATCCTTAAAGTGGCTTGAGGAAATGCGTTTCGCTCTTTCTTGGCGCCACCTATCCGAGAGTGACTGACCACGAGTTTCAGGCTCCAGTTGGTCATTTCTGTCAACTTTCAGTTTTGACATGAAAGTCTCGTAGGTTGAGGAAAACAAGTGCTGGGACATATCCGGTTGTTGGGCATGGTCGCCTGTCAGCCACATCCTTAAAGTGGCTTGAGGAAATGCGTTTCGCTCTTTCTTGGCACCACCTATCCGAGAGTGACTGACCACGAGTTTCAGGCTCCAGTTGGTCATTTCTGTCAACTTTCAGTTTTGACATGAAAGTCTCGTAGGTTGAGGAAAACAAGTGCTGGGACATATCCGGTTGTTGGGCATGGTCGCCTGTCAGCCACATCCTTAAAGTGGCTTGAGGAAATGCGTTTCGCTCTTTCTTGGCGCCACCTATCCGAGAGTGACTGACCACGAGTTTCAGGCTCCAGTTGGTCATTTCTGTCAACTTTCAGTTTTGACATGAAAGTCTCGCAGGTGGAGGAAAACAAGTGCTGGGACATATCCGGTTGTTGGGCATGGTCGCCTGTCAGCCACATCCTTAAAGTGGCTTGAGGAAATGCGTTTCGCTCTTTCTTGGCGCCACCTATCCGAGAGTGACTGACCACGAGTTTCAGGCTCCAGTTGGTCATTTCTGTCAACTTTCAGTTTTGACATGAAAGTCTCGCAGGTTGAGGAAAACAAGTGCTGGGACATATCCGGTTGTTGGGCATGGTCGCCTGTCAGCCACATCCTTAAAGTGGCTTGAGGAAATGCGTTTCGCTCTTTCTTGGCGCCACCTATCCGAGAGTGACTGACCACGAGTTTCAGGCTCCAGTTGGTCATTTCTGTCAACTTTCAGTTTTGACATGAAAGTCTCGCAGGTGGAGGAAAACAAGTGCTGGGACATATCCGGTTGTTGGGCATGGTCGCCTGTCAGCCACATCCTTAAAGTGGCTTGAGGAAATGCGTTTCGCTCTTTCTTGGCGCCACCTATCCGAGAGCGACTGACCACGAGTTTCAGGCTCCAGTTGGTCATTTCTGTCAACTTTCAGTTTTGACATGAAAGTCTCGTAGGTGGAGGAAAACAAGTGCTGGGACATATCCGGTTGTTGGGTATGGTCGCCATAACTGTTGTCCCCACCTTGTGGAACATCGACTACATTCCGCTTTGTTCTGCTGGTAGGAAAGAATGACCTGCGCTTGACATACATATTTTGTCGTGTAGAAACGAACCGACATACAGGAGTATTGGGACTTCTCCCAATGACAAACGTGTGAGCCTTAGAATGCCATCCTTGGGCAGGTGTTTGATATGATATTACAGCAATGCTGGATCGTCTGTTAACTTCACCAGCCTTGGAAAAGTCTACACGCTTTCCACCATATGTTTTGCATAACACGCTCATAAACGTTTCGCACGGATTATTTGTGGCATTCCATATTAACGTTCCACAACAGGAAATCAGAATTTTTTCAATTTCTCCCTGAATTGCCTGCAGCATTCCTGAGTTCTTCCTTTCATTGTAAATGGAATGATCCATTTAACTTTCTTTCCTGCTGCAGAAACTTCCGCAATCGTCGTGTTTTCCAAAAATGTGACTGTGCCCGTTTCTTAGTTCTTTCATCAGTCGACAGCTTCCGTTTTAGACTGAGTGTGGTTCAAAATGGCGTTGTTTTTTATTGCAGTCATCGCACCAATGGTAAGTCGAGGTATATAGGTTTTTAATAGTTTTCTGGCCTTTATTCCTCCGGCACCAGAAAACTTTGCGGTTGACAACTGCATTCGCTGAAGGGCTCTGCGATGACTCCTGACTGCATGGTTTGCACACTCCACTTTCAGAACTCTGCCACCATAGAAAACTTTTTCTTTGACTCTAAACATTGTGTTTGAATTTCCATCCTCCACCAGAAGAGTACATCGGACATTATGGACATTCTGCAGGTAATTCGATCCCTCCACAACAATGTCACTCTCCATGACAGTAGAGGGGCCACTCTAATTTTTCCAACAGAAATGGTCCTTACTTGGAGGTTTCCACTTTCTATTGCCCTACATATCAGGCATAATTTATTGCGGATACCGATAAACAATATTTTTTGGGTCAAACTTCCTATAATAACTGCAACACCACTTGAAGAATTATATCCATGTCCATTGTCCATATAATAAGTTCTTTTGCACCAACCGCCGTCAACAATAGCTGTGATACAACAGAAGCCATCTTCATCGATGTCACCTCTTTGTTCGGCAAAAATAAGTTCGATATATTTTTTTTTAATTTTATTACACACAAATTGTTCAACATATAAAAGTAGGAAACCACAAAATAATGAAATTTAATTTTGCTATTTCATGAAATGAAGAAAAAATAAATAGGGCCATGTATTCATTTAAGGGATGTAAGGTCAGGTGATGCGTAACATCACAGCCTCTCCTTGACAAATGTCAACCCCGCCTTCTCGTGGTGCATCCTGTTCCCACTAAAGGGGCTCTGACGACCGCCAATAGCGGTATAACTATACCATCGGGATTAGAGGAAATTCTATCCCACACTCACCAACCCGCTTGGCCAGCGTGGTGAGTTATGGCCAAACCCCTCCAAAATGACTCCACAACTTAAATCTTGGCCCTCAGTCTCCGGCAGCTGGAATGTACCTGGCCAAGGCAGCGGCCAGTGCGACATGAAGGCAGAGGGTGCTAAGAATCCCCGGAGGACCGGACTAGGCTGCCATCTGATGCTGACCTTGGCAACGTACAATGGACGCTCCCTATCTTCTGATTCAAGGCTTCTTGAATTGGAAGAGGAACTACAAAAAATCAAGTGGGACATCGTGGGGCTAAGTGAGGTAAGGAGAAAAGGAGAAGATCTCATCGAACTGAAAAGTGGACATCTCTTCTACTATCGTGGGACAGATACTGGCAGAACTAGTGGTGTTGGATTTATAATAAACAAGAAACTGAAGGATAAAGTTGTAGAAGTTGAAAGTTTCTCTGACAGAGCTGCACGGCTTGTTATCCAACTCTCGAAAAGATACCAGGCTCAGATTATTCAAACTTATGCACCCACCACAAGTCATCCTGAAGAAGAAATTGAAGAATTTTATGAGGAAATTTGTCATCTAAATAATAAAGGTAAGCAGCACTTGAAAATAATGATGGGAGATTTCAATGCAAAAATAGGGCAACGGCAACAGAATGAAACTTCAGTAGGTAAATTCGGTCACGGCAACAGAAACCAGCGTGGAAATACTCTCGTTGAGTTTGCAGAGGCAGAAGGGTTTTTCATCTTGAACTCCTTCTTCAAGAAAAAGCCACACAGGAAATGGACATGGAGACATCCAAATGGGACGACAAGTGAAATTGATTTTATTATGTGTAACAAAAAATTCGTCATAGAAGACTGCAGTGTGCTAAACAAGTTCAACACAGGTAGTGACCATAAATTGGTGAGATGTAAGATGCACCTCAACACTAAACTTGAACGTTGCAAGCTCATAAGACAAACAAAATCTATTGACATAACCAACCTTAAAAAACACCATAATACCTTCAAGTTAGAACTGAAGAACAGGTTCTCTGCTTTAGAAGGCCTAACATCGGAAGAAGTGGACATCTCTGAAGTTAACAGAAAAGTAACCAAAGCTCTTATGGAAACAGCAACAAAATTAGCTGGGTCTAAGAACAAGTTGCATGTAAATAAATTATCAGGAAAAACGAAAATGTTGATGCAAAAAAAAAAGAGAGATGAGGACAACTAAAGAAGATGTGACTTCCAAAGTGGAATATATAGAGCTATGCAAGACAGCACGAAAAAGTATCACTGAAGACGTAAGAAAATTCAACTGTGAACTAGTGAGGAAAGCAATTGAAAACAACCAAAGCCTAAAGATAGCAAAGGGACATCTCAGTAAGGGAAGAAAACAGATTATGGCACTGAGAAAAGAAGATGGTTCTGTAACAAGAAATAGAGGCGAAATTTTGACAAGAGTGAAAGATTTCTACTCCAAATTATATGAAAGGGATGATACATGCACTCCAGACATCATGAAAGATACCAGTACCAGAGCTCCTCCAGTCCTTCCAGCAGAAGTTGCACATGCAATCAAGAACATGAAGCGGGGAAAAGCTCCAGGAGAAGATGGAATTACTGTAGACATCATACAAGAAGCAAGTGGAGAAATCGAAACAGTACTCGCCCAAATTTTCACTCGATGCCTTAATGAAGGAAAGATTCCTGAGGATTGGAACACCGCTACAATGATCCTGCTACATAAGAAAGGTGACATTGAGGATCTCGGAAACTACAGACCTATCAGCCTCCTATCAGTAGTTTATAAAATCTTCACTAAAGTTCTTTCACACCGCTTGAAGATAACACTGGACATGGCTCAACCGAGAGAACAAGCTGGATTCAGGAGTGGCTACAGCACAATAGATCATATCCATGTGCTGAGAGAACTAATTGAAAGAGCGAGGGAATATGAACTTCCATTGTGCATGGCTTTTATCGATTATGAAAAAGCCTTTGATTCGGTGAAACCATCAGCAGTTACAATGGCTCTGAAAACCTGCGGTATTGAAGATGCATACATTAATATTATTAATAACATCTATGAAAATGCAAGTGCAAAGATTAGGCTGTTTGAAAATACAACACACATAAAAATTGGAAAGGGAGTGAGACAAGGTGACACCATATCTCCGAAGCTCTTTAATGCCACATTGGAGGGTGTTTTTCAGTCACTGAGCTGGGAAAACAAGGGGATAAAGATTAATGGAGATTATCTAACCCACCTTCGTTTTGCTGATGACGTAGTCATTTTTGCAACTACCCCATCAGAGCTGCAGAGTATGATCCAGGAACTTGCTGACAAGAGTAAAGAAGTGGGATTAAAAATGAACTTTCAGAAGACAAAAGTGATGTTCAATGCTTTTACAAGAAATGAAGATTTATCGATTGATGGAGAAAAGCTGGAGATAACAGACACGTACGTTTATCTTGGACAGCAGATATCAAGTGAGGGTCACATTGATGAAGAAATTAATCGGCGTACAAAACTTGCCTGGAGAGCTTTTGGAAGAAACAGCATAATTTTCAAGAGCAATATGCCATTATGTCTTAAAAGAAAAGTGTTTGATCAATGCATCCTTCCAGTGCTTACGTATGGTGCAGAGACGTGGACCTTAACTAAAAGAGACATACAAAGGCTGCAGACAACTCAAAGCAGCATGGAGAGGTGCATACTTGGTGTAACCAGGAGAGATAAGAAGAGGAACTCGTGGATCCGAAAAATGACAAGAGTGGAAGACATCATGATCAGAGTTAAATCCCTGAAATGGCAATGGGCTGGACATACTGCCAGAAGGACAGATCACCGATGGACAGCCGAAATTTTAGATTGGATTCCAAGGGACAGGAAAAGACCCAGAAGAAGACCACATGGGAGATGGGTGGATGAAATTCGAAAGTATGCAGGGGTGACATGGAAGAGACTGGCACAAGACAGACCGTTGTGGAGGAGACTTGGGGAGACCTTCGTCCAGCAGTGGATTGATAATGGTTGACAATGATGATGATGATGATGATTCATTTAAAATCTGTGTATCTCAGCGTTTGTACAACGACAGGCGGAAACCTATTTAAAAGTGTGTGTGTGTGGGGGGGGGGATTGAAAACCAAAAAAACAACAACATAAAAATATCTTTGTAAGGGCCTTGCATCAGAAAACTAACTAACTAAATAAATATAAAAAACTGTACCCAAAAAATAATTTTGCTTTTATTTCCTAAACTAAGGGGCCCTGTGAGGCGTCGGGCATGGAACTACGGCCCCGGTTGCGCCTATGTCCAGCCGGCCCTGCCACAAACGACTGTAGTAATCCTGGAACTCCCTTGAATGAATGCATCGCATGCCGATGATAACTATATTGAAAAGCGCTAATATAAGTAGTTACATTTTTCTAGCAGATACGAAGAATCGTGTTATGAAATTAATAACATCAAGTGAAGTAAGTGATGTATTAATGTGTAGTGAATGCTGTAATACGTAGTAAATTAGGAACACATAGGATCCTTTGGTAGTGAATAATGAATGTTCAGATGGATGTAGGTAAAAATACCCCTGAAAACTAAAAAGCGGTAAAAAATACCCCCGGAGAAAATACCCCCAGAACAAACGGTTCATTGTAAACTGCCACACAGGAACACTGATGTGTGTTGTGTGGCAGTGTTCCGGTGTGCCAATTTACTGGCAACCAGGTCACACATCTTTCAGCAACTTGGCCACAAAAGTTCGAGGGGGGGGGGGCTATAAAAATTGCCGTGCCGCCCCGGTGGCGCAGTGGTCTAAGCGATGGCCTCTGATCATTCGTCCGTAAGGGGTGCGGGTTCGAATCCCGGTGAGGCATGGATGTGGTGTTTGTCTTACAGCACTGGCTCTCTCCCTTCCCTGGAACCAGTGACCCTAAATTAGGGACGGGCGACTGCTTATAGCCCATTGAGTTGCTCACGGTGGTCGTTAAACCTCAAAAAAAAAAAAATAAAAAAAAAAGATTGCCGTAGGCAATCATTAAAGGCCTACTTTAATTTGAAGAAATAAATTACTGAGGATCCGAGGTACACTTGGTTTAGGGGGCATATAACCCCAACTTCCGTAATATTATATTCTGGTCCGCTGGAGTCTGTCAGTGTATACAGGATGTTCCCCTTGAAGCGTCCGCGAAGCTTGGGGAGGGGGCTTTTCCCCCAAATGTTAAAATGGACGTAGAGCTGTGAACATTAGAACTATGCTTTATATAATGATTCTGTACACAACCACGAATTTTCGGGAGGGTGGGGTGAATTCACACTCCCCCAACTTCCTAACAAGTGTTCAAGGTAAGGGATTTGCTCGCAATTTCTATGCTTCATGTTGTGTTTAGTGGCAGACTATTATGCCCTTCCCCTCTCCCCCAGATTTGGTGAAGTCTGTAAAAGAGACACGAGGTGCTTGATTTGGAGGGCTCTACCCCCAACTTCCGTAATTTTATATTCTGGATCTCTAGAATCGGTCACTGTATCCTCGATGTTACCCCTGAAGAGCTCTTAGAAACTGAGAGGGGGGATTCATCCCACCCTCCTGAAAATTCGTGGTAGTGTACAGAATCATCATATAAAGCACAATACTAATGTTTACAGCTCTACGTCCATTTTAACATTTTGAGCCCCCCCCCCTCCAGCTCACGGACTTCGCTTCGCGGACGCTTCAAGGAAAACATCCTGGATACACTGACAGACTCCAACGGCCCGGAATATAATATTACGTAAGTTTGGGGTAGGGAGGCCCCTTAAACCAAGTGCATCTCGGATCCGCGGCAATTTATTTCTTCAAATTAAAGTAGACCTACAATTCTCGCTTGACTTATATGGAACGTTTTCTCGAAATTCATTTGAAGTTCCCAATTCAGTTCTCAATATAGTCCCAGAAACGGCCATCTTAATACCCCCCCCCCTGAACTTTTGTGGCCAAGTTGCTGAAAGATGTGTGGCAGGGTTGCCGGTAAATTGCCACACCGGAACAGTTTACAGTGAACCGTTTGTTCTGGGAGTATTTTTGCCGCTTTTTAGTTTTCAGGGGTATTTTATCCGGGGGCACTCTTGCCGTTTACCATCATTCAATACGCAGCCCCGGTGGCGCAGTGGTCTAAACGATGACTTCTGATCTTTCGTCCGAAAGGAGTGTGAGGCATGAATGTTGTGTTTGTCTTACGGCACTGGCTCTCTCCCTTCCCTGGAATCAGTGGCCCTAAATTAGGGATGGGTGACTGCTTATAGCTTACTGAGTTTGCTCACGGTGGTCGTTAAACCTCCAATTAAAAAAAAATCATTCAATAGACTTAGAACTCATACTGAAATGTAGTGTCATCCAAATGTTTCTGCTCCGCATGTTTCCTTCATGAACACTTTATCGGTATAAAGCCGACTTTAGACTAAGAAAATTCATTTAATTCAAAATACAGTTTTAAGTAACATTCTGAAAAGTAAAAAAAAAGAGGTTAATGTAATAAAAGTATGCATTATACAGTATATACTGTATGTAATCAGCATGAACCATTTTCAGTTCATTGCTTCCCAAGTCCCCTGCAGATAACTTTCTGCCCTGAGACATTTTCTTTTATGTCACTCCGGCATTCTTTTGAATTTCATCCACCCATTTCCCACGTGGATAGATGACGGTACAAGCGCAATACCAATGCATCAGCAGGCCAAATCTTTCTTTCCTTTTTTTTTTTCTTTTTTCATTTTGCTATTTTTCAAAAGTTTCCCTGCTTGCGAGGTTAATGTGCATCTCTAAAAGACAATGTATTCTATTTGTAGCCGTTTCTAGAATCAGGTTCAAAAGTTGTTGTTTTTTTCTTTTTTTTTTTCATTTAGTAACACTAGTTACGAAGACTTTTCAAGTTCCTTCTATCTTCTAGCTTTCTGTAACGACTTTTTTCTTTTCTTTTGTTAATGCAAATAACATACTTATAACATACTTATTTTTCCCACGTCTCGACAAAGCTGCCAGAACTGAATCCACCTATACGTATAACATAAATGTTGCTCCAAATTTGCGTTCATCAAAGCTATTGATTTCCTTTATTTCACAAAATTCCGTTCAGGAGAAATATTCGTAATTTATGATCAAATTGCAAAAAATTACATGATACATATGTTCAATATTTTGGTCTAAAAGTGATTTAAACTTTGCAACCCATGCCATATATAATACATCACTTAACATAAATAAGTCATTGAAAATCTTACAGGCTCATAATCATCAGAATAAATCAGTCCAAAGCCTAAAGGCCCTTAACTTCAACTGATTTGCTTCGAAAAAAAAAACAGTAGTGCTTCAGTGGAACGCCTGTTTTGTAACGCTTTTGATTTTCTCACGAGATTATTCCTCATCGATAAACGTTTTAAAATGCAATTGTTGGACTCCTATTAACATATTGCAGTATATCTTCTCATTTTGCTCATTTTCCTGTGCACACGTCACGTCACTGTATAAATGTAAGTACTACACGTCGTATAAATTTTTACTAGCATATCTTGGCAATGATAAACTGAACCGCAATTACTAAAACTGCTGAATATGAGCATCGGAATTTTTATTATATTAATTGGGACTGGGACAGGTATGCATCAGAACACACTGAAGATATAATGTTATGATTATTTGTCTTTATTAAATGAAAATGAAAATTTTTAATTTCATATGTTTTAACAAAATTTTACGTATTTTATCCAAATACGTTTAATCACACTGCGACAGCTCTATTTATTTACTACTACCAGCAGCTCAAAACTCCGATTCGTAAATACATTCAAGTGTGTTTTTATTCACAAAGTTTTTTTAAACTACTTTTAAAAAGTAGTTGTAGTGAAACTACTTTTATAAGATGTAGTTGTAGCGAAACTAGTTTTCAGGAAAAGTAGTTTAATTTGTAGCTAACTACTTTTTAAAAATTGTAACTATTAGTTGTAGCTAACTACTTTTCAAAAGCAGTTTCCCCAGCACTGCCTAAAACAGACAATAGACATATGACAAAAAAAGGGGAGGGGGAAGAAAATGTCGATCTCACATTTCTGCCCCCCAACCTTTACAGCAGTGTATCATACAGTATCAGCCAGTGTTTCTTTCAGGAAAGCATCGGGGGCGAAGCCCTCCCTGAAACGACCATTCGCCCCACGGAGTCATTTTATGTTACCGAGACAAATGTTGATAAATTCAGGCTATAATGAAAAAGAAGGTTTCATTTCTTTGTGACGTACTACAGAGGTAAAGCGCGTGTCAATATGACAAATCTGCAGCGAATCATTCCGTCCATGTAGCTTAGTTGGGAGTGTAACTTACTCCGGAGTGAGGGGTCACGGATTCGATCTGCGGCAGGGACAAATTTGTGTTTTTACATCTTTTGATAAACTACAAATATTTCTCCAATTATAATTTGTTTTAATATGCTCAAGTATTATACGTAGTTTATTTCGCTGAAAAGTGTATCAAGACTCATGCTATGATTCAAAATATAATAAGTAGACTAATCATATCGCAGTTCAGGATATCAGGAGTGTGTTGAATGCATTTTAATAGATAAAAATTTCAAGCCTGCCAACCCCCCTCCCCCTCGTTTAGCTGAAGATAGTTTGTTCTTGAAATGTTTGAAGAAGTAATTACTCTATCAGGGGTTTATAGAATTGGGGGGTGTGTGATGAAAAATTGAAGTTTTTGAAATCCACCAGAACAAAATTAAAGTTAATGAAAAGTAGAAGAAAAATTAACGCATTTTTTTTTCTAATGTAAGTTGATGCATTTTTATTAAATTAAGGAATTTTTTTTTCTAATGTAAATCGCATTTTAACCAAAAAATAAAAAAAATATGAAGCACTTTCGTGGGGCCAAGGCTCCCCCTCTAAATACGCCCCTGCACTATATATATAGTAATTATATCTATATATGTAAATATTGTAGTTAAAATTATATATATATATATATAAAATGGAAAACTTGCCCCTCTAAGGCTCCATTTGCCCCGCCGGTCAAAAAGTCCGGAAAGAAACACTTGTATTAGCAGTTCGCAGCCTTCGGGAAAGGGGAGATTAGCTTGCTTTTACGTTCTCGGGTTGGTAATAATGATAATCCTACATGTTGCAGTAACACAGGTTATACAAAAAAGAACAACACATACTTCCAAAAATACACATAAGGATATTGATTTATAAAATAACTTACCTTGCAGAGTCCTGCTGATTGATGTCCAGTTCATTTTATTGCTCTCTAGAACGTCGTAATCGCTGGGCTCTAGATGCCTTGTTGTGTCCAGGATGCCTTGCTCTTCTTCTATTATTTTGTGGCATGATGGCAAAGTATGAATAGTTTGACAAGGAGTGAGTTCTGATAAGAACTTTTCAGTTAAAAATAACTTACTTAACCGAAATCGAAACACAAACACAGCAAGAATGAAAAGACAAAATACGCGCTGTTACGTTTTAACCAATGACGCTATTTGGGGGTGGAGCTCATAAATAGGTGGAGCTTTGAAAGGCAGTGGGGTTTCTGTAGCTCAAATTCAGGGGTCCTCTAAAAATGTACACATTTTCTCTTCAAAAAATGAACATATAATAGGATTTAAGATAATTTATGGAAGAAAAGATTCCAATTTCACTTTTGGGGCTATTCATTAATTTCTATTTGGCTCAGATAATTAGGAAAAATCAGACAGAAATGAGAGATTTCCTTTCTTCTAGACAGAAACACTGCTAAGCTGACTTATCGCGCCATCTAGCGCCGAATGGGGTCGAGTTCACTTTACGGATGAGAGCCGATTTAGTCTGACGAGTGATTCTGGACGTATTCACATCTGGAGAAAGCAGGGAACACTCAATCACACCTCCAAACGTTTAATTTTTCTTCTACGGAGTTCTCGTTTGGTCCGGTATCATGCTTGGTAGCCGTACTGACCACATCTTCCAAGGAGGTTCAGTCACTGGTGTCCGCTATTGTACCGAGGTTCTCCTGCCTCACGTGCGTCTGTTTAGAGATGCTGTGAGTCCTGAGTTCCTCTTCATGGACGACAACGCTACACCTCATCATACAGTGGCTGTTGGAGAGTGAAGATATTCAACGCATGGATTGGCCCGCAAGGTACCCGGACCTAAATCCAATCGAACACGTGTGGGACCTTCTCGGGAGACGCTTGGCAGCACGTCACCAGCCACCAGCAACGATTCCGCAGCTACGATTGGTGCTACAAGAGGAATGGGCAGCGATGCCTCAACAGCTCCTTGACAACCTCGTCCTCAGCATGGACAGACGTTGTAAATTCTGCAACGCAGTCAAGGGTGATCATATCCCCTACTAAAGACTGAATTTTTCTTGGCAGCCGCCTGTCACATGGACGTTTCTGTCTTCTGTCCAGTTGTGCTCAAAGCTACCTTTTCAATAAAGTGCCTTTGCATCCTTTGGATTCCTTGTTTGGACGGTTTTGCTCACTTGTCAGTAGTATAAAAGGGCGGGTTCTGCCTCAAGGATGCATCCTTCTAGGAGAAGGATAGGGGCGGGGCTTGCGGTAGAAGGGTGGGGGCGTGGCTTGCGACAGAAGGGGCGAGGGGCGTGGCGTGTGACCGAAGGATGTGGGGGCGTGGCAGATGACGCTAGTGTGTTGGGTCGATGTGCTGCCCCGTAGCGGTGCTTTTTGGAACTTTCGATGGATCTTTGAGAGATGGCAACGACCGAGTGGAGGAAAGGGGATGTGTACGTTGCCCCCTAGCGGATCTTTTTGGAACTTTTCTCGGGAGATTTATTGGACTTTGACAAATTTTTGGGAAGTCTTTCCAATATTTATGTATTTTTTTTATTTTCTCGGGAGATTTACTGGACTTTGTCAAATTTTTGAAGGAAGTTTTTTCAATCGAAGCATTTCCTCGAATTTGTTTTATTAAATTTATATTTTCAGGAATTCCCTGAGGTGTTAGGAATTTTTATAGACGTTGCATTATTTTTTTAATTTTCTCGGGAGATTTATTAGACTTTGTCAAATTTTTGAAGGAAGTTTTTTGTCGTTTCCAATTTTTTTACTCTTATTTTTTTTGTCCTATTTTTCTAATTTATTTTATTAAACTTATATTTTTAGAACTTCCGTGGGGTGTTATAATTTTTATAGACGTTGCATTATTTTTTTAATTCTTATATTTCTCTTCCCTACAATTTTAATTTAGACGAGGAAATGCTTTGTTTGAAAAGATTTCGTTCCTGTTGATTCATGTTCCACTATCTTTTGTCCGTCATGTGTTTTGGGATGACTCACAATTTTCTCTTTGCCTCAGACCATACCATTTTGTATGACACGTGTTTTGGGACGAGTGACTATGATGGGTGACGCATGTCGTGATAGCAGACAAAACCATGATATCAGCCAACGCCATTTCCTCCGCGGGGTCGGCGGTTGACGTCATTTGAGATTCTGTAGACACATTAAGTTCCAAGACTGATTTTTTTCAATAACTTGATCATTTTGCAACGAATTTATTCCTTATTTTCCCCCCTAATTTCCCATTTTATATTCATAATTTTTCAACGTAACGATTTGTTTATTTTCTTTTAGGAGACTTAGTAGTATAAAAGGGCGGGTTCTGCCTCAAGGATGCATCCTTCTAGGAGAAGGATGGGGCGTGGCTTACGGTAGAAGGAGCAATCAGGCGTGGCGTATGAACGAAGGGTGTGGGGGCGTGGCAGATGACGCTAGTGTGTTGGGTCGATGTGCTGCCCCCTAGCGGTGCTTTTTGGAACTTTTCTTGGGAGATTTATTGGACTTTGACAAATTTTTGGGAAGTCTTTCCAATATTTATGTATTTTTTTTATTTTCTCGGGAGATTTACTGGACTTTGTCAAATTTTTGAAGGAAGTTTTTTCAATCGAAGCATTTCCTCGAATTTGTTTTATTAAATTTATATTTTCAGGAATTCCACTGAGGCTTGAAAAAAGTATTCGACACTTAGAAATTTTAGAAAAACTCTGGTGTAATACAAGATTCAAACGATGAACTAAGCACTGAACAAAAGCAGCTTGAGAAGCTTTATCCTTGACTTTTTTTTCTGTTTCCCATTTAAGTGTCCAGACATTATACTTGCCCCATCGTAACATTGTCCTATTTATATGTGTTGGTAATCAAACTGTTCCATAATTTTGTCTAGGATTTTGTATAAAGCTCCTAACGTTCTATCTTCATTCACATCATGGAAACCCAAAAATCCCTCAACCAATACACCTTTTGAACCAACAATAAAAAATTATTTAATTTTTGACGTGATCGTTTATATATTCAGAAATGCATTCAATTAATTCATTTTGAATAGTTTTTTATCCAAGGTCCTTTATAATACTGTTACACACGTAGTATGAGTTTCGAATAGACAAGTTGACTTCAATGATAATGAAATATTTATAGTTGAAATTAAGGATATTTATTAATGTACAGTATTTAAATCTTGAATCCTAACATAGGTTATATTTAGTGAGATATCAAAACGGCAATGAAGCAAATGGAGCAACACGTGTTGCGCTCACCTTACTCCGGTTTCAATCCTTCTGGCTTGCAATCGACCATGCTTCTTGTCTGGTGCTGTACCATGTCATTGAAGATATTCCGCTTTCAAACTTCGACACAAATACGAACATCTGCACAATTCCACAAGAAGGGGGTGACGAGTTAAAATAATTTTGAGATCACTGTCAAGATAAAATTACGTTGACGCGGCCAGAATCTTAACAGGTGAAACATTTCGCTGTTCTATGCCAAGCTGCTATGAAGTATCCAGATTAAAAGATTTAAAACTTTAAAAAATGTTAAAAGAATACAATATCTTTCTATGTGTGTTGTGCGTAGTATATATTTTTGCATTTTCCCACAAGGGGATAGAATTATTATTAATGCAATATGTAATAAGAGATGTTCGTTGCTCACCCTTTTTCCAATTTCTCTTGTGTTCTTCTATTCTTGTTTTCAGTCGTCTTTTAGTACTACCTATGTAGATATTATTAATATTGTTGGTGTCGTTATTCTTCGTGGGTATGCCGTATACTCCTGCTCTGTGCATAATTGCATTATTACTGTAATCAGCTGTAAGGAATTTGTTATTATCTATTACAATATCGGCGAATCTTATATTCACTTTATTACATTCCTTTTTCAGAATGCTGCTTAACTGTGGTATGTAAGGTAAACGTCCGCAAAATTTTATGATGTTCTCAACGTTGCTCACCCTTTTTTATATCTACATAGGTAGTACTAAAAGACGACTGAAAACAAGAATAGAAGAACACAAGAGAAATTGGAAAAAGGGTGAGCAACGAACATCTCTTATTACATATTGCATTAATAATGATTCTATCCCCTTGTGGGGATAGAATTATTATTAATGCAAAAATATATACTACGCACAACACACATAGAAAGATATTGTATTCTGAGTCCGTTGTGATAGAAAAAACCAGAGGATTTAACTGCAATGAACAAGCACCAATTGAATTGCCGTTTGCATGGCGATACATAATAACAAAAGAAAAAGAAACTGAAGAAAAGTATATAAAAACTAAATTTGTTGAAAATATCTCAACCAACAACGATTATCAATGAAATCACAGGAAAGAACAACAGATGGTGCAACAGTAGCAAAAAGTTGTAAATTACATGATTAACCTACGCACGGATACAGGACCAATGAGCGATGGGTCGACTGGTGACAAGGAGGTAGTCAGCACAATAAAAGCATACGGTTGTCTCATACAACCGACCGCTGAAGATGGGCACAGTATTGCCAGAAACATGTTCGGATGATCGAGGAGTGACTTGTTGACTTCTTTTAACATTTTTTAAAGTTTTAAATCTTTTAATCTGGATACTTCATAGCAGCTTGGCATAGAACGATTGCAAGCCAGAAGGATTGAAACCGGAGTAAGGTGAGCGCAACACGTGTTGCTCCATTTGCTTCATTGCCGTTTTGATATCTCACTAAATATAACCTATGTCAGGATTCAAGATTTAAATACTGTACATAAATAAATATCCTTAATTTCAACTATAAATATTTCATTATCATTGAAGTCAACTTGTCTATTCGAAACTCATACTACGTGTGTAACAGTATTATAAAGGACCTTGTCCTGATATACATTGCCTATCTCCCACGTAATTCTATGTTCAGGTGTATATATTGAACTTCTACTAAAAAGTTTTTTATCCTTTCGTATTGATTTTCAATTTCTAAAGAACTTCTTGATATCAACAATGAAAGTAATTCAATGAAATTTCCACGATTTATCGAGCCCATGCTTTCGTCATGGCCATGGAATGCTAGTTCTTGTTTGCTCAAATACAGTATAGACTAATACTGCATCAATCACTGTCGGCAGGAAAAGTCTATTTAAACGAACGTTTTCGTTAAAATGCGTTTTCAAAAGCCTAGCATTCTTCCTCAGGGCATCGGCAATGGTGTTTTGAATTTTTTCAAAATTCCTTAACATTAATCCGCATTTCAGGTGTTCGCTAGAATCACGATGCTTATGAAGTGACCGTGTTACGCTTAATAAATCTGAGAATCCGTCTTTATTCCACGCCGAATGTGTATTACTAAAAAGTAAGCAGGCCCCCCCAAAAAAAAAATTAGCACAGAAGTGCTGCAAATCCATTTATATTCAGTAAACCAACAATTTTTAAAATTAATATTGTTAGATTTACCACTCTTCTTGATTTCGTTCTTGGCAACAATTGTCAGTGAATCCGTTGGTCGTCCTTGAAGCAAAATGTCTCTTTCATCTTCACCTTTCCACAGAGTAAATGGAGTTTGCAATAAATTACAAACAATGTCATCCCCAGGATGCATACTAAAAACTATCACTATCAGTTAAATTGTACACAAACCTAAAATATCAGTTAAAGCTTTCAACAAATAATCACAAAGCACAAATTCCTTTCAGAAAATAATGTACCACAGCATTACAAGGAAAAAGCCCCTAGCAGATTGCATGGTAGCCTGGTAGTCCGCCCCCGTGATCTCTCACGACTTTACGCTCAAAAACTGAAAGATGCAGAGGTAAGGCGAGTGAAGCTGAAACACTTCACTTGAGCGAGCAGATTGGGGAGGGTGACGTTACGGTTACCATGGCAACTCGGCGGAAAACTGCAGACTTCCAAGCATTTTCATTTCGGCTCTTCACTTGCACTGTTTTGCGTATAAGGATTTGTTTTCCGTATTGAGCGCACCATGTGAATTAATATCTATTCAAAATTTTGAGTATTTTGGAACTGAATAAAGGCAAAAAAGAATATATTATAAAAAATACTGAATAAAACTTTATTTTGAGTAAAATAGGTGAAGAGGCACTTCACCTACTTCACCTGAAAAGCCGCCACTGGTTTATCTTGGACAGCAGATATCAAGTGAGGGTCACATTGATGAAGAAATTAATCGGCGTACAAAACTTGCCTGGAGAGCTTTTGGAAGAAACAGCATAATTTTCAAGAGCAATATGCCATTATGTCTTAAAAGAAAAGTGTTTGATCAATGCATCCTTCCAGTGCTTACGTATGGTGCAGAGACGTGGACCTTAACTAAAAGAGATATACAAAGGCTGCAGACAACTCAAAGCAGCATGGAGAGGTGCATGCTTGGTGTAACCAGGAGAGATAAGAAGAGGAACTCGTGGATCCGAAAAATGACAAGAGTGGAAGACATCATGATCAGAGTTAAATCCCTGAAATGGCAATGGGCTGGACATACTGCCAGAAGGACAGATCATCGATGGACAGCCGAAATTTTAGATTGGATTCCAAGGGACAGGAAAAGACCAAGAAGAAGACCACATGGAAGATGGGTGGATGAAATTCGAAAGTATGCAGGAGTGACATGGAGGAGACTGGCACAAGACAGACTTGTGGAGACCTTCGTCCAGCAGTGGATTGATAATGGTTGACAATGATGATGATGATATATATAAATAACAAAATTATTATTATGTATACACATATAATTAGTCAACAAGTTTCAGCCCTCTCAAAATTTGTAATTGTCCTACACCCTGGAAAAAACTCTCTGAATGAAACGCTGGTTTGCCGTGTCAGTAAACATGTATTAGTGGCAGCAATTTCTGGAAATTGCATACGTATCATTAATGCTTAAAAAAAACACTGTGCCGATGGTTTATGCTGCTATTATAAATTATTTTTTTGCTGTTTTATTGTTTTCATTATTGATATTTCTTTTTTCATGAATTATTTATTTAAATACATATTTTATCTATATATTTTTAAACATCTATTTATTTGCCACGGAGTACCTCCATTTTAAAACATCAAATGGGCATATGTGAAAGTTTGGGTTTTAAATGTTGCGCATACATAATTACATTTTGTAGGTATAAAATAATATGATGCACGGCTCAAATCATAGCGGTGATTAAAGAAATATAGCACTATAATAAAGACTACACGAGTGATAAAAAATGTAAGTCGCCCGAACAGGGGCTCGAACCCTGGACATTCAGGTTAAAAGCCTGACGCTCTACCGACTGAGCTATCCGGGCACACTTTTGTACGTCGTCTGAGGCTTTTATCTATAAACACAATTTTAGTTCAGCTTTGCATTAATTCCTCATTGATTCTTGCTTTCTCCTGGTGAAAGCATTTTATCAATGTAATCGGAATTATTTAAGATATCAAATCAAGTCTTGTTATCGATTTAAAAATGAATAATCTTCTTTAGGGGAATGCAGTGTTTTAAACTGGACCGAATTTTTTTTTTTTTTTTTTTTTTTCTTAAGTAGCTGATATGCGTTCTTAGATTGTGTAGGAACCTCGGGAGCACCTCGTATTCATTTCCTTGCACGGGCGAAACTTCGCAGTCCTACCACACACACAATTTCTTCCTTTTTAATTATGTCCGTAATCCACAATCGGACAAATATTTGGATATCTTTATTTCCTGTCATCTAAAATTTCTGCTAGTAAACCTAAATATGATTTTATATTTTAACTATTAATGTGAATACACCTAAAAGCTTTGCCCTATGTTTGCAATACTAAAAAATTCTGTTGTAGATATTTTCTTACCAATTAATGCATTCCCAAGGATGAAAATTTGCACATTGATAAAAACAACTTTATATTTAGCCTGCTATACTTAATATTTTCTAAAACGTAGCCATAATTACACTAAGAATCAATAACTTTTCCTTTGTGGTGTTGAGACCTGCAAATAGATGGCGCCAGAAGCACGTGGGGGCTTGCTAAATTCAATAAGTCGCATTTTTTCAATAATTTTATTAAATTTTGGAGTGGACACTAGAATCAACAATTCTCTCTATCGGATAGGGTGGAATATTTACAATGATTTGAGGCACTTAGATTAAATGCTCTGACAATTATTTACCTGAAAAAGTCGCAGAGTAAGCTTACAGGTTTATTTCGTGATAAAAACTCAGCATTACCTACAGTTCTGTTGACATAATCAGTTAAATTATTCTCAGAATATCTAATATAAATGGCTTAAATCATTCTGAACATTCCAGACTATTACGTGGATAGACCCCAGTGTTGAATCCATTCCAAAAATTAATGAAATTATTGAGAATAAAAACGCGACATGATAGTATTTCGGAAACCACGTGTACACGTGGCACATCTGTTTCCAGGTCTCAGAACCACCAAAGAAAAAGTTATTGATTTCTAATACAATTATGTTAAAGTTTTAGAAAATATTAAGTATACTAGGCTATGATTTAAAGTTATTTTTATCGATTTGCAAATTTTCATCCTTGGGGTATGCAATGATTGCGAAGAAAATATCTGCAGATATTTTTGCCATTGGAAACATTGGGCAAAGTTTTTAGGTGGATCCGTCTTAATCATCGAGAACTCTATGAGTTTTTTCCCTCTTCATGGACGACAACGCTACACCTCATCGTACAGTGGCTGTTGGAGAGTGAAGATATTCAACGCATGGATTGGCCCGCAAGGTACCCGGACCTAAATCCAATCGAACACGTGTGGGACCTTCTCGGGAGACGCTTGGCAACACGTCACCAGCCACCAGCAACGATTCCGCAGCTGCGATTGGCGCTACAAGAGGAATGGGCAGCGATGCCTCAACAGCTCCTTGACAACTTAGTCCTCAGCATGGACAGACGTTGTAAATCCTGCAACGCAGTCAGGGGTGATCATATCCCTACTAAAGACTGGATTTTTCTTGGCAGCTGCCTGTCACATGGACGTTTCTGTCTTCTGTCCAGTTGTGCTCGAAGCTACATTTTCAATAAAGTGCCTTTGCATCCTTTGGATTCCTTGTTTGGAGGGTTTAGCCATCACCCCCTCCAAACAAAATTGGGCATAGTGTTTAGTGAGGTGTACAATTAGCTCACTTGTCCCGTAATCTTACATCTTGGGGATATTAAGGTATGATTTGAGTCGATGTGGAGCACGAAGTTACATTCGGAAAACCGTCTCGTCCTTAATTTTTGCACGCCAGTGCAGGTCTGCTAATTTGTACACCTCACTAAACACTATGTCCAATTTATTCAACTTTATGTTAGAAGTAATGTCTCTTACTGATTTGTTTTTGTAATCATCAAGGGAATAAAACGCCTGCAGTTCAGTTTTTAGTTGAGCTGTATCAAAATTTGAAAGCATAGAGTTCTTTAAGTTCTGACAGTAGATGTTCATGGAAGCTTTCACAAAATTTATCAAAAACAGTTCAAATCCAACAAAGCCACGAATTTAAGATATATCACTGATTTTAATTCATTGATACTTCACACAAACTGAAACAACTCTCGTGAAACATGCGCGTTAAAGGCGGAAGCATGGAGGGACTGAGGTAGTTCGAAGTCTTCTCTTTTCTGAGCGAGCCATTGCGCAAAGCAATGGTCCATTCCCCTCCATACACTCATTCATGTTGTCATGGAAACGCTAGAAGGCGATTGTATCGAAGTTCTTCGCATCAGAACAGCGAAGACTCCTGAAGATCTGCTTGCGCTATGCCGTTGGTCATCGCTCGCCAGACTGATTCTCATAATCGAAAGAAGCGAATCCGCTCGTGTTTTTTTCACACCAAAAGCATCTACATATCTTAATACTATTGATAACTGACTTTTATTTGTGTATAATTAATTGACTTTTATTTATGCATTCTCTGGGCTTCGCAGCTAGCCTCAAATATACGCCACTGATACAATAGATCTGCTGGTACTTCTTAGTTGGAATACAAAATAAATTAGAAAACTGTCTTGCATTAGACAAAGTATCACCTTACGCAAAGTCTGATTAACGAAGAAAAAAGGGAAATTAAAAATAAAGAAAAACAGAAAAACTAAGCCCACATTTCTGATGAATTGCAACACACATGGGTGCAATCTATTGGTGCAAGCCACAAGATGTTCTTGCATACTTAGAGAAATTTTAGGTATCAGTATTTTTTTGTGTATGTCATAATTCATTACATTCAAGAGCTCAATCTTGCCAGAATTCTGGGAGCGCCATTACCGAAATGTGTGAAATGGCTAAAACAACTTAGAGAGAGAAAGCATGAGATATTCATCATGTTTTGAGCAATTCCATCACATTACACAATGGCAATCACCCATGGGAAGCAATGACTATTAGTAACACCACTGGCAGAACCAGAACAGAGGCACAGAGATAACACCTCCTCACCACATACTCACAATGCTTCTTGGTATATACAAAATTTTACAAGTCTTTGATATAAAAACTGACAACACTCTAGTTTAAAGTCAATATTTCTCATTCTTAATTAATGTGTAGGAAGATTTTATATGTTAGCAGGTTACCAGAAACAACTGCAGGTTGAATTACTCACCCCCCCCACCCCCCAGAGTAAATGCTGGATCTGCCAGTGCTGTACACCCTCATAGAAAATGTTTTACTGTTCCCGATTGAAAATTTTGCCATTGGATAAACAGCATAAACAACAAGTTTTGTTTGTCTCTTTGTCTCAAACTGAGATTTACAAATGCAATTTTTCACATTTTTGTAATAAACCTGATTCTTGAAACTAAAATTTTTGAGCAGAAATTGAGACTAAGAGCTGCAAAATAAGCACAGGGGGCAAATTTAAATATTTAAGTGGATCACTAAATGAGAAAACAGAAAAAAGAAGAATTATGGAACAAAAAGCTTTGTGGAAAGTCAAATCTACTTCTTTAGAGTAAAAAAACTTCAGTTTTCTAGAAGAATCATCAAGTTAAATATGATTTGAAGGTGATCCAGGGAAACCTTGGGCAAGGAATTGGCAGACTTTTGCAATCAATCTCGACAAATCTTCTTTGTGAGTTCATGTCAACATCTGAACTAGATTCATCTTCAGATGATTCAATTTCACTTGAGAAATTATCCAAAACATGTACAGATAGATATTCGTTCCAACATTTTTATTCCAAAAGGATTAGTTTCTCAATCACCCATAACTGCCTGCAACAGTAAACATTAATTATTGCTAATCAAAAACTACTATTATGGGAATTTTTACTAGGAATTTTTTTATTTTAATGGTAAATTTTCGGAGAAAACTCTTCTCTTTCTTCAGGATGTCTTTTGTTGTCACTTGAAGAAGGAGAAGAGTTTTCTCTGAAAATCTTCAATTAAAATAAAATAAAAATTCCTAGTAAAAATTCCCACAATAGTAGTTTTTGATTAGTAATTGAATTAACAAACTAGGAAGCCAATTCTCAACATGAGCTTTATTCAATTAATTATTGGTAAAATACAACACATACAAATTTGTAATTTCTAGGTAATACAAGAAATGCAGAAATAATTCTAAGGAAAAAATAGTTATTCTGGTCTCACTTAGGAAATGAGGTTAACAGAACAGCAGCAGAAAATGGTTATTCTAGTCACACTTAGTTTGTGGTCATCCGAACAGCAGTCCAAAAAAAAAAAAAAAAAAAAAAAAAATAGAAAAATGTATGGGCAAATGGGGTGCAAACTGATTGACTGAATGGGGTTCAGGATAACCAGTAGGGGCTATACCATGAATCTAAATTATGTAAAAGTATGGTCTGCTAGTTTCAGTCTTGAATGTATTAAGTATGTATACAAGGTGTGCTCAAAAGAAAAGTAGACACTTTACAGGACTGATAGAGTGCTTACTTTATACTCAAACACAAAAACAGTTACTGTATGTAGATTTCTGATTAAGCATAGTGGATGAGCTTCAATTTTTAAAATGAATTCACTTAGTGTTATTAGTGCAGTGGCAATATAGATACAATCACAATTTGTGATCTTTAATTGGTAAAAAAGAAAAAAATCAGTGAATATCACTTTTTAAAAAATGAAATAAGTTCATTTAGTCCTATGAGTGGCTCCATAGAACACTCCAAAAACTATCATTTTGTCTGGGATAGCTATGTCTTCATTTATTCCATGCTATCTTTTAAACAATGAAAATGAAGCACAGTAGTATTGTGGTTGATTTTTCTGTTTGCACCAAATTATTTCCTTGGCATTTTGGAGTTGCACAATTTTGTTGTCACTTAACATTTCATTATGGGTGTAGAGGTGGGTAGTTTAAATTATTGATGATTGTGTGCGATGCACTCCTACACCTCTAATCAGGTTTGTGGTGAAATTAGAGATTCTCTTGCCTGAGCTTTCATATGCAGTATTTGGTTAACAAGGTGACCTTTCATATGCAGTATATGCAGCAATTCTAGTTCTATCAGACATGTCAGCAGTTCTATCAGACAAAGATCCTTTAAAACTTACACTATTTTTCAACTAAACTAATTGAATTTCCAGCGATCATTCTTGTACGTTGACGACACAGTCCTCCTGACCCATTAAACCTAGCAGTCTGGTAAATGCCAAACCAAGGGACCTTAAAAAGCCTCACCTCACATTTTTCAAGTATTTCTCAGTGCCTTCTCCCTGCATTTCTCAGTGCCTTCTCCTTGGAGTTCCATGGTGAAACTTTTCTCTTCTTGCCACTTTTAATCCACCGAAACCTTATTCCTTTACGGCACGTCGCCCCTACCTAATCTGTTCATCCCCCTATTGGAGAGCTCAATGCAAATATCCTGCTGGACAAAAAAAACCTCCAGAGTAACCCTAAATGTTTATATGCACCAACATCTTTTGCATTATCTTCCACAAACTGATTAGCAATAACTCAGATGTCACTGAATCATCACATTGAAAGATCAACTAACAGGAATTGAGGGGAGGGGGTGACAACCACCATGAGCTATGTAATGGGCTATAAGCAGTCACCAACCCTAACTTAGGGCCATTGGTTCTAGGGAAGGGAAAGGGCCGATGCTTTAAGACAAACACAATATCCACGCCTCTCAGGATTTGAACCCAGACCCATCTTAGAAGAATGGTCATAAGCCAGCACTTAGACCATGTGCCACCAGGGAATCCTAAACATACAACAATACACAGCTTGTTCAGCTTGTGGAGCTGAGTAAGCTCTACTTGTGGAACTTGTTCAGCATTTGACAAATGTGCTGCCATTTATTGTTACACTCAGAGTGTTTACTCCTCTAACAAAACATCTATAAATATACTACATAAAAGATAACTGGTAGTATTAAGTGCACTGTCACTTCCAGATTGATTTCTGCCAGAGCCATTAGTGGGAACATATATCCCCACATTGCAAATACGTGAGACACCCTAACTGTCTTTTCTCATCACCAGCATGTTTCCATGGCTAATATCTTAACATTTCCTTCACAAAGAGCTTCTTCCTCTAGTACATAACACAAAGGAATTTGGATATAATAAAATAATTCAAATGTCAATATATACACTTGCATTTGGCCAAAAGTTTATCCATTCCTACAATGGGTAAAATTTTCATCTGCAACAAACTATTCATGCATTTCAATTGTTTGTCAAAACTGCCATGCTGCTGCACATCTGTCAGCAAATGAAAACTGTTTGCTACAATGAAAAAACTCTTTCCCATTTTGTAACAATATTTAACTCCAAGGTATTTGTTACATGGTGCTTTCAATGGCATTTTCATGTGAAATTTATTTCCTAATATTGGACACACCACCTTATTTTCTAAAAGAAATCCCTGGATAATCTGCCTCTGGTAAATTAGGAATCTACTGCATGTAAAACATCAGCTGGAAGTCCAAGAATGAAAGCAACTGATATCAGGGATGAGAAGCATCAAAAAGTTGAACAAACATAAAAACTTACATTTGTTACACTTTTGATGGCTAGAAGTCATAAAAGCATCCAAAACTGAATAGCAGGCAGCAATTTATTTTTAAAGGAAGACAAAGAACACTTACCTTCGAACTTATGCATCCTTAGTACATAACATTCTGCAAAGAATGTGAATTGGTTACAGATGTTTTGAGACCATGTCACACATCACACATTACAAATAAATGTTTTGTTGCAGTGAATGATGCTGTGATGAATAACACTGCAACAAATGACACACAAGGTCATATGTGGTAAAAGAAACCTTCAGCAGTCTGATCATGAAACCCTGAACAGGAGCACAAGAAGGACTTTCCCAAGCAGCTACAAAAATCAATCCACAAATGGGAGGATGTCACATTCCTACACATCTCATTGCACACAGTGACTTAATGTAGGATACATAAATCTTTCACTTTACATATCTGACTTGTCTGTTTTTCATTTGAATGCTTACTTGCAACATGCTTTTTACCAAAATTCTGAAACTCACCAGTCAGCATACATACCCAGTGTCAAAACTCAGTAATGCAAGACATTCTACATTGGTTAGTATTAGTGTTCACCATAACCCCTTGACAACCATGGATGCACTGTTAAAACTGTGTTCTGACTTGTTTGTTTTTGTGGCTGAGTGGTTGGAAAGCTGGTTATCACATGCAAGAGCCTGAAGTTCCACAGATGAAGTGCTGCTTCTATGGTTCTAAACCTTTCCTGCAACAAGTTACCCTACCCTACATTAAAAACTGGTGACTCCTTAAAGCACAAAAGAAGTACACAGGAAGTCAGAAAATAACTTCACATGACGTTAGAATAATTCTTGATGACGACATATCACGCTTCGGTTACGTAAAAATTACAAGTGTTGGGACGACATTTCGGTAGCGACTTCTACCTTCATCAGCCATGGAATGAAACACGTGGATTAGCATCAGTTGATGCCAGATTTCAAAATAGCTTTCCAAATGATAGGTATATTAAAAGGTGTGTCTGTATTACAGGTGTTAGGAGTAAGGAAGATTTCAATGCTTTTGCGGTACCTAAGGACTTTCAGATTGCTGAACGGAGCGATGCAAGCAAGCGTGATATGTCGTCAAGAATTATTCTAATATTTTGGGTGTTACGTGTCTCACTGCCAATTATTCTCACCATAATTTCACACAAATACAATTTTAGCATTATTATTCCCAAAGGCTTTAGTATAATAATTAATAAAATTAGCAAGCACAAATCACACAGAAAAACATATAAGACAAAAAACAAAATCACAAAATTTCAATCTGAAGAATAATTTTCTTTATTATACTTTGTACATTTTAAAGTAGAAATGAAGATAACATGAATGAACACCAATAACAGTCATATTATCAATGCAAGTTAAAACACTTCTGATATTTTTATAATTACAGGTCATGTTTACAAAACACAATACTGAACAATTTATGTATTGCTTTTACTTCCTTTCTGGTCTGTGTGTCTCCTCCTCTCATTTATAGGATTTCTAGGATCAGTGATATCATAGCGATCAGCTGATGGCATATTGACATCCTTTGCAACAACTAGATCTTGATTTTCAAAGTGCAATTTATGTGATAACCTGAAATTATATATAAAAAAAAATACAATCATAAACACTTATGAAACAATTGATTAACTCTATCATTTTATACATCTAGAATAAAATTAATTTCTGAAAAAGTATTCAGTATACCAGAATTATGGGAATAGTTTTTAAAAAATTACTAAAAAAACTATTGCAGGCATTCATTAGTGAGTTGCAACATAATATGAAGCAGATTTTTTTGTTTTTTTGTTTTGCATGCTATCAAATTTTGATTTCCGCATCTTTTGTGGCAAGCATAGCATATGACCTCTATTCCAATTTCAGGAATATCTGTTGCAGAATATCAAGAGTTGCCATAATGAGCACATCCAAGGCCCACAGCTGTTGTGTCTAAATCAAAAACCTTGCAATTGCGAACAACTTACGAAAAAGCCCAGAGGCGTGATAACTAGGAAGCAATGTGGAAAATCACTGGTTTTAAAACTTTGTGTTCAGTAAGCATAAGCATAGAATCATATGGGAATGGAGGATGCCCCCTCAACTTTTTCTTAAGTAGGGACTGTCCCCTTTAACTTCTGGCTTTAGATGTTCACCTGAAATACTGTTTTCCTAAATTTTTTCATTTAAAAAGCTCATTATTTCTAGAATTAAAATTAAAATTCAGAGTAATTGAATACTACATTTTTCAAATACCAAATGTGTCTAATTTTGTAAGGTTATTATCGTCTCTATACCAATATGTGTAATGTAATCACATGGGAACCAGATTTTGCTGGATGACATGGGCGGGGCGGGCAGGTCATGGTCCAACCTCTGAGCCTCTACCCTCCAACACTGTACCCAGGGGCAGCCCTAGGGCGGTGCGACCAAACCGGGCGCCATCTTAGAGGGGGCGCCAAAATCAACAAAAGTTTAAACATCCACACGCAGATTTTGAACAATCTGAGCAACTCATTTGCTCCTGAATGTTTGTTTTCCGGTGAGCACACTGCTCGCTGAGATCTTAGGACCGGTTTTACATTATCTCAACGGGAGTTCACCTTCACGCGAAGCTTATATATTCTTCGCCCGAGCACCTCTCAAATAAATCCTCGTTACGTGCGCATGGCATCTCTCTGGCTCCATTGCTCCCAAGTTCAGAGCAAGTTGCGTAATCGACAAAAACAGTTCATCCTGCAGTTATAACCTTGAACCTTGATAGACGCTAGTACTCTCCGGCCGACCCCGACGCCGCCTGCCGTCGAGTTTGGAAGTGCAACGAGTGGGGACGTACGTGCAAGCTCGTCATACGTTTACTTCCTTTGATTGGTATTCGGAATTCTTGTACCTGTTCATGTGAGTGTACTGTAGTTATTTACATTATGTGTTTCCTGAATTGTGTGTTAGGTAGATAGTACTTAAACTTCTTTTTTAATCAAAATAGATTTTATGTATTTGCTTGAGTGATACGGAATTAACAAATTAATAAACTTCTTTGCTGCGTTTGCTGCTGCTAACAGTTTGTAGCGATTTCTGTGGTGCTTTTCCGCTATTTAGAACACTTTCGAAAACTCTGAAATATTCTGGAAAGTCGTAGAATATCATAGAACACAATAGAAAACTCTGGAAGGATCTGAATGTTGTTATTATTTTTAGAATAAAACGTTGAATGTAATTAAGTGATTTTTATCTTCCACAGAAAAATGTTGCAACCTCCAAAAAAACTATCAGGAGCTCAAAACCTAAAAAGAAAACTAAAAAAAAACCAAAGCAAAACTGAAAAGGGCGCTAACTTACTCGCCAAATATTTTAGGGTTGAAAAATCCTCTGAATCATCATCCGAACTGGTTCAACATGAAACGGAAGAAGAAGACAATAACCAAATTTATAAAAGTTCTTCAGTCGACGTTCGTGAAAACGGAGAGCACCATAAACAAGAAGAACTAGCTATTCCTGAACCATCATTTCAAGCTCAAAATGCTACAGAAAAGAGCAAATCTACAGAGAAACAAATATCAACACAAAATGTACCATTGCCAGCATCTGTGCAAGATACACAGTATGACGTTATTTCGAAATGGTCACTGTGATGACGTAAAAATATTGAAGACAGGGAAAATGGAAGAAAATCCAAAATGGGAGGTGGAACGCCATTTTTTCCCTGTAGGAAGAAAAATTACTTCAGGTCGGCCATATTGTGTGCCCAGGGTCCCACGGAGAGGAGAAGGGGGAAGGAAATTCTTTCCATGGTGAATTCCACGCTGAGGCAGGAGTTCACAGAACATGGGGATATCTTCCTAGCGCAGAAAGTTTCAAGCAGCTAGAGACAGCTGAGGAGGGAAGAGAGATTTACTACATGGCCTCTTGCTCCGAAGATGTGCGCTTACGGGATTGGCTGTGCGCATTCCGGGCTGGCAGGGATGCAGATAGTTTAAGCGGGGAAAAGTTGCAACAAACTTTTAGGACACTTTTTGCTCGAATAGGAAGAGGACTGTCGTTTTGTAGTCGTCGCTCAAGATGTACGTACGCTAGTCGGCTGCGGCTGACTAGAGAGTTAATTAGGTGCCTACCTGCGGGTTAAGGCCACTAGAGTATATACATTGCATTACCTGTGGGTAATTGGGTAGTAATACTAATCATATGCCAGACTGCAGTCTGCCAAGGAAATCCTCCACCTGAGAAATCCAGTCACCTGTGAAGAGCATATAATTGCTATGTATAAATAATTTCTTGATGCTATGTGCACACTCATGGTGCAAAGACTGGACTGTGAATGAACTATGATTGCGCTGTAATGTCGACTTGCTCAAGATCAAGAACCGTTTTTATCACGTGACATGTATCTTCATCATACTTGTCACTAGGCTGTAAATAAAGTAATGTATATAGTGTAACCACTGCTCAGCTCTGTACTCTACAAGTCATCTTTTCCTTCACCATGCCTCTGAGGAGCAACACAACAGAGTAAGTTGACCGGGACAGAGATATCCTGGTCTGGTGGCAGCTAATTACCATAAGCAAGTATATTAAATATATGTATAAGCATAACACCACACGCAAATATGACAGCCACTCATAGACTCTGCCACAAGAGATGAAATCATCATTTGAGGACCTATGAGTCACAAAATGAGCAACGAAAACTATCCAAGAAATAATGATGGACGGCACTTTCCCAATATACACTTCCAAAAGTAATGAAAAATGGGGAAACTTTTGAAAGAAGATGGCTTGTTTACTCCTAATCAAAAACAATACACTTTATTGTATATTGTTTTTGCTGTTATTTGTTCTGCGGGAGCCCCCACTCCAGTTTCGGAAAAGAAGGATTTGACGACTGGAACCACTTATCAGCACGCCTTAAAAGTCACGAAACATCTCCAGGTCATCGGCTTGCTATGAGCAGTTGGATAGAAGTGTCGAAACGACTGAAGCAATTCAGCGGAATAGATAAGAGGTTGCAAAAACAGATTGAAGATGAGAAGTCACGGTGGGCCGCTGTACTGGAACGGATGATGTCTATAGTTTTCTTCTTAGCAGGCAATAATCTATCATTCAGAGGAAGTTCTGGCTCTGAAACCTTGTATACCCTAATAATGGCAACTTTCTAGGTTTGGTTCAACTGTTAGGAAAATTTGACCCAGTAATGGTGAAACACCTTCGGCGCATTGTCAATAAGGAGACCAATGTCCACTATTTTAGCAAACACATTCAAAACGAGTTAATCAGCTTACTTGGAGGCGAGCTTCGAAATAAAATTTTATCTATGGTAAAGCCAGCCAAATACTTCTCTATCATACTGGACTGTACTCCTGATGTGAGTCACATTCACATTGCGTTTTGTTGACACTAAAGAAGATGAAGCCAAAGTGCGAGAGTATTTTATTGCTTACAAGCCAGTAAGTGACTCCTCGGGCGAAGGACTTACTGGCCTTTTTCTTGATGAAATTGTGCAACAGTTTGATTTGGACATGAACGATTGTCGAGGCCAAGGCTATGATAATGGTGCAAATATGGTAGGAATAAACAAAGGCATGCAAAGAAGAATTCTGGACCAATATTCTCGCGCATTTTTTTAATCCATGTGGTTGTCATAGCAGATGCCGCTAAAACATCACTTAAATCGGTTTCGTTGTTTGGGGTCCTCCAAAGACTGTTTGTTTTATTCTCTGGATAACCGAAGCGATGGGTCATAATATCCAAGCACGTAGATGGACTGTCACTGAAAAAAGTTTGCAAAAACCGTTGGGAGAGTAGGGTTTCTAGCCTTGCTGCAGTTCGGAAACAGTTCAGGAGGAGTTACTTACTTGCCTTAATAACAGCCAAGGAAATAGCTGCTCAGGCTACAATAGAGCCAGTTTTTAAAGCAGTCCGATCCCGAAGAAAGATGAGGTTATTCGAGTACGAGGCAAAAGATAAGACACCAACAGATCCCGAAGAATTGTTTAAAACGAGCGTCTTTTATCCTATGATCGACACAATTGAAAATGCACTGGTCACTCCATTTGAACAACTATCAAAATTCAATGACACATGCTCATTTTTATACAACATCAAAACAATTCCTGAAAAATCCAAATTGGAAAACGTGTGTGCAGATTTAAAAATATGTTTGACGGATCGTGAAAAATGTGACATTTCTGGTTCTGAATTAGTTGAGGAACTTTTTAAGCCTTAACCCATTATTAAAAGAATCTGATTCAGCAGAACCGTTAAAAGTTCTTCAACCTATTAAACAAAATAGTTGGCAGGATATTTTCCCGAATGTGTGGACTGCTCTCCAGGTCCTGCTAACTATACCTGTCACTGTGGCTAAAGTTGAACATAGTTTCCGTAAATTGAAACTCATTAAAACTTATCTACGCTCCACTATGTGTCAGGAAAGGCTATCGGATCTAGTAATTTTGTTCATCGAAAATGACATTGCCCAGGTAATAAATTATTCTGATTTAATTAATAAATTTGCCGGTGTTAAGGTGAGAAAGGTGCCCATGTAATAATCGTAAATAATATTTTTTTTTAATAAAACCCTTAGCTACCAATTTTTTTTTATTTTTTTCCTAAGCAAAATATTAGTCATTGCGGGGGCGTAATCCGGAAATCTCGCACCACCTAGAAAAATTGCTAAGGCCGCCGCTGACTGTACCCTTCCTATTCCTCCTCAGTTGTTCTGGATGTGTTATGCAATGTGCGGACCCAGAGTGACCCTCCTATTTTATGACATGCCATTCACTTATTAGCCCCTCCATTCAATGATTTTCTCACTGTTAACCACAATGAGAATGACTGCAGGCTGCAGTTTTTAACTATTACTTTTAACTTGCAGTTCAGTCATTTACACTTTTCAGTTGTCTGAATGAAACAAATACTGTCCTGGTTTCTTATTAAAATTACAATGATAATAGTAATTTTTAATGAAAAATAATTATATATATTCAGATTACTTTAAATATTTTGTTTAATCATAACAATCTTCATGCCAAACTTTAGGAGCGAGTCTATGCCCATGATGTTAAGGGAATGAGGGTGGGGGAGGGCATGGTACTGATAAAGAAAAAAAAAAAGAACGTGAAACATTTCTGAACATGATGCTATAAACCATGTAAAAATACAATATGTTCTCGAATGGCTACTTAAACTATGGATTGTAATATTCCTCTTCCCAAGAGGATCAAATATTCCCGAAGAACAATGTCTGTGTGAGCAATTGTTTTCCTGTAATATGAGTCTAAATACTGACAACATCACTCCCATTTGCAATCAAACTACTTTATGGCAACAATTACAAAATAGAAGATCATGCAACAGTCACGGTACATAGTGATGTAGAGTGCAAGCATGACTGCAAAGACAAAACTGCATATCTCTACAACTTGTGATAAAAGTTAAGTACACGAGAGACAGATAGTATTGTATGAAAATGATGCATTACACACAATTTCACCAGATTGTGGAAATGTACCAGCTGTATCACAGTGGTCATCCTTTGTGCAGGGGACTGGATATGCATTGCACATGTCAGGGAATCGATGACTGGACATGCTAAAAAAATGCAGCATTAATGAATGCGGAAGCAGCATGTCACAATATCCTCCTTTGCAGTACATGATATTTAGTATACAATGCCATTAGGAAAAATCCAATTTCCAGAGGTTTGGTAATCTGGTTGGTTAATAAACAGAATCATTGTGTCCAATTCATCTATCCAAGCATGCAGTATTTAACCACTCTTGCATGTTGACACTAAAATGAGCTAGTTCCTACTATGTTGCATCCTAAAGCTGGTGCTGTGCACCACCAGTGGTACATCATCCAAAAAACTTGGAGTATATTGTGTGAGCTAGTGCCCTACTATGATGCATCCTAAAGCTGGTGCTAAGCACAACCAGTGGTACATCACCCAGAAAATTTTGAAGTATATTGTGTGAGCTAATGCCCTACTATGTTGCATCCTAAAGCTGGTGCTGTGCACCACCAGTGGTACATCATCCAAAAAACTTGGAGTATATTGTGTGAGCTAATGCCCTACTATGTTGCATCCTAAAGCTGGTGCTGTGCACCACCAGTGGTACATCATCTAGAAAAACTTGGAGTATATTGTGTGAGCTAGTGCCCTACTATGTTGCATCCTAAAGCTGGTGCTGTGTATCACCAGCGGTACATCATCCAGAAAAACTTGGAGTATATTGTGTGAGTTAGTGTCCTACTATGTTGCATCCTAAGGCTGGTGCTGCGCACCACCAGTGGTAAATCATCCAGAAAAACTTGCAGTATATTGTGTAGAAACACCAGATATGGGCCAAGATTGCAGCTACCCAGTATCCTTACAAACACATTAATGGACCAAAGGACCTGACGCTGCTGTGGGTGGGTAACATGCAAATCAAAATGTGACCATTGTTGTGGCCGTTGAACATGTTGTCACGTGTGAAACTTGCTTTTTCTGCAATACAAAGCATGGTGCTGAAAGTAATGTGTCAGCAGACTATGCATTTGAATGGAACGGAATAAGTAAAACACTTTCTGTTGCAGAATTCTGTGGATGGTGTTCTAATGCCTGCTCATCAGATGTGTACTACAATCTGGATGTGTGACAATTCTACCCATTCATTATGGGTCTCTGCAGCACTGGCACTTACACAAAAGCCTTCTGATCTGTACAAGAAAACTCGTAATGGGAATATTTCCTGCATCTGAGGTGATCATGGAGTCATCAGATAATGTTGTCATCAGGATAACAAAATGTCGGGTAACAACTAATACACTCCCCAGCAGTACATGCAAAGCATTCCCATGACACTTTCCAAAGAGAAGGTATATGCATACCCACCAGCATTTCATGAAGCTCATCAGGACCACATGATGAACGCCCTCCACGCGCCTTCTCGCGAAGCCGATATGGTGCTATTACCAAATTTAAAATGTAAATTCTCAGGATAGCTACTACAATAAACAACCATGGAAAACACCTTAAATTAGAAACTTTTTTTTATATATAAAATGTATATTTTCCCTTATTATCTTAGTAATATATTATACATTCATAATATCTGAGAACATGTGGTTACAAATAAATATAAAAGCTCAAGTGTTTGAATAAAACATAAGATACATTAAGAAACAAACTTACTTTATTTCAAAGATAAATATGTAGATTGTTTTGCTTTGTGTTAGTCAGTATCAGACAGATCTGCATTAAAGCAAGCCTGGTCTCCATGGGCTTTGCATTTTTCAATTATTAAAGATTCCAAAGTTGAAACACTTAAACTGGATCAAAAATCAGTTAGATTTTTCTTAACCATGCTAAACACTCGTTCACATGTGGCATTGCTGTGAGGTATAAGGAGAATTGTGGCCATTAAATTTGGTAAAACAGTGTACTTAAATGACCCATTATGATCTTTAATGCATATTAAATTCCAAGCTACGTCAACTCTGTCGGCAGTTAAGATTTCTTCTGTTAGAGGATCACTTTGGAATTTGGCAAACTGTTCTTCAACAAAATCTTTTTTCTGTATCAGAAAAAGGAAACAAGTTTAAAAAGAAATCAACTGATGAAAATTTAGTTTTCTGGCGCAAAGCAATGTCAGTAACCTCACAATGATGATATGGCTCATTTTGCAAGGGAAACTTCTTCATGTACATACATGCCTTACTATAGTACTGTCTAACAGAGGAATAAATATTGAACAAATCAATTTGTGACAAATTTGAATCTTTGATACACTGTCGTGTTTTCCCATCTTCTTCATAGGTACTAGGGTCATCATCTTTCTGTATCTCCCTATGAAAAACCCATGTCAAATACAGAAGCTGCAGCAGTCGCAGCAGAAGGCTTAATAAATCTTGACACTAATTCATTAAATAATGATGTCAGCTCTCTTTGAAATCTGTGAATCATGGGTGCATCTTGCTGCATCATGGTGTTTACTTTGGTGAACAATGGCATGGTTGATTGTAAAAAAAACAGATAAAGTTTCATCTTTGGAGCTTCAAAAACTTCTTTTAATTTCAAAAATACTGAAGATCCACCCTTTTCTTCCTCACAAAAAAAACTGTACTAATGCATCCCACTGCTCCAAATATCTTTCAACAACACTGCACAATGATAGCCACCTTGTTGAGCCATACTTAGTAATTTTATGTGCTTCTAATTCACAAACCTGTTGGCAAAATTTTAAAAGTTCAAGCCTTTTAGTACTTTTTTTCACATAGAAGTAAACATCAACAAAGAAATCTTCCACATTAACCCCTGTTAATTCTTTTGAAGCATAGATCAAATGGCATGCACAACCATGTATTATAGCATTAGGATTTTCTTTCTTAATAAATGCACTGACACCTTTATGAATTCCCAGCATTACTGATGCATTATCAGCACCAAATGCCACACAATTTGTCCATGGAACCTCATATTTTGAAAGTTCCATGTTTAACAGCTTAAAAATATTTTCACCGGTAGAATCACCATTTAGCTTTGGAAGCGATAATAAACAGGTGACAATCTTGCCTAATGAAGAATCAAAGTACCGTAATTTCGGGTAAATAAGCCGCACTGGCGTATATGCTGCAACGCTAAAAAAAGGGGCGGAATGAAAAAAAAATTACCAGAAATGCCGCACCTCCATATACGCTGCACCTTCGCAGTAAGGTGGGGTAGTACCATGACGGAATCTTGAAAACATTACATAGATAAAAAAACAGTACTTTCAAATAATAAATAATATCAATTAAACAAGATTCAATCTTAAGCATAACACTTACCCTAGTACCTATTTTATAAAAAATTACTCAAAGGATTCATAAGGATCTTAAACCAATTATAAAACATTTATACCTCAAAAATTTCAAAAATACACACACAACATTCTGAAAATATATGGTACACATAGTTTTTCAATCAAATTGATTAAAATTGGAAACTTCACTGTCCGAATAAAAAAGTTTTAAAAGCTCATCATGTAAAAAAACTTTGAGGTCATCTGCATCACTTTTGCTGTCTTCTGGCGTACCTGCAGTTTTTAGAAATAATGTTTGCCCGAAATAATCGTCAAAGTTTTGACATTTTTCCAGGATTCCGAAAAACATATTTATTTACCATTAGCTTAAAACTAGAAGTATAACTTCTGCATTTCATCATTTTACTTTCCATGATAATGTAGAGCTACGCGTACTCTAGAAAATGTGATTTGGCGAACTCAATGCAACGAACGCACACGTCACTGACAAAATTTGCACGTGCTGTCCTTGTGTCACTGATCAATGACAATCGATCTTGGATGGTAGTTGAATATCCCATTTGAAGAGGGGAGAGAGAGCGAAGCTGATGACGTCATGAGTTCAAAGAGAGTTAGTTGCTGGGAGCATGAAACAAGGGCGATCCTTGCTAACAAGATCGATTCCCTGCGAAGTCTCCCCTGCCACGAATTTTTTCAGAGTTTTATCGGAGTCACCTCTCTCTTACCTGTCCCACCTCAATCCTATAACCTATTATTGTCATGTCTTGTTTTAAGAGGGGGTGGGTGGAATTTGCAATATTGCACGTGGCTGTAACACCGTTATTCTATTCCCTCTCTATTGAGATATCTTCCTGTGGGAAATAGAATGGAACAAGCCAAAACATTTCTTGTGACATATTTTCGCTCCGCCAAAAAAAAAAAAAAAAAAAAAAAAAAAAAAAGAGCAGTATACACCGCCATGCTGTAGTATAAGCCGCGCAGGCCGCAGCTTATCTACCTGAAATTACGGTAGGTCACAACAACAGGAAGAACATATTGGCAAAAAAAAAAAAAAAAAAAAAGTACTCACTGCACCACAGCAACAAAACAAAGAGTAATTTCATGCCCATGCACCCGTGCCACAAACTTTGAAACAACTGCTACGATTTTCTAAATAAGTAATCTGAAAAATGACAACCTCACATTTCTTAGAAACCAGTGTTTGATGCTTCTCTAGCTGACTCATCACTCATAGGTCAGATAACCCATATAACATACTACTTACTATGCAGACCAAAGCATTTGGACACCTAGGTCGAACGGAAACAAGAACATTAATCAAACAAAATCAGTACATAGTTGGCCCACCTTTGGCTGTCATGATTGCAGTGACCCTTGTATGGATGTTTTTCACAATATGCCAGTAGTAATTAACCTCCATTTTTCCTGCAAAGCTTCTTCCACAGCTGCCATAGAGGAAAGTCTTAGCGGGCAAGAACAGATTTGGTATTCCAACTTACCCCACATATGTTCTATAAGATTTTTATCGAGATTTTGGGAACTTGGATGTCATGCTTCACAAATCAATCCTGGACAGACTTTGCAGTGTGGCAAGGTATTCACTCTAGCTGAAACAAGCAGGGATCTGTGCTGAAATACTGAAACAGAATAGGTAGTGCAGAATTGTTGAGAATGTCTTTGAACCAGGTGGTCATTAGGCTGGAGGACACAACAACCAAAGGATCCAGTCCTTCCTAGCAGAAACAGCCCCACACCATTACAGATCCCCCTCCAAGATTGACTGTACAGACAATGTATTCAGCTTGACAACATTCCCCGAGCAAACACCATACCCTGTCTGTTTGAATAGAACAGCAAGTACCATGATTCATCACTCCACACAACCCTCTTCCACTCTTCTATTGTCCATGAGAGGCAAGCAAGGCACCACTGCAGTCATTGTCTGGTGTAATGTAAGGCTTGTGTGCAGCTAACCTAGCATGGTGACCATGGGCATGCAGTATCTGATGGACTCTTCTGGTGAAAATAATGTTTCAGTGGCTTGTGGAATGTCGCCAGACAGGTCTGTGATGTGGGGCATGTGCTTTCTTCACATTCTGCAGTAAGCTTCATTTGGCACAATCACTTACTTTGTAAAACCTCCTAGAACATGGCTTCACTGGGTAGAGGTGCCACCTGCCTTCCAACAACGAAGAACATCAGTGGCAATGTATTTGGGGAATCCTAGAAGAGTAACAATGCTACACACCAATTGCGTACTCAGGTAGCATCCAACAACCATGGCTCTTTCAAAGTTGGCCAGTTTACCTCCTTGTGGCACAGTCACTCCCAATGCAATCTCACTAGTGTGCCAACACTTTCCTTTATATACAGCAGCCAACAGATTCCACTATCTGGTTCCGCAAATGCAGGTTTACTTGCATATGTGGAGGTTTCAAAATAGTTTTGTCTACATAGGGTATGTATGTATACACTCACACAGTATATAACATCAGTTACATGCCTTTTAAGGAACAAAACTAAAAATACTGTAACTGTAAAAAAACATAAATGAAATTAAGAGTGCTTCCAGCTATAAAATTGTGTAACTGATGCACATATAATAGATGTTCTGCTGTGCACAAGTATGTGTGCAATATTTTTCAAGGTCAGCCAAAGAATAAAATTATTTTTTTGCATCCTTCCCTGACAAGCAAATTTGCTATTTACTGAAATGAAAATGGATTCCCTCTCAAATTTTTTACCCAAGTGCAATATATTTTCAATGCCAAAAGCTTATTTTTAAGTTTAAGTTCTGTTTAAAACGCTATGGTTGCTTCTGCATAAATTGACCTAGAATTTGCAGACAGATATTCATACTAAAACAGAAATCTGGAGATGGTTTGATTCACATTCAGGATGGACAATTTCCAAGTTCTCAAAGAAATCCTTTGAATAAAGCTCATGTTGAGAAATGGCTTCCTAGTTTCTTAATTCAATTACTAATCTAAAACAACTATTATGGGAATTTTACTAGGAATTTTTTTTCATTTAAATTGCAAATTTTTGGAGAAAAGACTATTGGATTTCAATTCCTATCATCCAATTTCTATTAAGAAAAATGTAGCAAGTCCATTTTTAGAAAATATTAATAAAATAGTTTCTACAGCAGATAAAAAAGAAGCCCATAAAGAAGAACTTAAAATCATCTTGCAGAAAATAACTATCCTAAAGAAGAAATTGAGAAGCTTCTGAATTTTAATGGTACGAAGAACCCGCAAAAGCAACAAGTAAAATTCACTAAAAAAAATTCTTATCACAAAGGTTTATTTGAGTCTTTACAAAAAAAATTAGTAAGAAGTACAATATTAGGCAGCCTCCAAGTTTAGAGAACAAAGTTAAAAATTTTTTCCCTAAAATAGTTGAAAGAGAAGAAGATATTTTAAAAATGCAAGGAGTAGTCTATGAAGTAAAATGTAGTTGTGGACTATCTTACATAGGTGAAACAGGTCGCAGACTAGTAACTCGTATAGCAGAGCATAAAGCAGCTATAAAAAATTGCTCCAACAAGACTGGTTTAGATAGGCATGTTAGAGAAACTAGTCACAGCATGGATTGGAATTCCCTTAAAGTCATCAGTTTCCAAAGCAATTTAAAAAAAAGAAAGCTGAAAGAAGGAATAGAGATTGAGAAAAATCAAAATTCCATCATCAATGACTGCAAAGGATTTTCCCTGCCTAACATCTGGCAGGATTTGATGAAAAATAACCTAAACCTTCAAGGTTAACTGTAACCGCGATAGTGACAGGAATAAGTGACAACAAAAAGACAGCCTGAAGAAGGAGAAGAGTTTTCTCCGAAAATTTGCAATTTAAATGACAAAAATTTCCTAGTAAAATTCCCATAATAGTTGTTTTAGATTAGTAATTGAAGAAATCCTTTACATGGAAGACACTTGCTGGCAGCATTTCTATGCCTAAAATAATGTTTTACAACATGTCACACAAATAATATAACCAGGATGACACAAAATAAAAAAAAAAGAAATGGAAAAAGTGCTCCACATAAATGCAAAATGCGCAACAACAGGAATCATAATAATTCATTAAACTGCACTGTATATCAGAAAAAATATGTAGTTGTAACACCATTTGGTATCATCATCATCATCATCTTCTTCTTCTTCATTTGATTCCATTGGAACTGAATCAGACATTTCTTCGTCACTATCAGTTTTTGTTTCTTTCACAGCTAGAAGCTTACTTTTGAATTTAGATAAGATTTCCAAAGTCTGCAAAACATCAGAATAAAACAAAGATATTAAATTCAGCAAATCAAAATTTAAGCAGGTACAAAAAGAATTATAACATATATAATCAGAAAATGTTTCATTAAGAAAACCCTATCATTAATTACTTGATGTACCTATATTTATAAAGAGCATTCAAATGAAAAATGGACACAGGCAGAATGGTATACCATAGGTAGCTATGTCAAGGAATTAAAAACAAACAGAATAATTTTTGACCAACTTGGGTGTTGAACACCTGTAACAATCAGATAGAGATTGGTTGCCAGATTTTGATTTCACGCACACATGAATGTCATGTGCATGCATTTGGTCAGAAGGTAGGCATTTTAGTAAGTTCAAACCATTAAACTTAGCTGGAATGGGCACAGCTTCAATAACCTGCCTGTTACCCCCTGCTAACTTTGATGATTTATTTCATTAACTTTGAATTGCTCCTCTGTTTTGGTGTTTTTTGAAATAATTTATTTTGTGGAATATTTTGAATGGGTAAATTATTTTTCGTATTCATCTGCTGATATGAAATTTCTTGTTTGCTTTAATTTTTTTTTTTTTTTTTATGTATAACTTAGGGTTCAAACACTTTAGTTGCTCACTCCTGTTTTTAATTCATTTTAGGGTTTTTTTTAATGGATTCTCTACAGCCCCCCCCCCTGTTATTTGTCTCAGTATTCTGTGATTCAATTAGTGTTACTTTGAATTTTAGCCTGTCTTTTTCTTTACTATCTTATTTTTTTTTGGGGGGGGGGGCTATATATGTCTACACAGTTATACTAATGCACATTTATTTGTCCTTTTGTACTACAAAAGCTGGACAATTATTTTTTTAAATCCTCACACACATGCACTACCTAATTTTGAAAATTTGGCCAGAAACTCTTTAAAGGTATTTGATTTGGTCAATATTGAACTTTGGTGAAAAATTGCACTAAAGCAACTTACCAATGTATGTAGACTTCCCACTGAAACTGAGAAATGAGAGATGAATTATTGACTGATTGTCATCAGCAAGGATTTTCTTGCAAAAACTGCATAACATGAGCACTTTATTTCACCATATATAAATTTTGTAGCAATGGGACTGTCGAGAAACATTATTTGAAAAAGTCTTCCAATGTTTTCATTACATTTATAAGAATTATGATTTTTAATTGTATTAAGCACCCACAGAATTTCAGCATCCAAAATGTCGTTCTTCACACTGTGGGAATCTAAATGTGGTGCAATAACTTTGGGATTTGCGGAAGTCACAATTATTTCGGAATTTTTGTTTGGTTTAAAAAAATTGCTTGAAGATTTCTTTACATGAATCAATTTTTGGGAAGTTTTAGCTTTTCATGTGACTTTTCAGAGCAGACTTTCCCATAGAGGCAATGCTAAAACTTATGTTGCAAATTCTACATTTTACCTGGTACTTATCTGTCAAGTGGCATTGAAGCCAGTTATAGTCTAGGTTTTCAAACCACTTATTTTTAAAAATGCACTTACCTGCCATTTTTTACTGTCAGTTCTTGTTATTAACTACAAGAGTAAGCAGCAAATATGGAAAAAAAAATCAAATGAATGGTTTTCCAAACTCCATTTGTCTTATTCAGTCATGAAAGAATGGAAGCATTTAAGAAAAACTAAACTTTTTTGGAAACTTAAAAAAAAAAATCACAAGGTCACTGAACCACTCATTTTATAGAAAAAACCCAACAAAAAACGCTTTTCTTATCTGGATCTGTACTATTGAAGTACAGAGGATAGTATTCACGCGCAAAGCAAACTGAATTTGCTTGTACCACTTACTGGTCATCCATGTAACACTTCTCAGAAAACTTGAAAATTTCATCGTCCTGGAGGGGGAAACAAACCCCCGCATTGCCCGATTACAGGTTGAGTATGCTAACCATTACACCACCCAAGACAGCGAAGTTCCAAAGCAACTGAGACTTAGGAATCTGAAAGTCCTCAGATTTTTGCTAGTTGAAGCATCCTTGCTTCCTCATAGCGATTTCACCCAATTCCCATCCGGGCAGATGTAGGTCGGAGGTCACCAGTAACCACAGATAAATCAATGAAAGAAGAAATATTCTTCATAATACATGGAAATTTCACAGAATATTCACGCAAAACAAACCGAATTTGCTTGTACCACTTACTGGTCATCCATGTAACACTTCTCAGAAAACTTGAAAATTTCATCTTCCTGGAGCAGTTAAAGCACTATGAGGAAGCATGGATGCTTCGACTAGTGAAAATCTGAGGACTTTCAGATTCCTATGTCTCAGTTGCTTGGAACTTCACTGTCCTGGGTGGTGTAATGGTTAGCATACTCGGCCAGTAATCGGGAGATGCGGGGTTCGATTCCCGCTCCAGGACGATGAAATTTTCAAATTTTCTGAGAAGTGTTACATGGATGACCAGTAAGTGGTACAAGCAAATTCAGTTTGCTTTGTGTGAATTTTCTGTGAAATTTCCGTGTATTATGAAGAATATTTCTTCCTTCATTGATTTAGGATACGATTCATTAATGTAAGTGGAATAGAACACACAAAAGGAAGTAAGCACAGAACAGAGCACTCTTAGCTTTAGAAGTAAAAAAAACAATAAGGAAACTTACCTCTATACACAATTTCTTCTCACATTTTACAACCTTCACCATCATCAACCCCCATTGCCCAAGTGCAGAAAAGGGTAAGAAAAACATGGCAAGATAAGCATCGCAAAAGAAAGATGTAATTATAGCAGCAGGGATTCCATGCCAAATGGATGTCATTGATAAAAGCAGACAACATCCAATGGTCAAGAGTTGAGAGGGGAAAGTAATGTCACACACAACCATTGCTCACAACACACTCCACTGCAATAGAGATATTGCTGGACGCAAACAGAAACGACAGCCTGAATCCAAATGTCTGAAACTTCCACAAAGTATGGCACCCAGGGAATTGTTTTTCTGAGTTCACAGATGCTTTCAATTCTGTTTAAAACACAAAAGCAGTGGGTTAATGGGTATGGAGAGGAAGTGGGGTGGGGCAAGGCCGTAGCCAGGAATTTGGGGGGGGCTAAAAATTTTCCTCGGTGAGGTACTCATTCTTTTCGATGATTGAATAGAAACTAAAATTTTCAAGTTTACGATTCAAAAAGCTATACCTACCCTTCCCTCCCCCACCCATTTTTGGGATTAATTGTAAAAAATTCTCATAAATTTACATTACTTGCAAAAATTTTGCCTATTATATTGCAATAAACATAGATCAAACATAATGGGAGGTAATTCCTTTAGATAACTGTTTCTTAATGACTTAAAAATATGTTGAACCAATGTTTTGATACAAGCAATAATAATTACAGTACGTATCGATAGAAAGTTTTAAATTTTAAGGCTAACATTAAAACATTTAACGTAGATATAACACAATTTGTACAAATCAGGAAATTCAAGAAATTTTTACATTACGAAGAACAAATAAGGTTTACATTCTCACCCACCTTATCAAAAATTAGCGTGCCTTGAAGATTTAGCAAACCGATTTAAAATTTTGTGCGGTTGCACATCAATATTGCGATGGATTGCTAAAAGTGCTAATCCATTCAGTCTGTTTTCTCCCGTTGAGTTTCTTAAATACGTCTTCAATCGTCTCAGTGTTGAAAATGTCCTTCTTGGCGTAGCTGTGGAAATCAGAATTGTAGCAAGAATCTGTAACAATGTGTATGAGTTGGGAAAAAGAACATCTATGTTGATCCATTTGTTTTGCCAAACGGAATATTCGACTGTGAGAGTACTGCTCTCTGGAAGTATGTTTCCATAAAATCCTTTGCAAGTCGTTAGTTTTTTTTCGCAGTTTAACTTCACATGACGAGGGAGAAATATTTGAAGCGCTATGACTAATCTCTTATGAGTCTCGAATCGTTCACTAATTTGTGTTTGCATGTGGTCAACAAATGGCATGAAAAGATTCTTTCGGAAATATTCTTCTGGAGTTTCTGATGAAATATTTCCTCTTTGAGTCATCCTGGATGTAAAATCTTGGCATTGTGATAACTCCATCAACTTCTGAGATCAATTTTGAAGCTGCATTAAAAAGAACTCTGAATTTATCGATGGCGTTACTTCTTAGCTGCTCAAGCAAAGTTACTACGAGATCAACATATTCCAGTGATGTCGTCAAATCGCCATCAACAGTTTGAAGAGTTTTTGACAGCGGTAATGTCTACAAAAATACAAGGTCAAGTGTGCAAAGTGTGATTACAAACTGGCCCTGGATAATTGCACATAATAGCTGATGAGCTTTTTGGGAGGATTCACAATTTTTTACATCTTACAAATTTTGTAACGATAGAACTATTGCCACGTAGATTTCTCGGAATCTAAATACAGCTTCATGCTTATAAACCCAATGTGTGTTCGCACATTGATATTAACGTTGTGTGCCTGGAAGCTGGTGATATTTTCTTGATGAAACCTTTGAGAGCTTCGTTATTTTTTGCAGATGAGCTAAAAAAAGTTCCAAGTGACTGAATTGTGCCTATATAGTTTCGTATAGATGGAATTGTACAAGAATGCCCTAGTGCCAGACGTATAAGGCCATCGGGTGTTCTTTTCTAATATAAGCCTGAGCTCCATGTAAATAGCCGCTCAGAGCTGCTGTGCCATTGTATCCTTGCCCTACAAGATAATCGCAGTTGATGTTGAGGAATTTAAAATTTTTAAGAATCAAGGAAAATAGGCCATGACCCGTGACATCCGTCACGGGTGCAAAAACTAGAAAGTCTTCACATAATTTCTGCTCCTCTCTGTCCACATAACGCACGCATATGGTTAATAACTGTTCTACTCCAGAAATATCTGTCGTTTCGTCACATAAAACCAAAAAATATCGGGCTGAGCTCACTTTGCGCACTATCTGTTCTTGGATATATTTTCCGCATAGATCGATTAATTGATTCTGTATAGTAAATCTTGTGTATTGCGAGTTCCTGGGTCCGTGCTCTAAGTGCTTCAATAAAATAGAATAGCCGGTGTCCATGCGAAAACGCAAAAGCAATAGAAAATTCCCATCATTGAAATCACTGTTTTGAAAGATGACGCTTCCGTAGTCGCGCATTTCACGAAGAGCTATTTCTTGTCGACCGCACAAAATCACCATTTCAATAATTGATTTAAGTATAGTCCGCATTTCCAAATCTTGTCTGCTTCTTTCTTTATTAATTTGGTTTGTGACATATTGCTGCTTTCCTTTTGCAACTCTTAAAAAATTGTCAACATATTCACAACATGCTTGATGATACGTCGTTTTTGCATGACTTATAAAATCATCTTTCGCATTCTTCCACCTTGAATATGGTTTCTTTACTAAGGCACCAAGACCTTAATGCCCTCCTTTACCACACTGTTCAGGAGAAAACACAACACAAAACTTACAAAAAGCTCCTTGAAGGTGTTTGGAATGCGCCAACTATTTAAATTGATTTAACCAGGACAGCTGAAATCTTAAATTTCTTTTGCTGACCTGTTTTGCTGGAAAGGAAAAGCTTTCAGATGGAACCCAACAGTTGAGCAATAAATTTTCTCTAATAAAACCGTCCAATTCTGTCTGAGTATATCGTCCAATATCCCACTGTGCTGAATCCACTGCATCAGCAGTTGGTAAAGATATGGGTTCATTTTGAAATGCATTTGCAGCAGACATCCTTACAGCTGTATCACTCGTCGATACCAATAGTGCATGCTCAACCTGCATTGTAGCGATATCAGAATCAAGCCGTTGTTTTTCAAAATACTTAGTAATATCCATTTTACCATTTATCCTGATCTTACTGTGGCGAGGTGGAATGCAACCCACATCTAAAAGTAAGTTGGAGAGGTCAGTTCAAGAAAAGACAGGGGTGACTCATTTTGTTGTATAACATGGAGCGGGAGATCTCTTTCGGGAGGCATGAGAGAGAGAGAGAAAGAGAGGGGAAGGGAGGCGTTTCTGTGACGCACTCAGTTTGCCCAGGAGTGGGACGTCCGAAAGGGGTGTCATTTGGTGATTTATGAGACCTCCAGAGACTATCTTGTAGCAAATGCACTGACCGGATGAAAGATTTGGTGGGCACTCTCTTTTCCTCCAAGGGCAAAGACGCTAAGGATTTTCCCCTGATGGCTGCGGTCGTCAGGCTAGTGGGATTGTAGATCGAGTGGCCGAGGTCATTAATGAAACACCTACATATATAGTGGAGATCACCTAAGTACTGCGGTGCAAGTAAAATTTGACAAGTTGATATATGCATTTTTCCTGCCCCCTTACAAATAAATAAATGAAAAATAAAAATAAAAACATGATTTGTTGAAGTTCAGTTGCGAAAAGGTGATCGGGATTTCGGGGGGGGGTCCCTAAGATCCCTCCTGGCTATGGACCGGGGGGGGTAGCATAACTTGATTCCTACACACGGACACAAAGCTAATCTCATGGCATTCTCATCAGCTGCAAACTGAGACAAGGGCATCAGACCACTCATGGAGGGAGAGACGGAGGTGGGGAGAGGGAACACAATGAAGCAACAAGGGTAGCGTGAGAATCAGAGGACATCCTGGGCTGCTTGGTGGAAAGACTGCCGTGAGTGTGTATGTGTGTGTGTGTTTGGGGGTGGGGGCAACAGAAGCCCATCATGAATACATCATTCCACTTATTTTACTCTCATGGCTGATGTTCCACTTCTTAGTAATGTCATAGCCAAGGTACCAGCTGTCCATGTGTTCCCCTGAGTTGAATGCAAATTCTGTGCTATTTGATCAGCTTGCCGTTTTTATTGGAACTACACAGAAATCTCCAATACAACTTTTTACAACAGACAATTTTTTTGCACATGCTCTTTTATGTCATTACTTAAAAAACATAACAAAATTTTATTTCAAGTACTATTTACAGTCTAAAACTTTTGCAAGTACTTTCAAGGAGTGTACAAACTATGTACACAAATTGCCTTTACTTGAACATGGAGAAAATCACAATATTTTTTATGTGAGATGGTGCAGGCTTAAACTGATCCTGAATGCCTTTTGTTAAGTAGACAAGTGTTTTGGGAACTTGAGGTGCTGTTACTGAAAATAGACAGTTCTACAGTTGATAATAGTTAATGCTGATGATGTCTGTCATGATTGGTCACATGCCTGTCATTCTTTACATTTTCATTGATAACCACTTGATTTCTCCTTCACATTCTATTTTGCTTTCTTAGGGATACCTATTTAAATGGTAATACTGCTCATACAGGAGGTGTGTGATTTTTCAAAATAATTTTACAGGCTGTGGTAAAATTTTGAAGCTGTCAAGAATGTATAAAGACAAAAAGCACTACTTACATATTCAATTGGTCTCTTCATGGGTAAATTTATGCCCAGAAATGCTGAACATGTACCAAGGTGGCATAACTTGTTGATAATTTTAAAACATGCAAGGCCATGTATAAAAACAAGGCCATGTATAAAAACATGTTCACACGTAGCAGGAAATTAATTTCATGTTAAAACCCACAATTTAAAGCAACTTTTATGGGAATTTTACTAGGAAATTTTTTCATTAATAGCAAATTTTCGGAGAAAACTCTTCTCCTTCTTCAGGCTGTCTTGTTGTTGTCACTTTTTACATTCAAAGAACCCACAATTTTTTCTTTTTAATTTTATTTAAGTATTTTTTTTGTATTATAATAAAAAAGTACAGAGACACATCAATATTAAAAATTCCCAAAACATCTGAATGAGAAATCTAGGTCAAGTTGACAGAGAACACCTTTTTTCTATTTCATGAAGCAGTTAAAAAAAACCAAGTCTTTTTACAATGTCATCAGGGCTTTAATGAAGCTATGTCATCAGGGCTTTTAATCATCAGGGCATGGTGGAGCTGCATAATATATTTAGTCAGAGCTTTACAGACCTACCAGAGATTGGTTCTGATTCATTGTCATCAATCAAAGCAGTTGCCAGAAACTCACACCCCCTCCCCCATTCCATGCAGAAATCACATCAGAAATTGTCTCTGGATTTGGTTTACGGAGTTACGGATAGGCAATTAGCCTCAAATGTCTAATAAGATTAAGAAGTGAACCATACCAATACACGATAACAGTTTCAGGAAATTGGGTGGACACCAATAGTAACAAAGAAAAGGAGCTGAAGGAACATTAACATGCTGAAATTAGGAAATACCAACCCTCTCCTCCAACTACCATCTATCACCAGTAATGCACTTGCTGCTATTGTAATGTAAATAAAAAGACCTTAATACAGTTTGCTTATGGACCATTTCTGTTTTCTCATGCATATATATACATATCACTAAGCTGTTCTCTGAGATTCAGAGGTTAGCTCCAAAAAGAAATACAAACTTCCAGATATTTTTACTTATTGTTGTTGTATCAAACTTCTCCATTTACAGCGATCTTGACATACAACTCGTGCTTCACTGATATCCATTACACACCGTACACAAGATCTTTTATACTTCATACTCATAATCTTTTTCTCATGCAGACACTCCTGAATCTGATCCACCCATGTCTTCCTTGGCTTTCCTCTGCCTTTCCTTCTTGCCACTTGGGCTGAAAAGATTTTCTTAGTAAGTATTTCATCACTCATTCTTTCAACATAGCCAAACCACCGAAGCATATTGGTCTCCACCTTGCTAACAACATTTTGCTTCACATCACACAACTGCAATACATCTTCATTCCTTACACAATCAGATCGTGTCTTGCCAAAAACCCTACGTAAGTAACGCATTTTTCCAGCACACAAACGACTCCTATGTTTCTTCTGCAGTACCCAGGTTTCACTGCCATACATCAGAGTAGGAACAATTACAGTTTCATACACAGCCATGCGGGACTCTCTAGAGAACCCATCATTCCTGTGAAAACCTCCCAGAGCAGCTATGACTTTCAAAGAAGAATTCGCTCGCCTACTGATTTCACCATTCAACTTGTTCTCTCTGTCAAACATGCTTCCTAAATACACAAACTCACTCACCTGGTCAATCACAGTGCCATACTTACATTACATTCAGTGCAACCCGTTCCTCTCTCAAACACCATAACTTTGGTTTTTCCCTGATTTATACTCAGTTTGAATTTCATGCAAACTTCGTGCATCCGAGTCAACATACTCTGCAACTCACTTTTGCTCTGCCAACAGGACAGTGTCATCAGCATACAGCAATCTGCACACATGGATATCACCAAGACATAAACCACTATTACCTATTTTGGCATCACGCATGCATGCGTCCATAAATATATTAAACAGCCATGGTGACATTACAAAACCTTGTCTAACTCCTGCACCAATGGAAAATCATTTTGATAAAACACCATTCACTTGTACACAAGCTCTACTACCAGCATACATGGCTTTTACACTATTAAGTAGATTCCCAGTAACACCATATTCATTCAATACCTTCCACAAAAGTGTCCTATTCACTCAGTCGTAAGCTTTCTCTAAATCTATGAAGGCAATAAAAACTTTCTTCCCAACAGCCAGATACTTTTCAATCATCGTGCGTAATGCAATAATCTGGTTAGTGCAGCCTTTACCAGGCAAAAAACCACTCTGAACATCCCACACTTTCAATGATGTAAGACCCCATACTTTTTCAATAACAACCTTACCAAACACTTTCCCTGTCACACTCAGTAGGCTAATACCATGATAGTTCTTGCATTCAGTCTGATCACCTTTTCCCTTATACAAGGGAACAATAATATCATCCTTCCAATCCCGAGGGACCATTCCTAACTCCCAGCACAACTGGCAAATTTCAGTTAACCAGTCAATTATAGAGTCACCACCATATTTCAACATCTCTGCAGTTATGCCATCAACTCCTGGAGCCTTACCATTCTGAAGAGATTTTAGAGCTTTACACACTTCTTCTCTTGAGATCCCTCCTGTGCTTTCATCCCTCATTGTGACATCATCTGCATCTGTCTCAGAATCATCTTTGCTTTCCTGATCTAATAACTCACAGAAGTATTTACCACATCTGTCACTTAACTTATTGGGCTCCCATATCATTTCTCCAATCTCATTCTTCACACAACTTACAACTTTGTTTCCCCTATTTTTCCTGAGTCTCATGTACTTCCAGAAGGACTTTCTATCTTTCCAAAAAGCCAGTTCATGCCTTTCCACTTTCTCCTTCCTATTTTTTGCCTTACTGTGGCGAACCAGCTTAGCAGCTTCACGCTTCTTACAGCGATATTCATCCACAGAGACTCTACCTTGCAACATCCCCAAATAGGCTTCCTTCTTTCTCTTTACTGCCTCTTCAATCTCACTATTCCACCAAGCATCACCTCTATTGTTACCCACTATTGTGGTGCCACAGACCTCTTTAGCAGCAGTGACAACACAGTTCTTAAAACATTCCCACTTCTTTTCTACATCCCTCTCACCAGACTTCAGATCCTTCAGTCGTTCTCTGAGTAAGTCAGAATACCACTGATGATCTTCAAGGAGCCTATCAACCTTTATTCTTTCTATCCTGGGTCTCTTCCTATTCCTTTTCCTCCAACCAACATTAAGTTTCACTCGTGACACAACCAAGTAATGATCATAACCAACATCCGCACCTCTCATCACACGGGTTTCAACAACTAAGTGTTTCAAACGCTGATCGTAGACAACAAAATCTATCACATTCTTTTGACCAAGAGTACGATTTTCCCAAGTATATGTGTGGATATACTTGTGGTTGAAAAATGTAATAGATACACACAAACCATTCTCAATGCAGAGTTCAATTAATCTTTCACCATTATCATTCATACAAGGATCATTAAACTTACCCAGAACATTGTCAGAAATTGCATTCTGCACACCTACTCTAGCATTGAAATCCCCTGCTATTATAACTTTTTCTTTAGCACCAAACTGGCTCAAAACAGCTTTTAGCTCATTCCAAAAATCTTTCTTATCAGAAGGTTCCAAGTCACAAGGAGCATACACTACAACAATTACAATTCTCTAAAGTTTCACTTTCAAACGAATCCAGAGAATTATCCCACTTACGCAACTATAGTGAATCAAGTTGTTCTTCATCTTTTCACTTAAAATCACACCTACATCAGCCTGTCCTCTCATATTATCCAATACTCCAGACAACACACTCACTGTGCCATTCACTTTTTCTGCCCCAATTTCCTTCTTTTTGGTTTCACTTACACACAGCACATCCAGTCTATACTTATTCATCTCCTCAATCACCTCACTCATCTTGCTATTTATACCTCTAGTATTCCATACACCAGTCTTACATTCACTTAGCCGAGATCTCTTTCTCATACGCCGTTTAGAAAGTCCAGGCCAATTCCGTGGTGGACCATCCTTCTCAAGTATGGTAGGTCCACCATATCCCACACTTGAGTCATTCTTAATATTTCTTTTTGTCTTTTTAATCAGGTAAGTACATCAGTGTGGGGGATTAGCCCACAGCTGAGGGTTCCAGTTGGTCATTCAACCTAAGGATTCTGGAACAAAACCCAGTGAGTTGGGGTCTTTTTGCCAATGTCACACAGAACTAGCTTGCACCTCTCATGCATGGTTGTGTATATGTGTTCCTTAAGTATCAGATACTTTTTACCTGTAATGAATAAATAATATGAGCTAAAAATTATTATTATTTTAATAAAATTACTATTGTTGTAATTATTGCAATAAAGACCCATTCAAAATGTGCATCCATAGTGGCTTATTCATTATAAATATATGTATATATACTATTAATACATACATTTTGCTATAAATATGGTATTTACACAACTTACATAAAGATGCACTCCCCCTCCCCACCATATTTCTTCCATGTCAGCCAACACTTGACACCCATGGAACAATCAAGAGGGCACCTGTCCTCCCCATTTCAGGAATTATGCCCTGAACACCATTTCGTGGTACTACAATTTGGGAAATTGCCATATAAATAAAAATTTAGTGTTTCAAGCACATTATTTTTTCATTTACTCAGCAAATGCTGCTGCTTCTGAAAGATTTTTCACTGTAATAAACATCCTGTCAAAAATGTGTGTGACTTTAAGCTCTTCTTACAGTGAATCTTAGAACTGAATGGAAAACAAAACTACAAAAACTGGCAGTTAAGAAAAAATGTGGATTTCTTTCAGCACTGCTCATACATAGCACAAGAAAGAAGTAAATGGGCAAGCAGCAGGAAAAACCACATAGTTACACTCACTTCCACTATTGCACACTTCCACAAACGTGATTTAAAGAGATATGTGTTTCCCTCTTTCCATAACACATGCCTGTGATTCACATGCTATAGATGTGAATCCCAGGCTAAATGATATTCACCTCCCACATTCAGATTGCTATCCCAGTGCGGTGTGATTGATAACAAATGCCCTGCTGTGAAATACTCATGGTCTTTCACACCTTAGGAGCAAGAGTTATACAAGTACAGCAAAGGAAACAGTGGTGACAACTCCCATTTTAGTGTACCACTTTTTGCACGTCTACAGTGCTTTCATCTCTGATATTATTAGATGTGCGTTGCACAGACAAATCGAAGTATATTAAAAATAAATGCTTTTTTTTAATCCTTCCCTTCATGTCATTGCGTCATTTATCTCTGATGCTGGCAAACAATATACTCTGCTACCATTGTCAAAAATTATGATTTCATCTCAACGAGCAGGATAACCCAGTCTAATGAAGTTCTTTAAAATAACAGCTGATTGTATCTAAGTATTGTCTGATAATGTGTGCACTCGTGTGAAATGGTCTTCAAATAAAAATTCCTTTGTTGTATATTTACCAATGGTGTTAAATTAGGTGCACAAAACAAGGAATTAAACAGAACTGTGGCAATATACTTGGTGTGACATTCCCAATAACAAAACAAAGAAATAAATGGAACTGTGGCATTATACTTGGTGATATGTTATTCTCGGAAAGTAGGTATATGAACTCCCTTCTGTCTTAAACAGGTGCATTTTGTTGTGATAGGCCAATTTTCATGCCTAATGTTACAATGATATGTTGTATTTGGCTAAGAAAACAGTATTAACTTTACACAAAGTTAAATATACCCACAAGCACAAAACAGTTAAGCTACAATTGGCTTCTTTTTAAAAAAAATATACCTGTTTTTCTCTTTCTTCACCTTTGGGAGCAATGAGACTTCTCTTTTTTGAAAAAGTCACAATCTGTTTGTTATATTCAGCAAACAATGGATTATCCATTTCCTTTTCATTACCTAAATTAAGTACAACACATTAATGTACACAGGCATATTTACTACTGATTATTTGAATATGTTCTGTTAAATACTTTGCAATAACATTAGTTAAATTGATTCTAGTACTAAATACACTACTGAATATTTAATATTTTACTAGATATGTAGTGTTGAATACGTACATTTAACAGTGTAGTCGAGTATCTCACAAAGCTGTACATTGCTTACTCAAACAGAATTATGTAATATTGAACATTAATGCTACACAACACAGCAACAGCACTCCAATGTCATCATCATCTTTTCATACTTACATACTCACATAGTATTCAGGACTTTGAATATTTTTTCACGACATATGATCCAATGTTCCTAAAAATATAGTGAAACCATAGGTCTATTCAACCTGTAACATACAACCAACAACCCCTACATGCTTGAGCAAACTTATTACATAATTCAGAATTTTGAAAATCACATTTGCTACACCTAATACCAAACTCAGAATCACAGATAAATACTGAAACACCAAAACTGCCACTGAAATGTAACCAGGTATATTTTAAAAAAACAAACAAAAAAACTTATGTACACTACACTTGACTGATTTAAAAAAAAATTATTTCTACTTTGGCTTTAATTCAATTATTGAAGCAAATTATTGAATTTAAAACACTAGATCATAAATGTGCCATTACTCTTGAAATGCTTTCATATACCACAATGGATATATAAACTAAATACTGTTTATATTTAAATATTTTGAAATAAAGCTTACACTGGAAATTTAAGGATAAGAAAAGGTGAAATATTTAGCAAGCATTTTTTATGAAAGCAAAATTCAAGTTGAAAATTGTCACTTCATTTACCCTTGGTAAAAATTGCATGCCAGAGAGAAGTGTGTCACACCAGTCTTTAAAGTTTAATTTCACCAAAAATGCAGGTTTCTCTATGGCTCGGTCACTTCTTGCTGTTATCAACAGACAAAAACAACAAGCATTTTTCCCTTTGTTCACAAAAATAAAAGTTAAAAATCGGAACTTTCAACTCTTTGTTGTTGTCTTTTGTTCTGCATAAAAATGTTTTTTTCCACACAGTGAGCATGCAGTGGTTTTTAAATAGGATTTCACTTTAAGCAAAAAAAAAAAAAAAAAAAGCTGCTTATCCACATGTTTTAAATAAAATTAAGTATAAAAATCTGTACTGCATTGTTCACTCTGCCATCAAAACAATTTTACAGGTCACAGAAGTGGCTCACAGTACATCACAGCATTGATTAAGTACCCAGTTTGAAATTTAATTTCACTTTAAAAAAGGATGGTGGAGGGAGGAATGTTTGCTCTACTGACTGGTTTTGAAGGAGATACTGTTAGAAACAGAAAAACATGCATTATCATTAGAAATAATTCTTAAAAAATATGAAGCCACTTTTTTTGACTATTACTGGCTTTATTAAACCTTTAAGCAGCCAATGTGCCTGAACTAAATGGTGCTCAACATTTTTTGCACTCCCCAAACAGAAATGTTCACATAGTGGATGGGTTGTACAAAATCTATGGCAAAACAATTCCTTTCTCCCTCTTATTTCAGCAATACCGAAAATAAACCTATCACAGGTGATATGAGATCCCATTTCTACTCCTCTATTCTTTATTCTATCAACCAAGGCATGATGGGGAAGGGGTAGTTACCCTTGGCACGGGCATCATGCTACTGGGCAGAAACAAGTGACTCAAAAATCTTCTCTCTACTTTCTTAGCTTCGTCGACATTGTTACAGCACTTTTTACCAGTAGTCAGTTAAAAATATTTGGTGTCAATCATCACCCTAAATGACAACTTTCAAGAACAAAGATACTAGACAGTATATGTTTCAGCTGATTACAGCTCAACTTGCTAACCTGAGTTAATTTGAACCAGCTGATTAAAGGGTTAAAATGAGGAACATAATAAAAAAAATATAAAAAATAAGAATATAATCAGGAAGAGAAATGACAGGAAAAAATAAAAATGCAGCTTGCTCAGAAAAATTCAAAATTCTGAAAATCATGGAACATTCTCATCCTTGGGGGATGGCATGAAAACATCAAAATAGAACAAAAAAAAAAAAAAGCACCTAAAACTTTTGAAGATGACCTTGAAAGCTCTGAATGAGAACACAGTGATAATGAGGATACAGAGTTCAAGTGTGATAGCTATAATACAGAACCTCAAGTTTTCTTTTCTCAAAGTGAGCTTAATAATCTGGTGAGTAACACAGGCCTTGCCAAAGATTCTGCACAGATTTTAGATTCCATACTGAAATAAAAAAATTTAGTTGTAAATGAATTTATGGCACCTCTATTTATAGTGTATTGTGGAATAACTTTTTTACGGGTCTTATAGAGGTTATTTTTCATGAAAGTTGGTTGTCAAATTTTTAAACTAAAGCCTAGTTCATCATCAGGACTACGTCACTGGAGTAGTTGCTGCCACTCAGTTGGAAGAGTCCAACCGCAATTATCGTTAATTGTGGTACTTCTTCTCAAGAAGAAGAAGTACTTCTCAAGAAAAAGTGCCACAATTAACGATAATTGTGGTTGGACTCTTCCAACTGAGCGGCAGCAACTACTCCAGTGACGTAGTCCTGATGATGAACTAGGCTTTAGTTTAAAAATTTGACAACCAACTTTCATGAAAAATAACCTCTATAAGACCCGTAAAAAGTTATTACACAAATTTTTTTATTAGCACCTGGTTCAACATTTGCTTGGTATCAGAACCAGGAGAAAAAAAAATCATACTCTGCTTAAGAAGGGACAAAAATATGAAGAAATATTTTAGTTGTGATGTGTGTACATTCAATGATTGATATTATGTTGCTCTACACATTTTCCTATTTAAAAACCTACTATTTTATGTATACTCTGCCCAAAGTGGTACATCATTTTGTGAAAAAATCTTACATAACAGAGTAAAAATAAAATCAAAAATTGCAAATATGTGCAACATCTACCAAAATAACTCCAACTTCTTCTAATATGTAAAATTTTGTAGAACTGGGTAACTAATGAGTGAAAGTAACAGGAAAATACAGTATAAAGAATCAGCCCTTAAGAGTGATAGTGATGAAATGTGGAAACAGGTCACAAAATAACATTCATTATAAGTGAAGCTTGAAGTTTTCAATAGGTTTGATAAAGATGCACGCTGCAGTGCCATTCAATGACTTAGGGGGTTATGTGATCCATTGAAGCTAATACTAAATCAATCCATGTTTTAAAACATTATGTCTCCACCCTTCACAATGATTGACTTTGCCATTAACTTTTTGACGAGCATGACCCAATCCTATGAGAAGCTCTAATGTAGAGAGAAATTGAAAAATTGGAAATGTCCTTAGGTGCTACAAAGACCTCTACAATCAAAAAGTAAAGGCAACCCAGTGTGTGCACTTTTAATGCACTTAAATAAAAAAAAAAAATTAAGCCTTCCACTTTAGCTGGGAATCTTGCATGGACTTTTTCTGGTCTTAGGAGAAAATGCTGCCTACACCCTCACCAAATCACCCAACATTGATGAATCAAATCCCTGCAATGATTAAATGAAGCAAATTTTGAAAAAAATATTTACAAGAATTTAACTTTCATACTTTTTTGTAGTATTTTTTTTACTAATTTGAAATTAAAGTCAATATTATTACCAATTTTTTTAGCTGTATGAATAATAACAGTTACGTGGGAAAGTAATCTTTAACTGCAATGCATTGAATATGCAGGAACAGAAATGTCACTCATGTGCTTAAATAATCCCATTTCATACAGATTCAACATTTGTGGCAAAATTCTCAGGAACCTATTATTACCTCATATAACTGGCTTCACTGAACGTGATTCAATTAATGTTACCCATTTACTGATGAGGAAAAGAAACACAATCCAAAATACAATAAAATTTAAGGTTATTAAACCTACTTTCTTCAACAACTTCCTCTTCGGGTTCTTCTTTCTGAAGTTTCTTCCTTCGAAGTTCTTTCTTCAACTGCTTTATTTCCTTCTGGATTTCTTTTCTATGGAATCATATACATTATACACTTCAGTAAATATACACTTCTATGCAAATTCATAAGCACACAACACAACAGATAAAACATTGTATAACAGCATTTCACCCTAAAGTAGCATAGTTATTTTTCTTACTGACAGGATTACACACTTTTCTCATAAACAATGTCCACATCACCATCAACTTCAGGTAGAATCATATCACTTATAATATATTTATATATATATATTTAGAACATGAAGCGGGGAAAAGCTCCAGGAGAAGATGGAATTACTGTGGACATCATACAAGAAGCAAGTGGAGAAATCGAAACAGTACTCGCCCAAATTTTCACTCGATGCCTTAATGAAGGGAAGATTCCTGAGGATTGGAACAACGCTACAATGATCTTACTGCATAAAAAAGGTGACATTGAGGATCTCAGGAACTACAGACCTATCAGCCTCCTATCAGTGGTTTATAAAATCTTCACTAAAGTTCTTTCACACTGCTTGAAGGTGACACTGGACACGGCTCAACCGAGAGAACAAGCTGGATTCAGGAGTGGCTACAGCACAATAGATCATATCCACGTACTGAGAGAACTAATTGAAAGAGCGAGGAAATATGAACTTCCATTGTGCATGGCTTTTATCGATTATGAAAAAGCCTTAAATTCGGTGAAACCATCAGCAGTTACAATGGCTCTGAAATCCTGCGGTATTGAAGATGCGTACATTAATATTATTAATAACATCTATGAAAATGCAAGTGCAAAGATTCGGCTGTTTGAAAATACAACACACATAAAAATTGGAAAAGGAGTGAGACAAGGTGACACCATATCTCCGAAGCTCTTTAATGCCACATTGGAAAATGTCTTTCAATCACTGAACTGGGAAAACAAAGGGATAAATATTAATGGAGATTATCTAACCCACCTTCATTTTGCAGATGACGTAGTCATTTTTGCAACTACCCCATCAGAGCTGCAGAGTATGATCCAGGAACTTGCTGACAAGAGTAAAGAAGTGGGATTACAAATGAACTTTCAGAAGACAAAAGTGATGTTCAATGCTTTTACAAGAAATGAAGATTTATCGATTGATGGAGAAAAGCTGGAGATAACAGACACGTACATTTATCTTGGACAGCAGATATCAAGTGAGGGTCACATTGATGAAGAAATTAATCGGCGTACAAAACTTGCCTGGAGAGCTTTTGGAAGAAACAGCATAATTTTCAAGAGCAATAAGCCATTATGTCTTAAAAGAAAAGTGTTTGATCAATGCATCCTTCCAGTGCTTACGTATGGTGCAGAGACGTGGACCTTAACTAAAAGAGACATACAAAGGCTGCAGACAACTCAAAACAGCATGGAGAGGTGCATGCTTGGTGTAACCAGGAGAGATAAGAAGAGGAACTCGTGGATCCGAAAAATGACAAGAGTGGAAGACATCATGATCAGAGTTAAATCCCTGAAATGGCAATGGGCTGGACATACTGCCAGAAGGACAGACCATCGATGGACAGCCGAAATTTTAGATTGGATTCCAAGGGACAGGAAAAGACCCAGAAGAAGACCACATGGAAGATGGGTGGATGAAATTCGAAAGTATGCAGGAGTGACATGGAGGAGACTGGCACAAGACAGACCGTTGTGGAGGAAACTTGGGGAGACCTTCGTCCAGCAGTGGATTGATAATGGTCGACAATGATGATGATGATGATGATAGTATATATATATATATATATATATACTATTAAGAAGAGACAGAAGCAAAAAACTATTTTTAAATCATACTAAAAACAACATAGAAAAACTCATATACTGACAGGTATGAGTAAAAAGAGGATAAAATAATAGCAAACTGAATGTAGAAAGTGTCGAGAATGCCAAGTCTTGGCTTTATCAAGGACCAGCAAAACTCTGCATTTTCTCACTTCCACAAAGACCTAGTAGGAAATGGGTTTCTGCAAAGCCATAGATGCAAGTAATAAGCCCACCAAATTTGTTTTTTTAAATATCATAACCTCCTCAGAGTTGCATAACAAAATACAAGATAATATTATTTTTGCATGCATCTATAGCTTTCCTGGCCCAACCCATGCTCGTCATCTGCTACTAGAAAACAGAAAAATTATTACAAAAAAACACAAGTTGAGAGTGACTGAATGAATCAAAAGGATTCTTCAGCAATAACACATTGCCAAGTTACCTAGCTGCCTAAGAGAAAATTTAAACAAGAATAGCAATACTAAAGTACTGCAGATTCTTATGCTTTGCAGTGAAAAAACTGCTTATTCAAAATGCCATATAATAAAAAATAATACATTTTTTAAAAGAATAGATTCCTGAAAGAAAACTGTAATATTGAACCCCTTCCTCCTCAACAACTGACATCACAAGAACAAAAATTAAAGAATGATAATAACAAACTAAAAAAATGCTTTGTGAAGATTATAGACGTTAACAATTAGTTGCAATATATACAAAGTATTCCAGGAGTGCTTTAAGTGCATAAAAATGTAGTTATTACGTTCTTACCGACATTGAAAACACATCATTGACTACAAGAACAATAAAACGGCCAGCTACTTTGCCTAAGTGCCCTAAAAACTCGCTAAGTTTCCAAGTAAAGTGAAAGAGAAAAAACACAAAAAGTTAATAGACTTGCTTGCACCTAATTGCCTGAGGCGTATATATATATATCCAATTTTGTTATTTCTTAGCCATCAATAAATAACACTGTAACACGTTTGGAACACTATCTGCATACTTTTAAAGTCACTTTTCCATAATTTCATAGTATCTTTTAATTTATTTTTGGAAATTTAATTAGATAATATAAAACTGAAATTGAGAATGGCATTGAAAATTCCAAATGTTCTCTCCTTTATTAACTAATTTATTTGTGGTTAACAAATAAATAAATTAGGAACTAAAGCTTGTAAGTACACTTTTCACTGCATGAATTACAGGTGTTATATAAAAATGGCATTGAAAATTCCAAATGTTTTTTCCTTTATTACCTAATTTATTTATCTGTGGTTAACAAATAAATTATGAACTAAGGCCTGTAAATACACTTTTCACTGCATGAATTACAAGTGTTATTTTAATTGAAAAAACTAGTTTGTGCTATCAAAAAAGTCTGAATGAAAATAAAAGAGGAATATAAAATTCTTATAGAAGAATGTTCATAAATACATGGATGAATGAAGGAGAAATGTGCTAGAAAGAAGAAATAAAAATTAATTCTGTTTTTAATTTCAAGTACTTTTAATTGTCTGTGTGAAAAACCATGAATGCTATTTTTGATAACAATTTCAATCCTGTTTTGTGGAACAACACTAAATTTCCAGAAGTACTGCAGGCTGTGACATGACAGAAACATGGGATCACTACTACAAATTCCTGTTATTTATATTTAGCTTTTAAGTTTCTGCTGACCATGTATAAACAAAACATTACTATAATGATTGGGGGCATTTATATTGTATCTTAATAAACACAAAAAATCTAAAAACCATTTGAAGTTCCATAAAAAAAGTGGATTGAATTATCTTCCAGACTTAAATAAGAACAGACAATTGATTCAGTGCAATAAAATTATTAAATGCAGAAGTTTGGCACTGGGTTGGCCTAAAAACTGGACAATGGCAAAGCAAAATTGCCTTTGCCTTTGCCATTGTCCAGTTTTTAGGTTAACAATGTTTTCCCTTTCATGGAACATCTGATAAACTGTATGTTCCTAATAATGGAAATTTCTTTAAGTTTGTTGAATTAATTGCAAGATTTTATAATGCTAAATCTGAACATTTAATGAGAGTATCGCATGGATCGTCCCAACATTATCTAGGGAAAAACATTCAAAATGAAGTGATTTCTCTCTTCTCTGGGGCCATGAAAAAAGAAACAGTTTTTATGGTGCAGAAAGCTAAATATTATAGCATAGTTGCAGTTAAACAAGAAACAGTTTTTATGGTGCAGAAAGCTAATATTATAGCACTGTACTCTCAATATCAGTCATGTTGAACAGTTAACACTATTTGTAAGATTTGTTAATATGGATCCAGGTGATATCAATATTCATGAGAATTTTCTTGGTTTCATTCCTGTAGAAGTCATTACAGGCTCAGTGTTAAGTGAATGCATTCTTAGAAAATTGTCAGACATGAATATTCCAATCGCAAATGTGCGTGGCCAGGGTTACAACAATGAATCTAATTTGAAATTAAGACATTCAGGAGTTCAACAATGCATTTCAGACTTGAACCTGAGAGCTTTTTTTATTCCTTGATGTTTGTTCTCATTCTCTCAACTTAGTTGTAGATGATGTCACAATGTCATCTAGAGAAGGGTTTCATTTTTTGAAGTAGTTCAGAAATTGCATGTGTTTTTCTCAGTGTCAACATTGTGTTGGGAATCCTCAAAAAACATATTTCAACTATACTGTCTAAACCACTAAACTAAGTTCAGGGGCGGATTGGCGGTCACAAAAGGGCCCGGGAAAATTTTTGCAAATGGGCCCGTTCAGTTGTAGTTCTGCAGTACTATTATATCACAACTGAAAATCACTTTTTTATTTAAGAAACAAAACAAAAAGTACAGCTGCTCTGGAAACAGTGGCAAGCATAGTACTGGGGAAGGGGTGAAAAAAGTACACCCGTCATCCTTAAATTGAAGTGGGTGTTGCAGAAAAATTTTCATCAGCCCACGCCAAGATTTTATTGCAGAAAAATTGTACTGTAATTTTTCTGTTTTGGACAATCACAGTTAGAAATTTCAAGATATTTAAATATTGTGGCTAAATCACTTAATCGACGTGGAAAAAGCGAATAACCAGGTTTAAATCACTAGTTTAGTTAGTTATGTATGTAATTGCACTGGAGAAGCTTCTAATTTTGGACACACTTAATATTTATATTTGTTTAAAATTTTCTCTTAACAATGAAGTAAGAACATTAAAAAAAATATTCGAAATTGCTTATATAGCCTTTTCATGTTTTACAGATCATAAAATAATCTTGATTTTAATACCTTTGAGCTTCCGGTTCTTAAATTTTCAATGAAGTGGGCTGAAATTCCAGCATATATTTGAGAGAGAGAACTGCTACTCCCAAAATTATGTTGGAGTTGTATCAAAAATCCTTTCGCATAAGACATCATTTTTTAATTTAAATAAATGAAAAAAAATACAGAACTTGTACACTATAAAATTTTCTATTTGTACTACAATTTTTGTAATTTTTCTATTGTGAACAATCACAGCTAGAAATTTTTAAAGATTTTTAAATATCGTGGTGAACAGATTCTTCATTTAGTGATCATATATTCGTATGTGTTTCAATTACAAAATGTGCTTTTATGCTGCGGTTATGCATTGTAAAGACACCTTACTAAATAACGTAAGCAACACATTTTGTAACTTCATGTTGAAATGATATCTCCGTAAATGCCTTCATCTGCAGCATTTGTCAGTTATCACAAGGAGCGTAGGTAGAACATTTCGGGGGAAAGGGATCGTATATGAACACCCCCGCAAATAATCTTACAGTTATTTCAAAATAAGTTCTTGATATTATTAGCTTTCACTCCGATTTTGTGTTGTCATATAGTGGATAGAACATCCCATAATGACCATTATCTAGCATTGTTCTGCAACTTTATCAAACATGGGTGAGTATTTTTACTACTTTAACTAAAGTAGTGAATTTTTTTAGCCCAGTTCAGCCCCCACCCCAATGCTGTTAACATACATAGATTGTTGTGCCTCCCAATTTTTCCTGATGCTGGGCCCCTCAAAACATTTCAGGGTGAAATGACTGGTCAAATAAACTATAGAAATAGATAGACATCTCTTCTCCGCTCCGCAGTTGAGAAAGACATCGGTTAATTGCACAGGGAGGAAGGAGTGGAAGTTTGTAAGAGGAGATTTTTTTTAATGCCTAAACAGATTAATCATAGTTTTCGGGCTCGTTCGGGCCCGGGCTCTATTTTGCAATATAAAATTCGGGCTTGGGCGGGCTAGTGCTGACATACTTCAGGCTCGAACTCTTAAAATTGAGCTCGAACGGGCTCAGGCTCTTAAAATTGAGATCAAACTCAGCTATTATGAGCACAGCGCTAATGCCTCCTACAACCAATGGGAGCAAAATAAATTACCCCCACCCCTTCCTTGGGGAATATATAGAATATCTTGTATATACCCCCACTCTCCCGCAACGTACGGTACACACATTCTTGTTCCTCAGCTACTAAGTGAGCCCAGAAGTTCGCAAGCATACATGGCCCATCTATTGTAGTTGGGATTCTAGCAGTTACCTGGTGAGGGGATTTTTTCCCTAATTCAAAATAGAAGTTTTTTTACCCCGCTTGTTATGATTACATTATGTGTATTTCATTTATAAAAAAAGTGTTGTGGTTCAGTTGTATATTTAAAACTGAAAACGTTTTTAAGAAAGTAAGAAAAAAGAGACAAAATATATGGAAGGGGACCCCACCGGGAAATGTCCCGGTGGGCCAATCCGCCTCTGACTAAGTTCCAGCCACTAGGAATCGAAGATATTACATTGACGAATTTTATGATGCTTTGATAGAAATTGCTGATGATGAGTTAATGGACAAAACGGTGGGACACAAAGCTGAAACATTTGCCCTTAAACTCATAGACTTAAAAAATTTTATGTTCTCTCATTATATGGCACTATGTTTTAAGTTAAATTAATACTTCTAGTAAACTATTGCAAAGCATAAAAATGGAACTGTCAATTGCCGTATCAACTTTGGGAAATGTTCTCCAAAGGAGCCTTAAGGATCTCAGAAACGATGAATCGTTTCAAAAATTTTTTGTTGATGCTACAGCATTAACTGAAAAAGTTGAAACTGATCCTGAATTGCACCAAAGGTTCGAAAATACTAGAGTGCATCGATAGAAAATACAGCTCGACTATGAGGTAAAACTATTTTGGATTCCAAAACTAAATTCAAAATAGTTTTTTTTTATTATTGATGTCACAAACTAATTCAATTCAAGAAAGATTTGAACAATTAGAATACCATAGGTCATATTTTCCCTTTTTATATCATCATCATCATCATCATTGTCAACCATTATCAATCCACTGCTGGACGAAGGTCTCCCCAAGTTTCCTCCACAACGGTCTATCTTGTGCCAGTCTCCTCCATGTCACTCCCGCATACTTTCAAATTTCACCCACCCATCTCCCATGTGGTCTTCTTCTGGGTCTTTTCCTGTCCCTTGGAATCCAATCTAAAATTTTGGCTGTCCATCGATGGTCTGTCCTTCTGGCAGTATGCCCAGCCCATTGCCATTTCAGGGATTTAACTCTGATCATGATGTCTTCCACTCTTGTCATTTTTCGGATCCACGAGTTCCTCTTCTTATCTCTCCTGGTTACACCAAGCATGCACCTCTCCATGCTTCTTTGAGTTGTCTGCAGCCTTTGTATGTCTCTTTTAGTTAAGGTCCACGTCTCTGCACCATATGTAGGCACTGGAAGGATGCATTAATCAAACACTTTTCTTTTAAGACATAATGGCATATTGCTCTTGAAAATTATGCTGTTTCTTCCAAAAGCTCTCCAGGCAAGTTTTGTACGCGATTAATTTCTTCATCAATGTGACCCTCACTTGATATCTGCTGTCCAAGATAAACGTACATGTCTGTTATCTCCGGCTTTTCTTTATCAATCGACAAATCTTCATTTTGTGTAAAAGCATTGAACATCACTTTTGTCCTCTGAAAGTTCATTTTTAATCCCACTTCTTTACTCTTGTCAGCAAGTTCTTGGATCATACTCTGCAGCTCTGATGGGGTAGTTGCAAAAATGACTATGTCTTCAGCAAAACGAAGGTGGGTTAGATAATCTCCATTAATCTTTATCCCTTTGTTTTCCCAGTTCAGTGATTGAAAGACATTTTCCAATGTGGCGTTAAAGAGCTTCGGAGATATGGTGTCACCTTGTCTCACTCCCTTTCCAATTTTTATGTGTGTTGTATTTTCAAACAGCCGAATCTTTGCACTTGCATTTTCATAGATATTATTAATAATATTAATGTATGCATCTTCAATACCGCAGGATTTCAGAGCCATTGTAACTGCTGATGGTTTCACCGAATCAAAGGCTTTTTCATAATCGATAAAAGCCATGCACAATGGAAGTTCATATTCCCTCGCTCTTTCAATTAGTTCTCTCAGTACGTGGATATGATCTATTGTGCTGTAGCCACTCCTGAATCCAGCTTGTTCTCTCGGTTGAGCCATGTCCAGTGTTACCTTCAAACGGTGTGAAAGAACTTTAGTGAAGATTTTATAAACCACTGATAGGAGGCTGATAGGTCTGTAGTTCCTGAGATCCTCAATGTCACCTTTTTTATGTAGCAGGATCATTATAGCATTGTTCCAATCCTCAGGAAGCTTCCCTTCATTAAGGCATCGAGTGAAAATTTGGGCGAGTACTGTTTCGATTTCTCCACTTGCTTCTTGTATGATATCTATAGTAATTCCATCTTCTCCTGGAGCTTTTTTCCACTTCATGTTCTTGATTGCATGTGCAACTTCTGCTGGGAGGACTGGAAGAACTCTGGTACTGGTACCTTCCATGATGTCTGGAGTACATGCATCATCCGTTTCATATAACTTGGAGTAAAAATCTTTCACTCTTGTCAAAATTTCGCCTCTATTTCTTGTTACAGAACCATTTTCTTTTCTCAGTGCCATAATCTGTTTTCTTCCCTTACTGAGATGTCCCTTTGCTATCTTTAGGCTTTGGTTGTTTTCAATTGCTTTCCTCACTAGTTCACAGTTGAATTTCCTTACGTCTTCAGTGATACTTTTTCGTACTGTCTTGCACAGCTCTATATATTCCACTTTGGAAGTCACATCTTCTTTAGTTGTCCTCATCTCTCTTCTTTTTTGCATCAACATTTTGGTTTTTCCTGATAATTTGTTCACTTGCAATTTGTTCTTAAACCCAGCTAATTTTGTTGCTGTTTCCATAAGAGCTTTGGTTACTTTTCTGTTAACTTCAGAAATATCCACTTCTTCCGATGTTAGGCCTTCTAAAGCAGAGAATCTGTTCTTCAGTTCCAACTTGAAGGTATTATGGTGTTTTTTAAGGTTGGTTATGTCAATACATTTTGTTTGTCTTATGAGCTTGCCACGTTTGAGTTTAGTGTTGAGGTGCATCTTACTTCTCACCAATCTATGGTCACTACCTGTGTTGAACTTGTTTAGCACACTGCAGTCTTCTATGACGAATGTTTTGTTACACATAATAAAATCAATATATCCACTCCCTCCATTTTTATATAACATACCTAAATTAAAATCTGAGATGATAAATGAAACTTTAAACAAACGTGAAACTGCAAAAAGGATCTCAACACATTGAGAAAATAGAGACACTGACGCCAGGGAGATACGTGTGAACTGAGCAGTTTCTCCCACTTAGTACCAGAAAATGCACCGCCAATTGCAGTGCTGCATCATATTATTGAAAATAACTTTCTTTCTAATATCACTGCACCTTAAAAAAAAATTACTGTCATTGCTGGTAATGGTTGCAAGTGGTGAGCATAGTTTTTCAAAACTGAAGCTTGTCAAAACTTATTTACGCTCAACAATGGCTGAAACTCTATTGGAAGGACTTGCCATGATTTCAGTTGAACATGAAATTGGTTGAAAATTGGATTACCATGACCTTATTTGTGATGTTGCAAATATGAAGGCGAGAAAAGTTTGTTTTCAAATAGTAGATATTCATTTCAAACATTATAAGTGCAAATAATGTGAAAACATATGTGCTAAAAATGTAACAGTTCTTTGTTCTACATGTGATGAGCATTATTTACATGTAAGTAATGTAACTACATCTAGTTCTTTTAACTGCCCTTCATTTTTGTAATAAATGGATAGTTTATCTTATAATTATCTACTCATTAATTTATGAATTTTTATTAATCAAACTATTTGAAATTAATGGTCAGATATGCTGAAGCGTACTTAACACAATGACTTTTAAACTGCTAATTTGTGGATGGGGCAGGGTGGCAAAATTCCTAGGGCCGGCACTGGACAACGGTGCAGTTCGGAGAACTAATTTTTAAGAGTTTACATTGTTCTTTTCTGCAAAATATCTAACAAATTCACACGCAAGGAAAACCATATTTTAGATTCTTGATAAAAATCTCTGAAAAACAAAGAAATCAAAAAACTGCTGTGTTGGAATATTTAAGAACCAAGAGTAATATTGAAAGTATTGATACATATGATTTTAATAATTTATTTGCCTCAATTTCTATAGACAATTTAATGGAGATCTGTAACATGCCAATTGTGAAATTTTCTATTAACAAACAGACATGGAGGAATTTAACAGAACTTTGTATCAAGAACAACTTTATTTGCATGAGAGACTGCATATACCTTGAGTCAACTAGTACACCAATGGATAATGTCTTCTCAAGCACTTTGGTTAACATATATCTACATCACTTTGAGAGTGAGTTCTGAGAGGCTACAAATAATAATCAAAGACATATTGTGAGATACATTGCTGATATAATTGTTTTTGATAATGAGGACTTTGGAAGGGTCACCAAGGATATCTACCCAATGTAATTAACATTGGTGAAAACTAATATGAGGAATGATGGAGTCAACTTCTTACACATTGATGTCAGTGGTATTGCTAACGAACAGATATACACCGACATGTATGACAAAAGGAGGACTTCAATTTTGAAATTATTTATTATTTCCACTGGGATTCAAACATATCGATCATGGTACATTGGAATTTAATTATTACCCAGTTTTTATGTATTTGTAAAATTTATAGTGAAATTACCGCAATCAGTAGGACTCTTGGTTCACTTTAAATAAGCAATTATTGAGGAACAACTTTCCTTTTCATTTTCTACAAAAGTATTTTGGACAACTGGTTGTGAATTTTAATTCCAATGATTCTTGTTCAATACAGTTGGATGACATTACTAACCAACTGACCATACATGATTAATTTATTAGGTCAGACTATAGTCCATTTGGTGGGTCACTAACAGCCATCTGTAAATATTAATACCAGCGCAGTTTACACATAGCCAATACACTTTATTTTCCTGCATTATACACTGCCGGACAATTGATAAGGACGGATGACAATAGCAACGATAGCAACCATAAAATGGAAGGCAGGAAAATGTGGAAATTAGCATAAGTGCGGGATACAGTAAGACGTGTTGTGCGTATGAAAATTTTGGATTGCCGAACTTGTTCGTGACGTCATAGCGCTGATAAGAGATATAAAGGATTTGACGCGTATTGACCGTTGTTGTTCAAACGCAAAGTTGAAAGGGAAAGAATCAATTGACGAACTTGCAATTTTCAGTATGTCTTCCCGACATCACCTAGATGATTTTACGCGTGGTCGTATTATTGACAAGATTGAAGAAGGGCGAAAAATAACAGATGTTGCCAGGGAGTTCGACATCAGCCACAGTGTTGTTTCAAGGCTTTGGAAATCATTTCAAACAAATGGAGAGTGCAGCAAACGTCACGGGGAGGTCGTGTTCGCAGTACGACACCTGCAGAAGATCGGTACATAGTGCTATCAACAAAAAGACACCGGCGCAGCACAGCTAGTGAGGTAGAAAATCAGTTTATGGCTGCTACTGGCAAGCGGATCTCCCGAAAAACTGTCGCCAGACGTTTGCATGAAGGAGGACTATACGCCCGCCGTCCTGTTGTGTGCATCCCATTGTTCAGACGTCACCGTACCGCCCGTTTGCAATGGTGCCATCAACATCGCAATTGGACTGATAACGACTGGTCTGCTGTCCTCTTCTCAGATGAGAGTAGATACAGTCTATCGTCTGATTGTCGACTTCAACTGATCTGGCGTGATAGTGGTACTGCATATTGTCCAGCGAACATACAGGAAAGGGACCGATATCCGACATGTAGTGTCATGGTATGGGCTGGCATCATGATCAATGGCCGTACGTCCCTCTATGTGCTTCCAACTGGGACTATGAATGGCCAACGATACATTAATGATGTTCTGCTACCTCATGTTCGCATGTTCCGTGCTGCTGTCGGTGATAGATTCATTTTCATGGACGACAACGCAACATGTCATCGAACAGTCGCTGTCCAGGAGTGTCTTGAGAGCGAGGATATTCAACGCCTCGTATGGCCAGCACGTTCTCCAGATCCGAATCCCATTGAAAATGTGTGGGATGCTTTGGGGAGGAGTCTTGCTGGTCGCCAATGCCCTCCAATAAACAAGGACACCCTCATCCGTGCACTGACAGAGGAATGGGATAAATTACCCCAACAGCTGCTTGATAATGTTGTGCAGAGCATGACACGACGTGTGGAATCTTGCATCGCCCTCCATGGTGGCCATATCCCGTATTGACATCTTACGCCGGAACGCCTGCGGACGGTAATTGCATTTTTTTCACGTTTACGTATTCTGCACAAAATGGCCTGTTTGTCCCTTGAACACGTTCCAAAGCCTTCTGGATTTCAGAGCACAATAAATTGTCTTTCTTGTAATGTCCTGGCATTCTGACATTATTTTATTTCACTTGGCATCCAACCACACTTACTTTTTTATGCGCTATATAGCCGTTTATGATCCGTCCTTAGCAATTGTCCAGCAGTGTATCTATGGTTTACACTGTCTTGAAATTTCAGGCAGTCTTTTCATTTAATCGTAATAGACCTAGTTAGCTTTTGCCCTTAGGCAGATAAACATTGTCGACATGATTGTTATCTAGTCTCTTTGTGTCTTCTGGCTTTGTTTCTTATTGGGTGTGTGACTTCTAAAGAAGCTCTGCTGTCTCTTATCTATTGTGTGACTTCAGGAACACTTTCAGCATAGCTTTTGCCATTTAACAGCTGCTTTGCCAAACAAGAAAAGTCACTCCACTCACTCAATCAGTGAAAGTCTCCCTGATGATGTTGATTAGGTTCAAGATGGTGGTCACTTCCATTTTTACTGTTGAGCTCTGGTTTCTTTAAGGTTAGCTGGTATGTACATTTCGGCTATATATATATGTGTGTGTGTGTGTGTGTAAACTAACTTCAGGAGCGAACAAAAAATTTATATATATACATATACACAGTTTGAATTTCATAAATATTTATCCTGGACAACGAACTGTGTAATTCACATTCACTCTCTGTAACAGGATTGTGTCATCAGCATACAGCAAACTGTAAAGGAATTTCATACAGCAAAGGAATTTCCAAGACAAAACCCAGTATTTTCTATTTTGGCACCATAAATATACATGTATAGAACATCTAAGCATTACACAACCTTGTCTGACTCCTTTACCAACAAAAAATAATTTTGATAAAACTCTATTTACATGAACACATGTTATACTGCCAGCATAAATAGCTTTCACACATTGAAGCAATTCCCAATTATACCATCATTATTCAGACTTTCTTCAGAAGCACCCTGTTTATGAGATCATAAGCTTTCTCCAAATCTACAAAGGAAGCAAAAACTTCTTTTACCAAATCGAAGATGTTTTTTTAATTTGCATATGCAATGCAAAAAATTGGTTACCACAGCTCCTTACCAGGTAAAAAACTACCCCGTACATCCCACACCTCTAACGTCAAGCCTCATATCTTCGTTATCAATACAGTAGATTCAGGTTAATCGGGCCATTGATTAATCGACGCAGTCATTTATTTAGGACAATTCTTGAAAAACACCCCAAATTAGCTCTTTGAGGTAAAGCTCTGCATAACTGGGGCAGCTGCTTAATTGGGCCAAAGTATTCCCGCCCAGATATGTCCCAATTAACCGGAATCTACTGTAATGACCTTTCTGCACACTTTCTCTGGAATACTCAGAAGGCTGATACTCAATAGTTCTTACATTCACTAAGATCACCTTTTCCTTTACACAAAAGAACAACGCATCCCTCCAACCCTGAGAGACAACTCCTCACTTCCAAACCAACTGAAAATTTTCAGTTACACAATCCAGGACAAAGTCACTTTAACTGGAAAAGAATAAAAATAAACATGCAGTCTAACAAAAAAGTTCTACAGCTAGTTTTATTGCCCTTCCATGTGGTGACACTAGTAACTAGATAAAAAAGTAACTCAAACCATTTTTGCAATCACCTTGATCAGGGGAGATTGTGAGATGAAACAAAAAAAACCCGAATTTCAGTGATGCATATATATAAATAATGCAGATTTATATCATCATCATCATTGTCAACCATGATCAATCCACTGCTGGACGAAGGTCTCCCCAAGTTTCCTCCACAACGGTCTGTCTTGTGCCAGTCTTCTCCATGTCACTCCCGCATACTTTCGAATTTCATCCACCCATCTCCCATGTGGTCTTCTTCTGGGTCTTTTCCTGTCCCTTGGAATCCAATCTAAAATTTCAGCTGTCCATCGATGGTCTGTCCTTCTGGCAGTATGCCCAGCCCATTGCCATTTCAGGGATTTAACTCTGATCATGATGTCTTCCACTCTTGTCATTTTTCGGATCCACGAGTTCCTCTTCTTATCTCTCCTGGTTACACCAAGCATGCACCTCTCCATGCTGCTTTGAGCTGTCTGCAGCCTTTGTATATCTCTTTTAGTTAAGGTCCACGTCTCTGCACCATACGTAAGCACTGGAAGGATGCATTGATCAAACACTTTTCTTTTAAGACATAATGGCATATTGCTCTTGAAAATTATGCTGTTTCTTCCAAAAGCTCTCCAGGAAGTTTTGTACGCCGATTAATTTCTTCATCAATGTGACCCTCACTTGATATCTGCTGTCCAAGATAAACGTACATGTCTGTTATCTCCAGCTTTTCTCCATCAATCGATAAATCTTCATTTCTTGTAAAAGCATTGAACATCACTTTTGTCTTCTGAAAGTTCATTTTTAATCCCACTTCTTTACTTTTGTCAGCAAGTTCCTGGATCATACTCTGCAGCTCTGATGGGGTAGTTGCAAAAATGACTATGTCATCAGCAAAACAAAGGTGGGTAAGATAATCTATTATACTGTACATAAATTTTGTAATGTACAATGAAAGGGCACATTGTTTATATATTAAGTCTTGCCACTATGACATTCTACAGTGTTTTTTGTCAATTCTGCAATTAGCTCTTTGACTAGCTAACGAAATTAATTGGTATAAATATAGCTGCCAAAATGATAGAAGTAGCCTTCCTTTCAGCATGCACAACGGTTTTGAATCTGGAAAAGCATTTTTAATTACTTACCGCTTCATATCATTTCTGAAAATGATATGATATTGAGGATTCCCAAAATCCTACACAAAACTTGAACTCCCGGATTTCCAAGTTTAAAATATTACAAAGACCCGGAATTCCGGGTGTAGCCCGGACGACAAACAGGCCTGCTTGATTGTGTGGGATGAAATCAGTTTGCTTTTCAGCTATGGATACACACAACAGTGAGCTTGAGGGACAGTTCTGTTCCCAGGATTTTGGTTTTATTGCCAAAAGTGTCGTAAAAGCCAATCTGTATACTATATTAAATTCAGATCATCAGTCCATATTGCATAAAGCTGAAAAGATTTGACAGCAATCAGATCTCAACTGCAAGTATCTCTCACCAGAAAAGAAAACCAGTTTTATTTCGCATACCTGGAGAGACAATGTAAAGAGCTTAAGGTACTTCTGTTTCAGTCAGCATTGCTCGCAGGATAAGAAAGAGCCAATCACGGAGCTTCAACAGACTTTAGCACTTGACAGTACAAATTGCTCAAAATTTCTTAATAGCAGTAACTACTGAAACACTAACCTTTTAAGATCGACTTGCGACTCATTTTCATTATTTGAAACAGTTGGCACAGGTTCTGTCTTGACAAGAGTTTGAGGCACTTTGCTTTCTTCACTTCCTTTCTTCAGCTTCTTTCGTACATTTTCTAATAAAGCTGGGTCAGGCAGTACAGAGGAAATGTCTTGTGTCATAACAGCTGGAACAGAACTGAGGACTGGATCTTTGGCAAGGTCATGACTGCTCTTGCTCTTCCCACGAAACTCCTGCAAAATGAATTTTTTTTTTCATTCAAAAAAAGACAAAACAAAACAGTTATGAATGCCAAAATTTAATACTACAAAAGAAAGGTTAAAAAATGTCACCACACAATCATCACCTGGATGCCAAAGAAGACATAGGTGGAAAAAGTGCAAATGCATATTATACTTCATTATACTTGCATTTTTATCTACATGTTTTGTAAGCACCTTTAACCTGACCATTTCTGCATTTTCATACTTTTATTGTGAAAAAGTTGTCACGTGGGAATGCCGTTTTCAAAACATGAACTAATTGTTAAGAATATTATTAATGCTTTTTTGTGTTTTGTGTGTGCGTGGGGAAGAGGGGGTATTTTAAATTTTTTCTGGTACCATAGAAGGTATTATATATTTCATAGGAAATACTCACAATTTTATAAAGATCTGAGACAGAAAAAATTAGAGATTCATTCAATTCTTTTGAAAATATTGCTTTGTTACACAGAAGAAATTACAATACAGAAACTGTAAAGTTTAATTCCAAAGATTCATTACATGGACAATATTTGTTTTTTGGTTAGTTGGTTTATGCTTAATGACACAAGGGCTTTGATGGGCCAAAAAGCACCACGTCCAATGGTTTAAAATAGTAATAAAACCAATATTAAAACATAACAAAAAAGGATGTCATAAAATAACAATAAACAGTGTAAATGGCCAATAAAACAATGACATACTCTTATTATACACAATGAAAAAAACGGGTACAACAAATTAAGAAGAAGGTAGCGTAGAGCACGCTAAGTTACGTATAAATATATATGTAACTTAGCGTGTTCTACACTACCTTCTTCTTAATTTGTTTGTTAGTTACGTGCATTGCCTACCACTCATGTATGAACTGGTACAACAAAGAGAACACAGAGGATATGTCACGATGATTGTTTAAAAGGCAATTCAGAGTCACCAAGTCATCTAGTACAGTAGGCAAAAGAAAGAAACGAGTATGTTCACAAACAAATTGACTATACAAAGATAAAACATGCACAACAGTCAGAGGTACATTACATGTCTCACATATTGGGGCAGTGTCACCACACAGCAAATAGCAGCGAGTGAAAAGGCAATGCTTAGGGTGGAGATATGCAAGTACAACTACCTCTCTGTGGTTCCGGTGACAAGATGAAGTTCAGACTTTAAGAACTGGCTTGATAATGTGCCGTTTGTTTTCCACCAGTTGGTACCACAGACTCTGCCACATTCCCTTGATATGATCACTAACATGAAAACGCAAATCACAATGAAAGAGTAGCAAGGGTTATGACCACTAAAGATGAAATAGACTTGGCAGCAACATCAGCTGACTCGTTACCTGGGATTTCTACGTGGTCCAGGATTTGAACAGAAATGGATCCAAAAATTGGCCTTGAGCAAAGAATGAAATAAATTTCTCATGTTAAAAAGAAAAGGATGGCAGCACAGTCTGCAGAGGAGAGAGACTACAAAACACTTAATAAATCCATATAGACCATAGCACACCGATGAAAGCTTGAGTGAACACGGAGTGCAAGATATACAGCATGCATCTTGACCAAAACCGCAGGATGAAGATTCCGAAACAGACAATTAATGTGAAGGATGAACAATGTGACAGATAAATTGCAGCCTTGAGGGACATGTTGGTCTTGATGGAATCTAGCAGAGAATGTCGTACCCAGACACACTTGGAATATCCGATTGGGAAGAAAACTTACATTATATGAAAGTCAGGAGACTTGCACGCAACTCACACTTGTGGAGGTCTCAGATAATACCATGCCGCCATGCATGATCACATGCTTTTTCTATGCCAAAAAATACAGAAACCAGGTGTTGCCTGTGCACAAATGCAGTAAGCACAGATGTTTCAAGGCACAGAGATGATCAAGAGGTGAACAATGTCGGAAAAAGCCACTTAGCGATGATGAAAGTATTTGATGCCATTACAAAAAATGAATTAACCATGCATTCAAGTACCCTACACAGACAAATACTAAGGGCAATTGGACAATAACTTGAGAAAAACTTGGGGTCTTTGCCGGGATTTGGGAAAGGTAGAATAACAGTTCACCAAGAGTCTGGGGAATTATGCTCTAACCAAATATGGTTGAAAAGGAAAAGAAGATTCTCCGGGGACAACTATGACAGATGATCGGCATGTTGTAGTGGATGCCATAAGTCCTGACAGATGTGGTGTCAGACTGATGCAGAGCCACCCTCAATTCAACCATACCGAATGGGGAGTTATAATGCTGTTATGAAATGGTGCAAAGAAGATCTTTTGGCATTCCACTTGGTGCCAACAACCAAGTGTAGGAAAACTTAGGCATGCCCCCCCTCGTTTTTTGGTTTGTTTTAGGAAAACTAAGTTTTTAAGTTTTTATTTTGCTTTACCAAAAATATTTCTGTAGGTGTGGTTGGTTGGTTCATTGATTTTATTGGCGCAAGGGCCATGGTTGGCCAAAGAGCGCCAAACAAAAGACATAAAAAGAGAACAAAATCAATAAAACACGTACACAAGGCTAAAAACAGGATGAAGCGGTAAAAGTGAAAGATGGAAATGAATACGGTAAAAACTACAAGACAGACAGACAAACAGCATTAAAAACGTGCGATGAAGCTTAAAATATGACTGATCAAATAAAACTGAAGAATGAGAACGATGAAAGGGCTAAAAGAGATAATGAAACAAACAGTACTAAAAACATGATACAAAGATTAAAATCTAGCTGATTCAGTAAAACTGAAAAATGAGTATGATGATAGGGCTAAAATCTAGATACGTTTAAAATAGTCAATTTGTTTAAAAAATGAAAAAACAACAACAGTATTGCAGTGGTCATTGAGGAGCCGCTGCAGTGTAGCGGCGTCCTCGTTCAACAAATGAGAATGAAAGAAATGAAAACGTACATCACGAAAACGAACACAGGTACACAAAAGATGAGTGACGGTAAGTCGGCAGTTGCACGTCTCACACATCAGCGCAGTGTCGCCACACAGCAAAAAGCGGTGAGTGAAACGACAATGCCCAATGCGGAGACGCGCAAGCACCACTTCCTCCCTGCGGTTCCGACGAGATGAGGAGTTCCAGATTTCAAGAATAGGTTTTATACGATGCAGTTTATTTTCCACCTGTTGGTCCCACAGACCCTGCCACGTTCGTTTGATATGATCACGAACAAGAAATCGAAAATCGCGATGAAAGAGTGGCAAGGGTGTGACGACCAAAGAGGAAGCAGATCTAGCGGCCGCATCAGCACACACGTTACCCGAGATTCCAACATGCCCAGGAATCCAGACGAATTGAATCTGGACACCGGCCTCAAGCAAGGAACGAAGAAGCCCCCGTACGTTCAAAAGAAAAGGATGATTACAATAGTCCAGCGATGACATAGACTGCAGGACACTTAAGGAATCCGTATAGACCATAACACTATGATGAGAACTCGACTGAACATGAAGAAGCGCAAGATACACAGCATGCATCTCCGCCGAAAACACCGTGGCCTCAGCTGGGATCCGCGCTACTGACACGTCATCAACACAGACAGCTGCGGATCCAACGACTCCATGCATCTTGGAGCCATCAGTGAAAATGGGAGTGTATTCAGTTTTGAGGGCACGGTGCTCAGCAAAGAGCTGCTGGTACACTGACGCAGGGGTTGAGGATTTGTCGAAAGACGTAAAGGTGGTATCAACCATGACACCAAGTGGGTGCCATGGAGGATCCCCAAAGCCCCTGGTCGCTGCAACAAGCGACAAGTCGAGCCCTGCATCACGAGCTACGGCCGCCATACGAAGACCGAAGGTTGGAACGCACGAGGGCCGGTTCGCAAATAAACGAGCATGCTGAGGATGGAAAACTGCACCGTACAAAGGATGGTCTGGAAGAGACCGAAGTTTTAAGTAAAAGTGGACAGACAGCTGCAGACGGCGTAATTCAAGCGATGGTTCGTTCGCATCAGCGTAAAGGCTGGGAATCGGAGATGTTCGAAATGCTCCCGTACAAAGACGCAGCGCCTGATGATGAACAGCGTCCAAAGGCCGGAGAACGGAAGGACGAGCCGAGCCATACACGATACAGCCGTAATCCAGTTTCGACCGAATTAAGGAGTGGTAAATGCGAAACAAAGAGATCCTGTCTGCGCCCCACGAAACTCTCGAAAGGATTTTTAGAATAGAAAGAGCACGCAGACAGGAAATCTTGAGCCGCCGAACGTGCGCACGGAACGTAAGCGCACGGTCGACGGTCAGTCCAAGGAACTTGGTCTCCGGCAAAACTGGAATGGCTGCACGGTCCAAATACAGCTCGGGGTCAGGATGGAGGCCACGCCTCCGGCAGAAATGAACACACGCTGAAAGAACAAAACCATTGCTATTCGCTGCTTTAAAAATCTGATTAATACTAGACTGCAACTGCCTTTCAATGAAACGCATGCTCGATGACGAGCAGAAGATGTGCAAGTCATCGACATACACAGTAGCCGAAACCGCAGGAGGAAGATTTGTGAGGAGACAATTAATGCGAACGATGAACAATGTGACAGATAAAATGCAACCTTGAGGAACACCTTGTTCTTGATGGAATGTTGCAGATAGCGTCGTACCCAGGCGCACCTGGAACACCCGATTGCGAAGAAAATTTACAATAAAGGTCGGAAGATTCCCTCGCAATCCGCATGCGTGGGGTCCCGTGCCGCCACGCACGACCATAGGCTTTCTCGATGTCAAAGAATACAGAAACCAGGTGCTGCCTACGCACGAACGCCTCGCGCACAGATGTCTCAAGGTGCAGGAGATGATCGTGAGGTGAACGATGACGCCGAAAACCGCTTTGTGATGGTGAAAGTAAGTGATGATGTTCTAAAAAATGAATTAATCGTGAGTTAACCATGCGTTCGAGAACTTTACACAGAAAGCTAGTGAGAGCAATTGGGCGATAACTAGAGGGAGACTTAGGATCCTTGCCAGGCTTCGGAAAAGGTAGAACAAAAGCCTTTCGCCAAGACTCCGGGAAACTGTGTTCTAACCAGATGCGGTTGTATAAGATTAAAAGGTTCTCGAGAGACGACTGGGAGAGATGACGGAGCATGTCGTAGTGGATGTCATCGGGACCGACAGAAGTAGCCCCGGACCGATGCAGAGCCACCCGAAGTTCACACATGCTGAAGGGGGAGTTATAACCAGTGTCAGTATACGGCGCAAAAGAGATTCTCTGGCGTTCCGCGGAGGATTGAATCCTATGAAAGGAGGCCGGATACGCCAGATCACTCGAAACGGAGGCAAACGCCTCCCCCAAACAATCTGCAATCTCCCCGACGAGAGCATAAGTGCAGCCGTTACTCTCGAGAATGGCAATCTGGTGTGAACTGTAGGTACCCCGGATCTTACGAATCCTTTCCCACACAGTTTTCGAATTGGCACGTGAGGTAAGAGATGAGACATACTGGATCCAAGACTCCCTCTTGCTACGTCGACGCACCAACCGAGCATAGGATTTAGCACGTTTAAAAGCAACGAGATGAGCCTCTGTTGGATAACGCCGAAAAGTAGACCAGGCCTTGTGTTGAGCTCTCCTAGCCGCTGCGCATTTAGGGTTCCACCAAGGTTTCGGAATTCTGGGGAGCTTCGTAGATGTTTTACGAATTGAAAGATCAGCTGCCTGAAGAATACAAGTTGTGACTTTAAGTACAGCTGCGTCGATTGACCCCTGGGTCACCATTTCAGAAGATATCACCGCGGACGATGTGAAGACCTCCCATCTGGCACAATCCATCCTCCATCGAGGTGGGCGGGAAGCAGAATATGGCACGTTTGCATGGTGCCAGAGGACGATTGGGAAGTGGTCGCTCCCGTGGAGATCCTTACACACCGTCCACGACCAGTCAGCAGTGATCGATGGTGAACCCAAGGTCAAATCGATCGCACTGAAAGATCTTGTCGGCTCGTGGAAGTAAGTGTCAGCACCGGTGTTTAAAAGGCACACAGAGGCCGAGCACAGAAGAGACTCTATGCGACGACCTCTAGTGCTGGCGCTGACACTACCCCACAAAGGATGATGAGCATTAAAGTCACCCAAAATAAGGAAGGGTGAGGGCAGCTGATCAATCAAGTTCTCCAGAACAGAGACGCTAACATCCTCATCCGGTGGTAGATAAACACTGCAAACAGTAAGAGGCACAGGCATAGAAATACGAACCGCCACGGCCTGCACAGTTGTGGAAACCGCGACGGAAGATACCGGAACCCTGTGAGGGACGAGAATAGCGACACCCCCACAGGCTATATTTCCAGATGAGTGGTCTGTCCGAAAAGCACTGTAGCCTCGAACTGAAAGCAGGTCTGATGGTTTAAGCTTTGTCTCCTGAAGACAAAGGCACACCGGAGAGTACAAATAAAGCAGATGTTTCACGTCATCAAAACTGGTGCGAAAACCTCGGCAGTTCCACTGAATTATTGAACCCATGGGCAAAAATGAAATGAAAAAGGAAATGGTTAAACTTGGTCAGCCTCCATTTCCTCTGGTGAGCGTTCCCCCAGAGTTGGTGGTGTGTGACCAGGGGCCAAGATTGGTGAATGCTTTGTCCCAAGTGTCTTAGCGGGATTTGCTCGCCGTTGATTGTTTGGCTGAGACTTTGAAGGAGAAGAAATGCTCTTCTTATCCTTGACCTTGGTGTTGGTGTTAGTGTTGGCGTTTTTGCCAGAAGAAGTGGCCTGAAATCCCTTGCTGGTGTTGGAGTGAGTCTGCTTCGGTGAAGTGGCGGGTGCCGCTTTCAGACCCCTAGCTCGCGACTGAAGTGCCTCCAGTCCGGCTGCGATGATTTCCTCCATATTGAATGGACAGTTAGGGGAGATCTGAACGTCGGTCTGAATGCCAACCGTAGATTTGGCAACCACCACTGAAGCGTATGATCGCCGATCAGATGTAACGGGAACCACTCTTCTTCTGGCCTCAGGATAGGAAATATTTTCCACCGTTTTGAGCCTTTGGATTTCCTTCTCCTCCTTCCACTTGGGACAATCTTTGGCTGATGCTGGGTGTGAACCCTTGCAGTTCACACAAAACTCGGCCTCGGCCACACATTCTGAGAGTAGATGCTCTGTGGCACCACAGCGTCCACACCTAGGAGTACTCCTACATGACTGCTGAGAGTGGCCGTACGACTGGCACCTAAAACATCTCAACGGGTTAGGAATGTACGGTCGTACCTCGAGGTGGAGATACCCTGCCTTGATGGATGTAGGCAGGGAAGGGCAGTTGAATGTCAAGATAATGTTCCAGGATGGGACAAACTGCCCATTCCTCCTGAAAGAAATACGCCGCACACCCGTAACATGTTGGCTCCTCAGTTCTTCGAGAAGTTCCTCCTCAGTGCAATCAAGAAGATCCCGAGAGGAGACAACACCTCGAGATGAATTTAGGTAACCGTGTGGTGTTATTTTGACCGGAGTCTCAAGCAGCATGCTGGTGTTGATAAGTGTGGAACTGTAGGCCAAAGTAGACATCTCAACAAGAAGATCTCCAGACTGGAGCTTCTTGACGCTTTTAGGAGAGCTTGCAATTGATTGCAGTGCTTTATGGATCCAAAATGGACTTTTGGCACTTAAAGGCTTTGAAGGGTCCAATGAGTGCACAAAAAAGAATCTAGCATTGGAAACATCAGCGATAAATTTTTTGGCGGAAGGACCTGAACCTTCCTCCATACCTCTTTTAGTTTTGGGTTCATGGGAAATTTCATTGAGAGCCATGAAAAAATTTAAAGGATTCATCCGCCGACTTCCCCACCCACAATCGAGCCCAACAAGGGAGAACCGGAGGTCCGCAAGCCCAAGTGGACGCAGGACACGGCTCTAGGGATAGCAAGCGGATATAGCAAGTTGATAGGGCAGACATGCGCTCGGCGAGCACCCAGACTTTCCCATGCCTGGGGAACACCCCTTTGGCATGCCCACCCTATCCCCAGACTCACCCTGTCGTACGAGACGACAAGCCGTTAGAGGTCTGGGCTCCACTCGGCCACAGACCTCATTGACTAGGAGTGGGTTAGTTCCCAGCCGCCCGTTTAGGGTGAAGCAGGGGGCAAAGAGGAGTGTTGGCAACTGGCGACAACAACACCCAGGCCTCCAGCATCCCCTTTTCCACCTTACGGGTCACCACACACGGCAAACGTGCAGGTAGGTCTAGCTAACCAGCTCAGAAAAACAAAGAAAGAAACATGAAATGGAGAAGACAGGAAAGAAAACGAGAAACTAAAATCCTGAGCTGGCGCATAATCACAACCTCAGCAACCTACAACTGAGGCGGGTTCATGTCAAGTGAAAAAACATAAAAAATGTGAATATCATCACATATAGTACATGTTGGCTCGGGCCGTGGGGACGCCATCCCCCAGCAGCTGGATGAACAGCTGTCCCTTCGGTGATGTAATCGTTAAAGCCGCAGAGGCAAGAGAAACCGTCACAAGGTTAGCTCGGGCCGTGGGGGCGCCGCTCCCCAAATAACTGGAAAACCAGTTATCCCCGTGCGGGGCTGTAGGTGTGGAAAGCTCATGAAATGCAGTTAAATGTACACAGTATGGCAATATAAATAAAAAAATGAATCACAAAGCGTGTTTTCAGATGAAACATTTATTATACAATACAAGCCTTTTCAGTCCTACCTTTACAACAGCATCAGCTTCTGCTTCATCTTCCTCTGCTTCTTCTCCAAAAGAAAGTAGACTGTAATTCCTGAAATTATATACTTAATTACAGCATCAAAAGTTAGTAAAAAAAAAAATAGCATCAGGCTTTGACCAAGAATGGTACAAGACAAAGACTGACTTGCCAAAGGCTCATAAAGAAGTCAAATAAATATAAGTAAAAAAACACTGAAATCCTGTTTAAATTAGAACGAATGATGACAAAGTAAGACAAAATTGTTTTTATACAAATTACAGTAAGGCTTGCCTAAATCCATTATACATGCACTTTTACAGAAATGACAGTAATAATAAAATCTTATACTACTTTAAAAGTAGTTAAATAAATAAATAAAATAAAATAAAAATATATCTTCCACACTGGTATGCCAGGGGTCATCTCCAAACATATACAGGGTTCTTACAAATGACATGGTAATTATTTGGTTGGTTAAATGTTGAAATGACAATTTCAACATTTTATAAAAGTAAAATTATGTAAGATATTGACACTCACGATGCACCATTCTGTCACCAACAGTAACGATTTTATTATATAGATGACGTCACTTAAGATCGTACGTTTTCACCATCATGTGACCAGTCAGGCAAGATGGCCACAAACGCTGTGGAGAAGGCATTCTGTGTGCTCGAGTTAAGCAAAATGGATTCTGTTACTATTGTAATATGATATTTTGGAACATATTTCAAAAAATCACCACTGACTTGACAATCCATCTACAACTGGCACAAGAAATGAGAAACAACAGGATGTTTGTGTAAAGGTAAGTCCAGGGAGGCCACATGTGTCTGACGAACAAGTGGAGTATGCTCGTGCCATTTACCAATGTAGCCCAAGGAAATCCACAATGATGGTGGGTCAGGAGTTACAAATTCCACAACCGACCGTTAAGAAAATTTTGAGGAAGAGGCTGAAAAGGAGTCCCTACAAACTGCAGTTATTGCGAAGTCTAAGTGATGTTTTGAAGAAGACAGTTTAAATGAGCGTCTAATTTTACAGCAACGAATCGACATTCCATGCAAGTTAACAAACATAACATTTGCATATGGGCGACTGAAAATCCTAGAGCAACAGTGGAGCATGTGCGGGATTTCCCAAAGGTTAACATATTCTGCATTATATCCTATAAAAAAGTGTATGGCCCCTTCTTTTTCCATAAAACACTGTAATGGGAAGTTCTTATCTCAATATGGTAATTATTTGGTTGGTGCCTGAACTGCATGAAGACAGTGACTTCATTTTTCAATAGGATGGAGCAGCATCCCACTGGCATCGGGAAGTTAGGAATTACCTCAATGAAAATCTTCCACAGTGCTGGAAAGACTGCACAATAGGCAACATGTCACCCACGTTTTGGCCACCACAAAGGCCGGATCTAACACCCTGTGACTTTTTGTATGGGGATATATCAAAGACAAGGTCTCTGTCCCTCCCCTTCATGTTAGTTTAGCTGACTGAAACAATGCATCACAACAGCCATTGCTGGAGTTGATGAAGATATATGAACACGTGTTTGGCAAGAACTCGACTACCACATTGATAAATGCCATGTGACTAAGGGTGCGCACAACGGACACCTGTAAGTTGCTGTAACAAACTTCAAGAGTTTCCTGACAAAACAATTCAACGTGAGTGTCAATATCTAAAATAGTTTTGATTTTATAAAATGTTTGAAACTGTCTATTTCATTTGAAATAACCCTGTATAATGGATCATGTAGATCATGATTATTGACAATTGCCAATAATCATGTAGCCAATCTCTCTGATCCACCAGCTATTTTCGTGCACAGGATCAATGATTGCTGAAAGTTTCATGTGTATCACATCATTCAAGGTAATCCCTTGTTACAGTTGTACATGAAAAGCACAAGAGGACAGGCATTTGGAGATGTCTGAACAGACCACCAACTGTCATTCTGCATTCAAAGCCACTCAATCACTCTCAGAACACATTCTGAATATGTTTTCTTCTAAACAGCATTAGTATTGGTGCACTGATGCCCATCTACAGAGACTCCTCATTGGAAATTCTCAGTAGAATTTTTCACAACAAAAAATCCACAGTTTTTCCTGTTTTTCAGTAGTAATGAATAAAATTGCATTACACACACTTTGTAACGAGCATATTGTTTAGGCAGCAAAATAACTGCGTAAATTCATTAAAAAGTGAATTTTTGTTTTAAAAAATTGTTCATAAATTGAAGATTTCCTGAGAGAAACACTGAATCATAGTCCAGTATTATAAATATTTAACGGGAATTATCGAGGATAAATTTATTAAGGTACATTACCTCTCAAATTTTCGATCTAAACACTAGATCTTCATCAGGAGTTCTTGCTTCCTTCTAATTCCACAGGTCTGGTAACCTGACCTGTGGAATTAGAAGGAAGCAAGAACTCCTGATGAAGATCTAGTGTTTAGATCGAAAATTTGAGAGGTAATGTACCTTAATAAATTTATCCTCGATAATTCCCGTTAAATATTTATAATACTGAAAGTAATAAGAGGAAGCCATGAAGTCATTAATTACTAGAATAAACATAGTGTCTACACAGGTTGGAAGTTGCTCATGGTCATCTTCAACATTTTCACTACCGCATGACACTGAACGGTATCATACAATACTAGCCCCAGATGACGACACCGAAGGCATCATGATCATGGCTTAACATTTTTGTTTCTAAACCTCGGCACTTGAATCTATTTCATTATTGGCACTGAGAACAAGTCTCCGACTGAATAAAAATGTCCCTAGTTTTGGGGAAGCGAATTTTTTTCTGCATGGTTTAGGGAAGGGAAAGTAAGAATATTCCTCATAGACAAAACACAGCATTTGATTCTCACTCCAATGTATATTTTCCTTTGAATGTCACAGGTTTTGTGAAGAGAACTATCAATAAATCAATGCTTGAGTGGCAATAAAAAGCATTTGCTGCTTACAGTTCATACGTACGAGGGAAGCTTACTGAGGAGTCTAAAGGGATTTCAAGGAAACCAAATTGACTTCTGTTTTGTGGAAACAACGAATTTATTCAGACATTCTACTTAATTTAGGAAAGGGAAAGTAAGGTGACTCCCCATAGACTTAACACAGTGTGCACTTTTCGCTGCAACGTTTATTTTCCTTTGAACGTCACTGGTTTTGCTGTGGAGGGAACTATCAATAAATCAATGCTTGAGTGGCAATAAAAAGCATTTGCTGCTTACAGTTCATACGTAAGAGGAAAGCTTACTGAGGAGTCTAAAGGGATTTCAAGGAAACACAAATTGACTTCTGTTTTGTGGAAACAATGGATAAATTCGGAAAGCTATCGCCAGTCTCTCTCAACCAAACTCTTCCTCGGCGGGCACAGTCTACCATGGAAACAGGTGATGATCCCGATAATTTGTCATCCAGCACAGAAAAGTATTCCTTTAATAGCTGTAGTATGACCAGCAGTGAAAGTAAAAATGAAGAATGCAATGTTTTCTCTCATACTCTGCCTCAACAGATTTTGACCACACATTGGTCTGATGGCCCTGACATCACGAGGATTCCATTCACTGGTTTACCAGGACTGAAAATTAATATGATAGGTATTGAGCCAATCGATTTTTCAATCTTTTTGCAACTGAAAAAGTTTACAATCATTTAGTTAGTAAGGGAAATCAATGCATATGCTGTGGAGTCCTGAAGGTTATAACTACGAATATCAATTACGGATAAATTTTCTCGTATTTTAGAATAGCAGAGTCATGCAAAAGGTATGAGATGTGAACACACAGCTAAGTTGATCCAAATGCATAATAGCTCATCCTTGGTGCCATGTGACACCTTGTGGCGTCAAGGGAGATTTGCCCGGGTTTCTTACAGACACCACATGCTCGCCATTAAAAAAACACAGCAGCAGCAGCAAGCGTGTTAAATCCCAGAACAACAAAAGGAATTAAAAAAACAACAACGAAGAAACAAAAAAATGTGGAACATTATCACAAAACATGGTAATAATGCACAAAAGTGACTTTGTATTTTCAGAAAAGTTTCCTAATGAAATGCAGACTTCTATCACAAGCACAAGGTGAACATCCTTGCTGACCATTTATGCCTGTACTTAATAATTGTATTTTTGTAACACAATGTCATCTTTCGAAACAACGCCATATCGCGTACTTCCCAAATGGTGAGACCATTGGCTCCAGGAGCATTTGTCAAGTGAGTCTACCACACTTGAATGCCCCCCCCCACCCGATCGTCAGATCTCAACCCCTTGGAAATCTGCATGACAAATTGGAAAGATCTGTTCAACCCCATCAACCCCCACCAACAACTGTGGATACTCTACGGCAGACAATCCTCACTTCGTGGGTGGCAACACTACTTCCGTGTTACATGTTATTACATATTTGTATATAGTAATTTGTTTATTCAGCTTATTAGTGGTCAATGATTGTTACAGCTCTGATATTTTGTTCTTTCAATATAAACAGATTCAGAAATTAAAATTTCATTTTTTCTTATGCTCAGAAATTAAGGTGATGTCTTCCCAGGAGGGTTTGAGGAATTATTTACAAGACCATATTGAATCACTGATGTTCTTGGTGTTTTGGCACTCCAATCTTTCATATGTTGGTGCAATCAAGTTTTCAAATTTCTTTTGGTACTTCCCATAGAGTATTTCATTTCACGGATTTTGATAAAATCTGGCCTTTTACAAGATGGATTGCTTGTCTGTTTTATTTATATGTAATACTAGCAAAGGACCTACATTGCCCATTTTAACAAAAAAATACATCAATCAGCTTCTAGGCTGGTGTTTTCCCCAGTTTTCTTGAAATTATGAATAGGATACATTGCAGGGAAACATTTCATTGTTCCAGTAATAAAAAGAAAATAATTGGTGGGGGTGGGGATGAATAAAATCCACAACTGTGTGCACACAATTGCCAATTGCATGAAACCAACAGTCCTTTATTGACTGTAAACACAGGAAACCTGAAATATTTGAAACATCCACATTGTTTTTTGTTATTGTGTTGTGATCTGTGCAATGTACACTCCTTCTGAAGTCAAGTGAAAGTACGTTTATTCTAGAAGAACCTCTGGGTCAATGATTCTGAGTGTTCCTACATTTGGAGTCAAGATAAAGAAATTTTCAGTTTTGCCAACTCTAAGGCATCCATGAGAAAAACATGGATTTTGCAGGTTGAGACCAGCAAGTTCTAATGACTCATTCTGTGTCTTGTTGATACACATGGTGAAACTGAGATGAACAGGAAGCTGCAGGCATTTAAACTGAAATGAGAAGTCAGATTGGATGATTGGAATGCAAAGGATAAAAACATGGTCTCCTGCAACATGCAAATCATGATTGATGATATTTGACATGAGTTTGCTGACAATCAGACATGTTCCGCTGCATCTTGATGGTGGATCCAGATTATTTACTTCAATATAAAATAAATAAATAGTCAAGATGAGGTGGGAGAAAGTGCAAATGGAGGAATAGTAATGTTAAGTTTTGAAGAAACAAAATATGAAAAAATTCACATTACACTTCATTTCTTGTATTTTTGCATTTCATTCAAATATAATACATCTCTAAAAGAATCATGTAAATATTTTTAAATAGTGGAACTATTGCTAGTGCACAATGACACAAGGAGAAGTGTAGTCTGAAACACAAACAACCTAGCCTGCAACTGTGGTGGTAGCATAGTGCAGCCCAAATACTTTGGCACAAGCTATTAATATTGCTGCTTCTATTACGTTTGACATAGATTATCACAGTTTACACAACAGTGCAATGAAATATTGTGGCATTTATGCAAAGTGTAATGAACTATTGTTGCATGAGCTTTATGGCACAGCAAACCACAAGTTCAAATTCTAGCAATGGTTTCTTCAACCACTGTTGGAAGCTTTAAAAACTAATTAAATTAACTGCAATTTTGCAAACTTGAATTTCAAACAAGAAAGATGACACCGAATTTTCGGGTGTAATAAGCACGTCTTTTGAATCCGTTCTGGAAAACAATAGTATCTGACGGAAGAAAGAAGTTTTTCAATCGGGTCTTTAATCCCTCAGATATTGCTGTAAACAGAATCGTGAGCTTACGAACTCTTAGAAACAGAGTTATCGACAAAAATAATATGTGACTTTACGTCCCTTGGTGGGAAAACCATGCATTATTTTAGAAAGAAAGTATTCACAAAAGGTTTATCCATATGAGTGGTATCGGTCCAAGAAAAAAAATTTTAGTCGAGTTTTCAGGAGCCCAGATTTTGCTACAAATACATCAGAAGTAGAAATAAACACTTATGACCCCTGGTGGCCAAACCATTCTTTACCAAACATTGGAAATTCCGTGAAAAATATTTTCCGCCAGGTCTTGTATGCGATACAGGAAGAATTTTTCAAATCAGAGTTTTAGGAGCTGAGAACGCAATTTACCATTGTGCGCCCTAGCGGAAAGTCTATGATTTACTTGAAAATTTTTGAATTTATAGGAAAAACATTTCACATCGGAAACACTATCTAACAAAGAAGGAATTTTTCAAATCGGACTTTTAGAAGTAAAGATATTGACAAAAATAAGATATACATCTACGCCCCTGGCGTAGAAACCGTACTATTTTAAGAAGAAAATGTTTCTAAAATGTTTGTCGACATGAGTAGCATCGGTCTACAAATGATGTTATTTTCAATCGAGAATTTAGAAGCTCATATTTTGCTGCAAATACATCAGAAGCGGAAATTAAGGTTTACGCCCCCTGGTGGCCAAACCATTTTTTACAAAAATTAGAAATTATGTGCAAACGATTTCCCAGCAGAAGCTGTATCCGGTGCAGAAAGAATTTTTCAGATCAGAGATTTAGAAGCAGAGATATAGGGGAAAACACAATTTACATTTACGCCCCTAGCGGAAAGTTTATGAATTATATCAAAATTTTGAAATAATATGAAAAACATGCGACATTGAAAACACTATCCAACAAAGAAGGAATTTTTCAAATCGGACTCCTAGAAGTAGAGATATTGACAAAAATAAGATATACATCTACGCCCCCTGGCGGAGAAACTGTGGAATATTTTAGGAAGAAAATATTCCGAAGAGGTTTATCGATGTGAGTGGCATAAGTCCACGAAAGAATTTTTTCAATTGATATTTTAGAAGCTCAGATTTTATGGCAAATACATCAGAAGCTAAAATTAACACTTACGCCCCCTGGTGGCCAAAGTATTCTTTACCAAAAATTTGAAATTATATGCAAAAGATTGTGCATCACAATATGTATCCGCTGAAAAACATAATTTTCAAATTGAAGTTTTACAAGAGGAGTTATCGGAAAAAATGCAATTTACTTTTACGCCCCCTAGCGGAAAATCTATGCGTAATTTGAAAAAGAAACTATGTGCAAAATACTCTTCGGCATAAATGGAATCGAAAGATAAAAAAGATTTTTTTCAATCGGATGTTTAGAAGCAAATATGTGGAATAAAACGCATTTTTGAATTCGACATCATCTGCATTTACGCCCTCTAGCAGCGAAATTGTATATAATAAAAAAAAATAAAAAAAAAACGAAATGAAGGATCATCATTCGCATATTTCAAGCTTTTGAATGCAAAAAGAATTTTTCAAATCGGACTAATAGTTGCAGAGATACTGTGGGGACGGACGGACGGACAAACCGATAACATAAGCACGATCTTTTTACAAAACACGTGCTAAAAAGGGCTCCATGGTGTACACAGTCATTTTCTTCTGCAGGTTATCAAACCTCAAGGTTCAGTACATAGTTTCTCCTGTGGGTGACTGACTGACACACACACACACACACACAATAATTTTATTATTATAGACTATCTTCAATATTTTTAACTGAATCAGCAAAATGAAGATTGACTGTTTTACATAATTTTTCAACAGTATTTGTAACTCTTCCATTCAAGGGAGGACTCCACAATATTCATTGTACAATTTTCTTCTAATCAAAGTGTGTCATTATTATTATTATTATTATTATTATTATTATTATTATTATTATTATTTTCATGGTGGTGGTGGTTAGGAAGGGGGATACCATAATCATACACAGGTGTGAAATTATTTAGTCCAAAGCATACTGTGTAAAAGAGGAGCCAAAAAAAGCGTTGTTATGAGTGCAAAATTAGATATTCTTCCTGAAAAGAACTAGAGGAAGTAAGAAACAGTGTATGTCACTGTGTAGCAAAATTTGCCATCAGGCACAGTTTGCTAATAGGAATCATAACAGTGATGTACTTTTAATTATTTACATCACCACTCAGTTATTCACAAAGTTATTTTTCCTCTGTAATACTTCTGCGCTACCATATTTTTCAACATATAAAACAAAACTTTTATTTCAGAAGTCTGGGCCTCAACTTATATGCCACATTGACTTACATTCACTAAGAACATGTTTAAAAGTTGCTGAAACAGATATTTTTATTCCACAGAAACGTCATTAAAATTGATATGACCGATTTGAAATGGAGGCTGTTGTATGTTAATTGTATCCCCCTCATTATCCCTCCAAGACTGCGTGGGTAGCATTCACCCCAGGTTTTGCAAAGCTGCCAGAACTACAATGGGTGCCCTTCATTTATCTTACAATGATTAAACCTCAGGAACACATCACTGTGACACAGTTGATTGGCTGGTGACAATCGTATCCACAGCCAGTGGCGCATGCACTTTGAGAACAGCAGCTCGTGGAGGCAGTCTCTTTTCAATCTGCCAACTTCTCATTTGTATCTCTCAACTGAATTAAAATCAAGTATTGGTTCCATTTATTATGCTTATTACAGTTTATTTCATGTTTCTGATTGAAATCAAAAGCTCTTTCAGTTTCTGATTTCAATTGGACTCTATCAGAAAACAGAGAATGATAACTCACCCTGCAAGCATCGCTAATTTGGCACATCGGTGTGACCTTGTTTTTCTTTGTTGTTGTTTTTTCTCTACCTTTGTGCAGTGGCTTCTCTAATTGGGCAGTCAAAGGGAAGGAATACAGTAGTGTCAATTCATATGAAAAAGAAATAAACTTAAGAAATGCAACTTTTTGCCAAAATAAAAAATAAGGAAGTTACTTCACTTTCTCTTCCTTTTAACACTTACTGAAACATTATATAGTTATGGAATTTTGAGGCACTAACTGCATTTGCTAGCCTGGTCTTATACTCACGATCAACTTATCTATGAATGAAGATACAGAAATTGAGAAATTTAACCCATTTTACTTACTCCAGATTGACTCATAAGAAAAAATATGGTATTTAAAAAACCATTGCTTTTTTAAATAAAAAATGCTTTACTTTATGATAAACTACAAAAGGCATTCATATTCTTGAAAAACTTGTGCATAAAAAATACAAAGCATCATTCAATAGGAGCATAAAAGTTCTCACAAAACACAGCTTAAAGTTATTTAATAATGCTTAGCATAATATCACTGACTTATGACGAGCAAGTACAGTGATCGATAGACTGTCCAAAAAGAAAAGTTATTGAAGTCATGGAAATAATCAGAGGCTAATTTTGGTGGGGATTTTTAAGGTAATTATGTTCACTCAAAAAACTGCAAAACATACAAACTAAATTTGCAATGAGTTACCTTACTTTTTACCCTTTTCCACAACTTTTTCCTGAACCGCAGTTTCTTCCTTCACAGAAATTCTGGGAACTATGTCTTCAAAAGGATTATCTAGAATCTGAGAAATTTTAATACAAAACAACGAATTTCCACTAAAGATATAAACAAACATACACAATACAATACTATTTTAAGGAGAAGAATACAGCAGTAATATGTCTCCGTATTAATTTGAATACTTATGAAAAAATGCTTATGAGAAATGAATTAGCAGTATTCACCTCAAAAGCACAGACACACTGCAGGAAACATAAATCACAATTTCCTATAAGGATGTCAAAAACATTCTTAATAGGTTTTTAAGTAAAAATGCGTCAAATCAAAAACAAAAAAAATTGACTAAAATGATTAAAATAGGAGTTTACTAAAAAAAAGGCTAACAATTAGTTCTTTGTCAAAAATCAATATGCATACACACATACATATCACTAAGCTGTTCTCTGATATTCAGAGGTTAGTTCCTCATGAAAGAACTCACTGTTGCTGTATCAGGCATCTCCAATTAGAGCGATCTCAGCACACAGCTCGAGCTTCATTGACATTGATCACACGCCGCACACAAGACCTTTTGCACTTCATACTCATTACCTTTTTCTCATTCATACATTCCTGAATCTGGTCCTCCCATGATTTCATGATTTCCTTGGCCTTCCTCTACCTTTCTTTCCTGCCACTTGGGCTGAATAAATTCTCTTAGTAAGCATCTCATCACTCATTCTTTCAACATGACCAAACTACCTACGAATATTAGTCTCCACCTTACTAACAATATTTTGCCTCACATTACACATCTGAAACACATCTTCATTCCTCACATGCATGTCTTACTACCCCCCCCCCCCCGTAAGCAATGCATCTCTCCAGCATACAAACAACTCCTATGTCTTTTCTGCAGAACCCAGGTTTCACTGCCATACATCAAAGTAGGAACAATTACACTTTCATATACAGTTATACAGTCATTCGGGACTTTCTTGAGAACCCATCATTCCTGTGAATTCCTCCTAAAGCAGCTATGACTTTCATGAAGAGTTCACTCGCCTACTGATTTCACCACCTAGTTTGTTTTCTCTGTCAAACAAGCTTCCCAAATATACAAACTCGTTTACTTGATCAATAACGGTGCCATTTAGACTTATCCTGCATTCAGTACTAATAGTTCCTCACTCAAAAACCATAACTTTGGGTTTTCCCTTATTTATACTCAGTTTGAATTTCATACAAACTTTGTACATCTGGGCCAGCATACTCTGCAATTCGCTTTTGCTCTCTGCCAACAGGACTGTGTCATCAGCATACAGCAATCTACACACACAGACATTACCAAGACATAAACCAGTATTGTCCACTTTGGCATCACGCATGCACTCATCCATAAATATATTAAATAGCCATGGTAACATTACACAGCCCTGTCTGACTCCTGCTCCAATAGAAAACCATTTCGTTACAAAACCATTTACTCATACACATGCTATACTGCCAGCATACATGGCTTTTACACTGTTGAGTAGATTCCCAGTGATACCATATTAGTTCAGTACCTTCCACAGAAGAGTCCTATTTACTCGATCATAAACTTTCTCTAAGTCGATGAAGACAGCAAAAACTTTCTAACCAGCAGACAGACACGTTTCAGTCATCAAACGTAATGTAAAAATGTAATGCGTTAACAGGAGCTTACTCACGAAAAACAAATATTTTCTTTTATGCTATCCCTTTTATAGTATGAAGCAATGATAACTTACGTTTATTACGAAACCAAAATATAACATGCTAAATCTCCTACAGAACACTAACATCCTGAGACATCGGAGATAAATTGTGGGAAATCTTTTGCACTGAACTGAGAGATTAAGGTAAAACTTAAAAGCATCCATAATGTATGTATAATATAATATATAATGAAAAGGAATGAAAAAAAATCTATCCTGAAGAACGAATTCAGTCAATTTTACACAGCATAGAGCTAGGGTCAAAATGAATGATGAAATTAATATATTGCCATTTTTTCTTTGTGAGTTATTTTACAGAACACATTACTCACTGAACACAAAAATGTTTCAGTCCAAGATACATAAACAAATATTTATATATAAGCACTTTTTACTAACTTATGGTGCAAAATGAAATGTGGTATTTTATGATTACCAATTATTGTATTCTAATGTTGACTTGAAAGAAAAGTTACACTTCAACATATCTAGTCATTTTCCATAACACTATTTTACAGTTTCAATTTTTAGAATAACAAAAGCACAACACAAAATAATTGAAAGCTGGACATACACGCATGAAGAAAACTTTCCCAAAGAACACACACACACACTAAAAAGTATGATAACTACATAAAAAATAGTACGATGCCTCATAAAGATCAGTTCTTAGGTTGAAAATAATATGCATGCAGGATATTTTAACAGACAATTCAACAAGCACATTGCACTCTCTTTCACAGATGACAATTTAATCTTTCATGCACTGTAATTTTCAGCCTAAATGCTGCATCAGTGTAAGAACCTCACCTGAAAAAAACTTAAAAATTCCTTATGTTAGTGCAGTTTCACAAATTCATTGTAAAAGCTCGCTGCACCACAAAATGTTGCAATCTCTTAGCCATCGATGTGAGATGAATAACATCGAAGCACATTTGGATCACCACCTGAACTACTTGCATATTTTTAAAGTCATTTTTCCGTAACATTTTTTTCGTTATTTTTGGAAAAAAATAAAATGAAATAGATGATGGCACTGAAAATCCTGAGAGCAACTCAATGGGCTAAAAGCCGCCACCCATCGCTATTTAGGGTCACTGGTTCCAGGGAAGGGAGAGAACCAGTGTCGTAAGACAAACACAACATCCATGCCTAACCGGGATTCAAACTCGGACCCCTTTCGGACGAATGATCAGAGGCCATCGCTTAGACCACTGCGCCACCGGGGCGGTGCTCTTTCCTTTATAATCCTTTTTTATTTATTTATGCTTAATAATCATTTTCAGAGGATGACATTGATTATGAATCCCAACTTGTAAATACAGTTTTTAAACACAGCACAAATTCCTAGTGTTAACTTTTACTTGAAAAAACTGATTTGTGCTATCAAAACATATCTGACTGAAAATGAAGTGAGAAATATTAAATAGTCATTCCTTATAGAAGAATGTTCATGAAAACAGTATAAATAAAAAGATGAATGAAGCAGAAATGTGCTTAAAAGAAGAAATAAAAACAAATTCTATTTTTAATTTCAAGTACTTTTACTTTTGACAACAGTTTTAACCCTGTTTTGTGGAACAATATGAAATTCTTTTAAGTGCTGCAGGATGTGACATGACAGAAATGTGGGATCACTACTACAACATCAACATCCTATTAGAAATATTTGCCATTTAAGTTAGTGCTGTTTTTCAAGCAAAGTGCAAAAGAAAAGTCACTGGGGAAAATGGTGGTGATGGATCTTTCTTTCATTTTCAATAACCTTGTAGAGACAAACTATGGTTCCAAGAGAGGGAGAAATTTATGGCTATTTTCTGTGAAAGTGTCATCATACACAAACTTACAATTGTTGTTTGCTGAGCAGTTGTTTGGGGAAAATATTGGGGGTAAGGGCAGCATCAGCATAGAGTTGCAGGGTGGACAAACTGCAGTTGGTTTTTTTACCATAAGAGCTGTGACTTTTGGCTCAAGAATTATGGTAATAACAATTACAGGGGCTGTACTGATTTTTGGAAGTCTGTTTACCGAGTTTTTAAGGAATTTTCCAAGAGTTGACAATGACAAAGTAACTTTTTAAAAAATTGTAAATTTTAATTTCTCTGAACATTAAATGTTTCCCACTGCTTAGTCACTTATCAGCAGAAAAAGAGAGCAAGCATTTTTTCTTTTGTTTACGGGGAGGGGGGGGAGATAGCTTTCTCAGCATAGGAAGCACACAGTAGCATTTTTGAGTATTAATTTCACTTTAAATAAAAGAAAAACTGCTTGCTCTGCCCATTTGATACAGAAAGAAGTACTAAGAATGGAAAAACATGTCTTAGGAGAAATTAAATATCAAACATCAATACAGCATTGTTCACTTTGCCATGAAAACAATTCTACAGGTCTTGGAAATGGTTCGGATTTCATTGTGGACAGATTTAAGTACCAATTTTGAAATTTAATTTCACTTTTAAAAGAGGAAGAGGTGAAAATGCTTGTATTCATTGGTTTTAAAGAACAGACTGCTGGAAAATATGAAAAACATGCATTTCATTAGAAAAAATTCTTAAAAAATATGAGGTTGCTCTTTTTCACTATTACTGAAGGTATTAAAAATTAGAAACATGAACAGAAAAATATAAAAAAGATAAGAATATAATCAGGAACAGAAATGAAAAAAAAAATACAGCTTAGTCAGAAAAATTTGAAATTCCGAAAATCATGAAGCATTTTGATTCCTGCTAGAATAATAATTTCCAGCAGTTCGAAACATTTTTGACCAGCAGCCAGCATGAAGACATCCAAAAAATATCTAAAATACATCAAAGTCATAATACTGTACTAAAAATATGAAAATAAACTTTACACAGATGTTGAATTACATTATTTCACTCAGAATGTTGATACTCTGTAGCTGACCAATGATTTATGTAGTGACTATGAAGAATTCACAGCACTTGAAGGGTCTGGATCTTCTCCAAAGCAAAGCAGGGACACATGAAGTTCAACCAATCATGCTTGTTGCTCACCCCATCAGTACTGGAAGATGAAACAACACATGTCAGATGGGAAAGTTTAACTTCCAACAGACAAAAGTAAATCACGAATTTCAGGGGAGAGAAAAAGATCACCTCCAATCAGCTACATGAGCAATGGAAGACAAAAAATAAAGTACAATTATTTCTAGGAGTTCAAATATTTTTTCCACAAGTCTCAAGAGAAATAAAGAGAAAAATGTTCATTTGAAGTTATATTCTTAAATTCCAGAAGGTGTACAAACTCTGTAATTGACATGAAAGGCCAAACAGCAGAATCTTCAACAAGTATGCTGCACTCTGCCCCAGTTAAACCATAATACATTTCTGTACCTTGGATACAGAGTTCTTGTAGCATACAAAGGCCTCTTCACACAATAGAAAATGGGGTGGGGGTAATCTCACTGAAGATATCTCTTGGAAGCAATGTAGACACACAGGTGACCAGAAATAAGGAAACCCAAAAACAAGGTGTTCTGAAAAATTTGGTTCTTGAGAAATACAACCCTGGTCACATCTCACCATCTACATAAAAATACATTGAATCAAATATAATATTTAATAATAATGCAAGGCAGTTTGCTGTCTACCTTCCTTGAGAAAGCCATCTGGTTGATGTGCGAAAGCTTGGAAACCTTGATTTTATTTACGCCAATAAATTCGGATAACTAGTATAGTTGTATTATCTTATATAATATTTAATATTTACAAAACAACAATGAAAGAAACCTGTGTGCATTACCACATTGGATTTGGATACAGACTCTTATTGCTGCATAATATTATATTCTTTTTTTAATTTTTTATCAGTCTACTGAATAAATTTATGAAACATTTAAAAAGGAAAACCCAAGTTCACAATTCAAAAATTCATTGCAAAATACCTTAACTTTATGGCACAATACAGCTTCATAAACCAGGTATTAAATCATTCTGACCTATTGTTTACTCATGAAACTATCCTCTGTCTAACCTAAATTGTTATCTACTAAACCAACAGGTAAAAAAAAAAAACTTTCCTTTACAGATCCATCTGCATTAATAAAAAACTCAAGAGTTCTCAATGTAAAGTTAGCAGATCTTACTACATTAGAACATCCATTAATAATTGAATTCTATTTTAACTTAGAAGAGCTTTCAAATATTCTTCATATCTTCTGAGTTTTTTTGTATTTTCAGACACTTCTGGTCTTTAGATCTTTATCAAGGCCAATTCTCGATGATTAGAAAACTGTATCAAAAACTTTGTTTCCACAGAAAGTATTTAAATTTTGTTGCCAGGTTCCTCATATATTATATTATAGCCAGTTCTTAAATTAAAATCTTCTTTGAATAAAGCTCATGTTGAGAAATGGCTTCCTAGTTTCTTAATTCAATTACTAATCTAAAGCAACTATTATGGGAATTTTACTAGGAAATTTTTTCTTTAATAGCAAATTTTCGGAGAAAACTCTTCTCCTTCTTCAGGCTGTCTTGTTGTTGTCACTTTTTCCTGTCACTATATTATAGTGACAGGAAAAAGGCTAGCTATGGGCTCCCCACTCTCCCCACTCTTAGCTAACTATTATGTGGGAAAACTAGAAGAAAAGATACTAGTACAACCCACATACTTCTGCTTATATAGCAGATACATGGATGACATCTTATTTATAATAGATAGCTCAGAAATTGTTCCAGAAAGAATTCTAGACTCATTCAATGAATTAGATGATTCCCTTAAGTTCACTATTGAACTTCAAAAAGAAAGAAGAATAAACTTCTTAGATATTACTATCTATTATGAAGATGAAAAGTTCCTCACTAGTTGGTATAAAAAACCAATGAGTACTAAAAGACTACTGGATTTCAATTCCTATCATCCAGTTTCTATTAAGAAAAATGTAGCAAGTCAGTGTTTAAAAAATTAATAAAATAGTTTCTACTGCAGATAAAAAAGAAGCCCATAAAGAAGAATATAAGTCATACTTGCAGAGAATAACTATTCAAAAGAAGAAATTGAGAAGCTTCTGAATTTTAATGGTACGAAGAACCCACAAAAGCAAAAAGTAAAATTCACTAGAAAACTTTCTTATCACAAAGGTTTATTTGAGTCTTTAAAGAGAATTAGTAAGAAGTACAATATTAGGCTAGCTCCAAGTTTAGAGAACAAAGTTAAAAAAAATTTCCCTAAAATAGTTCAAAGAGAAGAAGATATTTTAAAAATGCAAGGAGTAGTCTATGAAGTAAATTGTAGTTGTGGACTATCTTACATAGGTGAAACAGGTCGCAGACTAGAAACTCGTATAGCTGAGCATAAAGCAGCTATAAAAAATTGCTCCAACAAGACTGGATTAGATAGGCATGTTAGAGAAACTGGGCACAGCATGGATTGGAATTCCCTTAAAGTCATCAGTTTCCAAAGCAATTTTCAAAAAAGAAAGCTGAAAGAAGGAATAGAGATTGAGAAAAAACAAAATTCCACCATCAATGACTGCAAAGGATTTTCCCTGCCTAACATCTGGCAGGATTTGTTGAAAAATAACCTAAACCGTCAAGGTTAACCATAACCGTCAAGGTAAACTGTAACCGTGATAGTGACAGGAAAAAGTGACAACAACAAGACAGCCTGAAGAAGGAGAAGAGTTTTCTCCAAAAATTTGCTATTAAAGAAAAAATTTCCTAGTAAAATTCCCATAATAGTTGCTTTAGATTAGTAATTAAAATCTTCTTATAATCGATTTTTGTAAGTCTTCTTTTTTAATAAACTTGTTGATAAATAACTTTATTTTTAAGTTTTGTAGGTTCATTAATGGAACAGTTCAATTTTATGTCCCCAAAGTTCACATTTTCATGATTATATGTAATTTACCAATACCCTATTTTGATCTTCATTACTATAGTTATTTAATATTTCATAATTCTGGGTTCAATTGGAACTTCTCTGGCAATAAAATTCAAATACTTTCTGTGTAAATGCACATTTGATACAGTTTCTAATTATTGAGGACAACCCTTTATAAAGATCTACAGGCCAAAAAATGTCTGAGAACACAAAAAAACTCAAAAGATATAAAGAATATTTGAAAGTTCTTCAAGTTACAATATAATTTAGTTATTTTAATCTGAGTAAAGTTTATGAATAAGTGTGTTTACATCCAATAATAGCTCTTCTGGATATATTATCAATGTACAATAACACACATACTGATCAGAATTTTGTACAATGACACACATACTGATCACATATTTGGAATTCCTTGAAAAAGATTTGGCTGATAAAATTATTTTTCAAAATTACAGTAAAGAAACAGGATCATAATAAGAAGGAAAGGCAGAAATTCACGTGTGATAACAATTAACAAATACATTAAAGTACTGATAAGGAAATCAATGCTACCGTTATGTAAAAAGAGAATACAATAATGAAAATGGGACATTTCAGTAACTACTTCTACCTTCATCAAGAGAAAATCCCTTAGGTAACGTGAAAGCATAGAAATTTTTCTCTCCCATAATATCTGTAATATGGTCTCACCCAGAGATCACATTAACACCTGGACAAGCGTATTTCACGCATCAAAAATGAAAATTACTTCCTAAAAGAAAAAATGGGGTATATTTTTACTACTCCAAAAATTATCCGTCATGATTTAAAAACTGACATCTAGGCTTTTTCTTTTTAAAATTATTATCAAATCACTCTAATTACACAAAAATAAATGTGGTCTCACAAATTTTGGAAAAAATACTCTAAATTCTTTAAAAGATAAAAAAATTAATAAAAGGAAGAATTAAAAGTTGATCCTAGAGGAAAGTAGTTACAACAATTCCACGCAAATCATAAAAATCTTTAATAAAATGGAGGGGGGGGAGAGAAATTCAAAATAAGTAGCTACTTCACTAGGAAAATCACAAACCATTTTTTTACTTTATTTAAAATGGCCCAGGCCTAAGGCATTGTAATTAGTGTTAAAGGTCAGAAGATTGAACTAGGGGAAGTAGACACAGTGAAATCAAAAGATAAATTTTTATATGATCCCTTGAAGTCTTGGTGGTCAGCTTTCCAAACCTGCACTATACTTCAACAGATTCTATTATAAAATCCAAGTCTCCAATACACTGACCCTTCAGTGAAATGAACTTTTAGGTGAAGCAACCCTTCAGTAAAATGTACCTTTCAATCAAATGACCCTTCAATGAAATAAAAGTTTTGGTCAAGTGGACCTATCTATGGTGAAATGTACCTTTTGGTCTAGTTTAGTGGTTCTTGGTGAAGTGATCTTTGGTCAAGTGTGAGTGACGCCCCAATAAATTCATATCATCCTTTTTGAAAAAAAAAAAAGGAAAAAGAAAAGAAAGAAAGAAAGAAAAAGAAAAAAAGAATGCAATGAAATAAGTTATAGAAAATAAAAATAAAAAAAGCACAATCACATGCTTCTCTCACATAAAAAATGCAGTTTTCTGGATACACAAAGCAAATTGTATTTGAAAAAAATATCTATATAACTTTTAAGGAAAGTAAAATAGCCTAAAATTCTTGTGTTGTTTGAAATGTTGATGTTTCATTGATAAAATATTACAATTATGAATTCAAATGAATAAATATAAAGCATGTAACATTAGTAAAATGTGCAAAACTATCTTTATTTCCACCACTAATTACATGAAAAGTCTACTTTTACTCATTTCTGATTCAAAAAGCAAACATACCTTACATGATAAAATTTTATGAGGATAAATTGGCTTGTCATCAGAATCAACAAGACTTTCTTCTAATTTCAGCATGTTGTACAAAGTATTGCCCGTAACCTGAGACAAAATAACAATGTGATACATTTTATCACTTAGATATGTATTCCATTTGCATACAAAAAGTACATCACTAAAATTAAACACTATGTCTCATATTTTATGAATATTTTGTCCAAAATACAGTCCATACTCATTAAACTACAAATGAGAATTACCTATGATGAATAAATTTAGCACAAACATCTAAAATGCTAACACACATTATAAAAACTTTTTTCTTAGAAAAAATGGATCAGCAACAAATGTATCAGTAATCTTCATTCATGTAGGTAAGTACAGATACAATTTTTAATATTTACAGTTGCCCCAACAAAAATGTGATGCTCTGGTATGTTTCATAACTATCATTTTACAAGTATAATTTCACTATAATATACACTTTAAAGGAATTTCCTTTAAGCACGATAATAATGTTTTTCCAACATTTGAGCCTTTTTTTTTTATGAGATATTTCTTGACAACCTTTATTATAAATATCTGTTCATGCCTTCCTTCAAATAATTAAAAAACAGTGTGTTTTCTAGATGACAAGTCAAATGCAGATTCATATTGAATAACTCAATAAAGATTCCAATTTTTTTTTATAACTTGATGAATACTCAATGCATTTTTAACATCTGAAAAGGAAATACGTTAAGTTTATGAGAAATATGACAATGTCACAGCAAGTGCTGAAAGTGGCCTCCATTTGCATTCAACTAAGCATGCTTTAATACTGTGTTCCATGGTCTGTACACCAGCATATCTGGAATCACTGCCTCTTTTTTTTTTTTAGAGGTTTAACCTTACCAGGATTCAAACCTAAGACCCATCTCAAACGAATAGTCAGAAGCCAGTGCTTAGACCACTGCACCACTGGGGCAGTGCCTCCTATTTCCCTGCATGTTTACTTGTAGTGCCTTGATTGTCCATTGCTTGTATGTTCACATTACCTTTCAGAAGGACTCATAGGCAAAAATCAAGCAGTTACCTTAGTGGCCACAGGACCTTGGAAATGATTCGATTTCAGCCATACTGGTGGTTGCACCACCCTGTTGGACATAACCCACAGTGAGCTCGTATTCATCCAATAGATTGATGAAAACATGGAAGATTTCCAAGTACATTTCAGTTGTCACTGTTTCATGGAAGACTGGACCAATTATGCAATGCAGTGTCACTACACATCAATTTTTTAGCACGAAGTGGTTCCTCATGCAGTGTGTAGGAATTTTCACAAGCCCAAACACAGGTACTTTGCAAATTTATGTACCCTGGTAAGTGGAATCATGCTTCATTGGTGTCTCACATGTAATTCACATTATTCCTGGATTTCTGGTGAAAAATCTCTGGAACCAACAATAGTAAGCAAGTTCCTTTTGCTGATCTCGATCATTGTCATATGCTCAGAATGAACAGGATTCAGATCAGAAACTTTTTAAATGTTGCCTACATAAATATTTCTGATGACTGTATTTTATGTTCTACCACATTTGCAAGACTGCTGCCCTCATCCCTTTATAATCAATAAACTTGTTGTGTAATCATATCATCCAGTGGTGAAGCATGACTTTGTAAGTAACGGAAGCAATGCAGTTAATATGCGATAAATAGGTGGCAAAAGTGATATGAATGAAAATTTTTAGTAATTAAAATCAGCAAGTGACCTGTAGTTTACATGCAACGTTGGCAATAAGGCATGGCAGAAAGCATCGTAAGACCCCCTTCCCTACTGCAACCATGTGTGGTACCACCAAAAAGAAATGTCTATGCAGAAGTTCAAATGCAAAGATTTATATATAAAAAAAAAAATTCAGTGAAAATGTTGAAAGGGAAAGAAACTTGTCTACCCACACAACGAAAATAATTAAAAATGAAAAAGAATTGGGGTTTGCTTCCATACAGCAGTGCACAAATCAGATGTCTTAAACTTAATAATCATCCAAACGAACGGAAACAAACTTCCCTGATTGTATTTGTTTATTTGTACATAAGGCTGATTCTCATCTCAGTTTTTGCAAATTCATTAATCACATCATCCTGAAAACCAGGCTTCTTCCGAATTTTGCACAAAAGTTGCTTCTCGATGCTCAAGAGGGCTACAGCTAAAAGTTGTTCTTGGCATTGAGAATTATGTAAGTAAGTTTTTATTCTTTTCAGAACAGAAAACAACCTTTCGGCAGGAGCACTTGTTACAGAAATTGTTAAAAACAGTTCACACAGTCTACTTACTTCTGGAAAAATGTCACTTAGATCGAAAGTTCTTAAATGATGATATAATCCCACTACATTGTGTTTCACGAGATCATTTGTCTTATAAACAAGGATTAACTCACTTCTAAGTCGAGCAAATCAAAGAATTTGCCATAGCATTTCTTCAGGAAAGGTTACACAATATTGCAAGAACTGTTGTGCAACTAGCAATGCCAAAAATTTCAGTTTATACGTGTCCGAAAATCTGTGAGATATGTTTTCCTGAATAACATCGATTATTTTTTAAAAAGTTCTCCTGTAAGATGTATTTTTGTCAGCGCCACATAAAGAATCAATTCGTAATCGTTTACGAGGTTGAAGATCATCCTGAAAACCAGGATGATCTTCGACTGTCAGCAGCAACTTTTTCCCCACGTAGAATCAAAATTATCTCTCATCTCTTTCAGTATTATAAATATTTAACGGGAATTATTGAGGATAAATTTATTAAGGTACATTACCTCTCAAATTTTCGTTTCGATCTAAACACTAGATCTTCGTCAGGAGTTCTTGCTTCCTTCTATTTCCACAAGTCTGGTGACCAAGCCTGATGGATTTTCCATTCAGCATGGTCATTGATGTTGCCACCTTGTGTCTTGTAAATTTCCAGGGATTCCTCTAATTTCTGGATAATTGCATGGGATTGATGTTTTATCACTTTTAAGGAGTCCCAGTCCATTTTGTGGCCAGTTTGTTGTATGTGCCTGTCTAATCCTGTTTTATTTGAGCTGTTCCTTATTGCTGCTTTGTGTTCTTTAATTCTGGTGGTTAACCTTCTTCCTGTTTCTCCTATATATGGTAATCCATAAGAACACTTTATTTTATAAATGACTCCTTCCTGGAGTAAAGTATTTTCTTCTTTTTGTTTTAAGGATGGTAAGTATTTTTTAATTTTGTTATTCAAACCTGGAACTAACCTAATTTTATATTTAGTGCTGATTTTCTTCAGTTTTTCAAACAGTCCCTTGTGGTAAGTGACTTTTCTTGTGAATAAATATTCAATTTTCTCCTTAGTGCCAGTTCTGTTCCTAGTAGGATTTTCGTCCAGTAGTTCACGAATTTCTTTTGAAGGGTAATCATTTTCTAATAAGATTGATTTTACCTTATTTTTATGTTTTTTCTTAGCTTCTGAAGTTGAATTCAGCTTTTCAACTTTTTCTTTAAATTGTAAAGCTACATTTTTCTTTATATAATTAGGGTGATCTGATTTATAATTTAAAATTTTTCCTGTATTTGTAGGCTTCTTGTATAATTCTGTGGTAATATATTTTCCTTCCCACTTCAAAGTAATATCTAGGTAATTTAGCTTATTTTGTTTTGCTCTTCTAAAGTGAATTTTAGGGATTCATCTTGGGCATTAAAACCTTATAGGATTTTTGATGGGTATCCACTCGAATCTTGATCTATGATGAAAAGGATATCATCCATATATCTAATATACATGCAGAAAATTGAAGGTTTCAATAAGAAGGCCTCTTCTATTTTACTTACGTAATAATTTTCTAGGAGAGATGCTAATGACGAACCCATTGCTAGCCCACATCTTTGCTTATAGAAGCAGCCTTGGAATTGAAAAAAATTGTTGTTTAGAGCAAACACTGTAAGTTCATGAAGGCCTATTGCTTCTTCTTTATTGTATCCATGAAACACTACTAGGTCAGATAGGTCATCTGCTATGCAATCTATGAGTTTGTCCAGGTTTATATTCGTATACATGGACACAACATCTAAACTTGCCATGGAAGGGTTTTCTAATTCTGGAAGTTCTTCTATTTTCTTCAATAGCTCTTCAGTGTTCTTTATCAGTGCCTTAGGTTTAGGAAGCAACTTTGATAGATGTATCAGTAAATAATAATGCAAATTGGACAGAGGAGAATATTTTGAGTCAATAATAGGCCTGATAGGTTGTCCTTCTTTATGCAGTTTTAGTAACCCATACATCTGCAGAGTACGATGGGTAATCTTTGAATAATTTTTGAAGTTGTCACAAATCATATTTTTCTTCTTAAGAGAAAAGAGCAATTTTCTATAATTTGCGATCATTGTTTCTAGCAAATCGCTATCTAATTTTTCATATATTGGTTTGCTTAGTTCTTCTTCCATTTTTAACAAATAATCTGCTTCTTTAATTAGGGTTATTTTTTTGCTTTTATCTGCTCTTACTGCAACTGTTTCTGAGTTCTTTTTGAATTTTTCCAGGGCTATTAATTCTTCCTTCACAAGATTTTTATTGGCATTCCACTGAATGATCTTGAAATTTGAGAGGCAAGAATTACATTCTTTCCTTAGTGCTAATGCTGCTTCAGGATTTTGCCTTTCCAGAGAATAACTTATGCATTCAAGTTCCATCATTATTTTCTTCTTATCTATCTTATTCCTGTGAACATTAAAGTTGCATCCTTTATCCAAAGCACTTAACAAAGCTCTTTCAGCGCTATTTGTGAGAACTACCACGTGTTTTAGTTCCGCTCTTTCACATGGTACTACGGGAGCCGCGGGGCGGATTTTCCCCCGTTTTTTCCTTAGAGAATCATGGAATTTCTTATTTTTATCTCTTACTGCGCGCATTAGCCAAGTATTCAATTCATTTTTTTATATTTTCACTTCAAAAAGAAAGTTCCGAATTCCAGATTGTATTTTCCAATCTTTTGTTTACGCTAATGCTTTTGTACTTTTCCCGAATGACTCTGGCTACGGTTTTCCGTTCTACATTACTGTTGAAGTTAATAGTTAGTAATTTTGAAACATTAGGCTTGATTTTTAATGACTGGGGCATAAATTCTGCTTTCTTGCACTCCTTTAAGTAACTAACTTGATCCTGGAAACGATCTAACTTAATCATAACCCTTTCTAATTTCTTAACTCTCTGCCACGTTTCCGACCCGTAATCTTCTTTAATTCTTGTAATTAATGACTTCATGGCTTCCTCTGAAAGTAAGACATTTTTACAAGAGATGAGATCATGGCTTCCTCTTATACTGAAAGTAATAAGAGGAAGCCATGATCTCATCTCTTGTAAAAATGTCAAAAAATGTTCGATTTTTTGGTGCAACAACTGATATAATTTTTTTTTTTTTGCAGTATTTGAAAAAGAGAGTCGCACATAGGAAATATGGTGGAAAACACATATAACAAAAAATGAAAATCAAAATCTTGAAGACATGCATGTAGATCCCGTGCAGTTTGATATGTCTCGCTGTCCCACATTTCGGCATTTTCAATTATTCCATCCAACAGATTTTCAATCTTGCTATTGTATTCGTACACCGTTTCTAAAAGTCTGCTATTGTAGTTCCATCGAGTTGCAGCAATGCGGGGAAACTGCTTTTTTACTTCTTGGTCTAATAAGTACACTCTTTTTGTTGACTTTGAAAAGAAAACACCAAATCCCGATAAAGTCATAAAAATATACTACACTGTTTAATACATTTCAAAGAATCACGAGCATTTGGCCAAGCATCCCATCTTGACATAAGTGAATGGATGGTGTGATCGAAGAATGAAGACGGCTGCTGGGCGAACCAATTCATGATTACCTGTCTGACTTTGCCATTGTTTGCAAAGCGGCATCCTTTCAAGTGATTTTTTAGGGGGCCAAAAATGTGGCATTCCCTAGGCAACATATTCGGATTGTAGAATGGATGCGGCAGGACATCTTATCGCAGTTTGGCAAGTTTAGTGCATGTAATGTTGAAGGTATGAGGCGTTGCATTATCATGCAAGAGAACCACATCCTGCATTAACTTTCCAGGCCATTTTGACTTGATCACTTGCCACAGGTTTTTGAGCATTACACAGCATTGTTCCTTATTCAATGGTAGCCAGTCCAGTAGTATTGGACCACAGTGATAAAAAAAATATGGTGGGCATCACTTTACCAGTGAGCGCTGATGTTACTGCGGGATTTGCAATGAGGGAGCTGATGATGGGTGCTTCCACTGCAAGCTCATGTGACAGGAAGCTGGTTCAAAGGGGTGTCACCACATTTCATCACCAGCCACAATTCTGTCAAGAAACTTTTCACCCTCCTTTTTGTACCACAGCAAGTTCTCCAAGGACAACTGCCTTGCGTTCTGTTGACAATTTGGGAACCCATGCCATGCTTACCTTGCTGTACGCTAAGTGTTGATGGACTATTGTGTGCACATCTCCTGTGCTTACTTCAAATGCAGCACACAGCTATTGCACAATTATTCGCGTATTCTCTTTAATGTGAGCATCAACTGCTGCAGTGTTTTCTTCTGTGATTTTCCTGTTAACTTGTCCTGGCTCTACGACAGCAGCCATTGACACACGTAACTGTTGAAGCACGTCTGCCCATCGAAACATGGTACATTTTGACACGCATTGCTCCCCGTATACAGCCTGCATCCGCCAATAAATGTCCATAGAAGTTGTGTCCTTCATCGTTAAAAACCAAATCACTGCTCTCTGTGCATGTTTGAATGAATCCATCATTCACAGTAGCGCAAATTTCCCTGCAGTACTATACATTATGATACTTTCAAACAAAATGACTGCTACAGAATGAAAGCTGCTTATTAAACGATCGTATTTAACTACTTCCATCTTGCACACATCCTTTTTCACTATGCATCCATTTCCACCTTCATTTGAAAGACCTTATATATACCTTTCCAATAAAATAAAAAAAAACTCTGCTCATGGTAGCCAATCCAGGTTGGTTCTAGTTCCAGTTGAAGAAATTTTGTTTAATTTTCCTTCCAGGGTTCTCGCCAGGGTTCCAGAATCAGAGATGAAAATGTCCCCCAGGCTTTTTTTCTGGGGGTGATTTTGAAAAATCAGGGGTGAATTTTAAACAACCGTAAACTTAGAGAAAAATACTACATTTATTGGGGGTGGGGGGACGAACAAAGACAAAAATAATATAAATATTTTATACATATCTTCTAATTTTGTTATTAAATATTTCAGCAGCTTTGTGAAATGGAAAGCTTTCTAGTGTTACATTTGCTGCTGATATTCGAATCAAATTTTTTGAAGTATATTCTTTCAGTCTGTTGTGAAATTTATCTTTTATTCGATTTTGTGTGCTAAAAGAACGCTCTACTGATGCAGAACTTATTGGCACAACCAAAGCAATTTCATACAACAACACTGTGCTTTGATACACATCTTTACACCTGCAGATGAAAAGTTCTGCAAATTTAAAACTAGCATAGCTATTTTTAGCAGAATAAATAATATGGATATTCACTCAACAGGCATTTCAAATCTTCAAAATCTTTGAAGTGGTCTAACAACGTCAAAACAAATTTGCACGACACCGATGAGGATATTTACTTCCCATCCCAAAAGCGTTTGAGCGAATTGGCTCCTTTCACAACAATGAATAATAAAATAAACATAGGGACCTTTACAACGTCGAAAACAAAAAATCACTTTAACACTGTACGAGCTGTTGCTTTTAGCCCAAAAATTACAACAGGATAAAAATAAAAAATTCTCAGTATCAATACAAGCATGAGCCAAATTTTAGAAAAGAGTTCTTCAGATAAGAAAAAACAGACCATTTATACACTGGCAGAAAGTGAAAAAAGAACACCAAGAGACGTCTGATACAAACGAAATGTATACAGCATAATAACGGAATACAGAGGATAACATGATCAAAATAGTATGGCAAAATACAGCTGTATTTGCTGGTAAACTGAAAAATAACATTTCCATGTAACATGGTTAGTACGAGGTTGAACTGCGTCACACTGTGCAATTCTGGCATGGAGTCTGTCGTACAGATGTTGGATGAAAGTCTGGGGTATTGAGTTCCAAGCATCTTCAACCTGGACGCGTAAATCGGGGATGGTCGTGGCTGGCCGTGGAGACCGGATAAGTCGTTGTCCCATAAAATCCCCCACGTGCTCAATGGGGGACAAATCCAGTGAACGTGCAGGCCATGGAAGTTGTCTCACACCCTGAAGTGCATGTTACGTTGCACGTGCCGTGTGTCGGTGTGCGTTATCTTGCTGGAAAACAATGGACCGACCTTACAAATGGCACAACAACGGGCTGAATGATGTTGTTGATGTAGGAGGTGCTGTTTAACGTACCCGGTACAAACACTAGTTGTGTACGGGAGTGATAGCTGATCGCTCCCCACACCAGGAGACCAGGTGTAGGCCCTGTGTGTCGCTGGCAGATGCAAGAAGGGTGGAGACACTCCCCTGTGCGTCTGCGAACATGCATACGGCCATCGGAGGCTCCCAAGCAGAATCTGCTTTCATCGCTGAACACAACAGATCGCCATAGCGTTCTCCAGTGCAGACATTGGCGACACCGCTGCAGCCATTCCTGACGGTGGGATGGAGTCAGAGGTATGCATGCCAGAGGCACACGTGCACGTAGTCCTGCATCCAGTAGACGGTTGCGGATTGTTCGCACAGTCACCTCAGATGCAACGGCAGCTCGGATTTACATCGCAGTGGATGTTCTGCTTGGCAACGCCGCTCTTCTTATGCATCGATCGGTCCGCTCATCAGTCCGTCTGTGACTCCCGGTTCCACGTCTTCTCGTGTGGGAATGTTCCTCGGACCATCTACGTCACCATCGTACCACCACCGATACTTCCCGTCCAATTCGCTCCGCAATACGACGATACGACCACCCGGCCTCGCGGAGTCCGACTCGACGACCTCGCTCAAAGTCCGATAACTGCTGAAATTGTACACGTCTTCCATGTCCAGGTATTGCAGCTTCTTCAGGGTCTTCGCAAGTGTCCATACGCCGAGGACTGATTACATTCACTTCGCCGTACTCCTTAAATACCACCGACGATAATTTGCATATTATGCCGTGCTGTGGCGTAAGCACTCACCGGTTGGTCCCGAAATTAACATCACACCTACGTAAACTCGACCCCATTAACATATGTAAATTTCATGATTTTCCGCCAATTCCTTCTTGGTGTTCTTTTTTCACTTTCCGGCAGTGTATATTGATAAAATAATGAATGGCATTAACTTACCTTTTGCAAATAATGCTGGTTTTGATGACGCCTTGCAAAATGAACAAAACATCAAAATTGTGTTATTTTCGTCGGTTTCGACTTCAAGCCAGTCGTACATTTTGCGCCATTTCTCTTGAAAGTTAAGATTTTTAAAATTTAGTTGGAGGTACAGCAGGAACAGCCTCACTACATTTCTCAGGCAATATTTCACTGTTTAAAATCGTAGCATTCAATGCCGAACTTGCAGAATCGTCAGTAGAACGCTTCCTCTTTCTAATGAGGAACTTTTCCATTGTGTTATAGTAAGAACAAATATCAGAGCTGCCAACTTTTCAAAATAAAAATATTTCACTGTTTAAAATCGTAGCATTCAATGCCGAACTTGCAGAATCGTCAGTAGAACGCTTCCTCTTTCTAATGAGGAACTTTTCCATTGTGTTATAGTAAGAACAAATATCAGAGCTGCCAACTTTTCAAAATCAAAATATTTCACTGTTTAAAATCGTAGCATTCAATGCCGAACTTGCAGAATCGTCAGTAGAACGCTTCCTCTTTCTAATGAGGAACTTTTCCATTGTGTTATAGTAAGAACAAATATCAGAGCTGCCAACTTTTCAAAATAAAAATATTTCACTGTTTAAAATCGTAGCATTCAATGCCGAACTTGCAGAATCGTCAGTAGAACGCTTCCTCTTTCTAATGAGGAACTTTTCCATTGTGTTATAGTAAGAACAAATATCAGAGCTGCCAACTTTTCAAAATCAAAATATTTCACTGTTTAAAATCGTAGCATTCAATGCCGAACTTGCAGAATCGTCAGTAGAACGCTTCCTCTTTCTAATGAGGAACTTTTCCATTGTGTTATAGTAAGAACAAATATCAGAGCTGCCAACTTTTCAAAATAAAAATATTTCACTGTTTAAAATCGTAGCATTCAATGCCGAACTTGCAGAATCGTCAGTAGAACGCTTCCTCTTTCTAATGAGGAACTTTTCCATTGTGTTATAGTAAGAACAAATATCAGAGCTGCCAACTTTTCAAAATCAAAATATTTCACTGTTTAAAATCGTAGCAGTCAATGCCGAACTTGCAGAATCGTCAGTAGAACGCTTCCTCTTTCTAATGAGGAACTTTTCCATTGTGTTATAGTAAGAACAAATATCAGAGCTGCCAACTTTTCAAAATCAAAATATTTCACTGTTTAAAATCGTAGCATTCAATGCCGAACTTGCAGAATCGTCAGTAGAACGCTTCCTCTTTCTAATGAGGAACTTTTCCATTGTGTTATAGTAAGAACAAATATCAGAGCTGCCAACTTTTCAAAATCAAAATATTTCACTGTTTAAAATCGTAGCATTCAATGCCGAACTTGCAGAATCGTCAGTAGAACGCTTCCTCTTTCTAATGAGGAACTTTTCCATTGTGTTATAGTAAGAACAAATATCAGAGCTGCCAACTTTTCAAAATCAAAATATTTCACTGTTTAAAATCGTAGCAGTCAATGCCGAACTTGCAGAATCGTCAGTAGAACGCTTCCTCTTTCTAATGAGGAACTTTTCCATTGTGTTATAGTAAGAACAAATATCAGAGCTGCCAACTTTTCAAAATCAAAATATTTCACTGTTTAAAATCGTAGCATTCAATGCCGAACTTGCAGAATCGTCAGTAGAACGCTTCCTCTTTCTAATGAGGAACTTTTCCATTGTGTTATAGTAAGAACAAATATCAGAGCTGCCAACTTTTCAAAATCAAAATATTTCACTGTTTAAAATCGTAGCAGTCAATGCCGAACTTGCAGAATCGTCAGTAGAACGCTTCCTCTTTCTAATGAGGAACTTTTCCATTGTGTTATAGTAAGAACAAATATCAGAGCTGCCAACTTTTCAAAATCAAAATATTTCACTGTTTAAAATCGTAGCATTCAATGCCGAACTTGCAGAATCGTCAGTAGAACGCTTCCTCTTTCTAATGAGGAACTTTTCCATTGTGTTATAGTAAGAACAAATATCAGAGCTGCCAACTTTTCAAAATCAAAATATTTCACTGTTTAAAATCGTAGCATTCAATGCCGAACTTGCAGAATCGTCAGTAGAACGCTTCCTCTTTCTAATGAGGAACTTTTCCATTGTGTTATAGTAAGAACAAATATCAGAGCTGCCAACTTTTCAAAATAAAAATATTTCACTGTTTAAAATCGTAGCAGTCAATGCCGAACTTGCAGAATCGTCAGTAGAACGCTTCCTCTTTCTAATGAGGAACTTTTCCATTGTGTTATAGTAAGAACAAATATCAGAGCTGCCAACTTTTCAAAATCAAAATATTTCACTGTTTAAAATCGTAGCAGTCAATGCCGAACTTGCAGAATCGTCAGTAGAACGCTTCCTCTTTCTAATGAGGAACTTTTCCATTGTGTTATAGTAAGAACAAATATCAGAGCTGCCAACTTTTCAAAATCAAAATATTTCACTGTTTAAAATCGTAGCATTCAATGCCGAACTTGCAGAATCGTCAGTAGAACGCTTCCTCTTTCTAATGAGGAACTTTTCCATTGTGTTATAGTAAGAACAAATATCAGAGCTGCCAACTTTTCAAAATAAAAATATTTCACTGTTTAAAATCGTAGCATTCAATGCCGAACTTGCAGAATCGTCAGTAGAACGCTTCCTCTTTCTAATGAGGAACTTTTCCATTGTGTTATAGTAAGAACAAATATCAGAGCTGCCAACTTTTCAGAATCAAAATATTTCACTGTTTAAAATCGTAGCATTCAATGCCGAACTTGCAGAATCGTCAGTAGAACGCTTCCTCTTTCTAATGAGGAACTTTTCCATTGTGTTATAGTAAGAACAAATATCAGAGCTGCCAACTTTTCAAAATAAAAATATTTCACTGTTTAAAATCGTAGCATTCAATGCCGAACTTGCAGAATCGTCAGTAGAACGCTTCCTCTTTCTAATGAGGAACTTTTCCATTGTGTTATAGTAAGAACAAATATCAGAGCTGCCAACTTTTCAAAATCAAAATATTTCACTGTTTAAAATCGTAGCAGTCAATGCCGAACTTGCAGAATCGTCAGTAGAACGCTTCCTCTTTCTAATGAGGAACTTTTCCATTGTGTTATAGTAAGAACAAATATCAGAGCTGCCAACTTTTCAAAAATCAAAATATTTCACTGTTTAAAATCGTAGCATTCAATGCCGAACTTGCAGAATCGTCAGTAGAACGCTTCCTCTTTCTAATGAGGAACTTTTCCATTGTGTTATAGTAAGAACAAATATCAGAGCTGCCAACTTTTCAAAATAAAAATATTTCACTGTTTAAAATCGTAGCATTCAATGCCGAACTTGCAGAATCGTCAGTAGAACGCTTCCTCTTTCTAATGAGGAACTTTTCCATTGTGTTATAGTAAGAACAAATATCAGAGCTGCCAACTTTTCAGAATCAAAATATTTCACTGTTTAAAATCGTAGCATTCAATGCCGAACTTGCAGAATCGTCAGTAGAACGCTTCCTCTTTCTAATGAGGAACTTTTCCATTGTGTTATAGTAAGAACAAATATCAGAGCTGCCAACTTTTCAAAATAAAAATATTTCACTGTTTAAAATCGTAGCATTCAATGCCGAACTTGCAGAATCGTCAGTAGAACGCTTCCTCTTTCTAATGCGGAACTTTTCCATTGTGTTATAGTAAGAACAAATATCAGAGCTGCCAACTTTTCAGAATCAAAATATTTCACTGTTTAAAATCGTAGCATTCAATGCCGAACTTGCAGAATCGTCAGTAGAACGCTTCCTCTTTCTAATGAGGAACTTTTCCATTGTGTTATAGTAAGAACAAATATCAGAGCTGCCAACTTTTCAAAATAAAAATATTTCACTGTTTAAAATCGTAGCATTCAATGCCGAACTTGCAGAATCGTCAGTAGAACGCTTCCTCTTTCTAATGAGGAACTTTTCCATTGTGTTATAGTAAGAACAAATATCAGAGCTGCCAACTTTTCAAAATAAAAATATTTCACTGTTTAAAATCGTAGCATTCAATGCCGAACTTGCAGAATCGTCAGTAGAACGCTTCCTCTTTCTAATGAGGAACTTTTCCATTGTGTTATAGTAAGAACAAATATCAGAGCTGCCAACTTTTCAGAATCAAAATATTTCACTGTTTAAAATCGTAGCATTCAATGCCGAACTTGCAGAATCGTCAGTAGAACGCTTCCTCTTTCTAATGAGGAACTTTTCCATTGTGTTATAGTAAGAACAAATATCAGAGCTGCCAACTTTTCAAAATAAAAATATTTCACTGTTTAAAATCGTAGCATTCAATGCCGAACTTGCAGAATCGTCAGTAGAACGCTTCCTCTTTCTAATGAGGAACTTTTCCATTGTGTTATAGTAAGAACAAATATCAGAGCTGCCAACTTTTCAGAATCAAAATATTTCACTGTTTAAAATCGTAGCATTCAATGCCGAACTTGCAGAATCGTCAGTAGAACGCTTCCTCTTTCTAATGAGGAACTTTTCCATTGTGTTATAGTAAGAACAAATATCAGAGCTGCCAACTTTTCAAAATAAAAATATTTCACTGTTTAAAATCGTAGCATTCAATGCCGAACTTGCAGAATCGTCAGTAGAACGCTTCCTCTTTCTAATGAGGAACTTTTCCATTGTGTTATAGTAAGAACAAATATCAGAGCTGCCAACTTTTCAAAATAAAAATATTTCACTGTTTAAAATCGTAGCATTCAATGCCGAACTTGCAGAATCGTCAGTAGAACGCTTCCTCTTTCTAATGAGGAACTTTTCCATTGTGTTATAGTAAGAACAAATATCAGAGCTGCCAACTTTTCAGAATCAAAATATTTCACTGTTTAAAATCGTAGCATTCAATGCCGAACTTGCAGAATCGTCAGTAGAACGCTTCCTCTTTCTAATGAGGAACTTTTCCATTGTGTTATAGTAAGAACAAATATCAGAGCTGCCAACTTTTCAAAATAAAAATATTTCACTGTTTAAAATCGTAGCATTCAATGCCGAACTTGCAGAATCGTCAGTAGAACGCTTCCTCTTTCTAATGAGGAACTTTTCCATTGTGTTATAGTAAGAACAAATATCAGAGCTGCCAACTTTTCAAAATCAAAATATTTCACTGTTTAAAATCGTAGCATTCAATGCCGAACTTGCAGAATCGTCAGTAGAACGCTTCCTCTTTCTAATGAGGAACTTTTCCATTGTGTTATAGTAAGAACAAATATCAGAGCTGCCAACTTTTCAAAATCAAAATATTTCACTGTTTAAAATCGTAGCATTCAATGCCGAACTTGCAGAATCGTCAGTAGAACGCTTCTCTTTCTAATGAGGAACTTTTCCATTGTGTTATAGTAAGAACAAATATCAGAGCTGCCAACTTTTCAGAATCAAAATATTTCACTGTTTAAAATCGTAGCACTCGATGCCGAACTTGCAGAATCGTCAGGAGAACGCTTCCTCTTTCTAATGAGGAACTTTTCCATTGTGTTATAGTAAGAACAAATATCAGAGCTGCCAACTTTTCAGAATCAAAATATTTCACTGTTTAAAATCGTAGCACTCGATGCCGAACTTGCAGAATCGTCAGAGAACGCTTCCTCTTTCTAATGAGGAACTTTTCCATTGTGTTATAGTAAGAACAAATATCAGAGCTGCCAACTTTTCAAAATCAAAATATTTCACTGTTTAAAATCGTAGCACTCGATGCCGAACTTGCAGAATCGTCAGAGAACGCTTCCTCTTTCTAATGAGGAACTTTTCCATTGTGTTATAGTAAGAACAAATATCAGAGCTGCCAACTTTTCAAAATCAAAATATTTCACTGTTTAAAATCGTAGCACTCGATGCCGAACTTGCAGAATCGTCAGGAGAACGCTTCCTCTTTCTAATGAGGAACTTTTCCATTGTGTTATAGTAAGAACAAATATCAGAGCTGCCAACTTTTCAAAATAAAAATATTTCACTGTTTAAAATCGTAGCACTCGATGCCGAACTTGCAGAATCGTCAGTAGAACGCTTCCTCTTTCTAATGAGGAACTTTTTCCATTGTGTTATAGTAAGAACAAATATCAGAGCTGCCAACTTTTCAAAATAAAAATATTTCACTGTTTAAAATCGTAGCACTCGATGCCGAACTTGCAGAATCGTTTAGAGAACGCTTTCCTCTTTCTAATGAGGAACTTTTCCATTGTGTTATAGTAAGAACAAATATCAGAGCTGCCAACTTTTCAAAATCAAAATATTTCACTGTTTAAAATCGTAGCATTCAATGCCGAACTTGCAGAATCGTCAGTAGAACGCTTCCTCTTTCTAATGAGGAACTTTTCCATTGTGTTATAGTAAGAACAAATATCAGAGCTGCCAACTTTTCAAAATCAAAATATTTCACTGTTTAAAATCGTAGCATTCAATGCCGAACTTGCAGAATCGTCAGTAGAACGCTTCCTCTTTCTAATGAGGAACTTTTCCATTGTGTTATAGTAAGAACAAATATCAGAGCTGCCAACTTTTCAAAATCAAAATATTTCACTGTTTAAAATCGTAGCATTCAATGCCGAACTTGCAGAATCGTCAGTAGAACGCTTCCTCTTTCTAATGAGGAACTTTTCCATTGTGTTATAGTAAGAACAAATATCAGAGCTGCCAACTTTTCAAAATCAAAATATTTCACTGTTTAAAATCGTAGCATTCAATGCCGAACTTGCAGAATCGTCAGTAGAACGCTTCCTCTTTCTAATGAGGAACTTTTCCATTGTGTTATAGTAAGAACAAATATCAGAGCTGCCAACTTTTCAAAATCAAAATATTTCACTGTTTAAAATCGTAGCATTCAATGCCGAACTTGCAGAATCGTCAGTAGAACGCTTCCTCTTTCTAATGAGGAACTTTTCCATTGTGTTATAGTAAGAACAAATATCAGAGCTGCCAACTTTTCAAAATCAAAATATTTCACTGTTTAAAATCGTAGCATTCAATGCCGAACTTGCAGAATCGTCCAGTAGAACGCTTCCTCTTTCTAATGAGGAACTTTTCCATTGTGTTATAGTAAGAACAAATATCAGAGCTGCCAACTTTTCAAAATAAAAATATTTCACTGTTTAAAATCGTAGCATTCAATGCCGAACTTGCAGAATCGTCAGTAGAACGCTTCCTCTTCTAATGAGGAACTTTTCCATTGTGTTATAGTAAGAACAAATATCAGAGCTGCCAACTTTTCAAAAATCAAAATATTTCACTGTTTAAAATCGTAGCATTCAATGCCGAACTTGCAGAATCGTCAGTAGAACGCTTCCTCTTTCTAATGAGGAACTTTTCCATTGTGTTATAGTAAGAACAAATATCAGAGCTGCCAACTTTTCAAAATCAAAATATTTCACTGTTTAAAATCGTAGCATTCAATGCCGAACTTGCAGAATCGTCAGTAGAACGCTTCCTCTTTCTAATGAGGAACTTTTCCATTGTGTTATAGTAAGAACAAATATCAGAGCTGCCAACTTTTCAAAATAAAAATATTTCACTGTTTAAAATCGTAGCACTGATGCCGAACTTGCAGAATCGTCAGGAGAACGCTTTCCTCTTTCTAATGAGGAACTTTTCCATTGTGTTATAGTAAGAACAAATATCAGAGCTGCCAACTTTTCAGAATCAAAATATTTCACTGTTTAAAATCGTAGCACTCGATGCCGAACTTGCAGAATCGTCAGTAGAACGCTTCCTCTTTCTAATGAGGAACTTTTCCATTGTGTTATAGTAAGAACAAATATCAGAGCTGCCAACTTTTCAAAATAAAAATATTTCACTGTTTAAAATCGTTATTCAATGCCGAACTTGCAGAATCGTCAGTAGAACGCTTCCTCTTTCTAATGAGGAACTTTTCCATTGTGTTATAGTAAGAACAAATATCAGAGCTGCCAACTTTTCAAAATCAAAATATTTCACTGTTTAAAATCGTAGCATTCAATGCCGAACTTGCAGAATCGTCAGTAGAACGCTTCCTCTTTCTAATGAGGAACTTTTCCATTGTGTTATAGTAAGAACAAATATCAGAGCTGCCAACTTTTCAAAATCAAAATATTTCACTGTTTAAAATCGTAGCATTCAATGCCGAACTTGCAGAATCGTCAGTAGAACGCTTCCTCTTTCTAATGAGGAACTTTTCCATTGTGTTATAGTAAGAACAAATATCAGAGCTGCCAACTTTTCAAAATCAAAATATTTCACTGTTTAAAATCGTAGCATTCAATGCCGAACTTGCAGAATCGTCAGTAGAACGCTTCCTCTTTCTAATGAGGAACTTTTCCATTGTGTTATAGTAAGAACAAATATCAGAGCTGCCAACTTTTCAAAATCAAAATATTTCACTGTTTAAAATCGTAGCATTCAATGCCGAACTTGCAGAATCGTCAGTAGAACGCTTCCTCTTTCTAATGAGGAACTTTTCCATTGTGTTATAGTAAGAACAAATATCAGAGCTGCCAACTTTTCAAAATCAAAATATTTCACTGTTTAAAATCGTAGCATTCAATGCCGAACTTGCAGAATCGTCAGTAGAACGCTTCCTCTTCTAATGAGGAACTTTTCCATTGTGTTATAGTAAGAACAAATATCAGAGCTGCCAACTTTTCAAAATAAAAATATTTCACTGTTTAAAATCGTAGCATTCAATGCCGAACTTGCAGAATCGTCAGTAGAACGCTTCCTCTTTCTAATGAGGAACTTTTCCATTGTGTTATAGTAAGAACAAATATCAGAGCTGCCAACTTTTCAAAATAAAAATATTTCACTGTTTAAAATCGTAGCACTCGATGCCGAACTTGCAGAATCGTCAGAGAACGCTTCCTCTTTCTAATGAGGAACTTTTCCATTGTGTTATAGTAAGAACAAATATCAGAGCTGCCAACTTTTCAGAATCAAAATATTTCACTGTTTAAAATCGTAGCACTCGATGCCGAACTTGCAGAATCGTCAGTAGAACGCTTCCTCTTTCTAATGAGGAACTTTTCCATTGTGTTATAGTAAGAACAAATATCAGAGCTGCCAACTTTTCAAAATAAAAATATTTCACTGTTTAAAATCGTAGCACTCGATGCCGAACTTGCAGAATCGTCAGGAGAACGCTTCCTCTTTCTAATGAGGAACTTTTCCATTGTGTTATAGTAAGAACAAATATCAGAGCTGCCAACTTTTCAAAATAAAAATATTTCACTGTTTAAAATCGTAGCATTCAATGCCGAACTTGCAGAATCGTCAGTAGAACGCTTCCTCTTTCTAATGAGGAACTTTTCCATTGTGTTATAGTAAGAACAAATATCAGAGCTGCCAACTTTTCAAAATAAAAATATTTCACTGTTTAAAATCGTAGCACTACGATGCCGAACTTGCAGAATCGTCAGTAGAACGCTTCCTCTTTCTAATGAGGAACTTTTCCATTGTGTTATAGTAAGAACAAATATCAGAGCTGCCAACTTTTCAAAATCAAAATATTTCACTGTTTAAAATCGTAGCATTCAATGCCGAACTTGCAGAATCGTCAGTAGAACGCTTCCTCTTTCTAATGAGGAACTTTTCCATTGTGTTATAGTAAGAACAAATATCAGAGCTGCCAACTTTTCAAAATCAAAATATTTCACTGTTTAAAATCGTAGCATTCAATGCCGAACTTGCAGAATCGTCAGTAGAACGCTTCCTCTTTCTAATGAGGAACTTTTCCATTGTGTTATAGTAAGAACAAATATCAGAGCTGCCAACTTTTCAAAATAAAAATATTTCACTGTTTAAAATCGTAGCATTCAATGCCGAACTTGCAGAATCGTCAGTAGAACGCTTCCTCTTTCTAATGAGGAACTTTTCCATTGTGTTATAGTAAGAACAAATATCAGAGCTGCCAACTTTTCAAAATCAAAATATTTCACTGTTTAAAATCGTAGCATTCAATGCCGAACTTGCAGAATCGTCAGTAGAACGCTTCCTCTTTCTAATGAGGAACTTTTCCATTGTGTTATAGTAAGAACAAATATCAGAGCTGCCAACTTTTCAAAATCAAAATATTTCACTGTTTAAAATCGTAGCATTCAATGCCGAACTTGCAGAATCGTCAGTAGAACGCTTCCTCTTTCTAATGAGGAACTTTTCCATTGTGTTATAGTAAGAACAAATATCAGAGCTGCCAACTTTTCAAAATAAAAATATTTCACTGTTTAAAATCGTAGCACTCGATGCCGAACTTGCAGAATCGTCAGGAGAACGCTTCCTCTTTCTAATGAGGAACTTTTCCATTGTGTTATAGTAAGAACAAATATCAGAGCTGCCAACTTTTCAGAATCAAAATATTTCACTGTTTAAAATCGTAGCACTCGATGCCGAACTTGCAGAATCGTCAGTAGAACGCTTCCTCTTTCTAATGAGGAACTTTTCCATTGTGTTATAGTAAGAACAAATATCAGAGCTGCCAACTTTTCAAAATAAAAATATTTCACTGTTTAAAATCGTAGCATTCAATGCCGAACTTGCAGAATCGTCAGTAGAACGCTTCCTCTTTCTAATGAGGAACTTTTCCATTGTGTTATAGTAAGAACAAATATCAGAGCTGCCAACTTTTCAAAATCAAAATATTTCACTGTTTAAAATCGTAGCATTCAATGCCGAACTTGCAGAATCGTCAGTAGAACGCTTCCTCTTTCTAATGAGGAACTTTTCCATTGTGTTATAGTAAGAACAAATATCAGAGCTGCCAACTTTTCAAAATCAAAATATTTCACTGTTTAAAATCGTAGCATTCAATGCCGAACTCGCAGAATCGTCAGTAGAACGCTTCCTCTTTCTAATGAGGAACTTTTCCATTGTGTTATAGTAAGAACAAATATCAGAGCTGCCAACTTTTCAAAATCAAAATATTTCACTGTTTAAAATCGTAGCATTCAATGCCGAACTTGCAGAATCGTCAGTAGAACGCTTCCTCTTTCTAATGAGGAACTTTTCCATTGTGTTATAGTAAGAACAAATATCAGAGCTGCCAACTTTTCAAAATCAAAATATTTCACTGTTTAAAATCGTAGCATTCAATGCCGAACTTGCAGAATCGTCAGTAGAACGCTTCCTCTTTCTAATGAGGAACTTTTCCATTGTGTTATAGTAAGAACAAATATCAGAGCTGCCAACTTTTCAAAATAAAAATATTTCACTGTTTAAAATCGTAGCACTCGATGCCGAACTTGCAGAATCGTCAGGAGAACGCTTCCTCTTTCTAATGAGGAACTTTTCCATTGTGTTATAGTAAGAACAAATATCAGAGCTGCCAACTTTTCAGAATCAAAATATTTCACTGTTTAAAATCGTAGCACTCGATGCCGAACTTGCAGAATCGTCAGTAGAACGCTTCCTCTTTCTAATGAGGAACTTTTCCATTGTGTTATAGTAAGAACAAATATCAGAGCTGCCAACTTTTCAAAATAAAAATATTTCACTGTTTAAAATCGTAGCACTCGATGCCGAACTTGCAGAATCGTCAGGAGAACGCTTCCTCTTTCTAATGAGGAACTTTTCCATTGTGTTATAGTAAGAACAAATATCAGAGCTGCCAACTTTTCAAAATAAAAATATTTCACTGTTTAAAATCGTAGCATTTAATGCCGAACTTGCAGAATCGTCAGTAGAACGCTTCCTCTTTCTAATGAGGAACTTTTCCATTGTGTTATAGTAAGAACAAATATCAGAGCTGCCAACTTTTCAAAATAAAAATATTTCACTGTTTAAAATCGTAGCACTCGATGCCGAACTTGCAGAATCGTCAGTAGAACGCTTCCTCTTTCTAATGAGGAACTTTTCCATTGTGTTATAGTAAGAACAAATATCAGAGCTGCCAACTTTTCAAAATCAAAATATTTCACTGTTTAAAATCGTAGCATTCAATGCCGAACTTGCAGAATCGTCAGTAGAACGCTTCCTCTTTCTAATGAGGAACTTTTCCATTGTGTTATAGTAAGAACAAATATCAGAGCTGCCAACTTTTCAAAATCAAAATATTTCACTGTTTAAAATCGTAGCATTCAATGCCGAACTTGCAGAATCGTCAGTAGAACGCTTCCTCTTTCTAATGAGGAACTTTTCCATTGTGTTATAGTAAGAACAAATATCAGAGCTGCCAACTTTTCAAAATCAAAATATTTCACTGTTTAAAATCGTAGCATTCAATGCCGAACTTGCAGAATCGTCAGTAGAACGCTTCCTCTTTCTAATGAGGAACTTTTCCATTGTGTTATAGTAAGAACAAATATCAGAGCTGCCAACTTTTCAAAATAAAAATATTTCACTGTTTAAAATCGTAGCAGTCAATGCCGAACTTGCAGAATCGTCAGTAGAACGCTTCCTCTTTCTAATGAGGAACTTTTCCATTGTGTTATAGTAAGAACAAATATCAGAGCTGCCAACTTTTCAAAATAAAAATATTTCACTCTTTAAAATCGTAGCAGTCAATGCCGAACTTGCAGAATCGTCAGTAGAACGCTTCCTCTTTCTAATGAGGAACTTTTCCATTGTGTTATAGTAAGAACAAATATCAGAGCTGCCAACTTTTCAAAATCAAAATATTTCACTGTTTAAAATCGTAGCATTCAATGCCGAACTTGCAGAATCGTCAGTAGAACGCTTCCTCTTTCTAATGAGGAACTTTTCCATTGTGTTATAGTAAGAACAAATATCAGAGCTGCCAACTTTTCAAAATAAAAATATTTCACTGTTTAAAATCGTAGCAGTCAATGCCGAACTTGCAGAATCGTCAGTAGAACGCTTCCTCTTTCTAATGAGGAACTTTTCCATTGTGTTATAGTAAGAACAAATATCAGAGCTGCCAACTTTTCAAAATAAAAATATTTCACTGTTTAAAATCGTAGCAGTCAATGCCGAACTTGCAGAATCGTCAGTAGAACGCTTCCTCTTTCTAATGAGGAACTTTTCCATTGTGTTATAGTAAGAACAAATATCAGAGCTGCCAACTTTTCAAAATAAAAATATTTCACTCTTTAAAATCGTAGCAGTCAATGCCGAACTTGCAGAATCGTCAGTAGAACGCTTCCTCTTTCTAATGAGGAACTTTTCCATTGTGTTATAGTAAGAACAAATATCAGAGCTGCCAACTTTTCAAAATAAAAATATTTCACTGTTTAAAATCGTAGCATTCAATGCCGAACTTGCAGAATCGTCAGTAGAACGCTTCCTCTTTCTAATGAGGAACTTTTCCATTGTGTTATAGTAAGAACAAATATCAGAGCTGCCAACTTTTCAAAATCAAAATATTTCACTGTTTAAAATCGTAGCATTCAATGCCGAACTTGCAGAATCGTCAGTAGAACGCTTCCTCTTTCTAATGAGGAACTTTTCCATTGTGTTATAGTAAGAACAAATATCAGAGCTGCCAACTTTTCAAAATCAAAATATTTCACTGTTTAAAATCGTAGCATTCAATGCCGAACTTGCAGAATCGTCAGTAGAACGCTTCCTCTTTCTAATGAGGAACTTTTCCATTGTGTTATAGTAAGAACAAATATCAGAGCTGCCAACTTTTCAAAATAAAAATATTTCACTGTTTAAAATCGTAGCACTCGATGCCGAACTTGCAGAATCGTCAGTAGAACGCTTCCTCTTTCTAATGAGGAACTTTTCCATTGTGTTATAGTAAGAACAAATATCAGAGCTGCCAACTTTTCAAAATCAAAATATTTCACTGTTTAAAATCGTAGCATTCAATGCCGAACTTGCAGAATCGTCAGTAGAACGCTTCCTCTTTCTAATGAGGAACTTTTCCATTGTGTTATAGTAAGAACAAATATCAGAGCTGCCAACTTTTCAAAATAAAAATATTTCACTGTTTAAAATCGTAGCACTCGATGCCGAACTTGCAGAATCGTCAGTAGAACGCTTCCTCTTTCTAATGAGGAACTTTTCCATTGTGTTATAGTAAGAACAAATATCAGAGCTGCCAACTTTTCAAAATAAAAATATTTCACTGTTTAAAATCGTAGCACTCGATGCCGAACTTGCAGAATCGTCAGTAGAACGCTTCCTCTTTCTAATGAGGAACTTTTCCATTGTGTTATAGTAAGAACAAATATCAGAGCTGCCAACTTTTCAAAATAAAAATATTTCACTGTTTAAAATCGTAGCACTCGATGCCGAACTTGCAGAATCGTCAGGAGAACGCTTCCTCTTTCTAATGAGGAACTTTTCCATTGTGTTATAGTAAGAACAAATATCAGAGCTGCCAACTTTTCAAAATAAAAATATTTCACTGTTTAAAATCGTAGCATTCAATGCCGAACTTGCAGAATCGTCAGTAGAACGCTTCCTCTTTCTAATGAGGAACTTTTCCATTGTGTTATAGTAAGAACAAATATCAGAGCTGCCAACTTTTCAAAATAAAAATATTTCACTGTTTAAAATCGTAGCACTCGATGCCGAACTTGCAGAATCGTCAGTAGAACGCTTCCTCTTTCTAATGAGGAACTTTTCCATTGTGTTATAGTAAGAACAAATATCAGAGCTGCCAACTTTTCAAAATCAAAATATTTCACTGTTTAAAATCGTAGCATTCAATGCCGAACTTGCAGAATCGTCAGTAGAACGCTTCCTCTTTCTAATGAGGAACTTTTCCATTGTGTTATAGTAAGAACAAATATCAGAGCTGCCAACTTTTCAAAATCAAAATATTTCACTGTTTAAAATCGTAGCATTCAATGCCGAACTTGCAGAATCGTCAGTAGAACGCTTCCTCTTTCTAATGAGGAACTTTTCCATTGTGTTATAGTAAGAACAAATATCAGAGCTGCCAACTTTTCAAAATCAAAATATTTCACTGTTTAAAATCGTAGCACTCGATGCCGAACTTGCAGAATCGTCAGTAGAACGCTTCCTCTTTCTAATGAGGAACTTTTCCATTGTGTTATAGTAAGAACAAATATCAGAGCTGCCAACTTTTCAAAATCAAAAACCGGGACATCAACGCGCGTTCGGTGGCGTGTATTTACACTTTATAAATAATAAAATGATATTATAGGTTTCTCTATATTTTTATTACAGTTAATTATTTAATATAAATAAAGAAATATTTACAAAAAATTAGTATTTAAGTATAAAATAAGATTAACAAACCTTGTTAATGAGTTTCATTTTTAGAGAGAGACACTATTTTTTTTAGAGAGTCGCCAATTTTTCTCCCCACCATAACAGGAGTCTTATCACATAAGGAAAGACAGTTCAGTTCATCCACGGAATACCAAGATACTGAAGTTCTTCAGACACAAGTTTGGCAATATTTTCACCTGTTGAACTGGTTTCTAGGCATGGCAAAGAGAGCAGCATGCATCTCACTCACTTGCAATGATTATCAAAGTATGTTACCCCCCCCCAATTCCTAAATCGAGAAGATTGCTTGCAAAAACTTGCAAAAATCAAGATTTACTATAAAATCAAGAAGATTTGAGACAGTGCCAGAACTGTTAATTTATGATTATCCATTATTAGGGGAGAGCGGTAATGTATGGGATGTGCTAGCAGTATGTTTGATGATACTTGTATTTAATTATTTTTCTGTATCAGTCACTTATAGATGGAGTTCAGAAATTGTGATGATTTTCAAGGTTTTGAATTTTTTTTTAATTGAATGATGCAATTTTTAGAAATAACTTGATTTCATTTAAGCAATGACAAGACAGTGACTTTTTCTTTAATGCCCTTGGATGATAATTTTATCCATCACGAATGCACAATAGTGCTATTTTAGATAAAAGATGAATAGTGTAACTTTGAGAATATGAATACTTTTGAACAGCATGCATCAATTCTTAAAAATTTTTAGCTTCTTCACTTTCGTTTTCAGGAAAAAGAATTATGATTACGGGAAAAATCTTTATCACCCCCTCTCTTTGTCAAGCTGAAATGCAAACCTTATTTTGGGGAGTGGGGGAATATTTAAGAATACATGTTCAGAACATCCTTTGGGGGGGGATACAATTACCGGAGAAATCTTTGCTACGTCCAATTTTCGTTTCCGGACAGCTTCCCTCCATTTTCAAGTTGAAATACAAATATTTATAAAATAAAATGATATTATATTTAACAACAATACTAGGCAGAGGAAACATCGCGTGAAAAATAAAATTACGATTATGAGAGAAATCTTCACTGCATCTAACTTCCGTTTTCAAAAGTTTTGAAAGACGAAACTTCCGTTTTCGAAAGTTTCCAGCAAAAACATTCTCCTCCGCTACCAATTGCCCCGAAATTTCTGTTCAGTTATACATTGATCTCGAGGAAAACTCCAATTATGACGGAAAAGGAGAAATTTCTCGAAGCTGTTGCATGCTCATGCCTGAAGATTACAGGGAAATTTTTGCGCCGTCGAATTTTCGTTTTCAAAAATTTTCCCTCCATTTTCCAACTGAAATACAAATATTTTTGGAACAAAGTGATGTATAACAACAATACTGGACGAGGCAACATCGCAGGAAAAAGAAATAATTATTATGGAAATCTTTATTTCGTTTACTTCCGTTTTTGAAAGTCGAAATATCGTCCCGATGCGTATTTTTACGCGTTGGTAAAATTTCGATGCGTAAACACACTTTTTGATGCATACTAGATGCGTAATTACGCATTTTGGCAAACTCTGGCGCAGAATAAAAAAAATTTCGCACTTTGGCGCAATTAGCGCAGCTATTCCAACACTGAGAGGGCAAGTTTGGAAGGATTGGCGGGAGGGGGGGGTGTGATCGCTCCCAGCTAGAAACATGAGATAACATAAGGTTCAATCGCTATGAGATCATATTAAAACAAAAGCAGGAGTTTACACTAAGCAACAATAACAACGATATCAATTTCCATCAGTAAAAAAAAAATTCACGAGCCATTTTGGCGAAAATCCGGAAGAAACTGACCGTAAAACTACCCAAAACTCCGTAAAACTTTCGGGAAATCCGGAATACTTGGCAGGTATGCGGACGTCATTGCACCGATATCGGCTTTTTCGACATATTATGCAATATCACCTTGCTGTTCTTCACCCGACATCGGCTTTGCCAATGCATCCAATATCCTCTGGCCGTTCTTCACCCCATATCCGTCCGATATTGGCTTTGCCGATGTATCCAATATCTGAATTCCAAAGGCGTTTACTTAGAAATGGGACCAATTAATAGTTTTCACATTTGTGCGAAAAAAAACTATAAATATATTCGCAAAATGCGATCGCAGTTTAAACCGCGATTCTAACAAAAAAGGACACAAAATTCAGAACTTTTACGAAATGCATTGAAATCCGCAATTCTTCCAACCTGTCCGTAATTCGGTAATCATGTGGCCGAAACCGTAATAGTTGGCACCCTTAGCAGTGCGTGGGCTTTCGTCTCGTTGCACTCTACGTGGATGATCATGGTCATATGTAGAGGATTTTAGGAAGGGAGTGTCTGACCCCATGTCTTAAACAACCCTTAGAAATAGGATGCTACGAGATTTGGGCTAGAGTGTCCAACAGGAAAGTGACACGGAAGCGAGGTAGAAAGGGGAGGAAGACGCCCTTATTTATTACCGGGGGCCAGTACCCGGGGTCCGACGGCTTAAGTGCCCATCCAACGCACGGTGGATATTTAGTGGATCCAGCGTTCGTACCTGCTAGGATCGAACCTGAGGTCTTCTCCATGGCAGTCACGAACGTTGCCCACTAGGCAACCCGCGGCCCCACTCTACGCGGATTATCGCGTAATCCGTTTACATACAACCGGAAGGGAAATACTTGGATTGTACCGTGACGTCATGAAATCGGCACAAATGATCTGAAACGGCATCGCCTTCGTAGATTTTCCATGCTAATAGCTCACGATTGAAATCTTTCTGCGCGTGCCCATTTCGCGCGTCACTTTATTTTTCTTGCGCGAATCCAAACTTCTTTGCGCGAAACGCGCATCTGCGCACACTATCGGGAACCCTGCCTTCTCTCTGAGTTCTTTGGATTGAGATTTTTCTCTGAGTTCTTTTTGATGTAAAAATCCAAAAGAACTCACAGGGAAGGAAGATTAAACAAAATTTCTTCAACTGGAACTAGAACTAAATGAACGTATCTGGGTAAAGCCTTGAGTAAGTGATTTAATTCATATATACCTTCCCAAATATTGTGTGCTTGTTCTGTAACTCTGGACAAGCTCCAAAAGTAAAGAAGAACTGACTTCCATTATCTTCTTTCCCAGTGTTTGCCATTGCAACAAGACCACGGCGAACAAATCTCAGTCGAGAGTGAATCTCATTCTAAAAAGTAAAACAAAGTAATAAATACCAAGAGATTAATCATTATAGATGAACAAGTAATCCAACTACAGACAGTTATGTGCCATCATACTGTATATGAAATTTACATACTGAATAATGTACAATCAATACTATTACACAAATTAAATACATATATACATGTAACAAAATAAACACCTAATACAATACAATGCATGCCTGACAAATAATTTTTCAGTGATTGCATATTACTTCAATCTATGAAAAATTGCAGATCAAAGTGGATTAAAAATTGTTTTTTACTGGAAATAAACCAGCAATATTACAAAATTCTAAACATCAGAATGAAAACTGTTGATACCTCTCCTTTCCCCTTCCAAATCCATATTGATAGCATAACATGTATCTAAGTATAGAAATATGTACCTAAGCATACATGTATGCAGCAGAAATGTACAAACCTTCTTAGGATAATAAGGTGTTCACGTCAGCAATTTGTTTTCTATTTAATGCTGGCATAGATACGAATGGAGAAAATGCATTAACAAAGTTAAAAAATGTGCATACACTGAAAATGGCATGTCAGCTATATTCACAACAAAAATACTTAATCCTTTGATGTCATTCGTGATTTCTTTTTTAAAAAATCAAGAAATGCTAAAACAAAAGCAAAGCATACAAACAAACAAAAAAAGACAGGCTACCCCAAAAGGTTCAAGAAGAAAAAAAAATAACAGTAAGAAGATAAGAAGCATACTTGTGCTGAAACAAACTTTGCTTCAACCATATCAAGGTCAATCACATGATATGTAACATTTCAGTTTTCAAGAACCATATGATATGTAACATTTCAGTTTTTTGTAAACATTTTCACAATTTGACAGAGTAATGAAGAACTGATATACTTCAGCTATGCACTGAGATTGTAAGCATCAGAAATGAAATTTATTACATCGTCTCTCCTTTAATTATGCATGAGATATCTAATAAAGATGCCAGTGATCAGGATCACACTTTCTAACCTCTCTTTCCTTCTTACTGCATTGCTTCAAACAATAAAATCATTTCATTTATCACATTATTTGCATCTCTATGGCAATAAACCACCAATTAAGTGCACTAGTTTACGTGCAAGTCTGTAATGACTTCACAACCAGAAAGACCCAACTTACCTCTAAGGTCTTGGCTTCTTTCCTTGAACACACTTCATGCACATTAGCCAGAATGACTGTTAAGCAACAGGCCTTTTGGGTTTAAACATTCTTCATAGCTGCACGCAAGTTGCTGTTGTTATCCTTCAGGCCATGAATATTCTTGTTTTCATTCATAGAACGCCACCAACGTGTTGACTTCTTACATTGTTTGACCCACACGATACCTCATTTATATTAGATGCATACTCACTAGCATTTGAGTCTTGTCGCCTTTTTTTTTCTTTCTTTTTTTCTTCTTTTTCTTTTTATTACCTTCAGTTCAAACACACACTACTAAAAACTTTACTCCTCAATAAATACATACATAATAAATACCCACTTAAATCACACATGTATTCTGTTTTGTACAAACACTTTTACGTACCTTCAACACACTGCATTCAAACCACTCAATATAAAATCTCTATCTGACCCAAACAGCTTAAATAACCATTGGAAAGCCTTAATTAAATTTGAACAACAATCAAAAAAAAAAAAAAAAAAAGGAAACAGAACTGATAAAAGATGGCGCCAGAGAAGAAGCTATGCGGAGTTCTCAACTGAGGCTGGGACCTCAACGAATTCACTCACTCGGTCTGCAGTCAGCGGAGCAGATGGTGTACATCAACCTCTTGAAGATGGCAGTGATACTGTTGAAAGTACTTGAGGAATGTTGTGACTGGCCAAGTAGGGTTAGCGTTTGCAGCAAAGTATTGCGAGATATGAGGCAGGTGGAGTGCTATATGATTCATAGTAGATGGATGTTTGACTAGTGTGAGATGTAAATAGTGTAATATAAGTTATGTAGATAGAAATTTTATATTGAGTGGTTTGAATGTGGTGTGTAAACAGTATGCAAAAGTGTTTGTATAGAACAGAATATATGTGTGATTTAAGAGGGTATTTATGGTGTATGTATGCATTTATTGAGAAGGAGTAGTTTTTAGCAGTGTGTGTTTGAACGGAAGGTAATAGAAGGGAAAGAAAAAAAAAAAAAGGCGACAACACTCAAATGCTAGTGAGTATGCGTCTAATATAAATGGGGTGTCACGTGGGTTAAACAATGTTCTACGAATGAAAACAAGAATATTCATGGCCTGGAGGATAACAACAGCAACTTGCGTGCAGCTATGAAGAATGTTTAAACCCAAAAGGTCTGGTGCTTAACAGTCATTCTGGCTAATGTTCATGAAGTGTGTTCAAGGAAAGAAGCCAAGACCTTAGAGGTAAGTTGGGTCTTTCTGGTTGGGAAGTCATTTCATTTATCATTTGTAAATCATTTCATTTTCTTTTCAAGAATAGAATCATAATTTGGTTCCATGCTTAAAAATGAAAGCAAAACTAACAATTCAAGAATAACTGAAACACAGCTCTTACAGAGAAAGGAGGTTCTGCTACAACAGCCCACCAGAACCTGAGAAAATAAAGACTTGAGATTAGAGAGAGGCAAATGGTACCTAGTTCTGTAATAGCAGCAGGAAGCCATGAAAACTCAAAGTTTCATGAACACCATGAAATGTTGATCCTGATGTTTACCAGATGCTCAAATGGATCGTTTCATGGAGACACCAGGAAAGAAAAATGTGTTTTAAGTTAATACAGATTTCAAATAATTCCTCCCAGAGAAATACCTTTATTTGTGACATTGGAAACCTCATTACACAACGATGTTAAAACATACAACTGATGGATGGAAGACCAAAAATGCACATGAAAGGTAGCAGTATTTATCAAAACACTGCAAGATCTTGCACAATATTCAGTAAAATTAAAACCTTTGCTCTATTCTTCATTTAAATCTGTTGAACGCTAAAAGTGTTACAAGAATAATTACAACAATGCATGTACGCAAAAGTAGACACACACATACACAGACACTGGGTATGTGAAAAAAAAAAAAAAAAACAGGCTGCCCACTGGCTGAGTGATTGACAGTTTCTTCCACTGAGATTGAAACCCTAGTTAAGACACTTATTTTTATTCTTCACTGTTGGCCTTAAACTAAAGCTGAACAAGTGACTCTAAATTAAGAATGGACACCTAGTGGAGTCGATGCCATGCTGGGTGGTGGTTGTTCTACAAGTGAAAGGACAACCCAAGAAGTATTAGGTACGTTGTTGTAATTCAGCGAGCACTCAATGTATATTGTTACATTGAAAATTTCATTTTTCTCATCCTGTTGAGAGTTTAAAGTGAATTTTAAATATTATACTAAGGAGCTGAAACTTTCAAGAAATTGTTCTGGTAAACTTTCTTTACTGTCAATACTGAAAAAAAAAAAAAAAAAATGTATCTTGCATGTAGCAAGCAAAAAAAAATGGAACAGTTTTATTAATACTTTCTCTTGAAGTACAAGTATTTTTTCCAGTGCCATAAGACAAACACAACATCCATGCCTGACCGGGATTCGAACCCGGACCCCTTACGAACGAATGATCAGAGGCCAGCGCCTTAGACCACTGCGCCACCGGGGCGGCTGGTCCCATTGAGTTGCTCACGGTGGTCGTTAAACCTCCAATCAAAAAAAAAAAAAAAGTATTTTTTCTAATCCCAATGATGAAAACAAGTTATTTTAAAAAATGTACACGTAGATAGAATTGTAGTGTTAACCACACACATATGAGCAAAAACAAACCTATATAAAAAGCACAACGGAAAAACTGGTTTATGTACAATATAAAATCATGTATACTCTGTAACAATGAAATTACAATGCCCAGTCACAAGACAGAACCTATCTTGAAGACTAGCGGAGTCAGGACTTCGTGCATTGTGTCTACATCGTCACTTACCCCTATCAAATGATCATCGTCGCCAGCACCCTGAATGGTGTGTCATGGGATCTTTAGTGATGAATCTCACTTTTGTCTGGGGTCTGATGATCACCAGGTTCACTGAATCATAAAAAGACATAACAGGCAGAATGAACCAATTCAAGAACAGTTGTGCAGCCCCACCATACAGAGCGAATGACAGGGGTCATACATTGTCCAGGAGGCAATCATCTATGACAGCCAAACCTCTCCAGTATTTTTGACAGGAAGCTTGGCTGTACATGGAGGATATCTTGGATGTTATTACTATCCCTTTGTGAGCTGACAGCATGTTTCAGCAAAATAATGAGCATCTGCATACTTCAAATATCTCTAGGGAATCTCTATGCACTATCAAGTTATTTGAATGGCCAACAAGATCCCTGGGTCTGTTTCCAACAGAACATGTATGAGACAAGTTTGGAAAACATCTTAACAGCCACCCACAATAAGTGCACACAACAGTCAGCCTGCAAGACCAAGTACAAAAAGCATGATGGACATCAGAGGTCACTAAAACTTAATGCAATGGCACATTGTTGAATGCACTGCCAACAGATAATAAGATTATCTATTAGTTTTGAACACTTAATCATTACTTTCTTGTCTCCAATACTACTCACATTATGAACTTCAGCTGAATTTTCCTACCTCTCCTGGGTGTTGCAATTTCAATGTTAGAGTGTACTGTATATTACTACACAACTTCATCCTGGCACATTTAGTTCATTTAATCATTACAATGTTTCAAAAGTTAAATGCAGTTCATATTTCAGGGTGTGCACACACACACATGCTAAACCAGATGAAATTACCTTAAAAGGTTTCCCATAGATCGACTCCCCACCAAAGCCAGTACCTTCTGGATCACCACCTTGTACAATGAAGCCTTTAATAACCCGATGAAAAATAGTTCCATCATAATAGCCTTCTAAACACAGCTGAGTAAAATTACGACAAGCTTTAGGTGCTTCTTTGGACCACAGTTCTACATCAATATCACCAACAGTGGTGTGAAGTAAAATCTACATGCAAAAACAAAAAAAGAAGAACTTCAGCATTTACTGAATCATAAAAAGACACACAATAGTAAACACATTAAAGCATGATTTTAAACAATGTCCCACATAAAATGACACATTACAGCTAAATTAAAACTAGCACTTTCAGTTAAATGGGTACACATATACAGGGTGTTTATACATGGTGAGAACACTTTCAGTGATTTATTGCACAAATAGTAGGACAGATATCATTGTCATACACAGGACATGCTTTGTGAAAGATAAAATGTCCAAGTTTTTAGCACATCTTTTGTAAAAAAAAGATTGTGCTTATGTTAGCGGTTCGTTCGTCCGTCTGTCTGTACCCACGATATCTCTGCAACTATTAGTCCGATTTGAAAAATTCTTTTTGCATTGGAAAGCTTGAAATATGCGAATGATGATCCTTCATTTCGTTTTTTTTTTTTTTTTACGATGTACAATTTCGCCGCTAGCGGGTGTAAATGCAGGTGATGTCGAATTCAAAAATACGTTTTATTCCACATATTTGCTTCTAAACATCCGATTGAAAAAATTCCTTTATCTTTCGATTCCTTTTATGTTGAAGAGTATTTTAGGTATAGTTACTTTTTCAAATTACACATAGATTTTCCGCTAGGGGCGTAAAAGTAAATTACATTTTCCTCGATAACTCTTCTTCTAAAACTACAATTTGAAAAAAAAATTCTTCAGCTGATACACCTCCTGATGGAAAATCTTTTGCATATAATTTCAAATTCTTACTAAAGAATACTTTGGCCACCAGGCCCAGGGGGTATAAGTGTTAATTTTTGCTTCTGATGTATTTGCCATAAAATCTGAGCTTCTAAAATATCGATTCAAAAAATTATTTCGTGGACTGATGCCACTCACATTGATAAACCTTTTTGGCATATTTTCTCCTTAAAACATTCCACAGTTTTTCTGCCAGGGGCGTAGCTGTATATCTTATTTTTGTCAATATCTCTACTTCTAGGAGTCCAATTTGAAAAATCCCTTCTTTGTTGGATAGTGTTTTCAGTATGACATGTTTTTCATATAATTTCAAAATTTTCAAGTAATTCATAGACTTTCTAAAACTCTGCTAGAGGGCATAGAGGTAACTTGTGTTTCCTCCCTATATCTCTGCTTCTAAATCTCCGATTTGAAAAATTCTTTCTGCACCGGATACAGCTTTTGATGGGAAATCGTTTGAACATAATTTCTAATTTTTGTAAAAAAAAAATGGTTTGGCCACCAGGGGTCGTAAATCTTAATTTCTGCTTCTGATGTATTTGCAGCAAAATATGAGCTTCTAAATTGTCGAGTGAAAAAACGTCGTTTGTAGACCGATACTACTCCTGTTGACAAACCTTTTAAAAACATTTTCTTCTTAAAATAATGCATGGTTTCTGCGCCAGGGGCGTAGATGTATATCTTATTTTTGTCAATATCTCTACTTCTACGAGTTCGATTTGAAAAATTCCTTTTTTGTTAGATAATGTTTCTGATGCAAAATGTTTTTCCTATAAATTCAAAATTTTCAAGTAAATCATAGACTTTCCGTAAGGGGGCACAAAGGTAAATTGCGTTTTCTGTGCTATTTCTGCTTCTAAAACTCCAATTTGAAAATTTCTTCCTGTATTGCATACAAGACCTGATGGAAAATATTTTTCACATAATTTCTAAATGTTTGGTAAAGAATGGTTTGGTCACCAGGTGGCATAAGTGTTAATTTCTGCTTCTGGTGTATTTGTAGCAAAATCTGGGCCCCTGAAAACTCGACTAAATTTTTTTTTTCTTGGACCGATACCGCTCATATGGAAAATCCTTTTGAGAATACTTTCTTTCTAAAATAATGCATGGTTTTCCCACCAGGGGACGTAAAGTCACATCTTATTTTTGTCGATATCTCTGTTTCAAAGAGTCTGATTTGAAAAATTCTTTCTGTGTTGGAGAGCGTTTCCGGTGCGAAATGTTTCTCATATAAATTCATGTTTTTCTTAACTCACAAGTCTGCAACCAGAGGGCGTAAGCTCACGATTCCGTTTACAGCAATATCTGAGGGATTAAAAACCCGATTGAAAAACTTCTTTCTTTCGTCAGATACTATTGTTTTCCATACCGGTTCCATTGACTTTGAATAGCTTTAATAAATTTCATTTGCGTTAGAACGGATTCAAAAGACGTGCTTATTACACCCGAAAATTCGGTGTCATCTTTCTTGTTTTTTTTACATCACATCACTTGCAAACGATTTAATGTGGGAACCACGTATGACATGGCAAATGTCCACACGGTAATCAAACTCTTGCCATATTCTGTCCAGTATGTCTTGTGTGACCATGGTGGTAGTTTCTTTAATTCTCTGCTTTAGTTCCTGGACATCATGTGCCAAAGGTGGTACATAAACACCATCCTTTATGTAGCCCCACAAGAACAAATCACACGGAGTTAATTAAGTCCAGTGATCTCCGTAGCCATTTCAAGAAACATATTGGTAGCTTACCTTTTGAGGTTTGCCTCGTTGACATTTCTTGCCTGTCGTCATCAGGGTTTTTTGTAGCTTTCAGCAGAGCAAGTTGCTGTTTTCTTCTACTGTTCTGTACATTACGTACTTATATGAGCAGGTCCAGTACATGAAGCATCTTTGCACAGGCTTGTAGTTCGTTTATACCTCTTGAGTTTAGATACTTTTTTGTGTACCGAACCTGCTCATATAAGTGTGTAATGTACAGAACAGTAGAAGAAAACAGCAACCTGCTGAAAGCTACAAAAACCCCGATAACGGCGTGCAAGAAATGTCAATGAGGCAAACCTCAAAAGGAAAGCTACCAATATATTGCCATTATGCATGTGAATTAATGATAGCATGGACATTAGACAGCCCAACAAGCTATTATAGGGTATTTCAAGAAACATTTGTACCTTTCTCCAGCACATCCAATCCATCACTTGTGCAGCTTGGTGTTAAGGCAGGCCCGAATGTCATTATGGAAGCGGGGAGGGCCTCAGTCTTGCTGGTAAATAAAGTCATCACTATTCTCTGGAACTTGAGGCATCAACCACTGATGCAGCATATTGAGGTAGAAATGCCTAGTTACGGTGTCCTCAGAAAAGAAGAAATTGGTGGGACAAAGCACAGGAAACATTCACCTTCAACAAATCATGCACACATTGAATTATCTCTTTAGGTTTATGGGTGCCCCAGATCCGACAATAGTGTCGGTTAACTTTCCCACTGGTACAAATATGTACGAACGATGAAGAAACGGGTTTCTGTACACCCAATTAATGAGAAAGATGATAAAAAGTGAACTCCGCTTATTAGGCGTATAAAATAAAGGAATCAAGAGTTGTTAGCTTTCACTACCTCCGGGTAGCTTCATCAGGCATTTAGTAGCTAAAGATCGCAGAGCAACTGGAAAAAATATTTCTAAGAATATTTTTTCCAGTTGCTTCTGCGATCTTTAGCTACTAAATGCCTGATGAAGCTACCCGGAGGTAGTGAAAGCTAACAACTCTTGATTCCTTTATTTTATACGCCTAATAAACGGAGTTCACTTTTTATCGTCTTTCCCATTGGTGTGAAATGTGGCCTCGTCACTAAACACTATGCGATTAAAGAAGTTGTCATGTTCTTCTGTCAGTCCTTGCAGTTCACAACAAAACTGGAAAAGCTTCTCTTTGTCGTCTTCCTTTAACATATGCACCAAATGCAATTTATACAGCTTTATTATAGAAAGTTTTTGTAAAGAACCTACCACACTGTCGTGGCTGGCATTTACAGCTCACATGATGCACACTGCACTGATTCACTGGGGCTCTTGATTATGTCTCTCTCACTCGTTCCACATTATCAGTAGTAACACTAAGCCACCAAAAAATGCTCTTTACCAAGCACAAGCAACCTATGTTTACAAGTTGCTGATGCCACTTGTAAATAGCATTCCTGGTTGGTGGCTCTTTACCGTATGCATTTTGAAATTCCCTTTGAATGTCTGCTTCACACTTGTTCTTATCAAACAGTAGCACACAAAATGCCTTCTTGGAACCAGAAGCCACCATCACTCAACAAGGCCATGCATGTGGTAGGGATACAACGGATAATGTCAACTGGTGGTGAATGATGGAAATACATACCTCAGCAGTAACAATGGGAAAACTTGCATGTTTTTTTGTTTTCACATGGTATAGATAAGTAAATAGTATCTCTCTTACTCTAATGTGCATTAATTGAAAGTGTTCCCACCATTTATATACATGGTGTTTTTATTTGTCTTTGTCCTCATCAACTATAATGAGCATTTTGTTTTAGTTCAAACAGATATATAACATATTGCTATTGCAGCAGAAACTATCATTTTTACATACAGTAGTGTGTCCAAAATTAAAGTACAGAAGGTAATAGTGGACAAATACTCCGAAGCACTCAATGAAATGTTACGATGTTCTCAGGACATACGCAAATGGCACAAGAAACAAATACTTGCAGCAAGATTTGCATATCAGTGAGCAAAATGCTGTTCGATGTGCAAATTGAGTTACATACTTGAAGCCAACGGGGAACAGCAGTGGCATTTCTCATTGACAGTGCACATAAAAAGCATTCCAGTGGCTGCAAATCATTTCTTTATGTTTCATACATGTGTGTCCAATGCTGTATGATGGCGAATGATAGGACGACTAGAAGTAGGACAGTCTCAGGCCCAGAGACTTGAATATGCACCACAGAGTGGTTTCATGGTTATGGCAGCAATTCAACATTATTGGTGGAGTGTCATGAAGGCCTGAGTAAGGTAATCCATTGTATACCACACCATGTGAGGACGATTATGTTGTTTTAACCGGACAGTGTCGGAGGTTCTACACAGCTTGGCAATTGTCATTGGAGCTCTTCCCTGGCACTGGGACTATGGTTTCAAGGCAAACAATATATCAAAGACTTAATGTAATTTGTCTTTATGCCAGGAAATCCATGGTTTGTGTCCCACTAACCACATCTCACAGGAGAGCTCGCTTGAACTAGTGCAGGCAATATCGTTCCTAGAGTCCAGATGAGTGAGCCTGTTTTCTTTTTACAGATGAGTTGAGATTCAGTCTACAAACAGGTTCTTGTTGGCATTTCCCTTGGAGAGAACAGGGAACCTGTAATGATCCTGCAAATATCTGCGAACAAGACTCCTTTGGAGGCGGTGGTCTGCTAATGTAGGGTGACATTATGCTCAACAGCCATACACCACTTCACATGTTTGCAGGAGGCAATGTGAATGTTGAGCACTATAGGATGAAATCCTAGAGCTCTACATCAAACTTTTTTTTTATTAGATGTTGGTCTTCAGTTCCTTTTATGGATGATAATGTTTGCCCATATAGGGCTCAGCTTGTTGATGATTTCCTACAGAGCAAGGATATTTGATATATGAATTGGCTACCCTGGTTTTCAGACCTGAACTCTATAGAACATGATACATTTTAAAGATGATACCCATTTTTGTGAAATTCTGCCTGTTTTTGTGAAATTTGCCCTATCTTTGTGAGATCTGACTATTTGGGTTCAGGGCAATTTTAATCATCTGTAATTATTGTTTTCAGCTATTTATTATTTTACTTTATTCTTATTCTATTGCTAATCACAGTTCACACTTTCTGGGTTTGCAGCAAATTTTCTGTTTTGATGCAGATACTTTTTTTTTTTTTTTTTGTAGAAGTCTGATTATACTCCAGCTGAGAACTTGAAAAAAAAAATAATATCACTCCAGTTTGTATTAAAAGTGGAAAGTCTTAATGAAAGGTCAAAATTTTTAAGTGCCAGAGGAAAAGAAATAACTCACTGACTAAAAGAACAACAACAAACAAACAAAAAGTTGCTTATCTGCCACAACTGGATCCCCCATAAAGCGAATGATAAGCACCTCCCCGTTATATTCTTCTCCTCATAACTGTAAATACGTTTTCTGGAATCCTGGCTTGTACGGTAAAGATTAATATGAGTAGAAAGGGGCAAAAACCATCAATGTTTTTGAGCATCCTTTCTTTCCAAGTGATAATAGATGTCTGAAACTGCAAAAAAATATTTTCTATGTGAAGTAAAAGAATTTCTCTTTGTTGCATTCTTTTAAAGAGGAAGGGAATGTAGCATTCCAATATCATGAATTAGCAATTTTTTTGCTGGTTTTTTGTTTAAACATTTCATTGGTGAAAATCGAGTTCTTTTTCTTGGCATTACAAGAAAAGATACATAAAAAAATCTCTGCAAAAGCGTGTTTTATTACATGTTTAAAACTGCAAAAGCGTAATTCACTTGAAAATTTTCTGCATGAGGTAAATGAATTTCTCTTTGTTGCATTCTTATAAAGAGAAAGGGAATATTACCTTTCTATGTTATGAATTAGCAATTTTTTCACTATTTTGTTTAATGTTTTATCACCAAATCTTCAAGTTATTACAGAAGCCAATACATCGAGTGTTTTAACAAATATTATTGGTTATTTGATGTTGAACTGGTAAATTATCACTGATATACTGAACAGCGATTTCACCCATCAACGTGCTTATTACTGCTGCAATGGAAAAGATGTGAATTCTTCGGCATATTAGCAAAACATTGTGGTTTTCACTGATACATCAAAAATTTCCACTAATAATACCAAGCATGTATGTTTCAGGATGAGTATCCATCGTTTCTCACCGATGTTCCCTTACTACTTCTGAGTAAGCCCTGGGAAATGCATGCACAGTGAAGCTGCCAGTGGGAGCACAAATGCTCTTATAATGCTTGGTGGGTTTGTTTCAGTGAGTGCTGCTTCAGTTGCTGGTAGTGATGAGGTAGTAATTGATATGGGGCACCAGTCAGAGATTGTTTTACTGAAACAGTTCATCATGATGAAAAAAAGGAAAAGGTTAGTTAAACAATACTCAAGATGCCTTGTAATACTCTAAAATATTTTTGTTAAGATAAAATTTTACTGGAAGCGATGATACAATCACAGTTCAAATATTTCTGTGAAGATATTGCTTGAGCTAAAAACATTTTTGTGAAGATACAGTTTGTGCTAAAAATAAAAAAAACACATGGATCAACCATTGTGATCACATTCCTTATTAAGACATTTTTAGGTTACATTCTCACATCTGATCTTAGTGATGTTTGTGGATGTGACCCTATATAAGCAAAATGTGTACATATTTGTCTGTTGTTATAAAATATTTATTACCCTTTTGATTGTGTCCCTTTACATGACAAACATCTCTACCTGATGTTACATATTTTCCTTTATATCCTTGTGAATGCCTTCCAGACTTTACTTTTGGACACCAGTGTAGTAAGCCTATTTTTATGAGATACCATTTTTATAACGACACATCTGCATTATCTAAAACAAAAACTTGAAATAATATTAACATCTGAAACTTAAATGTAGTATTAGATCTACATTTCTCTAAATCAGGAGTTAATCCAGGAATTTCAAATTTTTGATGCAGAAAAAGTTTAGGGGGAGTTAAAAAACTTGGAAAATGTGTTGGATGAAAGTAAATCTTTCAAAGGATAAAAACTTTTGTAGTGAAATATTTAAGCTATAATTAAAAATTGGAAAAATCTTCAAATATGTGAAAACTGTTGAAGTTTTTGCAGTTAAGAATGCTTAAAACCGGGATTTTTTTTTTAACTACGAACATTTTTTGTGTGCTGTTGTTCTAGCTTTTTATTTCTCACGTTTAAATGCTTCTTCTATAAACAAGGCTAAAGCAAAGAAGCATTAGCATGGGTTGCTTAAATGCCAGATAGATATTTTCACAAATTTTGTGCATGCTGAAATGATTCAGAAGTATATCTGCAAAATGAACTAAAATGAAGAGATATGTACATCCACTTTATAGCTGAAATGACTGGTAATGAACAAGGAAAATGAAAAAAGAAACACACTGCTAAACACACAGTCAAAGTGGAGAAAATTGTTTGTGTTTTTGAAGAAGATACTTTTAAGGTAGAGCTGAAGAATTTGTGTAAATACTAACTACTATAGATAATAAAAAGAATCAATACTTAAAAATAAAAAAGTATATACAGGGCTACAACTTAGTACAAACAGTTGAAAAAGTAACCAAATTTATTAAAAAAGTAATCAAAAAGTAACCTCTATTATGAAAAAGTAACCAAAAAGTGACACTTTTTGTGCTTTTAAATGCCTAAAAACTAAGGATATGAAGAAATGAAGTGCAATGAGTCAACTGATCAATTTATTTGTTTATGCATGTGTGATGGTCACAATATTATAGTAATAAAATGATAACAATATATATATATATATATATATATATATATTGATCCTGTATATATATATATATATATATATATATATTGTTATCATTTTATTACTATAAAAGAAATTGGTTATGTCAATAGATTTTGTTTGTCTTATGAGCTTATGACGTGCCCAGTTTAGTGTTGAGGTGCATCTTAGATTGGTGAGATGTAAGATGCACCTCAACACTAAACTGGAACGTCATAAGCTCATAAGACAAACAAAATCTATTGACATAACCAACCTTAAAAAACACCATAATACCTTCAAGTTGGAACTGAAGAACAGGTTCTCTGCTTTAGAAGGCCTAACATCGGAAGAAGTGGACATCTCTGAAGTTAACAGAAAAGTAACCAAAGCTCTTATGGAAACAGCAACAAAATTAGCTGGGTCTAAGAACAAGTTGCATGTAAATAAATTATCAGGAAAACGAAAATGTTGATGCAAAAAAGAAGAGAGATGAGGACAAGTAAAGATGTGACTTCCAAAGTGGAATATATAGAGCTATGCAAGACAGTACGAAAAAGTATCACTGAAGACGTAAGAAAATTCAACTGTGAACTAGTGAGGAAAGCAATTGAAAACAACCAAAGCCTAAAGATAGCAAAGGGATATCTCAGTAAGGGAAGAAAACAGATTATGGCACTGAGAAAAGAAGATGGTTCTGTAACAAGAAATAGAGGCGAAATTTTGACAAGAGTGAAAGATTTCTACTCCAAATTATATGAAAGGGATGATACATGCACTCCAGACATCATGAAAGATACCAATACCAGAGTTCCTCCAGTCCTTCCAGCAGAAGTTGCACATGCAATCAAGAACATGAAGCGGGGAAAAGCTCCAGGAGAAGATGGAATTACTGTAGACATCATACAAGAAGCAATTGGAGAAATCGAAACAGTACTCGCCCAAATTTTCACTCGATGCCTTAATGAAGGAAAGATTCCTGATGATTGGAAACACCGCTACGATGATCCTGCTACATAAGAAAGGTGACATTGAGGATCTCGGAAACTACAGACCTATCAGCCTCCTATCAGTAGTTTATAAAATCTTCACTAAAGTTCTTTCACACCGCTTGAAGGTAACACTGGACATGGCTCAACCGAGAGAACAAGCTGGATTCAGGAGTGGCTACAGCACAATAGATCATATCCATGTGCTGAGGGAACTAATTGAAAGAGCGAGGGAATATGAACTTCCATTGTGCATGGCTTTTATCGATTATGAAAAAGCCTTTGATTCGGTGAAACCATCAGCAGTTACAATGGCTCTGAAAACCTGCGGTATTGAAGATGCATACATTAATATTATTAATAACATCTATGAAAATGCAAGTGCAAAGATTAGGCTGTTTGAAAATACAACACACATAAAAATTGGAAAGGGAGTGAGACAAGGTGACACCATATCTCGAAGCTCTTTAATGCTACATTGGAGGGTGTTTTTCAGTCACTGAGCTGGGAAAACAAGGGGATAAAGATTAATGGAGATTATCTAACCCACCTTCGTTTTGCTGATGACGTAGTCATTTTTGCAACGAGCCCATCAGAGCTGCAGAGTATGATCCAGGAACTTGCTGACAAGAGTAAAGAAGTGGGATTAAAAATGAACTTTCAGAAGACAAAAGTGATGTTCAATGCTTTTACAAGAAATGAAGATTTATCGATTGATGGAGAAAGCTGGAGATAACAGATACGTACGTTTATCTTGGACAGCAGATATCAAGTGAGGGTCACATTGATGAAGAAATTAATCGGCGTACAAAACTTGCCTGGAGAGCTTTTGGAAGAAACAGCATAATTTTCAAGAGCAATATGCCATTATGTCTTAAAAGAAAAGTGTTTGATCAATGCATCCTTCCAGTGCTTACGTATGGTGCAGAGACGTGGACCTTAACTAAAAGAGACATACAAAGGTTGCAGACAACTCAAAGAAGCATGGAGAGGTGCATACTTGGTGTAACCAGGAGAGATAAGAAGAGGAACTCGTGGATCCGAAAAATGACAAGAGTGGAAGACATCATGATCAGAGCTAAATCCCTGAAATGGCAATGGGCTGGACATACTGCCAGAAGGACAGATCATCGATGGACAGCCGAAATTTTAGATTGGATTCCAAGGGACAGGAAAAGACCCAGAAGAAGACCACATGGGAGATGGGTGGATGAAATTCGAAAGCATGCAGGGGTGACATGGAGGAGACTGGCACAAGACAGACCGTTGTGGAGGAAACTTGGGGAGACCTTCGTCCAGCAGTGGATTGATAATGGTTGACAATGATGATGATGATGATATATATATTACTTCTTATGAAAAAGTTGGTAATAATTATGTAAATTATTTTGCATAAGTTCTGCTTTGTTATTTATACTTTAGCTTTTCCTTAATAATAACACATGAATAGAAAAAAATAATGTAATAATGAAAATAATGAAATAAATGTTATTAGTGGCAAATGTAGTTTAATTAGTAAAAATATACTAAAAATACTTATTTTTTCTGGAAAAGTTGGTAATAAGACAGGTCTTTTTCTTATGTAAATTATTCTGCATAAGTTCTGTTTTTTTACAAATGAGCTTTTTCTCTTTTTTTACAACTTTCATTCCTTCAAGAATTGATTGAGCAAACTTTGTTTCCCCAAGAACATTTCTATCCAAAGCTTTCTTTAACTTCGACTGCACTTCTTCAAAAAGCTTCTTACTGGTTGTTCTTTTCTCACTATGATCTGTTTTAATTCTCTTCAAATCTTTTCCTAGTTTGTCAATACTTTGTTTCTTCTTTTTAAGTTCTAATTCACTTTCTTCTACCATGTTAGCATTCTTCTCTTCTTCCTTCTTCTTCAAGTTCAACTGCTGCTCAATTTTTTTATTCTCTACATGTGTCACGTAGGAAGAGTGGGCAGATTTTGCCAAAGTCAGTACTTCTCTGGTGATTGGGATTAATTCTGGTTTGTTTCCAGTTTTTTAAAGATTACTGAATATTAATTTATGCATTTAGCATATGCACTGACATGGATACTTTGTCATCAGTCAAAATTATACCAGACTGAGAGAAACCTCTCTCAACATCTCCACTCCCATGAGACAGAGTCAAACATATCTTTATTATTTTTGCAACATTTGGATACTTCAGCATGCCACAAGGAAGTTTGAGATTAAGGAAGAGGTTTACAGTGCTCATCAATTGGAGATTTTACATTTGCTTTAACTTTTTCCACTCATCTTAAAGGATGTCAGTTGGAATATCTATGGGAAGAGCCTTAGCAACCTTTATAAAATCCATAATGCTGCGAGTAGAATTTATCTCCATGGGCTACAGGAAACATGTGTTTAAGAAAAGATGCAGAAGTAGATACGGATAGCAATGTTTTTTGTATATGTTTACAACTGGCAATATAATGTTGCTGTCCTTAGAAACGGAATGACTTCTTTCTCTGGCAAGTCTTTCATGTAAGCTTCCACTTTGCTGTTAACCACTACGGCTTTTAATGGAAGAAGGTTGCCTGACTGAAAGATTTCTTCTTGATCCCATGATTTACTCAGTTTCTTTAATACATCAGTGTAACAAACCTAACAATAAGAGAGCAGCAGAGTTTCTTCAGTTCATCATACAAAATATGGATGAGCGGTTCTTGCTTTTGAAACCTTTTAGTGAATCCTGTAAACAAATCAGCACTTAAGATGACAAAAGTCAGTTCAGCTTTGTAGGTTGCCAAGTTCCTCAAATGTCTTCTCAGAAAAAGAAAAATGTAATTTCAAGTTTCTCAAAGAATATATTTTGAATTTTCTAATACATCGCCTTCTTCTTTCTTTCTTTTTTTTTTTTTTTTTTGAGATAATCTTTTTTACTTTGGACTGTCAATAAAATATGATGAACCTGTAAAATGTTTCTTCTGCATCAAGATACAGATAAAAGACCAAATGTTAATTGCTTTTTCTTTTTGACAGTTCTTCGGTCACACCCTTAAAACTGTACTACAACACTGTCAATTAAACCTCAAAATCCACAAAATAATTATCTGTGTAACCTACATTGAATTTTTTTAGATTTAATAAAAAATTTCTTAGGCTTTTAATATGATTACTAATAAGACTTTTGTTGTTTTGATTCCCATTTTTAAACTGGTTTTGTGAAGCATTGACAAGTCTTGATAAACATCAGAATACAGGAAATGTCTGCTTCAATAAAACAACTCAAAGAATACATAAGCTGATCCTAATGGAAATGAAGACAAACTTGATGGTTTCTCAAGTTTTACTGGGACTGTTACAGCACAATACACATTAAATTAAAGTCATTTTCAATAGTCTTCATGTTAATGATGAAGTCAAGCAAAGTTCTACATGCAACAAACTTTATTTCTCTACAAAAGTACAATTGTAAACAACCATAGATAAAATATCTGCTGAAAAATATATACAGATTAACCCAATTTATTTCTGTAACACCTGTAATCTTATTTTCCTGATGAGCATAAAGGCAATTACACTGTTCACTCTTTGATAATTCCTAATGATCTCTCTCTCTCTCTCTCTGTTTTTAATTATTTCTATAAAACCTTACACTTCTTTCAATGTGATTCTTTGGAATAAAAACTTTTTAATGACACCACTTTTTTTACACTTTTCATTTTAGAGCATGCTGATGTTTTTATGCCCCACTATTATCACCTTATTATGGGAACAGATAATTATATGGTAACAGTACAGCAGACTGGCAAGTTTTACTATGCCACAGCAATCAGAGTCTGTTGTTAGGTTTATTTAGTTTCAACAATGTTTTGGAAGTTTGATTAGGACACTGAACATGAATATGTGTGTTTTCTATATTTCAGTGAGGATTCCTCAATCACACAAATTACCGAGATGCTCACTGTGGTTTATAGTGGACTACTACAAATATGGCAAACATTGATGCAGAATAGAGGACTTCACTTGCTCCTCACAAGAGAACAATACTCACTGATCTTCAATACCGTAGGATTGCCAATATCCATAGTAAAGCGAAAAAGTTAAAATACAAGTTAAACATTATTTGCATGACATAAAATAAAGACATCATAATCATCATAAAAAAGATTTATATTCCATAAACTCAAATAAGAAAATATGAAAGCTACACAGAAATACCTTTGTGCAGTAAGCCAATAAAGAAAGAGAAACCACAAATCATAAGTTTTCACTAGATGCCTCAAGGAAGGGAAGATTCCTGATGATTGAAATGAAGACAGAGAAACTGCTACAAAAACCATGAGAGGTTGAGGATACAAGGAACTACAGACTCATCAACCTCTTTTCAGCTGTTAGCAAAATCTTCACAGGTACCATCTTGAGCAGTTCTCATCCATGTTTCTCCAGCATGCTTTTCAATTTCTTCCACCCATCTCCCCCATGGAAAGAAACACTGGCATGGCTAAACCAAGAGAACAAACTAGACTTCAAGATTGGTTATTGCACTACAAATCACATCCGGGTACTGAGAGAATTAATTGAAAGAGTAAATGAATACGAGCTCCCACACTTTGTATCACTTTTGTTGATTACGAAAAGTTTTTGATTCTGTAAAACCATCAGCAGTTATATAACGTCTATAAAATCCTATGGTATTGAAGATGCATATGTTAAAGTTATTAGTAGCATCTATGAAAATGTGAAGGTTTGATTTTTTTGAGGGCACAGAACTTGTAAAAATTAGAAAGAGAGTGAGACAGTGACACCATATTTCCCAAGCTCATTAATGCCACACTGCAGAATATCTTTTAACCACTAAACTGGGAAGACAAGGGAACAAAGATTAATGGAGATTGCTTACTGATCTATTGTTTTGCTGGTGACATAGTCATTTTTCCAAGTACCCCCTTCAGAGTATGTGATCTAGAAACTTGCAGGTAAAAGTACAGAAGTGGGATTAAAGTTGAACTTACAGTAAATGAAACTAATGTACAATGCTTTTACAATAACTAAAGACTTAAGAGGTTGATTGGGATAACTGATGCCTATGTTTACCTGGAACAACAGATATCAAGTGTGGGCCACGTCAAAGGTGGCACATAAAACTTGGCTGCAGGGCATTTAGAAGGACGAGCGATTTACCATTATGTTTTAAAAAGTGTTTCATCAATGCATCCTTTCAGTTTTTATTTATGGAACAGAGAAATTGATGAGACAAAGAAGCTGCAGATAACTCAAAGAAACATGGAGTAAATTAACTCACAGATTAGGAAAATGACAAGAGAATATCATGATCAAAGTGAAGACCCTCACATGGCAATGAGTTGGTTATAACTAACATAAAGTTTTTTGTGTAAAACAATAAATGGCAGTTCCTCTTCAAGTTGTTGCCTTATGATGTCCAGTAGTGAAATGTCTGAATGAACTGTCCTTGTTGGAATCTACCATAAAGCCAAAGTCAAATGGAATGACTCACATTGTCATTTGAGAATATCAACAAACATAAAGATGAAATACTATTTCATAAATTGTGGCTGGGAGCCACATGCAACAAATCTGCTATTCAGCTCCCAACTGGAGAACCACTTATGAGCGACTCCTTTAACACCAAATGTGTTTACATATACTGTTACTATAGGCACTCATTGTTTATTGGTAAAGCTGGGGGGGGGGGTACAAAAATTTACTTTGCACTCTTTTTGAAATGAGTTTTACAAAAACGTCATTTTCTTTTATTCTTGATTTTATAAAAATTAGATAATGCACATTTCCCCTGTGTCTATCCCTATCCTAGGTTGTGTGGAGTAGATGGAATCAGAACCATTAAACCAACAAAACGAAAAAAAAAACGTACCAGAACCACAATGAGAAACAATCATCCAGTAAGGATAAAAAAATACTTTACTTCTTGTATCACTAAAATTGAACATGAATATCAAGGATTTGAAAACGTAACATAGTTACAATTCCTACAAATACTTCGGTTTTTAAAAACACTAACTTTGACAAAAAACATGAATAAACTCATGAAACCAACAAAATGAAAAAAAAAACGTACCAGAACCACAATGAGAAACAATCATCCAGTAAGGATAAAAAAATACTTTACTTCTTGTATCACTAAAATTGAATCACTTCTTGTATCACTAAAATTGGATTTGAAAACGTAACATAGTTACAATTCTTACAAATACTTCGGTTTTTAAAAACACTAACTTTGACAAAAAACATGAATAAACTCATGAAACCAACAAAACGAAAAAAAAACGTACCAGAACCACAATGAGAAACAATCATCCAGTAAGGATAAAAAAATACTTTACTTCTTGTATCACTAAAATTGAACATGAATATCACGGATTTGAAAACGTAACATAGTTACAATTCCTACAAATACTTCGGTTTTTAAAAACACTAACTTTGACAAAAAACATGAATAAACTCATGAAATTCCAACCTTTCCAGATGTTGGGGGCTCTTGTATGTATATATTACTCATGATTCAAATATTAAAGTCGTTAATGTTATGACTACTACGGTTTATTCAATCAAATACATCAAAAATCAGCATCAGCGAAAGCACATTAAATAACAAATCACAAAACAGAGACGTTCATAACTTCATATGTAAACAATTGCACACGATGGCGATTCAGTAGGCGGCACCACATCGATTAAATATCCCATTTCTAAGTTAAGAAACATGCTTTATGTTTTAATTTTCTTCTTTTCTTTTAATCGAGAGGTTCTTTTTTTTTTTTGATTGGAGGTTTAACGACCACCGTGAGCAACTCAATGGGCTATAAGCAGTCGCCCGTCCCTAATTTAGGGCCACTGGCTCCAGAGAAGGAAGAGAGCCAGTGCCGTAAGACAAACACAACATCCATGCCTCACCGGGATTCGAACCCGGACCCCTTTCAGGCGAATGATCAGAAGCCATCGCTTAGACCACTGCGCCACCGGGGCGGCAATCGAGAGTTAAGCGACTACCATGAAGAACTTTATGCTCCTAATCGTCAGTCCGATTATAGAGCATAAAGTTGGGAGGTGAATAAGGATGCCGCCCCGGTGGCGCAGTGGTCTAAGCAATGGCCTTTGATCATTCGTCCGAAAGGGGTCTGGGTTCGAATCCCGGTGAGGCATGGATGTTGTGTTTGTCTTACGGCACTGGCTCTCTCCCTTCCCTGGAACCAGTGACCCTAAATTAGGGACGGGCGACTGCTTATAGCCCATTGAGTTGCTCACGGTGGTCGTTAAACCCCCAATCAAAAAAATAATAATAATAAGGTCTATTGGACCTTATTCAAAACAATAAATGGCAGTTTTTTTGTTTTGTTTTTACATATGTAGAGGATTTTAGGAAGGGAGTGTCTGACCCCTTAGAAATAGGAAACTAGGAGATTTGGGCTCGAGCGCCCGATAGGAAAGTAACACGGAAACGAAGTAGAAAGGGGGAGGAAGACTCCCTTATTTATTACCGGGGGCCAGTACCCGGGATCCGATGGCTTAACGTGCCCATCCGACGCACGGCAGGTATTTTTTTTTTTTTTTTTGATTGGAGGTTTAACGACCACCGTGAGCAACTCAATGGGCTATAAGCAGTCGCCCGTCCCTAATTTAGGGTCACTGGTTCCAGGGAAGGGAGAGAGCCAGTGCCGTAAGACAAACACAACATCCATGCCTGACGGGATTCGAACCCGGACCCCTTACGTACGAATGATCAGAGGCCAACGCCTTAGACCACTGCGCCACCGGGGCGGCGGGGTATTTAGTGGATCGAGCGTTCGTACCTGTTGGGATCGAGCGTTCTTACCTGTTGGGATCGAGCGTTCGTACCTGTTGGGATCGAGCGTTCGTACCTGTTGGGATCGAACCTGAGGCACTTCCCGTGGCAGTCACGAATGTTGCCCACTAGGCCACCAGCGGCCCAATTGGCAGTTCCTCTTCAAGTTGTGGCCTTATAAGGTCCATTGGACCTTATTCACCTCGCATTGCATCATGGGAAAGATTTTCCGTCCGCAGACTAACAATAGTTTGTTTACATGCGTTTTCCCATCGCTTAACATGGCGTTACGTTGCAGTGGTTCAGGAAACCTGCGATTTTTATAAATTTATTAACGACATGTCTAACTTTTGCTGATCGTATGGTTATGCTAACCAATCCTACCACCTAAATTGTATAGAGGAAGGAATAACTTTCCATTATTTTCTTCTGAAAAGGACAAAATACTTAAAGTAATGGCTGTGCAAAATGAAACGCGATGATTTCCATCCCAAAGTTCGTTCTCCAATACGTTTTGCATACTTTAATGAAAAAGATTTTGGATATTTTGACACTACGAATAAGAGGCAGTTGAAACCTCGTAGCCTTCCTATAAATTTCAATTTAAAAAAAAAAAAAAAAGGTACAAGGAGAAAGATGGCATATTTGGATCAGTAAATTACGAATTAAGTTCTACGTTCTTTCCCCAAAAAACGAAACAAACATACCTATAATTTTTTTTTTAATGCTAGGTATTCATTTAATTTTTAAGAAGATTGCCTAGCTTGCGAACCCTAGTTTGTTACCATATTGCGTGTGAGGATATAGCAGACACGTGACTCTCAGCATGGCAACGAGCCTTAGCAACCTAAGTGAAGGACAACCAGCCCGTTGAAATGATGGCGTCTTACTTTGAAACTTTAACTTCCGAGTACAAAATGTGGTATTTGGAAAAAATTAAAGAGATTGAAGGAAAAGATCCTTATGTGCTGAATGCAAGTATCTTACAAGGTGATGCGAAAAGTTTTCCGAAAGTGCAAATAGTAAATAGTTTTGATTACTTCTTCTTTGGTCGAAGTGCCTTTACCGCAGAACAGTTCGAGACATATAAAAGTTTCGGAGCATATGACAATTTCTTGTAAGCCGCGGATGGCTAAGTGGTTAGTGTTTCAGACTGTCGATGCTGGGTCCCCAGGTTTCAAGCCTGGGCTGATCTTTCAGAGATGGTGTGATTTACTAACAATCACTGAATATCCGCCGTGCATCGGACGAGCACGTAAAGTGACGGCCCCCAGGCTGGACCCACTGGTAAAATGGGTATCCTTTCCTATGTCCCCCCTGAAATTCTCTCACCCATCTATGTGCAATATCGTACTTGTACGGTGGCGCCATCTACTGTACTATAATCTCACTACAAACTGTTCTGTCAAAGTCGCTAGACTTGCTCTCATTCCTTCCGTTTCTGTGTCCTGCCCAAAAGGCGATCTCGCTGTAGGTGGCTGGGACCTAAACTCTACTCCCTGTGGACGGAAGTCCTACATAAAAATGACAAATCCTGCATCCTCACTGTGTCTGACTGAATATATACTGTGTCTGACAATTTCTTGTCGTCGGTATTCTTTTACAGGGTAATTTAGTTCGATCACAAACTCGTGAGCAATCAGTAATTTATGGAGAAAATAGGTACCGCTGCCTTAATAAGTAAAGACCCCCAGGTGGGAGAACTGAGTAAACAAAAGATTGATTTACTTTCTTTCCAGGAATCGCTGATTTTGGATAAAACTCACCCTTGAAAGATTTTATGCCTTTTTCAGCATTTAACTCAACAAAACGTGTTTAAGCTTTGGGAAGCAATTTCCAAGCCTTAGAAAAATGAGTAAATTTTTTTTTTTCGTGAAATTTTGGTGGGAAAACAAAATAATTTTGCTGGGATTTGTGCCCTATAATCTATTTATCCGTAAATAAATTTAACAGCATAACACCGACCTGTAAACAGACCTGGACATTGAAAAAGATTTCATTTGGACAATAATTTTAGCCATCATTTGCATTTTTCGCCAAAAGTGTGCTTCAGCTCCAGGTAAAAATACAGGTGTACTAAAGATAAAATCAACGGTAGTTTGGGGAAGAAATATCATATAGAACAAAGTAGTAAACTCAAAACCCCCAACACCGACAGCCAAATAACCTTAAAAGCGAAAAGCCGGAAACTTGCAAAAAAACAGTGAATCAGGGGAACGGTGTGCTCGAGATCTAAAAAATACAGAATAGCCAGAGATTTGATTTTAACTAAAAGTCAGGTTTGCTAACAAATTAGCTTTTAGCCCTATGAAAACTATGAAAAGTTTCAACACCCCTAGATCAACCAGGAACCTTCTAGAAAGAAGTTCCTGGAAAAAAAAATACGTGCACAGAAGTGCCGATTGGGGACCGAAGCGTTTATTTCAAACATATTTTGACTAAGAGACAAACTCTAAAAGGTGTTCTATAAGAAAATAGTCAGTAGTAGTAAAATCTACGCAAAAAAACAAAAAAACAGCCAACGCCTTTTAAATTCAACTTGAAAACTTTGAATCAACGAATGAAACGCTTGGCCCATTGAGTGCAAACATTTCACTCCAATAGCGTTTGAACAAGTAAAAGATAGATTCTCTGCTTTACCAGAAATCACTGATTTCTGGATAAAACTAACATTTAAAAGGTTCTCTGCCTTTGAAGAGTCTAACTCTTCAATAAAAAGTGTTTTCTGAGCTCTGGGAAGCGATCTCTCTTCGTTTGGCATAGAAGCGAATTTTTTCTGTACTGCCTTTAAAGACAGCAGCTAGTAGCCTGAAAAAGACTTACGTCTTGATTTCTCTATTACCGCAATTCATAATGCCACAAAATCTACGCATTTTGGCTTCACATTTTTATAAACACCGACCGCTAATGATTGCGCTTTACACACTAAGCGCAGGACAGTCCGCTATGCTTGTTCTGCAGGAACTTGCAGGGACTGTTGCCACTTCACTGAAACTTCTCGATGACGTCACGTGCTACATCCTCATTTGTCTGGGCTTCTATAAATTTTTTTTTTTTTGATTGGAGGTTTAACGACCACCGTGAGCAACTCAATGGGCTATAAGCAGTCGCCCGTCCCTAATTTAGGGTCACTGGTTCCAGGGAAGGGAGGGAGCCAGTGCCGTAAGACAAACACAACATCCATGCCTCACCGTGATTCGAACCCGGGCCCCTTACGGACGAATGATCAGAAGCCATCGCTTAGACCACTGCGCCACCGGGGCGGCTTTCTTCAATAAATGTTTTGTTCTGTAAAAAAAAAAAAAAAAAAAAAGGTTCCCAAGTTTATGTTTCAGATATTTCGCCAATGTCTGACAATAAGAACCTGAAAAATTATCATACAGTGTACGAGAAATGCTCCGTTAAAAACTTCATGATGACTAATGACGATGTTCTTTAGTGTCATGCGAAATAAACATCGAACACAAAATTTCCTTGGTATATATATATATTTTTTTTTGATTGGAGGTTTAACGACCACCGTGAGCAACTCAATGGGCTATAAGCAGTCGCCCGTCCCTAATTTAGGGTCACTGGTTCCAGGGAAGGGAGAGAGCCAGTGCCGTAAGACAAACACAACATCCATGCCTCACCGGGATTCGAACCCAGACCCCTTACGGACGAATGATCAGAGGCCAACGCCTTAGACCACTGCGCCACCGGGGCGGCGGTATATTTTTGCAACTTTGATTTGTTCTTCTAAGAAATTAATTTTTTCTTCTTTGCCCTGTAGCTCTATTAATTCGTTGGCAGACTCCATAAAGTTAAGACTGCAAAATTAGCCAACAGTCCAGGATAATCAAGTTGCGACAACACTGAATCAGCAGCCTGCCGCCCCGGTGGCGCAGTGGTCTAAGCGATGGCCTCTGATCATTCGTCCGAAAGGGGTCCGGGTTCGAATCCCGGTGAGGCATGGATGTTGTGTTTGTCTTACGGCACTGGCTCTCTCCTTCCCTGGAACCAGTGACCCTAACTTAGGGACGGGCGACTGCTTATAGCCCATTGAGTTGCTCACGGTGGTCGTTAAACCTCCAATCAAAAAAAAAAAAAAAAAAAAAAAAAAAGAATCAGCAGCCATGTTGGTCCGCAGAAATCCACTTCTGAAGTTACATGAAATCCACTTCTGAAGTTACATGAAATCCACTTCTGACGTCACACTGCTTCCGGGCATGGTTTCCAGGCATCCAGGGAAGAAAAAGAACGAGACCAGATCCGGTATAAAACCGTGTGCGCGGGACAGAACCAAGGAGGTTAGAATAAGATGTCTGGAGATGCCCTTGCTAATCGAGCAGTGCCACTTTGCGTGAAGCCTATAACCGCGAGCGACAGCCATCAAAGTGCGGGAAAGCTGATAGGTTTCAATGCTATTACAATGCGTTTTGTGTTGTCCGAATCTCCTTCTTTCGTCGCAAATGTTTCCAATTTCGCATCGTAAATTGCTGCCGATGTGTGAGAAAATGCTGAATTTATAAAATTCTTAAATATTTTGAGACTCCTTCCCATTTTTTTTTATTGGAGGTTTAACGACCACCGTGAGCAACTGAATGGGCTATAAGCAGTCGCCAGTCCCTAATTTAGGGTCATGGTTCCAGGGAAGGGAGAGAGCCAGTGCCGTAAGACAAACACAACATCCATGCCTCACCGGGATTCGAACACGGACCCCTTTCTGACGAATGATCAGAGGCCATCGCTTAGACCACTGCGTCACCGGGGCGGCCATTTTTATTTTAAATTGAAATACACGAACGTTAGTGTGAATGAACTAATATACACTTGCTGTCTTAAAGCACAATAGGCCCCCTAAAACACCCAATAAAATCCAATTTATTAAAAATTCTAAAATCCCATTTACATTTACACCGACGAGCGCTTTCGAGGTCTCAAGACCTCATTATCAAATCACTGAATAAAGCCCCGAATCACTTGGAAACAGCAAGAATATATAGACATAGGTTCGTTATCTCAATTACACGTCAAAAGTTTATACATAGGTTGCCAATCTGAAAAAGAAAATTAAAGTCCAATATCCAGGTAGCAGCAAGACAAAACACAAAATTGATTAAAGATGGTCAAGTGGTCTCAGCTTCTTTTTGATCCAGAGCGGGATCCATGAGTCACCTCCAAGGGGTTGGGATGAAGGCTGGAAAATCCGTATTACAGCAGGTGTCCCAAAATTTTTGGATGTAGAGACTTTCCGCCAGAAATATGTTATATTTGTTTATTGAGGAGTTCAAGACTTTTGCATTTGTCCAATCTGGTACGAAGCCGTCATTAATAACTGCATCGGTTAAAGCCGTGGAGATGTTTCCGGATCGCAGTGCATACTGATGTTCTTTAAGACGGATCTTCAAAGTCTTCAGGGTCGAGCAAATGTAGACCTTAGGTTCGCAAGCAGGATCCTGGTGGAGAAGAGGTATGGAATACACTCCCGGCTTATTTCCGACGTCGACAGTATGTCGGTCGTGGCGAACCAAGAAGAAGAGATTACGAATGTTTATGCCAAATGAGAGAGAGAGTGTTTATGGCATATCCCTTTCAATGTATTGACCAAAGGAGGAAGGTAGTCCAGTTTCCTTACATATTTAGTCAGAGGTCTGGTAGATATTAATGACGGAAAGCGGAGTCTAGAATGCTCACGAAGTAAACGGTGAAAGTGAAATGAGGAAAAACCGAAAGTCTGTACAAGAGATTGAATTTACTTGAGTTCTTGAACACGGAGGTTTCGAGAGGAAGAATGGGTGAACGCCCTTTTTATCAGAAACCGAATAGCAGAGGATTTATGTTCAGGTGGATGAGCCGATTCAAAAGGAATGATGCAGGGTATAAAAGTAGGTTTTCGATAGACAGAATAAGAAATTTGGTTATTGACTATGTTCCGGGTTAATTGAATATCAAGGAAGGGTAAAACACCCCCAACCTCCTGTTCTTGAGTAAACTGAATAGAAGGATACTGTGAAGACAACCTATGAGTTAGTTGATCAAGCAAGGATATTGAATGTGGCCAAAATATCAACTTTTCATCCACATACCTTAATACTAGTAGTGGTTGTACTAAAAAAAAAGATAGAACAGTTTCTTCAATGGACTGCAAGAGAATTTCAGCCAACACAGGGGATAGTGGTGACCCCATTGGTGCACCCTCGGTTTGATGAAAAATCTGATGATTGAACTTAAAATAGGACCTTTTTGCAATAAATCTAAGAGCAATCAAAACAGCTTCAATTTCAACAGGGGAAATAGAGGGGTTAAGAGCAAGTTTTGAACAAATAATAGAATGCAAAGATGACAACGGGACACTAGGAAACAGAGAAACAACGTCAAGTGACGCCATTATAAAATTAGGTCCTGGGTGGGTAAATGGTGCAATTCGATCGATTGCCTGAGTTGTACTGTTGATAGAAATAGAAGAATTCTCAGTGAGAGGTTTGAGGTACGAAACCTCTCTTTCGAGGTCTTGAGACATCGAAAGCGCTCGTCGGTGTAAACGTAAATGGGCTTTTAGAGTTTTTAATAAATGTGATTTTATTGAGTGTTTTAGGCCTATTGTGGTTTTATCGTGCTTTAAGACAGCAAGTGCATCCCACGTAGCAGAGGATTGTTTTTTCGACGTTGAAATCAGGTTCATTGTGTTGATTATTGGTTTATGGCGAATTTGAACCGTGTTTTCGACGTGGAAATACAGTTGGTAGTAATACGTTGAAACCATAGAACTTTTGAAGCGTTATTTCATCGTTGAAAATTGGGCTCACCCAACAGCGCCATTTATATGTATCAATAAAAAGAAAAGTTAAAATATTACAACCCACACCCATGTAACAAAAGTTTTTTTTTCAAAAGGTCGGTTAGGTGTTGAACGGTTTAAACTATTTTTAGGTAAGCGCTACATTAGATTTCCTGACTAAGATTTTTGATGTACATATCTTTTCAATTAATATTTAAATTACAATTCTCCACCCTCTTGGGAACCGGAAGCTGGTGGAAATAGGGAACCGGAAGCTGGTGGAAGGTAAAGCCAAAGAATATCTAACGAGAAGAAGTTAAGGCTCAGCGAGACGTAACTACCGCACCGTATCTTTAAGGAAAACATGCAGTGCAAAGAAGCCGACATTACAGGCTGATGCTGAAGCAGACTGAGTTGGACGGCGCATGCGCGTTTGTGTTGAGGTGGGGATGTTTGTTGACTTTCTTCAATTCTCTCTTCTAGCTCTGCGTTGCCTGCGATAGTCGTTTCAGTGATCTGCAATTGTATAGGTGGACTTACAATTTTATTTTGGTAGTCTGTATCAAGCAAGGCATGTCGTTGATAGAAGAAAATGATAAATCTACTAGGTGAGTAATTACGGGGTTTTTTTTCATTCCGTTTTAAGTGTTATTAAAGGAAACATTTTGAACCTTACATTGTTCCATTGTATGCATGTTGACACGGAGGTTAATCATTTTTCCCGCCTTTACCTAGAATCATTCTCAATATTATGTTTTCTTAGGATTCACAGCCATTAAGTAAAGAATATAACTAAGGTCACAAGCTACATGTAAATCTCAAAGATTCTCCTACCTAACGTGTACATTTTGCGGGAACCCATTCATGTGCTTCTGAGAATTCCACGAAAACAATTTTTAATACTTCAGGGTAACACGAACCCCATTGAAATTCGAAAGTGGCCTCAGCATATTTGACATTTAAGGAATATTGTAAATATGAAATTCATGACAAGCAACTGGGTATTACTATAAAGTAGTTATCTGTAGGTATTTCTGTGCAAATTGCAGATGTGAATGATTACCCCTGATCATGTGGCCATGCTGATGCACCTGCAATGCAAAATAATATTTATAATGGTTCCATATAAACCAAACACCCCTAAAATAGGGTTGAATAAAAATTAGGTATAGTATATTTTAGTTAATACAAAAAATGGGAAATTTGTGTCAGCTGTTTAATGAAATAGAACTTCCACTTCATACCTCCCAAATCAAGCAGGTCACATTTTTACTTTAAGGTACTTTTCTACAATCGCCATGCGGGTGTTGTGGTGGAAACTAAGCAAAGTGTAAGAGTGTATATTTAATGTGCACACAACTTATTGACTTTTTTCTTGTTTGTGGTTTTGTTTGTTGCTGCACGCACTTGCACCTGGTAGTACTTCAAAGTATTTGTGTTACATGTGTAACGTATGTGTTACACAATATTTATTTTACCTGTGTATTAGTTCTGTGGCCAATATAGATCAATAGCAGGACAAAATGGTTATACAATATGTATTTTCCCAGGTTCCCGTATCCTTAGACCAAAGCCACAGTCAGAGCTGTGACATGCTGGATTCAGAAATTATGAGTGCTAAATCAATTTTTCAGTAGTTTTATTTATTTGCAAACTCAACATTCAGGGCGGGCAGTTGGAAAAAAACGAAAAAACAAATACAAGTTAATAACTTTGGTTTTATGACCTTTTTAGCCTTCCTGACACACCACACCAACTGGATACAACCTATGCATAACAGAGTAACACAATTTAGAAAAATCCAATTTCTGGACTTAACATTAGTTGACATAATTTCATACCCATTCAGTAATAATAATATAACAAACACCTCTTTCACAAGGTAATAAGATATTGTGATTTCATATGTAACTTTTTATTCTGCTCACCCCAGAGTCAGAGGTGCAACACATCCCACACAATTATTTCTTTTAAGACTCCCTCTTGCAATATTTCAGCTGTTAGGAGGGAGTCATCTGAGCGTAAGAGTCAGAGGGGCAACACTATCCCACACAACTTGATCATTCGTCCGAAAGGGGTCCGGGTCGGTGAGGCATCGATGTTGTGTTTGTCTTAAGGCACTGGCTCTCTCCCTTCCCTGTAACCAGTGACCCTAAATTAGGGACAGGCAACTGCTTCCTCGCGGTGGTCGTTACACCTGCAATCAAGGAAAGAAAAATATCCCACACACAGAGGCAGATTTCCCACTAGGCGCAGTAGGCGCGCGTCTAGGACCCCAGAGCTTGAGAGGCCCCGAAAACGTATAAGTGGATTGGCAGTTTTGTTTTGCTTTTCAAGGACCAAAATAAATTAATCCTTAAAGTGACCACTTTATTGTCAATTGATAATTTGCTTTCTCATTTAAAATTTTCGAATTGTTATCGATGTACTTGTTTTGGAAGAAACTGTTAAAATGACCTCGCTTTCCATTTAGTGGTAGGTGAAACAAGGATTGACGCTTCCCACACTTTCCATTGTTTAATTCGAATAATTAGCTGGCTGTAATATAAATTACTTTCATATGACTTCCAGCCAAGGAAAAAGATCTGTGTTGGAACTTTTTACCTGTCTTTCCTGTGCTGCGATGAAGAGTGCACTGTCCTGATGATCTGGGGCGTTTGCTGTTTACTACCTTTTCTCTCTGGGGTAGTATCATCAAGTTCTTCCTTAACCCTAATCTTCCTACACTACCCTAAACCAAAGTAGCTAATACAATCTTCTCTTCTCTGAAAAGAAAGAAAGAAGAACAAAAAAAAAAAAAAAAAAAAAAAAGGAAAACGAAGCACCCAGAGGAAATCGTCAAATCACGATGAAAATTGGCATGTGTAATGTACATGTATAGGAGAGGAAATGATTGCAATTCCACATCAGTTGGGCCATTTATCCGGATAAAACAGTTACATGAGTAGAAGAAGTCAGTAAGTTGTATTGTAGCGCCACCTCTCGCTCGGATACAAGCAGAAACCCAGAGTGGCAGAGACACATACAGTTTACGGATACAGTTCTGAGGTATGGAATGCCAAATGGTGTCCAAATTGTGGGCCAATTCGCCGACATTCCGGGATGGGTGTAGGTGGGGTCCCATAATGTTTGATCGGCGAGAAATCGGGTGATCGGGCTGGCCTAGAAGGGTGTCGACATTACAGATGCAGGTACGGGAGAGCTGTGCCGTGTGTGACCGGGTATTATCCTGTTGCAAAACTATTCGGTGATGTGCTACAGGAAGGGCAACACAACAGGTCGTAGAATGCGTCGACGTACCGTTGAGCCGTGAGGGTAGTACGGAGGACTTCGAAGGGTGTCCAGCTATCGTAGGAAATAGCTTCCTAGACAGTCAGATCGGGTGTCCGAGCCCTGTGCCGTTGCACGGTAAAAGCAGGATCCATGGGCTCGTCTCCAGACACACATGTGCTGGTCATCGGCGCTAATAGCAAACCGTGACTCATCACTGGACATTCGTCGATCGGGTCCGACACTACTGCAACTGGTGCCTGAGATGCTCTCTGATCAGTAGAAAGCGGTGGATTGGCGTCCTCAAATGTAATCCCTGTGCCGCAACTCGTCTGGCAACGGTCCGAATGGCCACTTCCGTACCTGTGGACGACGCAACACGGCCACGGATTGTTGAGAGCGACGAATTCGGTTCTGTTCGTGTGGCCCTCACAATCGCTCAATGTTCATGTTCTGTCGTTGCCATCGGCCGTCCACTGCCCGTGTGCCGCTGGATTGTGGTGCCCTGTTCGACCCATTGGCGCCAACATCGTCCGATTGCCGCGTTGCTCCGATCCAAATGCCTGGCGATACGGCGACTTGACCAACCGGTTTCTCTCAGCCCCCAATTATATAGCCTTTGGCAAACCCGCTCGACTTCTCGTGGTATGCACGGATCCGACGTCGTGGCATCCTGACAGTCTGGAGGTTAATGTGCCAGTAATTCTCTGTCGCAATTGTCCGGTACGTCGACGCATTCTACAACCTGTTGTGTCGCTCTTTGCTCTTGATATACCTTTCTCGATGCGGTTCCCATGCACTGTTGCTGGCCGCTATTTAGTCATTGGTAGTTATTTTTTAATTATTCATTTTCATATTCGGCCCTGAGGTACTTCATGCAGAGTTTCATTAGGATCAAAGGACTTTCTTGGGGTGCTTCGTTCTTTTATTTTTATTTTTATTTTATTTTTTTTTGTCCTTTTTTTTATTTATTTTTTCTTTCACGAAAAGTGTGTGCTTAGGCTGCAAAATAAAGAAATTACAAAATGTTGCTCTGTTTATCTTTTTCCTATTGAATAGTGTTAAAAGAAATTTTTATTGTATTCCAATAGCATTTTCTTATTGCTTTCTCCTCCCCTAGTTTAATACTGATAATTATAAAGTATTCTCAGCTTTTCTATTCCTTAAATTGACAACAAATTAACATTTGAAAAAGCAATAAAAGTTTTTTTTTATTGAAGGTTTAACGACCAGCGTGAGCAACTCAATGGGCTATAAGTAGTCGCCCTTCTCTAATTTAGGGTCACTGGTTCCAGGGAAGGCAGAGAGCCAGTGTCGTAACACAAACACAACATCCATGCCTCATCGGGATCCGAACCCGGACCCATCTCGGACCAATGGTCATAAGCCAGCGCTTAGACCACTGCGCCACCCGAGCGGCCAATAAGAGTTTCAATGATACTCTTACTCGAAAAACTGTGGTTCCTACTTTTCCATTTTCAAGCTGGATCTTTTGCACTTAATCCTTATGCTTCTGTTTCTGATAACTGCGGTGGGGGTATAAAGAAAATCTTACGCATCTTTTTGACATAATAAAAGAAAACGCAGACCTCAATTTTCTGATGAAAATAATATAGAAAAATGTTTTCAAGAAATTCTTCAAACTCTCGCTGATTTGCACTGACTGATGAAATTCTTACTGTCCAACTTTTTTGGTCCACGACATTTGTCTATCCATGGACGGCTGAATCTCTTCGATTTAGAGAATCGTTCGCCACAAGAAAACTCCTCCACGCAAAGTCATCCACCCTTTTTAAGCGAAGTACTGTGCACAAATTTAAATTTACCCGTATTTCGTAACGTGGAGGACTTCTCCAGTTGCCACTGTCTTCAAGTATTTTATTTTTGCTGGATACCATGCTCGTTGCTTACTAATTTGACTAATTTACTCATAACGTAAAAACAGGGTGATTTTCTAAAGCTGAAGCAATGGAGAGGGCATATTTTGTAATTGAAACTTATTCCAGTTTCATGAAAATTTATACGAAATCTAATGATAAATTTAGCGAAACTCCATTTTCAGCGCCTTGATCGTTAAATTCATAAAGTAACTATATCAACTGAAGATATACTAATGTAGCCAGTTTTACCAAACGTATCAAACTCAAAAAGAACTTTTGCCGTAACCGAAATGGTCTCTCGTAGCGTAAAGCTGAAATTTATGAAATTTCCAATTCCAGAACTAGAGGGAAATTTATGAACTGGTAGTGAAATTTAAAATGGCCAAAATTTAATGAAATTTTATGTCCTATCATTCGTAAAAATAATTTTTGAAGAATCTGTGAAAACCACATCTATTGTCCTTCATTACCTCTAGCAGGAAATTAATGAACTGATTCGAAAATTTAAATATTTGAGAAAAAACTATTAAACCTAATCTGAGAGGCACAAAAATATTTCTTCACAAGAGAACTTTATGTTCGACTTTGACAGCCTTTAGTCGTAAATTCATAAAGAATATGGGATATTTAAAGTGTCAAACTTAGTGCCCTTTGATTTCCTATCAGCCGCAAAAATAGCTTTTGAAATATCTGTAAAAACAAAGAGTTCGATGTGCGCGAATAGTCAAACTGATTACATTAGCACTGTTTCTGAAAAAAAGTCCTAATAATTTATGATAGAACCGCATTTCAAAAAGCGCAAAAACATTTTTCTTGACTTTACTTTTTTTTTGTTAATCTGACAGGTGAAAATTTCTGAGGCGATAAGAAGGGGAAGGAGGGGCCCCAGAATCGTTTAGCGCCTAGGGCCCCAAAAGATTTAAAGTCGTCTCTGCCCACACAACTATTCTTTTAGACTCCCGCAGTATTTCAACTGAACACGGAGTCATCTGAGCATATTAGAGAGTACTATAGACATGCTATTTTTATAATTATAGCTTGAAAGATGAGACAGAGATTTTCCTTGTCAGTTTACAGAATAAAATTCATAAACAGCCTTGTGACAGCAAAAAAGAAAAAAACTACGTAAGTAAGCTAAAATTGCAAGGAAATCGTAACCTGCCATAGAGATTTGTATCCAGGGTTTCCATACGACTTATGTTGAATACATACTATGCACAGTAAGCACCTGAAAAAACTTTTTTCTCCAGTACCCACCTTCAGACAAAGTTACTACTTAGCCTTAAGGGCTGCATGTTACAATTTAAGCATTTTATTTCCCCTTTTAAGGGTTTCTAGAAATTTCTAAAATACTAGCCACTTAAACAAAAAATTTCCTCTTTGAACAAGGGCTCCTTGGCTACATCACTCAAATGGCAAGCATATAACTCTTCCTCTGATCTTACATAACTGACTCAGTGGCTCAACTGGAATTAAAATATTTCAAGTTATTACACTGTTCCTCTGCCTCATTGTATTAGTAAGTCGGTGACGGAGAGGAGGTGTCTTTGTTTCCATGATGAAACGTTTGTGGTGTTTTGTTTAGGCAAAAGTGCTGGGGTTTTTTTGTGTGTGTGTGTGATGTATGAATGTTTTTAGGAATTTGAAAGTTTACACGATTTCAGTTTAAGTTAAGTTCGTCATCAACGATAAAATTTTTAACCAAAACTGACGATCGCTAGACATTAGAGGCCTCAGTCAAAAATAAATTCCTGTGGGATTGGCTAGAAAAAAAAGACCCAGAAGGAGAAAGCTGGGATATGGTGTCGGAAAATTGATATGCCGCCCCGGTGGCGCAGTGGTGGCATGATCAGCGATGGCCGAATGATCAGCGATGGCCTCTGATCATTCGTCCGAACGGGGTCCGGGTTCGAATCCCGGTGAGGCATGGATGTTGTGCTTGTCTTACGGCACTGGCTCTCTCCCTTCCCTGGAACCAGTGACCCTAAATTAGGGACGGGCGACTGCTTATAGCCCATTGAGTTGCTCACGGTGGTCGTTAAACCTCCAATCCAAAAAAAAAAAAAAAAAAAAATTGATATAGCTGGGTCATGTTTCTGCATATATAAATGGAGTACGTGCTACAGTTCTGCCTCCAAAACCTGTTGAAGCAATTATATTATTTTATACAAATGCAAAATTTTTATTAACATTCTTAGTGTGGTATATGTTAAAGACAATATAATGTAGTTGTCGAAATCAAAGTTAGCCGCCCCGGTGGCGCAGTGGTCTAAGGCGTTCGCCTCTGATCATTCGTCCGTAAGGGGTCCGGGTTCGAATCCCGGTGAGGCATGGATGTTGTGTTTGTCTTACGGCACTGGCTCTCTCCCTTCCCTGGAACCAGTGACCCTAAATTAGGGACGGGCGACTGCTTATAGCCCATTGAGTTGCTCACGGTGGTCGTTAAACCTCCAATCAAAAAAAAAAAAGAAATCAAAGTTACTTAAATTTCACTGAAGGAAGTTATTTTTTAGCAACAAATTAATACTGCAAGCTCAACCCCAAAATAATTTACTGTTGTGAGCAAAGGTATAGGTAGGTAGTAAGTAATTCCCAAAGTGAAACCATTTTTATCTTTCGAAGAATCGGTAACAGCTTTGCTGATAAGTATAATAATTAGAGGTTCTAGTAGTAACGGAAATACTTTTGTTGTGCTGGGGTGAGGGGGGGGGGGTTACTCACACATCTTCATTTATGTCACGAGTTTATGCATTGGCACCGTTGGGAGACGCCGAACATTTCAGGGTTTCGTGCCTTGCCTTGCAAACACCTCTGTTTACGTCAGTGGCGGCTCTTCAGGTGAAGTAGGTGAAGTGCCTCTTCACCTATTTTACTCAAAATAAAGTTTTATTCAGTATTTTCTTATAATATATTCTTTTTTGCCTTTATTCAGTTCCAAAATACTCAAAATTTTGAATAGATATTAATTCACATGGCGCGCTCAATACGGAAAACAAATCCTTATACGCAAAACACTGCAAGTGAAGAGCCGAAATGAGAATGCTTGGAAGTCTGCAGTTGTCCGCCGAGTTGCCATGTTAACCGTGACGTCACTCTCCCCAATCTGCTCGCTCAAGTGAAGTGTTTCAGCTTCACGCGCCTTACCTCTGCATCTTTCAGTTTTTGAGCGTAAAGTCGTGAGAGATCACGGTGGAGTGGGCGGACTACCATTCAATCTGCTAGGGCTTTTTGTAATGCTGTGGTACATTATTTTCCGAAAGGAATTTGTTCTTTCGTGTTTTGTGATTATTTGTTGAAAGTTTTAACTGATATTTTAGGTTTGTGTACAATTTAACTAATAGTGATAGATTTTTAGTATGCATCCTGTGGACGACATTGTAATTTATTGCAAACTCCATTTACTCTCTGGAAAGATGAAGATGAAAGAGACATTTTGCTTCAAGGACGACCAACGGATTCACTGACAATTGTTGCCAAGAACGAAATCAAGAAGAGTGGTAAATCTAACAATATTAATTTTAAAAATTGTTGGTTTACTGAATATAAATGGATTTGCAGCACTTCTGTGTTAATTTTTTTTGGGGGGGGGGAGGCTGCTTACTTTTTAGTAATAAACATTCGGCATGGAATAAAGACGGATTTTCAGATTTATTAAGCGTAACACGGTCACTTCATAAACATCGTGATTCTAGCGAACACCTGAAATGCGGATTAATGTTAAGGAATTTAGAAAAAATTCAAAACACCATTGCCGATGCCCTGCGGAAGAATGCTAGGCTTTTGAAAACGCATTTTAACGAAAACGTTCGTTTAAATAAACTTTTCCTGTAGACAGTGATTGATGCAGTATTAGTCTATACTGTATTTGAGCAAACAAGAACTAGCATTCCATGGCCATGACGAAAGCATGGGCTCTATAAATCGTGGAAATTTCATTGAATTACTTTCATTGTTGATATCAAGAAGTTCTTTAGAAATTGAAAATCAATACGAAAGGATAAAAAACTATTAAAAATGAATTAATTGAATGTATTTCTGAATATATAAACGATCACGTCAAAAATTAAAAAAATTTTGATTGCTGATTCGGAAGGTGTATTGGTTGAGGGATTTTTGGGTTTCCATGATGTGAATGAAGATAGAACGTCAAGAGCTTTATACAAAATGCTAGACAAAATTTTGGAACAGTTTGATTACCAACACAAATAAATAGGACAATGCTACGATGGGGCAAGTATAATGTCTGGGCACTTAAATGGGATACAGAAAAAAAATCAAGGATAAAGCTTCTCAAGCTGTTTTTGTTCAATGCTTAGTTCATCGTTTGAATCTTGTATTACACCATAGTTTTTCTAAAATTTCTAAGTGTCGAATACTTTTTGCAAACCTCATTGGAATTGCTTCGTTTGTTCACCATTCTGTGAAGCGGTCTTATACACTTATATCAACAACCGCAAGATGCAGACCAACCATAACAGAAACTCGATGGTCCTCCACTTCGAAATTAGTATATAGCCCATTGAGCAACTCAATGGGCTATAAGCAGTCGCCCGTCCCTAATTTAGGGTCACTGGTTCCAGGGAAGGGAGAGAGCCAGTGCCGTAAGACAAACACAACATCCATGCCTGACCGGGATTCGAACCCCCTTACGGACGAATGAACAGAGGCCAGCGCCTTAGACCACTGCGCCACCGGGGCGGCCATTCATGTCTCACCGGTATTCGAACCCGGACCCCGTTCGGACGAATGATCAGAGGCCATCGCTTAGATCACTGCGCCACCGGGGCGATAGACTGGTAAATGCAATGACAGCGCTTTGGAAGCGACGGGGATCAATTGAAGAGCTCAGTTGTTTGTTTGTTTGTTTGTTTGAAGGTTTGCCGACCACCGTGAGCAACTCAATGGGATATAGGCAGTCGCCCGTCCCTAGTTTAGAGGCACTGGTTCCAGAGAAGGGAGAGAGCCAGTGTCGTAAGACAAACACAACATCCATGCCTCACCGGGATTCGAACCCGGACCTCTTTCGGACGAATGATCAGAAGCCATCGCTTAGACCACTGCGCCACCGGGGCGGCAAGACCTTAGTTGATTATGTACGGTATGAATAGCGCAGAAAGAATATTCACAGACCTTGTAGAGAGATAGACTGGTAAACGCAATGACAGCGCTTTGGAAGCGACAGGAATGAATTGAAGAGCTCAGTTCATTCTGTACGGTATGAATAGCCCAGAAAGAATATTCGCGTGCGATCCAACAGATTTCTAAACCAAATTTTAATCAATAAGTTCTCAATTTCTGCGAAAATCGGCTATAAAATAAAAAATACGCCGTTACATAGAGCCAACAGGAACAAATACGTGAACAATGTAGTTCGATCAAGAAAGTAAAAGGGAAGCTTTTTTCTTCTTGCAATGTAGTTTAATAAATAAGATAAAAAATCTGTTTGCAGCTATGTGACTGACAATAACCATTATTATAAAATAACACTTTCACAAATTCAGAAATACCTACTTTGATATCCCTTTTATGTTATTTTCTGTTTTATTTTTTCAGTGGTGAAATGCCCTTACTCTAAAATACTTATACATTGTCACTTTTAATAAGTTTTCCTAATAGCTTAAATATTAATCATAATGCAAAAACAAGATTTTGTGTGGAAATTCTTCCTATACTGCTTTAAGGAATTTTGTCTGTATATTTTGCTCATGATGCATACTGTGCCTGTACCTAGGAGCAAAGTATAGGGTGGAAGTGCTGAGATGTTTAATACCTGAAGCCAGTTTTTCCTGCAACCTCCTCGTGGCCTAGGAGCACTAGGTTTTCGGCCACAAACCTCTATATACTCAAAAGAAGTCCAACAGACTTACAGGAAGCAAATGCTAGCTGGTGCTCATGCTTTATTCAAACATTTATGTTACTAATTTGTATCTTTTTATTCATCTTAAAGATGCCTTTTTTGAAGACTAGTAGAGCAAGAAGTACCAATAAAATCTTCAAAACTAAAATGTGATTTATTGATAAACATAAAGAATAAGGGGAGTGTAGCTTTTCCTTCAAGTGGTATACATAAATACACATTTGTCATCAGGATGAAAAAGTTTTCAAATCTACTTTTTTAACAGAGTCAAGTGGAAAATTAAATCTATGCGCACGCCATTGTGGCTTACAACTAAAGTTTTGGAGTTTCTCATTGGGAAAAAGATCTTCAACGGCCTTTAAACACATGCATTAGACCACGACCACCCATGCAACAATCGCATAGTTCATTTAATCAAATCTATGTCAATGAACTATTAAGATATTAGAATCAAATATTCATCCAAAACATTTACTTCTAGCTTCAAATCCAAAAATGTTAGATAAAAATAAAATAAATTGGTAATATTCAAAGGTCAATGAGATTTTTTTTAAGGCAAATTGTGAGCGATGGAAATGAAATATTATGAAGGCTTCAAATACATTACTTTCTTCCTTTATTTTTTTAATGAAGGGGGGGGGGGTGCCTATTTACCATAAATATCGCAAATTAATACATTGTGTTTTTGTGAAAACTTAAGTGTAGGAGTGTCTTACATTGTGAAATTTTGGTGCGTTTGTTTAGCATGGGAGTTGTACATTTAGAGTTTTATTTTTACGTTTACTGCGATAAGAACATGAAAAGCAATAATTTATTTAAAATGGTGCCATTTCTTTTTGGACACCCACTCTCTCAGTCAAAGACAAATGTACTCAATGGGCTATAAGCAGTTGCCGGTCCCTAATTTAGGGCCACTGGTTGCAGGGAAGGGAGAGAGCCAGTGCCGTAAGACAAAAACAGCATCCGTGCCTCATCGGGATTCGAACCCTGAACCCTTTCGAACGCAAGCTCAGAAGCCATCGCTTAGACCATTGCGCCACCGGGCGCGTATAGACATTTCGTACATTGATATATCTAATTACTGCAAATGTTAAAGTAGTTATTGTAACATTTAAGTAACACTTTAGTAATTATTGCAACTCAATTTGCAATAACCAAACAACGACAATCGTATTTTACGTAAAATTGGGCTGATTTTAATTAGAATTTGAGCATAATGAAAAAATGTACTTCGTGATAATTCTTAGTTTTGTTTTCTCTTTTTATCTTCTTTTAATAGTTAAATAAAGGTATGCAATATTTCAGATTTCTGATGATATTTAGCTAATTGTACTACCAAATCTATCGTATTTTGTAGATGGTATAATCGGGAGTGTTGCAACTTTGAATGCTTGCGTTCATTCATAGATTTTTTTTCAGAACGATAAAGTTCAGGTAGCATTTAGGAATAAATTAATGCCTAAATAATAAATATTTTCTGAAGCAAACGTGTAAATATATGCAAGATTCCTTTAAAATAATTACATGTTTTCTTTCTGTTTCACAACAGACTTCTCAAAGCAGTCGTCAAAAATAAAGGGGAGTTGCGGGAATTAGGATAAACTTTTTAGAGGGGGTGTTGTCAAAAATCGGACAAAATGTGACATGGGAGAGGAGGAGTCTAAAAATCGTAAAAATCACGGTGGCCCCTTATACACTATGCAATCAGAATTGCTTCCATGTGTCAGGAAAAATATAACAGCTGAATATGCACGATACATCATGAATGCAAACTTATATAAACTATTTGGCTGTTGTCGCAGCCAGCGAGAGAGATCTATCTCGGCTACAGGCTGTTGTATAAATAGAATGCACACATTTTTTTTTACTTACAAAAATGTTAATCTCCTTATTACTTACTCAGTTTTTCGTAACTTTTCCAAAATGTGCATGTGTGTGAGCGCGCATCTTTCTTTTCTCCCAAAAACTGCAACTTTTTTTTCTGCTTACAAAAAATGTTATTGCTTACATATTATGCAAGTAAAACGATCAAATGTAGTAGCTGAATTTTATCTGCATACCATACAAACAAGAATGCATAAGTAAAACTTTGGCAGTTGAACATTAGAGAAATGAAAAATATTATTTATTTACGTGCTGATGGATGTCAAAAGTTCATTTCTCAAGCATTTTTCAAAAGTCATTTCTTTTTTGCTTATACATATTGTGTTAAAGTTTGCATGCATCTACATTTGTTTCATTTCTGCTTTATAATGAATACAAATACAAATTTTGTAGGGGTAAATAGAACTCTTGTTTTGAGTTGTGATTGCAAGCCCAACAAACCAGCTACATTCAGCTCACTTTCAATGTCATAATCACAACTCAAAGCAAGATGTACCTAATAACAAAAAACAGCTTCTAGCCACACGTATCATTATAAATAAACATAGTTTTCTGCTCTTGTGGGCAGTGCTTATGGTCAATAAACTGCATCACCCAAATGCATAGTGAAATCACTGATTTTTTTCCTTCCACAACCATAACGTTTTGCTAAGTGGATAACACTTATTCCTTTTTCACTGTTTTCTGCTAATATCAAAAACTTTCTTTTTCATTTTTCACTCATTTTCATGAAAGTGAAAGAACTCACGAGTTTCAACTGCAGAAAAATGTGCTTTCTGCAAATGTCGAAAAGTCGTCTTGAATACAACAGATCTTCACGTGTGTGTGAAACCAGCTTTCTGTGAAATGATTGAGAAAAGAAGCATGTCCATGGGCAAATAATTTCTATATGCCAAACAATTCATCAATTAGTTGGGTTGAGCATATCCTGAAAGTCAAAACGGAATTAGAGACAGATGTGCAGATGAGAATAAAAACGCAATTACTTGCCTACAAAAAAACTGAACTTAGTCCAAGTGACATTTTCCAGATTCAGAACAGTAAAACGATTGCTTATTTAGAGCTGATTTTTTTAAGCAGGGAAAGGAATAACGAGTATGACTTGCAGTTTAAATGCACGATCATTATCTTCCGTTATTGGTCACTAAAATTAGACTGCCCAAGCAAAGCTTTTACAATCACTCAATCATGTTGAACAAAAAAATGTCACAGACAGTGAAATGTAACTGCGGAGTTTTCTGACTGCAATGGAAAGCAGGAACAAGACAGACAGGGACAAAACCAATTGATACCGCCAGCAACGGGCTACATTTGGCACCATCCCGCCTGACGCAGGGATGGGAATATATGGAGTTCACCTTAAGTAATTACTGCTGCACGTTGAAATAAATTTTTACTTCCTTATTTGTGCTTAGGCATTCCACTGTACGTGCCATAATGCATGTATAGCAACATTCTTTGTCCCCTTCTTATTACTCCAGACAAAGTACCGAAGGAACTGCGTAAAATCCCTATGAGCAAAGTGTCCATTAGACCTTCAAGGATATCCGTTGACTATGTTAAGAGGTCTCATTGTTTGGAAGTTACGCTAATGTTCATCCTACTGCAGGATGAACATTACTGCCATTGTTCAGAGGTGTCCATTAACGGAGGTTTTACTGTATTACATAAAATGAATTATAAATAAGAGAAACCCGTCACCAAACATAGTACATATTTATTTTTTTGCTGCTGGTTGGCTAGATTATAAAGCTTCTCTATTGATAAGTGGAACATGCATATTTTAGTTATATGGTAAATTTACTGAGCATGTAAATTTAACAAATTCTTGTAACTTTTGATGCCCTTCAATTATCACCCTCAAATTTTTAAAAAATATTATCACCATGTCATGTAATTTCACATTTCTTTAAAAAATTAAAATATCCCTTTTCGAGAAATTCACGGTAAAATTTTAAATTGCGTGATCTTGAAATTAAAATTTTTAAATTATGCATTAATAAATCATCAAGCCAGTGAAAAGAGGTTTAAAAAAAAACCTCATCACTCTATGATAAAAACAAAAAACTTGAGTTATAAGTACTTTGACACTGAAATTTGGCAAATTCTTCAATTTTATGATCCACCTCAGGAAATTTCAAAGCCATTGTGCTGAAAATTGGCACACATTCATTTCTTGTGTATGTCAACAAATCTACAAAGTTTTATCAAAATCCAAAAGGGTCGCGTTGAAAATGCTATTTTTCTGTGTTGAATTGACATGGATGGAATGACCCATTTTGAAAAATTCAGGGATCCTTCTGATTAAATTTAAGCAGACTGGTTCATGGAGACAAGGGTGATGCATGTTGTACCAGTGTCATTTTGCACTACAGTTTTACTTGAGCTGCTGTGTAAATGCAATAAGATTTCTGGTTAAATTGGGTTAGTAATACAAAACAATTCTTGAAATGGCCTTAGCTGAAACTAGGTTGGTTCATTCTCCACAAAGAAATAATTTTGCTACAGTAACTTACATCGACAATGTAAAACTAAAAATATTGGACTGACACAGGCTCCCACGACTGTTTTCAAAAGGCCATGTGGGAACGAGAAATGCCTAATAAAATCGTTCACTAGTGTTTAAATAATGAATTGTCCTTTTCAGTTTATCTTGGATGGATTGGAGGTTTAACGACCACCGTGAGCAACTCAATGGGCTATAAGCAGTCGCCCGTCCCTAATTTAGGGTCACTGGTTCCAGGGAAGGGAGAGAGCCAGTGCCGTAAGACAAACACAACATCCATGCCTCACCGGGATTCGAACCCGGACCCCTTACGGACGAATGATCATAGGCCAGCGCCTTAGACCACTGCGCCACCGGGGCGGCCAGTTTATCTTGAATATCATAACATACTATCACTAATAAATAACATTGAAGCTATTCAGGCTTCCCAAGCCTTCATAAAGGGCCAAGGGGTTGGACATTACGGATTGAATGATTATATACACATCAATTATACAATCAGCAATGAAACAAATGCATGTAGATACGTGCGAACTTTAGCACAATATTTATAAGCAAAAAAACGACTTACCTTCGAAAAATTGTTATCTTGAGAAATGAAGCACTTTCAACTAAGTTCACACCAGCTACATGCAGCTCGCCGTGGTAGGATAGCCATTCCGTACATTGATATACACTGACGGAAAAAAATCCCAACACCAAGAAGGGGTTGTGTTAGATAAACGACAGTTGGTAGGAGGTGAGAGTACATCTGTAAGATGACGTCTATGCAAATTTCGCGCTCGGCGCATACGTGTGGCGCTAGTAGCGCCCCTCGGAACATGCAAAGCAGGTTTGCTGTAAATACGCGCTGTAACGTTCATGAGCGTTAGTTATCGTTGAGATTCGACGTAGTGTGTTGATGTTAGTCAAGAATGCCTTTAAGAAGACGAAGAAGCCATTATCAACAGCTCACGGAGTTTGAACGAGGTCGTGTAATAGGGCTACGAGAAGGTGAATTTTCTTTCCGCAATATTGCAGAACGACTTGGCAGGAATGTAGCCACTGTGCATGATTGTTGGCAGCGGTGGTCAAGGGAAGGTACTACCTCAAGAAGACCGGGTTCCGGCCAGCCAAGTGGCACTACTGAGAGGGAAGACCGCCGTGTACGGCGTATGGCCGTGACGCGTCGTACCGCATCTGCGGCAGCTATTCGAGCTGCAGTTACCAGCACAGTGACACAACGAACTGTTACAAATCGGTCACTTGAAGGACAGCTCCGAGCCAGACGCCCTGTAGCGTGCATTCCACTTATTCCAAACCACTGCCGTTTGCGACGTCAGTGGTGTCAAGCTAGAGCTCATTGGAGGACGGAGTGGAGATCTGTTGTGTTTTCTGGTGAAAGCCGGTTCTGCCTGGGTGCCAGTGATGGCCGTGTGTTAGTTAGAAGGAGGGCAGGTGAGCGCCTGCAAACAACCTGTCTGCGGCCGAGACACACTGGACCTACACCTGGGGTTATGGTCTGGGGAGCAATTTCCTATGACAGCAGGAGCACTCTCGTGGTTATCCCACGCACCCTGACGGCACAGTTGTACGTCGGTCTGGTGATTCAACCTGTCGCGCTGCCATTCATGAACAGCATTCCAGGGGTGTTTTCCAACAGGATAACGCTCGCCCGCATACCGCTGTTGTAACCCAACATGCTCTACAGAGTGTCGACATGTTGCCGTGGCCAGCTAGATCACCAGATCTTTCTCCAATCGAGCACGTATGGGACATCATTGGACGACAACTCCAGCGTCACCCCCAACCAGCATTAACCGTCCCTGTATTGACCGACCAAGTGCAACAGGCATGGGGCTCCATCCCACAAACTGACATCCAGCACCTGTACGACACAATGCATGAACGTTTGCATGCCTGCATTCAACATTCTGGCGGTTACACCGGTTATTAATGTACCAGCATTTCACATTTAAAATGGCTCTTCTCGCGCTTACATTAAGCTGTGATCTTGAAACCTTAATCGATTAAATATGTTACCTATACAAATGTATTGCCGGCATTTCATTCCTCTACAACTATATTTTCGTGGTGTTGGGATTTTTTTCCGTCAGTGTATGTGAGTGAGTCACGTAAAGTAACGTACGAATTTGTTTTGATCACGTGACTCGACTGAAGTCCGCCCCTAACCTGTTCGAAAGTAGGCCTATCATTGGCCAGAATTTCCCCCACATATATCAATTTGCGGAATGCATATACGCGCCCAGGCGGCAGGCCTGACGAGAGGGGGGGGGGGTGCTGTATCACCGGGACCCCAAAAAGGTCTAGAGCCCGTTTCTAAAGTAGTTTTCTTCTAACTATTATTTTATGGAGTCCGAATATTTTTAAAGCTATACGGTCACCAGGTTGGGAAGTTACGCGTAAAAAAATATTTTCTACGTGACGCGTAAAAATGCGTAATTTATGTCATAAATGTAATAAATTACGAATCAAAACTTGCTTTAAATATAATAAAAAAAGCGTTGTTTCGAAACTGTTTTTAAAATAAAATTTTGTAAATATATTTAATATTTGATTTATATGTACTGCTACTACTACAATACACATTAAAACATGTTATTTTTCAAAATTTCTTTTTAATTTAATTTTACTTCAATTAAAAAAAAACTTGACCTTGAAACTCCGATCATAATTTTGACATAATACTACCACAACTTATTTGCAACGACGTATCACTGTTGTGCGGAGGGGAGAATATGAAAAATTATCCATCGCAAAAAAAAAAAAGATTGAAGAGTTGCAACACGGTTGGACTAGGTAGGTAGAATGAGAGAGGTAGGTCAAAGATTGTAAACAAACCGCGGAGGTTTGTGACGTAGTTGGTCCCCAGCAGTCTTCGGGCGTGGTGGTAATGAATAGTGAAATGCGTGGTGTACCGTCAAAATAACCCGGAAAAAATATCCCGCGTCGTAATAACCCGGTCAAGACAACCCGGCGTCTAAATAACCCAGCGTCACAATAACCCCGCGTTAAAAAAACTGTTACAAAATAACCCAGCATGAAAAAAAAACGTTACAAAATAACCCTGCGTCACAATAACCCCAGGTCACAATTATTGTACGTCAGAATAACCCGCGTCATAAAAACCCACGACTTAATAACCAGCGTCAAATACTATCTCATGGTACTCAGACTTAGTCGGTAGCACGGTGTATTATAAATACACCGTGCTACCGACTAAGTTTGCTACCACCGTGCTACCGACTAAGTTTGCTACCACCGTGCTACCGACTAATTCCGTTTTGACTTTCAGGATATGCTCAACCCAACTTATTGACTTATCATACGCCGCGGTCGGTAGATAGTCTTTGGAATGGGTCGGACTCAACCCCCCCCCCCCCTATAAAATTTACGTAAAATCTACAGTTTTCAATTTAGAACCACCAAATTTGGTATACTATCTCATGGTACTCTAACTTAGACGGTAAATGGTTTTGGGAACGGGTCGGAGCCCGGGGTCCAGCCCCCCCCATACAAAATGTTCGTAAAATCCACAGTTTTCAATTTAGAACCTCCAAATTTGGTATACATCTCATGGAACTCTAACTTAGACGGTAGATGGTTTTGGAACCGTTCGGGGCCCGGGGTCAAGGGGTTCCCGATACAAAAATTTCGTAAAATCTACAGGTTTAAATTTAGAATCAACAAATTTGGAATACAATCTCATGGTACTCTAACTTAGACGGCAGATGGTGTTGGGACCGGGTCGGGGCCCGGGGTCAAGGGGTCCCCGATACAAAATTTTCATAAAATCTACAGTTTTAAATTTAGAATCAATAAATTCGGAATACAATCTCATGGTACTCTAACTTAGACAGCACATGGTTTTGGGAACTGGTCGGGGCCCGGGGTCAAGGCCCCCTTCCATACAAAATTTTCGTAAAATCTACAGTTTTCAATTTAGAACCTCCAAATTTGGTATACATCTCATGGAACTCTAACTTAGACGGTAGATGGTTTTTGGAACCGTTCGGGGCCCGGGGTCAAGGGGCCACCGATACAAAATTTTCGTAAAATCTACAGTTTTAAATTTAGAATCAACAAATTTGGAATACAATCTCATGGTACTCTAACTTAGACGGCAGATGTTTTGGGAACGGGTTGGGGCCCGGGGTCAAGGCCCCCCCCCATACAAAATTTTCGTAAAATCTACAGTTTTCAATTTAGAACTAACAAATTTAGTATACAATCTCATGCTACTCTAACTTAGACGGTAGATGGTGGTGGGAACAATCGGGGCCCCATGCAAAATTTTCGTAAAATCTAGTTTTCGATTTAGAATAAACAAATTTGGTATTCAATCTCATGGTACTCTAACTTAGATGGTTTTGGGAACGGGTCGGGTCCCGGGTTCAAGATGCCCACCATACAAAATTTTCGTATAATCTACAGTTTTCAATTTAGAACCACCGAATTTGGTATACAATCTCATGGTACTCTAACTTAGACGGTAGATGGTTTTGGGAACGCGTTGGGGTCAAGCCCCCCATACAGAATTTTCGTAAAATCTACAGTTTTCAATTTAGAACCACTAAATTTGGTATACTACCTCAAGGAGGCCCCTATACAAAATTTTCGTAAAATCTAGTTTTTAATTTAGAACCACCAAATTTCGTATGCAATCTCATCGTACTATAACTTAGACGGTAGATAGTTTTTGGAACTGATCGGGGTCAAGGTCCCCTCCCCACAGAAATTTTTCGTAAAATCTACAGTTTTCAATTTAGAACCACCAAATTAGGTACACTATCTCATGATGCTCTAACTTAGACGATAGATCGATTTTGAAACAAGTAGGGGCCCGGGGTCAAGGGTCCCCATACAAAATTTTCGTAAAATCTGTAGTTTCCAATTTTTGGACGACCAAATTTTGGTATACTCCCTCATTGTATTCTAACTTAGACCGCAGAAGGAAAGGGTCGGATGCCGGGGTAAAAATGAATCCAAAAATTACATTTTTTACTCTTAAGAACTGCAACCCAATTCAGCACTTCAATACTCCACCTACGGTCTAAGTTAGATTCCGTAGATAACAAAAGTGCAAAAATATCCGGTTAATGGTGTATTAAAAACACAAATTAATAAACGTTAGCTTTCAATACCAACGGGCGCCTTATCAGGCAGAAATACAATGTAATGTAAATAATGTAAATTATTTTTTGTTTCGTATAATTGAATTAACTAAATCAAAAAAATTAAATAAGTTTACTGGAAATTTACGGAAATATTTTTCATTCATTAACTTTCACTCATTGAAGTTGGTGATTCTACAAATAGTAATATTTACCCGTGAAATACCGGGTACTCCTGCTAGTAGAAACTAAAGATAATATTACACTTTTAGTCAGGTACAAAACAATAATTATAAAGCCCTAGGCCTGGGCCTTATTAGCAATTTTCAGTCCGCCGTGCTAATTTTCATAAGGTTTGCATAGAAGTCCAAAATTTTAGCAATGCGCTTTACTGAGGTTGAAACTATTAAGCAGACCTAGGCTTAGGGCTCTTTGATAGTTTTCAGTCCTCCGAGCTGATATTTATATAGTTTTCATAGAAAATCAAATTAATTCTGTTGAAATTTTACTCGAGCACAAGACATTAATAGATACGCCCGAGGCCTATGCATATGTATTTTTAGTAATTTTTATAATGCCGTGATCATATGAGCTTTTCATGACAAATCAATTTAATAGTGTTACGCTCATTAAAAATTCTTCAAAAGGCCTAGACCTAGCGGCCAATAATTAATATTTGGTGCCTAAGTGAAAGCGCAACATTATTAACTTGATTTATTATGCAAACCTTATAAATATGAGCACCGCGATTAAAAGTTACTAAAGAGTCCTTGTAAGTAATATTTTTTGACCGAGTGCAAGTGCAATTTACGAAATGTCGACAGGTGAAAATATCTGAAGTAACACTGAAATTTGAAATATTTCTTTTTTCTTTCTTTTTATTTCAGTTTTGACACTTGTATTAAGTTCTGAAAACATATGTATTTTACCTATTTTTTATCTTCATTGTGCTTTTAACAGAATTTCTTACCAATGTTTTGGGCATTTCATATTTTTGGGTTGTTCTTGTTTTTATGTTTTGGGCATTTTACTTTGTATGGATATTTTTGTTATGTTTCGGTTATTTTATTTTCTGTGGTGGTGGCAATTTCGACAGGATGAAAGGGGAAACTGTGGACACTCACGATGCCTACTTGCTTACAATTTCTTTTAAATACAGCACATGTTTTTGTATTGATTTATACCACTTACTCCTTAAGAGACTACAGGTTTCTTTAAATATGAATTTTTTCTCAGAGCCTTCTGTTTCCTCTACCTAGCTTTTTCGGCTCCGCCATTTTTTTCTTGGTTTTAGAATATTTTCCTTATTATTAATCTATTTTCTCATGTAAATGCTTTATGTAAAATATGTCTATTGTATCGAAGGATTTTGCAATTATATATGAAGCCCTGGTGCTGAAGTTAAACAATATTTCCAACTGAAACAGCGCAGTTCAGATATTTTCCCACTGTTAACTCAAAGAATGAAAACAAAAACAACAAATCTGGGCAATGGTTGAGGCATCAGACAGTACTTACTAGTAACCAGGCAAAGTTTTGAGGAAGGATAAGCTTAGAAATTTCTAACTCCAACAAAAAAGAATAACAGCACTGTATCCCTCCCCATCCCCTAGTGCCGACCTTTGGACGTCTTGAAAGAGAAGTCCTAAGGACACATCTGTATCGTAATTGCCTGAGAATCCGTGACAATCTTCTGGTGTCGTAGTAAAAGAACATACTTCCTACTTCGCCTAAATTGCTTGGATGGCGATGCCAACGAACAAAGTTTTGCTCTAGCATTGGATTTCTGTTGCTTTTGATGGAATACCTTTCCTCTGGGGTTCACCGCTTTCAGTATAGTCTTCAGGACACACGGGAATACGCCCCAACGTAAAACACCCGTTTCTCGGCAATTAACAACAATTAGCGAAAGCGAGGTGTGGTACAAGAAATAAATCAAGCGAGACGGATCTGAACTTAGAAAGTCGGGGAAAGGTGTTGCATGAAAAACTGTGTTTGGCTTACGGACCATTTGGCACGTAGGGACGTAGGTATTCTTTTTAATACGTTACGGGGTAAACAAATCGTCTTTTCAGTATAACAGTTTTCTTTCATACGCATGGTGCAGCACAGAAAACAATTTGAATTTATTTTTGAGAATTAGCATGGCGCCTACCGGCCCAGAGTACAGCGGCCCAGTCCGCGCCTGCAGCCACCCCTGGTACCTGGCGCCCGGGTGCTTAGCATCCGTTGATCCCCCGCTTGGAGCGTTCCTGCTGTAAAATTCATGTACCTCTGCGTTTTGTAAAATCAAAAGATAAGATGCGGATCCCTAAACTTAAACTCTTCTTGTGACCGCATTCACCAAAATCTTGAACTTTGCCTAAGCCCTAACTGGAGGAACAGGCCTCACGTGATCGTCTGTATTCTAAGTGTTTTATTGAATTTTTGCTCATCAGTTCGTAGTTGACTGGCGAACAGAGAACTTGCTTGTTGAAACCTTTGTTGTGCATTGTCAAGTGATAATAGTGGAAATATGTCATTCTAAATATTTTCGAAAGAGAAAGCATTGTTTCCCGAAGACATTATGTAGGTGAAGTATGCAACATAGTTAACTCACAACAAGGAAATGATTTGCTAAAATGGAAAGGGTATTTATCTTGCCATAACAGAGTACGGGGTGATTTATGGCATTGGCACTGTATTGAAAGAAATTATGGAAAATGTACTGGCTTTGCTAGTACTATTCTTATTGGAGATGAACACAGGAGGCGCAATGAGAAACCACATAATCATGCTCCAAGACCGGAGAAACCCGATGTTGCTGTTGCAAGAGCACAAGTAAAGGAACAAGCGAGAAATATGGACGAAGCCTCTGCACAAATTATTCAAACCGTGTTAACGTCAATGGCTACAGTAAATGCAGCTTACATGCATACTATTGATGCACTAAGGCAAGTTGTAAAACGAATACGAAGAGAATACATGCCTGCGGAGCCTACGACTGTAGAAGGGATCGATGCCCCAACAGATTTACAGGAAAGATATGGTGCAAAATTTCTTGGCAGAGACAGCGCATTTGGAGATTAAATAATTATTTTATTTTTAACAGAAAATATTTTACGAAAGCCAGGGCCATAGCTAAAGGTATTGGCGCCCGGGGCAAGCAGTAAAATTGGCGCCCCCCTGCCCCAGTCCAACTGGAACAGGCGATGGTGTCAGATTTTATTATATACTTGTTTGCAGATATAGTACAATACGTGTATAAAAATATTGCGATTTTTATTGTCATTTGCAATTATTGTCCCGTATATAATTTGGTAATTACATGAAATAGTAATAAAATGTAAATTTTTTTGTATAAAATATTGCTCATAATATAATATTTAAAAAAAAAATAACTTATATTGGTAATCCTATTCAATAGCCTGTGGTGACTATGTGAGCTTCAATAGGGATTGTTGAAGAAAGAAAAAACATTGAACATAGTTTGAATGAAGAATACTTTTTATTTATAATTAATTGCTACCTCAAGTGCTTATGAACAACTGAAAAAATAAGTACAAGTATGTAGCATTTGTTTAAAATTATGCTTAAGCCTTAACAGAATGATTTTGTATTTACAAATGTACCTTTCGAGCTTTAACAGCAGCAAAATCATTTATTATTTGATCATAATTATTAGTTTTAGCAATATCTTTTTCTAATGACAGAATTGCCAGGTGCGTTAACCTCTCTTGTCCCATTGATGACCTTAAGTAATTTTTTATTATTTTCAGCTTACTAAAACCTCGTTCACTAGACGCATTAGTAATTGGTAATGTTAAGAATAATCTGAAAGCAATTACTAAATTTGGATAAGATGTAGCAAGAGACATTTGGTGGATTAAATGTAATAAGTCAAGAGAGGTTGCTTTTGAAAAATCCTGATTTTTTTAAAATAAATAAGTGGCCTGAAACTTAAAACTAGCTATTTCCCCTCTATTTCAGTAGCATCCAGATCCTTATCATATTTATTTGCTAAGCGCATTGCACTAGCCTTTAACTCTTCTACGGCCATAGATTGAAAAGACTTGCCCGTTAAGAAATTAAAGTCATCTAACACTTCAATCAAACATTTATAACGCCATTCCATTTGTTCTAAGACTTTGTCCAAAACAGCATAAAAGTCTATACTGAACCTTTGTTTTCCTGTCAAAACAGTGTCCTCAATTTCTTCCAATGTCAGTCGTTTCCTCTTCCTTGCCCTTTTCTCCTCGAAGAAGCCGCCAAGAGATGTTGAGGCACAGATGTCCGACGCTTCGCCCAGTATAACAAAGAATATAAACGCTTCGCGTGAAGAAGCTCAACTTTCGTAGAGATAATGTAAAACAGGCGACAGCAGCGCCACCATGTAATGCGGCCGTAGATGCCCTGCGGGAAAGTTAACATCCAGGCGCAAAAAGCGTAGGAGACACGGCACGGGAAGCCTATTTCACGGAAAGGAAGCTAAGCTTTGATCTGCGACTGTTTCCTTCGGTCTCATTTGGTCTACTAAAGCATTTTCTTTTTTGTTCTTTTCTGAGTATCCCTCCTATCCCTTACTTTGGTGAAACAAATATATACATTACAAAGGAATGGGTTCCCACAAAACGTAAACATTAGGTACCCAGCAAAAACAGTCTTGCTGGGCCAGCACTGTCCGCCAATTTCCAAGTAGTAGCCATAATAATAAAAAAGCAAAGACAACCGCAGTTTCCCAAAGCTACAATTTTTTTTCTACCCTTCCGAAGTTTGTAAATTAAACGCACGGCGCTGGGGAAATTTTCTCAACAGATCGGAAAAACATTCGTTCGTATCTGAGGAGGTTCGAACCTGGGCCGCTGGCGTGATAGCTGAGCTCTCTACCGACCGGACTAATTCCTCACGTTCGAGTGCATGCTTAAAGCTGTCTGTTTGGTATGCAATGTGTAATCGAATGCTTCCCTCTTTCATTTTACAATATTACGAGGTATTTTTCATAAAAGTCAGTTTCATATAATTGATAAATTAATTTTTTCAACGTAACGATAGCTTTTTTTTCAGCAAACGTTGTTTTAATGGTTTTCCAGGATATTTGTTTCAAACGGTTTCAAATTTGTTCTTGTTATTCATCCACTCCATTCCATGAATTGTTATTCATCGGAATGGAGTGGGTGTATTTCATGGCTGTAATATAAACGCAGATCTAGATGAGAACAACAAAACCTTTGAACAAAACGCCAACACAAACAAGCGTTTATATTCTTTGAACACAAACACGCATGCTCAGTCTAACTCAGTCTGCTCGGCATCCTGCGGCATCAGCCTGTAATGTTGGCTTCTGTGTAGTAATTCTTTGCCGCATAATATAGTGGCGCTAGTTACGTCTCGCTGAGCCTTACCTTCTTATCAGTTTAGATATTCTTTGCAGTATAACATCAATCCCTGTATCCCGGATGTCTTGTAAAGCAGCTTTCAATCCTGTCAAGTGACTAACTGCACAGTCCACGGTCACTTCTTTGCGCTGTAGTTTTTCATTCACGCGGGAGATCTGATTTAGTATTTTGTCCCACATAACAGAGTAACAAACAAACTTATAATTAATTTGTTTCAGAAGATTTTTAACCACTGATAAACAGTCATCATGGAATTGAGGGTTGTTAGAAATTTCCTCTAAGGCTTCGAGGACTTTATCAAGCTGTGAATAAAGTGCATGAACAGCAGAGTATTTGGATGCCCATCTTGTATCACAGTGACGCTTGAGAGTGGTAGAAAGTTTGTTGGATAATATTTCCCACATTTTGACATCGTGAGCAAATATTTTGTACAGTTCTTTCACTGTGCCAAAAAATGTGATAATATCTGAAGAGACTCCAGCAGAGTGAACACCAACCAAGTTCAATGAATGAGCAGCACATAGCATAAAACGTGCATGGCTGCAAATTGCTTGTATACGGGCCTGGACTCTTGAATACTTCCCCGCCATGTTTGAACCATTATCGTATGCTTGCCCTCGGCAATTACGAATGTCGAGCCCATCGGCTTCTATTTTTTGTAGAATTTCTTCGGTTAAATCAGCCCCAGTCGTTTCAGTAGTTTTTATGAAATCGATTTAACTTTCTTCAATAGAGCAAACATCTTCTGAAACTTTCACGTACCTAATAATCTGGCACAGTTGTTCCTGATGGGCTACATCTGGTGTACAATCAAATGAAATTGAGAAATATTTTGCCTCTCTTATGTCTTTTAGTATTTCTTGGCGTACAGTGTCACCTATTAAATTAATGAACTCGTTTTGAATTGTTGGGGAAAGGTAATTTGGAATTCCTGGTTTTTCTTTGGCTATGGTAATATACTATTCTAGCTGTTTATCATAATGAGAAACAAACTCTAGCAAATGTAAAGAAATTCCACATTTGTCTTCACCTATCTTTGTACTTGAACCTCGAAAGGCCAAGTTGTTGACTGAACAAAACAAAATGCAATCGGCAATGATTCTGAGAATGTGCCGCCATTTCTCTTTTTCTTTTTTAATCATTTGCTGTAGTTCAGTATCAATTGCATAGCCCTCTTTAATCCTTTTTTCAAAGCTTTTCCAGGAAACATAGCACTCACGGTGCTCTACAGAATTTTCATACTCTGGAATTCGAGGGTGTAATTTTTTCCACTCAGAAAATCCCACTTTTGGATTTGCCAAACATGATTTCAAATGCTTTCCAAAAAGCATGCAAGGGAAACAATAAATAACTTTTGTTGCTTCACTGTAAATTAACCAATCCCGCTCTACATTTTCTCCATTCAAAAGTTTTTTGTGGAACCAATTTCCCGTAAAATGCCTTTTTTCTTCATTAACTGATAAAAGAAAATTACCATTTTTATTTTGTTCTGGACCGTGTTCAACTAACAAGCTTCTCACATTGTCATTCAAATCAGGCCGTCTTGTGGGATCATTAAAATTAAGTTGAATTTTGGTTTGTTCATCTTCCAAATCCTGTTCCTGTACGCCTTCATAAGGACTCAATATTGGAAAGAACGGGTTAAAATAAGGTGTAGAATCATCTGAATGCACACTAGCACTACCAGTTATATTCTCAGTTACTTCATTTTCATTTTCTAAAAGTGTTGATGTAGATGGCTTACTTTCAATCACTTGCTGTAGTGGGAGCGCAGCGGTTGAGGTATCCACCTTCTTTACCCATCCCAGTTTTTGCCACTGCTTGGCTTGGACTGCGTTATCCGCCTCTTGTTGTTTTTTTCGTTTTCTGCCTTGTACTTCAGACAACTTTGTAGGTCCCATTTCGACACACACACACACGCACGTCACGTGGCACAGTGCACTAATTCAGCGCGCTACTCAATCAATCAAGCTATACAGACAACGTTAAACAAACAAATGTCGTCACAGTGTCACGGCAAATATTGCATTTAAACTGTCGCAACCTTAACTGAGTAATGTTTGCTCCGCGCATGCGCACTGTAGGCTTCCCTGTCGACGAATCGTCGCCATCCGTCATTCGTTCTCAATACACGTAAGGAGTGATGGATCATGGGCAGAGGAGGCTGTGAAGGTATAGCACCCGTCGCCTACATTTCACCTCCTGAGACATGCAGCCGTGGTCGATGACGTAAATGCACTGGCCAAAAGTCTGGGAGTTTTCTGTCAGCGCACCACATGAAAGGCACTTTCAGTCAAAGTTACTACCGTATTTACCCGATTACAGTGTGTCATCTACTGCAAGGCGCACTCAAATATCAAAAATTATCTTTTTGGAAAACAAAAGTTCATGATTTTTGGGGGCCTAAAAATCGGAAAACATTGATGTTATAGTATAAATTGGATAATTTTAAATGAACATTTTCTGTTATGCATGCTCTTTCTTTAAAAAGTATTTTGCTTAATATAGAAAATATACTTTTCTGATCTCAAAATCAAAAATCATATGATTTGAGGTAAAGTGCTGGAATTACAATGCATCTTGATATGTCTTCTGGTGTCCATTTTAAAATCTGTTTCTTCTCGCTAAGAGCATCAGTTTGGGTTTTCAGTGTACAACTTAAATAAAATACAACGTGAAACAAATATGATAAAACACCGTCATAACAGAGGGAAGTTCTGTCCTGGAGGGAACTGAGCTAAGCCAGAAGGCCAGCGTGATGACGTATAGAAACAAGTACACTACCCATTTTTTACCCAACCTTTCAGACACGGGTCGGTGTTCAGCACTTCAAAGGGGCTTACTAGCCCTTCCCCTCTAAAGTCCTGGCCTGCACTAGCCGCTGCGCGCGCGTCTCAAATGTTTCATAAACATAGCAACTAAAATGTACTGTCACACCCAAGCCAAATCGATCCGAATATTTGGCGTTCGGACGATTGAAGTTCTCCTTTAATTTAGGTTTCATCTGGTCGCCATTTTATTCTTAAAGCATAAAGAAGTTTAAATTTTATAAATTTTTTTATCACGCGTATAAATTAATTTCCCATTTTTTACATTTATATAAAAAAATCTACGTCTCGATGGCGCCCCCTCCCCTCCTGCTCGGCGCTCAGGGCGACCGCCCCTGCTGCCCCCCCCCCTCGCTACGGCTCTGCGAAAGCTTAAAGAAGCCCCCTCTGGATTTTTGAAACTTGTCCAACCCTATTTAGGCAATTATATACCATTCATGTTATGGTTGGAACGAATCCAGAGATGCAAAGATTTGTCCCACTAGTTTGTGGGTTACTTTCCAACAAAACTGAAGAATATTATATTATACAAGATTTTTGCAGGATTTACATGACTGTGCATCAGATTATGATATTCAACTTGCACCACAATATACGCATAATGATAGATTTTGAAATAGCTATCATTATAATGATGCCAAAAAGGAATTTGCGAGCAGGACGCAAAAATGTCGTTGGTTTCATCTCTGAAAAAATGTGCGGAGGAATATTCATCCTCTGGCATAGACTCGGAATATGGGGGAAACAGTGAGTTTGCTCTCAAAGTCAGACATTTGCAAGCACTCGCATTTCTTTCATCTGATGAAATTCCAGCTGCTTTTGAAGAAGTGAAATCAATTTTACTAGAATATGCAGATTCTGTAGTTCAGTGGTTTGAAGAAAATTATGTTCTTGGAAAATTTCGTGGAAGCAGAAGAACGAGCAGAAGCCCTCAGCTTTTCCCACTAACAATTTGATCAGTAAGTGAAAACAATTTACTTGGCTTTCCCAGAACACAAAACAAACTTGAAGGATGAGACAGCCGCTGGAATACAATTCTGGAAGAGAAAAAAACTGTGACTATATAAAATAATCACTGAAATTGCGAAAGAGCAGAGAACAACTATGGCTAAAATCGAAAGTGTGATATCACAGATTCCAACAAATCCACCTAGAAGAGAAACGCTGGAAAGATAAAAAGGAATTAGAACTTCTTTGGCGCACAGAGAAAATGTTAATGTGCTAGACTTTTTAAGAGGAATTTCTTATAAATCTACCCTTTCCTAAAATGGGCTGGCATTTTTCACTAATTGAATTATACCTTTTACTAACTTGTATTTGAATTTTTCAAGAATGTAATTCCGCCAAAGATGCAAGAATGTAAAACACAACGCAAAATTTAAAAAGACAAAATTTTCAAAATACACTGGCGGAAAATGAAAAAAGAACACCAAGAAGGAATTGGCGGACGATCATGAAATTTACATATGTTAATGGGGTCGAGTTTACGTAGGTGTGATGTTAATTTCGGGACCAACCGGTGAGCGCTTACGCCACAGCACGGCATAATATGCAAATTATCGTCGGTGGTATTTAAGGAGTACGGCGAAGTGAATGTAATCAGTCGTCGGCGTACGGACACGTGCAAAGACCCTGAAGAAGCTGCAATGCCTGGACATGGAAGACGTGTACGATTTCAGCAGTTATCGGACTTTGAGCAAGGTCGTCTAGTCGGACTCCGCGAGGCCGGATGATCGTATCGTCGTATTGCGGAGCGAATTGAACGGGGAGTATCGGTGGTGGTACGATGGTGGCGTAGATGGCCCGAGGAACATTCCCACACGAGAAGACGAGGAACCGAGAGTCACAGACGGACTGATGAGCGGACCGATCGACGCATAAGAAGAGCGGCGTTGTCAAGCAGAACATCCACTGCGACGCAAATCCGAGCTGCAGTTGCACCTGAGGTGACTGTGCGAACAATTCGCAACCGTCTACTGAATGCAGGACTACGTGCACGTGTGCCTCTGGCATGTGTACCTCTGACTCCAGCCCACCGTCAGGAACGGGTGCAGTTATGTCGCCAACGTCTGCACTGGAGAACACAATAGCGATCTGTCCTGTTCAGCAATGAAAGCAGATTCTGCTTGGGAGCCTCCGATGGCCGTATGCGTGTTCTCAGACGCACAGGGTAGTGTCTCCACCCTTCTTGCATCAGCCAGCGACACACAGGGCCTACACCTGGTCTCCTGGTGTGGGGAGCGATCAGCTATCACTCCCGTACACAACTAGTGTTTGTACCGGGTACGTTAAACAGCACCTCCTACATCAACATCATTCAGCCCGTTGTTGTACCATTTGTAAGGTCGGTCCATCGTGGTGTTTTCCAGCAAGATAACGCACGACCACACATGGCACGTGCAACGCAACATGCACTTCAGGGTGTGAGACAACTTCCATGGCCTGCACGTTCACCAGACTTGTCTCCCATTGAGCACGTGTGGGATTTTATGGGACAGCGACTTATTCGGTCTCCACGGCCAGCCACGACCATCCCCGATTTACGCGTCCAGGTTGAGGATGCTTGGAACTCAATACCCCAAACTTACATCCAACATCTGTACGACAGACTCCATGCCAGAATTGCACAGTGTGACGCAGTTCATGGCGGTTCAACCTCGTGCTAACTATGTTACATGGAAATGTTATTTTTCAGTTTACTAGCAAATACAGCTGTATTTTGCCATAATGTTTTCATCACGTTATCCTCTGTATTCCGTTATTATGCTGTATAAATTTCGCTGGTATCAGACGTCTCCTACTTGGTGTTCTTTTTTCACTTTCCGCCAGTGTAGCATGTCAAAAACATAAAATGTCAAAAAGTAATCCAAAATGTGAAACAAGTAAAAATTCAAAATGCAATCACAAGTCACAAGCATAACAAAAATGCGAAACGCTATGTAACAAGTACAACACAAAATAAAACAAATGCCAAATCATAAAAAAAAATGCACACGCATATAAAATTTACAAAATAAAATAATTGTCATATATTTTTTTTATTGGAGGTTTTACGACCCCCGTGAGCAACTCAATGGGCTATAAGTAGTCTTCCTTCCCTAATTTAGGGTCACTGGTTCCAGGGAAGGGAGACAGCCAGTGCCGCAAGACAAGCACAACATCCATCCCTCACCGGGATTAGAACCCGGACCCTGTTCGGACGAATGATAAGAGGCCATCGCTTAGACTGCTGCGCCACCGGGGCGGCAAATGTCATATTCATAAGGATTGCATGACAAGTCAAGTTAATAATGAGCTTTTACTTAGGCTTCAAACAATAATTATTAGCCTCTATCCCTTTTTAAAAATCTTTAATAAGCGCAACATTATTAACCTGACTTGTCATCACAGATAATCAATATGACCATGTCATACAATTACTTAAAAGACTTGTGCCTAAGCCTAATGTCTGTTTATAGTTTTGTACTCGAGTAAAAGCGCAACACAATAAACTTGACTTTTAATGAACTTTTTATGTATATGAGCACGGTTGATTGAAAACTGATCAAAACGCAGTACCATAACCTTGGCATGTTACCGAACCTTATGAATACGTCGGACCAAAAATTCCTAAAAAAGGTTACGCCTAAGGTCTTGTAATTAAGGTTTTGTGACAGAGTAAAACTGCAACATTGATAACTTGATATGTTGTGTTAACGTTGTAAATATGAGCACGGCTGATTAAAGATTTCAAGAAATAGCCTTTGGGATTAATGTGTTGTATTTCAGTAAAAGTGTAACATTATGTTTATTTTCTATATAAACCAAACTACGTGCTGAAATGACCCAACTATGTATACAAATACTTCAACTATATACCGAAGCGCTGACAAGGTGAAAACAAAAGTGCAATTTTGTACGGTCCCCTAACATTTTATGGCCAGCCAACATGGAAATGGACACGTTGATATCAAAAACGTACTTTTCATACGGATCCATAACAATTAGCAATGGACACGTCGCAATCTTTTTTTTTTTTTTAGTTGGGGGTTTAACGACCACCGTGATCAATTCAGTGGGCTATAAGCAGTCTGACGTTCCTAATTTTGGGCCACTGGTTTCTGGAAAGGGGGCAGTCAGTGATAGAAGTCAATCACAGAGTCCATGACTCACAGGGATTCGAACCAGGATCCTTCTCGACGAGTGGTCAGAAGCCAGCGCTTATACCACTGCGCCACCGTAGCGGCTTGCGTTGAAATGTATTCTTCATACGGCCCCAAACGCTCTTATGGACGTACTTTTTTTTTTTTTTTTTTTTTTTGATTGGAGGTTTAACGACCACCGTGAGCAACTCAATGGGCTATAAGCAGTCGCCCGTCCCAAATTTAGGGTCATTGGTTCCAGGGAAGGGAGAGAGCCAGTGCCGTAAGACAAACACAACATCCATGCCTCACCGGGATTCGAACCCGGACCTCAGACGGACGAATGACCAGAGGCCAGCGCCTTAGACCACTGCGCCACCGGGGCGGCTGGACGTACTAGATTGAACTGGAAGCAAAAAAATCATTAATATAATTTGTACTAGCAGGGATACCAGTATGCGCCAGGTACATATTACTATTTGTGGAATCACCAAGTTCAACGGGTGAAAGTTAATGAATGAAAAGATATTCCTGTAATTTTCCTGTAAACTTATTTTAAATGTTTTGATTTAGCTAATTTAATTTTACGAAACAAAAAAGAAAGGAAAAGGAATGGAAATACTTATCTTCGAGGAGCCATCTATAGAATTGCCATACATCTGGTATGTGCTTCTGAGAATCTCGCAACAAAGAAATGCGATGTACCTATGTGATATCGCATGCGTACGACTTCACATTGGCATTGATCATCTTTTTCTTACCGTTTTGAATTTTGAATATCTGGAACTCTCTATTTATATTACATTATATTTCTGCCTGATAAGCCGCCCGCTGGTAGTGAAAGCAAAACTATATTAATTTGTGTTTTTAATACACCATCAACCGCATATTTTTGCACATTATTGTTATCTACGGTCTCCAACTTAGACCGTATGTTGGTTAGTTGGCTGGTTGGTTAGTTGGTGGTTTATGGCGTAAGGGCCTCAAAGGACAAAAGAGCGCCTTAGACGGTAGATGGGGTATTGGAGTGCTGAATTGTGTTCCAGATCTTAACGTAAAAAATTGAAATTTTCACGAAAATTAAGTACGGGGCCGACTTGACCCCGGGCCCCAACCCCTTCCAGAAACCATCAGTTAGAGTACCATGAGATATTATACCAAATTTGGTAGTTCTAAATTGAAAACTACAGATTTTACGAAACTTTTGTATGGAGGCCCCGACCCCTTCCAAAAACCGCATAAGGTCTAAGTTAGGGTTTCATGAGATAGTATACCAAATTTGGTTGTTCTAAATTAAAAACTGCAGATTTTACGAAAATTTTGCATGAAGGGGGGGGGGGGCTCTGACCGCCCGGGTACCGACTCCTTCTAAAACCGTCTAAGTTAGAGTTTCATGAGATAGTATACCAAATTTCGTTTTTCTAAATTGAAAACTTTAGATTTTACGAAAATTTTGTGTGGGGGCTCCTTGATCCCGACCATTTCCAAAAACCTTCTACGCAATAAGTCAGAGTACCATGCGATAGTATACCAAATTTGGTGGTTCCAAATTGAAAGCTTTAGATTTTAAGAAACTTTTGTATGGGGGTACCTTGACCCCGGGCCCCGACCCCTTCCAAAAGCAGTCTACTGTCTACATTAGAGTACCATGAGATAGTATACCAAATTTGGTAGTTCTAAATTTAAAACAGTTGATTTTACAAAAATTTTGTGTGTGTGTGGGGGGGGGGGGTCTTAGACCCTAGGCTCCGCCCCGTTTCAAATACCCTCTACAGTCTAAGTTAGAGTTTCATGAGATAGTATACCAAATTTGGTTGTTGTAAATTGAAAACTGCAGATTTTACAAAAATTTTGTAGGGTGGTGGTTCCGACCCCTTCCAAAAACCGTCTACAGTCTAAGTTAGAGTTTCATGAGATAGTATACCAAATTTGGTGGTTCTAAATTGAAAACTGTAGATTTTACGAAAATTTTGTATGGGGGGATTCTCACCCCTTGGCTCCGACCCCTTCCCAAAACCGTCTACCGTCTAAGTTATCGTACCAAGGGATAGGACACCAATTTTGGTTGTTCTAAATTGAAAACTGTAGATTTTACTAAAATTTTGTATGGGGGGCTCCGACCCATTCCAAAAACCGTGTACCGTCTAAGTTATCGTACCATCAGTTAGTACACCAAATTTGGTTGTTCTAAATTGAACACAAAAATTTGGTAATGGGGCCACTTGTCCCCGTGCTCCGACCCCTTCCAAAAACCATCTACAGTCTACGTTAGAGTACCATGCGATAGTATATCAAATTCGGTGGTTCGAAATTAAAAACTGTAGATCTTACGCAAATTTTGCATGGGGGCTCCTGTCCCCGGGCGCCGACCTCTTCCAATAGCCATCTACTGTCTACGTTAGACTACCATGAGATAGTATACCAAATTTGGTGATACTAAATTGAAAGCTGTAGATTTTACGAAAATTTTGTATGGGGGCACCTTGACCCCGGGCCCCGACCCCTTACAAAAACCACATACGGTCTAAGTTAGAGTTCCATGAGATAGTATACCAAATTTCGTTGTTCTAAATTAAAAACTGTAGATTTTACAAATACACTGGCGAAAGTGAAAAAAGAACACCAAGAAGGAATTGGCGGACGATCATGAAATTTACATATGTTAATGGGGTCGAGTTTACGTAGTGTGATGTTAATTTCGGGACCAACCGGTGAGCGCTTACGCCACAGCACGGCATGATATGCAAATTATCATCGGTGGTATTTAAGGAGTACGGCGAAATGAATGTAATCAGTCGTCGGCGTACGGACACATGCGAAGATCCTGAAGCAGCTGCAATGATAGGACATGGAAGACGTGTACAATTTCAGCAGTTATCGGACTTTGAGCGAGGTCGTCGAGTCGGACTCCGCGAGGCCGGGTGGTCGTATCGTCGTATTGCGGAGCGAATTGGACGGGAAGTATCGGTGGTGGTACGATGGCGTAGATGGTCCGAGGAACATTCCCATACGAGAAGACGTGGAACCGGGAGTCACAGACGGACTGATGAGCGGACCGATCGACGCATAAGAAGAGCGGTGTTATCAAGAAGAACATCCACTGCGACGAAATCCGAGCTGCCGATGCACCTGAGCTGACTGTGCGAACAATCCGCAACCGTCTACTGAATGCAGGACTACGTGCACGTGTGCCTCTGGCATGTGTACCTCTGACTCCAGCCCACCGTCAGGAACGGCTCTAGTGGTGTCGCCAATGTCTGCACTGGAGAACGCAATAGCGATCTGTCCTGTTCAGCAATGAAAGCAGATTCTGCTTGGCAGCCTCCGATGGCCGTATGCGTGTTCGCAGACGCACAGGGTAGTGTCTCCACCCTTCTTGCATCCGCCAGCAACACACAGGGCCTACACCTGGTCTCCTGGTGTGGGGAGCGATCAGCTATCACTCCCGTACACAACTAGTGTTTGTACCGGGTACGTTAAACAGCACCTCCTACATCAACAACATCATTCAGCCCGTTGTTGTGCCATTTGTAAGGTCGGTCCATCGTGGTGTTTTCCAGCAAGATAACGGACGACCACAGACGGCACGTGCAACGCAACATGCACTTCAGGGTGTGAGACAACTTCCATGGCCTGCATGTTCACCGGATTTGTCTCCCATTGAGCACGTGTGGGATTTTATGGGACAGCGACTTATTCGGTCTCCACGGCCAGCCACGACCATCCCCGATTTACGCGTCCAGGTTGAGGATGCTTGGAACTCAATACCCCAAACTTACATCCAACATCTGTACGACAGACTCCATGCTAGAATTGCACAGTGTGACGCAGTTCATGGTGGTTGAACCTCGTGCTAACCATGTTACATGGAAATGTTACTTTTCAGTATACCAGCAAATACAGCTGTATTTTGCCATAATGTTTTGATTACGTTATCCTCTGTATTCCGTTATTATGCTGTATAAATTTCGTTAGTATCAGACGTCTCCTTCTTGGTGTTCTTTTTTCACTTTCCGCCAGTGTATATTGTATGGGGGCCCCTTGATCCCGGCCCCCGACCCCTTCCAATAGCCGTCTACTGTCTACGTTAGAGTACAATGAGATAGTATACCAAATTTGGTGGTTCTAAATTCAAAACTGTAGATTTTACGAAAACTTTGTGTGTGTGTGTGGGGGGGGGGGGCTTGATCCCGGACCCCGACTCCTTCCAAAAACCGTCTACGGACTAAGTTAGAGTTTCATGAGTTAGTATACCAAATTTGGGTGCTCTAAATTGAAAACTGTAGATTTTACGAAAATTTTGTATGGGGACCACTTGACCCCGACCCCCTTTCAAAATCCCTCTACAGTCTAAGTGAGAGTTTCATGAGATAGTATACCAAATTTTGTGGTTCTAAATTGAAAACCGTAGATTTTACGAAAATTGTGTATGCGGTGGGTGGGGCTCCGACCCCTTCCAAACACCGTCTACGGTCTAATTGGGAGTACCATGAGGACATTTTCTGGACCATGTCGACATTATGACCGTATCGACATTTGGACTGTCGACATTATGACCGTGCCGACATTTTGAATTGTCGATATTTTGACTGTCGACATTATGACCCGTCGACATTATGACCGCCTCGTCCCTTACGTAGTGACGTCACTGTCTGAAACACTTGCAGAAGTGTTGTGAACAATTCTAAATTCAAATTCGCCTTGAATTTGAAAATTTACAGCCAAGATGGAATGCAAAAAAATAAAAAAATAAAAGAAAAACAGCTTCAACAGCACACGCAGGAAAAACTGACATCCATGTGAATATTTTATTTATTGTAAACCAAGATTTTAAAGAAAATAAGTATAATTTTTTTTTCAAATCTATTTAATCTAAACAGGATATTTACTAGCATTAAGGAAAAGTGCAAGGATAGCGATCATAGCTTTTAAATTTAATTATATGCAACTGTAGCACTGTCTTCTTTAAATAAATTCGAGAGAAAGAAAAAACACCATAACATTATGTTAGTTGCACCTCATAAAGAAATCCCTTTATGCCGAACAAATCAAAACTTCAGCAACATTCAAGAAACTCGCTTAATTAAAAAGCTGGAAATTAATTCTATTAAATGTTCCGTTGTTATTTGTAATTAATCGCTTAATGGAAAAGTTAAAATTATGTATTTTCAAATTCTTTTCCTTTTTTTTGTCATATTTTAATCGCTAAATTTTGAGAACTTTAAAAATCGGGACCTTATTTAATACAAAGAAATGCTTCCCTCACTCACTTTGCCATGTTCCTTAAGGAACTAGTTTAACCGGTATTCTCTTCTTGGGTTGGTAAGACATTTTTTCCTGAGGTTTTGGAATTTAGTCCAATACTAAAGTGGAAAACAAACGTCTCAAGTGGAAAATAAATTCATTTTGCTTTTCGTTGCTATTAGAAGAAAAAAACAAACGAGTTTTTCCAGATTTTAACTATGGGTTATTTTGACGTCGGGTTATTTTCGACCCGGGTTATTTTGCTAACGGGTTATTGACGTTGGGTTATTTTGACGCCGGGTTATTTTGACGGCTGGTTATTTTGACGCCGAGTTATTTTGACGCGGGTTATTTTGTCGCCGGGCTATTTTGACGCCGGATTATTTTGACTGATAGATTTTGACGCGGGTTATTCTTTCCGGGTTAATTTGAAATGTAACCACATTTATCTTGGACATCAGATATCAAGGGAGGGTCACATTGATGAAGAAATTAATCGACGTATAAAACTTGCCTTGAGAGCGTTTGGAAGAAACAGTATAATTTTCAAGAGCAATATGCCATTATGTCTTAAAAGAAAAGTGTTTGATCAATGCATCCTTCTAGTGCCTACGTATGGTGCAGAGACGTGGACTTTAACTAAAAGAGACATACAAAGACTGCACACAACTCAAAGCAGCATGGAGAGATGCATGCTTGGTGTAACCAGGAGAGATAAGAAAAGGAACTCGTGGATCAGAAAAATGACAAGAGTGGAAGACATCATGACCAGAATAAAATAACCGAAATGGCAATGGGCTGGACATTTTGCCAGAAGAACAGACCATCGATGGACAGCTGAAATTTTAGACTGGATTCCAAGGGACAGGAAAAGACACAGAAGAAGACCACATGGGAGATGGGCGGATGAAATTCGAAAGTATGCGGGAGCAACATGGAAGAGACTGGCACAAGACAGACCGTTGTGGAAGAAACTTGGGGAGACCTTCGTCCAGCAGTGGATTCATAATGGTTGACAATGATGATGATGATGATTTCTGATACCTCTTCCGTAAAATGACAGAACGAAACCAAATTTCACGGATTTTTCGTATCCGGGGAAAATTCTGAATTTTCAGAAATCTTTCCGCAATTCCTTTCGTATATTAATGGAAAGACTCCGTTCCCACTTTCTCTGTATCATATATGACAAGAAATTTCCAGTGATGGGAGAGATTCGTGGGAATTCTTGAGGTTTGATTAACTGTTAAATTCCAATTGTCTGCCGGAGGATCTGATTTTGAAGTTGTGCAGCGAGTTCGGATATTGTGGATAGCATATCGCATGACTTTTGGTTATTGTGGCACAGGATATTTCTTCTCCTCTCTCCCATTTTGTGCACAAGCTATTATATATTGTATTACTGTAAGAAACCGGGAACTTAAATTATTGTACAGATGATTATTCGATGTCTATGTATCAGTCTTTGGACTACTTAAGGCAGAAGCTATTATAACTATCAAGAGTAAATTTTATATTTTGTTTTTTGTTTTGTTTTTCGTGAAACAATACTTTGAAAAGTACATTTCACCTTTTTTTAACTGAAAGTCATCGTCAGTTTAAAAAAATCAAGTTGCAACGCATTTTGCTGCTTCGAAAAATTCCGATGCTTAATTTGCGAAAAGTCGTACAGAATTTTTTTAATTACAAACCTATTAATAAAATAATAAACTGCAACAGAAAATAAATCTCTCGCATTAATGACAAAACAAATCGTCGCGCAATTTGTTTTACAATGTATATGTGATTCGGATTTCCGAGCGGTTATGGCTCAGTGATTAAAGGCGTGCGTTACCTGTTGAACCAACACAAACTACGGGGGTTCGATCCTGACTGCAGCGGAAGCATTATCTGGGGTAAGGGCTGAAAAATGCAGATTCGTCGATTTCGCGGAATTTCTGTTTAAATATGGAAAGACGTGTATAGATGGCCGTATTTGTACGGGGGTTATAACAAGGTGGCGATTCGGGATATCCCCGAAACGCCATCGCCATTTGCGCGTTCTCCGAGGCACCACAAATATTTTGACGTTAGGCAGTCGGGCCGGGATTGAAACCCAACCTTATGGTTGGAAGCTGGTTACCCTATAATCACTGGGTCTTCTGCTGCTATTTAGCATGCATGCGTAAGTCCCTACTGATATACTTAATTTATTTATAATTTTACTGTTAAGTTCTGCTACCACGCATGTACTCATAGCCCAGGCTTAAAAAATGTGATTTGCGTAATTTGCGTGGGACTCACATCTTCCTTTTCTTTTCTTTCTTTCTTCTTTTTAGATTTCTTCCTCCATGAATTTAAACTTTCTGTTTCCTGCTACCCAGTAGGAATGAGATTTCTTATTAATGTGAGTGTGAATGATGTTCAATGGTCACGTACTCTTGCGATGCTTAATGTCCTAAATTATTTGAAGCACAGATTAGTAGAATTCAAAAGTAGTATTCATTTACGTAAACATATGAAATGCTTATTATCTGCGTTTTATTTTTGAGTAAAAAATGGTGTATATTTCTTTTATTTCCGAATGACGGCAGAGAGTGATGTTTCTGACGTAAGAGAAGCAAAACTACAAAAGACTGTGACGTGCCTGCACCGCAGGGCACACATGAGCTAAAGGCAGATAGCAGTGAGAGTACATGTCCGGGTAGCTCAGTTGGGAGACCGACTTACTCCAGAGTGAGGAGACTGGATTCGATGCCCAGCGCGGACAAACTTGTGTTTTCGCATTGGCGCCCGATTGTGGAAAATGGATCCACTGGCCGTTAGGTTCTTCGAAAAATGTGTGTTTGTTCCCCATATTCTTTGGAATTAATGAAAAATTCCTATTTCGCTTCAAAGACAAAAGTACGAGGAAAATGATGCGACACTACAGAGGTGAAAACATGTGTCAAGACGACAAATCTGCAGCGAGATATTCTGTCCGCGTAGCTCAGTTGGGAGAGTGACTTACTCCGGAGTGAGGGGACTTGGGTTCGATGCCCGGCGCTGACAAACTGGTGTTTTCACAAAACACATAACTATGGGTTTCCATCTTGTCAAATGCAACCGCTCATTCACAGAATTTTGCACTTCCTCGACATTCTTTGACTAATATCCACCTGGGTGCTGCTTAAGGGTACAAAAAGATGGAATCGCACTGGGCTGTATCAGGACTTCTACACGTGCTGCTCTCAAATATTCAGTTAATTAACATTCCACAGCTTTGCACAAAATAATCTTCAAAATTCCGCTTTCAAAATTTCTCTCACTGCACCATATTCTTACACGCAGAATGGTGATCATGTCTCTCTCTTCTCCCAGCAGACATCAATTAAGTCTCTGCGGAGTCCAATGTCAAAAACCTTCCTATTTAATACAAGAAAACAAGAAAGATGACACTGAATTTTCGGTTGTAATGAGCACGTCTTTTGAATCCTTTCCGACGTGAATAAAATTTATCAAAGTTATTCAAAGTCAATGGAACCGGTTAGGAAAAAAGAATCAAACGATTTCTAAAATCGATAAAACATCCACAAATAGAAAATTCTACTTACTTTAACAAGCAACTAAAAAGCATGTTACTAAAATTAACCAAGGGCGCACCAAAATTTTTCATTGAGCGGAGCTCTCTTTACGAGACAATTAGTTGTTCGGGCATAGGTACGAAATGAATCATCCGATCACCGTGAGTTTTTGCATGCGATTGGACACAGTGTTTCTTTCAGGCATACATCCGGGGTAAGGGGGGGGCTTAGCCCCTCGGAAATGACCATTCGCCTTCCCCCCCCCCCGAGACATTTTATGTTACAGAGCCAAATGTTAATAAATTCAGGCTATGATGAAAAAGGAAATTTCGTTTCTTTTGAGGCTACAAATTTTTCTCCAATTATAATTTTTTTAATATTTGTTCAAGTATTATAGTTTATTTTGCTAAAAAGTGTATTAAGACGCATGCCATTCTACCAAATATAATAAGTAGACTAATCATACCTCATAGTCAGGTAATCGCGATTGAAGATTAGGAGTGTGTTGAATGCATTTTAAGAGATAAAATTTTCAAGCCTGCCGAAACAAACACCCACACTGTGACCCCCCAACCACCTGTTTAGCTGACGAAAGTTTGTTCGTGAAATGTTTGAAGAAGTAATTACTATAGGAGCATATACATAATTTTCTTCTGGAGGGGTGAGGCTACGAAAAATGGAAGTTTTTGAAATCCACCAGAACAAAATTAAAGTTCACGAAAAATAGAAGAAAATTTACAGCATTTCTTCTAATGTAAGTTGATGCATTTTCATTAAATTAAGGCATTTTTTTTATTAATATAAGTCGCATTTTAACCAAGAACAAAAGAATTAAACACTATCGGGGGCAAGGCCTCCTTTAAATACGTACCTGTAATACGTATATATTTATAGTAATTATATATATAGCAAATAGAAAACTTGCCCTCTCTTAGGTTCATTCCCCCCCCCCCCCGATCAAAAAGTCCTGAAAGAAACACTGACTGGACATCGTCCATGGCCAGGTTTCGACGCCTTCCAATTCCCGAAATTCCGTGTCATTAAGGAATAATCGTCAAAAACTTGCATTTTTAGGGGGTTTTCCGGGTTTTTAGAAGGGGTCGTTTGTTACCTATCTCCTCCAAAGATCTTCAGCCGATCGCGGTGACACTTGCCACAGAGAAAGGGAATGACATTGTGAGTGACATGGGGTTAGTATCATGGTATTGGTAGTGCCGTATAAAAATAATGACCACTAAAAAACTGACCAATTTTAATAATACACTGGCGGAAAGTGAAAAAAGAACACCAAGAAGGAATTGGCGGACGATCAGGAAATTGACATATGTTAATGGGGTCGAGTTTACGTAGGTGTGATGTTAATTTCGGGACCAACCGGTGAGCGCTTACGCCACAGCACGGCATAATATGCAAATTATCGTCGGTGGTATTTAAGGAGTACGGCGAAGTGAATGTAATCAGTCGTCGGCGTACGGACACGTGCAAAGACCCTGAAGAAGCTGCAATGCTTGGACATGGAAGACGTGTACGATTTCAGCAGTTATAGGTCTTTGAGCAAGGTCGTCTAGTCGTACTCCGCGAGGCCGGGTGGTCGTATCGTCGTATTGCGGGGAGAATTGGACGGGAAGTATCGGTGGTGGTACGATGGTGACGTAGATGGTCCGAGGAACATTCCCACACGAAAAGACGTGGAACCGGGAGTCACAGACGGACTGATGAGCGGACCGATCGACGCATAAGAAGAGCGGCGTTGTCAAGCAGAACATCCACTGCTGACGCAAATCCGAGCTGCCGTTGCACCTGAGGTGACTGTGCGACCAATCCGCAACTGTCTACTGGATGCAGGACGGTGGGCTGGAGTCAGAGGTACACATGCCAGAGGCACGTGCACCTCTGACTCCAGCCCACCGTCAGGAACGGCTGCAGTGGTGTCGCCAATGTCTGCACTGGAGAACGCAATGGCGATCTGTCGTGTTCAGCGATGAAAGCAGATTCTGCTTGAGAGCCACCGATGGCCGTATGCGTGTTCGCAGACGCACAGGGGAGCCTCTCCTCCCTTCTTGCATCCGCCAGCGACACACAGGGCCTACACCTGGTCTCCTGGTGTGGGGAGCGATCAGCTATCACTCCCGTACACAACTAGTGTTTGTACCGGGTACGTTAAACAGCACCTCCTACATCAACATCATTCAGCCCGTTGTTGTACCATTTGTAAGGTCGGTCCATCGTGGTGTTTTCCAGCAAGATAACGCACGCCCACACACGGCACGTGCAACGCAACAAGCACTTCAGGGTGTGAGACAACTTCCATGGCCTGCATGTTCACCGGATTTGTCCCCCATTCAGCACGTGTAGGATATTATGGGACAATGACTTATCCGGTCTCCACGGCCAGCCACGACCATCCCCGATTTACGCGTCCAGGTTGAGGATGCTTGGAATTCAATACCCCAGACTTTCATCCAACATCTGTACCACAGACTCCATGCCAGAATTGAACAGTGCGACGCAGTTCATGGCGGTTCAACCTCGTGCTAACCATGTTACATGGAAATGTTATTTTTCAGTTTACCAACAAATACAGCTGTATTTTGCCATAATGTTTTGATCACGTTATCCTCTGTATTCCGTTATTATGCTGCATAAATTTCGTTGGTATCAGACGTCTCCTTCTTGGTGTTCTTTTTTCACTTTCCGCCAGTGTAATTGAAAATATTCGCTCTCTATACGAGATTCGGGACAATTGGTTGTTCGGGCATAGCTACGAGATGACACATCTGATCACCGTGATTTTTGGCATACGATTGGACATCGTCCATAGTCAGGTTTTGACGTCTTTCGATTCCCGAAATTCCGTGTCATTGAGGAATTTCAATCAAAACTAGATGGCCTTTTACTTGAACCGTTTCGCGAAAGTCGGCTCACTAACTTTAATTAAAAAAAAATCGTTTGAATTGAAAAACGAAGAAATGGAAAGGCTCCGTCTGTTAGCTCAACACTTGCTTAATCTATAACAATAAAAGGAAGTTTGTGTATGTGTGTGTGTCTGTCTTTCGCGATACAAAATGAAAAAACCTGGTCCCGATCTGACTGTGTCTTTCTACTTTGTTTACATGCAAACTGATCACAACCAAAGTGAAGGAAAGTATATAGCTGTTCATGATAAATTTTAGGCATTTCTTTTTTAGAATTTGTTATAATAGACGCCTTAATGAGCTTAGATTTTGCAATAGCTTCGCTCAAAATTTGTCAACAGTACTCGAGTTATCGGTTATCGTTGGCTATTTGTCCTAGTACCAGGAGGAAGGAGCCAGAGACAAAGAGATTTTCAATCAAATAGTTAAAATATGAAGAAAACATAATATAATTCTAAGCCTTCTAGCGGAAGAATTTTGCATAACGAAAAAGTTAAAAATAGGCGAATAGTATTCTACATAGCAACAGCTATGCTAAGGCAAAAAGAAATTTTCAGATACGTCTCCCGGAAGCATAGATAGCGAGAAAAAAAGTTTTGACCTTTACGCTCCTAGCGGGAAAGCTCTGCATTACTCAAAGAGGATAATGCTTCCCATCTTTATTGTAGCGAATGGTATGCAGTAAAGAAGAATCTCAATGGGGTTAATAAAACAGGAGATACGGCTGCAAATAGAAGTACGTACCGAAACACCACCTAGCGATAGAACTGTGAACTGTAAAAACTCCTCAAGTACAAACCTACAGTATGCCACAAGATAAATGGTGTCCGGTGCTAAAAGGATTTTCTTAAATAGCACATTTAAAAGCAGAAATATTAAGAAAAACAGATTGAACATTCGCGTTCCCTTGCGGTGAAATTACGCACTATTTGGGGAAGAAAATATACACAAAGAATTTTCACAGTTAGCAGTATCAGACCGAAAAAGAATATTTTCAAACCTGGTTTTAGTCCTGCAGATATTGCTGTAAACGAAAACGAGAACTTACACCCTCTAGCGGCATACTTGTGCATAAAGAAACATTTTAAATTATACGGAAAACATTTGGTACCGGAAACGCTATCCAAAAAAAGAAAGAATGTTTCAAATCGTATTTTTAGAAGTAGAGATGTCGACAAAAAGTAAGATATATGTACGCCCCTAGAGGGAAAACTATACACTATTTTAAGCAGGAGGTATTCTGAAATGGTTTTCCGAGGTGAGAGGTATTCGGTCTACGAAAGAATTTTTTCAGGCGAATTTTCAGAAGCTCAAATTTTGCTGTGAATACATCAAAAGCAGAAATAAACCTTTACGACCTTGGTACGCAAAATCATTTTTTGCCAAACATTAGATATAATATGCAAAACATTTCTCACTAGGAGCTGTATCTGAGGCAGTAAGAATTTTTCAAATCGGACTTTTAGAAACAGTTAAATCGGGGACAACGGAATTTAACTTTACGCCCCCTATCGAAAAATCTATGCATTACTTGAAAAAGAGATTGAACTTGAAACAGTCTTCGATGTAAATGTCATCGAAAGGGGAAAAAATTGAATCGGATATTTAGAAGTAAATATAAGAAATAAAATGTAAAATGCATTTTGAATTCGATGTCGTATACATTAGAATAATACGGAATGCAAGGATTATCGGTCTCACATTCCAAGTTTTCCAATGCAAAAAATAATTTTTTAAATCAGATGTAGCTCCAGAGATATGGTGTCCGCAGACGGACGGACGGATAAAGTGATATAACATATGCACGAACGACCCTCTTTCACAAAAGACTTGCGAGAGAGAGAAAGCATGCCCAAACACTTCTTTACGAGATAAAGTTTTTAAAAGCTTCATTATTAAAAAGTACTGCAATTTAGAACTCGCTGGTATCTGCACGTGAGGCAGTGAATGTGACAGGACTGTTTACTTACGTCAATGTTGCCACCAGGAAGGAAACATTACTTTTTTTTATCATCTCTCGTATTTCTTGTAGTTCATAAACTTTTCAACAGAACGGGCGAAGTCGGACTTTTTCTATCTTTGAAATTTTTAAAAAGCGATTGCTGCTGGGTCATGATTAGGGTAGTGATTTTATCGCGGGAACAAAAGGCAAAATTTCGCCGGGCGATCGCAGGGTGAATCACGAAATTTCGTGAAATACCGTATTTTCTCAAATATTCGGCTTTCAGGCTCTTTCTCTACGCTTTGGATATGCAAGATGCGTCGTCTGTCACAAAAGCGGTTATATTCGCAAAATATATTTCATACTTATTGATACTTCTAAGTATTGCCTCTTTGACTGCTTTAAATTTTACGTATTCCAAAGTATGCACATGGGAAAGATTGCTTTCAAAGAGGTTTCAGCATTACAGCTTTCAGCATTCATTTCAGCTGATGGAAGAGCAAGAATATTCAAAATGTACCTGCCTTCTGAATCACTCGTTTCGTCTGCTATGATGTTTACGCCGGATACTGATTTAAAAAATCTTTCACTGGTTGCTTGTGAATATCATATATTTTCGGCAAATAACATTTCCGCATTCAATTTTCACTTGGAATAGCATCAATACAAAGATGTAGAAGGCACTTTTCATGGATAAAGTGGGACAGATGTACTTTTAGGTGGCCATGTAGGCAGAAATAGCAATTGCTGCGCTTTATACGCAAAGATATTCGTATATCAAATGAATGAGCGTGTTACTGTTGGTTCACGCTCTATGGCGCTTCAGTTTGGTATTAAGAGAACGACAACTTCTTTGTTACGACCGCAATCTTCAAACTTACATTATAGGAGGTAGATTCTCCGTATGTTAAAACTTCGCTAACAAGAAATAAATCAGCACAGAAACATTAGACAAGTATATGGCATAATTGACAAGTGGTTGCAGTAGGATTTTTTGCTGAAGTCGTCACCTGGCACATCTGGTTCTTTACGGGTAACACGAAAGGAAGACCCGGTAGATAAGTGCTCAGAAGCGTTGGCTTCTGGCTGACCGCTGCAGCTAATCCCGGACCCGAGACCAGGATATAGCAGGCCCGGGACGCGTATTTCACAAGAGAATGTACGAAATTGCGATTAGGACCATTTCCGCCACGCGATTGGTTCAGAGCTACTTTGGATATTGCGAGTGGGCGGGGCCTATGAGGAGAGTTATGTGTCAGGAACACTGCCCTTTTATCTGGGAAAGTTCTGCTTGCTAAGAAATTCAAATTCCTGAAAAGAATCTGTGACGTACCTGCCAGCAGGACGCACATGACATAAAGGCAGATAGGAATCAGAATACATGTCTGCGTAGCTCAGTTGGTAGAGCTGCTTGTTCCGGAATAAGCGTACTCGGGTTCGAATCCCGGCGTAGACCAAAAATGACGGAGAAATTTACTTCGTTATAATGGCGCCCGAACTACCCGGATGACCCGATCGTTCAAAATCTCGCATTGGTGTGATGTTATTTCCACACCGCGAGATAGGAAAAATCAGAGAATCCCTTCTCCAGTGCTTCGAAAAATAAATGTGTGTGACGTTGCATTCCACACACCAGATTGACTGGGAGTTCTCAAGTGCACGTTCTTCAGTGGTTGTCTGCCTGCAACGATTCATGGTCACGGCTGACCCGTGGGCCATGCCCCCGGCCCTCTTTCGGGGGGGAGATGTGACGTACCTGCCAGCAGGACGCACATGACATAAAGGCAGATAGGAATCAGAATACATGTCTGCGTAGCTCAGTTGGTAGAGCTGCTTGTTCCGGAATAAGCGTACTCGGGTTCGAATCCCGGCGTAGACCAAAAATGACGGAGAAATTTACTTCGTTATAAATCCAGTTCACAGTTATACTTCCAAAAAAAAAATGGAAATAATTGGGACTAGACTGGAGTTATTCTTCACACATGGGAAGAAAGCAAGAATTGAATATCAGGAGTTTTGGGGGAAAAAAACAAAAAAAACGGCCCTTTTAAGGGCCGAGCAAAATATTGCATAAAGGATTTATCTTTTTTGTACTGAATATCTCTCCTCCAAACTAACAAGGTGCTGTTTGTCTTGTCTTTTACATTATATTTTTTTTCTTCGCCTTAGTTCTGACTAAAAAATAAATAAATAAATAAATAACAAATAAATAAAACAGGACTTAATTTTTTCCGCTGTTGCACACAATTGTGCAACAAGCAGACAAGTAGCGAAGAAAAAAATGATTGGCCCTTATACTACCGGCTCCCTAAATAAGGAATAAAAACCCTGATTGTGGCTGTTTTTATATTTTTGTTTTTCTGTTATTTACTCAAAATGAGTAACTTAAACCTCGATCGGTGTAATCTTGTGATCACACCACCTCAGCTATGGTTTCTCTGACATGTCATGCAAGAATCAACAAAAGTAAACCTGAGAAAAAAATTTTAAACCAATGGGGAAAAATCTTTTCTCTCATTGGCTGACTAATAACGAAGCAATAGCGGACCCGAGAGAAACACTGAGCAAATGGCCAGTTTTGTCTTATCCGGTGTTGAACGTCGATTTTCCTCTGGGAAACTTATTCTGTGTGTGATGTTTTTTTTTTTTTTCAGGTTCCTCTTTCCCGTGTCCTTTCCTTCTTTTACCCCTGTACTCATCTGTGGCAGCGGTGTACCGGGCATTTTTCCCGCTGAGAGAAATATCACTCGGAACGGCTTTTTGCAGGTAAGTATGTAGGGCAGCTTATAACTTCACTATTTAACGGGAAACCGTTTACTTCTTGTGCTCTAACATTTCCACACTTTTCTTTCGTGCGATTCTATCAGGGCAATCTGCTCCTAACTCTCTTAGATTCTCTTTCACCTGCCAAAAGGCTCATAGCGCTGTGGGTTCGGGTCTCTCAACCTAAATTAGGAACTCCTTATTATATATTAAGAACACATTTGCCGTCTTTACACGATTTTAAAAAATTACGGTTAAAATTATATATACATTAGAACATGAGCACTTTCAAGTCCACTGTGGACCCGTCATCAGATGGTGTGGTTGCATTATGCCCTGGGGGGTATATATTATATAGGATAGTATGCACACTGACGCAACATTATGTTTTGTCATGCGCATGCTCACTACACAATCATGTCGTTTCATTAGAGCAGCCGGTATTGTCTCTTTCGCTGTAATAGTTACAAAGTAGTTTCCATGACAACGGTATAATGATAGGGGGATCGTCGTTAGAGCCTATGTTTATGTATCAAAAGGCTTTCTAACAGGAGGATAGATGAACAGGTAGTCGGCGTAAGTAACAAAGTAGCATCGTCCCAGATAGGTTGGTGTGGACCCTTCAGGCATAGTCTTGAAAGGGCGGTGGAGGTGGAGCATGCCCTAACATTATATCTATGTTCAGAGACACGTAAATTAATATTGCGACGGGTCGAACCTATGTATATCTGGTCGGTTACATCAGCATTCATAGCTTTTAGTGGGATCGCGTACACACCGAATTTGGAACCATGGGGAATCTGATCCCTGTCATATTTAATATGGGCGAGAATGTTGCACGTTTTTATGCCAAAATCAAAATTAAATGGACGACATGCGTTTTTTAAGGTATTTGTGACAGCAGGGATGTATGGTAGTTTGCCGACGTATGAAGTGCTTGGTCTCGTTCTTGGTAATGTTGAGTATGATGCATTAAAGACACGGCGCATTATGGAATTAACTATGGTAGATGGATAATTATATAATGCTGCAATATCCATAATTTTCGCAACTTCTAGGTCTCTTTGATCAGTTGAGGATGAATGTGTAACTGCTCGGTGAAAAGATAAAGTGAAGGGCTGAGAGTTTTTGCCTCAGTGGGTGGTAGGAGTTATAGGGAATCATAGATATTGTTGCAGTTGGTTTTCTATAAACAGAGTGAGTTACTTCGTTCGTATTAGGGTTTCTTTCCAACAAGATGTCCAGATAGGGTAATGCATAATTGGTCTCGAATTCTGTAGAAAATTTTATGGAACTGTATTTTGTAGACAACAAGCTGGTGAACTCGGTAAGGCTTTCAAGGGTGGACTGCCAAAACAAAAGCACATCATCCACGTATCTCAGGTATAAAATAGGTTTCACATGAAAGTTTGCGAGGACTTCGTTTTCCTGGTCTTGTAACAACAACTCAGATAGAACTGCTGAGAGGGGTGACCCCATAGGGGCCCCTTCCCGTTGACGGTAAATAGTTTCATTAAATCGAAAAAAAATTTCTGTTGTACACTAGTCTTAAGGCATTAACAATGCCTTGAATTTCATTATGAGTATAAGTTCCGTGGGCTGACAACATTTCTTCGATAATACGGTGGACAGCAGGTACAGGTACGTCAGGGTATAGGGAAATGATATCGAGTGAGTCCATTATAAACTGCGAGCTAGTTGGTGTATTCTCGGTGTCCAGTTCCGCTCAGGCGTTAAATAAAATACATTCTGTTACACCAGCTAGCTCGCAGTTTATAATGGTCTCACTCGATATCATTTCCCTATACCCTAACGTACCTGTACCTGCTGTCCACCGTATCATCGAAGAAATGTTGTCAGCCCTCGGAACTTATACTCATAATGAAATTCAAGGCATTGTTAATGCCTTAAGACTAGTGTACAACAGAACATTTTTTCGATTTAATGAAACTATTTACCGTCAACGGGAAGGGGGCCCTATGGGGTCACCCTCTCAGCAGTTCTATCTGAGTTGTTGTTACAAGACCTGGAAAACGAAGTCCTCGCAAACTTTCATGTGAAACCTATTTTATACCTGAGATACGTGGATGATGCGCTTTTGTTTTGGCAGTCCACCCTTGAAAGCCTTACCGAGTTCACCAGCTTGTTGTCTACAAAATACAGTTCCATAAAATTTTCTACAGAATTCGAGACCAATTATGCATTACCCTATCTGGACATCTTGTTGGAAAGAAACCCTAATACGAACGAAGTAACTCACTCTGTTTATAGAAAACCAACTGCAACAATATCTATGATACCCTATAACTCCTACCACCCACTGAGGCAAAAACTCTCAGCCCTTCACTTTATCTTTCACCGAGCAGTTACACATTCATCCTCAACTGATCAAAGAGACCTAGAAGTTGCGAAAATTATGGATATTGCAGCATTATATAATTATCCATCTACCACAGTTAATTCCATAATGCGCCGTGTCTTTAATGCATCATACTCAACATTACCAAGAACGAGACCAAGCACTTCATACGTCGGCAAACTACCATACATCCCTGCTGTCACAAATACCCTAAAAAACGCATGTCGTCCATTTAATTTTGATTTTGGCATAAAAACGTGCAACATTCTCGCCCATATTAAATATGACAGGGATCAGATTCCCCATGGTTCCAAATTCGGTGTGTACGCGATCCCACTAAAAGCTATGAATGCTGATGTAACCGACCAGATATATATAGGTTCGACCCGTCGCAATATTAATTTACGTGTCTCTGAACATAGATATAATGTTAGGGCATGCTCCACCTCCACCGCCCTTTCAAGACTATGCCTGAAGGGTCCACACCAACCTATCTGGGACGATGCTACTTTGTTACTTACGCCGACTACCTGTTCATCTATCCTCCTGTTAGAAAGCCTTTTGATACATAAACATAGGGCAGAATGCTGTAACGACGATCCCCCTATCATTATACCGTTGTCATGGAAACTACTTTGTAACTATTACAGCGAAAGAGACAATACCGGCTGCTCTAATGAAACGACATGATTGTGTAGTGAGCATGCGCATGACAAAACATAATGTTGCGTCAGTGTGCATACTATCCTATATAATATATACCCCCCAGGGCATAATGCAACCACACCATCTGATGACGGGTCCACAGTGGACTTGAAAGTGCTCATGTTCTAATGTATATATCATTTTAACCGTAATTTTTTAAAATCGTGTAAAGACGGCAAATGTGTTCTTAATATCCTTCAGCACGAAAAATTGACGTCCTATGGTCCTTATTATATTGGTAAAAAATTCATTGTGAGGTTACTTAACATATGTGACAAATAATTCATACTGAATTATATCGTGGGAAGTTCTACTTCCTAAAAAGTTCACTGTGAGGTTACTTAACATTTGTGAGAAATGATCATATTGAATTATATCGTGAAAAGTTCTGCTTCCTGAGAAATTCAGCGAGGTTACTTAAGAAATGATCATATTGAATAATACGGTAAAGTAAATTTGTGCACGATATCATAAGGAATAACTGCAATTTCTCAGATAAATATAAGTCGAAATCTATCTTAATATTAAAATTGAGGACGACTTTAATAACTAACTAGTTGAATACCATACTCCGTATCAACCAATAGATGGCAGCACGTCAACTACCCATCATGATTCGTGCTGTTGTGAAAGTGGGTATATAAGGATACTAAAAGTATCCTTTTAAAGGTCCTTTCTATTACCCTTAAAAGGACCTTTAAGAATGAAAAGTATGTCTCCACAACGAAATATTCTGACGATCAAGTTTTTTCTCATGAATGTGAAGAGGTCTAGCTAGAAAATAAAATTATATAGAGTGATTTTGAATTAGCAAAGAACTACCTAATGGAACGAAGTACGACCTCACCGTTGGAATAAATACTCCAGAATAATGTTGTTTGCCATATATTGTGTCTGATAAAATAGTAAGTGATCTGTCATATATATTTCTAATATTTAGGGAAGTCCTGATATTTTTGTCCCTCCAAACTTAATCAAAAATGCCTTCAATTCCACATTTCAACCCGCCTTCTCCCCGACCCCCCCCCTCCAAAAAAAAAAAAAACGTTAAACAGCTCATGGTTCTCCATACAAAACACATCAGTAATAATCCTGTTCTACAGCAGTGCGCGTTGATGTGCTGACATCTATCGGCTCTGTAAGAACTATATAGATTGAAGCATGGCTTTCCGTGATTAATCAAAGAAAGTCACAAGTCCATGAAGTCATGTTGATATAAAAACTCAAAAGTTCCCCTACCAATAAAGTACACTCTCTATTTACCTCCTGTCGCATTCCGACTGTACGTGTAAAACAACTGGGGTTAACCATTGTCGCAATGAAAACACCGAACATTAAAATTGCATATGGCGTGTGCAGCAAAGCTTACATGTCTCACTTCACATGACTCTCCTCGTAGGCGGGGCCTACGAGGAGAGAATCTCCAAGTGGCTTTGAACCAATCGCGTGGCGGAAATGGCCTTAATCGCAATTCCGTACATTCACTTGTGAAATACGCGTCGCCGCCCCGATGGCGCAGTGGTCTAAGGCGCTGGCCTCTGATCATTCGTCAGTAAGGGGTCCGGGTTCGAATCCCGGTGAGGCATGGATGTTGTGTTTGTCTTACGGCACTGGTTCTCTCCCTTCCCTGGAACCAGTGACCCTAAATTAGGGACGGGCGACTGCTTATAGCCCATTGAGTTGCTCACGGTGGTCGTTAAACCTCCAATCAAAAAAAAAAAAAAAAAAAATACGCGTCCGGGACTCTCCCCTTCTTGAGACCGGTGGCTGCAATTCAGAGACGAGTGGCTGACTATGGTACGGGTTATTCATAGGGTTCATTTTTTTTATTTGAGGTTTAACGACCACCGTGAGCAACTCAATGGACTATAAGCAGTCGCCCGTCCCTAATTTAGGGTCACTGGTTCCAGGGAAGGGAGAGAGCCAGTGCCGTAAGACAAACACGACATCCATGCCTCACTGGATTCGAACTCGGACCCCGTTCGGAAGAATGATCAGAGGCCATCGCTTAGACCACTGCGCCACCGGGGCGGCATATAGTGTTCATTAACCCCCTTTTACCCCATCACACACACACAAAAGATATCCATTTTTATGATTTTGATTGTGTGTTTAACGACCACCGTGAGCAACAAGCAATCGTTCTTCTTTAATTTAGGGCTACTGGCCCAAGGCCATCTTAATACCTTACCAGGCCTGCAACAAGGCCACGTGTTTTGGTCGTGACGTCACAATCGTAGGGCTACTATTTTTCCAGTAGACCTACGAATTTGACTCGTTTCGTAGTTGTGTTATGTCCGTTCTTGTTGGTGAGTTGTGTTGTTCCAGTGAATGTTGTGTGGATATATACTGCGTGCTTTAAGTTTTTTGTGAAGATCCTGCTCGATTACAAAAGATATTTTCAGCGGTAAGGAATGTTTCTTTTCTTTTATTAGTATTCAGCACTGAAATTTTATAAATACGAGTTTTTTTTTTTTTTTTTTTTTTGAGGTTTAACGACCACCGTGAGCAACTCAATGGGCTATAAGCAGTCGCCCGTCCCTAATTTAGGGTCGCTGGTTCCAGGGAAGGGAGAGAGCCAGTGCCGTAAGACAAACACAACATCCATGCCTCACCGGGATTCGAACCCGGACCCCTTACGGACGAATGATCAGAGGGCAGCGCCTTAGAACCACTGCGCCACCGGGGCGGCTACGAGTTGTTGATTGAACGTTAGTTAATCCTTCATGAAGTGCGGGTTTTACGTTTTATAAATGTTCTTATTGCTGCGGAATAAAGTGGGATGTAATGTTATACGTTTTGTTATATGCATTATGTGCATGCTTCAAATGATACAAGGTGAAATTGTGATCTAAGAAATGGATACATGATTCTGAAGTTGTCATATGAAAAATCATTTCTTTATTCTGTAAAAGTTAAGAATAATGTTAGAATTACAGGAAATTACCAAATATTCGTTAATGAATAACATGTTTAATGGTTGTTCAAGGAATTTAAAACTGATAGCTTGGAATTTCAAAACATATCTTCTATTGTATGCCACCAGTAATTCTGTATATAACCCTACACACGTAGCTTTAATTTTTGTGTCCTGGGGCTTATTGTGGATACATTTTCGTCTTCTAAAAATTTTGGAGACTATGATGAAAACTCATTTCTTCCTCTTTTATATTTCTTTTCCCTCCGAGAACTGCGAAAGCGTATTTATGCGACTAGGACAAGCCACCAACGGTACCCAATAACTGGGGTACAGTTGGCAAATTTTGAGCGAAGCTATTGCAAAATCTAAGCTCATTAAGGCCAGGGCCCGATTTACTACATGCGAGGCCCAGGGCACAAAACATTTCCGGGGCCCCCTCCTTATTCTCTATAGACCAAATAATAGTCACTGTGTGCAGAGTAGCAGAATGTAGACGTACATGCGTACGCTGATAGTTTCCAAATCATTAGCAGGTTTGCAGATAGTTTTTGCATGTAGATTAAAAAAATAAAAATGTTAAGCCTATATACAGCAATTAAAACACTTACTCAACGCTTTACTCAGATTAATATACTTAATTCTATTTTAACTGAAGAACTTAATTATTTTTCACATCTTCAGAGTTCTTTTGTTTTTACAGACATTTCTGTCCTCTAGATTTTATCAAGGCCTATTCTAAATGTATACGAACTGTATTAAAAGTTACTAGCGTCTCGAGGTAGAGACATCCACATGTATCGAGTTATCTCATTGGCAGCAATACAACTGGGACCAACCAATTGGCGAACGGCATCGTAACGGCTTTAACAGTTTGGCGGTAATAATGGTGGATAATGGCTACTGCTACGCTGCGAAGAGGTAAGTTTGAGAGAATAAGTATGTAGTTTTCTTTAAAACTTCTATCTAGTTAATAATTATATTTGGATGGATACTGCGAACAGGTTAAGTTGTTCGATTTGTACTGTTTCATTCGGGTAGAAATACAATTTGAGCCAGATATACGTCGTCGAAGTCGTGACACAGGTTGTTTACATCTTAGTTAACATTAGTTTCTTCATTGGCGGTTGTCGATAGTCCTGTACAATTGATATTTTAAGGTGAAATTGGATTTATTTGATGTGCTTTTATGTTTTGCAGCTATTATCCACCATTATTACCGCCAAACTGTTAAAGCCGTTACGATGCCGTTCGCCAATTGGTTGGTCCCAGTTGTATTGCTGCCAATGAAATAACTCGATACATGTGGATGTCTCTACCTCGAGACGCTAGTTTAAAAGTTTTGTTTACACAGAATTTAAATTTTATTGCCAGGTTCCTCTTTCAGTTGCCAATTAAATAAAAAATATTTCCTTATGCATTTTGTAAATCCAGTATTTTTGAATTAACTTGTTGAAAATCATATTTATAATTTTTGAAGGTTCATTGATAGAACTGTTTTTCTGGATATAAAAACTTTCTTTAATTAATCTCTTGTTTTTATGAGGTTCGTAGTCCAATATCTTAATATTTTGCCATAAAAGTCCATTTTACACACATTGCTGCACATTCAATTAGAATGTACTATTTTGTCCTCATTGGAATCTGTAATGTTCTAATAATTATTTGTTTTATTAATTTTCCTTTAAATTATCTTATTCTATTGTTATCATGGTTTGCGGGTTGGCAGCGAGTTTTCTGTTTCAATCAACGAGATAGTCTCGTTGGTTTCAATAGCTATATACGCAGATACATTTTATTTTTATACAACTTTGGCTGTGCGGGGACAACTGGTTGATCTGTAGTTTGTAGTGTTAATGACCCTCATAGACTCTAACTATAACAATATATCTATGACAAAATGGATGGACATCTTAATTTTAGTGAATATTGTGGTCTTGCTATGTACTGATTCTTGCGTCTAGAACATGAGAACAATGCATCCAACAAAAAATGTGAACAAAACAAGAAAAAAAAATCCATGGTGGCCTCCAATGGACTTCCTCATAAATAGAGATGTGAAGCTGCATAAAAAATTGAAAAAGTGCTATGGGAACTCCTACTTCCAGCTTCCCGGTTTCTACCAAGATTAAATCAGCGCATCATGATCAATATATCAGAAAACTGCAAAGCATAAAATTTTGTGTTGATGAGGAAGAGTCTGAGTTACACGAAAAAAAATAACAAAACAAAAACAATAATAATAATGATAATAATAATAATAATAATCTGAAAAGCTGAGGAGAACACCTAGTCCAGTTCAATTTTTGGTAAATGTGTTGTACTTCGACGTCCTAAATTATTTGGTCAGAAAAGTTGTAAAATTAAAAAAAAAGCATATTAAAGATGTTTACCGAAAACTTACCTCCAAGTAGTCCAAGTAGGATGAGTAAACACACGCTGCGGCGACTACCTGAAGCTTTGCTCCGTTGAAAGGAAGGTTTGCTGCGGCTAGGAATTCATGGGCAGAAGAGTACAACAGGAATCAGGTACGCTCTTGTCAGGAAAGAGTAACAGAATATACTGCTACGTTAAAGAATGCAGTTTGTAATTTCTGTCTCACTTTTTAAAGAAACATGCAGAGACTGTCTTCGTTCTTTGGCATGTAATTCCGTGATACGAAATAGTAAGTATGCACATGCCTTTCTTGTTTCTAGAAAAGCGTTAGAGTAGGTGTCGCATTCTCTCTAACGGAAGTTAGATGGCAAGTCTCAAAGTGAAAGTTTGATTACTAAATAATAAAAAAAGCTTCCACGGAGAAATGAGTCCATACATTCAGCATCAAAGAATCCCATGTGAAAAAAACAAGAAACTGCCTGATCAAGAACTGACACCGAAATGTGAAAAAAAACACATCCCATGTGAAAAAAACAAGAAACTGCCTGTCAAGAACTGACACCGAAATTAACTATTTTCTGTAGCGTAGCACTACACTCTTTCCTGACAACAACGTACCTGGTTCCTGTTGTACTATTCCGCCCGTGAATGTCTTGGCTGCAGCAATCCTTCCTTTCAACGGAGCACAGCTTCATGTCAACGCCTCAGCGTTGTTTAAGGCCTCCCGCAGCGTCTGCCGACTCTTCATACTTGGAGTTCAAGTTTTTCGGTAAACATCTTTAATATTCATTCTAACGAAAAAATTTTTTCACCATTTCCCCTTAAATGGCATATTTTAGAATCTGTACGTCACAATTTTTAGAAATTTTACAACTTTTCCGACCAAATAATTTACCACGCTAAACTACACATTTACCGATTTTTTACCAAAATCTAATGAGCACATAATGACATGAATGTATAAATTGTCCAATGTCAAACAAAACTGACAATACAATGACAAAGTGCTGTGTTAGGGCACCAGATCTTTTTATTTGTAATAACTCGGTTACTATTCTTAATTTTTAGGAATGAATAAAAACAATTGAAAATTTACCTCCTATATCAGGACGAAGCAGTTGGGTTGAATATTTTTCTTCTACATTTCCTAGATGCAAAGTCATGTATCAGAGAATCATAATTTAAAGACTGTGTCACATCACTCTCCAAGGACAGCAGAGATAATGATGCCAGTTTCGTTTGTTGCATGGTTGATCGTAAGGGATTTTTAAGTCTTTTCAGCAAAGAAAATGATCTCTCACTTGTACAATTTGAAATCGGTAATGCCATGAACATTCTAAGTGCAGTCTCAGTGTTTGGAAATGTGGCTTCTAAATTGTTTATCTTCAAAGTTTGCAGCATCTGGGGAATGGTTGCATGCTCCCCCATCATTGAGGAGAATTGCAAAACCTCATCTGCAAACTGGTCGTCAAGGTCATTGTTATAGTATTCCTGCAATGCTTTTGCCCCTTCAAAAATTTCAGATCTTGATTTTTTTTGTAAAAAATTAAAATTTTTTCATTATATTTTCATAAGCACTTTTTCTGCTTGAAAGCTGGGTGACTAAAGCATCACAAAGCACATAATGAACCTGAGTTCTAAATATATCCCTTGCACTGAGTTCTATATGTTCACTGTTACAATCATCTAGGTGTTTATTCTTGGGCACTTTCTTTCTTCGGGAATCATGACCATGGTATTGCACATTTTCAGACACTAATGTTTTAGCTTCCTCTTCATAGACTTCAAAATTTTCCCTCACGAACTGAATGAATTCAATTAATGACTGGAAAATTTTAGGTACTTCAGAAATATTTCCTTTTGGATTCTGGCAAGTTTGATTTACACAGTTTAATCTCTGAAGTATTGTGTCCCAAAATACTGTGCTGATCGATATTTCCATTGTTCGCATTTTCTTCAGCAGTGATTTTGCTTCATCTCTTGTCTGTGGAGAATCATCTACATTTTCTGACAGAAATACTAAAACTTTCTCTATTTCACGATAATTTTTCCACACTGATCGTGTAGCTGCAGCATCTGCACACCATCTGGTAACTGACCGACTCTTCAGTGTGAGTGATGAATTTCCATGTGCTTCCTGGACTTTCTCCTGAAGCATCTTCCAACGGTGAGTTGATGCAGAAAAAAAGTATAGAGTTTTTGCAAAAATGTGAAAAAAGAGAGAACTTTACCACTACTATCTATGCTATTCACACCAACTAAATTTAAAGTGTGAGCAGAACATGGCACATATTCCGCTAGTGGATTGATTTCCCTAATGCGTGTTTGAACACCAGAATACTTCCCAGACATGTTACTGGCATTGTCATAGCTTTGGCCTCTGACATTCATAATATCCAGGCCAGCCTCCTGTAGAAAAGATATCATGGTATTTGTAATGTTTTCTGCAGTATGTCCATGGAATGGAATAAATGTCAAAAACCGTTCTTTTGCTTTACAATTTTGTTGACATACCTTATGATAAAAGCCAGTTGATCTATGTGTGTAATGTCTGGTGTAGAGTCAACTATGACAGAAAAATATTTTGACATTTTTATTTCATGAGTGATGGCATTAAAAACACGTACAGCCATTAATTCAACAAATTCATCCACACATGTTGAAGATAAGTAACTGGTGTTACCACTTCCTGGATTCCCACATTTTTCCAAGTGTTGAGCTAAGAATGGATCAAATTCTGCAATTAATTCTAAGCAGCCCAGGAAATTTCCATTCTGAACTGATCCAATTGTTTCATCATCACCATACAGTGGCAACCCACGAACTGAGAGATACTTAACTGTTGCAACAACTCTATGCAAAACATCTTGCCAGTACTTGGATTCATTCCGATACTGCATAACTATCTGACAGTCAATGCGTGCAGAAGCATTCATGCGTGATGAATAGTCCCATACTGCTTGCCTATGTATGTGTGAATTTTTATGCTCTGTAAGACGTTCACTTGCATGCTTCCAGTCAGAAAAACCTGTGGATCCTAATGCTGTAGTGCTCCTAGCATACAATTTGCATATCCAGCAGAATAGTAAACAAGTTGGTGGATATAAAAGAAGCCAGTAGCGTTTTACCTTCTCATTATTTTTTTTTTATTCTGAAAAAATTACTTTCTGTTAGAAAACGTTTTTTACCACATATATCCTTCCCTGTGAATGCCAGCAACTTCAAATCTTGGACTGGTGGATTGCTCAAAAAGCATTCACGCATTTCTTCTGTAATTTCTCCCCATAAGGCAGGATCCACTGCATTCATTGTGGAACATGTGCTCTCTTCATTAGATGAATTCAAAAGATTTCCCAAATTAGGAGCATCTGTGATGTTAGATGATTCTGAAGTCAGATTACTGGCTTCCAAAGACAAACTATGCTCAAGAGACTCACCAGTACTAAAATTAGATGAATTTGTAGAACTTTTGGGACCAAGTGAAATATCCAATTTTTTAATGGCAAAACGTTCAATGCTACCATGCTGCAGGTCATCATCCTTCAGTTTCAATTGTTTGGCTTTCCGTTTAGCACTGCCTGATAAATATGTACGTTTTGACATAATTTAACTGTTAAATAATTCAACTTAAATATATTGTTACAACTACCTAAGTTTTATTATATATAAAATTAACAAATATTCAACATTCCATTAGACTACAAGAAACGCAACGCAAAATACAACCAAGCCTTCGTGGTTACAGTTACGACAACGACAAGCCGTGTGCAGGAAGTTGAAGGATCAGTTGAGTTTAGGTGCGTTCGGAAAAGCAAGAAAACGCACGTGAATCAATGGAAGCGATCCTCCTTCTCAATGGCCACCTGAAGGTTATTAAACCACTGAAACTCATTAATGGCCACTTGTTTACATGAAATTCGAAACTCAAACCCACTGCGTGTAAGTACCACATCTATAAACACATGACTCATGAGCATGCAAAAGTAAAAAAAATAAATTTTGAATATACACACACAAAATTCCCATTAACTAAGTACACATTTAATTGAAATTTGGGGGCCCCCAAAATCGGGGGCCCTGGGCACGTGCCTCGTGTGCCCTCCCGTAAATCAGGGCCTGATTAAGGCGTCTATCATAACACGTTCTAAAAAATGAACGCATAAAATTGATGACTTCTAGAACAAAAGTAAGAAACATTATAAAAAAGAAATGCCTAAAATTTATCATGAACTACTTTCCTTCACGCCTTTACGTTGGTTGTGATCAGGTTGCATGTAAACAAAGCGGAAAGACACACTTAGATCGGGAACCACGTTTTTCATTTTGTATCGCGAAAGACAGACATACATACACAAACTTCCTTTTTTACGCTTTCCAACCGTATGTTGCAGAAGCGTACATCCAGCTTTGTCCGTCCGCTCGCACGATAACTAGCGTAAAAATGGTTCAATTTCCATGAAATTTTAGTATGTGGTAGGGGACTACTGGGGACGAACCCTATTGAAAATGGGGGAAATGGGGTCAAAGGTCACACATAGGAGCGGGATTCATTCGTCAAATGCGTCATAACTTGCGTAAAAATGGTCCGATTTCAATGAAATTTTAGTATTTTTTTTTTATTTTTTTTTTGATTGGAGGTTTAACGACCACCGTGAGCAACTCAATGGGCTATAAGCAGTCGCCCGTCCCTAATTTAGGGTCACTGGTTCCAGGGAAGGGAGAGAGCCAGTGCCGTAAGACAAACACAACATCCATGCCTGACCGGGATTCGAACCCGGACTCCTTACGGACGAATGATAAGAGGCCAGCGCCTTAGACCACTGCGCCACCGGGGCGGCTTTAGTATTTGGTAAGGGACCACCTGGGGAGGAACTCTATTCAAAATGGGCGAAATGGGGTAAAAGATCAGGACATAGGAGCGGGATCCATTATATTGCCTTTGGGCGTCATAACTTGCGTAAAAATGGTTTGATTTCGATGAAATTTAAGTATGTGGTAAGGGACCATCTGGGGACGAATCCTATTGAAAATGGGTGAAATGGAGTCAGAGGTCACGACATAGGAGCGGGATTCATTCCACCACCCTTATGCTTCATAACTTGCGTAAAAATGGTTCGAGTTCGATGAAATTTTAGTATGCAGTAAGGGACCAACTGGGGACGAACCCTATTGAAAATGTGCGAAATGAGGTCAAAGGTCAGGACATAGGAGCGGGATTCATTCGTCATATGCGTCATAACTTGCGTAAAAATGGTCCGACTTCAATGAAATTTTAGTATGTGGTAAGGGACCACCTGGGGAGGAATTCTATTCAAAATGGGCGAAATGGGGTCAAAGATCAGGACATAGGAGCGGGATCCATTATATTGCCTTTGGGCGTCTTTATTTGCGTAAAAATGGTTTGATTTCGATGAAATTTAAGTATGTGGTAAGGGACCATCTGGGGACGAATCCTATTGAAAATGGGTGAAATGGAGTCAGAGGTTACGACATAGGAGCGGGATTCATTCCACCACCCTTATGCTTCATAACTTGCGTAAAAATGGTTCGAGTTCGATGAAATTTTAGTATGCAGTAAGGGACCAACTGGGGACGAACCCTATTGAAAATGTGCGAAATGAGGTCAAAGGTCAGGACATAGGAGCGGGATTCATTCGTCATATGCGTCATAACTTGCGTAAAAATGGTCCGACTTCAATGAAATTTTAGTATGTGGTAAGGGACCACCTGGGGAGGAATTCTATTCAAAATGGGCGAAATGGGGTCAACGATCAGGACATAGGAGCGGGATCCATTCTATTGCCTTTATGCGTCATAACTTGCGTAAAAATGGTTTGATTTTGATGAAATTTTATTATGTGGTAAGGGACCATATGGGGACAAATCCTATTAAAAATAGGTGAAATGGAGTCAAAGGTCAGGACATAGGAGCGGGATTCATTCCACCACCCTTATGGTAAAAATGCTTCGATTGCGACAAAACTTTAGTAGGTTGTTCCGGAGGTATACTGAACCGGTTCTGTTGAATATCATCCAAATGGGGTCAATGGTCAGGGCACAGGAGCGAGATTTATTCCACAAACATTATCCTCATGCAAGCGCAGTGAGGCTGTCAGAAGGGAAAAATACTTCCATAATGCTTTTGTGGTTCCTTTCAGCGAGCATCGCCTCAGTTGCACGTAACATAGTCACCGCCGGTAGTGATGAGGCAGTGATTGATAGGCATTTGTCAGACAGTTTTACTAAAAACAGTACTAACGGGAAAAAAAACACGGGCCGCGTGTGGCCTAGTGGTCAACGTTCATGACTGCCACGGAGGAATCTCAGGTTCGATCCCAGGTATCTGCGAACTCTCGACCCATTAAATATCCGCCGTGCGTCGGATGAGCAGGTTAACTTGTCGGACCCCGGGTACTAGCCCCCGGTAATAAATAAGGGTGTCTTCCTCCCCATTTCTACCTCGCTTCCGTGTCACTTTCCTATCAGGCAATCTAGCCCAAATCTTCTAGCTTCCTGTTCCTAAGGTTTGTTTAAGACCTGGGGTTAGACACTCCTTCCTTCCTAAAGTACTCTACATATGAGTACTTTTAGGGGGGGGTAAAAAAATCCTTACCTTCTTCAAGGCTGTCAAACATTTTAGTAAATTTACAAGATACTAAAATACAACAAAAATAAAGAAGTTCGATAATTACAATCAATCATTAATATCTAATTATTTTTAAAAATGCTTTTTTGGATTGGATTGGAATTTTAACGACCACCGTGAGCAACTCAATGGGCTATAAGCAGTCGCCCGTCCCTAATTTTAGGGTCACTGGTTCCAGGGAAGGGAGAGAGCCAGTGCCGTAAGACAAACACAACATCCATGCCTCACCGGGATTCGAACCCGGACCCCGTTCGGACGAATGATCAGAGGCCATCGCTTAGACCACTGCGCCACCGAGGCGGCAAAAATGCTTTAAAAATGGTTTAGTCTATTTTAGTGTTTTAAATTTATCAAAAATTTGGCTATACTGTCCCCCCTTCCTGCCCCCCTTATGGGCGCCCTTGCATATGATTAGACCTGAAAAAATATCCACACATTAGTTAAATACAACAATATTCAAGATGCCTCTAACACTGAAATATTTTCTTAATATAAAATTTTACTGAATGTGATGATACCCTCACAGTTTGAAGTATTTTTGTGAACATACCACCCAACGATATCAAATGCCGCCTGGATAGACCTCTGGTATGGGAATATAAATAAGAAATCGAGATGCCTGGCTGGGTATGTTAATAAACAAATAAAAAATTCCAATTGCCCTGTTTTGCTTTCACAGCAAAATAAAGTCTGAATCCCCCCAATAGTTAACCACGATAATATTAATATTCAAGATTCCTCTTATGCCAAAAATGTTTTTGTTGAAATAAAATTTTATTTAAAATATTTTGTGAAGATTATTACAGTTCAAATTATTTTTGTGAAGATACCATTTCAGCTGCAATAATTTTTGCAAAGCTACTCCCAACAGCATTAAATGTTACCTGGATCGACTACATGTTATAAATATATATATAAATACAGGGTGAGCCAAAAGTCACTGTGCACCTGGCAAGACAATACACATACAACAACTACAAACATACTTGCTACAATAAATGCTGGAAATGGCCCCTTCCTGTGTGTAGATATGCATCCACACGTCTGAAAATTTTCTCAAAGACACGTTACAGGTCCAATGGAGAAATGTTGCTGAATACTGTGGTGATGGCTTCCTGTAGTTCCAGCAGGGAACTGGGATTGTTCTTGTAAACAGAATTTTTCAGTAAACCCCACAATTTTTAACCAATTTTTTGGACTTTTAATGATGCAAATGGAAATATTCTCCACCATTTCATCTGTTAACACTCGCGGCCTACCACTTCTCGGAGCATCTCTCACTGATCAGGTTTTTTTCAACCGGCCACTGTGATGCCTCACTACTGACTGATTCAGTCATGGCCAGATGCCGGAAATACTGGCTGCATCATTCAAGGTCAGACGGCAGGATGAGCGTACCCCACCCCAACATTCTCCATTCACAATATTGTAATTACATGCACAGCAACTATACTTCATAGATTTATTATTTCTTATCACAGTATGTCAAGTGCACAGGGACTTTTGGCTCACCCTGTATATGTACTTCCATTATAGCATTTTTAGTTCTTTAATAATAAGTTATATTCTTACAGATGCCACGGATGTGCTGTGTTCCAGGCTGTCGTGCGAATTATAAGTCAGAAAAAACAGCATTCAAATTTCTTAAGGATCCTGAATTGCAAGAAAAGTGGGTTAAGGCTATCCACAGAGAAGAATTCATACCTAATCATAACAGTGTTGTTTGTGTTCGTCATTTTAGTGATGAACTTGTAATTAGAGTGGATACTGTTTCAAGAGATGATGGTTCGTTGTTGTCAGTTCCTCGAAAAGTACCCAAATTAGCTCCCAATGCTGTACTTCACATATTTCCGAACCAACCATCGTATTTCACTTCAAAACTTTTGCCAAAACGCAGGTGTCCTAATGATCGTTTCAAAGAACAAGTAGAAAGGGATGAAGCGTCATTTTTGAAGTGGATGGAAGATGATGTAATTAAAGATTTCCCATCTTTTAGATCTTCAGTTCCAAAAAAAATAAATAAATCTGGGTTTCATCATTTCTTTGAAGATGATGCTGTTGTATTTTGCAAGTTACACTTATCAGATTGTCCTAAAATTTCAGTTTCATTTAAAGTTCTCCTAGATCTTTCTGTTGCGATCTGGCATGATGGCCTGTGTGTGCCTACTGTGCAGATGCAGCCTGTTCTAGGTGAAGACTTAAAATTAGACAGATGGTCCAAGTTTGACTCACTGATCAGTCAGTTATCATCCTTCTCTTTGGAGAAAAATTCAGTGAATGAAAGACTAAAGATTTGCTCTCGTGTTATTGCCCAGTGTTCAGAAGAGTTGACAGAAGGTGATAATAAATTGCTAGCTTTGAAGTTCCTTTCTGAGCAATTGGAAATTTTAACCTTGGGACACCCTAAGTATAGCTCAGAAACATTGACATGGGCATGTTACCTGTTTTTTACTAATGCTTCTGCGTACTGCTTACTCCGCAGTCGAAGCATTCTTTGTTTGCCTTCTCCTGGTTACCTAAGACAACTCTCAGTGGGGTATGGAACAGAAGTTGGTGTACAAGCTTCACATATAAAGTACCTCAAAGAAAAATTCAATGTTCTTGAGCAACATAAAAGAATTATTTGCATTCTTTTGGATGAGATATATATCAAACCAAAACTAACTTTTAAGAAAGGCATGATCCAAGGTGCATCACACAGCTCCAGCAAGGAGGCAACGACTATTCAAACTTTTTTGTTAACTTCACTATTTGGTGAAAATAAGGATATTGTGGCTTTTTATCCAGTGAAAAATATGACTTGCACTGAGCTGTACCATATGACCCTGGAAGTCTTAAAAGCTGTAACTGATATAGGATATACCACAATTGCTATGGTTTCTGACAACAATAGAGTGAACAGAAATATGTTCGAGCAGCTGGATGGTGGTTTGTTAAAGTCTCACATTACAAATCCACCTGATTCTAAACAAGAAATATTCTTATTATTTGATTCAGTACATTTATTAAAGTCAATTCATAATAACTGGTTCAACCAGACTGACTCACTTCAAACTTTCCATATTCCAAAATTTGATGGTTCCTCTGGTGAAGAGACAGCAAGCGTGAATCATTTGAAAAGACTCTATTCTTCAGAAATTGGAACGATTGTGAAGATGGCTCCAAAACTGACTAGGAAAGTGATATTCCCTTCTTCCTTGGAAAGGCAAAATGTTTCTCTTGCCACAGGTCTCTTTCATGAAACGAATGTTATTGCTTTAAAAAATTATATGTTCAAACATAACTGCTCTTGCTCAGGAACTGTAGCATTCCTTGACATCATTATAAAATGGTGGAAAATTGTGAATGTGAAACATCCTTATAAGTGTAGAAACTTACGTGATCCATTTTATGATCCTGTTCGCACTGAAAATGATGCAAACATAAAGTTCCTGGCTGATTTCATATGTTGGCTTCAGAAGTGGGATAATATTCCAGTTTCTGGTAGCTCTTCTTCGAAGCAACATGGTAAATTAACAAGAGAAACATATGTAGCTCTCCTTCACACGACAAAAACCTTAATTTTTTTATGTAGATATCTTTTTACTGTGCATAATCCAAAGTACATTCTTTTGGGGAAGTTTCAAATTGACAATTTAGAGGGTCGATTTGCACAATACCGCCAAATGAATGGTGGCAATTTTAATGTATCTGTAACACAGGTGTTAGAGAGTGAAAATAAATCAAAGCTCATAAGTTTATTGAAACTGCATTCTGCTAAGTGTGGAGAATTTGAAATAAAATCACTGAAAACACAAATGCAATTGCAAGCTTTGAATATGAAGAGGATGTTTTGGAGCAGTCCAGCAGAGTTAATATAACTGAAGAAAATATGATGGTGTTAGTGTACTTAAGTGGTTATGTCACATACTCCTTAAATAAATTAGTGAGCTGTCAGACATGTATGCAATATCTAATGCGCGAAGAACCAATGGAAATTCAATGCACTGGTGAAACTATTTACCACTATTTAGCTCAGAGCACTCGAGGAGGCTTACGGTGGCCTACTGACTACCTTGTTACTTTGAGTACTATAGTTTTTAAAAATTTTCAGACACTTATTTCAGAAACATTTGAACAACAGTTCTTGCAATCACATAATCACAAAAACATTTTGCAGGTATTAGCTCTACAGAAATTAGCAAATCAATGTTACAACCTAGATGAAAACTGTTCATGTGGTGTATCCCTTCAAAACTTGTCTGTTAAGTGTGCAAACATTTTCAGCAACGTATTCATTAACAATTATTGTAAGCTTAAAAATAATGCACTTTTAGAAAACAAGTTAAAAAAACGAAAATTGTCAGTACTTAAAATTCACTAAAACAAGGCTGGAAGAAGTCTAGAAAATTAGAACTGGGGCCAGTTCCTTTTTCTTTTTTTTTTAACTTCAAATTTTGTATTTGCAGTAAATGCAATTTCTTTTTTTATAATTTGTGGATTATCTGTTAAAAAGTAATAAGTTTAGGTACTCCAGTTAATACAAAATTTTCTCAACAGATTGTACAGAATGTTACAGTTCATTGTATTTTTGTGCCTTTTATTTATTTCATTATTGTTTTTTTTCTTTTTTTGTAAAATGCTGTTCAAAGCTTCATGGTGATTGCTTCAGGTTTTGATGTTGTGCCGTGCAAAACATGTTTAGCATCAATTCTTTTTGTCTGTTATTTTTTGATTGCCACGAACTAGAAATAGTAATTTGACATTCCATAGTGAATTGCATGTTAATTGACCATGATGTTTACGCTAGTCATAAATACTACGAAGTTGAAACATCAAATACCAGGTAATAATGTTTCGTACATGCAGCTTTGTATAAATAATTGACAGAATACTAGTATAAATTTGTTATTATTTTGAATGGTTTTTGGTTAAGTAATGTAATTATTAGCGTTAAATAGATAAAATGAGATGCAGAAAGTGTATTTTCTTTTTCAAATTCTTATCAGTGTTTTTTTCTGAGCACTTATGCATACACATAACAAATCACATTTAGCACCTTGATAATAAACTAAGATTTGTACTTTTGGCATATTTTTTATTTTTTCGTTTTGACACAGTGTTGTGGATATTTTTCCATATTGAAATAGTAATTTGAATGAGCTTGGTATTATTTGTAACACATGTAAAAGTAATTTTGACAGCTACCAAACACAGAAGGATATTTTTCACACATGACTATTGGGAACCTCAACGAACTATAGGGGCGCTGCGCAAACGTAAACAAACTTCTCTAGTACGGGTAACGTCGCACGTGTTTCCATAAAGTCGAATGTTAGAATGGCTGGTTTGTCACTTTCAATCCTTGAAATAATGAAATTTGTGGACGCTTCCAAAAATTCAAGATGCATTAAAGAAGGGGAAGTGATTGTTAATGTAGGCCATATAATTTCTTGTGGAATTAAGAAGGAGGATGGAAGAGAAATTCTCATAGTTTCACAATGCATTGAGTCCACGGCAATAACGTCGTCGCCTCACTCCATCAACGGTGTTTTAGATACAAGTAACAGTGAAATTTCTATAAAGTCATTTGAGTACTCTTGTAAAGCGGGCAGAAGTGGAACGTGTAAGCACTGTGTAGCAGTAATGCTTTACTGTAACAGGTAGTTTTTATTTTTACATTTTCAGGCAAGTGATATAGTAATACCGACAGGGGTGTTCTAATCCGGATTACTATTAAAAGCTGACATTTCGTTTCACTTGACGTTTCCCAGGACCCATTTTCAATACTGTCAACAATAACATTTGTAATTTTTGAACTTTCTATTCCTAAAAGTGTTTGCGAATTGGTAATTGTTGATCATCATTGGGTTCTGCGTTTTTGAACCGATGACTGTTGACAGAATATTGCAAATCTTGTTCCATAATGAAGTTTAAATTTATATGGATAACAGCAATTATTTGTTTTCAAGATTATGTAGAAATGCGGATTTTTTAATTACTACTATGCAATAAAAACATGCTGCCTTGTTTATTATTCATTCAAAGACGTTACTTGGTTAGTAGCATTTCACTGGAAGGATTTCAAGCGCAAGGCACAAACGTCTATACTAACTTGAGAAAACATAGCCGAAACCTTGGGAACGACATTGCGGGACACAACAATATGATTTGTTCTTCTTCACGGAATTCTCCATTATACAATTCTCTAATTCCAGAATGAATGCAAAAATACACCAAACTACGACAACTGAACGTAATGTGTGATCTACCAACCGCCAAGCATTGAGCCAAAAACGTTACCCGTACTACAGTAATTCTTCCTTTTGCCGCTAGAGGGAGAGCGGACCGCTGAGATTGCCAATAGGTACAGAGGTGTGTTCACAGGATAAAAATTATACATTTAATTTTTGCATACCATCAATTATGGCATGCTTAAAATGTGCTGCATAATTGAATTTTTTTAATGTTATGCAGATATAACTAGATTTTCCTTTGTGTTCATTGGCCAAGGGATAAATTCTGAATCAGAGTAATTTAGAATTTTAATTGCTTATGTTGTTTCATTGTGAAGGGAAAAACTTTTAGTATGTTGCAAATCATATGTATCTTTTGTTATTGTACATTTATTGTAAATTTTCCATAACAGCAGCTGAGTCATTGATGGGTAAAATACATAATATTTCCCTAATGTTAATAAAATGTTATTTAAAAATGATGAATGTATAGTTTGTCTTCTGTTAAATATTTTCATTATTTTACATGAACAATTTTAAAATTGTAGGTCTTCTGAATGTTGGCCAACCCATTCACACACATCAAGCAGTTTCAGTGTGTGAAATTATATCCCTACACTGTGCTTTACATTTGAATTCCTAAGGCTCAGTGTTAGTGTGCCAAGGGATAACTTCATCTAAAAAATGCATAACCAAATGAAATATTTGTGCGAATCATGGTTGAATATTTCCTTAGAAGTTTAGAGTGCAAACCAGAATAATGAATCTAATATTACATAGGTAGTAGCCTTTTTTGTTTTTTTGTTCCACACACTGCTGTGGTGTGAAATGGATTCACAGCATCAAGCTTCTTTTTCTATGAAAAAGAAGCTTGATGCTGTGAATCATCGCTAATGTTATCTGCATTTTATTTATGCTGTTTCTTCTCCAATGTTCACTAGTAAATACAGAAATTAAGGAAGAAATATTTCTGGGAAATTATCCAGATTCTCTGTTAAAAGTTAGGTTCTATGGATACAAATACGCCGATTTAAAGTAAAAATGTTTTTGAGGCCCTTTGATTTTTATTAAAAGCTACAGGGTAATTGTTTATGAGAGGAGATGTAATTGGAAAAGGAAATTTTTTTTTCTATTCAGGAGTTTGTACGGAATGGATAGAGGAGGGAGTGGTGTCATAATGAAAGATTAGGGAAGTTATGGGGAGGGACAGCGGGATCATTTTGTGTTGTTGAGAACAACGTTGACTGTTGTGCCGTCTCTGTTTTTGTCAACCAGCCAATGAAAACATATGCACAGTGCTTGCTGCATGAACCTATGTGTGCCTTTTTTCAAAGTTCCTTGTTTTGGATATCATGTGTGCTGTGCAAGATTTGTCCTTCGCCATTTTGACCAACGTCTTTGCTGCAGATATTTTCCTTCATTGCTATTCATGATGTCTTAAAAAAAACGTTTCAGTTATACTGCCGATTTTAAACTTACAGTGGGGTGCACAGTAGATGGTATCATGTCCCTGCACAATAGTTTTCAGAAAGTCAGAAAACAACCGTGCAGTTAATGGTGGAAAGCAGCTGTGCCATGGTCTAAAACGCAAGCAAATCTGTCAGTAAATTCTACGGAAGAATTCACAGAAGTCTAGCCCTATTTTTTACTGACCCATGTCTCAGCTAATCATCTAACTCTGACAGCAAGATTTCTTCCAAAACTTTCAATTAATATACAATGCAAGTAATGTTTCACCGAAAAAAACAAAAAAAACAATTCCAAACAGTCAAAGGTCTAAAAGAAATATGTATACTTTAAAATGTAAAACTTCCTGAAGAAAAGAAAAAGAAGCTTACCTACGGTATTTGCAGCCTAAACTTCAGATCTGCTTACTCTTGCCATTTAGACCACGAAAAGCAAATGTTTGCAGTGGAATGTTTTTTTACATAAATCCACTGCAAAACACTTATTTCAGATAGTCAATGTCCAGGTGACTACATCGTTCATTAGCTTCTGCAAAATGCTTTCCATGGCATGCATTGCAATGTGCTCTAATCTAACGAGAAGACAAGAAACAAAAATTGCGTATGTGTGTGGGGAGGGGGAGGTTCATGGATACATAACAAGGAGTACAGATATAAAATTTGGTACAGACATATAAGAAACACAAAAGCTATAAAATTTACCAAACTATTAAATACAAGAGATTTACACTGAAGTGCAGAATGACGCAAATTACCAGCCAATCACATTGTAAGCTGTGGAAAAAATCCATTAAAAGAACTATCACAACTTAATGAGGATTCATATGTATCATAATTATCATTACTTACACAAGGCAAATGAAAGTAAATGCGCTAGTTAAAACGTGACAAAATTGAGTAATTAAACCAAAGTGAATATATTAACAAATTCTTTAGCTACCACAAATACCTTGGCTTTACCAATCACAACCTGTTAAAAAATGGCAACAGGCTTGATAGCTGCATTACACGCCACACCCGTTCCTCAGGCAATGACCTTTTACCTATCGGCGGTGGTCATAATGTCGAAAGTCAAAATGTTGACAGAGTCCAAAAATGTTCACAGTCACAATAGTCCTTACATTTTTGTTTCATTTTTTTTACTTCAGATCACTGTGCGTTGGACCATTTCAGCACATAGTAAGGTTTATGGTTTATATAGGAACTAATGATAATGTCACATTTTTACGCAGGTGCAAAACATTAATGATAATGCCCTTATGCCTGGGCCTTTTTAGCAGTTTTCAATCTGCTGTGCTAATTTTCATAAGGTTTGCACAACAAGTCAAGGTTTTAGCAATGCACTTTCCCGAGGTAAAAACGATTAAGCAGGACTTAGGCCAAAGCCTTTTTAACAGTTTTCAGCCCGCCAAGTTGATATTCATAGAAAATCAAAATAATTGTGTTGAACTTTTACTCAAGCACAAAACATTAATTGATATACCCAAGGCTTAGCTAAGCATAAGAATGTTTAGTAATTTTTTATACTGCAGTGATCACAATCATAAGGTTTGTGTGACAAGTCAAGTTAAGAGCGTTACACATTGAAAAATTCTTAAAAGACCTAGAGACTAATTTGGCAACTAAGTGAAAGAACAACATTATAAACTTAATTCGTCATGCAAACCTCATAAATCACGGCGATTAAAAATTTCTAGCCTAAGACTTTGTAATTAATATTTTGTGACCCAATACAAGTGCAAAATATTTATCTTAGCTTGTTATGTGACCCTTATGAATATGAGATGTGTTAAGAAATGTTAACAGGATCAAATGTAGAGTTAAAATGTCAACAGGCTCTCAAAATTTTCAAAGTAACAGTGAAATGTGGAATTTTTCCTTTTTCACTTTTATTTTATTTCAGTTTTGACATTTTTATTAAGTTTTAAAAAATTTACACACTGACAGCAGGGGTTTTTTTTGTTTTTTTTCCCATCTTTATTGTGCTTTTGGCAGTATTTACTATATTGTGGCAGTTTTTTGTGTTAATAACATCTTACATAGCGTTTTGTAATTTTGTCATATTTTGGGCAATTTACTTTCGATGCCTACTCGCATTTTTTTCTTCTTCGAATATTTGGTTTTTGTTTTAGTTATAGATTACTTCGGTTTTTAGATGAGTTTCGTATGTACGAAATAATTTGTTAGCTTCGGCATGCCACTGTCATTCAATGAATCTTCACAAAATTTTACACATCTGCTTGAAAAGATTTTCACAAAAATTAATATTTTGGTTCAACTCGTAATTTTGGAACCAAAACGGCAGAATTAGGCCATGTATATACACTGGGGAATGATGTAGGGGAGGTTAAAACATATAGGGAGCAATGCTTTAGAAAGCCTGTTGTTTACAGTTCTTCACAAAATTTAATACTGTATCAGTGTTGCACATTGAGAGGGTAAGTGCTGGGTTATTCAATAGCTCAGGAATTAAGTAAGGTGCAAGGACACCAAGTTTCAATGACACTCCTTAATTCCATTGACATATTTAGAAAAATGCGAATTTGCTGCTACCAAGTATCAAGACATCTGCCCGAGACTAACAATGATGATTTAAAGGGCCACAAAAGGTAATCCTAGTGATCCTCAGATACGATGGATGTTAGGGGGGGGGGGCAAATTTCTTATCTGTTTGTTTAAGAAGCAACAAATTTCAACAGCTGCATTCAAATTAACAACAGCAAAAATATATACACATATTTAGACCCTGTCGACATTTTGACATTGTTAGCATTTTAACTGTAGACAATTTGTACCAATCGCATCTACCTATGCCTTACTGATTTCTCCATAGCAGTAAGAACTTTAGAGATATGATGTTTGTAAAAAGAGTAACAAGAATTAATATCAATAAGAACAGGGAATGTAAACTTAAAGCATATATGTCAGTGCATTAATATGGATACAAATACTTCAAGCACAAAATATTTTCTATTTCTTTTTAACAGCAATAATTTTTATTTCCTGTCAATTACTTTACTTTCTTATACAACTACCAAGTTATAAAATTAATTTGTCATATTTTAAGCTTCATTATTTTCCTTTTCACTTTTCAAGATCATATTTATTTTATGCAACTGACTTTTGCCACGTTTAAGTATTATGGCAGATAACCTATCACTTATGGTATTTGGGGTGGGGGGGGGGGTATGTACATGGTAATTTGCTTTCATGCACTACAGAATTTTCCTGATTTAATTGTTTCCCTTCTATTGGGTGGGTCTCATTTAGACTCATAAAGAAGGCAGAGGAATTCATAAGGAAACATTTATTTTAACAGAAAAAATTGGAGAGTAAAATGGATACAAAGAACATAGATTTTCTTGGAGAAAAGAAGAAAATCTTATCATTATGATTACAAGGCTTACACTTATTTATTTTTGTACCAACATATACAGGACTGAATAACTCAAAATGCATGTCTTCACTCGGATAATGACTACATTATGTGCAGATCATGCATAAAAAATGTAGTTCTTGAAACAGTTTTTCAAAAATATAACACTGATTGCAACCAAAAAAGGAAAAATTTACCCAAAAAATTTTACTCTCCAGGTACAGCAATCCACCCAGGTAAAGAAATGAATGGAAGTCACTTGTACGCATCAGAAAAAGCAGATTATTTAGAAGACAGTCAAAATGCATGGTAAAATGTGTAGTCTTAAAATATATACATATATTGTATTAGAGGACTGAGCAAGAAGCAACTAAATCAGGCAAAAAAAAAACATGATTCCAAAAGTGAATGTATTAGACTTATAGCTTATTTCTGACATATCAAAATAACTAATGTTCCTGAAATGCTTACTGCTTTGTAAATAAGAGAGCGTGTAATTTCAGAATACCAAACATTGCGATGACTGGATACGAGGATGTGTTGGACATTTTTTACTATTATGAAAATAGATTGCTTTTACCAGAAAAAATTACTCATAGTGACTCAGGCATCACGTTTTTCACTTTTAGTGATACCCACAGCATAGCTGTGAAATGAGTGTATTCACGAGTACACGAGTTTTTACTACACATACACCCACAAAAACATGATTGATACACATTCATGAATTGAGTGAAGCTGCTGCAAAATCTACTGAAGAATCTCCACGGCTTGCGTATCCATCAAAAAATTAGGCACACAAGTGATAGTCAACGTCTCTATTTCTGCTGTATTAACCACGTACATCACGATCATGTATAATTAAACAGCACGCTTTTCGTTTTCTGTAAAATTAATACTTTTAATATGCACGTATAGTAATAAATACAGTATATTTCAGTCTGATTGCGACTTCTATTTTCGAAACATGAATGATGACATGTTAGCAACCCGTTTCATCCACATGCTGTCTCCCAATCGCGATGCAAATTTAATTTTTCAGGTGATACTTGAACAAATACTATACACACAAAAGTATTAAGAGTACTACTTACCTTGCTGAAAAAATTGCGTTCCGAAGTACGTAGTTCCCAGAAGTACCCGATGACGAGATCCATAACGCATCCCTAAAAATACGAAATGCCGCCCCTGTGGCGCAGTGGTCTAAAGCGCTGGCCTCTGATCATTCGTCCGTAAGGGGTCCGGGTTCGAATCCCGGTGAGGCATGGATGTTGTGTTTGTCTTACGGCACTGGCTCTCTCCCTTCCCTGGAACCAGTTACCCTAAATTAGGGACGGGCGACTGCTTATAGCCCATTGAGTTGCTCACGGTGGTCGTTAAACCTCCAATAAAAAAAAAAAATACGAAATCAACACTCACTTTTTGTATTGCCACGGAGAGCAAAGCAATAGCACCACGATTCTGACGTCATAAATCCTTGTGGCAGGCCTGGTAAGGTATAAAGATGGCTTTGACTGGCCCCAGGGAAAGGAGAGAACCAGTGCCGTAAGACTAGCACAACACCCATGCCTCACTGGGATTCGAACCCGGTCCCAACTCGGACGAATGGTCAGAAGCCATCGCTTAGACCACAGCGCCACCAGGGAAGCAGATATCCATTACTGCCTCCCCTAACTCATAGGAGAGGCTGATAGGCCAAATCAATGAAAAAATACTGAATATTTAAAATACTATTTAAAATCGTTTAGAATCACGTTCATCGCGAAGGCCCTTCCTTTTTTATAGAAATAAAAAAATATAGTTATATTCTTGGCATGTGACTCACACGTAACATTCATTCCTTTGTTTTAAATTGCCTCAACTCAGCAGTTTTAACAAAAATGCATAAAATCATGAATAATAAAATTTAATTAAAACATATAAATGATTAAAACAAGTCAGCCTTAAAAAAACTTTTATAAGTCTTCTTTCCGTTTTTTTTTGTTTGCCTAATCCTTTCACGGCTAAGGCACCTTTTTTATTTAGAACTATATCACTGGTAACAAGATAGGGAAAGCTCTTTTGGGGAAAGAATAAATTCTCTGTCAAAGTCTTCCAAACACATAATTTTAATGATTTTTGTCTGTAAAAAGACAGAGAGCTTTTTGAGAAAACAGAGATGAACTTACGAAATTCCCAATTATAATAATAAAAATACAGAATGCTAGTTTCTCTGTGAGTAAAATCTTTGATACCCTAAGATAACCACTGCAAAGAGTGTACCAGCATGTTAACATGAAAAATTTGATAGTTATTATAATTTGATAGTTTTCCTAACATGAATGCTCCAACAGTCTTGTCTGATATTGAGGTTATTTATGTTAATTTCTCTGTGAGTAAATGTACCGGTAAATGTATAGATTAGCGTCCTAAATTATTTCGTCGGAAAAATGCTAGTACCTGGAAAAAGTGCGACGTACAGATTTTAGAGTATGGAAATTAATGGCAAGTGGTGCAGAAATTTTATATTTTAAATGTCATTTAAAGATTTTTATCATAATATTTACCTGTAAGTACGATACTTTGAAGAGACGCTGCGGTAGGCATAAAGCATCGGTGGGGCGCCAATGCGAAGCTTAGCTCCGTTGAAAAAAGATGCGCTGCGGCGTGTCATTCACGCGCGGATGACTACAAGTACAGCTGCGTACATTCTTGTCAGTACAACGAAACATCATGTACTAATACGGTACAGAATATAGTTCGGTCATGTTTTTTTTTTTGGATTGGAGGTTTAACGACCACCGTGAGCAACTCAATGGGCTATAAGCAGTCGCCCGTCCCTAATTTAGGGTCACTGGCTCCAGGGAAGGGAAAGAGCCAGTGCCGTAAGACAAACACAACATCCATGCCTCACCGGGATTCGAACCCGGACCCCTTACGGACGAATGATCAGAGGCCATCGCTTAGACCACTGCGCCACCGGGGCGGCAGGTCATGTTTTGTCATTGTTTTTAAAGTAGATATTGAAAAATGGTTCGTTCTTTCGCACACGATTTCCTGATTCCAAATAGAAAGTACGAATATTCTTTTCTATGTTGTACAGAAAATTAGTGGAGTATAACTTTCGGTTCTGCTGTGAACGGCTTCCATTCGTAGCTGATTTGCTGTGACACTGTACTTTTGCGTCTCCTGTTATTACTTTGTTCGCAGGTCAGTTTCTATCTCACTGATACGTATCTTTTGCGAATCTAAGAAGTTTTTTCCGGCTTTTCCTGCCAACAACGTACAGGGTACAACAAACTAAAGGGTAAATATTCTGGACCTATTTTCTGTAGCGTATCACTAAAAGATTTATCGCTCTCCTGTCAACAACGTAACCGCTCTCTTATATGGGCACGTTAAGCCGTCGGACCCCGAGTACTGGCCCCCAGGTAATAAATCAGGGCGTCTTCCTCCCCTTTCTACTTCGCTTCCGTGTCACTTTCCTATCGGGCACTCTAGCCTAAATCTCCTAGCTTCCTATTTTCTAAGGGTTGTTTAAGACCTAGGGTCAGACACTCTCTTCCTAAAATTCTCTGCAATTGTCGGTGGATCGTTCTCTTGTATTCTTCCGCCAGTCTTTTCCGTACACCAACGAACCTTCCTTTCAAGGAAGCAAAGCTTGACATCGTCGCGGTAGCGATGCGTCAGGCCTACCGCAGCGTCGCTTCACATCATCGCACTTACAGATAAATATTGCGATAACAAACTTTAAAAGATATTTAAAACATAAAATTTCTGCACCATTTGCGAATAATTTCCATACTTTAAAATCTGTACGTCGCACTTTTTCCAGGTACTAACATTTTTCTGACGAAATAATTTAGGACCCTAATCTACACATTTACCAAAAACACTACCTGGTATTCCACAATAACTAAAGACTATTGGATCATTCTACATTTCACATCGTTACCTAAGATATGAAATAACCGTTACAGAATTAAATAACAACAACTTACTTTCCACTTCCCTCTATGTTTTTGCATTTATATAATTACTTATTTATTTGTGTATGTAAATTTCTTTTATTTTTTGGAAAAACAGCGAACGACGAACGTGAAAATGACATGAAATCACATAAACTAAAGCCGCTCAGATCGTAACTCAGAAGTAATCCCCACGTGATACATGAAGATAAGCCCCACCCATATGTGTCGTTGCTGAACTTGAAAACCACCCCTGATTGGTCGAGATTTCCCCAGTTCCGTACAATGTAAGGTTTGCTTAAATACGTCCGGGTTTGAATATCGGCGAGGCATGGATGTTGTGTTTGTCTTATGGCACTCTCTCTCTTTGGAACCAGTGGTCGTTAAACCTCTAATAAAAAAAAAAAAAAAAATAACCATTTAGTTCCAACAGAGGTATTTCCTTCATCATCATCATCAATTTTTACCAACGTATGGCGCCAACGTCGAGAAAGGTGATGTTAGATAAACACTTTTGATTTTGAATTTTCGTTTCGGTTCCGGTTTCGTTAGCATTTTGATACAATTAGTTTTCAGTGTCTGAAAGGTTATTTTAGTTTCTTCTTGTTGCGTTAATAATGGAAGGCAGTAAGTAAAGCTTATGTGTTTCATATATTATGTTTTCTAGTTAAATATTTTTTGAAATGGTGTAATTCATAATCAAGCATATTACATTATGATCCACTAATACTGAACATGTGGCCTGCATTCGGTAAGAAATTAAGTTAATACCATACGTTCTTAAAAGTACGTATGTTTAGCTGGCGAGTTCACCAAAAGGCGTACTTTATTCAGATGAGCAAATTTAGATATCTGTAGTACATTTTCGATAGTAATGTGGTAAACCATCTTGGGCCGCCCCTGTGGCGCAGTGGCCTAAGCGATGGCCTCTGATCATTCGTCCGAACGGGGTCCGGGTTCGAATCCCGGTGAGGCATGGATGTTGTGTTTGTCGTACGCACTGGCTCTCTCCCTTCCCTAGAGCCAGTGACCCTAAATTAGGGACGGGCGACTGCTTATAGCCCATTGAGTTGCTCACGGTGGTCGTTAAACCTCAAATCAAAAAAAAAAAAACCCATCTTGTCCTAGCCTGTGTTGTTAAAATTGCCAGTTTGCAAACATCTTTAATTTCTTTCTGGTTCAAGTTTTAAATTAAAAAAATGTCTACAATGAAATGTCGAATTAAAAAGCGAGTTAGTGCATTTTTAGTCCCCTTGAGCCATTAAAAATAAACCAAGAGCAACAAAACGCTACATAACAAAAGTTTGAATCATTATGGCAAATGTTACATATATTTTTGGTACTGATTGCAAATACTATTTTAGTTTTATTCTAACACAAGGTTTCACAAAATATTGCACATTGGGTAGTGTAAGCCTAAAAGTAGGTTATCAAGTAGGAGGAATGTAGAAAAAAAATTGAAGGTACATCAATCGCATTTATACATATTTTTTATTCTTGCATCTGATGAGTTTTAGAGTCCGTGTAAAATATTTGTTTTCTCCTTTAAAACTGCACTTATGCATCTGTTTACGTTTCTTGTGGCCTGTGCAGCATCCAGTAGTAGTTGACCAACATTATTTATAGTGTTGCATTCTTGTGCATTACAAGAGCAAATGTAATTGTCATCACTGTCATTTTTAGGTTTCCTTCAGATCGGCGACACACCGAAATGAATGGATTGCCTCAATTCAACACAAACGTGTAGCCAATAATTTGGCTTGGTCCCCAAACTTCACTCCAAAGCATATGTATAAAATGTGACAAAAAAAGGGGGAGAAACATGAATGAGTACTCACATTCTTGAGTGAGGGGGGGGGGTACTTTCTTACAAGAACAAATCGCAGCCAAATGTAAATGGCAGTGAATTGTAGGGTGACCTAAAATTTATCCTGGGCTAAATATTTTAAAATTGCTCTCAACCTTCTTGTGTACTGTTCAGTGGATTGTGAGGTTTCCAAATGCCACCTGCTGAAATCATACATAATGATGTAGAATGAAGTGGAAATTTTATTTATGTATATACAGTGCTGTATAACATAAAAAAAAAAAAAACAGTGGAAGCAAATTAAGATATGCTTGATTTTGCTTCCAGTTAACCAAGACATTTTGCTGTAGGCTAACTCCACATTAAAAGTTCTAGACTGCTTTTTATGTTTTTGCACTTATATCAAAAGGCAACCAGCCCTGAAAAACGGTTGTGCATGTGCAGTTCAGCGCGCATCTGCCCATTGATTGCTGTCCTCTGAAGCATCGTCAAGGCGACCAGTTGACGAATGCCCCTCTACCATCGTGCAATATTCACTGCGCTCTAGTGAACGGATATGGAACACCGCAATGTGTTTTTCAGTTACTCGACTATCGTAGTGACTCGCAGTTGCATTCAGAAAATCTGGGAACTGGTTACTAATACGGATTTTCTTTTGAAATATTTCCAATCGAGAGAAAAACATTTTTCTTTCTTGTTTAATGCAGGGCTTAGCCCCGGATGCCCATAATGACCCAACACCCCTGCTAAATAGTGAACATAACAGTGTGTGTATAAAGTTTGTGGTTCTTCCTGTTTGAACTTTGTGACAACCAGGGCTCGATTTCCACCGGTAGTTAGTAGCAAATTTCTAGCTAGCAAATGCATTTTGCTAATGATAAAAAGTGATTTTAGCAAAAGTTGCTAGCTAGTAGAAAATTTTTGAATGTTTTAGTGTGAACTGTAAAGCGCCAATGCATTGCTCGTGTGGAATATTTTAGACACATACAAAAAGGAGCAACTGCTTTCTGGAAACGAATGTTTCTTGAAAAGTACAAACATTATAAAAACATTTTGGCACTAGTAGAAATATCCAGAATATGTCCCTTATCTACTTCTGTATATGAGATTGGGTTTAGTTTCTTGAAGAGAATCCAGGGTGATTGGAGGGGCAGTTTAAACTTACAAACATTGAATGCTCTCATGACTATTGAGGTTTGAAGGTTCTGTCCGAAGACAAGTTTGGCCCCAGGCCTGCTGTTTTAAAGGGTTGCCGGAAAAAAACCCCATGGAAATAAGTCGAACGGAAAAATAATCCAAAGAAAAAAAAAAAACCCAGAGGAAAGGAAAGCCAAGGGAAAAAATCCATGGAAATAAAATCCAACGGCTACTTTCATGTTGGCTAACCAGTAGGAAACTTAGGGGGTCATATAAAAATTTCCTGACTTTTTTTCGTGGATTTTAGTTCATGTTAATTCACATATCCAAATCCATTTTTATATTATAACTTTATACGAAGTTCATAATTTTTTATAACCATACTTTGCTTACATTACAATAATTGTTTTATTACCATACCTACCCTTATATTACAAATAATAAGAGTGGGAAAGTGGTATGCAAATGGATAACTGTTTCGTTGTAGTTGGATTTTATTTCCTTGGCTCTTTTTTTTTTTTTTTGATTGGAGGTTTAATGACCACCGTGAGCAACTCAATGGGCTATAAGCAGTCGCCCGTCCCTAATTTAGGGCCACTGGTTCCAGGGAAGGGAGAGAGCCAGTGCCGTAAGACAAACACAACATCCATGCCTCATCGGGATTCGAACCCAGACCCCGTTCGGACGAATGATCAGAGGCCATCGCTTAGACCACTGCGCCACCGGGGTGGCTTTTTTTTTCTCCAGGATTTTTTTCCCGTGGATCTTTTTACCTTGGATTTTTTTTTCCTAGATTCGTTTTAAAGTGGTGTGATGGAAAAACCTGAAACCAAGATCGTAAACCATACGGAAAATAACTTAAGATTTTGAATAGTGTTCTTGAATTCGTGGATAAAGTTAAATAAAAAAATGTTTTTTTTTTTTTAATATTTGCTTTCGAATTAAATTGTTAGAATTAATCTATCAGGTCATGAAAAGGTGAGTTATATCTAAATATTTGTGATCTTTTCAGCATTACAATGTGACAGTTACAGGGGTGAAATCAAAATTTGTCATAATTGACTAATGGAGGGGGACATGTTAAAAATTCTTTTGTATGATATTAATAAATTTTTGCTAGTAGATAATGCAGTTTGCTAGTAAAAAATAAGGCCACTAGCAAGTGTTGCTACTGCTAAAAAAAAAAATGAAATCAAGGCCTGGTGACAACACATGAAGGATAAAGAAAGAGCTTTCCCTGGTATTAAAAACACAAAACTGTTGTGTTATCTCATTTCAGTTGTTATTATTCTCAAAGAACCTGATACTCTGGTCTTCCTTTTTTAATTTTTAACTGAATTTTCGTGAATTTTTAGTGGGTCACAACAACTATTTCTATATAAGTGCTCAAATTTCAGTAAAAATGTTTTCTTATGATACTCACAAATAGAGGTGATCTCTGACCATAAGTTTACTTTCACACTTTAAAATAACATTAAAACTGTGAAGCTTACCGAGCACACACCACTAGCATGTTCACTCCACAAAGACGAGCAGCTAATTTGTGGCTAACTCTGAATCAAAGCGAGTACATAGTAAGCGTAGGAACTCCAATGGAGATACTGGATCCCCGAAACCTCAGCGCCATCTGGTGGTGAGGGGGCAAACCAACATGGTCACATGACAGTTCTAAACCAGTAGGAACAGATTACAGATCTTTGGTTAGAAGGGCACGTTTTGCATGCGATCTGGTGAATTGGTATATCAATATGGGGAAAAAACGTCATTTTAAGGATTGTTCAATTACAGATGAGTACAAATTAAGCCTTTTCCGATTTCCAAAGCGAAAAGATCGGTAAGTGCTTCGTTGGTATTTATTTATTTGTGTCATTGATGATTTCACGTGGAGCTTGTATAAAGCTGATAGTATGGGATCCAAATTGAATCCTATGAGCTTATTTCGAGAAGCGAAGGTTGCTGTAGAAGTTTTGTTCGCAACAGGAGTAAACATTTTTCAATAATCGAAAGAGAATAATTAATAAAGTATAATAATTGTAATACACATGTGAACCTAGCTCCAGCTCGGCAGGCATGTGCCCCCACAATGCATTGTGTGCATTCTGTTTTACCCCCTGGCCGCTGCTTCAATTGGCGCTGCAAGCGGAGAATTCTTGAATCTCGAGGCTCTTGTTTTTAACGTTAAGTTCCCTCGCTTACTCTTGTACTCGCTTTGCTCTGAATGTACAGGTTAAGACACTTTCCAACAAGTCTGAGTATGCTGATTTCGGCTGGCTGTCAATGAAGCCAGGAACAGGCAGGTTCAGACAGGTTTTGTCTGTCTGGAGACGGTATTTCATGTCTCAAAACTTTCGAAAACGGTAGTTGAATAGAGTTACAGTAATCGTAATTTTTTTTCTCCCGATGTTGCCTTAGTGTAAAGTTTTATTGTTAAATATGATCTTATTGCATAAAAGTATTTCTGCTTGAAACTGTAGGCAACAAATGTGCGAAAACGGAGCTTAGACGCCGCAAAAATTTCCCCGTAATCTCGGACATCAGATTCTTCTGCGAAATCGAGGAACTCCGCCTTTTTCGTTATTATTTTGGTCATTCGTGAGATCAATGAACCAGTGAACACAATTGAGGGGGGGAAGGGAATGTTCGTTTGAGGACGGAATTCCATCTTTACGAAAATTTCGAAAACGGAAGGTCGACGGAGTTCAGATTTTTTCTGCAATCGTAATTCCTTTTTTTCTCGCGATGTTGCCTCTGCCCAGTATTATTGTTAAGTAATATTTAACTGCATAAATATTTGTATTTCAGCTTGGAAATAGCGGGAAAATTTCCAAAACTGGACGGTGCAAAGATTTCTCCCATAAGCAACCTCCCTCCCAGCGTGATGTTCCCACTCTCCTGCATTGTTTTATTACTTCAGTTTCAACTTCTAAGAATACTGTAACTGAAATATGCAAAATAAAACATACTGATATTATACTAAGCAATTTTATAAAAATAATTTAGTATGAAATATACAATTTGATTTTTTTTTCAAAGTTTGGCCACTGAGTTTTTTTTTTTAATGGCCACTAACAATTTTGGTCTTGGTGGCCAATGTCTACTAGCAAAATTTGTAAGTCTGGATCTTTAGGCGACGGACCGGTATGGCGATGCATAATGCAGGCGTCATACAGTCTCTCGCCGCGGATCCGACCATCGTGGTGTTGCAGACAAAAGCGGGATTCGTCGGAGAAGACAGTGTCGTGCCATTCCGTAGTCCAGGTGTGGCGTTCAACGTCCCACTGCCGCCGCACTCGCAGGTGGTGTAGCGTCAATGGTAATCAGAGCAATGGGCACCGTGCGACAAGTCCCAGCTCCTGCAGACGACGAACGGTACGTGCTGACACAGGTTGTTGCGTAACACACCCTAATTCGTGCGCTAACGTTCGTGATGTGGCAGTGCGAGCCGTCAATGCCCGCCGCACAACATGCCGGTCCTCTCGTTCGGTGGTGTGCCGCAGCTGCAGCAATCGCTCACGTCGGTCCATCTGTCCCTCCTGCACCCAAATAATCCATACTGGCTTCACTGTGGCTGGATGTAGTCCCACACGGGCAGCAATGTCTCTGTAGGGATAAACCGCTGTCGCGATAAGCCACTATTCGTCTTCTGGCGAACTCCGAAACGTGTTGGAATGACTGCTGTATTCTGTGACGAGGCATCAGGAAGCTTCCCACGCACAGGTCCGGCAGCACAACACACTTCCACTACGTACACCCCACCTTTTGTGCACCCTTCTTATAGTGCTTCTCGGTGGCATACCGGGCGCACACGATTTGCATATGCCCTGCAATGCTAATCGTTTGCATGTGACAGCATGTCCTCTCGCGGGCAACGCATACTGCAAATTTTAGACCAATCGGATGCTTCCTTCTTGGTGTTGCATTTTGGGTGGCCAGCAGTGTATTACAGTTTCCACTTTATTTTTTTTTTCTTTTGAGTTTTTTCCTTATTTGAACTACTGTATCTCAGTAACTAGGCTGACGACAAGAACCAAATTTGTTTAACAGATTTTTCTTGGAGCATTTTATGGCTAACTGTTAATTTTTTCATTTGTGTGCATTAAAAAAAATGTAACATGATATTTATATCATTTAAACAAGTATTACGAATGTACCAATAACAATATTTTCCCTGATATAGCAAGCCCTGTAAATCAAAAACTAAGCTGAACACAATAACCAATTTTTGTGAGTTAATAACCATTATATAGGTGTAAGGTCAGGTGATGCGTAACATCACAGCCTCTCCTTGACAAATGTCAACCCCGCCTTCTCGTGGTGCATCCTGTTCCCACTAAAGGGGCTCTGACGACCGCCCATAGCGGCATAACTATACCATCGGGATCAGAGGAAATGCTATCCCACACTCACCAACCCGCTTGGCCAGCGTGGTGAGTTATGGCCAAACCCCTCCAAAATGATTCCACAACTTAAATCTTGGCCCTCAGTCTCCGGCAGCTGGAATGTACCTGGCCAAGGCAGCGGCCAGTGCGACATGAAGGCAGAGGGTGCTAAGAATCTCGGAGGACCGGACTAGGCTGCCATCTGATGCTGACCTTGGCTACTTACAATGGACGCTCCCTATCTTCTGATTCAAGGCTTCTTGAATTGGAAGAGGAACTACAAAGGATCAAGTGGGACATCGTGGGGCTAAGTGAGGTAAGGAGAAAAGGAGAAGATCTCATCGAACTGAAAAGTGGACATCTCTTCTACTATCGTGGGACAGATACTGGCAGAACTAGTGGTGTTGGATTTATAATAAACAAGAAACTGAAGGACAAAGTTGTAGAAGTTGAAAGTTCCTCTGACAGAGCTGCACGACTTGTTATCCAACTCTCGAAAAGATACCAGGCTCAGATTATTCAAACTTATGCACCCACCACAAGTCATCCTGAAGAAGAAATTGAAGAATTTTATGAGGAAATTTGTCATCTAAATAATAAAGGTAAGCAGCATTTGAAGATAATTATGGGAGATTTCAATGCAAAAATAGGGCAACGGCAACAGAATGAAACTTCAGTAGGTAAATTCGGTCATGGCAACAGAAACCTGCGTGGAAATACTCTCGTTGAGTTTGCAGAGGCAGAAGGGTTTTTCATCTTGAACTCCTTTTTCAAGAAAAAGCCACACAGGAAATGGACATGGAGACATCCAAATGGGACGACAAGTGAAATTGATTTTATTATGTGTAACAAAAATTCGTCATAGAAGACTGCAGTGTGCTAAACAAGTTCAACACAGGTAGTGACCATAGATTGGTGAGATGTAAGATGCACCTCAACACTAAACTTGAACGTGGCAAGCTCATAGGACAAACAAAATCTATTGACATAACCAACCTTAAAAACACCATAATACCTTCAAATTAGAACTGAAGAACAGGTTCTCTGCTTTAGAAGGCCTAACATCGGAAGAAGTGGACATCTCTGAAGTTAACAGAAAAGTAACCAAAGCTCTTATGGAAACAGCAACAAAATTAGCTGGGTCTAAGAACAAGTTGCATGTGAACAAATTATCAGGAAAACCAAAATGTTGATGCAAAAAAGAAGAGAGATGAGGACAACTAAAGAAGATGTGACTTCCAAAGTGGAATATATAGAGCTATGCAAGACAGTAAGAAAAAGTATCACTGAAGAGGTAAGGAGATTCAACTGTGAACTAGTGAGGAAAGCAATTGAAAACAACCAAAGCCTAAAGATAGCAAAGGGACATCTCAGTAAGGGAAGAAAACAGATTATGGCACTGAGAAAAGAAGATGGTTCTGTAACAAGAAATAGAGGCGAAATTTTGACAAGAGTGAAAGATTTCTACTCCAAATTATATGAAAGGGATGATATATGCACTCCAGACATCATGAAAGATACCAGTACCAGAGTTCCTCCAGTCCTTCCAGCAGAAGTTGCACATGCAATCAAGAACATGAAGCGAGGAAAAGCTCCAGGAGAAGATGGAATTACTGTAGACATCATACAAGAAGCAAGTGGAGAAATCGAAACAGTACTCGCCCAAATTTTCACTCGATGCCTTAATGAAGGAAAGATTCCTGAGGATTGGAACACCGCTACAATGATCCTGCTACATAAGAAAGGTGACATTGAGGATCTCGGAAACTACAGACCTATCAGCCTCCTATCAGTAGTTTATAAAATCTTCACTAAAGTTCTTTCACACCGCTTGAAGGTAACACTGGACATGGCTCAACCGAGAGAACAAGCTGGATTCAGGAGTGGCTACAGCACAATAGATCATATCCACGTGCTGAGAGAACTAATTGAAAGAGCGAGGGAATATGAACTTCCATTGTGCATGGCTTTTATCGATTATGAAAAAGCCTTTGATTCGGTGAAACCATCAGCAGTTACAATGGCTCTGAAAACCTGCGGTATTGAAGATGCATACATTAATATTATTAATAACATCTATGAAAATGCAAGTGCAAAGATTAGGCTGTTTGAAAATACAACACACGTAAAAATTGGGAAGGGAGTGAGACAAGGTGACACCATATCTCCGAAGCTCTTTAATGCCACATTGGAGGGTGTTTTTCAGTCACTGAGCTGGGAAAACAAGGGGATAAAGATTAATGGAGATTATCTAACCCACCTTCGTTTTGCTGATGACGTAGTCATTTTTGCAACTACCCCATCAGAGCTGCAGAGTATGATCCAGGAACTTGCTGACAAGAGTAAAGAAGTGGGATTAAAAATGAACTTTCAGAAGACAAAAGTGATGTTCAATGCTTTTACAAGAAATGAAGATTTATCGATTGATGGAGAAAAGCTGGAGATAACAGACACGTACGTTTATCTTGGACAGCAGATATCAAGTGAGGGTCACATTGATGAAGAAATTAATCGGCGTACAAAACTTGCCTGGAGAGCTTTTGGAAGAAACAGCATAATTTTCAAGAGCAATATGCCGTTATGTCTTAAAAGAAAAGTGTTTGATCAATGCATCCTTCCAGTGCTTACGTATGGTGCGGAGACGTGGACCTTAACTAAAAGAGACATACAAAGGCTGCAGACAACTCAAAGAAGCATGGAGAGGTGCATGCTTGGTGTAACCAGGAGAGATAAGAAGAGGAACTCGTGGATCCGAAAAATGACAAGAGTGGAAGACATCATGATCAGAGTTAAATCCCTGAAATGGCAATGGGCTGGACATACTGCCAGAAGGACAGATCATCGATGGACAGCCGAAATTTTAGATTGGATTCCAAGGGACAGGAAAAGACCCAGAAGAAGACCACATGGGAGATGGGTGGATGAAATTCGAAAGTATGCAGGGGTGACATGGAGGAGACTGGCACAAGACAGACCGTTGTGGAGGAAACTTGGGGAGACCTTCGTCCAGCAGTGGATTGATAATGGTTGACAATGATGATGATGATGATGATATAGGTGGTTATGTACACAAAAATTAAGATTTTTGTATCTCACCCCACCAGAGATATAAGACCTCAAAAATTGGGAAAGTGTTTTTTCTAAAATTCGGGTGGGAGGGGGGGCACAAAGGAGTACCTAATTTCAGGATTTATTATTATTTTTGTGTTTTTCAAGGAACAAGGTTTCTACAGTATGATTTGCAATTTTGTGTATGTTTCCTGTATTTCATAAAAATCATAAAGTAAGACAAAATCAGCATCTAATCATCAATTTTTAAAGGGCTTTTAAGTAAAGAATGTGACTGATTTTTGAACATTTTCTTAGTGTTACAGAATCCTCATTTTATGCTTAACGAAACGTTTTTGAATCATTCCAATATCTGTATTGGTTCAGGAGATATCAGAAATATATGAAAGGCTTCAATATGCTAAAAATTGTGACGGCCGCCATCTTTGAAGCAACCCAGTGGCGTATATTCAAGGGGATCTAGGTAATTGCAGATGGATCAACTATTTTTTTGCTTTTTAACAATTTTTGGAATTTTTCGCAACTGTTTTTCTTAGAACAATTCACGCAGAGCGTAGGTATGTATTCGAGAAAAACTTTATTCGCAAAGCGTTTAAAAAAAAAAAAAAAAAAAAAAAGAGAAATCCTTCATTCGACCTGCTGTCAGAAGCGTCAATGAGCAAGCTCCAAAGGTCATCTCATTTCGGAGAGAGGGCGCAAGAGACCACGTGACCCAAGAGTGAAGACATCTCACTCCCGCTCAACGTGTGGTTTCCCTGCCCTGCAGAGAAAAGAAGTGTTCATGCGCACGCGCTGCTTCGAGGTAATATGCAGCGAGGGCCATCTCATATCAGGGAGAGTGACACAGGATTTTTCAGTATTACAGAGTGTGTTTGCTTGAGACTGTTTCGTTACTAATTATGTTTCTTATTTATTCGTCTGTTTTTGTTTCATGATTTTTCTATATCAAGACCTGTATGGCGTGCCCGTGTGTTATAGATGAATTATTAAAAATATCTTTAGGAAGCAAACCGTTTCAAGAAAAATTGGCATTAATAAGAAAAATGCGACCAGTTCCTAAACTTCCAAATCTCTGCATTATACAAGGACAAAAAACTTTCTTACATGCTGCATTTTACTGAAGCAAATTATGAGAAAACATTGTGGTTAACAGGCTGCTTAAATTCGAATAGATTATTTTGCTGGACTTGCCTATTGTTTAGTATCGAGAAGTCTGTGTGGTCAAATGGAGAATTCTGTGACCTGAATAATTTGTGCAAAGCTGTTGGAAAACATGAAGAAACCAGAGCTCACAATTTTTTTTTTTTTTTAAGTTACAAACTTTTGGAGATTCAAGCAGCAGGATTGGCCTTCAGTTGGATCATCAGAGAGCTCTAGAAGTCACGAGGCAAAACGAAGAGGTGAAGAAAAACAGACACATTTTATCATGTTTAATAAAAGCCGTTTGTTTTTTAGCAAAACAAGAACTGGCCTTCCGTAGACGCAGTGAGGCTGATGATTCCCTAAAAAAAAATTACGTTGAACTTTTAAACTACACAGCCCAAATGACGCTCAACTGGAAGAAATTATTTAAAAACATAAACTCTTTTCAGAGGTACATCTCCTCAAATACAAAACGACCTAATTGAATCAGCAGTGTTTTGGAAGATGTTGTTCGGGAGAGATTAATAAAACTGAGTTTGTTTCTATTTTTGGATGAAACATCTGATGTAGCAAACAAATCTCAATTATAGATTTGTAACTGTTATGCTAACGAGGAAAGCGATATACAATTGAAAGATTTTTGAAGTTCACTGACATGAGTGCCAATAAGACTGCTGGGACACTTTTGCAGCTTGTAGATCAAGATATTTGTGAATATGAAGTGTCAAATAAAATCATAGGACAAATTTATGATGGAGAGCTTTATTTGTCCACTGAAGTGTAAAATAAAACCATAGGACAAATTTACCAGAGGCTTTATTTGTCCACTGCTACAGTCATGTCTTGAATTTAGTTCTCCAACAATTTGTGCGCAATATTACAGAATGTGGTAATTTTTTTACTACACTGTCTGGAATTAGTCCATTTTTCTCCAAATTGCCTAAAAGGACAAATGCTCCGAGTCTCTTTATGAATAAAAAACTGTCCATTATATATAAAAAAACTGTCCAGAAATTCCCTACCAGGGAAATTTTTCATCTCGCCCAGTGAATACTGTGAGAGAAAACAGAGTCCACTTGACAGATCTTTTTTAAAGTGTTGTAGATAGTTCAGATGAATGGGATTCTGAAAGTATTCTACAGGCTAGGGGATGTGCTTGAATAGTTTTTGAATAGTTTCAAAGCATGTTTCTTGTTGGACGTGTTTTTTCCATTTCACATACAGATACTTCGTTTGATGTCCTGCAAAACAAAAGTTTGGATGTAGCATATTGCTATTGCTGCAAAAAGGTTGAAGATGTGAAAAATGTAATAAAAGAAAAACTCCAAAATTCCTTCGATGATTTCTGGAAAAATATTTTGGAAAATTCCACTAAACAGCCCAGGAAAAGAAGAAATGAAGACCCAGAAGTATTTTACAGAAGTTTATTCTACGAAATCTTAGACAATGTAATTGAACTAACAGACCGATTTGGAAATTACAAAAATCTTGAATTCAAAACAATTTTGGAGAGAGACAGATTTCCACAGATGAAAGAAAAATTTCCTGAAACAGAATTTAGTTCCCTTTTACAGACTTATAACAGACATTTCGATTCAGTACACCTACGAAATGAACTTATTGAGATATTATTGAAAATCTTTAGTTGAATGTAAGCCTAAAAATAAAAATATTAGCTAAACTTTGACAATCATCGAAAAATATAACCTTTAAAAAGAGAGAAAAATGAAGATAAAGCACGTTCAGAATTTCCCTTTCTCTGAACTAGAGATTAGGGATAGGAGAAAAAATTGATGTCGTCCCACTCTGTCATACAAACACACACAGACCCCCACCCCACTGCAGCCACCTTCCGTACCCCACTCTATACACGCTCAAGGTCGAATCTTTTTACTGGCAACAAGCCCCAAAATGGTTTTACCATCTTAGTACCTGTAGATTGGTAAAAACACTGAATGCCTCTCCTTGCTCTTCTGATTAAGCCCTGGGCTATGTCATGGAAGTAAGTAAAGTCAGCGAAACAGTTAAAAACACCAGGAAATCGGGGAACATGACTTTTTTCTTTCTTAACCATTGCGATAAAAAGAATGGGTCGACTTGGCCCGGCCCGTTGCTTTGTTCTCTAAATTAAAAAAGGCCCGCCGGGACGGGTTTGGGCTTGGCGGGCCAGCTCGGTCCGTGCAGACCTCTACAAACCCCTTAATCTCATGTTGAAGTACATGATTCAAAATAAACTAAATCTAGTGATGCCTGAAACTTATAGGCTCTTCTTACTTATTCTTACAATACCAACAGCAACAGTAGAACGTACATTTTCAACTTTGAAGAGAATCAAGACTGTCACAAGATTTACTGAGGGACAGGAAATGAAGGAAGTTGAGCATTAATTATATTTCAACTTCGAAAGTAGTTTTAAAAACCATGAATTCATAAAAAATATTTTTTTTACATTATGTAATTATTTTATTAACGAACTTTATATATATATATACCTTGTATATATACATGAATTGTGATTTTTATTTGGGTGGGGGGGTGGGGGTCAAAAATGTGAGATTACCCACTGTCTGAAATTGAAATCACCCTATGCCACTGAAGCAACCTATAGAGGAAGGGGGGGGGGGTGAAAAAAATTAAATTATTTTTGGCCATTATTCAACCACATAAATATATTTGAGCAAAGTTTCAAATTTTTATAAAATCATGCACCACAACACCTGGGTCTCCATGGAATGACCCATTAATTAATTCTTTTATATCCTATTGGGCTAAAACAAGTAAGATGGAATCATTAAAAATATTTTTTTCAACAAATTTTAAAATTCAAATGCATAAGCTACGATACTACACTGCCGGACAATTGCTAAGGACGGATGACAATAGCAACGATAGTAACCATAAAATGGAAGGCAGGAAAATGTGGAAATTAGCATAAGTGCGGAATACAGTAAGACGTGTTGTGCGTATGCAAATTTTGGATTGCCGAACTTGTTTGTGACGTCATAGCGCTGATAAGAGATATAAAGGATTTGACGCGTATTGACCGTTGTTGTTCAAACGCAAAGTTGAAAGGGAAAGAATCAATTGACGAACTTGCAATTTTCAGTATGTCTTCCCGACATCACCTAGATGATTTTACGCGTGGCCGTATTATTGGCAAGATTGAAGAAGGGCGAAAAATAACAGATGTTGCCAGGGAGTTCGACGTCAGCCACAGTGTTGTTTCAAGGCTTTGGAAATCATTTCAAACAAATGGAGAGTGTAGCAAACGTCATGGGGGAGGTCGTGTTCGCAGTACGACACCTGCAGAAGATCGGTACATAGTGCTATCAACAAAAAGACACCGGCGCAGCACAGCTAGTGAGGTAGAAAATCAGTTTAGGGCTGCTACTGGCAAGCGGATCTCCCGAAAAACTGTCGCCAGACGTTTGCATGAAGGAGGACTATACGCCCGCTGTCCTGTTGTGTGCATCCCATTGTCCAGATGTCACCGTACCGCCCGTTTGCAATGGTGCCATCAACATCGCAATTGGACTGATAACGACTGGTCTGCTGTCCTCTTCTCAGATGAGAGTAGATACAGTCTATCGTCTGATTGTCGACGACAACTGATCTGGCGTGATAGTGGTACTGCATATTGTCCAGCAAACATACAGGAAGGGGACCGATATCCGACATGTAGTGTCATGGTATGGGCTGGCATCATGATCAATGGCCGTACGTCCCTCTATGTGCTTCCAACTGGGACTATGACTGGCCAACGATACATTAATGATGTTCTGCTACCTCGTGTTCGCATGTTCCGTGGTGCTGTCGGTGATAGATTAATTTTTATAGACGACAACGCAACATGTCACGAACAGTCGCTGTCCAGGAGTGTCTTGAGAGCGAGGATATTCAACACCTCGTATGGCCAGCACGTTCTCCAGATCTGAATCCCATTGAAAATGTGTGGGATGCTTTGGGGAGGAGTCTTGCTGGTCGCCAATGCCCTCCAATAAACAAGGACACCCTCATCCGTGCACTGACAGAGGAATGGGATAAATTACCCCAACAGCTGCTTGATAATGTTGTGCAAAGCATGACACGACGTGTGGAATCTTGCATCGCCCTCCACGGTGGCCATATCCCGTATTGACATCTTACGCCGGAACGCCTGCGGACGGTAATTACCTTTTTTTGACGTTTACGTATTCTGCACAAAATGGCCTGTTTGTCCCTTGAACACATTCCAAAGCCTTCTGGATTTCAGAGCACAATAAACTGTCTTTCTTGTAAGGCATTCTGATATTATTTTATTTCACTTGGCATCCAACCACACTTACTTTTTTATGCGCTATATAGCCGTTTATGATCCGTCCTTAGCAATTGTCCAGCAGTGTATATGTGAAATTCCAATGCGGGCAGGAAGCAAAAAATGTTTTGACTATGATTCCATGAGTGTCCCATCCTGAAATTTTGCACAGGTGCTTACAAAAGGTCTTTCTTTAATATATATATTTTTGAAAATTTTCAAAAATGTTGTTTCTGAGATTTTCTGAAAAAAGAAAGAAAAAATGGAAAAGAGATACAATTTTTTTCTGAATATAGCAATGATGCACATTGTAAGAAAGTTCATAAAAAATACATTTTAAATGAGCCCAAGATGAGCTTTCTAGCTCAAATATGTGTTGCGATATTTACATTAATATGAACTGCAATTGTGGAAAAATGTCCTTTTTTTCGAATTTTCAAAAATCTATATCACGAAAACTCCATGTCCAAAAAATTAAGAATTAATAGTTTTTATACGCTCTGTAGGCACATCTTATATTTCAAAAATCATTGAAATCTAAGATAAGAAAGTTCAAACCACTGGTTGATTTGACATGAATGAGCCAGCCAAGCTTTTCCCGGGCCCCTGTGAATTCTGTTATAAATGGAGTACAGTGCCAAATTAAAAGTGAGGTTGGAATTTCTTTCTGAGACGCTGTTAAAAATGCTTTGACTTATTTCAAATACATCTTCCCTCCCCAATCGTGCATTAGGGCAGCATTACGATTTAATTTAACAAGGATCTCGTCCAAACTGAAATTCAGAAGTTACGTTCTTACTAGTAACTGTAAATGAAAGTTTGAGATTTGTTAGAAAATCAAATCATTGCGCTTTAAGAAAAAGAAATGCTACACATATCAAAAGATTAAACTCTCTAACAGTGTCATGATAAAGAAATGCTACACATATCAAAAGATTAAGTCTCTAACAGTGTCATGATTTTCCTGTTAGATTAACTGCCTTGTAATTGCTATTCTGAAAATACACACACACAAGAAAAAACAAACAAACACTAATTCTAAAGTGTCACACAAACTCAAAATTTGTTTTTGATTTCTGTGTAATAGAAAGACCTAAAATTTATGACATTTCAGAATTTTTTTTTTCAAGAAAGACTTGCCCACATAGTTTATACTTATTCCTGCCCCACTCGCCAACTCAAAACTTTTGGCCATTCTATGTCTGTGGTGGAGCTTTTTGCCACAGAACTCTGTGTTTTGATATCTCCTCATCACTGTTGTCATTTGACTTAAGCTGGAATTCTGATACATTTAGGACACTTAACTCTTCTAAAATCAGAAAAAAATTACCTTGTACAATTTTGTTTTCCCAGGAGGCTTGTTATTTGAGCTCAGCATACATAACAGCCTAGAGCATTAAGTTTTTGTGGCTTCTTTAGTAAGCTGATGTTCTATTACTTTGGTGCTGAATTATCGCAGTTGTTCAAGTCTTGACAGTTATCTTGTTACAGTTAATGCATATCTTATTTCCAGGCATCACACTTAGCAAATGGAACTCAGTGACATGCACTTTTATATTATCATTATCTTAAAATATTTTTTACTGGTTATTTTGTATGTATGGAAAGGATTATAGCATGTTACTTGATATACGATCATTACAATGCAGATACACTCAATTAGTAAAGAAGAAACGTGTGGAACGTTGTACTTCCGTTAGTTCCCTAACAAATTGGAGTAACTCTTAACCAGAGTTGTAGAATATAGACGTACACATGTACGGCATATGCGGATAGTTTTCAAATTATTAGCAGATTTTGCAGATAGTTTTATCTTGTAGATTAAAAAACTAAAAATGTTATTTACAGCAATTTAAACACTTGCTCAAGGCTTCACTCAGATTAATATATTTAATTCTATCTTAACGTGAGAATGTTAAACTATTTTTCATATCTTTTGATAGTGAGTTCTTTTGTTTTTACAGACGTTTCTGGCCTCTTGATTTTATCAAGGCCTGTTCTCAATATGTAGGAACTGTAACAAAAGTTATGTTTACACAGAAAGAATTTAAATTTTATTGCCAGGTTTCTCTTGCAGTTGCCAGTTATAAAATTAAAATCTTTTCCTTTTGTATTTTATAAGTCTACTATTTTTGAATTAAGTTGTTAAAAATGCTATTTATAATTTTTGAAGGTTCATTAACGGAACTGCTTTTCTGGATATAAAAACTTTCTTTAATTAGTATCTTGTTTTTATGAGGTTCATAGTTCAATATTTTAAACTTTTGGCCCTAAGGTCCATTTTACACACATTTCTACGCATTAAGTCATAATGTACCGTATATACTCGCATATAAGTCGACCCCCCACTTCAGAGGAAAAAATCGTAAGAAATCCGGAAACTCGCGTATAAGTCGATCCCGGAATGAGAAAAAAAATTCAATGAATTTATTCAAAAACATTTGAAAACGAAAAAAATTATATAATACTAAATTTAATTTGCATACCCAAAAATTTCATCGGAACCCTTCAAAATCCGATTCCGAGTCAGACTCGCCAAACAGTTAAAAAGTCTTTCTCCGTCATCGGCGCGTCATCATAAACATCAGTATTCCCATCTATGCCTGTGTCATCAGAATCACTGTCATCATCACTCATAAAAATCTCATCATCCTCTGAGCCATCAAGTTTGTTACTAATGCAACATTCCTTGAATGATTTCACGACCATTTCCGCAGGTATCGCATCCCAAGCATCCTTGACCCATCGCGCAATCAAAACGATATCCGGCTTCTTTAGATTTCCGCCCTTTGTTTCAGTCGGCAAATCGGAACTTATCCAATCTGCCCAATACCTCCGCACATTGTCCTTGAAGGGCTTATTAAGGCAGACATCTAGTTGTTGAAGAACAGATGCCAACCCACCTGGGATGACAGCAAGAGTTGTTTTTGAATTGTCTGCAGTTTTTTTCACTTCTGCACAACGGTGTGCAACAAACATATCCCACACCAAAAGAGGTTTCCTCAAAAGTGCACCTGGCCTTTTGTTCCACACATTCTTTAACCAGTCAATTGTTCCGGATTTGTTCATCCATCCTTTTTCATGGGCACGAACGAGCATACCAGACGGAAAGACAACGCTTTTCGGCAGTTTTGCGTTTGAAAATATAGGTAGCTTACTGCTGTCGGCCAAACAGGAAAGAACAACTGTGAAACTGTTTTTTATTGCCCAGTCATTTTAATCAATATATGTTTTTCGCCCTTTTGGTTCATTGTCTTATTTCCAGGAAAGTCGAAACACATGGCAGTTTCATCCATGTTCCCTATTTGGGAAAGTTCAAAAGCAGTCTCTTTTGAATTACGTACTTTTGAAATTCCATTATCTTTGCTTCGAGGTCACGAGGTAACTTTTGTGCAATTTTGGTGCGCTGGCGTAGACACAACCCATAGCGGTTCATAAACCTTGTGCACCTACCTGGTGAGGCATGAAAAGTGTTATTTGTGGCTGCAAACTTTTCATCTTTTGCAAGCTTCATTGCTCGCAAACGTATACCAGTTCGTGTTACAATGTAACCATTTTGTCTGCAGCCCACAATCCAATCATTCAAGACACTTTCCAGCTGTGGAAAAAATGTCATTCCATGGCGCAGCGCCTTTTGCGATTTTGGGATTTTCACCAAGTCCGTTTTTTTACGCCAATCTCTAATCAGTTTTTCGTTAATGCCAAATTGACATGAAGCAGCACAGTTGTTAGTATTTTCTGCAAAAGAAACCACTTTCAACTTGAATCCTGCGTTATAGGATATCCGTTTCTTTACACAATCCGTGTCACCCATAATAGGAGAAGCGAAACACGTGCGATTAAGAACAAGCAACACCAAACACTGGCTGTCGCATGGCTCCGTTACGTCGAAGGTCAGCGCAATCAACTGGTAATCGGAAGGGCGGAGCTTTCTATGCGCGGCTGTGACTGCGCTGTGGATTTTCAAAGCGCGGAGAAATTCGGAGGGTAGCGATTTCGTAATTCTACCACATCGGTGTTTTTTCTTTCTTTCGGAGGGTTGCGATTTCGTAATTAATACTGCATTGACATTTTTATTTCTTTTGGGATGGATTGCCTTTTGCCTCACGGGAAGAACTTTTGGACTTACGATTTTTTTAGACCCCGCGTATAAGTCGACCCTATTACTTTGAAGCTCTCATTTTGTCCCAAATTTCTCGACTTATACGCGAGTGTATACGGTACTTTTGTCCCTTCTGGAATGTGTAATGTTCTAATAATTATTGTTATATTAATTTTTCTTTAAATTATCTTATTCTATTGTTATCGTGATTCGCGGGGTTGCAGCAAGTTTTCTGTTTTAATGGTTGTGTACGCAGATACATTTTATTTTTATACAACTCTGCTCTTAACAGTGTTCATTGCCACACATTTTGAAGTGTAACTTTTCTTGTGGCATTTTGATTTACTGTAACTGATTTACCAACACTGAATACTTATTATCTTTGTCACTATTAGATACTGACTGAAGCAGATCACTGATCAGGTATTGCTTCTGTTATGTAAATTGTAATTGAGTCATTTTAAAATGTTATGTAATGTTAGTAGAGTGTTCTTAAATATTGTGTTTGTAATAAATTAGAAATAAATGTCTGCAAAAATTGTTCTTTCTGTAGAGTATCTAGATCTCAAACGAAAAGCTTTCTAGAATACTATAGAAATGTCAATGTATTCTTAAATGCACCATTTGCAATATCTTGGGAATGTCTACCTATAGATGTCAAATAAAGTTTTTTTTAAAATAAATTATCAACGTTTATTCACAATGAAATGTTTTATTAGCATCAACTATAGTTTTGCAGGGCTTTTGGCTCTGCATTAGGGTCGCTGGTGGCCTAGTGGTCAGTGTTCGTGACTGCCATAGGGATGACCTCAGGTTCGATCCTGGGCAGGTACGAACGTTCGAACCACTAAATACCCGCCGTGCGTCGGATGGGCACGTTAAGCCGTCGGACCCCGGGTACTAGCCCCCGGGTAATAAATAAGGGCGCCTTCCTCCCCCTTTCTACCTCGCTTCCGTGTTACTTTCCTATCAGGCACTCTAGCCCAAATCTCCTAACTTCCTATTTCTAAGGGTTGTTCAAGACCTGGGGTCAGATACTCCCTTCCTAAAATCCTCTACATATGATCTGATCTGATCTGATATGGCTCTGCATCATCATGACGTATGGAGCTTAAACATTCAAACATTTATGTTGAAAACATAAATTCCTGGGGAATTTATCAGATACCTTGTCCAACTTGCCTACTTTTACGGATTTCTGCTTAATTTTACTGTTTTACGGATAGTCTTTTTTTACGAATTTTTTAATATTTTGATTACTCAATCGAAATATTTCAATCCCCTGCAACCATCCACTTAGATTTTCTACCGGACCTTACGAGTGCTGTGTCACGCGATGATGTCATCTTAGACTCACGGGCTTAGAGATGTCATGCGGTCGCTCTTTCTCCACGGGAGTGCTCAAGTGACATGCCGGTCAGAGTATTTCAAAATACTCTGACCGGCATGTCACTTGAGCACTCAAAAGTATTTATATTTTCAAAGTTACATTATTCATCTTTTATCTAAAATGGTTTTAAAGCTATCGTGCATTCATGATGGATAAAATTCTCATCCAAGGGCATTAAAAAAAATGACAATAAAGAAATGGGAAGGGAAACAAAGATTTAAGCAATGGATGACGTGCAGCTGCAGAAAAACAAATGTGGCTGTGGAACTTGCCGAGAAGTTTATTCGATATTTTTAGATGCCTATGAGAAACTCAAAAGTGCAATATTTCTACTTCTTGAACATGTGCTGTTCCATGTGGTCCTTACAAAACATGATAAATTTAACGTTATTGTTTTAAAATACAAATATTATATTTATTTCTAAAACAAGAAACAAAATGGATCTGAATTCTAAATACATTGAGCAGTAGTGAAATAATTGTTAATTTTTCTAAAATACTTCTGACTTTTGAAAATTACTCCCTAAATTTTTTCAAAGGAGTAAAAGTACTCCTTTAAAATGTGTTTTTTTCCGACGAACTCTGGTGCCGACACATGCGCAGAGTCTGCGACGGTGGCCGTCACATTTTGTATTTCCACGGCCCGACGTGATCGAGCAAGTGGTAATGCTGATCGAATGGCCGTGGTATTTCAGTCCCTGTAGATGCTAGTTCATCGTAGCAGTTGATTGGTCTCCTCTTGGGAGGGAAATCACAGCCAATGAAAGAGAAGGGTAAAATCTGCATGCACAGTGTTGAGCAATGTTGTTGTAGCAGTAAAAGAATACTTTCTTATGTGTGTTGTTTTTAGTGTGTGGTTTTGTTTCTTTGTTGTAGAGTTGAATTACCGTTAGGAGTGAGTTGTTAGTTTAGCCTTTTATGCAAATCTATAAAAATGAGTTATAAGATTATACCATCTCAAAGTTATTTTCAAACTTTTAAGGAAGCACTGCACAGTTCCAGTGTATCAGGAAATCTAATAAAGGTGTAAAATTTGCATTTTGCGACATTTGCCAAAATGATTTTAACATTGCCCACGGAGGCAGAAACAACATTTTTAGTCATGTAAATGGTCCCAAACACAAAAGTAATGTGAAGTGTACTGATGTATGTGAATTGTACTCCAAACTGACTATGTCTTTTAAAACATTAGGTAATAGTTAAGGAAATGTAACTTGTGCCGAATTGTTGTTCACATCTTTTTTTATAGAACACAACATGCCATTCAGTGCTTCCAGCCATGCTAGTCCACTTTTTCAGCAGATTTTTCCATAAGATGAAACTGCCAAACGTTATAGCTGTGCAGTGGGAAGACCAAAACGACGGTGATTGTCCACGAAATGGCTTTAGATCGAATTTCCGCTGTTGTAAAACTTTTACAAGGGCCATTTTCTGCAGCATATAATGGAAGTCATGAAAGTGATTACAATATTATATAATCCTGATATCAAGATGAAGATTAGAAGGTATGTAACATACAGTTTTAAATGCAATATGTAGGTGCCCTTAAGGTGAATATTTCCTTTTTACAGGAAATGTTTAGTTTGGTATTGAAACACCACAGGTTTGCAAGGCTAACAATGAACAAAATTAAGATTTTAACATTCAAACATTTATTTGCATTTTTGAACTTCACTTTTAGTTGGTAAAGTTCGATGAACACTTACCGCACGTGGGGCTTGGCTTTCAATTCATATTTCCGTTATGTGGATGCGGCACGGGATTTTTTCATTTGGCCACGGGTCCGCTTCTTCTTTTTTCTCCGTTGGAATTTATTTTGTCTCATCACCTAATGATTTTTTTCTTTGCTGCATCCTCATTTACTTCAATATTTATTCATACCCGAGTACTTTCAGTAAAATTCCTTTACCGTCTTCGAGGGGACGTTTTGCTCCGACTAGCACGGACCGTGTCAGCTGGGCATTTCGGTGGTTCTCGCGGGCTGCTTCTGTCATCGGCTATCGCTTCTTCTTGGGCGTTGTGGCGCCATCTCTTGTTGGTCAGTGATCTCACTTTTCGAACTTTTTCATTTTTTTGCTCAATTTTAATTAAATTTTTCCAGCTGTTTCTCAAATTATTAGGGTCATTATGGTTGCAAACTTGTGCCCTATTTTTTTCAATCATTACCGATTCTGCTATTCTGAGGTGTTTTTCGGATTTACAGCTTTTAATGATTTTTATATTTTCGAATTTAGGATATTTTTGGTTATCTAGACAGTATTGGATAAGTGCTGTTTTTTCTTCTTTTTTCTGCCAGTTTTTTACGTGTTGTTTTAATCTGTGTTTAAGCTTATTTTTGGTACTTCCTATATAAGCCATTGGAGGATTTTCAGTAATAGGAATTGAGTAAATACCTGCTTTTTCTAACATTTTTATTTTTTCATTTTTTATTACTATATTTTTGATGGTGTTTACTTTTCCTCCAATTTGAATGTTATGTTTTTTACAAATGTTATTAATTTCATTGGTAGTACCTTTTACGTAAGGAAAACCATTTAAATATTTGACTTCTTTTTTATTTACTACAGCATTATTTTTTAGTTTCTTTATTACTTCTGTGTCCCATTTTTTTATTAAATGGTTAGGATAACCAAAGCTGCCTGCAATTTTTTTTATGAATTTGATTTCTTCATTGATGAACTGACTATTTTCAGAATGCGTATATGCTCTTTTAATTAAGGTTTTTATACTATTGCATTTTTTGAGGATAAGGATGTGCTGAATTGTACGGGATTAGGACCGAACGAATGAACTTTTCCGATAAACCCTGTATAGAAACTTATCTGTGGATTTGATAACCTGTACATCCAAAAATGCTAATGCATTATTTTTTCTATTTCAACAGTGAGTTCTATAGTTGGATATAAAGCGCTGTAACATTTTGTTAATTTTTTTAATTCTTCTTCGTTCAGTTTTGATAGAATGAAAATATCATCCACGTATCGACAGTACACTTCTGGTTTTTCTTCCATACGATGCAGGACATTTTCTTCAATTTCGTTCATCACAACCTCAGCATATAGAGTTGATAATGGTGAGCCCATTGGGCCTCCTGAATTTTGCTTGAATATTTTGTTCTTGTATGTAAAAATATTATTTTCATATAAATAGACTAAAACTTTTTTGAATTCATGAATTTGTGTGTTATTTAAAATTTTAAGATTTTGCAACTTCTTAATGATAATTTCAATAGCATCTGGAACAGGAGTGCTTGGATATAATGCTTTAACGTCCATGCTTGCCATATTTAAGTCCTTTAGGTCAGTTTTTACATTTTTAATTTTCTCTATAAATTCATATGTGTTCTTGATGGTGAACTTGTTGTTCATGAAAAAGGGTGCTAGGAATTTGTAAATGTTTTTCTCTAAAGTTATCAATGGTGAGTTTTTTTTTGAAACAATCAGTCTCATTGGAGCATCATCCTTGTGCGTTTTTATCTTTGCAACGATACGTGGTATGCCTGCTCCCATTGGTGGAAAAGAGCGCTTGATTTCATCTGGTAAGGTGCTATGATTTCTTATATCCGCTAAGAATTTAATTTGATTATCAGTTGGGTCTTTCATAATTTCGGTACAATTTAATCCATTGATTGCTGCTGTCATTTTTTGTTCAAATTCATCAGTGTTGAGAATAATGATTTGGCCAGATTTATCTGCTTCACAGAATTTGATATATGGGTCATTTTTCAATTCCAATAGTTGTTTTTTTTCATATTTTAATTTTTTCTCTATATAGAAGTTTTTGTTGTTTTTGGCATTATATTCTTTTAGAATAACTCTATATAATTTGTTCTCTACTTCAGTTTTATTCTCTGCGCCTGGTATATTTTTGAGAATATCTTCGAGGCAAGGGATGATTTCTTCAGTTTTAGGGAGGCCTTGTGGAAAGGCAAATTTTTCCCTTTTTGTAAAATTGCTTTTTGTGTAAAGCTTAAATTCTTATCAGACCGATTTTCATATACATTATATTCATTTATGGGTTCCTTATTTAATTTTTGTTCATCAAATAGTGCATTTATTTTTTTATCTACCGTAACGCTATTGGAGTTGGCTTCTTTGTTAGCAATTTCGTTAATTTCGATGAACGTAGTATCCAAAATGCGATCTTTCCAAGTGCCATCAAATTGTGCATATTTTGAGTTCCTTATCAGCTTCCATAATTCATAAACTTGAGCATTAAGTCTGAATATTTGTTTTCTTTTAGCTATAATTTCGTTACTAAGTCGTTTTTGTTGACATCGAAGCAGGATGTAATAATCCTTCTTACTTGTTGGCTTGTTCTTAAGTCTCAAAAATTTGGGGATAAATCCAAAATCTCTGCAAGTTACAAGAAAACGTTCTTGAACTTCAAATTTCATACATTTGATTTTAAGACGTTTGAATTTGGTGATTGTTGTTAATTCACGGTTCGAAAAGAGATTGCGATAGTGCATCGTGAGGCTTAAACTGCCTTTGATCTAACCACTTGAAAGAATAATTCGTGTGCTTCAAAGTTTCAATTTACTTCCGATATTGGAGGTTATATTATTTAACGTGCATTAATGCATTTGCATTTTTGAACTTCACTTTTAGTTGGTAAAGTTCGATGAACACTTACCGCACGTGGGGCTTGGCTTTCAATTCATATTTCCGTTATGTGGATGCGGCACGGGATTTTTTCATTTGGCCACGGGTCCGCTTCTTCTTTTTTCTCCGTTGGAATTTATTTTGTCTCATCACCTAATGATTTTTTTCTTTGCTGCATCCTCATTTACTTCAATATTTATTCATACCCGAGTACTTTCAGTAAAATTCCTTTACCGTCTTCGAGGGGACGTTTTGCTCCGACTAGCACGGACCGTGTCAGCTGGGCATTTCGGTGGTTCTCGCGGGCTGCTTCTGTCATCGGCTATCGCTTCTTCTTGGGCGTTGTGGCGCCATCTCTTGTTGGTCAGTGATCTCACTTTTCGAACTTTTTCATTTTTTTGCTCAATTTTAATTAAATTTTTCCAGCTGTTTCTCAAATTATTAGGGTCATTATGGTTGCAAACTTGTGCCCTATTTTTTTCAATCATTACCGATTCTGCTATTCTGAGGTGTTTTTCGGATTTACAGCTTTTAATGATTTTTATATTTTCGAATTTAGGATATTTTTGGTTATCTAGACAGTATTGGATAAGTGCTGTTTTTTCTTCTTTTTCTGCCAGTTTTTTACGTGTTGTTTTAATCTGTGTTTAAGCTTATTTTTGGTACTTCCTATATAAGCCATTGGAGGATTTTCAGTAATAGGAATTGAGTAAATACCTGCTTTTTCTAACATTTTTATTTTTTCATTTTTTATTACTATATTTTTGATGGTGTTTACTTTTCCTCCAATTTGAATGTTATGTTTTTTACAAATGTTATTAATTTCATTGGTAGTACCTTTTACGTAAGGAAAACCATTTAAATATTTGACTTCTTTTTATTTACTACAGCATTATTTTTTAGTTTCTTTATTACTTCTGTGTCCCATTTTTTTATTAAATGGTTAGGATAACCAAAGCTGCCTGCAATTTTTTTTATGAATTTGATTTCTTCATTGATGAACTGACTATTTTCAGAATGCGTATATGCTCTTTTAATTAAGGTTTTTATACTATTGCATTTTTGAGGATAAGGATGTGCTGAATTGTACGGGATTAGGACCGGAACGAATGAACTTTTCCGATAAACCCTGTATAGAAACTTATCTGTGGATTTGATAACCTGTACATCCAAAAATGCTAATGCATTATTTTTTTCTATTTCAACAGTGAGTTCTATAGTTGGATATAAAGCGCTGTAACATTTTGTTAATTTTTTTAATTCTTCTTCGTTCAGTTTTGATAGAATGAAAATATCATCCACGTATCGACAGTACACTTCTGGTTTTTCTTCCATACGATGCAGGACATTTTCTTCAATTTCGTTCATCACAACCTCAGCATATAGAGTTGATAATGGTGAGCCCATTGGGCCTCCTGAATTTTGCTTGAATATTTTGTTCTTGTATGTAAAAATATTATTTTCATATAAATAGACTAAAACTTTTTGAATTCATGAATTTGTGTGTTATTTAAAATTTTAAGATTTTGCAACTTCTTAATGATAATTTCAATAGCATCTGGAACAGGAGTGCTTGGATATAATGCTTTAACGTCCATGCTTGCCATATTTAAGTCCTTTAGGTCAGTTTTTACATTTTTAATTTTCTCTATAAATTCATATGTGTTCTTGATGGTGAACTTGTTGTTCATGAAAAAGGGTGCTAGGAATTTGTAAATGTTTTCTCTAAAGTTATCAATGGTGAGTTTTTTGAAACAATCAGTCTCATTGGAGCATCATCCTTGTGCGTTTTTATCTTTGCAACGATACGTGGTATGCCTGCTCCCATTGGTGGAAAAGAGCGCTTGATTTCATCTGGTAAGGTGCTATGATTTCTTATATCCGCTAAGAATTTAATTTGATTATCAGTTGGGTCTTTCATAATTTCGGTACAATTTAATCCATTGATTGCTGCTGTCATTTTTTGTTCAAATTCATCAGTGTTGAGAATAATGATTTGGCCAGATTTATCTGCTTCACAGAATTTGATATATGGGTCATTTTTCAATTCCAATAGTTGTTTTTTTCATATTTTAATTTTTTCTCTATATAGAAGTTTTTGTTGTTTTTGGCATTATATTCTTTTAGAATAACTCTATATAATTTGTTCTCTACTTCAGTTTTATTCTCTGCGCCTGGTATATTTTTGAGAATATCTTCGAGGCAAGGGATGATTTCTTCAGTTTTAGGGAGGCCTTGTGGAAAGGCAAATTTTTTCCCTTTTTGTAAAATTGCTTTTTGTGTAAAGCTTAAATTCTTATCAGACCGATTTTCATATACATTATATTCATTTATGGGTTCCTTATTTAATTTTTGTTCATCAAATAGTGCATTTATTTTTTTATCTACCGTAACGCTATTGGAGTTGGCTTCTTTGTTAGCAATTTCGTTAATTTCGATGAACGTAGTATCCAAAATGCGATCTTTCCAAGTGCCATCAAATTGTGCATATTTTGAGTTCCTTATCAGCTTCCATAATTCATAAACTTGAGCATTAAGTCTGAATATTTGTTTTCTTTTAGCTATAATTTCGTTACTAAGTCGTTTTTGTTGACATCGAAGCAGGATGTAATAATCCTTCTTACTTGTTGGCTTGTTCTTAAGTCTCAAAAATTTGGGGATAAATCCAAAATCTCTGCAAGTTACAAGAAAACGTTCTTGAACTTCAAATTTCATACATTTGATTTTAAGACGTTTGAATTTGGTGATTGTTGTTAATTCACGGTTCGAAAAGAGATTGCGATAGTGCATCGTGAGGCTTAAACTGCCTTTGATCTAACCACTTGAAAGAATAATTCGTGTGCTTCAAAGTTTCAATTTACTTCCGATATTGGAGGTTATATTATTTAACGTGCATTAATGCATTTGCATTTTTGAACTTCACTTTTAGTTGGTAAAGTTCGATGAACACTTACCGCACGTGGGGCTTGGCTTTCAATTCATATTTCCGTTATGTGGATGCGGCACGGGATTTTTTCATTTGGCCACGGGTCCGCTTCTTCTTTTTTTTCTCCGTTGGAATTTATTTTGTCTCATCACCTAATGATTTTTTCTTTGCTGCATCCTCATTTACTTCAATATTTATTCATACCCGAGTACTTTCAGTAAAATTCCTTTACCGTCTTCGAGGGGACGTTTTGCTCCGACTAGCACGGACCGTGTCAGCTGGGCATTTCGGTGGTTCTCGCGGGCTGCTTCTGTCATCGGCTATCGCTTCTTCTTGGGCGTTGTGGCGCCATCTCTTGTTGGTCAGTGATCTCACTTTTCGAACTTTTTCATTTTTTTGCTCAATTTTAATTAAATTTTTCCAGCTGTTTCTCAAATTATTAGGGTCATTATGGTTGCAAACTTGTGCCCTATTTTTTTCAATCATTACCGATTCTGCTATTCTGAGGTGTTTTTCGGATTTACAGCTTTTAATGATTTTTATATTTTCGAATTTAGGATATTTTTGGTTATCTAGACAGTATTGGATAAGTGCTGTTTTTTCTTCTTTTTTCTGCCAGTTTTTTACGTGTTGTTTTAATCTGTGTTTAAGCTTATTTTTGGTACTTCCTATATAAGCCATTGGAGGATTTTCAGTAATAGGAATTGAGTAAATACCTGCTTTTTCTAACATTTTTATTTTTTCATTTTTTATTACTATATTTTTGATGGTGTTTACTTTTCCTCCAATTTGAATGTTATGTTTTTTACAAATGTTATTAATTTCATTGGTAGTACCTTTTACGTAAGGAAAACCATTTAAATATTTGACTTCTTTTTTATTTACTACAGCATTATTTTTTAGTTTCTTTATTACTTCTGTGTCCCATTTTTTTATTAAATGGTTAGGATAACCAAAGCTGCCTGCAATTTTTTTTATGAATTTGATTTCTTCATTGATGAACTGACTATTTTCAGAATGCGTATATTACCAACTAAAAGTGAAGTTCAAAAATGCAAATGCATTAATGCACGTTAAATAATATAACCTCCAATATCGGAAGTAAATTGAAACTTTGAAGCACACGAATTATTCTTTCAAGTGGTTAGATCAAAGGCAGTTTAAGCCTCACGATGCACTATCGCAATCTCTTTTCGAACCGTGAATTAACAACAATCACCAAATTCAAACGTCTTAAAATCAAATGTATGAAATTTGAAGTTCAAGAACGTTTTCTTGTAACTTGCAGAGATTTTGGATTTATCCCCAAATTTTTGAGACTTAAGAACAAGCCAACAAGTAAGAAGGATTATTACATCCTGCTTCGATGTCAACAAAAACGACTTAGTAACGAAATTATAGCTAAAAGAAAACAAATATTCAGACTTAATGCTCAAGTTTATGAATTATGGAAGCTGATAAGGAACTCAAAATATGCACAATTTGATGGCACTTGGAAAGATCGCATTTTGGATACTACGTTCATCGAAATTAACGAAATTGCTAACAAAGAAGCCAACTCCAATAGCGTTACGGTAGATAAAAAAATAAATGCACTATTTGATGAACAAAAAATTAAATAAGGAACCCATAAATGAATATAATGTATATGAAAATCGGTCTGATAAGAATTTAAGCTTTACACAAAAAGCAATTTTACAAAAAAGGGAAAAAATTTGCCTTTCCACAAGGCCTCCCTAAAACTGAAGAAATCATCCCTTGCCTCGAAGATATTCTCAAAAATATACCAGGCGCAGAGAATAAAACTGAAGTAGAGAACAAATTATATAGAGTTATTCTAAAAGAATATAATGCCAAAAACAACAAAAACTTCTATATAGAGAAAAAATTAAAATATGAAAAAAACAACTATTGGAATTGAAAAATGACCCATATATCAAATTCTGTGAAGCAGATAAATCTGGCCAAATCATTATTCTCAACACTGATGAATTTGAACAAAAAATGACAGCAGCAATCAATGGATTAAATTGTACCGAAATTATGAAAGACCCAACTGATAATCAAATTAAATTCTTAGCGGATATAAGAAATCATAGCACCTTACCAGATGAAATCAAGCGCTCTTTTCCACCAATGGGAGCAGGCATACCACGTATCGTTGCAAAGATAAAAACGCACAAGGATGATGCTCCAATGAGACTGATTGTTTCAAAAACTCACCATTGATAACTTTAGAGAAAAACATTTACAAATTCCTAGCACCCTTTTTCATGAACAACAAGTTCACCATCAAGAACACATATGAATTTATAGAGAAAATTAAAAATGTAAAAACTGACCTAAAGGACTTAAATATGGCAAGCATGGACGTTAAAGCATTATATCCAAGCACTCCTGTTCCAGATGCTATTGAAATTATCATTAAGAAGTTGCAAAATCTTAAAATTTTAAATAACACACAAATTCATGAATTCAAAAAAGTTTTAGTCTATTTATATGAAAATAATATTTTTACATACAAGAACAAAATATTCAAGCAAAATTCAGGAGGCCCAATGGGCTCACCATTATCAACTCTATATGCTGAGGTTGTGATGAACGAAATTGAAGAAAATGTCCTGCATCGTATGGAAGAAAAACCAGAAGTGTACTGTCGATACGTGGATGATATTTTCATTCTATCAAAACTGAACGAAGAAGAATTAAAAAATTAACAAAATGTTACAGCGCTTTATATCCAACTATAGAACTCACTGTTGAAATAGAAAAAAATAATGCATTAGCATTTTTGGATGTACAGGTTATCAAATCCACAGATAAGTTTCTATACAGGGTTTATCGGAAAAGTTCATTCGTTCCGGTCCTAATCCCGTACAATTCAGCACATCCTTATCCTCAAAAATGCAATAGTATAAAAACCTTAATTAAAAGAGCATATACGCATTCTGAAAATAGTCAGTTCATCAATGAAGAAATCAAATTCATAAAAAAAATTGCAGGCAGCTTTGGTTATCCTAACCATTTAATAAAAAAATGGGACACAGAAGTAATAAAGAAACTAAAAAATAATGCTGTAGTAAATAAAAAAGAAGTCAAATATTTAAATGGTTTTCCTTACGTAAAAGGTACTACCAATGAAATTAATAACATTTGTAAAAAACATAACATTCAAATTGGAGGAAAAGTAAACACCATCAAAAATATAGTAATAAAAAATGAAAAAATAAAAATGTTAGAAAAAGCAGGTATTTACTCAATTCCTATTACTGAAAATCCTCCAATGGCTTATATAGGAAGTACCAAAAATAAGCTTAAACACAGATTAAAACAACACGTAAAAAACTGGCAGAAAAAAGAAGAAAAAACAGCACTTATCCAATACTGTCTAGATAACCAAAAATATCCTAAATTCGAAAATATAAAAATCATTAAAAGCTGTAAATCCGAAAAACACCTCAGAATAGCAGAATCGGTAATGATTGAAAAAAATAGGGCACAAGTTTGCAACCATAATGACCCTAATAATTTGAGAAACAGCTGGAAAAATTTAATTAAAATTGAGCAAAAAAATGAAAAAGTTCGAAAAGTGAGATCACTGACCAACAAGAGATGGCGCCACAACGCCCAAGAAGAAGCGATAGCCGATGACAGAAGCAGCCCGCGAGAACCACCGAAATGCCCAGCTGACACGGTCCGTGCTAGTCGGAGCAAAACGTCCCTCGAAGACGGTAAAGGAATTTTACTGAAAGTACTCGGGTATGAATAAATATTGAAGTAAATGAGGATGCAGCAAAGAAAAAAATCATTAGGTGATGAGACAAAATAAATTCCAACGGAGAAAAAAAAGAAGAAGCGGACCCGTGGCCAAATGAAAAATCCCGTGCCGCATCCACATAACGGAAATATGAATTGAAAGCCAAGCCCCACGTGCGGTAAGTGTTCATCGAACTTTACCAACTAAAAGTGAAGTTCAAAAATGCAAATGCATTAATGCACGTTAAATAATATAACCTCCAATATCGGAAGTAAATTGAAACTTTGAAGCACACGAATTATTCTTTCAAGTGGTTAGATCAAAGGCAGTTTAAGCCTCACGATGCACTATCGCAATCTCTTTTCGAACCGTGAATTAACAACAATCACCAAATTCAAACGTCTTAAAATCAAATGTATGAAATTTGAAGTTCAAGAACGTTTTCTTGTAACTTGCAGAGATTTTGGATTTATCCCCAAATTTTTGAGACTTAAGAACAAGCCAACAAGTAAGAAGGATTATTACATCCTGCTTCGATGTCAACAAAAACGACTTAGTAACGAAATTATAGCTAAAAGAAAACAAATATTCAGACTTAATGCTCAAGTTTATGAATTATGGAAGCTGATAAGGAACTCAAAATATGCACAATTTGATGGCACTTGGAAAGATCGCATTTTGGATACTACGTTCATCGAAATTAACGAAATTGCTAACAAAGAAGCCAACTCCAATAGCGTTACGGTAGATAAAAAAATAAATGCACTATTTGATGAACAAAAATTAAATAAGGAACCCATAAATGAATATAATGTATATGAAAATCGGTCTGATAAGAATTTAAGCTTTACACAAAAAGCAATTTTACAAAAAGGGAAAAAATTTGCCTTTCCACAAGGCCTCCCTAAAACTGAAGAAATCATCCCTTGCCTCGAAGATATTCTCAAAAATATACCAGGCGCAGAGAATAAAACTGAAGTAGAGAACAAATTATATAGAGTTATTCTAAAAGAATATAATGCCAAAAACAACAAAAACTTCTATATAGAGAAAAAATTAAAATATGAAAAAAAACAACTATTGGAATTGAAAAATGACCCATATATCAAATTCTGTGAAGCAGATAAATCTGGCCAAATCATTATTCTCAACACTGATGAATTTGAACAAAAAATGACAGCAGCAATCAATGGATTAAATTGTACCGAAATTATGAAAGACCCAACTGATAATCAAATTAAATTCTTAGCGGATATAAGAAATCATAGCACCTTACCAGATGAAATCAAGCGCTCTTTTCCACCAATGGGAGCAGGCATACCACGTATCGTTGCAAAGATAAAAACGCACAAGGATGATGCTCCAATGAGACTGATTGTTTCAAAAAAACTCACCATTGATAACTTTAGAGAAAAACATTTACAAATTCCTAGCACCCTTTTTCATGAACAACAAGTTCACCATCAAGAACACATATGAATTTATAGAGAAAATTAAAAATGTAAAAACTGACCTAAAGGACTTAAATATGGCAAGCATGGACGTTAAAGCATTATATCCAAGCACTCCTGTTCCAGATGCTATTGAAATTATCATTAAGAAGTTGCAAAATCTTAAAATTTTAAATAACACACAAATTCATGAATTCAAAAAAGTTTTAGTCTATTTATATGAAAATAATATTTTTACATACAAGAACAAAATATTCAAGCAAAATTCAGGAGGCCCAATGGGCTCACCATTATCAACTCTATATGCTGAGGTTGTGATGAACAAAATTGAAGAAAATGTCCTGCATCGTATGGAAGAAAAACCAGAAGTGTACTGTCGATACGTGGATGATATTTTCATTCTATCAAAACTGAACGAAGAAGAATTAAAAAATTAACAAAATGTTACAGCGCTTTATATCCAACTATAGAACTCACTGTTGAAATAGAAAAAAATAATGCATTAGCATTTTTGGATGTACAGGTTATCAAATCCACAGATAAGTTTCTATACAGGGTTTATCGGAAAAGTTCATTCGTTCCGGTCCTAATCCCGTACAATTCAGCACATCCTTATCCTCAAAAATGCAATAGTATAAAAACCTTAATTAAAAGAGCATATACGCATTCTGAAAATAGTCAGTTCATCAATGAAGAAATCAAATTCATAAAAAAAATTGCAGGCAGCTTTGGTTATCCTAACCATTTAATAAAAAAATGGGACACAGAAGTAATAAAGAAACTAAAAAATAATGCTGTAGTAAATAAAAAAGAAGTCAAATATTTAAATGGTTTTCCTTACGTAAAAGGTACTACCAATGAAATTAATAACATTTGTAAAAAACATAACATTCAAATTGGAGGAAAAGTAAACACCATCAAAAATATAGTAATAAAAAATGAAAAAATAAAAATGTTAGAAAAAGCAGGTATTTACTCAATTCCTATTACTGAAAATCCTCCAATGGCTTATATAGGAAGTACCAAAAATAAGCTTAAACACAGATTAAAACAACACGTAAAAAACTGGCAGAAAAAGAAGAAAAAACAGCACTTATCCAATACTGTCTAGATAACCAAAAATATCCTAAATTCGAAAATATAAAAATCATTAAAAGCTGTAAATCCGAAAAACACCTCAGAATAGCAGAATCGGTAATGATTGAAAAAAATAGGCACAAGTTTGCAACCATAATGACCCTAATAATTTGAGAAACAGCTGGAAAAATTTAATTAAAATTGAGCAAAAAAATGAAAAAGTTCGAAAAGTGAGATCACTGACCAACAAGAGATGGCGCCACAACGCCCAAGAAGAAGCGATAGCCGATGACAGAAGCAGCCCGCGAGAACCACCGAAATGCCCAGCTGACACGGTCCGTGCTAGTCGGAGCAAAACGTCCCCTCGAAGACGGTAAAGGAATTTTACTGAAAGTACTCGGGTATGAATAAATATTGAAGTAAATGAGGATGCAGCAAAGAAAAAATCATTAGGTGATGAGACAAAATAAATTCCAACGGAGAAAAAAAAAAGAAGAAGCGGACCCGTGGCCAAATGAAAAAATCCCGTGCCGCATCCACATAACGGAAATATGAATTGAAAGCCAAGCCCCACGTGCGGTAAGTGTTCATCGAACTTTACCAACTAAAAGTGAAGTTCAAAAATGCAAATGCATTAATGCACGTTAAATAATATAACCTCCAATATCGGAAGTAAATTGAAACTTTGAAGCACACGAATTATTCTTTCAAGTGGTTAGATCAAAGGCAGTTTAAGCCTCACGATGCACTATCGCAATCTCTTTTCGAACCGTGAATTAACAACAATCACCAAATTCAAACGTCTTAAAATCAAATGTATGAAATTTGAAGTTCAAGAACGTTTTCTTGTAACTTGCAGAGATTTTGGATTTATCCCCAAATTTTTGAGACTTAAGAACAAGCCAACAAGTAAGAAGGATTATTACATCCTGCTTCGATGTCAACAAAAACGACTTAGTAACGAAATTATAGCTAAAAGAAAACAAATATTCAGACTTAATGCTCAAGTTTATGAATTATGGAAGCTGATAAGGAACTCAAAATATGCACAATTTGATGGCACTTGGAAAGATCGCATTTTGGATACTACGTTCATCGAAATTAACGAAATTGCTAACAAAGAAGCCAACTCCAATAGCGTTACGGTAGATAAAAAAATAAATGCACTATTTGATGAACAAAAATTAAATAAGGAACCCATAAATGAATATAATGTATATGAAAATCGGTCTGATAAGAATTTAAGCTTTACACAAAAAGCAATTTTACAAAAAGGGAAAAAATTTGCCTTTCCACAAGGCCTCCCTAAAACTGAAGAAATCATCCCTTGCCTCGAAGATATTCTCAAAAATATACCAGGCGCAGAGAATAAAACTGAAGTAGAGAACAAATTATATAGAGTTATTCTAAAAGAATATAATGCCAAAAACAACAAAAACTTCTATATAGAGAAAAAATTAAAATATGAAAAAAAACAACTATTGGAATTGAAAAATGACCCATATATCAAATTCTGTGAAGCAGATAAATCTGGCCAAATCATTATTCTCAACACTGATGAATTTGAACAAAAAATGACAGCAGCAATCAATGGATTAAATTGTACCGAAATTATGAAAGACCCAACTGATAATCAAATTAAATTCTTAGCGGATATAAGAAATCATAGCACCTTACCAGATGAAATCAAGCGCTCTTTTCCACCAATGGGAGCAGGCATACCACGTATCGTTGCAAAGATAAAAACGCACAAGGATGATGCTCCAATGAGACTGATTGTTTCAAAAAAAAACTCACCATTGATAACTTTAGAGAAAAACATTTACAAATTCCTAGCACCCTTTTTCATGAACAACAAGTTCACCATCAAGAACACATATGAATTTATAGAGAAAATTAAAAATGTAAAAACTGACCTAAAGGACTTAAATATGGCAAGCATGGACGTTAAAGCATTATATCCAAGCACTCCTGTTCCAGATGCTATTGAAATTATCATTAAGAAGTTGCAAAATCTTAAAATTTTAAATAACACACAAATTCATGAATTCAAAAAAGTTTTAGTCTATTTATATGAAAATAATATTTTTACATACAAGAACAAAATATTCAAGCAAAATTCAGGAGGCCCAATGGGCTCACCATTATCAACTCTATATGCTGAGGTTGTGATGAACAAAATTGAAGAAAATGTCCTGCATCGTATGGAAGAAAAACCAGAAGTGTACTGTCGATACGTGGATGATATTTTCATTCTATCAAAACTGAACGAAGAAGAATTAAAAAAATTAACAAAATGTTACAGCGCTTTATATCCAACTATAGAACTCACTGTTGAAATAGAAAAAAATAATGCATTAGCATTTTTGGATGTACAGGTTATCAAATCCACAGATAAGTTTCTATACAGGGTTTATCGGAAAAGTTCATTCGTTCCGGTCCTAATCCCGTACAATTCAGCACATCCTTATCCTCAAAAATGCAATAGTATAAAAACCTTAATTAAAAGAGCATATACGCATTCTGAAAATAGTCAGTTCATCAATGAAGAAATCAAATTCATAAAAAATTGCAGGCAGCTTTGGTTATCCTAACCATTTAATAAAAAAATGGGACACAGAAGTAATAAAGAAACTAAAAAATAATGCTGTAGTAAATAAAAAGAAGTCAAATATTTAAATGGTTTTCCTTACGTAAAAGGTACTACCAATGAAATTAATAACATTTGTAAAAAACATAACATTCAAATTGGAGGAAAAGTAAACACCATCAAAAATATAGTAATAAAAAATGAAAAAATAAAAATGTTAGAAAAAGCAGGTATTTACTCAATTCCTATTACTGAAAATCCTCCAATGGCTTATATAGGAAGTACCAAAAATAAGCTTAAACACAGATTAAAACAACACGTAAAAAACTGGCAGAAAAAAGAAGAAAAACAGCACTTATCCAATACTGTCTAGATAACCAAAAATATCCTAAATTCGAAAATATAAAAATCATTAAAAGCTGTAAATCCGAAAAACACCTCAGAATAGCAGAATCGGTAATGATTGAAAAAAATAGGGCACAAGTTTGCAACCATAATGACCCTAATAATTTGAGAAACAGCTGGAAAAATTTAATTAAAATTGAGCAAAAAAATGAAAAAGTTCGAAAAGTGAGATCACTGACCAACAAGAGATGGCGCCACAACGCCCAAGAAGAAGCGATAGCCGATGACAGAAGCAGCCCGCGAGAACCACCGAAATGCCCAGCTGACACGGTCCGTGCTAGTCGGAGCAAAACGTCCCCTCGAAGACGGTAAAGGAATTTTACTGAAAGTACTCGGGTATGAATAAATATTGAAGTAAATGAGGATGCAGCAAAGAAAAAAATCATTAGGTGATGAGACAAAATAAATTCCAACGGAGAAAAAAAGAAGAAGCGGACCCGTGGCCAAATGAAAAAATCCCGTGCCGCATCCACATAACGGAAATATGAATTGAAAGCCAAGCCCCACGTGCGGTAAGTGTTCATCGAACTTTACCAACTAAAAGTGAAGTTCAAAAATGCAAATGCATTAATGCACGTTAAATAATATAACCTCCAATATCGGAAGTAAATTGAAACTTTCAAACATTTATGTTGAAAACATAAATTCCTGGGGAATTTATCAGATACCTTGTCCAACTTGCTCTGTGAAACTATGGTTAATAAATTATTATTTTAAATTCGGATAATACTAGTTTAGTTATTGTGGAATATGCAGAAATTTTTACTGCATATTTATTAATATAATTATGTTTTGTTTTGTGGTAAATGGCATTCATTCAAAAGTTTTACTGATGCACATTTTCCAAAGTTGGCAAGTATACCTTGTGAATGTGGGCTTTCATATATAGGACAAACCCACAGGGCTTTAAGTTTCCATGTGAAGAAACACAAGACTTGCGTACGGAACTATGAACTGAAGAAGTTATCATTGACCCAATATTGTCATGAAAATAACCATAAATTTTTGTTTGGAAACGCTACACTTATTGATAAACCTGATTCGACTATCAAGCTTAATATATTAGAAACTTTCCACTTATACCGGAATTCTTCACGACTTGTCAATGACGTGACATGACATCTATGCCATTTCTTTCAAGCACGTATTAACAACTCATCAAAATCTGTGACCGTCAGAACTCTGATGATGTCACAATGATTTGAATGTTTACACTCCATTCGTCCTGATGATGCTGAGCCAAATGCTCTGTGAAACTATAGTCGATGTTAATAAAACATTTACTTGTGAATAAACATTGATAATAATTTATTCTAAATCAACGTCACAAGTGTGTAGTCTTGAATTACAGTATATATATGTTTCCTTCGGTTTGTCGAGGACAATTTAAACATTCTCAAATGAAATGGAAATTACAAGAATGATGTTAAATCTATTGGGAATATGTTAATAATATATGTGATTCATAATTTTATTAATGTTGAAACTAAAAAATCTGGTTTATTTTTATTTTAGAAAAAAGGCGTCCAAGAGCCACAAAGGCTGTCAAACCTGAAGACCCAATTCCATTTGGAACTGAAATAGAAGATAATAGGAAAAGGAAATGGAAATTTGGAAAAGAATTGGGTTCGGGTGGATGTGGGGTTGTATATGAAGGTACGTGTGTTTTTCTGTCGTGCCATGATACTTGTTGCATAGTGCATGCAATTAAAGTTTCTAATCTGGTGTATTATGAAAGGTAAAATTTGTGTGTAATTAATTTATGTTGCATGTTTTCTTTCTTTTTAATTTCACATTTGAATCAGAGGACCAGATTCAGGAGTGTCTACATGAGAAAAAGGTAATGAGTATGAAATACAAAAGGTCTTGTGTGATCAATGCCAGAGAAGTAAGTTGTATGCAGTGATTGCTGTAAATTAAGTTTGATGCATTAACAGTAAGAAAAATCTAGTTCCATCAGTTTTAAACTATAATCTGGCAGGTGAATTTTCTTTGAAGAGCTAGTCTCTGAATTTCAAAGAACAGCTTAGTGATATGTACATAGATATTTGCTTTTAGCACACTTTTCTTGTGCCATTATATTGTAGTTTCCATATTGATTTTTTTTTTCAATGCCTCTTGCAGAGTTGCCAACTCTCCGGATTTAGTCTGGAGACTCCGGATTTTCAGCCATTCCTCCTGCCCTCTGGATAAATGTCAAATTCTCCCGATTTTCGCCGATAATTAGCCGTTACGATGGTTGAAATAATGAAATTCCATCAACCACCGCCTTGGATAGACGCAGAAGAAAAAGATTTCGAACTGCTTGTGAAATCTTTTTCTTTCTGCGTCGATGTAAGACGGCATTTACAGTAATCAATATTGTACTTTTCCTCTCTTCATATCTGCAAAAGAAAGCCACTCCCGGTAGCGCAGTGGTCTATTTTATGTTGGTTACAAACACCAGCTGTGACCTACTTATCGTTTCACGTCTCCCCTCTCTTAGCTGTGAGCTCTGGTTGTTTTCTTCGGTTTTGCGGAGTACTTTTCGGTTTTGCTTTACTGTGGATATTTTTAATTCTTGTTTTGCACCATGTTTGTCTTTTCCCTTCTTTGTCGCATTTTGTAGAAGATTAATGTGCTCCTTTGTTCATCTCTAATTGCGAATCTGTTATTGTCAGCTTTGTTTTATCTTCTATTGTAGCATTTTGGGTACACTTAGTTTGTGAAATTTTTTTTTTTTCTCATTCCTTTCGCTTACTTTTTGCGGGAGATTTTTCCTTTTGCATTACGCCACTTTGGCGGTTTTTAATGTTTTATTTTATGTCATATCTTCGGCAATTTGTTTCTTTACATATTAGCTGTTATTGTCTTTGCTGCATAATAAAGTTGTGAAACTGAGCGCCGGCTTTCGACAAATTGTCCGAGATAGGTCCGGGTTCGAATCGCAGTGGGGCATGGATGTTGCATACTTGCTAACTTTTACGGCTTATCCATAAAATTAATGGATATGGATTTCTGATTAATTTTACTTTTAGAAGTCTTTTTTTTTTACGCATTTTTTTATATTTCGATTGCTCAGTCGAAATATTTTAATCCCCTGCAAGTCTGCAACCATCACTTAGATTTTCTACCGGACCTTACAAGCGCAGTGTTACGCAATGATGTCATCTTTGACTTGCCGGCTTCGTGCGGAGCCATCCAGTATAGCGATGTCTCCGCGTCGTGCTGTAGCTCTCTCTCCACGGGAGTGCTCAAGTGATGTGCAGACCAGAGTTCTAAAAATTAATAATCTAATTACGCGTCTAGTACGCATCAAAATTTTATCAACGCGTAAAATTATGCATCAGGAATTTTTCTCGACGCGTAAAAATACGCATCTGAAATTTTTTTCCCTGCGTAATAGTACGCGTTGGGAATTTTTCTCGGGGCGTAAAAATACGCATCGTGAATTTTTCTATGAGCGTAAAACTACTCATCGAAGAATTGTACCAATTCGTAAAAAATACGCATCGGGACGGTATTTCGTCTTTCAAAGACGGAAGTAAACGAAATAAAGATTTTTTCCGTAATCGTAATTTCTTTTTCCTGTGATGTTGCCTCTGTCCAGTATTGTTGTTATATATCATTTTATTCCGTAAATATTTGTATTTTAGTCTGAAAATAGAGGAAAATTTTCCGAAAACGGAAATTCGAGGGCGAAAAAAAAAACCAAAAAAACAACAACTATTAATTGTATCTGGTTGGCAACTATTTTCACTATACTTTTTATTTTGCATATAAACATACAGTCTGCATTTAGAATAACTTTTTAAACATTAAAAATGCTATGTACCAATAATACTACTTCTGGAAAATTGCTCCTGCATCTGAAAAATGTCGATCAAAAAAAATAGCGCTCATGTGATTTTATGAGCTGTAAAAAATCTCCTGATTTTTAGATTTTGAAGGTTGGCACGTCTGCTATTGCATGTCGTACTTTTTCCTATACCATGTTATTAATAGAATCCAGTAAAATTAGTTGGCACAGGTCTGTCGTTAATCACTTCTTGGTGCCTGTACCACTGGTACCTCCATTCTATTGTTCAGAATTGTCTTCAATTTATGTTGCAAGCTTGATGGAACCATCAGATAGGAAACAAACTGCACCATATTCAGCCCTCACGAAAGTGTAAAATTTTCTGCAGGCTACTGTGGCTGGCAGAGTCCAAATTTTACTAGCCAAATAAAGAAGCTACTGGCCATTGAACATTGGAAAAAGGAGGGGAGCATGACAGAACAAGTACCATATCACAAAGGAATCTCGTGCTCTATCATCATATCATCTTTGATACAGATATCACTTCATGGAGGCTCTGGACATGACTCTCAGTAACCAACATGACTTTTTTTAATGCAGTAATTTCTGGTAACAACACATGGTAGAGGAATACATTTTTTTCAGCAACTCACCGTTCAACAGCATATTATCGGCAGTTTCGACGTGGTATCCCTTTATGCATCAGTCCCCATGCCGGAAGCCATCAGAACGTTGAAAGAGGCTGTTTCTAATTCATCAGTTTATTTGCAAGAGTCTTGCCTCAGCATCTTCAAATTAATAGACTTGGTCTCAAATTCCAGCTACTTCAGTTTCCAAGGGCACGTTTATAAGCAAGTTAAATGGCGCTCCGATGGGATCTTCGCTTTCAGCTGTTCTTGCAGAACATTTGAAGATGTTCTGCAAGAACAGCTGAAAGCAAAGATGGAGCGAAGCAATACTTCGCTCCATCGAGCAACATATATTCACTAACATCACCCCAAGGCCTACCACCTGGCTGCGATATGCGGACGACATATTTTTCATATGGCATCAAGGAAAGGAGAGTCTCCCCATCTTTCCTCGATGAAGTCAATTATATACACTCTACAATCAGTTTCACTATAGAGCTTGAGCGCAGTGGCACCTTACCTTATCTCGACGTCTTAGTGAGAAAATCACATGACAATCGCCTTCATACGGATATTATAAACCCACCTCCGTTCCCAACTTGATGCTCCGCAGTTCATTCTGTCTTGATGATTACAAGACAGCCTTCTTCCGTTCTCGAATTAGAAGAGCCTTCACAGTCTCCTCAGATGTTCGTTCTAGAGAATCGGAACTAGAAAACATCGTCGAATTGGCCACTGAGGCAGGATATACGTTGAACCAGATGCATAACTTTATCGAAAAAGCCATAAACCAGCCGTGTCAATCTTTCTATGCCGCAACTTCGCTACCTGGGTTCTATTCCCTACATACCAAATGTTTCCTATCAACTCAAAAACGCACTCAGGAGGATGAGCTTCAGCGTCTGCATAAGGTCTCCGGCATCTTTACATATGATGCTTAAGAGAAATATTGACAAGCCCCCTCTTCTCAATGTGGCAGGTGTTTATGCAATCCCACTACAATATCCGGACGCTTCCAGGATACTACATCGGAATGACCAAATGTTCGTTTTGAATTAGAGTCAATGAACATAAATGGGATACAAAAGACAGTAAAATAACCACTGCCCTATCAAGAGAAGTCAAGTTCAAGTCCGCTGATCCTATGTTAAATGATATCAAGAAATTAGCTTCATACTCCACACTTAAGTCTACTGCCATTCGCGAAACCTTGGAAATTTTGACCAGCAGCGAGGTTTGCAATTATAACGTCTCTCTCGAGTTGGCACGCATTTGGAATCAATTCTTTAAATAATGCTGTGTTTTCTACAACAGTACCGCACGCCCAGCCAACGTGACCTCGTTTCTTCGAATATCTGATCATATTTGCGCCTATTCATTTCTTGTCTAGTCAAGTCACCACGTTCAAATTGTTGCAGTGTTCCATTATCCAGTTTACAGTTAGCTGTCTACTTTCCTTGAAAAAGCCATCTGGTTAATGTGCGAAAGCTTGGAAACTTTGATTTATATTCTACGCCAAGAAATTTGAATCACTAGTACTATTTTAAGTGTAATTGGTGTACAGTTCCTTGGTATTAATTATTTTCAGTTCTATTTATTTTTGTTCCAGTGGAGATATCTGGTGGCATTGCCTGGGTTTAAAAAAATACATGAATCAGCTTCTGGACCAGCATTTTCCAAGCTTTTGTGAATTTATGAATAGAATATTTGCCCAGAAACATTTAACAGGGTTCTTACGCCTCCTGGATTTCCTGGAAATAAAAATTTTATTTTCCAGGGCCCTGGAAAACTCCTGAAAACAATGCCAATTTTTAATGACTCCTTGAATTATTGTATTTCTTTATATACTAAACGAGCTTGGTTAAAAGATTTGGTGGCCAGTGTTGCATCAGAAACATTAGCTGTTCTCCAGCTGTGAACTGGAGTGAGTGTGGGAAGAAGGGGGCGGGGCTATGACCCAGTTATGACATCTGTGAAAATTTCAGATGTTTTAATTGAAAATTCGGAAAATTAATTTTTCCACACTTTTTAAAAGCAGATCTTTTGTGAAAAAGATAGTGCTTATGTTATGTCTGTCTGTGGACACCATATCTCTGCAACTAATAGTCCGATTTGAAAAATTCTTTTTGCATTGGAAAGCTTGAAATGTTCAAATGAGATGAAATTTTATTTTAATTTTTTTTTTTTTATGCACGATTTTGCCGCTAGAGTGCATAAATGCAGATGGTATCGAGTTCAAAATAGATTTTATTCCATATATTTTCTTCTAAATGTCTGATTGAAAAAAATCTTTTACCTTTGTATTTCATTTTTATCGAAAACTATTTTAGGTATAGTTACTTTTTCAAGTTACGCACAGATTTCCTGCTAGGGGGCATAAAAGTAAACTGCATTTTCCCCGATATCTCCGTTTCTAAAACTCCGATTTAAAAAATTCTTTCTCCAGCGGATACAGCTCCTGGTGGGAAATCTTTTGCTTATACATAATTTCTAATTTTTAAGGGGGCAGCCCCTCCCTGCCCCCCTTATGGTCGCCCTTGATTAGTTCCCCTTCTTGCTCTTTCCCCCTACCCGAATTTGAGAAAAACATACTTCCCTAATTTTTGAGGTCTTATGTCTCTGGTGGGGTGAGATACAAAAATCTTAATTTTTGTGTGCATAACCACCTATATAATGGCTATTAACTCACAAAAATTGGTTATTGTGTTCAGCTTAGTTTTTGATATACAGGGCTTGCTATATAAAGGAAAAAAAAAATTATTGGTACATTTGTAATACTTGTTTAAATGATATAAATATCATGTTAACTTTTTTTAAATGCACACAAATAAATAAATTAACAGTTAGTTAGCCATAAAATGCTCCAAGAAAAATCTGTTAAATAAATCTGGTTCTTGTTGTCAGCATAGTTACTGAGATACAATAAGTTACTGAGATACAATAGCTACTGAGATACAATAGCTCAAATAAGGAAAAAAACTCAAAAGAAGAAAAGGAAAAAAAAAGTGGAAACTATAATATTACATTAAATTTGTTTGTCTTGTTTATTAACATTTTATCAAATTACTTGTGTTTAATGTTGCATTTCTTTATTTGCAAAAGGGTGAACATTTTTATGACTCAATATCTAAAGCCAGGGTTCGTACGCCTCCTGGAAAACTCCTGGAATTAAATTTTTATTTTCCAGGGCCCTGGAAAAAAGGCAAATTTTAATGACTCCTGGAAAACTCCTGGAATTTTGTATTTCTTTTTATGCTGAACTAGTTTGGTGGTTTTCAGCCAGTTTTTCACCATAAAAGTTAGCTCCCGTCCAGCTGTGAACTGGACGGAGGGAGGGAGGGAGAGAGAGAGAGAGAGAGAGAGAGAGAGAGAGAGAGAGAGAGTGAGTGTGTGTGTGTGTGTGTGTGTAGGGGTAGCAGAAACTTCCTTGCCTGAACGGGTGGGTGGGGCCAGCACGGCTGTTGACTGATAAGTATCTCCTGCGCCTTACTGGGATAAAAAATATGATTTTATATTTTAGCAGAATTTCTACAAAACTGACAAAATTTAATGCACTTAATAAATTGCCAAAAGGAACGAACCCACCAAATTTCGTGTGAATTGGATAAAAACTGTGAAAACTAGCCAATAAAATTTTTAATCATGTACAACGGCAGTTTTCCTGCTCTAATGTCCTAATAAAAAATTATGCGCAATTCAAAAAGTTTTCATTTGATTGTAGTGAAATTTGCAGGGTAACCTTATATGACCCAGTTATGACATCTGTGAAAAATTCAGATCTTTTAATTGAAAATTCAGAAAATAAATTTTTCGACACTTTTTTCCTTAGGTTGGAAAGGATAGTACATACCTGCCAACTCTTCCGATTTTTTATACATTCTTCCGACCTAACTCGCGTTCTTCTGCCGTTTGAAAAATTTCTGTGTTTTTTTGCAAAAAATACTGTTTTATTAATTTTTGTAAGTCAAAAAAAAAAAAAAAAAGTTGAAAAGCGCAGCAGTAACTTACTAGTCTTATCTCAGGGCTGCCAGACCTGCGCCAATTGTGCCAGCCTGCACCAAAAAGTTGTTCTTGCACCATTCTGCTAAAAAAATTGCAATTTTGACGACGAAATCTGCGCTAAGTAGGTAGTTATACTGCTGGATTCACACACAAGAAAAAGTATGACACCATTTGTAGAGAAAACAAACAATTGCGTGGCAGTTAGGGAATTTAAAGTGAACAAAAAAACGTTTGGGTTCTGCACAGTTAAAGAAGTCTTTTAGAACTTCCAGAGGCCGATTATTTTTTAAAGCTTTTTTTCAATCTGTTTGCAGGTAGTCTTCCCCTTCCTATACCCCCTCCCATGTCGAGAATGAGCGCGGTGCAACTTTTATCTGTGGAACGAACGTGACTGACGCTTTAACATTGTTCTTCTAGGCGATTTACAAATGGGGTCAAGGTCGCATCCGGATCCATAAAAAGTCTTTAAAGACATCAGGGACAAATAAAGGTTTTCTATCAGTGAAAAAAAAAAAAAAAAAGTCACTGCTTTGGTACAAATGCAATAATTATCCCCCCATTTTAACGAAGTACGGACTATCTGGTAAATTTTTCTTTTTCGGAGGCGCAAATGGTTTTGTTCGGACTCTACTCGGGGCAGACTATATGCAGGAAAATACAGTATGCAATTGTATACTGTACTATTCATAACGATTGCATATACAAATTAAATAAAATACGTTTTTTAATTAAAGAGAAACTTACCCGAATTCTAAGGTACAGTAGCAACAAAACCTGAAGTGAATGGAACAGTAGCAGCAAATCCACTAATTGGAAACATTTTTGAAGAAACAGTCTATAGTTGTTTGTTTTGTTTTATTGGTGTACTACTGTTCCCTTAATTTTCTGCGAATAACACTCAGTGCAGTAAACACCTAGTCATCGCAGTGATCTGTTGCCTGGAAGAAACGTTGGAGGTTTTCTGTACAATCAATGGCTGATGCATATGACAGTGGTTGAGTACTTTCTTCTTCACTTTCCTGTGCAATTGTTGATGCCTGAATTTCGTCTACAATGGCATCTCCAGAAACGATGCCCGATGTAGCGACATCATCATCAGCGGTAACAAAGTTATCAATTTCAGGGACATCATTAAAACGTGTAATGCTCTGTAGTTTTAACCACTCAGAAAGGGGGATATCGTCCATTTCGTCATCACTGCAACTTGTGTTATCCAACCCTGATTTTCTGAAGCAGTTCTGAATACAAGATTTTGATACTCGTCCCCAAGCATCAGCCAGCATTCCAATTGCATCAAGAATGGAAATTTTCACTTCAACCTTTTTTTCCATCCTTTCTAACATCAGTAGGATTAATTCCCATCTGTAGTGGCATTTAAGGCTTCAAATAACTCCTTGGTCCATTTTTTGTAGCAAGGCTGTGGAGTTTGGAGGCGAGAAGATAAGCTGAATGTTAGTCAGGTTTTGAACATGAGGATGTGCTGGGCAGTTATCTATAACGAGAATAATTTTACGATTTTTTTTTTTTCGGAGTTCTTTGTCCCACTCCCTAAGATAAGCTGTAAAAATGTTCAATGTCATCCATGTTTTTGTATTGGACCTGTATGAAAGAGGGAGACATTTCACATTTTTAAAACATCTTGGTTTTGCAGATTTTCCAATCACTAGCAATTTCCTCTTGTCCTTGCCAGACATATTAGCGCACACTAACGCAGTCAGGCGATACTTTTGAAGTTTCTCCCCTGTGCATTTCTCACCTTTGAACTTCATTGTTTGATTGGGAGTTAGATTATAAAACATACCTGCTTCATCCACATTATAAATGTCATCATCACTGTAGTTCTTCTGATGATCTGGCTACACTGTTTTCAACCATGATGAAGTTTCTTTTGTATCCACTGATGATGCTTCCCGCTAATTTTTCCAGAACAATTGTTGTGTCGCGTTTTGAAGCGGTGAAGCCACCCATTAGAACACGAAAAATTTTCGTAACCAAGTTGAACTGCAAATTTTTCAGCTTGAATTTTCATTATTGGGCCATTTATTGGTAAGCCAGTGTTTCGTTGAACAGTGAACCATTTTAATAAGGCTTCATCTATGTCAGTTTTCTGGCATTTCTTCAGTCTTTTGCTAGACGTAACATTGCATTCAAAAGCCAGCAACAACGTTTCCTTATTTTTAAAAAGGATTGAAACGGTGCAAGATGACAGTCCGTATGTTTTGCATATCACAACATTTTTTTCGCTCTTTTCCAACTCCCTAATGTTGGAGACTTTATCGTTCACGGATAAAACTTTTCTCTTAGACATTTTTTTAACTTCCTATGTGATTCCTGTTTATACAGTAACTAACATCGCATGCAGCACAGAGTAAGAATATACAGTACAAGAAACGCCAGATGTGAGAAGGTGACACGTGAGAAAAAATTCCAGGAAGTTAACTCTTGTTTCTCCTAAGGCGCGACTTTCACATTCTCTCACTCCCCCACACACCTTTGTTCTCTAAGCACAAAAGCTGCTGGGTGTGACCTTGTAGCCTTGGATCCTCCCCACCACACCCATCCTCTTTCTACCCCATCTGAGGGGAAGAGGATTTGGTTTTCAACTTTAACTTTGGGACCCACTGTTCTCCCACTCGCTCGCACGGGGAAGGGGGGATTGGGCTAAGTGTTTGTGCATACCCTCCACATTTTTTTCCATTACCGAGCTTTCACTAGTAAAAAGAAAAGATATTACTCAGCGCCTTTCCCTTCCCTCTAGAACCCTGAGCGTCAGATTTTCTCTTCCTCATGTTAAATGTGATTTCCTTAAATTCTGTTATTTTTTGTTCTTCTCCCTTAAATCTGGGGTTTTCATTAAACTTTGTTTGCTAAAAACGATTACATTTGCCTTGAATTAGCATTGTACCAAACAAAGTTGTGTTTAGTTCGTTAAATCTGGAATCTCGCTAAATACGGGCTCGCTATAAGCGGGCTCGACTGTGTTAACATCAGTGCTTTTATGTGAAAACATTATTAATGCATTGATACTCTGCAAGATTTAAGTTCCGAGTTTCTGCAATGCATTTGGTGAATTCAACATTTTGGGAAGTTTAGTAGTCTTGACCAAGGTCAACACCAATATTTTATTTCTAGTTCAGCAAATTCTGAAAATTTAGGAAAGGGCATTTCTTCTTTTGCCAAATAGCATGAAATATTCAACAATCAGTTAATACACAATTTTTATTCTTTTATTGTGATAGATAGGCATTGCTTTCCCCAGAGTAAAAATCGCTTTATGATAGTGGCTTTAATTTTGCATTGCTAAATTTACAGCCCTCAGGTTTAGCACGTTCCACTGCATTATCTTATTTTTATGCTTACCCGTACCCTTAATGAGTGCAGTACTAAAGTTATGCATATTACTTACTGTGATTGGCACTTTTTCAACACAGTTTACAAACAGTAGAATATACACTACCTTTATCAGGGTTCCCACACAATCTGGAAAACGGAAAATCTGAATTCTTGGAAAATTTGAAATTAATTCTAAAAATTGGAAATCTCAGGAAAAATTCAATTTTTTCATAAAAATCAGGAAATATTTATCAAAGAATTGAAAACTCAGGATGTTTTTATTTCACAAAAAACTCTTCTATTTTCAGACTTGTGCAATTACTGATTGCATAGGATTTGATAGATCATATTTTTAACACAATACATTCCTTAATTCTTTATTTGCTGAAATTATAATGAGTGACATTGAGGAAAAAATAATAAGTAAACTTGAAGATCCACCACTGATATACTGCAAATATGTTGATGACATTTTTCTGTTGTCCAGGCTAAAAAATGATGAACTTGAGGACTTGACAAAAAAGTATAGTGAAATTTATCCATCTATTGAACTGACAGTAGAACAAGAACATGACAATACTTTGGCATTTTTGGATGTTTTGATTGTTAAAACAAATGATAATATGCAATTCAGAGTGCATAGAAAATCTTCATATATCCCAGTACTAATACCATTTCAATCATCGCATCCATTAATACATAAAAGAAATAGTGTTAAAACACTAATTAAAAGAAGTTTAACACACTCATCAATGGAACAGTATAAAAAAGAGGAAATTGAATATATTGAAAAAATTGCATATGATTTTGGTTACCCTAAACAGGTATTAAAAAATGGATTTATGAAGTAATTCAAGGTTACAAATAAGGTCAAGACTGATAAAAAACTTGTAAAATATGTAGGAGCAATACCATATGTAGAAAATGTTTCAGCAGAAATTAATAAAGTTTGTGGCAAGTATGACATACAGGTAGGAAATCAGGTACTTACTGTAAAAAATTTAATGATTAAAAATGAAAAAATCAGCCAATTGGATAGAGCAGGAATTTATGAAATCCCTATAAACCAGCAACCACCTGTGTCATATATAGGCAGCACCAAGAATAAATTAAAATATAGATTGAACCAGCATATAAATAATTGGAATAAAAAAGAAGCTAAGACAGCATTAACCCAATACTGTATGGAAAATCAACAATGTCCAAGGTTTGAAGATATTAAAATTATTAAGAGCTGTAAAAATGAAAGGCAGTTAAGAATTGCAGAATCAATGTTAATTGAAAAAAACAGATCAAGATTATGCAACATTAATGAGCCTAGTAACTTAAACGAACAATAGAAAGCCCTAATAAAAATTGAACAGCAGCTTAGAAAAAAAAAGGGAAAAAAGAGCAGCAGGGACAATAGATGGAGCCAGAGACACAATGATTCAGAGATAGCGACTGGGGCCCGTGCCTCAATGGCTCTGCTCACTTGAGCTGTAGTGGGCGGGTGAGACACACCTGCCTCCTGATGACGACAGAGGTCTGTTGAAAGTACTAGAGGATTGTGTGTGAGGGGCTGAATGGGTGTGACACTTGCAGTGGGAGTGGCAGGGGTTGTGAAACAGAAGGAGCAGTTTGATACTTACAGTTGACAAAGGTTTAACCACCTAGGAATGTAAGGTTATGTAAATTATGTACATAGTTTTTAATTGAATTGTATGAATGAGTAGTATGTTTGTTTTTTTATGGAATTGACAAGCTTTATTGTAACATCGCATAAGGCTAAAAAAAAAAATATGATGTTTCACACCCGGAAGTAAGAATCGTAAGCAAGATGTCTGTAAACCTTGGAAGCCCAGAAACATTACGATGATTGACGTGTTGGAAGTATGTTGTCGATGGAGGTTACCATGATCTTTAGGGTGAGTGATTGGTACTTTCTAATAGTTTTTCATTTATGAATTGCACGTAAACTATGCGCACTTTGCAGGAGGTTAATACCTTAAAAGTGCAAATATAATAATTCCTTAATTCTCTGAAAAAATATCAAAATTGAATTTTAAAAATTGTCTTAAGTTTTTATTTGGTTTCTACAGACAGTTTGCTTCTTGTGTTGTAACATGGAGAAATTAGGCACAATGGCCTGATGCACTACTGCTGGGATTTCTTGAATTAGGTGTGCAACTTAATTCAATATTAGGTGTGCAACTTAATTCTTGGCCCCTAACCGCAAACGATCATAGAATGTTGGCAAATGCAAATAGCTGTGTGCAATAATGACTGATTGCAGCGCCATCCAACAGCTTTCCAGGTAACCGTAACCGCTCACAGCTGTAGTGACAAAAGTTGACGGTGAAAGCAATGTCGTTCGAGAAGCAACATTTGAGGCATTGCCTCCTGTTCGCGTTTCAGCTGAAAAATGTGCCACGGAAGCGCAGTAAATGATCTGTGCTGCTTTGGGTGAGGCTGTTGTGTCCTATAGTACGTGTAAGAAGTGGTTCCAGCGGTTTAAGCAAGGAAATTTCGATCTCCATGGTGTAGAACATCCGGGACAGCCACAGAAAATTGACGATGAGGAACTGGAACAACTGTTGGACGCGGATCCCTGTCGCACACAGTCAGAGCTCGCCCAGGAACTCGGAGTAACACGGCAAGCCATTGCAAAGAGCCTGCACAAGCTTGGACGGATTCACAAGGAGGGCTGTTGTTGGGTGCCCTAGCAACTCACAGCTGCGAACAAGTCTAGGCGCTACGATGTTGCTGTGTCCTTGCTCTCCAGATTCAAGAAGAAGTATTTTGTCCACAAGATTTTGACCTGTGATGAGAAGTGGATCCTTTACGATAATCCTAAGCGGTGCAAATCGTGGGTTTATGCAGGTCAGCCTACCACCAGTACCGCCAAACCGAATATCCATGCCAGGAAGTTGTTGCTGTGCATATGGTGGGATCAGCACGGTGTCGTACACTATGTGTTGCTCAAACCTGGTGAAACGGTCAATGCTGAGCATTGTTTTCAGCAACTCATTCGTGTGAGTGACACAATGGAGGCGAAAAGGCCATACACCGACAAGGGCAAAAGGTCGGTCCTGTTGCTTCAGGATAACGGGCGTCCTCACACCGCGAAAACAACTTTAAACACGATCACCGACCTGGGGTGGAAGATTTTGTCCCACCCGGCGTATTCTCCAGACTTCGCCTTCGGGTTATCACCTCTTTCGCTCCCTGCAATATCCCCTGAGTGATACGCACTTCACTTCTGTCGAGGAGGTCCACACAAGTATTGACAGGGCTGCCAGTGGTGACTAAATAGGCGACTATTGCTACTATTTTTGATGACAGGTGACTATGGCTACTATTTCCTCCAAAAAACAGCCAAAAGCAACTATTTTCAGAAAACCTTGAACTATTTTCATTGTTAGGCTACTATTTAAAAAAAACGTGATTTGTGTTGCATATATCGATGTGCTTGTATAACATCACTTTTAATATCGATAAACATGAATATCAACTTTGATATTAATATGTATATGTCAAATCCACGGTTCATACACATCCTGAAATTCCATTTTGTCCTGGAAATATCCTGAAATTCTGTTACATGTCCTGGAATTTTATCCATTTCTGCCTTTTTGTCCTTGCAACGATGTTTTGTAGTTGAGGATTTTTCTACTGACATAACTTATGTCTGACGAATTTCCCTCCCCACCCCCTGCAAAATGTGTGTGTGTGTGGGGGGGGGGGCTATCGGTTTTCTTGTTTAAGAGGACTGAAGCTGTGTTATTAGCATCTTTTGTGTCATGCTTATGTTATCACTTTGTCTGTCCCGCCCGAGAGACCATATCTTTGCAATTATTAGTTCGATTTGTAAAATTCTTTTTGTATTGGAAGCTTAAAATGTGAGAATGGTGATCCATTCGTTCTGTTTTTTTTTTTTTTTTTTTGATGCACAAACTTCACAACTAGAGGGCGCAAATGGAGATCGTATCAAATTTAAAATGCATTTCATGTATTTGCTTCTAAATATCCAATTGAAAAAATTCTTTTTCCTTTCAATGGCATTTATATCGAAGACTAATTTAGTTACAGTCCCTTTTTTAAATAATGCATAAATTTTCCGCTAGGGGCGTAAAGGTAAATCACAATTTTCCCAATATTTCCGCTTCTAAAAGTCCAATTTGAAAAATTCTTCCTGAGTCAGATACAGCTCTTGAGGTTGAAATGTTTTGCATACAAATTCTCATTTCTGGTAAAGAATGGTTTGGCCACCAGGGGGCGTAAATGTTTATTTTGGCTTCTGATGTATTTGCAACAAAATCTGAGCTGGAAACTCGATTGAAAAAATTCTTCCGTGAAATGATACCGCTCAACTCGGAAAACTTTTTGAGAATACTTCCTGTTTAAAATAGTGCACAATTTTTTCACCAGGGGGTGTACACGTATATCTTATTTTTGGTCCATATCTCAGTTTCTGGGAGTCCGATTTGAAAAATTCTTTCTTTGTTGGAGAACTTTTTCAGTGCAAAATGTTTCATAAAATTTCATATATTTCTTAATGCACAAGTGTAGGGCGTAAGCTCACATTTCCATTTACAGCAATATCAATATATATTTAACCTTTTTTTTTTTTTTTAAACTTTATAATGAATTGCAGCTTCTGAAATTAATGATTACAGTGGATGGGAACTATGACTAATATTATGACTTGTATATCATGATGTAAATTGCTTTTTCAACGGTATTATCTGTAGTGTTTATTATGTGCTCATATATCATTACCTTTTTTTTTTTTTTTGTTACCACGATACTCTTGTTTGTAATTACAACTACTGACCTCAGTGTAAAACTAGCCTAGGGAGCATGGGAGCCTGGCTGGCCCTTTTCCCCTGCTTCCTTGCTGTGCATTGTTTCAACTGATATTTCTGTAACACTGTTTTTTTTTTTTTTTTTTTTTTTTTCCATACATATCACCAAGCTGTTCTCTGAGATTCAGAGGTTAGCTCCAAAAAGAAATACAAACTTCCAGATATTTTTACTTGTTGTCTTATCAAACTTCGCCATTTACTGCGATCTTGACATACAACTCGTGCTTCACTGATATCCATTACACGCTGATACTTCATACTCATAATCTTTTTCTCATGCAGACACTCTTGAATCTGATCCACCCATGTCTTCCTTGGCCTTCCTCTGCCTTTCCTTCCTGCCACTTGGGCTGAAAATATTTTCTTAGTAAGCATTTCATCACTCATTCTTTCAACATGGCCAAACCACCGAAGCATATTGGTCTCCACCTTGCTAACAACATTTTGCTTTACATCACACAACTGCGATACATCTTCATTCCTCACACAATCAGATCGTGTCTTGCCACAAACCCCACGTAAGTAACGCATTTTTCCAGCACACAAACGACTCCTATGTTTCTTCTGCAGTACCCAGGTTTCACTGCCATACATCAGAGTAGGAACAATTACTGTTTCATACACAGCCATGCGGGACTCTCTAGAGAGCCCATCATTCCTGTGAAAACCTCCCAGAGCAGCTATGACTTTCAAAGAAGAATTCACTCACCTACTGATTTCACCATCCAACTTGTTCTCTCTGTCAAACATGCTTCCTAAATACACAAACTCACTCACCTGGTCAATCACAGTGCCATTTATACTTACATTACATTCAGTGCTACCCATTCCTCTCTCAAACACCATAACTTTGGTTTTTCCCTTATTTATACTCAGTTTGAATTTCATGCAAACTTTGTGCATCCGAGTCAACATACGCTGCACCTCACTTTTGCTCTCTGCCAACAGGACAGTGTCATCAGCATACAGCTATCTGCACACACGGATATCACCAAGACATAAACCACTATTATCTATTTTGGCCTCACGCATGCATGCGTCCACAAATATATTAAACAGCCATGGTGACATTACACAACATTGTCTAACTCCTGCACCAATGGAAAACCATTTTGATAAAACACCATTCACTCGTACACAAGCTCTAATACCAGCATACATGGCTTTTACACTATTAAGTAGATTCCCAGTAGCACCATATTCATTCAATACCTTCCACAAAAGTGTCCTATTGACTCGGTCGTAAGCTTTCTCTAAATCTATGAAGGCAGTAAAAACTTTCTTCCCAACAGCCAGATACTTTTCAATCATCATGCGTAATGCAAAAATCTGGTTAGTGCAGCCTTTACCAGGCATAAAACCACTCTGAACATCCCACACTTTCTCTGATGTAAGACCCCGTATTTTTTCAATAACAACCTTACGAAACACTTTCCCTGGCACACTCAGTAGGCTAATACCATGATAGTTCTTGCATTCAGTGTGATCACCTTTTCCCTTATACAAGGGAACAATGATAGCATCCTTCCAATCCCGAGGGACCATTCCTAACTCCCAGCACAACTGGCAAATTTCAGTTAACCAGTCAATTATAGAGTCACCACCATACTTCAACATCTCTGCAGTTATGTCATCAACTCTTGGAGCCTTACCAATCTGAAGAGATTTTAGAGCTTTACACACTTCTTCTCTTGAGATCCCTCCTGTGCTTTCATCCCTCATTGTGACATCATCTGCATCTGTCTCAGAATCATTTTTGCTCTCCTGATCTAATAACTCACAGAAGTATTCACCCCATCTGTCACTTAACTCATTGGGCTCCCATATCATTTCCCCAATCTCATTCTTCACACAACTTACAACTTTGTTTCCCCCTATTTTTCCTGAGTCTCATGTACTTCCAGAAGGACTTTCTATCTTTCCAAAAAGCCAGTTCATGCCTTTCCACTTTCTCTTTCCTATCTTTTGCCTTACTGTGGTGAACCAGCTTAGCAGCTTCACGCTTCTTACAGCGATATTCATCCACAGAGACTCTACCTTGCAACATCCCCAAATAGGCTTCCTTCTTTTTCTTTACTGCCTCATCAATCTCACTATTCCACCAAGCATCACCTCTATTGTTACCCACTATTGTGGTGCCACAGACCTCTTTATCAGCAGTGACAACACAGTTCTTAAAACATTCCCACTTCTTTTCTACATCCCTCTCACCAGACTTCAGATCCTTCAGTCGTTCTCTGAGTAAGTCAGAATACCGCTGATGATCTTCAAGGATCCTATCAACCTTTATTCTTTCTATCCTGGGTATCTTCCTATTCCTTTTCCTCCAACCAACATTAAGTTTCACTCGTGACACTACCAAGTAATGATCAGAACCAACATCCGCACCTCTCATCACACGGGTGTCAACAACTAAGTGTTTCAAACGCTGATCGTAAACAACAAAATCTATCACACTCTTTTGACCAAGAGTACGATTTTCCGAAGTATATGTGTGTATATACTTGTGGTTGAAAAATGTATTAGATACACACAAATCATTCTCAATGCAGAGTTCAATTAATCTTTCACTATTATCATTCACACAAGGATCATTAAACTTACCCAGAACATTGTCAGAAATTGCATTCTGCACACCTACTCTAGCATTGAATCTCCTGCTATTATAACTTTTTCTTTAGCACCAAACTGGCTCAAAACAGCTTTTAGCTCATTCCAGAAATCTTCTTTCTTATCAGAAGGTTCCGAGTCACAAGGAGCATACACTACAACAATTACAATTCTCTGAAGTTTCACTTTCAAACGAATCCAGAGAATTCTCTCACTTATGCAACTATAGTGAATCAAGTTGTTCTTCATCTTTTCACTTAAAAACACACCTACACCAGACTGTCCTCTCATATTATCCAATACTCCAGACCACACACACTCACCGTGCCATTCACTTCTTCTACCCCAATTTCCTTCTTTTTGGTTTCACTTACACACATCACATCCAGTCTATACTTATTCATCTCCTCAATCACCTCACTCATCTTGCCATTTTTACCTCTAGTATTCCATACACCAATCTTACATTCACTCAGCCGAGATCGCTTTCTCATACGCCGTTTAGAAAGTCCAGGTCGATTCCGTGGTGGACCGTCCTTCTCAAGTGTGGTAGGTCCACCATATCCCACACTTGAGTCATTCTTAATATTTCTTTTTGTCTTTTTAATCAGGTAAGTACATCAGTGCGGGGGATTAGACCATAGCTGAGGGTTCCAGTTGGTCATTCAACCTAAGGATTCTGGAACAAAACCCAGTGAGTTGGGGTCTTTTTGCCAATGTGTCACAGAACTAGCTGGCACCTCTCCAAGATTCACAGAGGCCCTAGTTACTGTTGTGTGTGCCATTGTTACCACGGAGCGCCCCGAGGAGGCAAACCCACCGCTAGGGGGTGCAAATATTTAATCTATTTTTCTTAATATCTGTACTTTTAAATGTCCAATTTAAAAAAAAATCTTTTAACACCAGATACCATTTACCTTATGGAACACTTTAGGTTTGTGTTTGAGGAGGTTTGTGGTTCACAACTCTGCCACTAGGTGGTGTTTGTGTACTATTGTTTGCAGGCTATCTCTGCATGTAAAAACACTATTGTGAAATTTCTTTTTTTACTGTAGCCATTCGCTATAATAAAGATGGAGAGTGAATAAGATTTTTGCTACAATAAGAAGATCCTCTTCAAATAATGTACAACTTTCCCCCTAGGGGATGTAAAGGTCAAAACATTTTTCTTGCTATCTCTGCTTCTGGGAGACATATTTAAAAGTTTTTTTTCCCCTTAGCATAGCTTTTGCTATGAAAAATGCTTTCTCCTGTTTTCAAATTTTCCATTATGCAAAATTCTTCCGCTGAAACGCATAGTTATATCATGTTTCCTTCTATATCTCTCCTTTTAACTGATCGATTTAAAAATCTTTTTGTCTCTAATACCTTCCTTCTGCTATGGGAAATGTTTTTTTGTGCCATTTGTTAATTTTCGTAACATATTTTTTAGCCACTGGTGAAAGTAAATAGCTGATTTTGTGTGTGTATATGTGTGTGTGTGTGTGTGTGTGGGGGTATTTTACCTTTACTGAAATTTCGTAATGAATACCTTATATAAAAATTTGTCGTAAAAACAGATTACTTTCTAATATCAGAAACGTAAATCTAGTTGTTTCTTAAGAGTTTTCTGGGCTTCTATAATTAGTTCTTTAATCATGCCCAGTTAAATTGCCATGATCACTAATAAATGCAATTGCACACAGCCCTTGGACATAAGGTTTTCTCGTTATTCTCTTTCATTTCACGTTGGACATTTTTTTGCATACTTTGTTTGCTGGCGAGTAAAAATTTACAACATAGCTACAACATCAATATTATGTTGAAAATTCCTTCCCTAAATAAAATGTAACACAAATACTTGCTCCCATGATTATATGTTTAAGAAGTAACAATCCCTTTGGTCCTTTGAAAAAGTTCTAGATGTTTCACCTTTCCTCACCCTTAAATTTCCAATGTAAGCATTATTTCAAAATAATTAAATATAAATAGTATTTTATGTATTGATTGTGTGGTATACGAAAGCATTTCAAGAGCATACCTATGGGTCATTCCATGTGAAATCAACCAGCAAAAATAGCATTTTCAACCTGACCATTTTTGATTTTTACAAAACTTGGTATATTTGTAGAATTCATCAATATAAACATATATGAATTTTTCAGAATTTTTAATGCATGCGTTTTTGAGTTATTGATTTTTGAAATTTCAAAAAAACCCTGAAATTTCATCATCTGAGCAAACTTTAACTGCCAATTACTCGGGTTCTAGTAGAGCTAGGGTCATGAATTTTGGCTCATTTTAAAGATCTTGAATTGGGCTTTCATTTGATATGCACATGACACTATTAAAAAAATTAATGTCAATTTTAAAATTTTGAAATTGAAATATTAAAAAACATGTGCTTTTTGAAAAATCTGAAAAAAATATATGTTTAACAAACATTATTTTTCTACATATCCTGAAAGTTTCATAATGGGATCGCTATGGGATCACTATAAAAAAATAAATAACATAGAAGGACGTTACTAAACGCACCATCAGTGACTGAGGAATTGTTTATTTTATCTGTCTGAAATGTTATCCCTGGTCTTACAAACACTGCAAATGTTAATGAATTAATTATAATTAGTTAAAAAGTGAATATATATCCATAAGGGTAACAAATTGTGTTTCTTTCCTAGGTTTTAAAGTAAAAGCAAAGTAAAAGATGGATGCCAGCAGACCATCCACATCAAAAGTTTCAAGTGTGGTTTACTTGTTGCAACCCCCTTGGGAAACCAAACCATAAATATAACAAAAAAAAAAAAAAAAAAAAAAAAAAAAATCTGCGACCAGTTTCCAAGAATCTATTGCTACAGAACAAGTTGCTCAAAACTGGAGACAAGATCTGTGACAGTTGTCGTAAAGCAATCCAGAAATTTCATTCTGAAGCTGCTGAACATTCCTCTTCACCTTCTGACAGCTATAATGAACAAGAAGCTGAAGGCCATGCTGTTCCATCTGAAAACATTGAAGTATCAACTCCTGAAAAAGAGCATGCTATAGAAGCATTTAACAGAAGTTTACAATGTCTGGATAAAACACCAATCAAGAAAAAATGCTTGCAAGAAAAAAAATTACCCTGAAGAGAAATATAAAAAAGCCCAAGAAGCATTTCAAGAAAAATTATTAAAGTCCTGCGTTGGAACCAACGGATATTTCATCTCCTGAACCAGAAATTATAAGACAGTTGAAAGAAAAATTTCATTCCACAGAAAATAAAAGCATAAGAATGCAGATATTGATCTTGGTCACTGAAACGAATTGCAGATATTAATCTTGGTCACTGAAACGAATTGAAACAGAATTTAGAGTTTCAAATTTTATGGCCAGAAAGGCTAAAAAGCTAGTAAAAGAAAAAGGTATCATGTCTTCTCCTGATCCAAAGCCAGGAAAGACTTAAGACAAAGACACAGCAAATTGTATACAAGAATTTTATGAGAGTGAGGATGTAAGCCACCAAATGCCAGGAAAACAAGACTTTGTTTCCATTAAAATAGATAATAAGTGCCAACAGGTAAAAAAAAATTGCTTCTGAGTAATTTGCGTGAATTGTATACTCTTTTTAAAGAGAGATTTCAAGAGAAAAAGGTGGGGTTCTCCAAGTTCTGTGAACTTCGCCCTAAGCACTGCGTTCTTGCAGGAGCAAGTGGCACACATTCTGTTTGTGTTTGTACAATGCATCAGAATGTTACACTGATGATGACACAATGCAAGTTACCTGAATTAACAGGAGACACTGTTCAGCCAATAAACTCCTATAAAGATGTCCTTGCAAACATAATTTGTGGAAACCCTACACCTGCATGTTACTTCAGTCAGTGCAACAACTGTCCAGGATTAGAACAGCTCAAGCAACGATTTGAAGATTGTTTTGATCTAAATAGTATAGAAAATGTGACATTCAAGCAATGGATGCAATTACAGAAGAGGACAGTACTTGAAACATTATCAAAATCCACACAGGAGTTTTTGGACCTGTTGTTTGGAAAACTTCCAGCCCTGCTTCACCATTCTTTTATAGCAACTCAACAGTCAAGTTACTTAAGACATCTTCAAGACACAATAACAGAAAATCAATACATAGTAATTTGTGACTTTGCTGAAAATTATTCTTTTGTATTGCAAGATGCAGCTCAGGGTTTTCACTGGAACTATGCCCAAGCAACCCTGCATCCTATAGTTATATACTATCAAGATGAGAAAACTCAGAACCTAGGACATGTAAGTTTTGTGATTATATCCGACTGCCTAATTCATGACAGTATAGCTGTTCATCTGTTTCAGCGTTACCTAATTAATTTCATGCAGTCACATTTTTCTCAAAAACCTGAAAAGATATTTTATTTTTCGGATGGAGCAGCTTCACAATACAAAAACAAGTCAAACTTCCTCAGCTTGTGCTACCACGAGACTGACTTTAATATAAAAGCAGAATGGAATTTTTTTGCAACAGCTCATGGCAAAAATGCATGTGATGGGATAGGGGGTACTGCGAAGCAATTAGCTGCAAAAGCAATTTTACAACTTGTTTATAATAATCAAATTATGACCCCACGCCAACTCTTTGAATGGGCCACTGCTAATATTGCCTCCATTCACTTTCGGTTTGCAACAACAGAAAATTACAAAGAGGAGGAAATTATCCTTAAAAGTAAAATAGCTTCTGCTGAGACAATAAGTGGTACTCAGAAACTCCATTGTTTCATTCCTGCAGGAAAACACAAATTACTAGTCAAAACTTACTCACTTTCTGAGCATTTTAAAGAAGAGATATGTGCAACAGATGAAGGGGAAGAGAACATTAGTTTTGAAAATATGGTAGGTTTTGTGATTAGTAAGTACTCAGAGCACTGGTGGTTGGGATGTGTACTTGGTGTGAATGAGGACACAGAAGAGGTCAAAGTGAGCTTCCTGGAGCCGCACGGTCCATCTCCATCATACAAGTATCCTCAAACACCGGATATACTGTTGGTTCATAAATCTGATGTTTTGTTAAAAGTTGACCCGACAACAGCTACTGGAGGAGTATATAATTTGACAATGACTGAGACAAAGACTGCAAATCAGGCAAATCAAGCACTGGCATACAAGTGCGGCAAAATTTTAAAGAAAGAAAAAAAGCAGGATACATATAGAAGATAAAATAATTTTGTAAGTGTAAATATGCACACAGAACCTTATACTGAATTATGAAATGAATTACTTTGGGACACAGTTTCAAATTACTTAGATATTTATTTTCATTCTTTAACATTCACAATGTTTAAAAGAACAAGTATGACATTTTACACAAACCACATAAAGAATACCCTTCCAGTCATGGGTGGAACCGGTAAGTACATCTGGCACATTTCACTTGCATTGTTCTACGTTATTATTTTTTTTATAGTGACCCCATAGCGATCCCATTATGAAACTTTCAGGATATGTAGAAAAATAATGTTTGTTAAACATTAAATTTTTTCAGATTTTTTAAAAAACATACGTTTTTTAATATTTCAATTTTAAAATTTTAAAATTGACAAAATTTTTTAATAGTGTCATGTGGCATATCAAATGAAAGCCCAATTCATGATCTTTAAAATGAGCCATAATTCATGACCCTAGCTCTAATAGAACCCGAGTAATTGGCAGTTAAAGTTTGCTCAGATGATGAAATTTCAGGGTTTTTTTGAAATTTCAAAAATCAATAACTCAAAAACGGATGCATTAAAAATTCTGAAAAAAAATCATGTTGGTTTATATTGATAAATACTACAATTATACCAAGTTTCATAAAAATAAAAAAATGTCGGGTTGTGAGCCTTGTTGATTTGACATGGAATGACAATCAATCGATATGTATTTTTGATGTATTTTTTTTTCTCCATCAATCCCTATGTATTTTTGAGTTTTATGGGGTTTTTTTTATTCTGTAATTTGCTTCAATAATTGAACTAAAGCCAAAGTAGAAAAATAACGTTTTCTCAAAATCAGTGTAGTATACTGTATATAAAAGTTTAGTAGATATTAAACCTGATCATATTTTCAGTTACAGTTTTGGTATTTCAGTATTTATCTGTGATACTAAGTTTCTGATTAGCTGCGGCAGACATCATTTTTAACATTCTGTTTTAAGTTTACCCAAGCGTGTAGGAAGTTGTTTGTTGTAGGTTACAAATTGAACAGACATATGGTTTTGTTATATTTTAAGTAAAAGCATTTGGATCGTATGTCCTGGTAAAAAATCCAAAAGTTTTGGAAAAGTCCTAGAATTTTGTGATTGAAAAAGCGTATGAACCATGCAAATCGTTATCAATATGTCGTGTTCAGTTTATTGCTTTCTGCTTTATTGCAAATATCATGGAGGAAAGTCAGTGGTAAGTATAGACTAGACCCACATGTGATTAAAGGAACGACCTTCTCAAATCAAGATATTTTGCCGAAAAAATGTCCCATTTTCCTGTTTGGAATACGGCAGTGCCAGCAGCGAGCATGTGTCTTGCCTTCGCCATATTAAAGACTGTTGTTTTCTGTGCTTACTGAAGTTTATTTGCAGTTAAGTGTATCAATTTTAAGTCAAACATTTTGTACCTAGAATTTCATGAATGATATGTTCATTGAAATCAACTTGCGTGATTGTTTTTATAGCTTTATTTTCCGAATGGCAAGGAAAATGCATGTTTTCACCAACAGACATTTAAACTCACTTTACATTATCTACAAACTGTTTAATATAAATTAGGAATTCTTCATAGCGAAAAAATTAAGTGGTAATCGAAAAAACACCTGGTGAGACATTCCTGCGTACTGTTAAAAATAATGAAATGGTATTTTTTGTCATTTGAGTAGGTCGTAGGTATGGATGTACTTGTATGTATAAGAATTTATTCCAAACAGTGAAATTAGGATTGATCATTTTTTGATAGACATATTGTATCAAAAGACATTTGGAGACTGGAAATATCCATCTTTGGCTAAAGTTGTGAAAGCATACCTTGCTTTATCACATGGCAACTTCGATGTAGAGAGAGGCTCTTCTGTATCACGGAGAGTTCTTTCAGATGAGAAGGCATCTATGTCTGAGAAGATGTTGAATGAGAGACTAACAATTTGAAGTGCATTAAAAATGTATAACAACCAAGTTGCAAAGGTGCTAATAACCAAAGAACTAATAAAATGAGCACTTAATGCACATAGGTCATAAGCAACCATTTGGAAGAAGAGCAGAGATTAAAGGAACAGCAACTGAAAGCAGAGAAAGAAAGTGCTGAGAGATTGAAACAAGAATTGCCAAATAAAGGATTTGAAGAGCAGAAAGCAAACTAGAAAACATGGAAAACAAGATAAAAATTCTTGTTCAAGAAAAAGAAGTACAAGAATCATTAGACTGCTTAAACAAGCCAGTAAGAGACTAAAGCAAGCATTAAACAAAACAAAAACATACCTGCAATACGAGTTGCACATGACATTCTAGAAGGAGCAGGGAAACTCTAACAAAAGGAAAGGCAACATGAACTTGAAGCATTAAAAATTAATAGGGTAGTTCATAAAAGAAAATCCTCCATAATTGATGCATTTGTGCGGAAAACCTCAAAAAGGAATAAATCTAAGGTTAATGAGGAAGCTTTTTATGTTAAGCCTACCCTTATATGCACTGATGGCAGTGGTATAAATTCACTCTCAATTTTTTGAAATAATTTACTGCATATAACTCCTCCAAATTGCTACCATGGTATAAGAATAATGTAAACTTTAAAGAGGACCCCCCCCCCCCCAAAAAAAATGCTAAATGATAAAAATGTTTGTTTATACATATTTTGGAAGTGTGTGTGGAAGGGGGGGACATCATATAAAAGTTTTTGATGTCCCATAACAGTAATTTTCAGAAGAGTTATAAAACAATCATTTCAAAGAATTTGAGCTTTGATTTCATTATTGTCATCAGTGGGTGTAAAGTTTTACTGTTGCTGGAGCTTTGAAAATCAATCATGGTTAATATCTAGGGCTTATAACTGTCTGCTGTTATAAAAGTAACCCAAATTAGAAGTAAGTTAAGTTTTTTTGTTTTCTTATTTCTGTAATTATGAGTTGGAATAATTTTACAGGATAAAGTAATGTCTTTATATTTGTCTCAAAAGCATCAAGGACACTGAAGAATGACTAATATTATCAAGATGTGTATATCAGTGTAATGCTTCATATCAATTACACCTGACATACACAAACTTGAGCTTGAATTGTAAGCTTGAGCCCTAATGAAATGAAGACGTTTCAGACAGGTTTTTCACGTTTACGTTTCAAATATGGGAATCAAAATAAAATGTACCTCTTTTACAACATAATTCAAAATCGTGTTAACCACCATTATTATTATTACCTATGAGTTAGATAGTTTCCATTATTGTAGAGGGAGATTACACTATACCCATTCCATTCCTGATGATAATAAACTGCAAGTTTTCATTTTTTTTTAGTTCTAGGCTTCGTGTTTTTGTTCCGTACTAAACACATTCACAGTGTTGGATATTTATTGTCATAGCTGTACAACAGACAAGTTTGAAATATTTCCAAATGTTCATCTATTCGAATGAGATTCTTGATATACCTCATATCAGATAACTACGATATTATGTGTACAGAACAAAACAAGTGATCATCATAACACTGAATGACCACAACTATGGCCTTTGAAAGAAGAAATACACAACAATTTTTTCAACACAGTGTATGAATCCCAGTTGGAAAATTTTATATATTTTTTACCAACCACAACGCAGAAGAAAGCTCTCCGTACTGGCTTGATACAGATGGATGTGTGTGTGTGTATATCATCATCATCATCATCATTGTCAACCATTATCAATCCACTGCTGGACGAAGGTCTCCCCAAGTTTCCTCCACAACGGTCTGTCTTGTGCCAGTCTCCTCCATGTCACCCCTGCATACTTTCGAATTTCATCCACCCATCTCCCATGTGGTCTTCTTCTGGGTCTTTTCCTGTCCCTTGGAATCCAATCTAAAATTTCGGCTGTCCATCGATGATCTGTCCTTCTGGCAGTATGTCCAGCCCATTGCCATTTCAGGGATTTAACTCTGATCATGATGTCTTCCACTCTTGTCATTTTTCGGATCCACGAGTTCCTCTTCTTATCTCTCCTGGTTACACCAAGCATGCACCTCTCCATGCTACTTTGAGTTGTCTGCAGCCTTTGTATGTCTCTTTTAGTTAAGGTCCACGTCTCTGCACCATACGTAAGCACTGGAAGGATACATTGATCAAACACTTTTCTTTTAAGACATAATGGCATATTGCTCTTGAAAATTATGCTGTTTCTTCCAAAAGCTCTCCAGGCAAGTTTTGTACGCCGATTAATTTCTTCATCAATGTGACCCTCACTTGATATCTGCTGTCCAAGATAAACGTACGTATCTGTTATCTCCAGCTTTTCTCCATCAATCGATAAATCTTCATTTCTTGTAAAAGCATTGAACATCACTTTTGTCTTCTGAAAGTTCATTTTTAATCCCACTTCTTTACTCTTGTCAGCAAGTTCCTGGATCATACTCTGCAGCTCTGATGGGCTAGTTGCAAAAATGACTACGTCATCAGCAAAACGAAGGTGGGTTAGATAATCTCCATTAATCTTTATCCCCTTGTTTTCCCAGCTCAGTGACTAAAAAACACCCTCCAATGTGGCAGTAAAGAGCTTCGGAGATATGGTGTCACCTTGTCTCACTCCCTTTCCAATTTTTATGTGTGTTGTATTTTCAAACAGCCTAATCTTTGCACTTGCATTTTCATAGATGTTATTAATAATATTAATGTATGCATCTTCAATACCACAGGTTTTCAGAGCCATTGTAACTGCTGATGGTTTCACCGAATCAAAGGCTTTTTCATAATCGATAAAAGCCATGCACAATGGAAGTTCATATTCCCTCGCTCTTTCAATTAGTTCTCTCAGCACATGGATATGATCTATTGTGCTGTAGCCACTCCTGAATCCAGCTTGTTCTCTCGGTTGAGCCATGTCCAGTGTTACCTTCAAGCGGTGTGAAAGAACTTTAGTGAAGATTTTATAAACTACTGATAGGAGGCTGATAGGTCTGTAGTTTCCGAGATCCTCAATGTCACCTTTCTTATGTAGCAGGATCATTGTAGCGGTGTTCCAATCCTCAGGAATCTTTCCTTCATTAAGGCATCAAGTGAAAATTTGGGCGAGTACTGTTTCGATTTCTCCTCTTGCTTCTTGTATGATGTCTACAGTAATTCCATCTTCTCCTGGAGCTTTTCCCCGCTTCATGTTCTTGATTGCATGTGCAACTTCTGCTGGAAGGACTGGAGGAACTCTGGTACTGGTATCTTTCATGATGTCTGGAGTGCATGTATCATCCCTTTCATATAATTTGGAGTAGAAATCTTTCAATTTTGTCAAAATTTCGCCTCTATTTCTTGTTACAGAACCATCTTCTTTTCTCAGTGCCATAATCTGTTTTCTTCCCTTACTGAGATGTCCCTTTGCTATCTTTAGGCTTTGGTTGTTTTCAATTGCTTTCCTCACTAGTTCACAGTTGAATTTTCTTACGTCTTCAGTGATACTTTTTCGTACTGTCTTGCATAGCTCTATATATTCCACTTTGGAAGTCACATCTTCTTTAGTTGTCCTCATCTCTCTTCTTTTTTGCATCAACATTTTGGTTTTTCCTGATAATTTATTTACATGCAACTTGTTCTTAGACCCAGCTAATTTTGTTGCTGTTTCCATAAGAGCTTTGGTTACTTTTCTGTTAACTTCAGAGATGTCCACTTCTTCCGATGTTAGGCCTTCTAAAGCAGAGAACCTGTTCTTCAGTTCCAACTTGAAGGTATTATGGTGTTTTTTAAGGTTGGTTATGTCAATAGATTTTGTTTGTCTTATGAGCTTGCCACGTTCAAGTTTAGTGTTGAGGTGCATCTTACATCTCACCAATCTATGGTCACTACCTGTGTTGAACTTGTTTAGCACACTGCAGTCTTCTATGACGAATTTTTTGTTACACATAATAAAATCAATTTCACTTGTCGTCCCATTTGGATGTCTCCATGTCCATTTCCTGTGTGGCTTTTTCTTGAAGAAGGAGTTCAAGATGACAAACCCTTCTGCCTCTGCAAACTCAACGAGAGTATTTCCACGCTGGTTTCTTTTGCCGTGACCAAATTTACCTACTGAAGTTTCATTCTGTTGCCGTTGCCCTATTTTTGCATTGAAATCTCCCATAATTATTTTCAAGTGCTGCTTACCTTTATTATTTAGATGACAAATTTCCTCATAAAATTCTTCAATTTCTTCTTCAGGATGACTTGTGGTGGGTGCATAAGTTTGAATAATCTGAGCCTGGTATCTTCTCGAGAGTTGGATAACAAGCCGTGCAGCTCTGTCAGAGGAACTTTCAACTTCTACAACTTTATCCTTCAGTTTCTTGTTTATTATAAATCCAACACCACTAGTTCTGCCAGTATTTGTCCCACGATAGTAGAAGAGATGTCCACTTTTCAGTTCGATGAGATCTTCTCCATTTTTTCCCCCCACCAAAATGTGAACATAATTTTGTCACCATGGTTTGTTTGAAATAAATAAAACAAATTATCAATTTTTTTTTTTTTTTTTGTGGAGCACTTACATTCTAAAACTCATACTTTTTTGGGCAACTATTTTAGTCATTAACATAAGTTGTTAAGGCTACTATTTTTACCATTAGTGGCTACTAAAGCAACTATTTTCTTGGGTGTGATAGGCTGGCAGCCCTGTATTGATGACTTTATCAACTTGAAACAGCACTCTTTTTTCCGCAGTGGCATTCGGCAGCTCCCTGACCGATGGCTCAAATGTATCCAACACGATGGGAATTATTTCCCTTATTAGGCATGTATTTGATTTGCTATAATTTGCTGTCAACGTGTCGTACTTTTGGCCGAGAATTAAGTTTCACACCTAATACATCACCTGATAAACAACCAACCAATGGATCAGAGCCCTTTGTCAACTAGTTCTCTTGCAACATGTTTCCCTGAACAGGAGCCCATTTGATATTAAGTGTAGCTGCATTGTGTAATAGTAAAAAACAAAGTGAGACTTATGAACTGGCATATTTTTTCTTACATATACAGTCAAACCTCATTTTTTTGTATGCCCTGGTTTTCGTATGATTCAGTTTTCGACGACTGTTCTCGTCAAAATTTTGTCCCAGTTTTGTACGTTCGCTCGGTTTTTGTACAGTTGAAAATGAACTCGCCTGCGTGACTCAGCCACTCCTTTCCCACGCGGGAAGCAGCGAGCGCCCACACAAAGCATCTCATGCGTTCGTGAATCTCAGTCTGCCTCTGTTTCTCGTTGAGTGAGCATCACCCCGCGCGTTCATCCCAAACACTTTGTAAACGTAATCCATTGTTTTTTGTGCTTGTTTATTGAGTGCAACTGCTAAATAAGTCACCATGGGGCCAAAGAAAGTTCCGAGTACCAGCCCTTTGATAAAGAAGGCGAGAAACACGATAGAATTCAAGAAAGAACTCGTAGCAAAGTACGAAAGTGGCGTACGCGTGGCCGATCTCACCAGGATGTACGGGAAGTCCGCATCAACGATCAGTTCCATCCTGGTGAAGAAAAAAGAAATCGAGGAAGCTGATGTTGCGAAAGGGGTAAATGTGCTAACGAAACAGAGATCGCAAACAATCGAAGATGTTGAGAAGTTGTTGTTGGTGTGGATCAACGAAAAACAGTTAGCGGGAGATAGTGTTTCAGAGGCAAAAAGGCAAGGCTGTTGCATGCGGATCTCACAAAGAAAATGCCTGGAACGAGTGCTGCTGTTAGTGAATTTAAGGCCAGCAGAGGCTGGTTCGACAAATTTAAGAAGCGAACTGGCTTACACAGTGTGGTAAGGCATGGCGAGGCTGCAAGTTCAGACAAACGTGGGGCCGAAGATTCGTTGATGAATTCAAGGAGTACTTAGAGGCTGAAGGATTCCTCCCACAACAAGTCTTCAATTGTGACAAAACAGGCCTCTTTTGGAAGAAAATGCCAAAGAGGACCTACATCATGCAGGAGGAAAAGGCACTGCCAGGACACAAGCCTGTGAAGGATAGGCTAACTCTTTTGTTCTGTGGTAACGCTGGTGGGGATTTCAAAGTGAAGCCTTTACTGGTGTATCACTCTGAAAATCCTCGAGTGTTCAAGAAAAACAATGTCATCAAGAGTAAATTGTGTGTGATGTGGACGTCTAACACTAAGGCAGGGGTCACGAGGCGAATTTTCATTGAGTGGGTCAATGAAGTGTTTGACCCGAGTGTGAAGAAATACCTCCTGGAAATTCAATTGCCACTCAAGTGCCTCCTGGAAATGGACAATGCTCCTGCTCATCCTCCAGGCTTGGAAGACCAATTGTTGGAGGAGTTTAGTTTCATCACAGTGAAGTTCTTGCCCCCTAATACCACTCCTCTCATCCAGCCCATGGACCAGCAGGTCATTTCAAACTTCAAAAAACTTTACACCAAAGCGCTGTTTCAAATGTGCTTTGAAGTGACCTCGGACACTGAATTGACCCTAAGAGAGTTCTGGAGGAATCACTTCAGTATCCTCAATTGCATACGCCTTATAGATAAGGCTTGGCAGGGAGTGACTTCCAGGACGATGAACTCTGCTTGGAGAAAATTGTGGCCAGAATGTGTCCAGAAGGATTTTGAAGGGTTTGAGGCTGACCCTGACAACCATGCGCATGTTGTGGAATCTATTGTGTCTTTGGGGAAGTCCATGGGGTTAGATGTGAGTGGCCAGGATGTGGAAGACTTAGTGGACGACCACAGGGAAGAGCTAACCACTGAAGAGCTGCAAGACCTTCAACTGGAACAGCAACAGATGGCAGCTGAGGAAATTGCTTCAGAGGAGGAGGAAGAGAGAGGGGAGAATGTGCCTTCTTTAGTCATTAAGGACATGTGTGCAAAGTGGAGTGAGTTGCAAAGCTTTGTGGAGAAATGTGGAGAAATATCCCCCTAACAAAGCTGTTGCAAGCCGTGTCTGCAACATGTTCAATGACAATGCCTTGTTCCATTTTAGGCAAATCTTAAAGAGATGCCAGAAACAGACCTCTGTGGACAGATTTTTTGTGCGACAGGGGTCCAGCGACTCTCAAGCTGGTCCTAGTGCCAGACAAAGAAGGGAAGATAGGGCCTTGATACCAGAAGTCCTTATTGAGGGGGATTCCCCTTCCAAACAATAACCTCTCCCCTCCTCGCTGTCTTCCATACGCCAACAAGAGTCTTCAATAACGGTAAAAGTGATGTTAAATGGTCATTTATCTATTTCATTAGTCATTTATATTTATTTCTCATTGTTTTCTGTATGTAAAAATATTCTCATTGTTTTCTGTATGTAAAAATATTCTCATTGTTTTCTGTATGTAAAAATATTCTCATTGTTTTCTGTATGTAAAAATATAGTTATTCTGTATAAAATGTTTTTTTTTTTTTTTTGTTAATATTTTTGGGTGTCTGGAACAGATTAATTGGATTTACATTATTTCTTATGGGAAATATTGCTTCGGTTTTCGTCAGACTTTTTCGAACGGAATAATCACGAAAACCGAGGTTCCACTGTATAATCATTTCCATAGGAATGTATTAACAAATTCTGTGTCGGCAGTATTCCACTCAGGTTCACAAAGGATCATGGAGTTATGGTACCAAGAATAATGTGCCTCATGCATTTAGTTGTTATTAATGAAAAGCAGGTTATTGTATAAAGATCAGTTATTTAAAGAATTGCAAATGTGTGCTTTAGTGATAAAATGCAAGAACAGAAGGAAGTGTAACAATTTAAAAAAAAAAATGTGATTTGGGTTGCTGCTCTGGAAAAATCTGGGAAAGTTTGGAATTTTATTTTATTTATTTATTTATTTGTTTATTTATTTTTTACTTTTGAGTGGAAACCCTATTTATTCTCATCAGTAAACTTTAGCCACATCGTTTGAAGATCTACTTCTTTTAATCCATTTTTCGACAGTTGAAATTCTACTCGGTGAAAAAAGAAAAAAACAGTAACATATATAAAGCTTGTTTAATTCTGCCAAAATATAAAAATTTACCTTTTAACAACCATAACGCCCATGCATACAAACGACCATTGCTGCCTGAAATGCCTGTCTAGAATCAGCCAGATTTCCTACCCTTACCAGTTCTTTAAATTTGCGCGACCTATGTCGAGGGATCAGCAGGAGTCACAGCCAGTCACTATTGTTGTTACCAAACAAAGAAGTGAAACAATAGACAGTTTTTGGCATTATGATATTTAGAGTGATACTAGATTTTAGAGTCATGGTCATTAAAGGGTTAATATGTAAGACAAAGAACTGTAAAGTGATGTGCAAAATCTGCCAACATGAACCTGCAAAGTAGAGTGAAGCATAAGTTACACAGGCTATATTTATACACATACAGCGTTCGAATTACCTGTGTGGTCCGCTGGCCATTGGCTAGTAAAGATTCCATCGGACCACTGAAAAATTTGTTACTGGCCCAAGTGGCCAGTAAGTTTCCCCTCCAGTTTGTTTTGGAATTTGCAAGGCAATAAAGAATTGAACTAGATTTCAAAATAACCAGGTTTTGCTATGGCAGTTTTTTGAAATAATCCAGGTTTTGCTACATCAGTTTTTTAAATAATCCAGGTTTCACGTTTTTGAAATTTAAGTGTTTACTACTCAAAAACTGAAAATCGGAATTGTAAGCCATATTTAAATTTTCCAAAAATTTTGGACTGTAGGAAACCGAGGTGTTTGAATCAAAATATTTGGATTAAGACAGCGCTACTTTTTTGCCCAAGTAGTGACTCCAGAGCATGGGTCTTTTATAATGTTTTCAAACAGGAGGTTGAAGAACCATTTATGCTTTGGATCTACCCATCTGTCTCTCTGTCCACATGGGAAAACTTCCTGCCTTTCTCAATGAAGCAAGGCATTCCATGAAGGTGGCTTTTAGTATGTTGCAAAGTGCTTCATAATCAGATCAGTGCACTGTATGAAGTGCACTGATAGTGGATAGTGTTTCATGTCAGTGTCTTAATAACCAGTGTACTGTCCTGGGTACTAACACCGTGTGCACACAAAATGTATTAATATTTGTGCCATTTCTGGTCTAGTGAAAATGAGTGAACTACACCGACTTTTGGTATACACTGGTCCTACAGACCAGTGAAGTTTTCTTGTTTTTTTTTTATTCTTGTTTTTCAAATTTCTACCACTGCCAAGTATGTTTTCATGTTTTATTTTATTAGTGCTGAGCACATGTGCACATTCTGTTCTAAATTTGTGGTATACAGCTCCAGTGAAATGATACCAAGTTTCTACATATACTGTAAATGTGTTAATGTTTTTTTTTTTTTTTTTTCGTGGACCAGTGGGCATTTTGGCAGACCAGTGGTTTGGAAATTTGAGTGGTCCGCTGGATGGGTCTGTAGAAGATTTATATCTGATTCTAACACTGTATACAGAAATAAGTGCTGTAACTGCACTTGTTCAGTCAAAGCAAAGTTTGTTCAGCCTGAAATGATGAAATGTCCATCCCTTTTGTGTGCTTGTTTTGCATTTTCAATTGCTGAATGACATCAACAAAAATCAACTAATGGAGATAGTAAATGTAAATCACTAAGAAAATATGTGGCAAGTATGATAGCTTCCTCAGAAGCAGTGTAACTTCACTTGTGAAAGACCTACCCCCCCCCATCTTTTTATGTGCTACGTTGATGATATAGCACCTAATTATTTTTAACACTAGTAAAAGAAATTATTTTTGTTCTGTGGATATAAAAAAAATAAAATAAAATAAACAGTCATATTTGAAATAATTTCCAAAGATGTGAATATGATATGTAAATATGCAGATGTGTATGTGCCCTGATGGAGAAGCAGAATTCAATTCTATGAACCAGTATATACACGAATTTTCAGAATACTTATAATTTTTAATATATTCTACTTAAGCATTTGTTATTGATATGAAAAAATGGTAGCTCCCATTTGTGATATTGTACATGCAGTTTAAAAATTGAATAAATTTATATTGAATTATTGAAAACTGGAAGCCATGTTTAAATGAGTCTAAATAGATGATTGTGGCATTTTCTAGTTTGAGAACATTCACAATTACTTCAATGAAGTAATTATGTACTTTAATTAAGTACTTCAATGAAGTAATTATGAATGATGAAGGAAGTAATTATAAACATTTTTCAAGGAAGAAATAATGATTAATATTTCTTAGAAAAATTCTGAACTGTGATTTTTCTGTACATGCATTACTTGCTATATCATTTTCACTTTGCATAGGACTATAGGCATTTGATTTGTCCTTTTGTCATCATCTGTGTGTTCTGTTTTAATTGCAGGGTCTGATGGCTCCTCATCTGCTTATAATTATGTTATTAAAATAGTAAGTATTTCCATTGTTTTTTATATTTACTGTACCTTTGAAACCCATTTTATAATGCTTTTCCCAAGTCAATGTTAAATTTCTTATAATTTTTAACAGCATTTTATGAAATAAACAGCCTGAGGCTTTTTATTCAGTCGCTCACCAGTCTAGAGTGTATATGTGATAATAATTATCATATGAAATCATCATTGTCAGTGTTACATTGATTAACATAACTGCCATTCTCTGAAAAGTCCTAACATGGCTCAGTAATGTTGAGTCTATGCAACTTTTTAATTCCCATCAGTATGATGTGTTTTTGAACTTTGATTGAAAAGGTTGGTTCGGTAAATTAATGAAAAAAGACAAAATAATAATATACGATGAAAGACAAAGTTAATCTCACCACCAACTTTTTAGGGACACAAGTCCAGCTTTCTTTCTCTTCCCCCCCCCCAATCCTTTTTTGTACTGTACCAAAGCCAAGCCCAGCAGATGCATAGAAGAGCCTGAATTTGCAGCAATAATAAAATTTTACACATATATAAAGCTATATTTTTATACATAGATACAAAGCTTATTTGTGAATTTGCATATTGATCATCTTGATGTACAGTGGTCATTCGCCGTTCATGACCAAGGTTGAAGCTTCAGTCGCAGCCACTTTGATGCCAAGATTCAGACCTGTGCACAACCTGTGAGTTATTGGTTTTGGCTCAAAAAAATACACCCACAAGCAGCATTTCTAAATCTTTCTTCTATGACAGAACAGTTTTAGAAGTGCATAATATTACCAGTACAGTTATTAAAAACATACAGGGGTTGAACAGAATAATGTGAACACCAGGAGAAGAAGGTTTCACCTACCTAACAGGGGGTGGGACCACCTTTGCCATTCAAAACCACCTGAATCCTCCTTGGAATGGACACATACAAATCCTGGGTGGTGGTTAGTGAGATATTAACCATTCTCCATGCAGAAACTGCTCCAGGTCCTTGAGAGATGCAGGAGGAGGATAACGGAATCATACTCTGTTTTCCCACACAGACCACAGTGGCTGGATGATGTTTAAGTTTGATGATTGAAGAGGACGAGGAAGGTGTGAAAGTTCGTCCTTGTGTTCCTCAAATCATGATTGGACATTCCGAGCTCTGTGAATTGGGGCATTATCGTCTTGATAGATGGCATCTCCTGCAAGAAACAATGCCTAAGCCATTGGTTGGACTTGTCGGCCAAAATGGTTTCATGCACCTTACCAGTCATCTGTCCTTTCAAGGTGATCAGGGAACCTGCTGAAAACTGTGGATGTGACCACCCAGAGCATGACAGAACGACCGATATGGTGCACTGTTGAGAGCAGACAGTCTCAGTTGTACGCTTCTGACAGTGTTCTCACGTAAACACATCCTGTGGTGGGGAATAGCATAAACGTGGATTCATCTGACGACATTACACGCTTCCATACATCGGCAATCCATGTTGTTATGCTCCTGGCACTACTGTCATTGCTGTGTGCGTTCACCTGAATCACCAGAAGTTTTGCAATAACAGCTCTGCCATGAATATCTTTAATAATCTAAAGCAACTTTTATGGGAATTTTACTAGGAAATTTTTTTCCTTAATAGCAAATTTTCGGAGAAAACTCTTCTCCTTCTTCAGGCTGTCTTGTTGTTGTCACTTTTTACTTGTCACTATCACGGTTACGGTTTACCTTGACGGTTACGGTTAACCTTGATGGTTTAGGTTATTTTTCAACAAATCCTGCCAGATGTTAGGCAGGGAAAATCCTTTGCAGTCATTGATGATGGAATTTTGATTTTTCTCAATCTCTATTCCTTCTTTCAGTTTTCTTTTTTGGAAATTGCTTTGGAAACTGATGACTTTAAGGGAATTCCAATCCATGCTGTGCCTATCTAATCCAGTCTTGTTGGAGCAATTTTTTATAGCTGCTTTATGCTCAGCTTTACGAGTTTCTAGTCTGCGACCTGTTTCACCTATGTAAGATAGTCCACAACTACAATTTACTTCATAAACTACTCCTTGCATTTTTATTTTAAAAATTTTATTTTAAAAATAAAATTTTTTATTTTAAAAATGCAAGGAGTTGTTTATGAAGTAAATTGTAGTTGTGGACTATCTTACATAGGTGAAACAGGTCGCAGACTAGAAACTCGTAAAGCTGAGCATATAAAGCAGCTATAAAAAATTGCTCCAACAAGACTGGATTAGATAGGCATGTTAGAGAAACTGGGCACAGCATGGATTGGAATTCCCTTAAAGTCATCAGTTTCCAAAGCAATTTCCAAAAGAAAACTGAAAGAAGGAATAGAGATTGAGAAAAATCAAAATTCCATCATCAATGACTGCAAAGGATTTTCCCTGCCTAACATCTGGCAGGATTTGTTGAAAAATAACCTAAACCATCAAGGTTAACCGTAACCGTCAAGGTAAACCATAACCGCGATAGTGACAAGTAAAAAGTGACAACAACAAGACAGCCTGAAGAAGAAGAGTTTTCTCTGAAAATTTGCTATTAAGGAAAAAAATTTCCTAGTAAAATTCCCATAAAAGTTGCTTTAGATTATTAATTCAATTAAACTAGGAAGCCATTTCTCAACATGAGCTTTATTCAAAGAATGAATATCTTGTTTATGCAGTTTTCTGCACACTGTTTTCATTGATACTGGAGTCTGGAGATGCAGATTGAGCTCCGCACTAATTTTCGGTGCCATAGTCTTCTTATTATGGGTAACAATCCTATTTAATGCTCTCCTGTTTCTTATCAGTCAGGGTCGTTTTCCAGCGGCTCTTGTATTTCACAAACGAGGTTTTGCCACGAACATGGTATGCTGTCATGACACTGAACACAGTAGCTCTTGATACCTCCACTACTCTGGCAACTGCTGTCATGGAGGCACAACACAAAACCAGTTTGCACATGAACCAATTAACTGGCCACCAACAATTAGCCCTCTTTCGAAGTCCATTAAGTCTCTCATTTCATTGTCACCCTGAAAGAAATTTTGCAACAAGACACTTTAAATGCACTTAAACAAAACCTTGAGGTTCTAAACAAAGCTATTACAACCAAAAAGTGGTGGATACCTTTGTGTATTGCGATGTATGCAGCTGCATTAAAAGTCACGTCTTTGAGCGTGGTGTTCACTATTCTGTCCAACCCCTGTATTTACATGTGTGTGTGTGTGTGTGTGTGTGTGTGTGTGTGTGTGTGTGTGTGTGTGTGTGTGTGTGTGTGTGTGTGTGTGTGTGTGTGTCAAGCTCATAAGACAAACAAAATGTATTGACATGACCAACCTTAAACATCATAATACCTTCAAGTTGGAACTGAGGAATAGACTCACTGCTTTAGAAGGCCTAACATCGGAAGAAGTGGATATTTCTGAAGTGAACAGAGAACTCACCAAGGCTTTTATGGAAACAGCAACAAAAATAGGTGGTACTAAGAACAAGTTACACATGAAGAAAATTTCAGGAAAAACAAAAACGTTGATGCAAAAGAGAAGAGAGATGAGAACAAATAAAAAAGATGTAACTTTCAAAGTGGAATATATAGAGCTATGCAAGACAGTACGGAAAAGTATCACTGAAGACATAAGGAAATTCAATTGTGAACTAGTGAGGGAAGTAATTGAATGAAAACAACCAAAGCCTGAAGAGAGCAAAGGGACATCTCGGTAAGGGAAGAAAACAGATTATGGCACTGAGAAAAGATCATACAGTAACAAGAAATGGAAGCAAAATTTTGACTAGGGTGAAAGATTTCTGCTCAAAACTGTATGAAAGGAATGACACATCTACTCCAGACATTATGACAGGTACCAGTACTAAAGTCCCTCCAGTCTTCCCTGCAGAAGTTACACATGCAATCAAGAATATGAAATGGGGAAGAGCTCCAAGAGAAGATGGAATTACCATTGACATTATACAAAATGCAAGTGGAGAAATTGAAACTACACTTGCCCAAGTCTTCACCAGATGTCTCAATGAAGGGAAGATTCCAGAGGATTGGAACAATGCTACAGTGATCCTGCTGCATAAAAAGGGTGACATTGAGGATCTCAGGAATTACAGGCCCATCAGCCTCCTATAAGTCATTTATAAAATCTTCACTAAGGTTCTCCCACATCGCTTGAAGGTAACACTAGACATGGCTCAACCAGGGGAACAAGCTGGATTTAGGAGTGGTGTCATTCCACGTCACTTCATCCAGGCCATGTAACCCACCATCTCAGATTTTGATGAAATTTGGCATGGAGGCATACTTCACCAAGATATAGCAAATGACCTAATTTTAACTTTCTACACCTCATAGTTTCTGAGATACAATGCTCTAAAGTTTCACTGAACATCAATCTCGCACGTAGAGCGACGGAGTACCACTTTTCACAAAATGCTGCATAACTGTAGTGCTATTTAGTTTAGAAGAAAGAAATTTTGTACCCTTATGCAAAAGAGCTTCCAGAATAAGAAATAATTTTAAATTTCATTGAAAACACTGAATAAATAAATGAAATATAGTGGTAAAGTGAAAATTTAAGAAAAAACTTGCTATTCTATATTAGGCTCTACAGCAAATAGCAGAGGTATGAGGGAGCTCTTTTTTTAATGTATTGACATATATTGTCACATAACAAGAAAAAAAAATAGTGGCTTTCAGCTTGCTTTTGGAGATATGTGCAAATATCTGAAATGCATGTGGGGTTCCACTTCGTCAATTCAACCACTTTTTTTTTATTAATTATAACTCATCTCTGACATTCAAGAAATTTCACAAAGAGGTATAACTAACAAGGACACAAAAATATAAAAAATTATGTTTTCTTACACCATATAGTTTCAGAAATACCATATTAACAAATTTGACAAAATGGCTAGTTCAGCTGTACCTCACAACAAGTTAGGTGAGCATATGCAACAAACTGCTTAGTCATACTCACCTATGGTACTTAGATCTATTTTTTTTCATAATTAGTTTTGACTTGAAAAAAAGAAACACAAGCAAGTAGTTTTGCACTGTTCACAAATATTTACATTGATGTTTTTAATATGCCATGATCAACTCTTAAGGATGGAGTTCTTATAATTCAGCCACTTAGTTTGACAGGTTTTATCACCAGTGGGTGTCTACATCAATGGGATCACAGTCTAAATTTATGTACCTATAACTGATTCAGATTTGTACTTTTTGGACACTGAACAACACCAAAGCATGCACTTTGAATCCTTACTGCTGCAGACAAGATTATTGATAAAGTCCTGATGTGATTCTTCAAAGTGTGCTGCACTAAGCAAAAGTTAGACATTTTGATGTATAGTGCACACACATATAGAATGGGTTCTAGAGAAGCCCGCAAGAATGCACCATTTTGGATGAAAAGCACAGAATTTAGAAAATGCTACTTTTTCATTAGTATGTCTTTGCTTAAATTGTTGATATAATTCTTTCAAATTGCACAGAATAAGTCTTTTCTGAGCATGGACGTTTCTAGCACCACTTACTTTGTCCTTCATTCCTGGCATTTGCCTAGAATAGTTATCTTCATAAAATTCTATAATCTGTTTTATGGCATCTTGTGAAAGTTTCTTACCATGGCTGGGTTTGGGAACTGATATAATGCCTTTATCTTTTGCTAATTTTCTTGCCTGATGTACTGTGTATTCTGAAACTTCAAGCTGTTGTGCTACTTTTTTCTGGGCCATGATGGGGGAGCCATTGTTAATATCTGAAAATTTTTTTTTTTTTTTACGACTAACAGTAGGTATCTTTTCTTTCATTAAAGCAACAAGTTCATCCAAATCATGAGGTTTTAGTTTTAATTCATCTATGGAGTATTCATCATCATTGTCCCTAGTAGAAGACTGAGCTTGTAAAAGCCATACTCCAAAACACAAGATATTTTACTCTGCATAGCTAACTTTGCTTGAAGAAGTTTTCTTTTTCCATATGCTGGTTTACTATGGGATGGCAAGGAATGTAATTTTAACGGTGACAATTCTAAATCAGATAAACTTTCATTTACTTCTTTAGCAGCACATTCTTTAATAATAAAATCATCAGGGACAATTTCACTATCATCAGTCTCACTTAAAACTTCATCTTCTAAGGTTGTCCTAATTTAGATGCTTTCCCATGACACTGAGGACATAATTTTTGACCTGGGCATACACTGATGTTTTTAGATTGCAGCTGTTGGGCTACTTGTATACTGACTTGATACAGGGACCTCTGCAACAGGTTTTTTCATGTCATGGTCACCAAAAGGGGTGCAATAAGTTACTTGGTAGGTTTCATATTTCTTCAGATAATAACATTTGTGATGTTAACATACTGAGATTATATCTTTATGTGGAATATTAGGTCTTAAAGAAATAAGTTCCTTGTCAGCAACAGAAAATTCTTCACTACTGAGAAACCCTTTTGTCTTCACATAACTTGATTTATTGCATTCTGTATTAGTAAGTGATCCAACACTACACCGGTCCATTATCTTTTTCCATGATTGAGGTTGACAAACTTGTCCCAAAGTCAGATTAACACAGAGCAGCCAATACACAAAAAAGAAAATATTGAAAGCAATATATTTCACAGCAAAATGTAAGAGACTTCTGGATAGCCTACCCACAGTGAAATCAGCATGTGCATCTGAACCATTGCTTTCTTAACTGGGAATGAGGGACCAAAACCTTATTTCTCTTTAGCTGGAGGGCATCCCTAGGAGAGTGAGGTGAGAAAAGAGAAATCTTTTTCATTTGACCCTCATCTCAGCACTTGGGGAGTTTTACGATGTCATAAAACTTACCCCGTTTGAACTGGTGGTCAGTTGAGCACAGGATCTGGGATGAAGTCAAAACAAATTCTCATGACCTTAGGAATCATGCTGTATCCTTTGCCCTATCCCACATTTTCTTTTAAAAAGTGCTCTCTGACAAGTTGCAATTATTTCCTAGTGCCCATCCATTGCAAGCTTACTTTAGTGTATTATCCAGTCATGCATATATAAAAACTGTTTATATCTTTCGTGGAAATGTGTTTTTTTGGGGGGGGGGTTAAATATTTCCAAAATTCTGTTTTAGGGAGATTTGTCACAGTAATTTTTTTTTTCAGGAATTTTTTACGATCTGCAATAAGAGAATAACAGATATTTTGAAATGACTGAAAAACTTTAAAACCTCACTACACTTGTTGCGGAGTGCAGCTGAACTAGCCGTATCGTCACACTTTTTAATTTGGTATCTCTGAAACTATATGGTGTAAGAAAACATAATTTTTTATGTTTTTGTGTCCTTGTTAGTTTTATTTCCTTATGGAATTTCTTGAATGTCAGAGATGAATTATAATTAACAAAAAAAAAAAAAGTCGTTGAATTGACGAAGTGAGACCCCGCACGCATTTCAGATATTTGCACATATCTCCAAAAGCAAGCTGAAAGCCACTATTTTTTTTTCTTGTTATGTGACAGATTAAGTTTAAGATTAAGTTTTTATCTTAAATTTTCACTTTACCACTATATTTCATTTATTTATTCAGTGTTTTCAATGAAATTTGAAATGGTTTCTTATTCTGGAAGCTCTTTTGCATAAGGGTACAAAATTTCTTTCTTTTAAACTAAATAGCACTACAGTTATGCAGCATTTTGTAAAAGCGGTACTTCGTCACTCTACGTGTGCGATTGGTGTTCAGTGAAACTTTGCAGCACTGTATCTCTGAAATTATGAGGTGTAGGAAGTTAAAATCTGGCCATTTTCTATATCTTGGTGAAGTATACCTACATGCCAAATTTCATCAAAATCTGAGATGGTGGGTTACATTTCCCCAAAAAATTGGATGAATTGATGTGGAATGACCCAGTGGCTACAGCACTGTAGGTCATATTCATGTGCTGGGAGAACTAATTGAAAGAACAAGAGAATATGAACTTCCATTATGCATGGCTTTTTATTGATTATGAAAAGGCCTTCGATTCAGTGAAACCATCAGCAGTATAATGGCTTTGAAATCTTGCGGTATTGAAGATGCATACCTTAGCATTATTAATAACATCTATGAAAATGCAAGTGCAAAGATTCGGATATTTGAGGATACAGCACAAATAAAAATTGGAAATGGAGTAAGACAAGGCGACACCATATCTCCCAAGCTCTTTAATGCTACATTGCAAAATGTCTTTCAATCATTGAACTGGGAAAACAAAAGGATAAAGATTAATGGAGATTATTTAACTCACCTTTGTTTTGCTGATGACGTAGTTATTTTTGCAGCTACTCCTTCAGAGCTGCAGAGTATGATCCAAGAACTTGCTGACAAGAGTAAAGAAGTGGGATTAAAAATTAACTTTCAGAAGACAAAAGTGATGTACAATGCTTTTATAAGAAATGAATATGTATCGATTGATGGAGAAAAGCTGGAGATAACAGACACATACGTTTATCTTGGACAGCAGATATCAAGTGAGGGTCACATTGATGAAGAAATCAATTGGTGTATAAAACTTGGATGGAGAGCTTTTGGAAGAAACAGTACAGTTTTTAAGAGCAGTTTGCCATTATGTCTTAAAAGAAAAATGTTTAATCAGTGTATCCTGCCAGTGCTTACATATGGAGCAGAGACATGGACCTTAACTAAAAAAGACATACAAAGACTGCAGACAATTCAAAGGAGCATGGAGAGATGCATGCTTGGTCTAACCTGGAAAGATAAGAAAAAGAACTTGTGTTATAAGGAAAATGATAAGAATGGACAACATCGTGACCAGAGTAAAATCACTGAAATGGCAATGGGCTGGACATGTTGCTAGAAGATGGACAACCAGAATTTTAGACTGGATTCTGAGGGACAGAAAAAGACCCAGAAGAAGACCCCATGGGAGATGGATGGATAAAATTCGAAAGCATGGAGGAGGACACTCAAGACAGACAATTGTGGAAGAAACTTGGAGACCTTCATCCAGCAGTGGATTAATAATGGTTGACAATGATGATGATATATATATATATATATATATATATATATGTTTTTTTTTACTTTATCAGCATGTACTCGTACAGTAAACCTCCATTAATGGACACCTCCGAACAACAGTAACCTCTGAGCAATGGCAAGTTTTGGTTGGTACTGAACAGATGCTGTGTACGACTTCGGAACAACAAAACTTGTTAACAGCGGTTAATGGACACATGTCAGTCCTGAAGGAATTCTAATAGACACCTTGTCTCTTAGGACTTTATGTAGTTTCTTTTGTACCTCAGCAAGTGGGGCAAAAAATATTGCTAAAGGAACTGTGCCTCCGGAAGGATGGGTTGGATTACAGTGGATACAATGGTGTGCTTAAGTGAAAAGATAGGGTTGAAGTTGAGTTTTACGTAAGACAAGCTCTAGCTCACTTGTACGAGGCATATTCGGAATGTAAGTATCGTTAGGTTATTAAAATAAAATGAGAATATACATATTTGCAAAAAAATTTTTTTTTTTTTTTTATCAGATTCACCTTACCTTAAACTACTTTTCTACATAGTTTCCACCATTATTGTGGCATTTATTGTAACGGAGCACCAGTTTTTGGATCTCCTTGTCGTAGAACAAGGCTGCCTGTAAAGACAACCGCTTCTGCACTGCTTTTGACTTCATCAGCATCAAAGAAATGCCGACCAGCGAGGAACTTCTTCAGATGCAAGAACAAGTGATAGTCACTTGGTGCTAGCTAGGTCTGGGCTGTGGGGTGGTGGAGTGTGATCCATTTGTTTCAAGCCAAATGATGTGGTGAGTGTTTCAGTCTGTGCAGAAATGGAAGGTCAAACATTGTCATGAAGCAAGACAGCACTGTAAGTAAGCATGCCGCACCTTTTGTTCTGGTTCATGCAACACAGTTTCTCCAGAGTCTCAAATAGGCTGAAGAGTTTACTGTTCTTCTTTTAGGCAAGAAGTCAACAAGCAAAACTCCTTGCCCATCTAAAAATAAAAACTGTACACATGATCTTGCAGCTTAAAACTGTGCTTGAATTTCTTCCTTTTTGGTGATGAAGTGTGCCGCTACTCCATGGACTACTGCTTTGATTCTGGAGTCACATGGAACACCCATGTCTTGTCACCTGTGATGATATGGCTGAAGAATTAATCACCTTGCTCACTATACTGTGTGAGAAAGGTCAGCACACTGCCAGCCCACTTGCTTTTGTGCTCCTCAGAGAGCATCTTCAACACCCAACATGATCACGCTTTCCGAAACTCCAAACAATCTGTTACAGTTTCATAGAGAACAGTCCTGCACTCGATGCTTCAGTGGAATGCTGGCCCAACAAGGCTTTGGATGGCAGTAATGCCCTTGGAGAGACTTTGTAGTGTCTGAAGATGCAAGAGCACATGCAAAAATTTGTTTTTGTTTTTTGGGGCATGATGATTTTGATGAGCATTTAAGATGAGAAGGAGTTGACTTCTAAAGCCATTGGTTCCAGGGAAAGGAAGGGAATTGGTGTATATAGAATAAACGACATTCATGTTTAGCAGTGAGATTCAAATATAAATCCAGCCAGACTTGAAGCTATTCAACTGCTAGGTGACAAAAATTCATTAAGAAAGGGAATAAATAGAGCATTCAGGATTTTTAGGTAAAATCTGCCCCCCCCCAAATATTTAATATAAATTAAAATGGAGTTGAATTCCAAAGACTCACATGTGATATACACAAAAAATTACCTATAAAAATTGATTTTTCAATTTGAAACATGACAGTGTTAAAGTCAACCTTTTTCAGAAGGGAAATATGGCACAGTTTTTTTGTTGTTGTTTTATTCTTCCTGCAGTTTCCATTTAGTCTTTGAAAATTCTTCTTTGAAGCCTTTATGTCATTAGATTTTCAATGCCTTTTTCATGTTCATGTGGTCTTTTATAGGATTTTTAGACAGTCTTGTATTATTTTATATATATTAAGCATCTTATAGATGAACAGTTCATTTTTGCATCAGTGACAAATGACTGTTAATAAGAAAGCATTTCTCAAAGTTTTTCAAACAGTATTTTTATTCCCCATCAAGAAAAATATATAAACCCTATTTATGGGGAAATCTATAAATGGCTCAAAGTGTTTTTAGAAGATCATTACAATATTTCCGTACATGCTAAGTGATTTATTCAGGTAGCTCAAATAAGAGCAGGAGTTCCAGTTTGTGAATCATTGATAGGCTAATTATTCCTGATAATACTGTACAGCTGTAAATAATACAGAACTGCACTGTAGGAAATGAAATTATTGTTGCATTAAAAAGGAAAATGTGCAATGTATATATATGAAAACACTGGAGTAACCAACCATTATGCAGATTATTAACAGCATATGAAGAAAATGAAAAAGAAAAGAATGGTTTTGATATTTACCAAGAGCAGGTGACTTCACTGACTGGGAGGTTGTTGGGTTGGCTTTTTCTTTAGGCAAAATATATCACAATAGTGAACAAAAGATGCTTGTATTGAACCATCAATGGCTTCAGATTTATGTTATACTGATGCTGTAGTAGATAATGTTTCTGTTTGGAGTTTAAATGATGAAGAATGATGGTATTCAGCAAAAGATAAACAAACAAAATAAAAAGAAAGGGGTGGGTGTTTGTTGGGCCACCCACCTTTCCGAAATTCCGATACAGTTTACACTAACATTGAAAAACATTTTTGATTTTATTTTTACAAATTGCAAACTGTTTCAAAAAGAGAAAGAACAAGAGCCAGCAAATACTTTTATGTGAGTTAAACTGATGCTCTCAGCTAGACATATTGGCTTCCGTGCAATTAACTTTTCCACCAGACAACATTAAAACAAGTATTTCACAGAAATCAAAGTGCCATTTTTTTTGTCTCTTATATAGATTATCATTAAATCTAATACATGTTCATCTAAATGTTTCATAGCCAGATAAATGTCCTCTCAAGATTTTTCATTTAAATATGTTGGTGTCTGTTGAATGTCTTGTTTCTGAGTTCAGTGCATGGAAGATGATGATTTAATGAAATGTCAGACATGTGCTTTTCACTTAGCCGCTTTACTGACATGTAAACAGTTGTGTGAAAAGCTGTCTAATTTGACATCATAGGATTCTAAGTTTTGATTTTTCTTTGTAAGTACAGCCAATAAATAGTAATTTTGCAGTGTTTTCTCAGAGGTGACAGTCCATTATAAATTATACGAAAAGTTTATCTTTTTAAAAAAAATCGCATGCCCAGCCTTCCACATGGGAAGGTTGGCCGCGTAAATTACACAATACATAATTTACATAAATTACGCATAATTTCTATGTATTTTACATCGCATAGAAAACTAATTTATTGTACAATTTTCTATGTAGCATAGTAATTTATTTACATGAAAATAAATTAATAAATAGCCATGTTAACACAACTAAAAGTAAGCATTTGTTTTAAATTGTTTAGTTTATAATCACAGAAATGAAAATAAGTGCAGTGGTGAAATATAAAAAGCACACATGGTAATGCAAATGATAGAACATTTTTTTCAAAAAGATCAACTTTCCTTTTAATTTGACAATTGTTGTTAATGTTCATGATTACCCACCTAAACTAATACCACTCAGTGCCATTCATTTTATCCAAAGTAACCAGTAAAATTAAATGCCTTACAGTTAAACTAGAATTGCACTTTTATAACAGTAAATAATATGTTATACAGTGACTAATTTTATTCTAAGGAAAACAAAGAATAAAACGTTACAACAAAAAAGTCTCACACTTTTCACTGTTATTTTTGAAATGCTTCAAGAAATAAAGATTCCTATGAAAGATTATTAACCTGTGAATTGTTCATACACTTTTCGATGATTCATAGCATTTATCATCCAGGCATCATTGTTGCTTTAATTTGTGTTTTACTTTAATAATGTCACATTGTTAATAATTTTATCAAAACTAAATGTAAACTAAAATAGCATTTGTCTTCACATTATCACATATTGTCTACATACAAATGTATAACACCTGCATGACAGTTTCGCTCATTCTTATTTTTCGTGGCACTTTTTAATAATCATCACATTTTTTATCTTTCATTTTTAGAGTAATATATATGCACCAGTTTCTTAGAATTTTCAAAGCTTAGTCGGTTTCTTGTTGCGTTATGAATGTATGACCAGTTGAAGAACAACCTTTCAAGTGGTGCTGGTATGTTTAGTAGTCCAATGGCTAATTTCACGAGCTCTTTGTGATGTCTTTTAGCAAAATGTTGCTGGAATTTGAACATCTTTTTCAAGTAGTTTACCAAATGTTCCCACACGATCTCTATGTTGTTGGTAGCTTCTGATTCCTGTTGCATCCAAATTCTGCAATATAAAATTTTCTATTACATCAAGACGTTCTTCATTAAGTTTCTTCTGATATTTAAGATGCAACACGTTGGCAGTGATGCTGTATTTATTTAGTAAATGTTCTCCTTTTTTATTGAGGCAAATGGTCATGGCCTTCAGGGAGCTTCGTATCCAACCAGAAATCCACTGCATCGGCAATGTTCTTTTTGGCAATAATTTATCAGTTCACTCACAGTATTAGTAGTTGAACAGTATCATTAACCTAGCCAAGAAAATCATTGTCATAAAGCAGAGATTTTACAGTAGATGATATCTTCTCTTTTTCATCATTAGCTGATGCCTTTCTCATTGCAGTGATATTATTTCTTAAGGATAGCGTGCATCTCTTTGAGAGCACCGACGTGTATCTGCAGCTAGCTAAACTTTACTACTGCCACATTCCAACAACTCATGTTGGCGGTCAGGATGCTTGAACACTTTTACCACACTGTTTACATGAGATGAAATGCCATTAGGCATTAGATCCTTTGCAAGATTGCCCGTATGTGAATTGCAAGCAGAATGCCATTATCTGTGAACATTGCTCATTTTGATGATATTTCTTGCGTTATCCGACACTGTGAAAAATACATCAATATTATACTTCTCTTTTGCTAGCTTCTTTGCTTTTACAATTTCTCACAACTTTTCTCCCGTTTCTGCGAACCCAGATATATCAAAGGCTTCTAGAAAGACACTTTCAAACTTACCACTGTCATTCACACTGTGTAGTAAAGTCATGACGTTTTTGGTGTTACTGGCATCATTTTACCACCTATCAAGGAGAAGGACTGACTCTGATGCAATCTGGTGTGGCTTTGTCATTAATTCGCCAAGAGTTTGTCTCCAATGGTCTTTCAACTAGGAGTTTTATGCGCAGAACGCAGAACTTTACAAAGATCTTTAAAATGAACAAAATCCACCCCACTAAATGGAATGTGACAGCAAAAGAAGAACTTGGCAACAGCAGGATGAATTCTTTCCTTCATGCTTATATTCATCTTGTCAATAAATGCGGTCATACTCATATTGGAATTTGTTGATGTAGATGAACTCGATGAAACTAGATGTCCACATTTTTGAGGAATCGCTGTTTCAAGGTCTTCAGTTATGGGTGCAGATGAAGCTGAGGCTGAAGCATTCGTAGTCTGGAGATCTTCATTCTGTGAAGTGCTCGTATCATACACGCTGCTGTTTCGTTGAGCTGGAGGGTCGGCAACAGCAACAGAAATGTTTGATTCACCATCATGAATGGATACTGTTGACGCTTCACTCAAAGTAAAGCTTTGTTTATTGTATACTCTTCTATTGCCTGAAGGTGCTGTGTTGCTGTATTTTTAATTAACGAACCACAAAATATACATTTCGTGCAGTTTTTATGTCCAAGTTTTGTGGGAATAAAACCAAATTCATTGTACTTGCTATGCAAAGGTCTTCCAGCGTACAGGTATGACATAATGTCCTCAACTTTTTCTTCTTCTATACAAGGCATTACTAACTTCAAAGTCACTGATTATAAATGCTACTAAATGCTTCGGAACAATGCTGTGAATTGAAGTTAATTTTGTCATTTCATTCTTTTATAATTCCTCAATGATCGGATCATGAACAATCTAGAAGTGTGTAGTAAAAGTTGCAAAGGTGCTGCCTCTGGGAAAGTATCCATAAAGAGTTCTCACAAGTAAACATTAAATTTTGTGTTTTCTCTCTTAATTTGCCGCTGTGAACAGGACGACTTCATCAGTCATCGGAATCAGTTATTTTAGCGTTTCATGTATTTTATTATATATTTACAAACCATATGTGTAAGGCTTATATATTTTCAATTTAGTCTGTGTTAGAAGATAAAATATCCTACACCAATAACTATTTTTAGAATAAACACTTCGTATCTTGGTGTAATTATGAATTTATTAACTCGCCTAGCTTTCGCTCCTCACCAGAGGGTTTTTTCAAGGCTTATGTAACTTTAGAGAATATGCTACATGATTTAAAACCCAAAAATAATCCACCGACAAAATAATATATACTGCATCAAATGTCATAAAGCATCCACAAAAACTTCTCACAAGTAAACATTAAATTTTGTGTTTTAAATATTTTAAATGTGCATGATTTATCGCACACATGAGTTGATTTATGACATTTGATGTAGGATATATTATTTTGTCAGTTTATTTTTGTGTTTTAAATCATGTAACATGGTAACACTGGTGTATGGGATCTGATGTGACCAGAAGTGGCAGACCCATTAAGTTTGAAGATGATACACTGTAACATATGCTATCGACCAAGCCTGATGCAGCACTACAGGAACTGGCAGAGGAACTGAAAACCTCCTGTATGGCCATCAACACCAGATTTCGTAAGTTGGGATGCTTGTGTAAACTGTGCAAATGGGTACCTAATGCTTTGTCTGACGAGAATCAGATGAAACACTATTCCATTGCTGTTGCTGTGCATGAAAGAGAAACACGGGAGGCCTTTTTGTATCGGTTGGTCACAGGTGACGAAAAATGGGTCACATACGTGAATATTACATGACAAAGAACATGAACTAAGCAGGGACAACCCCACAGAAGGTTGCTAAGCCAGCCCTTAATAGAAGGTGATGCTGGTGTGATTGTCGCTGTGTGATTCACCATGAACTTGTACCGTGGAACAATACCATCACAGTGGATGCTTACGCCCAACAGTTGGACTGTCTCCATGCTGTACTGCAAAAAAATCGCCCAGCAATTGATTAATTACCATTGAGTTGTTTTTAACCAGGATAATGCTCGCCCAAATGTTGCTTTATGGACCCAGCAAAAATTGCACAAGCTGGAATGGGAAATATTGTCGCACTTCCTTATTCCCTAGACCTTGCCCCGTCCGACTTTTATCTCTTCCGGTCTTTGTCAGATTTTCTCACTGAAAAAAACATTGCTCATGATGATGATGTGAAACCTTGCCTAGATGACTTCTTCAACTCCCGCTCGCCAGACTTCTGTCACTATCACAATGGGATATTTCAACTTGCAGATCGGTGGAACAAGGTTATCTGTTCCAGTGAGACTACCTGGACGATTTGGTTAGGTGTTTTGTGTGACTTTTTAAGCTTGAAATGCAGGCTTCTTTATTTTTCAGATACTTTCTTTACAACCTGATAATTAGTCATTAGCTGCTTAGAAAAATAACACAAAAAAGGTAATTGTTTTTTCTTTCATACTATTACAGATGTAGGGTGCTTTACTTGACTTCATTAGCAAGACGCAAGGACAGGGTTAATTTCTGTAAACAATTTGAAGGTTCATTTTTGCTGTTTCGAAGGAAATGAGCTCAAATGAAGCTTGTATTATGTGGTGGTGTAATGTAGGTGTAAAAGACCCACATTTCAGCATCAAGCATGCTGGGAGGTCCCATCAACAAAGTGTCAGTGATGGAAAGTTTTGCGCCGAACTGCTACAAATTACGAAAAAATTTAATATTAGCGTCAAACTGCACCGAAACGGCAATCCACAGCAAAAATTGCCAAGCAAAAAAAACGTTTTCATGTCAAAAAATGCCATTTTAAATGGCGAATCGAATGACACTTTTTAAAGGTCTGTGTAATTTGGTTAAACTTATAACAACACTTAATCAGCGCATACCGCAATCCCAACATTTCGGAATGTTTCTCACCTACTTTCTAATTCGTTGTTTTTTCGGCATAAATGAATAGATTTCGCGATGTAGCTGGAGCTTATGGAGGAGGAGTTTTGTGGTAATCATGTGGTATGTAAAAGAAATGATACTGTACGTTATGAAATCCTGATGAAGATTGTTTACAGATGGTTTTGTGGTCGTTCGGAGAGCTGTGCAATTGAGATTGTTTATATGTCGTTCCCTGCTCTTTGGGATGGCGCAGTTATTTCGTTCCGGGCAAAGTGCATGATTACGTAAATACAGCGTAAGGTCAGTCGTTAGCTATTTCGTTGATGCAGAGGACGACTAAAAATGGCTTTCCCGTGTCAGGATACGATGCTTCTGTTTCTAAAAGATTCATAGGTATTCAGAGAGGCCAACTTTTACGGATTTTCCGTAGTTTGTACGAATTTTCGCTCCATCTTACGTTTTGCGATAGTCACCCAAAAAGCTATGGAAAAGCCCACGCGAGATCCCTGCAAGCATTTTCTATATTTTACCGCCTTTTCGTCGAGAAAACGCACTTTGCAGATAGCCCCTATACGCCTTCGATTTTCTGACTTCCCCCGCCAGCGGAGGTGGATTTTGTCATGTGATTCCCCGTACAGCCATTTGAGAGTGCTGTGCGTAAAAGCCGCGACGGAGCTCAGCTCAATGCCTTTTGCGAACTTTTTACATTGATTAAATGTGGCTTTGTTCTTGTGAAAATTTCAGTGCAAACGTTTTAACCCTTTCCCCTTGGCTGTCGGGTGGCACCCGACATTACGAAATCGGCAAATAGCTCGCATGTCGGCGCTCTCGAGACATTTCTTTTTCATCGAATAGGTCGGGTGTCACTTGCCAAGCCCATGACGCCTCTATAGTTCGTGTGTCGGCGCTCGCGATGAATTTCTTTTTCGCTGAACAGCTCGGGTGTTATCCGCCATGCCTATGACACCTCTATAAATCGCATGTCGGCGCTTGCGAGGAATTTCTTTTTCGGCGAATAGGTCAGGTGTCACCCACCAAGCCGATGACGCCTCTATAGCTCGCATGTCGGCGATCGCGAATAATTTCTTTTTCGCCGAATAGCTCGCGTGTCGGGTGTCATTCTTTGTGCCGATGACGCCCTATAGCTCGCATGTCGACGCTCGTGAGACATTTCTTTTCGCCGAATAGGTCAGGTGTCACCCACCAAGCTAATGATGCCTCTATAGCTCGCATGTCGGCGCTTGCGAGGAATTTCTTTTCGCTGAATAGCTCGCATGTCGGGTGTTATCCGCCATGCCTATGACATCTGTATAGATTGCGTGTCGGCGCTCACGAGGAATTTCTTTTTCGCTGAATAGTTTGGGTGTCACCCACCAAGCTGATCACGCCTCTATAGCTCTCATGTCGGTGATCGCGAGTAATTTCTTTTTCTCCGAATAGGTCAAGTGTCACCCTTCATGCCAATGACGGCTCTATAGCTCGCACGGCGATGCTCGCGAGACATTTCTTTTTGCCGAATAGGTTGGGTGTCACCCACCAAGCCGATGACGCCTCTATAGCTCGCCTGTCGGCGCTCGCGAGGAATTTATTTTTTGCCAAATATCTTGCATGTCATCTGCCACGCCCATGGTGTCTCTATAACGCGTGTGTCGAGGCTTGCGAGACATTTCTTTTCCGCCGAATATCACGCGTGTCACCCTCCATGCCGATGACGTCTCTACAGCTCACATGTAGACACTCACAAGACATTACTTTTTCGCCGAATAGCTCAGGTGTCACCCACCACGCTAATAATGCATTCCTCTATAGCTTTTATGTCGGGGCTCGTAAGCCAAAGCTGAGCTTTCACTGCTAAGTTGTGGCCTCTCTGCAGAAAAAAAGAAAGAAAGAAAGAAAATACGAGTGCTGGGTGAGTATGGGTGAAAAGTTATTCGAGTGGAAAGGGTTAATTTAGATTAAAAAAGAAATGAAACGTAGCAGTGAAACAGCTGTGACAACAAAAAGAAGGAAGTCAGGTAAAACTTATCGTCAAGTGTATCGCAATATATATAGTAAAGAATGGGCTTTTTTATGAAGCATCTAAAGTTTTGCTGAATCACGCTTTGTAAGCCACATGGCTGTGATTTTAGCAAAGCGCATGGTGGCCGCTATGATTGTATGCGTCATGTGGAGAACAAGATGCACAAAGATCATTTCAAGAGAGTAAATAGTGATGTGAGTAAAATTAATGTAACCAAAAAATTTCTGACAGCTTATGAAGAATCCTGGAAAAAATATCAAGAGCAGATTAGTGCTGGGAAAATGCAGCAAAATAAGCAAAAAAGAGAAGAAGAAATTAAATGTTCACAAGGTAATTTGAAACAGGAAGAAGCTGAACTTTTGCAGCAGTTGGAATCCTCTCATAAAAATATTGAACAATGCTGAGATGAACATTGAATGTGGCATAAAAAAAGTGACATGAGTGCAATAGAAAGTGGACAGGTACTACACTGCCGGACAATTGCTAAGGACGGATGACAATAGCAACGATAGCAACCATAAAATGGATACAGGAAAATGTGGAAATTAGCATAAGTTTGGGATACAGTAAGACGTGTTGTGCGTATGCAAATTTTGGATTGCCGAACTTGTTGTTGACGTCATAGCGCTGATAAGAGATTTAATGCGTATTGACCGTTGTTGTTCAAACGCAAAGTTGAAAGGCAAAGAATCAATTGATGAACTTGCAATTTTCAGTATGTCTTCCCGACATCACCTAGATGATTTTACGCGTGGCCGTATTATTGGCAAGATTGAAGAAGGGCGAAAAATAACAGATGTTGCCAGGGAGTTCGACATCAGCCACAGTGTTGTTTCAAGGCTTTGGAAATCATTTCAAACAAATGGAGAGTGTAGCAAACGTCACGGGGAGGCCGTGTTCGCAGTAAGACACCTGCAGAAGATCGGTACATAGTGCTATCAACAAAAAGACACCAGCACAGCTAGTGAGGTAGCAAATCAGTTTATGGCTGCTACTGGCAAGCGGATCTCCCGAAAAACTGTCGCCAGACGTTTGCATGAAGGAGGACTATACGCCCGCCGTCCTGTTGTGTGCATCCCATTGTCCAGACGTCACCGTACCGCCCGTTTGCAATGGTGCCATCAACATCGCAATTGGACTGATAATGACTGGTCTGCTGTCCTCTTCTCAGATGAGAGTAGATACAGTCTATCGTCTGATTGTCGACGACAACTGATCTGGCGTGATAGTAGTACTGCATATTGTCCAGCAAACATACAGGAAAGGGACCGATATCCGACATGTAGTGTCATGGTATGGGCTGGCATCATGATCAATGGTCGTACGTCCCTCTATGTGCTTCCAACTGGGACTATGACTGGCCAACGATACATTAATGATGTTCTGCTACCTCATGTTCGCATATTCTGTGGTGCTGTCGGTGATAGATTCATTTTCATGGACGACAACGCAACATGTCATCGAACAGTCGCTGTCCAGGAGTGTCTTGAGAGCGAGGATATTCAACGCCTCGTATGGCCAGCACGTTCTCCAGATCTGAATCCCATTGAAAATGTGTGGGATGCTTTGGGGAGGAGTCTTGCTAGTCGCCAATGCCCTCCAATAAACAAGGACACCCTCATCCGTGCACTGACAGAGGAATGGGATATATTACCCCAACAGCTGCTTGATAATGTTGTGCAAAGCATGACACGACGTGTGGAATCTTGCATCGCCCTCCATGTTGGCCATATCCCGTATTAACATCTTACGCCGGAACGCCTGCGGACGGTAATTGCATTTTTTTCATGTTTACGTATTCTGCACAAAATGGCTTGTTTGTCCCTTGAACACGTTCCAAAGCCTTCTGGATTTCAGAGCACAATAAATTGTCTTTCTTGTAATGTCCTGGCATTCTGACATTATTTTATTTCACTTGGCATCCAACCACACTTACTTTTTTATGCGCTATATAGCCGTTTATGATCCGTCCTTAGCAATTGTCCAGCAGTGTATTAAAAGAAGAAAAACAAAACATTGCTATCTTAAAAAATTAGAAAAAAAAAATAGAAGTTGGCAATTAAATATTGAGAAAATCAGCAAAAAATTAAACATTTTGTGTAAAATAAATTATTAATAATAGAATCCTGCTGTGATTACAAATTTCTTGATCTATTTGAAAACTAAAATGTTTGCATATGTGTGTGTGTGTGTGTGTGTGTGTGTGTGTGTGTGTGTGTGTGTGTGTGTGTGTGTGTGTGTGTTTTAGTGCAAGATGTTTTAATTTTGAGTACAGTGCATCTAGTTCCAAAACATTTTTTGCTTAAGATTTTGTTCTATCTACTAATTTTTTACCTGCTTTGAAAAAATGTATTCTTACACCAAAAATGTATTTTATCTGCTCCAAAAATGTATTTCACCTGCTCCAAAAACACATTTTGCTGCTTCAAAATGCATTTTGTTGCTCCAAAAATGTATTTCACCTGCTCCAAAAATGTATTTCACCTGCTCCAAAAATGTATTTCACCTGCTCCAAAAATGCATTTTGCTGCTCCAAAAATGATTTTGCAACTTTCCATCACTGAAGTGTTAAAATCGCCTTTTGTTAGATGTAGGAGACCATTAAAATTGTCAAGCGAGGAAGACTGAAGAAGTCTTAATAGTGCATTTTGAGAGCCAAAGCAACAGCACAGGGGAAAAGCACAATTATTTAAGTGTGGGGTCATTGCAGAATTGCAAATGAAGTGTGTGTGTGTTTACCACCATGTGTTTCTAAAATCTTTGAACTGCTATTAAAATGATAACAGGCACAAAGCAGAAGCTCCAGCAACTAGGAAAAGCAAAAAGTGTAGAGAAAAGGGATGATGTAGTTCTGCCCCTGAATGAGAGAAGTTCTACCGTGCGACCTGGAAGTTCGGGAAAAAAGAAAGTTAATTTTATCGTGAGAAAAAGAGATTGAAGATACTTTTTCTGATGCTTCCAGTAGGTGTTTGAAGAATGTAGACAATCTGAAATTCTGCTTGAACTTGAAGGACCGTTGTGCTCTCCTAACTTAACAAAGGAAAATCTTATACCTTTCGAGAGATCGGAGCTCAAGAGCAGCTTGTCCAGATGTCACTATCTACAAATGTCACCATTCTTTTTGAAGTCTATCGATACCTGCCAAAGTGAGGGAGGACAGGTTTCTTTGTCAAGTAAATGATGTAAATCTGTCTCACCAAAAAAGTGTCTGTATAGTGTATTTCTTTTCTAAAAGCGAGGTGGGGTTCAACACACTCTGTGAGTGGTATCAAAACAGTGCATGCTTAAATAGGTATGCCTTCATACGGTGAACTGAAGAATGACTTAATTAAAGCAGTTAATGTTGGTGCATTTTGGAGTACCATCTAAATAGGACAAGCAGGCTTTCTGTAAGTAGTCTGTTATTAGTTTAATTTTTTTAATTTTTTTAATAAATGGCAGCGTTCTCTGATTAGGTAGGCTCTTATCAGCATGCACGGAACAGTCTCGGCTAAAAACTGTCCGTAGCCAAACAGTGAAGGCCTGTTAAAGTTTGCTGAACTTCTTTGTTTGCTAAATTTTTAAGGCAAGCTCTCTTGCCCAATCAACAAGGTTTTGGCAGTTAAAGTTCCTAAGAATAATCATACATTCTAATGCTTACCTCCAGGTCAGCAGCCAATTCATGACCAGCTATTAAAGTATTGATCACATTATTTCACAATAGTTTGGCACCTGGAGTGCAATTTTTGTTTGTTCATTTTGTTGTTTTTGTGAAGCAATGGGTTTTGTTAAATAGTCTTGTAAAAAACTTGTAACTTTTAGAATTTAAGGGTATTTCTCTGTAACTGATATTGATAAGTCCTTCACAATAAGCTGCTGTGATCTGAATTTCTTTGTAATAAAGTGTACTATCATATGCTTATAAAGTGTAATATATTATGCTTTTCTGCATGTTTGCTGCTCTGTAAATCCCTGTGTCCAGAAAATGTGAAATTAGCTAACTTTTTCTGTAAATTCTTTGGAATTTCATATTTTGCTAGTGAGTTTTGTTTTGCATAATTTGATTGCAGCACCACTTGCTAATGAATCTTTTTTTTTTTTTTTTTTTTTTTGCTAATTTCAGGAGCATCATCAGAATGGTCCCCTTTTCACCGAAATGCATGTTTACCACAACATTGGTAAAGAGGACACCAGTAAGTAATATAATTTGAATATAATTTGACATTTTCAATACATGATATTTAGCAACATTAGTATCAACTCTTCAAGGTATAGAAGAAAGAAGTGATTTTTTATGGTAGTTGCAGAAAAACGGCCATCTTTGTAATCCAGAAGTCATATTCAACATACAATACTAAGATTTGTATGATTAAAGAAAAAATCCAATTTTTAGTTACTAGTGCAAATTAAAATTTCCAAGTGTACCTCAAGTGATAGTTGATTACACCCTCACACATACATTTTATTATTATTATTATTATTATTATTATTATTTTGTAAAAATGCCTTTTTGCTGCATGTCCAGTATTGTACTGTTATAGTATTTTCAAGTACACTTTGTACTCATTAATAATTTACATGAGGTGAAATCAGTCTTGTGTTAAATTTGCAATCATAGTCACTGGAAAACTTATTTGATTATAATTTCCATAATTGTTTTCTGTTAATGATAGCTATGATATAATCAGAAACTATCTTACCGAGCATTCAATCTTGGGATACCTATCATTATTTTAGATCCTTGCAGAACAATGTGCCACTTCATTTGCATGTTTCCATTAAAACAATTGCATAAGAGAGTTTGTGGTCAGAATTGTTTAGTTTTTGTGTCAGCTTGTTATTGTATACTCCATATGGGTTCGGGAGCTTTTTTTAAACTGAGAGCCAAATCAACAAAAAACAAACAAAATAAATTCAGAATTTTGAAGACCATAACATGTTATACAAAATATGTATCAACAGTATTTGGTATTTGAAAGAAAAAAAATGGAAAACTTAATTTGCAATAATTTATATTTAGAATTTTTTTAATCTTTATATATTACTTATCTCTAAGTCAATTAATTTTTGCTTTTATTTAGTATGTTTTATGAGTCACTCAAAGAAAAGTATAAGTTCAGAGGTATTTTTAAGTACCATATTTTCCCACAGTGCGACATTTTGATAGAAAAAGTGTTAGTCTGGCCCTATTGCCCCAGTAGAGATTCATTATGTGCAGTCACTGCATTAGCTTCTGCTTACTCTCTGGTGTCACATGAGCAATCCAAGTTTCATCCCTTCTCACAATGTGACCCCAAAATTTTCCGTCTTCTTTCTGATGCGTTCCAGAAGGTTCAGTGCTGCAGCCATGTGCTGTGTTTTGTGAAGAGCATTTTGGGCACCCATCCAAAATGCAATTTGCAATACTGCACGTGTTCTGTGATGATTTTGAGCACTAAAAAATGAGAAATTTGTAAGAAATGTGTAGTTAACTCCAGAAACAGTAAATCTTCATTTTGCTCGAATTTGCTCATTCACCTGTTCGAGCAGATCAACAGTGACTAACAAGTGGCCACTTTGATTTTGTCATTTACATTTATCTTTTTTGCATTGAATGACATGCACCATCTTCTTCTCATCATTCCCTCACTCATGGCATTTTCTCCATAAAAAGCAAAAAACTTGCCGATAAGTTTCCGTCAGGCGAATGTTTTTGGCATTAAAAATTTTGATTACTGACTCACTCATATGATAAGATAGTGAACTGATAAATGAAGAACAAGAATGGGTAACTTGTCAGATTCTTCCTTCTTGACTAAACAAGATATCACTGTGGTGACATACACGGATAGTGTGCCATGACAATATATCTCGTTGAGTCACGAGATATCAGTGTGGTGATACCTGCACGGCTGGTATGCATGATTGGGTAACACATTGGTTGTAGACCTTTTTGATGAGAGGATACGGAAACTTGTGTTCCAATACAAAAAATAACTCTGTTGGGGGCAGTTATGTTGAGACAGCTTAAGGTATTTGTATACTTGTGCCAGTAAAGTAGTGCTACTAACACATACAGTTCTTTCATTAATGGCCAACCAAAACTTACTGTCTGGATGTGCTTTGTACTTTCTTCATGTCCATGAATTACCAAAACATGATGTACAGTTCTAACCATTCCATGGATATTTTCAGCACTGTAAGTGAGCAGTATTCATAACAGTCATCAATAATTTTGTCAGTTTCACTTCTGCTTTGGGCTGTTGATATAGTAATATCTGTAGTATCACTGTCTGACGTAACTTTAGTGTTATGGCAGAATGTCATCCACCATTATGTCAAATAATTATTCCATATGGTTTACTAGTGTAAGTTTCATTATGGGGAATGCATGACTGAATATATTAACTGGATCACATTTAGTAGATGTATTCTTGGGAATTTGTCTCGGTCGGTTCAGCTTTACACTTTTCTGTAGAAAGAGCATCAGCTGAATAAATCAAGAATGACAGAAACATTTTGCAAGAATGATTTCCACGTGAAACATATTTATAAGGAATCCATAAGGATCATTGGACTCATTTTCTCTATAGATGCGAAACAGAAGGTTCTTTGCAAGGTCATGAATCTAAGAGTTAAATGATTAGATGTTAGGTAACATTTTTATTTGTACTTCATAACTGTCTTGCTGGGCAAAATGAACTTGTAAAATCTATGCCTGTCATTAGCAATGAGAATGAAATTAAATCAGTAGCACTTATAGCCATTATACACAGGGTTCGCCCATGTGGGCCTAGTTTTAAAAAACCCACAAGGTTTTTTCAGCCTGGGCCCAGTTGAAAAAACCCATCAAAAAACTCACCTGGGTTTTTTCAAAATTAGATTCCAAATTTAATCAGCACCCAATAAAATATTTTCTTTTACAATTAATAACAATAGGAATAATGACTAGATTCTCTTTCTTGCCTTCACAAAGGTGATGGTTAACCAATTTTATTATTTAGCAACATAGAACAATTCTTTCAGATCAGCTGACAAAGCAACTGATCTGAAATAAGAAAATAAAACAATAATCCTAAAAATAATAAATGGTTGCATATAAATAGCTTTCCACCTATGAAGAATAACTATAGAATAGACCAACATTATCTATTCATACTATAGAAAAAAAAAGTAATAATAGGGAAACAGAATATAACATACTTAGCTTCTAACTAAAATATTATCTTTAAATAAAATTTACCTGAGATATTATTTGTGTGTGGTATGTAACCTGCAATAGTTTTTGACTATTTAAAAAGGTAGCCTAAAAATTAAGCAATGGTACAAATAATAAAGTATTTTTGCTTTGTGTTTTACTAGAACCTCAAAAGCAGTCTGAAATTATCATAGTTTCGTGACTCACACAATTTCAAACCTCTGAGCTTTTCTGTAAAACAGCCACATTTAAATAATTAATGTAATCTCAGGAATTTTAGCCAGAAACAAAACTACCAATCTACAGGAAATTTTGATCCAAGAAGGTATAAATTGAACAAGTTTTGTGGCTTTCTCTATCCAAAGCCTATTTCGTAACTTATTCCAAACTAGTTGAAACATAGAGAATATTCTCTCAATGGATGCAGATGAAGCTGGTGCTGAATCTAGGCATACAAACAAAGTTACAAAATCCTGCAGGCAATTTTGAATTAGAATCCTTTTCAGACTTTTTTGCCATGGCTTGCCATCCTTTTATGGAAGAAAACTGGCTGATGACATTTTCTTTCATCATTGATGTTAGTTAACAGTCTGTGTCATTAATTTTAAAAGCCATTACACCAGGCAAATACACGGTTGTATCAGAATAATATGACCACCCACTTAATAATGGGATGACAGTGGTGAGATGGCGTGGTATAGACTCATTGAGGCCCTGGAAGGTTGCCCGAGGCACATGTGCCCATTTGGACTGCAGCAGAACATGGAGGTCCTGGAGATGATGTGGTTGTGGGTCGGCACGCCGAACTTGTCGATCTAAATAGTCCCATAAGTGCTCTAGGGGATTGAGGTCGGGCGATTTTGCCGGCCAAGGGAAAACAGAGATATCGCTGTCGTGTTCCTGGAAACAGTCATGCACCGCCTTAGCGACGTGATAGGGTGCATTGTCCTTTAGATACCATCACCACCAGAGTAAACATCCAATGTGAAGGGATGCATGTGGTCTGTAAGAACGGACAGATAGCCATTGGCATTCAGGGACCCATCCAGTGGTACCAACGGTTCCAGGGCATACAAGGAAAACATCCCCCAGATATGCACACTGTCACCGCTGGCCTGTACTTGACCGACAAGCGTGTCCGAGTGTTGGCTCTCATGTGTCTGACCCCGTGTTCACCACCGCCTGTCACTTCTGTTTAGTAGAAACCTATATTCGTCGGTGAAGGCAACCTTTTTTCCACTGTCCAATGATGGTAGTTCCATGTGAACTGCAGACATCATTGCCAATGGCCCTGGGTTAACATGGGTACCTTGACGCAGCGTCGGCTCCGTAGACCCATGTGTATCACTAACAGGGTTTGCTCTACTGTTTTCTGGGACACTTACTTGGGTACCTCAGCATTCAGTTGCGTGATCAATTGCTGCGCTGTTGCGTGTAGATTGCCCTTTACAAGTTGATGGAGGTGACATTCTTCTCTGGGGTTGATGGTCTTTGGGGCTCCATAGTTATGATCATATGTCGGGAGGTACTCGGTGTGCCGGCGGTCCATTCTTGGTACACCCATACTACAGCACCTTGCGAACAGCCCCCAAAGTCTGCTGTTTCTGAGATGCTTCCACCCTTGCCGCGGTAACCAATGATCATTTTTCTTTGAACATCCATCAAATCCCTACATCTGCCCATTGTGCTCACTTTTTATGCACTATGGCTCATCTGTCCTGGCCAGCCGCTTATATCTCTGTGTGGTTGACCTTGTCACATGCACTCTGTGACACACCTGGGTGAGTACACAGTGATTCTGGGAGTGATCATAATATTAGACTGTGTAATCAGGAGAAAATTTGAATATCCACTCTTCAGCAGTACTCCTGCTCTTGGTTACGTTTCTTACCTCTGTATTTCGGTTCCATGAGGTTTGCTAGAAAATGTGGTGCAAGAATTGCTTGTTCAAACCTTTTTTAAAATTTAGATGGTAGGCCTGCAGGATTTCTTCTTGTAGTAAATCTGGCTATATTTCAGCAGCAACTGAAACAGACGTCGTGTCTCTCTCTGTAGTGTGCTAGTAACAATGGATAACTGATTTTCCAGATTCATAGCTTCACGATAAATGCCCATTTTATCCAAGATTTTTTAAATAGATCAAATTCCTCAATATGCTCTTAAGATATTTCTCTGTATTTGTGATAATTGGCCACAAATGTTTTAACACAATCAGGATGAAAGTTGCACCTTGTTTCATTAGGTAGTTGTGGCATTAAGCCAAGCTTTTCTTTGAACCATCCATGTGGTTGATGTAGGCCTATGTTACGAAAATATTTTTGCACTGCCACAATCTGCTTTAAAACAGTCTTTGGGGAAACAACTTTTTCTAACAAATTCAACAGATGTGCCAAGCATCCATATGTTATGAGAGTTGGATATCTTTCATTTAAAATTTTCCACATTTTTATCATTTTGTTTTTACTCTCAGTTACAACAGCAAAAACAGGTTTTCCAAATTTTTCTTCACGCTCCTTTATGGCCACCTCTAATTTAGAAGCACAATATTTTGCTGTTTTCTTTTCTGATCCAGTATTGTCAGCATACAGCAAAAAAAAAAAAAAAAAAACTTTTCCTGTATGGACACTAACAGCTTGGACTGGCTCATTCTTCACACTGCACCAACAATCTATGGTGAGAATCAAACTGCCTAATTTTATTTTTCTGAAAGCTGAGATTCAGTTTCTTCTGCTGTAGTATCTAACAGTTTTCCAGCAATGGCTTTTGCTGAGGGTGGTTGATATCCAGGTCTCAGTGTTTCAATCATAATTTTAAACTGATCCAATTCTGCTGCATTTAATGGTATGTTAGCAGCATAAAAAAAAAAATAATAACCACTGTTTCATCAAGAGCCCTTTTATGCTTTTAAGACAGAATTTACTCATTTCTTTGCCCTTTTTATGCTTTTAAGACAGAATTTACTCATTGATTGTCGCTTCTTTGTTGTTGTTTTTTTTGCAGCAGTACTCAAAAAAGCCTGATAAAACCCGAAAAAAAACCCCAAGTGGGCTGGTTTTTTTCAAACCCTGATTATACATGGTCTGATTCTGAAACCAAGTCTTGCCATAATACAATTACAGATTTCCGTACTTTTGTGTTTTATAGATCATCTTGGAAAAGAGATGTATCTCTTTTCCGTCAATATTTAATATGTACATTAAATATTCTGTGAATTTATAAGTGGTAGCACTGATAAAACTTTTACTGCTGTTTTTAATCATTCTTGTAGATTCAAAAATTGCAGGTGAAGGCCAACTTAATTGGACAAATGTTCAATGACTGGCACTCTTTGGCCAAACATGACCCTTGTGCCATAAAAATCAAACAAATGTTCAATGAGGCATAAATAATAAGTGATTGCAAGAAAGACTTGCAGAACAAAGTTTTTAATATTTATTCTTCTGACAGTTTGTAAATAAGTAATGAGCAACTGACTCCTCAGGGTTTGCACATTACCTGGAAAACTTGGAAAGTCCTGGAAACTGAAGATTTTAATTTCCAGGCATGAAAATCCTTGAAAATGGTAAATTTGGTCTTAGGGAGTTCTGGAAAGTTGTAATTTTTGGCGTAAAGTCCTTGAAATCGCGAGACTTTATTTTGAAATGCAGATGTTTGTTTTTTCTGTAAAACTCTATAGATAACTCCTGTCATCATGGCTACCTTCTCTTTGTGTCGTTAACTGGGCGATGAAATGTCTGATAGCCGGAGCTCGTGCCAGAATTCCAGCACGCGCCACGATGCAGAGTGGCCTTTAAGGGAGGACTGTGTAGCAGGCATGCACTCACCGACTGGCTAAAAAAGAATTTGGAGGCGAAAGCAATGATGCTGGAGGAGGGTGCGCTCTCCGTTAAAACTACCACGTTTCCATCGCTGAAGTGTCGAGCAGCGGCCATCTGGTTTCAATAACCAATCCCTGCCCAGCACACTCTGTGCCATGTGTCCTGAGAAACACTTACAGGCTACACTAGTCATCAGGTACTTCCATCTTTGCATGAGTTCCATGGGTTTTTATTGTTTGTGTTCATGTTTTCCATTCCATCGCTTGCATTTTTTATATTGTTCATTTAACAATGAGGGTGCTGTTTGTTGTTCGATCACTGGTTATGGATTATTTAATTCCTTCTTTCGGAGTATGGCTGGAAAATATGTATTCCAAGAAGTTTGGTTAGAGAATAGTTTATTTTCAGGTTGGCTGTTGCTCGATATCAGTAACAAATCTGAAGCATGTTGCAAATTGTACATGAAAAAAATTTGACATTTCGAACATGGGTATATCTGGATTGAAAAGCCACATGATGTGACAATAAATCTAAAGTGTTAACTAAAATTTTGTCACTCAACATAACTATGTTTTTTTTTTTTTTTTTTGTATAATATCTACTGAGTAAATAAGAATGCTACAACAATAAACTCACTGTGCAGTAAAAAAAAAAATGAGTTGGTGATAAAGAATCAATCTGAGCTGTTTCACAGTTATTGAAGTAATTGTTTCTTTCTTAATTATTTTAATAAACTAATATATTTATATTATGTATTGGTGACAAAAAATGCAAACCTGGGAAATGATGTTTTAATATATTAGTCCTGGAAAATCTTTAAATGGTCCTGAAAAAAGTTTTGGAACCTGCTGTATGAACCCTAAGTCCTCACACACACACAAAATCAATGAATCTTCTTTATTATTAGCAAATAATTATGTTTCATGGGTGTGTAATAAAAATTTAAAATTCTTATTTTAATTTCAACATTTTTTCACTATTCTCTTTTCACAACGTTTGCTGGTGCCAGAAAAAGAAATAGTTGACATAGGTTGTTTATTCCTGGTTTCTATTTTGCAGAAGTGATTGAATCATTTTTGTTTTTGGAATATGCAATTCACTACTCTTAAAAAATTCAAATTATTTCTATATTTAGTACATGTCTAAAGTCCCCATATTTTTCTCTCTCACAGTGCCTTCAGAGTAAAATACAAGAAATGTTCAAATAAGAATTTTAAACCATAGAACATGTGGTTTTTTGAAATTAGCATTTGAAAAATAATAGACAAGTGTGCTTAGTTTTAAGCTGTTTATGAATCATTTATAGTTTCATTTTACTATAATATTATCTACATTTTGGTGTTCTGGAATGAGCTAAAAGCTGTTTTGAGCCAGTTTGGTGCTAAGGAGAAAGTTTATTATAATAGCAGGGTACTTCAATGCTAGAGTAGGTGTGCAAAATGCGATTTCGGGCAGTGTTCTGCTGGGTAAGTTTAATGATCCTTGTGTGAATGATAATGGTGAAAGATTAATTGAACTCTGCATTGAGAATGGTTTGTGTTTATCTCATACGTTTTTTAACCACAAGTATATCCACACATATACTTGGGAAAATCGTACTCTTGGTCAAAAGAGTGTGATAGATTTTGTTGTCTACGATCAGCGTCTGAAACACTTAATTGTTGACACTTGTCTGATGAGAGGTGCGGATGTTGTTTCTGATCATTATTTGGTAGTGTCATGAGTGAAACTGAATGTTGGTTGGAGGAAAAGGAATAGGAAGAGGCCCAGGATGGAAAGAATAAAGGTTGAAAGGCTCCCTGAATATCATCAGCATTATTCTGACTTAATCAGGGAACGACTGAAGGATCTGAAGTCTGGTGAGAGGGATGTAGAAAAGAAGTGGGAATGTTTTAAGAACTGTGTTGTCACTGCTGCTAAAGAGGTCTGTAGCACCACAATAGTGGGTAACAATAGAGGTGATGCTTGGTGGAATAGTGAGATTGATGAGGCAGTAAAGAAAAAGAAGGAAGCCTATTTGGGGATGTTGCAAGGTAGAGTCTCTGTGGATGAATATCGCTGTCAGAAGCATAAAGCTGCTAAGCTGGTTCACCACAGTAAGGCAAAAGATAGGAAAGAGAAAGTGGAAAGGCATGAACTGGCTTTTTGGAAAGATAGAAAGTCCTTCTGGAAGTACACGAGACTCAGAAAAAATAGGGGAAACAAAGTTGTAAGTTGTGTGAAGAATGAGATTGGGGAAATGATATGGGAGCCCAATGAGTTAAGTGACAGATGGGGCGAATACTTCTGTGAGTTATTAGATCAGGAGAGCCAAAATGATTCTGAGACAGATGCAGATGATGTCACAATGAGGGATGAAAGCACAGGAGGGATCTCAAGAGAAGAAGTGTGTAAAGCTCTAAAATCTCTTCAGAATGGTAAGGCTCCGGGAGTTGATGGCATAACTGCAGAGATGTTGAAGTATGGTGGTGACTCTATAATTGACTGGTTAACTGAAATTTGCCAGTTGTGCTGGGAGTTAGGAATGGTCCCTTGGGATTGGAAGGATGCTATCATTGTTCCCTTGTATAAGGGAAAAGGTGATCTGACTGACTGCAAGAACTGTCGTGGTATTAGTCTACTGAGTATGCCAGGGAAAGTGTTAGGTAAGGTCGTTATTGAAAAAAGTGCGGGGTCTTACATCAGAGAAAGTGTGGGATGTTCAGAGTGGTTTTATGCCTGGTAAAGGCTGCACTAACCAAATTTTTGCATTACGCATGATGATTGAAAAGTATCTGGCTGTTGGTAAGAAAGTTTTTATTGCCTTCATAGATTTAGAGAAAGCGTACGACCGAGTAAATGGAACACTTTTGTGGAAGGTATTGAATGAATATGGTGTTACTGGGAATCTACTTAACAGTGTAAAAGTCATGTATGCTGGCAGTAGAGCTTGTGTACGAGTAAATGGTGTTTTATTAAAATGCTTTTCTATTGGTGCAAGAGTCAGACAAGGTTGTGTAATATTACCATGGCTGTTCAATATATTTATGGATGCGTGCGTGCGTGATGCCAAAATAGATAATACTAGTGTATGCCATGGTGATATCCGTGTGTGCAGATTGTTGTATGCTGATGACACTGTCCTTTTTCAGAGAGCAAAAGTGAGTTGCAGAGTATGTTGTCTCGGATGTACGAAGTTTGCATGAAATTCAAACTGAGTATAAATAAGGGAAAAACCAAAGTTATGGTCTTTGAGAGAGGAACTGGTAGCACTGAATGTAATGTAAGTATAAATGGCACTGTGATTGACCAGGTTTGTATTTAGGAAACATGTTTGACAAGAGAGAAGAAATTGGATGGTGAAATTAGTAGGCGAGTGAATTCTTCATTGAAAGTCATAGCTGCTCTGGGAGGTTTTCACAGGAATGTTGGGTTCTCAAGAGAGTCCCGCATAGCTGTGTATGAAAGTGTAATTGTTCCTACTCTGATGTATGGCAGTGAAACCTGGGTACTGCAGAAGAAACATAGGAGTCGTTTGTGTGCTGGAGAAATGCGTTACTTACGTGGGGTTTGTGGCAAGACACGATCTGATTGTGTGAGGAATGAAGATGTATTGCAGTTGTGTGATGTGAAGCAAAATGTTGTTAGCAAGGTGGAGACTAATATGCTTCGGTGGTTTGGCCATGTTGAAAGAATGAGTGATGAGATGCTTACTAAGAAAATCTTTTTAGCCCAAGTGGCAGGAAGGAAAGGCAGAGGAAGGCCAAGGAAGTCATGAGAGGATCAGATTCAGGAGTGTCTGCACGAGAAAAAGATTATGAGTATGAAGTATGGAAGATCTTGTGTATGGCGTGTGATGGATGTCAGTGAAGCCCGAGTTGTATGTCAAGATCGCTGTAAATGGATAAGTTTGTTGCGGCAATAGTAAGTAAAAATTACTTGGTAGTTTCTATTTCTTTGTGGAGCTAACCTCTGAATATCAGAGAACAGCTTAGTGATATGTATGTATGTATGTATGTATGTATGTATGTATTTGGTGTAATTTTATGAAAATATAGGGAGAATGGTTTTGTTCAAGTTAGGATAATGTAATGTCTTGTAGGATTTATTCTTATTTTATCATTTTCTATTTCTTTCAAAATTTAGTAAGCCAGTTTAAGAAGAAGAAGAAACTGAGCCACTTAGGCATTCCAGTTTGTTATAGTACGGGTTCATTTGACCACAACAATAAGAAGTATCGTTTTATGGTTTTACAGAAGTTTGGTAAAGATCTTCAGCATATCCTGGATGAGAACCATGGAATACTTCACCCCAAAACCGTTTTCACTGTGGGACGAATTGTCGTAAGTCAAGCGTACTTTTTACTGGGTGACTATTTGTTAATGATTTTTAGACAGGAAAGAGTTTATTACCAATAATGCACATAACTGGCATTGGCATCTTCTCATTGTTTCTCATTTTTATCTGCACTGGAATAAGAACTTTTCTTCAACCATTTGAATCTCCTATGTGTAAATAACTGGTGTTCTAATAGTTTGTAAAGGCATAGAATCATATGTAGAGCTCGTTTTGTGTGTGATTACTGACTTTTTAAATAGCAGATTTAGGGCAACTTATCATTCTCTGTTTTTTGCTCCATATTTCACATTTCCAGCACGTGAGACAGCCGTGGACATAGTGTTGCATGTTTCGTAGAGGTAGCATGGGGGCTCTTTAACTTTTAGCTGAAGTCATTAACTTTTGTTACTTTCTATTCTTGGTCATTCTGGAGGCTTCATATAGTAATCCACATATTTTTCTTCATTTATAACAAAAAGGTGGTCACGTCATACATATCTACACAACATAGTTGTGGTCCCATTGTACATATCAACATTCATAAAACTATTGGGTTGTTCATCTCCCTTGTCATACATACATACATACCTTACATTCACACATTTCTTTATACATTATATACAACCTGTAAATATTCAAATAACTCACTATATACATATGACCCTTCAACCTCAGTTAACTATATCCATGTTTTATCAAAACAGCCTTCCGCTTGCTCATATCTCCTATTCTTTGTGAAAAGGCTTTGCAAAGGAGCTCTCCCATACTGGTCTCCACCCTCAGCAAACACCTCAACCCTAGTACTTTCTGTAGCTTTCCGCTACCATCCTCAGGGGACGGAAACCCTGACCAATACTCACGGTATCAGCAGAGTAAGTAAGTGACTCCTCCGGGGCAACATCAACCTTCGAAGCCTCATTCTCTTGGCTACTGTGGCGCCATCTCTTCTTGGCTTTAGATTTCAATTTTCTAATCTTTTTATTTTTCTGTTCAACTCTTATTAAATTCTTCCAGTTATTTCGCATTATATTTGGATCATTATGGTTGCATACAGTATTTCTATTTTTTTCAATCAACACAGATTCTGCAATCCTGAGGTGTTTTTCTGATTTACAATTTATTATTTCAATCTTGTCAAATTTTGGAAATTGTTGGTTGGCCAGACAGTACTGAATGAGTGCTGTTTTTCTGCCTTTTTTTTTGTCAGTTTTTTTATATGTTGTTTCAACCTGTGTTTTTTATTTATTTATGTCATATATAGGAAGTACCAAAAATAAATTAAAACACAGGTTGAAACAACATATAAAAAACTGGCAAAAAAAGGCAGAAAAAACAGCACTCCTTCAGTACTGTCTGGCCAACCAACAATTTCCAAAATTTGACAAGATTGAAATAATAAAGAGTTGTAAATCAGAAAAACACCTCAGGATTGCAGAATCTGTGTTGATTGAAAAAAATTGAAATACTGTATGCAACCATATATATAAATAGAAATACTGTATGCAATATATATATATCCAAATATAATACAAAATAACTGTAAGAATTTAATAAGAGTTGAACAGAAAAATAAAAAGATTAGAAAATCGAAATCTAAAGCCAACAAGAGATGGGGCCACAGTAGCCAAGAGAATGAGGCTTCGAACGTTGATGTTGCCCCGAAGGAGTCACTTACTTACTCTGCTAATACTGTGAGTATTGGTCAGAGTTTCCGTCCCCCTGAGGATGATAGCGGAAAGCTACAGAAAGTACTTAGGTTGAGGTGTTTGCTGAGGGTGGAGACCGGCATGGGAGAGCTCCTTTGCGAAGCCTTTTCACAAAGAATAGGAGATATGAGCAAGCGGAAGGCTGTTTTGATAAAACATGGATGTAGTTAACTGAGGTTGAAGGGTCATATGTATATAGTTAGTTATTTGAATGTGTGAATGTAAGGTATGTATGTATGACAAGGGAGATGAACAACCCAATAGTTTTATGAATGTTGATATGTACAATGGGACCACAACTATGTTGTGTAGATATGTATGACGTGACCACCTTTTTGTTATAAATGAAGAAAAATATGCGGATTACTACATGAAGCCTCCAGAATGACCAAGAATAGAAAGTAACAAAAGTGAATGACTTCAGCTAAAAGTTAAAGAGTCCCCATGCTACCTCTACGAAACATGCGACACTATGTCTACGGCTGTCTCACGTGCTGGAAATGTGAAATATGGAGCAAAAAAACAGAGAATGGTAAGTTGCCCTAAATCTGTTATTATAGTTTTGCACATTAACTTAAACCTTGGGTGTTGGACAGGTGTGTAATATATAAGGTAATCTGACTTTTTAAATGTTTGTTCAGCACAGTTGAACTCACAAATGCAATATTTTTTTGACTTCCACATTATCTTAAAAATTTATTGACATTAATATTTATGCCTTCTCTGTATTGTGTTATTTCCTTTATACAAGGACTGCTGACTTTTTTTTATGGAATTACCATATATAATCTCGTATAAGCCAAATGTGTTTGGAAGATGACAATAGAAGGTAATTTGCAATATTGATCATGAAAAGTATTTTTAAAGCATTTGGGCATGTTAAACATCATGTTTTATTCCATTTGAAATATTATTTTCTCAACTAATTTCAGAGAAATAAGGAACTTACTTAACTACATAAACGATAAACAACAACAAAAAACATAAAGTAAGGCAGCACATTTGAGAATGAATTCAAAGCAAGTATTGTAAATCCAAAATGTTACCCACATAGATATGGTACACTCACGGACAATGAAATTTGCGCGCCTAGAAGAAAACATGCTACAACTGCGTAACTTTGCAAATAGCTAGAATGCGTGCTGGTATGCAAATGATCCATGTTTAGTGCGAGTTCATATAACTGCACACCCTGTGGTGGTGCTGTAAGCACGAACCGGCAGCCTTATAAACCGGCATGTAGTCGATGCCTCATGAAAGTAAAAATCACCGACCGATGCAAGCAAGATTACAGAGTGACAAGAATGTCGGGTAAACACCAAAGACGTTAATTTACACAACTTTCGGACTTTGGGAGAGAGGCCTGATCATCGGGCTAAAAATGCAGGGTGGTCGATGCGCCGTATAGCCCACCACGTGGATCATTCTGATCGTACCGTCCAACTGTGTTGGGAGCAGTGGACACATGACGGCACTGCCACACGGCGGAGCGGCTCGAGACGGACCAGGAGGACCACCGGTAGAGGATCAACGTATCGTGCACCAGGCACGAATGGATCCCATGGGAACCCAGTCCACTATAGAGGCAGATGTAGCAGCTCCTGTGTGCCCACAAACCATTTCCCAACGCCTCGCGGAAGCAAATCTGCGATCCCAGCGCTCCTTTCATGTGCTGCCATTAACATCAGAACATCGCCAGCTCCGTGTGCAGTGGTGCCAGGCCAGAGCAACGTGAAACGACACAGACTGTTGATGTGTGGGGTTTAGTGATGAGTGCCACTTCGTTTTGGGGACAGATGATCATCATGTCCGGGTGTGGAGGTCAACGGCACAATCCCAACCTTGCTATCGAGCTCCACATCTTCCCCACTGCAGGCATTATGGTTTGAGGAGCCATAGCCTACGATAGCCGATCAGCTCTAGTAGTGGTATGTGGATGAGATCCTACGGCCCCATGTGCTCCCATTCCTGACCAGAATTCCATGTGCGCTATACCAGCAGGATAATGCCCGCCCACACATGGCTCAGGTTGCCCAGGATGCCTATGTCATGTCCAGGCACTTCCATGGCTTGCCCACTCCCCGGACATGCCGCCTATCGAGCATGTGTGGGACCAGTTGATATGCCAGCTGCCGCCGTGCTTCACTATCCCAGATTTGGAGCACACCGTCCAACACGTGTGGGCCAGTCTGCCGCAGGGCATCATCAGGCATCCGTTCGCCTCCATGCCGGACCGTATTGCAGCCTGTATCGCCGCACGAAGCGGTGTGACATGCAATTGAAGATGACCAGACTGCGTGCCACAGATCCTTCTGAAATTGTCCTGCAGCTCTGTTTTTGACATCATGTGTATCATTCATCTGTATCATTGCGTCCGCAAAATTTCAGTTCAATCCGATGTTTCCTTTTTGGTGCGCAAATTTCATTGTCTGTGAGTATTTAAAACCATTTTTGCAGTTGCAAAACCAAAAATGTTGCTTGGCATTGAAAAAGAAATTAGATTCTTATGAGAGGGATGGGACAGTTTTGATTTGCACAATGTGGCTATATCTGGTTAAATTTATGACTCCTGCAACCGAATATCTGGCTCTGCATTGAGGCGAGATCTGTATTTTGTTTTAGTAGCTACATAGGCAGAGAATCCTGATTCACATAAGTTGATGCAAAGGGCAGAAGGATGGTTTTTGCTTTATCTGACAAAACTTTAAATTCATCTTTTAGCTGACACCAAAATTCTGATAGTGGTTTCTTAGTTGCAAAATTTTCTTATCACGAAATCTGATGTCAAATCAATCAAGCACTCGTACTGCTGCAATGTCAGACTGGCTGGTTTTTCCAACACAGCAAAGTATGGGTTTACAACCCAAAGTTTTCTTTGATTTTTTTCGTGGGATTCTTCCGGAAAATAATAGTTGAAACTATCAAAAAAAACTTAGCAGGTGAATGGGAAACTCGTTTAAGATATCTCCAAGTATGTCGGAATGTAGTTCTTCTCTAAATTTTTTTATCATTGGGAAGCTGTCTAGATTTCGATTTTTCATTTGTTTCTGCCCAAATTTTTTTAAATTTTTAACAGGGCTGTTTGTGTTCCAGGTCTAACCCGGATTTCCGGGTTTTGGTGATCTTTCATACCTGGAATTCCGGATGTTTAGCTTTGAAGACATTTTTAAGACTGTTAAATTTTGAGTTCTAACAAGCAACAAAGCAAAAAATAAATAAATAAATAAATAATCATTTAAAACAATTCATGGCAAAAGTATTTGCAAAAAAAAAAAATTGCTTTTCACCAATGAATTAATGTGACAATAATAATGTCTTCCTTGCCGATGCAGCCAACTCGAGCTTGGCGCCTGAAGTCTCGACATGAAGCCGGCAGTTCTTGCTGTGGTTGTCCGTTCTTCTGTGGGAAGGGCATGCGCGTAAATTCTCGGTCATTTCGTCAGCGCTTCTGCTCCTCGATGCAAAAAAAAACAAACAAAAAAAACAACAACGGTTTTTTGCTCTGATGAGTGATGTGGGATTGGAACTTGGAGGGGGGGGGGTGTTAAGGCAAATAAAGGACGTCGCTCATGTGTCTGCACCCACACGCGGGAGCAGCCCGCCTCATTGTATTAGTAAGTCAGTGACGGAGAAGGTGTCTTCGTTGTTTCCCTGCTGAAACGTTTGTGGTTTTTTGTTTAGGCAAAAGTGATGTTTTGTGTGTGTGTGATGCATGAATGTTTTTAGGGATTTGAAAGATTACACGATTTCAGTTTAAGTTAAGTTCGTCATCAACGATGACGTTTTGTTTTTAACCAAAACTGACGATCTCAAGACATTAGAGGCCTGAGTCAAAAATAAATTCCGGTGGGATTGGCTAGAAAAAAAAAAAAAAAACCGCCCAAAAGGAGTAAGCTGGGATATGGTGTCGGAAAATTGATACAGCGGCAAATTGATACAGCGGCGTCATGTTTCTGAATATCTTGCAACATTTTCATTCGTTATAATAGTGAAGGTGTTAAATCACTGATAAACCACTCTGCTTCTGAGTCCCATCGCCAAGCATGTTCTTCAGTGAAAGGAACCCAAGTTTTGAATTCTGCATATGCCAGTTTAAAAGAAGGTCTGTGTGATGGCAGTAGAACTATTGACCTTGCTACAAGAAAAGCAAGGTCAGAGGCTCTTGTGTGCTCTTTTATTGCAGAACATTCCCTGTTATTTGCTATTGCACCAGAAATTGTTGAGCTTGCTAAAACCTTAGCACAGGATGTGACTTCATTAAACATGTTGCAACTGAGTCGCACTACTGCATCATACAAGCTAAAGTATGGAGTTGCAAAAAACCATTAAAGATCAACAGTTTTCCCAGTTAAGACGTGAATATTTTTCTCTGAATATTGATGAGAGTACTAATAAAGCCTCAGAATCTGTGTTAGCAGTATTAGTACGGTATTACTGCCAAGAGCAGAATAAAGTTGTTTTGAGACATTTGGCCTCAGTGAAGCTCCCTGCATGCAATTCAGAAACAATCTATTTGGCAGTGGTTTCCTTGATAGAAGAAAATGGCATTCCATGGCAGCAATTACTAAGTATAATGATGGACTCCTCTGTAACACTATGCGTGGAAGAAAAATGGAGTGGAAGTGAAGATCAAAAGTCAAAAAGCTTCTCATCTTTTAAATATAGATGGAGACACCTTCCACACAGCAAACAACTGTGCAAAAAGGTTTTGCTATCCTTTCCTTAAGCATGTTTAAATACTTTGTGATAGAATTTATTTTGATCTTTAAACTGCTGATAAGAGAGAAGCATTTTTTGAACTGTGTGCCCTGATAAATTTGAAAAAAATTGAAGCCCTTTTCTAGACCTGAGCATAGATGGATTTATGTCCTCGTAGTATTGGATCACATTGTGTATTTATGGGATGCCCTACTTTTATTTTATTTTTCTTGGATAGCACCATCTGATTCACACTTGTGCACATAATTGAAGTCATTTTCAAGAAGAAAGTGCTGTCAGATGCAGAAATTTCCACAGTCAAAAAGGTTTGATCTACTTTAAAAAGTAAATCCTTAACATCTGATAAAAAAGCTAGAAAGCAGAATATTATTCAGAAGCTTTTTGTGAAACAAAGAAAGACCATGCTTTATATTGAAGCATACAGATCTGTACTGCTTCATTTTAACAAATATATTAAGCAATTCAAAGTAAAGATGCACATCTTCATGAGTTGCATGTACAACTCTTTAACCTCACAAAAGAATTTCTAGTCTTTTTTATGAGACATGAGGTAATTTCAAGTTGCATACTGAAACTTGATGTGCAAGACAAAAATTTGCAATTGTCTGACAAATTTCTTTTTACTGGAGAAGTATCCAAAATCATAAGTAAATCCTCAAAAGGAGACCACATTGTGAAAAATTTCAAAGATGTTTTGAGGGAGGCATATATATTATGTGCTCAATACATGATAGCCAAATTGCCACTGAAGAACTCCTTATTTGTGAACTTCACTGGACTGAACCCCTCATTACGAGGTGAAACTACAACATTTGCCTCACTAATGAGGTTGGCAGATGACTTGCCAAATGTTGTATCGCAAGAAGAGAAATGCTATCTGGATTTAGAGCTTCGTAGTTATCAGATTGATAGCTGCTTTGATGAAATTGGAGCCAATTGTCAAGATATTGGTATTTACTGGTAATATTAAGTATCCAATTTTATCAATGATGGTTAAAGCAGTATTATCTTGTTTTCATGGGCCATTAGTTGAAGGCGTTTTCAACTTCATGGGGGATATTGTTAGCTCAAAGAGAACATCTCTTAGTATTAAAGCTTTGGATTCAATGCAAACTGTCAAATACTATTTACTGTCATTAAATTCATCCAATTATTGTCAAGTTTTTGGTTCTAAAAATCCACATAATGATCCATTAAGCAAGGATTTCACTGTGAACCTTATGAATAGATGGGCTGCATACCAACAGGCACTGAATGAAACAGAAAACTAAGATGAGCCTTCTACCAGTGGTTTAAATGGAGTACGTGCTGCAGTTCTGCCTCCAAAACCCGTTGAAGCAATTATAACAGGTACTTGTAATAGTAAAGGTTCTTCTTCCTCTTCGGTACACAAACAAGACACTGCAAATGAAGGATGTTGTAAACGTAAGTGTCAGCCTGATAATGTTTCCGCTAATAAACAAATGTAGATTGTACAATTTTTTAAGAATTAGTGTTATTTTATTAGTAAATATAACTTTAGATTACACCACACCAGACTGATATAATGTTTTTTTTTATTAATAAATGGAACTTTAGATCAACATCCAATTTGCTAAATATACTGTTATTTTATTAGTAAATAGAACTTTAGATCAATACCATCTGACTGAAACTGAACCACTAAAGTTTTCGTTAAGAAAAGATCAATATCCTATGAAAAAGAGTGGTTGCCCTTCTAATAACATAAAAACTTGACTGCAGATTTTTTTGTTTTATTTATTTGCCAAATGGATAATTTTACAATTGGAAAGAAAGGCAAAACTTTTTTAAAAGGTATGCTGTGTGTAATCGGTTTATTTTATACAAATGCAAAATTTTTATTAACATTCTTAGTGTGGTATATGTTAAAGACAATATCATGTAGTTGTTGAAATCAAAGTTACTTAAATTTCACTGAAGAAATTCATTTTTTTAGCAACAAATTAATACTGCAAGCTCAACCCAAAAATAATTTACTGTTGTGAGCAAAAGGCATAGGTAGGTAGTAAGTACTTTCCAAAGTGAAACCATTTTATCTTTTGAAGTATCGGTAACAGCTTTGCTCATAAGTATAATAATTAGAGGTACTAATAGTAACAGAAATAATTTTGTTGTGTTAGGGGGAGGGTGCCCACACATGTTCATTTATGTCTCGAGTTTATGCATTTGCGCCGTTGGGAGACGCCGATGATTTCACGGTTTCGTGCCTTGTCTTGCAAACACCTCTGTTTTGAACACTTGTATTTTATTGTTGGCATCAAAAACAGTTACTGCTGTTCCTTGAAGTGAGAGACTTAAGTCATCATTAAGTTTTTGAGAATTTCTGCTACATACACCAAATTCATGAGCCAATTCTCATCACACAACCTGTCTCCCAAAGCAAGTAGTCTTCAATTAAGAGGGTCTGTGTGAAGAAGTAAAGGTGTATGTAGACTCCTCATGTCATGACGCAACATTTTGAATAGTCTTTTATTCTTAGGTCGTAATTTGATAAAATTAATTATTTTCATGCTTTCATCTAAGACTTTTTATAATGATGGTGACAATTTTTTCACAGCAAAGGCTCGGCGGTGGAGGAAGCAGTGGCTACTACTGCTCTCTGACTTTTTGTTTCATTCTTAAGATAACACCAGACGTCTTCTCAGTCATGGATTTCATGCCGTCTGTGCACACATCAATGCAGTTATCCCATAGCACTCACTGTTAAAAATTCATTTGTTAATTTGAAAATTTCAGTGCCACTTGTAGTAGTTGGTTAATGATTTGCAGAAAAGCAGATCCTCTTGAAAAGACTCCAAGTACTGGTAGCGAACAAATACTATTAAATTTGCCAACCTGGCCACATCCACTGATTCATCCATTTGGAGTGAAAATATAGCCTTAGTGCATTTTATTTGTAAAACTAAAGTAGAAAGCAACACTTTCATGTGCTGTCTACTCATTCCGCAGCCTATTTGGCCCACTTCTTTGATAGCCAATATATTTGTTCAAGCTGATTTCAGCCCATTTTGTTAACCTCGAATTAATTTGTTCCATCTGGTGGCTTTAACCCTTTGGTTAAAGCCACATATCTACCAACTATTGTGGAATGTCCACAGTTTCTAGGAATTCTTTGAATTTCCCTTTTGTTTTTCAAATTAAGTTTTTTTGCTGTTATTTTGTGATATGTATATAAATGCTCTTTATTGCGATAAAAACAATTTTTGAGGCATCATCTGTAATCTATTTCGTCAAATTTGGGGAATTCTTTAATTTTTTTTTTTTCATATGTAGGCAGTACTAAAACTAAATTAAAACATAGACTAAAACAACACATAAGTAATTGGTTTTAAAAAAAGGATAAAACAGCTCTTATACAATATTGCTTAAAACAAAAACAAAAAAATTGTCCCTAAATTTGACAAAATAGAAATACTTGTTTCCAGTTGCAATGAAAAGCTGTTTCACATCACTGAATCCATTTGTATAGGGGGTGGGGGTGGAAATGTTTGTAATCATAATGGCCCTAGTAGCATTTCATCTGTTTGGAATGAAATTATGAAATTAGAAAAAAGTTTAAACATAAATAATTCAGTTGATCCCTGTATAAACAACAAACAAATGGGCCGCCCAGTGGCACAGTGGTCTAAGCGATGGCCTCTGATCATTCGCCCAAAAGAGGTCAGGGTTCGAATCCCGGTGAGCCATGGATGTTGTGTTTGTCTTACGGCACTGACTCTCTCCCTTACCTGGAACCAGTGACCCTAAATTAGGGACGGGCAACTGCTTATAGCCTATTGAGTTGCTCACAGTGGTCGTTAAACCTCCAATAAAAAAAAAAAAAAAAATGGTGCCACATAGCTAAAGTGCCAATGCCAAGGTATCAATCATTCTGGAATCCGCAGAAGGGCAAGCTGGTGTGCTCCTGATGATGCAAGGACATTTTTCGTGATAGGCTTAAGAAGAAGTTATTAGTGAGTGCTACTGTGGCCAGGAAATTGACCAAGTGCTTTTTAAATTGTTTTTAAATGTTAAGTATTAGTGTAAAGAAGCGTGGGAATTTTAATTTTCAAATAGTGTTAAGGTAAGGATGTGATATATGATAATTTGCACCACAAGGATTAATAAAAATTAGTAAGAAAGTTGTATTTCTTCATTGCCTTTTGTCTGAGACAGTTTGAATCACAAGATTTTGTAAACAGTTTTAAAAATTAAGTTGACAGTAATGCAAGTTTTAAAAAATTAGGATTAAAAAGACAAAAAGAAATCAATACCCGAACTCAAGTGTGGGATATGGTGGGCCTACCACACTTGAGAAGGATGGTCCACCATGGAATCGACCTGGACTTTCAAAACGGCGTATGAGAAAGAGATCTTGGCTGAGTGAATTTGTAAGATTGGTGTTTGGAATACTGGAGGTATAAATGGTAAGATGAATGAGGTGATTGAGGAAATGAATAAGTATAGATTGGATGTGGTGTGTGTAAGTGAAACCAAAAAGAAGGAAATTGGGGCAGAAGAAGTGAATGGCACGGTGAGTTTATGGTCTGGAGTATTGGATAATGTGAGAGGACAGGCTCGTGTAGGTGTGATTTTGAATGAAAAGATGAAGAACAACTTGATTCACTATAGTTGCGTTAGTGAGAGAATTCTCTGGATTCGTTTGAAAGTGAAACTTCAGGGAATTGTTGTAGTGTATGTTCCTTCTGACTCGGAACTTTCTGATAAGAAGGAAGATTTCTGGAATGAGCTAAAAGCTGTTTTGAGCCAGTTTGGTGCTGAAGAAAAAGTTAAAATAGCAGGGGATTTCAATCCTACAGTAGGAGTGCAGAATGCAATTTCTGACTATGTTCTGGGCAAGTTTAATGATCCTTGTGTGAATGATAATGGTGAAAGATTAATTGAACTCTGCATTGAGAATGGTTTGTGTGTATCTAATACATTTTTCAACCACAAGTATATCCACACATATACTTGGGAAAATCGTACTTTTGGTCAAAAGAGTGTGATAGATTTTGTTGTCTACGATCAGCGCCTGAAACGCTTAGTTGTTGACACTCGTGTGGTGAGAGGTGCGGATGTTGGTTCTGATCATTACTTGGTAGTGTCACGAGTAGAACTTAATGTTGGTTGGAGGAAAAGGAATACGAAGTGGCCCAGGGTAGATAGAATAAAGGTTGATAGGCTCCTTGCAGATCATCAGCGTTATTCTGACTTACTCAGAGAACAACTTAAAGGAGCTGAAGTGTGGTGAGAGGGATATAGAAAAGAAGTGGGAATGTTTTAAGAACTGTGTTGTCACTCCTGCTAAAGAGGTCTGTGGCACCACAATAGTGGGTAACAATAGAAGTGGTGCTTGGTGGAATAGTGCGATTGAAGAGGCAGTAAAGAGAAAGAAGGAAGCCCATTTGGGGATGTTGCAAGGCAGAGTTTCTGTGGATGAATATTGCTGTAAGAAGCGTGAAGCTGCTAAGCTGGTTCGCCAGAGTAAGGCAAAAGATAAGAAGGAGAAGGTGGAAAGGCATGAATTGGTTTTTGGATACAAAGTCTTTCTGGAAGTATATGAGAATCAGGGAAAATAGGGGAAACAAAGTTGTAAGTTGTTTGAAGAATAAGATCTGGAAAATGATATGGGAGCCCAATGAGTTAAGTGAAAGATGGGGTGAATACTTCTGTGAGTTATTAGATCAGGAAAGCAAAGATGATTCTGAGACAGATGCAAATGATGTCACAGTGAGGGATGAAAGCACAGGAGGGATCTCAAGAGAAGAAGTGTGTAAAGCTCTAAAATCTCTTCAGAATGGTAAGGCTCGGGGAGTTGATGACATAACTGTCAAGATGTTGAAATATGGTGGTGACTCTGTAATTTGACTGGTTAACTGAAATTTGCCAGTTGAGCTGGGAGTTAGGAATGGTCCCTCGAGATTGGAGGGATGCTATCATTGTTCCCTTGTATAAGGGAAAAAGTGATCAGACTGAATGTGAAAACTATCATGTTATTAGCCTACTAAGTGTGCCAAGGAAAGTGTTTGGTAAGGTTGTTATTGAAAAAGTACGGGGTCTTACATCAGAGAAAGTGTTGGATGTTCAGAGTGGTTTTATGCCTGGTAAAGTCTGCACTAACCAAAGTTTTGCATTATGCGTGATGATTGAAAAGTATCTGGCTGTTGGTAAGAAAGTTTTTGCTGCCTTCATAGATTCAGAAAAAGCTTGCGACCGAGTAAATAGGAATACTTTTGTGGAAGGTATTGAATGAATATGGTGTTACTGGGAATCTACTTAATAGTGTAAAAGCCATGTATGCTGATAGTAGAGCTTGTGTACAAGTGAATGTTTTTTTGTTTTTTTTTCAAAATGGTTTTCTATTGGTGCAGGAGTCAGACAAGGTTGTGTAATGTCACCCTGGCTGTTTAATATATTTATGGATGCGTGCATGTGTGATGCCAAAACAGATAATAGTGAAATATGTAATTCATGAGGCAACCTTAAGGGTTGTCTTATGCTATAAACGTGCTTTTGGTTGATTATACATAATATCTAAGGTATTCTGTACCTGATATTGTCAAAGTATTTTGCACGCTGTTGCTTTGTGACCCGATGAGGATAACTCTTTCTACTAAAATCTTTTAATTAATAGTAAATTTAAAACATTTGATTGTACGAATGAATGAATGTAGAACTGAAAATATATAACCTAATTGTTTTATTTCAAATTTTTTTCGTATGACTAACCAAAAACCCGTAACATTAAGATCTCTCGTGCTGGGAGCACGTACCTCACAGAGCAACAATGTGCAAAATACTTTGACAATATCAGGTAAACAATACCTTAGATATTATGTATAATTAGATAATAGTGGTTTATGTCTTGGTGATAGCCGTGTGTGCAGATTGCTGTATGCTGATGACACTGTCCTGTTGGCAGAGAGCAAAAGTGAGTTGAAGAGTATGTTGTCCCGGATGTACGAAGTTTGCATGAAATTCAAACTGAGTATAAATAAGGGAAACACCAAAACTATGGTCTTTGAGAGAGGAACTGGTAGCACTGAATGTAATGTAAGTTTAAATGACACAGTGATTGACCAGGTGAGTGAGTATATGACCAGTGATTGACCAGGTGAGTGAGTTTGTGTATTTAGGAAGCATGTTTGACAGATAGAAGAAATTGTATGGTGAAATTAGTAGGCGAGAGAATTCTTCATTGAAAGCCATAGCTGCTCTGGGAGGTTTTCACATGAATGAAGGGTTCTCTAGAGAGTCCCGCTTGGCTGTGTATGAAAGTGTAATTGTTCCTACTCTGATGTATGGTAGTGAAATCTGGGTACTGCAGAAGAAACATAGAAGTCATTTGTGTGCTGGAGAAATGCGTTACTTACGAGGGGTTTGTGGCAAGACACGATCTGATTGTGTAAGGAATGAAGATGTGTTGCAGTTGTGTGATGTGAAGCAAAATGTTGTTAGCAACGTGGAGACTAATATGCTTCGGTTGTTTGGCCATGTTGAAAGAATGAGTGATGAGATGCTTACTAAGAAAATCTTTTTAGCCCAAGTGGCAGGAAGGAAAGGCAGAGGAAGGCCAAGGAAGACATGGGTGGATGAGATTCTGGAGTGTCTGCATGAGAAAAAGATTATGAGTATGAAGTATAAAAGATCTTGTGTACGGCGTGTAATGGACATCAGTGAAGCCCGAGTTGTATGTCAAAATCGCCATAAATGGAGAAGTTTGATACTACAACAGTAAGTAAAAATATCTGGAAGTTTGTATTTCTTTTTGGAGCTAACCTCTGAATCTTAGAGAACAGCTTAGTGATATGTATGTATGTAGGTTTTATAAATTTAGTGAAAACTGAAGTTATCGTACAGGATTAGGCTTAGCCCCTGAGCCACAGTTGGACAATCAAGTTGAGCATGCATCAGGAATGTCAGTTATGAGATATAGCAATGAAGTGTTATAGTAAGTAATATCTACACTAGTATATATCTAAATTTAATTATTTACAATTTGTGATTAAATGTAGATGAACACTCTTGTTATAAAATTGCAGGAGACAATAAAATGTTACATTGCACCACAAGTGTGCAGTAATTTGGGGTTATTGTTCTGATAAACCAAGGCAGAGCAATCACAGTGCTGCAGTGTTCCATAATTAATAAGTTTTGGATTATATAGAGCAACAAGGTGTTAGTGCTTTCATTTCAAACTTGCTTTAAACAGCAGTTGATGAAAAGCAATAAAAAAAGTGTGAAGCTTGTGTGCTTTTCCTCTTTAAGAGATGAAGTACAAAATAGTAATGTCTGTTTACTTACTTATGTATACATGTAATTAATAAATGACCTTTTGTAGATTTATGGATATTTTCTACTTTTTTTTTCTGTTTTGTTTGTTTATCTGAGGAATTTTATTTCTGATCTAACCAAGATAATAATAATAAATAATAATAATAATAATAATAATAATAATAAATAATAATAATAATAATAATAATAAATAATAATAATAATAATAAAGAATTTGCAATGGGATGAAATGATTGAGATGGTTTATGTTACTTTTCTTGTACCTGCAGATTAATGTTTTGGAATATATGCATTCTCAGAGCTATATTCATGGTGATATTAAAGGAGGAAACCTGCTGCTGGGGCCCAGCAGAGAAAGAATAAATGATGTAAGTTATATTTCATTGCTTTCTTTCCTTTTGTATGTCATTGTTAGGTTAATATGCACATGTAACCTTTTTTATAATTCTTATTTTTCATATGTGCTGTTCTTATGTTAAAGTGGTAGTAACCAAGGGTTACTTTATTGAGAAAGCGCATTTCTCAGTGTTGTTTTTAGTAACGAAGCTGCCAATGTTGCCTTTGAATTTTCAACCAGTGGAAAGTAGACTTTGGAAGGAACCTTTTCCTGTGCTGGTTAGGAAGTACAATGTGCAGAAGTTATGTTTCCCTTCCCTTTGTGTGTGTCTTGTATAAGGTGATTCAGAGTGATCCCAAGCAGGGTTGTGCACATATAATATGAAACTGTATAATAAATATTAATCAGTATGCTACCCATTTAATATTTGTGTATGTTTTATACTTGTATAAAACTGCATTACGAGAAACATAGATTTTCACAGTGATTTAAAGATTGAAATTTTGTTTAAGAATTGTTTCAGTTATTGGCAAAATGTTTTATCTCAGGTAAGTCAACGTGAAAATTATTTTAGTTGTAGGATGGATTTGCTCAGTTTGGGAGGGAGAGAGAGAAAGGATAAGTTGGCAATACAGATAGGCAGCTTATTGAACAGCTTGAAGAAGAAATTGACTACTGTAGAAAAATGCCGCCCTGAGTAGTAGTAGTTATCAAAGATCTTGTTTCTTGTAATTTGCTGTTCAGAGGGCTAAGGAAATAGTTTGTTCCATCAACAGTGATAATGACATGATGTTGCTTGAGTTTAATATCTAAATTTGATCAACACTTTGTTAAGTTCAGATGCCCAAGGAAAGGCAAGACATCATACATTCATCTTCAATTGTTTGTGATAAGTTTATATGAGTGTTATATGTAGAAGCCCAGAGTACAACACCAGAAGAAATATTTGTTTATAGTGAAAACAATTTCAGATAACCCCATCTGTATCAACTGGCTTTTATTTTGTGATATGTCAAAGCTGATGGTGAACGAATCATAGGGTTTATACAGTTTTTACCAAAGACTGCACATAAAGATCCAGAATTGCTTAAAGCTTCTGATTACGATGGTAGAACCTTTCAGTCTCGATGTTCAAAACTGTTCGAGCAGTCTAAACAATAATGCCACAAACATGTTGGAAATATATTCAGATTTATAAGCTTGGTATCGAGGAAGTTAATCTTCACATGTTGTATATTCCATGCACATCACTATTTTAGTTTAGTGGGAACAAATGCTGTACACAGTTGTAAGGAGGTTGCTTTTATTGCCAAATTTTAGGCATCTGTGCTCAGCACACAACAAAACCAACAAATTTCTTTAAGGTGTTGAGAAAAAAACCAAAAAAAACCCAACAACTTTACATATATCGTTGTTCAGTTTTCGCTAAGTTGCGATGAACATACTTTTTACGTGGCTGCGATATTCAAATTCGGTTGACATTAAATGTCCGTAAATACTGTTTCACACGTTATACAAGTTCCGCTATCGGGAGTTTGCAAAAGGACATTAACGTAGTATTGGCAATTGAAATCAAGTATAATAATAATAAGTATCTATACTTACAATATTTATAGTGGCTGTAGGTGCTTCATATGTGCGTCATCCAAGAATGTGAATTCTTTCAATTGTGAAGTTAAAATTCATGATACTGTAAAATCTGCGCCAGATAAAATTAAACAAGATGAATTTTCTACAATGCAAAAAAATTCTTTAACATCGATGAAATAAGAAACTGAATTAAAACCTTGTTGAATTTTTAAAAACGAACTACAATCCTGAAGAGGAGACTATCTTGACCGCGAAGCATCCTGATACATAATGAAAACCAAAGATGAATTATACTTTTGCCAAAACCTCAAAAAATAAACAATCTTGAAAAAGAAAAATACAAACATACAAATCTCCCGAATGCGAAGCACCAAACTAGTTTCTGCTACAATTTATAGCCATCATCAGTGGTAGGTGCACGGACAATAGGATCGCCGCACTCACTCGCTCAGGTATGCAGCCTAACCCCAATGTATGTTCAGCCCTGTCGTGTAGATATTTGCGCATCATGATTTAGGTTCAACTGCACATATCAATGGTGTCGCCATCTGTTGTCAAACAAAAATATACTAGTAGCTTTTACGTAGAAATATTCAACTGTATTTTTTAAGTAATATTTGATGTCACATGTTTTTTGTTAATATTTTTCCTCTTGAAATGTTTCCTCTCCTGTTCAATAAGGTACCTCCATGCAAAGTGAAGCTCCACTGGACTATTAACGTTACAGTTGTATCTCTTGGTTTTCTCAATGACTACAGCCTCGGAGGTTAGAATCTGGGCATGTGATCTATGTGATGTTAGAATTTTTGTGTTAGTCCAATCAGGAGTTACATGATTTTTGATACAATGTTGTATTAATGAAGTTTTTTCATCTTTTCTTGTCCAGTTCGTAATATGTTCATTTAATCTAGTCAAAAATCTTCTACGCGTACTTCCGATATATACTTTGTCTTTTTGGTTATCATCCGTAACTGTTGGAATGACATAAACTCCTGATTTATTTAGAATTGATCTATTATTAGTAGTAGTAAGTATGCTTCCATTGTCAATAACTGTTTCTGCGATGTTAATATTGTTGTTGTAACATTCTTTTTTTAAAATAGTACTAATAGGAGGTAAGTATGGAAATTTTCCATAATATTGCTGTATTTCTTTTTTAATGTTATTATCGAAACGATGTATATTGGCCGTAATGTTGTTATATAAAGATTTGACTAATCCTTTACTATATCCAAATTCTTCTGCAGTTTTTTCAATCCATTTTATCTCTTTGATCTCCAATTCTTTATTGGATGAGTGTGTTATTGCTCTTTTAATATAAAAGCGGAATGCTGCAGTCTTATATTTCCAAGGGTGTGTAGAATCTCTTGGGATAATTGCCTGTACATATGATGGCTTCCGGTATACAGAATATTCTATAATTCCGTTATCCTTTTGTATAGATATATCCAAGAAGTTTAGCTGGCCATTAACCTCAATTTCTTTACTAACCTGTATAGATTGATAACAATTGTTAAATTTAGCAATGAAATTATCCATTTCAAGATTGGAGTGCTGCCAAAACAGTAAAATATCATCTACATATCGGAGATATACATATGGTAAGTATATATTAGAATGATCTAATATACAGTTTTCAATATCTTGCAGAACGACTTCGGCCAGTAGCCCTGAAATTGGGGACCCCATAGGGGCGCCATACTGCTGTTTATAAATTATCCCATTAAATGTGAAATAATTATTATTTGCTACAAAAGATAATGCAGATACAATACTGTTTCTGACTTTATCAGTAAGATTTTCTTCATCCAATCTGGAATTAATTAAGTCAATAGCGACATCTGTTGGAGTATTGGGATATAAAGAGATGACATCTAAACTGGCCATTGTGAAATTGGAGGTTTTAATTGTTTTTAACTTGTTGGTAACTTCTGTAGCATTAGTAATACTGGCTACATGGCTATTGTAGAATGGTTTGATGTAGTTAAATAGTGCTCTCTCTAAGTTAATAGTAGGAGATAAATTCTTATTAACAATAGGCCTAATAGGTTCGCCAGTCTTATGTGTTTTTATTTTACCAAAAATATTTGGTGTACAAGCACCTACTGGTTGAATACATTTGCTTTTAATAATTGTAGGTAAGTCACTGTGATTTTTTATATTAGCTAAGTTCCTAATTATACTGTCAACAACTTTAGTCTGGCACAATTTATGCAAAAGCTCCAAGAAAATTTCTATTCGCATAAAGAAAAACTAGCACCATCAGTTTTCGATTTAATTTGGCAGCTGAGCTTTCTTTGAGGAGGTAATCTCTGAATCTTAGAGAACAGCTTAGTGATACGCACGTATCTATTTATGAACGAATAAAAAGTTCTTAAGCTTTCTGAAATATTAATGAATGAGTACAATAGAAAGAAATTCAGGAAAGTTCAGTTCGAGTCCTCAGAAGGTGATGTTTCTATGATAGGCCATGGACACTTAAGAATTGTCACATTTCTAGTAACTGTGAACAGAGTGGGGGGGGGCTACCTACATGTACAGTACTTTGGGAAATTTGGGAAAGGTTTGCTACAATAACAAAATTATCAAAATATGCAACATCACACGCAGTTTGAAAGTGAAGGAAATCTTCTCTTGACATCTTATAAAGGTGACGGAAAAGCCTCTTTGGTAGACAAACCACCGCACCGCAACTATAGCCACGTGTGAACTGCAGAAACGTAAGCAGTTCAGAGCTGGGAGGCTAAGTATCATACTGAGGGCAGCACAATATCTTGAAGTGCTTGGCAGAAATTTTGTCCAAAAGTTATATTTGATATAAATTTAAACCAACCCTGATGTATTTATTCAGCGTGTGTAGTACTGAGAATTACAGATACAAACCTTCATGTCCTTTAACAAGTTATTATTTCTTCATGATTTTAGCTTACTTCTGTCATTTTCTTTCTTTTTTTAATGTCGAAAAGTCATTTTCTTTCTTTTGGGTCATTCCATATGAATTCCTCAGGTGCTTGTAGTTGTGGGGTTTTTTTTATTTTCCTCATTTTCTTATATGTTACAGTACAACATAAAAGTACCATGAAAACAAAGTTTGGGAATTTATTTCCCCAACCCCTTTGGAGATATGGGTCCTCAAACCACCCAAAAATGAGCTAAAATAAGGGTTATCATTAATTAACACAAATTGAGTAATTGTGAAGATAATGACACTTAATGGGTGCCTAAATGGAGGTAATGACATGTACATTCATATGTAATAACCTCATTTCCATAGCATAATAATTTGTCAGGTTGGGGTGTGTGTGTGTCAAAATTCAAGGTCACTGTATCAATTTTACCACTTTTTGGCAGCATTTTTACGCCAGAAGAGTACTTAAACACAAAGGGAATATTTTTTCAGGCAATCCTCTATATTGCTAAGAATGTCAAAGCATATTTCAACGTGTGTTATGTTTCCCTTTTTTAATCAGAAAATATTTTATAACTGCATCATTGCCAAAATATCCATTTTTAGTATACAATAAATCAAAAGGGGTAGCAGATAAACACCTTATTTTTTCTGAGGATTATCTTCTATTACATATCTAAATTTTCTCAAAGTTTTGTTTTGTGTTTCACTATAGTTTCTGAAATAATGATAATGCAAATTTGCCTTCATGGTATGCAATATGGGCATACTTTTAGCATTTAATCTAACATGAAATAGTTAGTAATACAAGCATTTAATAAATATGTTTACTTTAATAGATTAAAAATGTATACAATTGTTTTGCAAAGTAATAAGGGCGGTCATTATTACTATGCAACTGCAATACTGTCCTCTCCCCATTTGTTTTAAAAAAATGTTCCAAACAAATTCTTATTTGCATTCATGTTGTAGGTCTTTTTGCTAAAATATAATGTCCTTGCCCAGTTTTAAGGGTTTTAGAAAAGTGATGCAATCATAAACATGTCATCATTCATGGCAGTCTGATATGTCCATTTGAAGGACTTTCAGTGTTGGATGTTGCAATACAATCAGATGTTACATCATCCACCTGAAGTAGCAGAACTCAACTCTACTGTCAATTCAGTCAGCTTAGAACCTTTGAGAGTGAAACATCCAAGTCTCTTAGCTTTGTTTCAAATTTATAATATCGGTGTTGTAAATATTTGTAATTTCTGTGCAAATCAGATTTACTGAATTAGTTTTAAAGTTGTGTAATCCAATTTTTTTGATTAATACTACAAATTCAGAAATTATTTGTATCATAAATGTATTCAGTGTTGTGTTGGTGTCTTGACTGAGGAAGACTGTACTAATGCATCCTACAGTTCTTTAAGAAAAGTGACTAAAATTTGTGAGTATTCACCTGAGCAACAGAAATGATTAAAAATGAGAATTAAAGACAATAATTAAAGTGTATGTGAGCACCATAAAATTAAATATTTGGATAAATACCACCACTTATATGGAAATATATGTTGTGATCCATACAGTATCCTTAAAAAAATAATAAAGAAATAATGATAATTGAAATTGCATGAGATAACTGTCATCTTTGCTGCAGAACACTCACATCTGGAACTACAGCTTGTGCCTGGGAAATCTCTATGTTCTAACTGCCAAAAAGTGGGCACTAGGAGTGACAAGACTCTTCATAGAACAGGAAAATGCAAGAAAGTAAATTACAAGGAATCATACTCTGAATCTGATATTTCAGACCACGATGCTGAAACTGATGAGAATAGCTTGTATGAACCAAAACAATGTTAAATTGGAATCAGTTAATCAAGCATGTAGCATTTTAGGAATTTCTCCAGTGAAAGCTCAAACTTTGCCAGCACAGAGGAGATATACTGCCATAAAAAAAAGTTACCCAAATATCTGGTAATGTTTCACATAAACTATGTGATTCGTTTGAGGTTTATAATGAACCCAGTACTTCAAAATCAAAGGAGACAAAACAACAGAATGAATAAGAAACATTCATTTCAAATTTTAAAAGAAAGATAAATAATGTTACTAGTTTGGAAGAGAAGGTCAGGACTTTCACTTTTCTAAAACCTTTATAACTGGGCAAGGACATTATAATTTAGTAAAAAGACCTACAGCATGAAGGCAAATAAGAATTTGTTTGGAGCATTTTATGTAAACAAATGGGGAAGGGGGGGAGGGGGATTGCAGTTGCATAGTAACAATGACCGGCCTTATTACTTCGCAAAACAATTATATACATTTTTAATCTATTAAAGTAAATATTTATTAAATGCATGTATTACTGTAATTTCGGGTAAATAAGCCGTACTGGCGTATATGCCACAGCGATAAAGAAAAGGGGCGGAATGAAAAAAAAAATCACGAGAAATGTCGCACCTTCGCAGTAAGATGGGGTAGTACCACGGTGGAGTCTTGAAAACATTACATAGATAAAAATATAGTACCTGATCTTTCAAATAATAAATAAAAATATCAATTAAACAAGATTCAATCTTAAGGATAACACTTACCCTACTACCTATTTTATAAAAATTTACTCGAAGAATTCATAAGGCGCTTAAACCAATAATAAAACATTTATATCTCAAGAATTTAAATAATATACACACAACATTCTAAAAATATATGGTACACATAGTTTTTCAATCAAATCGATTAAAATTGGAAACTTCACTGTCCGAATTAGAAAGTTTTAAAAGCCCATCATCTAAAACTTCAGGGTCGTCCACATCACTTTCGCTGTCTTCTGGCGTTTCACCGCAGTTTTTAGAAATAATGTTTGTTTCAGTGAAGCCCGAAATAAACGTCGAAGTTTTGATGTTTTTCCAGGATTCGGAAAAACATATTTATTTACCATTAGCTTAAAACTAGAAGTATGACTTCTGCGTTTCTTCATTTTACTTTCCATGATAACGTAGAACTATGCGTACTCGAGAAAATGCAATTTGGCGAACTGAATGCAATGAACGCACACGTCACTGACAAAATTTGCACGTGCTGTTATTGACCAATGACAATCGATCTCTGATGGTAGTCAAATATCCCGTTTCAAGAGGGGAGAGAGCGAAGCTGATGACATCATGAGTTCAAAGAGAGTTAGTTGCTCGGAGCATAAAACAAGTGTGATCCTTGCTAACAAGATCAATACCCTGCGAAGTTTCCACGAGCCATGGATTTTTTCCGAGTTTTATTGGAGTCACCTATCTCTTGCCTGTCCCACCTCAATCCTATAACCTATTATTTTCATGTTTTGTTTTAAGAGGTAGTGGGTGGAATTTATTGCACGTGGCTGTAACATCGTTATTCCGTTCCCTCTCTATTGAGATATCTTCCCGCGGAAAAAAGGAAGAGAACAAGCCAAAACGTTTTTTGTCACATAATTTTGCTCAGCCCCCAGCCCCCCCCCCCTCCCAAACAATATAAAAAAAAAATGCTGTATACGCCGCCATGTTGTATAAGCCGCGCGGGCTGAAAAATAAATTTTGAACTCATATACGCCACTGCTTATCTACCTGAAATTACGGTACTAACTATTTCATGTTAGATTAAATGCTAAAAGTATGCCCATATTGCATACCATGAAGGACAAATTTGCATTATCATTATTTCGAAAACTATTGTGAAACACAAACAAAACTTTGAGAATATTTAGATGTGCAATAGGAGATAATCCTCAGAAAAAATAAGGTGTTTTTCTGCTACCCCTTTTGATTTATTGTATCCCAAAAATGGAAATTTTGGCAATGATGCAGTTATAAAATATTTTCTGATTAAAAAAGGGAAACATAACACAAGTTGAAATATGCTTTAACTTTCTTAGCAACATATGAGGATTGCCTGAAAAAAATATTCACTTTGTGTTTAAGTACCCTTCTGGTATAAAAATGCTGCCCAAAAGTGGTAAAATTGATATAGTGACCTTGAATTTTGACACCCCTACCTCTATTTAGGCACCCATTAAGTGTCATTATCTCCACAATTGCTCAATTTGTGTTAATTAACAATAACCCTTATTTTAGCTCAGTTGAGGACCCATATCTCCTAAGGGGTTGGGAAAATAAATCCCAAACTTTGTTTTCAGGGTACTTTTATGTTTTACTGTAACATAAAAAAATGAGGAAAATAAAAAAACCCTACAAATACAATTTTTTTAAAACTGGTGATTTCATGTGGAATGACCCTTTTTTGATATTGAGAAGTCATTTTTCTTCTTTTTTTAATGTTGATGTCTTTCTGCTACTCTTCTAGACATCGTTCAGCCATTTCACAGAGTAGCCTTTTATCTCCAGCAAAAAAAAAAAAAAAAGTTCAAAGGTATCCTCTCTGTAAGAAAAATCTTGATAATCTTGTTTTGAAATATGTGTGGGCATATTTTGGAACATTATCAGAAACACAGACATATTGTTAACAGTGCAACAGGTTCAGCAATGCTTGAGGACAAGCTGAAACGTACATTTCCGACGAAAGATAAGGGGTTGTTGGCGAAAACTATGTGCAGAGTTGCCAACATTTGAAAACACTTGTAAGGAGCACTACCTTTTTCAACATTTAATCGATGAAGCGCAAAAGAAAATTTTTCAGCGTGTTACTAATATATATATACACACATATGAAATATTTAAAAAACAGCTTACCTCTAATTATGCTAATACTTAAATAAAACTTAAATACTGTATATACTCGCGTATAAGTCGAGAAATTTGGGACAAAATGAGAGCTTCAAAGTAATGGGGTCGACTTATACGCGGGGTCTAAAAAAATCCTAAGTCCAAAAGTTCTTCCCGTGAGGCAAAAAGCAATCCATCCCAAAAGAAATAAAAATGCCGATGTAGTATTAATTACGAAATCGCAACCCTCCGAAAGAAAAAGAGAGAGAAAGAAAAAACACAGATGTGGTAGAATTACGAAATCGCGACCCTCCGAATTTCTCCGCGCTTTGAAAAGTCTCCTCTCTCCTGGCTTTGCGCATCTACAGCGCAGTCACAGCAGCGCATAGAAAGCTCCGCCCTTCCGACTACCAGTTGATTGCGCTGACCTTCGACGTAACGGAGCCATGCGACAGCCAGTGTTAGGTGTTGCTTGTTCTTAATCGCACGTGTCTCGCTTCTCCTATTATGGGTGACATGGATTGTGTAAAGAAACGGATGTCCTATAACGCAGGATTCAAGTTGAAAGCGGTTTCTTTTGCAGAAAATACTAACAACTGTGCTGCTTCACGTCAATTTGGCATTAACGAAAAACTGATTCGAGATTGGCGTAAAAAAAAAAAACGGACTTGGTGAAAATCCCAAAAGGCGCTGCGCCGTGGAACGACATCTTTCCCAGAGCTGGAAAGTGTCTTAAATGATTGGATTGTGGGCTGCAGACAAAATGGTTACATTGTAACGTGAACTGGTATACATTTGCGAGCAATGAAGCTCGCAAAAGATAAAAGTTTGCAGCCGCAAATAACACTTTTCGTGCCTCACCAGGTTGGTGCACAAGGTTCATGAGCCGCTATGGGTTGTGTCTATGCCAGCGCAACAAAATTGCACAAAAGTTACCTTGAAGCAAAGATAATGAAATTTCAAAAGTATGTAATTCAAAAGAGAAGAGAGACTGCTCTTTAACTTTCCCAAGTAGGGAACATGGATGAAACCGCCATGTGTTTCGACCTTCCTGGAAATAAGACGGTGAACCAAAAAGGCGAAAAAAATATCTTGATCAAAACGACTGGCCACGAAAAATCCAGTTTCATGGTTGTTCTTTCCTGTTTGGCCGACGGCAGTAAGGTACCTCCGGTAATTATTTTCAAACGCAAAACTCTGCCGAAAAGCGTTGTCTTTCCGTCTGGTGTGCTCGTTCGTGCCCATGTAAAAGGATGGATGAACGAATCCGGAACAATTGACTGGTTAAAGAATGTGTGGAACAAAAGGCCAGGTGCACTTTTGAGGAAACCTTCTCTTTTGGTGTGGGATATGTTTGTTGCACACCGTTGTGCAGAAGTGAAAAAAACTGCAGAAAATTCAAAAACAACTCTTGCTGTCATCCCAGGTGGGTTGACATCTGTTCTTCAACCACTAGATGTCTGCCTTAATAAGCCCTTCAAGGACAATGTGCGGAGGTGTTGGGCAGATTGGATAAGTTCCGATTTGCCGACTGAAACCAAGGGCGGAAATCTAAAGAAGCCGGATATCGTTTTGATTGCGCGATGGGTCAAGGATGCTTGGGATGCGATACCTGCGGAAATGGTCATGAAATCATTCAAGAAATGTTGCATTAGTAACAAACTTGATGGCTCAGAGGATGATGAGATTTTTATGAGTGATGATGACAGTGATTCTGATGACACAGGCATAGATGGGAATACTGATGTTTATGATGACGCGCTGATGACGGAGAAAGACTTTTTTAACTGTTTGGCGAGTCTGACTCGGAATCGGATTTTAAAGGGTTCCGATGAAGTTTTTGGGTATGCAAATTAAATTTAGTATTATATATATAATTTTTTTCATTTTCAAATGTTTTTGAATAAATTCATTGAAATTTTTTTTTCTCATTCCGGGATCGACTTATATGCGAGTTTCCGATTTCTTACGATTTTTTCCTCTGATTGAAAGGGGGGGGGGTCGACTTATACGTGAGTATATACAGTAATTCAAAACAGAAAAAAAAAATACTGCCTTGGAGTTGTTAAATCTGTATCAATTTATATGGCTGGACACAATTTTTATCAGTAACAATTGCTAAATTGCTTTAAAAATTCGCTTTAGAAATAGTAGTACTTTTAAACAGTTGTCATTATACACCTTTTTACATGGATGTATCTCATTTTTTGTTAAATGACAAATGTGGTGCCTTCTTAGCCCTTTTAAGTTCATCTTCTGTAAATTGTTAGTGACAGCATAGAAGTCCTGTAGTGACCATTTTCGATTTTTCAGTCATTGGTGCTTCCAAGCTGTGAAGATTCATATTTACCCTGAATTCATTCAGATTTTTACTCACTGTGCTGAAAATTCTTTCACGAGTTACATTGCTGTGTGGCAAAACAACAATATCAAACATCAGCTGGGCCAAGTGTTTGTATTTTGGTTTTCCATTGCGATCACAAATTTGACCAATTAATTTCCGTGTTATATGGACTTTACCACAGTGTATCACTTCATCACTAAATGTGCCTACTTGATATGAAGACTCAATCTCAATTACATTTTTTTTTTCTAAATTACCACATTGAAAGTATTCTAAAAAAACCCCCACAGACTTAAATTTACTGTGCAATCTGAGATTGACACCTGTAACTTCAGCATGCTGCAAAACTTCATCTTGCAAAGGGAAGTGTTTTAGCATATAATGAAATGCTTCCATGTAGTATGCACATACAAATTTGCGAAGGCAATTTTGTCTCTGTTTCTGTTAAATAGTCTCCTGTCAAATACTGGTGTTTTTGATCCTTTATAACCAGATCATCCGTAGATAATTTCCTGGAAAAAACATTTTTAGCTTTACTTAGAGCTGATGGTTTCATAAACCTTGATACTATTTTTGTAAATAAAGACAGGAGCTCTTTTCTTAATTTATGGACCAGTGGGTTTTTTGTTGCATAAAAAAATTTGTCTTGCAAAACAATGGCAACACATGCTGGAGGAAAATCAGATACAGTTTTTGTTTCTTAACAGAAAACTCAAAGGTTTCTTTAATTTGTTTAAATTTCTTTGAGTCTTATTTTCATATTCATAGCAGAAGAACTTCCATAAAGGCTCCCACTGATCAAGGAAATGATTTACCACATTCATCAATGATAGCCACCTTATTGACACATGTTTTATTATTTCCTGTGTGTTTCTTCTTCACACAAAGTCTGACACAATTTAAAAGCATCACTTTTGCTTTGCACTTCTTTTTAAATAAAAGTATACATCCTTAAAAAAAATCTTCAATCAAATATCATATTTCTTTCTACATGTATGTTTTTTTTAACTGTTCGATTTGAAAATATCTGTCTCTGATACCTTTCTTGTGCTATGAGAAACTTTTTGTGTTCAATTTGTTAATTTTCATAAACATGCTTTTTAACCATTGCGGGAAGTAAGTAGTTATTTCTATTTCTTGGTGTTTTATCAATTGTAGAAACCCAGTTGATTGTTTTCCTAACCAGTTCCACTGACTTTGAATAACTTTGATGAATTTAATTCACGTCAGAAGGATTCAAAAGATGTGCTCATTATAACCCAAAATTGGGTGTCATCTTTCTTGTTATTTTACTTTCTTAATTTCACTTTTTTTGAGTTATCAATAATTTTGCCTTATCAAAATTTGAGTTCTGAAAAAGTTAACTGTATTAAAGAAAAGGAAAACATGCTTTCATTATGATAAAATTTAATCGAAAACAGTATCTAATCTTTTTAACGTTTCCTTTGGAACTAACCAAACTAAAAGTATCAACAGATTCACAGGTGAGTGTCAGATTCATGACATTGTATTCAGTATTTGTATTTTAAAGTTCATTTCTAGATCAGTGTTGCATGCAGAGAAGAAATGCAATTTCCGGGTGAGAGAAGGATTTACACACATATTTTCAGCAACAAAGTGCAAATCAATTCATGGAAAGAGCAATTTATGTGATGTGATTCCAGTGAGATACGGCAGAGGGGACATCCAAAGTTGAGGCGCCAAAGATACTATCCAAATTAATGTTTAAAACTTCGTGTTCAGTGAGTCTGCTTTTGCCGATGCAGTAAATAAATACTTACAAACTGCATGATCAAACTGTAAATATATGGTCATGCCAGAGGAAGTTAATATTATATAAGATAGTTTAGAGGAATTTGCTGTATCTCTGTCACTCATTATATTTGTTTGATAATGTTCTGCTTGATAGAGGACTCTCCGGTGCGTCCTCCGACCATGTCAGTGAGAAATCTCATTCCTGTTGATTTATTGTCCAAAAGTCGTTGACAAACTGAAAGATCTTCATTCAGAGCTGTGAGCATTGGTGTCAACAATTTTCCAAAAAGAAACAAGGCAAAACACGTTGCTACTTTTCACCCAGTTTTCTGTGATACTAACACTGGTCATTTGCATTGAACCTTACTTAGTGCTTGTTCACTGACTACAGAATGCTTGAACCAGGCATTTCGCGCAGAATCGTGATCATGTTGTAGAAACAGCACAACCAAAACACTAGCAATATCACATATCTCGCCAGCCAGCTTAGTTAACTCCTTGCTGCTACTCCAAAGAATTTGCTAAGTCTGCATCAGCAACATAGTATCCAGGAGGTATTTAAGAGATCACCCCATGCTACCAGTGGCAAAGTCTTTCATCTATCTTCATAATGAATTTGATCTTGTACCCCAGTGTTCAAGACCTTGCAATAGTAAGTTTTATAAAGGATTATTTCCATGTCTGTAGACAGCTGATTAAATCAGCTCAGAAGTTACATCTCAGGAATCTTTTTTCTCCGCTACTAAAAAAGAGAGACAGTGAACACTATCGATTTGAGTTTTAGAAGTGGATTCCACCTTGCATTTGATGAGTGGCAAACATTTTGATATAAGTGTATTAGAGTTCAGGTGAAAGCATATATGTTTTTTTAAAGGATTGCATTTGTATAACCCAGAATAAGCTTGATTTTTTTTTTTTTTATAAAATCTTTAAATCAAACTCATCTTTGTTCTGTAGCTTCCTAGATTATTATATTCAGACTAGTTAACTTTTTTTTATGGGATTTATCTAGGTAAATTCTTAAAATTTCTGCAAATTTTCGTAGAGAACTCCTCTCCTTCGTCAGGCAGTCTTTCGTTCAGTCTCTGTCACGGTCTTCGATTACAGCTAACCTTGACAGTTACGGCGATTTTGCAAAATATCTTGCCAGATGTTTGGCAGTTGAAACCCCTTACAGTCATTAATGATGAAGTTCTGGTATTTTCCAATTTCAAGTCCCTCTTTCAATTTTTGCTTCAGGAAGTTGGATTGATGTCCAATGACAGTCAAAGAGTCCCAGTCCATGCAGTGTCTGGTTTCTCTAACGTGTCTGTCTAATCCGGTCTTGTTTGAACAATTTTTTATTGCTACCTTGTGTTCCGCGATACGAGTTTGCAGCCTACGACCTGTTTCTCCTATCTAGTATTTTCCACAGCTGCAGGTTATTTTATAAATGACTCCTTGCATTTTAAAAAAGTTTTCTTCTTTTTTAACCAATCTAGGGCAAACATTTTTAATCTTGTTGTCTAAACTGGGAGCTAATCTAATATCATATTTCCCGCTTATTCTCTTTAAGGATTCAAACAAACCTTTTTGATACATAATTTTTCTTGTAAACCTTAACTCCTGCTTGCTTATATTTTTTTGTTTATCTTGTTTGAGTAATTTATCTATTTCCTTTTTTGGGTAGTTATTTTCTGTTAGCATTACTTCCAGATCATCCATGTGGGCTGTTTTCATGTCTTCTGAGGAGACCAAATTATTTATTTTTTCTAAAAATTGGTTTGCAACATTTTTCTTCATTGAATATGGATGAGAGGAGTTAAAATCTAGTATTTTGTTTGTATCTAAAGTTTTTTTGTACATTTTTGTGAGGAACTTATCTTCCTGGACAAAGATGGTCAAATCCAAAAAGTTTAATTTTCTTTCAGTTTGAACCTCCAAAGTGAACTTAAGGGAATCATCTAATTCATTAAAACACCTTAGAATTTTTTCTGGAAGATTTTCATTTTTGTTATCTAAAATGAATAAGATATCATCCATATATCTGTGATAAAGGCAAAAGTATGAGGGCTGAACCATTATCTTTTCTTCCAGCTTTCCTACATAGTAATTTGCCAAGAGTGGGGAGCCCATTGCTAATCCAGACTTTTGGAGGAAATTTTTTTCTGAAAATGAAAATAGTTGTTTTTTAAGGAGAAAATCAGCATTTCAAAAATCCCCACAAGTAAATTCTTTGCTTGATTATGAAAAACAATTTTGCCTGCCAGGTCATCTGCTAAAAATTCTATAAGCTGATCTAAATTAATGCTAGTGTACATAGATACTATGTCTAGACTACCAATAATAGGAGAATCTAGGGTTGGAAGCTGCTCTAATTTACACTTAAGGGTTGAGGAGTTTTTATAATGGAAAGAGGTTCTTCTAATAACTCTTGCAGGTGTGACTTAAGAAAATAGTTCAGATTTGAAAGTATTGAGCATTTTGAATCTATAATTGGCTTAATTGGGTGGTTAATCTTGTGTAATTTTACTATTACACATAGCTGAGGTATCCTGAATTGCAATTTTGAGAACTTTTTAAAATTATCTGGGAGTTGGCCTTTTTTCTTTTGTACTGAAATAAGCTTTGTAGCTTTTTTAATTAATTCAGGTAATGGGTTTTCTAGTATCTCCTCATAAATAGGCTTTTTTAAAACTCTTCTTCTATTTTCTTTTGAAAATTATCTTTATCCATAATTGTAATTACCAATTATGGATTTTGTCAGTTTTCAAAGCCACTAAATTTTCTTCTTTTTTTGAACTGGTTTAAGGCTCTTAATTGGTTGATTTCAAAGTTCTTTTGAGGAATTTTTACTTGTTTAACGTACTTTGTTAGGCTGTTGTGGTAATCATTCCTGAGGAGATCTGCTTTAATTTTGTCATCTTTTTCCAAAGTGCTGCATATTCTCTCCAATTCAATAACTATATTTTCTGAATTCAATTTTCTCTTTGTCAGATTATAATTTAAACCTTTATTTAAAATACTTAATAAATCTTCGCTCACCTGCAGAGGAATTATCCTTAACATGTTTTAGTACTTTTTATTTTCTTGGACCTTATTTGTGTTGACTTCTTTTAGAAATTTTTCTTCTTTTTTCTTTAGGTTGGTTAATTTTTTTTTTATTTTTGTTTGTTATTCCAATATTCAACTACTCTAACTCTAGCTTATCTGCTTCACTTAAGATATTTGAAAAATTTTCTTCATTCTCTTGATTAATTTAAAAAAAAAAGCCAGGCTCCTATATTTTGCCGCTATGCTACAGTTTAACATATTATGTTCTATAACATCCACAAAGCTGTTGGAAAGTAATTCTTTGAATGGTTTTCCAAGCCTAAATGAATTTGGAATAAAATCAGTTACCTTACATTTCTTGAGGAACTTGATTTGAGCTACTGATTTTCCATCTAAACTTTTGCATGTTGCACTTTCTTGATCGCTTGCCACGTGTCTGACTCATATGCGGTTTTTAATCTGTAAATCAAACTCATCTTTGTTCTGTGGCTTCTTAGATTATTATATTCAGACTAGTTAACTTTTTTATGGGATTTATCTAGGTAAATTCTTAAAATTTCTGCCAATTTTCGTAGAGAACTCCTCTCTTTCGTCAGGCAGTCTTTTGTTTCAGGTTCACAAAAAAAATTACGTATTAAAAAGGTTTGTTTGAATCCTTAGAGAATAAGCAGTAAATATGATGTTAGATTAGCTCCCAGTTTAGACAACAAGCTTAAAAATGTTTGCCCTAGCTTGGTTAAAAAGTAGAAAACTTGTTAAAAATGCAAGGAGTCATTTATAAAGTAACGTGCAGCTGTGGAAAATACTACACAGGACAAACTCGTATTGCGGAACACAAAGCAGCAATAAAAAATTGTTCAAACAAGACAGGATTAGACAGACACATTAGAGAAACCGGACACAGCATGGACTGGGACTCTTTGACTGTCATTGGACATCAATCCAACTTCCTGAAGCAAAAATTGAAAGAGGGACTTGAAATTGGAAAATACCAGAACTTCATCATTAATGACTAAGGGGTTTTCACTGCCTAACATCTGACAAGATATTTTGCAAAATCGCCGTAACCGTCTAGGTTAACCGTAACCGAAGACCGTGACGGAGATTGAACGAAAGACTGCCTGACGAAGGAGAGGAGTTCTCCGAAAATTTGCAGAAATTTTAAGAATTTACCTAGATAAATCCCATAAAAGAGTTAACTAGTCTGAATATAATAATCTAAGAAGCCACAGAACAAAGACGAGTTTGATTTAAAGATTAAAAACCGGATATGGGTCGGACACATGGCTAGCGATCAAGAAAGTGCAACATTCAAGAGTTAAGATGGAAATATCGGTAGCCCAAATCAAGTTTCTCAAGAAATGTAAGGTAGCAGATTTTATTCCAAATTCATTTAGGCTTGGAAAACCATTCAAAGAATTACTTTCTAACATCTTTGTGAATGCTATAGAGCATTAGACGTTAAACCGTAGCATAGCGGCAAATTATAGGAGCCTAGCATTTATTAAAAGAATTAATCAAGAGAATGAAAAGAAATTTTCAAGTATCTTAAGTGAAGCAGATAAGCTAGAGTTAGAGGAGTGGTTGAATATTGGAATAAGAGACAAAAAATAAAAAAAAAAAAATTAACCAACCTAAAGAAAAAAGAAGAAAAATTTCTAAAAGAAGTCAACACAAATAAGGTCCAAGAAAATAAAAAGTACTAAAACATGTTAAGGATAATTCCTCTGCAGGTGAGCGAAGATTTATTAAGTATTTTAAATAAAGGTTTAAATTATAATCTGACAAAGAGAAAATTGAATCCAGAAAAAATAGTTATTGAATTGGAGAGAATATGCAGCACTTTGGAAAAAGATGACAAAGTTAAAGCAGATCTCCTCAGGAATGATTACCACAACAGCCTAACAAAGTACGTTAAACAAGTAAAAATTCCTCAAAAGAACTTTGAAATCAACCAATTAAGAGCCTTAAACCAGTTCAAAAAAGTAGAAAATTTAGTGGCTTTGAAAACTGACAAAATCCATAATTGTTCATTTTAATTATGGATAAAGAAGATTATCGAAAGAAAATAGAAGAAGAGTTAAAAAAGCCTATTTATGAGGAGATACTAGAAAACCCATTACCTGAATTAATTAAGAAAGTTACAAAGCTTATTTCTGTACAAAAGAAAAAAGGCCAACTCCTAGATAACTTTAAAAAAGTTATCAAAATTGCAATTCAGGTTACCTCAGCTATATGGATAGTAACATTACACAAGGTTAACCACCCAATTAGGCCAATTATAGATTCAAAATGCTCAATACTTTCAAATCTGAACTATTTTCTTAAGTCACACCTTCAAGAGTTATTAGAAGAACCTCTTTCCATTATAAAAAACTCCTCAACCCTTAAGTGTAAATTAGAGCAGCTTCCAACCATAGATTATCCTATTAGCTTAGACATAGTTTCTATGTACACTAGCATAAATTTAGATCAGCTTATAGAATTTTTAGCAGATGACCTGGCAGACAAAATTGTTTTTCATAATCAAGCAAAGAATTTACTTGTGGGGATTTCTGAAATGCTGATTTTCTCCTTAAAAGACAACTATTTTCAATTTGAGAAAAGATTTTTTCTCCATAAGTCTGGATTAGCAATGGGCTCCCCACTTTTGGCAAATTACTGTGTAGGAAAGCTGGAAGAAAAGATACTGGTTCAGCCCTCATACTTTTGCCTTTATCACAGATATATGGATGATATCTTATTCATTTTAGATAAGCTGGATGAAAATCTTCCAGAAAAAATTCTAAGGTGCTTTAATGAATTAGATGATTTCCTTAAGTTCAATTTGGAGGTTCAAACTGAAGGAAAATTAAACTTCTTGGATTTGACCGTCTATGTCCAGGGAGTTAAGTTTCTCACAAAAATGTACAAGAAACCTTTGGATACAAACAAAATACTAGATTTTAACTCCTCTCATCCATATTCAATGAAGAAAAATGTTGCAAACCAATTTTTAGAAAAAATAAATAATTTGGTCTCAGAAGATATGAAAAGAGCCCACATGTATGATCTGGAAGTAATGCTAACAGAAAATAACTACTCAAGAAAAGGAAATAGATAAATTACTCAAACAAGATAAACAAACAACAAAAAAAAAAATACAAGCAAGCAGGAGTTCAGGTTCACAAGAAAAATAAGCAGTAAATATGATATTAGATTAGCTCCCAGTTTAGACAACAAGCTTAAAAATGTTTGCCCTAGATTGGTTAAAAAAGAAGAAAACTTATTAAAAATGCAAGGAGTCATTTATAAAGTAACCTGCAGCTGGAAAATACTACATAGGAGAAACAGGTCGTAGGCTGGAAACTCGTATCACAGAACAGAAGGCAGCGATAAAAAATTGTTCGAACAAGACAGGATTAGACACACGTTAGAGAAACCAGACACCGTATGGACTTTGGACTCTTTGACTGTCATTGGACATCAATCCAATTTCCTAAAGCAAAAATTGAACGAGGGACTTGTGGAAAATACCAGAACTTCATCATTAATGACTGTAAGGGGTTTTCACTGCCTAACATCTGGCAAGATATTTTGCTAAATCGCCGTAAACATCAAGGTTAACTGTAACCGAAGACCGGGACGGAGATTGAACAAAAGACTGTCTGACGAAAGAGAGGAGTTCTCTCCGAAAAGTTGCAGAAATTTTAAGTGTTTACCTAGATAAATCCTAGAAAAAAGTTCACTAGTCTGAATAAAATCTTTCTCGGTTGTTCGATAGTCTTTATAGAAGATGCATACTATATACTGGGTGTTTACACGTCCTTGAAAACCGGGAAAGTCCTTGAATTTCAGAAAAAATAAAAAATCAAGCCTTAGTGTCCTTTGGAATTTCCGATGTTTTTCCTTTTATTATTTATTACTTTTTTTGCTGCAATCCCCCATTGACATCGGAAGTCAAAAAAAGTAAACTTCGAAGCAGCTGCGTCACTGGGAGATAGGGTGCACTGCGGTCTGACGAGGAGTTAAGTAGGTCAAGATTGGACCCCCCCCCCCCACGAGAGGAGTTAAGTGTTTGCTACTCCAGAGCACTTGTTCTGTGACGGGGAAAACTATCGTATCGTTTATTTCATTTTCCTTACGGCAAGGCGGGGATTTTCCCTTCTTGTTTCTTCTTTATCTGCTTCAAAGCGGGTTCATTCGATGCTGTTGATAGGTGTATTCAATGTATTTGAGACCGCAGGTCAATAAATGTCAGTGGAATGACATCACAATGTGTAAGTTTAACTGTGCCTGCTGACAGAAGTCACAGGCTGAGAAGATATTTAATGCTGTAGAAACCAGGGGTGCAGAAAATGTTCAGGGCTCAATTTTTCAATTTTTCCCAGAACACACACACACACACACACATATATATATCATCATCATCATCATTGTCAACCATTGTCAATCCACTGCTGGACGAAGGTCTCCCCAAGTTTCCTCCACAACGGTCTGTCTTGTGCCAGTCTCCTCCATGTCACCCCTGCATACTTTCGAATTTCATCCACCCATCTCCCATGTGGTCTTCTTCTGGGTCTTTTCCTGTCCCTTGGAATCCAATCTAAAATTTCGGCTGTCCATCGATGATCTGTCCTTCTGGCAGTATGTCCAGCCCATTGCCATTTCAGGGATTTAACTCTGATCATGATGTCTTCCACTCTTGTCATTTTTCGGATCCACGAGTTCCTCTTCTTATCTCTCCTGGTTACACCAAGCATGCACCTCTCCATGCTACTTTGAGTTGTCTGCAGCCTTTGTATGTCTCTTTTAGTTAAGGTCCACGTCTCTGCACCATACCTAAGCACTGGAAGGATACATTGATCAAACACTTTTCTTTTAAGACATAATGGCATATTGCTCTTGAAAATTATGCTGTTTCTTCCAAAAGCTCTCCAGGCAAGTTTTGTACGCCGATTAATTTCTTCCTCAATGTGACCCTCACTTGATATCTGCTGTCCAAGATAAACGTACGTGTCTGTTATCTCCAGCTTTTCTCCATCAATCGATAAATCTTCATTTCTTGTAAAAGCATTGAACATCACTTTTGTCTTCTGAAAGTTCATTTTTAATCCCACTTCTTTACTCTTGTCAGCAAGTTCCTGGATCATACTCTGCAGCTCTGATGGGGTAGTTGCAAAAATGACTACGTCATCAGCAAAACGAAGGTGGGTTAGATAATCCCCATTAATCTTTATCCCCTTGTTTTCCCAGCTCAGCGACTGAAAAACACCCTCCAATGTGGCATTAAAGAGCTTCGGAGATATGGTGTCACCTTGTCTCACTCCCTTTCCAATTTTTACGTGTGTTGTATTTTCAAACAGCCGAATCTTTGCACTTGCATTTTCATAGATGTTATTAATAATATTAATGTATGCATCTTCAATACCGTAGGTTTTCAGAGCCATTGTAACTGCTGATGGTTTCACCAAATCAAAGGCTTTTTCATAATCGATAAAAGCCATGCACAATGGAAGTTCATATTCCCTCGCTCTTTCAATTAGTTCTCTCAGCACGTGGATATGATCTATTGTGCTGTAGCCACTCCTGAATCCAGCTTGTTCTCTCGGTTGAGCCATGTCCAGTGTTACCTTCAAGCGGTGTGAAAGAACTTTAGTGAAGATTTTATAAACTACTGATAGGAGGCTGATAGGTCTGTAGTTTCCGAGATCCTCAATGTCACCTTTCTTATGTAGCAGGATCATTGTAGCGGTGTTCCAATCCTCAGGAATCTTTCCTTCATTAAGGCATCGAGTGAAAATTTGGGCGAGTACTGTTTCGATTTCTCCACTTGCTTCTTGTATGATGTCTACAGTAATTCCATCTTCTCCTGGAGCTTTTCCTCGCTTCATGTTCTTGATTGCATGTGCAACTTCTGCTGGAAGGACTGGAGGAACTCTGGTACTGGTATCTTTCATGATGTCTGGAGTGCATATATCATCCCTTTCATATAATTTGGAGTAGAAATCTTTCACTCTTGTCAAAATTTCGCCTCTATTTCTTGTTACAGAACCATCTTCTTTTCTCAGTGCCATAATCTGTTTTCTTCCCTTACTGAGATGTCCCTTTGCTATCTGTAGGCTTTGGTTGTTTTCAATTGCTTTCCTTACTAGTTCACAGTTGAATTTCCTTACGTCTTCAGTGATACTTTTTCGTACTGTCTTGCATAGCTCTATATATTCCACTTTGGAAGTCACATCTTCTTTAGTTGTCCTCATCTCTCTTCTTTTTTGCATCAACATTTTGGTTTTTCCTGATAATTTGTTCACATGCAACTTGTTCTTAGACCCAGCTAATTTTGTTGCTGTTTCCATAAGAGCTTTGGTTATAGGCGACTCAAGAAGTAACCCGGGGTAGAGAGGCTGAAAAATAAACAGCTAAAAAATTATGTAAAAAACTATAATTTATTTCATTCTAGCATTCCTGGCGTCTAATGGTGCCAGAAAATTTCACTGAATGAAATTTAAATTCGAGATAATTCCTTTGAAGAATGCATGGGTCATTTGCTTTGAAATGTCCGGAACCCCCAATAATTTTTCAAATCAGCGCCTATGACACATTCGCTGCCATTATTATTATTATTTTTTTCTATTGGTGGTTTAACGATCACCTAGAGCAACTCAGTGGGCTATAAGCAGTCACCCGTCCCTAATTTACGGCCACTGGTTCCAGGGAAGAGCGAGAGCCAGCGCCATGAGACAAACATAACATCCATGCCTCACCGGGATTCGAACCCGGACCCATCTTGGACGAATAATCAGGAGCCATCGCTTAGACCATTGCGCCACCAGGGCGGCCCATTAGTTCCGGAAACGTTTATTAGCGTGACTAGCAGTTGCGTCGTAATTGTTACTCACGCCACGCTGTCTCCGCCTTGGCATTAGCGAAGTTGTTTAGCCTCGGTGAATCGTTTGCGAGTGGCAGTTCGCAGTACGTCACAGCCCTCATTACCTCTTGTATTCATAACGACAAATTTTTCAAAATGATTACCTGATTACCGTGAAGTAAAGTACTCCTATTTTTCACGTTATATTCGTTGTTAATAAATCAATTTTTCGTTTTATTATTACTATTATTATTTTACCCCTGGGCAAAAATTTCTCTAGAGCTGCCTTAATTTCCCCCGAACCTTGTATGCGCGTTCAGACATATTCTGCACCCCTGGTAGAAACTAGTCTTTTTTTTTTTTTTCTTTCAAGAAAATATGTTGCTTTTAATAATGAGTAGTATTGTAATGGAAGAAAATTTCACTAGTTCCAAAAAAAGTGCCATTGTTTATAAACATGGTAAGTTGGTAAATCATTAGTACTTCAACAGTGTAACAAAATTACTGGTTGAACATACTGTCAGTGGAAAGATTAAGAGATTACTGGTGGTATTTTCCTGATGGGATTAACGCATTGTATAAAAAAATTTCTCATGAAATGTAACACAGATGTTTGTGCTAGAGCATCACGTTTCTTGTTAACTAAATTTCCACTGCTCCCCCCCCTCCCCCAAGCTTATAGTAACTAATGTCAAAAACTAAAAAAAAAATTATTTCCTTCCCAGGTTTACTTATTAGATATGGGACTAGCAGCACGCTACAAAACTAAAGAGGGTGTAGTTAAAGGTTCCAAGCCTGATCCCAAAAAAGCTAACAATGGTACTCCTGAATTTATAAGCCGGGATGCTCATGATGGTGGTAAGTCTGTTTTAGTGTATCAGCTTGACCATTTCTTAAATGTACCACCAAATATATTTCTTGTCTTGTAATCCAGATTGCAATCTTCAAATATCATTATGCAATTTTAGAAATACCAGCATGAAAGCCCCAAGTATTTCAGGTCTGTGGAAACCCCAGACCTGAAACACATTTGTGATAACGACAAATCTACAACTTTTATGCTTGCAGTTTCTCATTTCCTCAACTGAATGTGTTGTTGATCACTTTCCCGGTGCTCTTGATAAATGGGAAATACTTGAGAGAACTAAGCTTACCTTCTACACTAATTGGAAGTATTTCTTGAAGGCAGTTGCTAAGAAACAGCTAGAATACAGTCCTCTAAAACATGCTATTGTGAGAACTGCTGCATACTTTGTCACTCACCATATGATTCAGTCATCCTCTCCTTGCATTTAAAGAATGGAACTACTCCTGCAGGACCTATATTTTATGGTATAAATCACTATGACCTTCTGTTCGTCGCATTCTATTTGGTTCACACATGAAAACGTTGAACAAATTACTTGGCATTTCATAAAACTAGTTTTCAAGAAATTGATAAAAATTATATATTCTTACTTGGCTTTGCATTTACCCCTGTGTAATACACTGATATATAATGGTCATTTATTCTCATTAATAAAGTCAACTGTTTTCAGGCCTATGTTCATTTTCTTGTATAGATTGAAGTTCATTGCTAGCATTTATGTTGCTAGGTCTAAACATTCGTGTTGGCAGGTTCAACATTCTTTCAGGGGTGGATGCAGTATCCTAGATCACCCATAGATTCATTTATAAGTGGTACTATTGCCATACATGTTTAAGAAGAACTGCAATTTCAAGCAAACAAGTTGAGCAATTCAAAATAGTACATTTCTGAATAAAACTGATAGGAATTGCTTAAAAGACCTTAAAACTATGAAAGTTTTTAGATGAATATATACGGTGAACTAATCAAATTGAAATAATAAACATCAAAAATAACCATAAGAAGCCACGAAATCATCCTATGTCACATGAAAACCACACCCTACTAGGTAAAACAGGACGCGTTTCGCCGGCATATTCGCACTACATTTTCAACGGTGTAAAGGAAGCTATTGCAGTCCGTCAATGCACGGCTGCTCCAACGTTGATCTCTCCAGCCTGCCAAGTCATTGATCACAGTACATATCATCAGTGCCCTCTAGTGGTAAGTATTGGTACATATTTTCACTGATGTCTTTTTTATTCTTTCTTTTTTATTTTTAGGGTTATATGTTCTTCACTTCTTATAAGACTTCTCCACACATAGGACAATGTCATTAGGCTATTATTGTTACTGTTAAATTTGCGTTTTTTTTTCGATATATATTGATTCAGTTGTTAATATTTCTTTCCACTTTCTATGTTGACAAATATGTTCAATGTTAATCCAATCTAGTGTAGCTTGATTTTGCATGCAGTACTCTATCAATGCAGTTTTATTTTGTTTTTTTGTTCCAATTTTTCATATGTTCATATAATCTTGTCTATATTACATTTTGTACTGCCTATGTAATAAGCAGGTTTGGCACTGTTGCTATCGTGATTTGGAATTTTATATACACCTGCTTTTTTCAGTAATGGTACATTATCCTTTGTATTGGAGAGGATTCTTATATCTTGTACCTTTATTCCTATGTTCATATCATATCTTCTAGAGATTTTTTGTAAAACATATGTTATTTGCGGTATGTAAGAAAATGAGCCACTAAATGAAGTTGGTTTATCTTTCCTTTCAAGGTATCATTATAATTTTATCAGTTGGGCTAAACTGTTTAATGATGTTTTCAATTGTTGTACTTCTAAATCCATATTCTATAGCAAATCTCTTTATCCATTATAGTTCTTTATTCTGTGATTGTAAGTTCGAGGTATGGGTGTACTCTCTCTTTATATAAGATCAGAAAGCTGATAGTTTATAACAGTTAGGGTGGTTCGAATTTACTGGTATTATATTTGGAATGAAAGTAGGTTTTTTATGTACTTCATATTGCACTTCTGTTGTGTTATTTTTATAGAATAGGATATCTAAAAAAGGTAGTTTTCCATTTTTCTCAAATTCAATTGTTATATTAATCTCTGGGTATGTGTTATTATATGTTTCAGTGAATTCCTTTAGTTTTTCGATTCCATGCTGCCAAAATATTAAGATAACATCATATCCGGTCTGACGACAGGATTTTTGGGCCCCCTGGGCAATCTTGAGGCTGCCCCCCCAAACTTTTCCTCAGTCCCTCCTCCCCACAAAAAGATTTTGGAACAGTGCAGAATTAATATATGTTATATTAACCACAGGTACAAAACCCTGTTACAAGTTTTTGAATTTGATGGATGTTTGTTTTACCATGTACAAGGCTTGTACATGGTTCAAACTTGCATCAAATTGCAAATATTTTATTAGAATTATTTTATGGTTGTTATGTACAATTCTGAAATTCATTCTTAACTCATACATGGAATCACTTGACATAATTTTAAAGCTAAAACTTTTTTATTAAATGTTGAGTACTCAATATTTGTAAACTAAAACAGGGTTACTTTTTTGTCAAATTAGTTATTAATTTACAAAAACACACTATTTTTTAATTAAATATCAAAATAGAAAAAATAAAAATTTTAGTAAGCAAATTTGGTTACCTAATAGTTTTTATAGTTTCTATAAAACAGCTCTTCTGGCTCTTTTAGATGCAAAGTCGTCAATTACATCATCAAAGTTCAAAGTACGAGCAAGATCTGCTTCCATGGCAAGAGTGGTTAGTCCACACAGTCTTCCTTGTCCCATGGTTGATCGGATATAACTTTTGATCTTTTTTAAAACACTGAAAGATCTCTCAGCTCCTGCCACTGACACTGGAAGAGGACAGAATAGCCTGATGGCTATACACACATTTGGGTACAAAGACTCCAGTTTCAAACTTTTAAGTTTGTTTAACAACTCAAGGGGTTTCAGACAATCGGGTCCCAAATTTGAGTGATGGATTAATTTCAGATGGATCAGTTTGTCTGCAAGATCCTGAGAAAGATCGTTGGGGAAGTTAGCAAGTAAACTTCTACAAGACTCAACAATGGCACTATCTTCTGTTTGTAAAAACTGCCACAAACACTGAAAATTTTTGCTGAGTTTCCTGGCTGTAATGAAATGTTCGGTTAGTCCTGATACAACAGTATCAATGATTCTGTAGAAGACATTTATCTGGAAATCTCTCTCTTCTTTTGTCTCCATTCCATGGGCATGTTGAAGGTCTGGCTCATCATCTGGTGTTTCATCATGAAAGTGTTTTCTTTTGCCTTCTTTCCACAAGTGTTGTGTCTGTAGGAAGATCAGTTACCATAGCATTAGCAACAAGCTTAGCTTCACTAAGGATATAGTCAAACTTGTTTCTCATCTCTTTCATCTCTTCTATTAGGCTGTCAATATTGGTGACTTCTACATCAAGAGTTGTATCTCTGGCTTGAAGAACTTTGTTACGATGGTCAAGAGCTACTAGAATTTTGTACCAAACTGTAGTCATTAAGAGACATTTGAACGACTCAAGGTACCTTGCGAAACCCAACAATTCAGTTTTACTTTCAACATTCATATTCAGCTCCTTGCATCGGGAAACAGCACGCTTGATACCGGGAAGATGTTTCGCAAAGGGCTTCACGGCATCAACCCTTGCTGACCGCCTTGTTGTATCAGAGAGACTATGCAGATAGCAGTTAATCTCTTTTTCTAGGATTTCTAACCGTTAGGGACCTTTGGAGAAAAATTTATACAACTGCTGTAAAGTACCAAAAAATGTAACAGCATCTTCACAACACTCGGCAGCATTAATTCCACAAAGGTTTAGGCTATGTGCAGCACAATTTGAAAATAGAGCTAACAGGTTGACTTTAGAAATAATAGCTCTCACTCCCTTATAAAAACCAACCATATTAGCGCCATTATCGAAACCTTGTCCTATTCAGTCACTCAAAGGAATACCATGCTTTTCCAATTCCTTTATTATTTCATTAGCTATATCTTGTCCTGTTTTTTTTGTTGCACGAAACAAAGCTCAAAAACTTCTCCGATATTTGGAAACAAGCCTCACTCTCTGATAAATATCTCAAAACAAATGTTATCTGCTCAGGGTGAGACGAATCTGGAGTAGCATCAACCAGTATGGAATAGTACTTTGCCCTTTCCCTTGCTGATAAAATAGCACTAAGAACTTTGTCTCCACAAGCTTGAATAAATTCATTCTGTGATTGCCAGGAAAGGTATTGGGTCATTCCATGTCAAATCAACAAGGCTCACAACCCGACATTTTTTTATTTTTATGAAACTTGGTATATTTTTGTAGTATTATTCATCAATATAAACAAACATGATTTTTTTCAGATTTTTTAATGTGCCCGTTTTTGAGTTATTAAAAAAAATAATAACGTGGAACAATGCAACTGAAATGTGCCAGATGTACTTACCGGTTCCACCCATGACTGGAAGGGTATTCTTTATGTGGTTTGTGTAAAATGTCATACTTGTTCTTTTAAACATTGTGAATGTTAAAGAATGAAAATAAACATCTAAGTAATTTTAAACTGTGTCCCAAAGTAATTCATTTCATAATTCAGTATAAGGTTCTGTGTGCATATTTACACTTACAAAATTATTTTATCATCTTTATGTATCCTGCTTTTTTTCCTCCTTTTATATTTTGCCACACTTGTATGTCAGTGCTTGATTTGCCTTCTTTGTCTCAGTCATTGTTAAATTATATACTCTTCCAGTAGCTGTTGTCGGGTCAACTTTTAACAAAACATCAGATTTATGAACCAACAGTATATCTGGTGATTGAGGATACTTGTATGATGGAGATGGACCATGCAGCTCCAGGAAGCACACTTTTACCTCTTCTGTGTCCTCATTCACACCAAGTACACATCCCAACCACCAGTGCTCTGAGTACTTACTAATCACAAAACCTACCATATTTTCAAAACTAATGTTCTCTTCCCCTTCATCTGTTGCACATATCTCTTCTTTAAAATGCTCAGAAAGTGAGTAAGTTTTGACTAGTAATTTGTGTTTTCCTGCAGGAATGAAACAATGGAGTTTCTGAGTACCACTTATTGTCTTAGCAGAAGCTATTCTACTTTTAAGGATAATTTCCTCCGCTTTGTAATTTTCTGTTGTTGCAAACCGAAAGTGAATGGAGACAATATTAGCAGTGGCCCATTCAAAGAGTTGGCGTGGGGTCATAATTTGATTATTATAAACAAGTTGTAAACTTGCCTTTGCAGCTAATCACTTCACAGTACCCCCTATCTCATCACATGCATTTTTGCCATGTGCTGTTGCAAAAATTCCATTCTGCTTTTATATTAAAGTCAGTCTCGTGGTAGCACAAGCTGAGGAAGTTTGACTTGTTTCTGTATTGTGAAGCTGCTCCATCCGAAAAATAAAATATCTTTTCAGGTTTTTGAGAAAAATGTGACTGCATGAAATTAATTAGGTAACGCTGAAACAGATGGACAGCTATACTGTCATGAATTAAGCAGTCGGATATAATCACAAAACTTACATGTCCTAGGTTCTGAGTTTTCTCATCTCAATAGTATATAACTATAGGATGCAGGGTTGCTTGTGCATTGTTCCAGTGAAAACCCTGAGCTGCATCTTGCAATACAAAAGAATAATTTTCAGCAAAGTCACAAATTACTATGTATTGATTTTCTGTTATTGTGTCTTGAAGATGTCTTAAGTAACTTGACTGTTGAGTTGCTATAAAAGAATGGTGAAGCAGGGCTGGAAGTTTTCCAAACAACAGGTCCAAAAACTCCTGTGTGGATTTTGATAATGTTTCCAGTACTGTCCTCTTCTCTAATTGCATCCATAGCTTGAATGTCACATTTTCTATACTATTTAGATCAAAACAATCTTCAAATCGTTGCTTGAGCTGTTCTAATCCTGGACAATTGTTGCACTGGCTGAAGTAACATGCAGGTGTAGGGTTTCCACAAATTATGTTTGCAAGGACATCTTTATAGGAGTTTATTGGCTGAACAGTGTCTCCTGTTAATTCAGGTAACTTGCATTGTGTCATCATCAGTGTAACATTCTGATGCATTGTACAAACACAAACAGAATGTGTGCCACTTGCTCCTGCAAGAATGCAGTGCTTAAGGCAGAAGTTCACAGAACTTGGGGAGAACCCCACCTTTTTCTCTTAAAATCTCTCTTTAAAAAGAGTATACAATTCACGCAAATTACTCAGAAGCAATTTTTTTTACCTGTTGGCACTTATTATCTATTTTAATGGAAACAAAGTCTTTTTTCCCTGGCATTTGGTGGCTTGCATCCTCACTCTCATAAAATTCTTGTATACAATTTGCTGTGTCTTTGTCTAAAGTCTTTCCTGGCTTTGGATCAGGAGAAGACATGATACCTTTTTCTTTTACTAGCTTTTTAGCCTTTCTGGCCATAAAATTTGAAACTCTAAATTCTGTTTCAATTACCAAGATTTAGGCAGTGTACTCAATATCTGCATTCTTATGCTTTTATTTTCTGTGGAATGAAATTTTTCTTTCAACTGTCTTATAATTTCTGGTTCAGGAGATGACAAATATCCTTTGGTTCCGACGCAGGACTTAACTTTAATAATTTTGCTCGAAATGCTTTTTGGGCTTTTTTATATTTATCTTCAGGGTATTTTTTTTTCTGCAGGCGTTTTTTCTTGATTGGTGTTTCATCCAGACATTGTAAACTTTTTAAATGCTTCTATAGCATGCTCTTTTTCAGGAGTTGATACTTCAATGTTTTCAGATGGAACAGCATGGCCTTCAGCTTCTTGTTCATTATAGCTGTCAGAAGGTGAAGAGGAATGTTCAGCAGCTTCAGAGTGAAATTTCTGGATTGCTTTACGACAACTGTCACAGATCTTGTCTCCAGTTTTGAGCAACTTGTTCTGTAGCAAATTCTTGGAAACTGGTCGCAGATTTTTTTGTTTTGTTATACTTATGGTTTGGTTTCCCAAGAGGGTTGCAACAAGTAAACCACACTTGAAACTTTTGTTGTGGATGGTCTGCTGGCATCCATCTTTTACTTTGCTTTTACTTTAAAACCTAGGAAAGAAACACAATTTGTTACCCTTATGAATATATATTAACTTTTTAACTAATTATAATTAATTCATTAACATTTGCAGTGTTTGTAAGACCAGGAATAACATTATAGACAGACAAAATAAACAATTCCTCAGTCACTGATGGTGCGTTTAGTAACGTCCTTCTATGTTATTATTATTATTTTTTTTTTATAGTGATCCCATAGCAATCCCATTATGAAACTTTCAGGATATGTAGAAAAATAATGTTTGTTAAACATATATTTTTTTTCAGATTTTTTAAAAACATGTTTTTTAATATTTCAATTTCAAAATTTTAAAATTGACATTAAATTTTTTTTAATAGTGTCATGTGGCATATCAAATGAAAGCCCAATTCAAGATCTTTAAAACGAGCCATAATTCATGACCCTAGCTCTAGAACCCGAGTAATTGGCTTTGCTCAGATGATGAAATTTCAGGGTTGTTTTTTTTTTTGAAATTTCAAAAATCAATAACTCAAAAACGCATGCATTAAAAATTCTGAAAAAAATTCATATATGTTTATATTGATGAATTCTACAAATATACCAAGTTTCATAAAAATCAAAAATGGTCTGATTGAAAATGCTATTTTTGCTGGTTGATTTCACATGGAATGGCCCTATTGGCTTGAAGACGTTTTCCTTCTTCTTGAGCTTCTTTTACTTTTGTTATATGTTCGCTTAGTAATGGATCATAAGTAGCTAAGAGCTGAATTATTCCAAGAAAGTTTCCATTGTTAGGATCTCCAATCTTTACTGAATCACTTCTGAGTGGGAGCCTCTTTCAGCTAAAAATAAAATTACAGACAAGAGTCGTCGAAACAAATCTCGATAGTATTTTGTTCTTGCTGTCATTTCGCTGTCCAGTTGAGAACGAATGTCAGTCCCTCCCTTTAAATGTCTTTCCAACTGTAGCCATTCAAGATAACCCGTCTTATGAAAAGAACTCACTTCATGCTTGGTTACTTTATCATAGAGTTTACACCATGATTGATCTTTCTTCCACCCACCATCGCTCATCAACACTGAACGATTTCTTTCTATAGGTTTAGTAGAACGACCAAATAAACGGCAAGGAAAACAGTAAAGTAACTGATTTCCCGCATTCCAAACTAACCAATCTCTTGGTCGATGTTCCCCATTTTTGCTTTTCGAGAATAACACAGTGCGTGGAAAATCTCTTTTCCCATCATGTGAAAGGTTTGCAGAAACTGGAGGGGGACCTCTTCATACAAAACTTTCAATTACATCAGTGTTTGGACAACCAGTTAATGTTGCAAGATCAAAGGGAACCTTACACTCAGTTTCATCATTTACGTTTTGAAGCAACTCTGGCAGTGAATCTGATGAAGGTGAGTTATTTTTGTAAGACTCGGGCTCCGTTTGTGAAGGCAATATAGTCCTAGGTTTACAACTTCATCGCTTGATGTCGTACCTGATATTTGGGGTGAACATGGAAAATCAATTTTTGTAGGCTCCTACACTAAAAACAGCAGCAACAGCAGCAATACCTTGGCTTACAGTTGCACTAGAATCCGAAAGTGCAACGGTCTCAGATTTCTTAATTCCAACTTCAAACAATGTCCGCCTTCCTTTATTATCAGCTTCTGATTTCACTTCTGTATCTTTTCGTTTTTGGGCACCAGATTTATGTTTATAGGTATCCATAATTTAAAAAATGCACCGCTAATCAGTTGAATGACAGTTTTTATGCTACACTCAGTACACTGTATTACACTCGACTGGAGCTACAAATGTCATCACCTTCTTCTACAGAAATTAAAATCACACACTGAATGTTTCCACTCTCTCCGCAGACTCTCTGTCTGCGAATAATGCGAAAGTTCTTTTGGTACACATACACGCACCAAAAGCGTGGCGTGGCCCCTTTCATTCTGCAAATTTGCAGCCAATGGAAGCAGCAAATTTTGAGACTCCATTATTCGACTCCGCCTACCATGTGGTTTTTATGTGGAAGGGTCAAAATTGGCCTGCTTCCATTAGTAAGAGAAGTTCCTGTTTTCTTAGTTTTTGTGACAGTGGGAAAATGCAAGCATGGGAACCAAAAGCGGCTGCCCCGGGAGGGCGGAGGCGCAAATTTTTTATTTTTCTGCTAGACCATTTTGCTAAAAATTCGTGACAAACGTCCACTAGGATCCTGCCCCCCCCAACTCCCGGCCCCATGGGCAGTCACACCCCCTGCCCCCCCTCTTGGCGGTCCTGATCATATCTGCAAAATATGGCTAGTATAACTATTATTATCATTCATTATTCTTTCTTCTATATCCTGTAAAATAGCTTCTGATAGAATGCTGGAAAGTGGTGAACCGATGGGGGCTCCTGTTAGTTGTTTATATATTATATTTTGAAAACTGAAAAAAATTATTATCATCAATAAGGTACAAAGCTTTGATGACATCTTCAATTTCCCCGCACGGGGATAACTGGTTTTCCAGTTATTTGGGGAGCGGCGCCCCCACGGCCCGAGCTCACCTTGTGACGGTTTCTATTGCTTCTGCGGCTTTGACAATTACATCACCGAAGGGACAGCTGTTCATCCAGCTGATGGGGGATGGCGTCCTCACGGCCCGAACCGATTTTCTCTTATTGTTTTGCTTTTTTCGTCTTTCGTTCATATAGTGCCATGTTCCCGCCTCAGTTGTAGGCTGCTGAGGTTGTGATGAGGCGCCAGTTCCGGGTTTGTTTCCTTGTTCTCTTCCCTGTCTTTTCTCTTTTATGTTACATTATCTGTTTTTCCGGAGCTGGTTAGCTTAGACCTACCTGCATGTTTGCCGTGTGCGGTGACCCGTACAGGTGGAAAAGGGGATGCTGGAGGCTGAGGTATCTGGGGGCCGGGTTGTAGTTGTCTCCAGATGCCAATACTCCTCTTTGCCCTCTGCTTCACCCTAAACGGGAGGCTGGGAGCTAACCCACTCCTAGTCAGGAAGTCTGTGGGCGAGTGGTGTCCTGCCTTCTAGCGGCTTGTCGTTCTGTTCGGCTGGGTGAGTATGGGGGTAGGGTGGGCATGCCAAAGGGGTGTTCTCCGGGCACGGGAAAGTCTGGGTGCACGCTGAGCGTGTGTCTGCCCTACCAACTTGCTATATCCGCTGACTATCCCTAGAGCCGTGTCCTGCGTCCTCTTGGGCTTGCGGACCTCCGGCTCTCCCTCGTTGGGCTCGGTAGAGGGGGGGAGGTCAGCGGACAAATCTTTTCATTTCTTCATGGAAGACCAAAGTGTTTCCCATGCTAACAATTTAAAGCGCCCCGTGGAGGACAGTACACCTTCCTCTACAAAGAAACTTGTCACATCTACATGCAATGCTCTGTTTCTGTTGATCAAATCTGGTGACTCTTCACAGTCACTCAGTACCAAGAGTCCTTTCTGGATCAACAAGGCTCTGCAAGCCGTTGCTGGCTCTCCAAAGAGTGTGAAGAAGCTCCCTTCCGGGGGATCTTCTCGTGGAAACTTCTACTCCACGCCACAGTGCCACCTTGCTGGAAACGACCGTTTTGCTTGGCGTTCCTGTTCAGGTTTCTCCACACGGTTATCTCAATTCCTCTCGCGGTGTAGTCAACTCCCGCGACCTGCTTGAATGCAGCGATGAGGAATTGCTGGAGGAACTTGGTGAACAGCATGTCATTGGGGTTCGGCGGATTCTTTTTAGGCGGGATGGGAAATCTATTCCCTCCCGTAACATCATCCTAACGTTTGATTCCCCAAACCTGCCTACTTCCATCAAGGCAGGTTATTTACGGCTTGATGTACGACCGTACATCCCGAATCCCTTGCGTTGTTTCAGGTGCCAGCATTACGGTCACTCCCAGCAGTCTTGCCGTAATGTTGCAAAGTGTGGCCGCTGTGGTTACACAGAACACTCTTTGGCGGATTGCTCTGCAGAGTCTGATCGTTGTGTGAACTGCGAAGGGACTCATCCTGCTTCTTCTAAGCAGTGTCCAAAGTGGATAGAGGAACAGGCAATCCAACGCCTGAAGACAACTGAGCATCTCTCATATCCCGAGGCTCGACGGCGGATCGCCCCTTTACAACCAGGCCGGCGGTCCTATGCTTCAGTTGTGGTGCAGAAGGCTTCAGTGGCGGTCCAGACTGAGGTGACCATCCCAGCGCGGTGTCCTTATGATTTTGGGGACATCGTCGCTGCTGGAATGGAAGCTCTGAAGTCTCGCCGCATTTCATCCAAGGCGACATCAACATCGTCGCCTACACCTCCCTCTATGCTGAAACCATCTACGGCCATCACAGGGACCCAGGTCCAGGGCACTGGTAAGAAGAAGCCGGATAAGGTAAAACCATGTTCATCCTCCCCGAAACAGAGCAAGCAGAAAACACCTCTCAACACAGGGGTAAACACAGCCCTGTGTTACCTCCAGACACTGCGGATGGATTGGAGGTGATGGACGACAGTGAGACGTTCTAGTCGTCTGTCTTTTTCATTGTTTCATTTCATTTTTCATTATGGCCACGCTGATTCAGTGGAATTGCCGAGGTCTGCGATCACACATTGATGATTTGAAAGGTCTACTGTCTTCGAACACACCTGTGTGCGTTTGTCTCCAGGAGACAAAGCTTCGCACGACGGACACTCCTTCGCTGCGGAGACATTCAATTTTCCGCACTGATCACCAGGACGGCGTTATCGCCTGCGGAGGAGTGGCCGTCGTTGTTCCTCATGGTGTTCCTGTCACTGCAGTTGCCCTTCGGACGACTTTGTAGGCAGTGGCGGTGAGACTATCTGTGCACACACTGTTCACGGTGTGTTCCATGTACATACCACCAAATGAAGCTGTACGCCTTTCGGATCTGGAAGCTTTAGTTGACCAGCTGCCGCCTCCTTTCGTCATCTTAGGAGATTTCAATGCACACAATCCGTTGTGGGGTTCTCTCACTCGTGACTCCAGGGGCCGTGTTGTTGAGTCCCTTCTCTCCAACACGTCCCTCTGTCTCCACAACACCGGGGCTGTGACTTATTTTCATGAACCCACCTGCTCGTACTCAGCCATTGATTTGTCTCTGAGTTCCCCATCATTATATCCTGCCTGGTCCTGGAGCGTGTCTGGTGATCCCCTTGGCAGCGATCACTTTCCCATCTTCCTCCGTCTAGCGAGTGGCGGGTACCGTTACCCTTCTCGCCCTGCTAGATGGAATATTGATCGTGCCAAGTGGGACACATTCACGGCTTCGGCCTTTATTACTCCGGTAATGGTGACCTCAGGAACAGTCAATGACGCTGTTGCGGCGGTAACGGATTGTATTGTGCAAGCGGCAGTTCTTACCATCCCCAGGACGTCGACTAAACTTCCACGTTGCCCGAGACCTTGGTGGAATTCCACTTGTATGGCAGCTCGTCGGGCCCAACATCGGGCTTGGGGTAGGTTTCGTCGGTTTCCCACCGACGCGAACCTACTTGCTTTCAAGAAAGCCAAGTCCTACGCACGATTGGTTCGTAGGCATAGTCAACGGGAGTCCTGGATACAATATGTATCCGGGATTAACACCAATACCAGCCCTAAGATCGTTTGGGACAGGATCCGTAAGATTCGGGGACAGTACCCATCTGGGGAAATCTCCATTCTTGAGAGTGATGGAGGAACGGTTGCTGACGCTCAGGGTATTGCTGACTGTCTGGGCGCCGCTTTTGCTTTGGTGTCCAGCAGCAGCAATTACCCTGCTTCGTTCCGGCAGTTACAGCCGCGGCTTGAACGGTCCAAGATTTCTTTTGGACCGTTTTCTGCCACAGATTACAACTGCCCGCTGACTGCCGTGGAGCTGAAGACTGCTCTGAATCGGTCCGGCTGGACATCTGTCGGACCGGATAACATACATTACGAAATGCTGAAGCACCTTTCTCCGTCCTCTCTTGACTGTCTGCTGATCCTGTTTAACAGGATTTGGCAAGAGCATGTCTTTCCCGAATCTTGGCACATTGCCATTGTCGTTCCTGTTCCCAAACCTGGTAAAGATCCCACTAACCCGTTGAACTACCGGCCAATTGCTATGACGAGCTGCCTTTGCAAAGTACTCGAGCGTATCATTAATTTTCGTCTCATTTTTTATCTGGAGTTTCATCACATTTTTTCACCTCATCAGAGTGGATTTCGCAAATCTCGATTCACCACCGATCATCATCTTCGCCTTGAGACATCTGTCAGGGAGGCGTTTGTCCGATGTCAGCACATGGTCTCAGTATTCTTCGACATGGAGAAAGCCTATGACCGTACCTGGAGATACGGCATTCTCCGTGATCTGCACGAGTGCGGATTGCGGGGAAACTTACCATCTTTCATCGCCGGATTTCTCCGGGACCGGAGTTTCCGTGTGCGCGTTGGGTCGACCCTCTCTGCGATGTACCCGCAAGAACAGGGTGTACCTCAAGGCTCCATTTTATCAGTCACTCTGTTCATCCTTCGTGTGAATCACATATTCAAACTGCTTCCTCCGACGGTTCGTGGAACCATGTACGTGGATGATCTGCAGATCTCTTGCGCCTCTGTTAACAGGCGCACCATTGAGAGACAGCTCCAGTCTGCCATTACTAAGATCTCTCACTGGGCTTCCCAAAATGGATTTAGCTTCTCGACCCAGAAGACCGTTTGCATGCATTTTTGCCGCAAACGGGTCTTCACCCAGACCCCAGCCTCCGTCTGGGGTGTTCTACCATCCCCGTGGTGTCAGATGTCAAGTTCCTTGGGTTAACTTTTGACCGAGCGCTCACTTTCCGGCCTCACATCCAGTCTTTTAAGGTGAAGTGCACGAAGTCATTGAGTATCCTGAAGGTCCTCTCTCGAACATCTTGGGGGGCCGACAGGTGCTCAATGCTTCGCATTTACCATTCTCTGATTCGGTCAAAGTTAGACTTCGGATGCATTACGTACGGTTCAGCGCGTCCATCGGTTTTAAATCCTTTGGACCCCGTCCATCACCAGGCATTGCGGCTATGTACTGGTGCTTTCCGTACCTCTCCCGTGCATAGCCTGTATGCGGAGGCTCATGAGCCGCCGTTATGCATCCGTCGTAAGCAGCTGTCTCTTCAGTTTCACTCAAAACTGAAATCTCTTCCTGATCATCCCCTGCATGGTTCCATCTTCCAACCGAACTGTGTCCGCTTGTTTTCCAACCGCCCCTCCTGTGTTCCGACGTTCGGGATTCGGATGTCTGCCATAGTGCGCGATGCTGGTCTAAACTTGTCTGGGGTTGGTTTGACCACCTTTTTTAACCATCCTCCTTGGCAGCCTATTCAAGCGACGGCTGACCTATCTCTTTGTGTGTGGCCAAAGTCGTCTACTCCTGCTCTGGTGTACCAGCAGCTCTTTGCTGAAAAACTGTCTGCCTACCCGGATTTCGTGCCTGTGTTCACCGATGGCTCGAAATCCGGGAATGTCGTTGGATCCGCTTTTGTGTGTGGCGATGCCTCCCATGCTGAGAGGCTTCCGCCTGAATCCACCGTCTTTTCGGCAGAGATGCGTGCGGTACACCTCGCTTTGTGCCACATACAGTCTCTATCACATCGTCGCGCTATGGTTTGTTCTGATTCCCAGTCCGTCATCCAAGTTTTATCTTCTCCAGAGGACACGGACTCACCTGTCATCCGTGATGTCCGTCGTCTTCTTGGAACTTTGGAGGGTGATGGCTTCCTGGTCCGATTCTGTTGGGTTCCTGGCCATGTTGGGATCCGGGGTAACGAGCTTGCAGATCTCTCTGCCAGGTCTGTTTCCTCCATGTTGCCAGCTCGGCTGCCACTGTCTTTCCGCGATTTTACACCTTTGATCCGGACATTTCTCCTGGACGCGTGGCAGTCCCTGTGGTCTCAGCAGGGCGGCAATAAGCTGCATTCTATCAAACCACGGATCGGACTATGGAAGTCTAGTTTGCGGAAGAACCGTCGTGAGGAAGTTGTTCTTGCACGTCTCCGCATTGGGCACTGTCGTTTTACTCACCGCTTTTTGCTGTGTGGCGACAGTGCCCCGATGTGTGAGGCGTGCCAGTGTCGTCTCACCGTCCTACATGTTTTGTGTACTTGTGTTCGTTTTTGTGATCATCGTTTTCGTTATTTTCATTCTCATTTGTTGGACGAAGGAGCTGCTACGCTGCAGACTCTCATTGGTGAGGACTGCGACCTGACCGCAGTGTTCTCCTTTTTTAAGGAAATTGACTTTTTTAACCTCATTTAGTTTTACCGTATTCATTTCCATCTTTCACTTTTACCGCTTCATCCTTTCATTTTTACCGCATCAGCCTGTTTTTAACCTTGTGTACGTTTTTTATTGATTTTGTTTCATTTTAATGTCTTTTGTTTGGCGCTCTTTGGCCAACCATGGCCCTTGCGCCATTAAAATTAATCAACCAACCAACCAACCAACCAACCATCTTCAATTTCTACTACCGAGATGTTATTTCTTTTTGATTTATTCTCAATTAATTGAATTGCCTTTTTTGTTGGGGTGTTAGGATATAATGATATAACATCAAAGCTAAACCATAATAAATCCTTAGATCTTTGATATTGCTTGATTTGTTGCAAAGCTTTTTAAGCATTATATATTAAATATTTGTGTTCCATATAAAATGGCTGCAGATATTTGTACAAGGCTCTTTCTAAGTTCATTGCTGGTGCAATATTTTTTACAACAATTGGTCTTATTGGCTTGTTTTCTTTATGGGTCTTTTAGTTTACCAAAAATGTCTGGAATTTTAGTGCCTATTGATGGGTAAGCTTGATTTTTTAATTCAGATTTTAAATAGCCGTGGTTTCGAAAGCCAGCAAACTATCTAATAATATTCTGCGTGGGATCTTTATTCATTACCTTTGTATCCAGCTTTGAAATAGCTTCTATCATTTTTTGGGTATAGTCTGTTTTGTCTTATCTGCTGCAATGATGCTAATTGGTGGGTTATTACATAATTCTAGTAACTCTTTTCTCTTATAAGTGTATTTATTAAATTGTACATATTTATTGATAGTTTGATTGATTTTAAATCTTGTTGGTTCTTGCGCAGGTTGTGGTAAATGTCCTATTATTTCCCTTAATTTTGGTATATACATATTCTTCAGTTTTCCCAATTTTTTGTTTGTAGGCATATTTAGTTCCTCTATGTAATGCAGTAATTTGAAGGTGTTAATTCAATACTGGACATGTTAATATAAGTTGTCTTCTTTTCTTTTTGTTGCCTTTGATTGTAATACTTCTTATGTGTTAATTCTTCTAGTTCCTTGAAATGTCTTTTTTGATTTGATATTTAATTTTTTTTCTATATGTACATATACCATACTTTTCGGCATATAATCCGCAGACAAAATTCATAGTAAAAGTTGAAAAACAGTTGCGTAATCCACGTTAATTAAAAATTATTGTGGGATTTATACTTGCATCTATGACTTTACAGAAACCCATTTCCAACTAGGTCTTTGTGGAAGTGAGAAAATGCAGAGTTTTGCTGGTCCTTGATAAAGCCAAGGTTCGGCATTCTCGACACTTTCTGCATTCTGGTTTTGCTATTAATTTATTCTTTACTCATGTTGGGTATTGAGATTTAATTTGTATATTTTGTCGTTGTAAAATAATAATTTTTGTTTCAGTCTCTGCTTTGTAGTTTGTAATTTCTGAATATTCATCACTGCTGCGTTGTGTGTCATGATCTTCAGATTGTTTGTTGAAAAATTTGGTTTTAAATTTTAGGTTGTAATTTTTGTCATTAATTCTACTTATGGGTATAATATATATATATCATCATCATCATCATTGTCAACCATTATCAATCCACTGCTGGACGAAGGTCTCCCCAAGTTTCCTCCACAACGGTCTGTCTTGTGCCAGTCTCCTCCATGTCACCCCTGCATACTTTCGAATTTCATCCACCCATCTCCCATGTGGTCTTCTTCTGGGTCTTTTCCTGTCCCTTGGAATCCAATCTAAAATTTCGGCTGTCCATCGATGATCTGTCCTTCTGGCAGTATGTCCAGCCCATTGCCATTTCAGGGATTTAACTCTGATCATGATGTCTTCCACTCTTGTCATTTTTCGGATCCACGAGTTCCTCTTCTTATCTCTCCTGGTTACACCAAGCATGCACCTCTCCATGCTGCTTTGAGTTGTCTGCAGCCTTTGTATGTTTCTTTTAGTTAAGGTCCACGTCTCTGCACCATACGTAAGCACTGGAAGGATGCATTGATCAAACACTTTTCTTTTAAGACATAATGGCATATTGCTCTTGAAAATTATGCTGTTTCTTCCAAAAGCTCTCCAGGCAAGTTTTGTACGCCGATTAATTTCTTCATCAATGTGACCCTCACTTGATATCTGCTGTCCAAGATAAACGTACGTATCTGTTATCTCCAGCTTTTCTCCATCAATCGATAAATCTTCATTTCTTGTAAAAGCATTGAACATCACTTTTGTCTTCTGAAAGTTCATTTTTAATCCCACTTCTTTACTCTTGTCAGCAAGTTCCTGGATCATACTCTGCAGCTCTGATGGGCTAGTTGCAAAAATGACTACGTCATCAGCAAAACGAAGGTGGGTTAGATAATCTCCATTAATCTTTATCCCCTTGTTTTCCCAGCTCAGTGACTGAAAAACACCCTCCAATGTGGCATTAAAGAGCTTCGGAGATGTGGTGTCACCTTGTCTCACTCCCTTTCCAATTTTTATGTGTGTTGTATTTTCAAACAGCCTAATCTTTGCACTTGCATTTTCATAGATGTTATTAATAATATTAATGTATGCATCTTCAATACCGCAGGTTTTCAGAGCCATTGTAACTGCTGATGGTTTCACCGAATCAAAGGCTTTTTCATAATCGATAAAAGCCATGCACAATGGAAGTTCATATTCCCTCGCTCTTTCAATTAGTTCTCTCAGCACATGGATATGATCTATTGTGCTGTAGCCACTCCTGAATCCAGCTTGTTCTCTCGGTTGAGCCATGTCCAGTGTTACCTTCAAGCGGTGTGAAAGAACTTTAGTGAAGATTTTATAAACTACTGATAGGAGGCTGATAGGTCTGTAGTTTCCGAGATCCTCAATGTCACCTTTCTTATGTAGCAGGATCATTGTAGCGGTGTTCCAATCCTCAGGAATCTTTCCTTCATTAAGGCATCGAGTGAAAATTTGGGCGAGTACTGTTTCGATTTCTCCACTTGCTTCTTGTATGATGTCTACAGTAATTCCATCTTCTCCTGGAGCTTTTCCCCGCTTCATGTTCTTGATTGCATGTGCAACTTCTGCTGGAAGGACTGGAGGAACTCTGGTATTGGTATCTTTCATGATGTCTGGAGTGCATGTATCATCCCTTTCATATAATTTGGAGTAGAAATCTTTCACTCTTGTCAAAATTTCGCCTCTATTTCTTGTTACAGAACCATCTTCTTTTCTCAGTGCCATAATCTGTTTTCTTCCCTTACTGAGATGTCCCTTTGCTATCTTTAGGCTTTGGTTGTTTTCAATTGCTTTCCTCACTAGTTCACAGTTGAATTTTCTTACGTCTTCAGTGATACTTTTTCGTACTGTCTTGCATAGCTCTATATATTCCACTTTGGAAGTCACATCTTCTTTAGTTGTCCTCATCTCTCTTCTTTTTTGCATCAACATTTTCGTTTTTCCTGATAATTTATTTACATGCAACTTGTTCTTAGACCCAGCTAATTTTGTTGCTGTTTCCATAAGAGCTTTGGTTACTTTTCTGTTAACTTCAGAGATGTCCACTTCTTCCAATGTTAGGCCTTCTAAAGCAGAGAACCTGTTCTTCAGTTCCAACTTGAAGGTATTATGGTGTTTTTTAAGGTTGGTTATGTCAATACATTTTGTTTGTCTTATGAGCTTGCCACGTTCAAGTTTAGTGTTGAGGTGCATCTTACATCTCACCAATCTATGGTCACTACCTGTGTTGAACTTGTTTAGCACACTGCAGTCTTCTATGACGAATTTTTTGTTACACATAATAAAATCAATTTCACTTGTCGTCCCATTTGGATGTCTCCATGTCCATTTCCTGTGTGGCTTTTTCTTGAAGAAGGAGTTCAAGATGAAAAACCCTTCTGCCTCTGCAAACTCAACGAGAGTATTTCCACGCTGGTTTCTGTTGCCGTGACCGAATTTACCTACTGAAGTTTCATTCTGTTGCCGTTGCCCTATTTTTGCATTGAAATCTCCCATAATTATTTTCAAGTGCTGCTTACCTTTATTATTTAGATGACAAATTTCCTCATAAAATTCTTCAATTTCTTCTTCAGCATGACTTGTGGTGGGTGCATAAGTTTGAATAATCTGAGCCTGGTATCTTCTCGAGAGTTGGATAACGAGTCGTGCAGCTCTGTCAGAGGAACTTTCAACTTCTACCACTTTATCCTTCAGTTTCTTGTTTATTATAAATCCAACACCACTAGTTCTGCCAGTATCTGTCCCACGATAGTAGAAGAGATGTCCACTTTTCAGTTCGACGAGATCTTCTCCTTTTCTCCTTACCTCACTTAGCCCCACGATGTCCCACTTGATCCTTTGTAGTTCCTCTTCCAATTCAAGAAGCCTTGAATCAGAAGATAGGGAGCGTCCATTGTACGTTGCCAAGGTCAGCATCAGATGGCAGCCTAGTCCGGTCCTCCGGGGATTCTTAGCACCCTCTGCCTTCATGTCGCACTGGCCGCTGCCTTGGCCAGGTACATTCCAGCTGCCGGAGACTGAGGGCCAAGATTTAAGTTGTGGAGTCATTTTGGAGGGGTTTGGCCATAACTCACCACGCTGGCCAAGCGGGTTGGTGAGTGTGGGATAGAATTTCCTCTGATCCCGATGGTATAGTTATACCGCTATTGGCGGTCGTCAGAGCCCCTTTAGTGGGAACAGGATGCACCACGAGAAGGCGGGGTTGACATTTGTCAAGGAGAGGCTGTGATGTTACGCATCACCTGACCTTACATCCCTATATATATATATATATATATATATATATATATATATATATGCACTATCTACCAACAAGTAATTGGACACCCCTGCAATCGACGATATCTGCGGTCCTGGTACACGTCACGGCAGTCGCCGTTAAATATCGTGTGGGAAACAACAACGCAACCAATCGCATGCAAGATGCCACGCAGTTCGAAGCTCTCTGATTTCGAGAAAGGTGTAATCGTCGGGTATCACAGAAATGGCCGAACCATACGTGACATATCCAGCGAGTTGAAGTACCCAAAATCGTCAGTGGCCTACGTGATTGGCATGTGGAAGATGAGAGGTGACTGTCGGAATGTGCACCGACCCGGCAGACCCACAAAACTGGGAGTTAGAGACCGACGGGTGCTGGCCAGAGAAATTCGGAAGAACCGCACCAAATCGATGGGCCGCATCCGCGAGGAGTTTCAACAGGCATCCGTGAGTGTTCTTTCGAAGAATACCATCCGTAAGGAAGCCCATCTGCTCGGTTATCATGGACGTGCTGCCGCCCACAAGCCTTTGATCACCAAGTCCGATAGCGCTGCTCGTCTAACGTGGTGCAAAGAACGTCGACAGTGGACCGTTGAACAGTGGAAACAGGTTCTCTGGAGCGACGAATCAAAGGTTCACCCTCTACCGTTCGGATGGCAGGGTCTGGGTTTGGCGTGTGCCTGGAGAACTCCTCCTGCCGGAATGTATTGAGCCAATTGTGAAGTTCGGCAGCGGTGGAATTATGCTATGGGGATGTTTCTCCTGGTATGGCACGGGACCCTTAGTCGTAATTCCTGGTAGACTCAACGCCAAGACCTACTGCACCATTTTGGATGATCATGCGCTTCCTACGTTGTGGCAGTTTTATGTGGTGGACCCATGTTACTTTCAGGATGACAATGCCACCTGTCATGTTGCGAGGTCCACCATGGCTTGGTATGGTGACAATGGGGTTGATCGAATGGACTGGCCTGCGCAGAAACCGGACCTTGACCCTATCGAGCACCTCTGGAGCGAGTTGGAGCGTCGACTTAAGGGGTGCCCCCACCGTCTGAAATCGGTGAAGGAACTGACCTGTCTTCTCCAAGCCGAGTGGAAGAAAATACCGCTAGCCGTCATACAACACCTGGTTGAGAGTATGCCCCGGAGGGTCGCAGCTGTAATTGCCACTCATGGAGGCTCCACCAACTATTGAAGGTGAATAAACTTCGTTTTCCTTTGCTATCACAGGTGTCCAATTACTTGTTGGTAGATAGTGTATATATATATCATCATCATCAATCCACTGTTGGACGAAGGTCTCCCCAAGTTTCTTCCACAACAGTCTGTCTTGTGCCAGTCTCTTCCATGTTACTCCCGCATACTTTCGAATTTCATCCGCCCATCTCCCATGTAGTCTTCTTCTGGGTCTTTTCCTGTCCCTTGGAATCCAATCTAAAATTTCAACTGTCCATCGATGGTCTGTCCTTCTGACAATATGTACAGCCCATTGCCATTTCAGGGATTTTACTTTGGTCATGATGTCTTCCACTCTTGTCATTTTTCTGATCCACGAGTTCCTCTTATTATCCCTCCTGGTTACACCAAGCATGCACCTCTCCATGCTACTTTGAGTTGTCTGCAGCCTTTGTATGTCTCTTTTAGTTAAGGTCCACGTCTCTGCACCATATGTAAGCACTGGAAGAGGATGCATTGATCAAACACTTTTCTTTTAAGACATAATAGTGCAGCGGCATAACTCGGAATATTCGACCAATTGTGCACTTTTGTATAAAAGCATGAACTTTGGCATGATGAATAGACATATCCTAAGGGTCATTTTAAGATATTGGGCCACTTCAAAATTTACCCAGAACCCTCTAAATTTCAAGATGGCAGCCACAATTTCAATTTTCTATAATTATTATCTGATTTGATTGATTTTCAGTTTATACGTGTATTTTCTGGTGCTGAATATGAAGTCGAAGTTACACTTGACATTTTTCAATGGAAAGCCCATACAATTCCAAGATGGCGGCCAAAATTTCAATTTTCTATTATTATTGTCTAATTTGATTGGTTTTCAGTTCAGACATGTATTTTCTGGTTCTGAATACGAATTTGAAGTTACACTTGACATTTTTCAATCGAAAGCCCATGAAATTCCAAGATGGCTGCCAAAAGATCACATTTGTTAGCTCAGGAGATATAGTGGTGCAGGATGCAATGTATCGTACAAGTTGTATAAATTCATTGTACTATCGTGCCAGGAAGGCTACGACGGAGGAAATACCTACCTCCGAAGACGACAAATTGTTGTCGGGAAGAGTTTTTGCAGAGCTTGTCATGTTCATTAAAGAAGTGCGAATGGACCAAAACACAGCAACTGTTTTCAAACTGGCTGATCTTTCAAGCCTTTGCAGATCAAGGATAGAACAACTTAGAGGATACAGCGATACAAAAATTCATATGACACGACTAAAGGAAGGTCGTTTGATCCAGTTTCCAGACATGCGTCCACAGAATAAAGGAAGGGATGTCTACCTGGCATTTGATCAAGATATTGGTGCTGCTTTGATCAAAGCTTGCGAGTTGGTCATAGAGAATGACGCCCTTCAATTAGCATATGCAGCACAGATCCTTTGCTGCGACATGTTTAAAGAACACAATAGCTTCACAAAAGGTTTTTCACAAGAATCACAAATACAATCTATACACCCACTATTGCTCCAACTTGTCAGCATGATTCTAGAGGGTCCTGATATTCAAAACAAGAAGGAAGTTTCAATGTCACCAGTAGCTCTAACCATAGCTCAACTTCTAAAGTTTAACAGCATCAACCATTCAAGATCAAATGATACGACACATGTTAAACATTGCAGAGTCCAGGAGACTCCTGTACCTATTTACATGGGACTAATGGTACATGCCCAAACACGTAAAAAGGAGATTGTTGACCATCTTTCTAGTCTAGGATTGAGCATATCTTATGATAGAATTATTCGTATTTCTGTAGAAATGGGAATTGCTGTCTGCCAACAATACCTCATGGAAGAAGTCGTCTGTCCTCCTAAAATGAGAAGTTGTGTGTTTACAACAGCAGCGATAGATAACATAGATCATAACCCTAGTTCAGCGACTTCGAAAGAATCTTTTCATGGCACTTCAATCTCTATCTTCCAACACCCCAATTTCAATGGTGATAAGCTTGACTGAAATATTTCTTCGATTACAGTAAGGTTCTAATATCTTAAAGACCATGGACTTTCTACCAAACTACTACACAGAAGTGCAACCAGTCACATGCAGTATTAAAGGGTCTGCTGTCCCAGTAACTAATGTCACAACTCTTAGCAAGGAAAACTTTTCACAACACGAAATAGCAGAATACAAGTGGCTAGCGCATACAAAGCAGTCTATTGCCAGCAGGACGATGGAAAATGTGTCTTGGGCAGCATACCATGCCAGCCAGCTACCTCCTGTAGAGGAATGTGTTAAATGCTCCACTGTGGTGCTGCCTCTCTTCCTTGAAAGTGCTCATACTGCAGCAATAGTCAAACACTCAATGAAAATAGTGAAGAACGCTGTTGAATGTCTGAATGCGGGCCAAACACCAGTGATCACTTTTGATCAGCCATTATGTACATTGGCGAAACAAATTCAGTGGAAGTGGTCCGAAATGTATGGAGAGGACAAGTTTGTGGTAATGATGGGTGGTTTACACTTAAAATGACTTTCTTGAAAATAATTGGTGACTGGCTTAGAGGTAGTGGCTGGGTTAAGGCCCTGGTACAAGCTGGTATTGCAACAGCTGGAGTATGTGACTCATTTTTGAGGGCGACACACATTAAACGTACGAATAGAGCACATGAAATAACAGCTTGTGCACTGTATATTCTTCAGAATCGTGCATACCAACATTACCAACTGCTGCAGCAGGGTAAAGGTAACGATCAGGGCGCGATTTCACCGATTAGCAACTAGCAAATAGCTAGTGAAAAATTAAATTTGCTAGTGAAAAAAAATCGCAGTAGCAAATATTGCTAGTAAGGTAATTTCTTTATTTAAAGTAACCAAAAATCATTATTAATCCACGAAGTTTACATAACAGTTTCTATTATCACTTGTTAAAACAGCGACGATCAGCGATTCTCTTTCGATAATTTCCTTTCGACACTTAATACCCATCCTCCCCATATCTTTCATCCCTTCCAAACTGTCGTAGAAGCGCATTGAAACTCCTCTCCATCGTGCCCTCATTGGTCTATTACAGAAACTGAACGTGACGTCGGCAATTATTGCTGTGACAACCCAGAGCTCTGGGATGGATCGGTTGTTTGACCACCTGCTCTGCCACCCTCCCTTCTTTTGCCCCACGAACTTTGTCCTCAACTCCTGTCGTACCCTAAGCACACTGGCAAAAGTCTTATCCATAGTAACTAGCCTTATTGCGTGGCATAGATAGACACTTTTTACGAAACGTGTTCGTGGAGGGTAAATGATTACGGAAGAAGAAACTTTTGCTTCGTCTGACTTCTGGTTTTGGAAATTTTCCTTGTATTTTCAAGCTGAAGTACAAATATTTATCCAGTAAAATGTTAATGAGCAAGAATACTCGACAGAGGCAACATCGTGAGAAAAAAAAAATTATGATTACAGAAAAATCCGAATTCCGTCGACCTTTCGTTTTCTAGTTTCGTAAAGCCGGAATTCCAATAATAACGAAAAAAGCCGGAAATCCTTGAATTTGCGAAAGAATCTCATGCCTGAAGATTACAGAAAAATTTTGCAGCAGCCAACTTCCGTTTTTGCAAATTGTTCTCCACAGTTTCAAGCTAAAATGCAAACATTTATGCAATAAAATGATATTTAACAAGAAAAGCTGACACAAAGACAACATTGGGAGAAAAATTTGCGATTACGGCAAAATTTTCTTACTCTGTTTCACTACAGTGTTCGAAAGTTTTGAAGCACGAAATTTCGTCTCCAGATGGGAAACGACTCCCCCCCCTCTCCCAAATATCGATCTTCAGAATGATCTGACTGATGACAAAAAAAAAAAAAAAGCGGGATTCCGCGAATCCCTGTAAGAATCGTGTGTATATCATAAAAATAATAGCAAAAGAAAAATTTGAAACAAAATGAAAATTTGTAGAATCCGTAGTTTTGATAGTAAGTTCTGGAGTCAGACAACTAATTCCGTAGAAACTACGGTATTGTGTGGTAGTTGGCAGATATGAAGTGTGTAGAAGTTTAGCAGAAATTTGTGTGATACTTCCACTTAGTACTGCATGTTGTGAGGTGGGATTCAGTTTTTTAAAAAGAATACAAGGGGATTGGAGGAACAATTTGTCTGTTGAAACTTTAAATGCTCTGATGACAATTGAAATAGAAGGGCCACAAGAAGAGATTTTTTATCCACGGTCAGCAGTTATTTTAATGGCATGATGACAAAGTCAGACACCCTGAGTGTAAACCATATGGGAAGAAATCTGAATTAGAATGTCAGTGAAATATATTCATGTGGTATGAGAATTTGTTAGAAATTAATAATAAAGATAGTCACTAAAGTTATCTAAGATTCTATTCATTATTCAAAAAGGTAAGTCAAAATATTTATACACACATTTAAATTTCTGTGTAACTTTATTTGAAAATAAGTTGCGATGTGATTTAGTTTTACTTGCTAGTCATGCAAATGTTTTGCTAGCAAACTATTTGGTCACTAGCAAAATTTGCTAGTGAGCAAAAAAGATGAAATCTTGCCCTGGTAACGATTCTCTGGAATTTTCAGAATTGCATGATCAACAGATTGATTCCTTCCCTCAATTTCAATACTGGGACATCGTGATAAACCTAGAAATCCGCTTGTTATCCTATGTCCGTTCTTTGCGACAAACAGACTTTACATTGTATCTAGCAGCCTTGACAGAGCTGACGCCCTGAATCTTTGCATTGGACCACACCAACTACGCTCGTTGGACACCAGTGTATCTCAGAGACACTGCTACGGCTGAATTGGTATCAAACATCCCAACATTCACAGAGCGTTCAACGATGGCAAGTTCACAGCTTAAGAAACAAATAGGGTTTTCTCTGCGATACCCCTTTATCGAGCTCACGAGCAAAATAATGCTTACATTAAAGGAGATGGAGGAGCTGTTGAACTTACAGACAACCCAAGTGTTCAGGAGTCATTCTTTAAGGATTTGAACTCACTAGTTCAAACCATTGAAGAGTTTGGCAGTCCCTTTATGGAGGAAAGCAACGATCTGCTTGTTTTAGATACACAAGATGTCGTGGATCCTAAAGTCATGAAGTCAACTTGCCAATGTAGAAACGATAGGCAAAGAACAATTTAATACATTTGCATAGGTGCCAACTATTACGGTTTCGACTGTCAGATTACGGAATTACGGACGGGTTGGAAGAATTGCGGATTTCAGTGTGTTTTGGAGAATCTGAATTTTGTATCCTTTTTTGTTAACCCTTTTAGTGCGACGCTGGCGATTCGTCGGCCTTCGAGTTTGATCCGTGTATTTTCCGAATCAGATGGCAGATATTGGTGTCGATGATCATATCATTTATCAATCATATCGTTTTGAAATGGAATGTCCATGAGTCATATCGTCAAACAGTGATATTATCGAAAGAATGGTAATATGCCGTAAGTGTCATATTGTAAAAGAGTTTGCTTGCTATCGATTTCCCACGCACTTTCTGCGTGTGACAGGAGAAAGGTTACTTTAGCCAAAACTTTTCCTACTGCAGTTGAGGCAGGGCTGTTCACTTGGTATTGTTGGTGAAGACGTTGTATTGCCGGAAATCACTTTTTCAAGCCCGTTCGAAGTGCAATAACGATCAACTCGTCGCAACGCGTGGTCCCGCGATGACAGATGTTTATATTTCTTGCAGACTTTCACCACGCGGGGGAACAAAGTGCGGTGTTTTATTACTAAAAGCTCTTCACATTATTCATTTCTTTTTTCCCAAACAAACAGACACAATCACAAAACTTTGTGAATTACGAATCCCCAGACCTGCCAGGTTTTACGGTTTACCCGTAAAAGTTACGGAAATGTAGCTTGTTTTACGGGCAAAATGTTAATTTTACGGATTTGGTGATTCTCTGAGATTTTTTCTTTTTCTGACGATTTTGCACCCACTATTAAAACTTTTTTTTTTTTAAACTTAATCCATTCAAAGTAAAGTGCCGATGTAAGTTACGAATAAGTTTTTAGTTACATGTGTTTATTTGGGAACATTTTGCTGCTGTTTGTTTTCCCACGTTTTAGGTTATTGTTTTGCCTTTTTTAAACACTAGAACACCAACCAGCTGGGCTTATTTAACCTTCCGTTTGGTTCTCTTCCTCTCTTGTGCACGCTGTTTCCCCCCACCTTTCTTTTCAGATCATGCATTGTTCATCTCCCGAGTCGCAACTTCTCAGAAGGCCAGCGTGGGGTGTGTCCGCGTTGGAGCAGGTGTCTTTTATCTTTATTCCTCCCAGTTCGAAATGCTATCTCAGAACGTAGTTATCGTAGAAAAAAATTCCAACGGATTTTAAATCTGTGGAATTTTTAACCCCAGATCGATACCAAACAGGACGAAATTAAGCAAAAACTGCCAGTTTTGTGAAATTAAAAATGCATTGGGGCATGCATGGTTTCGTAACTTCTTCTCTGGCAATAAATTTGACCTAACGAAAGAATGCTACTATAAGAGGAAGTTAAAAAAAAAAAGTAAGTCCAATGTTCATTCGAGCCAGTGCTGCTCCAGCAATGATTTATTTTGCTGGTCCGTTAGTCAGTAAGTTTTCTACGCTTTCGCTTTCGAACCGTGCTTTGTTCATCGCTCGGTAACGTTCATAAAAATGTCTTGGCTTGATTCAATGAAATTAATATGTTGGGGTACATACTAATTCATCTAATCCTTATTGAAAATGGTCAAAGGTAAGGTCAAGACGTAGGAGCGGGATTCATTCTTCCGCCCTTTTGCGTGATGACTTGCATAAAATCAAAGCATGATTGTGATGAAGTTTGGGTATGCTGTTCAGCACCCATAGTGGACCTATCATATTAAAAATAGTTGCTATCAGCATTCACGGGGACAGTGTAGTAGCACATGCGCGAGATTTGTTCGCTCGCGTTTCAGAATTTTAGCACAATATCTTCCGTGGAAATTGACCGATTTGGATAGAATTTTTAATTATAAAATGACGCGTGTGTGGCAGCTTTTTAATTTAGAAATTAACGGCCACAAAAAATGTTCTATAATAAAGCAAAAACACGCAAAATATCGATTAATTCATACTGAGGGATTCGTAAAGAAAACCGTAAAGTATCGGGGAGAACACTGTTGCTTTTGCAAACCCACACTTTTTTGTAGGTATGAAATTTTGGGCTTTTAGTAAACAACTCTGAATTTTAAAATATCCGGATTTTGACAGCACGAGTTTAATCTCGAGAGGAAGTGGATTTTTTTTATCTGTTTGAAAAAAAAGCGCCATTGGCTTTGTAACTTCTATCAAACCGAATTGAATTGTGTGATATTTAGAGATTTTCATTTTCTAAAACAGTACGTGTATTCTACAGTTTGTCATGTTAGGCCATTTTTTTTTTTTTTTTTTTTTTTTTGCAGAGACATAAGATCGGAGTTAAAATCCCAGTTCAAACGTTTTATGCCGTGGTTACGCCGCCAAAGGGAGCAGGGGACGAGATGGGGAGGATGTCACCGACGAAGTGGTTGTATCGTTCCAGTTATGCCTGATGTAAAAGACAATTGGTTTTGTTCCGGCAAAACAATTGTGTTAGTTTACTGCAGGAGAGGGGTTGGTTCAGACGTTGATGGGCCCAGATTGTTTTTAAAGGAATGACTAGAGAAGCTCTATTCGGTAAGATGAAGGGAGGGGGAGGACAGGAAGAGAAGACAGAACTATAAAATCAGTGCCATTTGGAAGTATAACGGATGCCGCTAAAGGGATCGGATTTAGTAAAAGACAAGGCATCGATCCGCCTGTGAGGAATGATGGGGAGGGATTGGACGAACTCAAGGGAATGACATTCGTAACTAAAACCTAAACCTTTGTTTCAAGATGAAATAACCTTTCAGTTGCTCTCTGCTTTCCTAGCTGACCAGCTCGAATCGGATAACTCTGTAATCGGTATTTTCCCCTCTACTATAGCAGTTTTTACTTACATTTTTTTCCCGAGTGGTAATAAATTTAGTATTAGTGATTCGCTATGAGCAGCAACATAAAAGGGGAAAAGAAGTACTATAAAATATTCCGTGATTCGTATTCTGCGGAATTCCCGTGTATTGCGAAATCTTCAAGAAAGGAAAATATGCGTTTCGCGCTATGTGCCGATGCAATTTCAACATTTCGCATGGTGGAAGGAATGATATTACAAATCATATTTCTAGTGACAAGCAAATATAACGTTGACTGCGTGGGAAAAAAATAACGAAATTAACTTCCTTTGTTAAAAGTTATAATGAACTCTATGCGATTCGTACAAAATGTTTGTTCACTTCATTTTTAGTTGAACATAATTTACCAGTTAGTGTCTCTCAGTCACTCTTACTTATTTAATTTTTTTATTTGACTGTCTCATCGTCCGTGTCTCCGTAAGATAAAAACCTAACATGAAAATGGTTCGTTTTTGAAAATATTTTAGTATGTTTCATGACGGCGTGGGACACGATCCCATTGAAAGGGTAGAACATCCTTCCCTTTAGATGCAAACTTCTGTAAAAGTAAATTTTTATCACTTTATAGGTCATAATGATAGCATAGTAATGAGAAATTATGTATAGAATTTATTTTAATCGATATGAATGTGCCGATAAATTTAAACATCTGTAGACACTTCAATTAAAAGTTGATGGTTCATTTGGGTAACATCGTTTTTTAAATCGATATGTTCGGTACATTTAATCAATATGCGCAACAAGTAATTTAATCGAATATATCGATTAAAATTTTCATAGAATATATCGATTAAAATTTTCATCGAATATATCGATTAAATTTTTTTACGGATTTTTGTTTCTGAAAGTTGGCAGGTCTGAATCCCCTCTTTTTCCAAACTCGTGTTAGCAGAGGATGACTTTATTGACAGCTTGTGCCTCAGACTAGCAGACATGCTTTTTCCTAATGCGTGAAATTTTTTTCTAAGGTTATTTGAAATGGCTTGTTTTAGTGAGAGTGAAAGTTTGCCAAATGATGGTGATGATTTTGAATCATCTGAGAGTGATATTGGCCAAGCAACATCAAGCCAGAAAACTAGCCACCGTGCCACACACACCATATTTTCTTCAGAAGGTGAAGATCTTCATAGTGAATCTTCAGATCATGAAAGTTCTGAAAGTGAATGGGAGGATGTAATAGAGGGAAGTGATGAACAACCTCAGCATCCTTTTGATTGCCATGAAATGCAGGGGCCCAAACATGCTCCTGCAACTGGTGTGGCATCTATTGCATATTTTTACTTGTTTTTTACCAATTTCATCTTTGGAATTATTGTTTCTGAAACAAATAAATACGCAAAGAGGTTTCTCCAGGAACATCCAAATCTTTCTCCCAAATCTTGAGGTAGGAAATGGAAAATGTTACAATTGCTGAAATAAAGGTTTCCCAGTGTGCCTTCTAATATGAGAGTAATCAGTAGCCCATGTAGGACGAGATGATTGCCGAAGGCATATCCAGTGAAAACAAACACCAGGATTATGTAAAATTAAAGACTCAATCAAAGCCTTTGGATAATTTTTTTGCAAAAAAGAATGAAAATAGCGTGATAAATGCTGAATTGCTGTTCACTACAATCGTTGTGGAACAATAACCTACCTATAGCAAGCTGTGATCATGCTGGTCCCTTCTTTCATGCTATGTTCCCAGACTCTGATATTGATGAAGCTGGATAACCTAGAGCAGGTGTGGCGTGGAATGAAATATCTAAGAAGAAGGATTCATCTGGCCTTCCCAAGTAAACTAATGTTGGCAATATTGACTATCCCTCACAGCAGTTCCTCTACAGAGAGAATATTTAGTATAGTAAGGAAAAACCTCACTTCTGCCCAGCAATGAGCACCAAAACATTAAGTGCCCTTCTTATACAGAAAAGTAAAGCATTTTACTCAGATGAGCCGTGTTATAAAAAGAAGTTTTCTGAAAAAGAATATACCACTGCAAAACAAGCAACAAGGGAGTCTTTCTGTCAGCAATGACATGAGGTAAGTACAATATTGGTAATTTAATTTCATAATTTTTTGTCAGGATAGTGTAAACATATAAAGTTATTACACATTTCACGCATTAATTTCTCATGAAATACCCTTTCCGCGCATTAACAATGAGGCTTTGTATGGTGATTACTGATAGGCTCCTCGGAAGGTTGGCACCTCATACAAGTATTACAGGTTACATAGTAATACTATAATATTGTCCTTAACTTTGAAAAATAATGGCATGTTAAATTACTGAAAGTTTGTGTTCGATTACTGAAACATTACTGAAAAATCCCCTATTGATTACTGATACGTTCTGCTAGAGGTTGGCACCTCTGCATTTGTTAAGGAACGTCTTCTAAAAAGAAGTAAGCCACTTGATAATCCTATCAAACGCAACAAATTGTGACTGTTCAGCACACCAAAAACATAACTGCCAACAAAAGGCAAGCAACAGATTATATCAATAAAAAACAATGTGGAACTGTTTTCCCACCTCTACATTGGTCGCCAAACAAGAAGTGGTGACTTGGATTCATTCTTCCAGCATGAGAATCGAGCCTTTCCCCCACCACTTTCTGATGGGGTAAAACTTGATTTTGGTATCAAGAGTGGTATTCTTACATGTTTGGAAGAACATCACTCCAAATAGTCTACTGCTCCTGAAGTAACCTGTTTAATTCTTGATGGAGCCAGCTGTTGTACTGATGTTGCCATGTCAACAAAAGACCTTTAGTCACTATGCTAAAGAAGTATTCATTCCCTACATAGCTTTGAAATGTAACACGCTTGGATCTGGTTTGGGACACATACTTTCAAAACTCTTTGAAAGGAACAGCAAGACCGAAACATGGGAAAGGCGTAAGAAGACATGTGGTAGCATAAGCAACAATTCCTGGCCACTGGAAAAACTTCCACCATGTCAATGAGAACAAAAAGGAGCTTTCCTTATTCCTGTGCCAAGAACTCATGTGTCATCCATCATGTGATGGAAATAAACAGCTTGTTATTACTGATGAGAAGTTGGTGCTCAGCAACCCACCTCTGAAGGATCTCGATAAAATCACTCCATGTTCTCATGAGGAAGCTGATACACGTATCACATTGCATACTGCTCATGCATCCAATGATGGCCACCACCAGATACTAATACGTACTGTGGAGTAGTGGTGCTGACTGTATTTGTATCACAGAAAACTCCCCCAATCAGACGAACTTTGAGTTGAGTTCGGTACGGGCAAAAATCTGCAATATTTGGCAGCTCACAAAATAGCTCAGAGTCTTGGACCATCAAAAGCATGTGCTCTTCCTATGTTTCATGCACTAACAGGATGCGATACAGTGTCTAGCTTTGCCGGCCATGGTGAGAAGAAGGCCTGGGCCACATGGAAGATTCTGCCTGAATTGACTGATGCTCGTCTAGCAATTTCTAATGCTCCTAAAGATATCCCCGAAGATTTATTGAAAACCATTGAAAGATTCGTAATTTTCTTGTATGACAGGACCAGTACCAACGATGACATCAACAAAGTAAGGAAGAAGCTGCTTGCAAGAAACTGTAATGTACAAAACATCCCTCCTTCAAAAGCAGCTCTTACACAGCACGTAAAAAGAGCAGTGTACCAGGGAGGCCATGTGTGGGGCCAGAGTGTCATTGCAGATCCTGAGCTACTTTCACCAACCAGCTAAGGATGGAAAAAAACGGATGATGGGATGTATGAACCCAATTGGGCAGATCTACCAGATGCACTTTCATCATGCTTTGAGCTATATCATGCAAATGTACCAAGAACTGTGAGAAACATAGATGCAAATGCAAAAAAGCCAAACTTCCATGCACTGGACTATGTGGGTGTGGTGGGGACTGTTAAGCATTACTTGTAAAACTTAGAAGTCAATTATTTTAAAACTAGTGTGTTAATGAAGTGTAGATTCATTTGTAATAGGCATGGCTGCAATTGACAATGAAATAAACTCATTGAAAAAGCAATGATTTTTTTATTTTTGTAAAACCCTTTAAAAAAAGTTATAAAAAGTATAAAACCTTATACACACTTAATATAAGTGTATAAAACAATCAATCAAATGATAATTAATACAGACATTTAACGTGGACCACGAACATCAAACAAAGATCTTCGCTCTTTCCACGTTTATAAGTGAGTTACGGAAAAATTCTCATTGGCCGCCACCGGGAGTCGAACCCAGGGTCTTCCAGTTACGCGCCGGATATGCTTCCGCTACACCACAGCGGCCTCGAATTCCTCTAGGCTCACCCACGCTAACTGCCATCTTTGGTGAATCCCCAGCATTGTGCGGGGCTCCAAGAAGCAACCTGCCAAATTGACTTGGACGTTAGCGTGTGTGAGTCTGGAGGAATTCGAGGCCGCTGTGGTGTAGCGGAAGCATATCCGGTGCGTAACTGGAAGACCCTGGGTTCGACTCCCAGTAGCGGCCAATGGGAATTTTTCCGTGACTCACTTATAAACGTGGAAAGAGCAAAGATCTTTGTTTGATGTTCCTGGTCCACGTTAAATGTCTGTATTAATTATTCATTCGCCTTCTAACTATTTCTTCAGTTGCTGCTTACCATCTTTGGTGAATCCCCAGCATTGTGCGGGGCTCCGAGAAGTAACCTGCCAAATTGGCTTGGCAGTTAGCGTGTGTGAGTCTGGAGGAATTTGAGGCAGCTGTGGTGTAGCGGAAGCATATCCGGTGCGTAACTGGAAGACCCTGGGTTCGACTCCCAGTAGCGGCCAATGGGAATTTTTCCGTGACTCACTTATAAACGTGGAAAGAGCAAAGATCTTTGTTTGATGTTCCTGGTCCACGTTAAATGTCTGTATTAATTATTCATTCGCCTTCTAACTATTTCTTCAGTTGCTGCTTACCATCTTTGGTGAATCCCCAGCATTGTGCGGGGCTCCGAGAAGTAACCTGCCAAATTGGCTTGGCAGTTAGCGTGTGTGAGTCTGGAGGAATTTGAGGCAGCTGTGGTGTAGCGGAAGCATATCCGGCGCGTAACTGAAAGACCCTGGGTTCAACTCCGGTGGCGGCCAATGAGAATTTTTCCGTGACTCACTTATGAAACGTGGAAAGAGCAAATATCTGTGTTTGATAATCAAATGATACCAAAAATTAACAAATGTGATTTTTTGGCAGCCATCTTGGAATTTTATGGGCTTTCAATTGAAAAATGTCAAGTGTAACTTTGAATTCATATTCAGAACCAGGAAATACACATCTAAACTGAAAATCAATCAAATCAGACAATAATTATAGAAAATTGAAATTTTGGCCGCCATCTTGGAATTTTATTGGCTTTCCATTGAAAAATGTGAAGTGTAACTTCGAATTCGTATTCAGCACCAGAAAATGCATGTATACCCTGAAAAACAATCAAATCAGACGATAATTATAGAAAATTGAAATTTTGGCCGCTATCTTGAAATTTAGGGGCTTGTGGGTAAATTTTGAAGTGGCCCAATATCTTAAAATGACCCTTAGGATATGCCTATTCATCATGCCAAAGTTCATGCTTTTATACAAAAGTGCACAATTCTTTTGCTATGCCGCTGGACTATAATGGCATATTGCTCCTGAAAATTATACTGTTTCTTCCAAACTCTCTCCAGGCAAGTTTTATACGCCGATTAATTTCTTCATCAATGTGACCCTCACTTGATATCTGCTGTCCAAGATAAATTTAGGTATTGGCTTTCCCCCATCAATCGATAAATCTTCATATCTTATAAAAGCATTGTACATCACTCTTGTCTTCTGAAAGTTCATTTTTAATCCCACTTGTTTACTCTTTTCAGCAAGTTCCTGGATCATACTCTGCAGCTCTGATGGGGTAGTTGCAAAAATGACTACGTCATCAGCAAAACGAAGGTGAGTTAAATAATCTCCATTAATCTTTATGCCTTTGTTTTCCCAGTTCAGAGATTGAAAGACATTTTCCAATGTAGCATTAAAGAGTTTGGGAGATATAGTGTCACTTTGTCGCACTCCCTTTCCAATCTTTATTAGTGCTGTATTCTCAAATAGCCGAATCTTTGCATTTTCATAGATGTTATGAATAATATTAATGTATGCATCTTCAATACCGCAGGATTTCAAAGCCATTGTAACTAATGATGGTTTCATCGAATCAAAGGCCTTTTCATAGTCAATAAAAGCCATGCATAATGGAAGTTCATATTCCCTCGCTCTTTCAATTAGTTCTCTCAGTACGTGGATATGATGTATGAGTGCTGTAGCCACTCCTGAATCCAGCTTGTTCTCTCGGTTGAGCCATGTCCATTTTCACCTTCAAGCGGTGTGAAAGAACTTTAGTGAATATTTTATAAACCACTGATAGGAGGCTGATAGGTCTGTAGTTCCTAAGATCCTCAATGTCACCTTTTTTTATGTAGTAGGCTCATTGTAGCATTGTTCCAATCCTCAGTAATCTTCCCTTCATTAAGGCATCGAGTGAAAACTAGGGTGAGTACTGTTTCAATTTCTCCACTTGCTTCTTGTATGATGTCTACAGTAATTACATCTTCTCCTGGAGCTTTTCCCCGCTTCATGTTCTTGATTGCATGTGCAACTTCTGCTGGAAGGACTGGAGGAACTCTGGTACTGGTATCTTTCATGATGTCTGGAGTGCATGTATCATCCCTTTCATATAATTTGGAGTAGAAATCTTTCACTCTTGTCAAAATTTCACCTCTATTTCTTGTTACAGAACCATCTTCTTATCTCAGCGCCATAATCTGTTTTCTTCCCTTACTCAGATGTCCCTTTGCTCTCTTTAGGCTTTGGTTGTTTTCAATTGCTTTCCTCACTAGTTCACAGTTCAATATCCTTACATCTTCAGTGATACTTTTTCGTACTGTCTTGTATAGCTCTATATATTCCACTTTGGAAGTCACATCTCCTTTAGTTGTCCTCATCTCTCTTCTTTTTTGCATCAGAATTTTGGTTTGTCCTGATAATTTATTCGTATGCAACTTGTTCTTAGTACCACCTATTTTTGTTGCTGTTTCCATAAGAGCCTTGGTTAGTTTTCTGTTAACTTCAGAGATGTCCACTTCTTCCGACGTTAGACCTTCTAGAGCAGAGAATCTGTTCCTCAGTTCCGATTTGAAGGTATTATGATGTATTTTAAGGTTGGTCATGTCAATACACTTTGCTTGTTTTATGAGCTTGCCACGCTCGAGTTTAGCATTGAGGTGCATCTTACATCTTACCATTCTACTGTCACTACCTGTGTTGATCTTGTAAGCACACTGCAGTCTTCCATGACAAATTTCTTGTTACACATTATAAAATCAATTTCACTTGTCAATCCATTGGGATGCCTCCATGTATATTTCCTTTGCGGCTTTTTCTTGTAAAAGGAGTTCATGATGAAAAACCCTTCTGACTCTGCAAACTCTACGAGAATATTTCCACGCTGGTTTCTGTTGCTGTGACCGAATTTACCTACTGAAGTTTCATTGTGTTGTCGTTACCCTATTTTTGCATTGAAATATCCCATAATTATTTTCAAGTGCTGCTTGCCTTTATTATTTAGATGACGAATTTCCTCATAAAATTCTTCAATCTCTTCTTCAGGATGAATTGTAGTGGGTGCATAAGCTTGAATAATCTGAGCCTGGTATCTTCTTGAGAGTTGGATAACAAGTCGTGCAACTCTGTCAGAGGAACTCTCAACTTCTACAACTTTATCCTTCAGTTTCTTGTTTATTATAAATCCAACACCACTAGTTCTGCTAGTATTCTGCCCCACGATAATAGAAGAGATGTCCAATTTTCAGTTCAATGAGATCTTCTCCTTTTCTCCTTACCTCACTTAGCCCGACAATGTCCCACTTGATCCTTTGTGGCTTCCAATTCAAGGAGCCTTGAATCAGAAGATAAGGAGCGTCCGTTATACGTAGCCAAGGTCAGCATCAGATGGCAGCCTAGTCGGGTCCTCCGGTGATTCTTAGCACCCTCTGCCTTCATCTCGCACTGGCCACTGCCTTGGCCAGGTACATTCCAGCTGCCGGAGACTGAGGGCCAAGATTTAAGTTGTGGAGTCATTTTGGAGGGTTTGGCCATAACTCACCACGCTGGCCAAGCGGGTTGGTGAGTGTGGGATAGCATTTTCTCTAATCCCGATGATATAGTTATACCGCTATTTGGTGGTCATATATATACATGTGTATATATATATATCATCATCATCATCATTGTCAACCATTATCAATCCACTGCTGGACAAAGGTCTCCCCAAGTTTCCTCCACACCAGTCTGTCTTGTGCCAGTCTCCTCCATGTCACCCCTGCATACTTTCGAATTTCATCCACCCATCTCCCATGTGGTCTTCTTCTGGGTCTTTTCCTGTCCCTTGGAATCCAATCTAAAATTTCGGCTGTCCATCGATGATATGTCCTTCTGGCAGTATGTCCAGCCCATTGCCATTTCAGGGATTTAACTCTGATCATGATGTCTTCCACTCTTGTCATTTTTCGGATCCACGAGTTCCTCTTCTTATCTCTCCTGGTTACACCAAGCATGCACCTCTCCATGCTACTTTGAGTTGTCTGTAGCCTTTGTATGTCTCTTTTAGTTAAGGTCCATGTCTCTGCACCATACGTAAGCACTGGAAGGATGCATTGATCAAACACTTTTCTTTTAAGACATAATGGCATATTGCTCTTGAAAATTATGCTGTTTCTTCCAAAAGCTCTCCAGGCAAGTTTTGTACGCCGATTAATTTCTTCATCAATGTGACCCTCACTTGATATCTGCTGTCCAAGATAAACGTACGTGTCTGTTATCTCCAGCTTTTCTCCATCAATCGATAAATCTTCATTTCTTGTAAAAGCATTGAACATCACTTTTGTCTTCTGAAAGTTCATTTTTAATCCCACTTCTTTACTCTTGTCAGCAAGTTCCTGGATCATACTCTGCAGCTCTAGTGGGGTAGTTGCAAAAATGACTACGTCATCAGCAAAATGAAGGTGGGTTAGATAATCTCCATTAATCTTTATCCCCTTGTTTTCCCAGCTCAGCGACTGAAAAACACCCTCCAATGTGGCATTAAAGAGCTTCGGAGATATGGTGTCACCTTGTCTCACTCCCTTTCCAATTTTTACGTGTGTTGTATTTTCAAACAGCCTAATCTTTGCACTTGCATTTTCATAGATGTTATTAATAATATTAATGTATGCATCTTCAATACCGCAGGTTTTCAGAGCCATTGTAACTGCTGATGGTTTCACCGAATCAAAGGCTTTTTCATAATCGATAAAAGCCATGCACAATGGAAGTTCATATTCCCTCGCTCTTTCAATTAGTTCTCTCAGCACGTGGATATGATCTATTGTGCTGTAGCCACTCCTGAATCCAGCTTGTTCTCTCGGTTGAGCCATGTCCAGTGTTACCTTCAAGCGGTGTGAAAGAACTTTAGTGAAGATTTTATAAACTACTGATAGGAGGCTGATAGGTCTGTAGTTTCCGAGATCCTCAATGTCACCTTTCTTATGTAGCAGGATCATTGTAGCGGTGTTCCAATCCTCAGGAATCTTTCCTTCATTAAGGCATCGAGTGAAAATTTGGGCGAGTACTGTTTCGATTTCTCCACTTACTTCTTGTATGATGTCTACAGTAATTCCATCTTCTCCTGGAGCTTTTCCCCGCTTCATGTTCTTGATTGCATGTGCAACTTCTGCTGGAAGGACTGGAGGAACTCTGGTACTGGTATCTTTCATGGTGTCTGGAGTGCATGTATCATCCCTTTCATATAATTTGGAGTAGAAATCTTTCACTCTTGTCAAAATTTCGCCTCTATTTCTTGTTACAGAACCATCTTCTTTTCTCAGTGCCATAATCTGTTTTCTTCCCTTACTGAGATGTCCCTTTGCTATCTTTAGGCTTTGGTTGTTTTCAATTGCTTTCCTCACTAGTTCACAGTTGAATTTCCTTATGTCTTCAGTGATACTTTTTCTTACTGTCTTGCATAGCTCTATATATTCCACTTTGGAAGTCACATCTTCTTTAGTTGTCCTCATCTCTCTTCTTTTTGCATCAACATTTTTGTTTTTCCTGATAATTTATTTACATGCAACTTGTTCTTAGACCCAGCTAATTTTGTTGCTGTTTCCATAAGAGCTTTGGCTACTTTTCTGTTAACTTCAGAGATGTCCACTTCTTCTGATGTTAGGCCTTCTAAAGCAGAGAACCTGTTCTTCAGTTCCAACTTGAAGGTATTATGGTGTTTTTTAAGGTTGGTTATGTCAATAGATTTTGTTTGTCTTATGAGCTTGCCACGTTCAAGTTTAGTGTTGAGGTGCATCTTACATCTCACCAATCTATGGTCACTACCTGTGTTGAACTTGTTTAGCACACTGCAGTCTTCTATGACGAATTTTTTGTTACACATAATAAAATCAATTTCACTTGTCGTCCCATTTGGATGTCTCCATGTCCATTTCCTGTGTGGCTTTTTCTTGAAGAAGGAGTTCAAGATGAAAAACCCTTCTGCCTCTGCAAACTCAACGAGAGTATTTCCACGCTGATTTCTGTTGCCGTGACCGAATTTACCTACTGAAGTTTCATTCTGTTGCCGTTGCCCTATTTTTGCATTGAAATCTCCCATAATTATTTTCAAGTGCTGCTTACCTTTATTATTTAGATGACAAATTTCCTCATAAAATTCTTCAATTTCTTCTTCAGGATGACTTGTGGTGGGTGCATAAGTTTGAATAATCTGAGCCTGGTATCTTTTCGAGAGTTGGATAACAAGTCTTGCAGCTCTGTCAGAGGAACTTTCAACTTCTACAACTTTATCCTTCAGTTTCTTGTTTATTATAAATCCAACACCACTAGTTCTGCCAGTATCTGTCACAGGATAGTAGAAGAGATGTCCACTTTTCAGTTCGATGAGATCTTCTCCTTTTCTCCTTACCTCACTTAGCCCCACGATGTCCCACTTGATCCTTTGTAGTTCCTCTTCCAATTCAAGAAGCCTGGAATCAGAAGATAGGGAGCGTCCATTGTACGTAGCCAAGGTCAGCATCAGATGGCAGCCTAGTCCGGTCCTCCGGGGATTCTTAGCACCCTCTGCCTTCATGTCGCACTGGCCGCGGCCTTGGCCAGGTACATTCCAGCTGCCGGAGTTTGAGGGCCAAGATTTAAGTTGTGGAATCATTTTGGAGGGGTTTGGCCATAACTCACCACGCTGGCCAAGCGGGTTGGTGAGTGTGGGATTGAATTTCCTCTAATCCCGATGTTATAGTTATACCGCTATTGGCGGTCGTCAGAGCCCCTTTAGTGGGAACAGGATGCACCACGAGAAGGCGGGGTTGACATTTGTCAAGGAGAGGCTGTGATGTTACGCATCACCTGACCTTACATCCCTATATATATATATATATATATATATATATATATATATATATATATATACTTTTCTGTTAACTTCCGAAATATCCACTTCTTCCGATGTTAGGCCTTCTAAAGCAGAGAATCTGTTTTAGAAACACCTCCAAAATGACTCTACAACTTAAATCTTGGCCCTCAGTCTCCGGCAGCTGGAATGTACCTGGCCAAGGCAGCGGCCAGTGCGACATGAAGGCAGAGGGTGCTAAGAATCCCCGGAGGACCGGACTAGGCTGCCATTTGATGCTGACCTTGGCTACCTACAACGGACGCTCCCTATCTTCTGATTCAAGGCTTCTTGAATTGGAAGAGGAACTACAAAGGATCAAGTGGGACATCGTCGGGCTAAGTGAGGTAAGGAGAAAAGGAGAAGATCTCATTGAACTGAAAAGTGGACATCTCTTCTATTATCGTGGGACAGATACTGGCAGAACTAGTGGTGTTGGATTTATAATAAACAAGAAACTGAAGGATAAAGTGGTAGAAGTTGAAAGTTCCTCTGACAGAGCTGCACGACTCGTTATCCAACTATCGAGAAGATACCAGGCTCAGATTATTCAAACTTATGCACCCACCACAAGTCATCCTGAAGAAGAAATTGAAGAATTTTATGAGGAAATTCGTCATCTAAATAATAAAGGTAAGCAGCACTTGAAGATAATTATGGGAGATTTCAATGCAAAAATAGGGCACCGGCAACAGAATGAAACTTCAGTAGGTAAATTCGGTCACGGCAACAGAAACCAGCGTGGAAATACTCTCGTTGAGTTTGCAGAGGCAGAAGGGTTTTTCATCTTGAACTCCTTCTTCAAGAAAAAGCCACACAGGAAATGGACATGGAGACATCCAAATGGGACGACAAGTGAAATTGATTTTATTATGTGTAACAAAAAATTCGTCATCGAAGACTGCAGTGTGCTGAACAAGTTCAACACAGGTAGTGACCATAGATTGGTGAGATGTAAGATGCACCTCAACACTAAACTGGAACGTGGCAAGCTCATAAGACAAACAAAACGTATTGACATAACCATCCTTAAAAAACACCATAATACTTTCAAGTTGGAACTGAAGAACAGATTCTCTGCTTTAGAAGGCCTAACATCGGAAGAAGTGGATATTTCGGAAGTTAACAGAAAAGTAACCAAAGCTCTTATGGAAACAGCAACAAAATTAGCTGGGTCTAAGAACAAGTTACATGTAAACAAATTATCAGGAAAAACCAAAATGTTGATGCAAAAAAGAAGAGAGATGAGGACAACTAAAGAAGATGTGACTTCCAAAGTGGAATATATAGAGCTATGCAAGACAGCACGAAAAAGTATCACTGAAGACGTAAGGAAATTCAACTGTGAGCTAGTGAGGAAAGCAATTGAAAACAACCAAAGCCTAAAGATAGCAAAGGGACATCTCAGTAAGGGAAGAAAACAGATTATGGCTCTGAGAAAAGAAGATGGTTCTATAACAAGAAATAGAGGCGAAATTTTGACAAGAGTGAAAGATTTCTACTCCAAATTATACGAAAGGGATGATACATGTACTCCAGACATCATGAAAGGTACCAGAGTTCTTCCAGTCCTCCCAGCAGAAGTTGCTCATGCAATCAAGAACATGAAGCGGGGGAAAGCTCCAGGAGAAGATGGAATTACTATAGACATCATACAAGAAGCAAGTGGAGAAATTGAAACAGTACTCGCCCAAATTTTCACTCGATGCCTTAATGAAGGGAAGATTCCTGAGGATTGGAACAATGCTACAATGATCCTGCTACATAAAAAATGTGACATTGAGGATCTCAGGAACTACAGACCTATCAGCCTCCTATCAGTGGTTTATAAAATCTTCACTAAAGTTCTTTCACACCGCTTGAAGGTAACACTGGACATGGCTCAACCGAGAGAACAAGCTGGATTCAGGAGTGGCTACAGCACAATAGATCATATCCATGTGCTGAGAGAACTAATTGAAAGAGCGAGGGAATATGAACTTCCATTGTGCATGGCTTTTATCGATTATGAAAAAGCCTTTGATTCGGTGAAACCATCAGCAGTTACCACGGCTCTGAAATCCTGCGGTATTGAAGATGCATACATTAATATTATTAATAACATCTATGAAAATGCAAGTGCAAAGATTCGGCTGTTTGAAAATACAACACACATAAAAATTGGAAAGGGAGTGAGACAAGGTGACACCATATCTCCGAAGCTCTTTAATGCCACATTGGAAAATGTCTTTCAATCACTGAACTGGGAAAACAAAGGGATAAAGATTAATGGAGATTATCTAACCCACCTTCGTTTTGCTGATGACATAGTCATTTTTGCAACTACCCCATCAGAGCTGCAGAGTATGATCCAGGAACTTGCTGACAAGAGTAAAGAAGTGGGATTAAAAATGAACTTTCAGAAGACAAAAGTGATGTTCAATGCTTTTACAAGAAATGAAGATTTATCGATTGATGGAGAAAAACTGGAGATAACAGACACGTATGTTTATCTTGGACAGCAGATATCAAGTGAGGGTCACATTGATGAAGAAATTAATCGGCGTACAAAACTTGCCTGGAGAGCTTTTGGAAGAAACAGCATAATTTTCAAGAGCAATATGCCATTATGTCTTAAAAGAAAAGTGTTTGATCAATGCATCCTTCCAGTGCTTACGTATGGTGCAGAGACGTGGACCTTAACTAAAAGAGACATACAAAGGCTGCAGACAACTCAAAGCAGCATGGAGAGGTGCATGCTTGGTATAACCAGGAGAGATAAGAAGAGGAACTCGTGGATCCGAAAAATGACGAGAGTGGAAGACATCATGATCAGAGTTAAATCCCTGAAATGGCAATGGGCTGGACATACTGCCAGAAGGACAGACCATAGATGGACAGCCGAAATTTTAGATTGGATTCCAAGGGACAGGAAAAGACCCAGAAAAAGACCACATGGGAGATGGGTGGATGAAATTCGTAAATATGCGGGAGTGACATGGTGGAGACTGGCACAAGACAGACCGTTGTGGAGGAAACTTGGGGAGACCTTCGTCCAGCAGTGGATTGATAATGGTTGACAATGATGATATATATGTGTGTGTATGTGTGTGTGTGTGTGTGTGTGTGTGTGTGTGTGCACTTCTCATGGTACTGCCTATATTTCTTGTGTTATGTTTTTTTTTGTTATGTTTGTTTTTATTCTTACTTTTTGCAAATTAATTTATATATATATATATATATATATATATATATATATAGGGATGTAAGGTCAGGTGATGCGTAACATCACAGCCTCTCCTTGACAAATGTCAACCCCGCCTTCTCGTGGTGCATCCTGTTCCCACTAAAGGGGCTCTGACGACCGCCTATAGCGGTATAACTATACCATCGGGATTAGAGGAAATTCTATCCCACACTCACCAACCCGCTTGGCCAGCGTGGTGAGTTATGGCCAAACCCCTCCAAAATGATGCCACAACTTAAATCTTGGCCCTCAGTCTCCGGCAGCTGGAATGTACCTGGCCAAGGCAGCGGCCAGTGCGACATGAAGGCAGAGGGTGCTAAGAATCCCCGGAGGACCGGACTAGGCTGCCATCTGATGCTGACCTTGGCTACTTACAATGGACGCTCCCTATCTTCTGATTCAAGGCTTCTTGAATTGGAAGAGGAATTACAAAGGATCAAGTGGGACATCGTGGGGCTAAGTGAGGTAAGGAGAAAAGGAGAAGATCTCATCGAACTGAAAAGTGGACATCTCTTCTACTATCGTGGGACAGATACTGGCAGAACTAGTGGTGTTGGATTTATAATAAACAAGAAACTGAAGGATAAAGTTGTAGAAGTTGAAAGTTCCTCTGACAGAGCTGCACGACTTGTTATCCAACTCTCGAAAAGATACCAGGCTCAGATTATTCAAACTTATGCACCCACCACAAGTCATCCTGAAGAAGAAATTGAAGAATTTTATGAGGAAATTTGTCATCTAAATAATAAAGGTAAGCAGCACTTGAAAATAATTATGGGAGATTTCAATGCAAAAATAGGGCAACGGCAACAGAATGAAACTTCAGTAGGTAAATTCGGTCACGGCAACAGAAACCAGCGTGGAAATACTCTCGTTGAGTTTGCAGAGGCAGAAGGGTTTTTCATCTTGAACTCCTTCTTCAAGAAAAAGCCACACAGGAAATGGACATGGAGACATCCAAATGGGACGACAAGTGAAATTGATTTTATTATGTGTAACAAAAAATTCATCATAGAAGACTGCAGTGTGCTAAACAAGTTCAACACAGGTAGTGACCATAGATTGGTGAGATGTAAGATGCACCTCAACACTAAACTTGAACGTGGCAAGCTCATAAGACAAACAAAACCTATTGACATAACCAACCTTAAAAAACACCATAATACCTTCAAGTTGGAACTGAAGAACAGGTTCTCTGCTTTGGAAGGCCTTACATCGGAAGAAGTGGACATCTCTGAAGTTAACAGAAAAGTAACCAAAGCTCTTATGGAAACAGCAACAAAATTAGCTGGGTCTAAGAACAAGTTGCATGTAAACAAATTATCAGGAAAAACGAAAATGTTGATGCAAAAAAGAAGAGAGATGAGGACAACTAAAGAAGATGTGACTTCCAAAGTGGAATATATAGAGCTATGCAAGACAGTAAGAAAAAGTATCACTGAAGACGTAAGAAAATTCAACTGTGAACTAGTGAGGAAAGCAATTGAAAACAACCAAAGCTTAAAGATAGCAAAGGGACATCTCAGTAAGGGAAGAAAACATATTATGGCACTGAGAAAAGAAGATGGTTCTGTAACAAGAAATAGAGGCGAAATTTTGACAAGAGTGAAAGATTTCTACTCCAAATTATATGAAAGGGATGATACATGCACTCCAGACATCATGAAAGATACCAGTACCAGAGTTCCTCCAGGCCTTCCAGCAGAAGTTGCACATGCAATCAAGAACATGAAGCGGGGAAAAGCTCCAGGAGAAGATGGAATTACTGTAGACATCATACAAGAAGCAAGTGGAGAAATCGAAACAGTACTCGCCCAAATTTTCACTCGATGCCTTAATGAAGGAAAGATTCCTGAGGATTGGAACACCGCTACAATGATCCTGCTACATAAGAAAGGTGACATTGAGGATCTCGGAAACTACAGACCTATCAGCCTTCTATCAGTAGTTTATAAAATCTTCACTAAAGTTCTTTCACACCGCTTGAAGGTAACACTGGACATGGCTCAACCGAGAGAACAAGCTGGATTCAGGAGTGGCTACAGCACAATAGATCATATCCACGTACTGAGAGAACTAATTGAAAGAGCGAGGGAATATGAACTTCCATTGTGCATGGCTTTTATCGATTATGAAAAAGCCTTTGATTCGGTGAAACCATCAGCAGTTACAATGGCTCTGAAAACCTGCGGTATTGAAGATGCATACATTAATATTATTAATAACATCTATGAAAATGCAAGTGCAAAGATTCGGCTGTTTGAAAATACAACACACATAAAAATTGGAAAGGGAGTGAGACAAGGTGACACCATATCTCCGAAGCTCTTTAATGCCACATTGGAGGGTGTTTTTCAGTCGCTGAGCTGGGAAAACAAGGGAATAAAGATTAATGGAGATTATCTAACCCACCTTCGTTTTGCTGATGACGTAGTCATTTTTGCAACTAGCCCATCAGAGCTGCAGAGTATGATCCAGGAACTTGCTGACAAGAGTAAAGAAGTGGGATTAAAAATGAACTTTCAAAAGACAAAAGTGATGTTCAATGCTTTTACAAGAAATGAAGATTTATCGATTGATGGAGAAAAGCTGGAGATAACAGACACGTACGTTTATCTTGGACAGCAGATATCAAGTGAGGGTCACATTGATGAAGAAATTAATCGGCGTACAAAACTTGCCTGGAGAGCTTTTGGAAGAAACAGCATAATTTTCAAGAGCAATATGCCATTATGTCTTAAAAGAAAAGTGTTTGATCAATGCATCCTTCCAGTGCTTACGTATGGTGCAGAGACGTGGACCTTAACTAAAAGAGACATACAAAGGCTGCAGACAACTCAAAGCAGCATGGAGAGGTGCATGCTTGGTGTAACCAGGAGAGATAAGAAGAGGAACTCGTGGATCCGAAAAATGACAAGAGTGGAAGACATCATGATCAGAGTTAAATCCCTGAAATGGCAATGGGCTGGACATACTGCCAGAAGGACAGATCATCGATGGACAGCTGAAATTTTAGATTGGATTCCAAGGGACAGGAAAAGACCCAGAAGAAGACCACATGGGAGATGGGTGGATGAAATTCGAAAGTATGCAGGGGTGACATGGAGGAGACTGGCACAAGACAGACCGTTGTGGAGGAAACTTGGGGAGACCTTCGTCCAGCAGTGGATTGATAATGGTTGACAATGATGATGATGATGATATATATACTTTCCATTTAGTGAGTTCAAAAAAATATGAAACTACTGAAATGTTTTAAAAATTTAGAAAAGTTACTGTTACAACCCGCAACTTTCAAACGTTTGTGATATATGTTTTTAATTTCTGTGGTAATCGTGCTGTAACTCTGAGTAATGCTTAAATTACACCAACTGAAACACTGTATTTCATACCGTAAGGCAAGCAGGCTGCATTACTTTGCCAGTGATCCTCTTGGGCGCATCATTGTCTTTGTGGAACTCAACCCGTCGTGGACGTACGAGAGAGAGAGAAAGGTGTCAAAGTTCTCCCCTTCAGTCTTTGAGCTGCAGCAAAAGTTCCAGAGGCATTCTCTTTGAAGTAGAGCAAAATAAATAAATGGGAGTGGAGTTGGTACCTCGGGAAGGGGGGGGGAGGAGAAACATTACGGAGGTCACAGGTAAGAGCAGCATGCTTCAGCCCAAGGTTCTATGGGATGAAAACTGCGCTATTTAGCAAAGGCATCACAACATAGTAATAGAGAATCTCTCAGGAAGAGAATGTACCTTTGCTTCTTATTGTGCCATGGCGAATCGAATAAATCATTCCTTCTCTTTTTCTTTTGCTTTTCTGGTAAAAATATTCCAGTTCAGAACTGCTCTGTAATTATTATTATTATTATTATTTTTTTTTTTTTGGTGCAGACAGAAAATCAAAAGCCCCAGCTAACAGTCCCTCACACGTTCTGATCGTGTGAGGAATGAAGATGTGTTGCAGTTTTGTAATGTGAAGCAAAATGTTAGCAAGATGGAGACTAATATTTTTCAGTGGTTTGGCCAAGTTGAACGAATGAGTGATGAGATGCTTTCTAAGGAATTTTTTTTTAGCCCAAGTGGCAGGAAGGAAAGACAGAGGAAGCCTAAAGAAGTCATAGGAGGATCAGATTCAGGAGTGTCTACATGAGAAAAAGATTATGAGTATGAAGTATTGTAGGTCCTGTGTACGTCGGGTTATAGGTGTCAGGGAAGCCCGAGTTGTGTGTCAAGATCGCTGTAAATGGAAAAGTGTGATATGGCAACAATAAGTAAATAATCAGTTAACACTTTATATGGAAGTTTGTATTTCTTTGTGGAATTAACCTCTGAATCTCAGAAAACAGCTTTAGTGCTATGTATGTATGTACTTGTATGTATGTGTAGGTGATGGAAGTTGTATTCACTGTAAATCCTGGCTTGACTATTGCACTTGTATGTGGATACACATAGCTATTTACTTGCCACCACTGCATGGGATTTCCATGTCTGGTCAATAAAGCATCATACAAATGTCACTGTACTTCAATAGGTGCCTTGGACACACTTGTTCCTGATGGTTTAAATCTATAGGCTTTTGCACCAAATACATCCCATACAGACAACCCATTATTACCCAAATGGTTCTTCATTGATGACTGTGATATATTTTTCTTCTCTTCAGAATTTGTTCCAGCAACCATGTTGATAGCCATTCATTTAATATTTTGCTTGATATTCAATTCCAACATGATGTCCTTGAAATGTGGCTATCATAAGTGTGCTACCTTAGTCTACACTGCTAAGCCATTTTGCCAATTTGCTCATTGATTTTTGCTAACACTGATTTAGGCTGAACTTGAAAATCCCTTTTCTATAGCTCTCTGAATACACTTTTCCCAACCATTTTGATGCAATTGTCACTAAAGGTGATGTTACATATTTTTAAGTACTTTGTAACATTTTCAAACGGTTTTTGTAACATTTAAAGTGTTTGTAACATTTGCAAATGGTTTCAAGATATATCATCATCATCATCATCATTGTCAACCATTATCAATCCACTGCTGGACGAAGGTCTCCCCAAGTTTCCTCCACAACGGTCTGTCTTGTGCCAGTCTCCTCCATGTCACCCCTGCATACTTTCGAATTTCATCCACCCATCTCCCATGTGGTCTTCTTCTGGGTCTTTTCCTGTCCCTTGGAATCCAATCTAAAATTTCGGCTGTCCATCGATGATCTGTCCTTCTGGCAGTATGTCCAGCCCATTGCCATTTCAGGGATTTAACTCTGATCATGATGCCTTCCACTCTTGTCATTTTTCGGATCCACGAGTTCCTCTTCTTATCTCTCCTGGTTACACCAAGTATGCACCTCTTCATGCTGCTTTGAGTTGTCTGCAGCCTTTGTATGTCTCTTTTAGTTAAGGTCCACGTCTCTGCACCATACGTAAGCACTGGAAGGATGCATTGATCAAACACTTTTCTTTTAAGACATAATGGCATATTGCTCTTGAAAATTATGCTGTTTCTTCCAAAAGCTCTCCAGGCAAGTTTTGTACGCCGATTAATTTCTTCATCAATGTGACCCTCACTTGATATCTGCTGTCCAAGATAAACGTACGTGTCTGTTATCTCCAGCTTTTCTCCATCAATCGATAAATCTTCATTTCTTGTAAAAGCATTGAACATCACTTTTGTCTTCTGAAAGTTCATTTTTAATCCCACTTCTTTACTCTTGTCAGCAAGTTCCTGGATCATACTCTGCAGCTCTGATGGGCTAGTTGCAAAAATGACTACGTCATCAGCAAAACGAAGGTGGGTTAGATAATCTCCATTAATCTTTATCCCCTTGTTTTCCCAGCTCAGTGACTGAAAAACACCCTCCAATGTGGCATTAAAGAGCTTCGGAGATATGGTGTCACCTTGTCTCACTCCCTTTCCAATTTTTATGTGTGTTGTATTTTCAAACAGCCTAATCTTTGCACTTGCATTTTCATAGATGTTATTAATAATATTAATGTATGCATCTTCAATACCGCAGGTTTTCAGAGCCATTGTAACTGCTGATGGTTTCACCGAATCAAAGGCTTTTTCATAATCGATAAAAGCCATGCACAATGGAAGTTCATATTCCCTTGCTCTTTCAATTAGTTCTCTCAGCACATGGATATGATCTATTGTGCTGTAGCCACTCCTGAATCCAGCTTGTTCTCTCGGTTGAGCCATGTCCAGTGTTACCTTCAAGCGGTGTGAAAGAACTTTAGTGAAGATTTTATAAACTACTGATAGGAGGCTGATAGGTCTGTAGTTTCCGAGATCCTCAATGTCACCTTTCTTATGTAGCAGGATCATTGTAGCGGTGTTCCAATCCTCAGGAATCTTTCCTTCATTAAGGCATCGAGTGAAAATTTGGGCGAGTACTGTTTCAATTTCTCCACTTGCTTCTTGTATGATGTCTACAGTAATTCCATCTTCTCCTGGAGCTTTTCCCCGCTTCATGTTCTTGATTGCATGTGCAACTTCTGCTGGAAGGACTGGAGGAACTCTGGTACTGGTATCTTTCATGATGTCTGGAGTGCATGTATCATCCCTTTCATATAATTTGGAGTAGAAATCTTTCACTCTTGTCAAAATTTCGCCTCTATTTCTTGTTACAGAACCATCTTCTTTTCTCAGTGCCATAATCTGTTTTCTTCCCTTACTGAGATGTCCCTTTGCTATCTTTAGGCTTTGGTTGTTTTCAATTGCTTTCCTCACTAGTTCACAGTTGAATTTTCTTACGTCTTCAGTGATACTTTTTCGTACTGTCTTGCATAGCTCTATATTTTCCACTTTGGAAGTCACATCTTCTTTAGTTGTCCTCATCTCTCTTCTTTTTTGCATCAACATTTTCGTTTTTCCTGATAATTTATTTACATGCAACTTGTTCTTAGACCCAGCTAATTTTGTTGCTGTTTCCATAAGAGCTTTGGTTACTTTTCTGTTAACTTCAGAGATGTCCACTTCTTCCGATGTTAGGCCTTCTAAAGCAGAGAACCTGTTCTTCAGTTCCAACTTGAAGGTATTATGGTGTTTTTTAAGGTTGGTTATGTCAATAGATTTTGTTTGTCTTATGAGCTTGCCACGTTCAAGTTTAGTGTTGAGGTGCATCTTACATCTCACCAATCTATGGTCACTACCTGTGTTGAACTTGTTTAGCACACTGCAGTTTTCTATGACGAATTTTTTGTTACACATAATAAAATCAATTTCACTTGTCGTCCCATTTGGATGTCTCCATGTCCATTTCCTGTGTGGCTTTTTCTTGAAGAAGGAATTCAAGATGAAAAACCCTTCTGCCTCTGCAAACTCAACGAGAGTATTTCCACGCTGGTTTCTGTTGCCGTGACCGAATTTACCTACTGAAGTTTCATTCTGTTGCCGTTGCCCTATTTTTGCATTGAAATCTCCCATAATTATTTTCAAGTGCTGCTTACCTTTATTATTTAGATGACAAATTTCCTCATAAAATTCTTCAATTTCTTCTTCAGGATGACTTGTGGTGGGTGCATAAGTTTGAATAATCTGAGCCTGGTATCTTCTCGATAGTTGGATAACGAGTCGTGCAGCTCTGTCAGAGGAACTTTCAACTTCTACCACTTTATCCTTCAGTTTCTTGTTTATTATAAATCCAACACCACTAGTTCTGCCAGTATCTGTCCCAGGATAGTAGAAGAGATGTCCACTTTTCAGTTCGATGAGATCTTCTCCTTTTCTCCTTACCTCACTTAGCCCCACGATGTCCCACTTGATCCTTTGTAGTTCCTCTTCCAATTCAAGAAGCCTTGAATCAGAAGAGAGGGAGCGTCCATTGTACATTGCCAAGGTCAGCATCAGATGGCAGCCTAGTCCGGTCCTCCGGGGATTCTTAGCACCCTCTGCCTTCATGTCGCACTGGCCGCTGCCTTGGCCAGGTACATTCCAGCTGCCGGAGACTGAGGGCCAAGATTTAAGTTGTGGAGTCATTTTGGAGGGGTTTGGCCATAACTCACCACGCTGGCCAAGCGGGTTGGTGAGTGTGGGATAGAATTTCCTCTGATCCCGATGGTATAGTTATACCGCTATTGGCGGTCGTCAGAGCCCCTTTAGTGGGAACAGGATGCACCACGAGAAGGCGGGGTTGACATTTGTCAAGGAGAGGCTGTGATGTTACGCATCACCTGACCTTACATCCCTCAAGATATATAGTGTGGGAGAAATATTCTTCTTCTGGTTTCAAGATTTCTACCAATTCTTTGCATGTTTTTCTTTGGTGGTTTGAGATGGAACATCAGTTTTCACAAAGCAGTTGATGTTTTCACGGCATTCTCCAATTCAGTGAACTTATTCTGCATGTAAAATGTGGAATTCTACCTTGTGTATACACTTTCAACTACTTTCTTAGAAATGCTGCTGTGCTATTGTTTCACTGGGTGGCTTTTCATTTCAAAGCAGCAGTTGAGCTTCTTTTGGAAAATGACACCAAGCTTTTATTTTGTTCCAGTAATCAGTCAACTATTTTAAGGCTGTTCTGAACAATTAAATTAAGCAGATGAGCAAAATTACTGAAATATTTCTATTTCAAATAATTTGTTATTGCACTATTGAAATTTTGTTCCATTGTCAGATATTGCTAATATAATTTTCTGATTGACCCCCCCCCCCCATTTGCAAACCATAAGTTTTATTAACTAGCTAAATTTTCACTTGTTTGATCATCATAAAAAAAATCACATTCCAATAAAACAGACTTTATTGCAAAATTTTTACCAATGGTAGTGTGTGGTAACACCCAACATGTTTTTCATTATTAATCAATGTCCAGTGATCTGTTGTTATTGTGATATATTTTGCACCTTATAAAACAATTTTGATATAATATTTTTATTTTTTGTAAATTGATGGTAGCATTGATTTTATTTCTAGTAATTAATGACTTCATGGCTTCCTCTTATTACTTTCAGTATTATAAATATTTAACGGGAATTATCGAGGATAAATGTATTAGGTACCTTACCTCTCAAATTTTCGATCTAAACACTAGATCTTCGTCAGGAGTTCTTGCTTCCTTCTACTTCCACTGTAACATCACAGACACTCGATCACAACACAAAACATTTATTACTTTTCACAAAAACATAAATTGGAATACACTTCCTTACAAACTGAACTTGTTGTCTTAGCCAAAGCTCGCCATGTCCTCCTCCTTCGATATCTCTCTCGCAACTCTCTTCATCACTCACCACACGCTCAAGTCATTAAATGTCAATGTATCCTTCCGCGCTTTTGTGCGTGGAAGTCGTACTTACAACCCCTCCTCACTCCAGAGGAACTTTTTCCAGTGGTAAAAAGTTCTTGTCATTTTACAATACAATAGTCATAGTTCACATAATGAGTCATAATCCATTTACAAAGAGAAATATATGAGTTAATTTAACAATCATCTTTACGTGTTTTCCAACAATTTCTATGTAGTATATATCACAACCAAAAACAAACAAAAAAAAACAAAAAAAATGTTTTCACTAGCAGACACATAGCATGATCAAGGTGGATCATCTAAAGTTGGAACTCTGCTCAGTCCATCTGCATTTTTGTGCATTGTTCCTGATCGATGAATTATAACAAAATCATATGCTTGTAAAGCAAGGGCCCATCTCATCAGACGAGCATTTGAACTTGCGTTGGTGCGTAACCAAACGAGAGGGTTATGATCAGTTTGTATGAGGAATTTTTACCATCCAGGTAGCATTTCAGTTTCTGTACCACAAATATAATGGCGGCACATTCTTTTTCACTGGTACTGTATGTCTTCTCTGCTGTCGAAAGTTTTCTGCTTAGATAGAGTACAGGATGTTCAGCGCCATCTTCTTGTTCTTGCGAGAGGACGATTCCCATTCCTTGATCTGAAGCATCAGTTTGTAGAATAAATCTACGTTCATAGTCAGGGGCATACAGAACAGGAAAACTAGATAAAGATTTTTTTAGTTCCACAAAAGCTTTCTCACATTGTTCTGACCATATAATTTCCTCTTTACAATTTTTACCTTTCAAGATGTCTGTCAAGGGAGCTGCTATCGAAGAAAACATTGGAATATATCTGCTGTAATATCCCGCCAGTCCTAAGAAAGATCTTACTTGCGTCTTGTTCTTTGGCGTAGGAAAATTTTGTATGGCCTGAACCTTTCGTTCCGCTGGTTTTCGATATCCTTGTCCAACAATATGACCCAAATACAAGACGTGATCTTGAGCAAACTTACATTTGGAAGGTTTTATGGTCAAGGAAGCCCTCTGCAACCTCTGTAGCACTTCTTCAAGATGTATCAAATGATCCCCCCAGTTTTCGGAAAAAATGGCAACATCATCTTGATGTGGTACGGCAAACTCTTCGCAGCCTCTCAAAAGTTCCGACATCATTTTGCTAAAGAAATAAGGTGCGTTCTTAAGGCCAAATGGCATCTTTAAGGGCCGATACGTTCCAAAAGTAGTCACAAACGCTGCCAATCGTTGAGCTCTAGCACTTAATGGAATTTGCCAGTACCCTTTTGTTAAATCTAATACTGTAATATACTTCGCTCCAGAAACCTTTTCGACTCTTTCTTCTATGTTGGGCAATGGATAGAACTGGTTCCTTGTCACTTCATTTAATCGCCTGTAGTCAATACATGGGCGTGGATCTCTTCCGGGTACTTCTACCAAAATCATGAGTGATGTATAGTCTGATTCACCAACTTCTATAATCTTGTACTGCAGCATTTTATCTATCTCGGCTTTAAGAATATTTATCTGCCTGGGCGACATTCTATAAGGCTTAACTCTTACAATAGCATTACTAGCTAGCTCGATATCATGTTCGACCAAATGAGTCTTTCCTGGAATATTAGAAAACATTTTCAAGTAATGACATAATAGTTTTTTCAGATCCTGAATTTGTTGGCCACTTAGGCGCTCTCGAAGTTTACTGTTCTCGATATCAGAGAAGTTAAATATATTGGGATTTTTTTCAACTTGCGGAAATTTAATCTCTAAATCCATTTCACCATTTTCACAACTGGGCAATAAGTTCACAAATTCTGGTCGTTTATGGTATGGTTTCAGCATGTTAATGTGATATACTTGATGCTTTACATTTTTACCTTCAAAGCTTACTACATAATTAGTCTCAGAAATTTTTTTCTCATTTTCCCTGGTCCTTTCCACTGTTCCGCTAACTTATTTGGCCTGCAGGTAACAAAAACCAATACTAAATCTCCTTCTTGAAATTCACGTTTTATCGCATTTCTGTCATGCCAATATTTTCTTTTCAATTGAGCCACTTCCATGTTTTTAATGGCAAGTTCTTGACATCTTTTCATCCTATTTATTAATTCAAATACATATTCAGTGACATAGTTTTCTTCTTCAGGATGACCCATCCATTTTTCATACAATAGTGTCATTGGCGTCCTCAAATTTTTTCCATGCACCAATTCAGCAGGCGTAAACCCTGTGCTTTCATGTGTCACAGTTCTCAAAGCAAACAGCGCCGCCGGTAACTGTTTCTCCCAATCCGGAGCAGACTCAAGACATAAAACTCTCAACATCCTTTTAATAGTTCGATGGAATCGTTCTACCGGATTACTTTGGGGATGATATACAGAACTATGAGTAACTTTTATTCCAAACCGCTCCAGAAATTCTAGTGTCAAAATGCTTACAAAACTGGCTCCTTGATCAGTTTGAATTTCTTTCGGAAATCCCATGCGGCTAAAAATGTGTAACAAAGCGTCAACTACCGACTTGGATCCTATGTCTGGTACTGGTACTGCATCTGGATATTTGGACGACAAACACATAGCTGTAATTATGTATCTATTTCCGCTTGAAGTCTCGGGCAAAGGCCCACAGGCATCAACGTTGATTTTTGTAAAAATTTCAGGAATAATTGGAACTATTTTTAAAGGTGCTTTCTTTTTGTCCCCAGCTTTTCCAGCATGTTGGCATGAATCACAAGATTTTACAAATTCTTCAATGTCTTTATAACAGTTAGGCCAATAAAAATACTTCGCTAGTCTGTCTTTGGTTTTTGTCACTCCTAAATGCCCCGAAGTTCCCTCATGACACATGTTTTTTATTTGTTCTCTATATTGTTCTGGAACAACAATAAGATCTTCCTCTTCGCCAATCTTGTTGATCTTCTTCTTCACCAACATCCCATTTCTTAGTACAGCATAACCATTTGCCTTTTTAATATCTGTTTTCTCTATTTCTTTGAGAAATTTTTTCAATTCCAAACTTTGCCGTTGATCTTCCATGAAACTTTTTGAATCCATTTTTACCAACTCTAACATGGCTTTATCTTCATCATGCCTCAATGGCAGAATTTCTTCTTCTAATTCATCTGATTCTTCGGAACCCACAGCCTCTCCTTCAAGGGCTTGTTTTTCTTTCTTCCCTGAATCATTCTTTACTGAATTTCTCTCTCCGTTGTTTCGTTTTTGTTTTTCTTGATACCGAGTAATCACAACATTTACCTGTTCTGAATTAAGTGGCCACTCCATATCAATTTTTTTTAATAAAGCGGCAGTCTTATTTCCAAGTAAATATCTACCTTGATCTAGCGACTTTCTAATCACTGCAGCCTTAGTTACAATATGACCTAATTCACATTCTAGTTCAACTTCTGCCAATGGTAAACAAACCTTTTGTTCATCCAGAAGATGCTGTACCCACACATGTTCTCCAGTAAACTCACCTGGCGACACATACTCTTGGCAAATGATATCAACTGATGAACCTGTATCCCGAAGAATATGCATGGTAACTCCATTTATTTTTCCTTCAAAGGTATAGGGTGCCAAGAGATCCTCTCTGATTCTATTTACGCTTCCTGAGTTCTGTGATTTTAGCTTAGGACACTGAGGTCGAATGTGATCATAAGATGCACACTCGTAACATTGAATCTTCCGTCTGCGATTATACACTGCCGGACAATTGATAAGGACGGATGACAATAGCAACGATAGCAACCATAAAATGGAAGGCAGGAAAATGTGGAAATTAGCATAAGTGTGGGATACAGTAAGACGTGTTGTGCATATGCAAATTTTGGATTGCCGAACTTGTTCGTGACGTCATAGCGCTGATAAGAGATATAAAGGATTTGACGCGTATTGACCGTTGTTGTTCAAACGCAAAGTTGAAAGGGAAAGAATCAATCGACGAACTTGCATTTTTCAGTATGTCTTCCCGACATCACCTAGATCATTTTACGCGTGGCCGTATTATTGACAAGATTGAAAAAGGGCCAAAAATAACAGATGTTGCCAGGGAGTTCGACGTCAGCCACAGTGTTGTTTCAAGGCTTTGGAAATCATTTCAAACAAATGGAGAGTGTAGCAAACGCCACGGGGGAGGTCGTGTTCGCAGTACGACACCTGCAGAAGATCGGTACATAGTGCTATCAACAAAAAGACACCGGCGCAGCACAGCTAGTGAGGTAGCAAATCAGTTTATGGCTGCTACTGGCAAGCGGATCTCCCGAAAAACTGTCGCCAGACGTTTGCATGAAGGAGGACTATACGCCCGCCGTCCTGTTGTGTGCATCCCATTGTCCAGACGTCACCGTACCGCCCGTTTGCAATGGTGCCATCAACATCGCAATTGGACTGATAACGACTGGTCTGTTGTCCTCTTCTCAGATGAGAGTAGATATAGTCCATCGTCTGATTGTCGGCGACAACTGATCTGGCGTGATAGTGGTACTGCATATTGTCCAGCAAACATACAGGAAAGGGACCGATATCCGACATGTAGTGTCATGGTATGGGCTGGCATCATGATCAATGGCCGTACTTCCCTCTATGTGCTTCCAACTGGGACTATCACTGGCCAACGATACATTAATGATGTTCTGCTACCTCATGTTCGCATGTTCCGTGGTGCTGTCGGTGATAGATTCATTTTCATGGACGACAACGCAACATGTCATCGAACAGTCGCTGTCCAGGAGTGTCTTGAGAGTGAGGATATTCAACGCCTCGTATGGCCAGCACGTTCTCCAGATCTGAATCCCATTGAAAATGTGTGGGATGCTTTGGGGAGGAGTCTTGCTGGTCCCCAATGCCCTCCAATAAACAAGGACACCCTCATCCGTTCACTGACAGAGGAATGGGATAAATTACCCCAACAGCTGCTTGATAATGTTGTGCAAAGCATGACACGACGTGTGGAATCTTGCATCGTCCTCCATGGTGACCATATCCCGTATTGACATCTTACGCCGGAACACCTGCGGACGGTAATTGCATTTTTTTCACGTTTACGTATTCTGCACAAAATGGCCTGTTTGTCAGTTGAACACGTTTCAAAGCCTTCTGGATTTCAGAGCACAAGAAATTGTCTTTCTTGTAATGTCCTGGCATTCTGACATTATTTTATTTAACTTGGCATCCAACCACACTTACTTTTTTATGCGCTATATAGCCGTTTATGATCCGTCCTTAGCAATTGTCCAGCAGTGTACTTTTCTTCATTCTGAGATACATTCCGTTTTGACCACCCTTGTCCTACATCTGACTTAACATAATTTTTGTTATAAAATCCATTTTTCATAAAATTTCTGCGATCATAGTTATCTCTAGTTTTTTTCTCACTGCCTTGCATTTTCTTTGAAGCACAAAATTCATTCGACGAATTTTTCTTGATTCCTCCTCTTACACTTTCATAATTGTCCACCATATCAGCCAAATCTGAAGGTGAGACAATATTTGACCATTTATCAATAAAATGCTCCCTTATTTCTATAGGCACTCTCCGCTTCAATTGATCTGTTTTTAGCCCTTCAAAATCGCCTATTTTAAGTCCTGAAATCCATTCATTAAAATAATTTTCTAACTCGGAGGCGAAATCTCTCCAGGTCTTCTCTGATGTACGCATGTGTTGTACAAATTTCAATCTAAATTTCTCTGGACTTAACTTATATCTTTTAAGAAGTAACCTTTTAACATATTCATAGTTTTTAGCATCTTCCACATTTTCTCTGGCAATCAATTGTGATATTTCGTAGGGCAAAAGTCCTATCAAATTCGCAACCCAATCTTCCCTTTTTATTTCTGCTTGTTGTGCTTGCCTTTCAAATAAAACTAAGTAAATACTTATATCACTGTCTTTTGGGTCAAATGTTTTCATCAAATGACGAAGTTCTAATCTCGGTTTATGAGAATTTCCATTTTGCACCAAACTACCTCCCAGCGGCTGACGTCCAGCTTCTATTCTGAGTTTTTCAAGCTCAAATTCCATTTGTCTTTCTGTTTGTCTACGTTTTTCAAGCTCCAATTCCATTTGTCTTTCTGTTTCTCTACGCTCTTTTATACCTGCCAAAAGTTCTTTCACGAAATCCTCTTCATATCCTTCAAAGTTGACAATTTTATTTTTTAATTCCAGAATTTTGAGATTTGGCATAACTTCTATACCCAATTCTTCCGCCAACTGCAGAAGTTCTTCTTTTCGAGCTCTTCCTAAGAAAGCCATTTCAACAAGCTCTACGTGTACCCAATGTTTATTATCGTATATGTGTATACGTTCACAGAAATTGTTTACATCAATATTCTACATTTACCTATAATCTAGGCTCAAACAGTTGATCTGAATGTACTATTTCTTGACAGAAATTATTTCCTTCTATTTTCGTATATGTGTATACGTTCACAGAAATTGTTTACAACAATATTCTACATTTACCTATAATCTAGGCTCAAACAGTTGATCTGAATGTACTATTTCTTGACAGAAATTATTTTCTTCTATTTTCGTATATGTGTATACGTTCACAGAAATTGTTTACAACAATATTCTACATTTACCTATACTCTAGCCTCAAACAGTTGATCTGAATGTACTATTTCTTGACAGAAATTATTTCCTTCTATTTTCGTATATTTATTTCCTTCTATTTTCGTATATTATTTCCTTCTATTTTCGTTTATGTGTATACGTTCACAGAAATTGTTTACAACAATATTCTACATTTACCTATACTCTAGCCTCAAACAGTTGATCTGAATGTACTATTTCTTGACAGAAATTATTTCCTTCTATTTTCGTATATTTATTTCCTTCTATTTTCGTATATTATTTCCTTCTATTTTCGTATATGTGTATACGTTCACAGAAATTGTTTACAACAATATTCTACATTTACCTATACTCTAGCCTCAAACAGTTGATCTGAATGTACTATTTCTTGACAGAAATTATTTCCTTCTATTTAATTCCGTGCCCGGAAACTTCTAAAAAACTTGCTTTGATATTTCATTCCTTTGGATAATTATCTAAGAACAACAACAAAACAGTACTTACATAAACATCTAATGTGGTGTAAATCCGATACGGAACAAATAATTTCGAAAAAAACAAACTACAGTCACCATCCTTTGTTCTTCCCAACACAAAGAGGAAAAAAAAACATCCCTGTCGCGTTGGTTCTTTCGCGCGCTTGAAGAACTTTCAACTCATCGATTCCCACTGTCATAAAGAACGCCGCTGAAGTTGTTCTGTCTTTCGTAGTTCGAATTTCACAGATGCCTTCACTTCCTGTCTTTCGTCGTTCGAATCTCACAAGTGCCTTCCATTTCTATCTTTCGTAGTTCGAATCTCACAGATGCCTTCACTTCCTGTCTTTCGTCGTTCAAATCTCACAAGTGCCTTCCATTTCTATCTTTCGTAGTTCGAATCTTGCCGGTGCCTCCAATTCTGTCTTTCGTCTGTAACATCACAGACACTCGATCACAACACAAAACATTTATTACTTTTCACAAAAACATAAATTGGAATACACTTCGCGTTACAAACTGAACTTGTTGACTTAGCCAAAGCTCGCCATGTCCTCCTTCGATATCTCTTTCACAACTCTCTTCATCACTCACCACACGCTCAAGTCATTAAATGTCAATGTATCCTTCCGCGCTTTTGTGCGCGGAAGTCGTACTACAACCCAATGTATCCTTCCGCGCTTTTGTGCGTGGGAGTCGTACTTTACACCACATTTCTGGTGACCAAGCCTGATGGATGCAAGAACTCCTGACGAAGATCTAGTGTTTAGATCGAAAATTTGAGAGGTAATGTACCTAATAAATTTATCCTCGATAATTCCCGTTAAATATTTATAATATTGATTTTGTTTTCCTGTCCTGAAGAACATACTGTTTAATAAATAAGCACAAGGCTTGAATATATGTATTTAAAGCCTAGTTTTAATAGGTGTAAAGGGAAACTTAGAGATAATTGTCAAGCTTTTGCTTTCCCAAGGGTGGCTTTTTAAAGGCACAAACAACATACAGACTATGACTGACAAATTCTAAATAAAACAGAAATTGAAAATTAAAGTTAATGATTTGCACGTTCGTATAATGCAGATGTAAATAGTGTGCGATACAGTTCCTCTTTATGCGATTTAGGTGTAGTGTGCCTAGAATTCAGGTCTAACAAAACATTCCATGCACATGTGGTAATTTGGTTGAAAGGTAATCATTTTGTGTCTCCAGTTAAAAAAGTATTTCAGGGGTCTCTGCTACTAATGTTCCTTTAGTGGAAGTATACTGTGCAGTTGGCACCAATTCATTCCAGAGTGGGATTACTCCTTTGGTTGAAACTTCCATTGACATCTCTGTAGTAAGCTTGGATCCATCAGCATAAAATAAAAGGATGGAGTACACCTCTTCACATTCAGAATTTCATATATATTACTTGCCCATGCTCATGTTCACTAAATCTGCTTCCACTGTCTTGCCCTTCAGTTTACAGATCATTATCATTGATGTATTCTTCTAATTCCATACCATCAAAGATAAGGACAGTAACAGATTATTTTTACATTTGTGCTTCAGGTTTCAAATGTATTAAATAAGGGTTGGGTTTACTTTGATTATGGTCTCTTAAGTTCGTAGATTGAATATTTTCTTAAGTTTGTAGATAATTTATAGGGGACAGGATATATCATACACCCATACATAGCTTTACACATATCTGTATTACTCACTTCAAAAATATGCCCAAATAGGTAGAGATTTTTGCCTTAAAAAAAAAAAAAAAAGAAGCAAAGAGACACTTATGAAATTATTCCCTAAAGTCACAAGGAGACAGTGAAGAATAGAACAAACTGCAAATCATCATCAGCTTACACTGATCGTGTACAGTTGCAGAGAATAAGAACAGAATCAGCAGCGTGAGTGAGCAATAGCAATATCATATGTGGTGCCACCTGTCATTCAAACTAATAGATATTATATCTTGTGAATAACAACTGGTGATTGCTATTCTGCAATAACAGTGACAAAATTATATATTCTGTTATTTCTACTATATTATATTTTTATTATATATTCTGTTATTTCTACTATATTATATTTTTATTATATATTCTGTTATTTCTACTATATTATATTTTTATTATATATTCTGTTATTTCTACTATATTATATTTCTATTATATATTCTGTTATTTCTACTATATTATATTTCTATTATATATTCTGTTATTTCTACTATATTATATTTCTATTATATATTCTGTTATTTTCTACTATATTATATTTCTATTATATATTCTGTTATTTCTACTATATTATATTTCTATTATATATTCTGTTATTTCTACTATATTATATTTCTATTATATATTCTGTTATTTTCTACTATATTATATTTCTATTATATATTCTGTTATTTCTACTATATTATATTTCTATTATATATTCTGTTATTTCTACTATATTATATTTCTATTATATATTCTGTTATTTTCTACTATATTATATTTCTATTATATATTCTGTTATTTCTACTATATTATATTTCTATTATATATTCTGTTATTTCTACTAAATTATATTTCTATTATATATTCTGTTATTTCAGCACCACAGATCATGATGCACTTACCACTTGAATTTTTCCTGCATCAGTAAATCTCTGTGCATTCTTACTACTGTTGCCCTCTGCATTTCAGAAGTGCAGCATTTTGACTGGCACTTGCAAAACTCATCCAAACACCCACTCTCGAATCCTGTTAGTTCACATTGTTTTCTTTCCCTATAGACTTTCGATAATATATTCTAAAACTGCTGCTGGAAGTATTTCCATTTATTTTGATTATATAGCCATGGTGACGTGATGACAGTCCATTTGAACAAAGGATACAGCTTCTAATTAATTGGTCACTCAGTGTGTACAGGGTGTTTCTAAAATGTTTGACCAAATTTTGGGAACTTGTTTTACTGCCGAATCTGATAAAAGAAAAGTCTATAAACATAGGGCTATAAATGTTTTCCTACAGAGATATACAGGGTGTATAATAAAGTCATGCATATGCGAACCCATTCCCATGGGATTGGTTTGAGCACCAGAGGGCAACCCCATCAGCTGAACCTCAATGCCCCTAGCAGTAAATTTGTACACTAATTCATTGAACTCGAAAAGGGTGACAGACAGAGCAAAAATGCCAATTACAAAGTTGGAGAGCATCATTTGTTTGCCACAAATCAGTCATAGAAAGTAGGGCTCAATGGATAAATTTAAGCTGTACACAGAGGGAGCAAAAGTATCCAAGTGCATTTCTGTGCAATGCAGTATCATTGAATTGCTGTCTGAAAATGACAAGACTGCTAAATGGAGCAGAGGATAAATCATGACAGTGGACCCCCTTCCCAGTGTATAAGAAACTGTGACTACAACACGTGAGGGGATTGAATTAATTGGCAAAAGGAACCTTGCAGTTTTGTACGAATGGGAAGGGATTCTATTGTCACAGAGTATCCTCTCCTCAGTTTAAGGGTCTTCCCATCTCTATACAGTAACCCAACAATGTTGTATTACACCGGTGAGCCATTACATTATGAACACCCCTAGTTTAGAGAAATGAGTGCATCTGGAGACCGAATGGTGGCACAGGTGAAGTTCACAGAGCAGTATATATACAACCTGAGGACCGACTTTTGGTTAGTACAGTGTTTGGAGTCAGAATGGGAAAAGCCGCCAATTTATCGGAGTTTGATAAAGGAAAAATTGGGATGGCACGGCGCCTCCGAACTACAATCTTGAAAATGGCATTGCTTGTGGGTTGTTCATATGCCGCTGTAGTGAGTACGTATCAAAAGTGGTGTACAGATAACCAAACGACAAACCGTCGTCTAGCCGTGTGTCATCTGCAGCTCATTGATACCAGAGGGGAGCAGAGACTGTCGCACATTGTTCACAGCGATCGCAAGGCCAGAGTGCGACAAATCACCCGCACTACAACAGTTGTGATCAGGGCAATGTATCACAATGCACAGTTCATTGCAGCCTTCTGCGAATGGGCTGGCATAGCCGAAGATTCAGCCGGGTCCCCATGCTCACTGCATGTCATCACCAACAACACATGAAATGGGCCCAAGATCATCGAGATTGGACCGTGGATGATTGGAAGAAAGTGGCCTGTTCTGATGAATCAAGATTCCTGGGGCATCACATAGATGGCCGAGCGTGGATACACCGATCACCGATGAAGGCTGTGGCTCCTGGGTGCACTGTTGGATGGAAACAGGCTGGTGCTGTTATACTGTGGGACACTTTAGGCCCCATTATCCCAATTGCCCTGGCAGCTGTCAGGTATCTGGACATCATTGCGGACCAAGTTCACCCATTCATGGCAACTGTGCTCCCTGCTGGTGATGACCGTTCCTAACAGGATGATGCACCATGCCACACTGCCAGAATTGTCAAGGAGTGGTTCGAGGAACATGCTGGTGACTTTCTGTTAATGCTCTGGCCTCCAAATTCACCTGATATGAACCCATTAAAACATTTGTGGTTGGATTTAGAATAGCGTGTTCACACTAAATCCCCACCACCCCGAAATGTATGTGAACTGGAGGACCTGCTGTTGACATTAATGGTTACCAGATACCCCAGGATATCTATCGCCACCTTATCGAATCAATGCCTCGCTGAGTGGCCGCTGTTTTGCAGGCTAAAGGGGGTCCTACAACTTATTAGGTAGATGGTCACAATGTAATGGCTCCTTAGTGTATATAAAAGTGCCCTTGGATACTTTTGCCTGCTCAGTGCACCGCCAAAATCCACCTGTTGACTTCCCACTTTCTATGACCGATTCATAGTGTTAAACAAAAGGTACTTTTCAACTTTGCAACTGACATTTCTGCTCTCGCTGTCATATTTTCAGAGTTAAGAAAGCTAATTTCACAAATTTGCTGCTAGAAGCACTGAAGTCTAGCTGATGGGATCAACCCTCAGGCACTTACTCCAATCCTGTTTTCCACTTCGTTACGAGCCTCTGTTAACCTGTGAAGCGGTTGGTGCGCATATTTACCATACACCCTGCATAGAAAAACATATCTAGGCCTTCATTTATATGACAATTTTTTCATCATAATTGGCAGTAGAACAAGTTCCCAAAATTTGGCTAAACATTTTACAAAAACACCATGTATACTGAATTTTTGGAATTTGGGAAATCTAAATATTATTTCTGTAATTTTCGTTGTATTATCCACACCGGCGTATAATCTGCAGACCATGAAATTCACATTTAATAATAAAAAAAAAAATTGCTGTATAATGTTGAACCGGAAGTGGATTTCGACAGAAAAGTCGGTCACATAATGGCCCATGAATCTGAAGAAGTATGAAAAAAAAAAAAAAACTGATTTTATTAAATGAAGAAATTCATATTTGAAGGTTACTTTTTCATATTTTTATTTCCGGACAGATAAAGGGTGTGGCATGCATAGATCACGCCGATGCAGTTCCACAGTACTGCATTGCACCTTGCCAATGACGAAAATCTGATACAGAACATATCATAGAAATACTGTTTGTACTTGCGTATAAGTCGAAAGTTTTTGGAAGAAATCCTGCTTTCAAAGTTGCGAAATTGGTTTTACATGGGCCAATAAAAAAACTTCTGTGAATTCTCTGGCAGAATTTACCTACAGATTTGTTTACGGTTTAAACCACAGCAAAGGGGCTTTCCACCTGTTACCGCACGATTTTTTCTGACCTCAAAACTATTGTGCAGTATATCATGTTACTTCGCAATAGTTCACAATTGTGTCCAACACTTCAAGTTTAAATTCGGCAGTGTAACTGAAACATTTCTTTTTCAAAGACATCATGAATAGTGATGAAGGAAAATAGCAGCAACGACAATGGTCAAAACGGCGAAAGACAAACTAAACACAAGGCAGCGCACACGAGATCCGAAAGGAGAACGCATAGGCTCATGTAGTAAGCGCTGTGCGTACTTCTTTGGCTTTTTGCCAAAAACAGAGATTGCACAATCTTCTCAACGATAAAAAATGACCTTACCGTCCCTCCCCACAACTTTCCTGATCTTTCGTTACGACATTCCTCTCCCTGCGCCCCGACCTCCCCGCTCCGCACAAACTCCTGAATTGAGGAAAATTCTTCTGAGGGAGTTTCTTTTCCAATTATACCCCCTTCCCCTGCACAATCACGCTGCAGATTTTTTTTTTTTTAAATCGAAGGGTCGTAAAATTATTATTATTATTATTATTTTTAAAGCGGCGTATTATCCGCATCGGCGTTATAATACGCAGAACGTATATTTTAAACTTTTTTAGCAGATAATCCGCGGATTATACGACGAAAATTACGGTACAAGAAATGTTAATGAGTTTCCATGTAATTGGAATTCTGATTATAAATTGCCTTATTGAAGGAAATTGTATTGATGCTGTCTATGCTGTGCACTTTTTGCAGTGTTTGAGATGTTAAAAAAAATGTTAACAGGATAAAGGATTCTTTTTTTTTTCATATTTCTAATGTAAGATCTTTATTACTGCAATCTAAAATCACATTTCTGTGAAATTGATCAAGAATGGCATAAATGTTCCAAGATACAATTTTTTTGTATTAAGAAAAAACTATAGTAAATTGTATTAATTGCGTGGTATTAACAAATCATTTTTACTTAGTACATATTCCTATTTAGGATTAAGGCATGAAATATGTATGTCTGCTTACTCCAAAATGAAAAGTGTACATTTAAGGATAATTTACAATGGCTCTATATTTCAGGTTTTGAGAAGTCATCATATTTTGAAGCCAGCTGAAGAATAGCTGAAGTTTACTTTATTTTTTAAATGGTAATCTTCAAAAACAGTGATCACACAGGCATATATTAGTTGGCTACACTGAGAAGAATGCCCTTCATGAGCAAAATATTTTCTCCTAATATTATTCTTTAACTAATGTAACCAAGCTGTAATGCATTATGTTTTGTCATAAAATCACTGGTTGCTTAGTACTAAAAGAACAGCACTATCTCTAAAGTAATGCAGCTGAGTTGCGTGATAAAAACCACATAACTTCATGATGAAACATTAAGTTACTGGAATATATGTTCTTGTACCTTATTTGATTATTTCCTTCTCTTTCTTGAATCATGTTTGTGTTAAGACGGGTGACCACAGTTTTTGTTGCAATAATGTATGTTTAAGTTATCTGTTCTGTTTTGTTATCACTCATCTGTGAAAAGCCAATCATCTAGTTTATAAAAGTTGGAGATGCTACTCAGTATGCATATAATTTTACTTCAATAAAAGTTCAAGTGCATTTATGATGAAGTTGTACAAGATTTGATCTAAAGATAATGACTTTGCTTTTCTCTCATTTGATTCAGTGTCTGTGAATTTAAAAGATAATAAAAATTCATGTTTTTTTGTTTGTTTTTCCAGTGGTAAGTCGACGAAGCGATCTTGAGATTTTGGCATATAATATGCTTTTGTGGCTCTCTGGTTCACTTCCATGGATAAATTCCATTAAAGATCTAGCAAAGACCAGGAATGAAAAGAACAAGTATGTGCTGTTATTCTTATGAAGTGTTTATAGCGTAAAATACCATACATGAAAAATGCAGTAAGAAAACTGTAAAGCTAGCAAAATCTTTAACAATCACTACAACAATTATGTTCATTAGCTTCTTTCTAAGCAGGAGTAACAGTAGTTTCATTCAGACACACATGCTAATAAGTGGTCTGGTTCTAGCACTGGAAATTGCAAACTGTATTTGTATTATTTTTTTTACTTTGAGTAAAAAACATGCACACACAGAGGACAGAAATCATGGGATACCTGGTTCCTGGGCAATTCCACACTGTCACCCCTCTCACAGATGGACAAACCCACCACTTGGCCAGTTCGTAGGTAGGAGGACATTATTGCATTCATGTAGAGATGGTAATTCAATGTCGGTATGGGTAAGCATTGTTAGTTAATAGAGTTTGAAAGAGGGATGATAGTGGGTACCTGACCCATGGGTCACTCTATAATAGATGTGATACAGGAATTGCAGTATCCCCATTTCACAGTATCAAGAGTGTATCGGGAACATTGCGGCTGTCCAACCTGCAACTATCTCTTTGCCCGGCCCAAGTTAGCTCAAAACCCCTGCAGGAGGACTGTCTTAAGAGTGTTGACATTCTTAAATAAAGTTAAGTTGAGTAAATAGTGACAGTGCACAAATTTTACAACACAAATCAAGTTTAACTGTTTAATAGAATTCCAAATCATTAGTTACAAAATTTTACAACTTCTATGAAAGATCAAGAATTATTTTTTACCTTGAAATGAGCAGTCAATGCTCATGAATTCCAACATAATGACTAAGATACTAGTCCTTGAGCAAAAGGAAAAGTCCTTCCAAAGCATGAACACAACAGGAAAGTAACGAAGAAAACCAACAGGCACAATCCATGCGAATCACCCATTAGTCCATGGCATCATTAGCAGGGACTTGGCATAGACACTCCGGCGCTGTCTCGTCAGCAGACATAATAATTAACCAGGAACATCCAGCCAATGCTCGACCAGGTCCACAAGTGAAGTTGAATATGCATGAAGGTCCGCGACATCAATTAGTAGGGGCTTGGCATAGACACTCCGGCGCTGTCTTGTCAGCAGGCAGAAGAATTGACCAGAATCATCCAATCAACAAATAGGAAAGGCAGACTACGACACCACAACTCCATCCCCATCCGCAGGCATTCCAAATCCTCACCCTGGGAATTCAAAGACAGCGATTAACTCTCATAATAATGTCCAGCAATGCTCCAGGAGAACAAGAGAAAAGTAAGAAAGTGAATCGAATCTATAGTATGTGTTCTTTTAACCTTCCTTAGAACAAAAGAAGGCTTGGTTATGCATTCCGATTAACATGCAAATACAATTTGAACAGAGTCCAGATACTCAGTTTCATAATTATGCAAATGCCCATGACAGAACATTAACCGAAGAAGAAAGACTCCAAGGAAGCATCTTGAGGCCTTTAGATTCCCTCTTGTGCTACTATCAGATACCCGTAACGTGACAATATGCCATTTCTGGAATAACATCCCTCTGTGGGTGGAGAAAAGTGGTCGACGAACGTGACTGCGACGTCTGTCTTGCATAGTTGCAACCAGCTGGGGAGCGACAATGGCATACAGTAAATCGCCGCTGACTTCAGCGAGGGAGGTGCCAGAAACATCACGAAGACCATCAGGCAATCATTAGCACTGTATGACTCATCTGAGTCAAAGAACATCAGCACTGAACTGTTGATGATTGGAGATGGGTCTCCTAGTCTGATGGGTCCACTTATTTTGTGCAGATCGGGAGGAATCCTCATGAAGCAGTGGACCCAGGGTGTCAGCAAGGAACTCTTCAAGCTGGTGGAGGCTTAGTTATGGTCTAGGACATGTGTGACTGGCACACGTTGGGACCTCTGGTACATCTAGATGCATCTCTAAACTGCCCATACTACATGTCCAGACCATCTGTATCCGTTCATGGTTGTCATGCACCCACAGGGCAGTGGACTTTTCTAGCAGGACAATACACAGTGCGTCAAAGAATTTTTAAGATTGGGTCTGTAAAATGAAATAGAAACAAATTATAATTTGTTTTGGTTTGTTATTCAAAATAAGTCCCTCCGGCTTCAATACACTTGTTACAGCGATTTCATAATGATTCGAATGCCTGTTCCAGTTCACTTTGTGGGATTGCCTCCAAAGCACGCGTCGAAGCTGTTTGTATGGTCCAAATATCGTCAAAATAGCACCCTTTTAAAGTCATTTTAAGTTTTGGGAACAAAGAAAAGTCGCGGGATGCTAAATCAGGCAAATACGGTGGATGATTCAACACACAGACGTTATTTTTAGCCAAAAATCTATGAAGAAATGAGGTGTGACTGGGTGCATTATCGTGCAACAAACACCAACTGTTTTCATCTCCATATTCTGGACGAATGCGACGAATTCTGCCCATCAAATGGCTCAAAACATTTAAATAAAACTCACCAGTAATTGTTCATCTACTTGGAACAAATTTTATGTGGATAATATACCCTTACTACCGAAGAATGTAATGAGCATTGTTTTGATTTTCGATGAAACTTTTCTTGTTTTTTTTGGCTTGTGGCGAGTTTTTTGACTTCCATTCCGCACTTTGTCGCTTTGTTTTAGGATCATATTGAAAACACCATGTTTCATCACCAGCAACAATCGATTTTAAGAAGTTTGGATCATTTTCAGCAGCTGAAATGATGTCTTTGCAATGTGCACTTCTCCTTGATTTTTGTGTTTATTGGTTAACATGTCTGGAACAAATTTAGCACAAACTTTTGTTGTGCCCAAATCTTCATGCAGGATGGTTCGAATCGTTTCTTTGTTGATGTGTAAAGACTCTTTCATCATTCTTAGTGACGTACATCGATTGTTTTCCACGAAATCAAGCGTTTTTTCAATAATCTCAGGTGTCCTAGATGAACTTGGTCTTCCTGTATGCTTATCATCTTCTAGCGTCTCTCTTCCGTCCAAAAAACGTTTGTGCCACAGGAAAACATTTGATCTACTTAAACAAAACTCACCGTAAACTTGTTTCATCATTTGGTATGTTTCTGAGGCACTTTTACCAAGTTTTGCGTTAAATTTAATAACAGCCCTTTGTTCCCTCTTAATAATTCAACATGAAAAAAATTTCAATTTACTTCCGATATTGGAGGTTAATTATTTAACGTGCATTAATGCATTTGCATTTTTGAACTTCACTTTTAGTTGGTAAAGTTCGATGAACACTTACCGCACGTGGGGCTTGGCTTTCAATCCATATTTCCGTTACGTGGATGCGGCACGGGATTTTTTCATTTGGCCACGGGTCCGCTTCTTCTTTTTTTTTTTTTTTTTTTTTTCTCCGTTGGAATTTATTTTGTCTCATCACCAAATGAGTTTTTCCTTTGCTGCATCCTCATTTACTTCAATATTTATTCATACCCGAGTACTTTCGGTACTACTACTAGAGTTTATCGGAAAAGTTCATTTGTTCCAGTCCTAATCCCATACAATTCAGCACATCCATATCCTCAAAAATGCAATAGTATAAAAACCTTAATTAAAAGAGCATATACGCACTCTGAAAATAGTCAGTTCATCAATGAAGAAATCAAATTCATAAAAAAATTGCAAGCAGCTTTGGTTATCCTAACCATTTAATAAAAAAATGGGACACAGAAGTAATAAAGAAAATAAAAAAAAATAATGCTGTAGTAATTAAAAAAGAAATCAAATATTTAAATGGTTTTCCTTACATTAAAGGCACTACCAATGAAATTAATAATATTTGTAAAAAGCATAACATTCAAATTGGAGGAAAAGTAAATACCATCAAAAATATAGTAACAAAAAATAATGATAAAATAAGAATGTTAGAAAAAGCAGGTATTTATTCAATTCCTATTACTGAAAATCCTCCAATGGCTTATATAGGAAGTACCAAAAATAAGCTTAAACACAGATTAAAACAACACATAAAAAACTGGCAGAAAAAAGAAGAAAAAACAGCACTGATTCAATACTGTCTGGATAACCAAAAATATCCAAAATTCGAAAATATAAAAATCATTAAAAGCTGTAAATCCGAAAAACACCTCAGAATAGCAGAGTCGGTAATGATTGAAAAAAATAGGACAAAAGTTTGCAACCACAATGACCCTAATAATTTGAGAAACAGCTGGAGAAATTTAATTAAAATTGAGCAAAAAAAAGAAAAAGTTCGAAAAAGGAGATCACTGACCAACAAGAGATGGCGCCACAACGCCCAAGAAGAAGCGATAGCAGATGACAGAAGCAGCCCGCGAGAACCACCGAAATGCCCAGCTGACACGGTCCGTGCTAGTTGGAGCAAAATGTCCCCTCGAAGACGGTATAGTAGTAGTACCGAAAGTACTCGGGTATGAATAAATATTGAAGTAAATGAGGATGCAGCAAAGGAAAAACTCATTTGGTGATGAGACAAAATAAATTCCAACGGAGAAAAAAAAAAAAAAAAAAAAGAAGAAGCGGACCCGTGGCCAAATGAAAAAATCCCGTGCCGCATCCACGTAACGGAAATATGGATTGAAAGCCAAGCCCCACGTGCGGTAAGTGTTCATCGAACTTTACCAACTAAAAGTGAAGTTCAAAAATGCAAATGAAAAAAATGTTACTTCTCTAATGAATGCTTGTTTCATTTGAGTTACTTTAACAACTGCGCAGTACTTTTAGCAGAAAACAAGCAAATGCTCATGGTTTATAACGCATTCGCGATTACACTGGTGGCGCCACCATAGGCTGAAATCTAGCGCCAGTCTTAAAAATTCTTTGACACACTGTGTATGTCTCTCCACAGAGTGGGGTAACTAGAACACAATTAAAAGAACATTCCACAGAAGTTTCCACCCTGGAATGGCCTCCCTGTTCACTAGACATGAACCCCATTGAAAATCTTTGGGATGCTGTGGAAAGCTCTGTTTCAGTTCTGTGTCCTCTACCCAGGAATGTGACAGAATTATAAACAGATCTATAGCAAGCACAGGTGGAGATATGTGTGGAACACTTCCATGACCTATTACAAGGTGTGTACCATGCTTTTAAAGTCCTTAGGAACTCCTTATTTTCATTTGATGCTCCTAAAGGCCCTTATGAAGTATTTAAAAACTCCTTATTTTTGTTAAATGTTCTGAAGAGCCCTTAAAAAGTCCTTACAACAGGCATGAGAATCTTTCTGGAATCCGCGGTTTTCCACGTTTCCCCCCCTCCCTCCCAGCAGGAATAAATGCTAGATATCTTGGCTGTGCTGCACACTCTTTTTAAATGAACACATCGAATTTCCCCTTGACAACAACATGTTTACGAAGTAACAGCTGCCGCTTGTCCCGGTGTGTGGTCCCTCCACATCACTTTTGTGCGCCCTTCTTTCTCCCGTGTTTTTATCACGTCTTTTGTAAAACAAAGATCGTGCTTATGTTACCGGTTTGTCCGTCCGTCTGTACCCACGATATCTCTGCAACTATTGGTCCAATTTGAAAAATTCTTTTTGCATTGGAAAGCTTGAAATATGCGATTCTTTTTTTTTTTTTTACGATGTACAATTTCGTCGCTAGGGGGGCTTAAATGCAGATGATGTCGAATTCAAAAATACGTTTTATTCCACATATTTGCTTCTAAACATCCGATTGAAAAAATACTTTTACCATTTATGTCGAAGAGTATTTTAGATATAGTTACTTTTTCAAATTACGCATAGATTTTCCACTAGGGGGCGTAAAAGTAAATTACATTTTTCCCACTAACTCTTCTTCTAAAACTCCGATTTGAAAAAAAAAAAAAAAATTCAGCGGATACACCACCTGATGGAAAATCTTTTGCATATAATTTCAAATTTTTGGTAAAGAATACTTTAGCCACCAGGGGACGTAAGTGTTAATTTTTGCTTCTGGTGTATTTGCCATAAAATCTGAGCTTCTAAAATATCGATTGAAAAAATTCTTTCGTGGACTGATGCCTTTCACATCGATAAACATTTTCGGAATATTTTCTTCTTACAATATTCCACAGTTTCTGTGCCAGGAGGCGTACATGTATATTTTATTTTTGTCAATATCTCTACTTCTAGGAGTCTGATTTGAAAAATTCCTTCTTTGTTGGATAGTGGTTCCAGTGTGACATGTTTTTCATATAATTTCAAAATTTTCAATTAATTCATAGACTTTCCGCTAGGGAGCATAAAGGTCACCCCCCTCTATATCTCTGCTTCTAAATCTCCGATTTTTTGAAAAATTCTTTCTGCACCGGATACGCCCCTAATTTCCTGATGGGGAATTCTTTGCACATAATTTCTAATTTTTGTAAAAATGGTTTGGCCACCAGGTGGCATAAGTCTTAATTTCCACTTCTGATGTATTTGCAGCAAAATATGAGCTTCTAAAATCTCAATTGAAAAAAAAGTGTTTTGTTGACCGATACTACTCATGTCGACAAACCTTTTAAGAGCATTTTCTTCTTGAAATAATGCATGGTTTCTACGCCAGGGGGCATAGATGTATATCTTATTTTTGTCAATATCTCTACTTTTAGGAGTCTGATTTGAAAAATTCCTTCTTTGTTGGATAGTGTTTCCGATGCGAAATGTTTTTCCTATAAATTCAAAATTTTCAAGTAAATCATAGCCTTTTCACTAGGGGCACAAAGGTAAATTGTGTTTTCTGCGTTATTTCTGCTTCTAAAACTCTGATTTGAAAAAATCTTCCTGTATCGCATACAAGACCTGGTGGAAAATATTTTTCACATAATTTCTAATGTTTGATAAAGAATGATTTGGCCACCAGGAGCATAAGTGTTAATTTCTGCTTCTGATGTATTTGTAGCAAAATCTGGGCTCCTGAAAACTCGACAAATTTTTTTCTTTCTTGGACTGATAGTGCTCATATGGAAAAATTTTTGAGAATATTTTCTTCCTAAAATAATGCATGATTTTCCCACCAGGGGACGTAAAGTCACATCTTATTTTCGTCAATATCTCCGTTTCTAAGAGTCCGATTTGAAAAATTCTTTTTATGTTGGAGAGCGTTTCGGGTGCGAAATGTTTCTCATATAAATTCATGTTTTTCTTAACGCACAAGTCTGCAACCAAAGGGCGTAAGCTCACGATTCCGTTTACAGCAATATCTGAGGGATTAAAAACCTGATTGAAAAACTTCTTCCATCAGATACTATTGTTTTCCATACCGGTTCTGTTGACTTTGAATATCTTTGATAAATTTAATTTGCGTCAGAACGGATTCAAAAGATGTGCTTATTACACCCGAAAATTGGGTGTCATCTTTCTTGTTTTTGTTAGTGTTGATTGACGTCATCCTCCCTTGGTGTTGGTTGAACACAGCAGGTGGTAGCGGCCGCTGGAGTTGACACTGCCGGATTACCAATGGCGACACAACCTTCAGGAACTCAGTTGGTCACTTGCCTTCCAATCTAGTACCTTAATTATTAATCTCTGTGGTTTGGGGAATTGTTTGGTGGGTATAAGCACTCAAAAATCTGGCAACCCTGGTACATACGTGTACATAAGCTGTTCTCTGAGATTCAGAGGTTAGCTCCTCAAAGAAAGACCATGTGCCTAGTTCACATTCAACTGAAAAACTGGAATTTACTTAATGTTGATGTATCAAATGTCTCCATTTACAATGATCTCAGCACACTGCTCGAGCTTCATTAACATCCATCACATGCTGCACACAAGACCTTTTGTACTTCATACTCATAACCTTTTTCTCAAGCAGACATTCCTGAATCTGGTCCTCCCATGATTTCCTTGATTTCCTTCCTCTACCTTTGTTTTCTGCAACCTTGGCTGAAAAAATTCTCTTAGTCAGCACCTCATCACTCATTCTTTCAACAAGGCCAAACCTCCTAAGAATCTCCACCTTACTAATAACATTTTGCCTCACATTACACAACTACAACTCATCTTCATTCCTCACATGATCAGAGCATGTCTTGCAGCCCCCCTCCCCCCCCTTGTAAGTAATGCTAATGCATCTCCCCAGCACACAAACGACTTCTATGTCTTTTCTGCAGTACCCAGGTTCCACTGCTGTACATGATGAGAGTAGGAACAATTACACTTTCATACACAGCCATTCGGGACTTTCTTGAGAACTTGTTCATTCCTGTTGACGCAGCTATGGCTTTCAAAGAAGAATTCACTTGCCTACTAATTTCGCCATCTAATTTTTTCTTTCTGTCAAACATACTTCTTAAATATACAAACTCATTCACCTGGTCAATCTCTGTGCCATTAAATCTTATATTGCACTCAGTACTAACAGTTCCTCATTCAAAAACCATAACTTTGGGTTTTCCCCTGTTTATACTCAGTTTGAATTTCATACAGACTTCATACATCCGGAACAACATACTCTGCAACTAATTTTTGCTCTCTGCCAACAGGACTGTTTCATCAGCATGGAACAATCTGCACACACATATGCTACCAAGACATAAACCAGTATCACCATTTTGGCATCACATATACATGCATGCATCCATAAATATATTAAACAGCCAAGGTGACATTGCACAACTTTATCTGACTCCTACACCAATAGAAAACCATTTCGATAAAACACCATTCACTTGTACACATGCTCTACTGCCAGCATACATGACATTCACACCATTAAGTAGATTCCTAGTAATGCCATATTTATGCAGTACCTTCTACAGAAGTATCTTATTTACTCTGTCATAAGCTTTCTTTAAATCTATGAGGGCTGCAAACACTTTCTTACCAACAAACAGATACTTTTCGGTCATCAGGCGTAATGCAAAAATTTGATTAGTGCAGCCTTTACCAGGCATAAAACCACTCTGAACATCCCACAGTTTCAATGATGTAAGACCTCGTACTTTTTCAGTAACAACCTTACCAAACACTTTCCTTGGCACACTCAGTAGGCTAATACCACGATAGTTCTTGCATTCAGTCTGACCACCTTTTCCCTTATACAAGGGAACAATGATAGCATCCTTCCTATCCCTAGGGACCATTCCTAACTCCCAGCACAACTGAAAAATTTCAGTTAACCAGTCAATTATAGAGTCACCACCATATTTCAATATCTCTGCAGTTATGCCATCTACTCCTGAAGCCCTACCATTCTGAAGAGATTTTAGAGCTATTACACACCTTTTATCTTGAGATCCCACCAGTGCTTCCATCTCTCGCTATGACATCTGCTTCTGCCTCAGAATCGCCTTTGCTCTCATGATCTAATGAATCACAGAAGTATTCACCCCATCTTTCACTTAGTTCGTATATATTTCTCAGACCCTATTCTTCACACAACTTGGAATTTTATATCCCCAATTTTCCCTATGTCTTACGTACTTCTGGAATATTTTTCTGTCTTTTCAAAAAGTCAATCATGTCTTCCTCCTTTTCCTTCCTATCTTTTGCCTTACTCTGGCTAACCAGCTTTGCTGCCTCACACTTCTTACAGCGATATTCATCCTCAGAAACTCTACCTTGCAACATCCCCAAGTATGCTTCCTTCTTTGTCTTTACTGCTTCTTGAATATCACTGTTCCACCAAGTATCACCTTTAAAGTTACTGGTGCAGTACCACAAACATCTTCAGCGGCAGTGACAACACAGTTCTTAAAACATGTTGACTTCTTTTCTACATCTCTCTCACATGCCTTCTACTTACTCAGACGTTCACTGAGTAAACCAGAGTAACGCTGATGTTTCAACCTTTATTCTTCTTATCACAAGCATCTTCCTGTTCTTCCTCCTCCAACCAATATCAATTTCACCCATGACACTAACAGGTGATAATCAGAGCCAACATCTGCACCTCTCATCACATGTGTATCAACAACTAAGTGTTTCAGACGCTGATCATAAACAACAAAATCTATAATACTCTTTTGACCAAGAGTATGATTTTCCCAAGTATATGTGTGGATATACTTATGGTTGAAAAACGTATTAGATGCACACAAACCATTCGCAATGCAAGAGTTCAATTAATCTTTCACCATTATCATTCACACAAGAATCATTAAACTTACCTAGAACATTATCAGAAATCACATTCTGCACACTTACTCTAGCATTGAAATCCATTACTATTATAACTTTTTCTTCAGCACCAAACTGGCTCAAAACAGCTTTTAGCTCATTCCAGAAATCTTCCTTTCTGCCAGAAGGTTCTGAATCACAAGGAGCATACACTACAACAATTACTATTATCTGAAATTTCACTTCCAAATGAATTCAAAGAATTCTCTCATTTATAATGCAGCTGTAATAAATCAAGTTGTTCATGTTTTCACTTAAAATCACACGTACACCAGCCTGTCCTCGCATTATACTATACTGCAAACCACACACTCACTGTTACATTCATTTCTTCTATTCCGATTTCTTTCTGTTTAGTCTCACTTACACACAGCACATTCAATCTATACTTATTCATTTCTTGAATCTCCTTTTTTATCTTTCCATTTATACCTCTAGTATTCCATACACCAATCTTACACTCACTCAGCCAAGAACTCTTTCTCATATGCCATTTTTCAGTTCCAGGTGTTGTTTCTGTGGTGGACCATCCATCTAAAGTGCGATAAGTCCGCCATGTCCTACACTTGAGTTTTTTAAATACTTTCTTTGGGTCATAAGAAATCATATAAGTACATCAGTGTGGGTTATCAGCCCACAGCTAACGATTCCAGGTGGTTACTCCACCTAAGGATTCTGGAACAAAACCCAGTGAGTTAGATTCTATTGGTTCTAATGTGTACCTCACTAATTCTGTTTTCCTGCTGAATCGACCTTTTTAGCAAATATTCCTTTTGCCATCGTGAGTGCAACTCCTAATCTTCTGGAATCCCTTTTACTTTGTAACCAATTCTTGCTGTTGTTAAAGGAAGTAGGTCTGTTATCAGAGATAAAAAAAAAAAAAAAAACTATTTCTGCTTTAAAAAGAACCTGGTGATTGAACAAAACTGTTTGTGCACTGCCAGTTTGTTTTCTTATCAAGCTGTTTCTGGGTGAAAATAATTGTATACTGTATATAAGAGATTCTCCCTGCCATGAGACGATTCTGTTGTCTAATTACCCCTCAAGTCTTCCTTGTCTCATCAGTAATTAATGAAAATAATTTAAATGTATCACCTGCTCTAGTGTTTCCCCCTCTGCTACATGGTTAAAGATCTTAGGGGTTCAGCTTAAAACCATTGATTTCAACTTTCCAGAATTATCATCATCCCATACTTTTGGCATTCAACTCTCTCATCTGATTGAAATTATATTGTAACATGTGCACATTCTTAGAAATCAAAGCACAGGATGCACAGACTTTATATTCATTAGAGGGAGCAGAAACTTTGAGGAGCCTTGCAGGCTCCCTTTTGGTATACAAATTTATTCTTCTGTTAGTTTGTGCCATGTAACTTTTGTCCTTTATTCTGAGCACTGGTCCCCCAACTGAGACTTTGTCCCAATCTTTATGGATGTTTCAAAAGTGGCTAGTCATGGAATCTGCTGCTTTCTATATGGACGATATTTGTGTTGAGCAGATTCCTGCTTTTCAGCTGAGATGCAAGCTTGTTTACTTTGCACTTCATCATGTGTAGTACCTGAGCAGCATGCTATGATTTATTTGGATTCCTTGAGTGTTTTGCAGATCCTTTGATTTCTGGAGGGTCTACCCCATCCTTCTCTGTGCCATGTGAGATGCTTACTCCATTCTTTGCACTTCGTCATGTGTAGTACCTGAGCAGCATGCTATGATTTATTTGGATTCCTTGAGTGTTTTGCAGATCCTTTGATTCCTGGAGGGTCTACCCCATCCTTCTCTGTGCCATGTGAGATGCTTACTCCATTCTTTGCACTTCATCATGTGTAGTATCTGAGCAGCATGCTATGATTTATTTGGATTCCTTGAGTGTTTTGCAGATCCATTGATTCCTGGAGGGTCTACCCCATCCTTCTCTGTGCCATGTGAGATGCTTACTCCATTCTTTGCACTTCGTCATGTGTAGTACCTGAGCAGCATGCTATGATTTATTTGGATTCCTTGAGTGTTTTGCAGATCCTTTGATTTCTGGAGGGTCTACCCCATCCTTCTCTGTGCCATGTGAGATGCTTACTCCATTCTTTGCACTTCGTCATGTGTAGTACCTGAGCAGCATGCTATGATTTATTTGGATTCCTTGAGTGTTTTGCAGATCCTTTGATTTCTGGAGGGTCTACCCTATCCATCTCTGTGCCATGTGAGATGCTTACTCCATTCTTTGCACTTCGTCATGTGTAGTACCTGAGCAGCATGCTATGATTTATTTGGATTCCTTGAGTGTTTTGCAGATCCTTTGATTTCTGGAGGGTCTACCCCATCCTTCTCTGTGCCATGTGAGATGCTTACTCCATTCTTTGCACTTCATGTGTAGTACCTGAGCAGCATGCTATGATTTATTTGGATTCCTTGAGTGTTTTGCAGATCCTTTGATTTCTGGAGGGTCTACCCCATCCTTCTCTGTGCCATGTGAGATGCTTACTCCATTCTTTGCACTTCGTCATGTGTAGTACCTGAGCAGCATGCTATGATTTATTTGGATTCCTTGAGTGTTTTGCAGAGCCTTTGATCTCTGGAGGGTATATATACCCCATCCTTCTCTGTGCCATGTGAGATGCTTACTCCATTCTTTGCACTTCGTCATGTGTAGTACCTGAGCAGCATGCTATGATTTATTTGGATTCCTTGAGTGTTTTGCAGATCCTTTGATCTCTGGAGGGTATATATACCCCATCCTTCTCTGTGCCATGTGAGATGCTTACTCCATTCTTTGCACTTAGTCATTTGTAGTACCTGAGCAGCATGCTATGATTTATTTGGATTCCTTGAGTGTTTTGCAGATCCTTTGATTCCTGGAGGGTCTACCCCATCCTTCTCTGTGCCATGTGAGATGCTTACTCCATTCTTTGCACTTCGTCATGTGTAGTACCTGAGCAGCATGCTATGATTTATTTGGATTCCTTGAGTGTTTTGCAGATCCTTTGATTCCTGGAGGGTCTACCCCATCCTTCTCTGTGCCATGTGAGATGCTTACTCCATTCTTTGCACTTCGTCATGTGTAGTACCTGAGCAGCATGCTATGATTTATTTGGATTCCTTGAGTGTTTTGCAGATCCTTTGATCTCTGGAGGGTCTACCCCATCCTTCTCTGTGCCATGTGAGATGCTTACTCCATTCTTTGCACTTCGTCATGTGTAGTACCTGAGCAGCATGCTATGATTTATTTGGATTCCTTGAGTGTTTTGCAGATCCTTTGATTTCTGGAGGGTCTACCCCATACTTCTCTGTGCCATGTGAGATGCTTACTCCATTCTTTGCACTTCGTCATGTGTAGTACCTGAGCAGCATGCTATGATTTATTTGGATTCCTTGAGTGTTTTGCAGATCCTTTGATTTCTGGAGGGTATATATACCCCATCCTTCTCTGTGCCATGTGAGATGCTTACTCCATTCTTTGCACTTCGTCATGTGTAGTACCTGAGCAGCATGCTATGATTTATTTGGATTCCTTGAGTGTTTTGCAGATCCTTTGATTCCTGGAGGGTATATATACCCCATCCTTCTCTGTGCCATGTGAGATGCTTACTCCATTCTTTGCACTTCGTCATGTGTAGTACCTGAGCAGCATGCTATGATTTATTTGGATTCCTTGAGTGTTTTGCAGCGCCTTTGATCTCTGGAGGGTATATATACCCCATCCTTCTCTGTGCCATGTAAGATGCTTACTCCATTCTTTGCACTTCGTCACGTGTAGTACCTGAGCAGCATGCTATGATTTATTTGGATTCCTTGAGTGTTTTGCAGATCCTTTGATTCCTGGAGGGTCTACCCCATCCTTCTCTGTGCCATGTGAGATGCTTACTCCATTCTTTGCACTTCGTCATGTGTAGTACCTGAGCAGCATGCTATGATTTATTTGGATTCCTTGAGTGTTTTGCAGATCCTTTGATTTCTGGAGGGTCTACCCCATCCTTCTCTGTGCCATGTCAGATGCTTACTCCATTCTTTGCACTTCGTCATGTGTAGTACCTGAGCAGCATGCTATGATTTATTTGGATTCCTTGAGTGTTTTGCAGATCCTTTGATCTCTGGAGGGTATATATACCCCATCCTTCTCTGTGCCATGTCAGATGCTTACTCCATTCTTTGCACTTCGTCATGTGTAGTACCTGAGCAGCATGCTATGATTTATTTGGATTCCTTGAGTGTTTTGCAGAGCCTTTGATCTTCTGGAGGGTATATATACCCCATCCTTCTCTGTGCCATGTGAGATGCTTACTCCATTCTTTGCACTTCGTCATGTGTAGTACCTGAGCAGCATGCTATGATTTATTTGGATTCCTTGAGTGTTTTGCAGAGCCTTTGATCTCTGGAGGGTATATATACCCCATCCTTCTCTGTGCCATGTGAGATGCTTACTCCATTCTTTGCACTTCGTCATGTGTAGTACCTGAGCAGCATGCTATGATTTATTTGGATTCCTTGAGTGTTTTGCAGAGCCTTTGATCTCTGGAGGGTATATATACCCCATCCTTCTCTGTGCCATGTGAGATGCTTACTCCATTCTTTGCACTTCGTCATGTGTAGTACCTGAGCAGCATGCTATGATTTATTTGGATTCCTTGAGTGTTTTGCAGATCCTTTGATTCCTGGAGGGTATATATACCCCATCCTTCTCTGTGCCATGTGAGATGCTTACTCCATTCTTTGCACTTCGTCATGTGTAGTACCTGAGCAGCATGCTATGATTTATTTGGATTCCTTGAGTGTTTTGCAGATCCTTTGATTCCTGGAGGGTCTACCCCATCCTTCTCTGTGCCATGTGAGATGCTTACTCCATTCTTTGCACTTCGTCATGTGTAGTACCTGAGCAGCATGCTATGATTTATTTGGATTCCTTGAGTGTTTTGCAGAGCCTTTGATCTCTGGAGGGTATATATACCCCATCCTTCTCTGTGCCATGTGAGATGCTTACTCCATTCTTTGCACTTCGTCATGTGTAGTACCTGAGCAGCATGCTATGATTTATTTGGATTCCTTGAGTGTTTTGCAGATCCATTGATCTCTGGAGGGTATATATACCCCATCCTTCTCTGTGCCATGTGAGATGCTTACTCCATTCTTTGCACTTCGTCATGTGTAGTACCTGAGCAGCATGCTATGATTTATTTGGATTCCTTGAGTGTTTTGCAGAGCCTTTGATCTCTGGAGGGTATATATACCCCATCCTTCTCTGTGCCATGTGAGATGCTTACTCCATTCTTTGCACTTCGTCATGTGTAGTACCTGAGCAGCATGCTATGATTTATTTGGATTCCTTGAGTGTTTTGCAGAGCCTTTGATCTCTGGAGGGTATATATACCCCATCCTTCTCTGTGCCATGTGAGATGCTTACTCCATTCTTTGCACTTCGTCATGTGTAGTACCTGAGCAGCATGCTATGATTTATTTGCATTCCTTGAGTGTTTTGCAGATCCTTTGATTTCTGGAGGGTCTACCCCATCCTTCTCTGTGCCATGTGAGATGCTTACTCCATTCTTTGCACTTCGTCATGTGTAGTACCTGAGCAGCATGCTATGATTTATTTGGATTCCTTGAGTGTTTTGCAGATCCTTTGATTTCTGGAGGGTCTACCCCATCCTTCTCTGTGCCATGTGAGATGCTTACTCCATTCTTTGCACTTCGTCATGTGTAGTACCTGAGCAGCATGCTATGATTTATTTGGATTCCTTGAGTGTTTTGCAGAGCCTTTGATCTCTGGAGGGTATATATACCCCATCCTTCTCTGTGCCATGTGAGATGCTTACTCCATTCTTTGCACTTCGTCATGTGTAGTACCTGAGCAGCATGCTATGATTTATTTGGATTCCTTGAGTGTTTTGCAGAGCCTTTGATCTCTGGAGGGTATATCTACCCCATCCTTCTCTGTGCCATGTGAGATGCTTACTCCATTCTTTGCACTTCGTCATGTGTAGTACCTGAGCAGCATGCTATGATTTATTTGGATTCCTTGAGTGTTTTGCAGATCCTTTGATCTCTGGAGGGTCTACCCCCATCCTTCTCTGTGCCATGTGAGATGCTTACTCCATTCTTTGCACTTCGTCATGTGTAGTACCTGAGCAGCATGCTATGATTTATTTGGATTCCTTGAGTGTTTTGCAGATCCTTTGATTCCTGGAGTGTATATATTCCCCATCCTTCTCTGTGCCATGTGAGATGCTTACTCCATTCTTTGCACTTCGTCATGTGTAGTACCTGAGCAGCATGCTATGATTTATTTGGATTCCTTGAGTGTTTTGCAGATCCTTTGATTCCTGGAGGGTCTACCCCATCCTTCTCTGTGCCATGTGAGATGCTTACTCCATTCTTTGCACTTCGTCATGTGTAGTACCTGAGCAGCATGCTATGATTTATTTGGATTCCTTGAGTGTTTTGCAGATCCTTTGATTCCTGGAGGGTCTACCCCATCCTTCTCTGTGCCATGTGAGATGCTTACTCCATTCTTTGCACTTCGTCATGTGTAGTACCTGAGCAGCATGCTATGATTTATTTGGATTCCTTGAGTGTTTTGCAGAGCCATTGATCTCTGGAGGGTATATATACCCCATCCTTCTCTGTGCCATGTGAGATGCTTACTCCATTCTTTGCACTTCGTCATGTGTAGTACCTGAGCAGCATGCTATGATTTATTTGGATTCCTTGAGTGTTTTGCAGAGCCTTTGATCTCTGGAGTGTATATATTCCCCATCCTTCTCTGTGCCATGTGAGATGCTTACTCCATTCTTTGCACTTCATCATGTGTAGTACCTGAGCAGCATGCTATGATTTATTTGGATTCCTTGAGTGTTTTGCAGATCCTTTGATTCCTGGAGTGTATATATTCCCCATCCTTCTCTGTGCCATGTGAGATGCTTACTCCATTCTTTGCACTTCGTCATGTGTAGTACCTGAGCAGCATGCTATGATTTATTTGGATTCCTTGAGTGTTTTGCAGATCCTTTGATCTCTGGAGGGTATATATTCCCCATCCTTCTCTGTGCCATGTGAGATGCTTACTCCATTCTTTGCACTTCGTCATGTGTAGTACCTGAGCAGCATGCTATGATTTATTTGGATTCCTTGAGTGTTTTGCAGAGCCTTTGATCTCTGGAGGGTATATATACCCCATCCTTCTCTGTGCCATGTGAGATGCTTACTCCATTCTTTGCACTTCGTCATGTGTAGTACCTGAGCAGCATGCTATGATTTATTTGAGATTCCTTGAGTGTTTTGCAGATCCTTTGATCATCTGGAGGGTCTACCCCATCCTTCTCTGTGCCATGTGAGATGCTTACTCCATTCTTTGCACTTCGTCATGTGTAGTACCTGAGCAGCATGCTATGATTTATTTGGATTCCTTGAGTGTTTTGCAGAGCCTTTGATCTCTGGAGTGTATATATTCCCCATCCTTCTCTGTGCCATGTGAGATGCTTACTCCATTCTTTGCACTTCGTCATGTGTAGTACCTGAGCAGCATGCTATGATTTATTTGGATTCCTTGAGTGTTTTGCAGATCCTTTGATTCCTGGAGGGTCTACCCCATCCTTCTCTGTGCCATGTGAGATGCTTACTCCATTCTTTGCACTTCGTCATGTGTAGTACCTGAGCAGCATGCTATGATTTATTTGGATTCCTTGAGTGTTTTGCAGATCCTTTGATTTCTGGAGGGTCTACCCCATCCTTCTCTGTGCCATGTGAGATGCTTACTCCATTCTTTGCACTTCGTCATGTGTAGTACCTGAGCAGCATGCTATGATTTATTTGGATTCCTTGAGTGTTTTGCAGATCCTTTGATCTCTGGAGGGTATATATACCCCATCCTTCTCTGTGCCATGTGAGATGCTTACTCCATTCTTTGCACTTCGTCATGTGTAGTACCTGAGCAGCATGCTATGATTTATTTGGATTCCTTGAGTGTTTTGCAGAGTGCCTTTGATCTCTGGAGTCAGTGTAGTTCTACCCCATCCTTCTCTGTGCCATGTGAGATGCTTACTCCATTCTTTGCACTTCGTCATGTGTAGTACCTGAGCAGCATGCTATGATTTATTTGGATTCCTTGAGTGTTTTGCAGAGCCTTTGATCTCTGGAGGGTCTACCCCATCCTTCTCTGTGCCATGTGAGATGCTTACTCCATTCTTTGCACTTCGTCATGTGTAGTACCTGAGCAGCATGCTATGATTTATTTGGATTCCTTGAGTGTTTTGCAGATCCTTTGATTCCTGGAGGGTCTACCCCATCCTTCTCTGTGCCATGTGAGATGCTTACTCCATTCTTTGCACTTCGTCATGTGTAGTACCTGAGCAGCATGCTATGATTTATTTGGATTCCTTGAGTGTTTTGCAGAGCCTTTGATCTCTGGAGGGTATATATTCCCCATCCTTCTCTGTGCCATGTGAGATGCTTACTCCATTCTTTGCACTTCGTCATGTGTAGTACCTGAGCAGCATGCTATGATTTATTTGGATTCCTTGAGTGTTTTGCAGATCCTTTGATTCCTGGAGGGTATATATTCCCCATCCTTCTCTGTGCCATGTGAGATGCTTACTCCATTCTTTGCACTTCGTCATGTGTAGTACCTGAGCAGCATGCTATGATTTATTTGGATTCCTTGAGTGTTTTGCAGATCCTTTGATTTCTGGAGGGTCTACCCCATCCTTCTCTGTGCCATGTGAGATGCTTACTCCATTCTTTGCACTTCGTCATGTGTAGTACCTGAGCAGCATGCTATGATTTATTTGGATTCCTTGAGTGTTTTGCAGATCCTTTGATTTCCTGGAGGGTCTACCCCATCCTTCTCTGTGCCATGTGAGATGCTTACTCCATTCTTTGCACTTCGTCATGTGTAGTACCTGAGCAGCATGCTATGATTTATTTGGATTCCTTGAGTGTTTTGCAGATCCTTTGATTCCTGGAGGGTATATATACCCCATCCTTCTCTGTGCCATGTGAGATGCTTACTCCATTCTTTGCACTTCGTCATGTGTAGTACCTGAGCAGCATGCTATGATTTATTTGGATTCCTTGAGTGTTTTGCAGAGCCTTTGATCTCTGGAGGGTATATATACCCCATCCTTCTCTGTGCCATGTGAGATGCTTACTCCATTCTTTGCACTTCGTCATGTGTAGTACCTGAGCAGCATGCTATGATTTATTTGGATTCCTTGAGTGTTTTGCAGAGCCTTTGATCTCTGGAGGGTATATAATCCCCATCCTTCTCTGTGCCATGTGAGATGCTTACTCCATTCTTTGCACTTCGTCATGTGTAGTACCTGAGCAGCATGCTATGATTTATTTGGATTCCTTGAGTGTTTTGCAGATCCTTTGATTCCTGGAGGGTCTACCCCATCCTTCTCTGTGCCATGTGAGATGCTTACTCCATTCTTTGCACTTTGTCATGTGTAGTACCTGAGCAGCATGCTATGATTTATTTGGATTCCTTGAGTGTTTTGCAGATCCTTTGATTTCTGGAGGGTCTACCCCATCCTTCTCTGTGCCATGTGAGATGCTTACTCCATTCTTTGCACTTCGTCATGTGTAGTACCTGAGCAGCATGCTATGATTTATTTGGATTCCTTGAGTGTTTTGCAGATCCTTTGATTCCTGGAGGGTCTACCCCATCCTTCTCTGTGCCATGTGAGATGCTTACTCCATTCTTTGCACTTCGTCATGTGTAGTACCTGAGCAGCATGCTATGATTTATTTGGATTCCTTGAGTGTTTTGCAGATCCTTTGATCTCTGGAGGGTAAATATACCCTATCCTTCTCTGTGCCATGTGAGATGCTTACTCCATTCTTTGCACTTCGTCATGTGTAGTACCTGAGCAGCATGCTATGATTTATTTGGATTCCTTGAGTGTTTTGCAGAGCCTTTGATCTCTGGAGGGTATATATTCCCCATCCTTCTCTGTGCCATGTGAGATGCTTACTCCATTCTTTGCACTTCATCATGTGTAGTACCTGAGCAGCATGCTATGATTTATTTGGATTCCTTGAGTGTTTTGCAGATCCTTTGATTCCTGGAGGGTCTACCCCATCCTTCTCTGTGCCATGTGAGATGCTTACTCCATTCTTTGCACTTCGTCATGTGTAGTACCTGAGCAGCATGCTATGATTTATTTGGATTCCTTGAGTGTTTTGCAGATCCTTTGATTCCTGGAGGGTCTACCCCATCCTTCTCTGTGCCATGTGAGATGCTTACTCCATTCTTTGCACTTCGTCATGTGTAGTACCTGAGCAGCATGCTATGATTTATTTGGATTCCTTGAGTGTTTTGCAGATCCTTTGATTTCTGGAGGGTCTCATTCCCCATCCTTCTCTGTGCCATGTGAGATGCTTACTCCATTCTTTGCACTTTGTCATGTGTAGTACCTGAGCAGCATGCTATGATTTATTTGGATTCCTTGAGTGTTTTGCAGATCCTTTGATTTCTGGAGGGTCTACCCCATCCTTCTCTGTGCCATGTGAGATGCTTACTCCATTCTTTGCACTTCCTCATGTGTAGTACCTGAGCAGCATGCTATGATTTATTTGGATTCCTTGAGTGTTTTGCAGATCCTTTGATTCCTGGAGGGTCTACCCCATCCTTCTCTGTGCCATGTGAGATGCTTACTCCATTCTTTGCACTTCGTCATGTGTAGTACCTGAGCAGCATGCTATGATTTATTTGGATTCCTTGAGTGTTTTGCAGGGCCTTTGATCTCTGGAGGGTATATATACCCCATCCTTCTCTGTGCCATGTGAGATGCTTACTCCATTCTTTGCACTTCGTCATGTGCAGTACCTGAGCAGCATGCTATGGTTTATTTGGATTCCTTGAGTGTTTTGTAGAGCCTTTGATCTCTGGAGGGTATATATTCCCCATCCTTCTCTGTGCCATGTGAGATGCTTACTCCATTCTTTGCACTTCATCATGTGTAGTACCTGAGCAGCATGCTATGATTTATTTGGATTCCTTGAGTGTTTTGCAGATCCTTTGATTCCTGGAGGGTCTACCCCATCCTTCTCTGTGCCGTGTGAGATGCTTACTCCATTCTTTGCACTTCGTCATGTGTAGTACCTGAGCAGCATGCTATGATTTATTTGGATTCCTTGAGTGTTTTGCAGATCCTTTGATTCCTGGAGGGTCTACCCCATCCTTCTCTGTGCCATGTGAGATGCTTACTCCATTCTTTGCACTTCGTCATGTGTAGTACCTGAGCAGCATGCTATGATTTATTTGGATTCCTTGAGTGTTTTGCAGATCCTTTGATTTCTGGAGGGTCTACCCCATCCTTCTCTGTGCCATGTGAGATGCTGACTCCATTCTTTGCACTTTGTCATGTGTAGTACCTGAGCAGCATGCTATGATTTATTTGGATTCCTTGAGTGTTTTGCAGATCCTTTGATTTCTGGAGGGTCTACCCCATCCTTCTCTGTGCCATGTGAGATGCTTACTCCATTCTTTGCACTTCGTCATGTGTAGTACCTGAGCAACATGCTATGATTTATTTGGATTCCTTGAGTGTTTTGCAGATCCTTTGATTCCTGGAGGGTCTACCCCATCCTTCTCTGTGCCATGTGAGATGCTTACTCCATTCTTTGCACTTCGTCATGTGTAGTACCTGAGCAGCATGCTATGATTTATTTGGATTCCTTGAGTGTTTTGCAGGTCTTTTGATCTCTGGAGGGTATATATACCCCATCCTTCTCTGTGCCATGTAAGATGCTTACTCCATTCTTTGCACTTAGTCATGTGTAGTACCTGAGCAGCATGTTATGATTTATTTGGATTCCTTGAGTGTTTTGCAGAGATCTTTGATTCCTGGAGGGTCTACCCCATCCTTCTCTGTGCCATGTGAGATGCATACTCCATTCTTTGCACTTCGTCATGTGTAGTACCTGAGCAGCATGCTATGATTTATTTGGATTCCTTGAGTGTTTTGCAGATCCTTTGATTCCTGGAGGGTCTACCCCATCCTTCTCTGTGCCATGTGAGATGCTTACTCCATTCTTTGCACTTTGTCATGTGTAGTAACTGAGCAGCATGCTATGATTTATTTGGATTCCTTGAGTGTTTTGCAGATCCTTTGATTCCTGGAGGGTCTACCCCATCGTTCTCTGTGCCGTGTGAGATGCTTACTCCATTCTTTGCACTTCGTCATGTGTAGTACCTGAGCAGCATGCTATGATTTATTTGGATTCCTTGAATGTTTTGCAGATCCTTTGATTTCTGGAGGGTCTACCCCATCCTTCTCTGTGCCATGTGAGATGCTGACTCCATTCTTTGCACTTTGTCATGTGTAGTACCTGAGCAGCATGCTATGATTTAGTTGGATTCCTTGAGTGTTTTGCAGATCCTTTGATTTCTGGAGGGTCTACCCCATCCTTCTCTGTGCCATGTGAGATGCTTACTCCATTCTTTGCACTTCGTCATGTGTAGTACCTGAGCAGCATGCTATGATTTATTTGGATTCCTTGAGTGTTTTGCAGGGCCTTTGATCTCTGGAGGGTATATATACCCCATCCTTCTCTGTGCCATGTGAGATGCTTACTCCATTCTTTGCACTTCGTCATGTGCAGTACCTGAGCAGCATGCTATGGTTTATTTGGATTCCTTGAGTGTTTTGCAGAGCCTTTGATCTCTGGAGGGTATATATTCCCCATCCTTCTCTGTGCCATGTGAGATGCTTACTCCATTCTTTGCACTTCGTCATGTGTAGTACCTGAGCAGCATGCTATGATTTATTTGGATTCCTTGAGTGTTTTGCAGATCCTTTGATTCCTGGAGGGTCTACCCCATCCTTCTCTGTGCCGTGTGAGATGCTTACTCCATTCCTTGCACTTCGTCATGTGTAGTACCTGAGCAGCATGCTATGATTTATTTGGATTCCTTGAATGTTTTGCAGATCCTTTGATTTCTGGAGGGTCTACCCCATCCTTCTCTGTGCCATGTGAGATGCTGACTCCATTCTTTGCACTTTGTCATGTGTAGTACCTGAGCAGCATGCTATGATTTATTTGGATTCCTTGAGTGTTTTACAGATACTTTGATTTCTGGAGGGTCTACCCCATCCTTCTCTGTGCCATGTGAGATGCTTACTCCATTCTTTGCACTTCCCCATGTGTAGTACCTGAGCAACATGCTATGATTTATTTGGATTCCTTGAGTGTTTTGCAGATCCTTTGATTTCTGGAGGGTCTACCCCATCCTTCTCTGTGCCATGTGAGATGCTTACTCCATTATTTGCACTTCGTCATGTGTAGTACCTGAGCAGCATGCTATGATTTATTTGGATTCCTTGAGTGTTTTGCAGATCCTTTGATTTCTGGAGGGTCTACCCCATCGTTCTCTGTGCCGTGTGAGATGCTTACTCCATTCTTTGCACTTCGTCATGTGTAGTACCTGAGCAGCATGCAATGATTTATTTGGATTCCTTGAGTGTTTTGCAGATCCTTTGATTCCTGGAGGGTCTACCCCATCCTTCTCTGTGCCATGTGAGATGCTTACTCCATTCTTTGCACTTCGTCACGTGTAGTACCTGAGCAGCATGCTATGATTTATTTGGATTCCTTGAGTGTTTTGCAGATCCTTTGATTCCTGGAGGGTCTACCCCATCCTTCTCTGTGCCGTGTGAGATGCTTACTCCATTCTTTGCACTTCGTCATGTGTAGTACCTGAGCAGCATGCTATGATTTATTTGGATTCCTTGAGTGTTTTGCAGATCCTTTGATTTCTGGAGGGTCTACTCCATCCTTCTCTGTGCCATGTGAGATGCTTACTCCATTCTTTGCACTTCGTCATGTGTAGTACCTGAGCAGCATGCTATGATTTATTTGGATTCCTTGAGTGTTTTGCAGATCCTTCTGATTCCTGGAGGATCTACCCGATTTTTCTCTGTGCCATGTGAGATGCTTACTCCATTCTTTGCACTTCGTCATGTGTAGTACCTGAGCAGCATGCTATGATTTATTTGGATTCCTTGAGTGTTTTGCAGATCCTTTGATCTCTGGAGGGTATATATACCCCATCCTTCTCTGTGCCATGTGAGATGCTTACTCCATTCTTTGCACTTCGTCATGTGTAGTACCTGAGCAGCATGCTATGATTTATTTAGATTCCTTGAGTGTTTTGCAGATCCTTTGATTTCTGGAGGGTCTACCCCATCCTTCTCTGTGCCATGTGAGATACTTACTCCATTCTTTGCATGATTCCAGGTTTTAGATATCTATTTCTGATGGAATCCATGAAAACATGTTGGCTTCTGCCAGGTTGATCTCCTCATTTGTGGCCTCAGTCTTGCTACTGTACCACAGGAACTACATTCTGTTTGAAAGAATGATATTCCTTTGTATCAGACTCTTGTATAACTAACAGGCACAGAACAAACTGCATCATATTTTGCCAATCTAGTTGTCAGACTTTTTCTGGAGCCTTAGGGAGGAAGTCATACTTGCATGTCTTTGCCCTAGACATTGTTGTTTCACTTATGATTACTTGCTTGTTTGGCAATGCTGCCCTTGTGTGTGAGATGTAATTCACCTCTGATCAGTGTCTTTGTGTTGTGTATATGTGATTGTTTGTATTGTCAATGTGCTTGCTTTCTGCTTTTACCAACTCTACAAGATGACCCAGAAACCTTGGGATTATTTTTAAATAATCTGTGCTCTCCTGCATTGAGGATATGCAGTATGTCCATCTCAGTTTGTGGGGTCTGTTGTTTTCATTTTTGCTCTTTACACAATTTCTTGTCATGCTGTGTGTGTGTGTGTGTGTTATATTTTGTTGTGTTTTGGTATTGTCCTTGTCTTCATACTGGGTAGCCTTTGTGCTCGGCACTCTTAAGCCAATTGAAGCACAGCCAACTGACCATCGTAAAACTAAGTTCTAAGTTTCTAGCATACAGCAAACTGCTCTTACCAGAACAGGGGTGCCAATCATTACGGATTTTCCGTAATTATTACAGTTTCGGCTGCCTGAATACGGAATTATGGACAAGTTGGAAGAATTGCGAATTTCAGTGTATTTCGTAGAAGTTCTGAATGTTGTGTCCTTTTTTGTTAAAATTACGGTTTAAACTGCAATCGCATTTTGTGAATACATTAGTAGTTCTTTTCGCACAAATGCGAAAACATTTAATTGGTGCTGTCTCAAATAAGCACTATTGAAATTCAGATATTGGATACATCGACAAAGCCAATATCAGACGGATATCCGGTGAAGAATGGCAAGGCAATATTGCATACTATGTCGGAAAAGCCGATATCGGCGCAACAACGTCCGCATACCTGCCAAGTATTCCAGATATACCACAAGTTTTACGGATTTTACGGTCGGAAGATAGTTTCTTCCGGATTTTCGCCAAAAATGGCTTGTGAATATTTTTCTTTACCGATGGAAATTGATATCGTTGTTATTGTCGCTTAGTGTAAACTCCTGCTTCTGTTTTATTAGGATCTCATAGTGATTGAACCTTATGCAGGGCTCCCACTTGTCCTACTTTTTCTACTTTTGGTCAAATGTCCTACTTTTGTCCTACTTTCAAGTTTTTGTCCTGTTTTTTTCATACTTTTAACAAAAGTTTTTCTCCCTCTCACACAGCCCATAAATAATATGTCACACTTCAAAAATAATAGTTTCATATAATGAAATACTATTTTTAATTCATAAAACACAAATTTTTAATGCTAATTATTTGTTGTTTTTGCAGGGGAAAATCAATTAGAATTTTATCCAAAATCCTGAGAAATGCCTCATGAAACACATTTTAGTAAAGAGTGGCTGCTTCAATTGGACAGAAATAACCATGTTATGAACTTGTGGTGTAGTAAGGGGAGAAATGAAACGGAAGCTTTTGCTGATTGTGTAATGTGTACTTCTCATGTGCGAATAAGGGGAAAGGCCATCTTTTAAAACACAGTGACAAACAAAAAACATTCTACCAAAGCAAATGTAGTACATTCTACCAGCCAGAGTAAACTTTTTGTAAATAAAGGGACAGTTGTCGGGACATCATCGAAGAACACAGTGTTGCACTTAATGATTCAGATTGCCACAAAGCTGAAATTCTATGGGTTTTTAAAGTCGTTGATTTTAATTTTTTTTTTCTTTTTTGCTTCATGTAAGGGTTTAAAGGCTCTTTTTGTAACAATGTTTGGGGAAGTTGCTAAAAACTTCAGTCTGGGCAGAACAAAAATGTCATATTTAATAACTTATAGCCTCCGACCATTCATTGTACCGGAATTGACGTCAATCATTCGCAGTTCTGCTGTATACTTTACTTTATGTGTAGATGAAACAACAACAGCCAAAGTGAAAAAGCAATTGGATATGTACGTCCAATTGTGCAGTCTTGATGTTACCCAGCCAGTCCAATGTCGCTACTTGTCTTCCGTGTTTTTAGGTCATGCAGATGCAGAAACAATGTTTACAGATATCTGTAAACAACTTGAAATGGAAGGGCTTCATTTGTCTAAAATGATCATGCTAGCAATGGACGGTCCAAATGTAAACAAATCCCTTGGGGAAAAGATGGACAATGCAATAAAATTGTCTGGTTCCCCTGGACTTATCGACATTGGGTCTTGTAACTTACACATCATGCGCAATGCATTTGGCAGTGGTCTCAAATAAGTACCTTTTAATATGATTGAAGATTATGCTCACAATGTATATAAGTGATTCAAGCAATCTGCTGCTAGAAGACTAGATTTTAAAGTGTCACCTTCCAATCCCGAGGGACCATTCCTAACTCTCAGCACAACTGGCAAATTACAGTTAACCAGTCAATTATAGAGTCACCACCATACTTCAACATCTCTGCAGTTATGCCATCAACTCCTGGAGCCTTACCATTCTGAAGAGATTTTAGAGCTTTACACACTTCTTCTCTTGAGATCCCTCCTGTGCTTTCATCCCTCATTGTGACATCATCATGATTCTGAGACAGATGCAGATGATGTCACAATGAGGGATGAAAGCACAGGAGGGATCTCAAGAGAAGAAGTGTGTAAAGCTCTAAAATCTCTTCAGAATGGTAAGGCTCCAGAAGTTGATGGCATAACTGCAGAGATGTTGAAATATGGTGGTGACTCTGTAATTGACTGGTTAACTGAAATTTGCCAGTTGTGCTGGGAGTTAGGAATGGTCCCTCGGGATTGGAAGGATGTTATCATTGTTCCCTTGTATAAGGGAAAAGGTGATCAGACTGAATGCAAGAACTATCGTGGTATTAGCCTACTGAGTGTGCCAGGGAAAGTGTTTGGTAAGGTTGTTATTGAAAAAGTACGGGGTCTCACATCATTGAAAGTGTGGGATGTTCAGAGTGGTTTTATGCCTGGTAAAGGCTGCACTAACCAGATTTTTGCATTACGCACGATGATTGAAAAGTATCTGGCTGTTGGGAAGAAAGTTTTTACTGCCTTCATAGATTTAGAGAAAGCTTACGACCGAGTCAATAGGACACTTTTGTGGAAGGTATTGAATGAATATGGTGTTACTGGGAATCTACTTAATACTGTGTAAAAGCCATGTATGCTGGTAGTAGAGCTTGTGTACGAGTGAATGGTGTTTTATTAAAATGGTTTTCCATTGGTGCAGGAGTTAGACAAGGTTGTGTAATGTCACCATGGCTGTTTAATATATTTATGGACGCATGCATGCGTGATGCCAAAATAGATAATAGTGGTTTATGTCTTGGTGATATCCGTGTGTGCAGATTGCTGTATGCTGATGACACTGTCCTGTTGGCAGAGAGCAAAAGTGAGTTGCAGAGTATGTTGACTCGGATGCACGAAGTTTGCATGAAATTCAAATTGAGTATAAATAAGGGAAAAACCAAAGTTATGGTGTTTGAAAGAGGAATGGGTAGCACTGAATGTAATGTAAGTATAAATGGCACTGTGATTGACCAGGTGAGTGAGTTTGTGTATTTAGGCAGCGTGTTTGACAGAGAGAACAAGTTGGATGGTGAAATCAGTAGGCAAGTGAATTCTTCTTTGAAAGTCATAGCTGCTCTGGGAGGTTTTCACAGGAATGATGGGTTCTGTAGAGAGTCCCGAATGGCTGTGTATGAAACAGTAATTGTTCCTACTCTGATGTATGGCAGTGAAACCTGAGTACTGCAGAAGAAACATAGGAGTCGTTTGTGTGCTGGAGAAATGCGTTACTTACGTGGGGTTTGTGGCACGACACGATCTGATTGTGTGAAGAATGAAGATGTATTGCAGATGTGTGATGTAAAGCAAAATGTTGTTAGCAAGGTGGAGACCAATATGCTTTGGTGGTTTGGCCATGTTGAAAGAATGAGTGATGAAATGCTTACTAAGAAATTATTTTCAGCCCAAGTGGCAAGAAGGAAAGGCAGAGTTTGAAGGCCAAGGAAGACATGGGTGGATCAGATTCAGGAGTGTCTGCATGAGAAAAAGATTATGAGTATGAAGTATAAAAGATCTTGTGTACGGCGTGTAATGGATATCAGTGAAGCACGAGTTGTATGTCAAGATCGCTGTAAATGGCGAAGTTTGATACAACAACAATAAGTAAAAATGTCTGGAAGTTTGTATTTCTTTTTGGAGCTAACCTCTGAATCTCAGAGAACAGCTTAGTGATATGTATGTATGTACAAGAATTGTTAGCTGTATTAGATAATTACTTTTTGCAGTTTGTGAGCTGTAGATGGCTTACTCTTGCTCCATTAATGAAGAGACTCATTGAACAACACAAAGCTTTGCAACATTACTTTTTAAAGTTCATCATGCCAAAATATAACAATTCTGTGTGTGTAAATAACACTCAGTATAACAGCATTGTTAGTGTACTTAAGAACAAATTGCTCCTTCCCTTGATGCAGTTTTTGGTTCACATAAGTGAGTTGTTTTCTAAGTTCCTTTGCATTTTTCAGAATGAACAGCCACTTGTTCATATTTTGTATGATGAGGTATGTCAACTTCTAAAAATGATATTGAGGAAATTTGTGAAACCACATGTCGTGAAGAATTCTCTAGTAATCTCTCTGCAATAAATTTCACGAGTGAAAACCTGTTGCCTTTGCACAAAATGGAAGTAGGAACTGAAGCAAAGCATACTTTGACATCGTCTGCAATGTTGGATAGGTATAAACTTGAGTAAGCGGTTTTATGTTTTTATAAGAAAATAGTAACTAAGCTTTTTACAATGCTGCCAATCAAAAATAGTATCCTGAAAAACCTGCAATGTCTTCATGGTTTGTTGCGCACTGCGGAAGAGAGCGATAAATCTTTTAGGCGACTAATAACTTAGATACCGCATGCTCTGAATGACAGCAACGGGGACAAAGTTACAGATGAATGGTGATCATACTAGGTAGATGATGACATTAAAGAACAATGGTTTATCCAGGAAAAAAAGAATGGTGAAGTTAAGTATCGCAGAATTGATTACTATTGGACACAAGTATTCAAGATCAAATCTCTAGATGGTAAATGCAGGTGTCCTCTTCTGGCTAACTGCATTTCTTCGCTTTGGTACTAGCACATGGTAATTCAGATGTGGAAAGAGGTTTTTCTCTAAATAATGCATTGGCAATGACTGAAAGAAACACTTTAGCAGAAAATACCATCAAAGGTGTAAGAGCAGTAAAAGATTATTTGCGAGTTCAAGGAAAAATTGAAGACATACCTATCACCAAAAAGTTGTTAGAGAAAGCAAGGGCTTCTAATGGAAAATATAAAGCAGCCTTGGAAAAGCAAAGGCTTGAAAATCTGAAACAGAAAGAATCAAAAGTTTCAAGGAAATTTGAAGCTGAAAAATAACCGTCTTTCTAACAAAGACACATTCAAAGAAAAGACAGCTGCCCAAAAACTATTAGACGAAGGGAAGAAAAAGTTGCATGATGCACTAAAAAATATTTTTTTAGTGAAGCATCTCTAGCAACTGATATGATAGACATATCTACCAGAAGACTGCAACAAATAGATGATGCTCTCATCTCACACAAAAAAAGAAAAACCTGAAGTAATAGGATGGACTGTGGTTACCTGTAGTTTCTTTTTTGTTTTGACTAGACAGTCACTTTTGCGGAAGGTATTGAATGAATATGGTGTTACTGGGAATCTACTTAACAGTGTAAAGGCCATGTACGCTGGTAGTAGAGCTTGTGTATGAGTGAATGAATTTTTTATCAAAATGATTTTCTATTGGTGCAGGAGTCAGACAAGATTGTGTAATGTCACCATAGCTGTTTAATATATTTATGGATGAGTGCATGCGTGATGCAAAAATAGATAATACTGGTTTATGTCTTGGTGATATCCGTGAGTGCAGATTGCTGTATGCTGATGACACTGTTCTGTTGGCAGAGAGCAAAAGGGATTTGCAGAGTATGTTGTCCCAGATGTACGAAGTTTGCATGAAATTCAAACTGAGTATAAATAAGGGAAAAAACAAAGTTATGGTCTTTTAGGAAAGGAACTGGTAGCACTTAATGAAATGTAAGTATAAAATGACACTGTGATTGACCAGGTGAGTGAGTTTGTGTATTTAGGAAGCATGTTTGACAGAGAGAACAAATTGGTGAAATTAGTAGGCGAGTGAATTCTTCATTGAAAGTCATAGCTGCTCTGGGAGGTTTGCACAGAAATGATGGGTTCTCTAGAGAGTCCCGCATGGCTGTGTATGAAAGTGTAATTGCTCCTACTCTGATGTATGGCAGTGAAACCTGAGTACTGCAGAAGAAACATAGGAGTCGTTTGTGTGCTGGAGAAATGCATTACTTACTGGGGGTTTGTGGCAAGACACGGTCTGATTGTGTGAGGAATGAAGATGTGTTGCAGTTGTGTGATGGGAAGTAAAATGTTGTTAGCAAGGTGGGGACCAATATGCTTCGGTTGTTTGGCCATGTTGAAAGAATGAGTGATGAGATGCTTACTAAGAAAATCTTTTTAGCCCAAGAGGCAGGAAGGAAAGGCAGAGGAAGGCCAAGGAAGACATGGGTGGATCAGATTCAGGAGTGTCTGCATGAGAAAAAGATTATGAGTATGAAGTATAAAAGATCTTGTGAATGGTGTGTGATGGATATCAGTGAAGCCCAAGTTGTATGTCAAGGTCGCTGTAAATGGAGAAGTTTGATACGACAACAGTAAGTAAAAATATCTGGTAGTTTGTATTTCTTTTTGGAGCTAACCTCTGAATCTCAGAGAACAGCTTAGTGATATGTATGTATGTATTACAGTCAGCAGGTGTTTTAAATTACATACATTTTGGTGAAACCAATCTTCTTTCTTTATTGTCAGATACATGAATGATGTGCCACTTTTGATGAAGACCTTATTTCCAAACAAAAGATACCCTGGTAAGTTTATTTTATTGTTCCAAACCAGTGATAAGGAGCCTGTGCCCCCTCGCCAATCTAATTTCAAAAACAAGAAACTAAAAAAAAAATTACAACAAATGGTATTCCATTAAAAACATCATTTTGCATTGGGGTCATTCTATCTCATATCAGCACGCTGTTTCAAAATGACCTTATATTTTTATGAAATTTGTGGTACTTTGTAATAGTCCTATAGTGTAGTACAAAATTACTGAATTTTAGGGTCCTGTGTTCATTATGTGAAATGTTAGAGCTATGTGAAGTTTTTGAGTTTTGTTTAAAAATGGCTAGGAGATATTGTTTTGCTTTAATGGGTCTCCTAGTTGAGATATAGAGCTAGAGCTGGGTGTAGTTTCATTTTGAAGCTCTTTTAACAAGCTTTCATATGATGCACAGCACAATAGGGTTTATAATAAAAAAATTCAAAATCCAACTCAAAATTTCAAAATAGATTCTCTCAAAAATGGACATCTTTAAAATTTTGAAAAAAAAATTCAAAAACTTAGTTCATACTTATCTGTTGCCATCCACAAAATATTTTGTGGGGATCATGATGGGACCATAAGATATGAGAGAGAACACATACTTATGATAAAGATAAATATGATCCAGATTTGCTGTTTTACACATACCCCCCCCCCCCCCCCAATTGTGTAGCCTTTATTTTTTTTTTTCTTTTCTTTTTGGATTATATTATATCTTGTTAGTAAGCCTATCTATCTCAGTTATTTTGAGGCTATAAAAATAATACACAGTGCACCATAATTACAAAATCAATAGCCAACAGTTATATCACTGGAAAAGGTTATAACTCACATGGTTACTTTATTTCAATCCATTTTTACTCAAGTGGTCATATTTTTAGTCTTGAGCTAGGAACTAGTAGAAGGCTTGAATAGCATGTTGGACTTTTAGAATAGAGTGGGTGCATGTATGACCAGTTGGTGTTTCAGGGTTCACTTTACACAGAGCATATATTGAAGGAATCCACAGAACATCTGAAATTTTAGGGTAACCTGCTGGGTGAAGGAATGTTAACTTTACTTCATCTTTCTCTTTCTGTTTTGCCAAAACATAACCCAGCCACCAATTAATTGCCACTAGAGTGTAATAGCATAACCACATATTTAATTCAAAAAAAGTCTTGCACATATTACAGTATGTTCAACTAATGTTTGAGCAAGAAAGAAAAGTTTGTTCAAGATTTTTGTTTCACTTTGAAGGTATGAAAGACTATAACTTTCGACATCCTGGAACAATTCGTACTTTGCTGAAGCGATCTGTCAAAAATTGCTCTGTTACAATGTACTTTTGCTTGTGTTAACAAATGTGAAGTCAATTTTTGATGTGTTTTCTTTTGCCCATTCATAGAATTGTCTTGGTGCCATTATGTGGTCTTTGTATGGTCTTTGGAGACTTGCTTTGGCTGCCAACCTTTTCACCATGTCCCCCAACACCATTGCATGCGAGAAAAATGTCACTCAGCTGCAACATTGACATCTTTTTCATGGCGACAAATTTAAAAAGTTCTTGTTTTTATATTGTGCAGGTGAGCCATCTGAAAAGTAAGATATTTTTTTGGGCCATTTCATAAATCTGCTCTTCAAAAAGTCTTAAGTGTTTCTGTTGAAATAAATACAAAATACACAGTTGCAGTTTTGTGTTCTAGACACTGAAATCACAACAAAGCTGTCATGCGCAGGTTTTTCACCTATTTTAAAATACACGACAAATGGATGATCAGTAGCTTGGTTGCTCATCCAGTAATAGGACCGTGCTTCATCTTACGTAACAAAAGAAGAGTTCGCTGAAAAATCGCACACAACAGCAATTTCTGAATGAACAAACTTTCTTAGATGTGATTCATAAATGAACTTTGTTGTTTGGCTATGAAGTCATGGCAAAGTAAAATGCAAACTTTCTCACAAAATAGGCTGACAGATTCAAACACTTTTTTTTTTTTTTTTTTTTTTGCAATGTCTCTAAGGTGCGTCTATGAACAGAGATCCACTGGCAAAAAGTTGCAGTCTCAATCACATTTTCTTCGAAGGCATTTTCTATCAAACTTTGGATTTACTTGAATTGCAGGGCAAGATGCATAATTACCTAACTAGCAATCAGTTGATGCTGGATTGCATAATATAAAGATATTATGCAATCCAGCATCAACTGATTGCAGGACTAGAACAGTTTTGTGATTATTTATTTTGCCATTAGTGATTGATCAATGATGGTAACTTGGAATTTCAATCATAAGTTTTACTTTGTGATGTGTGGTACACACAAACTGTGTGTGAACCACTCTGACAAGCTGGAACACAATTCTATGGGCATAGCTCTGCAAATTTTGAAAACCCACATTTACATTTGGAAACTTTCTTTTAAAACATCTGACACCTTCTTTAAATTATTAATCATCAGACATTTAGAGACATAAATGTTTTTGCCAGTGCTGTCCTTCATGGAAATGCAGTGTTTCATCCCAGACATCACTTTTATGCTGACCTCATCACTTTTATAAAAAAAAAATTATACTTTCAACTGTTTCTGCTAGTAGAATTTTTCCAGGTTTCTGATTTGGAGTAGGTAGAATTCCTTTTTGTTTCAAAAGTTTCTTTGACTATCTTACCATGTAACTTGGTGCATTAAATTCCCTCACAATTTTCCTGATACCGTAATTTTTGCGCAAAGAGCCGCAGCTCTTACGTTACTAAAAGTGAAATTTTTCGGGTGTGTGGCCCTTATGCTTATGCCGAAGTGGCTCTTATGCCGAATTTGTTTTCGATAAGACTGTTTCTTCCCTCCCTTTTTTTTTTGTTTTTTTTTTCATGCAGATGCTTAGTGAAATTTTTCAAACCACGTCTTTTTTTTTTTTTTTTTTTTTTCACAAACTCGACTGTGATCAAGTTTTCCCCTCTTTCTACTCATATGTTAGACACGTCTATTTAAACGATAACTCCGCTGTCCTGATGTTGGTTTAGGAGGGAAAGTGGGGGAGGAATGGGAAATGCTTGCGTAGGTCTTAAGGTTAGGAGGTTTGTTTGTGAAAGGAATGCCTGACTCAAATGACCTTTGCATGGGGGAGTGGGGGATGGAATGGGGACATAAGCACACAGACGAGTAGCGTGACGTCCGAGGCTTCTGTGGATAGCGCACCCAGCGTATCTCTTTCGTTGGCTGCAGCATACATCATGCAGGAAGGTGCGATGCAACCAAGGGAAGGAACTTTGATTTTCACTGTGGTGGGGAGACCGGTTTGATGGGCATTTTCCTGAACAAAAGCTTAAGAACATGAACAGTGCAAAAGTATGCCCCAGGATCATTCCATTAGCAGAGACCTATTCTAAACAATACTGGCGGGACGGAAAGACAAATTCTGTTCACTCCTTCTTGGTTAATCTGGCATGCGATACATGTGTTTCTTGGCTCGTGCTCCTGAGTTTTGCTTCAATTCAATTTTATTTTTTATTTTTTTATTTTTTTATTGACTGACGATAGTGGAAGTTGAAGGCTTCTGCTGGAAAAGAAAAAAAGGGAGAGCTTTCCCATTCATATAAAAGCGGAGCTCAGTGCGCAGTAAATGAAAGTAGGTCAAACCACTTGAAAGATAAAAAGCGGCACTGCTGTTTCAAAGTGTTGGCGGCCAGATCCGCGAACACGTGCGAGGCAGCTGGTAAAAGGAAGCGCAACTTCATTCTAACAAAAACATCTGTAGATGAGAGAAAAAAAGCATAACATAGCAGGAACATATTATTAAAGAAAACATTAATCGAAAGCATTACAAGTGATAATTTATAAGTTAATTACTTCTAAGACGGATTCTATTGCGGTGAACAGAGAACCATCCTGTAGTAGACATCCACATTAAATGGAATTTAGACAATTGTGCGGTTTTACGAGCAATGCGATATTCTAACAGGTCTTAAGATTAACAGCATTTAATAAGGACAAACAAATAATATAAATAGCATGATTAATAAAAAATGTATAAATAAAAAATTTTGCCAGTATGAAAAAATAAGTGCATAAAGCAGATCGACACTGAATTGCAGATTAGCCTTTGAAGTATACATATAATCATGCTGGGTGTGAGTTAATTCATGAAAATAAGGAAGATAATTTAGTTTTCTGAGCAGCACCACGACTTCACAGATGCGGCCCTTACGGCAACTTTTGCTTCCAAGATTGCAAAATTTCTCACCTGTGGCTCTTAGTACGAAAATTACGGTATTCAAAATTCTGGCAAAATAATCAGCATCATAAGCTTTTCTTTTCTTATTTGAAGTTTGTTCTCAAGTGACTTAAAATAATTTCCTCTTGGGATTTAACATCACTGTTGGAAGACACAGTGACAAGAAGTTTGTGCTTTACAGCAATACTAATACTTTTAACTTTTTCTGTAGAATATGGTTTATATTCCGTTTTTTCCCCGGTCAATAGGGGAATCTCCCAGGTCTTGAAGAGATGTATTAACATATTTTAAAGCTTCTGAAGGGAATGGTATATTAGAATTGCTATCAGAACATATACTGCAATCATAACCTACATCTTGGCTAGTACTTAACCTGTAATTTCATCTTTTACATCATCCTCTTTTTTCATCTTGCTCAGTTCTTTTTCTGCAACTATCACAAACTTTAGCTATCATTGGTGCTTCAATAAAAAGAGAGCACATCCATGTTCTCACTGGTATTAATCCCTTCCCTATGTGGGAGTGGTTTGGTGTTTTAAAACTCACTAACAAAAAACTGCTTCACATTATCACTTTATATTCACACTGCATTCATTTTTATCAACAAAAATAAGCAACAAATGAGTAGCTAAGCAAGTTGTCTTCACAAACTCTGTTGGCAGAGTGAGCCAAGTGCAGTAGTGTCGAGTGGAGGGGAAATGGTTCTGTTGCATGATCCAGCATTATCATTCCTGTTCCAGCTTGCATTTTTTAGGCTATGGGTTTGAGTTAAATCACCTTAAAGTGAGCAGTTCAGGACAGAACAGACTGAGAAAAGTAATACAAAGAGAGAGAGAGAGCAGCATTCATAAATATTGTACAAAATTATGCTGTTGACATAAATGATTGTATTATGTAATTGGAAAATTCAGATCCCATTATTTTTTCGTGATCATAATAAGTATGTATGATCTCTCATATCTTACGATCCCATCATGATCCCCAAAAAATATTTCATGGGCAGTTACAGATAAGTATAAACTAATTATAAGATTTTTTTTTTTTTTAAATGTCCGTATTTGAGAAAACTGATTTTGAGTTGGATTTGGAATTATTTTTTATTATTATAAACAGTATGAACTGGCTTTTGAAAACCTTTAGCATTTTAGCTAAAATCTCCAGAAACATTTTTATATTTTGAAATATCTTTTAGCATTTTTTATAAACAATTTAGCATTTATTTAGAAAGATTTATTTAGAGATCAATTATAACACTCGAGTTTTAAATTCAATTTATTAAAATTTTGTCATTAATTTACAATGCAACGATGTTTCTTATTTAACCATTTTTCATATGCAATTCTAAAATCGAATTTCTTACAACCTGGCACTTCTATGTTAATGGTCAATATGTGTTTTACATTTTCTGTTAATAAACGATTTTTAATATCAGTTTTGATCAAATTCATAGCTGAGAAAGCTCTTTCACAATCCACGGTTGTTAATGGAAGGGAAGCAGCATATTCAACAATGCTCACCATGATTGGATATTCTTCATGTAATTCTTGTTTGTAAAGAAATGAAACCATTTGCATGAAATAAAAATTTTTACACCTAATTTTAATCTTTTTTTTTTTTTTTTTTTGAATAAATTCCATTCTGACAGTGATTTTGGTATATTGAAAAAAGATTCATGTGCATGTGATCCTAAAATATTACACATTTGTGTAATTTCATTATTACCTTAAGTTAAAGAATCAATAAGGTTGCTATTTAAGTTACTTGGCAAAAGAACATTGAATAAATTAATTTTATTTAAATCACCCAACCTTTCCTCAATATTTTGAGCTAATTTTACAATAAACTGGGTAAGTAAAATATTTGCTTTTTCCCTTTCTTTTGAACTATCCTGAATCACATGTTCCTGACATTCATATTGTGTACCAGGAATTTTTAGTATAGTATCCATAAAATTCATCAGGATAGTGCCTGTTCCATTTTTCATGCCATTTAAAATTTCAATGCAAGCACTGACACCACATTGGACACTTGCAAAATCAACATTCTTCTTCTGAAAAATTAAACAGATGATTTATGAGAAACATAACATCTTCCATAAAGGCAGATGTAAAAAAAAAAAAAAAAAAAAAAAAAAAATGGCATGTTATTTGCTTTAAAACACTTTGTGCTACAGTGTGCTTGTCTTCAATCGGTAAAGGTACAAGTGCTTGCCAATTGGAGTTGCAAGAATTAACACTGTTGCCAAAAGACAACCACCTCCTTTGTTGCCAGGGGCTGCACGATTTGTGTGTGTGTGTGTGTGGGGGGGATGACCAGACCAGTGTTTCTTCAACTAACTTTAAGTACTATGTGTTTTTAGCTTTTTTTTTTTTTTTTTTTGTTCAAAATGACTATAAATCCTTGTTCAGAACTTTCTGATATTTCACCAAATATGAAAATTCATCAGCCACCTGACTAGCAGCCAGAACGAGCCAATGTCCAACACAGTGAACTCCAAGCATATGGGAAAAATCATTTTTTAGCAAAATTGCAACCCCTTTTCGAATACCAGTCATAACACTGGCACTGTCAGTTCCAATAAATGATATTTTTCTAACGTCAATCTCTAAGGTTTGAAAAACACTCACAACACATTTGTAAATCCCTTCAGCAGTACATGTCTAAAGCTTCAAGGCTTAAAAAATGTGTACACAAATTACCCTTATAAACAAATTTCACAAAAATTGCTATGCATTTTTCATTTGATGTATCAGTGCATTGATCTATCATTACTGAAAACCACCTAGCTTGTTTCAGGTTACATACAATGTTGTTAGTAATCACCCTAGAAATGGTTTCTTCCATTTCATAAACACTGAAATGACTCTCATAATTAGTATGATTGTCAACATTTAACTTTGTTAACACATCACATCCCAACTCAATGCACATGTCCTTTAAAACACTAAACTTTCTAATAGCCATGTTTTCTTTAGCCTGCCTATACACAATCTTCATTGCTGCCAATATAGCATCTGCAGACTTGTTTCTAAATTTCTCAACTGCATTTTTTAAGCCTCTACTTTCTGACATTCGATTATTCTAAACAGCTTCTTTGTGGTCAACAGATTTTTCATGCTTGGTTAAGGTGTCTACTTTATCAGCAAAATAACTTAAAATAAAAAAAGTTACACGCTTCTTTTGAGCTGAATTCATTATAACTTATACAGTTACAAGTTTATTTACAGTTACACATTTATTTTATGCTGAATTCATCATAACTTATTCGACAGATGCGAAAACAAGCAGTATGAGAAATTCTTTCTTTGGTACATTTTGGAAATTGCATTTATAAAGTATACCATATACCTGAACCAATTATCCAGTAACTCCAAAATTCAGAAAGCCGCTGGTCCTCGGGTTGCTGGATAATTGTTCCGATACGTAGTACATGCTTGTGTGTAGGTTGAATTTTTTAAGTGAAGTTCTAGGGTCAAAGGAGGAGGGGGGGGGACTTTTACACCAAAATTACATTGTAAAGTTGAAAGTGGGAGTCAATTTAGGTAAATTATATTAGGTAAAGAAAAAAAAATTCGGATTTGAAATTAAATTTGAGGAATTTCTTCCGAAATTTGTAAACATGGCGATGTTTCGAAATTCGTCTTTGTAGATTGATTGCCAAATGCAATTGCTCATCTTGGACATGCTGTTTTTGAATGCCAATCAAGCGTGACAAAGAAAAATAATAGGTTTACCTCCCCCCCCCTCCCCCAAGTAAATAAGGAAGGGAAAAACTTACCTTCAGCAGTAGCAAGGATGTTTTTCTTCTTGGATTTCTGGCATAGCTTGCATGAAATGGAAGTTTGACCATCAAGCCATCTTACTTTGGCCCACATATAAAGTGAAAGCCACTTCTCCACTAAAGAGTTGGATACCTTAAGTTATTTAGCTGGCTGTTGCATATTAGTTACACTTTTGATACCATTTTTTCTTTTGGAACTTATTCCTAATCATTTATCCATATTTGGACTATGAAAAAATGTTCAACACACATGAAGAAGGCTACGTGAAAAAAGACTGCAGTCAAAGCGAACACATGAGAGGATGAGAGAGAGGTGACCACGGTTGGTGACTAGGTGGTGCCAATTTTCGAAAACCCAAAGTGGGCAGAACGTGAAGAAGAGCTCAGTTTATGTCATCATGAAAACTACATTGGCTACTAGTTTCTATGCATCATTTGACATCACATGATCAAAGAAGAGAAATTCCACCACAGTGACATTTCGCATGTCTACAATGGAATCATGGAATTTTAATGGTACTCACTAAGAAACAGTGCCATTTAAACGTTTTCGCATTTATACGAAAAGAAATATACTGTATATCTTCGTGTATAAGCCGAGAATTTTTAGACTTTTTTTCACCACTGAAGTAGGGGTGTCGGCTTATATAATCATCATAATCATTGTCAACCATTATCAATCCACTGCTGGACGAAGGTCTCCCCAAGTTTCCTCCACAACGGTCTGTCTTGTGCCAGTCTTCTCCATGTCACTCCCGCATACTTTCGAATTTCATCCACCCATCTCCCATGTGGTCTTCTTCTGGGTCTTTTCCTGTCCCTTGGAATCCAATCTAAAATTTCGGCTGTCCATCGATGTTCTGTCCTCGGCTTATATACGAGTCAATAATTGTGGCAATTTTTTCGGTCATATCGGCGACCACATTCAACCCCGTCTGGATTGATATACCGGGACGACTCTGGACCCTGGCCCACCAAAACTCAAGTATGCATAGCAATAAAACAGGCTTACTTTCATCAAACGTGAATTAAATATGTTTTAATTATTTTAAAAATAATGTACATAATAGTCCGTATCCTGAACAGTTCTCGGCTTTCAGTCTCCGTCATGGGAAGATCTGGGTGGATGTCGTCGTGCTCCACCTCACTGTTGTCGTCGTCATCCTTCTTGTGCACAATATGGTCCTCACTTCCGCCCATAGCGTTGCTGATGCAACACTTTTTAAGAGATTGGACTATCGTTTCCGAAGGAATGTCCGACCACGCATCCGTCACCCAATACGCGATCGTGACGATGTCCACCTTTTTCAAATTGCCACCCTTTGTCACTGTCTTATCCTCAGACGCCATCCACTCTATCCATTTGGCTCGAAGCCTGTCCATAAACGGCTTGTTCAATGAGACATAGAGCGGCTGCATTAGGGAGGTGAGGCCTCTGGGAATCACAGTTACAGAAGATTTCATTTGATCACACCTTTTTTTACTTTATCGGTGAGATGGGCCTGTAATGTGTCCCACACGAGCATCGACTGCTTCTTGAAAACGCCACCCTTCCTCTTGTTTTACACGTTTTCCAACCATTCCAAGGTGCCACTCGCATCCATCCAACCTTTGACGTGAGCACGCACCAACACGCCACTTGGGAACTTCGCCCCTTAGACACAGTCTTTCATTTAAAAATAATCATAGAGGGTAAATGTGATCCATCTGCCATACAACACAAAATCACTGTGAATCTAATCTTTTCATGTCCAGTTGTTTTAACAAAAATTGTCTTCACGCCTTTAAGATCCACAGTTCGATTCGAAGGCAAATCGAAGGAGACAGAGTTTTGTTCATATTGCCAATTTGGCACAATTCGAAATTGTATTGCTTCCGGATATGGATAATAAATTTTTGAAACGATTCAACTTTTGTTTCCAACTCTCTCGGCAGTTTTTGGGAGAGCTTAGTGCAGGTTCGTAGACTCAAGTTATATCTGTTCATGAATCGATCACACCATCCCACGGAAGCAACGAAGTACACTGGTTTTAGTGGCAGGAAATCAGGGTCTTTCGACATATTCAGCTCCCTGATTCAGATATTTGTGCGGGTTATAATAAGCCCGCTCTGCCGTGACTCCCTAATCCACTGCGCCAATTTTTCCTCCAGGTCAGGAAACATCAGCGGGCGACCACGTGCAGCCTTTTTTGTCCTCGGCATCATCGTAAGTTCCGACTTATTTTCCCTCCACTCGTGCACTTGCTTTTCGTTGACAGAGAAATGAGAAGCATTCATTGAATTGTTAGATTGCTCGGCAAAAGTGACTACTTGCAGCTTAAAACTAGCCGCATATGCAGTCCTTTTTTGTACAGGCATCTTTCAGCGTAAGCAAAGTTAAAATTGAGAGAGAAACTGAAGAGCTGAAAAATTTTCTAACTAACATAAAAACAGAGCAATTTGATAAAAAAAAAAAAAAAAAAAAAATCTTGCTTCAGAAAGGTTACCACAATTTTATTGAAACTATCGTTTCGTTGGCTTTATTTCCTTAGCAAATCAAAAGCATTACCGTGTGGCTGGGCTTCCACTTTTCTTAGACTGGTTGGTGGGAAGGAACAACAAGCAGATCGTATTTCATGGATGCGGGGAGGTGGTGTCAATCAGTTCCTGACTCTGTCCCATTAAGTGGTGCCCCACCGTTGCCCTCTTTCACTCTTCTCGAGGGGAGGCCGGAAGTGAAACTGTAATCTTTTGATTCCTCACCCCCACCCCCTCGCTCTCCTTAAAGACAGAAGGATTTGGTTCGTGTGTGCGAGAGAGAGAGAGAGGGAGAGAGAGCCTGTGATAGAGACCCAGCTGGAGTCTTCCCCGTCCCTTGTGTGGGCTCCTGCTTAACAACAGGCAGAGGTCACATTCCCCTCCGTATATAAACACAATCAAGATTCTCAAATGCTGATAAGTTACAATCGGCTTTTAATCCTCAGTCCAGTACCTAATAAGATGGATTACTGTAGGTTTGTGTTTGCTTCTGTAGTGTGTAGCTGCAACTTAAATCCTCACACATGTAATATCCTGAGATAAATAATATGAGAAATTTTGTAATTTACATGAGGTTTCACTTTTTGTTAAATTTATGCAGTGAAAATCGTACTCTCAGCTTATACACGAGTTTTCGATTTTCTTCAAATTTATGGAGTAAAAATCATACTCTCAGCTTATACGCGAAGATATACGGTAAATATTTTAGCAAAATTGCACTTATTTTCATAAAATGCAAAAAATGCGATCGCAGTTTAAACTCTGATTATAAACACTATTGTGTTGTACGTCATCATATGAAAGCTCATTAAAAGAGCTTTAAAATGAGACCACTTCCAGCTCATATCTCAACTGGTGGCTGGTTTACAGTTGGTTGAAGTATAACAAGCATTTTTGCTACCCTCTCCCCATTTTTAAGTGAAATTAAATTTCAAAATTGGTATTTAATCTGTTATGAAATCGGCACTGATTGCTGTAACTTGTAAAATTGTTTTGCAGAGAGAGTGAGCAATTACAGTACCAATTTTTCATGATTAATTTCACTTTAAGTGACTATTTTCCTATTCTTTAAAAGTCCCTTGAAGGAACAGAGCAAGCATTTTTACCCTTTTGTTTAAAACAAAATTGATGTTGAAAATGGTATTGTCCTCTGCATTTGCTGTGAAAATGACTTTATATGTAACAAAAGACAGAGATGGAGAGTTCTGATGAGTTTGCAGTAGTTTCGAGAAAAGCAATTCAAATTTGTGAGTTTATTATTGGATTCTTCTTGTGTGTGTTTGTTGTTCTTACATTTTATTTTGAAGTGTAAAGGATTTAAGTTTCACAATGATCAGTTTCTGTTTTGTAACACTGTTTCACTGACTTGTTGTTATAAAGCCTTGATAAATGTAAGATAAAAGCTGTAAGAAAAAAGTGAAATATATACCCTGTAATAGAAAGTGAGGTCCAATTGACATTCTCCACTCATGGAAACTTCATTGGCCCCAGCATACAGATTAGTGACAAGACCTGAAGATTTTGATCTAGTACATGACCAGGCTTTCCTGCATCTCTGCACTAGAGCCTTTCATTCCACTCCTGTCCATAATACACAGTGCTCCCCAGATATAACATAGTTGTTTATACCGTGGGTCTTTCCTGTTCCTCTGCCTTTGATTCTGAGAAAAACATGGATTTGCTGCTGCAAACCTTGTACTGCAGGAGTCTTTCTCACTCAAATAAACCAGTCTTACAACAATACAGCAAGCAGAGTTTCTCAGAAATCCCAGGCAACTGTACCCTTGGTGAAAGCAAAAATGATGACTATTGGGTAAAACAATTAAGGTTATTTTGAGTTTTCTAGTCATGCAATAGTCTCCTCTGGTACCCTGCCCTTTCAGTGATAGGCAGTGTTTATTGATCTCCATCAAGGTCACTAACCACTACACAGTGACACAATTTTCTTATCTTGCAAATGCTACAAAAAGAAATGGATTGAGCTTTCCCCAACGAGAGAGAAAGAGCAGCATATTTTGCCAGATGTGTAGTAGTTTTAATCACTGCAGTTTTTATCAAGAGTCACTTGCTTGAGTAAGAGATATCAAAGCAAATGGAAAAATTAGATTTCTAGTGTAAGAACATGTCTTACACTAGAGATCTAATTTTTCCATTTACGGTTGTGTTTTTTATGGCTATTTTCATGATTCTGTAAATGTTTACATCTTAGCAAGGTTTACAGACATAGTAATTGTTCTTAATAACATTTAATTTATTTGATGGGCAGTGACAAACATTAATAAAAGAAAGTCGTATACCATTAAGGAGAAATTGAGTGAAAAGTGGTGTCTCAAAAGCACAAATAAAACAGAAGTTCGGTATTCCAGAGGGAACAATATGGGGGATGGATCACAGCAGGAAGACTACGATCCTTCTTGGATATATTGAAAAAGAAGAAATCAAACTTGGTAAAAATGAAACAGTGCATAATTGTTTATATACCTGGTTCATTCAAAAGCATGGTTTAGATTTTTCACTGTCAGAACCCATTCTAAAGAATTACGAAATATGTAATTCATGAGACAACCTTAAGGGTTGTCTTATGTTATAAACGTGCTTTAAATTAAATATACATAATATCTAAGGTATTATTTACCTGATATTGGCAAAGTATTTCGCACATTGTTGCTCCGTGAGACACGTGCTCCCAGCCCGAGAGAGGTCAATTTGTTACGGGGTTTTTTTTTGGTTAGTTAAAATTTTTTTATAAATGATAATAATATAACCTAATTGTTTCATTTATAAAAAAATTGTAACTAACCAAAAAACCCCCATAACAAATTGACCTCTCTCGAGCTAGGAGACGTGCCTCGTGGAGCAACAACGTGCGAAATACTTTGCCAATATCAGGTAAATAATACCTTAGATATTATGTACATCCATTCTAAAGATACAAGCATTAGACCAGGGGTGGCCAAACTATGCGGGACCACGATCTACCTTGAGCCATCATTCCCTACTGTGATCTACCATGGTTTATCGCAGTGATATAGGCATATTTAAATAGGAATAAGCCTATATCACGAGTGTTTTTTTAGTGTGTGGTTTTGTAAGTTTGGAAACAAATACAGAAAAATATTTAAATCATTCTTAATTTCTGAAACACTATTTTTCAAACAAATTATATAATTTTACTTATAGATTATTTACAGTATTTAATTCTTAGATGTTGATGCATGACACTGCATATTCTCACAAAGTTTAGAATAATCAGGCACATATTCAGTGAGGCTCAGTCAGAGACCCACTTCTAAATAAGCATCAGGCAGGCAGCTCCTGTATTTCGACTTCATTATTTTCATTTCTGAAAAAGCTGCTTCACTGAGATATGTGGATCCAAAGAAAGCAGTCAGCCGCAAAGCAACAGATCTAAAGCAAGGATATTTTTTTTGTGACAGTAGTACAAAATGTATTATCTGAGGCTCTTGCCTTCAGTACTATGTCGGATTGAAGTTTCACAATTTCTGATCTTAAATGTGAAAAATTGAAGAGGAAATTAGAGGAAATGTTTGATGAAATTTCCTCGATATCACTTTCGCCAGAGGCGTAACTAGGTATTTCTGCACCTGGGGCAAGCAGAAAATATTGCACCCTTCATCTTTCTTTTCTTTTTCTTCCTCATGTGTGTGTGTGTGTGTGTGTGTGTGTGTGTGTGTGTGTGTGTGTGTGTGTGTGTGTGTGTGTGTGTGTGTGTGTGTTTTACGACCACTGTGAATTTTTACAAGGGCTACAAGCAGTCCTCCATCCCTAATTTGGGGCCATTGATTTCGGGAATTAGGTAAAGCTGTTGGAGGGAAAGCTGGCACATGACCCATGCCTCATCTGGGACTCTCCATCCCGGGCCTGCACGAACCAACTATCAGAGGCCAGCGCTTGGACAACTACACCACCGGGCCATCTGTGTATCTATCCAGTTGCACCCTCTAATTTAGGTCCATTGGTTCCGCAGAAGGGAGAGAGCCAGTGCTTGGATCACTGAGCCATGAGGGCCCCACACAAAATACACTGCTTATCAAAAGTCACATCCTAGTGTTATCTCTATATGGAAAGCACAATCAAACGGTTACTGCTTTATACCAACTGCTTCGGAGTTTGAACCTACGCCACCACAGCAGAGAAGTTGAATTCAGTTGGCAGTTGTGGCTCGCAGTTGCAGTAATGATCAAATAGTCCCCAGAGAATCTTCAGCAATGTGAACGATATTTTTGTTTTGCAACGTAAGTAGAACTGTGCCTTCATTTCTGAATGTGAGCAACTAATATCTAGTGAACATTTTGAGGAGGAGATGCAAATTTGCCAAAGCTACCAAAACTGATGAAATGCATACCCAGTGCGTAACTTCTGTAAATGGAGAAATGTTAAAATATGGCGGGGGAAAAAAAAAAAAAAAAATTGCGCCAGAAACTCGTGCAAAATTTACATTTCCAGTTTTAATCAGATTGTAAGCAGTGATTTTTGCACCCTTTCTTGATCTGCGCCAGGGCAGCCGCCCCATCTGCCTCGCCCTAGTTACACCTCTGCATTCACCAAAAGGGTATGACAATTGAGCTTCCAATTCCTTAAGTTTAATTTTTCCCAGTTCACTGTTAGCAGGATTATCACTTTGGTACGACTTACGCACACTCGAAAAATGTCTTTCTAGATTTCTTTTTTTAGGAATGGCAACTGAAGCCCGACATATTAAACACAAACACTTGTCATGAAACATTGTGAAGAAATAAGCTTCCTCCCATTCATTGTGCAAATGATACGTTTTCGGTTTCTTAACTCCACTCATTTTTTATATGTAAACAAAGCTTAATTGCTTAACTTATATCTGCACTTGATAAGTAAACTAATTTTTATGTACAAATAAGAATGTTGACAGGTCGGCCTTCCTTATAAGTGTAGGCATTACGATTGATGACTAGCAGAGCTGAGATAACAACATGCCTCATGTGACAGACTGCAAATGCGCAATGACCGTGCACAGCTGTTAGGGTTGAGGAGGGGAATCTGACTGATTCATTCTATCTTCTGGTCTCAGGCAGTTTGTATGGAGCAACATACGCCAGCGCGATGAAACAAAAGATTGACCTATGAGAGCTCGCGATTGGCTGTTTGGCCACTCCTGCATTAGACCATTAGAGAATCACTGAATTAGAGAATAATTGTAGCCATTGGCTATAGCGCAGTTGTCTTATAACGCAGGTCAGATCCCCAATTTGCAAACCTGCATTATAACCAAGGGAGCAGTGTATATGTCAAACCCCGCAAAAGAAATAGACCACACACTTCCGTCCTACAGCTGAGGTACTAAGTTGGCTGATGTTTTGACCCGGTCTATTTCTTTTATGTCATCATCATAAGCAGCTGTCTGTTTAATACTGTATCAAAGTTAAATTTATTTCTAGTCATCCACTGTGTGAACCAGATGAACCAGTTTTCAGTCTGTCTATTTACAAATGACCCTCTTCTAAAATGCTTTTATTTGGGATTCAGATGTCCAACATGGCAAGATCCAGATGTCCAATAAGCATGAATCCACTTATCAATGCTTGGTGTGACCAAGAGATTTGGGGAAACTCCTTGGCAGCCAGCACAGATGACTACTAATGTCCCTCTCAGTATATAGTAGAAATTCTCTTTCCCTGGATTGGTGTAATACTTACCCTCTGCTCCATCCCAAATTCTCTTCTGTCTTCACTGATGGCTCGAAATCTAGAGACATTGGATCCATGTTTGGGTGCATCAGTGGCTCAAGTGCAGTACAATTTTGCCCTGGTGTGACTGTTCTGTCATATTACGGGTATTTGATAGGAGCACAAGAGGAAATCTATAGGCCGCGAGATGTTTCTTTGGAGTGCCTCTTCTTCATTTCACTGTCCTTTCATGGACATTTGCATATGGATGGAGTGCATATGCTGAACTCTTTTGTTTGGACGTAAGATAAAAGAACACGTAGCCAAGACTTGGAACTTCTTTTGTGGCATTTGCTCTATCGTCGGATTGCCTTGTTGCTAGATAGAGGCTGTGGCTTCTGTCTTTTCTTGTCTATAGCTCTTAACATGGCAGTTGTAAGAAATGTTGGTGCCAGAATGGCTGGCCTAGTGGTTCAAGTTATGACTACTGATTAGATGGCTGACCTGATATATAGAGTAGTTATGTGCCTGTGGGAGCTTGGAGTCAAGAAGAGAATATGCATGTGTTGATTCACTGATGTTGGTGTCTATGCCTGATACCGCCGGAGTTGTACAGTGACTTACGTCGAACTGACTCTTGGTAACCATTTTCCACTGGACTATTCCTACATGTTCAGTTGCACATGTTGATTTATTGATGCCGTCAAAGTTGTAAAGTGACTTACATCGGACTGCAGACTGATTCTTGGTAACCATTTTTCGCTGGACTATTCCTATATGTTTAGTTTCACGAGTTGATTCACCAATGCCGTTTGGGCTGAGCCGATTTGTCTATACTGGATGGAGCTGAGAAATGTCCTATGCGATTGACTGCTCAGAATGAGTACTTTTTGCTAGATGATTGTTGTTCGGTTTCACTACATTGATGCTGATGCCGGCTATCATATCTCTCAAGGCATAACATTTGAATTTTGAAGTTAAAATTGAGAAGTTTTTGATTTAACAAATCTGTAGTTGAGTTGAATGTGAATTTATTAAACAGTTAAAATTAATTTTGTGTTAAAGTTTTTGTGCATTGTCGCTACTTACTTGACTTAATTTAAGAATGTCAACACTTTTAAGACCAGATACCGTTGGAACAGTTCTTGCAGGGGATTTTGAGCTAGTTTGGGTCGGGCAAACAGATAGTTGCAGGTTGGACCTTCGCAATTTACCACAGAGATCACTCCACATTCAGTCATGGACTTAGCATTGTGCCATGATTTATTTGGACTCCCTTTGTGTTCTCCAAGTTCTTTCTTCCCTGTACAGAGGTGATTTTACAGAAACTGCAGACACAAGACATCTTCACACTTCAACTGAAACTGGATTCTTTGCCCGATTTTGTTGGATTCTTAGACACATTAAACCTATTGACCAGGAAATGTGTTTCTGATGTTTTGACCAGATCTGTTTCCTCCACGAGTGCCATTGGCCTGTTCCTGTATTTTTGAGAGTTTTGTTGCACATGTGAGCATATTGTGCACAAATGGCAGTCCATCTATTGTCAGCTGCTCAGAAATAAGCATTCTCATTGAAACCAGAAATTCAACTGTTGAAATTTACTTTGTGGAAGAATCATGAAGAAGTTGCACTGTTTCATCTCCACACTGACTATTGCTGTCTTACTTATCACTATTTGTTGTGGGGTGGCAATGGCCATGCATTTTAGAGTTATTTGTCATGTTTTAATTTTCATAAATTTAGCCAGTCATATTTCCAGTTTTATTACTTACTACTATAATACTTTTAGCAGTGATATTATTACATTTCAACATCTTCTGGATAATCAGCTTTCTGTAAGGTTAATTTTCATTTGTTCTCAAGTGATTGGTATTTTTAACTTATTTTAATTAATTTTTTTGAATCTTGAAAAATGGGGGTCTTAGTGAGAGACAGGTTTGCCTCCTCGGGGCGCTCCGTGGTAACAATGGCACACACAACAGCAACAAGGGCCTCTGTAAATCTTGGAGAGTTGCCAGCTAGTTCTGTGTGACATTGGCAAAAAGACCCCAACTCACTGGGTTTTGTTCCAGAATCCTTAGGTTGAATGACCAACTGGAACCATCAGCTGTGCACTAATCCCCCATACTGATGAACTTACCTGATTAAAAAGACAAAAAGAAATATTAAAAAAATGACTCAAGTGTGCGACATGGTGGACCTACCACACTTGAGAAGGACGGTCCACCACAGAATCGACCTGGACTTTCTAAACGGCGTATGAGAAAGAGATCTCTGCTGAGTGAGTGTAAGATTGGTGTATGGAATACTAGAGGTATAAATGGCAAGATGAATGAGGTGATTGAAGAGATGAACAAGTATAGACTGGATGTGCTGTGTGTAAGTGAAACCAAAAAGAAGGAAATTGGTATAGAAGAAGTGAATGGAATGCGGAGTGTGTAGCCTGGAGTATCGGATAATGTGAGAGGACAGGCTGGTGTAGGTGTGATTTTAAGTGAAAAGATGAAGAACAACTTGATTCACTATAGTTGCATAAGTGAGATAATTATTTGGATTAATTTGAAAGTGAAACTCCAGAGAATAGTAATTGTCGTAGTGTATGCTCCTTGTGACTCTGAACCCTTTGATAGGATAGGAAGGAAGATTTCTGGAATGAGCTAAAAGCAGTTTTTAGCCAGGTTGGTGCTAAAGAGAAAGTTATAATAGCAGGAGTTTTCAATGCTAGAGTAGGTGTGCAGAATGCAATTTCTGACAATGTTCTGGGTAAGTTTAATGATCCTTGTGTGAATGATAATGGTGAAAGATTAATTGAACTGTGCATTGAGAATGGTTTGTATGTATCTAATAAATTTTTCAACCACAAGTATATCCACTCATATACTTGAGAAAATCGTACTCTTGGTCAAAAGAGTGTGATAAATTTTGTTGTTTATGATCAGCATCTGAAACACTTAGTTGTTGACACACGTGTGATGAGAGGTGCGGATGTTGGCTCTGATCATTACTTGATAGTGTAACGAGTGAAAATGAATTTTGGTTGGAGGAAAAGGAATAAGAAGAGGCCCAGGATGGAAAGAATAAATAGGTTGAAAGGCTCCCTGAAAATTATCAGCATTATTCTGACGCACTCAGAGAACGACTGAAGGAGCTGAAGTCTTGTGAGAGGGATGTAGAAAAGAAGTGGGAATGTTTTAAGAACTGTAGTCACTGCTGCTGAAGAGGTCTGTGGCACCACAATAGTGGGTAACAATAGGGGTGATGCTTGGTGGAATAGTGAGAAAGAAGGAAACCTATTTGGGGATGTTGCAAGGTAGAGTTTCTGTGGATGAATATCACTGTAAGAAGCGTGAAGCCGCTAAGCTGTTTGAGATGTTGAAATATGGTGGTGACTTTGCAATTGATGGGTTAATTGAAATTTGCCAGTTGTGCTGGGAGTTAGCAATGGTCCCTTGGGATTTTAGGGATGCTATCGTTGGTCCCTTGTATAAGGGAAAAGTTATCAGACTGACTGCAAGAACTATTGTGATATTAGCCTAATTAAGTGTGCCAGGGAAAGTGTTTGGTAAGGTCATTATTGAAAAAGTACGGGATCTTACATCAGAGAAAGTGAGATGTTCAGAGTGGTTTTATGCCTGGTAAAGGCTGCGCTAACCACAAATTTTTGCATTACACATGATGATTGAAAAGTATCTGGCTGTTGGTAAGAAACTTTTTGCTGCCTTCATAGATTTAGAGAAAGCTTAGGACCGAGTAAATGGGACACTTTTGTGGAAGATATTAAATGAATATGGTGTTACTGAGAATCTACTTAATAGTGTAAAAGCCATGTATGCTGACAGTAAAGCCTGTGTACGAGTGAACAGTGTTTCAAAATGGTTTTCTATTGGTGCAGGAGACGGGCCAGGTTGTGTAATGTCTCCATGGCTGTTTAATATATTTATGGATGCGTGATGCCAAAATAGATAATATTGGTTTATGTCTTGGTGATATCCGTGTGTGCAGATTGCTGTATGCTGATGACACTGTTCTGTTGGCAGAGAGCAAAAGTAAGTTGCAGAGTATGTTGTCCCGGATGTACGAAGTTTGCATGGAATTCAAACTGAGTATAAATAAGGGAAAAAACAAAGTTATGATTTTTGAGAGAGGAACTGGTAGCACTGAATGTAATGTAAGTGTAAATGGCCCAGTGATTGACCAGGTGAGTGAGTTTGTGTATTTAGGAAGCATCTTTGACAGAAAGAACAAATTGGATGGTGAAATTAGTAGGAGAGTGAATTTTTCATTGAAAGTCATGGCTGCTCTGGGAGGTTTTCACAGGAATGATGGGTTCTGAAGAGAGTCGCACATGGCTGTGTATGAGAGTGTAATTGCTCCTACTCTGATGTATGGTAGTGAAACCTGGGTACTGCAGAAGAAACATAGGAGTCGTTTGTGTGCTGGAGAAATGTGTTACTTACCGGGGGGGGGGATGTTCTGATTGTGTGATGAATGTAGATGTGTTGCAGTCGTGTGATGTGAAGCAAAATGTTGTTAGCAAGGTGGAGACTAATATGCTTCGGTGGTTTGATCATGTTGAAAAAATGAGTGATGTGATGATTACTTAGAAAATCTTTTTAGCCCAAGTGGCAAGAAGGAAAGGCAAATGAAGGCCAATTAAGTCATAAGAGTATCAGATTCAGGAGTGTCTGCATGAGAAACAAAGTGTGAGTATGAAGTATAGAAGGTCTTGTGTACGGCGTGTAATGAATGTCAGTGAAGCCCGAGTTGTATGTCAAGATCGCTGTAAACAGATAAGTTTGATACGGCAACAGTAAGTAAAAACTATCTGGTTGTTTGTATTTCTTTTGGAGCTTACCTCTGAATCTCATTGAACAGCATGTATGTATGTATTAAAAATCATATGAGGTTCATCAGTGTGGGGAATCGGACCTCAACTGATGGTTCGGGTTGGTCGTTCCACCTATGGGTTCTGGAACAAGACCAAGATTTTTAGGGTGTGGCCAATGTTATGCAGAACTAGCTGGCACTTCAACAGTATCTATACTAAAGATTAAGTTTGTGTCAACTCCTCAAATTCATAAAAGCCCTTGTTTTCGAGAGTGCTACTTGGAGGCAAACCCATCTCTTATTAATATAAAAAAATGTTAGGGAAAGGTCAGGGGGGGGGTCGTGGGTGAACCAGATTCAGGAATGTCAGCATGAGAAAAAGATGAGTATGAATTACAAAAGATCTTGAGTGATGCATGTGATAGATGTCAGTGAAGCTTGAATTGTGTGCCTAGATTGCTATGAAGGGAGATGTTGGAACAGTAACTAAAATGTCATCAGTTTTAAACTTTATTTGGCAGATGAACTATCTTTGATTATTAGAGAACAGCTAATTACTTTTATTCATGTTAACATTCGGGGGCATTTTTTTTTTGGGGGGGGGGTGTCTTGTTTCTTTGACTCTTAAAAGTGCTGTGATTTTTCGCAGTTATTTATCATTTGTTTTCTCAGGTTTAAATTTCTGTGTCCAGTGATTTACACACCTATGTCATTGCATGGCCCATTTTAAGCACTGTGTTTCTGTAGTACTTCTCTTGGTTCTGTTTGGTCAAAGATTGTGCTTGCGCCATAAATCCCCAATAATAATCCACGAGTCAATGATTACTGCACACCGCACACATACATACTCAATCACTATTCTAAGTTATTAGGAAGGTGGCATCCTAGCACAATATAACTGCATATGTAATACATATATTTTACTTTTCCCTGTCATTTTTTTTTTTTTTCAAGATTGTGTCATGTATGCATATCTGACATTCATTCACACTGTCTGCCAATGTCATGAACATGTGTTAGTGGTTACAAATAAATAAATAAAGGTGACAGGAACAGATGTTTTTCATTAACTGATGTGTAAAGTTTTCATTTTAGAAATTAAAAACTGTACTGTTCATGTTTTACAGAATTTGCAAAATTTTTGGTCTATGTGAACCAACTCCAAGTTGAAGAAGAGCCGAAGTATGATAACTGTATATCTCTGTTCCGCAATTCTTTAAAAGAACTTGGGCTAAAAGATGACGGTATTCTGGTTTTGAAAGGATCACCAAAGGTAATTTTTTAAATCTTTATTTCAGTGAAATACTTACTTCTACATTTCTTCCTTACACAGTTTATTTTTAGTTACCTGTAAAATAGTAGATATTATGCAATATACATGTAACAGATGAATCTAGATTGTCGAAATACACGCTTGTTATGTTCAAAAAGAAACTAAAAATGTTATACAGTAGCTTTCAGCCCAAGTTGGGCTGAAAGCTATTGTATACTTTTAGTTTATTTTAAATGTAACAACCATGTATTTCCACAATCCAGACCAGTAAAGTAATACTTCAGTTCACAATGCAGATGCTTATCTGGAGCTTTTCTTGTGCTGTAATTTTATATATTGAATAACTTATAGCATTAGTATTGTTAAGATGAATTTCCAGCTGAATCATGTGCTGTCCATAATGCAGATTAATGTTCCTTATAACAAGAATATTGTATTGCTAATCCCATTTATAATTGCATGCTAGTACATGAATTACAATATTCTGTTGTTCCTTCAAAGTGTATAAAATGGGTTTCACCATCTTTGTTTATTTACACTGAATGGACGAATTACTATATACACCCCAATAACAATATGCAAAGCAGAAGTATCATGTTCAATCATGTGGTATATAGAAACTGGCAAAGCCTATAAATAAGAGCAGGTTTCTATGCTTTGAAACCAGTCACGGAAAAGTAATGATGAGCAAAGGCAGCAGCATATGTGAGTTTGACTGTGGCCAGATAGAGGTGCAAGGAACCCGTTTTTTGATCACCACAACTGTGGAACTGTTGTGATTTCCACATCAGAACGTCACACATATCCATGCGTGACGTTCTGATGCCAAGACCATATGAAATACACCAAAACTTCCAACCAATGGAAAAAATGTGGCTGTAAACATGCAATTGACTAAAGGTGAGCTCAGGCTGTTTCACATCATTACAATGAATTGTACGCCCCCCCCTTTCATTTCACTTTCAGTATATTTGGTATCGGGAATGTTAATTCGAGGTTCTAGTTTTAATTGTGCTGCCATTGTTTTTTTGTGTAAGTAAACGATGTAAACTTCCACTTTTCTCCACATTCAGAAAAGGGTAGAAGGAGGTAACAGGATGTGTTCCTTTTTTGATTATTATTTCCTTATGTATGCAGCTGATGTTATGACATCACATGTAAAAATGTATGGATAGCGATAAAAACTGGAAAAAAAAAAAAAAAAAAAAAAACTGCATTTCTATCTTCCTCAGAGATTTTGTGCTGAAAGTGTAATTGTGTGTGCTTTAAACTTCTGCCTTTCAAATGTCAGCTTCAAAAAATAAATTGAACAAATAAAAAAAAAACCAAAAAAAAAAAAAACCCGGTATTTTCTATATGAAAAATTTACTTCATGCACACTGTTTCAAAAAGTATGCCTGCACAAACATTTAAAAAAAAAAAAAAACACTTTAACCTTTGAAGCATACATATAACATCTGAGAAACACAAAACTTTGCTTTGTCATGAGCTACTGCTGAAATTAAATTTCAGGAGGAACTGATAGCACTGTAAGATTATAAATGTATAGGAAATTAACAGTTTCTTCAGGTGAGAACCTAAAAACAAGCAATTTTTAGAATTCAAAATAAGGAACAAACACTTTTTGATATATTTGGAGATCGGGCTGCAGGGCCCGAGTGCTACTCTGGAAATGAACGTAGAGAGCCTAGGGGCTGCGCCTCTAGGCTCGCTACACTCATTTCCAGTGTAGCGTTCGGGCCCTGCAGTCCGATCTCCAAGTATATCACATGAAATAAAAACTGGAAAATTCATATAAATTTCAATTTTTAAAGCAAATAAGGCTTGTTATTCAGAAATTTCAGGATTTTTTTACTGTCGTTAATTTTTGGAAGGTCAGACTTTTGTCGTTCGAACTTATAGCACTTACTAAATTTACCACTAAGGAAAACAAAAGCGGTCCAAAAAGCATTTCCGTAAACCGTGAACCGTTATGATGCGAAACCATTAAAGTGTACGTCAAGTAAGTTTGCTTCCTATACTTCCAATGGAAAAACTTTTGTACACATTTCCTTCTCAATTATTGTGTTCCCAAGGATGAAAATTTAAACATCAATTAAAATAACTTCATATTATAACTTGGTATACTCAATATTTTCTGAGACATAACCATAATTATATAAAAAATCAATAACTTTTCCTTTTGGTGGTGTTGGAACCAGAAAAAAGATGGTGCGACCTGTATTTTGATGACGTCAGTAGACAAAGAAATGTTGGATTACATAATTATGGTTATGTTTTAGAAAATATTAAGTATTCCAAGTTATAAAATGAAGCTATTTTAATCGATGTTCAAATTTTCATCCTTGGGAACGCATTAATTGTCCAGAAAAAAGATGGCGCGACCTGTACTTTGTTGATGTCAGTAGACAAACAAATGTTGGATTGCATAATTATTATTATGCTTTAGAAAGTATTAAGTATTCTAAGTTATAAAATGAAGCTATTTCAATCAATGTTCAAATTTTCATCCTTGGGAACGCATTAATTGTGAAGAAAATGTGTACAGAAGTTTTTCCATTGAAAGTATAGGAAGCAAAATTACTCGACGTCCACCTTAAACAACTGAGATATCTTTACCAACAAAACATATGCATAACAAATTCTCTGCGTCATCATGGCAGTAGGTCACGGGATCAGAACGTTCCTCTGTGATTATGGTGAAGACAGACAAGCTGTTCATTTCTTTCCTTTGTGTCTTTAAAAAATGCTTAATCAGAAAATGGCCTTTTTTTTTTTTTTGTAAAAACGGGACGATAGTTGTGAGTTTATGCTGTAAAAATTGCAAGGCATTTTGATTTATAGTTTGCCATATATCCAGGGTTTTTTTTTTATGGATCCCATCGCGAAATAGAGAATTTTGTGAAATTTAGAAATTTAATTTCTCGTAAACTAAATCAAAAATTAAAAATAAGGTGACGAGGTGCAAAAATTTGGTCATGGCGCTACATGCCTACAAAGTTTCGTGGTTCTGTTGCTGTTAGTGTGTCCAGAACGTGACCTGATAGCACTTTTTTGCTTACCTTAACTTTGAAATACAATAGCTCTTGAAGTATCGCTAGAATCGAGAAACGGTTTATTTCAGTGTGTTCTCCAAACAATTCTCTACAAACGATGTAAATTTCATATTTTTGTGTTCAATATGTTTAGCCCTGCAAGCTAGGAAAGCAAGAGTGTCGCGAAATTTCTAAAACATCGGCAGTTACTTTTTTTTTTTAGAATAGAGAGATTTATATGAGTTCAGAAAGTTTTCATTTAAGTTATTGTTTCTGTAAATAATTTACGCATTTGTTAATCAAAATGATTTATAGTTAGATACCGATATTTCAGCAACAGATATCCCAATAATATCAGATGAGGAGAGGTGTATTCCAAAAAATATTCTACTGTGGTGTAACTCTGGGATTATTGCTTCATTGACATTACTGAGCATGTCATGCTAAAAATTTATGGCTAAAACACATAATATTTATTTCTATTTTCACTCGCTTCACAGTTGAATAATCCGAAGGAACTCTTCAGCATGTTAGTATTTCCCACAGACATTTGGCCGTGGGTGGTATAACAGTTAGTGTGCATGACTTGGGGCCAAAAAGTTCACAGTTGTAACACTGCCCATCCCCCCCCAACATCTGTGTTTCGGAAGTTATGATAAGCCAACCATTGGTCCATTAAAACTTCTCCTTACAAACAAGCATATTTTCATCCCAAAGGAAGGTATTATAGTAATATAAATGGTCATGGAAGGCTAATAACCATCCGGTCAGCAACAATTTTGAAGATGAACTGCTTGTTTTTGGCTATGGAAAACAAGTGGTTTTGTCCTATAATTTGTTCTCTGTGTTGTGGCAGTTCTTCAGTGTAAGTTTTTTGTCAACAGGAACATATCTCGTGAATTAAAAATTAAAATCCCGGCCTTTTATTATCTTAATTTTAACATAAAAATATTATCACAGATACTGCTTCCTGGTCTTGTGTATATCAAGACTGCAAAGCTGTAGCATGTTTAGAAGCACATTCTTAAATCTTAAATTACTGCATTTTCGACTAAACTGGTTTAATATAAATCTTCAATATTATTGAGTTGTCAGAAAAGTCATGGCGTATTTTAGCCATGTTTTGCAAAGGTCATTTATTGATAGAAAGAACAAAAATCAATCAATGATATAATGCCTGTTTTGTTCGATAACCTTTTGCCATCTTTCAGTGAGCTGCAGAATGCCTCGTTCATAGAAAGACCTGTCTTTCGTGGCTAAAAACTGTACAAGGTGCTGATTTACAGCCTCATCTGAATTGAACGTTATACCACGCAAGGACTGTTGAAGAGAGCAAAACAAGTGGAAGTCTGACAGCGCAAGGTCGGGCGAGTATGCCCCGCACGGGGATAACTGGTTTTCCAGTTATTTGGGGAGCGGCGCCCCCACGGCCCGAGCTGACCTTGTGACTGGTCAACATCTGATGTTATGCCACCGCTTGTTTTTGTTTCGGTGCTGTTGGTGTTTGCAGGGACGGCTGTTCATCCAGCTGTTGGGGAGTCGCGTCCCCACGTTCCCGAGCTGGTCTTGTGTCTCGCTTTTTCGTTTTTATTTATTTTCTCCACTGGCTAGTTGCCCGTGTTGTATTCTCTACCTAATCGCTACCACGTTATGTACTAACACCCCGGTCTTGTGGTTTTGTTACCCTCCACCACTAACTGATTTATATTAACCGCTCAGTTCGTAGGTTGCTGAGATTCCGTTTAGGTTCCCTGCCAGGATTTGTCTTCTTTGGATTTTTTTTTCCTTTTAGCTGGTTTGGGTGCTAGACCTACCTGCATGTTTGCCGCGTGCGGAGACCCGTGAGGCGGAAATGGGATGTCTGGCGGCTGAGGTCGCAGGAGACCGGTTAAGTGCCTCCTGTGTACCAACACTCCTCTTCGACCCCGGCTTTGCTGTAAACGGGAGGCTAGAGACTAACCCACCTCTCGTCAGAAGTCTTGTACCAAGTTGTGTACAGGGCTTTAGCGGCTTTTTTGTCGTATGGCACGGCAGGGTGAGCCCGGGGGCTGTGGGATCATGCCAAAGGCGTTGGCATGACGGTACCAGGAGGCCGAAGTGTCCGCCGAGTGCGTGTGATCACAGCCAACGGACTATATCTGCAACGTATAAGCTCCAGAACTGTGTCTAGCGTTATTTTCTTGGCTTGCGGACCTCCAGTTCTCCCTTGTAGGGCTCGGTGGTGGGTGGAGTAGTCTGCAGACGAATCTTCCTTCTTTTTTTCCATGGGTAAACCCAAAAACAAACGCTCCAAATTTAAGTCACCTGAGACAATGATAGTTGCCAACGACACTCCTTCATCTTCTCAACCTACCAAGTCTCAAAACCTTAAACGTTCTTTAGACCATGACCTGGACCAAGAATGTACAACCTCTTCTTCGGCAGCTGTACCAGTCGCTCCGAAGCGTCGTCTCCCTCGATTGCTGTGACTACGCATGCTACACACTTACTTGTAGAATCCATCGATCCGAATGAGAGACTGTCCACCAGATCTCCATTTTTCATTTCTAAAGCTTTGGACGCTGCGGTTGGCCCCTTGAAGTCTGTGAGGAAGCTTCGCTCTGGGGACCTGCTTGTCCAAACTTGCAGTGTTTCTCAGAGTAACACTTTTCTGCACCTTTCTAGTCTTCAAGGCATTCCTGTCAAAGTGACACCTCACCCGTTTCTTAACACCTCTCGGGGTGTTATTTCGGAGTTTGATCTCTTGCCATGCAGTGAGGATGAATTGGTGACTGAACTTGCGGATCAGGGTGTTCTTGCTGCACGTCGTATGATGTTCCGGCGTGATGGCTCTTTGATTAAATCTAAAAATGTAATCTTGACTTTTAACTCCCCGAAAGTTCCGACCGAAATCAAGGCTGGCTACTTGGTCTGTGGAGTTCGCCCGTACATTCCCAGTCCTCTGCGCTGTTTCAGGTGCCAGAGGTACGGGCATTCACAACGATTCTGTAAGAGTTCCGCTCGTTGCGCTAATTGTGGCTCCGGTGAACATGACGGGGAAGGTTGCACTTCTGCGGCCTGCTGTGTTAACTGTGGTGAGGCCCATGCAGCTTACTCCCGCAACTGTATGAAATGGAAGGACGAGATGGCGATCCAGCGCCTCAAGACCCTGGAAGGCCTCTCGTACCCTGCTGCCAAGGCCAAGTTGGGTATACCCACCACCCGACAGCGTACTTTTGCCGCAGTAGTTCAGTCTCTGCCACAACCCGTGCAGCCCTTTGTTCCGCGCCCTGTAGCTCTCGCCGCCCTTGCCAAGCGATCTACAGCTGACCAAGCGACCCAGGTGTTTTTCCCCGAGGTCCAGATTTTTCGGATACCTGATTCTGGGCCTTCACTTTTGCAGCCGACCGTCTCTTCCAGTTTCCAGCCGAAAGCCTGCACGTGCGGAAGACCCGGCCCTCCATCCGCAAAGGTGTGCAGTGTCCATCCAACTGTCTCGGCCTCAGCGAGGTCCCCGCCCTCAGCCAACATTATAGAGGAACATGGGGGGGGGGGGAGGAGAGTGACAGTTCGTCCCCAGCCTCAACCAGCATTGCAGAGGAACATGGGGGGAGGAGAGTGACAGTTCGTCCCCGCCCTCTGCCAGCATTGCAGAGGAGTGTGTGTGTGGGGGGAGAGTGACGGTTCGTCCCCCTCAATTAGTGAATTTTTATAAATCTAATTAACTGCCTTGTCTTTACAGCTTTCATCATACTCTTTTTCAACTTTTACCAAGCCTGTCTGCTCTTGCTCATTTTCCACGCTTTTAAAAATCTGTGGCTGATAGTTCTTTGTCTGGCGCTCTTTGGCCAAACCTGGCCCTTGCGCCACTAAAATCCACTAACCAACCAACCGGGCGAGTATGCTGGGTGTGGCAACACATCCCACCCAAGCTCCAATAATTTTTGGCGGGTGATCAAACTTGTGTGTGGTTACGATGAACGAGCTCTGGATGATGAATTCGCTCAAACTGTCCAATTGCCGACAGTACACATTCCAATTGATTGTTTGGTTCCGTGGTAAGAGCTAAAAAAACATGACACCTTTAAAATGCCACCATACTGAGACCAGAACCTTCCGCTGATGAATGTCTGCTTTAGATGTCATTTGAGGCGAAGCAGCACGTCGGGACCAAGACTGTTTGCACAGCACATTGTTGTACACAAGCCACTTTCCGTCCCCATTTATCAGTCGCTTCAAAAAAGGATTGTTTTCCTCATGTTTGATGAGCATATCGCAGATGTTTATACGCACTGTCAATTGAGCTGCTTTGAGTTCATGAGGAACCCAAACATTGAGTTTGCTTACGTATCCCAGCTTCTTCAGGTGGTCGTGAATGATGGATGCGCAGTGTGTTTGCAATCTCTCATGTCGTGTAACATGGGTTTGACTCGATCAATACCTTGATTTGGTTGTCATCAACTTCGGTGGGCCTCCGGGACCGAGGAGCATCGTTGAGGTCAAAATCACCAGCACGGAATTTTGCGAACCACTGCTGGTACTGACGTTCTTGTAGAGCATTATCGCCGTACACTTTACATAACTTTTCACAAGCTTGACATGCGTTCTTCCCTTTAAGGAAGTAAAACAGTAAAATATGGCGAAAATGCACAGTTTGGTCTGCCATCTTCAACTTGAGGTCAAATCTCTGCAAATCAACCAAATCGCTCACTATTCCTTTTAGACTGCAGCTAGAACTGGCACCTGTCAAATGCCATAGCGACAACAGAGCTGCGCATGCCTCTAGTACTTCCAAAACCGCCCCACCGCCATCAGGTGTCAAAATACGTCATGACTTTTCCGACAACCCAATATTATATTAATTAGGCAGTATCAGTTTGCTGACACCAGATGTTATGAGTCAAGTTTAAATCCTATCCAAACTACTGAACAAGTTATTACATCTGGAGGCTAAGATCCCATCTCTTGATATCAAATAGTAATTTTATGGGGATGGCATCAATCTTTCCTTGTTTTGATTTCTTTTTGTATATTTATTTTGTAGTAGTAGTTAACTATCAGCTATGCTGTATGTATTCCTCTTAAGCACATTGAATGCCACTGAGTGTTGGACTTGTACAATATATTGAAATGAAGTTATTTATAACAGGTATTCATTGTTAAGAGGAACACTTACTTTATTGTTCATAACACTTCTAGTGCCTTAGCTTACAGTTAGTTATCTTCATGACTTTTTGGGAATTATCAAAGTTTCTAACATACCAAATAACTGTTTTAAGACTATATCTCAGTTAACATAACATTTCTGGGTACATATTTCCATTCTTGTTCTCCATTAAATGCTGTGTGTCTGTTTTCTTTTTCCATTCTTATAATATGCATTCTCCAGGGTGTGTACACATTAAACACAAGTATCAAGTAAATGTACATAATTGCAGGTGTTGTAAAACAAGCAGTTCTTTGAGAGCAAAGTGATCTGAACTTGCTCTCAAAGAACAGTCTTAGGAATGTCTTGTCTGAATTTAACTGTATCGGAGGTAGTAAAGCAGTAATGGTAAAAAATTAAAGTCAAAACAGCCTGTGAACATAACATTTTGATAACTGTACAAATAAGAAAGTTTGGTGATCATTTCTACTGGATCATAGCACTTTCCAAGTACTGTGACAAAAATTAACAAGTCAGTGGTACACAAAGTTCTCAAGCATACAGATCCCTATTCAACTGCAGGATACTGCTGGTGACCAGTAGTTTTATTCAACTTGTTTGTGCTCTCTGGACTGTTGTAATAAAATAGTAGTATTTATTACTTAATGATGTCAGGTCGTCCGGAAAATAATGGCCGATTTTCTGAGATGCCATATTCAACTCACCCACAATGCATGCAGACCAACCTGCTCGCAACACCATTCGTGCAATTTGAAGAGTGACTCAGATGCCACGTACATGCCATAACCAGTTGAGCTGTAGTCGGCGCTACTTGTGTGAGAGTGGTCTGTACGGCATGTTAGGAAGGAGTGAGTTGCGTGTGATTCTGCTACATGAGTTAAAATTGGGTCGTAATGCGACACAGAGCTATCGCAATGTGGTTGAGTCATGGGGCACGGAGGCAATGCATCTGAACATACTGTCGTCGGCGGTTTGAAAAGTTTTGTTCCGGTGACACGAGCCTACAAGATGAGGAGGGATGAGGACAGTACTCGGTCATTTATAACAGTGCTGTGAAGGCAAATGTGGAAGCAAATCCTCATATCACAAAGAGAACTTGCCAAATGATACAATGTGTCAGTGTTAACCACATCCGGACATCTCCACCAAATTGGTGCGGTCAAGAAGCTCGACACGTGGGTCCCACACGAACTGATGGATCATCAGAAACAACAACAGTTTGAAATGTGCAGTAACCTTCTGCTTCACAATGATAAAGGAGCTCCTACTTAATGGCATTGTAACCTGTGATGAAAAGTGGGTGCTATACAACAACCGTAAGCAATCTGGACAGTGGCTGAACCATGTTGAACCACTGAAACAACATCCTAAACCAAAGTTGATGCCAAAGAATGTTTTGTTGACAGTGTGGTGGACTGTTCATTTCATCATATACTGCAGGTTCTTGAATGCTGGTGAAAGCATTACCTCAGTTACATGCTGTAAAGAAATTGACCGAATGCACCAGAAATTGTATTCCAAACAGCCATTTTTGGTGAACAGGAAGGGTCCTATCCTCTTTCATGATAATGCCAAAATGCAGTGTCACAAATGATGTCACAACTAAACTTTATGACTGAGGTTCAAAACCCTCCCACATCCAGCCTACTCGCTTCTTCTCCCTCCCCCTTCTTCTCTCTCTCTCTCTCTCTCTCTCTCTCTCTCTCTCTGACTAATTATATTTTTATTTTTGATGTTTTCTTGTCATGTTCCTTGTTTTTAATATCTTCGGTAATAATGAAAAGGAGCGACTTCGTATTTTTTTAAGAATTTTTTCTAATGAAATGCAGGTTACCCTATTTCTAATACATACTTCTTCAAAACTAATCAAGATAGAACAATCGTTTTTGCCCCCTATCCCTTTTATTAAACGAAATTAAATTTCTAGATCGGTATTTGATCCGTCCGTGGTGGAATCCGCGCCATTTCAGTTTCCCGTAAAATTGTTTCACGGCAGAGTGAGCAACGCAGTATCGATTTTTCACTTTCATTTTCCATAAAATTCGTGTTTTTCCATTCCTTAGTCACTTCTTACTCATACATAAGATTATTTCGTGGATGCGCAGAATTCTGCCTTTTCTGTCATTATTGGGGGGGGGAGGTCTTTTCCGTCTGGGAATGGTATTTCATCTTCAAAAACAGAAGTTAAACATAGTGAAGATTTTTTTCCCCCATAATCCTAATTTCTTTTTCTTGTGATGTTTTTTCTGCCCAGTATTGTTATTAAATATCATTTTAATGCATAGATATTTGTATTTTAGCTTGAGAAATGGAGGGAAAATGTCCAAAAACGGAATTCGGACGGAGCGAAGATTTCGCCGGCAATCGTAATCCCCGCTTGCACGACGCTCCCTTTACCCTGTGTTGTTGTTAAATGTCAGTAATTTTATATTTCGGATAAAACAATATAATTTAAAAATAAATAAATACAATAAATATGGTTTTTAAAAAATAAGTACATTAAATCTATCTAGTTGGCAGGCATGTGCCTAATACATAAATGCCATGGCTGTAACATTAGAGAGTAAAATGCAAGATTCTACGCTTTGTCCCCCCCCCCCCGGGGCGTGTGTGGAAGTTCAGCTTTTCCTATCACTACCCACTTTCATGCCTGTAGGTAGAGTCGCTGAGGAAAAGAGCATGAAGCAGCAAAGCTGAATCACCTGAGTATGGCAAATTGTTACAATGGAGTGGTTTTTCTTCAGGGGGAGGGGAGGGGGATAAGAATTCATTCTATTAGGTCTGTGGATAAGTTTCCAGCATTTTTATGATTAAATATATGTACTTACAGAAGCAGGCTGCATTTAATCATCATTGAAGAATGTCTGTACACTGCATCTCCTTCTGCTCTCTACATAGCCAAAGATACAAATCTGCACTCTACATGGCAGAAGGAAATGCAGATCTATGTTCTCCGTCTTCTTTGCTGATCTGCTACGCTGCTTGTCCTACACGCAGCAATCGCCACTTCTGAACTTCACAACCACTAAAAACATGTGCTTGCATCTACAGCTTACATCACACTATACTAAAGAAATCCACTCTGGTGCTTCTGCAATGGTTTTCCTGAGCTTAAACGTGAACAACAGACAGTGGCAAATGTTCACCTTGTGGGTTACCATGTCCCTAGCTCAACTAACTGCTTGTATGGGATATCTGGCAGCATATTTTGTTTGATGCAGTGTTGCCACCTCACCCATACAGCCCAAAATTTATGACAAAAGTTTAAATGTTTTGCTTTTACAGCCTGCTACGTGGAGTACTAGAAACTTATGCATGGACCTAATAGATGTAAGATGCAAAAAGAAGAAGAGAAGTGAAACTTTAAGTAGTGTGAAGAACAAGATTGAAGAGATGATCTATTTTAATATGATAAAGTGAGAAAGATGGAGTGAATGTTTTTGGGAGTTATTAGAACAAAGATGATTTTCATGTAGAAGATACAGTTGATGCCACAGAGAGGGAAAGAAACACAGCATGGTTCTCAATAGAAAAGATTTGTAAAATTATAAAATCTCTTCAAAATTGTTGTAAATTTTTTCAAAAAATAAGGGTGTGTCTTATATTTTGAAATATATGGTATGTCCATTGCACTAAACACATGATGATTTGTGCAACAACTGCTCAGAGAGATATTTACTTTCTTGAATGTACACTGCCACCACTGTGGGTACTTTTTCATGGATATTTGCAACATGATAGCATGCTGATGTTTCCTGTTATGGAATGATCCCATTTCCAGTATGTAAAGGTAGTTGGATAAGCATGCTAGTTACATTAAGAAAATTTGAAAAAAACAACAACAAAAAAAACAAGACTTCCAGCTTGGGTCTTGTTGATTACCTATAAAAATACCAAAGCCTGGTCGAAAGTCTTCGTGTGTGTGTTCATCTATTGTTGTGTGTGTATTGCATATTTCCTATTTTCAGTGTGTAAGTTTTGTGATACTCAGCTTTTCATCATTTATTCATAAATTTATGGACACCCAGTGTGCATAAACTTTTTCTTCTTGGTTTTAATTTTGGAAAAAGTCAAAGGAATTTTGGGCTCATGTAAATTGAAAAGATTGCAGTCATTCACTGTACTGCTGTGATTTAAACTTGATGTGGCTAGAAAACTGAAGTAAGTAAATTGACATAGATGGCAATACTGATATGAAATGTGGAATTTGTTTATTTACTGTTTTAGTAATATTTAATAAAAAAGGGTTGAATATGGGGAGTGGGGGCAGAAATGTTAAAAAATACCCCCTCCCCTTCTCTTGGGAGAAAAGACAAATTCCTTTCCATGTAGTAAGAGTGTTTAAATGATCCAATGATAAGCTGAACATATTATCTATATAATTACCTACAACATGTAGTTCACAACTTTGTTGTTTAATACATTGTCAGTAGGCTATTTATATGTGTGCTAAATAATGTCATTTTGTTAAAATAACAGATTTTTTTATAGACTAGGCAACATAAGGAATCTGTTAAATTATAAGTTACAAACTCTCAAAGCTGTATGTTTTGCACAACATATATCTCTTGCTGGAACATTCATCTACCTGAACAAAAAATCTGTGCAATTTGCTAAAATAAATAAATTCTGTAAAATCAGTCTGTATTAGTGTGGTGGTTTTTAGTGGTGTGCTCCTACACTGCATGCGTGAATAGTTTGTGCAGTTAAAAAACAAGTTACTCAAGGACTTTTAATGGTCATTAACAGTTGTGAAACACTTTTTCGAATTTTTTTTATAGGGGTAATGTAAAAAACTTGTGTTTTAGATAAAAAAAATTAAGAAAGAATCTTTTTTCATACTTCTGAGTTCATTTGTTTTAAATAAAGTACATACGTAGTGCGATCAAAAACTTCCGAGACTAGATACGTAGCGCAGCAACAGAGGGCAGTATGTGGATGCACGAGCTGCGGTCGAGGGCAGTGACCTTCATGAGTCATTGTGCCAAGTGGTGTTGTTCTGTGAACATCGGGAGCTGTGCTACATGATATTTCGTGGCCATGTGCAGAACACAGCTGTGATCTCGGTATGGACTGCAAACTAGAGCAGGGAGCGGACATCAAATTCGGCGTCAAACTGGGCAAATTGGGAACGGAGACGCATGAAATTTTGCGGCAAGCTTATGGCAATGAATCGTGCAAGGTGTTTTGAGTGGCACTCGTTCTTCAAGAGCAACAGAACAGCACTGGAAGACGACAAGAGGTCAGGGCGACTGTCCACGAGCAAAACCCCCCAAAATGTGGACAAAATTGCAGAACTGGCGCACGAGGATCGTCGGAGAACCATTCAAGACATTGCTACCATTGTCAATGTGTGATACGGAACAGTGCAAAAATTCTGACGTCGGTTTTGAACATGCACCGCATTGCAGCAAAGTTTGTGCTAACGATTCTGAACCCCGAACAGAAGGTGCTCCGTGTCGAACTCTGTCAAAATCTTCGTCAGCAGGTTGTGAATGAATCAACGTTCCTGTCGCGGGTCATCACTGGGGACGAGACTTGGGTCTGCGGTTACGACCCGGAGACCAAACAACAGTCATCGCAGTGGAAGAGCCCGGCATCTTCGTGACCAAAGAAGGTCCGAAGCGCAACCAAAAGCATGCTCACCGTTTTCTTCGACATTCGTGAGGCTGTGCACCGTGAATTCGTCCCCCAGGGCCAGACCGTCATCACCCTTTTTACTGCGATGTTCTGCGGCATCTTAGGGAGGACATTAGCCGCAAACAGCCTGAAATGCGCCGCAGGGGCGCTTTCCTGCTCCATCAGGACAATGCAGCAGCTCACAGTGTTAGCAACATGACACTTTTGCAGCCACAACAGCATGACTACCTACCCTTCCTCACCTGCCTTACTCACCGGATTTGGCCCCCTGCAACTTCTTTCTGTTCCCAAAGCTGAAGCTCAAGGGTCAGTGTTTTGAAACATGGGCGAGATCCAGTGCGAATCGCAGACTGTGCTTGACACAATTCGCGAACAGGACTTCCAGGAAGCGTTCCAACAGTGGCAAAAACTCTGGCAGCGGTGTATCGCTGCCCAAGGAAACTACTTTGAGGGAGATCATAGCCAGACTTAAGTAACGTAAATACTTTGTTGTATATCGACCTAGTCTCGGAACTTTTTATCGGACCTCGTATAACCTCAAATTTTAGAGAAAAGCACTAGAAACCTTGAAAAGTTGAAGTGGTATACACTTGCACACACAACTTGATTTCTTGAAGTATTTGTATGCTTTCCATTTCATCCCACTTGAAAAATTAAGTTTGCCAGTCTTTCAGAATTGTCAGTATAATTGAATAAAATTTTATTGTGCTTTGCTTGGATATGCATTCTTGTGTGTGCTGCTAAAATTAAATGTTTCTTTGCTTGGAAATGCATTCTTGTGTGTGCTGTTAAAATTGTGTTTCTTTGCTTGGATATGCATTATTGTGTATTTATGCTAAATTGATTATTTTTTTGTAACATGTGGGAAAACAGTCATCATTGGAGCATTTGTGCAAAACCCTCCCCTCCCCCCAAAAAGAGAAAATATGTTAATGTTAGATTAGAGAATTTGCTCTACACATATTTTGACTATTTAAAGAAAATAATGCAAAAAAAACAAAAAAAAAAACTATGATTATGCTGTCTTTCATTCATAACAAACTTACGTTTACCTCCAGAAATGCAGTTATGTATAAATCCTTCTTTTTTTTTTTTTTTTTGTTAACTAAGTTTTTGTTGATTTTTTTGGCTCTTTTTTTATTTTTTTAACTCATACACACAAACAGAGGTTTTATCTAACATACTGAAATGTTCTTTTGTAACCTGAAATATAGTAATATCTCATTATCCGCGTAGGTTACGTTCCACCAACATGCTGCAGATAATAAGACTAAGCTTCTGTACAAAAAACAGGTGTTATGTGTACAAACTGTCCAAATTTACTTATAAATGGCAGACAATTTTGTATAATATTGTTACACTCCGGGGGCGGCTGTCCACCCCACCCCCCACCCCACACACACAAATAAAAGAAACTCAAATTATTACTTTAAAACTTTAGATTGGTAGCGAGACTGATATTGGGTGAGACCCCGGAAGTTAGCATTAAAACTTCAAACAGAGTTCCTAATTGAAGGGTTCGTTCAACGCCGAAACCCTGTGTGTTAAATGAGAGTTTAATTAACAAAAATTTGACTGATGAAAATATCAAATCACTGCAATACTCAAAATAACCTACTCAACTGAGGGTTGGCACAAGACAGACACATTTAATTTAAACATTAGAAAAACACTAAAAGATAAGATAATGTAAAGGTGTCACTTGTAAATGCAAAGAAAATCAGTTATCCATCGAGCAGCCTCGATTTCTACTGTAACCCATCGTTTACTACTTATCGCCGATTATGCCTGCACGCTACTGACTGATTGCATACTGGAATGAGATTTAATTTGATCAGCAGACCATGTAGGCTTGCTTCCTACTGCAGTTTGAACTAATGTTCTGTAACCAGCGAAATAGTGCGATTAATAAATGTACTTATTGATTCTTACATTGTATAATCCAGTTTGAAAGGTTATCAGGGTGACACAACACTGAACTGAGATGGTACTAATTCGCTGTCGCTCTGGCAGTGAACACTCACGAACACAAAACACTGCTGCAAAAGATACAATGATGGTGACTTGAAAACACACACAAAAACACACAAAAAAACACACACACACACACACACACACACACACACACACACACACACACACACACACACACACGTAGGTGGCTATTTCACTAAGATACGATTCTGCTGATTTCCAAACTTCACTCCCAGCAAGACGTCGTCTCTTCTTTGCCGATGGGGGGGGGGGGCAGGCTGCTGATCACGGTCCGGCTGTAGCTCACTATTGGTTCTTCTGTCCACCCCGTCCCCAGTTTCTTTTCGTTTCATCGCCATCTTTGGCACGTTCAGTTTTTTGGGGGTCCGGCAATCAAATCTACACTGTTATGCAGAAGATTATTTCTCAATCTGTACTTTGCTGCAGAGAGGCAATACTTTCTTTCATTTTTTGCAGAGAGGTACGCTAGTCCCCTCTTTTCTATAGTTAAGTGTGACCTCGTTTCATTGGGGTGCAAACTGCAGAACCTTTCCGGTTTCAAACCAATATTCCAGGTCTCCCCAATATCTCTCGCCAGCGTAAAGACCGTCACTTATTCGAATTCAGCTGACGCCGAGCCCTAAGCCACTCATCTTCTCCCCAGACTGGACCCTTTTCTCCTCGCTTTCAGATCAAGACTGCTCCCTTTTTTTCTCCCTCTGTTTTAGGTGCGCCAGATATTTGCACACGTGCGAAATTTATGGCAAAAGGCTGTTTACTGACATGAAACCCATTAGCGTGCCTTTGCCAATTTTAGTATTTTGGACACTTGATCCTTTTAAAGTGAAATGTCTGCTAATCTTACTCTGAACACATCATCTCGCCCCCTCAAGTATTTTTATTGCCCCGTTTAATGTCCTGGGATAGCTTGTGTTTACATCATATGTGAGTATTCTTCACTTGTTCTACTATCGGGTGAACTTCTAAACAGTATCGGTATTTGTTCGAAATCTTTCCCTTCATGAGGTCTGGCCTACAGGGGTCCCGAGCTTATCTCTATCTCTTTTTATCTTTGGAGCCACTTACGTTCTTCATGATTCTTCATGCCCACCATTAACCTCGCAATTAATCTTCCCCATACACAAACACATTAGTTACCCAATTAATGCCAGCATGCACTTTATTTTATTGACATTTAACTGTATACACGGTTTTCGAATCCATCTCTTGGCTAATTGGTTTAAGCACACCAAAAATTATGCATCAATATTATAGGATATACATGCATTAAAAACAAAAGTACCAACTTTGACATTTAACAACATATGAAGGTAACAATTATAAAGTATGTTTTAGAGAGACACTTGCCGGAGTACACAGGCTAAACTGCAGATATGCCGGTAGACTAACGAGGCGAAAAAAACCTCATGATTGAAGTTTGTTTCTTCTTCTTTTCAAGCTCTTTGTGAATTTCTTGATAAGGCTCAAGCTAGCTTTCTACACATTGTACACCTCGTTGAAATTTCAATCCTCTTTACATAAAAGGATCTAAATCTAAATCAGATAATTGACTGGCAATGAAAAAATTTCACTCAACATTTCAATAAGAAAACCCAGTTTACAATTTGCATTTCTGTTTCACCTTCCAATTCGCATTCCTGAGGATCGGTAATCAACACTTCTGACAGTAGTTCTTCACATTCGTTTCCTATGACCATTTCTACATCCATCATATTAATAACATCAAAGCCTTCACACTGTACGCTACGTGCGATAGTTTGAATTCTGTCCACTATCCCATTCATATCTCTCTCACAACTTCTTGCCACAATTTCTGCCAACATTCTTTGATTGTTCAGAAGACAGTCAGACATGTTGTAATAAAGAAGACAGTCAGACATGGACTGATGATTGGGGCCCATCTGGCTGCTTTGGGCTCAATGTCGAAATCAACCACAAAGGGAGTCAAGATTTCGAACCTATAATGCTTTTCAATACGTTTTTTTTTTTTTTAATATTTTTCATTGTTTTACAAATGCGTATAACCAAAACCATGGATAATGAAGGATCACTGTCTACCATTTTTATTTTGACAAACCTTTTGGAAATTGTTGTTTTGCATGAAGCAAATTGCAAATTACATTAAAATATGGAATTATGGAAGAAATATTCCTCACAAATACACGGGAACATTACAAGATTATTCATGGTAATCATCATCATCATTGTCAACCATTATCAATCCACTGCTGGACGAAGGTCTCTCCAAGCCTTTTCCACAACGGCCTGTCTTATGCCAGTCTCCTCCATGTTACTCCCACATACTTTCGAATTTCATCCACCCATCTTCCATTTGTGTAGTCTTCTTCTGGGTCTTTTCCTGTCCCTTGGAATCCAATCTAAAATTTCGACTGCCCATCGATGGTCTGTCCTTCTGGCAGCATGTCCAGCCCATTGCCATTTCAGGGATTTTACTGTGATTATGATGTCTTCCACTCTTACCATTTTTCCTGATCCACGTGTTCCTCTTCTTATCTCTCCTGGTTATACCAAGCATGCACCTATGTTTCTTTGAGTTGTCTGCAGCCTTTGTATGTCTCTTTTAGTTAAGGTAAATGTCTCTGCACCATATGTAAGCACTGGAAGGATGCATTGATCAAACACTTTTCTTTTAAGACATAATGGCATATTGCTCTTGAAAATTATGCTGTTTCTTCCAAAAGCTCTCCAGGCAAGTTTTGTACGCCGATTAATTTCTTCATCAATGTGACCCTCACTTGATATCTGCTGTCCAAGATAAACGTATGTGTCTGTTATCTCCAGCTTTTCTCCATCAATCGATAAATCTTCATTTCTTGTAAAATCATTGTACATCACTTTTGTTTTCTGAAAGTTCATTTTTAATCCCACTTCTTTACTCTTGTCAGCAAGTTCCTGGATCATACTCTGCAGCTCTGATGGGGTAGTTGCAAAAATGACTACGTCATCAGCAAAACGAAGGTGAGTTAGATAATCTCCATTAATCTTTATCCCTTTGTTTTCCCAGTTCAGTGATTGAAAGACATTTCCCAATGTGGCATTAAAAAGCTTGGGAGATATGGTGTCACCTTGTCTCACTCCCTTTCCAATTTTTATGTGTGCTGTATTCTCAAACAGCCGAATCTTTGCACTTGCATTTTCATAGATGTTATTAATAATATTAATGTATGCATCTTCAATACTGCAGGATTTCAGAGCCATTGTAACTGCTGATGGTTTCACCGAATCAAAGGCTTTTTCATAATCGATAAAAGCCGTGCACAATGGAAGTTCATAATCCCTCGCTCTTCCAATTAGTTCTCTCAGTACGTGGATATGATCTATTGTGCTGTAGCCACTCCTGAATCCAGCTTGTTCTCTCGGTTGAGCCATGTCCAGTGTTACCTTCAAGCGGTGTGAAAGAACTTTAGTGAAGATTTTATAAACCACTGATAGGAGGCTGATAGGTCTGTAGTTCCTGAGATCCTCAATGTCACCTTTTTTATGTAGCAGGATCATTGTAGCATTGTTCCAATCCTCAGGAATCTCCCCTTCATTAAGGCATAGAGTGAAAACTTGGGCGTGTACTGTTTCAATTTCTCCACTTGCTTCTTGTATGATGTCTACAGTAATTCCATCTTCTCCTGGAGCTTTTCCCCGCTTCATGTTCTTGATTGCATGTGCAACTTCTGCTGGAAGGATTGAAGGAACTCTGGTACTGGTACTTTTCATGATGTCTGGAGTACATGTATCATTCCTTTCATATAATGTGGAGTAGAAATATTTCACTCTTGTCAAAATTTTGCCTCTATTTCTTGTTACAGAACCATCTTTTTTCTCAGTGCCATAATCTGTTTTCTTCCCTTACTGAGATGTCCCTTTGCTATCTTTAGGCTTTGGTTGTTTTCAATTGTTCACAGTTGAATTTCCTTACGTCTTCAGTGATACTTTGTCGTACTGTTTTGCATAGCTCTATATATTCTACTTTGGAAGTCACATCTTCTTTAGTTGTCCTCATCTCTTCTTTTTTGCATCAACATTTTGGTTTTTCCTGATAATTTGTTCACACGCAACTTGTTCTTAGACCCATTTAATCTTGTTGCTGTTTCCATAAGAGCGTTGGTTACTTTTCTGTTAACTTCAGAGATGTCCACTTCTTCTGGTGCTAGACTTTCTAGAGCAGAGAATCTGTTCTTCAGTTCTAATTTGAAGGTATTATGATGATTTTTAAGGTTGGTCACGTCAATACACTTTGTTTGTTTTATGAGCTTGCCATACTCGAGTTTAGGATTGAGGTGCATCTTACATCTTACCATTCTATGGTCACTACCTGTGTTCGTGGTAATAGATACATACATATCACTAAGCTGTTCTCTGAGATTCAGAGGTTAGCTCCAAAAAGAAGTACAAACTAGCAGATAGTTTTATGATAATGACACTGAATTACTCTAGCAAGGCTTGAAAGCTACCGTGCCTGAGATGCCCGGGGCATGTAAATTATTGGCCTGGGCAGGTAAAAAAAAAAAATCTAGTTGTCTAGTCCGAGCAACTAAATTTAAAAATAAAGTTTGGATTAGAATTTTCTACTTCAAGAAAATGACAGATGTCGTGTGTCCGGCTTCATTTCACTGCTAATCATACATACATACATATCACTAAGCTGTTCTCTGAAATTCAGAGGTTAGCTCCAAAAAGAAATACAAACTTCCAGATATTTTTACCTATTGTTGTCGTATCAAACTTCGCCATTTACAGCGATCTTGACATACAACTCATGCTTCACTGATATCCATTACACGCCGTACACAAGAACTTTTATACTTCATACTCATAATCTTTTTCTCATGCAGACACTCCTGAATCTGATCCACCCATGTCTTCCTTGGCCTTCCTCTGCCTTTCCTTCCTGCCACTTGGGCTGAAAAGATTTTCTTAGTAAGCATTTCATCACTCATTCTTTCAACATGGCCAAACCACCGAAGCATATTGGTCTCCACCTTGCTAACAACATTTTGCTTTACATCACACAACTGCAATACATCTTCATTCCTCACACAATCAGATTGTGTCTCGCCACAAACCTCACGTAAGTAACGCATTTCTCCGGCACACAAACGACTCCTATGTTTCTTCTGCAGTACCCAGGTTTCACTGCCATACATCAGAGTAGGAACAATTACTGTTTCATACACAGCCATGCGGGACTCTCTAGAGAACCCATCATTCCTGTGTAAACCTCCCAGAGCAGCTATGACTTTCAAAGAAGAATTCACTCGCCTACTGATTTCACCATCCAACTTGTTCTCTCTGTCAAACATGCTTCCTAAATACACAAACCCACTCACCTGGTCAATCACAGTGCCATTTATACTTACATTATATTCAGTGCTACCCATTCCTCTCTCAAACACCATAACTTTGGTTTTTCCCTTATTTATACTCAGTTTGAATTTCATGCAAACTTCGTGCATCTGAGTCAACATACTCTGCAACTCACTTTTGCTCTCTGCCAACAGGACAGTGTCATCAGCATACAGCAATCTGCACACACGGATATCACCAAGACATAAACCACTATTATCTATTTTGGCCTCACGCATGCATGCGTCCATAAATATATTAAACAGCCATGGTGACATTACACAACCTTGTCTTAACTCCTGCACCAATGGAAAACCATTTTGATAAAACACCATTCACTCGTACACAAGCTCTACTACCAGCATACATGGCTTTTACACTATTAAGTAGATTCCCAGTAACACCATATTCATTCAATACCTTCCACAAAAGTGTCCTATTGACTCGGTCGTAAGCTTTCTCTAAATCTATGAAGGCAGTAAAAACTTTCTTCCCAACAGCCAGATACTTTTCAATCATCATGCGTAATGCAAAAATCTGGTTAATGCAGCCTTTACCAGGCATAAAACCACTCTGAACATCCCACACTTTCTCTGATGTAAGACCCCGTACTTTTTCAATAACAACCTTACCAAACACTTTCACTGGCACACTCAGTAGGCTAATACCACGATAGTTCTTGCATTCAGTCTGATCACCTTTTCCCTTATACAAGGGAACAATGATAGCATCCTTCCAATCCCGAGGGACCATTTCTAACTCCCAGCACAACTGGCAAATTTCAGTTAACCAGTCAATTATAGAGTCACCACCATACTTCAACATCTCTGCAGTTATGCCATCAACTCCTGGAGCCTTACCATTCTGAAGAGATTTTAGAGCTTTACACACTTCTTCTCTTGAGATCCCTCCTGTGCTTTCATCCCTCATTGTGACATCATCTGCATCTGTCTCAGAATTATTTTTTCTCTCGTGATCTAATAACTCACAGAAGTATTCGCCCCATCTGTCACTTAACTCATTGGGCTTCCATATCATTTCCCCAATCTCATTCTTCACACAACTTACAACTTTGTTTCCCCTATTTTTCCTGAGTCTCATGTACGTCCAGAAGGACTTTCTATCTTTCGAAAAAGCCAGTTCATGCCTTTCCACTTTCTCTTTCCTATCTTTTGCCTTACTGTGGCGAACCATCTTAGCAGCTTCACGCTTCTTACAGCGATATTCATCCACAGAGACTCTACCTTGCAACATCCCCAAATGGGACACCACGTCAGATCAATAAAAAAAAAATAAGTTTTTGACCTCACCATTTCTGATTTTGATGAAATTTGGTATGAAGCACACTTATGACAAGGTAAGTAATTCTGTCAATTTTCAGATTTTTATTTTGAAAATTGTCCAAGATACACACAATAAAAATCGAAATTTTCGTAAAAAATGACAAACTCGCACACTTATAAATGGCTGTAACTGTTTTCCTAATTGTAGTACAGTGACAATTGAAACACAGCTGCAAAGCTAAAGCATTGAGCTTTCTATAGATACCATACATGAGCTTCTTACAACAGATTAAAGTTTCAAGGTCATCCACTGTGACCTTTGACCTTGAATATCTCAAAACATGCCATCTTAAAAAATTACGAAAAAAAAAAATATATTTTATTGCTACAACATTCTTCTACCCATGTGCCAGATATTAGGCTGGCACCGCTATGGCAAGGCGGTGTAGGATTAATAGGAGTATATGTCCTCCAGGTTAGGCTCAGACAAATGTACAATAACTGTTTTCCAGATGCATGTATGTATTAATTTAACAATGTGTTTCAGGTTATATTAGTGGTATACACATACAAGTGAACCGCTTGGTTAATAAGGTTGCAAACCAAAAGAATGTGATGCCTTCTTGCTAGTGACCATCTCTATTTCGCTTCTCTCCATAAAATATGTCCGACCTGTTGCTGTTCGTAGGTTAACCTTCGTAATGACCGCTGTTTTATCCACTTCTAATATATCTGTCTTCTGTGAGTATGTGAAAGACACCGAAGGTCCATGTGGGTGCAGAAAACTTATCTTAACTTGTTCTGTATGAATGTTCACATCCAAAACACAACCAACCCACCACTGGTTATCATACTCAACAATAACATAGCCACGAATATCCTCCAGATCCAGTTCTATTGGATTTAGCAATACTGACTCAACCTTGTATTCAGTTGAGTTTGAATACATCTTGGTTTTAATAGCTGTGCGGCTTACTGGTATTACACAGTGAAGTTTTTGAGTACCAGGAATTGGTCGAGCACTAGCATGACGTATCTCGAGGAACTCCTTGTGGTTCTCATAGTTCTTGTCCGTGCTGTATTTAAAATGGCACGAAAGAATGTTTCTGGAAGCCCAATCATACAGTTGTCGCAGTGTCATAATTTGATCATTGTATGAACACTGAAGGCTGGCACGTGCAGCTAATCTCTTAATGGTGCCTGCCACGCCATCACATGGCCCCTTTCCATGTGAGGTGGCAAAGAAATGCCACTCAGCTGTGATACCAAAATCTACAACATCATGATGGCACAGATTGACAAAATTCTTCCTGTTCTTATACTGTGAAGCTGCACCGTCTGAGAAGTAATAGATGTGTTCTACTTTCTTGTCAAAATGTGATGATATAAACTGCAACAATTGGCTCTGGAAAAGGTGAACACTGATAGTGTCATGCTTAAGACATTCTGAGATGACAACAAAAGAAACATGATCCAACTGAAGTGTGTGTGAACTTTTGTAGTACACGACGAAAGGGTGAATAGTAGCTTGGGAATTGTTCCAGTGGTATCCTTGGACTGCATCCTGCAGTATGAAGGAATAATTCTCAGCAAAATTGCATAACACAGCACACTGATTATCATCAAGGTTTTCTTTCAGATTTGACAGAAAATATGACTGCTGAATAGCTATAAAAGAATGTGGCAATAGCAATTTCACTTTTGATTCAAAGGTCTCAAGGAATTCTTCTACAGTGTTACAGACTGTCATAAGTGTTGTGCGATCAGTTGTAGTCCACAATTTATATACAATTTCATCAATCCCATTCATGGTGAATAAGCTACTTATTTGCTCTAGTAAGTGTGCTATACCAGGACAAGAATCACACTTGAAGAAGAAACATTCTGGAAGAGAAGGGTTACAAGTTATTCTTGCAAGGCAATCTTTGTATGTCCTAACTGGTAATTCATCATTACGAGTTAAGTCTTGCAATTTGCACCCTGCTAGCATAAGTTTTACATTTTCATGAGCACAACACACACAGACACAGTGTGTTTCACTTGCACCAGCCAGCACGCAATTCTTTGGGCGTAAACCACAGAACTTTGAAAACCCTACTTTGACGTTAGGATTCTTGTCTTTAAATCCTTGAAATATCTCTTTCAAATTTCCTAGAATAAGACGTTTCTGTTTTTGTACTTTTGATCTTGATTCCATCATTGTAACAAAATATTTTTTTCCTGGTAAACAACGGCTCACTTCATCACTATTATAGTATGCAATAACGTTTTCAACTGTGCTGTCACTGAGAGTTTTCCCAGGCCTAGGATTTGGAGTTGCTAAAATACCCTGCTCTTCCACAAGTTTTTTAGACTTTCATGCCATGTAATATGTTACACCAAATTCTTCCTGAATTTTACGAATACTCCAGGTTCTAGGTAATATTGTTAGTATTTGGACTTTAACACTGCTAGAGTCTGTTTCTTGAAATTTTTCTTTCAACTGTGAAATCATGACCGATTCATCAGACACTGTCACAGGATTATCACATTCTGGAACACCTATTTAGTCTTTTATCACTTCACCAATTTTCTGATATTTCTTCCTACTGTACTGTCCAACACCTAATCTTTTTTTTTCACAGGAGATTCGCCTAGAGAAAGTAACGTATCATTCAGATTATCCAAAGTTGTGTCTCTTTCAGTCCATATCTCACTCTTCACCACTCCTTCTGAATTATCTTCACTTAACCAAGGTTGTTCTGCCTCTGCATCTGTTTCAATTATACATGAAGGACCTGGCATTTCAGAGATAGATTTTCTGCATGAACTACATATTTTCTGTTCTAATGTTATATTTGGACATTTCTGAACCCATCCAAGGCTGTACTTTTCTCAGATTCTTTCTAAACCTTGCGTGTCCACTTTTACCCAGAGGATTGCAACAAAAAATTTGACTTTTAAAGTCCATTTTGGTTAATGAAACTGCACCTGCAAAAAAAAAAAAAAAAAATGATAAATAAATATAGTTTGATAAAAAGAAATTGATTAAATAAAGATAACAATAAAGATAAAATAAAATAACAATTAAACAGTTAACAATGTTACAGATAAATTGATAACCATACACTCACAAGCTCAGAATTGAAATAACAGCTAATGTAAAATGGTGTACCAGTAAGATTTCTCATTGGCTGTAATAAGAAGCCTTGCCATTGGCTTTAATAAGAAACCCTGTCATTGGCTCTAATAAGAAGTTTGTCATTGGCTAAGAAGAAGCCCTGCCATTGGCTAAAATGGGTGGAGTTTCAATCTCTGATCTCAAAGATTTGTTGACATTATTTACTGCTGAAAATTGTGTCTATCAAGTAAAATTGCTGTCACATAGCATATTTCTGATAAATCTGTTGATCTGTTATAATATATACACATTTCATGTATAATAAACACAAATCCTCAACGTAAGAAATATTTATTGCATGGTATGTCTCTGTGCCTTACACACAGAAGGGTGCAGCATGACACTCCTATTAATCCTACACTGCCTTGACATAGCGGTGCCAGCCTAATATCTGGCACATGGGTAGAAGAATGTTGTAGCAATAAAATATATTTTTTTCGTAATTTTTTAAGATGGTATGTTTTGAGATATTCAAGGTCAAAGGTCACGACCTTGAAACTTTAATGTGTTGTAAGAAGGTCATGTATGGTATCTATAGAAAGCTCAATCCTTTAGCTTTGCAACTGTGTTTGAATTGTCACTCTACTACAATTAGGAAAAAATTTACAGCCATTTTATAAGTGTGCACGTTTGTCATTTTTTACGAAAATTTCGATTTTTATTATGTGTGTATCTTGGACAATTTTCAAAATAAAAATCTGAAAATTGGCAGAATTACTTACCTTGTCATATGTGTGCTTCATACCAAACTTCATCAAAATCAGAAATGGTGAGGTCAAAAGGTGATTTATCTGACATGGAATTGCTCAAATAGGCTTCCTTCTTTTTCTTTACTGCCTCATCAATCTCACTATTCCACCAAGCACCACCTCTATTGTTACCCACTATTGTGGCACCACAGACCTCTTTAACAGCAGTAACAACACAGTTCTTAAAACATTCCCACTTCTTTTCTACATCCCTCTCACAAGATTTCAGATCCTTCAGTCGTTCTCTGAGTAAGTCAGAATACCGCTGATGATCTTCAAGGAGCCTATCAACCTTTATTCTTTCTATCCTGGGTCTCTTTCTATTCCTTTTTCTCCAACCAACATTAAGTTTCACTCGTGACACTACCAAGTAATGATCAGAACCAACATCCGTACCCCTCATCACACAGGTGTCAACAACTAAGTGTTTCAAACGCTGATCGTAAACAACGAAATCTATCGTACTCTTTTGACCAAGAGTACGATTTTCCCAAGTATATGTGTGTATATACTTGTGGTTGAAAACTGTATTAGATACACACAAATCATTCTCAATGCAGAGTTCAATTAATCTTTCACCATTATCATTCACACAAGGATCATTAAACTTACCCAGAACATTGTCAGAAATTGCATTCTGCACACCTACTCTAGCATTGAAATCCCCTGCTATTATAACTTTTTCTTTAGCACCAAACTGGCTCAAAACAGCTTTTAGCTCATTCCAGAAATCTTCTTTCTTAAAGAATCGGAAGGTTCCGAGTCACAAGGAGCATACACTACAGCAATTACAATTCCCTGAAGTTTCACTTTCAAACGAATCCAGAGAATTCTCTCACTTATGCAACTATAGTGAATCAAGTTGTTCTTCATCTTTTCACTTAAAATCACACCTACACTAGCCTGTCCTCTCATATTATCCAATACTCCAGACCATACACTCACCGTGCCATTCACTACTTCTACCCCAATTTCCTTCTTTTTGGTTTCACATTTCTCAAATACCAATTTCATCATCATCATATCATTTTGTACCAATTTTAGTATCATCGTCTTAAAACATGAGATGCATGCTTTTGTGTTGAACATTTTGAATACAGATCCTTAAAATGGAGGTGCAAAACATGTAAAAAAAAGTTCATGTTTTTTAACTTAAAGAAATGAGAGTTCCGATTTGCTATTTTAAAAGACAAATTTTTCTGGGCATCCAGCTTTTACTACCTGGACAGGTAAATAATTTGGGCATGTAACTTTTCACATATTTTTCAAGCCGTGTCTAATTTACTGCTCATCATGTACCACCATATCAGAAAACTTAAAAATTGCATCACCTTGCAGCAGAAATCAAACCTGCAATTTCAGTTCAAGCATGTTACCAGTACACCACCCAGGACAGTGAAATTCCAAGTACTGAAAAATAATGTACAATACAGCGATGATAATAAAGGCAAAATAAATTATTCATTTGGAAGCAAAATCATATATAATAGTATCAATTACACCAGTCTTACCTAATATCATGTCTTAAGCATATGAAATAGTTGCTGTTTAATTTGAGTTGCAACACCCAATTGTCACAAGGGATTAATTATTCCATTTAAGTGTACCAGTGTGTTGCAGTATGATTGTTAAGGGATAAAACTGTTCATGGATGGGCTAAAACTTGGTTATAGAAACTCACATCCAATGATTAACTAACTGTCTACTTCTTTTTCTACTGTGAGTAGAAAGTAGTTGGAATGAAGTTCAAGAGTCAGTAGTGATACAGGTGGGCGAGTTGCAACTTGTAATCTGAGAGGTACATTTTAGAGTGAAGAGTGATAGTCTCATCTGGTCTTTTCTTCCTTCTTGGTGACACATCACAGAATAGCGTTCAAGAAATCCAAATGGTAAGTTCATTTTTATACTTAATGTGCATGCTTTAAACAGGCTGAAAAATATTTTCATGTATCTTATGCAGATTTTTAAAATAGGAAGGGTATTGTTTAGTGACAACACAGCAGTTGTAAAATGTTAGCTGTCACTGTGCAGCATACTTTCTCCTTGAACAAACACTTTTTTTGTGTGTGTGTCGTAGTGGTGTAACTGACTTCTTAATTATCACCTTCCAGACCAAAAATATGGTATTTGCTCAGAAGAAAGTTAAACCTGAGCTATTTGAATTTGATATAGCAAAAGTGTTAAAATAAGTTGTTAGCACCCTGTGTATAGTTACATAAAGAAATTAGAAACCAGAAGAACTCACAACCTCATTGCAGCCGTGACCACCTGTAAACAACCAGAGCGAGTCTTGATCTGTTTGTTTACTGGTGATCAAGACCTCAGTGAAGTTGAAAATACTTCTGGGTTTCTAATTTCTTTACATAACTGTAGTGTGCTAACAACTTATAATGTACATTTATTTGTTACGCCTGAATTGCATTCCTAGTATGTACTTTTTGTCTTCTTTATGCATAGGCACTGAGTAATTTGTTTGAAGTTCAGTTTAGTTTTTAGGTGGCCAAGTAGTGTGGGTGGTAAATATTGTGCTGATGGTGGTTTTTTAAATGCCAAATGAAAGTTTGCATTTGATCTCCTGTTCTGGTTCTTTCTTTATGTGAGACTTTGTAATTCAGAATAAAATATCTGTTTTTGTAGTACATATCTTAAAGTGTTAATGAATGAAATACAGGATTATACCATTGTACAATACAAATTTGGAAGATGTGAATCCATTTATTGGTGTAAATATGACATGGATGTTAAGTCAGATAATATCTGAAAACTTGAAAATTTCGTCGTCTTGGATATTATCTGACTTAGCATCAATGTCATATTTACATGAATAAACGGATTCACATCTTCAAAATTTGTATTGTACAATGGTGTAATCCTGTATTTCATTCATTGATATATGAATGCCGGTTGCTTCGACTAGCGAATCCTGTGAGGGTTATATTCAAATTAATCGGAAACTTGAAACTTGGTCGTTCTGGATGGTGTAGTGGTTAGCATACTCGGGCTGTATCCAGGAGATGCAGGTTCAGTTCCCGCTCCAGATCGGCGAAATTTTCAAGGTTTCGGATATTGTCTGACTTAACATCCATGTCATATTTACACCTTGGAATAAACGGATTCACATCTTCCAAATTTGTATTGTACAACGGTGTAATCCCGTATTTCATTCATTGATATTTGGCGCCTCTGGGCAATCACAGGAATGAATACAAAACCTCCAGATTTGCTATGTATGAATGCTGGTTGCTTCAACTAGTGAATCCTGTGAGGGTAATATTTAGATTAATCGGAAACTTGAAACTTGGTCATTCTGGGTGGATACTCAGGTGCTATCCAGGCGACGCAGGTTTGATTCCCCCTCCAGAACGATGGAATTTTCAAGTTTTCAGATATTATCTGACTTAACATCCATGTCATATTTACGCCAATAAACGGATTCACGTCTTCCAAATCTTGAAGTGTTGTTATGGAGTATATTAAAAGGGTACAGGAAGAGGAGGCTGGGGTCTTTCATGCTTATATTTCAATGCAGGTTATATGTAAATGGAACGGGGCTTCTGTAGTCTTTAAAAAATGCTTTTTTAGGGTGCTTAGAAATCTTTATTTTTGGCAAAAGTTCCAGTAAGTACTTACAAGGGATAGTTTTTCTTACTAACTCACTGTGTGAAATCCAAAAGTTACAATGCAGTGCATAGAACTGCTGCTGCTCATTGGCTATGTTGATGACGACATCATATGTTGTCAGCCAACAGCTCATGCGATAACACTTAACTGCAACCAATAAAAAAATATGTTTGGCTGGCTATGGTTGGTGTGTTCCACATTCCTTTTTTTTTTTTTTTTTTTTTTAAGTTGCTAGGTGTTTATGATGTGTGTGTGTACTAGCGTGCGTGTGAAGTTAGTTTAATTGGTGATGCGTGCGAAGTTAGTTTAATTGGTAATGTGTGTGTGCGTGTGAAGTTAGTTTAATTGGTAATGCGTGCGTGCGAAGTTAATTTAATCGTTAATGCGCGCGTGTGAAGTTAGTTTAATGTTAGTAGCGTGCGTGTGAAGTTAGTTTAATTGGTAAAGCTCCTGACTAAACTGAAAGTCTCATGCCAGGAAAATGTTCTTGTAGTCATACATGGTGTGATCATCCACTATATATCATGTGAATATCATACAAAATTTGCAGTAAGAAAATACTTCGTAAATATTAATACCATTTTTATTTTAAATATAACTTGGGTTAGTGTCATTCCGTTATTTATAGTATTATTAATGAGAAAAAGGTTTGACCTTCACTACTGTCCAGTCGATGTCTATCTTCTGACCCAGCAAAATTTCTGATGTAATGCAAGTATGAGTACCAATATAAATATCAGTTTGATATTTCACTTTAGAGATGGTGGTAAATATCTGTCTGCCACCATCTCTTGATGTTGATATTTCACTTTTGTTTTCCTCCTTTTTATATATGCAAAGCGCAATTGTTCAGTTATACCTTGAGATAATTACCTGCACAATTCAAATCTTTAACATATATTTTTGACTTAGATTATACAATTTATTTGGACTCTTAAGTTTAACTGCAGTCCTATGTTTCACATTCCTTTTATTGCATATGTGAGTGTTCTCTCAGATAAGAAATCTGATATGACCAGCTGAACTGTCTTTTAAATTATGTAAATTCGAATATTTTACATCCACAAACTTAAATTATATGAAAAAATTTGCACACTTCATCAACATACTTCAATTTGCATAAGGTAAATCATATGTAAAAGTATTTGTGCATATGTAATTATTTCATGTGCAATTTGTAAGGGCCTTCAAAAAATTTGTGGATGCTTAAAAGTCCTTAAAAAGTGGTCACTTTTTGTAGGAGAAAGAGAATGGGAACGCTGTGGAATATACAAAGTTGTTGTATTACATAATTGCTGTAACAAATATGGGGGTGGATAGACCCCCTCCCAGACAGAGTCGCACACCTCTCTCTTCACAAACAGTGTCATCGGTGTGCTGTACAAATGTGGTACCAGCTTAAGTATTGTACTGTTATTCTGTTAGTCAAGCAAACCAAGGGATACAGAATTTCACAGGTACACTACTGTACTAGTCTTCAAATATCTAAAGTTTCATTTTTAGTCTTTCATGATAATTTTCTCTGCTCAGCATTGAAAAACCAATTTCTTATTTTCCTGTGGTCGATCTTCTGTTACAGTCTTTTCTGTGGAGCCTGTGCAACAGTGAGAGCTGTGTAGGTTAGCATGCCAATCAAGAAAAAGTGTAATAATACTATGAAGGAAAATGCCCAGATTAAGATTATAATGCTATTTTTATTGTGATATTAATTAATTTACAGTAGATGGTAGTGAGCTTTGCTTAATGCTTACATTTTGTAAACATGGCGAAGGTAAACATAAACACATATAAACTTTATAAACTGCTATACTCACTATTTGAAATTTAAAAGTTTTTGAGCTTTTAAAATGTGGACAAGTTAACAAGAATTTGGATAAGCAGTTTATGTGCTAAAATGATATGAATTAATGTAATAGTATATTAATCTACAATGTAACCAAACTGGTGGTTATATACCTGTGTAAGAACACATAAAAGTTGATGAACAGCCTCTGAAAGCTGGATGGCATAATGAAACTGCTTTTATTCAACTGCCATCAAACTAAAGAAGTTCTTAAAATAATTGCCAGTAATTGAGTTTTATTAATATCTATGTAGTGCTTATTTCTAATACATGTACATACATATCACTAAGCTGTTCTCTGAGATCCAGAGGTTAGCTCCACAAAGAAATACAAACTACCAGATAAATTTTTTAGTATTTACTTACTGTTGCCGTATCAAACTTCTCCATTCACAGCGATCTTGACACACAGCTTGGGCTTCACTGACATCCATCACACTACGTATGCAAGACCTTCTATACTTCATACTCATAATCTTTTTCTGATGCAGACACTCTTGAATCTGAACTTTCCATGACTTCCTTGGCCTTCTCTGCCCTTCCTTCCTGCCACGTGGGCTGAAACAATTTTCTTGTAAGCATCTCATCACTCATTCTTTCAACATGGCCAAACCATCGAAAAATATTAGTCTCCACCTTGCTAACAACATTTTGCTTCACATTACAGAACTGCAACACATCTTCATTCCTCACACGATCAGAACGTGTCTTGCCACGACCCCCCCCCCTACCGTAAGTAAAGCATTTCTCCAGCACACGAACAACTCCTATGTTACTTCTGTAGTACTTAAGTTTCACTGCCATACATCAGAGTAGGAACAATTACACTTTCATACACAGCTGTGCGGGAATCTCTTGAGAACCCATTATTCCCGTGAAAACCTCATAAAATCAGTTATGACTTTCAATGAAGAATTCACTTGCCTACTAATTTCACCATTCAATTTGTTCTCTCTGTCAGACATGTTTCCTAAATACACAACCTCATTCACCTGGTCATGAGGTTGTGCATTTAGGAAGCATGTTTGACAGAAAGAACAAATTGGACGGTCAAATTAGTAGGCAAGTGAATTCTTCGTTGAAAATCATAGCTGCTTTGGGAGGTTTTCGCAGGAATGATGGGTTCTCAAGAGAGTCCTGCATGGCTGTGTTTGAAAATGTAATTGTTCCTTATTTCTAATAGAGTAATAAAGATCTGAAAATTCAAAAAAAAAAAATACACATGCAACTTAGTGCTTTATGCATGGTAGAACAAAAGAGCAAAACTGTATTAAAGTATTTCTCTTTTGCTACAAACACTTTTTATAAAACCAACATCTGTTGCTTTTCTCTCGCATAAATGTTGAATTTTAATTTGAAGATATCAGTATTTTGTTTGTAGTACTTTTCCTCGGTTCTATTATTCTCTGTGTGTGTGTGTGTGAGAGAGAGAGAGAGAGAGAGAGAGAGAGAGAGAGAGAGAGAGAGAGAGAAGGGAGGGGGGGGGGTTAAGGACTACCATAAGCAACTTTTAGGGCTATAAGCAGTCACCCATCACTAATTTGGGGCCATTGGTTCTTGAGAGTACAAGCACATCACTCATATTTCATGTGAGACTGAAACCCAGGCTCAAATAGAATGACTAGCCAGAAACCCACACCTCTGACCACTTGGTCACTAGAGCAGCAATATAATATTTCATGGGATTTCATCTAATATTTCATCAATTTCTTACAAATTGTAACTCATATTTTAGTGCAAGTGTTCCAATGCAGCATTGTAGGACCTTTATTATGACATTTCTTCTCTTCTGTTTACACTGTCCTGCTGCATCTACAAATCACACAGTATATTTCATCCCTTTCTTAGAATTTTCATATTTTGTGTGAGGTGTAGTAAACATTAAAGTGTTCATTTCTGTATTGGAAAGTTGACCAACTATAAGGTAGATCAGATATTTCTTTAATGTTTATTCAAGAAACTGCTGCTTGTATCACAGCATGATTTGCAGCCACAAACAAAAGAACTTTAATGGCAGTTAGTGTGGTAAAAACATTAATTAAATTAATTAAAATACACCTTCACTTTTGTCAAGGTTTGTGCGTTGTTGAAAAAAACAACTAATATTTTATTTCTACATGGCAGAATTGTATTAATAGATCGATCAAGTTTTCTCCTTTTGTTCATTAGAATATATGTATCTGAAGTTGAAAATGTCTGTGTGTGCCTTTATGCTTAGCTTTGAAACTTACTCATTTCATTATTTTTTTGCTTCATCCTAACTGCTTATTCTGCTGTTTCTTATTCATTTATGCTGAAGATTTGTTTTGTGAAAGTAATTTTGTTTGTTGTTCAGCTGCTTGTTGTATAATGTTTCATGCATGCTTGTGTTCATTGTCCTTTGTCAAGCCCAAGAGAGAAAGAGGTCACTGTTTAGTGTCTCATATTTCATATTTAGGCATTAAATGCCTTTTGCTGTTAATGTTGCTCTGAATGTGAAACTGTAGAAATCATGAGTTGGGACTGCCGTTTGAATTTTTTAGTGAAAATACTTTTAATGTTTAGTTTATGATGGTTTGATGGTTGCAAAAAATTAAATTTCCAGAAATGTTGATTTAAAGTATTATGCTGCCCACAATTTTGCTACTATAGAAAACCAGTCTTTTCTCATTAGATCAAATTTACTGAATCTTATTCCATGAGGTCTAGTTTGCATTTAGTTTTGATTTTAACAATGTCAGATCACGCCATGCAAAAGATACCAAATATAACTAAATCCTTTTAGTATGAATAAATATAAAAAGTAAAAAAATATTCATAAACATTTTTCAGAAAGAGAACTGATGCATTTCTGACTTCTTTGTGTTTTAAACCCAACAAAAAATGGAAAGAAAAGTTCAGTTCCTTCTCTGCAGATCCTTAAACTTAACATTTGATGAGAGTTTCTGTTTTATGGTGAGCTTTAAAAATACTGTATTCACAAACCACCTGCCATTTTTGTAGCACATTGAAATACGGCATGCAATTTTGAAGGCTCATTGATGAAATCTTTTTCTAATAAAGAAAGTTTCTTGTATGAATCTCATGCTTAAAAAAATGTTCGTGATCCAAACTCTGTTTTTGGTTGCATGTGATTCACAATTGAGCTACCCTCATCTACATTTTCAACTGCTGTAGAACATTCTTTAAAATCTTCTAAGGTTTTGAATGAAGGGTTTGAGCATCTGGCAACAATTTCTTTTGTTTTGGCTCTTCATTAGTAAAGTGGTTTTGCAAAGCACTGAAGACAAGCCTTATAGCCAGAAAATGTACATTTTATAATAAAATACTTTGGAGCTACTGAGAAGAAATAATTTTTTCTTCCTCAATTTTCTTTGTAAATAATTTTAGAAATGCTTGTTCTTTAGTCAAGCCAAAGTAAGTTAATTCCAATTAGTAGTTCTAATTCTGACTATTATATAGCTCTAATCATTCTACTGTTCTCTTTTACGTGCAATATTTCAAAGTAACTTGTAAAAAATTCTAGCAGATAATGCTTACCTTGGCATTCCTTTCTAGCGATGGGAACATTTCACGCACGTGTTTTCCAGTCTTTGTTGATGTTATTGTCCTAAAGTCCGTTGTATGCGATGACTGGCTTTACTTCTCACACTTTTCGCTGGGTATACTCATTGGATCTTTGCCTTAGGATTCCAAACACATCAATTTTTACCGTTCTTTATACTCGAAATTTTCGCCCATCCTCTGGGCATCCTCAGGAGCGTGGCAACTTTACCACCGATGTTCGTGGTTAACTTCGCGCTAATGGAGTCCGATACTCCTTGTTGCCATTCATCGGATATACTTTCCTGGATATATTTCGTTATCAAGCCCGGCTGGCGCCATCTATGTTTCATTAAAACAACTTTTTTTTTAATTTTTTTTTTTTTTAAATTTCTTCTCCTATCCTGGTTTTCTTGTCTTTTTTGCCGGTTTTTCTTTTTTTGTTGTTTTTCTTGTCTTATTAGTTCTTTCCACAGGCTGGATAATGTGCTAGAGTCGTTCTGGTTACATACCCTTGCTTTATTTTTATAGATTAATATTGCTTCTTCCCTCCTCATTTGCCTTTCCGATTTTTCATTCTTTTTTAGCATTTTAATTTCATCGAATTTTGGGAATGTCCGGTTTTCCATGCAGAATTGCACTAAAGCAGTTTTGGCTTCTTTTTTTTGCCAATTAGATATGTGTTGTTTAAGTCTTTTTTTTTTTAATCTGTTTTTCGTACTTCCCATGTACGATATTGGAGGTATGTGTGCAATTGGAATTTCGTAGGTTCCTGATTCTTCTAGCATTTTTTCCTCTGTTTTTTTGTTGACAGTCATACTTTTCACGGTGTGCACTGAGCTTCCTAGTTGTAAGTCATATTTAGCACAGTGCCTATTGATTTCATTACTCACTCCTTCCAAGTATGGGAAAGCTCCAATGTATTTCAATTTTTCTTCCTCATCTTCCTTTGGTTTTGCACTTCTTTGGCCTTCTTTACTCTGAGTCATATGCTTTTTACTCTCATGTATCCATTTATTAATTAGTTTGCTCGGGTACCCATACTCTTCCGCTATTTTCGAGATAAACTCTAGCTCTTGATTTTTAGCCTGTTGTTAGATGTGTGTGTGTACGCTCGCCGTATCAAGTTTACTATGCTGTTTTTTTTTTATATCGCACCATCCAGTGATACATAAAAAAAACAGCATAGTAAACTTGATACGGCGAGCGTAGACACACACATCTAACAACAGGCTAAAAAATCAAGAGCTAGAGTTTATCTCGAAAATAGCACAAGAGTATGGGTACCCGAACAAGCTAATTAATAAATGGATACATGAGAGTAAAAAGCATATGACTCAGAGTAAAGAAGGCCAAAGAAGTGCACAACCAAAGGAAGATGAGGAAGAAAAAAATTGAAATACATTGGAGCTTTCCCATACTTGGAAGGAGTGAGTAATGAAATCAATAGGCACTGTGCTAAATATGACTTACAACTAGGAAGCTCAGTGCACACCGTGAAAAGTATGACTGTCAACAAAAAAACAGAGGAAAAAATGCTAGAAGAATCAGGAACCTACGAAATTCCAATTGCACACATACCCCCAATATCGTACATTGGAAGGACGAAAAACAGATTAAAAAAAGAAGCCAAAACTGCTTTAGTGCAATTCTGCATGGAAAACCGGACATTCCCAAAATTCGATGAAATTAAAATGCTAAAAAAGAATAAAAAATCGGAAAGGCAAATGAGGAGGGAAGAAGAAATATTAATCAATAAAAATAAAGCAAGGGTATGTAACCAGAACGACCCTAGCACATTATCGGGCCTGTGGAAAGAACTAATAAGACAAGAAAAACAACAACAAAAGAAAAACCGGCAAAAAAGACAAAAAAAAAAAACCAGGATAGGAGAAGAAATTAAAAAAAAAATAAAAAAAAAGTTGTTTTAATGAAACATAGATGGCGCCAGCCGGGCTTGATAACGAAATATATCCAGGAAAGTATATCCGACGAATGGCAACAAGGAGTATTGGACTCCATTAGCGCGAAGTTAACCACAAACATCGGTGGTAAAGTTGCCACGCTCCTGAGGATGCCCAGAGGATGGGCAAAAATTTCGAGTATAAAGAACGGTAAAAATTGATGTGTTTGGAATCCTAAGGCAAAGACCAATGAGTATACCCAGCGAAAAGTGTGAGAAGAAAAGCCAGTCATCGCATACAACAGACTTTAGGACAATAACATCAACAAAGACCGGAAAACACGTGCGTGAAATGTTCCCATCGCTAAAAAGGAATGCCAAGGTAAGCATTATCCGCTAGAATTTTGTACAGGCCAAAGTAAGTTATTTGTTTTCAAAATCAATTAATAATTTTTGAGGTAAGAATGCCATTCATATAATGGGGACGGAATGGGCTGGACTTGCTTTGTTCTTATCAGAGTAGTATTGATGAGAGGTAGGTAGCGTAAAGCATTATACTATCTTCCTTCTCACCGGTGGGTGTGGTATGTCTCTTGCAAAGTTTCATTTTGTCTGTGGTGTACTTAATTTTTTCTAGGTTTTGTAGTATGTTGATGCATTTCATTAGTTTCTGAGATTGCTGGACATCTTGGGCAAGTTTTTGAAAGAAAAGGTGAGTTTCTTTTTTATTATTCTTGTTAAGTAGCTTCTTACAAAACTTGTGTTTAAGTTAGTATATACGGGACCTTTTTATATGAAATTCATAACACAAAGACTTGGGTCAGGAGTGTAACACCAATGAATGAAGGTGTAGCGACCATTGCAGTGCTGAGTTTGGGCTCAGTTTTAAGAGCCCCAGCCTAAGTCCGAATTTTGCATTGCAAGATAGAGCCCAGTCCTGAACGAGCCCCAAAACAATGACTAACGTGGTAAGGCATTAGTAGAAAGAATTTCCTCTGCCAGACTTCCACACTCTCCTCCCCCTGCAATTAACTGGTGTCATTCTCAACTAGGGAGTAGGGATGGGATATCTATCTGTTTCTGTAGTATAGTTTCACAATTTTTTTACCATTAATTTCTTCCTGAAATGTTTTGGGTGGCCAAGCTTCTGGAAAGATCGGTAGGCACTGCGCATAAACTGCATACTTTGCTAAATAAAATACGCAGGTAGCTGCTATTTGATGGAAAGGGGCAAATTTTTGTCTGCATGCTGTTTGCTATCTAGTATCTTATAGTTCCTTCTCTGCAGAAACCCACTAATATGTGGCGTATGGTCTTTTCTACCCGAGCTCGGAATTTAATAGCCATCCCAAGTCCCCATTCTCTGCCCAGACCCAGTAACCGAAGAATTTTCTTTGCCAACTAAATGTTAGGAAAGTCTGATATGCTAAAACATACCAAATTAAATTTAAAAAAAAAAAAAAAAAGTGCCACATCTTTGCCACTGAACCAGATTGTTGCAGAATGCTTTTGCATTTGTTTTCTTGATTTGTCTACTGTTTTATTATTTATTTTTTTCCAGAAAATTTCGTAGTATTGTTTCACAGGAAGTTATATGTAGTAATACAGAATTTTTTAAGATAAACTTTTAGATACAGTGGACAACTGTGTTTTCCTCATTTTTTATCCTATGGATTAGCTTTCTAAATGACATGGTTTATCAAGGATGAATAATACAAAGCATCATTGTGTACAGATAAATGTTTATTAACAATTGTATGGCATATCCTAAAACCTAAATTTTTGAAAATCTAAATGGCATCAAGGTATCCCTCTTTTCTCCTAACTGCATCTCTCATCTTCAGCCCATAGTTCAGGGCATAATATAGTGTTTGAAAAGCAATTACTGGCAAATGTGTTCAGTCATTTTGATTCCTGCAGTCAAAAATCTATAGATATGGAAGTTAGAGTTATTCAAGCCATATAGTGGCTACATTGCTCATGGATTTTAATGCCTTCCACAGTGATAAGAAATTGCTTTTGACATGCAGGATTTGGAAAAGCAAATTGGGATTCTTTATCACTAAACACTAAGCTATTGCTGGGGTTCCAAATCTTTTTTTTTTTTTATGGCAAGATACAGCAAATGTCATGATGGAAATTATTCAAAAAGTGAATGCAGATATTTTTCTAGCTTTGATGTTGTCCCCATAGGAGATAAACTGGATGATAATGATATCATTAATGAAGTTATGGGATGAGATGAGAAGGATGATTTTTTTTTTTTTATTATATTATATATATATATGTAATGAAGGGGAATTCGGACTAGTTTCTCTACCATCAACCACTCTCCAAAGTTCAGAACATGTTGGCTAACATTTTGAAATTTTATCATGGCGAGGATAATGATAACTGATAATTTATTTGTACATCTTGAACCATTAGACACTGACATTCCAGCCACTGAAATAACATCAGTTTTTTTCAAGTGTGTCAGTTGCAAGAGTGTCTGGTTTCTTTTTTAAATACTAAATTATAAAGCCTTATGGGTTTTACTAGGATTTTTCTTTCTTTTCCAATTAAGATTGCGAATTTTGGGGAAAACTCATTTCCTTCTTCAGGCAGGTACTTGTTATCACCTACCTGAAGAAGGGGAAAAGTTTTCTCTGAAAATCTCCAATCTTAATTTTAAAAAAAAAAATTGTGAAACCCATAAACCTTTATAATTTAGTTATTAATTTTGTGAACCAGGAAGCCAATATTTCAAAGTGAACTTTATTTACAGAAAGAATATGTTTATTGGTCATTTTTGCCATGCTTTATTTCACAAAATAAGTTTCATTTTATTGACCTAAATTCAATGGCCTATATGCAGATTTCTTTTTTTTTTTTTTTTATAGTATTATCAAAATAAATTCTGGGCACTATTTTCTTGAAACAAAAGTGAACGATTCTTTAATTTTTGTGTGTTTCATCACATGCATAGAAATTTGAGACTTATTCCAACATTCATACATTTCTTAAATCATTATCAATTAATTAATTGGTTCAAATCTTAATGGAGACAAATAAATTGTCAAAGCAAAATACAAAAGTTAAATTTTTTTTTTTTAAATTGTGTGCATTATAAGTTATGTACATTATAAATTGCATTTTTACGTTCATTACAAAAAATGTTACATAAAAAAAAAACATTTAAAAAATTGAGTGTTAGTGCTAAGTGCTATGACACTTAGAGCTTAGAGTTGTACTATTGCAGAAGTGTTTTATGGAATAAATTTATAGTACTCCTTTTAAAGTCAAAGTTCCTGCTAATGCAAACAAAAGTGACAGCCTGAGGAATATCTGAATTAACGAGAGAACATTGTAATTGCTTGGAGTTCTGTGGTCTGAAAAAGTTTTAGGAACACTACATTATAGTTTCTGGAAATTGTACAGATATTCAGATTTCAGTGACATGTAAAATATCAATGGATAAAAATTTATTTTGAAAAGGAAGAGGGGGTACACTATTGGATGACATAACAATGTCACAGGAGATGAAAACTGTTGAACTATAGTGCACTAAAAGTCAGCTGTTTTACAATTTGATAATCAAACCGTATCATTAGGCATAGGTTACTTGCTTTATTTAACCTTAATATTGAAGTTGTTTCATTTGGCCAGCTATTTCCAAATTGTGGTCAATTTCAAAACATTTCCTACGATCTATGAGATGAGTAGCCAGCTTGTTCATTTTGAGTGCCAGATGATGATGGCTGCAGCATTAAGCTTAAACAAAGTAGCATATGCTCAATGATACAAACTTAATCATAAAATCATGTGATAGCAAACTTTCAGTGCATCCTAGTTTGACAGTTACCACCCCCTATGTTATGACCTCAGATAAGTATTGTATCTCTCCCTTCCTTTTGTTATAATGGAATTTTACATTTTATTTGAAGTACATATATTTTATGCAATGATATTCAGCCTTTTACATGTTACTTAAGTTAAAATTTACGTGCAGTTTTGGAAAGAAGAGCATAAGTAGCATTTGACTTCACAGTTCAGTTTTTTCACATTTACAGGTTCCATATGCCTCTTGGAATTTAAGCAGAACTCCTTAAACAAGTCTTTTTCTCGTTATTTCCCCTCAGACTCCTGGAAAAGTTCTTAAATTTAATTATGACTTCTGAAAATTACTTTATTTTTGACTGTGTGTGTGTGCATGTGCACATTCCATTGTTTATTTAGCTGGTGGGAGGCAAACTTTTCCATTTTTTCCCCTTTGAAATTAATGCTTTCTCTTCATTTTCTGGACAGTCCTTTGAGTTCACCTTTCCCATCTGACATGCACTTGGTCCTTCCCTGTTGATGGGGTGAGCAATAGCTTGATTGTTTAAATTTTGTCATGGTGCTTCACCCGTTGCTTCAGAGAAGTCGCAGGCACTCCAAGTGCTACAGATTTTCCATAGTCATTACAGAAATCGTAGTGAAATAATGTTATTCAACATCTGTGTAATGTTTATTTTTATGTTCTCAAGTTTCTGACATTTATTAACATTTTTTGGATTGTGTATTGGATGTTTTTTTTAATATTGTGGCATATTTCTTCAATTTTTTTCCCAATATCTTTTTATTGGCCTAAAGCAGTCAGCTGACTGAGAATGTTTGAAACTGCCAAAAATTATTGTTCTTGTCAGATGAGAATGTTCTGTGATTTTGGATATTCTCCATATTTTCGTGACGAAGCTGTTTTATTTTTATTTATCATTTTTCTTCCTAATTATATTCTTAGTTTTTATAGTTTTCTAATCATGTTTCATGTTTTTAATATCTTTGGTAGTAGTGAAAAAAAGAAACTTTATATTTTTTAAGAATTTTTTTTCTAATGAAGTGCGTGTTTTTTTATTTCTCTTATTTCTAACATTCTCTTCAAAACCAGTCAGTAGAGCAAACATTTCTGCCCTCTTCTGTTCATGAGTTAACAATGCAATATTGAATTCTGATGTTTAATGTCACTTCAGACATGTGTTTTCTCATTCCATAGCTGCTTCTTGCTGTATAAAGTGGCAGAGCAAGCATTTTTTTTCTTTTGTTTAAAGTGAAGTTAATGTTAAAAAATGCTGCTGCTGCTGCTCACTGTGCACAGAAAGAGACTTTACGAGGGACAGTGACAAAGAGTTGAAGTTGCGATTTTGAGTATCAATTTTTTTTTTTTTTTATTAAACCATAGTAAAAGTGCTTGCTCTTTTATCTGTTGATGTTGCAAGAAGTGACTAGGCAATGGTACACATGCATTTTTCACATAAATTAAATATTAAAAAGTTTAGATGTCATTGTCAACTCCTGGAAAATAGGATTAACTACTTAAATGGACTTCGAAAACTCAGTATGAACCCTGCATCCATATCTTATAGTTTGCCTCTGAAGAGTCTGTAATAAAGAAAAAGTGGAAGTTGTGTCTTCTTTGTTGTTATTGGTAGACACCTGTCACATGAATTTCTTAACACAGTTGTTGTTACACCAAAATTAAACAGATCTGACCTGCCTAACCAATCTTTGAAAGATCAATGTGAATGTATTCATACTTTTCAAACAAAATTGTAAAAATCCTTATTTTGATTTCAACCCTGTAGTACTTCAGTTGTTGTTGTATTTCTTTTCTGTTTGTGACATGCCCCCAGAAGTTTGCATTTTCATGTGCCTACATGCATGACCCCTCTGATGCTGCTTTTCTGTATTGCAATGGTTGTGTAACTGAAGACATTTAATGCAAATATAGATAGAAATGTGATTTCATATTTTTCATATGTAGTAAAAGTGTTTTTGTTGAATTTTCAACATGTCGATTCATGAATGTTTGTTTTGTTTTAGGTATTTTTCGGAAGAAAGATGAGAAAACATAAATTCAATTCCTAGTGCTTCTACAGAAAGATACCAACGCGTTTTCAGATACCTTGAGGCCAGATGCACAACAGAAATTCTATTGTTCAGAGTCTTGTGCGATTGGTATGAAAACTAAAGGATTTCAGACTGTTTTTCACCATGCAGACTCTTCTAAACATCAGATATTGGGAAGCTGGAGAAGGCATCTTTGTTATGATCAAATGCATTTGCCCATCATTTCCACAAACAGTTGACCTTGAGGGTAAAAATTTCCACACCTCAACATTCAGTGATACTTACTACCAACAAAGTCAATTTGTAGCAATTGTTCAACAGCTACTCATCAAAATATTTAAGGTCATGTTCCTTGAAGCTATTTCAAGATTTTTTTATTAAGTACAAATGAAATGCATCACTTAAGGACAGGTGCTCATGGTACTTATTTTCATGAAACAGTGCTACAGTAACCATGGTCATCAACATTACTGTAAGCTATGATGAAATAACAGAAGCAGAAGATGGGGGGAAAAAAAAAAAAAAAAAAAAAAAAGAATTTCAAAACACTTCAATACTGGTCAAGAGTAAATTTGAAGTTTTGTCTGCATTGAGAAATTTCTTTTATTATTGGTAAGCTGATGCTGTCGTTTTACACAATAAAATGAACTGTATGATCAATAATTCTGATTCACCTAATCAGGAATTATTGATGATTGACTGTGACAGACCTAATATAAACAAAACAACAACAACAAAAAAAAGGTTCTCTCCAGTATGGTTGAAGGGAAACTCATGTGACTGCCTAAAACTGAAAACAGAATGTATCCACTTTTACCCAGAATGTTGCAGTAAAGACCAAACTTTTCAGCTTTCCCTTGTATATGCAGTCCCTTGGACTGAATAAATTATGGTACGAGGGTTGTACAAAAGTGAGCATAACTTTTTTATTAACTGTCGGAGGTCATTCAAATTGCACATGTTGGTAGTAGTAACTCTTCCTCTATAATAACTCTTCTTCATTGCAGATTTGAAGGAGAGAAGGGTAGAAGTCTTCTCTGATCTGCTGAAAGCGTTTCACGCCAATGAAGACACATTTTTTTTCTGATCTGGTGACGGGATGAAACGTGGGCATATCTTTATGATCCAGAAACGAAGAATCAATCCATGGAATGGCTTCACAGCTGTTCACCAAGGCCTAAGAAGTTCAAGAGCCAGAAATCAGCACAGAAACTAAAGAGTGACTGTTTTTTTGGGAAGACAGGGGTGTCATTCTCCTTGATTTTTGGAACATGGCTGTATCGTGACCAAGGAGCTGTACATTGAGACACTCAAGAAGCTTAGAGAAGCCATAAGGAGAAAGAGACCGAACAAGATTCTAAAAAGGATTCACATTCACCATTACAATGCGAGACCACACACATCTTTGGCAACAAATCAGGCGATCAGCAAATTAGGCTGGTTGGTGGTCCCCCAATCCACTGTATAGCCTAGATCTGGTGCCCTCCAATTTCCACTTGTTCGGTCCAATGAAGGACAGTCTCCAGGGACAACGATTTGATGACACAGACGAGGTGAAAGTGGCTGTAAAGAAGTGGGTACAACTGTCCACACCTGAATTTTTTCAAAGAGGATTTGAGAGTTGGGTTCAACAATGGTGCAAATACATTGATTGTGATAGAGACTATGTTAAGTAGTACCTTTGCATAGAGAAAGAGTTACTCTACTAACATGTTCAATTTCAATGACTTCTGTCAGTTAATAAAATAGTTATGCCCACTTTTGTATTACTTTCGGTACAACCATTTAGAAAATTGTCCAATTCATTCTTTCAACATATCCAAATGGTGTGTGTGTAAAACTGGGGAACAACAACTGTTGGAGCAATTCTAGAAGTAACTGATGCCTGCATTTACCTTAGATAACAGATATCAAGTAAAGGACATGTTGAATAAATTAAGAGGTGTTCAAAACTTGCTTGGGCAGTATTTGGAAGAAGAAGTGCAGTTTTCAAGAGCAATTTGCTATTGTGTCTTAAAAGAAAAGTGTTTAAATAGCACATCTAGTGGTTGCAAACTACTGAAAGAAGCTTGGAGGGGTGCATACTTTGCATAACCAGGAAGGATAGGAAGAGGAACTTGTGGATTAGAAAAATGTCAAGATTGATGACATATCATGATTAAGGAAAAATCCTTGAAATGGAAATGGGCTGAACATATTGCTAAAAGAACTGACTGCTCTGTTGGACAACTGATATACTAAATTGGATTCCAAGGATCAGGAAAAGGCCCAGAAGAAGACCATGTGGAAGATGGGTAAGTGAAATTCAAAAATGTGTCAGAGTGATGTAAAAACTGGCTCAAAACAGAAAGTTGTGGAAGAAATTTGGGGACACCTCCATCCAGCAGTGGATTGATAATGGTTGATGATGATATACAAATGACCGCAACATAGGTTTCACTGTAATGAAAAGTTATGTGAAATGTGGCGTGAATTTTGCAAAACGCAATGTAGTAAATGCTTTCATTAAGGACACAAATTGTAATTTGGTATTGGATAATAAAAGAGCCAATGAAGAACTGATGTTCTAATTATTGACTGCTGCATTAATGAAACAGTTATGATTTCTTCATGTTACATCTCAGGCATGCATTAGGGCAAAATAGATGCTGTTCATGTTCCTCATTATGCATGAGCAACAAACACCAAATCTACACTGGTACTTAATGTAAAGCATTACCGTCTTTGCACGATTCAAATTGTGATACATAAAACAAATTAAATACAACTTCGATGATCATTTTAAAGACTTTATTCTTGAAAATCATTAAACACCATGAAGTTGGAAGCATAAGATCTTTTGGACCAGCTGTGGTGTCCATCCTCAGATGCATTAGAGCACTACAAATGTAGAAGCGTAAATGAGTACAATATATATACAGGTGTTGAGGTTACTATTTCTTAGCCTCAACCGGTATATATATCGTAGTCATTTACACTTCTACATTTGTAGTGCTCGAACGCATCTGAGTATGGGCACCGCTCTTCTCCGTTTTCGCGCCGTCAGTGTTCCGGAACTTGACGTCCATATTTTTCCTCCTTTTTTTTTTTTTTTTCCTTTTCTTCCAGATGGCTTCATCTCAGTTAGATTTATGAAGCTTCTTCTTCTTCTTCTTTTTTTTTTTTTTTTTTTTTTTCAAATATCATATTTTTACGCATTTTTTTTTATCGGCACTCTGTTTTTACAGGCATATATGCGCCATTCTGGAAGCTATTGATCACAAATTTTCCGTTTTTAGCTTCCAGATAGCTTTGTTTCAGTTAGATTAAAGAAGTGTGTGTGCGTTTTTTTTTTTTAGTGTTTGCAACATTTCGTTCTCCATTTCCATGGCATTCCGGAAGTTGAGTCGCAGGGGTTTTTTTACTTTTTTTTTCTTCGAGAAAGCTTTATCTTAGGTAGATTGAGGTGAAAGGGTTTTTTTTTTTTTTTGTGTGTGTGTGTGTGTGTGTGTGTGTGTGTGTGTGTGTGTGTGTGTGTGTGGTGTGTGTGTGTGTTTTACTAAAATCGTATTTCTACCTTTTAAAGTCGTTTATTTAATGTCTCTTGTTGCATTTCCACGGTCGTGTTATGCAGCATTCCAATAGCTGCCAATCACAATTTGTTTTCTTTTTTCTTTACTTTCAGATTGATGAGGGGAAGTTTGTTTTTTTTTTTCCTTACAAGAACTCGTGCTTTTTTTCTCACTTTAATTTTATTATTTTTGGGGTTTAATTATATCAGTGAAAATGCTCCCACCTCATTTTAACAAATTCAGTAAATTTTTCTCAAAAACTGCAGTCAATTCACAAAAGAGATTTCAAACAACATATATGATTGCTATCATTTCCACACTTGACATGATCATTATGTTTACACAGCTGTCTGAATCATCAGCTGATGAGGCCTCCAATACAACAGAATTGCTGCAGGAAATAATAAGAGCACAATTGTATCATGTGGAACATCCTTTAAAGGATGGAGTTGAAAGTTTAATCAATTAACTAAATGTAAAATAAAAAAATCATTTTACAAATTTTGTAATTATTTACTATTGTTTATACTTCCTGATTATTTAAAAAAAAATCAAAAGCATTTAAGGAATGATGTTTAAATTCTGAATAAAATAAAATCTTTCTTTTTTTTTTTCTTATCAGGGAAAATCTAGTTTGATTATTGCGACTAAGTACTAATTTGTACAGTTATCAAAACCACAAATTTGCCAGTTTTTCTAAAATGTTGCTTTGTTGCGGTGCAGAATGATAAATTTTCTAGAAAAAATATTTAGGCTTCTCTTTATCTTGCAGACAGTTTTTAGCTTTTCCTTTCTGCGTTGCAGACTCCTGAAAAAGATTCTGCTTCAGGGATAGTATATATATCCCTGTTTAAATAATGAGTTCAGTTCTCAAGTACACCAACCTTCATATGACTTTGACATGAAGATTTACTAGCATAGAATTGACAATTTTAAATCACATTTAGTAGCACAGTGATGTAGGATTATAAACATGAATCTCATTCAATGGAAAATGAAACAGCAAAGCTGTAATTAACTGGTAAGCATTTAGTTATTAAATAGTTTTAATTTGTGAAAAAGGTTTAGAATGTATAATTATTTTTTTATCTTAACATTTTCGTTATATGCTAATTATTTCCGAAATTAGTTTACCAATGTGCTCATGAAAAGACTGTGACAGTTCAGATTTTTCACTTTTGAAAGCTAGTGATTTTGCATAATGTGAAATTAGAACTACCATTATTGTGCGATTGTGAGTAATCATGCTTGGAAATTTTGCTGTGTCTTCCCAAGTATTAATTGGTGCTGAAAAATATAGATCCCCCCCCTCCGAACGACGCTCAGCATATCATTTTATTAGCTGCTCCGAAATGTAGATTTTCCTGCTGCAGAGGCTGCTCCAAAATGGGTAGTCTGCACTTCCATCACTGATGGTAGCAAAACCATTTCAAAGATAAAGTAGATCTACCTTGCTACACCACACATAAACTGAGTTCTCTCTCTTTCTCTCTCCCCCTGCTGCATCAATGCACTAAATTCCTTGCTGGAGACTTTTGCAGCCGAAGGTAACTTTTTTTGTCTGAAATTACTATGAATCACTTCCTGATCGGCACAAATGTGGAAATATTGGTCGTTAGATATTATCACAATATCATAGCTGCCAAGTGTCCCGTTTTACCCGGATTCTGTCCGATTTCAAAAATATTTTCTGGGAATCAGATTTTTCTACAAAAAGTCCGATTTTGTGATTTTCTCATTTTTTTCTTTTAATTATTTATTATGTATGGGTTTTTTCGCCCTCATTAATGGTATCAGCCATCATTTTTCTCCAGCGTCAATGCTGGCTGTGGGAATCGGTAACAAATGGAAACAATAACGAATACCACAATTTATTCAACAAATGGAAACAAAAAAATTATGTTCTTTTGTTAAAATGGCACTTCGAGAGCCAAGGTTGTGTGCCCTTTGATGATAGCAAGACTGCGAAACGTTCCGCTTGCTTGATCAACCCAGGCCATAGTCAGAGACTTGAAAAGTTGAAGTACCAGTTTATGACGTCACATCCATGGAGCTCGCTACACAAGCACACGGCGCTTGTACTCGTGTAGCTTTCACCTTCCACGAGGCACCACACAAGCACACAATGCTTGTGTTTAGCCTCGTGGGAGTGGAAAGCTGTTTGATAACACTCAAGTTGAACGCCAATTCCGTGCTTTGATTTTTCAAACCAAACAAGTTATTTTACAAGCTATTATTTCAGTTCACAGCCCCAGACTGGGTCTAAATGTTGGGGCCAAAGATTTTTGAAGAAATACTCCGAAGAATTTTACTTTGTAAAACCATCACATGAGGGGGAGTTTCATGCATATTGCACTTTATATAACACTGATCTCTCTGTTTCTCATGCTGGTCGCGATGATGACATTGTCGCACATGTTGGAATGAACAAGCACATAAAAAATCATGATAGCACAAAAAGTGTGTGCAACATGGATTGTTTTGTTCCAGTGCCGAATGATTTTCAAACAATTTGTGCAGAAGTTCTGTTTACCAGATTTTTGTTGGAACACAACATACCACTAGCGGCAGCTGATTATGTTTCGCAAATGTTGTCAGCTGTGTTTCTTAACTCCCTAGAAGAGACTAAAAAGATATGCATTTGGCAGAGCAAAAAATACTTCACGTATTGTTCAAGAAATGGCAGAATATCATTCAAAAAATGTTCTCTGTGCTATTAAAAGTGAACAGTTTTCTGTTGCAACTGACAACAGTAAGGATGCTTGCTGACAATCAACTTTATCCAATTATGGTAATGTACTTTGATAATGATTGCAAGTGTGTGAGATGTACGCTGCACTCTTTGCCACGCCTGGAAACCAGTTCAACAAGTGAAAATATTACCAAATTTGTGTTCGAAGAATTTCAACATCGTGATATCCGTGGATGTGGTAACACTCCTGTAATGGTGGGGAGAAAAAATAGTGTCTCACTCTAAAAATGAAACTCATTAACAAGGTTTGTTAATCTTATTTTATACTTAAATGCTATTTTTTTTGTAAATATTTCTTTATTTGTATTTAGTAATTAACTGTAATAAAATAATAAAGGAACCTATAATATATAATTTTATTATTTATAAATTGTAAATAAGCGCACCGCCAAATGCGCATTGATGTCCCAGGTTTTTGATTTTGAAAAGTTGGCAGCTCTGCAATAAGTTCATGCCAACATTGCTGTGTTGTCACTTAACTGTTGTACTTAAATCTTCATAAGTTATGTTTGATCATTCACAAGCATGCAAAAATTTTCCTTTTTGAATTTCAAATGTTTTCCATCACATTAAAAGTGTGTAGATTCATACTTTAATTATATTGATAATGTATAGGGTGTTCCACTCACTAGAAGTCCTGAAATTTTTTCCATAACTAGGAGAATAATCAATGTATTTTAATAAAATTTGAACAGAATATACTTTTAGTTTATGTGAAGCGTGACAATGTCACAACATGGGCTGAAAGTGGCTGCCACGTGCATCCAAGCACATGAAGGCAAACAGCACTGGGAACAATAGCAGTGGCACCTGTCTGTCGCTTGACAGTGAATTCTATCTGTGAAATTGTGCCCCACATGACTGCCACAGCAGCCTCACTGTGTTGGTTGTTTGTATACAGTGCTATAGTGTGAGTGGTCTGTGTGCTGAAGTCGAACCTGTAGGTTTCACGACTAACGTACTGGTATACCCTTGAAGAGTGTGTGTTCATTGTCTTCGTTGTTGGATTTGCATGCAGTAGACTGTATGGAAATATCAAAAGAAACAGTACAGAACATAATAGCAAAACATCTGGCTTCTCCACATAAGTCCTTACATAGACTTGTGCAGGTGATGGGTAGTTCCAAAAGCACATGACAGAGAGCAGAGCTGCAAAGAAAGCCAATCTTCATGATTGCCATATTACTGTTGTCCACAAATTTCAATATCTAGATTATCAAAAGAGGCTTGTGCTCTGTGGTTTGCTCCAGAGATTGTCGCCGGAAATTCAAGAATCATTGACTACACTTGGTACACCGACAAAGTGTGGTTCCACTTATTTGGATACATAAATTCATAAAATACCAATGTTTGGGCAAGTGAGAATCCTTATGCACTACACAAGGAATCTATCTCATGCTAAAAAAAACATATGTACTGTGTCATAGTGTCACATAATTGGTCCTATATTCTACATGAAACAGTGACAACCACAGTGTGTTTAGAAAATGTTTCATGCTTTCATAATTAGACTATGAAGAGCTCACTATGGGATACTTCCAACAGGACAGCACAACTTGATACACGTTGAATGCTAGCATGGTTAGAATTAAGTCATTCTTTGTCAACGGAGGCATTTCTAAAGGGCCACCACGTTTGCCAGATATAACACTGCCTGATTTTTTCTTATGAAGCCTTCTGAAAGGTAGTGAAGAGTACAACCACAAGCCACAGACGATGGTGGAATATCTTGTGGGAAACTGAGGCAGTGGCTCCAGAAATGCTGGTTCAAATCTTCAAGAACGCAGAGCGCCATGTTTAAAAATGCTAGGACACAAATTGCGGCCACTTTCAGCACATGTTGTGGCATTGCGATGCTGCACATAAACTAAGGTATGTTTTCTTCAAATTTTATTAAAATGCACTGATTACTCTTAAAGTTATAAAGAAAATGTTGGGACCTTCTAGCAAGTAGGACTTCCTATATATAAGTCCTTAAGATTTTGTGTTGCCAAGTAATTTTAGTTGTTAGGCTGTCTTATGCAATTTTGCTCATTTTCTTGTAGCTACCAAAAGATCTAATAGAAAGTAGTAGTGAGGAAAGTTCAGAAGAAGTCAGCAGCTGTGAAGAAAACAATTTGCAAGAAAATTTTGATGAAGATTACCATCCCGGTGAAAGTTTTGAGGAAGAAAGCAGTGGTAGCTCTTCTTCTAGTGATAAATTTTCAAGTGAAGATTATGAAACTGCATATAATATAAAAAAAAATGCAGTTGCTGACATTACCACTGCAAATCTAAACTGTAGCAAAATAAATACCAAGTATGTAAATAGCAAAGCTCCTCCCACTAAAAGAATGCAAAGAGCTCGACCACAACACTCCCATGATGCCTCAACAGGTGAGAGCTGTTAATAAGTCAAGTCATTTTCATATTAATTTATTGTGAATTACATTTGTTGTCAAAGTTAATGTCTCAGGAAATAAGGCACACTTTCATCTGGCTCATATCTGAAGTGGATATTTTACTGACCTGTGTACCTTAAAGCTTGCAAACACGAACATTTGGTGCATCAGTATTAAATTTTGACAAACTGTCATTATTTGTAGGTAACCTCTCAATTACAAGTAAATGCCTATAGTAGAGAGAGATGCTTACTTGCTAGTACAGTCAACTCTTGATGCACTGCCACCATTTGTTCCATTACATTGTAGTGTTATATAAAGGATGGTGTCATTTCAAATTTGCTAGTTATTTTTACATAACCCAAATTTTATTAGTTATGAATCCTTGAAAATCATAATTATCATTAAAAACATGTTAATATTATGATTTTCATTAACGTGGTTTTCATTAATCATTGATTTCATTAACAAAACATAGTGCACACTGTAATTCAGAGTGCCCGTTTTGATCTCGAAAGCATCTTGTATTCATTAAATACAGAAATTTACTTTGCATAGTAGAAAGACAAAAATAACATCTTAATTATAAGAAAATGAATAAAAAAAATTGCTAAATTACTAGAACTTCATCAAATGAAAATTAATAGCATTATACAAAATTGTTTTGCATACCTTAGTTTCTTTTTTAAGAAATCATCTATTTTTATTTGTGTTTTAGATTTCAATATTTTCATTGCAATGTTCACAAATTTCATTCTTCTGCTTTATGGTAAGGGCTATTCTTTTCTACATTTTTTCCCAAACAACAACAACAACAAAAAATGATAAATAGCTTACCTTTCAAGGCCAGCACCTTTAAACATTTCACTGCACATCAGGTTTGTGGTTTTCTGTTGATTCCAGCCTGGTGTGGTGATCCCATTTCGCCATTGTTGTATTTCTCACGTGTAGGCGGGTAAATTAAGCGACACGAAGCATTTTGCAATAACAAGCATTTTGGTGAACTACAGTGTTATTGCAAAAATGCTTCGTGTCGCTTAATTTACCCGCCTACACGTGAGAAATACAACAATGGCGAAATGGGATCACCATACCGGGCTGGAACTAACAGAAAACCACAAACCTGACATGCAGTGAAATGTTTAAAGGTGCTGGCCTTGAAAGGTAAGCTATTTATCATTATGCTATTTATGCACATAAATTAACGATAGTTATGGCAGATATTTCCATGATGCTTGTAAACAGTTTCAGAGTGATTTTCAGAGCCAAGAAGATAAACTAAAGACATCAAGCATCATGTAGGGTAAAAGAAGGGTTACGTCCCTGAAAAAAGGTATTAACTCATTTGTCATCTTAATTGGCAGTTGATAAATAACGTAAGCACTACTTCTCTTCTGCCAAAGAGAACAAGGCTGGCCCGGTGGTCTAAGCCAGTGTTCCGCAACCTTTTTTTACTTGCGGCACACCATAAAGTATCCATGACTCAACACTGCACAACAAAATGTTAATCCCTCTCAAAACGTATGATATGACACTATTAATATAAATACATAATGTAATCAACTTATTATTATTATATTATTATTAAACAGAAATCAACTCGTGCATTTATTAACAATTTATGAATTTTAGTTCACTGTAGAAAATGCAAAAAAATACACTTTTCTATTACTATTAAAGTAAATAATTCTACTAATACCTTCAATGTGATACTTGCATCTGCTTAGCTGCACACAGGCGGCTGATCCGTGGTGGAATCGTTGACAATACAAGTCTCATTTCTTTATCGACGGATTTGAGTCTCTCCCTCTTTGATGTTTTAATTTCAGTCAACATCGAGGAGCCCAGTTCACACAAATATGTAGTTGAAAATGGCAATAACACATTAACTGCCATCTCAGAGATAGCCAGGTATTCACTCTTTCTTGCCCACCAAAATGTGTCCAAAGGCACTTCGAGAAGTTTTAATTTCAATAATCTGTCTGCTTTTAAATCTGCGAGTTCCTCTTGTATATTAATCGGAAGAGGTTTTGAATTCGCAACAAATGGATCACGAACCCAGTCAAAATCTTTAACACTCTCTCCAAAATACTTCTTGAACTTCTACTGTAAGATTTCTAAATGTTCTTTAATTAAGTCCATCACCACTTTATTACCATCGGCAAGTGGCCATACAGTCAAGAACATCTCAAACGACCCATTTTCAATTCTCTATTCACAAATTCAGCTTATTCGCAAATCCTTGAATGTCATCCATACTAGTCAGAATATTTTCGTTTCTACATTGCATTTTTCTGTTCAGCTCATTCAAGCGTACGAAAATATCGGAAAGATATGCCAACTACATACTCATTCATCGTCTGCAAATAAATCAGCGTACTCATGCCCCTCAACAGCCGAAAGTGCGTGTACCTCTTTAAGTTCAAATATTCGCATTAACACTTTTCCTCGTGATAACCACCATACTTCTGTATGTAGCAGGAGTGTAATGTATTCTGATCCCATTACCTGACACAAAACGGAAAAAAGCCGCGAATTTAGGGGCCACGATTTGATGAGGTTTATGACTTTTACTACTTCGTCCAGACAACTTTCAGAAAAGATGGCAAAGAGGTAGCAACAATGGCTTCGCTGTGAATGAGACAATGATCACATCGTATGTTAGGATTTACTTCGCGTTCTTTAGCTGCAAATCCTTTCACTCGGCCTGTTATAGAAGTGGCTCCGTCTGTACAAACACTAACGCAATCCTTCCATTTTAATTCATTATGGTGCACATATTCATTAGTCACACGAAATATTTCTTCACCGGTGCCTCGCTCGAGAAGTTCTTTGCAAAAAAAGAAATTAGCTGCAATTACATCTCCATCGATGTACCGAATGTAGGCAAGACGTTGTGCGTGACCGCTAATATTGGTGGACTCGTCGATCTGAAGTGAGCTTCTGACTGCTGTTGATTTTCTCCTTCATAATGTCTTCAATGTCACTTGACATGTCACTAACTCGGAGACTGATTGTGTCAGCAGAGAGAGGATTTTTTTTTTAAATTTCACTAGCAGCTTCTGAACCTAGGATTATTTTCACCATCTCTTTACAAGTAGGCATTAACAACATTTCAGCTATTGTGTGTGGTTTTTTGGTCTTTACGATAACTTCGGCTACCCTTCTTGCACTTTTTCCAAAACATGTATTGTTGCAGTCATGAGCGTTGCTTGTTTTTTTGTTTTGTTCCAACAACCGACGAAAATAATTGATATCTTTGCTTGACAGAGAAGAATGTTTTGTTGACAAATGTTGTTTCAATTTACTGGGAACCATAGCAGCATTACTGAGTTTTTCACCACAAACGATACACTCGGGGATTGGACATGTTTTATCACCACACCAAAAAAAAAAACGTAAGAAAAATAATGATCACTATACTGCCGGTGCACTAATTTTTGTTTCTTGTTTTCGGGCTCAATGCTTTCACTACTTGCACTCGTGGACGGAACACTCCGTACAAGGAACTTGTCTATGTTGAAAAAATAAAATAGTTTAATAGTAATAGAAAATAGCAAGACTGACTAGCAATAACAATTTTCGGACTACTTCAGAGCACAGCTGTGATAGAACCGAAATAATTGTAAGACACGGGACCTATACTCTTCAAAGGAAAGAAGGGACACATATACCGAGTTATTTAAAATAAAGTCTAACGATGGGTAGGTGCATCGGTACAGGGAAAAAGTAATAAAGTTAAAGAAGCACTAACAAACAGGGACAAATACCAAAACGATGTAATAAAGTAATAGACAGGGAAAGTTTTGCTAATCCCCGCACTTTTAGGGAAAAGCATAACACAGAACATGCGGCAAGTGTAACAAAGAAGCCGCATAACGCAGCGGTAGAGGCGAGAAATACAAATATATCAATAAGCAAAACTGTGATATAACAACAACTTTGAGTAAATAACTTACATTTAATTTCTTAGAATACATAAAAAATCACGGCATGTAATAAAGAATAAACAAACATCATCATCAGTGCAGTGGCAGAGAATAAAATACAAGCATATGAAACACAGTACTGGGATAAAAGTAAAAAAATAAAACTCTACAATTAATTTCTTACAATAGCATAATAGGTAAAAGTTCGCATCACACCTTTCACCTTGTGGGGGCACACAGGTTGCGGAACACTGGTCTAAGCGATGGCCTCTGATCATTCATCTGAAAGGGGCCCGGATTCAAATCGCAGTGAGGCATGGATGCCTCACCAGGATTCACGCCTGGACGGATAGTTATGCTAAAAGTGTAATAATATAACTATCCATCCGAGTTATTATACTTAAGTAGTATAACTATCTGCCCGGGTTCGAAAACTCGGGTAGTTATGCTATTTTAAGTGTAATTGGTGTACAGTTCCTGTGTTTGTCTTATGGCACTGGCTCTCTCCCTTCCCTGGAACCAGTGGCCCTAAATTAGAGACGAGCGACTGCTTATAGCCTATTGAGTTGCTCACAGTGGTCGTTAAACCTCCAATAAAAAATAAATTAATTAATTAAAAAAAAAATAGAGAGAGAACAAGGTGGGCCTGAGAAAAAAAGACAAACCCTAACTCACAAGACAGCTGCTTGAATCAAAGGTAACCAGGTCCACCACAGGCACTTTTCACTGATGCTTTTCTGTATACAATGCCTTTTGTTTCCTTCTATGATTCTGCGTGCTAAACAAACATGATGCCTCGAGTCTTTGAATGAATAATTACTTAGCATCTGTTCATTTATTGTCAAGTCACAACGTTCAAATTGTTGAAGCATTCTATTATTCAGTTTGCAGTTTACCTTCCTTGAAAAAGCCATCTGGTTGATGTGCGAAAGCTTGGAAACTTTGATTTATCATCTACTCCAAGAAATTCGGAATAAATAGTTATACTATTTTAATGTAATTGGTGTACAGTTCCTTGTTGTCACTTAGTTTTTGCATTCTCCAAGCAATATGGAACGCATTTAAATTGTTCTGACAGCTGAAGCTTAAACTGGAGAAAGAACGTTCCCACCTTGACTTTTTATCGGCTTGATCCCAAAGTTCCTTAATTTTAAGACCAGTAAAAGGAACATGGTTCGAAAAGAAAAAGGGCAAATTTCTTTGTCAGACCCTATCAAAGATAGTGAACCTCAAAAGAAAGGATGTTATGTCTTTGGAAGCCAAGTGCTATACCTTATATATGATATTGCATATTCTTTGTGACCCGATCACTTTAAACAACCTAACGCTCTGAGTGGACATGTTGGTTGAAAGACTCCAATCATCATCCAAACACAACAAGAAGCTGAATTTCTTGAAATCATCCCAGAATCCAAATCCTAAAGATTTTGCCATTCCATTCGTCAATATTTCTAAGCGGACGCTCACCATAGAGGAAACTAAAGTTTTGGAACTTGGGTCTAAGTTCTGCTTCAGAACGAAACCGAATCTTAAAGGCGTAATTTCTGAGTTTGAAAGCGTAATATTGTGGATTCGTGAAGACGCCACAGATGAAATACGTCTACTCTGTTGTTCTAGGTTACGATCATGGTACAATTCGAAACACAGGCCTAAATAAATTTAAAATTCCAAGACCAATTTCAAACCTCAGAAATGACCACTTGATAATATTAACTCGAACGGACAAATCCGGTCAGATTGCTATTATGGATGCTGTAGATTACAATCAGAAACTCAAAGATTTTATCTCCACTTCTGGATCTACAGTGCCGCCGAAAGAACCCTCTAAATTGTTGGATTGCACAGGTACAAAGAGCTGCCAGACTGACCGCTATTCCGGACGATCTCAAGAAAGCCGCCAAATTACCACCAGGCCTTCAAATCCCAAAGCTCTTTGGTAGGCTTAAGCACCACAAGCCTGTACCATTTAGAGAAAGCACTTTCAAAATATCTGGCTAATTATCTTCCTGAATCTGACTTTATAATAACTTCCACTCTGGATTTTATCACGAAAATCAAGCAAATCTCTGTCCAACAAAGCAACGTTATCAGCAGTTTCGATGTGGTTTCTCTTTACCCTTTGGCCCCCGTACCAGAAGCCATCAGAATGTTAAAAGAGGCTGTATCTAAGTCATCACTTTATTCACAGGAGTCTTGCCTCAACATCTTCAAGTTAATATACTTGGTCTCAAATTCCAGCTATTTCAGTTTCCAAGGAAAAATCTGCAAACAGATTAATGGCTCTGATGAGATCCTCGCTTTCAGCCGTTCTCGCGGAAGCGATACTTCACCCAATCAAGCAATATATAAATAAACTCCAATTAAAGAGATCGAGTAGAGATACACCTTGACTAAAGGACTTTGTTGGTATGACCAAAAGATCACTGAGTATAAAGCTCCAAGAACAGAAGCGGGATGCCAAGAGAGGCCTACTCACCACCGCTCTGGCCCGTGAAGTTGCCACCCGATCAGCTGTTCCTTTATGGTCGAATATGAAGAAAGTAGCTCTGTACACAACGGCCCTAGCGACCCTTCTTCGAGAAGCCATAGAAATATTGTCAAGACATGACGTATGCAACTCCGAAACATCAATTGAGCTTCCCCATGCCTGGCGTGCCCTACTTAATTCTCACCCATGCGCATCTGCTCTATGTCTTTAACTGCGCATGCCTATCACATACCATCTGTATCATTGCTTTACACATTACTCTGTGCATTTAAACGGAATTCTTTGTTTATATTTTATAACATTCGCCTGAGGAAGCTAATCGTGTTTGGTGAAAGCTTGAGTTTAGTTACCTTTATATCTGCATTACACCTATTAAACGGATTTGTCTTATTCTTTAGTCCTTTAGTCAAGGTGTATCTCTACCCGATCTCTTTAATTGGAGTTTATTTATTTACTGCTATATCTGGGCAGTAATGGGTAGTCTCAAATAAATCCAACAGCTAAGAATCAAGTTGGAAGAGGAACGCTGCCATTTAAATTTCTTAACCACTTGTAACCACCTCAATATCATCCCAAAATTTCTCTACTTCAAGTCAACTTTGAATGATCCGTGGTTCCTGAGAAAAAGCGAACATTCCAGTGCCAAGCACTCTCACACCTAGTGCAATAAAAAAGGAGGGTTGTCATGTCGCTTGAGACTAGACTGTACAACATGCACTTGCTCCTCACGAAGTCCACCACACCTCTTGAGTTGGACATCTGCTTGCGGCGGCTTAACATATTAGTGCAACGTCAAAACAGAACCATCTTGTCCACCCACAATAGAAAGCTCAAGGAGCTTCAAGCACGAAGAGCTCATCCCTCTCAGCAATTCAAGGTTCCAATAGTCAATGTCTCGAGCAAGGAATTCTCTACCGAAGAGATGAGCGTACTTGAAAAAGGCCCAAAATTCTGTCCCGCTTCGCTGCCACGCCACGATTTCATGACATCATCCCGACAGTCGAAAGCCTCCTCTGCAAAGTTCCACTTGAGCACAAAGAACCACTTAGATATCAATTGGTAGCCAAGTTGGCACTAGCTCAACGCTGTTATCTGACCTCTAATAGGAAATTGGAAACCGGAAACCGGAGCGAAATTAGTTTCACTTAAGCAGGACCCTGACATAGTCTTTACCTTCACTGACAAGACAAGTCAGATTGCAGTGATGAACCGGATGGATTACGAAGCCAAGATCTTCGATTTTATCACCGAATCACAGTTCACCGCCAGTTCTCAAGAACCAGTGGGTGGCAAAAATAAAGATGTTTTCAAAAACGCTGAGCTTTCTGACTCCATCAGAAAGGCAGCAAAGTTGCCTCCTGGTCCGCAAATACCTCCCATCTTTGCACGCCTTAAACTTCATAAACTAAGAAACCCTGTCAGACCAATTGTCTCCAGGAAATCGGCACTGTCATACCGCCTTGAGAAAGTGCTCGCCAAATTCTTAACTCCTTTTTTACCCACTTCCAATACAGTGCTACTATCATCGCAGGATTTTGTGGAGCGACTACAGGGATTAAACATTGCACCCACTGACTTACTTGGAAGCTTTGATGTGGACGCCATGTACCCTTTGATCCCTGTTGCGGAAGCTACGAACATTTTAAAGCAGGCACTCACCAACTCTGCCCTTTTCACACTAAGTACTGTTTTGGAAATATCTAATGTCCTAGACTTTGTCACAAGCTCGAATTCTTTCCAGTTTCGCGACAAAATCTACAAGCATGAAAAAGGAGTCCCCATGGGTTCGGCACTCTCTGCTGTCCTAGCGGAAGCAGTACTACGACCTCTCGAAGCTCGGATCATGACATCTACAGAACCAGTTCCACGTATATGGTTACGTTACGCGGACAATATTTTTTTAGTGTAGAACCAACCGAGGGAACAGCTCAACGAATTTTTAGATTCCATTAATCAACAACACCCTAATATACATTTCACTATGGAACTGGAAAAGGAGGGTTACTTACCCTTCCTCGACGTATTAATCAAGAAATCCCCTGCAGGCAATCTTCTCACCAAAGTGTATTATAAGAAGACCCACGTTCCTAATGTGATAATTCCTACCTCGACATGTCAGCAGCAGAGAAAAATGGCCCTCTTCAGGCACAGAGCGAAAAGAGCCTTTACATATTCCTCGGACGATGCCTCTACCCTGGCCGAACTGAAAGAACTGAGGGATTTGACAAACTCTGCAGGGTACTCGACCCATATGGTTGACCGCATTATAGCACGCACACAGTCCAGAATCCTCGGCCCTCAGAACCAGAAGCCAACGCAGAAGTTACTCTACATTGGAAGTTGCCAATATATTCCAGGCTTTACCTATTTTTTGAAGAACAGCCTAAAGAGATTTGGTCTCGGTATAGGAATCCGAGCTCCTAGAACCATCGCAGCCTGTCTCACGGGCTGCAAACGAAGCGGCATTAACCTGAATGAGGCGTTGGTATATACCATCCCTTTGCTCTACCCAGACGGAACAACCAAGAACTATGTTGGTATGACAAAAAGATCACTGAGTATAAGGCTCCAAGAACATAAGCGGGATGCCAAGAGAGGCCTACTCATCACCGCTCTGGCCCATGAAGTTGCCACCCGATCAGCTGTTCCTTTATGGTCAAATATGAAGAAAGTAGCTCTGTACACAACGGCCCGAGCGACCCTTCTTGGAGAAGCCATAGAAATATTGTCAAGGCAATGACGTATACAACTCTGAAACATCAATTGAGCTTCCCCATGTCTGGCGTGCCCTACTTAATTCTCACCCACGCGTATCTGCTCTATGACTTTAACAGTGCATGCCTATCACATACCACCTGTATCATTGTTTTACACATTACTCTGTGCATTTAAATGGAATTCTTTGTTTATATTTTATAACATTCGCCTGAGGAAGCCAAACGTGTTTGGTGAAAGCTTGCGTTTAGTTACTTTTATATCTGCATTACGCCTGTTAAACGGATTTGTCTGATTCTTTAGTCCTCAAGCCAATATATATTCACCAACATCACTCCAGGGCCTACTACCTGGTTGAGATATGCGGACAATATATTCTTCATATGGCCACACGGAAAGGAAACTTTTCCGCTTTCCTAGATAAAATTAATGATATTCACTCCACGATCAATTTCACTATGGAGCTCGAACACAACGGTGCCATGTTTTATCTGGATGTTTCACTGAGCAAGTTGCCTGAAAATTGCCTTCGTACACAAGTCTACTATAATCCCACATCCGTCCCCAACTTGATGCCCCGCAGCTCATTCTGCCATGCTAGTTACAAGACAGATTTCTTCCATTCTCGAATCAGAAGAGCCTTTGCAGTCTCTTCCGATGTTCTTTCTAGACAACGTGAATTAAAGAATGTTACCGAATTGGCCACTGAGGCAAGATACGCCCCGGACCTGGTACATATGAGCTATATGGAGAAAGTCTGAACCAGTCATATTAATATTTCTATGCCATAACTAGGCTACCTGGGCTCAATTCCCTACATATCAAATGTTTCTTATCAGCTCAAGAACGCGCTTAAGAAAATAAACCTCGGTGTTGGCATCAGGTCTCCGACATCTTTATATGCCATGCTTCAGGGAAACTGACAAGCCCCCTCTTTCCAATGAGGCAGGTGTTTATGCCATCCCTCTACAATATCCGGACAGCTCCAAGCAATACTACATTGAAATGACCAAGCGTTCATTTGGAACTATAATTAACGACCATAAAAGGGACATAAAGAATGGTAACGTAACAACTGCCCTATCCAGAGAGGTCCAGCTCAAGTCCGCTACTCCTATGTGAGATGAAGTAAAAAAATTAGCTTCCTACTCCACCCCAAAATCTACTGCCATTTGCGAAACTTTAGAGATCATCACCAACAGCAAATCATGCAATGACAGCGTCTTGCTGGAGTTGCCATGAGTTTGGAACCAATTCTTCAAATAGTGAATGCCTTTTGTTTCCTTCTATGATTCTGTGTGCTAAACAAATATGACGCCTTGAGTCTTTGAATGAATAATTACTTAGCATCTGTTCGTTTATTGTCAAGTCACCGCATTCAAATTGTTGAAGTGTTCTATTATTCAGTTTGCAGCCTACCTTTCTTGAAAAAGCCATCTGGTTGATATGCGAAAGCTTGGAAACCATGATCTACACCAAGAAATTCAGAATACTAATACAGTTATGCTATTTTAAACAGTTCCTCGTTATTACTTGATTATCCAGTGCTATGGCAAAATTATTTTGTATTGTTATCATTGTACTAAGTTCCAGATTGCTTTATGTAAGTTTTATGCAGAGCTATTTTTGTATGGGGGAATGTTGCCACACACACTTTGTTGAAGATGTAACACACACTGAAGAATACTCTGCTATGGCAAAACCAATAAGACTTAATAAGAATTCTAAATTCATTGTAAATTTCACCCCAATTTGCAAAATGTAAAACAAAGTATTATGGTTTTGGCAAAAATTTAAGCTCGTCGATTTTTTTTTGTTGAACTCCTGGAAAACCCCTTGAAAAGTCCTAGAATTTATTTTCTGTAAATGTGTATGAACCCTGTTAAACCATCGGGTCTACTTTAAAAGCTATGGTCTACTAAAAATGTATAAGAGTGTGAATTGCTGAAGTGTTGCAGTTGTGAAGCTCACCTAATAAAATGCCAGCTTGTGAAATGACCAGTTCCATACGTTTCTGAAGAAGTGCATATTTCTACCACCTTCATATTCTAAAATATCCTTTAGCCCTTCAGCATTTATAATGTATTATTATGATGTTTTATTGGTAAAGCACTGTAAATTATGCTGCAACTTATTAAAATTATGCAGATTTAGAAAGTACTGTACTAATATACATGCATACTAAAAAAAATTCACTTTGAATAGAGCATCCATTTGACAAACTCTTTATTTTATTTCTTGTTATGGTTACAAAAATATATAGTAATAATATATATATATATTATTTTAATAATAGAATATTTCTGTAATCACAGTAATCGTTACTACAGTTATGATTACAGTTTGTTGAAATAGAGAGATGTGTAAGACCAGCAGCTGAAAATTTCTGTATAAACTCTGTCTTTGTTTTGTAAATATTTGGACATAATATGACATCATTCTTTCACAATCTACAGAATTAGGTAACACCGAGGTACTCTCCTTGCTTTTTTGTTAGTCCTAGAAATCTCTCTGAAACTGTCTCTGAATTCCAGAATTTGATTACATCAAAAACTGTACATTCCTTACATATTCCATGCAGCAAACTCAAGTCTTACTGATGAGTTATAAATACCTGGAGTACTTTTGAACACTACATCATCATTAATATGTAGGTTGGCCGTTTGATCTGGGTCAAACACTCGAGCAGCCTTCATGAAGTTCAAACCAGGTTGGCAAAACTTCAGTCCTCACTTTTTGGAGATGGTCACTTCTGGGCAGTAGTAAATGTCCAACTTTGCTACAGTTTTGTGAAACACTTCTTGCAGAAATTAACAATGTGCAGAGAATAGGTTGCCTCCAATTTGGTTCTAGTTGAAGGAATTTTCATTTAATTTTCCTTCCCTCTGAGTTCCTTTTGTAAAAACAAAAAATGTCTGTAAAAACTGACATTTCTGGCCTCTTTATTTTATTCAAGGCCTGTTCTCAATGTATAGAAGGATTATCAAAAGTTTTGTTTACTCCTGAAGAATTTAAATATTGTTGCCAGGTTCCTCATACTGTTGCCAGTTACTAAACTGAAATGTTTTCATTGTGTATTTTGTAATTCTGTTGTTGTTGTAATTAAGTTGTTGAAAACACCACTTATTAGTTTTTAGGGCATTGATGGTACTTGGGGGGGGGGTAATAACTTCATCTAAAAAGTCAGTCTCCAAAGAATGTCTCATAAAAACAAGAGACTGATTAAAGAAAGTTATTACATCCAAAACACACACACACACACACAAAAAGCTGCCATCAATGATGAGCCTTAAAAACTAATAAATGGTGTTTTAAACAACTTTGAATTACAACAACAGAATTACAAAATGCACAATGAAAACATTTCACTTTAGCAACTGGCAACAGTATGAGCAGAGGCAGATTTATGCTTTAGGGGGCTCATCTCGCTGAACCTTTTGGGGGCCCCTTGTTTTAAGACACATCCGGGTTCTGGGAATATTCACTACAATTAATTTTTAAATGGACTATAATCAATTTCTTCATCATCAAATAATTCTATTTGGTGTACAAAAAAGTTTTAAAGAGTTTTTTGTATGACGACGTATACAGCTAATTTACATATTCGACATTCCCCGCGTTGTTGTCATGTGACAGTAACTGGTCCACAGTATAAAATGTAACACAGAAGTTTGCCCAACTGTCAAATGCACTTGCACATCAGTAGGTGAAAGATGTCAAGCAATACTGCATTTATTCGACATTGCATTCGTTACGAATTTCATCAAGGAAAAAGTGCTGCAAAAGCATGTGCATTGATCTGTTCTGTTCTGGGAGAGAATATTGTATCGAAAAACATGTGCGAGTTTTGGTTTAGACTGTTTAAAGCAGGTAATTTTGATGTTAGGGATCGAGAACGTAGCGGCGTTCCGCAGAAGGTTGCACGTGAGGAACTGCAAGCATTGCTGGATGAAGATTTGTCTCAAGCGCAAAAAGAACTAGCTAAACAACTAGGGGTAACTCAATAACCCATTTCCAATTGTTCACGCGCAATGGGAAAGATTCAGAAGGAAGGAAAATGGGTGCCACATGACCTGGGCCAGAAGAACAAGGATGAGCGTGTGTTTGAATCTGTTGAATAAACAACATAGAAAGTTTTTCCTGTGGAAAATCGTTGCGGGTGATGAAAAGTGGATATGGTACGACAATCCCAAATGCAAAAAATACTGGGTAGACCCCGGTGAAGCAGCGACTTCGACACCGAAACGCAATATTCGCTCCAAGAAAGTCATGTTGTGCATCTGGTGGGAAATGAAGGGTGTGTGCTCTATTATGAACTATTGGAACAGGGTCAGGCTTTTACTGCTGATCGCTACAAGCAACAATTACTGTGATTGAACCAGGAAATCTGTGGGAAACATCCATTCACAGAGGAAGGATTGCGTCCCGTGAAATCATTACATGAAAACGCTAGGCCGCATGTCGTGAAATCGGTCAAGGAAACGTTATTGACGCTTGGCTGGGAAGTTTTGGAGCACCCGGCGTATAGTCCCGGCATAGCCCCTTCAAACTGTCATTTGTTCCTATCAATGCAACATGGTTTGTCTGCTGTACAGTTCCAGACATATGACGAAGTGCAAAAATGGGTTGACGACTTCATCACGTCACACGACAAAGAATTCTTCATGGCTGGAATCCGTCAGCTGCCCAACCAATGGCGGAAGGTGATAGATAATGACGGCACATATTTTGATTTGTAAAGGTATTGTTGTTTTCTCTCAAATTACATGTTGCGTTGTCTTAAAACGCTTTAAAACTTATTTGTACACCGAATATTATTATTCTATATTGTAACAAAGAGTAACACTTTTTCATTTACTTACAAACACAGTATTGTGTTTATAAGAAATTCCTTCTGGTTTTAATTGCAGCAAAAGTGTCTATGATTTCATCATAATTAAAATGATTCATCGCATTACTCTTGATGTACAATATTGAAAAACTATTGGAGAGCTCTTGACAAAGCGTTGATCGTAAAAAAATTTAACTCTTTTATGAGCACTAAATGATCTTTCACCACTCGCATTAAATATTGGTAAAGTAAAGAAAATTTTAAGAATGATTTCCGCATTTGGAAATGTCTCTTTCAAACAGTCTTTGTCCACGAGCAGTTTGTAACAATCTTCCAGCCGGACTGAGTATTGATCTTGATCCAAGCGATAAACAAAACGATGGAAGTGCTGCAGTTCATCAGAAAACAGTTTTCCATCTGTATGTCATTTGAATATACCTTATTGCTGAGGTCACATTTCGTAGAATGGTCATGTTCATCAGCAGAACCTCCTTTGAATAGGTCGAACATATATCCTAATATTGCTTTTCTTTTCTCCAGCTCAACGACCAGGTTGTCACAGACAGCATTCAGTATCTCCACTCGAATCTTTCCCTCCAGATGAACTTCATTGACGGTACTTTCATCAGCAAAGCTCTTTTTATTCTCCTTTTGTAACTCATCATTGTCTGGTTGCTCCACAGATGTAGACAAAGTCGAGGCTTCCATGTCAATGCCAGAAGAGTTTAAGAGTCTAAAATATTGGGTTGTCGGAAAAGTCATGACGTATTTTAGCCATATTTTGCAAAGGTCATTTATTGATAGAAAGAACAAAGATCAATCAATGATATAATGCCCGTTTTGTTCGATAACCTTTTGCCATCTTTCAATCAGCTGTAGAATGCCTTGTTCATAGTAGGACCTGTCTTTCGTGGCAAAAAACTGTACAAGGTGCTGATTTACAGCCTCATCTGAATTGAACGTTATACCGTCGGGACCAAGACTGTTGAAGAGAGCAAACAAGTGGAAGTCTGACGGCACAAGGTCAGGCGAGTATGCTGGGTGTGGCAACACATCCCACCCAAGCTCCAATAATTTTTGGCGGGTGATCAAGCTTGTGTGTGGTCTCGCGTTGTTGTGATGGAACACAACACCTTTACGATGAACGAGCTCTGGACGTTTCTGGATGATGAATTCATTCAAACTGTCCAATTGCCGACAGTACACATTCAAATTGATTGTTTGGTTCCGTGGTAGGTCCCGAAAAACATGACACCTTTAAAATCCCACCACACTGAGACCAGAACCTTCCGCTGATGAATGTCTGCTTTGGATGTCGTTTGATGCAAAGCAGCACGTCGGGACCAAAACCGTTTGCGCAGCACATTGTTGTACACAATCCACTTTTCATTATCAGTCGCATCAAAAAGGATCGTTTTCCTCGCGTTTAATGAGCATATCGCAGATGTTTTTACGCGCTGTCAATTGAGCTTCTTTGAGTTCATGAAGAATCCACATATCGGGCTTGCTTACGTATCCCAGCTTCTTCAGGTAGTCGTGTAACGTGGGTTTGACTCAATCAATGCCTTGATTTGGGCGTCATCAGCCTCGGTGGGCCTCCCCGACCGAGGATCATTGTTGAGGTCAAAATCACCAGCATGGAATTTTGCAAACCACGCTGGCTCTTACTTTCTTGTAGAGCATTATCACCGTACACTTTACGCAACTTTGCACCAGCTTGATGTGCGTTCTTCCCTTTACGGAAGTTAAACAGTAAAATATGGCGAAAATGCACAGTTTGGTCTTCCATCTTCAACTTGATGTCAAATCTCCACAAATCAACCAAATCGCTCACTATTCCTTTTAGACTGCAGCTAAAACTGGCACCTGTTGAATGCCATAGCAATAACAGAGCTGCGTGTGCCTCTAGTACTTCCTAAACTGCCCAACCGCCATCGGGTGCCAAAATACGTCATGACTTTTCCGACAACCCAATAGATCTACTGCCATTTTCATGTTTCTATCTTCTTTCTGCAAGGATTTGGTGACTTTGTCGTTGCAACAGCCGTAGTCATGAAGGCAGTTTCATTTTTGTCAATCTTTGTTGCCGAAGATTTTGGTCTGTTTTGGCTAAAGGCTTTTCAATTTCACACTCAGAAAGTTTAATTAGTGCTTTTCTAATCTCACCATAAGCTTCTTGTGAGGCTGATACAGCATCAGCTCTTGCTGACCATCAAGTATCACTCAACTGTTTCACAATGTGTTGATGTGGTTGAAGGTGGGATTTAAGTATTTCCCAACAATGAGTGGGGCCGATAAAAAAAAAAAAAAAAAAAAAAAAAAAAAAGTATATACTTTTTGAACAAAATCAAAGTAAGCTTCAGCATATCTGCAGCATTCAGCAGCATTCTACTAAATTCAAAGAAATGCTTGAGCATGGCACTTAAAATTCTGTGGGACTTTTTTCAGTTATTTTTGCTTGAATGCCAGCATATACACCTGACATGTTCAAGGTATTGTCATAGCATTGGCCTCTACAAGTTTTTTATATCTAGCCCTTGATCTGAAATCCTTTTCAAGACAGTATCTTTCAAATTCTTCGCTTTGTGAGATTCTATGGGTAAGAAACCAAAGAATTGCTGAACAGTTTTTCCATCTGCTTTTACATACCTCAAAATAAAAGTTAATTGGTCCATATGACTTGCGTCAACAGTAGAATCGGCGATAACTGAAAAGTACTGTGAATTTTTAACTTCATAAAAGAAACTTCTCGTTTCCCTGCCATTACAGTTAATATCCCATCATATGTTTGGTGAGAAATAGTTTGTTCTGCCTGAACCACAGTGCTCATACTTTTCAAAATGGTCTTTCAGAAAGTCATTGAGCTCTGCAAGATACTCCATACGAGCTAAAAAATTACCCTTATTTACATTTTCAGAGCATTCAGTTTCTCTGTGACCTCTGACTATGCTAGTAGTTTTTTTTTTTTTTTTGATTGGAGGTTTAATGACCACTGTGAGCAACTCAATGGGCTATAAGCAGTCAGCAGTCGCCGGTCCCTAATTTAGTGTCACTGGTTCCAGGGAAGGGAGAGAGCCAGTGCCGTAAGACAAACACAACATCCATGCCTGGCCGGGATTCGAACCCGGACCCCTTACGGACGAATGATCAAAGGCCAGCGCCTTAGACCACTGCGCCACCGGGGCGGTGCTAGTAGTTCCACAGTGGCCACTACTGGATATAGTACTTGCCTCCAATAGCCCTTGTCTTTTTCAATCTGAGTCATTAGTTGAGAATTAACTCTCCCGGATAATCTACTCCTTGTAAGCATATTGACCATGGCTGTCAGTGAGACTTCGAGATTTCACGATTTCTTAAAACTTTTTCTGTACTGGACCAATCAGAAAATCCATCAACAAGAAAACCCTATATGATTGTTTATGGTCAGGAAAAAGTTTACACAAATTGCAGTAAACAGACTTAGAAGTTTCAGAAAAAAATTAACCAGTTTCTTTTTTCTTTTGTTTCATTTGTCTTCAACCTATAAAAGTGATTTTCATTTATGTTCCTGAAATACATTTTCCCAGAATCAGAAAATACTTTCCTCAGATTTTTTAGTTCTGCTTTATTTTCTAGTTTGTTTCTAATGAAGTAATCTATCATACCAGAGGTGGTGTTAGAAGGTCATAAAGTTATATCAGTAGGATAGTATGCATTCATTGAACAGGTAAACCTACTACGCTCTTCCTCTTGATTTGTTGGCTCATGATCTTGGTTGATTATTTGGTCTGGCTCTGAGGGCTGACGATTAAAATCATTCAGTGGCAGATGGGATAGTTTCTCACATGAATCTAGGTAGCTGGAGTCAAGATTTGAATTTATTGAACTAGCCTTACGACCGTCGTTGTCTGAACTTGAATGGTGTGGGTCCTGTGTAGGTTCCAGTCGCAAATTTTCTTTTGATGCGCATGAATCCTGAGGCTTTTGCTGAATTCGTTCATTTGCGGAATGACTCTACACAGGCTTCTGTAAGAATACTAATAAACTATTGTTTTGCTTTTTAAGACGTTCGTCTTTCTCTTTTTCTTCTTCCGTTTTTCATAACCTGAGTCATAACTTCATTTCACTGGCTTCATTTTCAGGTGAATCAGTCACATAAACTATATGTTAACGAAATAGAAATGATAGCTAATAACGATACCGATCTTAAGGGCAGGGTTAAGTGTTAATAATCACAATATTCAGTAAGTAGCACTGTATAATACCACAACGTGGAGATCAAATGGCAACACAAAAATACATATTACAGACGATATTTTAGGTTATGCTGCGACGTTACCAGTGGTCAGTGTCTCCACCGTGCACAAATGAAATTACTGTACAGTTAGCAAAATTTTACCCGCTTGTCAAGCAGGATAGCCAACTTAACATTTTTAAAGTAGAGGACAGACAAGTACTATATAAAGTTTGAACCACGACTGCTTTTCTATGAATCCTGATAACATATTCATCAACATAACTTTTCCCTCTTTTTTCCTTTTCTTTGTTTCCTCCTTGCTTTACTTCTCTTTTCACAGTGAATCGGGGGGCCCTTCGTGATTGCCACTTGTGCGACCCCATAAATCCGCCCCTGAGTATGAGGAACCTTGCAACAATATTTAAATTCTTCAGGAGTAAACAAAATTTTTGATTAATCCTTCTATACATTGAGAACAGGACTTGACTAAAATCGAGAGGCCAGAAACGTCTGTAAAAAAACAAAGGAACTATCTGGGCATATTCCACAATTAACTGAAAGTCTTTACAGATGTATTTACTTTCCATCAGGGACTTGCACACATTGAGACTGGCAATGTCAGGAATGTTTTCAGTTTCACTGTATGTAAACATCAATATTTTCCGTTTCAAGTCTATGTAAACATCACAGTACATAGCATGGCACTGCACTGTGCTGAATAGATATTCCACAGTGTTATCAGCGGTACTGGTTATAGTTTACCTTGTTTGTTTGTTTCTGTTAAAAACTGTCAGTAACTAGGTAACTAACACTACTTTCTCGCAGGACAATGCATGAACAATTTATTAAAGCATTCGGTAAACTTGTCCACTTCAGCAAAATGCACATGCAGAGACTAGGTTTACAATATGAACATTGCAAGTTACTGTGTGTGCACTGAATTAGCAGTAGACAGAGATGCCAAGTACTACGGATCCTCCTTAGTTTCTACGGATATCATGTTCGTACTACGGACATACGGAGAAGGTGTGAAAAACTACGGATTTTCCCAAAAATCTCTGATTTCCGGAAAACTTTTTTTTATAGTCATGGAATCCTGAATGTTTTTTTTTTTTTTTTTTTTTTCGGCATAGCACATAACTGAGCTACCAGGATGTGTGGACATTGTTATTGCCTGTTTATGTTACTTCCACAGGAGTGGGAGTTGTTTGTTCTACGTGCCCAGTATATTTGCCCAGAGCAAGAAAAAATCTCTCCCTGTGTCTTTGGCAACCAGCCAAAGAAAACGTCTAGCAGCTGCTGGGTGTGTGACCTACTTTCCCACCCTGTCTCGCTGTCCACAAAGAGCTTAATTGTTTATGTTGCTTTGACAGATTTGCAAAGCGCAGTTGTTGTTTTTTTGTTTTTCTCTCTCTCTCTCTGCTAAACAAAGGGATGTTTTATTTTATCCTGTCAGATTCACAAGAACTTTCTTTCTTCTTTAAAAGATTGTTTTCCCCAGATTATTCTTTGTTGGGAATCTTTTTAATTTCAGTTTTAATTTTTTTTTTCGTTACTCACTTGCGTTTTTAAGTTGTGACATTTTACTTCCCCGCATCTTAGCAGAAAACTTCTATTGTGTTAATGAAACGTTGCATGAATTTTTACTGTAATTTATTTTATTTACATTGCCTTTTTATTTTATCCTTTTTTTTCAGAATTGATTTGTTTATGCAATTTAAAATACCTTTTTGATTATTTTTTTTCATATAAGCATTTAATGCTAATTTTCTATTTATCTGCATAATAACGCTATGAAACCTTTCAAAGTTAATTGTTCTGTGTGTCGGTCTTTGCTCCCTTTGTGTTTGTCGTGTACAAATTTACTTGCAATAGCGTTGGGTAAATGGCCACCTGCCTCTACTAATATTCTTGGATCTAAAAAGCAAAAAAGTTGTCAAAAATTCATGGAGAGTTATTCGCAAGAATTTCCATGTCAAAAATCGTCTCGGGTATCCGAAAACCATGATTTTTGTTCCCCGTGTGCTGTTAATTTTTCAATCTCACACGGCGGAAAAGACTATTGCGATCGGCATTTTCACTCTAAAAAACAGGAGGAATAACCATAAGTGTGTGGCATCACACACTTATGACATAACATATTTATTAAAAGCTGGAGTTGCAATGGTATGTTTTTTTTTTTGTGTGTATTTACTCAAGTTTTTTTCCCCCCATTTTAAGGGGACTTAAGTATGTTGCAAAATTTATCCAAGTATTGTCCCCGATCCAGATTAACATGTTGCTAAAAATGTAGCAGTGTACTCTGAGAAATGGCCATGCCTGCAAATTTTAATGTGGGAACTTGACTTGACCTCACTACGGAAAAACCACGGGCGCCGCGCACGTGGACTACTGATGACCCTTCAGATGTTGGCATTTCTGAGTAGAGTATGTAGCACTTCCTTGTAAGTTTGAGTCATATAGGTCGCATTGTCGGTTAAAATTGCTGACACTTTGTTGAAATCGGTCACCATATTTGTAAGGCATTGCACTCAACATAAGAAACTGTTGTCGATTGGACAGTTTCAAGATGAACACTATTCAAGAGGTAAGGACACATCATTGCCGAATCTGTAAATTGTGGAACAGCAAGAATATGTATTGGGTATATAAATAAGTTTTGAGGGATTTGAGGCGAACAAAACACGTTGTTGGAGAACAAAAACAATATTTTAATATTAATCGAAGTATGCTCCCTCCGAAGCTACAACGTTACCCCATCTTTCGGGCAGTGAACGTATGCCTCGAAGGAAGAATTCCGGTTCCTTGGAAAAGATCCAGTTGTCCAGCCAATTTTTGATGTCTTCATAAGAACTAAACCATTCTCCAGAAAGTGCTTACTGCATCGACCGGAACAAATGATAATCCTATGGCGCAATATCTGGCGAATATGGCGGGTGGGATAGAACTTCCCAGTCGGATCCTTCCAAGTATTTTTTCACAGGTCGAGAAACATGTGGTCTTGCGTTGTCATGCTGTAAGATTACTTTGTTGTGTCTATTCTCCCATTCCGGCCATTTTTGCGTGAGAGCTTGTTTTAAACACATTAATTGGATTTGATACCAATCACCAGTAATAGTTTCTGAAGGTTTCAGCAGTTGATAGTGGATCACACCCTTCTGGTCACACCAGATACACAGCATTACCTTTGAACCATGAATATTGCATTTTGGCATTGAAGGACCTGGTTCACCTGACTTCACCTATGCTTTCTGCCGTTTAGGGTTATCGTATCATATCCATTTCTCGTCGGCAGTAATAATACGATGGAAAAAACCTTCTTTTTGCCTTTGAAACAGCAATTCGCAAATGGTTTTTTGACGTTCAAGGTCTGTTTCCTGCAAATCATGTGGAACCCAATTCCCTTCTTTTTGCAGCATTCCCATGGCAGCTAAATGTTGTGAAATGCATTGTTGACTAACATTTAATGCTGCTGCTAGTTCTTTTTGGGTCTGGCACGGATCCTTGTTGAGTAAAGCTTCCAATTCGGCATCGGCAATTTTTTGGGGTAGTTCAGAAAGTTCTTTATCACTGACGTCGAAATCGTTCCTTTTGAATCATCTAAACCAATACTCACATGTTTTTATGGATGGGGAATGTTCACCATAGATTTCCGACATTAAGCTATAGCTGTCGGCAGCACTTTTTCTTGACAATAAAGTAATGCACTAACACTTTCCGCAAATGCTGTTTTGTCAGGACGAAAGTTGTCATTTTCCATCGAGTAAAACAAATATGTCTTCGCACCTCAATCGAACGTCGTATACTGACTCTGACAGCTGGCGTCTCGTACTGCGATATCGCAGTGTTGCCACCTTAAAATACATACGAGCAGTAATAAGTGCGACACCGAACGGAAATCCCTCAAAACTTATTTTATATACCCAATAAAACATAGTTGTCTTTTTGTCACTTCCTTCATCAAAACCAATGCAAAGCGAGTCTGCTGACTTGAGAATTTCTTTCTTTTTTTTTTTTTCCCCAAATTTTGGGTAGATAGTTTTGTCATAGAGAATTGACGTTCTTAGTAAGGAATTCTCTCATTTAGAATGATCTAGTTTTTCTACAGGAGTATTGGCACTTGCAAACGTGTCTACAATTTTGAATTGCAGGGGACTGTGCATTATTATTTGGCAGTTGTAAAATTTTGTGGAATTCCACATTTTTTCATAATTTATATGGTAATTAAAAAGTGATAGAAACTACAATAAAATATCAGGACTAATGGAGAATTCCATATAAAAGTGAAAAGATGTATAAGTGAGGTTCCACTGTATTGCTGTTTTAGTTGTTCACTGTGACTGATTATATTTATATATACACATTGTCTTCTCTTTCTTTCTTTTTTAGACACTCCGCCAAATACCCCACCTGCCAGCCCACAACAAGAGACAGAGCAGGATGTTACAGCTGGTAACAAATATAAAGTGAGAGGTGGTGCTGAAGCTAATACAAAAATATTTGTAAGAAATAGTCCTGCTAGTAATGTATGTGAAGCAGGTGGTGCTGAAGCTAATAATAGACCAAGTCCTATCAGTAACAAAGGTGCATCAAAGGGCACTCTAAAAAAAAGAAATGTGAAAGGCACTGCAACCAGTTATAAATGTAAAGCTGAGAGTGTTCAAGGAAACAGGAAAAAAAATGATGTTGAAGTACAGGCAGTGGAAGCCTTGCATAGAACAGAAACTGAAATTATAAAAATTAAGAAAGAAAAATTACTCAGTTTGCAGCACATTGAAAATTCCCTGCAAAGTATTGATTTAACTCTGAAAGAAATGCTAAGACTCTTTCAAAATTCAGTGCAATGAAGTTTCCAAATCTGAACACTTTTTTACTGTCAAGTAATTGTCCTGTGCAAATTATTTGTATGATTCACTTGTGGGCTTTAATAATTGACCACATAAAAAACAACTGAACTTAGTAAAGGCAATTTGCAAAGAGTGCTCTCACTTTCCACTAGACATCATCATCATCATCATCATTGTCAACCATTATCAATCCACTGCTGGACGAAGGTCTCGCCAAGTTTCCTCCACAACGGTCTGTCCTGTGCCAGTCTCCTCCATGTCACCCATGCATACTTTCGAATTTCATCCACCCATCTCCCATGTGGTCTTCTTCTGGGTCTTTTCCTGTCCCTTGGAATCCAATCTAAAATTTCGGCTGTCCATTGATGATCTGTCCTTCTGGCAGTATGTCCAGCCCATTGCCATTTCAGGGATTTAACTCTGATCATGATGCCTTCCACTCTTGTCATTTTTCGGATCCACGTGTTCCTCTTCTTATCTCTCCTGGTTACACCAAGTATGCACCTCTCCATGCTGCTTTGAGTTGTCTGCAGCCTTTGTATGTCTCTTTTAGTTAAGGTCCACGTCTCTGCACCATACGTAAGCACTGGAAGGATGCATTGATCAAACACTTTTCTTTTAAGACATAATGGCATATTGCTCTTGAAAATTATGCTGTTTCTTCCAAAAGCTCTCCAGGCAAGTTTTGTACGGTGATTAATTTCTTCATCAATGTGACCCTCACTTGATATCTGCTGTCCAAGATAAACGTACGTGTCTGTTATATCCAGCTTTTCTCCATCAATCGATAAATCTTCATTTCTTGTAAAAGCATTGAACATCACTTTTGTCTTCTGAAAGTTCATTTTTAATCCCACTTCTCTACTCTTGTCAGCAAGTTCCTGGATCATACTCTGCAGCTCTGATGGGGTAGTTGCAAAAATGACTACGTCATCAGCAAAACGAAAGTGGGTTAGATAATCTCCATTAATCTTTATCCCCTTGTTTTCCCAGCTCAGCGACTGAAAAACACCCTCCAATGTGGCATTCAAGAGCTTCGGAGATATGGTGTCACCTTGTCTCACTCCCTTTCCAATTTTTACGTGTGTTGTATTTTCAAACAGCCGAATCTTTGCACTTGCATTTTCATAGATGTTATTAATAATATTAATGTATGCATCCGTGCACAATGGAAGTTCATATTCCCTCGCTCTTTCAATTAGTTCTCTCAGTACGTGGATATGATCTATTGTGCTGTAGCCACTCCTGAATCCAGCTTGTTCTCTCGGTTGAGCCATGTCCAGTGTTACCTTCAAGCGGTATGAAAGAACTTTAGTGAAGATTTTATAAACTACTGATAGGAGGCTGATAGGTCTGTAGTTTCCGAGATCCTCAATGTCACCTTTCTTATGTAGCAGGATCATTGTAGCGGTGTTCCAATCCTCAGGAATCTTTCCTTCATTAAGGCATCGAGTGAAAATTTGGGCGAGTACTGTTTCGATTTCTCCACTTGCTTCTTGTATGATGTCTACAGTAATTCCATCTTCTCCTGGAGCTTTTCCCTGCTTCATGTTCTTGATTGCATGTGCAACTTCTGCTGGAAGGACTGGAGGAACTCTGGTACCTTTCATGATGTCTGGAGTACATGTATCATCCCTTTCATATAATTTGGAGTAGAAATCTTTCACTCTTGTCAAAATTTCGCCTCTATTTCTTGTTACAGAACCGTCTTCTTTTCTCAGTGCCATAATCTGTTTTCTTCCCTTACTGAGATGTCCCTTTGCTATCTTTAGGCTTTGGTTGTTTTCAATTGCTTTCCTCACTAGTTCACAGTTGAATTTTCTTACGTCTTCAGTGATACTTTTTCTTACTGTCTTGCATAGCTCTATATTTCCACTTTGGAAGTCACATCTTCTTTAGTTGTCCTCATCTGTCTTCTTTTTTGCATCAACATTTTCGTTTTTCCTGATAATTTGTTTACATGCAACTTGTTCTTAGACCCAGCTAATTTTGTTGCTGTTTCCATAAGAGCTTTGGTTACTTTTCTGTTAACTTCAGAGATGTCCACTTCTTCCGATGTTAGGCCTTCTAAAGCAGAGAACCTGTTCTTCAGTTCCAACTTGAAGGTATTATGGTGTTTTTTAAGGTTGGTTATGTCAGTAGATTTTTGTTTGTCTTATGAGCTTGCCACGTTCAAGTTTAGTGTTGAGGTGCATCTTACATCTCACCAATCTATGGTCACTACCTGTGTTGAACTTGTTTAGCACACTGCAGTCTTCTATGACGAATTTTTTGTTACACATAATAAAATCCTTCCAGCAGCCATATTTCAACAGGACCATGCGCGCCCGCACATTGCACGCATCGTACAACAATTCTTCACGGCCCACCAGGTGTCACTGCTGGCGTGGCCCGCCTGTTCTCTCGATATGTCACCCATCGAACACGTCCTGTCGCTGATCGGCAACCGAGTGGCCCGGCAAGCACCACCGGCGGCTACGCCTGATGAACTGTGGCAACGTGTGGAAGCAGCCTGGACCGACATACCCGAAGCCCACATCCAAAGCCTCTTTCGTTCGATGCCGCGGCCGTTATTGCCAGCCATGGTAGCCACACGAACTATTGATGTCTGCATGTTCCACAAGTCGCATGGGCCTGTAAGCTCAATCGTTTCATCTTTGTATCTGTTATGTGTCCAGTAAATCTGGCTTTGCTATCTCGTGTCCTTCTTGGTGTTGCATTTTGGGTGGCCAGCAGTGTATAAATATAAGCAATTACTGCAGAAAAGTATGGTTTGGTTGCCAAACCAAAATCTGTATAAAAGAAAGAAAATTATTCCCAGTAGTAACTCTGGCATTAACTATATTTCTGGGTATCTGAGAAATCTGGCATAAGGTCCTTTTTATCTTTCAATATTTTCCCTTGTAACTTATGTAATTCTGTTTTTGTCATCTTGGAATTTCTTTTTACCTTTTGTGGCTTATTGTTAGACATTTTAATATTTATATATAATTGTCTGTTTATTCTATTCTAATATTTGATGGAGGTTTTACAGTATCTTTCATTTGTTATACAGCCTGTTATGTTACAATATAACATCTCTCAAAGAAGTTTCATTTCCATATAAACATCATCCATTCCAATTCCACTGCTGGATGAAGGTCTCTCCCACAACTCTCCATCTTGTGTAGTTCTCTTTCATGTTGCACCAGCATGCTTTCAAATTTCATCCACCCATCTCTCATGTGGAGCTTCTGCGTGTTTTCCTGCCATTCGGTATGCAGTCTAGTATTTCAGTTGTCCAACGGTGGTCAGTTCTTCTAGCAATATGTCCAGTCCATTGCCTCTTGAAGGTCTTTACTTTGATCATGGTATCATCAACTCTTGTCATTTTTCTGATTTATGGGTTCCTCTTTCTATCTTTCCCGGTTACACCAAGTATGCATCCCTCCAGGCTTCTTTGAATAGTCCATAGCCTCTGCATGTCTTTTTTTAGTTAAGATCCATAAGTAAGAACTGGAAAGATCCATTAATTTGACACTTTTTTTAAGACATAATGGTAAATTGCTCTTGAAAATTGTACTATTTCCTCCAAATGTTCTCTAACCAAGTTTTGTGTACCTATTAATTTCTTCTTTGATGTGGCCTTTGCTTGATATCTGTTGTCCAAGGTAGATGTAGGCACCAGTACTTCTAGATTTGCTGCATCTACCTCAAAATCTTCAGTTCTTATAAAAGCATTATTTCATTTTCTGTAAATTTTCATTTTAATCCCTTACTCTTGTCAGCAAGTTTCTGGGTCATTCTCTGAAGATTATATGGGTGTACTTCAAAAAAGACTATGCCATCAGCAAACGGAGGTGGGTTAATAATTTCAATTAATCTTGATCTTTTTGTTCCATGTCTCCCAAGTTCTTCTGTATAACATTGAAGAATGATTGAAAGACATTCTTCAATGTGGCACTGCAGAACTTGGGGATATGATGTCATCTTTTCCATTTAATGCATGTGATTAAAAGGACCTGAATACATTTCCCATTTCTTTCATAGAGGGATCTTCTGTTTGCATTTCTTATCCATTCTGGTTACTGAATCCATCTGTTTCTGTTTAGCTTGTTTTTGCATCATATAGTTTCAACTTTTACTTCACCTAATTCTTACCATGAACAAGGAAGATGACACTGAATTTCAGGTTGCTGAGCATGTCTTTTGACAGCAGCCTCAAATGTGATTTTTATTTGTGTGTGTGTGTGTGTGTTTTAATGTATAATTAGAAAATAAAAAAATATCAGTTTTATATCCCCCAATATTAGATAAGTTTGCATTAGAAAAGCTGGAAAATGTAAGAATTTATGGCTGTAGCAATCACGTCCAAAAAGGAATATTTAAAATAGAACTTTTAAATATGCAGATATGTGGTGAAAATATGCAAATAAATATTACAACCCCAGTAAAAAAAATATTGCATCTGGAGAATCAGAAAGCATATGAATATTGATCACAAACTGTTCAGCCCTGTAATTTCTTACTTTGAGTCTTGAAAAACAAAATACATCAGCATGGGGGATCAGCCAACATCTGACATTTGTAGTTTGTCATTCTGCTTAATTATTCCAAGACAGAACTCAGTGCATTGGCATCAAAGTTATAGTGGCCTTGTTTAATATCTGCTGTTTTTCATATGTTTTAATTTCATTTTTGTCATGTCATAGTGTTTATTGAAATTCTAAGCTGCGCAGCTACTTAATTTTTTATTAATTCTGAAAAATATTTTTTATTTACCTTGGTTCTTGTTGAGGCTGGAGGCTGTTTTAAGTTTGCCCTTTTTAGTTGGAATAATACTGAATACCACTGTTGTTTTCCTTTATGATGGGTTATTTTTTTGTGTTTCAGGTAAGAACACCAAGTCGAACAAAAATGTTTATTCATGCTATGCGTTTTGCTGACTGAGTGCTCTGAGCCTTATGCCTTCATCTTTTCATCTTACTTTTTCATCTCTTTCTCTCATTACAAAGACAGTGGAAAAGTAAGATGGAGTCCTGAGGAATATCAATGAATGAAAGGCACTGCATGAATAATGAATAAACATTTTTGTTCATGAAATTTTAGTATGCCTACCCACAATTAAAAAAAAAAAAAAAGACGTGAAAGCCTACCCACAATTAAAAAAAAAAAAAAAAGACAACGTGAAAGATGACATGGAATTATTTAATGTAACGAGCACGTGTTGAATCCCTTGTGGGGACCCCCCCCCCCCAAAAAAAAAAAAAATTCCAAACGAGTTTAGAAAAGTAGAAAATCAATGAAAAAGGAAATGCATTTATTGACTGACCCCTAGCAAAAAATCTGGACATTCAGTAAAATACAGAATGACAGCTGTGTTCCTAATAATGAATGGAACTAACTACAAAACAACAATGAAAAAAAAAATCCAGATTCTTAGAATTGGTATAACAAATAGAAATAAATGTTTCAATCAGAAGGATTTTTTTTAATTTGAACAATAAAAGGCCAAGGCATGAAGGAAAATGTAATAAAGCTTCATGCCCCCAAGTAGAAATGTTATCCGTTATTTGAAGAAGAAAATACATACGCATGGGCACAAGTTTTTCTTCATTATGAATAATATTCTACCAAAAAGGATTCTTCATTAGATTTATAGAACCGGAAATATTCTTGCAAATAGAAATATTTGTCAAAACACCTCTGCAGTTCCCATTTGGAAAGAAACTGTTTTGGTTTCTTTCCAAATGGGAACTGCAAAGGTGTCTTCAAGGGTTAGTGCAGATAAAGCTGTCTTCGGAAGACCATTGGAAACATCTTTTTTGTGTTCACCAAGTCTTGTTTTAATGCTTCGGTATGTGCTTCCATACCGAAGCATCACTAGGGGTCTAGTGACATAACTGTGTATTATGGAAAAGCAGAAAGTATATACAAAATATTCGTTATGACGGGAATTGTGAGACAGAAAAGGCATTATTTAAATGTGACTTTTCAAAATAGATATAGCAAGTAAATAGTTTTTTGTTTTTTTTAACCATACTTCCCCTAACAGGAAAATGGCTGTGTATGAAAGTGTAATTGTTCCTACTCTGATGTATGGCAGTGAAACATGGGTATTACAGAAGAAATATAGGAGTCGTTTGTGTGCTGGAGAAAAGTGTTACTTGGGGGGGGGGGGGCAACACACGTTCTGATCGTGTGAGGAATGAAGATGTGTTGCAGTTGTGTAATGTGAAGCAAAATTTTGTTATCAAGGTGGAGACTAATATGCTTTAAAACTCGAGCTTCACACGACAATAACACATAAACATATAAAACGAGCGAAACAGAGTCACGTACAGTAAAAGGTTCGTTTAGCAGTAGCTTTCGGTCATTCTACGACCTTGATCACCCGCGATTGACTGGATGGGCTGGTTGCCAGAACTGCAATTTGAAGTTGGGGTGTTGAAACTTTTGCCAGATTTTAGAAGAGAAATCCAAATAAATGGGATTTGGTAAGGGGGTCTCTGAATTGCAATTTTTGGTGAACAAAATTTCAATGCTCTCTTGGAAACGCAGAGATGCTTTGTTGATGAATGGGGCAACTTTTTTGGTTTCTTTCCAAATGGGAATTGCAGAGGTGTCTTCAAGGGTTAGTGCAGATAAAGCTGTCTTTGGAAGACCATTGGAAACATCTTCTTTGTGTTCACCAAGTCTTGTTTTAATGCTTCGGTATGGAAGCACATACCGAAGCATTAAAACAAGACTTGGTGAACACAAAGAAGATGTTTCCAATGGTCTTCCAAAGACAGCTTTATCTGCACTAACCCTTGAAGACACCTCTGCATTTCCAAGAGAGCATTGAAATTTTGTTCACCAAAAACTGCAATTCAGAGACCCCTCACCAAATCCCATTTATTTGAATCGCTCTTCTAAAATCTGGCAACAGTTCCAACACCCCAACTTCAAATTGTAGTTCTGGCAACCAGCCCATCCAGTCGATCGCGGGTGATCGAGGTTGTAGGATGACTGAAAGCTACCGCTAAACAAACCTTTTACAGTACGCGACTCTGTGTGTTTCGCTTGTTTTATATGTTTATAGACTAATATGCTTCGATGGTTTAGCCATGTTGAAAGAATGAGTGGATGAGATAGATACTAAGAAAAATATTTTAGCCCAAGTGGCAGGAAGAAAAGGTAAGATCAGATTCAGGAGTGTCTGCATGAGAAAAAGATTATGAGTATGAAGTATAGAAGGTCTAGTGTATGTTGTGTGATGGATGTCAGTGAAGCCCGAGTTGTGTGTCAAGATTGTTGTAAATGGAGAAGTTTGATATGACAACAGTAAGTAAACAATCAGTTAACAATTTATCTGGTAGTTTGTATTTCTTTGTGGAACTAACCTCTAAATCTCAGAGAACAGCTTGGATATGTATGTATGGAACAGGAAAACTTTGTATTGTTTGAAGTGGATAATATATATATTTCTATTAGGTGTGACACTTAAGTCTCGGCCACAGGCACGACACGTTGACAGCAAATCGAATACATACCTAATCAAGGAAATAATCCCCGTCGTGTTAAATACATTTAAGCCATCTGTCAGGGAGCTGCCGAATGCTACTGCGGAAAAAAGAGGGCTGTTTCGAGTTGATAAAGTCATCAATACTTGTGTGGACCTCCTCGACAGAAATGAAGTGCGTATCACTCAGGTGATGTTGCAGGGAGCGAAAGAGGTGAAAATTCAACGGGGCAAAGTCTGGAGAATACGCCGGGTGGGACAAGATTTCCATCCCAGGTCGGTGATCATGTTTAAAGTCGTTTTTGCGGTGAGAGTACGCGCATTATCCTGAAGCAACAGGATCAACCTTCTGCCCTTGCCGGTGTATGGCCTTTTCGCCTCCATTGCGTCACTCACATGAATGAGTTGCTGACAATAACGCTCATCGCCGCCCAGGTGGCGCAGTGGTCTAAGCGATGGCCTCTGATCATTCGTCCGAACGGGGTCCGGGTTCGAATCCCGGTGAGCCATGGATGTTGTGTTTGTCTTACGGCACTGGCTCTTTCCCTTCCCTGGAACCAGTGACCCTAAATTAGGGACGGGCGACTGCTTATAGCCCATTGAGTTGCTCACGGTGGTCGTTAAACTTCCAATAAAAAAAATAATAATAACGCTCATCATTGACCATTTCACCAGGTTTGAGCAACTCATAGTGTATGACACCGCGCTGATTCCACCATATGCACAGCAACAACTTCCTGGCATGGATATTCGGTTTGGCGGTACTGGTGGTAGGCTGACCTGGATAAACCAACGATTTGCGCCGCTTAGGATTATCGTAAAGGATCCACTTCTCATCACAAGTCAAAATCTTGTGGACGAAATACTTCTTGAATCTGGAGAGCAAGGACACAGCAACATCGGAGCGCCCAGGCTTGTTCGCAGCTGTGAGTTGGTGGGGCACCGAATGACCCTCCTTGTGAATCCATCCAAGCTTGTGCAGGCACTTTGCAATGGCTTACCGCGTTACTCCGAGTTCCTGGGCGAGCTCTAACTGTGTGCGACAGGGATCCGCGTCCAACAGTTGTTCCAGTTCCTCGTCATCAACTTTCTGTGGCTGTCCCGGATGTTCTGCATCATGGAGATCAAAATTTCCCTGCTTAAACTGCTGGAACCACTTCTTACACGTACTGTAGGACACACACAGCAGCCTCACCCAAAGCAGTACAGATCATTTGCTGGGCTTCCGCGGCACTTTTTTCAACTGAAACACGAACAGGAGGCAGTGCCTCAAATGTTGCTTCTTGAACAACATTACTTTCACCGTCAACTTTCGTCCCTTCTGTCACTACAGCTGTGAGTGGTTATGGTTGCCTGGAAAGCTGTTGGATGGCGTTGCAATCAGCTATTATCGCACACAGCTATTTGCATTTGCCGACATTCTAGGATCGCTTACGGTTAGGGGACGAGAATAAAGTTGCACACTTAATATATATAGTTTCTAAACTTCGCCCTCAGTCCGCAGCAGCTAGAATGTACCTGGCCAAGGCAGCGGTCAGTGCGACATGATTCTAAGGGACCGAAAAAGACGCCGCCCCGGTGGCGTAGTGGTCTAAGGCGTTGACCTCTGATCATTCGTCCGTAAGGGGTCCGGGTTCGAATCCCGGTCAGGCATGGATGTTGTGTTTGTCTTAACCTGTGACCCAAAATTAGGGACGGGCGACTGCTTATAGCCCATTGAGTTGCTCACGGTGGTCATTAAACCTCCAATAAAAAAAAACAAAAAAAAAAACAAAAAAGACCCAGAAGAAGACCACATGGGAGATGGATGGAGGAAATTCGAAAGCATGCCGGATTAACATGGAGGAAAATAGCTCAAAACAAACAGTTGTGAAAGAAACTTAAGGAGACCTTTATCCAGCAGTGGATTAATAATGGTTGACAATGATGATATAGTTTCTGAACATGAATACCATTATGAAGAGTGTGAAGAAGCAGCAAAGCTGGTTCATTAGAGTAATGCAAAAAATAGGAAAGTCGAAGTGGAAAGGTTTTAATTTACCTTTATGGGAAGATAGGAAAACATTCTGGAAGTGCACAAGACAGGAAAAGTAGGGGAAATAAAATTCTAAGTTGTGTGAAGAATAAGATCAGAGAAATGACATGGGAGTTTATTGAGCTAAGTGGAAGATGGAGTGAATGCTTCCATGAGTTATTAGAACATGAAAGCAGAGGGGATTTTGGAGCAGAAACATATGATGCCACAGTGAGAGAGGGAAGCACAGGAGGGAACTCAAGGGAAGAGGTTTGTAAAGATCTAAAATCTCTTCAAAATGGTAGAACTTCAGGAATAGATGACATAACTTCTGAGATGTTAAAATATGGTAGTGACTGTGCAATTGACTGGTTAACTGAAATTTGCCAGTTGTGCTGAGAGTTAGAAATGGTCCCTCAGGATTGGAGCGCTGCTGACATTATTCCCCAGTGTAAGGGAAAAGGTATGCCGTCCCAGTGGCGCAGTGGTCTAAGCGATGGCCTCTGATCATTCGTCCGAAGGGGTCCGGGTTCGAATCCCGATGAGGCATGGATGTTGTGTTTGTCTTAAGGCACTGGCTCTCTCCCTTCCCTCGAACCATTGACCCTAAATTAGGGACGGGCGACTGCTTGTAGCCCGAGCTCACGGTGGTCGTTAAACCTCCAATTAAAATAAAAAAAAATAAAAAAAGGAAAAAGGTGATCAGTCTGAATACAAGAAATATTGTGGTATCGGCCTGCTGAGTGTGCTGGGGAAAGTGTTTGGAAAGGTCATTATCATTACGGTACAAGGTTTTGTATCAAAGTAGGTGTGGGATGTGCAGTGTGGCTCTTTATGCCTGTTAAGGGCTGCAGTAACTAAATTTTTGCACTACATATGACGAACAGAAAGTATTTTCTATTGGTAAGAAAGTTTTTGCTGTCTTCATACATTTAGGAGGGAAGTTATGGTTTTTGAGAGAGGAACTGGTAGTACTGAAATAAGTCTAAATGGCACAGTCATTGACCAGGTGAATGAGTCTGTGTATTTAGGAAGCATGTTTGACAGAGAGAACAAATTGGATGGTTAAATTAGTAGGCGAGTGAATTCTTCATTGAAAGTCATGGCTGCTTTAGGAGGTTTTCACAGGAATGATGAGTTCTCAAGAGAGTCCCTGAATGGCTGTGTATGAAAGTGTAATTGTTCCTAATCTGTTATGTAGCAACAATACCTGGGTACTGCAGAAGAAACATAGGGGTCGTTTGTGTGCTGGAGAAATGCATTACTTATAGGGGGTTTGTGGCAAGACACGTTCTGATTGTGTGAGGAATGAAGATGTGTTGCAGTTGTGTAATGTGAAGAAAAATGTTGTTAGCAAGGTGGAGACTAATATGTTGTGGTGGTTTGGCCATGTTGAAAGAATGAGTGATGAGATGCTTACTAAAAAAAAACTTTTTAGCTCAAGTGGCAGGAAGGAAGGCTAAGGAAGTCATGGGAAGATCAGATTCAGGAGTGTCTGCATGAGAAAAAGGTTATGAATATGAAGTATAGAAGGTCTTGTGTACGGCGTGTAATGGATGTCAATGAAGCCCGAGTTGTATGTCAAGATCGCTGCTAATGGAGAAGTTTAACACTTTCGCTGCCAGCGGGCGCAGGTGCCAGCAAAAAAAAATCGTTGTAAGGGGCCATGCTGATGCCAGCTACTTCATATTATTAATGGGTTTCAGTTTTTGTTTTGTATTACTTCCGCTAGGTGACGCAACTTCTTCGTGTTTTGCAGTATTAGGTTGCTAGGCAACACTGTGCAGGTGTTGTAACGCAAATGGCCTGGGGATAAGAAGTCGCACGCAACTTCCGTGGCCTGGGAAGGTGCTGTTATTTTATTTATTTTTTATACATTTCGTAAAACATCAGGTTTATTTCCGAAACTTTTGATGGTTTAAATATTCAGCTATACATATATAAAGATATATATATGTATGTATGTATGTATTATATATGTTTGTATTATATTTTGTTTTTATGGCAAGTAGCATGTAAAAAAAATATGAGGCATAAATGTTATCCCATTTGGAAAAAATAAGTAAAATTAATAAAAGGAAAGCTACACTGGATGCAGGTGCCTTGAACATTTCAATTAATTTGGTTTTTATTTTGTATTCCTTTCACTAGATTTACCCATGTTTTTTGAAGCATTAGATTACTACGCAACATACTGAAGATTAGAAATACAGTGTAAATCAGATGGCCATAGAAGTCACGAGCGACTTCTATGGCCCGTGGGTATACTATTATTTTTTTCATAGATTCTGTAGATTTTAGTGTATATTTTCGAAATTTTCATGATATATTACAAATAGTTTTTTTTTGTTAAAGTAAAATATAGAGTACAAATTTAATGTGGGGCTACTCATAATTTATAAATTTTTATACCATATTTGTGGGCCTTTCCGGGAATGTATTGCCTAAAACCAAGTCTTCGCCGCCCCGGTGGCGCAGTGGTCTAAGGCGTTGGCCTCTGATCATTCGTCCGTAAGGGGTCCGGGTTCGAATCCCGGTCAGGCATGGATGTTGTGTTTGTCTTACGGCACTGGCTCTCTCCCTTCCCTGGAACCAGTGACCCTAAATCAGGGACGGGCGACTGCTTATAGCCCATTGAGTTGCTCACGGTGGTCGTTAAACCTCCAATCAAAAAAAAAAAAAAAAAAAAAAAACCAAGTCTTCCTCTAAATAGCACAAGACTTTCATCCTCAGAAATTTCTTTTCCCGGCTGTTTCAATTTATTCATGTTGCACAGCAGTATCTCCATAAGTCTTTTGATCTTATAAGTACGAGCGTTCCCTGGATCTTGAGAATTGTCAGCGAAGTGGCGTAACTTCAGTAGGAGTTGAAACCTGTTTCTGCTGAAAGTGTTAGGTGTAAATCGGTTTTGAAACAACACATGAGTGGACCAATAATCTGTAATCTTCGGAAATCTAACCAGGCCCATCCAAATAAGCAGACCAAGAATTTTTTTCATTTCACTTACAGATGTTGGCAGCCATTGTTTCATCATCGAATGTGGTGATAGGATACCGCCTTGAATGACTTGATGTGCATTTTGATTTGTTTCAGTAACCATTAGAAGATAAATATCATCAGTCACTAGATAGTGGAAAATGTCAATAGCTGTAAGGGGGTCTAAATTCATTACATCGGGACATATACCTGAGGGTACTGTCAATGAAATTTCCTTTTGCTTTGATTAATCAACTGGCCCCCAAATTATCTGCTGCTGTTCGTGATGTACAGGATTAACGTCTAAACACCGATGTTTTTCCGTTGTTTGCCAGAAATCACAATCGTCATCATATTCTTCAGTACTGATTTCATAATCTGGATCAGAATCAGATGCAAAGAATTTCAAACGCGGAAAGACTTTATTTGTGGTCACTTGTGTCCGATACAACAGAATCTGTTGTTGTTGGACCAACAGTTAGATCATCTATAGCAGAAAGATCTGTAGCGGGATTAATAATTCCAGATGCACCAGCAGTGGGATCAGGTATTCATGGAGAAGGAAGCCTGACAACGGATTCTAATTTTCGCCTTTTGGAGTAAAACTTTTTGCTATTTATGGGGTCGGCCATCCTCATGCTTTAATTACAGGAGCAGTTATGGGATTTTCGTCGAACTACAATTTAGTGCGGTTGAGGAGAAAAACCAAAAGAAAAAAAAAATGTCTGTTAACATCCGGAAATCTATTATGCTCAAGTAAAGTAAGTGCTGTCTAATGGAAAAAATGGAATTTATAGCCCAAAAGGGAAGGAAGGAGACTACTTTTCCTGCAGCATTTGTTTATATAAACTGCATCTGAGCAGAGGAATATTGTTAGTAAGAGAAAAGTGTTCACCCAGTTTTCTCTTATTTTGCTTCCACCAGCCACCCTGTGCTAGGAATCAGTGTGTGGAACCACCTAAGTGGGAATTGCCTTCCCCCAGTAGGGCATTATATTATATTTCCATTGTCTCCGACCAACGCGGTGACCCAGCTCAACCTGCGCTAGACACAACATACTATCACAAAGAAAGGAAAGAGGGAAGAACACTCATTATTTATAGACTTTCTACAATTCTTTTTACGCTTTTCAACCATAGGTTGAAGAAGCGTATATGCTCCAGCTTTGGCCGTCTGTCCGCATGATAACTCGCGTAAAAATGGTTCGATTTCGATGAAATTTTAGCATGTGGTAGGGGACAAACCCTATTAAAAATCAGCAAAATGGGGTCAAAGGTCAGGAAATAGGAAAGGGATCCATTTCATTGCCCTTATGCGTCATAACTTACGTAAAAATGTTGAGATTGAGACAAAACTTTATCATGTTGTTCAGGAAGTGTACTTAAACGGTTCTGTTTACATATCATCGAAATGGGGCCAAAGGTCAGGGCATAGGAGCAAGATTTATTCTATAGCCATGTTCCTCATAACTTGAGTAATGATTTCTGGTATGTTGGAAAGTATATCATAATCAATGCATTGCATGATTTTACTAACTTGTTTACATAAGCTTGTATGAAGTTGCCCACGCCTGCATGGCCTATACAACATTACGTTTAACTTTTGGGCCACGTCAGTCGCATGCAACTTCTGCATGTTTTGCTATAAATGGATTTGTGGCCAGCCAACTAGTAGGTGGTATAAATATTTTGGGAATTCCATTACTGGAACTTCAGATATTTACTTCTGTTTATCTGGCCCTCTACGGCGATTTCTACAGAAGGTGCGTGCACCCGCTGTCAGCGAAAGTGTTAATACGGCAACAGTAAGTAAAAATTATCTGGTAGTTTGTATTTCTTTGTTTAGCTAACCTCTGAATCTCAGAAAACAGCTTAGTGATATGTATGTATATATATATATATATATATACATACTTAAGAGCAAAACTGAAGACTAAGGAAAAACTTTAGAATTTAAAACGAAGGTTGCAAAAAACCTGAAAATCAAAACGCGCAACGCAGCAGTTTTGAAAATTCAGAATTCACATTCTATAAAGAAGATACCTAAGCAAAAAAATGCAAATATAATTTTGACTCACACCTAGTACAACATAGAAAAGGTTATGTATCTACCTGTGTGAGTAAAAGGAGAAAAGACAAAAAAATAAAATAAAACAACTGAATGTAGAAGGTGTCGAGAATACTGAGCCTTGGCTTTATCAAGGACCAGCAAAAACTCTGCATTTTCTCACTTCCACAAAGACCTAGTTGGAAATGGGTTTCTGCAAGGCCATAGATGCAAGTAACATTCCCACCTAAAATAGTTTAAAACATATATATATAAGTCATGTCCTCCGTAGAGTTGCATGACCTAGCACTAGTTAACAATTTCGCTTGCATCCATTAACCTTCATGGCCCGACCCATGCTCTTCATCTGTTACTATTAAACAGAGAGAAGAAGATTAAAGAGAACTCAAGCTGTGAGAGTGACATAATAATTAGAAATGATTTTCAGCCATAACGAAATTCCAAGTTCGTTTGAGAGAGAATTTAAACCTGAAAATCAATGCAAAAGAAATCCAAATTTTACATTGCAATTAAAAAAGGAAATGTTAATTTTTAACGAACAGATTTTTGAAAGAAAACTTGAGTCTAAAACCCCCTACTCTACAACTTATGACAGCACGAAAACGAGAATAAGTTAAAGATAATAATTAACTAAAGAAAACTTTGTGAAAGTTATATACCTTAAACAGTTAGTTGCAATATGTACAAAGTATTTCAGCAGTGCTTTAAGTGCATAATTAATTAGTTATTAAGAACTTAACTACTTTGAAAAAACAGCGCAGAGACAGCGCATAGAAAAGGAACAAGCTTAGCCATCTTCTGTTCCTAGGTACCCCAAAAGACGCTCAAAGTTACAAAGAAAAGAAAGAGTTAAAACCCGCAAAAATGTTAACAGACAAACCAATGCCTAAAAGCTGAAAAGCTAAAAACGACAGAGAATAAGTACAAACATTGAACTTATAAAACCTAGAACCCAAAAACAAGGAAGAGAGCTTACCTCTTGTGTGACAAAAACTTTTCTCCTCACAAGAGAAGAACATGGCTGACCACTTCCGCCACTCCCTAGACAGCTGGGGGCAGTGAGGGTGGGGCTGATGGCCTCCTCATACAGCAAGAAAACAACGCGCGGAGATTTTAACCAGAGAAAAAAAATATATAAACTTAAGACTGTGGATCTGTATGATCAGAAAGAGCAGAATTAACTCTCCAGAATACATGAGAAATATTATAAAATACACGAGCAGTTTATTTAATAATCTTTGCATGTATTAAATCACCTTAGTGAGCTTCTATAGATTAATCAGAATCTTATTAATTTTAATGTTGGTTTTACTATTTTTAGTATAGCTATCCTAGTGATGAATAACTAGTTTTCTTTTTTATTTGTTTTTATTTTCTTTTATAAACAGATTTTTAAGCTTTTTTTGTGATTTTGTTTATATTATTTAATTTTTTGTTTTAATAGGACCGTCATATCCATAGCACTAAGGTTCCTTTAGGTAGTTAATAGGCATCCTCTAGCCAACTTCCTTACGGCTTTGATTGGTCAGAATCATATTATTAACTGTGTAGAAAATTAAAGCAGATCTGCCAACCTTACTCTATTATTCAGAATAATTTTTCTTAAAGTTCTTTTGATGAAAGGAGAAGGAATTTCGTTCTCTAGAAAACTTTCTAATAGTATATTAATGTGGTAATTGAAGTACAAATTGTTGCTGCAAATTCTTGAAATTCTTAGGACCTGAGAAATTAGTACATTCTCAATTACTTTGGTTGAAATGTTATTATTCCAGTGTAGATATTTAATTACTTTGAAAGGAAAATTAACTCTTTTATCAAAGAGGCTAATAGATGGGTTACCTCTGTTGAGCTTAATGCTTAAGTCTAGGAACTCAAGTTCCTGATTACTGTGGTTGGTTTTACATAAGTTAAGAGAGCTTGGATAGATATTATCAAAATCACTCTCTATAACTTCTGAATTATTGATACACAGCAGATCATCAATATATCTAAAAGTGTAAAGGTAGTTATCTGAGCAGGTGGGGTGATTTTTAATGAATTTATATTCCTTAAAGAACAGGAATAGGAAGATACATAACCTTTTCTATGTTGTACTAGGTGTGAGTCAAAATTATATTTGCATTTTTTTGCTTAGGTATCTTCTTTATAGAATATATATATATATATATATATATATATATATATATATAGATTTAGGGAAAGCTTATGACCAAGTAAATAGGATACATTTGTGGAAGGTCTTGAATAATTATGGTATGACTTGGGTCTGTGTAATAGTGTGAAAGCTATGTATGCTGACAGTAGAGCATGTGTACAAATAAATTGTGTTTTATTGAAACAGTTTTCTATTTGCACAGAAGTTAGACAAGGTTGCACAATGTCACCCTGGCTGTTTAATATATTTAGGGATACATGATTCCAAAATAGACAGTACAGGTTTATGTCTTGGTAATATCCATGTATACAGATCGCTGTATGCTGATGACCCAGTTGTGTTGGTGGAGAGCAAAAGTTTGTTGCAGGGTATGGCTTTTCCAGATGTATGAAGTTTGTATGAAATTCAAATTGAGTATGAATAAGGAAAAAAACTGAAGTTATGGTATTTGATAGAGGAAGTGTTAGACAAGTCTAAATGGTATAGACTAACTGAATGAATTTGTATATTTAAGAACAGAACTCTAGAAATCAGCCATCGTCCCATCTCTGCCAGGTTGAAATTGCATGATGATTGCCTATTTTTGGAAGTAGCCATCCTTATGGACTGCCTCTAAATTGAAAATCACTGATTCTGGAAAAATTCACAATGCATTTTATCTTGGCTTGGTGTAGATTTGTTGATAAAACTCTCATTTTTAAATCGCATGATGATGAATGGCTTTTTGTTTAGCTCGGAGTTTGTTCTCCAGACACATGTTGTATCCAAAAGTCATTAGGACAAAAATAGCTGACTTCTTAGGCATGGGTTCAGGGACTAAAGTGCTAGAGCTGCTCTCTCCCTGTAAAGTGACGTGTGACTCGGAGGGAAAATCGTCATTAACCAGTGCACCGTAGACTCTGTGGTTCAACATTGTGCATGTTGATAGTTAATAAATGCTTTGCATTTATCATTTTGTTTATCTGTACAAAGAAAAAATGAAGCAGTCTTCCAACAAAGATCTGCTTGCATACTTTAGTGCAAATCCAAGTGCTAAAAAAACAACAGTTGATGGAGGAAATGAATATGGATATTCAGATCATGATTCTGCATCTACATCAAATTCTAGTTATTTGAAGAATGAGTGTTCCAGTACTTACGATTAAGCAAAACAGAAACATATTGTATCAAAAAATTGGAAGAAAGAGTTTCTATGAGTTACATAATTTTGTTGCAGAAAAGGTGTATTGCCCTAAAATTCCAGGATGCGTATGGTTCATACGCATCCTGGAAAAGTCCTGGAATTTTATGTTGTCCTGCAAATCTCCTAAAATTCTGTTACCAAATATCTTGGAATTTTATCTATTCCTGCCTTTTGTCCCTGTGCGATGTTTTGTAGTTGAGGATTTTTTTCCTACTGATATAACTTAAGTCTGACAAATTTCCCTCCACACCCCCTGCAAAATGTGGGAAGCTGTTGTTTTCTTTTCTGTTAGCAATACTGAAGCAGCATTATTAGCACATCTTTTGTTTAAAAAAAAAATTGTGCTTATGTTATCACTTTGTCTGTCCAACCAGAGAGACACCACTATATTTCTGTAACTATTAGTCCGATTTGTAAAATTCTTTTTGCATTTGGAAGCTTGAAATGTGAGAATAATTATCCTTCCTTTCATTCCAGCCCCCCAATACACCTTCGTGGCTGGAGGGCGTAAATGCAGATCCTATCAAATTCAAAATACATTTTATTTCATATATTTGCTTCCAAATATCCTATTAAAAAAAATTGTTTTCCTTTCATTGCCATTTATATCGAAGACTATTTTAGTTACAGTCTCGTTTTCAAGTAATGTATAGATTTTCCTCTAGGGGGCATAAAGGTAAATAACAATTTTTGTGATATCTCTGCTTCTAAAAGTCCGATTTGAAAAATTCTTCCTGTGTCAGATACAGTTCCCGATCAGAAATGTTTTGCATATAATTTCCCATTTTTGGTAAAGAATGGTGTGGCCACCACAGGGCATAAGTGTTTATTTCTTCTGGTATATTTGCAACAAAATCTTAGCTTCTGGAAACTCAATCGAAAAAAATTATTTTGTGAACCGATAGCACTGACTTTGGAAAACCTTTTCAGAGAACCTCCTGCTTAAAATGGTACATAGTTTTTCCACCAGGGGGCATAGACATATATCTCATTTTTGTCAATATTTCTGTTTCTAGGAGTCCGATTTGAAAAATTCTTTCTTTGTTGGTAAGCATTTTTTCGGTGCAAAATTCTTTTCATATACCAAAGGTAATTGTTGCAACACCGTCTTGACATGTTAACACATTTATTTGAAAAACACAAGCACTTTTTGGGATGCTCGATATGATCCCAGCCTCAGGTGTAGACTAATAAAATACTAAAATAATAAAAGATTCCACACTTCACATAGTCATAGTTAAATGTTTCCAGAAGCCGATCTGTGCGACGATTATGCAAGTCCAGCTTGTAGGCTGGCGCTCTCGATAAAGTTCCCACAGACACAGGTGACTGGGTGTGTTAGGTTGGTTAATGATTAGTCTCTCAGCCTGTGTGGCTGTTGCCATCTCTGTGGAAATTGTTGTGTGGTCCCTCTAGATAAATGAGTTGTTTCCAAGGTGTTGGGAGTAAGATTGGTTGCTCCTATTGCAGCAGGATTCCATTGATTTCTGGATCACGATTGCCTCGCCATATTGTAACATCCATTCATTTTTGAAGCCTTATATCAATTTAATGTCATTCCAGTTGTTTTGGAATTTCTCATGTACACAGGTTCTAGCAAGAGCTGTGGAACAGTTTGCTTTAGAAATGGCTCTTTGGTGTTCTATTATTCTATTCTTCAAGCATCTCTTGGTACTTCCCACGTAACTGGATACCACACTTTCCATATTACTGATCTTTTTTGTTAGTAGGATTATATAGATTTCGGCAGATGTCTAGATATTAGTTACGTCTCTGTCCTTCCTAATGTAAGTAAAGAGGTTCTGGGTTTTTAGACCGAAATTCAATGAATGTTTATGACATGCTTTCTATAATATATTTGTAATGGATTTGATATAAGGCATAGAGCCACTATATTTATAAATTTTCTTAACTGGAAGTACAGAAGTGCTAAAATTGTTGTTATATTTGGCTACTAAATTATCAACTACTTCCGGAGCAAAACCATTAACAAGAGCAAATTCCTTGATTTTGTCCAACTCAGTTTTCTTGAGTGCTTCATTTGATGTACAAGTGTAGGCACTTTTTACATACGCATGGAAAGTTGTCAATTTTTGATGATGAAGATGGAAAGATGAACTCGGTATTATGGTGGGTACATGAGTGGGTTTCCTGTGAATGGTGTAAGATATTTTATTTGTAACTTGATCTTGATGTAATTTCAAATCCAAGAAGGCCAATTCACCACAAGATTCCAGTTCACACGAAAAGTTGATGGTTGGAATGACTTCTGATAAAAGTGAACAAAAGTTTTGTAAATGGTGGGGTTCGTGTTCCCAGAAGATACACACATCATCCACATAGTGTATATAGAGCGATGGTTTAAGCGGGCAATATTTTAATACCTTGTTCTCAAGATCTTGAATCACCAATTCTGCCAATAAGGGAGACAGAGGTGATCCCATTGGTGTACCCTGTAACTGTTTATAAAACACACCTTGAAATTTGAAGAAGGTGTTGTTTTGAATTAAAATAAGTGCTGATAAGATAGAATCAAGTTGCAGAGGGGAGTATAACGTTGAATTTGTAAGTTTAGATTTTATTAAATCATGGGCTGTTTGAACAGGAATATTAGGGTACATGGAAATAATGTCCAGTGAAGCCATCAAACAAGGTTTACCGTTTGAGTTGAAAGCCTTGAGTTTCTTAATAGCAGCTTCAGTGCTGCGAATAGATGCAGTAGAGTTCAATATTAGTGGTTTAAGAAGAGAGACAAGGGCAGATTTCTAGCGGGGTTTGCTTTGCCAGAGACCAGAGGTCTGAGAGGATGATTCGGTTTATGCAATTTAAGTTTTCCAAAGAGGGTGGGTACCTGTGGGCCCATGGGGGGGGGAATAGCAGCTGAATGTAAGGTTTCTGGAAGGTGGCTATGATTCTTCAGGTAAATGAGCTCCCTCAGGATTTTATCTGTAGGGTCTGACTTACAGATTGAATGAGGTATTTGTTCAATTGCATGTAGCATGCGCTCCTGATAATATTCTGTTTTCATGATAACTATTTGAGTAGACTTATCTGCTGAAAGTATTGAAATGTCTTTGTTCTTTCTTAAAGTTCTTAAAGCCAATTGCTCTTGAACTAGTTCTTCGTGTTTTTTGTTCTTTATTTTTTGATTCAACAGAAAGTCCTTCTTTATAACACCGGCTATTTTATGTCTGAATTATTCTTGTTCGTCACTAGGTAAATTCCGGAATATTAATTCAGTGGATGGAATAATTCGTTCAGTTATTATTTGTGCTTGAGGAAAGGCATATTTTTAGTGCCTCTGTTAAGGGCTCGCTGTTGAATGTCAGTGAGAGTCACGGCTTAGATTTAAGTAGGTGACTACAAGAGGAGGTTCATCATGAGTAGTGACTAGAAGTTCATGTCTATGTTTTCAAATACAGTCTTTGTGCACAAGCCAACATAGTTTATATGTCTGGAAGGCATTATACCTGTATCCTGTTCAAACTTTCCTTCTACAAACTGTAAAAAACTGTCAAAGTATAGGGTGTAAACTATTAGAAACCTGTACATAAGCAAAATATTTTCATTAGTTAAGACATCAATATAATATCTTTTTTGTTTTATGCAAAGCCTGGGTCTTTTAAACTCAGCGATTTGTAATATTTTCCAATTTGCAGGTGAATGGGAAGCCGTAGTGATTCTTAGGAACTTAGGTATGAGTCCTAAATCTCAACAATTTCATAAAAACTTCAAATGCAGAACCTCTGCATTTAGTCTTCTAACTTCGATAAAAAGTCTTTGACAGGGAAGCATGGTCCCTCAAACTAGATGTAAAAAGTTTAAGGTGAACTAGATATAATTTCAAATTTTTCTTAACTCACAAGTGTGCCACTAGAGGACATAAGTTTACATTTCCGTTTACAGCAATATCTGCATGATTAAAAACCCAATTGAAAGAAATTCTTTTTCGATCAGATGCCACTAATTATAAAAACTCCTTGTGTGCAGTCCCTTCCCAAAATAATGCACAATTTTGCCACTAAAGGGCTCAAATATTTAATCTGTTTTTCTCAATATCTGTACTTCTAAATGTCAGATTTAAAAAAAATTATTTTAACAACAGATACTATTTACTTTGTGGAACACTTTAGGTTTGTATTTGAGGAGTTTTGTAGTTCATGGTTCTGCTGCTAGGTGGTGTACTTCCATTTGCAGCTGTTTTTCCACTTCTAAAAGCCTTATTGAAAAATTTTTTTTTTTTTTTTACTGTATGCCATTTGCTACAATAAAGATGGGGGAGCAAATAAGATTTTTGCTACAATAAGGAGATCCTTTTTAAATAATGCACAACTTCCTCCCTAGGAGGCATAAAGGTCAAAACCTTTATCTTGCTGTCTCTGCTTCTGGGAGATATATTTGAAAAGTTCCTTTTCAGCATAGCTTTTGTCGTGAAGAATACTTTTCTCCTGTTTTCAACTTCTCCATTATGCAAAATTCTTCAGCTTAAAGGCGTAGTTAGATCATAATCCTTTTATATTTGTTCATTTGACTATTCAATTTAAAAATCTCTGTCTCTGATACCTTCCTCCTGCTATGAGAAACTTTTTGTGCCCCATTTGTTAATTTTTGTAGCATACTTTTTAGCTACTGGTGGCTGTAAGTAGCTGATTTTTTATTTTTTGTGGCTTATTTAGACCTTCACTGAAATTTGCATCGGAATGCTTTATGTAAAAATTTGCCATAAAATCAGATTGCTTTCTAATATTAGAAACTTAAATCTAGTTGTTTCTTAGTATTTTCTGAGCTAACTAATCACTTTCCATATCTTCTTTAGTTTTTTAATCATGTCCAGTTAAACTGTTTTGATCACTGATGAGTGTAGCTGTTTACATAACCCTTGGATTTAAGGTTTTCTCTTTTGTTCCAGTTTGGAAATTTTTGTGCGTACTTTGCTAGTTAGTACAAATTATAAACATAGTTATACCATCGATATTAGAAGCTAGAGCATCAATATAAAAGACCAGAGAAGGCAAAGAAGTGTCATCAATCACAAGTTCAGGCTTACTGGTAAAAAGAAAATGTTCAAATCAGACAATTGTGTTCAGGGGTAGGGTGTTGACAGACAGATGGACATAAAGATAACATAAGCACGTTTTTGCTACCCCCCCCCCCCCCCCAAAAAAAAAAAAGACATGCTAATAATGATGGATCAAAGTCCTTTGTCTGTTGGTTCTCTTGAAATATGTTTCTTTGAACAGAGCCATTCCATCATTAAGCTTAGCTGCATTGTGTTATAGAAAAACTGAAACTATTCAACTGACATATTTTTTTCTTACAAATCACCTGTTTCTATGGGAATGTATTTACAAATTCCGTGTGGGTAGTATTCACAAAAGTTCACAGAACTCTGGCACAGAAAATAATGTGCACAGTTAGTTGTTATTAATGAAAAGCAGGTAATTTTATAAAGACAAATTACTTAAAGAATTTACAAATGTGTGCTTTGGTGTGAGAAAAATGAATGGAATGGAATGGAATGAAATGTAACAATTCTTTGCAACATGCCACTCTGGAAAACTTTAAAAACCACCTGGAGAACCTGGAAAGTCAGGGAATTTTTTTATTACTTTTGAGTGGGAACCCTGGCTGTTGAATGTTTTGTCTGCTAGTAGCAGTAGAGATGGAAACTAAAAGTGTAAACAGTAGTGATAGCAGATTGTGGTTTTGCCAATGAATATGTTGTGCAAAATTTCATAAATCTAAAGTTTAATCAAAAGTGACTAATATAAGTGAAACACAATATGAAATAAATGCAAAAAGAAATAACTATTTAATTCTAGCTCCTTATTATTGCAATCGAGGTCATTTTTTTAGTGATAACTGTATCTCACAGCAAGAACACAATTCACAGTGTTATTAACAAAAATACAAGGAATGTCATTTCCATTACCAAATATGCTTATTTAAGTAGCGAAACGAAGTAAAATGCCAAAATGGATGCATTGAGTTGCTTAAAAATAGTAAAAATGAGTCTGTCCACCTACAAGATGGCTAAAAATGCTCCATGAGCACTGTTTCTTTAACAATTGGAAAAAAACCACTGAAAATTCAACTTACCTTTCCTTGAGATGTTCAAAATTCAGTTCATTGGGAAACTCATAAAAAGTTATCCCTCTAAAACTCAATTTTTTTTTATAAGACTTGCAAAAGGGAACACAAGTCATTTTCTATCTTCACACAATCAGAACGTGTCTTGCCACAAACCACCCATAAGTAACACATTTCTCCAGCACACAAACAACTTCTATGCTTCTTCTTTAGTATCCAGGTTTCACTGCCATACATCAGAGTAGGAACAATTATACTTTCATACACAGCCATGTGTGACTCTCTTGAGAACTCATCATTCCTGTGAAAACCTCCCAGATCAGCCATGACTTTCAGTGAATTCTTCATAACACAGAATGGACTTTTAAAAGCAGAGATAGTGAAGGACATACAGTGAATATACCCCCTAGCATGAAAACTGTGCATTGTTTTAAGTCGAAAATGTTCATTCCTTGAAAGATATCAGATGAAAGAATTTTTCAGTTAGATATTGGAAGGAGTGATATAGAATAAAATAAATATGGAGTTAGACAATCATGTGCATGCTCCATATGCTAACAAGTTACCACTGGGATAACAGCATAATTTTTTCAACAAGATCTTATTTGGGGAAAAGGATGTGACCTTGATGTTGAATTAATAGTACTCTGTTGGTGGCAAACCTTTAACAAGAGAATTTGTTTGGCTGTTAAGTAATTGCAGGATTTGAATTCAAACTGGCATTATTCAGGTCTGTTCATTAGATACTGTATTTTATGGTGCTGTGTTGTGGATCATTTTTATGGTGTGTGAAGAATGACATTATTTGCAGGGGTTTAACATAAGTATTTTTCAAACAATGTATCCAAAGCAAGTGAAGTTGAAGTTTGTAATTATGTTTGTGGGGGCAGTTATGACCTTTTACCCCTGTACAAAAAAATTGTATTCCTTTAAAAAGAGCAATAAAATAAAAGATAAACTAGATTAATATGGAACATGGAAATAGCAAATAATATTTAAGCAGTTGGATGTGGAGCTCTAAGGGCAGTGGTTCTTTTACATCTGTTCTCAGTTGGCAAGAACAGAAGAACTGGAATTATAAGATCCAATCTGGCAGTAACTAGTGTTGAGGAGGGAACAGTACTGTGTTTGGGATTGAGGCAGCTGTGACTCCCAGGAGCCAAGCTATGAAAGATATTTGAACTCAGGAGATTTTGTGCGAAATTGGGTCAGAAAATAAACAAATGGCATGGATCATCATCTTTCTCATAGGTCAGGCTACCTGTTTTGGTGGGATTCAGTTCTCACTTACAGATACAGACATACAGATGTCTAAATAATAAAAGCAGAAAGTTTTGTATACTTCAAATGTCAACAAAATGCTCTAAATTCCCTGTTTGTTGTACATAACTTTGTATCTCTTAAAAAAAGTTTTGTATACTTTAAATGTCAACAGTGCTCTAAATTCCCTGTTTGTTGTACATAACTTTGTATTTCTTAAAAAACAGTTGGGCATAACTAGTGAAAAGCTCAATTCTAGTCTTAAATAAAGCTAATAGAAGTTTTAAAAATTAAAAAAAGGAAGGGGGATGGGTTCTATGTACCACATTATGTACAACTAGGTATGTTTGCTGCCAACCTCTTTCTTTCTCAATTGAAATAATTTTATGTTGCTCATTAAAAAGAAATCTTCTGCTTTGCTGATTCACTTCATTAAAAAAATGGAACTTTTTCCAATTTCTGGAAGAAATTGCATGTTGGTTTGTTATGTTTGCAGATTTAAAAAAATATGCTTTTGTTTATGTATTACAAGAAAAACAAAGTTTTATTTGATGTGATAAAAATATAAAACATACCATGTTTTTGTATTTTGTTTGTTAGTTCCATAAATGTCAGGTGTACTCATGAAAACAAAAATTATCACAGTTTGATGATTGTTATATAGTCACTTGTAAAGTGATAAGCATGTTTTTAATATATAACTTATACTAAAGTGGCTGTGTTTATATCAACATGACTGAAATTCCATTTTTGAATTTTATTTCATTATAATGAGATTTGAGTGCAATCAGTTACTTTGTATAGAAATGTTTTTGTAGAAACATTAAACATTTTTATGCTTGTTTTTGTAGTGCTGTCACTTTATTCAGTTTTCAATTACACTTTCTTTTTTTCATCAGAAACATTTGTAACTGTACTCAGAATATATTTTTTTAGAATTTAAGGATGGTTTCTGTAATATCATTTTGACAATTAAAAAAATTACTCAAAGCCCATTAACATGCATTATGGAATTATGAACTAGTATTGATGTCATGTTTCCTGTTTCGTTTTTTAATTTGTTAAGTAGATGCTGACCTTTAACAGTATACTTGTGTGGTGACTGTGATATTCATGAAGTTCAATGACTGAATGGAAATTTGTGTCGCTTAACAAATAACTGTTGGTGAATTTTCCTACAATTTTTGCAACAGATATAAATTAAGATGCACAAAATGAAAATGCAATCACAAAATTTATGTATGATGATATATATTTTAAAAACAACCAAGCAGATAATGGGGGTAACAATAAATTGAATGGCACAACCACAAAACAGTTTGTGGAATAAATGTCAGATCAGTTTATTAAATGGTACAGAATAAAACTGCTTTCAGGCAAAATTAAAAAAAAAAAAAAAATGTTTGCTTGTTTTCTTCATGATGATATAAAATGCATATATGTCTAAAACTTTGAAATGTGTATATAATGTCTAGAAACTTTTGAAATGCAAGAAATCTTCACTTATTGTAGATATGTTCCAGGTGCAGGTGACACGAAGGAAGGAAATCAAAGGGGAAATTATTCCTTATAAATACATGGGGTAATCATATAATTATGTATTTACAGTACAAGGAATATTTCTTTCTTATTTTTCATGTCTGAAGTACTGGTGTTTAGACTGCTATGATGAAGCAGGATTGCTTTGACTAGCAAAGATATGAAGTTGTTCAGATTCCTAAGCAGCAGTTGCTTAGCTTCAGTTACTTTGAACTGTGTTGTCCTTGGTGGTGTAACAGATCACATGCTCAAAAGGAAATCAGGAGATGCAGGTTCTATTCCTGCTCCAGGGCATTGTAATTTTCAAGTTTTCTTATATGATGTTACATGGTGAACAGTAAACTAAAGCAATTACGAATCATATTCTGATTGCTGTGTGAATAAAAGAGAAAAATATTTCCCTATGATAACAATGTAAGTAAACGTAGCATGCTCCACTTCATTGCTACTCTGGCACATGCAACATAATAGGATAAAAGCAAGATTGTGTTGTCATAGTGAGAATAATTGGCAGTGAAACACGTAACACACAAAACATTTGGAAAGCTATGGTATAAGCATCATTTGGAAACAACTGATGCTTATACCACGTGTTTCATTCTATGGCTGATGAAGGTAGAAGTCACTACCGAAACGTCCCACCACCTATAATTTTTAACGTAACGTAAGCGTGATATGTGGACAACAAGAATTATTCTAAGATTATGTTGTTCCCATGCTTTATCATTGGTATGTAATAATCACTGACTCCTTTCCCAATGCTCCAGCACCTCCAGCCAATGCTGCCAACACAAACAAACTTACACAGTCAACTTTTGAACCCTTAGTATATTTCTCCACAAATATGTGCAAACACAAACTATTTTGAGCTTTTAAATTCTTATTTATATTTTAAATCTGCTGTATAATATTACTGTGTTTATGCTATTATATATATATATCATCATCATCATCATTGTCAACCATTATCAATCCACTGCTGGACGAAGGTCTCCCCAAGTTTCCTCCACAACGATCTGTCTTGTGCCATTCTCCTCCATGTCACCCCTGCATACTTTCGAATTTCATCCACCCATCTCCCATGTGGTCTTCTTCTGGGTCTTTTCCTGTCCCTTGGAATCCAATCTAAAATTTCGGCTGTCCATCGATGATCTGTCCTTCTGGCAGTATGTCCAGCCCATTGCCATTTCAGGATTTAACTCTGATCATGATGTCTTCCACTCTTGTCATTTTTCGGATCCACGAGTTCCTCTTCTTATCTCTCCTGGTTACACCAAGCATGCACCTCTCCATGCTGCTTTGAGTTGTCTGCAGCCTTTGTATGTCTCTTTTAGTTAAGGTCCACGTCTCTGCACCATACGTAAGCACTGGAAGGATGCATTGATCAAACACTTTTCTTTTAAGACATAATGGCATATTGCTCTTGAAAATTATGCTGTTTCTTCCAAAAGCTCTCCAGGCAAGTTTTGTACGCCGATTAATTTCTTCACCAATGTGACCCTCACTTGATATCTGCTGTCCAAGATAAACGTACGTGTCTGTTATCTCCAGCTTTTCTCCATCAATCGATAAATCTTCATTTCTTGTAAAAGCATTGAACATCACTTTTGTCTTCTGAAAGTTCATTTTTAATCCCACTTCTTTACTCTTGTCAGCAAGTTCCTGGATCATACTCTGCAGCTCTGATGGGGTAGTTGCAAAAATGACTACGTCATCAGCAAAACGAAGGTGGGTTAGATAATCTCCATTAATCTTTATCCCCTTGTTTTCCCAGCTCAGCGACTGAAAAACACCCTCCAATGTGGCATTAAAGAGCTTCGGAGATATGGTGTCACCTTGTCTCACTCCCTTTCCAATTTTTACGTGTGTTGTATTTTCAAACAGCCTAATCTTTGCACTTGCATTTTCATAGATGTTATTAATAATATTAATGTATGCATCTTCAATACCGCAGGTTTTCAGAGCCATTGTAACTGCTGATGGTTTCACCGAATCAAAGGCTTTTTCATAATCGATAAAAGCCATGCACAATGGAAGTTCATATTCCCTTGCTCTTTCAATTAGTTCTCTCAGCACGTGGATATGATCTATTGTGCTGTAGCCACTCCTGAATCCAGCTTGTTCTCTCGGTTGAGCCATGTCCAGTGTTACCTTCAATCGGTGTGAAAGAACTTTAGTGAAGATTTTATAAACTACTGATAGGAGGCTGATAGGTCTGTAGTTTCCGAGATCCTCAATGTCACCTTTCTTATGTAGCAGGATCATTGTAGCGGTGTTCCAATCCTCAGGCATCTTTCCTTCATTAAGGCATCGAGTGAAAATTTGGGCGAGTACTGTTTCGATTTCTCCACTTGCTTCTTGTATGATGTCTACAGTAATTCCATCTTCTCCTGGAGCTTTTCCTCGCTTCATGTTCTTGATTGCATGTGCAACTTCTGCTGGAAGGACTGGAGGAACTCTGGTACTGGTATCTTTCATGATGTCTGGAGTGCATATATCATCCCTTTCATATAATTTGGAGTAGAAATCTTTCACTCTTGTCAAAATTTCTGCCTCTATTTCTTGTTACAGAACCATCTTCTTTTCTCAGTGCCATAATCTGTTTTCTTCCCTTACTGAGATGTCCCTTTGCTATCTTTAGGCTTTGGTTGTTTTCAATTGCTTTCCTCACTAGTTCACAGTTGAATTTCCTTACGTCTTCAGTGATACTTTTTCTTACTGTCTTGCATAGCTCTATATATTCCACTTTGGAAGTCACATCTTCTTTAGTTGTCCTCATCTCTCTTCTTTTTTGCATCAACATTTTGGTTTTTCCTGATAATTTGTTCACATGCAACTTGTTCTTAGACCCAGCTAATTTTGTTGCTGTTTCCATAAGAGCTTTGGTTACTTTTCTGTTAACTTCAGAGATGTCCACTTCTTCCGATGTTAGGCCTTCTAAAGCAGAGAACCTGTTCTTCAGTTCCAACTTGAAGGTATTATGGTGTTTTTTAAGGTTGGTTATGTCAATAGATTTTGTTTGTCTTATGAGCTTGCCACGTTCAAGTTTAGTGTTGAGGTGCATCTTACATCTCACCAATCTATGGTCACTACCTGTGTTGAACTTGTTTAGCACACTGCAGTCTTCTATGACGAATTTTGTTACACATAATAAAATCAATTTCACTTGTCGTCCCATTTGGATGTCTCCATGTCCATTTCCTGTGTGGCTTTTTCTTGAAGAAGGAGTTCAAGATGAAAAACCCTTCTGCCTCTGCAAACTCAACGAGAGTATTTCCACGCTGGTTTCTGTTGCCGTGACCGAATTTACCTACTGAAGTTTCATTCTGTTGCCGTTGCCCTATTTTTGCATTGAAATCTCCCATAATTATTTTCAAGTGCTGCTTACCTTTATTATTTAGATGACAAATTTCCTCATAAAATTCTTCAATTTCTTCTTCAGGATGACTTGTGGTGGGTGCATAAGTTTGAATAATCTGAGCCTGGTATCTTTTCGAGAGTTGGATAACAAGTCGTGCAGCTCTGTCAGAGGAACTTTCAACTTCTACAACTTTATCCTTCAGTTTCTTGTTTATTATAAATCCAACACCACTAGTTCTGCCAGTATCTGTCCCACGATAGTAGAAGAGATGTCCACTTTTCAGTTCGATGAGATCTTCTCCTTTTCTCCTTACCTCACTTAGCCCCACGATGTCCCACTTGATCCTTTGTAGTTCCTCTTCCAATTCAAGAAGCCTTGAATATATATATATATATATATATATATATATATGTATATCATCATTGTCAACCATTATCAATCCACTGCTGGACGAAGGTCTCCCCAAGTTTCCTCCACAACGGTCTGTCTTGTGCCAGTCTCCTCCATGTCACCCCTGCATACTTTCAAATTTCATCCACCCATCTCCCATGTGGTCTTCTTCTGGGTCTTTTCCTGTCCCTTGGAATCCAATCTAAAATTTCGGCTGTCCATCGATGATCTGTCCTTCTGGCAGTATGTCCAGCCCATTGCCATTTCAGGGATTTAACTCTGATCATGATGTCTTCCACTCTTGTCATTTTTCGGATCCACGTGTTCCTCTTCTTATCTCTCCTGGTTACACCAAGTATGCACCTCTCCATGCTGCTTTGAGTTGTCTTCAGCCTTTGTATGTCTCTTTTAGTTAAGGTCCACGTCTCTGCACCATACGTAAGCACTGGAAGGATGCATTGATCAAACACTTTTCTTTTAAGACATAATGGCATATTGCTCTTGAAAATTATGCTGTTTCTTCCAAAAGCTCTCCAGGCAAGTTTTGTACGCCGATTAATTTCTTCATCAATGTGACCCTCACTTGATATCTGCTGTCCAAGATAAACGTACGTGTCTGTTATCTCCAGCTTTTCTCCATCAATCGATAAATCTTCATTTCTTGTAAAAGCATTGAACATTACTTTTGTCTTCTGAAAGTTCATTTTTAATCCCACTTCTTTACTCTTGTCAGCAAGTTCCTGACCTCCACGAATATCGCTAATCTATTCCTGTTCTTTAAGGAATATAAATTCATTAAAAATCACCCCACCTGCTCAGATAACTACCTTTACACATTTAGATATATTGATGATCTGCTGTGTATCAATAATTCAGAAGTTATAGAGAGTGATTTTGATAATATCTATCCTAGCTCTCTTAACTTATGTAAAACCAACCACAGTAATCAGGAACTTGAGTTCCTAGACTTAAGCATTAAGCTCAACAGAGGTAACCCATCTATTAGCCTCTTTGATAAAAGAGTTAATTTTCCTTTCAAAGTAATTAAATATCTACACTGGAATAATATATCAACCAAAGTAATTGAGAATGTACTAATTTCTCAGGTCCTAAGAATTTCAAGAATTTGCAGCAACAATTTGGACTTCAATTACCACATTAATATACTTTTAGATAGTTTTCTAGAGAACGAAATTCCTTCTTCTTTCATCAAAAGAACTTTAAGAAAAATTATTCTGAATAATAGAGTAAGGTTGGCAGATCTGCTTTAATTTTCTACACAGTTAATAATATGATTCTGACCAATCAAAGCCATAAGGAAGTTGGCTAGAGGATGCCTATTAACTACTAAAAGGAACCTTAGTGCTATGGATATGAAGGTCCTATTAAAACAAAAAATTAAATAATATGGACAAAATCACAAAAAAAGCTTAAAAATCTGTTTATAAAAGAAAATAAAAAACAAATAAAAAAATAAAAAGAAAACTAGTTATTCATCACTAGGATAGCTATACTAAAAATAGTAAAACTAACATTAAAATTAATAAGATTCTGAATAATCTATAGAAGCTCACTAAGGTGATTTAATACATGCAAAGATTATTAAATTACACCACTTGTGTATTTTATAATATTTCTCATGTATTCTGGAGAGTTAATTCTACTCTTTCTGATCATACAGATCCACAGTCTTAAGGATATATACATTTTTTCTCTGGTTAAAATCTCCGCGAGTTGGTTTCTTTCAGTATGAGGAGGCCATCAGCCCCACCCACACTGCCCCCAGCGACTAGGTAGTGGCAGAAGTGTTAGGACGCTTGGGGAAGAGGTCAGCCATGTTTTTCTCTTGTGTGGAGAAAGTTTAGTTGCATAAGAGGTAAGCTCTCTTCCTTGTCTTTGGGTTTTAGGTTTTATAAGTTCAATGTTTGAACTTCTTGTACTTTTTTCTCTGTTGTTTTTTGCTTTTCAGCTTTTAGACACTGGCTTGTCTGTTAACATTTTTGCGGGTTTTAACTCTTTCTTTTCTTGGTAACTTTGCGCGTCTTTTAGGAAACTTAGGCCCAGCAGATGGCTAAGCATAGTTCCTTTTCTTTGCGCTGTATTTTCAAAGTAGTTAAGTTCTTAATAACTACTTAATTATGCACTTAAAGCACTGCTGAAATACTTTGTACATATTGCAACTAATTGTTTATGTTATATAACTTTCACAAAGCTTTTCTTTAGTTAATTATTGCCTTTAATTTATTCTCGTTTTTGTGTTGTCAGAAGTTGTAGAGTAGGGGGTTTTAGGATCAAGTTTTCTTTCAAAAATCTGATTTTTTTAAAAATTAATATTTCCTTTTTTTATTGCAATGTAGAGGTTTGGATTTCTTTTGCATTGCTTTTCGGGTTTAAATTCTCTCTCAGGCGAACTTGGCATTTCGTTATAGCTGAAAATTATTTCTAATTATTATGTCACTCTCACAGCTTGAGTTCTCTTTAATCTTCTTCTCTCTGTTTAATAGTAACAGATGAAGAGCATGGGTCGGGCCAGGAAGGTTATGGATGCAAGCGAAATTGTTAACTAGTGCTAGGTCATACAACTCTGCGGAGGTCATGACATATATATATTTTTAAAACAATTTTTGGTGGGCATGTTACTTGCATCTATGGCCTTGCAGAAACCCATTTCCAACTGGGTCTTTGTGGAAGTGAGAAAATGCAGAGTTTTTGCTGGTCCTTGATAAAGCCAAGGCTCAGTATTCTCGACACTTTCTACATTCAGTTGTTTTATTTTATTTTTTTATCTTTTCTCCTTTTACTCACACCGGTAGATACATAACCTTTTCTATGTTGTACTTGGTGTGTGTCAAAAATATATATATTTTTTTGCTTAGGTCTCTTCTAAATAGAATATATATATGTATATATATATATATATATTATAAATTTAATTTATAATAATAATTGTTACTCAAAAAAGGATTTGGTATGGTATTTTTCCTTTATAATATGGTGTTTTTGTTCTCTTCAATTAAACTGTTGAGAGCTGGGGAAGGGATCTTTAAAGTTAACAAAAAAGTATTTAATCCCTTGCCTCCCTAAAAAAATCTTGGTAGGTAACAGTGATTAAAGTGATGTTTCTGCGTGTCTTAACTGACAAAAAAGTAAATATGAAACAATGGTGAACAGGGACCGTTTAACCTGTACTATTTTAATATAAAAATAGCCTTTGTGAAAAAGCTCCACGAGATACTTCAGACACTCAAAACTGAACATCTAATATAATAGAGGATTATCTGTTTACTAAAAATTGCTCGCCGATTGAACTGCATCACATTACTTACACCTTGAATGAAATAGCAAATCACCAGCTTGGCACATTATACTTACTTGGTCCAACTGTAGGTGCACATTTTTGATATAAACTGCTGCTGAGAAAACTCGTGAGTACATTTATAGGTGGTATGATAAAGGACATAATGAGGTAACTGATGATAAATGTGTACCTTGTAGCCATGTTAATGAAGCAGCTAACTGCTCGAGCAAAGCATAGGTATACTTCTCTGATGACATCTTTTTGTGGAAACCTTAACCATGCCACGGGACCTCGAAGTTGCCTTTCCAGTGGCAAATGTTTCTTCAGTTGGTAAGCTTGTGATATAATTGGTAAACCTGTTGTGATATAATTAACATTCTGTAGTTCATGTGTGCCACGGTCACCTCTCAAACTCAAAGTAAAAGTGTTTTCAAATGTGGTAAGACCTTATTGTGGTTCTGATTTTCCAGATTTCTGAGCAGTGACTTTCTGGATTTTTACTCATCACGAATTTCAGAGTGGTATGCAGATTTCTTATTTCTGCCACTGACTGAAAAAATATATGTCGCAAGTGTCCCCATTTAATTTAATAATGTCCAGTTTTCATATCTAGTGTTGGTAATCCGGTTATTTTTTTAGATAATATCTGGTTTTGATGAAATTTTAATAACTGTAATTCTTGTTTTTACTGCAATATGCCTCTTATATGCTACCATTACAGACCCTTCTGCGATTGTTCATAGTCACAATGGTAATCTTTGGTCCACTGTGGAGTGTGGGAAGCAAGCATCAAGCATACTACAGGAATTGAAAATCTTAGTGTATTCAATATTTATGTAGTTTAGTTACATGTTTTTAATATCATGCCTTCGATGTTTTTTTTTTTTTTAATTTTATTTTATGTTTTTACCATTTCTTGGCGGTCTTCATGTCGTCTGCCCCAGGAAAAATCTTCTGAACAGCCAAAAATGATTGCTGTAGCATTTTCACGATTTCGGAATTTCAAATTTTACTGACAAAGCTGCACCTCCCCCTCTCATTTATCATCCTGATTGTGTTCTTATTGTATATATTTCCACAATTGTGTTCCTCCTCCTCCTCCTCCTCCTCCTCCTCTTCTACTTTTTTTGTTTTGTTTTAATACATTTGGTAGAAATGGGAAAAAAGTTACCATTTTTTAAAGAAAGTTTTCTAATGAAGTGCATGCAGGGGCAGTACTGGCTGTAAGTAAAATATCAGAACACACATTTTTTTTAAATTTCAGGACAACATTGAAAGAATATATACATATATCACCTCTGTTACAATTTTGTATACCAAATTTGCCTTTCAAGCTGTTCATTTATATATTAAACTGAAATATTAAATTTTATAAACCTTCAAAAGATGAAAAATATTGCACTTACCTTCATCATTCACGACTTACTACTAACCCAACGTATTTTACAAATAAAACTGATGTCTCATAAAAGAAAACTAGCACAACAGAAGGAACACATGGAAAAATATATATAGGTACTTCAAAATTTTTAATACTTGTGCACTTCACTGATTACAGGTTATTGCATTAGATGATGTAACACTGTAATAAAAAGTGATTTTTAAAATTTTGTCAATTTCTTCTGAATTTGAGAAGTGTCCTGTTTTAGAACACTAAATTGTTCATTTATGTTTCAGATTATTATTTGCTGTGGCATCATCTGGGCCACTTTTACAGAATTGAAATCACTTTTTTTTATGCATTTTGCAATTTTTCTTTTGCATCACTTAAAGTATGGGATGCTTCTTGTTCTTCTAACAAATCATTTTCTTTACTAGTTAGTAGTTCAGCTAACTTCTCTCTCAGATCTTCTTTTACTCTCTCTTTCTTTGAATCTTTTCTTCTTTTTCTTCAATTATATGTTTTACCACAGCCTTTTGTTTTTCAACCTTTATCTGCTCTAAATAACATGCATGTTCTGAGCATGCTTTTTGAATATAATGAATAAGTTCTTTTGTTATTAAAACTGATAACACAGTTATCAGTTTTAATAACGACTTTTTAAATAGTCTTTTGCAATTCCACTTAGTAGTTCTAATTCTGACTATTATATAGCTCTAATTATTGTACTATTCTCTTTTACGTGCGATATTTCAAAGTAACTTGTACAGAAAACTAGCGGATAATGCTTACCTTGGCATTCCTTTCTAGCGACGGGGACATTTCACGCACGTGTTTTCCGGTCTTTGTTGAGGTTATTGTCCTAAAGTCCGTTGTATGCGATGACTGGCTTTACTTCTCACACTTTTCGCTGGGTATACTCGTTGGATCTTTGCTTTAGGATTCAAACATCAATTTTTACAGACCTTTTCTCTGTGACAATGTTATTGTTCACAGAGAATCCATGTTCATATATTGAATTACCTGAACATGGAGACAGAGTTAAGCAAGACTTAATTAATTTTGTTAGATTAGGATATTTCTGTGTACCTGATAGACCTTTCTTTTTAGCAATTTTAGCCCAGTACTTGCATATCATCATCATCAACAACAACCATTATCAATCCACTGTTGGATGAAGGTCTCTCCAAATTTCTTCCACAATTGTCTGTCTTGGGCCTGTCTCCTCCATGTCACTCCAGCAAACTTTTGAATTTCATCCATCCATCTCCCATGGGGTCTTCTTCTGGGTCTTTTCCTGTTGCTTGGAATCCAGTCTAAAATTTCGGTTGTCCGTCCTTCTGGCAACATGTCCAGCCCATTGCCATTTCAGTGATTTCACTCCGGTCATGATGTCGTCTACTCCTGTCATTTTCCTTATCCACAAGTTCCTCCTCTTATCTTTCCTGGTTACACCAAGCATGCATCTCTATCACTGTCTTTTACATATACATCTCTTTCCTTTGCCACATCTTCTCACGTACATAGTGTATTCTGATTTTACATTATAACCAAAAGTATCTGTCTTTGTCACCTTTATCATATGGTCCGCAATACAGCTTATAGCTTCCTTAGACTTTGAATCACTTCGACACTCTGGGGCAATACATTGCAAATCTCACAGTAAGGGGTTGGAAAGTGACAGTTTTTGTTGCAAAAATTCACGTCTTTATAGGTGCTTCAGATGTCATGAAGAAAATCTTTATGCTCAGAAAAACATAACTTTTTGGCTGCAGATCCAATATCTATATTTTTCAGAGGGCTCCAATTTTTCGTGTCTTGACATTTAATATTGGAAAGTGACAGTCCTTCTTTCTGTCCAATAACCTCATGTTTTAAAAATGTAAACATAATATTCCTTAGAAGCTCATTCTGCTTATAGAAGAGAATATATATCAGAGGGGCCTCTTTCTGGAATAGTGTCAAATATGGCATGAAAGAATTTGATAAAAAAAAAACTGCAAAATGTAAATACATCAAATTCCTAAAGTCCTTCAAAAAACCAGAAATTTTAAGGTACTTTTCTCCTGTTTTGATGTAGGGGTTGGTACAAATCTCAGGAAATATTCTTTCAGAGCTTCATATTGCTCTACAATCCTTTCACATACAGGACCTAACGTTAACCATCTATTTTCCATGTGCCTCTGGAATAGATGGCAGCACTTTCTACAAGAACAGATTATTGTGGAAGATTTCATGGAAATCTTCCCACCTAGCTGCTGACATTTTGAACCATTGAAAAATATTTAAAACAAAATTTTCCACATTGCAATTCAATTCCAAGATGCCTTTTTCAATGCATTGTGCATTACATTCAAGCAGATTGCTCCAACATCAATTAATTTAAATTTTCTAGATTTTGAGTAGCTTTTAGCGAATTGTTTTTTTTTTTTTTTTTTTTTGATTGATAAATTAACATATTAGGGCCATCCATAGAGCACTGCAGAAGTCGTCCCAAGTGAAGTCCATTCTCTGAAATAAATTGCAAGATTTTCTCTGAAATTGTTTCAGCACCGCATGGCCTAAAAAGAATGAATCACAGTACAGAGCCACAACTTTTTCATATTTTTCTAACCAATAGGAAATATAAATATCCATTTGTTTTTTTTTTTTTTTCCTGCTTAGTAGCAGTTTCCTCAAAATACAATGAAAAAAAATTGCTGAAGATCGAAAAAACAAGTCAGAATTTTTTTTTTTTATGACAAAAATAAGGAGCTAAACTAAATTTTACCTTTACCATGTATCTTGCTTTGGCATCAGACAGTTTAATATTTTTTGCAATATCAATCTTCAAAAGCACTTGTCATAATTTTCCCCAATTCGTTGTTAGACACAAACGAATAATTACATTCTACTGCAGTTAACAGTAATAATGCTTCAGCTTGTATAGCTTTTTTGCTTAAGCTTGATGGAATCCATAATTTGTTTTTATTTGTCAGCTGTAGAAGAGGAGCACATGGGGCACCAAATGACGATGTTGAGCTGTCGATATTTTCCCTCGGTGTGATCGCAAAAGTACTCTGATTTGCAGCAGATCTCATTCTGCAGTAGTTAGATGTTTTAAATGAGAAACAAGTTGAGAGAATCCCATGTTTGATATGCGGAAATGCTTATCGCAAGCTTTACAGTATGCAGACTACTGATCATCTTTGCAATCCTGACACCAACTATAGATGATCAATTCACCATCTTCCAGTTCTTTCTCTAACCAAAGTGCCGAAAATTTCGTGTTTCTAGGCATCGTAAAAATTGAATAAATAATTTATACACACTAAAACATTTACCATTGGCAATGGAACAGAACAGCCTTTTTACGATATCAAAAGCGGACACATGTCTAGTCACAACTGCATCACACGATCATGGAATGTGCACAATATCACAAGCGAAAATGCGAGCAAAGTCGAAGTTTAAAGTTTTTGTTTGAATTAAACAAAAATGAAGACTTTGTTGCCACATAAAAGATTTAAAAGTGCTCCAAAAAAGTACTGATGATTTCACCGAATGAGGTAGCGACCGAGATAGAAGGGAGGAGGTAGAGTGCTTCCAATGATGCCCTGTTTGAAGTCAGTTAAATGAGCAGTGGCCAGTGCTGAGACGGGCAGAAACCAAGCAAGCCCCAGAAATTAGAGGCATTATGTGCCAGCATGTAAACAAACATAAACATTGATCATTTTCTAAGCTTTCTACCTAAAAACACACGTTAACTGTGTCTGGAGTCACTGTGCTTATGAATGTGTATAATTCGTATATCTGAGAAAAAAATTGCCCTGGTAAGAGAGGTTAACCTGAGATTATAATGACTTCTAACTTCTACAGATTGTCGGTAATGTCGTGTTTTTGTAAAGTGGCAGGGGCTCTTTGCACTGCTTATATGCTCCACTAATGTGATCACTACACAAGTAAATACAATGAAATGACATCTCGGCATGATGAAATACCGAGATGCCATAATAGCAGATTATAAAAATTGAAAATTTTTGGAAAGATAATCATATTTCAAGACATTTTAATTTTTTTTTTTTTTTCAAGAATTTCAGAATAGTTTAATCTTTTTTTCAGGACAAGTATGACTTTTGAGTTCATGTTTTCTAATTTCTAAGTCTCTTTTTTGAAATTAATCAGTGGAGCAAAAGCACTGCCCTTTGCCCTTTTTAAAAATGAAATTAAATTTTAAAATTGGTGCTTAATCTGTTTGTGATGTAATTTGATCCATTTCAGTGACCAGTAAAATTGTTTTCATGGCAAAGTGAACAATGCAGTAGCAATTTTTGATGTTAATTTCACTTTAAACATGTGTTTTTCTGTTCCTTAGTTACTTTTGCTACATCAAGAGCCAAATCAAACATTTTTTTTTCTTTTGTTTAAAGCAAAATTAACATTTCAAAAATAAAGCTGTGTGCTCTCTGCAAAGAAAGCAACTTTACAGAGAGCAGAGACAGCAACAAAATTCCGATTTTGAACTTCAAACTTTTGGAAGTAAAGGGGGAAATGCTTGCTCTTTTTGCCTGTTGATATAGCAAGAAGTTCACTAAGCAATGGGAAAGCATCAATTTTCAAGAGAAATGAAAGAAGTGATAATGTTGTTTTAATGGTAAAATCAAATATGAAATCCATATTTTTCACTAAAAATCGTGATAACTTTAAAAAAAAAAGCCAAATTTTTAACTTCATTGGCTCTCAACAAAATAATAAAGATTAAGAAAATCAATGTCTACTTTGGATAAGGGCTGATATTTTGAAGCTGGGGGGGGGGGTCTGTCTGATAAACAAGTCCACTGTGTGAGTGAGTGAGAAACACAGAATTGGGATATCCATTAAGAAATACAAATAGATTCTCGCTTCTTTTTTAATAGAATATAGCCAAGTTTTATTGTATTCATTTTGGCTTTAGCTGTGTTGTTATATGTTCACTTGATTTTGTTTAAATAATCTTGCTTCTAATCTTTCCTGTCAGCATATGACTTAAAACAAATAGATGTTAGAAAATAGAAAGAGAGAGGAATCATAACAAAAGTTTTTTTCTTAAAGCTCTAGTCAAACACAATAGCAGGTATTTTAACTTTGAATTGTGATTTCAGCAGTTGTTACATAAGAAAAGGCAATTTTGAATACTCCTGTGTTTAAATTTTTCTAGTCAATGTGCATGTGTGCTGAATCGCATGGAAATAGGTCTTCCAGTTTTCAGACATTTGATGTCACTTACATACTAGCTGGTATACATACTAGTTTGTAAAGTAAAATCAAGTGGTGTGGATAAGTTTTTTTCTGTTCAGTTTGTCTTCTGTAAAACTTGTAGCACTAAACTTGGGATGGGTGACTTTGCTGGCCTTCTATGCACTTAAAAGACTACATCCTTTCTGTTATTTTATTTGGCATGTAGGGTAATTATGTGAAATTATAATAAGGATGAAAAATTATTTTATTGAATTACATTCTTTCTTTGTTGGTACCACATTGTGTTGCGAGTGTAATTTGTTTAATGGGGTTTTATCTTTGTTCTTCAGGTGCTCCTTTTCCCATTACCAGTAAGCAGGCCCTGATTCATAGGAAGGCACATGATATGGTGTCCCCAAAGGAAGGACTTTATCAATATATATATTGAAAGTAATTATCCCCCCCCTCCCCAGTCCCGGTAAATATTTCGTCAATCTTATATGTCATTATTCCGGTGAGAAACCTGACAAAATGCACATAAAGCACTGCAATTAGAATAAACAAAAACTTCAAATGAAAGAACTTTAATTAAACACCGACCTTTATTACCAGAAGTGCTTTTATAAAAATTTGCTGACTCCAACAGTTGTTTCAGACAGCAGCTCTAGCAGCATATTATTTTTTTCATACTATTTATTACAAAAATATTTGTTTTCTAGAGCATAAACATAGATACCAGTTGTAGGCCCCTTGTTTAAGGTACTAACTGAAATGTGTTTATAAAGACCATTCATTTATTTGAATGGAGTTGTTTGTTATGTTAACAGAAAGACAGTCATTTTGATCCAAAACTGAAAATTTATTTCTGACCTAAAACATTATAAACTAGACATTTTTGTTTCACTATCTAAGTAAAAAGTTAAGCAAGATATGGCCATTTCTCTACACCCAAATTAGCATCTATCAGTAATCCAAGACAAGATAATAGGAATACATTATTAAATGTTTCTGAGCCCCACGGACATTTTTGTATAGGTATGTGGTCTCATTTAGCTGTTATGTAGTCAGTCTTCACCATTTGTTCAAAGTATTTATGTAACTTAGGAGGGGAAGGGTCACATTAGTATATGGACTTAGCATATTGGACTGCGAATAAGCACGATTTAATGATGACTATGATAGACGTTTTTGTTGTTGTGTTTGTGTGCGTGTGAGAGAATTTCACTGTGTTATGAGTTATTGAATTGTTTATGCCAACTGTATTTTTCATTTCCATGCAGAGTGGTGTGGATGCTGCAGCCTTAGGTTCAGATTCATCGCAAAAGGAGAACAATGGTAAAAAGCCTGATAGGAAGAAAAGGGCATCACCGAGCACTGCTTCATCAAGTGCAGTGCTTAATTCTGGGGAGATCCTGACTCCAGCCATGTTAGCTGTTCTTAACCGACAGCAAGAGAAAGCAGCTGAAAGAGCACCAAAAAACCCAGGAAGAAATCTCCATGACATCAGCCTGACTGATATTAGGTCACCAGACCACTACATTAAAACTGAGGAATGAATGTAACATTCCAAAACTGTGTGACTGTTGCCTTTCACAATTCTTTTAAATTTTTTTAGTGTTTCTCAAACATGTATGTTACCTCTGGAAGTAATGTGAACCCGAAAAAAGATTGTTAAGTAAACGTAAAAGATTTCATTAGAATTTGTATCACTGAAAGATAGTAGAGAGATGGATATAACAGCACATGTTAATGCAAGGAAAATATAAAATTATATTAAATAGAATGTTTTTAAATGTTGGTAGCAATTTCTGAAAGTTAAATTTTCTGTCATAAGTTTATTTTTTGTGTCAGTAGCATCTAAAAGTCATCCATGTAACTTCAGTTCATAGGCATATTATTGGTCAAAAAGCAGTAAATGTGTCTTTCCCCAATACCTATCTCTACTTATCCACAAATTGTAAAAAAAAAAAATGCTCATATTGTCAAGTTTTAACAGAAAACATGTTGCTGGCAAGCATTAATGTTTGAATTTCATAATTAACTATGATCAGAGCTAATAATTTAAACTTATTTTTCTATTTCAAAATTCATCTGTGTTGTTGTTCTCTGGGTATTAGTATCCTGGTTTGAGAAGCAAGTCTTGGGATATCAGCTAAAATTTTGTTCAACTTTATGTTCTGAAATCGAAGGACCATCTGATAACATGTAGAGGTGCCTATTTTAAGCCATAAAAATCCATAAAAAGCTTTCATATAATTATGTACTAATTAATGTGTTTGTGTGTGTTTTGTTGTATGTTTTTTCGTCAAGAGCAAAAACAGTTGCAAAACTTTTTTGTAAGAATTTGTTTTAGACTTTTAAAAAAAATAGTTTCTATGAAGTATTTGTTTTGGTAAATAGAAAATCTATCTACTTGGAAAAGCTTCAACTAATACCTGTTAAAAATCTATGTTCATGAAATATCACTTGTGCTGTTTGACAAAAAGTTTTCAACTGTGCATTTTCATTGTATCAGGTGGTTGGTACTTGCAAATTCACTGAGACTAGTGTAAAGTTTTTTTGTTGTTGTTGTTTTAATTTAAACGATCATCTATAGAAATGCTTGTATGAATTTCTTTTTCTAAAAAATTTAATCTGAAGATTTTAATTCTTCTTGATAATAGAAGAATCAGTTTAAAATTCAATTATAGAAATTGCACACCTTATCATAGTCCTGATTTTTTTTTTTACAAAAATATATGCAACCCACACATGTATCTGTCAATTAATAAGTCATGCTGTGATTGGCTTAGTGCAGTGATGTAAAAGAAGAGCCTTAGCGCGGCTTAGCGATGCTAAGGCACTTTTTCTGTATAGACTTATCGGCGCTAAGACACTTTTCATGGTTATTTGAGAAGAAAAGCAAGGCAAAGGATTTTTTAGATTATCATTTGTGTAAAAATAACACTGATTTATATTAAAGCATACTCGTAGCTTAACAGAATGTTCATATTGCACGATACTAAACTGTCGGATCACGCAATAGGTGTGATCATCCATGTAGACAGAGCGACAGGTGGCCTCTACGGTGTTGTAGGTTATTCGCCATTCCTTTGGATGGACCTGATTTCAAGTCCCAGTCGAGGCATAGGTAGTGTGTTTGTTTTACAACCCTGCCTTTTCTTCTTTCCTGGAGCCAGTGACCCTAAATTAGGGACAAATGGCTGCTTATATCACTTAGAGTTCCTTATAGTGGTCTTTAATCAACATTTCCAAAAGTGACAAGTGTTTTATGGTTGAGAAGGGCATTTCAACTAAACTTGCCTCTGGCTCCAACCAAAAAAACAATCCACTGAGCCCATTCTGTGATTCCTTATGAGTAATATAAAAGGACGCTCCAGGGGTCCGAGTGGTCAGAGGCACTGGCTTCTGGCCAATCGCTCGTGATGGGCTCGAGCTTCGGGCAAGACATGGACATTGTACCAGCCGAACAGCGCAGGCCATTTGTGAAACCAGTGGCACCAAATCAGGGCTCGGCGACTATGGCCCAAAATGATCACGGTGGTCATTATACCCAGAAAAAAAACAAAAAGCAACCCAAAAGATATCCACCACCCTTACCCCATAATCTTAACAAGACTGGCATATAAGTTGCATGTATTCAGTCTGACTGACACATTGTTCACAATGAATATTTGGAATGGTACAAAATGATAGAACAGTATATTTAAAAGGAAACTTAACATTCTTAGAATCTGACTCCCACGTGACTTAATAAACCTTCAATAAAAATACTAACCGATGAAAATAATTAGTAATAAAAATATTAAGTGATGAAAACAACAAATCAAATTCTAAATTGCTTTTGAAAATTCTAAGTTTCTTCTTTTTGGTTTTATTTCACCTAACCCGTTCATCGCTAAGGCACTTTTTTCTTGGAACTGCATCGCTGGCTTAGTGCTTCTAGTAAGTACACTGTTTCAACGAACTTAAGATGTCTATCAGAAAAAGTATAAAAGCAGTTATGACTGTCATCTGAGATCTGAAGGCATTTACAAGTGATGATTTGCAAATCTTAATAGTAGAATGAGTATTTTATAACATACATATATTTTTGTAAATATTCATGAACATGTAAAATATTTTGAACTGTGTATAGCTCAGATTTAAGCTGCATATGAGGATTGTAATTTTGTTTTTTTAAAGAAAAAGAAGACAGTATCATTCATAAATTTAATAGTTAGGAAATATATACTGAACATCATTTGGAAAACATTTTTAATGGACTGTAGTAGTCTGTTCTGTGTACTCTAACACTTAATTAAAAGTCTAATCAACTAAACTAATACTTAATTTAGAATATGTAATAGCATGTTGCATTTGTGGGAAATTTTTGTGCAAAAAGATATTTTGGAATTTACATTACCAAAACAAAGTGCCTAATGTTTGTTGATACACAAGGAAACATCATTTGTTTGATTAATTTCCAAATAAAACGTGTGTTATCGTAATATGGGCAGGTGTTAATTTCTTGGGAAAATTTCCAACCTGTGGTACATATTTTGTACATATTTTAATTTGGTAATTATGGGCTATTTTCAGTTTTGCACAATAAAATATATGAAATTTTCCTTTCAATAGATGACTTCATCTGCATTTCTGCTATGGAAAAACTTCCCAGTTGTACCACAGGGAGCACAGTTTAATTCATTATTAGTAAAGTTGTTGCTTTTCACTGTAATTGTAATTAAGTTGTCTAATTTTTCAAGACCACAAGTTTGAACATTCTGATATGAATCCATCAGTCACAATTTTCGTTGTCTTTAGCCACTTCAGTCTTTCATACTCATGTTCTGAAAAATAACACTGTGTGTGTGAGTGAGTGAGAGTGAATCTTAGATAATTGGTACTTAATTGTTAACTTTGTATTTAGTGAATAAATCAATAATAGCAAACATTCTGTGCAACAAAGTTAAACTTTTGTTCAGTTTTTTAAATGTTGAATTTGAATATTTTATTATTCAAGACTGATGTGAAACATTCTGTACTGTAGCACACTTTTCCGTGCATTCATTAAAAATACTTTGCCTATCAGATTGAGTTTCACATTTTGAGTTCCTGCAACTAAGTGCTATGGAAAGACTTCTGTGTATAAAGTATAAATTTCACAATATGATTTTGCTTTCAAAACTCAGCATTGATGCATGAAGTTGCATAATCATATTGAGAATGTCTAGGGATTTTTGTTTTCTGTTAATTCAAAATTGAGATTTTTTTTTACAATATTTTGGTATAACGTTTATCATAAAAACCTGCATATATCTGTGAAGTATGTTAAGATGTAATTATTGAACAACTGTGGTGCTAATAAAGATTTTTATCAATTTACTCTCTACTACAGTGGTGTTGTATTATGAAATTTTCAGTGCATGAATATATTTGGCAGTGACAATTTGAAAAATTGAATCACATAAAATTACATTTTTAAGAAATTGCATGCATATATAAATGTGACCCTGTAACTGAACTTAAATGTATTATGTAAAATTAAATTTATTACATAACTGACACAAATCTGTTCTTTAGGATGTTGATTAGTGTTTGTGCGTGTGTCACATGCATCTTTTATATTTGGTTGTTGACTGCTGGATAATATTGTGATCTCTGTCCTCATAATTTGTTACCATTTAGATATTATTAACTGCTTTTATGTCATCTTGTAAAACTTCCCTAATTCAGCATCCTTGAACATGAGAGCTATCTAATTTGCTATGCTGTACCATTTATTCACAGTGACTTTGCAGAAATCAGTCACAGTGTGTCCACTAAACTGCTTTGATCAGTTCAGTGTCTAATTTGGAAAGTTTAGACTTGTTAATTTGATTTTGTTTGTTTCAGAACAAAAGTTCATTTGTTTTTGTTTCAGAGTTTTTAATGCCATGAGTAATTAAGAAGCATGCATGTATTAGCATATCACATTTCAATCATCTCATATTGATTTACTGTATTAACATTATATGGTTTCTCTTGTAACTTCTTTTAAATAATTTTTTACTGTCATTTTTAACTGGGGTGGTGAAAACCTGAATATGGCCAGTGTATAGAGGTTACGGTATAATGTTTTCTCTAAGTGCCAGATTAAACGTTGTGGACTGTAATTACGTACAGTTCATCATATCATGTAATACTTTTTGTTTTTCTGTTAGCCTAGAAAATTATTAATTAGAATTTGATTTTGGTATTAAATGTATTATGTGAAATTAACTGCTTCCATAAAATTCATAAAGAAATATTTTAGGGTTTAAATACCACTTACTAATTTTGGACCTAATGAAGATTCTTGATTTTTCTTTTAATTTATTGTTTTTATACATAAAGATGTAATGTTACAGTAAAAAATATATATAATACGTTATATAATACACTATGTTTTCACTTTCACCATGTTTGCCAGTACAGAATATAGGGAGGTGTTTTATATCATTGTAAATACCTCCCTATATTTTGTAGTGGCAAACATGGTGAATTTAAAACATTTATAAAATTATATGTATTGAATATTTATAAACTAATTTAGTGTGCATAAAATTGCACTATGGAGTGCTGTAATCATCTACAAGAAATTTGCAGATGGAGATAAAATACTATACTGATGCTTGATCAATTAATGCTATTTTATATACTGGCAGATACAAATCATAGAAATGTCTTACGTGAAATTGGCAATAACCTGTAATACATATACTCTATATTACCAAAAGTGTTCAAACTCTGTGATACTTAAAATTGATGAAATTTTGGTATAAAACTCAATCAAGTGTTACTTAATTTTTCAAGAGCAGAAATTTATATAAATTTAAATGTGATAGTCATAAAAAATGGTAGATATAAAAATTTCTCTGATGCCTTATATCATGATTTTAACTGTTATAATTTTGGTGAGCCTTTATAGATCTCATGTTGTTTTAGCCAGCTTTCAAATTAGTGAAACTGTTTTGTATCTCTTTGATGTCTTTCAATAAAACAGAAGCAAAAAAAAACAAACAAAAAAACAGCATTTTTGATAATTCCAGCTAATTCATTTCATTCAGTGCTCTTATTTTCTTGAGACATTCAAATACAGTTGTTCCACGTCCCTTTCCTCACTTCTGATATTATATAAGGTTCAGCTTCCTACTCACCAGTTACCTGGGAAATTACTTCTCATATCACTGATGTTATAAACTGACATGGCATCTCTGATAGTATTACTCAAGCTAACAGCTCATTTTCTACCAAATGTGCAGTCCCTCGTGGTGGCCGTGTTCTCGTAACAGAGTTATTTTATATTATTTCTTTCTTTTGGAAGTTATAAAATTTAAAGTTGGAATTGTTGATCCTCAATGCAATGGCTTATGAACATTTTTTTTACTATGAGCAGAAATTATGTTACTGGAAAACAAACACGTTTTAAGAATCCACAAAAGTAACAATTGCAACTAATAAAGATATGGTAATTTCCATCATATGATCTGTAGATTATCTGCTAAAGACATTATAAATTAAGGCTCTGCAAATTATATACCTCCTTACAAATGTTTTTGCTGCACTGTTGTTTTTAAAAAAATCCACTTCGTAATTGTCAGGAAATGCTTTACATTTGGGAAATTACCCAAAATGCTTTATCAACAGACAAGCGTAACGCAATAGGATGATCAAAGTCCGCAAGCATTTGGAAAGAAGGGTTTTTTTTTTTTTTAATTACTAACATTTTGGCAGAAAGTATGATGTAACATGAGCAATGTTGTTTGCTGTTGTGGACAATCACGTGTGCTACAGAACGGCATACACATTCGTGGTTGCCACAGGTCTTGCTACAGAACTGCGATAATGCTGGAAAAACTGATGATTTATGCTCTTTATTCCCTTCAAAGAGTATAACATTGAAAAACTTTAAAAAAAATGAGTTTTTTTTTTAATAAGATTTTTTTTTTTATAATATATATTTAAACTGGTTCATCCCATGAATCATGGCTTTTTGGTGGATTATAATGATTCAGGATCATCAACATTGCAGTTGTGGATTATGCTGCAATTTTTTTTTTTTTTTCTGAATTTCACAATCTGTGGATTATGTTTCACCATAGATCATATGAATTAAAATACAGTAATAAAAATAATACAGATTGCCCAGGATCTCAACTCCTTGAGATAATTCTTAATATATTGCTTACTTTTCATTCATATTTGGAACCAGCTACAGGTGCAGTGAATTATTGCAGAACTTGTGAAGCAGATACACTGACTTCGGCTGCTTTCTCTCAATTCTTATTATATAAACAGAATTCTTATTTACACTTTTATTAAACTTGCATGCTTTGCATTTACACAAATTAGTGTCCTGAAATATGTCATTCAAATACATATAGAGGGCATGCGTATCTGCTACTTTGCCAAATGCAATTAAAGGGGGAGGGGGCAAACCAGAAATTAAATTAAATTTCTGAGAAATTCCCTTTTGTCTTTAGACAATTGGAAATAGAAAAAAAAGAAAATATAGTTTCACACAGCTCATTAAAAATTTGAGTTTCATAAACAACCTAACCCACTAGGGAAGCCTAGTCACTGAATGCTAGAGCCATGTGATGGACTGCTGCCACCAACTGAATGACCATCTTTGAAAAAGGAGTTCTTGTAAATCTCTTACACGAAACTCATTGGTGCTTTTAAAGGATTAACTGACTGCTCCTTTTTCATTTCCTGCCTTTTCTTTCCTGAAATTCTCTTCTCCTTATGGAAGACAATAAGTAGTCATTTGAATGATAAAATCCACCCCAATATTAATAATTTGTGTAAAATTTAAGAATCAGTGACCAGTTAAAATTTCTTTTAATTAGGTTTAATGTAAATATAGCTCATAAATGTTTATGAAATTTTAATAGTTTTGAGGAAAAACTTGGTTAACTAATAAAAAACCTGGCTAACATTTTTTTTAATTTGGATACAACCTTGGTTAATGCATTGATTTTTCTAGTGTCACTGCCCTGCATGTACTTGCAGAGTGTGCCAGGTCTTGTTGTAAAGTTGTGTACATCTGAAATACCCAAGAAGAATTGTGGGAGCTTGTCTATATCTTTGCCCAATGACACTGGATAAGACATAAATGCTGTGTTCATTCTTAAGTCACTGGTATACTCATTTCCCTGGAACCAGTAAGCCTAAATTGGGGATCTCTTAAGTCCCAGTAAAAAAAAGCAAGGGACACTCTTTTAAATGCTGTATTTCAGTCAACTCCCCTAGCTTGGAGAGGTGATCCAACTTGCCCAGAACTTCAAACCATATTTGAAAGGTGTGACCATCATCTTTTAATATATGGCATGTACATTAAAAGTTTGCATCCTATTGATGGATGAGGCATCATGTGGTTGAACAACATTTCTTCCTCTCATGTTAAACATAAAGAATGCTGTAGGCTTAATGACCATAGAAAATATCTAGAATGGCAAATGATATGTTGTTCAAAACAATAACGCATACCTGCTAAGCGTTACGGTTTACCCGTAAAATTTATGGAAACCCTACTTCTTTTACAGTAATTTTATAAAACAACATATTTTACAGATTCTTTTCTTTTTTTTTTTTTTCTTCTTCCAGATAGATTAGTGCCATTTAGGTATCACCTGAAACATTTCAAAGGAAAGATTAATTGCCCAAAAGACCACCATGCATGTATGTTCTGATTTACCTAATTACGAGATTCCACCCCTTTCTACTTTCATTCTAGCAGGAAAGACTTGGTAAAAATGCTGTAGGATTAGAAAAAATTGATAAAAAGATAGAATGACAAGAACACACTATCCTCACACAATACTTAAAATTGTGGTTTTTAAAGTCATTTTAGCATGATGTCACAAAAATTTAAGATTCAAACCTCTGTCAAACTAAAGTAAAAATGTACGGCAATATTGCAGTTACAAATGTATATCTAGCCTAATGGTAGCATACATTTAGGTAATTATTACAGATTATATTTTAATCACTATAAGTGTAAAATACTTGGGACTTGAAAAATATCTGAAAAGTTAGTTACATACCCAGCGGGGCATGTGCAGAAAATATCTACCTGCTCAGGAAGTAAAAGCCAGATGCCCAGAAAATTTATATTTTAAGATAAAACAGAAGCTTCGTTTTTTGAAGTTAAAAATTAGGATAAACTTTTTATATTACTGCGTTCAAAAAGTTCCGGAACTTTTTATATTTAAAAAAGAATGAGTACAGATAATACCTGTTTATGTGGTGTTTTCTTCCAAGTAGTTACCCTGTGCAACTATGCATTTTTGCCAGCGCTCATACAATGATTTAAATGCAGATTGCAAGCCTTCTTTTGCCACATCCTCCACTGTCTCGGTCGCCGCTCGTTGCACTTCTTCGGAACTTGAGAAGCGTCGCCCCTTAATCAAATTCTTCATCCAGGGAAAAAGGAAAAAGTCACACAAGGCGAGATCAGGAGAATAAGCTGGTTGTGGGAGAACAGGAATGTGATGTTTGAACAGGTAATCGGACACCAGGAGGGATCTGTGAGCCTGCACATTATCGTGATGGAGCAACCACGAGTTGGTCTTCCAAAGATCGAGTAGCTTGCGTCTCACTGATTCTCGGAAGCATTTCAGGATGTTGACGTACTCTTTAGTGACTGTACGTCTCATCTTGCAGTCAAAGAAAACTGTTAACAAGACCTTTCCTGTGTAGCGGTCTGCCTCCAAAGGAAAGGTCGTCCTGACCTCTCATCATCCTCGATACTCTGTCGCCCATTTTCGAATCGTCGATGCCAGTCATAAACTCTAGTTCGACTCATTGCACTATTACCGTACACTGACTTAATCATTTGAAAAGTCTTAGCAAAAGATTTTCCAAGCAGAACACAAAATTTTACACTTGAACACTGTTCAAAATTCGACATTCCAAACTCCCCCCCCCCCTTTAAATCTAGTTTCCTGATCGGGCCAATAATTTACTTATCTGGGGCACAGTATTTTTCAAGCTCTGCTACTGTCAAATATCCTGGCAGTATTTTATGCTTAAAGCAATTAATATGCAATCAGAAATCGCTATATTGCCGCCCCGGTGGCGCAGTGGTCTAAGGCGTTGGCCTCTGATCATTCGTCCGTAAGGGGTCCGGGTTCGAATCCCGGTCAGGCATGGATGTTGTGTTTGTCTTACGGCACTGGCTCTCTCCCTTCCCTGGAACCAGTGACCCTAAATTAGGGACGGGCGACTGCTTATAGCCCATTGAGTTGCTCACGGTGGCCGTTAAACCTCCAATCAAAAAAAAAAAAAAGAAATCGCTATAAGCATAAAATACTATATATCAAAGCATACAAAATTGATGAAAATCAGCATATTTGCATAATAAACCAGATTTTAATTGATATGCATAGTATACCTGTCAATTGAACATGTTGATTAAAACATCACTGAAAACTTTTTATGGATTTTGATTCTTGAAAGTTGACAAGTTGGACAGATCGTAAAACACGACTGATGTAGGGACAAAAATCACGAGATTTTTAATGGCTAAATGAGTTGAAAACATAACTGAAAAAGTTTTACCAAGGGCACATCAAGAAATGATGAGAATGGCAGCATACCGCTGGCTACTGAGATAGAAGTCAAGAGTGTAAATGGGAGACACGATATGCAATGAAATGCACTTCACATTAGCCAGAATTGATTATTGAGCTTGTTTTTATACATTTGAAAGCTACAGATTTATTACATAAATGATAAGTTCTAAAATGCATACATATGGCTGACAGCAATGCAGAGATAATGATGAGTGCATTATTTACATTAGTATTTGGAGTTGGTCTGAAAGGTGCATCAACAATAATATCCCTTACAACCTTTCCCTCCTGTGCAGTTTACTGACAAGACATACAGTTGTAAATGCATTTATGGCACCTCTATTCATAGTGATTGTGGAATAACTTTTTTACGGGTCTTTTAGAGGTTATTTTTAATGAAAGTTGGTTGTCAAATTTTCGAACTAAAGCCTAGTTCGTCATCAGGACTATGTCACTGGAGTAGTTGCTGCCACTCAATTGGAAGAGACCATCCGCAATTATCGTTAATTGTGGTACTTCTTCTTCTTGCTATTTCGATCCCTTCTTCTAGTTTTCTCTTTACTAAGTTTGACTGGTGGGCGATTATTTTCACTGAGTCCCAATTTATGGAGTGTCCACTTGCTTGTACATGTCTGTCTAGCCCTGTTTTGTTCCCAATGTTCCTAATAGCTGCTTGGTGTTCTTTCATTCGGACCTTAATACTTCTCCCTGTTTCTCCTATATAGCTGAGTCCGCAGTTACAGTCGATGCAGTAAATTACTCCTTCTTGCAATTGGATGTCCAATTCTTTCTGCTTTAAAGCTGGCAGGAATTTCTTTATTTTGTTATTAAGATCTGGAGCTAGCCTGATATTATATTTTGCTCCGATCCTTTTCAGTTTCTCGAAAAGTCCCTTGTGGTACGTAATTTTGCTGGTGAATTTGAAGTTGGTTTTTTCCTGCTTCTTTTTTGGCACTTGTTTAAATATTTTCTCAACATATGGGGAGGGGTAATTGTTTTCTGCCAACATTTCCTTTAATTCTTCTTTGTGAAGATCTTTTTGAGAAGCTGAAGAGACCAGGATTTCAATTTTTTCCAAAAATTGTCTCGCTGTATTCGATTTAATATAATCAGGGTGGAATGAGCAGAAGTCTAACATCTTCCCTGTGTTGGTGGGTTTTCTAAAAAGCTGAGTGAATATTTTCCCTTCTCTTGAGGTCAAGGTTAAATCCAGGTAATTGATGCTATGGTCTTTTTCCTGTTCCAGGGTGTACTTCAAGGTATTCTCTAGTAAGTTAAATTCTTCCAGAATCTGAGAGGGTAGAGATTGGTCCACAGTATCTACTATAATTAGGACATCATCCATGTACCTTACATAGAGAGCAAACAAGGAGGGTTGTATAAGGATTTTTGCCTCTAGTTTACTTATATAATAATTTGCTAGCAGAGGTGCTAGTGGAGAACCCATTGCAAGTCCTGAAGTTTGCCTGTAATATTTCTTTCTAAACTGGAAGAAATTATTCTTGAAAGGAAAATAGGAGCAGTTCATATATGCCAAGTAGTATTTCTCTATTGTGATTATGGAATACTATTTTTTCCATAAGGTCATCTGCAATGAATTCCAGTAGGAGGTCCAGGTTAATGTTGGTATACATAGAGACTATATCCAGGCTTGCCATTACTGGATGAATTAATTCTGGCAAGTTGTCCAGTTTTCTTTTTAGCTGCATGGAATTTTTTAGTAGGTAGGGAGGAGAAGGGAAAATATCTCTGAGGTGACCAAGCAAATAATAATTAATGTTGGAGAGTGGCGAATTTCTAGTGTCTATTATAGGTCTTATTGGATGGCCTTCTTTGTGAACTTTTATCGTACCATAGATCTGTGGAATTCTTGACTGAATTTTGGAGAAGTTTTTGAAGAGCTCATTAAGCTGTTTTTATTTCTTAAAGAGCTGATTAATTTCTTAAGATTTTTTACAGTTTGATCTATAGGATTACCATTGAGTTCTTCATAATAAGGCTTGCTCAATTCAGCTTCCATTTTATTGTAATACTTCTCTTTTTCTACCAATACCAAAACTTTGCTCTTATCTGCTCTCAGTGCTACTACTTTATCATTGGCTTTGAATTTTTTAAGGTCAGTAATTTTATTAGAAAAATAGAACTAAAAACGGTGAATGGCGCGATTCGTAATAAATTCAAAACTATTGAGCAATGCGAACGAATAGAAGCTCGTATTTGGACCTCTTCATTAGGTGAAATTCCGGAAGCAGAAAAGAAAAATATTGATAATTGGTTAGCTAAAGCAGTGAGAGATAAAAACAAAAAGTTTAAGGAAAAATTGAAAATTAAAGAAAATAAATGGTTAAGTCCAAAGTTAATGTCTACAGCACCTGGCCCACAGTTAATACCATCCACCACTAACAAACATGTCATGGATCTGACGGAAGAAGGAGTAGATGAAAACCTGATTAATGTCCTCAATAAGGGATATAATTACAACCTTTCCTCCGCAACACTTGATAAAAAACGTATACTGATTGATTTAGAAAGCATCTGTAGTAAGGTAGAAAGAGAAGATGAAAATACAGCAGTTACTTTAAGGAAAGAATTCTCAGACTGCGTCTCAAAATTTGTAAAAAAGCCAGTAAAAGTTGATTACAATTTTAATAGAAGTGCCATTACTGACCTTAAAAAATTCAAAGCCAATGATAAAGTAGTAGCACTGAGAGCAGATAAGAGCAAAGTTTTGGTATTGGTAGAAAAAGAGAAGTATTACAATAAAATGGAAGCTGAATTGAGCAAGCCTTATTATGAAGAACTCAATGGTAATCCTATAGATCAAACTGTAAAAAATCTTAAGAAATTAATCAGCTCTTTAAGAAATAAAAAACAGCTTAATGAGCTCTTCAAAAACTTCTCCAAAATTCAGTCAAGAATTCCACAGATCTATAGTACGATAAAAGTTCACAAAGAAAGGCCATCCAATAAGACCTATAATAGACACTAGAAATTCGCCACTCTCCAACATTAATTATTATTTGCTTGGTCACCTCAGAGATATTTTCCCTTCTCCTCCCTACCTACTAAAAAATTCCATGCAGCTAAAAAGAAAACTGGACAACTTGCCAGAATTAATTCATCCAGTAATGGCAAGCCTGGATATAGTCTCTATGTATACCAACATTAACCTGGACCTCCTACTGGAATTCATTGCAGATGACCTTGCGGAAAAAATAGTATTCCATAATCACAATAGAGAAATACTACTTGGCATATATGAACTGCTCCTATTTTCCTTCAAGAATAATTTCTTCCAGTTTAGAAAGAAATATTACAGGCAAACTTCAGGACTTGCAATGGGTTCTCCACTAGCACCTCTGCTAGCAAATTATTATATAAGTAAACTAGAGGCAAAAATCCTTATACAACCCTCCTTGTTTGCTCTCTATGTAAGGTACATGGATGATGTCCTAATTATAGTAGATACTGTGGACCAATCTCTACCCTCTCAGATTCTGGAAGAATTTAACTTACTAGAGAATACCTTGAAGTACACCCTGGAACAGGAAAAAGACCATAGCATCAATTACCTGGATTTAACCTTGACCTCAAGAGAAGGAAAATATTCACTCAGCTTTTTAGAAAACCCACCAACACAGGGAAGATGTTAGACTTCTGCTCATTCCACCCTGATTATATTAAATCGAATACAGCGAGACAATTTTTGGAAAAAATTGAAATCCTGGTCTCTTCAGCTTCTCAAAAAGATCTTCACAAAGAAGAATTAAAGGAAATGTTGGCAGAAAACAATTACCCCTCCCCATATGTTGAGAAAATATTTAAACAAGTGCCAAAAAAGAAGCAGGAAAAAACCAACTTCAAATTCACCAGCAAAATTACGTACCACAAGGGACTTTTCGAGAAACTGAAAAGGATCGGAGCAAAATATAATATCAGGCTAGCTCCAGATCTTAATAACAAAATAAAGAAATTCCTGCCAGCTTTAAAGCAGAAAGAATTGGACATCCAATTGCAAGAAGGAGTAATTTACTGCATCGACTGTAACTGCGGACTCAGCTATATAGGAGAAACAGGGAGAAGTATTAAGGTCCGAATGAAAGAACACCAAGCAGCTATTAGGAACATTGGGAACAAAACAGGGCTAGACAGACATGTACAAGCAAGTGGACACTCCATAAATTGGGACTCAGTGAAAATAATCGCCCACCAGTCAAACTTAGTAAAGAGAAAACTAGAAGAAGGGATCGAAATAGCAAGAAGAAGAAGTACCACAATTAACGATAATTGCGGATGGTCTCTTCCAATTGAGTGGCAGCAACTACTCCAGTGACATAGTCCTGATGACGAACTAGGCTTTAGTTCGAAAATTTGACAACCAACTTTCATTAAAAATAACCTCTAAAAGACCCGTAAAAAAAGTTATTCCACAAAGACATACAGGTCAATTCTACTTGGATTTGGTAAGCAGCTCAAGGAGCTAAACTGGTTAAATGAAGTAACATATGTGAGATCTTTTGCAGAAATTTTTTTTTTTTCACCAATTGGGTCATTCTCAAGATTGATGCAACTGAAGGGAAATTTAAGGGAGAGTTAGTGGGGGTGAGAAGGAGTCATTTTCCGTCTGGGGATAGTATTTCGCATTTCAAAACCAGCGTGAAGATTTTATCTGTAATTTTAATTTCTTTCTTACGATGTTGCTTCTGTCCAGTATTGTTAAGTATCACTTCATTGCATAAATGTATGTATTTAAACATGGAAAACATACTGCATTGTTACAATATTGTGATGCTACACCTTTTCATCAACATTAATTGAAATCCTTGGAGCTGAAATGTGTTCAAAAGAAAGTGTCAGAGACTCCACCATTAGTCTCTTTCTGTTGGCATAGCATAAACAGCCATGTTTGACCTGAAATTTTTTCCATTTGTTCATAAATAAATAATGCATACAGATATTTTCATGGCAGTTGATGACTTTGTTGTTGAACAGTATGCAATTGCTCCCCTAAAAGGATTTTCATTTATTTCTATATCCTTAATATATTTTTCAAGTTAAAATGATACATATTAGTAAATGTATCGTTTGGGTCAATGTGACCCAATTCGAAATATATTCCCATATAACTGATTTAAAAAATTTAAAAACACATATTTGTTTAGAATACTTCAACAGTGTTATAGATAACAATATCTACTGCAAGGTATGGTTTTATCAAACTTGTTTATTCGGGTTTTTAGAAAGCAAAACAAACTGATGGACAAGTCGCAATAAGTCTTCCACGTGACAGGACAGCACTCATGTGGTCAAAAGAAATGACATTTTGAAAAAGTTAGCATAGTTCCAAAATATTACAAGGTATTCAGCAACAATAGTAACAGATGTAAAAAGTGCATTGGAGACTATTCAATTCTACAATTAAAAATGAAATCATAAAAATAACAAATATTAAAGGGGGAAAGAGTTTATGGAACACAACCGGAAAATGTAGACAGTGTCATATTTCAAGCATACATTGGGTTATTATTACTAGCTGGGCATTACAAATCTTATGAAGAATCAATTAAAAGATTGTGGGATAAAAAAACTTGTCATAACCTGTTTCGATAATAAATTCAATCGTCAAGAAAGAAGGAGAGTTATTGAAACAATAACTTCTTCTTTCTTGATGATTTAATATTTTTGAAAGAGTTATTTGTTTCGATAATAAATTCAATTGTCAAGAAAAGGTGTATGGATAAACTTGCTGCTGTGCAGAAATCTGAGAAAAGATAGATAATGTATCAGGATAATATAAATTCTGCCAAATTAATATCCTGATGAAAATGTTACTGTAGGTGAACAATTAGTTGCATTTCAGGGCAAATGCCCTTCAAAGCAGTATATTTCCAGTAAACCAGCTAAGTATGGAATTAAAATATGGACTTTATGTGACAGTGAAACTTCCTATGTTCTGAAGACACAAATTTATGCTAGAAAACAACTAGCATCAAGGCCAGAGAAAAATTGGAGCATGCGAGTAGTGTGTGACCTTTCATATGAACTTACGGGGCACAATCTTGCACGTAATTTTTTCACTTCATACGATTTGGGCCAACTTCTACAGTGCAAAAGGCTATGCTTGGCACTATAAGGAAAAACAAACCAGAATTTCCTGAACAAATGACAAACAAAAATGTGCATAGCTGATCCTTTTATTTTACAAGGAATATAACAGTTGTAAATTACATCCCCAAAACAAACAAGAATGTTATGACTTAATCAAACTTCTAATATGAGAATTTTCTACTAGGAAATATTTTAATCGCACATTTTTGGAGAAAACTCTTCTTCTTTGTCACTCTTTCCTGTCACAAATAGTTATTGAATACAAATAAACTATTGTATTTCAATTCCTATCATCCATATTCTGTTAAGAAAAATGTGGCAAGTTAGTTTTTAGAACAAATGAATAAAGCGGTATCTACAGCAGATAAGCAAAAAGACCAAAAAGAAGAACTTAAAGTCACTCTTTCAGAAAATAACTATCCTATGGTGAAATTGAGAAACTTCTAAATTTCACAGGTAAGAAGAACACGCAACAGCAACAAATAAAATTCACTAGAAAAATTACTTATCACAAAGATTTATTCGAGTCTTTAAAGAGAATTAGTAAGACTAGCTCCAAGTTTAGAGAACAAAGTTAAAAAAATTTCCTTAAGATAGTTCAAAGAGAAAAATTATATTTTCAAAATGCAAAGAGTGGTCTATGAAGTAAAATGTAGTTGTGGACTATCTTACATAGGTGAGACAGGTTGCAGACTAGAAACATGAATAGCAGAACATAAAGCAGTTATAAAAAATTGCTCCAACAAGACAGGTTCAGATAAGCATGTTAGAGAAACTCTTTGCTTGACAAGTCACAGTATCACTATAACTAATCAAAAATTTACGTGCTTACAATTACCTTAATAAGAGCAATGAGAATGAACTTACCCTTACCAGTAGGTCCGTTCTCTCAGACATGTAGACATTTCTCTGCACGTTAACTTCCATATTAATATCCACGGTTGGTTATTGGCCTTTGATGCGGTGGTTTTTATGTTGTCTTCGACATATTCTTTTTCATGTCGAAGACAACATAAAAACCACCGCATCAAAGGCCAATAACCAACCGTGGATATTAATATGGAAGTTAACGTGCAGAGAAATGTCTACATGTCTGAGAGAACGGACCTACTGGTAAGGGTAAGTTCACTCTCATTGCTCTTATTAAGTTAGAGAAAATGGTCACAGCATGGACTGGATTTCCTTAAAGCCATCAGTTTCCAAAGCAGCTTTCAAAAGAAAACTAAAAGAAGGGATAGAAATTGAGAAAAATCTGGATTATATCATCAATGACTGCAGAGGTTTGTCCCTGCCTAATATCTGGCAGGATTTGGTGAAAAATAACCATAATCGCGATAGTGACGAGAAAAAGTGACAACAAAAGATTGCCTGAAGAAGGAGAAGAAAGAATTTTCTCAGAAAATTTGCGATTAAAATAAAATATTTCTTAGTAGAAAATTCCCATATTAGAAGTTTGGTTAAGTAATTGAATTAAGAAACCAGGAAGCCAATTTTCAACATGAGCTTTATTTAAAGAATGTTATTCTTATGAACACATTGCATCATGAAAAAGTAGTTATTAGTAGACCTGACAAAAAAAAAATGATATTAGATTACAATGCAAGTAAAGGTGCTGTGGATACTGTTGACAAACTTTTGAATATGTACACCTGCAAAAAAAAAAAACCCTGGCCGATGATAATTTCTGTAACATGTTTGATAGTTCTGCTTACAACGTGCTTATTCTACGAACTTCAATAGACACCAAATGGTATCGAAACAAACTGACCACAAGAAGGTTATTGTTGGAGGCATTGGGAAAATAACTTACCAGTATTACTCCACATAAAATTAAGGAAACATCTTCCAAGAAGAACTGAGGAGTCGCATAGCATAGTGGAAAAAATACAGGGTAAAAGTCAAAGCACATCTTCAGAATCTGCTGTGGATTCTTCAGTAAGTATCAAACATGCACAGTGCAAATTCTGTTCATCAAGTAATGAAAATAAAACAAATCTATTGTGCTCTAATTGCAAAAACATATTTGTAAGTCACATGTATCTTATTATTGTCCAAAATGAAAGGTAAGATACTAAGATGTTCATAGCAATTTTTCAAAAGTTGTTTGTTTAGTTTGATGCTGTTTTTTTTACATGTTTTGTATTATCTTACCTTTCATCAATATCTTATATAATTACACTATATCACATTTATTGTAATAAAGCTTAAGGCAACTTTTTTTCACTGCTAGAAATAATATTCTGAAATAAGTCATATTAACTCTAACACTACATACAGCGTGTAGTACATTTAAGCAGAATAGCAGGGTTAATAAGGGGTGGCAGCATTTGATATATGCTACTTCCTTTGAGGAAGTCGGCTGGTGTTGAACACATTCAGCATTACAATGGTGTGGCTACATAGTATTTCCAGTCCATGTTTCTTCAATTTTAATGGATTTTTAATATTTATTTAGTATTTTCAACAGTGTAAAATTATATTTAATAAACATTTTGGAATTTTTCAGGTGGCTCTGCGACCACAATTTTATGAGCATCTAAAGTTTATAAATACTTGAAGTTGGATTTTAAAAAAATGAAGATTTCTGGTTTTAAATGTGTAAAAGTTTAATGTTTGCAATTATAAAGATAATTTAAGGTGCAAAACTGAAATACCATCAGGTTTTTCACATGCTATAAATTCTATAAATATGTTTAAGTTTTTCATTTAGTTGTGTATTGGTAAGTGCAATGTTTTAAACTTAACTTCAAGGTTAAAATTATTTTGGGCATATTTTCAAGCATTTATTTGAATCTTTCAAATCGAGTCAAGAGGAATGTGCTTTGAAGATCAAATGGTTTTTTTATGAACATAGTCCTAAAAGTTTTCAGACACACTTTGTGTATATATGCATGTATGAAAACTTTGTAAAAATTGATAGGTTTTAAAAATGTTATTTCATAGAAGGAAATTGAAAATGTTTGTCCAGAACATTAAAATTAAACCCAAATTTGTGAGTCCTCCACTGAATTATATTAGTGAAAATTTTACATTTTTATCTTACAATTGGTTAGAATACAGAATGAAAAAAATATTTAAACCAGTCAAAAAAATTGATGAGTATATTTAAATCTCTTTAGCAACATTTGTTCCTGTTGTAATTTTGCCAGTCACTTCCAAAAGTAACTTTCATGCTCATCCTTAAGCATAAGCCTGTTTCCTACCAGTGTGGTACCATATTTAAATTTCTTAGTACCAATATAGAATAAGTGTTATTACATTTAAGCTACTCTAAGGATAACCAAATGTGGCCAGAAATTACCCCTGTACTCTACATAGCATACACTTCACTATGCTCTTTTATTACAGATAGCAATTTTATAATCTTGCTCCTTGTCGTAGTGCTAAGTTTTCAGGGATAAGTTCTCATAACACATAGCAGTCTATACAAGTGGTTTTCATAAAATATAGTTCCCATGATATATGTAGTGGCAGATTATTCCAGCAACTCTATGGTATCATCTGGAAAAACAGGTTACATTCTTTTCTCAACATTAAGATCAAGAACTGCAGATACAAACTAGGATGTTTTTGTTTTTTACTGTTAATTTATTTACCTTGCACATGGGGTTAGTATTCTGTGCTAGAGGTCCGCACAAGCTTTAGTTTGGAAAGCCCAGGACACTTTTCATTTTACAGCCTGGCCCACTTCAGAATTTCATCCATGTTCACTGCCACTTCTTGATTGTCTCAATGTTGCAAATAAAGCAAGGCTTCCTCTGGAGAAACAAAGCTGCCCTACTGAACTGAACTACCTCAGTAATAAAAAGAATGTAATGCAGTGATATGTACCATTTCTCATAAGAGTTTCTCCATAGATGAGGTTAAATCTGGCTACCTACTTATGTTGCAAATGTAAACACATTTACTCTCACAGTAAAGTTTGAATAAAGTAGTCTTGGTCCCCAAATATATAAACAAATACTTCAATCTTCCTCATCACAGTTCTAGCAATGAATTGTGCCAGAAACTTGGTCATCTGGTTTCATGAAACTGAAAACTCTGTTCACATAAACATTTCCTGGAAAAGAAAAAAGCCACATTTTAGTTGCTAACTGCGTATAATATATATATATAAACCACTTAGAAAATACGTCCAGGTGGAATTACTTGGGCATGGATGTATTTAAAGGCCAACCCCCCCCCCCCTCAGTGTTTTTTTTTTTTAATGTGACTTACATTAGAAAAAAGTGCTTTAATTTAATGAAAATGCATCAACTTACATAAGAAAATAATGTTTTTTTTTTGTTTTTTTTCCCATCTATTTCTCATTAGCTTCTATTCTGTCCTGGTGGATTTCAAAAACTTCTTTTTTCTGTTGCCCCCCCTCCAAAAAATCTATTTATGCCCCTGTACTAGGGATTTGACATAAGTCATCCAAAGACTTTTAACAAATGTTAAATCCTCTTAGTTATTTTATTTTATATAGCTGACTGCTGCCACAGTTTTAAGTATAAGTGGTCACAAATGGTTTCTTTTCCAAATATGAATTGAAAAAAAAAAAAAACCCATAAAGTAACTGGCATGTGTTAAAATTGTGCATAGGGTAGTTACTCAAATCCTGACTGCTGCCATGGTCATAATGTTAAAAGAAATTAAGGCCAACATAGTGTAAATGGAATTTAATTTCAATCTTTAAAGAAATAGGCCCATTTCAGGCTCCTCATCTTTCAACCCCGCTTTTCGATTTCAGCTGTAGTTAATTATGTATGGTGGCAGATGTACTTCCATGTCTTTTGTTTTATTCAGGGATCTTCATAATCCAATTATTTAACAGGTCAGTCATTGTTTTGTAAGTCAAAACAATGACTATGTAAAACTTTTTCCTTTAATCCAAGAACAAATGCTAAACCTCTCAGTACAGAGCCGAGTCGGGTCTGGCCTGTATAGTATAGTTCCACACATTCTTGGAACACTAGTATCACAAACAATATAATTTTCTTTGCCTGAACATTTGTCCGCCTTTGGTCCTTTGGTGGCACAATCGAAAGAGCACTTGCCCGTTGTATTTATTGAATCCTGCCTCAACCTATATACTTTTTTTTTTTATTATTATTGTGTTACATGAAACATACTTTCATATTTGGACATCACAAACAAAACAAAAAATTACTCTACACCTTATTTTTCCCCTATCATTATAGATAGGCTTTCATCCAGTTATTATAATGCCTGCAGAATTTGTTTCCTAAAACATAAACAGGCTTTCACCCAATTATAATGCTTGCAGAAGACTGGTACCTTGTTCCTTTTCTGCTCAGACTGGTCCCTTGTTTGTGATATCTTGCAGCAACCTACTGCCTACATCCACTGGAGCTTCTTCACAGCTGAACTCAGACCTGGTGGTGCAGCGGTCTAAGTGCTAGCTTCTGACCATTCATCTGAGATGGGTCCAGTTTGAATCCCAATGAGGCACTGGCTCTCCCCCTTCCCTGGAACCAGTGGCCCTAAATTAGGGGAGGATGGCTGCTTATAGCCATTGAATGGCTTGTAGTGGTTGTTACCCCCAAACAAAAGAACAGTTACACATTCAAAGTTAGTCTATGAATTCTCATTTGGATTGCTTGTAGAGGTTAAGCCAGTTATGATTTGGTTAAGACTACCGTGTCCGGCTGTCCACCCATATGTAATGCTACCATATACTGTTGTAACAGTAATTTTATTTTAGAGAGTGCCCAGATTATTTGCATCATTAGAACCTTGAACCTCAAAATTTTGTTTGGCATCAGTATAAAAATGTGCATCATCACAAAAGCATGCATGCAAGCACTTTCAGGTTACCTATTGTAAAATATTTTCCATTGCACTTTGAGAACTTCTACTAGTTTTGCACAAATACAAGCCACTTTTATCTTTCATTTAAAGCAAGAAAACCCATTGAGTTGCTCACGTCGGTCGTTAAACCTCCAACCAAATAAAAAAAAAAAGCAAGAAAAAATCAGTTGGATGGATCTGTACATGTATCAAAATTTTTTTTCTGAGGTTTAACGACCAACATAAGCAACTCACGGGACTATATAAGTGCAATGGAACCATGGTTGTTTCGCTGTTATACGTCTTTGTTTTATACATAACTAGCGTTTAGCCCATCCTGTAATGGAGTGAAATTTTTGATGGAAGCAGATTGAAAACAAATAAAATAGACGCCAGATTTCTGTAACAGGGTTCACACTCATTTTTAAGAATTAAAATTTAGCACTTTTTAAGCACCATTCAAAAAATTTTTAAGGACTTTTGGGATTTTACGTATAAATATACATACACACACACTGAAAGGACAATTTATTATACTAGTACATACGAGTGCTGAAACGGGACGGGTCCGAACCGGGATCGGGCTCTAAGAGAGGGGGACAGAATTTTACTTCTTTTTTTACGCTTTCCAACCATAGGTTGAAGAAGCGTATATGTTCCCACTTTGTCCATCTGTCTGTCCGCACTATAACTCTCGTAAAAATGGTCCGATTTCGATGAAATTTTAGTATGTGGTAGGGGACGAACTCTATTGCAAATGGGCGAAAGGGGTCAAAGGTCAGGACATGGGAGCGGGATCCATTCCATCACCCTTACGCGTCATAACTTACGTAAAAATGTTTCTATTGTGACAAAACTTTAGTATGTTGTTCCGGAGGTATACTGAACCGGTTCTGTTGAATATCATCGAAATGGGGTCAAAGGTCAGCACCGGAGCGAGATTTATTCCACAATCCACAGCCATTATCCTCATAATTGAATAAAAATGCTTGGATTCTAACAAAACTTTATCATGTTCCGGAGGTATACTGAACCAATTCCATTTAATATCATCGAAATGGGGTCAAAGGTCAGGGCACAGGAGCGAGAGTTATTCCACAGCCATTATCCTCATAACATCACTAAAAATGTTTCTATTGTGACAAAACTTTAGTATGTTGTTCCATAGGTATACTGAACCGGTTCTGTTTAATATAATCGAAATGGGGTCAAAGGTCAGGACACAGGAGCGAGATTTATTCCACAGCCATTATCCTCATAACTTGAGTAATAATTTTTGGTATGTTAGAAAGCGTATCATAATCAATGCATTGCATGATTTTACTAACTTGTTTTTAAAAAATCTGATTTTGTATGATTTATCATATGAGACTTTTATTTACACTTTCTAGTTGTTAAATAGAATTCTTCAGCAACTGGGTCTAGATGGGAACTCTGCAGGGATATTCATTCCGGGCTTGGGTAACAAATACCATAAGCCATGAATTACTGTGAAGGAATTCCCACTGTGGACGGAAGTCCACAGTGGGAATTCCTTCGTAGATTTTCCACAGTGGGAAAATCTACCCACTGTGGACGGAAGTCCACAGTGGGTAGATTTTCGGTCCCAGCCACCTACAGCGAGTTCGCCTTTTGGGCAGGACACAGAAACGGAAGAAATGAGAGCAAGTCTGGCAACTTTTGACAGAACAGTTTGTAGTGAGATTAGAGTACAGTAAATGGCGCCACCGTACAAGTACGATGTTGCACATAGAGGGGTGAGAGAATTTCAGGGGGGGCACAGTAAAGGATACCCATTTAACCAGTGGGTCCAGCTTGGGGGCCGTCACTTAACGTGCTCGTCCGATGCACGGCGAATATTCAGTGATTGTTAGCAAATCACACCACCTCCGCAAAATCAGCCCAGGATCGAGCCTGAGGACCCTGCAGTGGTAGTCTGAATTGCTAACCACTCAGCCATTCGCGGCCTGAATTGCTGAGCATACACCACCCGTGTGCTTTATACCCTTCCGACACTCACCCCCCTACGTCATGCTGTATATATGCTCATGCCCTACCGTACCGGACCCTAGTCTATCTCCTGAGTGGTCTTTTGGTCCATTCTGCCTGCTCGTTCCACTGTTAAGCTAATTTCTCCTCTTCGTCCGTAATTTTTGCACACCAGTGTATATACAGCTAAACCAGAGTCAGCGCGCCATTTTAAGCCCCGCAGAACTAGAAATAAAGCCATAGGACACGAGACTCCTAACCCAAAAATTATGGTACTTGTAATGTTAAAAACAAGTGAAAAAATAATTTTTAATTGCTTTGCATAATGCGGCCAATTGTCACTACATTTTAATAACCAGGAAGCAGAATCGTATTTTTGCCAAAAAAAAAAGGTCGTAAGCTCTTGTCAGAACACCAGGCTTGGATGAGGATGTTCGCTCCATTGTACTTAATGGTGTAAAATTCATGGCCAACTAATTAAGAAAAACTGCGATGTACATCTTTTAAGAAATCAAAAATGATACGAAATAAAGAAAAAGGTGCACTAATGCAGTCATTTTCAAAAAGGTTTTATAGAAAATTTCAAAATTTACTTATGTGTGAGATAACGGCGAACATTTTTAAAAAAAATGTGACATACATCTTTTAAGAAAAGAAAAATGTTATAAAATAAACAAAAACGCACGCTAATACAGGCATATTTTAAAAAGTTTTATGGAAAATCGAAGTAACGAATTTTGCCGGTATGCTGCATTCGCGTCAGAGCTAAAATCTGCCGGCAATCATTGCATCATCGTCGCCCCACACTGCATGGCCACCTGTAGAGCAGATACGCAAATTCTCTGTATTTTTTTTTAAATGGTTATATTAGTCTAATTTTTTTTTGTTCATATTATATTATTTTTTATTTCTTAACAGATGTACGTCACAATTTATTAAAATTCTTCGCCCGTGAATTTTGCCGCATTCTTTCGTTAGGTCAGATTTATTGCGAGAAAAGAGAAGTTAGAAAACCATGCCCAAATGCATTTTTAATTTCATAAAACTGGCAGCTTTTGTTTAATTTCGTCATGTTTGGTATTGATCTGGGCTTAAAAACACCACAGATATAAAATCCACTTGAATTTTTTTCTACGTTCTGAGATAGCATTTCGAACTGGGAGTAATAAGCTCCAATGCAGGACCCCACCTGCCTGAGAAGTTGCTACTTGGAGGACAAACATTGCATTATCTGATAAGTGGGAAGGGGTCAACACAGGGAGAGATAAACAAGCCCAGCTGTAGTTATTTACGAGCGGAGCAAAAAAAAAAAAAAAAGAAATGCAGACAAATGTTCCCACAAACACGTGTAACTGAAAAGTTTATTCATAACTTGCATCGGCGCTTCATATTAAATGGATTAAGTTAAATAAACAGTTTTAATGCTGGGTGCAAAATCATCAGAAAAAAAATCTTGAAGAATCGCCAAATCCGTAAAATTCATATTTTGCCCGTAAAACTAGTCGCATTTCCATAAATTTTATGGATAAATATTAAAACCAGGGAGGTACATGTTTTTTTTAGCATTAATGCAATTTTACCTGAAATTTCATAAAAAATACGAACAATCCATAAAACCACACAGTTTCTATAAATTTTTCAGAAAAACAATAAAAGTTGGCACACGATTTCAATTCACACCCCGGCATCTTAGAAAATTGCCTTTATTTACTTTGGATCAATCGAAACTTTTATTTTGAACTTCACATAGTTTGATTATATTGCACAAATTTAAAGTATTAACATCACAGCCTCTCCTTGACAAATGTCAACCCCGCCTTCTCGTGGTGCATCCTGTTCCCACTAAAGGGGCTCTGACGACCGCCAATAGCGGTATAACTATACCATCGGGATTAGAGGAAATTCTATCCCACACTCATCAACCCGCTTGGCCAGCGTGGTGAGTTATGGCCAAACCCCTCCAAAATGATTCCACAACTTAAATCTTGGCCCTCAGTCTCCGGCAGCTGGAATGTACCTGGCCAAGGCAGCGGCCAGTGCGACATGAAGGCAGAGAGTGCTAAGAATCCCCGGAGGACCGGACTAGGCTGCCATCTGATGCTGACCTTGGCTACGTACAATGGACGCTCCCTATCTTCTGATTCAAGGCTTCTTGAATTAGAAGAAGAACTACAAAGGATCAAGTGGGACATCGTGGGGCTAAGTGAGGTAAGGAGAAAAGGAGAAGATCTCATCGAACTGAAAAGTGGACATCTCTTCTACTATCGTGGGACAGATACTGGCAGAACTAGTGGTGTTGGATTTATAATAAACAAGAAACTGAAGGATAAAGTTGTAGAAGTTGAAAGTTCCTCTGACAGAGCTGCACGACTTGTTATCCAACTCTCGAAAAGATACCAGGCTCAGATTATTCAAACTTATGCACCCACCACAAGTCATCCTGAAGAAGAAATTGAAGAATTTTATGAGGAAATTTGTCATCTAAATAATAAAGGTAAGCAGCACTTGAAAATAATTATGGGAGATTTCAATGCAAAAATAGGGCAACGGCAACAGAATGAAACTTCAGTAGGTAAATTCGGTCACGGCAACAGAAACCAGCGTGGAAATACTCTCGTTGAGTTTGCAGAGGCAGAAGGGTTTTTCATCTTGAACTCCTTCTTCAAGAAAAAGCCACACAGGAAATGGACATGGAGACATCCAAATGGGATGACAAGTGAAATTGATTTTATTATGTGTAACAAAAAATTTGTCATAGAAGACTGCAGTGTGCTAAACAAGTTCAACACAGGTAGTGACCATAGATTGGTGAGATGTAATATGCACCTCAACACTAAACTTGAACGTGGCAAGCTCATAAGACAAACAAAATCTATTGACATAACCAACCTTAAAAAACACCATAATACCTTCAAGTTGGAACTGAAGAACAGGTTCTCTGCTTTAGAAGGCCTAACATCAGAAGAAGTGGACATCTCTGAAGTTAACAGAAAAGTAACCAAAGCTCTTATGGAAACAGCAACAAAATTAGCTGGGTCTAAGAACAAGTTGCATGTAAATAAATTATCAGGAAAAACGAAAATGTTGATGCAAAAAAGAAGAGAGATGAGGACAACTAAAGAAGATGTGACTTCCAAAGTGGAATATATAGAGCTATGCAAGACAGTAAGAAAAAGCATCACTGAAGACGTAAGAAAATTTAACTGTGAACTAGTGAGGAAAGCAATTGAAAACAACCAAAGCCTAAAGATAGCAAAGGGACATCTCAGTAAGGGAAGAAAACAGATTATGGCACTGAGAAAAGAAGATGGTTCTGTAACAAGAAATAGAGGCGAAATTTTGACAAGAGTGAAAGATTTCTACTCCAAATTATATGAAAGGGATGATACATGCACTCCAGACATCATGAAAGATACCAGTACCAGAGTTCCTCCAGTCCTTCCAGCAGAAGTTACACATGCAATCAAGAACATGAAGCGGGGAAAAGCTCCAGGAGAAGATGGAATTACTGTAGACATCATACAAGAAGCAAGTGGAGAAATCGAAACAGTACTCGCCCAAATTTTCACTCGATGCCTTAATGAAGGAAAGATTCCTGAGGATTGGAACACCGCTACAATGATCCTGCTACATAAGAAAGGTGACATTGAGGATCTTGGAAACTACAGACCTATCAGCCTCCTATCAGTAGTTTATAAAATCTTCACTAAAGTTCTTTCACACCGCTTGAAGGTAAACTGGACATGGCTCAACCGAGAGAACAAGCTGGATTCAGGAGTGGCTACAGCACAATAGATCATATCCACGTGCTGAGAGAACTAATTGAAAGAGCGAGGGAATATGAACGTCCATTGTGCATGGCTTTTATCGATTATGAAAAAGCCTTTGATTCGGTGAAACCATCAGCAGTTACAATGGCTCTGAAAACCTGCGGTATTGAAGATGCATACATTAATATTATTAATAACATCTATGAAAATGCAAGTGCAAAGATTAGGCTGTTTGAAAATACAACACACGTAAAAATTGGAAAGGGAGTGAGACAAGGTGACACCATATCTCCGAAGCTCTTTAATGCCACATTGGAGGGTGTTTTTCAGTCGCTGAGCTGGGAAAACAAGGGGATAAAGATTAATGGAGATTATCTAACCCACCTTCATTTTGCTGATGACGTAGTCATTTTTGCAACTACCCCATCAGAGCTGCAGAGTATGATCCAGGAACTTGCTGACAAGAGTAAAGAAGTGGGATTAAAAATGAACTTTCAGAAGACAAAAGTGATGTTCAATGCTTTTACAAGAAATGAAGATTTATCGATTGATGGAGAAAAGCTGGAGATAACGGACATGTACGTTTATCTTGGACAGCAGATATCAAGTGACTGTCACATTGATGAAGAAATTAATCGGCGTACAAAACTTGCCTGGAGAGCTTTTGGAAGAAACAGCATAATTTTCAAGAGCAATATGCCATTATGTCTTAAAAGAAAAGTGTTTGATCAATGCATCCTTCCAGTGCTTACGTATGGTGCAGAGACGTGGACCTTAACTAAAAGAGACATACAAAGGCTGCAGACAACTCAAAGCAGCATGGAGAGGTGCATACTTGGTGTAACCAGGAGAGATAAGATGAGGAACTCGTGGATCCGAAAAATGACAAGAGTGGAAGACATCATGATCAGAGTTAAATCCCTGAAATGGCAATGGGCTGGACATACTGCCAGAAGGACAGATCATCGATGGACAGCCGAAATTTTAGATTGGATTCCAAGGGACAGGAAAAGACCCAGAAGAAGACCACATGGGAGATGGGTGGATGAAATTCGAAAGTATGCAGGGGTGACATGGAGGAGACTGGCACAAGACAGACCGTTGTGGAGGAAACTTGGGGAGACCTTCGTCCAGCAGTGGATTGATAATGGTTGACGATGATGATGATGATTAATAAAAACAAATGTCGAACACTTACCTCTCATGTGAACTTTAAGTCCAGTTTTGCCCAAACTACTGATGCCAAATACTTCACTGTATAGTAGACACTGCTTTATGCCTATATGTATCCATTGCCAACCATGCCCTGTACAGCTCCTTTTCTAGCCATAACTTATTAAACACACCCATAATATCAAAATGCACACAACACATACAAATAAAATTAAAAGTAGTTATGATAATCCATAACTAATGAAATGGCTGGTGAACAAAGGAAACCAAAACCACCTATCATCACTGGAGCCTCCACTAAGAACAAAGACAACAGCACCACAGAAGCACGATTTTTTACGTTGTGATATCAACACCGCAGATCGTGAGAAGTTTCCCATTATCCTACACAATACACTCCTGCAACGTGAAACGACATATGCACGAAAAACAATGAAGAAGCACTGCGTTTATAAGTTGGAGGAAGTTTACTTGGCCATGAAAATCGCGAATCAGACGTTCCGAGTTCTGAAAGTAAAATTAAGGACTTGGTAAAATATTTAGTACTTTTAAGGGCCCATAAAAAAAAAAAAAATTTAGCACTTTTAAGCACTTTTTTTACCTAAACTTATATAGTAAGAACTCATTCATACTAAAACTAAAAATTATATGCTATTTATTTCCATTTTTCAGAAGACCTTGCGATAAATAACATTCTGTGTAAAATATTTGTTGTTTAACAATTATAGATTAGAGCGTTTAGATAGATCAATATTTTGCAAAATGTGTTATATAATCAGCACTAAACTCGGAAAGTTGTTTTCATGTAAACTTTACTTTGATTTTTTGCGTTAAATTACTTTTTTCTTCGGCACACTTGTTATTCCCTCCATGGCTTGTTTTAGACTGTTCTATTCGACAGTTAGTTTGAAACTTCATACCAAAGCTTTTTCTACAAAATAATGCAACATCTGGTATTAAAAATCGGAACTATTTAAATTCTTTACAATGTGCTATTGGGGCGACATCTGCTTTTAGATGCAATCTTGCTCACTTTGACATCTCAAGATTTCAGTTTGTATTGCAGGTTAGAGCGTTTAGATAGATCGCTATTTTGCAAAATGTATAATATAATCAGCACTAAACTTGGAAAGTTAGTTAAATTAAAAAAGTAAAAAATAATTAAAACATACAAATTAATATTCATATTGTGCTAAATTAAATTAATATACAAATGCAACTTGCCGTGATATTATGATTTTTATTTTTATTTTGTAGATCGAATAAATAGATCTGGAGTCATTGATAATCCACTGTTTTTAAATTAGCACGTGATCACCTTGACATCTAAAAGTGATCGCTTGCTATTATATAGCAGGCAATCATTTTGACATCGTAACCACACACACAAATTGATCAATAAGTGATGGCACCACAATGTAGACGTTTATGATGTTAAGCGTTCCAGAGAAGCAGACATAGATAGATCTGGGTGTTTATATATATTATTCTGCGCTAGTCCCGGTATTTTACTATCGCTTTTTCAGTCAGTTATACATAACTCATTTACACGCTTATTGCAATTACACATTAAATTTTGAATTTCAGATTATCAAAAATGCACAGTTTTTGGATTCTTTTGTATGACCCAGTATGTTACAATTTGGGAAGAACAGAGACAGTGTCTTTTGCCACCATGAAACATGATGCAACTAAAAATTTACTAAATAACATTCACATCTTTTTTCCTGAATTAAAGAAATTTAAAACAAGTAAAGATTAGTGAATATTTAACTCTGCACTAAAGCTAAATCAACTAATGGGCAAACTGCTTTAAGAGCAGTGCTTATACTATAAGCAGGAACGTAGCTAGCTTTTCTTATCTGGGAGGGCGAGACTTGAAATTACTCCCCTTTGAGTTCAGAAGTTCCTTACTGCCACTCGGATAGTAAGCAGTTCTTGCTTTCTTATACCTTCATTACAAGAAAGTATTATCATTTAAAAATATCACTTTCTGTATTCAACATAATTTTACTCAAAATTTAAAAATTAGGTGAATACCCAAAGGCCAACGGCTTTAAATATCAAGTGAAACGTAAAAGTTATGTGAACACTGACACCACAACATGTGCAGAAATGCAGAATGAAAACAAACCAACACAGAACGAATGAGTATTAGTAAATGCAACAATAGGAAGATGCTTTCAGAGTAGGGCTTCAAAAATTCTATTCAAGGTTAAACATTCAGAGAAACTTTCAGTGACAGAGCACAAATGACTAATTAGCTCATCCCTTCAAAATATTTGGAAAGGCCACAGAGGTTAGGCATATCAGCATATTGCTTTACATACCTCTTATCCACTGTTTCAGACTATTCTGTGCATCCATGTGTCCAAACTCACAGTGTAAGATCTGTACGCTGGTTAGCTGTGCATAATAGTGCATGCGGCTAACTAAAGTATTTACAAAAGAAGATACTAAAGAGTATAACTACTTTGTTTTTGAGTTTAAATGTTTCGCAAATTCATTCACAATCTGTTCATTTCTATTTTTTACATTCCTCAGAATATTAAATTATGCCCCCTGGTATGACCATTTTGGGACAGCAACTGCCCTCTTAGTTGCTATAGCCCTGCTTATACGTAAAACATATGTAATTGGGGTTTTGAATATAAAATGAAATCATATTTGGATTGACTACCTAGTATTTCAAAGGTAAGGATTTTTTTCATATATTAAAACTATGATATCGTACAAAGCCTAGTTTTTATAATGAAGTTAGGTTTAAAAAATTAATGCAAAAGTCAAAATAGACATACGCTTATAGGTAGCAAAGAAAGTATAACATTTCACATTTTTTAATTTTTTATATGTTTTTTAAGGCCATCTCCTTGAAAAATGTATAACTAAGTTTGCACCATAGTCTCCCATCCCTAATGTTCAGCCGCTAGTTCTAGGGTACAGACTGAACCAGTGCTGCCGAACAAACACACCACTCATGCCTCATCCAGGACTTAAACCTGGGCCCATCTCGAAAGAACAAAAAAAGCCAGTGCCTCAGATGACTCACCGCTGAAGTGGCATACCAGATTTTAAGAATATGTATTAAAAATACGTAAGAGACCAGAGCTCTTTCAATGCATTATAGTATTGCACGGAAATAACTGGCAACTTGAACTCAATGTACAAGCATCTCTTCCCATTTTCAGTTGTTGTTTTTTTAGCCTTATGATCATATCTGGCGAGATTTCATGAACAAGCCAAGCCTAGTATGTGGTTATACCCCTACATGTCTTTGTTTTCTCCATTTGCCAAACCTGATCAGTTAGATCTACTTGCATGCTGTGTGGATGATTATCCCATGCAAAAGATGTGACAAATGAGTCAGCTAAGACTGTGTGTGGGTGGACACTCCCCAATAATTGCCCCTGTGGTGTGCCAAAAAATGGTCTGCCACAAAGCCAGCTCAGGACATGGTTGTCACTCTCCAAATACTGAAGAAGCAGTTACACTCAGGTCCAAAGTTATTTTTCATTTTTTAAATTTGTGTTGTTCAATGATCTCCATGATAATTAAAGCTAGATCTCACCCATCCTTAATCTTTTACTACCTCCACGGAAGGTAGAGAACCTGAACCAACTAAACAACAAACCGAAACTTTGAATTTCTCAGCATATCCATGAACCACTAAGCTAGACACTTGCTTTTTTCACCCCACTAATATCTGAAGAGATGCTAAAAAGGGATTTGTGACCCACCATCCTTTTATTTATTTGGTATTACCAACCTATAACCCAGTTTTAACTCTAAATAATTAAAACTTGTGAAAGCAGAGCAAACTAATAGGAGAAACATAATTAATACAGACCATAAGTCCACAGTGTTATCTTAAATTAAATAACCTACAGTATAGAATTGCATTATAGCATTAAAATGCATATAACATACTAAGTCAAAATATAATTTTTTAAATTATTGTAAGCCACAATAATCTTCCACTACCTGATGTTAAGTTCCATGTGGTTAATTTTTAAAAACATAATTGGAGAAAATAACAGGCCCAATACTGTAACATTTTACTTTATGTGAATGAAATAAAAGGCCAACAATGAATCAGATTATTTGAATTTTTATTTAACAAGAGTTAAATAAAACATTAATTTAAGTCTGGCCCATTTTTTTATCAGCCAATGACAACACAGATAATACACATATAATAAAATAGTTAACCCACAAAGTATCGCCATTCTGTAATTAAAGTGTTCAATAAAATTTAAAATTTTTATGTGAAAGTGGCTCAATTTTTTTAAGCTTTTACTTTATTGGTAACTTCAAATACAGGATAATACAATTGCTGCACTTTGTTACACATACAGAGCGCAAATGACTGGTGTACATCATGAGTCAACTATATATATTTTCAAAATAAATATGCATTTTTATAGTACAGGTAATACTTTTTCTCTTGATACCATACACTTTTTTCAATGTGTACTAAATAAACCACTGAAATAAATTACATGCTTTTTGTGTTTTATTGCTGTAAAACATTAATTTCATATGATAAGAACATCACTCGGATATTAAGTGACTGCTCCACAGTAAAAAATTTGTATCACATATTACTTTATAATCAGAAGAAATAATGCAACTGCAAAATAGAAGGTAAGATACAAAAAAAACTAAGCAATATGTGTTAAATATGAAACAATCAAGTTGATTTACCACACTAGCAGTTCAATTTCTCTTACAGACACAAGTATCACAGTTCATACACAACATATATCATAATCTCATGTCACATAAGATTAACAAAAAATCCATGAGTAAGGGGAAGAGGAAAAAAAAAACCCCATCAGCTTTCACTTTAATGAGTTTCTCTTGTCCTGACACTTTATTTGTTAAGTTGATGTGGTTCTGGTTCATTAAGATCATTTTTATGAATGAAAAGTTACCTTGATGTGTGTACGAATTAATTCATACTTGCTAAACTTAAAATTATGTAGCACATTGCTCTTAACCTTTGGAAGTAACTTCTTTACCTGACAGTCAAAAATTTAAGATTACATGAAAAGAACTTCAGAATGTTGCTTACATTTCTACACAACAATAGCAGCAGTACCGAGTATTTCGCCATTTTCCCCAATTGATAGCTTTGGAAAGGAAAAATGGCCGCCTACATTGTGGGATATATAATTGTATTTTATGTTACCTACTTTAAGGCAAAGTGATATGGTGTCTGTTATAAAACATATAAATAACAGACTCAGTATGTTATTTAAATTCCTTCACACATCTAATATTACATAATATGAAATTAAAAATACTTTTTACTTGCTTGCTGCTCATTGTCTATTTTTAATCCTTCTGGCAAAGGCTGTTATAGCATTTTCTGTTTATTTTACTTTTATTAAATACCCTTTATTTGAATGCATTCTAACCCAATTTATGGGATTTTATGTTAGTGCATGTAAGCCCTCACACTCCTTAAATCACTGCCTGCCTAAACACAGAAACCCGATGAGATATAACTAGAACAAAGTACTAAGCCTGTTCCAACAACCTGTACATACTATGCCCAAAACAGAGTAACATGAATTAATACAGAAATAATTTCCAACAATCTAAAAAAGCTGTGTGTATCAGCCTTGGGGTTCATTTCACAAACACCAGAAAATTTAATGAGACTTTAGACTTTGTGTACATATTAAAGAAACCCCTAGGTTTTGTACATAACATATCTAATAATTATTGATTAGGAATTCAAAGATTTTTTTCTTTTTGTAAAACAAAGAGGACAATGTTACATTAAAAATGTACCATTCAGTGAAAATGAGTGAACTGCTGAAGCAGATATTACTGATCACAAACTGAAACAAAAAAGTGTTTATCACAGGAATTGAATCACCTGGAATTTCCTTGAACACAAGTACCTTTTGTCAAAGGATTAATTAGCATTCAAGGATGGTTCTGTTAATGTCCAACAATAAAAAAGGCCCAACTTAATAATAATTTCTTTAAAAAAAAAACTTTTAATACTATAGTTTTCTATGAGCAAATTTTTAAGGATAATTCCTCTGCTTCATGGGATTTTATGTAACTATCTGATCCAGTTTTATTCAGTATGTTCTTAATTGCTGATTGTGTCCCATAAAACAACTTTTTAAATGAAGGCCAGTATCTTCTATATGTGGTAGTTCACACCTGGAAGAAACTTGTCTGCAAAGAAATATTGTTTGGCTGTTACAAATAAAAACATGTCTGATAAAACTAGATTTGACAGGCATACATGAGAAAATTGGTTACAACATGAACTGGTACTCACTTGAAGTTATTAATCAGCAGGAGATAATAGAAAAAAACTCAGGGCTCTATCATTGAAAATCCTGTGCATTGGTCATTACCAGAGGAATGGTTCAATGTGATTAACCATAACCACTGCAGAGATAAACCATCTGTGAAAAACTGCTCATAAAACTAACTTAAAAAAACATACAAATTTAAGAATTTATTAAAATTTTACTAATGGCATATGTTTGTTTTTAAAATGGGGGGGGGCTTCTGCTTTGTTTGACTGTCAGGTGGATACTGTGTATGTGTGTGTGAAGGCTGTTATTTATTTGACAAAATTGATGTAAATCTTCAAAGAATTATACATGTTCGTATGCACCAAGTTAAAGCAATTTAATAAAGCAGCCAGTGAATAAAACTGGGAAAATCCAGATATTGTGCAATGGAATACACTTTGCTGTCAAGAGTTTTGTATCCATTATGGGATAACTCTGCTTTGGGGCCAAGTAACTCTATTTGCTTAATGACAAGAGCTAAGGCTCACAATTAATCAGTAGATATCAGTCTTAATTCAAAAGGCAGACTATATTTTTCTAGTGAAAAACATAATGTCCATTGTTCGAGATTTGGTAAAAATTTTAGCATCAAAATGAATCCAAACATAGTTTACAGAAAAGTTTTCCAAAAGTAAATTACAGTGCATATTTTCCATGATTCTGATGCAAAATATAAGAATATACTATGACAGATATTATACTGGCCTATTAAAAAGCACATACTCTGAATTGGTTTTCACAAAATTTTATTGCACATTTTTAATACAAACGTCATACTTGATCATTCATATCATGTGAACTAGTTGAATAGAATTGTTTTACTTTGTACAATATCTGTACCAGTGTGCTGTAAAGTAAAAAAAAATCAAATGCATCATTTTTAATGTGCATAGATGTGTTCATTTTTACACTGTTTGTACTTAATTTTATACAACATTATTACAGGATAATTATTTGCCATATCAATTTCATATATATCAGGAGAAAAACAAAATACTTATTTATCTTGTCAAAAAACACAAACTGTAAAAGTTTCCAAACTTAAAATCTGGGTAATCTGCTAACAATGCTGTATTTTTAGGAATTATAATAACAGAGTTTTCACATATGAAGAGGGCACCCCCTTCCCCAATACTTTGTCTAAATCTGTCTTTTAGATTTTCAGAGTAGTTTTTTAAATGTGATTTTGTATGATTTATCATACAAGATTTTCCTTACACTTTCTAGTTGGTATTCTTTGGCAACTGGGTCCTGAGTGTGGAATGGGGACTTGGGAGGGTAAGGGGCTATTCCAGGCTTGGGTAGCAAATGCCTTAGGCCACACATTAGTGGATTTTTCTGCAGAGAAGGAAAAGCTTTTTCCTGAATTAGATAGTACGCTGATGGAATTTTACCCCGTCTCCACACGACAATTCTCTTCTAATTCCATTGAATAACATGCAGATTGCAGCACCATCTGAAGCATTTCAGGAGGAAACAAATGGTCAAAGAAAATCGTGCTGTTATACTATACAAACAGGTAGAGGCGCCCCGCCCCGTCTCCACTCCCCAGTTGAGAAAGACCGGTTAATTGCAAAGGAAGGATAGAGTAGGAGTCTGGAAGAGATTTTTTTATTACTGCCTAAATAGGTTAGTCATAGTTTTCGAGCTCTGGCTCTTAAAATTGAACCCAAACTCAGCACTGGTGGTTTGGCTGCGAATGGAGTACAGTGGCACACTTAGGTAGAAAGAAAGGTGTAGTGCTTAGCTGGAAATCACCCTCTCTAGTGATTATGATAACAAGAAAGATTCTTACATTTAAATTACTAAGATCTATTATTGACTTTACTCCCTCAAAAATTAAGCAGTATAAACTTTAATACTTATTTACTGTTCTCAAAATTTTTGATCTTGAACTAGTTCAGCTTTTTGTGGGTTAACATCATGCAGTCAGATTTGTGATCTCTGCACCACCACCAGGCCTGCCTCCCATTCTCACCAACTTCCAGAATTTGCTCAACTGCACCAGTTTCTTCCAAATAAATTGGTGTACAATAGAATCATTATATAATTTTCAGTGGGATGTGTCCCTTTTCACACCCAATTCACTGCAAGCTTGGTTCATATATGTGGAAAAACTCCAGCATTTCTCAGGAAAATCTTGCAACAATCATATAAACCTCATTTCTTCTGAGGTTTAAATTTGTTATGTTTTTGCACTTTTTTAAAAAAAATGGGAAAGAAAGAAATGAAAGAAACATGTGCTCCTGAAAATCTGGAGGTTTTTTAATCGAGAAGAAACTTTTTTTTTTTTTTTGCTGTGTCCAACAATGGGCAGAGAGCTGAAAGAAAAATATCATTGATTTCGTGCTGTATATATTAACTGGTCACAGTATAATGAGTACACATTAAAGTAATTTGCAATAGAAGAATATGCTCATTGTTTCATCTGTGTTTTACTCAGCATTTTGGAAAGGTATTAGTTTTTTTTTTTTCAATATGTGCATAACTGACAAAACAATATTAACTTAGGCCTAACCTCTAAACAATGGTAACTTTTTTTGCTGTTTTATTGGTTCCATTGCATCATTTGATTTTTTTATTACACATTTGAAGCCATGTTACAAAGAGTAGTGAATGCAACAGATGATGCTCAAAAGTCTTTCATGATTTCTGCAGCTGTGCAAATTTTAAGCAGTTTTCTGTGACAAGCTAAAAAAAAATTCAACCCCAAATTTATAATCAATGCCTTCAAAAAAACTAACATATGCTGAACATCACAGATGCTGTCAACAGTACTTTTGTAATTTTTATCAGCTAGGAAATTTTAAGCAGAAGCAGTTTCCTACAACCTCTTGCATAAATTCAATAAATGAATTCAAGAACATTTCCTGAACCTAATAAATAATTCAAGAACATTTACTGAACAATGCAGTCATTTTCAGCATGTAGCAGTTGGTTATTTTTTCCACCAATCCCCCCCCAACCTAAGATATTCTCATCTCTGCAAAGCTAAATATATCATAACATCAAAGTAAAAATACTCATAGTCTAGAGTATTAACTAATTAAAAACTATAAACTCAACATATTCCACCACCAAGCTCAGCTAGAAAAAACCCCAAAAAAGAATAGAAATTTAGAGAAAGTAGACCAATTTAAAATTAAATTATTTAATACATGGTGACCCATACTCAAAAGAGAATCAGATTCCTCAAGTTTTTTTGTTTTTTTTTTTACAAATGTAAATCTAAACGCAAACCAATTGCACATTTTTTCCTAGACCAAAAAAATTGATACTAATGATACAAAATAATCAACAGTAAACTTATTAAACCACAAAGAACAATTTTACTTGGAAAAAAAATGTTGCATTTACATCTTTAATATAATATCAGTTTCTTCTGATTATATGGATACAGATGTGTCATATAAAAAACAAAATAAAATAAAATATGTATGAGTTTCTTCTGATTATATGGACTGCTGATGTGTTATAAAAAAAAATCAAAAACTGCATTACAGCTCTTCTGTTATGACTCTTTTTCCACAATTCTGTTTCAATTAACACTAGTTTAACAAAAAAAAGTGTTTATCACAGGAATTGAATCACCTGGAATTTCCTTGAACACAAGTACCTTTTGTCAAAGGATTAATTAGCATTCAAGGATGGTTCTGTTAATGTCCAACAATAAAAAAGGCCCAACTTAATAATAATTTCTTTAAAAAAAAAACTTTTTAATACTATAGTTTTCTATGAGCAAATTTTTAAGGATAATTCCTCTGCTTCATGGGATTTTATGTAACTATCTGATCCAGTTTTATTCAGTATGTTCTTAATTGCTGATTGTGTCCCATAAAACAACTTTTTAAATGAAGGCCAGTATCTTCTATATGTGGTAGTTCACACCTGGAAGAAACTTGTCTGCAAAGAAATATTGTTTGGCTGTTACAAATAAAAACATGTCTGATAAAACTAGATTATCAGACATGTCTGATAAAACTAGATTATCAGATTATCAGAAAACTAACCATGGTACATTGCATTTTGTATTTCAAAAAGCATTCCACATGTAACAAGTACTTACTGCTACACAGCAGCATTTTCTTACTTTTCCCAGGATAAAAATCCTTGCACATTTGTAATTTTTTTGTTTGCTATCACCTTGTGGACAGCACATTTGATAAGAATTTTCATGTTTTACAAATACCACCATCTTCAAAAATTTTTCTTATTTTGCTTTCATACATCACAGAAAAAATACATTTTTGAGAAAGTAGCATACAATCATGAAGTTTTCTATGTTTTAAGATTTTCCTCGCAATTTTTCTACAAAGCAATGAATGACCTTGATCAATTTCAGCAAACTCAATTCACAGTTTTGCTGAAAATATTACTCTCCCTGGCTGGCTGGCTGGCTGCTATACCCAGAACTGCATTTCACCTGGTTCTAATAAACATAAAGAATAAACAGGTTGTCAAATTATTGCCCACACACATATTCCTTTTCAGTTCTTTTATATAAATCAATGAAGTTCTCACAGTGAATATGTTACATTCTCATGTATATGCTATTTCACACTGAGGTGAGAGTATTATTGGCAAGAACATTATTCTCAACTGAAATTTCCTTCTGTTGACCACCTTAATGATATCTTGGTAAGTTCTCACAGAATTTTTTTCCATGGAATAACATTACTCATACAAAATTTCACTGTTGCTATAAGATCTGCTTCTATCAAGCATGAATAAATTTTTCTCCTGAACAACTTTAGACCATATGTAACTAACAAATTCACAGTGCTACAAGATTCATACTCATTATGAATCTGGGGTGACATACCCAAACTAAATACTTTTCTGTGCTCTACACGAAAGAGCGCTCTGTATGTATAAACAATCATGTTTATGTTACTTCTCTTCAGTTTTTTCATACAGATGAACAGAACTCGTCTGTTCATGTTACATCAAAAACTCAGGACTGCTTTCTCTGAACAATATAATATTCCTTATTTTAGGTCAAGGACATTAAATTAGTAACTGTATAATTCCACATTTTAAAACTAACCATGGTACATTGCATTGCAGGCTTCCATAATTACTTCTATATGGTGGTGCTGACTTCCTTTGGCAGAGTGACGCCTACCTAACCGAGTTACATAGCTGAAACTAACAATTAAAAAAAATGTGAAAATTATGCAACACTAGTACTTGAATGCATTAAAAAAAAATCCATCAAATTAGCATTGCACTCTTATATGCAGACAGTAAAACTGGCAAAAATGTGATTTGTTTTGCAACAAAACAAACTTACATGAAAGATAGCCTACAATGAAAAGTATAAACCAAATAACCAATGGCCAACAGTAATTCAATTTGTGCAAAATGGCACACATACTTAGTCAGACTTAAAATACTTTTCAAGCCCTGTCAACGGATGTGGCTTGTACAACAGACACAAACAGTGACAAATTTTAAAAATGCATTTCTGGTGACTGATGGAACATTGTTATAACACAGCTTTATGGTTCAGCTAAAAATGTGTTTCGAGAAAATCAAAACTGGAGGTTTCTAGCAACAGATCATAAAACTAATGTTTACTCATTTTTATCAGTTCCCTAAACATATTTCTCCCATTTGTTTACCCTGTCTGTGTATTTGAAACACTAATGAAAATGTTACAAATTTCTCTCTCAATATTTTCTACACTCAAACTTTAATGAAAGAGGAGTACTTCAAAGAACATGGGTAAATTTATTTTATTGTCATTGTCAGCATATGTCTGCATGGGAAACAGTAAAATGTACAACATCTATATGTCAACACTTATACATATATGCCCTTCATGTATTTGTGACAAATTAATTCTTCCAGAGGATTTGCTTCTCATTCATTTCTATATTTTGTTGTCATTAAGCCTCTTAGTGATCTTTTCCTATGATCTGTCACATTACTTGTGCTCTATCATAACAGACTTGGCCTATTATCATCTCACCATTAAGGCAATATTTATTCTTGTTTTGATCCTTTCATATTCCCAGGAGCCAATAACCCTAAATTAAGGATAGAGAATTTTTCCTAACCTATTAATTATTGATAGCTATTTGTTCTATTGTAAATTCGGAAGCACATTAACCCAAAACAGGGTATAACGAATACTTAGTACCTTGATCTGAGAACAGACTGCAAAAGTCTGAGATTATGTCTAAGAACAGTCATGGTATCCTTAGCCAACTCTGAAAATGTAATCATGAAATGCATATAGCGCATTAAATCCATTTATTTTTGTGGTGTAGTCAGCCCAAAGATTCGCCAAGCTTTCACACTCCACTGGGAGGCTTTTTCAAGGCAGTGGTAGACATAAAAATGCAGGGAATTGGAACACATAAAGAATGAAGATGATTCTTGAAAATAACGTTGTGACATCATGAGCATATTACAGAGGGCGAGTCAAAAGTAATGAGCCATTGGATAGGAAAACTTCAAACATGTGTAAAGTACAAACGAATACAATTCAATCTTCGAAATACAAGCCATTATGTTCTATGGTCTGAAGCCATCTTTCTGCCAAATTGTGAATTCATGCTCTACCACCCCTTGGGTTTTGAGGTGAAAAACTCCTGGACCCCGGCTTCCACCTCATGATGGTTTCGGAAGGTTCTGCAACGGAAGAAATGTGCCATCGACCAAAACAAGTGGTAGTCACTTGGGACAAGGTCTGGGCTATAGGCAGGATGTGGAAAAAGTTAGATTCCATCGAGCTCCCGGATCTTATCCCTCGTTGAACGGGCGGTATGGGGTGGTTCGTTATCATGCTGAAGGAGAACCTGTTTTCTGTTGACCAGGGCCGGGTACTAACGGATCAGAGCTTCGTACATCCTCTGCAGTTGTTGAGAGTAGAACGTAGCGGAGACGCCTCGCCCAGCTGGAACGAATTCAAAGTGTATGGGCCCCTCAAAATTCCACCAAACACACAACATGACTTCGTGTTCGAAGCATCCCCGCTTAGCGACAAGTTCTGGAAGCTAGCCCAGGTTAATCCACTGGTTTCGCATGTCGGGATTACGGAAAAAGATCCACTTTTCATCAGATGTAACCATTCGCCTAATGGAACACTTGTTCATGGAGTGGTTCAGCAGCTCTCTGCACAATTCCATCAGCCTTTGAGCTTGTGCTTTGGTCAATTCGTTGGGTACCACTCGGCAGCTCCTGTTGACCTTCCCAAGCTTGTGGAGATGGCGAACCACACTGGATTGTGATACCCCAATCTCGTCCGACAATCTGCGAGTGCTTGTGGTTGGTATTGCCTCTACGGCTTCACGCAGGGCTTCCGAATCCTCCATTGGGGGTCTGCCACAGCAAGGCCCATCTTGAAGGCTGGTGTCCCCCTTGTTAAAGTGAGCAAACCATCTTTTTGCTGTGGCCTAGCTGACTACACCCACACCTTCCACTGAACAAATTTCTGCGACCGCAGCATGCGCAGTCCTTTTTTTCAATAATGACGCAACAGTACTCAAACTGCAATTTTTCGTCCATGTTCTGAAAGCAAAAAAAAAAAAAAAAAAAAAAAAAACACACAATTAATTCATATTCATATCCACCACCAAAGCAAATTCTGATAGTCCATGAAATACTCTTTCTACCTATAAACAAGTTCCAGTTCAAACGATTGTTTATTTCCGAAAAAACAACGCCATCTCAAACTACCTCTTACATGGCTTATTACTTATGACTCACCCTCTGCACATATGCTCATGATGTCACAAAAAGAAGGATGACATAGACAGAATACATAGGACTGTAAGAAATCATATGTCAGCAATAACAAAATTGCCTAGTAAGACGATGAGATACAGAGGATCCATCACATATTGGTTAAAGAATTTATTATGCAAATACGTACAACATATTAATAGCAATAAAGTCCTAGACCTCCTTATCACATATAATATCAAGTTGCAAGGAGAGACAGTGTGAAAAAGAAAAGGCGGGTGTGTACACTATACCATTGGTATATATCCTGACAATAAGGAAAAGTTATACTGCATATCGAAAAGACAAAGCAATCCTTGCACACTAGATGTAAAGAACATGTACAAAGTGTGAACCAGGACATGCAGAATACAGCCTTCGCCAGAGAAGTCATGCATTGCTCGGCCATTCCTGTATGGAATAATATTAAAAGAATTGTCCCTTACACGAATTTTAAAGAGATTGCCATCAGGGAAACAGTTAAAATCCTATCCAGAAAACTGGCATGCAATGATATAGTCTCTACTGAACTACCAATGGTTTGGCATGCGTTATTAAAAGATGGAAGCACATCACGGCGCACCGTATAATTGCGTGATAAAAATTCATGTAATATGCTCGTGATGTCACCCATGTTTTTTTCAAAAATCATCTTCGTTCTTTATGTATTCCAATTCCCTGCATTTTTATGTCTTGGCGAATCTTTGTGCTGACTACACCACAAAAATAAGCAAATTTAATACATTATATGTGTTTCATGATCATTCAAGTCTGGTGTATTTAAAACAAAATTCTGAAAATGTAAATGCAGGAAGAACAAATACAAAATGAAAATTCATTTTCTTTCATTCAAGGTTTCCCTTTACTGAGAAAATGAATCAAGATGCTTTAAGATCAACGTCACTTCGAAAAATTATATATACAAAATTATATATGTATTTTTTTGCTTAGGTATCTTCTTTATAGAATATATATATATATATATATATACCATTCTTTCTATAAAAATGGGGCAGAAAGGTACAACTACTATTCTTCAAGCTTACAAGAATAATAACAACTGCCAATCAAAATTATAAAATCTAATAACAGATTAAAATCGGAAAGCAGATTTCATACATTTAAAAAAAAAGTCTGAATGATAACTACCAGTCACTGCAAATAAAACTAACTTTTTATTTAACTTTCTTCAGATATAATTAAGAGTACAAAGAATATTTTCAAAACATCACTGGGTAATTTTTATATGGGGACTTGTGAAGTGTTGTTGCGCAGGAGGAGATGGTCCCCCTCCCTAAAACACACATTGAGTGTTTTATAAAATAAATACACAGAACATTTTACCACACCAAGCCAATAATACAATTAGAGTAACCAACATTTTTTCATACATGTAGAATTACTAAACTACCTGAACATCATCCCCGTGGCTTTATCACAAAACTGAAAATGAGCAGCATGGTGAACTAGCTTACATGCACACTTATGTTATTGTTTGTCTACACTGTTTCTCTTTGATTAAAACAGAAAAAAAAAACAATAAATGTTAAAACTCTAGAATCACAATGTGACACGTTCTTTAGTTAAAATTTGCAGTAATTGAAATAAAATTAATAGCAATGTCCCCAAAACTACATATCAACCTTCAGTACAAATGAGACAGATATCGCTATGAAAATTCATATGAAATGTTTTTTAGGAATTATGCATTTTTGTTCTACATGATGAATAAATAATCACAGGGAAAGAGGGGTAGCATTCCATATAAGGATAAAATTTTAAATACTGGTAAGCAATGATATGTTTGTATTATTAAAACTATTTTTTGAATAAAGCTTATGTTGAAAACTGGCTTCCTAGTTTCTTAAATTAAACACTTAATCAAACATCTAATATGGGTATTTTCTTCTAGGAAATAATTTTAATTAGATAGGCATGTTAAAGAAACCAGTCACAACATGGAGTGGAATTCACTTAAAGTCATCAGTTTTCAAAGCAACTTTCAAAAATTAAAATTAAAAGAACAAATAGAAATTGAGAAAAATCAGAATTCCATCATCAATGACTGCAGAGGTTTGACCCTGCCTAACATTTGGTGAAAAATAACTGTAATCGCAATGGTGACGGAGAAAGAGAGTAACAACAGGAGGTTGCCTGAAGAAGAAAAGTTTTCTCCAAAAATTTGTTTTTAATTAAAATATTTCCTAGGAGAAAAAAAGAAGCCAATTAAATGTCTGATTAAGTTATTAAAAGTAATTTATGTGATGTTTTTGAAAGATCTTTAAACTAAGCACAAACTCGATTACACAACATGAAAAAGGAGAATTGTGTGAATTTCTACGTAATTATGATCTGCTACCAAAATTTATGTACAATTAGTTTTTTCTGATTGCACATAAATTTTGGTTGCAAATGATAGGCAATTTGCATCTATTCCCTTCTAACACAAAATGCTGAAAAAATAATTCAACATAAATTGCTTCCCCATTCAGAGTGATCAAAGTGTTTAGTGCCTGAGCAAACATGTCTCAGTGTTTAAAGTTATGTTATTCATAAAGGTAAGACATGTTCGACCAATATTTAAAATTGAAATTAAAAAATTTCTCACTACCATTTCATAACTGAATACTCATAATTCCAATTTCAAATCAGTATCTCTAAAATTATGGTGCAATGTATTTCCAGAAAAGAATAACAAAACTGTGTTAGATATATGAATTCCGATAATGGGCACTAAAGGGAGATTCCCACAAATGAATACAGTCTGAGATATTCTACACCAAATTAATTATCTAATGGAAAATAATATAATTTCAGTAAAAATTAATGCCTTTCATGCTTATCACCTGTAGAACAACAAAATTTCTTTATTAAAGCTGTTTGACAAATATATCAACATGGTTACAAGTGATTTTATATCATTTTAAATGTACCTTTTGAATTTCACAAGTGTAATGGTTTTATGTTACAAGTCCATAATTAATCTTACTAGATTATTAATTCAAAAAGTAAAAGCACTGGTATCTTCATCAGAGGAGATTTTTTCCCACCAAAGTCATAACTATTAATGAAGCTAAATCAATAATGAATACCAAACTCTGGATTGCGTAAGCCACCTGGTGTCCCAACTTGCACGATTCAACAAAAAAAGCATACTTTTAAAAATCTTATTTAAGTCTGATGTACAAAATATACATTGAGGTCAACCACAATCTACATTTTAAAACCTTTTTGTATTACAAATTAATACATGCTGAAGAACAAAAAACGCCTAAAAACTTGCTTAAACAGCACAATACCTAATGATTATAGCATACAAAATATTAAATTAACAGAATAATACCTAATGATTATAGCATACAAAATATTAAATTAACAGAATAAAAATAAATAAACCATCTACATACATGACTACTTAAAAACTACTGCCATCATATATTTTTATGTAGAAAACAGCAAACTTGCAGATAAAATTTTTAGCCCACCAACTGTAAAAAAAGCATACACTTTGGAGGAACAAAGAATTTAATACAACTCAATGAAAATGTATAACATCAGAGTAAAAAAGCAGAAAAAAAAACCCCTCATAACTACAAACTGCTGATATACATGCTTAAAGATAAATCCTTCAATGAAGTTCCTCCAGTTTAAATTGTACACTTAAATTTTCTCTTTTTTTCTTTCTTTTATGAAAGGAGGTACAATGTTGTGATTTCAAACTGCTTAAGAAATCATTATGTTCCTGCACTGATCATGTGTGCTCACAGATGCTGTTTGTTAGCTTGAAGAGCTTTGTCCATTGTTGCCACCAGCCTCAAACTGTGATTTGTTTTTCAGGAGATAATTGGCCAAATAATCAATGGGGTCAGGAGGCCTGTAAATAAGAAAAAAAAATCCAGTTAGAGGAAACAAAAGAAATGACAGCTTTGCCATATTACAAAACAGATGTTCATCAGTTTATGAAAAAGTTCAAGACATGGTATTTTTCATGTCACTACACAGATCAAGTACAAAAACAATCATACATGCAGACACCTTCAGCATGACAATGGAGATCACTTTTTCAGAAGTCTGGTAGGCCTTTCGATAACAGATATTCCGAAGTCTGGTAGGCCTTTCTTATAAATATAAAATGACCTTGTTTACGAAAATAAAAGGTCATTTAATGTAAAACAAAAATCATTTTTGAGTCACTGGAGCATGCAAAATATGCTACAATGTAAGCAAATTGTAATCATGAGCATTTTATGGAAGCCAGCTATTCTAAAAGCTTTCTATTCTTCAATGGTGGCTTTCTTTTTATTACATCATGAGCATTTCAGTAAAGCCAAAACTAAATTTTTGGGAGGGGAGAGGAGGCACATAATTGTTTTTCCTCAGACCACCATGAACACTTTTAATCTAACTGATTAAGAAAGCCTACACATTTGTCACTTGCTTTGAGAGAAGAAAAGCCTTCACAACATAAAAACTTCATGTGCTGGTCAATTGGTAAATAAAAATTTTTGATGCATAGTACTGACCACTGTAACAGAAAAATATTTCACAGTGAAAAGCTTTGTCAAAACACAATGAACCTACTTAAATGCAACTAGATTACTAGATTATGAGTTTCTAGACTCATAATCTAGTAATCTAGTACCCTTGGCTTGAGATCCCAGGTTATTTTTTATTTTTACAAACACTGAAGTTAGTTTCATGCAACTGCAACAATAGTTTAGGCAAAGCTGATGTGTCTATAATATCATTGCAGCTAAAATGGCTATGGGGGAAGCCATTTTAGCCGCAATGATATTATAGATATTATTCACGATATTATTCACAACATAAAAACTTCATGTGCTGGTCAATTGGTAAATAAAAATTTTTGATGCATAGTACTGACCACTGTGACAGAAAAAAATTTCACAGTGAAAAGCTTTGTCAAAACACAATGAACCTACTTAAATGCAACTAGATTACTAGATTATGAGTTTCTAGACTCATAATCTAGTAATCTAGTACCCTTGGCTTGAGATCCCAGGTTATTTTTTATTTTTACAAACACTGAAATTAGTTTCATGCAACTGCAACAATAGTTTAGGCAAAACTGATGTGTCTATAATATCATTGCGGCTAAAATGGCTATACGATGGGGGGGGGGTAATGAACTTCTATCTGAAAGCCAGTTGAGATGAAAGCTGAATAAAATTCTTATGTCACTAACATTGCTTGTTAACATGAATAATGTAATTATGTATGACTTGCACTATGCCATTCACCAAATTCTATGTGTTTAAAGAAATAAAAACATTCAACTCTCATCTAGGATAGAGTATGAAATATTTATCATTACATCTATTAATACACACATTCTTTTAACATGGTAATGCTGTAAAAACTTACAAGTTTTTATTAAGGCAATATAAAAACTAATTACTATGAATGTACAAAATTTACGGAAAAATGGAAACTAAAATTTCACAGTGAAAGACTGAGTGTTTCAGTATCTTAGCTAAACTTGTTATCTCAGAATCTAGAACTTCAGCTTCTTCTTTTGCCTTTTCTATAAGCTTTCTTTTCTTATCTTTGAGTTCTTGGACTGCTCTCCTTTTACGATTGGCCACTTCATCTTCGGCAGATTTCTTCTTCTTTAAGGCTTCTACTCTTTTTAATGAAGCATTTTTGACAGTTAATATCATTGATTTTGTGATATCCACATTCAGTTCTTTCTCACTATTAGCTAAACCACCTAACGATTACATTGCACTGTAAACACTTCTTTCTGCAACAACTGCATCTTCTAAGTTTTCAATTAAAAGTTCTTTGTCAACAGAAAAGCCTCTTTCAACTGCGGCATTGCCATGAAACATGCATAGCAGCTTCTGTAAGAACTTGATAAAGTCATGGTTCACACTTTGTAGTAAATTCATCAGGAAGTGATCAAGTTTGTCCACCTTAGGAATGAACTGTTTCAGTTGTTTTTTTGAAGATTCACAAAATTGCAAATATTTCCTCTTCACAACATCAGCTTTTGATGAAGCCATATGTTTTTTTATATATATGTCATGGGGCATCGACTACTTGCCGGTTTATAAGAGTGCCGGCTCGTGTTTTCTTCTAGGTGAGCAAACTTGTCTTCATTCAGGTGCCGATAAAAAAAATCATGACCACCCACTCAATTTCATTACTTTTTCACTACTTCATGACCACCTGCTGAATTTCATTACTTCTTCATGACTTTCATGACCAGTAGACACCCTGTATTATTTGTTTTTGCGAACAATTGTGTGCTGCGGATCCACAATCGGCCTCAGAGGTTCTCCTGGTTTGTGAAGTTAAATTGTTCTATACAGTTGAGGTATTCTGTAATGTATTTAGAGAAGTTCTTGAAATTGGGATGAAGTTGGTTGTTTCTTTTTAAGGATCTTAGTAGCTTATTACATTTTTTTTTAAAGACATATCTAGAGGGTCTAGGGAAACACCCTGTAATTGCAAGTTTAGACATCCAAGCTATATATACTAACATAGATACTGATCGGCTGTTGGAATTCATGGCTGAGGATCTGGCGGACAAAATAGTCTTTCACAACCTCAACAAGGATGTACTGACTGGTTTCTATGAAATCCTCATTTTTGTGTTGAAATACAACTTCTTTCAGTTTGAGAATCAATTCTACATACAAACCTCACGTTTGGCTATGGGCTCTCCAGTTGCTCCCTTCCTAGCTAATTACTACGTAGGCAAGCTAGAAAAACAGGTTTTGATTACTCCTTCTGTATTCAGTCTATATGCTCCGGGGTGGGGAATTCCGAGAAAATCTTACCAGCCAGAGATTTTTACCACTAGCCAAGAAGACGCGATATAGGCAAATTATGACAACAGTGTACAGAGATGGGATATCACACAAATTTTGAATTTCTGCTCCTATGTAATACATATATACGCTATACCAGATTTAAAAAATAATCCCCATGAAACCTTTGATTTATAATGGAGATGTATGATGCCAATTTATTAATATTTTATAATTAAATATTTCATACCTAATTAATAGTGATTGTTCAGCTTTGTTTCTTTTAAATTTGTACATCAATTATTCAGCGTCACAAAATTTTCTTTTATGTCCTTGTACATGCTTTGTTCCACCTCCAAAGTACCACTTATCTATAGAGTCTGCTGGATCCAAATTTTCTAATGATGTCCCATTAATGCGTATATTTAGGAGACTGTTCATACTTCTTTTGACTAATGAGGTCCTCAAGTGATTTTTGATAAGATTCATCTGGCTGAAGCCTGGTTCACAGGTTGATGTTGATGCTGGTATTACACAAAAGAAGCGAAAACAACTGGCTTATGTAAAAAAAAAATTCTCCTTATGTTCAGTAATTTTTAAAAGTAGTTCATCAACTTTCAAGTTCTGGCTACTTATTTTGAAGTCAAACCATTCGTCTACCACACTTTTTTCGATATCTTTCTCATTGTTTTTATGTTTGATTACTTCCTTAAAATGATGCAAGATAATTTTGATTTCATTGTCTTCAAAGTCACTCAAATCTTTTCCAGTGGGCCAAGTGAATGTGTCAAAAACATATGTTGAAGTGATTACAGGGGAATTAATGTCACAAAATCTTCCCAATAAATATTTTTTTGCAAAGTCGATCATAGTATTTCTGTCAGATTTGAAGAACTTCTTCCCATTTGCAACATTTGTCAGAACTACATCTTTGTAAGTTTCTCCATTATAGGAGCTAAAAAATTGTTCTTCATATTTTTCTCTTTCTTTCTGCAAATTTTTTAATTTCGTTTTTGTTTTCAAAACTTTGTTGTTGACTTGACATAAAAGCAAATGCTGTTTTTGGAAAACGAGGGACAAGTCTTTAAAGATTTGAAGAAAATCTAGGAGAAAACTGAGGGTTGCCAGAAATCGGAAATCTTCTATGCCTTCTGCATTTTTGCTACCTTGTTTTTCATTAGCTTCATTTTCTAAATGCAACACAGCTGGTTAGTAGTCATGAAAAATTGCTCTCAAAACTCCTACTTTAGATGCCACCTATCTAATTTAGTGCAATTTCTGAATTTTTAAAAATATTTTGTGCTAATAAGTTGGCTATTTTTCCCAGGTGCTTGATTTTTTTACTGGAATGTCCATAAAATTTATAAATTAAAATAAGAATAGAGTCAAACGTTACTAAATATGATACATTCTTCAGAGTATAAAGTATGCTTAACTGCAATCGGTGAGCAACACAATGCACAGACAATATATGTGGTTAAAATTCTTTAAATTTTGCACATAAACCAGATACTTCACCAACCATGTTGGCTGCCCCATCTGTTGCTATACCAACAATCCAAGAATTTTTCTTCAAATTTAAACCAAGAGAAGCAAACTTTTTCTCAATAGCAGAAAAATAGGATTCAGATGTGCTATTTTCTAATTCTAAAAGTCCCAAAAACATTCTTCAATTTTACCACTTTTCAAATATCTTGCATACATCATCAATTCCTCTATTGTGCCCTTGTCTTAGAGGCATCTAAATCTAAAATAATGCTAATGAACTGGGACTGCTTTAGTTCCTTCAATACAGACTCTGTTATAACCTCTGATATGCAAGAAATAAATTCCCTGCAAGCATTTCTGTTTGCATACTGGTTTTGTACATCAACCTCTAACTTTGTGGATAACATGACTAGTGATTCAATGTCAGAAAATGGCTTATTGTTTTTTGCAATATAGTAGCTCAGCTTGAATAATACTTTGAGCTGCTTAAATATTTTTTCATCCATCTTTTTAATGCATTTGGCCAATGGGGTGCTAACAAGAAGCTGTGATGAATTATCAATAAAATCAACATTTTTTCTATGCTGCACAGATTTATCATGGAATTTAAAAGTTTCATGTTTGAAAGGGCCACTAAATCCCTGTGAAAACATACGTCATGTATTGACTTTCACATCTGCTTTGCAGCAAAATCCACATTTTGCAAGACCATCTTCATAAACAATCCAGGGGAATTCTTCTATCCATTTCTCTTGAAATTTCCTGTTCTGTGGCTTTTCACAATTTTTTGCAACATTTCTATCTTCAAGTAAAACATTTTCAGAACCAAGATCGAGTTGTAGCACATTGCTATCAACCAAAACACGTGGCGTAGAGGATGAATCACATGGCACGGCTACATTGCTACTGAACGAATTACATTGGAAAAATGTAAATAAAGTTGATTGTTTGGAATTAAACATATTAAGATCATACACCGATTTTCAATGATACTGCGATTTTTTAAGTTGCAGAAGCCTTTTGTCCACCAAAACCTTGTTCAGGGTTCCCACTCAAAAGTAGAAAAAAAATTCCCTGACTTTTCCAGGTTTTCCAGGTGGTCCTGAGAGTTTTTCCAGAGCGGCAAATCAAATCACATTGCGACAAATTGTTGCATTTCCTTACATTCTTGCGTTCCTTACGAAAGCATACATTTGTTAATTCTTTAAATAACTGTCCTTTATACAATTACCTGCTTTTTTTAATAACAATTAAATGCATGAGGCATATTATTTTTGGTACCATTATTTATTTTTGGTACCATTGGTTCAAATATTCTTTAAAACATGTAAACCATGTATTTACATGTTTTAAAGAATATTTGAACAAAGACTTAATTTAAATTCTACATATAATGAAATATTTCAGTTGATTAGGTGAAATTATACAACTGATATATCTGTAGTTTAAGTGCACACAAGTATATAAATAACATTTTAAACGACTCACAACATTTAGAGTTCCAGTTAGGTTTAAAAATGCAAGCTGGGAGAATTGTGACTGAAGAGAATAAATTGCCCTTAAATGATACAATGCTGAATGAAGCTTTAAATCCTTTAAGTGCTTATTTTACATAAATATTAAACAACACAGAAACGTTTGCTGAAATTGAAGTCTAATGGGAATGATAAAATGGTGAGTGTCTGACAGTCTCTTAACATTTTGTTAGAGCGGTTCTATCAAATCGATCTACCAATTTGTATTTTCTATTGGAATTTACTTAGAATCTTTAAAGACAAAGCAAAGTAAAACAGTTATTAAAAAATAAAAAAAGAAGTGAGAGAGAACAGAAATCGTCACAGCGTTTCTGCGTCTGAGGAAAAACGTGTGCCAGTACCATCCCAACAATTTCTAGCAATTAGGGAAAATACTGCTGACATTTAAAAATCAAAATTGTAATTATTTTAGCTAACGTTAGTTCTTGCACATGGCAATGAGAACATCGAATCTATGCTATTTCAGAGGGGCCAACCTCTAGCAGAACGCATCAGTAATCAATAGGGTATTTTACAGTAATGTTTCAGTAATCGAACACAAACTTTCAGTAATGTAACACGCCATTTTTTTCAAAGTTAAGGACAATATTATAGTATTACTGTGTAACCTGTAATACTTGTATGAGGTGCCTATTGGTAATCACCATACGAAGCCTCATCGCTAACGCGTGGAATGGGTATTTCATGAGAAATTAATGTGTGAAATGTGTAATAACTTTATATGTTTACACTATCCTCACAAAAAAATATGAAATTAAATTATCAATATTGTACTTACCTCATGTCATTGCTGACATAAAAACTCCCTTGTTGCTTGTTTTGCAGTGGTATATTCTTTTTCAGAAAACTTTTTATAACACAGCTCACCTGAGGAAAATGCTTTACTTTTCTGTATACGAAGGGCACATAATGTTTTGGTGCTCATTGTTGGGCAGAAGTATGTGAGGTTTTTCCTTACTATACTAAATATTCTCTACGTAAAGGAATTGCTGTGAGGGATAGTCAATATTACCAACATTAGTTTAGACAATGTGGAATACTTGAGAAGGCCAGATGAATCCTTTGTCTTAGATATTTCATTCCATGCCACATCTGCTCAAGGATATCCAGCTTCATCAATATCAGAGTCTGGGAACATAGCATGAAAGAAGTGACCAGCATGATCACAGCTTGCTATAGGTAGGTTATGCTCCACAACGATTGTAGTAAACAGCAATTCAGCGTTTATCACGCTATTTTCATTCTTTTTTCCAAAAAAATTATCCAAAGGCTTTGATGGAGTCTTTAATTTTACACAATCCTGGTGTTTGTTTTGACTGGATATGCCTTCGGCGAGTCTTTAATTTTACACAATCCTGGTGTTTGTTTTGACTGGATATGCCTTCGGCAATCATCTCATCTCATCTCGTCCTACATGGGCTACTGATTACTCTCATATTAGGAGGCACGCAAGGAAACCTTTATTTCAGCAGTTTCCATTTCCTTGCTCAAGATTTGGGAGAAAGATTTGGATGTTCCTGGAAAAACCTCTTTATATATTTATTTGTTTCAGAAACAATAATTCCAAGGATGAAATTGGTAAAAAACAAGTAAAAATATGCAATAGGTGCCACATCAGTTGCAGGAGCATGTTTGGGCCCCTGCATTTCATGACAATCAAAAGGATGCAGAGGTTGTTCATCACTTCCCTCTATTACATCCTCCCATTCACTTTCAGAACTTTCATGATCTGAAGATTCACTATGAAGATCTTCACCTTCTGAAGATATGGTGTGCATGGCACTGTGGCTAGTTTTCTGGCTTGATGTTGCTTGGCCAATATCACTCTCAGATGATTCAAATTCATCCCCATCACTTGGCAAACTTTCACTCTCACTACAAGCCATTTCAAATAACCTTAGAAAAAAATTTCACGCAGTAGGAAACAGCAAGTCTCCTAGTCTGAGGAACAAGCTGTCAATAAAGTCATCCTCTGCTAACACGAGTTTGGAAAAAGAGGGGGATTCGTATTTCACGGAGTTTTGCGATTGTGTCTGTTTGTTTAGGAAAAAGAAATGAATACTGTGAAGAGCTTCTAGTAATAAAACACCGCACTTCGTTCTCCCGCGTGGCGAAAGTCCGCAAGAAATATAAACATCCGTCATCGCGGGACCACGCGTTGCGACGAGTTGATCGTTATTGCACTTCGAACGGGGCTCGAAAAAGTGATTTCCGACAGTACGACGTCTTATAATACACCAACAATTCCAAGTGAACAGCCCTGCCTCAACTGCAGTAGGAAACGTTTTGGCTAAAGTAACCTTTCTCCTGTCACACGGAGAGATTGCGTGGGGAACCGATAGCAAGCGCAAACTCTTTTACGATGACACTTACGGCACATTACACGTAATTTTCGTCGTATTATCCGCAGACCGCAAAATTCACATAAAAAAAAAAAAAATCATTCGTATAATCCGCAGACTGTGACATTTAGGAAAAAAAATCGCCGTATAATTCGCACATCATAGATGTTGAATCAGAAGTGGAATTTCCGACAGAAAAGTCGGTCACATAAACACATCGCTCTTTCCACGTTCCAGAAACACATAGCAACGGAAAAATTATTTTCAGCCGCCGCCGGGGAACTGAGCCACGGATCTCTCGATATCTAACCGAGCGCGTTAGCTTTACACCACGGTGGCCAACAATCCACGGTGCTATGTGTATTTTTAAGTCAGCTTCTGACATCCTTAAATCCGTAAGATGGGCTCAGCTACTGAGACGTCTCCATCTGGTGGGTATTAAGGGCACTGGCTATATATATTATAGCAGTTAATTCCAAAGGGCGAGATCCAAGGTGAAAATCCTCCAAATACGTGGCGTCAGTAAATAAATAAATAAGTCGCTCTTTCCACGTTCCAGAAACACATGAGTCCGAAGAATTAAGAGAAAAAAAAAACTATTTTATTAAATGAAGAAATTCATTTTTAAAGGTTACTGTTTTATATTTTTATCTCCTAACAGATAAAGGGTGTGGCATCCATAGATCACGCCGATGTAGCTCCAGAGTATTGCATTACACTGCCAATGACGAAAGGCTGATACAGAACAAGTCGTAGAAATACCGTATGTACTCGCGTATAAGTCTAAAGTTTTTGGAGGAATTCCTGCTTTCAGAGTTGAGAGATCGTCTTATACGTGGGCCAATAAAAACTTCCGTGAATTCTCCCGCGGAATTTACCAACGGACTTGTTTACGTTTTAGATCGCGACACAGAGGCTTTCCGTATGTTGCTGCACGATTGTGTTCTGACCTCAAAACTATCGCGCAGTGACATGATCATATCCTCAATTCTGTCCACCACTTCAAGTTTAAATTCGGCAGTGTAACTGAAACGTTTCCTTTTCAGAGACATGATTAGCAATGAAGGAAAACAGCAGCAGCGACGTTCGCCAAAACAACGAAAGCAAACTAGATACAACAGGGTTCCCACTCAAAAGTAGAAAAAAAATTCCCTGACTTTTCCAGGTTTTCCAGGTGGTCCTGAGAGTTTTTCCAGAGCGGCAAATCAAATCACATTGCGACAAATTGTTGCATTTCCTTACATTCTTTCGTTCCTTACGAAAGCATACATTTGTTAATTCTTTAAATAACTGTCCTTTATACAATTACCTGCTTTTTTAATAACAATTAAATGCATGAGGCATATTATTTTTGGTACCATTATTTATTTTTGGTACCGTTGGTTCAAATATTCTTTAAAACATGTAAACCATGTATTTACATGTTTTAAAGAATATTTGAACAAAGACTTAATTTAAATTCTACATATAATGAAATATTTCAGTCGATTAGGTGAAGTTATACAACTGATTTATCTGTATTTTAAGTGCACACAAGTATATAAATAACATTTTAAACGACTCACAACATTTAGAGTTCCAGTTAGGTTTAAAAATGCAAGCTGGGAGAATTGTGACTGAAGAGAATAAATTGCCCTTAAATGATACAATGCTGAATGAAGCTTTAAATCCTTTAAGTGCTTATTTTACATAAATATTAAACAACACAGAAACGTTTGCTGAAATTGAAGTCTAATGGGAATGATAAAATGGTGAGTGTCTGACAGTCTCTTAACATTTTGTTAGAGCGGTTCTATCAAATCGATCTACCAATTTGTATTTTCTATTGGAGTTTACTTAGAATCTTTAAAGACAAAGCAAAGTAAAACAGTTATTAAAAAATAAAAAAAAAGAGAGAGAGAACAGAAATCGTGACAGCATTTCTGTGTCTGAGGAAAAACGTGTGCCAGTACCATCCCAACAATTTCTAGCAATCAGGGAAAATACTGCTGACATTTAAAAATCAAAATTGTAATTATTTTAGCTAACGTTAGTTCTTGCACATGGCAATGAGAACATCGAATCTATGCTATTTCGGAGGGGCCAACCTCTAGCAGAACGCATCAGTAATTAATAGGGTATTTTACAGTAATGTTTCAGTAATCGAACACAAACTTTCAGTAATGTAACACGCCATTTTTTTCAAAGTTAAGGACAATATTATAGTATTACTGTGTAACCTGTAATACTTGTATGAGGTGCCTATCGGTAATCACCATACGAAGCCTCATCGATAACGCGTGGAATGGGTATTTCATGAGAAATTAATGCGTGAAATGTGTAATAACTTTATATGTTTACACTATCCTCACAAAAAATATGAAATTAAATTATCAATATTGTACTTACCTCATGTCATTGCTGACATAAAAACTCCCTTGTTGCTTGTTTTGCAGTGGTATATTCTTTTTCAGAAAACTTTTTATAACACAGCTCACCTGAGGAAAATGCTTTACTTTTCTGTATAAGAAGGGCACATAATGTTTTGGTGCTCATTGTTGGGCAGAAGTATGTGAGGTTTTTCCTTACTATACTAAATATTCTCTACGTAGAGGAATTGCTGTGAGGGATAGTCAATATTGCCAACATTAGTTTAGGCAATGCAGAATACTTGGGAAGGCCAGATGAATCCTTCATCTTAGATATTTCATTCCATGCCACATCTGCTCAAGGATATCCAGCTTCATCAATATCAGAGTCTGGGAACATAGTGTGAAAGAAGCGACCAGCATGATCACAGATTGCTATAGGTAGGTTATGCTCCACAACGATTGCAGTAAACAGCAATTCAGCGTTTATCACGCTATTTTCATTCTTTTTGCAAAAAAATTATCCAAAGGCTTTGATCGAGTCTTTAATTTTACACAATCCTGGTGTTTGTTTTGACTGGATATGCCTTCGGCAATCATCTCATCTCATCCTACATGGGCTACTGATTACTCTCATATTAGAAGGCACGCAAGGAAACCTTTATTTCAGCATTTTCCATTTCCTTGCTCAAGATTTGAGAGAAAGATTTGGATGTCCCTGGAAAAACCTCTTTGCATATTTATTTGTTTCAGAACAATAATTCCAAGGATGAAATTGGTAAAAAACAAGTAAAAATATGCAATAGGTGCCACATCAGTTGCAGGAGCATGTTTGGGCCCCTGCATTTCATGACAATCAAAAGGATGCTGAGGTTGTTCATCACTTCCCTCTATTACATCCTCCCATTCCCTTTCAGAACTTTCATGATCTGAAGATTCACTATGAAGATCTTCACCTTCTGAAGAAGATATGGTGTGCATGGCACTGTGGCTAGTTTTCTGGCTTGATGTTGCTTGGCCAATATCACTCTCAGTTGATTCAAATTCATCACCATCACTTGGTAAACTTTCACTCTCACTACAAGCCATTTCAAATAATCTTAGAAAAAAATTTCACGCAGTAGGAAAAAGCACGTCTCCTAGTCTGAGGAACAAGCTGTCAATAAAGTCATCCTCTGCTAACACGAGTTTGGAAAAAGGTGGCGCAGTGGTCTAAGCGATGGCCTCTGATCATTCGTTCGAACGGGGTCCGGGTTCGAATCCCGTCAGGCATGGATGTTGTGTTTGTCTTATGGCACTGCCTCTCTCCCTTCCCTGGAACCAATGACCCAAAATTAGGGACGGGCGACTGCTTATAGCCCATTGAGTTGCTCATGGTGGTCGTTAAACCTCCAATCATATCATATAAAAAGAGGGGGATTCGTATTTCACGGAGTTTTGCGATTGTGTCTGTTTGTTTAGGAAAAAGAAATGAATACTGTGAAGAGCTTCTAGTAATAAAACACCGCACTTCGTTCTCCCGCGCGGCGAAAGTCCGCAAGAAATATAAACATCCGTCATCGCGGGACCACGCGTTGCGACGAGTTGATCGTTATTGCACTTCGAACGGGGCTCGAAAAAGTGATTTCCGACAGTACGACGTTTTATAATACACCAACAATTCCAAGTGAACAGCCCTGCCTCAACTGCAGTAGGAAACGTTTTGGCTAAAGTAACCTTTCTTCTGTCACACGGAGAAATTGCGTGGGGAACCGATAGCAAGCGCAAACTCTTTTACGACGACACTTACGGCATATTACACGTAATTTTCGTCGTATTATCCGCAAACCGCAAAATTCACATAAAAAAAAAAAAAAATCATTCGTATAATCCGCAGACTGTGACATTTAGGAAAAAAAATCGCCGTATAATTCGCACATCATAGATGTTGAATCAGAAGTGGAATTTCCGACAGAAAAGTCGGTCACATAAACACATCGCTCTTTCCACGTTCCAGAAACACATAGCAACCGAAAAATTGTTTTCAGCCGCCGCCGGGGAATTGAGCCACGGATCTCTCGATATCTAACCGAGCGCGTTAGCTTTACACCACGGTGGCCAACAATCCACGGTGCTATGTGTATTTTTAAGTCAGCTTCTGACATCTTAAATCCGTAAGATGGGCTCACCTACTGAGACGTCTCCATCTGAGTGGGTATTAAGGGCACTGGTTATATATATTATAGCAGTTAATTCCAAAGGGCGAGATCCAAGGTGAAAATCCTCCAAATACGTGGCGTCAGTAAATAAATAAATACGTCGCTCTTTCCACGTTCCAGAAACACATGAGTCCGAAGAATTAAGAGAAAAAAAAAACTATTTTATTAAATGAAGAAATTCATTTTTAAAGGTTACTGTTTTATATTTTTATCTCCGAACAGATAAAGGGTGTGGCATCCATAGATCACGCCGATGTAGCTCCACAGTATTGCATTACACTGCCAATGACGAAAGGCTGATACAGAACAAGTCGTAGAAATACCGTATGTACTCGCGTATAAGTCGAAAGTTTTGGAGGAATTCCTGCTTTCAGAGTTGAGAGATCGTCTTATACGTGGGCCAATAAAAACTTCCGTGAATTCTCCCGCGGAATTTACCAACGGATTTGTTTACGTTTTAGATCGCGACACAGAGGCTTTCCGTATGTTGCTGCACGATTGTGTTCTGACCTCAAAACTATCGCGCAGTGACATGATCATATCCTCAATTCTGTCCACCACTTCAAGTTTAAATTCGGCAGTGTAACTGAAACGTTTCCTTTTCAGAGACATCATGATTAGCAATGAAGGAAAACAGCAGCAGCGACGTTCGCCAAAACAACGAAAGCAAACTAGATACAAGGTCACGCACATGAAATCCGAAAGGAGAAACGCATAGGTTTGTGCAGCAAGCGCTGTGCGTACTTCTTTGGCTTTTAGCCAAAAAACAGAGCCGGCACGACAGTCAGAGCTCTCCTCAACGATAACAAAATGACCCCTGCCGTCCCTCCCCACAACTATCCCGATCTTTCATTACGACATTCCTCCCCCTCCTCCCCGCTCCGTACAAACTCCTGAACTGAGGAAAATTCTTCCGAGGGAGTTCCTTTTCCAATTATTACACCTTTCCCTGCACAATCACGCTGCAGATTTTTTTTAAATCGGAAGGTGTTATATATATATATATATATATATATATATATATATATTTTAAATCGGCGTGTTTTTTTTTTTAATTGGAGGTTTAACGACTACCGTGAGCAACTCAATGGGCTATAAGCAGTCGCCCGTCCCTAATTTAGGGTCACTGGTTCCAGGAAAGGGAGAGAGCCAGTGCCGTAAGACAAACACAACATCCATGCCTGACCGGGATTCGAACCCGGACCCCTTACGAACGAATGATCAGAGGCCAGCGCCTTAGACCACTGCACCACCGGGGCGGCAATCGGCGTGTTAACCGCATCGGTGTATAATCCGCAAAACCTATAATTTTAACTTTTTTAGCAGATAATCCGCGGATTATACGACGAAAATTACGGTACCATTCTTCCGATAATATCGCTGTTTGACGATATGATTCATGGACATTCCATTTCAAAACGATATGATTGATAAATGATATGATCATTGAGACACCGAAATCCGCAGTCTGATTCGGAAAATATGTGGATCAAAATCGAAGGCCGAGAAATCGGCAGCGTCGCACTAAAAGGGTTTAAAAAAAAAAAAAAAAAGGATACAAAATTGGGATTCTCCAAAACACACTGAATTCCGTAATTCTTCCAACCTGTCCGTAATTCCGTAATCTGACAGTCGAAACCGTAATAATTACGGACAATTCGTAATAGTTGGCACCTCTGCTATTTGCTTCTAAATAACGCAGCATAGGATATTTAGGCATTGTGCTGTTAAATTTCATAACCAATAAGCTGGCACACAGAGATCCTAATGCCATAACGGCAAAAAAATTAAACCCAGGGATAAAGAAAAAATAATGGAAGCAACAAGTGGGGAAAACTAACAGTTAATACGGAATACCATTTTGCCTGAGAGGCTACAGTTCATATTAGTACTTCCAAAATCCGGAAGTCTTAAAATTGATTGGCTACGTTTGTGACGCAAACATTAGTACTGAACTTTTCTCGCAGGTCACAGTTCATTTCCACGCTACGTCAAATTACTTGTACGGGAAACAATTAGAGGAAGTTTTGTGTGCATGTGTGCTCATAAAATCCTCCTAACACTTTTTTGTGAACATAATTTATCATCCTGCGGCAAGTGGCATGTTTATACTTAACAATATCTTTACGAAGGGCAATACATTTGTGCGATGTTGATCAGGCAAAGTGCGAGAAAGGTCTGGAGCCCACTCAGGTCATTTGCAGTAACTCCCCACAAATAACGTCATCCAAAATGGAGACAGAGGCTTTAGCGCCTGCACTGACAAACCTGAAACCAATAGAGCACGCACGGCAAAGATTTTCATCAGTAGTAACTAGGTAGATTTTTTTTTTTTTTTTCCGGCAATGTGAGGGTAAAGATGTGAAATGAATAATTTATGCAAATCTTGTGAGGTGCAGCAACGCAAGAAGAAGAATTTACGATTACAAGAAAATTTCTACCCCGTCTAACTTTTGTACTCGCAATTTTTTTTTTTTTTCCCTATGTATAAGCTGAAACCTTGGGAAAAATTACGAGAGAATGATGAATTTTATATTTCTTATTCTAAATAACGGAGATATTTGCGTTTTTACGGAAAACGGTTCTACTATGCACAAAAATTCAAAAAATAATATCTTCTAATCTATCAGAAACAAAAAAAATTGAAACTTTCAGGGTTTTTTTTTTATAACTTGGAGGCAGCTACCTGTAAAAAAAAAAAAAAATAAAATAAAATCGCACGAATCGGAGATGTGTTGGTGGAAAATTATTTCAATATCTGACGATTTTGCGTGGAATGACCCAGATGTGAAAATCTATGGTTCCGGGTGTCGGACTACCCCTATTTTTCGCAACCAGCCAGCTCTTGCAGTAATTGGAATATCGTCTTAAAATAGCTATAAATAAATTTCTTCATGCATTATGAAATAGAAATATGACAGAATAAAAAAAAATCTCTTTACGGCCGTAAAACCGGAAGACAACGAATCTAGAAAACGGCCGTGAAATCTGGGAAATATGGTAGGTATGCAATAGTACCAGCTTCATTGCATGGTATTTTTCATATATTTTTTGTCAAAATACTCGTAAGTACTATGAAAAAAATAAATCTTTCCCCCTCTTTGAAGAATCTTCCTATTTCATAATATTTTCCCTGTTCTAACATTTGAAGGTACATACTTTTCCAAGTACACCAATTCTGCTACAGAATTACGAAAGCGAAGTTTTAGTTCGTAAGTGATACGAACCTTTTTCAAAATAAATTAGGTGCCCTCAATTTGCAACATTCATCCACACTGCTGTTGAAGGGGAAGGGGGGGGGATTTATTAGGATGACCAACATCCGGCAAAATAAAATGTTTTTGTACGGTTAGATAAAAGACACGTAGAACATGCAAAAGTAGGAAAAAAAAAAAAAAAAAAAGCTCAACTTCTAAAGTTTCCAATGAATTTCGGCGAAATTTAAAATGGAACGTTATTTTAATATATCTTGCCCACTGTAAAAATTTCAGTCGGTTATTTAAAAAATTGAGAAAATAGCTTCTTCATAATTTTTTTCCCAGTCTACGCAGAGAACCGGGGCACCTACTCAGGAACAAATGACTGCCTCTCTTCGCGAACGCCAACAGATAAGAGCCTGCGAAATGGGTGTGTGATTAATGGCTTTCTTTCACGCTTTGACTTGTATGTTTGTTCGGTTGTAGTTTAGATCATCTGGAGACGGGGAAACCGCAAAGAGACGCACTCCCTGCACAGCTGCACTTTAATCGGTGGGTGGGTTACGGAGTTGCCTCGAAGGATAAAACAACTCGGAATTATTTTAAAACTTAGCAATACAGAAATATATTTTACAAAAGTCTGAAACAAAATATTTTTCTGGCAAAATAAAAAATTCCCTGCCTTTATAGTTCCCTGATAAAAAATTCCCTGATTTTTACGGAAAAACACAATTTTCCCTGAGTTTTCCCTGATTTTTGGAACAATTTTCAAATTCCCTGAGAATTCCCGGTTTTCCAGGTTGCGTGGGAACCCTGTACAAGGTCGCGCACATGAAATCTGAAAGGAGAAACTCATAGGTTCGTGCAGCAAGCGCTGTGCGTACTTCTTTGGCTTTTTGCCAAAAAACAGAGCCGGCACGACAGTCAGAGCTCTCCTCAACGATAACAAAATGACCCCTGCCGTCCCTCCCCACAATTATCCCTATCTTTCATTACGACATTCCTCCCCCTCCTCCCCGCTCCGTACAAACTCCTGAACTGAGGAAAATTCTTCCGAGGGAGTTCCTTTTCCAATTATTACACCTTTCCCTGCACAATCACGCTGCAGATTTTTTTTAAATCGGAAGGTGTTATATATATATATATATATATATATATATATATATTTTAAATCGGCGTGTTAACCGCATCGGTGTATAATCCGCAAAACCTATAATTTTAACTTTTTTAGCAGATAATCCGCGGATTATACGACGAAAATTACGGTACCATTCTTCCGATAATATCGCTGTTTGACGATATGATTCATGGACATTCCATTTCAAAACGATAAGATTGATAAATGATATGATCATTGAGACACCGAAATCCGCAGTCTGATTCGGAAAATATGTGGATCAAAATCGAAGGCCGAGAAATCGGCAGCGTCGCACTAAAAGGGTTTAACAAAAAGGATACAAAATTGAGATTCTCCAAAACACACTGAATTCCGTAGTTCTTCCAACCATTCCGTAATCTGACAGTCGAAACCGTAATAATCACGGACAATTCGTAATAGTTGGCACCTCTGCTATTTGCTTCTACATAACGCAGCATAGGATATTTAGACATTGTGCTGTTAAATTTCATAACTAATAAGCTGGCACACAGAGATCCTAATGCCATAACGGCAAAAAAAAAATTAAACCCAGGGATAAAGAAAAAATAATGGAAGCAACAAGTGGGGAAAACTAACAGTTAATACGGAATACCATTTTGCCTGAGAGGCTACAATTCATATTAGTACTTCCAAAATCCGGAAGTCTTAAAATTGATTGGCTACGTTTGTGACGCAAACATTAGTACTGAACTTTTCTCGCAGGTCACAGTTCATTTCCACGCTACGTCAAATTACTTGTACGGGAAACAATTAGAGGAAGTTTTGTGTGCATGTGTGCTCATAAAATCCTCCTAACACTTTTTTGTGAACATAATTTATCATCCTGCGGCGAGTGGCATGTTTATACTTAACAATATCTTTACGAAGGGCAATACATTTGTGCGATGTTGATCAGGCAAAGTGCGAGAAAGGTCTGGAGCCCACTCAGGTCATTTGCAGTAACTCCCCACAAATAACGTCATCCAAAACGGAGACAGAGGCTTTAGCGCCTGCACTGACAAACCTGAAACCAATAGAGCACGCACGGCAAAGATTTTCATCAGTAGTAACTAGGTAGATTTTTTTTTTTTTTTTTTTTTTTTTTCGGCAATGTGAGGGTAAAGATGTGAAATGAATAATTTAGGCAAATCTTGTGAGGTGCAGCAACGCAAGAAGAAGAATTTACGATTACAAGAAAATTTCTACCCCGTCTAACTTTTGTACTCGCATTTTTTTTTTTTTCTATGTATAAGCTGAAACCTTGGGAAAAATTACGAGAGAATGATGAATTTTATATTTCTTATTCTAAATAACGGAGATATTTGCGTTTTTACGGAAAACTGTTCTACTATGCACAAAAATTCAAAAAATAATATCTTGTAATCTATCAGAAACAAAAAAAAAATTGAAACTTTCAGGGGTTTTTTTTATAACTTGGAGGCAGCTACCCGTAAAAAAAAAAAAAAATCGCACGAATCGGAGATGTGTTGGTGGAAAATTATTTCAATATCTGACGATTTTGCGTGGAATGACCCAGATGTGAAAATCTATGGTTCCGGGCGTCGGACTACCCCCTATTTTTCGCAACCAGCCAGCTCTTGCAGTAATTGGAATATCGTCTTAAAATAGCTATAAATAAATTTCTTCATGCATTATGAAATAGAAATATGATAGAATAAAAAAAAATCTCTTTCCGGCCGTAAAACCGGCCGTGAAATCTGGGAAATATGGTAGGTATGCAATAGTACCAGCTTCATTGCATGGTATTTTTCATATATTTTTTGTCAAAATACTCGTAAGTACTATGAAAAAAATAAATCTTTCCCCCTCTTTGAAGAATCTATTTCATAATATTTTCCCTGTTCTAACATTTGAAGGTACATACTTTTCCAAGTATACCAATTCTGCTACAGAATTACGAAAGCGAAGCTTTAGTTCGTAAGTGATACGAACCTTTTTCAAAATAAATTAGGTGCCCTCAATTTGCAACATTCATCCACACTGCTGTTGAAGGGGAAGGGGGGATTTATTAGGATGACCAACATCCGGCAAAATAAAATGTTTTTGTACAGTTTGATAAAAGACACGTAGAACATGCAAAAGGGGGGGGGAAGCTCAACTTCTAAGGTTTCCAATGAATTTCGGCGAAATTTAAAATGGAACGTTATTTTTATATATCTTGCCCACTGTAAAAATTTCAGTCGGTTATTTAAAAAAATTGAGGAAATAGCTTCTTCATAATTTTTTTCCCAGTCTACGCAGAGAACCGGGGCACCTACTCAGGAACAAATGACTGCCTCTCTTCGCGAACGCCAGCAGATAAGAGCCTGCGAAATGGGTGTGTGATTAATGGCTTTCTTTCACGCTTTGACTTGTATGTTTGTTCGGTTGTAGTTTATATCATCTGGAGACTGGGAAACCGCAAAGAGACGCACTCCCCTGCACAGCTGCACTTTAATCGGTGGGTGGGTTACAGAGTTGCCTCGAAGGATAAAACAACTCGGAATTATTTTAAAACTTAGCAATACAGAAATATATTTTACAAAAGTCTGAAACTAAATATTTTTCTGGCAAAATAAAAAATTCCCTGCCTTTATAGTTCCCTGATAAAAAAAATTCCCTGAATTTTACGGAAAAACACAATTTTCCCTGAGTTTTCCCTGATTTTTGGAACAATTTTCAAATTCCCTGAAAATTCCCGGTTTTCCCGGTTTTCCAGGTTGCGTGGGAACCCTGTTGTTGTTTATGTTTTTGTTTCCAACGCGAATTCGGGCAAACAACAATTCAGTTGGCACTCCGAGAAGACAGCCGTAGGTACCACGTGATCAAACAGGCGGGACGTCAGCAACGATTAATCCATACATGAGACCGGCCGATGACAAAAAAAGCTGAACTTTTTAACTGGGTGGAAAATTGGGACACGCGAACGCACGGTGAGCAAATTCAAATACAGCATATATACAATATTTAAGAGTACGCTAGCCATATGGAATTATTTTCTGTAAATTATGTAAGTAAATATTAAAGTGAAGCACATTATTATATTCACAATAGAAAAGTAGGGATTTAAGAACAAAATAAAATGAAATATTTTAAAAAATCAGATTTAAAACTTGCATGTGAATCTTTACTAGCTAAATCCTGAGGTGAAAAGTATTTGTCTAGGAAAGTTTGTGAATTTAGTCAAGCAATTAGAAACTTGCAAGAATTAGAAACATATATCCACAGCTTAGTTTTTAGTCATTGAAGAAGTCAATAAAGTATTTCTCAATGTAACCTTATAAAATGGCTTGCAAAATTTTTTGCTTGCATTGTGAATATGGTGACATGAATCTCCATCAACGTCAAGCAAGTGGGGAGATTTTCTCTGCCGAATTCATGTTTTCAACCCTGTTTTTGAGCCTCTCATGACACATTCTTTCCACTTAGCTTTCAAACAAGCAAAACAAATTCCTTCTTAGAAAAAAGGAATGAAAAAGAAAAAAACACAAAAAAAAAAAAAACGGAAAGCTGCGTCATGAACTTTTTAGAGGCTTCGGCCCGACGTAATACTGGCCCGAAGCCGTGCCTCCCCCCCCCCCCCACTTAGCTTTCAAACATGCAAAACACATTCTTCCTTAGAAAAAAAAAGAAACAGAGTTGCGTCACGAACTTTGTTTATCCTAGCCAGGCGTCGTGCTTTCTTTCCACTAAGTTTTCAAACAAGCAGAACACATTCCTCCTCCTTAGAAAAAAACAAAAAGGTTCGTCACGAACATGGTTCAGAGGCATCGGGCAGACGCAATTTCGGGCAACAGCGAAAGCATGTCCGAACCAACGTAATTCCGGATCACGGCAAAAGAAGCCCGCCAGGCCTACATAATCCCGCGGCGCGGCGCCATTCTTCCTTTCCACTTAGCTTTCAAACAAGCAAAACAAATTCCTTCTCTTCGGGGGGGGGGGGGGGGGGCGGTAGAACGAATTTAAGAAAAGAAAGCTGCGTCACGAACTTTATTTAGATACTTCAGGTCGACATAATCCCGGGCCACGGCGAAAGAAGCACGACGGGCATTTTTTTTTTTTTTTCACACTTTGAAACAAGCAAAACAAATTCCACCACCTGAGAAAAAAAAAAAAAAAAAAAAAAAGCCAAAGGGCTGTGTTACGAACTTTGTTCAGAGGCTTTTACGTCGATTATTTACAAAATCAGTAAAACTTTCTTAATAACAGCGAAAATCTGAATATCCATAATTTTTTTGTTAGTCACCCGTAATCCTGGGGAAATCCGTAATAATTACAGAGATTCCGTATTTTTTGGCATCCTCCGTAGGAAGAGGATTCACGAGAGCTTCGATTCTCGAACGATCTCAGAAAAGCGGGAACGTATTCGGGTACATTTGCAAATTACAAGAGAAAGTTCCTGGCGATGACGTCACGGATAGAATCAAGCGGATAGTTTGGCCCTGATAGAATGCAGAGTGGCGATTTCCCGCAAGACACGGAAAGGGCTGCGGTAGTTTCCCTAACGCACGAAGTAGGCGGAGCTTCCACCCTTTGCGCTGCGATGCTCAAGTGACTGACAACCCATCCACTGTTGACAGCATTAAACAAATTGAGCTCCTGACTCCACCCTCCAACATTTCTTCTTGCCCCCCGCGTCTGCTCCAAAAACAACGCTTTTAGCTAGAAAGCGCTTAGTTCTTTTACTCCACAAAAGCGGAATCGCGGAATTCCGCTTTTTTTTCTATAGAACGACGACCCCCCCCCTAAAAAAATCCTGAAAAATTTCTCTTCATTTTTGCAATGACCTCAAGAATGACCAAAATGATGCCGAAAAAGCGGAATTCCGCGAATTCGCGGAAGAATCTCATGTATGTTAATCCTGTGCGCACTTCCCGGCGGTCACACAGCATCCTGCAGTGGGGAAAACCGGTTTATTCCACCAGCAGCAGGAGCGACCCAGCTTGGCCTTGAGCGACTGCTAAGCATCCTTGACGTCAGCTCCGCTCTTTCGCACACTATTTCGTGCGAATGAACACCGGGTCTGTCTAAAAAAATAGAATGCTTTTCTGCCTAGTGAGGTATGACTTCAGAGTTCAGGCGTTCGGGTTTCGGATTAGAATATACTTGCCCGTCTTATAAATGAAGAAGCTTAAGGTGTAAAAAAAATAGTGAAAGCCTACAATATTATTATTTTATATATTTTATAAGCTGCAATTTTTAAGAGGTCTAAAATCCACGAAATCCACTCGCCATGCCAGAAAATCTACTCGCCGATTGCGAGTCAGAGTTCGGGCGTTCGGGTTTCGGATAAAATATACTTGCCCGTCTTATAAATGAAGAAGCTTAAGGTGTAAAAAAAATAGTGAACGCCTACAATATTATTATTTTATATATTTTATAAGCTGCAATTTTTAAGAGGTCTAAAATCCACGAGTGGGAGAGCGTAATTCCCCACCCCTGTATATGCTAGATATATGAACGACATTATTTTCATTTTAGACAGCACTGATAACTCTCACCCATCTGCCATTTTTGAGTGGTCAATTCCCTAGATGAAAAATTAAAATTTACTCTTGAACTTCAGCAGGACATTCAGCTGAATTTCCTGGACTGTCCTTAATTCTTTAAAGATGGACAGTCATTACAAAGGTCTATAAAAAGTCTACTAACACTAACAAAATGTGTTAGTATATATGTATTAATTAACTAACAAAATGTTGGACTTTCAGTCAAACCACCCAGAATACATGAAGTGGATCGTAGATTCTCAATTTGTAGAAAAGATCAATGTTCTCAACACCTCAGACTTAGACAAGCAGACTCAAAAAACAAACTTAAAATCATTCTACAGGACAATCATTACCCTGCTCTATTAGTGGAAAAAATTATGGCTAAAAATAAAAAAGCTCTAAGACCAAGCCCAGAAGTTTTGTGAACTAGAAAAATCACCAACCACAAGGGCGTTTTCGAAAAACTTCAAAGGATTAGCAAAAAATTTCAAATCACGCTAGCGCCAGGTTTAGGAAATAGGATCAGTAACTACCTACCTAAATAAAAGCAGCAAGAAACTAACATTTTGTTAAAAGAAGGAGTGGTCTACGATATCAAGCGTGAATATAGTCTCAGCTATGTAGGAGAGACAGGCAGACAGAACATAAAGCAGCTATTAAAAACATGACAAACAAAACTGGCCTGGACAGATATGTTCAATCTACTGGACATAAAATACTATGGGACTCAGTAGAAATTCTGACCCAACAACAACATTTCTTCAAGAGAAAACTGCTGGAAGATCTTGAAATTGAGAGAAGAAGAGGAACTACATTAAATGACTTTAGACTTTAAAGGTTGGAGTTTTACCAAAGGTTGGCAATGCTTACTATAGTGTAGTCCTGATGAAGGGTAGGGTTACTACCCGAAAACTTGATGTTAATAATAACATCCATTTATTTCTAAGTAAATCCCATAATCTGTGTGTTTTATCTATCATATGATTGTCTAGGAATGGCCATGACTTCAATTATTACTAACCTTACCTTATTTTTGCCGACACATGACAATGAAGTCCATCAAGAAGTTAATCATGTTGCAACTCACACGATGTTACTAAAATCCTCAAACAACAAAGCAAATGATCGTCAGTAATGCGATTTTTATCTTCTGTTTTTATCGCTTTCATTGTAGAAAATAAAGATTCACACAAGTAGATATACCCCCCCCCCCCCAAAAAAAAACTGTCATATAATTGCCAAATTTTGAATGTTTAAATACATTTTGTTATGTAACAGCTGCCAGAATTCTGTACGACCACTATCATTAGCTGTTGCTTTCAAGAATAGGTCACAGCGCAGTTTCACTATTTCTCCTTAATTTTAATTGGATCTCCATCGACTAGCTTTGCTATCTTCGAAGTCAGCTCGGCCACATCATCCGTCTTTATTTCTTTGAATGGAAAAGTCATAAATGCCACAACGTCCCCTAGCTTTGAAAACTCCAAGAACCTTCTTTCCTCAGCTGAGTTCCGAATAGTTTGATTCTTTCCTTGAAACTTTTGATCAAGCTTATAATTTCCATCAGGTATTTATTTTTTCCTTGTAGCCCGAAGTTTAATTCATTTAATTTTTTGGTTATGTGACAAAGAAATGATAGCTTCATTAACCACTGTTTATCTTCCAACTGATCGTAATTCTCTTCCTCGTGATTTTCGAAACTCTTTGATTTCTGGAGGGAGGCTTCTAAATCTATTTAAAAATGAAGTGCGACTGAGCCAGCGAACATCGGTGTGTAGTCGGCATGCTCAGCTCCACATTCTTCTAGTAAATCTCGAAACTTGCGACTTTGAAGGTTTCTGGATTGAACTGAGTTCACAATTTTACAGGCTTGAGTCATAACATCATTTGAACTCTAAATTTTAGAGTACAACAATTGCTGATGGATAATACAGTGATACGACATGAAAGAGGGTATCTTTTCATCATCTCTGCACAGTGTGATGAAGCCTACTTTATTTCCTACCATAGCTGGTGCACCATCGGTTGTCATGGACACTAACTTATGGATCAGAAGCTTCGTGTCGGTAATAAACGATTTAAAATCATTGTAGGTTTCTTCACCTCTCGTCTGTTCCTTCAGAGGGATCATTGTTAAAAGCTCTTCTCTGAACGTCAAGTCAGGAAAAAACATTTTAATGAAAATACATAGCTGAGCTGTGTCAGTAAAATCTGTAGACTCATCGAACTGCAGAGACAGAAAAGTACTCTTATGTAAATCTTCTGTTAACTGGTCTTCTAAGTTCTTACTTATAACTTCTGTCCTTCTCATCACAGTGTTTCGTGATAAAGATACATCTTTAATTGTTGAAGGTATTTCTGATTTATCTTTAAAATCACTGAAAAGAACTTCTCCCGCTTTACAGAAAGCCTCTTTGATGAGTTCTCCATCTTCAAATGGTTTGTTTCATTTCATAAGTACTTCAGTAATCTTGAATGACCCTAACACCACCACTCTTGACTTACTGTTAGTCTTTGTGAATGCAGACTGCCAAGTGCTCAAATTCGACTTAAGGCTCTACGAGACCCGCCATCTTGTATTGTGCCTTCTCTTTTTAACCAACGGGCAAGCGTATTTCACAAATTGCTCGGGCAATTTTGCACATTTTGGAACACCGTTTGTGGCTAACGCAAGATATATGATAAATAAAGAGTTCCCTGGTTTCAGATTTTCGTTTTGGACTCTTTTAAGTATTTTTTATTAATTAATAAAACTATGGAAGACGCCTTGAAATGACTTTCGCTGCAGATAAAAAATGAAGGGAAAGGTCAATAAAAATTCTGAAACCAGGGAACTCTTTATTTATCATACATCTTGCATTAGCCACAAACGGTGTTCCAAAATGTGCAAAATTGCCTGAGCAATTTGTGAAATACGCTTGCCCGTTGGTTAACAAGAGAAGGCAGCAATACAAGATGGCGGGTCTCATAGAGCCTTAAGTTCCCGAACTTTAGTCTTTCGAAGTTTACTCCACTTGGGAAATTCATAGTGAAAGTTTTGTGAACAATTTTAAAATGTCTTTCTACATTTGCTTTCTTAGGCAACATGACACTGGAGTTACAATTAAAACAAACATACTTATCTTCAACCATAGTAAATAAAACCTCTTCCTCCCACTCACTGTGATAGTGATAAGTTTTTGCTTTCTTACTACTACCACCTGTTGCACTCATGCTCAAGTGTGGGATATGGTGGACCTACCACACTTGAGAAGGACGTTCCATCACAGAAACGATATGGAAATGGAAAAAGGCGCATAAAAAAGAGATCATGGCCGAGTGAGTGTAAGATTGGTGTATAGAATACTAGATGTATAAATGGCATGATGAATGAGGTGATTGAAGAAAATAATAAGTATAGATTGGATGTGTTGTGTGTAAGTGAAGCCAAAAAGAAGGAAATTGGGATAGAAGTGAATGGAATGGGGAGTATGTGGTCTGCTGTACTGGCTAATGTAAGGGGAAAGGCTGGTGTAGGGGTGATTTTAAGTGAAAAGATGAAGAACAACTTGATTCACTATAGCTGCATAAGTGAGAGAATTCTTTGGATTCGTTTGAAAGTGAAACTTCAGAGAATAGTTATTGTTGTAGTGTATGCTCCTTGTGACTCAGAACCTTCTGATAGGAAGGAAGATATCTGGAATGAGCTAAAAGCTGTTTTGAGACAGTTTGGTACTAAAGAGAAAGGTATAATAGCAGGGGATTTCAATGCTAGAGTAGGTGTGCAGAATGCAATTTCTGATAATGTTCTGGGTAAATTTAATGATCTTTGTGTGAATGATAACGGTGTAAGATTAATTGAACTCTGCGTTGAGAATGGTTTGTGTGTATCTAATACGTTTCTCAATCACAAGTGTATCTACACATATATACTGGAGAAAATCGTACTCTTGGTCAAAAGAGTGCGACAGATTTTGCTGTCTGAGATCAGCATCTGAAACACTTAGTTGTTGACACTCGTGTGATGAGAAGTGCGGTTGTTGGCTCTGATTATTACTTGGTAGTATCACGAGTGAAACTGAATGTTGGTTGGAGGAAAAGGATAGAAAAAGGCCTAGGATGGAAAGAATAAAGGTTGAAAGGCTCCCTGAAGATCATCAGCATTACTCTAACTTACTCAGAGAATGACTGAAGGAGTTGTAGTCATGTGAGAGGGATGTAGAAAAGAAGTGGAAATGTTTTAAGAACTGTGTTGTCACTGCTGCTAAAGAGGTCTGTAGCACCACAATAGTGAGTAACAATAAAGGTGATGTTTGGTGAAATAGTGAGGTTAAAGAGACAGTAAAGAGAAAGAATGAAGCATATTTGAGGATGTTGCAAGGTAGAGTTTCTAAGGATGAATATCACTGTAAGAAACGTGAGGCAGCTAAGTTGGTTTGCCAGAGTAAGGCAAAAGATAGGAAAGAGAAGGTGGAAAGGCATGAATTGGCTTTTTGGGAAAATAGAGACTTACTGGAAGTACATGAGACTCAGGAAAAATAGGAGAAGTAAAGTTGTAAGTTGTGTGAAGAATAGGATCTGGGAAATGATATGGAAGCACAATGAAATAAGTGAAAGATAGGGTGAATACTTCTGTGAGTTTAGATCAAGAAAGCAAAGGTGATTTTGAGGCAGAAGCAGATGATGTTACAGTGAGAGACAGAAGCGTGTAAAACTCTAAAATCTCTTTAAAATGGTAAGGCTCTGGGAGTTGATGGCATAACTGCTGAGATGTTGAAATGGTGGTGACTCTGTAATTGACTGGTTAACTGAAATTTGCCAGTTGTGCTGGGAGTTACGAATGGCCACTCGGGATTGGAAGGATGCTACCATTGTTCTCTTGTATAAGGAAAAAGGCAATCAGACTGACTACATCAGAGAAAGTGTGGGATGTTCAGAGTGGTTCTATGCCTGGTAAAGGCTGCACTAATCAAATTTTTGCATTATGCATGATGATTGAGAAGTATCTGGCTGTTGGTAAGAAAGTTTTTGCTGCACAACCGAGTAAATAGCATACTTTTGTGGAAGATATTGAATAAATATGGTGTTGCTGGGAATGTACTTAATAGTGAAAAAGCAATGTATGCTGACAGTAAAGCTTGTGTATGAGTGAATGGTGTTTTATCAAAATGGTTTTGTAATTGGTGCAGAAGTCAGACAAGGTTGTGTAATGTCACCATGACCGTTTAATATATTTATGGATGTATGCATGTGTGATGCCAAAATAGACAATACTGGCTTATGTCTAGGTAATATCCATGTGCGCAGATTGCCATATGCTGATGACACAGTCCTGTTAGCAGAGAGCAAATGTGAGTTGCAGAGTATGTTGTCTTGGATGTACAAAGTTTGCATGAAATTCAAACTGAGTATAAATAAGGGAAAAACCAAAGTTATGATTTTTGAGCAAGGAACTATTAGTATTGAATGCAAGATACATCAAAACGACAAGCGATTGACTAAGTGAATGAGTTTGTGTACTTAGGAAGCATGTTTGACAGAGAGAACAAATTAGATGGTGAAATTAGCAAGCGAGTGAATTTTTCATTGAAAGTCATAGCTACCTTAGGAAGTTTTCACAGAAATGATGGGTTTTTACTCTAATGTAACACAGTTAAACCTGGGTGCTACAGAAGAAACATAGGAGTCATTTGTGTGCTGGAGAAATGCTTACTTATGAGGGGTTTGTGGAAGGACACATTATGATCATGTGAGGAATGAAGATGTGTTGCAGTTGTGTAATGTGAAGCAAAATGTTGTTAGCGAGGTGAAGACTAATATTCTTCAGTGGTTTGGCCATGTTGAAAGAATGAGTGGTGAGATGCTTACTAAGAATTTTTTTTAGCCCAAGTGGCAGGAAACCCAAGGAAGTCATGGAAGGATCAGATTCAGGAGTGTCTGCATGAGAATAAGATTACGTATGTGAAGTATAGAAGGCTTTGTGTGTGTCGTGTGATGGATGTCAGTAAAGCACAAGCTGTGTGTCAAGATCGTTGTAAATGGAGAAGCTTGATACAGCAACAGTAAGTAAATAATCTAGAAATTTATCTGGTATCTCATATTTCTTTGTGGAGCTAACCTCTGAATCTCAGAGAACAGCTTAGTGATATATGTATGTGTATTAATTAGCTACTCCTATAAAAGAACAAATAATTACAGTGCACCACCTTTCTTTTGCCAGTGTAGACAGAGCTTGGAGGAGGATAGGGACTACAGTCTGGTCCAGGTACTGGCGTGTAGGAAGGGAGTTGTAATCCACTCTCGGCTTCTTGGGTAGGGACTCTGAAGATGCCTCCTTCTCTGCTGTTTTCTAGAAAAATTAAAGAATACTTTGTTACCACATGTTTACATCACAATAAAAAGAAGAAAAAACTGAAAAATATCAAAGATCTTAGTTAAATTTCTAGCATGGTGAGTTGCATTAAAATAAAACTGCATGGATATCTACTGCTTGTCTAATGAAGTCTTCAAGAATAGATAGTAAAACATCTCATGGTGCAAATTTGTTCCAGTTTAAATAAGCAATCATGTATCAATCATTTCAATGGGCAATAGCCAATTTGGATAAGCAATCATCACAAAGAATATTAAATTTATGTAACAAGGAGAGAAGCACTTGTTATAATTTTAATGTCTGGATGAACCACTGCAAACAACACAAATGCCACATAACAAAAATTACTATCTAGAAAAAAAATTGTTTGCACTGGCAAAACAGTTACACTCTATTTTTTTTTTTCAATTTATTAGAATAAATGCATTGCATGAGCCTAACAGATAACATCATCAAAACATGTTTGGATCCTTATTCAAACATTCACATATTTGTGATTCTTATTTGTAACTGATCTAGCTTATGTAACATGAAAAAATATTAAGCAATGCAAAATGCACACAATAAAAAGTGCAACAAAATGGAACAGCCTTTTACCAGCCTATCATGAAAAACCAGTAATGCCATTTTTCATTACTTTTCTTTCTTTGCAGTTGTTTTACATAACAGTAGCAATACAGCAATTAATCAAAATTAAATCCTGCATCATACTAGTGCAAGAGGGCCACAAGCAAAAATGATGCACTCTCTTAACAAGTGTCAGCTTATATCATAAAAATAATCAATTTCACACAAACAGATCCCTTTTTTTTTTTTTTTTTTTTGCATAACCATGGTCCAGAATATGTTTGATGAAACAGGCAAATTAAGGGGACACAGGAGCACAACACTCAAACAGTGGGCAGAAATGGAACAGCTAGTACATGCTAACATGTAGACCTGTAAATACCATGATAGCCTAGTACAGCATGGGACCCAGACCCAGGGAACAATTCCCACCTGGATGCTATATCATACTCTGCAAAGTACAAGAGCAGGGTGTCTACTGATTTCCAGTGAACCAAATTCATAACTTTCTCATGACTTTTCAATGACATCTTCAGTTAAATTCATGACTTCTCGACAATGCATGACACAATGACAACCATTCTAGACTCACAATCTAGTAATCTAGTACCCTTGGCTTGAGATCCTAGGTTATTTTTTATTTTTTTACAAACACTGAAATTAGTTTCATGCAACTGCAACAATAGTTTAGGCAAAACTGATGTGTCTATAATATCATTGCGGCTGAAATGGCTATACGATGGGGTGGGGGGGGTAATGAACTTCTATCTGAAAGCCAGTTGAGATGAAAGCTGAATAAAATTCTTATGTCACTAACATTGCCTGTTAACATGAATAATGTAATTATGTATGACTTGCACTATGCCATTCACCAAATTCTATGTGTTTAAAGAAATAAAAACATTCAACTCTCATCTAGGATGGGGCATGGCTATTTTCAGAAATATTTATCATTACATCTATTAATACACAAATTCTTTTAACATCGTAATGCTGTAAAAACTTACAAGTTTTCATTAAAGCGATATAAACTATGAACGTACAAATTTTATGGAGACTGAAATTTCACAGTGAAAGACTCAGTGTTTAAGTATCTTAGCTAAACTTGTTATCTCAGAATCTAGAACTTCAGCTTCTTCTTTTGCCTTTTCTATAAGCTTTCTTTTCTTATCTTAGTTCTTTTAGTTCTTGTCTGTCCAGAGTCGCTTCGTCGTGTGGCAGTGCCGTCAAGTGGTTGGTTGGTTGTTGGATTGTTATGGCGCAAGGGCCATATTTGGCCAAAGAGCGCCAGACACAAGACAATCAAACAAACAGTATTAAAAATGTGCCATCACGTGTCCACTGCATCCAACGCAGTTGGACGGTATAGTCAGAACAATCCACGTGGCGGGCTATACTGCGCGCCGATCACCCTGTGGTTTTCAGCCCGATGATCAGGTCTCTCTCGAAGTCCATAAGTTGCATAAATCGACATCGCTGGCTTCTACCAGGCATTCTTGTCACTCTGCACTCTCTTGCTTGTGTCGGCCGATGCTTTTCGCTTCATGGAGCATCGACAACACGCCGGTTTATAAGGGTGCCAGTTCATATTTTCTTCTAGGTGCACAAACTAGTCTTCATTCAGATGCTAATACAAAAAAGACAATTTCATGACCACCCATTCAATTTCATTACTTCATGACCACCTGCTCAATTTCATTACTTTTTCATGACCAGTAGACACCCTGAAGAGTCAACTGTCCACTTACCATCTTGTTCTCACAATTAAACAGTGCCAATAGCACTAACACAGAAACATTCTTCCTGTAAACAAGTCCAGATAGCTACTGCATAATGCTAATGGGTTGGTATTGTATTTCAAAATATGTTTCCATAATTCTGAATCTGAAATGGTTACCTACAGAACACCAGATGAAGCTGTAGACTCAGTGTGATTAATACACACCTCCCAAGCAGGTGGCAGTTACATTATGGTATAAAAATTTTCTCGTGGGACCCATCAAGCCCTTCGTTGCATATCTCTGGACACAGGATTGGTGAGTGCTATCACAACATAATTACAGATATGTGCACCCATTCCTACTTGGAAGGTGAAAAATAATCTATATACTCTATAAAGGACGTGGTAATGTTTCCAGCAATGCTAGAACAGCATTCCAGTTATTTTTACATCACATTTTGGCCACCAAACTCACCAATTTCTAAAACTTCAGAATATCTTTGGGTCCACTTGAAATAAGCTCTCAGTTACTGCACCAATAACTTTGCTGACTCTACACAACCTGAATTGATGGGCACACGTTAGTAGAACAGAGCCAGGACCTCCATAGGGTTTGCTAGAGGTGCAACCACTCAGGCAGCATGCAACTGAACTTCAAAATTCTGTTGAGAAAGTACATGAAATCAGATATGGGGTCTAGTGGTTTTACAGGGTTCACACACATTTACAGAAAATAAATTCCACAACTTTTCCTGGAGTTCATTCAAAAATTCCAGTAGCTCCAATTTTTGCTAGAATTGTAATGCTTTTGTTTCATAAATTGTAAGTTGGGGTGAAATTTACAATGCATTTAGAGTTCTTATGAAGTCCTATAGGTTTCACTATTATGAAGTGTTCTTCAGTGTGTGTTACATCATCAATGAAGTGGCAAAATTTACCCATATAACTTACATGAAGCAATCTGGAACTTTGACCAATAATAATAATACAAAACAATTTGCCATGGCAGTGAATATTTCCTATTCCATAGTCATCAATTCCAACACACACTGGCAGCAGGGAGGCCACATATTAATCTCCTTCATTGAGAAAAGAGTGTGCTAAAAGGAACGGCCATTTTGGACTTGTGGGAAGATTTTCACATGGTGTTGTGACTCCATCTGCGCATATATGCCATGCCACAAATGAAGGTGGTTGGAAATATGCCACTCAAACACCTTGCACTACAGCATATCTCTACACTTCATGGAAGGAAGGGATTTCATAGTGAGCAGACACCACAGACAGTTAAAACAAAGTGACGCACGCAATCAATTCGACCATTCTTTTTTTGTTTTCACTGCAAGAAAAAAATCTAAGACTATTCCAGGACCTTTCACAAAAATATGAAAAATCAAGATTTTTCCCACCTTGAAATAAAAGTGAAATCAAATTCCAGGATTTTATATCAGGATTCCAGGGGCTGTGTAAACCCTGGTTTTAACATTACGTTGAAGGATTACAGAGCAAGTGTTCTATAAACTTAGTTGGGAGTCTGAGCAACTGGTATTGTAAAATTTAAATAAGGTTTTACTTAAGCTGTCTCCTACACACACACAAAAAATTCATAGCATTAAAAAAACTGCTTATTATTTATTAAAACAAATAATATGCATAAATTTTACTCTTTTCATGAGCCATCATCATGAAAAAACATTTCAGATTCAAAATTATCAAAACATATTTTGAAATACAATACCAGCTGAGGTGACTGAAGTAGACTCACCAAAAAAGTTAGTTGTAACACTAATATGATAATGGGAAAAGAAAAAAGTCACAACTTTAAAAACTGACTAACCTGAGCTTCAGGTGCAGGTGCATTATTTTCATCAGATGTTGATTCTGTTTCATTTTTTGCAACAGAACTTTCCTGTTCTGTGAAATAGAAAAGGCAGTAATTGAAACACTTTTTTATACAATAAAATAAACAGACATATTTAAAAAATCAGATTTCACTTTTTGTGACAGGACAATGCTTTCGAGCACAGGTAAGTTTATGCAGGTCATCATATTTGTGAATGAAAGAAGGCAATTTAAATTATTCTCAAAATCATGCATTCCTAACATCCAACAAGTTTTGAGGTATTTTTACATATATTTAATGTAATTTACATTAGTAAGTTTTACACAGCACTTCCTTATGCGATTTTAATCTACACATACATTTAAAGTTATCACTGGTAATTTTTGTGAAATCTTCAAATCTTCACAAACTTTATTTAACTTTGTTAAAAATAAATCCTAGCAGAAAAACAACAACAGATAAATACTATTTTGTTTTGACTTTTGCTTCAGTGTTCTTACACACTTTTCATATGAAAGACTTCATCAAAAGCGTCACTTTTTTTTCCAGCATTGCTTGGACACATAAAACCTAACACTGATGAAGCTATTAACGCATCACTGTTTGCTGGACATGCTGCACTTTGACAATCTAGAAACATGCAATTTCAGATTGACTGTTTGATTACAAGCAACAGAACCACCAAAGACATCCAAGCCTCGCACATCTTTATATCAGGGGTGCACAAAGTATTATTCAGCTTTTCTGTTGTTGTAAAATTAGTGGGAATCACATTAAAAAGATTTTGGATGATTCAAACTTCAAGCCATTTTTGAGGTATAAAAACAGCTTAAAATTAAAATTCAACCACATTTTAAATTAGCAAATTTAAAAACTTAATGTACTTGAAGCTGGGGAATTTCCTTTACTTTAAATTAGCCAATATATCAAATAAACAAGGTTTTACTATATTAATGTGTTACTAATTATACCACACACACACATATATATATATAAAGGATGCCACTCTATTTTTGGGTATAATAAAGCATGTCTTTTGATAAAAGTCTCAAACCTGGTTTAAGCAAAGGTATTTTGAGCGATCAGTATTTTCTTACAAATACACTTCTGAGCCAACATGTGGATAAAGTTGGTATAGATTCGCTCATCTGACGGGAAAAAAATTAAATACAAATAAATATGTACACTACTGAGTGGAACATCTGTATCCAAAAAGGCTGGAAAATGTAGGACAATTCTTGGCAATGATTACAACTGCCTAGTGATAGAAGTCTTGAAAACCGTAATTAATGGTTACATCTATTTGATTAGAAAATAATTTTTTAAATGTGTCTTCTACAAACAAAGTTAGAAAATGTGTTTATGCCACTTAGCAAAAAATTTTGGTTAACATGTAGATTATGGTGCAAAATGCACCGTAATCTACACGCTAACCGAAATGTTTCCTTTACAGCAAACTTGGTACATAACCTGAACTTCCCACACATCTCATAGAAGACACTGTGTACTTCATAATTATCTTTTTCACTTTCAGGCATGAACGAATGAATCTGATTTTCCCATGATTTCCTTGGTCTTATTTCTTTCCTGCAACTTCAGCTGAAAAAATTCTTTTAGTTCAGTACTTCACACTACTCACTTTTTCAACATTGGTCAAACCACCTCAATATATTCCTTTCTACAGTACTAATGGCATTCTGCTTTGTGTTACAAATTAATAATGTGCAAACGACTTCTGTGCCTTTTTTGCAGTACCGAGATTCCACATACCATACATCAGAGCAGGAACACCTACACTTTCTTAAATAAACATTCAGGACATTTTTACCAATCGATTAGTTGTGAATCTCTATCAAAGTGAATGCACCTTTCAAAGTTAAATTTCACTATTACATCTGTTTTCGTTGTCATAGATGCTTCCAAAATACACAAACACATTCATCAGGTATCATCAATGTACCATTTAGACTCATCTGAAGTTCAACACTAACAATTCACTGCAAAAAAAACATGCTTTTTGTCTTTCACTTATTTGTACTAAGTTTTAGTTTTATATGTAAACATATTCTCACCTTAGTTCTTAGACAACTAGATTGTGTTGTCAGAATACTTACCAGTACCTGTGGAAGTTCCCAAGACAAACCAAGTATGTACTGTCTATTTTGGTATCACATATCCATAAATACAGGATTGTTGCACTTGAAATGGCACATTTTGGGATACTGCCATTTAGTGTTGTTTGATAATTGTTGAACTTTCTGGTAAAATGTTAAATTATTTACCACACATGCATCAAAAACCAAGTTTAGTATGCAAAGTACACTTCATGTTTCACCACTGGCATAATGAGCATTTCATAGAGATGAAAAATCAGAAATCTATGCAAAACACCATGAAATATTTCAGTCAGAGGCATATATGGATTGGGGGGGGATAGAAGTTTTCAAAATCTATTTGGACAAAATAAAAGTTAATGAAAAATAGCAGAAAAAATTAAATCATTATTTTCTAATGTAAGTTGATGCAATTGTATTAAATTAAGCCATTTTTCTAAGGTAAGTCACATTTTGACAAAAAAAAAATAAATTAAAACACTTGGGGGGGGGGGACAAGGTCCCTGGCCAACCCTCTAAATATGCCTGGTTCTTTTTTTTTTTTTTTTTTTGATTGAAAGTTAACAACCACCATGAGCGACTTGATGGGCTATAAGCAGTCACCTATCCCTAATTTAGGGCTTCTGGTTCTAAGAGATAGGGAGAGCTAGTGCTGTAAGACAAACACATTATTCATGCCTCACTGGGATTCGAACCCGGACCCTTTGCAGACGAATGGTCATACGCCAGCGCCAGAGTAGCAGAATGTAGACGTACGCAAATAGTTTCCAAATTATTAGCAGGTTTTGCAGATAGTTTTTGCTTGTACATTAAAAAAAAAATTATGTACAGCAAGTAAAACATTACTCAAGGCTTTACTCAGATTGATATACTTAATCCTATTTTAACTTGAACTTTCAATTATTTTTCACATCTGAGTTTTTTTGTTTTTGCAGACATTTCTAGCCTCTAGATTTTATCAAGACTGTTCTCAATGTATAGGAACTGTATCAAAAGTTTTGTTTGCACAGAAAGAATTCAAATTTTGTCAGGTTCCTCTTGCAGTTGCCAGTTATTAAATTAAAATCTTTTCTTTAAGTATTTTGCAAGTTTACTATTTTTAATTAAATTGTTGAAAATGCTATTTATAATTTTTGAAGTTCATTATGGAACTGTTTTTCTGAATATATTTTTTTTTCTTTAGTCTCTTGTTTTTATGAGGTACATGGCTCAATATTTTACCACAAAGGTCCATTTCACACACATTGCTGCACATTCAATTGTAATGCACTTATTTTGTCCTAACTGGAATCTATAATGTTCTAATAATTATTGTTTTATTAATTTTTCTTTAAATTATCTTATTCTATTGTTATTGTGATTCGCAGCAAGATTTCTGCTTCAATGGTTGTGTATGCAGATACATTTTATTTTTATACACAACTCTGGCCAGCGCTTAAGACCCCTGTGCCATCGCACCATTTCAATATTACTGCTTGATATCATCAGACATATACAACATGATTATGTCTTAAAAGAAAAGTGTTTGATCAATCCTTTCAGTGCTTACATATGGCGCAGACATGGACCTTAACTAAAAGAGACATAGAAAGGCTGCAGACAACTCAAAGCAGCATGGAGAGGTGCATGCTTGGTGTAATCAGGACAGATAAGAAGAGGAACTCGTGGGTCAGAAAAATGACAAGAGACATCATGACCAGAGTAAAATCCCTGAAATGGCAATGGGCTGCACATATTGCCAGAAGGACAGACCATCGATGGACAGCTGAAATTTTAGACTGGATTCCGAGGGACAGGAAAAGACCCAGAAGAAGACCACATGGGAGATGGGCAGATGAAATTCAGAAGTATGCGGGAGTAACATGGAAGAAACTGGCACAAGACAGACAGTTGTGGAAGAAACTTAGGGAGACCTTCATCCTGTAGTGGATTGATAATGGTTGGCAATGATGATGATACAACATGAGTAACAAACTGCCACAAATTTGAAAGAGAATGAAAAATACCATGCCCCTTGCCTAGTGGTAAAATGTTTCATCATTGGACTTACAATTCTAGTGCCAAAATATAGATGCATCTGACAATTCTGTATGGAGTAGGGTAACATCACTCTGAAATAGATCTCTCAAAAAAAAAAAAAAACTTATTCAAGATATGTCAATTTTCATGTTTCCATTAACAAAAAGATTATGCTCATGGATTCCACTTTGCTCCTTGTAGTTCTTTGTAATCAGTGGCATAGCCAAAAATTTCTTAAGGGGAAGGGGGATATCCATGGATTTTGTTCATTGGTGAAAGCCTTATATATACATACATATATCGTTTTAAATTTGTATTTAATCCTCTTCTAGGGAAGTTCACACCCAAGGACCCTTGGCTACGTCTCTGTTTGTAATGTTATATTTTCACATTTTGTAAACATGAACATCTAAGTATCTTTCATGAGAGCATATACTTCCTCACAACAAATGACGTATTTTGTCTTCAAACTTCTTAATAACAATTATATAACTGCCATTCATATTTCTTAGGAATGATACTTAAATTACAATTGTTTTGGTTATTAAAATAGTGGATGATTATGATGTGGAGTTATTAGAAGCTTATAATTTCACATTACAGATTAAAGTAACGTTACTCACAGATCTTTCACACTTGCCTACAAATTCTGAATTTTGTTATGACACACACATATAAATATATATATGAAAATGCTGTAATTTAATATTTTGTGAACACTTCATAGTTCTTTCTTTTCTGGAGGTACTGGATCCTAGTAGAATGGTAGTAGTTGAAAAAAAAGCATACAGCACTAAGACGAAAACAAAAAAACCTGTGATATTGAATCAGCGGAACACTGGTGTTTCTTCAAACTTCAAAACTTTTTTTTTATTGGAGGTTTAATGACCACCCACCGTGAGCAACTCAATGGGCTATAAGCAGTCGATCGTCCTTAATTTAGGGCCACCGACTCCAGGGAAGGGAGACAGTCAGTACCATAAGACAAACACAACATCCATACCTCAAAGGGATTTGAACCCGGACCCATGGTCAGAAGCCATCGCTTAGACCACTGTGTCACTAAACTTCAAAATCTAAACTGTTATTCAGCGTATGAGTTGCTAGTGTTTAGATTATAAAATACTGAACTGAAGTTTGTGTTAAAGATGCAAAACTTCTGGTCCCTCCCTTTTCCATCAGTAGCCAAAATTGGAAATAATCATTCCTAGCTTCTGATGTGCACAGTTTATCGAAAATTAAGAAAACATTAATACTGCATCTACACAGTCTCGAACAATTGACTTTTGTCCTTAACAGATAACTTAGGTCACCAGAGTACCATTTTACCAAATTCTGTAATAAACAAAACTGTTCACCCATGTTCGCAGTGTGCCCACTACAGTACCTAGTGTGAAAATAAAGAAAACATTTACAAAAGCACGTCTGTCTCACACCAAATTATTCTGTACAAACAAGCACTCGGATTCAATAGTTCCTTTTCAATTAACTACATCCATCCTTTCCATCCATATTCTTAAGAAGCTACCGGCCCTACATCCAACCAGACCGGTTGACAAATTAACGAAACTTTAAAATAGTTTTTCTTTGAAACTACTTCATTCTCTAAAAAACAAAAAACAAAAAAAACTAACACAATTATTTACTTCGCAAATGAATCGACACTTTTTTGGTATGTACACAGGTATCGAATGTACGAAAAACGAAACAAGCTCTAAATGCCCCATTAACCAATACTGTTAAGTAAGCAATATTGTCACAATTTTGTTTCACAACCACAGAAGGACCTTCTGAGTAATATATGTAATGCGACAAAATGAATTGTAACGGTAACCAAGTCAGTTTCTCACTAAGTGACACACGATGGAACTAAATATTTGAATATTCCATTTCAGTTACCTTCCTCCATTGTTCCAAGATGATTTTTTTCTCGATGCACGGTTCAAAAAGAAAGCCGAAACCGCTATGAATGCCCACAGTTGTATGAAAACGTTATTTACATGTCCAATATATCTAACTGCGACTAAAACGGTAAACTTTTTCAAAAATACATTCGTGAAACACACCCCACGTGAAATTTATGTTACTTTTGCCATAAATCGATCATGCTGCCACAAGGAGAAGGCGGCCAGTCAAAGACGAAATTTTGAGTTTCACATTCGAAATTATGTAAATACGGTTAGCTTCCAAATGAAAGCTCACATATTTTTTGGAACATATATTTCAGACTCACCATTTTCTCTCGGAAAGTTACCTGATTTTTTATTTAATCTTTGAAAATGATAATTTAATGTTTTACAGGAGTTAATTCCATACTTTGTGCATGCATGCTTTGTGTTTGCATCACTTGTTAGAAGTAAAATATAGTTCATTCACGGTGCAGTAAAAAGAGAAATTAGGCTGGTATTTTTGACATGGTGTACGTGTAACGAATTTTTTTATCAAAATTAAATTTGAGATATTTTGAACAGCTGGATACAAAAGAGAGGACTTTTGACTTTTCACATCTGAGCAACTTCCGATAGAAATACATCATGTTCAGCAGATATTTGAAAGCAGGGGCGTATATAAAATTGCTTTTTGGGGGGAACAGCCGAAAAATAGAAGTTTTTGAAATCCGCCAGAACAAAATCAAAGTTAATGAAAAATAGAAGAAAAAATTAACGCATTTTTTTTTAACGTAAGTCGCATTTTAACCAAAAGCTTAAAAAAATTAGACACTTTCGGGGCCCTAAATTGTGGCCACCCAGATAAATACGCTCTGTTGAAAGTGTAGGGTCGTTTACTAGCACATCAACGAAGTTAAAAAAGTTTGTGTGTAATCTTGCGTGACAAGGAAAACCTGTGCATCATGTATTTTCATTCAGTTGCATTTTTAACTCTTTGACTGGCATCAGCTGAAACTGTTTGTTGTTCGCTGTCTAGTGTAAACAATCTAAAGTTGGTATGAAGCGTATTAATTTTAAATTTTTTTTGCCGTTATAATTAATTTGTTGTACAATTTCCATAATATAAATTTAGATGAGAAATGATATTTAGCTTTATTTTGTGTATCATGTTAAGCAAATTTGTGGTGTGTAATGAAATCAGTGTTTACTGACCTGAGGATGGTATGGCCTCGTAATTACGTCGTTTCCTTAGATACGTACAGAAATTTTCTCACAGGAAGTACGATTTTAAATCTATTTTGTTGCTGTGTTCAAGGAAACTCTGTAGCATACAGGGATCGGACCACTGGTCACATTCAGCACGAAAGCCATGAAATTCTATATCCCCGCTTGAATGATAGTTGTGTAGATTTTTTTCTTCATACTTTATTATCATTAAGAGCTGATGATTTGCTAACTAAAAGGAAAGACGGACATCTGGCCAAAAAAGCGTTAGGAGACTGTATAAAAAGTTCAATTCCCCCTTTCGTGGCTACTTTCATTTAGAAAGGCCACGAAATCGTTTGGGATTTGTACAAAAATCACAGTTTTGCTTTTAAAAAATCCACAGTCACAGCAACTTATTTTCCTAACTGAAAGTGCAATTTTTACTTGACCCCCTAATGCAATTCAGTTTGCAACTTATTTTCCTAACTGAAAGTGCAATTTTTACTTGACCCCCCTAATGCAATTCAGTTTTTCCATTGGTATAAATGTAATTTATGTTGATTGAGTTTCCAGTTCAATCCTCATTTTATAAGTGAAATAATATTCATTGTACACGTCAAATTTTCATAATATTTCTGGTATATAGGTGAAGTGGCCAAGAATCAACAATTTTTATACATCCCCTAAAGTTTGTGTGGCTTCCTGTCTGATGTGACCGGTTGTCCAGTTACCACTTGTCCTTAACTCTAACATAGAGGCAGAGTTGCATTATTGACAAAGAAACAGTGACCAAGTGTTGGAATGCTACAGGTCCCTGTGTGACAGGGGGTGGGGGTACCTCTACAATAGAGCTAGTACTCAGAATTGTAATGAAATATAATGGGCTTAAATAAAATGGTAACTAAAAAATTTACTTGCAGTCTCACCTTAAAAGATACATAAAAATATTTTTTTAAAATATCCTACAAAAATCACCATAGAAATTTAAAGAATAAATAATATGGAATGAAAGTGAGCTAAGGAGAAATGCTAGTACAAAGCTCTCAGCACCTAAAAAAGTAAAATTAAAGAAGGAGCTCAGAAAGTCTTAAATAAATAAAAGAAAATGACCTAACAAAATTTAAACCAAAAATATACATATGCAAAAGTATAAAAAAGAAAAGATGAATCGGTTACCAGTTATTCTTAAAAAGTTGTGTTATATGTAGTACCAACTCTGAAACCATCAGGTGAATAAGTGGTTAGTTTACACTGGAGAAAATCTGCAAAAAAGGTGTGTAAAGCAAGGGTCAGTAACCTGTTGACAGGTGTTCAATAAATAACATCAAAACTGACTGTTAGAAACCGTTTAAATTATATATATATAATTATTATTTGTATATGACATAAGACATATACACAATACAAGTCTTTGATATCTATTGCTACGTTCAAAAAGTTCCGGAACTTTTTATATTAAAAAAGAATGAGTACAGGTAATACCCGTTTATACGGTGTTTCCTTGAAGTAGTTACCCTGTGCAACTATGCATTTTTGCCAGCGCTCATACAAAGATTTAAATGCTGATAGCAAGCCTTCTTTTGCCACATCTTCCAGTGCCTTCGTCGCAACTCGTTGCACTTTTTTGGAACTTGAGAAGCGTTGCCTCTTAAGCAAATCCTTCGTCTGGGGAAAAAGGAAAAAGTCACACTTGGTGAAATCAGGAGAATAAGCTGGTTGTGGAAGAACGGGGATGTGATGTTTGGACAGGTAATCGGACACCAGGAGGGATCTGTGAGCCGTCGCATTATTGTGATGGAGCACCCACAAGTTGGTCTTCCAAAGATCAGGTCGCTTGCATCTCACTGATTCTCGGAGACATTTCAGGGTGTTGACGTACTCTTCTTTAGTGACTGTGTGACCATGTTGAAGGAATTCTTTGTGTATGACCCCCTTGCAATAAAAGAAAACTGTTAACAAGACCTTTCCTTTGGAGCAGTCAGCCTTGAACTTTTCTGGTCGTGGTGACGACGGTGATTTCCACACTTTTTATTGTTGGTTGGATTGGGGGTCGTACAGAAAGCACCAAGTCTCATCGCCAGTGATCAATTGATCCAAGAGATCAGGACCTGAATCCACTGCATCGATGTTATCTCCGCAAACTTGCATGTGCTCATCCATTTTTCTTGTGTCAGGTTTTTGGGAACAATTTGTTGGCACACATGATGCATGCCCTGTTTCTCTGTTAAAATGGCATGGCAACTTCCAACTGAGATACTGGCAACTTCTGCAATTGCTGCAACAGTTTTTTGACAGTCATTTTTCACAATTTCTTTGACAATGGCAATTTGTTCATCTGTTGTGGATGTTGAAGGTCGTCCTGACCTCCCATCATCCTTAATACTCTGCCGCCCGTTTTTGAATCGTCGATGCCACTCATAAACTCTAGTTTGACTCATTGCACTATCACCGTAGGCCGACTTAATCATTTGAAAAGTTTCAGCGAAAGATTTTCTGAGCAGAACACAAAATTTTACACTTGAACTCTGTTCAAAATTCAACATCATTGTCCTCGCGACGGAGAGTCTCAAATGCCTGTAATCACGAACTACGCACATATGCTGTACATGGTATTATGCACATTGGTACACAATGTTACTTATAACTGTTTCACACGTTGTTTTGTTTCATTAACTAAACTAGTTTCAACTCTTCATTTTACGAGTCATCCTCAGTAGCGTACGATGTTTGCGTTTCCAAAGCGGTCGGTGTAACGCGGGGTCACTGATCGTTCTCATTATCTGCCGTGTCATTGTTGCGCATGCGTATTATGGTCGTGCTTTATTTTGTTTCATTGCGGTATACCCTGGTGGGGCTATTGGTTAGGGTGCGGGTTTGTTTGGACATCTTTTTTATTTGCTTTCACATTCCACCAAGAATTTCCATGCATGGAAATTCATCACTGAACGATAGTAAAACTTCATAGCATGTAAATTTTTCAAAACAAAAGTTAACTAAAAAATAAGTAAGGTATGCTACCAGTTGCTCACATGCCCTCATATTCATTAACACCGAGTGACTTAATATTGCATTAAATTTTTTTCAACTTATTCTGGCAAAATTTTGCACATATGAAAGGAACCTTTCTGAGCATCAAAAATTGTGTTTAGTAATTGCTAAAGATACGGAAACCCAGATATTTTTTGTCTTCAAATTCAGTAAAACCCTGTCCCTTAAGACAGAAACAAAATATATAGCTCATTGTTTCACAATGAAATTGGAAAAAAATTGACTTGCATGGAAGTCCCAGCTGTTCAGACTAAGATTCCTACACGAGTTGGCTAATCAGCTGAAGACAGCAATGAGTATTGTTCTTGACTTTTAAATGGAAATGCTGAGATTTTACTTAAAGTTGCATGTAATTGTGCATTTAGGAAATCCAGTAACTCAAAGTTTAGAAACTTTGGTACTGCATTGAAGTAAATTAAAGAAACTTTTAGTGGGGCTTCAACCCCATAGCATAAGCTACCCATTAAGTTTGTTTTTTTGTTTTTTCCTGAGAAATATAACAATTTTGCTAAAAGTTTGCCAGAAAATTTTCATGAATCATACTTCACAATCTGGCAGCCACCTAGTCTCATCTGTCAGACCGCCAGATTGTGAATGTGATTCATCATTCCAGAGAACGCGTTCCTGCTGCTCCAGAACCCACCTATGCTGAGATTTACACTACTCCATCTGATGCTTGATGTAGGGAAATTATCTGCTCCTCCGGGAAATCACGGGATAGGATTCTTAACCTCCAGATTCGATAAACATGAATGCAGGTTGCTTCGACTAGTGAATCCTGTAATGGTTATATTCAAATTAATCGGAAACTTGAAACTTTGTCATTCTGGGTGGTGTAGTGGATAGCATACCCGGGCACTCTGAGAGATGTGGATTCAATTCCTGCTCCAGGACGACAAAATTTTCAAGTTTTCGGATATTATCTGACTTACCATCCTTGTCATATTTACACCAAAAAACGGATTGCCATCTTCAAAATTTGTAGGGAATCAGTTTCTATGGTCGAGCTCTGTCTTGACCATGGAATTCCATTCCCTTCAGCTGTCAGTGAACTGTTATGGTGCTGGTATTGCTCCCAAAAGCATTTTGGAACTTTGTGGTGAGTGTTGCAACTAAAGACAGGAGAATTTGTCACACCACTTGTTTCAGCACTTGGTGATCCTTCTCTGTCTTTTTTTTTTTTTTTTTTTTTGTGACCTGCCAGGTCGTGATTGCACTCTTGTTGATCCTAGTCTTATTTCCACTTCTCTATGACATCACTTACAGTTGATTGTGGCAACTACAGAAGGTCAGAAATTTCCAGAACTGACTTGTTAAAATGGCAGTGAAACCTGGGTACTGCAAAAAGACAGGAATCGTTTGTGCGCTGCGGAGATGCGTTACTTTGTAGTAAGACATGTACTGATCATGTAAGGAATGAAGAGGTGTTGCAGATGTGTAATGTGAGGCAAAATATTGTTAGTAAGGTGGAGACTAATATTCTTAGGTGGTTTGGCCATGTTGAAAGAATGAGTGATGAGGTGCTTACTGAGAAATTTTTTTCAGCCCAAGTGGCAGCCTGAAAGAAATGTAGAGGAAGGCCAAGGAAATCATGGGAGGACCAGGTTCTGGAATGTCTGCTTGAGAAAAAGATTATGAGTATAAAGTACAAAAGGTCTTATGTGTGGTGTGTGATAGATGTTAATGAAGCTCGAGCTGTGTGCAGAGATCGTTGTAAATGGAGACATTTGATACATCAACAGTAAGTAAATTCTCGTTCTATCAGTTAAATGTGTACTCGGCACATGGTCTTTCTTTGAGGAGCTAACCTCTGAATCTCAGAGAATAGCTTAATGATATGTATGTACATATGCAGGCCCGTGCTGGGTGCCTTGGGAGGGCAGTGGACAAAGGGTGATGAGGGCGCCTTCAAACTTAATAATCGTACGCAGTCACGCGCTCTTGTTTTCATCTCCATTGGCAAAACCTACACTGTTGTGCAAAAATTAAGGACGAAGAGGAGAAATAAGCATAACAGCGGACCGAGCAGGCAGAACGGACCGAAAGACCACTCAGAAGATAGATTAGGGTTCGGTACAGTAGGGCATGCGCGTATATGCAGCATGACGGGGGGTGGGGGGGGTATAAAGCACACGGGTGGTGTACGCTCAGCAATTTGGTGAAAGCTATTGTACGGTGTACGTCGGTTTGAACGACGTCGAGTTGCTGCCACCATCCAACAGGTAATCTAGTAGACGACATCTGGATGACTTTACCTGAGGTCACGTCATTGAGAAGTTGGAAGAAGGTCGAAGTGTGACTAGTGTGGCCGAGGAGTTCGGTATCGCTCACAGCATCGTTTCACGAGCTTGGAGAGCATGTCAAACGACAGGAACAGCTGTCCGAGAGTTTAGCAATGGTCGTCCACGAGCAACCACGGCGGCGGACGACCGGTATATTGTCCTACAGTCGAGAAGAGACAGACGGTAGACAGCGGGAGAAATCGCAAGGCTCATGCCACAGACAACTGGACGTCCGTTATTGAGTTTTACCGTGGCCAGGAGGCTGCACAAAGGTGGTCTGTTTGCACGACAACCAGTACGATGTGTGCCATTAACACCTGCTCATCGGAGACAGCGGTTTCTGTGGTGCCAGGAACACAAGAACTGAACACATCATCAATGAGGTCAAGTTCTCTTTATGGATGAGAGCCGATTTAGTCTGACGAGCGATTCTGGACATATACACATCTGGAGAGAGCAGGGAACATGCAATCACACCTCCAACATCATAGAAAGGGACTGGTTTGGAAGTGGCGGAGTTCTCGTTTGGGGCGGTATCATGTTCGGTAGCCGTTCTGACCTCCACATCTTCCAAGGAGGTTCAGTCACTGGTGTCCGTTATTGTACTGAGGTTCTCCTGCCTTACGTGCATCTGTTTAGAGGTGCTGTGGGTCCTGAGTTTCTCTTCATGGACGACAATGCTACACCTCATCGTACAGTGGCTGTTGCAGAGCTGTTGGAGAGTGAAGATAATCAACACATGGATTGGCCGGCAAAGTCCCCGGACCGAAATCCAATTGAACATGTGTGGGACCTTCTCCGGAGACGCTTGGCAGCATGTCACTAGCCGCCAGCAACGATTCCGCAGCTGCGATTGGCGCTACAAGAGGAATGGGCCGTGATGCCTCAACAGCTCCTTGACAATCTCGTCCTCAGCATGGACAAACGTTGTAAATCCTGCAACGCAGTCAGGGGTGATCATATCCCCTACTAAAGACTGGATTTTTCTTGGCAGCTGCCTGCCACATGGACGTTTCTGTCTTCTGTCCAGTTGTGCTCGAAGCTACCTTTTCAATAAAGTGTTTTTGGATTCCTTGTTTGAACGGTTTTGCTCACTTGTCCCATAATCTTACATCTTGGGGATATTATGGTATGATTTGAGTCGACGTAGAGCACTTCTGCACGACGTTACATTCAAAAAACCGTCTCGTCCATAAATTTTGCATGCCAGTGTATATAAAATAATGGCATTCTGTTTAACGACTCTTTCTGTTTAACTGGTGATTTATGGTCTGGGCTCAATTATACCTGATGGTATTTTCCTATGACCATCTGCTTGTACTATGTATGTAGCAGAAATAAATAAAGTGATAGATTGATTGATCTTAGACAATTTTGCACCAAATATGTTTAATAATTTTTACTGCCATAAATCTATTTACTTATACTAACAACAACAATTAACAAAAAAAATAGTTAAGGAACTTATCAAATTTATCAGGATTCAAATGATTTTGAGAAACATTAATCTATATAATAAACAAAGAACATGTTGGCATTGTTCAAAGTTCTTGAATAATGAAATGAGAAGTCGTTGCTTTTCTAGCTAATTCTAAACTACATAATTTTTCCAACAAATTTTCAAATTAGAATAGAATAAACTTATTCACAAGAAACACTATAAAGTTAAAAAAAGCTCAAAAAAGTTGATTCATTGCTCTCTCAGTGTGCATCAAGACAAATGCTTCAAAGGTTTCATTGGTCATGGATGCCCTCAATCTAGTTTTTATGAGCTTCAATTTGGAGAAAACTCTTTCACAGCTGACCTGCGTTAGTGGAATAGTGAGTAAATACTTGTAAAGCTTATAAAGTTCTGTATACGGGAGACTATACATGTTATACTCAACAGTCACTCCAAATGCACATTTGATGCATGTATTACACTGATTTTTGGAATTGCATGGTGTATTAACTATATCCTCTTCGACCTCATCCAAATTTTCTTCAGGATGTTGGTCACACTGATCACATTCAGTCTCTTTAAACACATCAGTCTTCTAATCTTCATCCATGGAAATCCATGGATACATATGCTAGGCCAAACATTTACAAAGGAAATTATTTCTTCCTTAAGTTTCCCTTTATCGAATGAAGGAATCAACTCACAAATCTTTTCCAGCGCATTTGTTGGAAGTTCATCAGGTTTATTTTGGTTAAACCTTTTTGGATCGAACAAAGCTATGTCCAAGCACAGATTTTTGTGTTTCACAGATCTGTTTTTCATTGTTTGGATAACTGTATCCACAATGCAGTTGAATACATGGACTCTAAATTCATCTTCAGGTGAAGATTAAACTTTTTCGTCATCACACACTTCCGATACCATCTTCTTGATTTTCCTTTGTTGTTTTCTTCTAAAAGCAGTTTCAATGGTTATCTCTTTAAGGAAGTCTATATCTGAAGAATGTTCAATCTTTTCTGTAAACTTCAATTCGAAGGTCTTGGCTGCACCCAAAGTTTCATCAAACCTGTTTCGAACGGCTTTGAGTCTTGAAACAGCTGACTCAATCAACCTCCATGTTTGAGCGTAGTCCAGGTGTTTTGTTTGCAGATAGTCAGACAGTGGTGTTGTAATCTTGAAAATTTGAAGAAAAATCATAGTAGTCATAATCGTTTCAAAACTGACGAATTTGTGGAGAACAGCTGCGGCATCATTTCTGACTTTGGCATTAAAGTCCGTTGATGAAGATATCTTAAATAATGCCACTGTTAGCTCAAAGAAAACATATTTAGTTGGTTGAGACTGGGCTTTCTCTGACTGTGATGTCCAGTGGTCAATCCTTCCAAATATCTTAACACTGGCATTGCTTGGACTTCAACAACAAGTAGCTCCAATAGCTTTTAGCTTATAAGCTGGACTTTCTTCTGTATATTTTTGCTGCCTCTTTAATGATTCCTTCAAGAAAACTTCTGTTTCCTGGAGCAGACTGAAAGAGGATATAGTGATGGGCAGTACCTGTGCAGTATCCGAGAGTACTAAATTTAATACATGGGCATAGCACCATGTATGGATGTGATTTGATATTATGTCTGATAGTTTGGCAGGAAGACCATTGTAGGGTCCACTCATATTTGAAGCACCATCAAAGGCATTTGCCACGCAGTCTTTGATAGGTATCTCCACTTCTTTCAGAGTATTACTTAATGAAGTCAATAGCCCCTCAGCCATAGTCGATGTGACACACTTTAAAGATAAGTCTTTCAAACAATTCATGTCCTTCCACATAGCGGACCACAAACACACACTGATCGTTGCTTGAAATGTCTATTGATGTGTCCATTAATATTGAGTACTTCACTGCTTTCTTTACACTTGCTGATATTCCTTCTTTCATTTCTTCTAGAATGATTTTGGTTATTTTCATTACAGTGTTATTACTAAGAAATATAACAAAACTTCCTCTTCCTGCTACTTTGTTCTTTTTTCCAGTGTCCTTCTCTTTACGTTTTCTTGCCTGATGGAGTTGTTCACTTTTTGCTGTTATAGTGTTCAAATGTTTTTTTAACGTTGTGTCATATTTGCGGAGCAGTAATATAATTTCCAGAAAATTTCCGTGATTTATTGATTCTTCATCAAAAGTGTATGCCTGTTCAGTAGATGCTCGGAAAGCAAGACCTTGTTTTCCTATCACCTTCAAAACATCGACAATGACTTGTACAATATGTCTTCTTTCCAAAACTTCTTGCCTCCTCTTTTGCATTTGATTATTAAAAAGTAGATCATGTGTTGATTTCTTCTGTTTTTCTGCCATGAAAAAAATAACCGATTATATGTGAGCTTTGGAGGTTTCATGCTATTCTATCCTTTGGTGAACATGTCTCCAATCTACTAATCCTGAGCAAAAAACTGAAATTCCATTGCTATAGACTAAACATATAAAACAATACAATTTTTTATTTGCTTCATTGTAAGATAGCCATTGTCTATTAAATAATTGCCCATCACTTTGTTTGATGAAAAATATTGCTTTTTTTTTTTTTTTTTTTTTTTTTTTCTTCTGTAAAAGGCAAATCTTTTTCTTCGGGTTGACGTGGATGGAAAGAAAAAAATCTGATAAATCATTTTCACTGGGCCTTTTAAAGTAATCTTTTGTCTCTGCTGAGGAAACTTCTTCTTCCACAGATTCTATTTCTGATGATAGCAGAGGTGGTGGTAAAGGGTTTAGTTTGAAGATAGGTTCCAATGTCGACGTAGCGCCTGTTGTAATAAGTTCTTCAGTTTTAGAATCAGAATCAATCGTTGAAGTTTCACGCACACTACAATTGTGATTTTCTTTTTGATATTCATTTAATGAAAAAATTAAATCTGTGACCGTTTCTTGGCTGCTTAATTGGAGGCTATTTTCATTTTTAGGATTAGGATAAGTGCTTGAGTGTGGTTTGAAATAAAAAGAGGTTATTTTAGAACAAGCTTTTGCTGATTCATGCAATTCCTTAAATCTTTTATCTTTTCTAAATTCATGACCACTCTTCTTTCTTTTTGTAACATCCATGTTCCACGAAGATCTGAAAGAGAGAAACACAATAATGCTATAACCCTAAGCCTTTTGTATACTGTACTGTTTATTACGACAAGAAAAAATTTGTTTTGCCTACTTTCATAAAAAAAAAAATTACAATAGAAATAAAAGAAAATCATAAAATGCCATTAATTATTCTTTTTTGATCATTCTTATTTTAAAAAAGGGGAAATTTTAGTTTTAAATTTTTTGAAAAGGTCAGAAGAAGCGAATGATCAAAAGTTTTGCAAATCCGATAATTTAAAAAATAAAATATGTTATTAATTTTTAAAATATTTTAGAGATTTGAAAGTCTTTGTTGGAATGAAAATGTATTTCTTGAAAAAGCTTGGTCTGATATTAAATCTCAAACAAGATAAAACTTGTTTATCTATATTCCCCTTTAAAAAAATAAAAATAAAATAAATAAATAAATAATCCTTTACGATTACAATTAGGAACTTAATTATTTCAAAAATAAACTTTTTTAAGAATAAAAATAAATGTGCGATTTTTAAAATATAAGAGTCAGATAATGATTTTCTTTCCTTTCCTTTTTTTTAAGGTGTTGTCCACAAATAAGGAAAACGAAAAATTATATTGTCAAAGAGTTCCACTATATCCCGTGTGCACAAGCTTTAACACAAGAAAGTCACTAAAGGCCCTTTTGATTATCACGAAGTCAGTCTTCACGTTTTCAAACTACTATATAAGAACTTTACGGGAAGTAAGCCGTTGCAGTAACGATTCCAGTAACAAAAGTCATTACAGTAACGATTCCAGTAACAAAACTGAGGGAATTTTGAACCTCTGCTACTTTAACAAGACTCCGATTCTGACTACTAACTAACTGAATCAATCACTCACTGACTGAATGGCTGAATCACAGACTGAATGAATGGCTATTTTTCCAACGACCTTTTATGACTTCAAGAACAAAGAAAGTTCTGGACATTCTGAACATGAAAAGTCGCAAATATTCTTTAAGATCGTCTTTTCCCGTCAACAGGGGGCAACAGAAAATATCAACGAATGATGCTAGCGAAACCGAAAGCAGACTCGATGTCGCCCCTATTTAGAAATCACAGACGATTCGTCGCCCATGTGGGTGGAGTTCGAAACTAAAGAATCTAATGTTAAAACTGGCTCAAAGTTAATAGATATTTAAAATATTAAAGTTTGCGCATCACATTCTTCTTTCTAACAGTGCAGTAATTTTTGTTTTTCAAAAATTAGAATGCACGCTAGAGAAAAAAAAATTAATTTCATTACAAAAATTTTTAAGCATTTAATTTTTTTTGTACATGCTAATTAAATACTGTCACAATGTCTTTCGTTGGCTTAAGGCGCCAAGGGCGCCTCAGGCAGAGGGTGCAAGGGGACACGTCTCCCTGTCCCCCAGGCCAGCACGGGCCTGTACATATGTATGACCAGGGATAGGAAAATATTCTGAAATCTGGTAGCCAGCTAAATTTTTAGTGGCCAGGACCTGTAGGGAGGGGGGGGTGTATATATAATATCAAAGTCATGTACACTTCTGTTCAAAAAAATATTCTCAGCTTATCTCTCCCTGGCAAAAAAAAAAAAAAAATGGTACTCTAATCTTTTTTTTTTTTTTTTTTTTTTATACAGCAATTTTGGTCGTTTATCCCCAGCCCCTGGAATTCACAAAAATGTTCTTTTTTTACTTTTGTATAATCTGCATCAGCGTATAATTTGCAGATTGTGTCATTCAGAAAAAAATAAAAATAAATAAAAATCGCCATATAAACCACACATCACAAATGTTGAACCAGAAGCGGAATTTTTGACAGAAAAATCGGTCACATAAAGAACCCGTAGCCCAAAGAATAAAAAGAACGATCTTATTAAATTAAAAAAAATATTTTTCAAGGAAACTTTTTTTAATATATTTTTATCTTTATACACAAAAGAAGCTTATGGCATGGCATCCATAGAGCACAAAATTTAATCACGCTGATGCAACAGCTCTAATTGCATTACACATTGCCAAAGATGAAACGCTGATACCGAATAATTCACAGAAATACCGTATATACTCGCATGTAAGTTCAAAGTTTTTGGAAGAAATCCTGCTTTCAAATTAGAGGAGTCTGCTTGCACACAGGTCAACAAAGGGGGGGGGGGGCTGGACTTCGCAAATTATCCCACGGAGTTTACTGAGGGTTTGCTTACGTTTTAGCCTGTGGCTTTCCGCGTGTCACTGTGCGCTAGTTTTCTGACCTTTTGAAAACTATCACGTAGTGACACTATCCTATCCTCAGCTGTGCCCCCCACTTTAAGTTTAAATTCAGCAGTGTAACTGAAACATTTCCTTTTTGAAGACATCATAAATAGCAATGAAGGAAAATATCAACAGCAAAGACTTTGGTCAAAACGACGAAGGACGAACTAAAACACAAGGCCCAGAACACACGAGATCCAGAACATGGAACTTTGAAATGAGACATGCATGTGTATGTTCATGCAGCAAGTGCTGTGTGAACATTTTTATTGGCCGATTGACGAAGAGAGGGGGCACAAGCACAGTCGGCATTATGTCTTTCCCAACAAGACGAAGACAAAATAACTCCCGTTGTTCCTCCCTATAACTTTCTGGTCTTTCATTATGACACACCTTCTGCCTCCTCTTCGCTTCATACAAACTCCCGGACTGAGGAATTTTTTTCAGAGAGAGTTCCTTTTCCAACTATACTCCCTCTCTAATGCACAATTACCCTGCGGATTTTTTTAAAAACCAAACGGCTGCAAAAACTTTTTTTTTTTTTTTTTTTAAACCGGCGTTTATCCACTGATTATACGGAGAAAATTACGGTACATATTTTTCAGTGATGTTTCCATGGAGGCTCCGAACAACAGGCGACCACATTTTTTGACACCTGTGTATAACCATGCCACATTGAAAATCACCGAGTTCTGCTATATGGCCCATTCTACTGTTCATGCTGCTTGTCTGTTATGTTTCACAGGCCATAGCTGTGACGCATATGGGAAAGAGCACTACTCAAAAGGGTACTTTGAGTTGTGGTCTTTCCCTTTTACTGATACTTTTGGTCAGTATATGATCACTCAGATACTTTTGATTATATAGCATGTATGTGTGTTGGCTGCATACCAGGGAAGAAATGCAGTCTTCTAGAAGAAATATCCTAACAAGTTTGAGTTTCTCAGATTTTGGAATATGTTAAATAAGTAATATTATAGCAGGCCAAGAAAATCATGGGAGGACCAGTACCAGTGAATGGTACATTGAGAGTGTGTTCTGGAGTGTTGGACAATGTGAGATGACAGGCTGGTGTAGGTGTGATTTTAAGTGAAAAGATGAAGAACAAATTGATTCACTATATCTGCATAAGTGAAAGAATTCTCTGGATGTGTTTGAAAGTGAAACTTCAGAAAATAGTAATAGTTGTAGTGTGTGCTCCTTGTGACCTTTCTGATAGGAAGGAAGTTTCCTGGAATTAGCTAAAAGCTGTTGTTCAGAATGGGATTTCTCATAACGTTCTGGATAAGTTTAATGATCCTGGTGTGAATGATAATGGTGAAAGATTAATTGAACTTTGCATCAAAAATGGATTGTAGGTATCTGACACGTTTTTCAACCACAAGTATATCCACACATACACTTGGGAAAATTGTACTCTGGGATTAAAGAGTGTAATAGATTTTGTTGTTTATGGTCAGCGTCTGAAACACTTAGTTGTTGATACCCGTGTGATGAGAGGTGCGGATGTTGGCTCTGATCATCGCCTGTTAGTGTCACTGGTGAAACTAAAAGTTGGTTGGAGAAGGAGGTATAAGAAGATTCCTAAGGTGAAAAGAATAATGGTTGAAAGGCTGTCTGAAGAACAACAGCATTACTCTGATTTACTCAGTGAATGAGTTGAAGGTGGCGTGCGAGAGGGATGTAGAAAAGAAGTGGACATGTTTTAAGAACTGTATTGTCATTGTCGCTGAAGAGGTCTGGTAGTACAACAGTGGGGTAACTTTAAAGGTGATGCCTGGTGGAACAGTGAGGTTAAAGAATCAGTAAAGAGCAAAAAGGAAGCATACTTGGGGATGTTGCAAGGTAGTTTCTGAGGATGAATATTGCTGTAAGAAGAGTGAGGCAGCACAGCTGGTTCGCCAGAGAAAGGGCAAAAGATAGGAAGGGAAGATGCGATTTGGCTTTTTGAAAGATAGAAAAACATTCTGGGAAGTACATAGGGCATAGGGGAAATGAAATTCTAAGTTGTGTAAAGAATAGGGTTGGAGAAATGATATAGGATAAGCTAAGTGAAAGATGGGATGAGTACTGGGATTTATTAGGTCTTACTCCGTATGTCAACTCTTATCTATCTATCTAATGCATATCTGTCTATTTTATGCACTATATATATACATATTGTATACATATCTATCAGGGGCGAATACTCGGGGTGTGCGGCGCACACCCACACAAAGTCGCAATTTGACCTATATTATTTTTTCACATTTATTTCTAATAAAACTCGCCAGACTTCATCCTAAGGCTTCGAGTGGGGGTTAAAATTAATTTCCCTATATAATGTTTTCATTAAGAAGAAAAGGTTCGTTCAGTAAGAATATCACATTCGCGGTGAGGTCCTCTGGTGTGCGGTGTCGCGTCCGCACATCCTACAATGTTCAAGAGCTCCCTAGATGGCGCTGCAGGTCACGTTCCTATTTTCCTGTGATTTCAAATGTAACAGCGGAACTCTCAGGTTGTGCTAGCCAAAATGAGCACCGCTTGCAGTTGCATAGAGCAGTGCAATTCAACGTTGTGATACAAGTTGCTGTTAGCCGCCCCGGTAGCGCAGTGGTCTAGGCGATGGCCTCTGATCATTCGTCCGAACGGGGTCCGGGTTCGAATCCCGGTGAGGCATGGATGTTGTGTTTGTCTTACGGCACTGGTTCTCTCCCTTCCCTGGAATCAGTGACCCTAAATTAGGGACGGGCGACTGCTTATAGCCCATTGAGTTGCTCACGGTGGTCGTTAAACCTCCAATCAAAAAAAAAAAAAAAAAAAAAGTTGCTGTTATATTGTATTTTTTAGGTTTTTTTTTTTTCTATGTGTTTCTAATAAGACTCGCCGAAGTTTGTCCTAAGGTTTTGTGTGTGTGGCTAAAATGAATTCCCTTGTGCAATATTTTCATGAAGAGAAGGTTCTTTGCTTCGTGCAGTAAACAAAACGTAGGAAGTAAGATTTGCAACTGTAGGAATGCTATTTTACCAACGGACACCCAAGGTCGTTAAAGCAACTGTAATACAAAGCTCTCCAGATGGCGCTACAGGTCATGTTTTTATTTCCTTGTGGTTTCAACACAGAGGCTAAATTTCCCAGGGTGTGCAGACTTAAAAAGCACCACTGGCCATACTTGTTTGTGTTTGGAATAGCGTGGAGTCAAACACAATTCAATGTTCTGCTACCAGTTACTCTTTTTCTATCTTTTCATTGCTGTGTGAATCGAGCTGTTTGTGAGCACAGATTTAAATATACAATTTGAATTTTGATATCCATTTAGGTTGACAATGTACTAATTGTCCCATTTTCTGCCAGAGCTTTCGCAGATTATGTAAAGCGGCTTAAAGAAGGTAAGCCTCGTCCTGTATTAAAAACTCATAGAACACCACCAAAAATTCGTTCATCACTCTAGTATTTGCACAGGAAATCAGATTTTTCTTACAATAAAGTGTATGTTAAAACCTTTTCCATAAGTACGTAATTAGATGATCGCAAAATAAAATTTGTATGTTCAAAATTAATGCGTGAATTTTGCAGCTCGGGACACAATAAAAAATTTCGCATTTTTTTCCCATAACAGCGCACACCCAACCTAAATCGGCACGCAACGCTACTCATATCTATATACATATATATTGTATGCATACATACATATCTATATACGTATATATTGCATGCATATGTATATAGTATATATTGTATGCATATGTATATAGTATATATTGTATGCATATGTACATATCTATATACGTATATATACACACACACACACACACACAGGGTGTCCGAGAATTATTGGACACATTACAAAATTATATAAAACAAAACATTAAACAGATAGAAAGAAACTGACGGTACTAACTTACAATGTAACTACACAAGTTAATAAATTTCGATGTGAGATCTCTTGGTTGCTCGTAGTACGTCCAAGCGATACTCGATTTCATGCCATGCGTTGGCAAGCATCTGAGGAGTTATGGAATTAATGGCAGCTGTGGTACGCTGCTTCAGTTCCTGCAAATCAGTACAAGGCGTCTGATAGACACGATCCTTCACATAGCCCCACATGAATAATCCAATAGATCTGGAGAGCAAGGAGGCCACGGAATGGGACTATCACGCCCAATCCATCTGTTGGGGAAATGCTCATTTAGGCACTTACGTACACACGTTGATTAATGCGGAGATGCGCTGTCTTGTTGGAAAACGACGTCATAGCTTTTGATCTGGGGTATAACAAAATGTTCTAGCATATCCGAGTAAATGTCACGATTTATGGTTTTTTCACAGAAGAAGAAAGGGCCAATCACTTCTCTTTTTGATAGGGTGCACCACAAATTAACTTTTGGAGAATCACGTTCCAGTTCAATAGCAGCATGAGGCAGTTCACTGCCCCATATCCTACAGTTGTGACAATTCACAATACCTGATACGTGAAATGTGGATTCATCACAAAAAATTACAGTACTCAGAAAGTTTTCGTCGTTTTCCACACGATTCAGCATATCCACAGCGAAATTGTATTGCAGAGTGTGATCATTTACATGCATCTTTTGCACTATTTGAATTTTATAAGCATGCAACTTTAATTTCTTGTGCAAGATATCGTGAACTGTCGATTTCGGAATGCACAGTTTTCTGCTTGCTTTACGAACGGATTTCCTGAGGCTTCGTCGGAAACTTCCATTAAGTTGGTCAACCGTCTCACCGCTGACGATAGGCCTACCGGCTCCTCCACAATGTTCCACATTGCCAGTTTTTTTAAACTGTTTCATCCACCGCTTAATTGAATACGTTGACAGAGGATTACTACCATACTCTAAACTGTACCGTCTTTTAACTATAATGACAGACTTTAATTTCGCAAGCCATAACACACACATCACCTTCTGCTGTATGGATGACATGACTACTGATTGCGCATTTCTCATACATTCCTCATCAGGCCACACCTAGTTCCATCTATCGGATTCTGGGAATAACAATTCTGCAAAACAAAAATATAGAAACTGTGTTAGTAATATGTGACATAGAAAAACAGACAATGCTCATAGTTTTTTTTATACATAATTTTGTAATGTGTCCAATAATTCTCGGACACCCTGTACATATATACTATGTGCTTGTACACACATACCTAAATATACATCTACCCCCCCCCCCCCATACTCCTCCCAACAAGAATTCTTCGGTGCGCCATTGCACTGGTGGGATTTCAAGACAAGATGTGGTTAAAGCTCTAAAATCTCTTCAGAATGGCCAGGTTTCAGGAGTAGATGGCATATCTGCTAAGATGCTAAAATATGGTGGTGACTCTGTAATTGACATCTTAACTGAAATTTGCAAGTTTTGTTGGGATCTAGAAATGGTCCCTCAGGATTGGAGGGATGCTATCATTGTTCCCTTGTGTAAGAGAAAGGGTGATCAGACTGAATGCAAGAACTTTCGTGGTATCAGTGGGCTGAGTGTGCCAGGGAAAATATTTGGAAAGATTGTTATTGATAGAGTACGGGGTCTTACATCAGAGAAAATGTGGCAGGGGTCGAAAAATGTGGTCGCCTGGGCCACCACAGAAAACATGCACCATAATTTTCACCATATAATCCGCGGATTATCTGCTAAAAAAAAGTTAAAAATTTAAGTTTTACGGATTATACGCTGATTCAAATAAAAGGCGATTAAAAAAAAAAAAAAAAAAACGTTTTTGAGGTTTATCTTATGTTTTGGATCTCGTATGCGCTGTGCTGCTTGTGATTAGTTCATTCTTCGCCATTTCAAATGTCTTTGCTGCTGATATTTTCCTTCATTGCTATTTATGATGTCTTGGAAAGGCAATGTTTCAGTTACACTGCCGAATTTAAACTTCAAGTGAGGGGCACAACTGAGGATATGATCATGTCATTACGCGCTAGTTTTCAAAATTTCAGAAAACTAGTGTGCAGTGTCACGCGAAAAGCAGCGGTCTAAAACGTAAACAAACCCATCTGCAAACTCGGCGAGAGAATTCACGGAAGTCCAGCCCTCCTTTTTTACTAACCTGTGTGTAAGCCGAATCACGTACTTTGAAAACAGAATTTCTTCCAAAAACTTTCAACTTACAGGCAAGTATATGTGTATTTCTATTAATTGTTCTGTATCAGTAATGCAATACTCTACAACTGCATCGGCATGATTAAATTTTTTGTGCTGTATGGATGCCATAGAGCACAAAATTTAATTACTACTAAGCTTTATTTATGTCTGGAGATAAAAATATATTTAAAAAGTTGCTTTTAAAAATTTATTTCTTTATTTAATAAGATCGTTTTTTTTTTTTTTTCTTAATTCTTCAGACTTAGGCGTCTTTATGTCAGAAATTCTTCTTCTGGATCAACATTTGTGATGTGCAGATTATACGGCGATTTTTTTCTTTTTTTTTCTTTCTGAATGTCACACACTGCGGATTATACGCCACGGCACATTATACAAAGGTAAAAAATGCGGGAATCCCAGGGTCTGCGGATAAATGATTAAAATTACGGTAATTCAAGAATTTTCGGGCCCAATAGAGAGGGGGGAAAACGAGTGAGTGTAGTCCCCCCTGGGGAAAGATAAGCTAAAGGATGAGGTAAAAGGGGAAGCATTATTTTTTGGACATAAGTGTACATGACTTTGATATTATAATAATACCCTACCCCTGCTGGTCCAATGTCTGGCCACCAAAAAATTTAACAGGCCACCAGATTTCAGAATATTTTTCTACCCCTGAAGTGTGGGATGTGCAGAGTGGCTTTTATGCCTGGCAAGGGCTGCACTAATCAAATTTTTGCTTTACACATGATCATTGAAAAGTATTTGGCTGTTGGTAAGAAAGTATTTGTGGCTTTCATACATTTAGAGAAAGCTAATGACAAAGTAAATAGGACTCTTCTGTGGAAGGTACTGAATAAATATCGTATTACTGGGAATCTACTTAATAGCGTGAAAGCCGTGTTATACTGGCAGTAGAGCTTGTGTACGAGTGAATGATGTTTTATCGAAATGGTTTTCTAATGGTGCAGGAGGCGGGCACGGTTGTGTAATGTCACCCTGGCTGTTTAATATATTTATGGATGCATGCATGCGTGATGCCAAAATGGACAATACTGGTTTGTGTGTTGGTAATATGCATGTGCAGGTTGCTTTATGTTGATGACACAGTCCTGTTGTCAGACAGCAAAAGTGGTTGCGGGGTATGTTGTCCCAGACGTATGAAGTTTGTATGAAATTCAACATACATACATATCACTAAGCTGCTATCTGATATTCAGAGGTTAGCTCCACAAAGAAATACAAACTACCAGATAATTTTTACTTACTGTTGCTGTATCAAACTTCTCCATTTACAGCGATCTTGACATACAACTTGGGCTTAACTAACGTCTATCACATGTCGTACACAAGACCTTCTATACTTCATACTCATAATCTTTTTCTCGTGTAGACACTCCTGAATCTGGTCCTCCCATGACTTCCTTGGCCTTCCTCTGCCTTTCCTTCCTGCCACTTGGGCCAAAAAGATTTTCTTAGTAAGCATCTCATCACTCATTCTTCCAACATGGTCAAACCACTGAAGCATATTAGTCTCCACCTTGCTAACATTTTGCTTCACTTTACACATCTGCAACACCTCTTCATTCCTCACACAATCAGAACTTGTGTTGCCACAAACCCCCCGTAAGTAACGCATTTCTCCAGCACACAAACAACTCCTATGTTTCTTCTGCATTACCCAGGTTTCACTGCCGTGCATCAGAGTAGGAACAATTACACTCTCATACACAGCTATGCGGAACTCTCTTGAGAACTCACCATTCCAGTGAAAACCTCATTGAAATTCAAACTGAGTATAAGTAGGAGAAAACCCAAAGTTATGGTTTTTGAGCAAGGAACTGTTTGTACTGAATGCAAGGTACTGTAAGCCTTAATGGCACAGAGATTGGCCTGGTGAATGAGTTTGTATATTTAGGAAGCATGTTTGATAGAGAGAACAAATTGGATGGTGAAATTAATAGGCAAGTGAATTGTTCGTTGAAAGTCATAGCTGCCTTAGGAGGATATCACAGGAATGATGGGTCCTCAAGGAAGTCCCAAATGTCTGTGTATGAAAGTGTACTTGTTCCTACTCTGATGTACGACAGTGAAAACTGGGTACTGCAGAAAAGACATAAGTCGTTTGTGTGCTGGGAATATTCTTTGGTAGTTTGGCCAAACTACCAAAGAATATTTGTAGTAAGACATGCGCTGGTCGTGTGAGGAATGAAGAGGTGTTACACATGTGTAATGTGAGGCAAAATGTTGTTAGTAAGGTAGAGACTAATATTCTTTGGTAGTTTGGCCATGTTGAAAGAATGAGTGATGAGGTGCTGACTAAGAGAATTTTTTCAGCCCAAGTGGCAGGAAAGAAAGGTAGAGGAAGGAAATCATGGGAGGACCAGATTCAGGAATGTCTGCTTGAGGAAAAGGTTGTAAGTATGAAGTACAAAAGGTCTTGTGTGCGGCATGTGATGGATGTTAATGAAGCTCGAGCAGTGTGCAGAGATTGTTGCAAATGGAGACATTTGATACACCAACAGTAAGTAAATTGTAGTTCTTATCAGTAAATGTGTACTTGGCACTTAGTCTTTCTTTGAGGAGCTAACCTCTGAATCTCAGAGAACAGCTTAATGATATGTATGTATGTATGTATGTAGTAATATTGTGGATTAAAGATCCAGACTCACGGTCGCCAGGTCGCCACTGGCGATAAACTTCATCGTCGTGGCGAATAAAAATGTTTGATTAAATCACCAATTCTGGCGACCTGCACGGAGAAAACAATTATTTTATTTAACTTGTATTGTACGGGAAAAATTTTCTAACTTGTACGGAACTCACACATTTTTGAAGCATTTTACTCCAAATGTACGAAAATCGCACGAAATGGCACAAAATTTGAGTTGTACGGAAGTCCGCCATTACCTTTTTCATTCTGCTTGAACAGCAGAAAAGAAAAAAAAAAGTTTATAAAAAAGGCGAGGGCGTCGGTTTTTGATCACAAAGAATGCGCCAAGGCTAATGGTTCATCGTAGGGGAACGAGGTTGCAGTGGCGATGAAAGCCGGTGGTGGACAGCTCAACTGTCTGCGTCAGAAAAGTCCAACTGGGAGAAATTTTTATTTAAAAAAATTCTCCAATTTTTTAATAACTGAATGCAAATTTAACAGTAACCAAGACACGTCAAAATAAACTCCCATGTTAAATTTCGTCAAATGCGATGAAAACTTTAGAAGTTAAGGCATTTTCTTTTTATTATTTTTAATGAATGTTCGCTGAAAGCCTGCATATTCCATAGGAAAATTCTAAAATTCGGAATTGCCATAGTCTGGATTTTCGAGGTTGTACTGTAATAATATTTCCATACTTGCGAACTACTACGGAATGTCCGTAGTTTCTACGGATTTAGTTGGCTGATTACGGACCTCGCTGTCGAAACTACAGATTTCACGAATTTTAATTTTTTTTTTTTTTAATGTTATTGTTTTGTTATATGCATGAGATTTTTAAGTGGACTCGCGGAATTCCGCGGGGTTTTTTTTGTCATAATTTAGATCATTCTCAGGATCAGCGTAAAACTGAAGACAATTTGCGGGTGGGTGGAGTTCCGTCTGGAGACGGTATTTTCGTGTCTCAAAACTTTCGAAAACGGTAGTTGAATGGAGTTACAGTAATCGTAATTTTTTTCTCCCGATGTTGCCTTAGTGTAAAGTTTTATTGTAAATATGATTTTATTACATAAAAGTATTTCAGCTTGAAACTGTAGGCAACAACGTGCGAAAACGGAGGTTAGATGCCGCAAAAATTTCCCCATAATCTCAGACATCAGATTCTTCCGCGAAATCGAGGAACTCCGCCTTTTTCGTTATTAATTTGGTCATTCGCAAGATCAATGAACCAGTGAACACAATTGAGAGGGATGACAGGGGATGTTCGTCGGAGGACGGAATTCCATCTTTACGAAAATTTCGAAAACGGAAGGTCGACAGAGTTCAGATTTTTCCGCAATTGTAATTCCTTTTTTCTCGCGATGTTGCCTCTGCCCAGTATTATTGTTAAGTAATATTTAACTGCATAAATAGTTGTATTTGAGCTTGAAAATAGCGAGAAAATTTCCAAAACCGGAAGTTGGACGGTGCAGTGATTTCTCCCGTAAGCACACTCCCCCTCCCCGCACAATGTTCCCACTCTCCTGAATTGTTTTATTACTTCAGTTTCAACTTTTAAGAATACTATAACTGAAATATGCAAAATAAAACATACTGATATTATACTAAGCAATTTTATAAAAATAATTTAGTATGAAATATACAATTTGATTTTTTTTTTCAAAGTTTGGCCACTGAGTTTTTTTTTTATGGCCACTAACAATTTTGGTCTTGGTGGCTAATGTCTACTAGCAAAATTTGTAAGTCTGGATCTTTATTGTGGATTGGTTGCTTCAGTCTGACTGTGTCAAGTTTAGCTTGTGTTTAATTGTGTGTGCGTGCGCGTGTGCAGGCCAGCGAATGCGCATGAAAATAATAAACTTGAAGTATACCATTCTTTTCCTGCCATTTTGTTATGTAGTTTTTCCTCTCATTTTGAACAAGGTTTTTAGTATATAATTCTTATGATTTGATGTGAATCTGCGAATTTACATCTCCTAATTATGCCAGTCAAAACTTTTCTTTCTTTTGTGAATGTAGGGTTACTGAAGAAATCATCAGAGAAAATGAGTGTAAATAGTGAAAATCGTTGGAAGCTGATTCAGCAGGTAAAAAAAAAAAAAAAAAATCTATATTCAAAGAGTATGTAATTCATAAAATGTAGTTTCCCATAGCTGTTGTTTATGTGACATATCTGGTTCATTCCTTGCCTTTGTACCTCACAATTAAGCAAATAAAATTCATTGTCATTTGCATCTTCATAGCAAAATAAGCTTTAGTGGTAAGGAAAACAATAGGTTGATTAGGAACAAAATATTTAAACTGATGTCAGAATAGGAAATCTATGATCTGTAGGTAAATAAATATGTAATGCAGAATGTTTTTTTTATTATTATTATTATTATTGGGGGTTTAATGACCACTGAGCAACTCAATGGGCTATAAACAGTTGCCCATCCCTAATTTAGGGCCACTGATTCCGGGGAAGGGAGAGAGCCAGTGCCGTAACACAAACGCAACATCCATCCCTCAACGGGATTTGAACCCGGACCCATCTGGAAAAAATGGTCATAAACTAGCACTTAGTTCACTGCACCAGCAGGGTGGGCAGAATGTAAAAGTTGTGCGTTATATCATGATGACATAACATCATCCAAAAGAACTAGATGGATTATAATTAGTAGTGAATTGTAAAACATATAAGCATTACAAACTGTTTTGCCCTTAGAATATTTAGAATTTAGTAGAAGTTCCTTTGCACAGCCTTGTGTGCATCTTCAGTTACTGGTATCACTAACTGCTGTAACACTCAGGTGCACATATAAAGGAGCTCTATCCCCCCCCCCACCATTATTTTTGCACATTTTAATTTTGTTCCAAAAGAACTTTTCTAAAGAAGCAAAGAAGAAATGTCACCCCTGACATAAAATTACAAAAAGAAGAAAAAGGATTTATTTTTTTCTGACATACTTCATGGCATTTCAGTGGGAAGTCCCACTTTTTAAATAGGTCAGTTGTTTGACTTAATAACTAAACAGTAACGTAACTACATGTAAATGTGAGGTTAATAGTGGGAGAATGACTTACCATCACATCAAGTTTTCTGTAGATGGCGTCTGTGAGGCCTTTAGCGGCTATTCCCACGTTCACTCATCAATTCTCACCACAGGCTGGCAGTAAGATATCATACACAGTGCAGCAGTGCATGTTTATCGTGAAGAATTACTGGCTCACCAATTCTGTTACTGCCTCACAAAGAGCCTTCCGACACGAGTGCGGTGTTTGTGATAGGATTCCTGACCAAAAGACTGTTCTAAGGTTCATGGAAAAGCTGGGAGAAACATTCAGGGAAGCACAACTTTTCATTCAGGGAAGCACAACTTTTCTGTCAGAAGTATCGCAGTATGTAGATGTTAGTAAGCGGTTGTGTTGTTCGCCCCGAAAATCATTACGCCAATTGTAACAGAGACTGGCTGACCTTCGACGATGTGCCAAAGAGCAGCTAAGCACATAAAGATAAGGCTGTACAAAGTGACAGCTGTACACCAGCTGATGTGGCCCTGAAAAATGTAGTGTGTACATTATTGCAATGGTACCTCAACTGGTTGGAAAGAAACCCTGGAATATTGACGATGACAGGTTTACCAATGAAACTTGGTTTCATCTCTCAGAATAAGTAAATTCTCAGAACATGAGGATTTGGGCATCAGAAAGCCCCCATGCTATCCACAAGACACAACTTCATCTGCATACAGTGGGTGTGTGGTGCGCAATTTCCGCTGAGTCATTGGACCAATTTCTTGTGAAGGGGCTGTGAACATTGCTGTGTACAAAGACATTTTCATGGCACTTGTGGAGTAACTAGATGACATCGAGCCTACATAGGAGTACTTCCAGCAGGATAGTGCCACGTGCTACACCTCCAATGAGTCAATAGTGCTCATCAACAGTTTTGTGGACCGTGTTATCTCCAAAGACCTGTGGGTCCCCATATCAGCAGCTTATTTCTGTTGCAGCTATCTTGAGGAGAGAGTCTACAAAAACAGTACACAAACCATTCAGGATCTCCAGGCAAACATCACACCCAAAATAAACAAAATCGATGCAGACATGTTGAGGTGTGTATCAAAAAACATGGTGAAATGTGTGTCAATGTGTCTTGGAGAAGAGGGGGATACTTTCAGTAATGGTAAGTCATTCTCCTATTATTAACCTCTCATTTACACATAGCTACGTTACTATTTAGTAATTAAGTCAAACGACTGACCTACTTAAAATGTTTGACTTCCCTCTAAAACACCGTGTGTATATATATATATATATGTAATATTTGTTTAAGTTACAAAGTTTGGTCTGTCCTGTGCCCTCTAGCCCGCTATCTCAAAAGTTGTACAGATATGTGTACATACAACGGACACCAAGGAAAGGTTCTTATAATTCAAGCAAGCTCAGCTTCTCTTCTTACTAGATCACTTTTCTGCTCTATGTACAACAGCAACTTCATAATGGTGAAAAGAAAAATAACAGGCAAATAAAGACAAAAATCATCAATCATAAAGCAAAAAGGGGGGAGGGGTCACAAACTAGAGCACAAATAAAGAGGATTCCTTATAAATTCCAGGGTGCATTTAACAAGTAAGATGTTTCTAATGTTTTTTTTTTTTTTTTTTTTTTTTATCAATTTGATCAACATTTAAATAATCAGACTTTTATTCATGTGGTAGTAATGATTTTATTAAAAACAAAGAATGAAAAAGAAAAACGTTATTTTGAGCTACATAAGTCTGATTGTATTCTGTTACGTATATAAACCAAATATGTTGCTAAACATAAAAGCAGTAGTCTAGGATTGCTTTTGAAAATTTTGCGTAACTATTTTCAATACTGGGTAGTTTTGCATTTGTTATCTGTTATATGTGTGGTACAGTACGAATCAAAGGGGGCATAGTACAAAACAAACTCTGTAACTGGAAAAATATTACATAGTCTCTGGAATACCAGAAAAACATTCAACTTTTTTCTTTTATTTTCTGTTGAGAAGGGACATTATTTCTTTGCTTAGAACAGTTTTAACATAAAAGGAAAACATGCATAAAAATGGCATGGGGCAGTTCCCATGCTTCCTTTTGTGTCTTCTCCTGCAAATAAACTTTTCAAAATCCCTGTTAAAAACTTCTGGATTCACCACTGGCCACACTGATCATTGCTATGGGAGAAGTTGTTACATTAGTGCATTCATCTTGCTTGAAATATGAGTTTCTGGTTATCAGTTTTTGTCCATGTTACATCTTGCTTTAGCAACCTCCACGAGGGCTGTATAGTAACTCGAAATGTGCATATTGATTCTATATACCTTTTGCAGAATTCAAAGCCATTTTTGCAATGCTGTTAGCATTTTCAGGAGAAATGATAAGTTATGCAAATAATTCACTATAGCAGCTGAAAATGCACAAATAAGTGCACAAAAGTACTCCCGTTTAATTTTAAATGATGTGCAAAACAGTTGACGAAATTTTAGATAGGTTAAACACCAGTATGGTTGCAACAGATCATTAGTGAATTAGGACTTTAAAATCAGCCCAGTTATTTTGAATTTTTAAAGCCCATGGTACTTTTACCATATACTAAACTAATGAGGGGGAAATAAAGCAAAAGTGTCGATATTTTCGATATTTTATTATGCAAAATATTTATAAAAAAATAAGGCATGTAAAATATTTAAATCATAAAATATAAAAGAATTTTCCTTAACTATGACTAAGGAAGCCAAATTTTATGAAGTAATATTTGTGAATTTATTGTTTAAAGAAATAAGGAGTTCACCCGGTGAGGCAATTTGCACTTTAGCATAAACCGCAGCAAGTTAAATGCTGCATTTCAGTGCTGAATGTTTGTAGCATCAAGTTTAGTGCTGTGGCATTAAAATCTAAAAATATTGAAATTAAACATTACCATTAATTGTTGGTAGAAGTTGTTTATTAATTTAATAACTATTTACTAGTTTTAATATACAGTAAATCTGATAAAATTTCTCATAAAAGTTGGCCTTGGAAAATTAATGGCATTTCTTAGATTGATTAATAAATTGTCATTGATTATGATTGTTCATTCTTTATGTATTACAATCTGACAACTATATCTACCATGGCTAAATCCTTTAACACAATCCATAAGGTTTGCATGGTCCCTGGAATCCTGGAAAAATCTTGGAATTTGATTTCCCGTTTTCCCAGTCCTGGAAAATCCTTGGTTTTTCTTATTTTTTTTAAAAAGTCCTGGAATAGTCTTGGAATTTTTTCTTGCAATTAAAAAAAAATGGGTCAAAATGTTCGGACTCATTGCACCACTTTGTTTTAAAGTTTTGAAATGATGTCATTGTGAGCGAACTCCCTGCAGCATTTGCTCACAATGACATCATTTCCTTCCATAGAGTGTGGAGGTGTGATGTTATCTCTTTCATTTCATGTGATGTTGGAGTGCCATATTTCCAGCCACCTTGGTTTGTGGCATAGCCGTTGTGTGCATCATAATAGTGTCTACAAATCTTCCCGGGTGTCCAGAATGTCCGTTTCTTCTGGCACACACTTTCCTCACTAAAGCAGATTAATATCTGGCTTCCCTTCTGCCAATATGTGTGGGAATTCAATGCTATGGCAAAATTTTGCTTTGTTATATAGTGCTAGGTTCTAGATTGCTTCATACAAATTTTATATAGAGCACTTTTTATATGAAATTTTTTTGCGACTTCATTGAAGATGTTACCCACTGAAGAATACTTTGTAACTGTAGAACCCAAGGGACTTCACAAAAATACTAAATTCATAGTTAATTTCACCCCAATCTGCAAAATATAAAACAAACCACTATGATTCTAGCTGCTGAAATTTTTTGATTAAGTCCTGGAATTTATTTTCCGTAAATGTGTATGAACCCTGAATCCATTTCATAATAAATCCTAACAGTAGAAGTATTCCAATCAAACCCATCTTAATTTTATCCTTTCTCAAGTCTTGAACTTTGTTCATTCTATAATTATTAAGGTCATCATTATTTTCAAAAAACCAGTTAGTAATCTTGATGGCCGTCTTTTTATAGGTCGTAATATCTATTAGTCCCATTTGTGTAAGCTAAGTTATGACTTTCATTTTCTGAAACCAACTTTTATGAGAAATTTTATTCAGCATAGTAGTATAGTACAATTGTTTATTTAATTTTATTTAAATAATTTTAGAATTGTCCTTCAACCAGCCCTCAGTCTATGGGCAGTTTGCCCATGCAGCTGATGAAAAAAAATTCTTGACATGTGATTGTGGGCACAAATCTGCCCTATTTCCATTGTTTCCCCGTGTAGAGCTACCTCTTCAGAAAACTTGATTCAATTTCCACTCCAGGATGCAATATAACCCTCATCTCCTGATTTCTGTTCAAGCATGCTATTCATTACATCACCCAGGACAATGAAGTTGCAAACAACTGAAGCAAAGCATATGTAGCTTAGAGTATGAAGTACAAAATGTCTGTTGTGCCGTGTGTGGTGGATGATAATGAAACTCGAGCTGTGTGCTGAGATCATTGTAAATAGAGACATTTGATACACCAACCGTAAGTAAATTCTAGTTCCATCATTTACATGTTTACTTGGCAGATGGTCTTTCTTTGGGGAGCTAACCTCTGAATCTCAGAAAACAGCTTAATGATCTGTATGTATGTAGTTAATGTTGGAATTACAGTCTCTCAGTGCAAAAAAAAAAAAAAAAAAAAAAAATGCAGATCATCAAATATTTGCAGCCACTCCAGAGGGATTGTTGCGACATTGCTGCATGCCAGGTGCAGCTGTTATTCACCCAATTGAGAGGAACTTATGTGTACCTTAGAACCACACATCTGGGTCTTTCTCTCTCTCGCTCTGCCTTGAGCGCGGTTGGGAAAAGAACGTTCTCAGTGTGCTCTTGTTAATGCTTGTGCATGGTTGTGTGTCTGCGATGATGTGTTGTGTGTTGTTCTATCAATAGAACTAACTACTGCTACATAAAGGAAGCAGCTTTATTAAATGTAATGTTCCTGATCATTAGAGTGAGTTACGCTACACTGCTTCAAGGATTTGTATTTTTCCTATTGTGTAAGTGTTTTTTCTCCATACATACATACATACATATCACTAAGCTGTTCTCTGAGATTCAGAGGTTAGCTCCAAAAAGAAATACAAACTTCCAGATATTTTTACTTATTGTTGTCGTATCAAACTTCGCCATTTACAGCGATCTTTACATACAACTCGTGCTTCACTGATATCCATTACACGCCGTTCACAAGATCTTTTATACTTCATACTCATAATCTTTTTCTCATGCAGACACTCCTGAATCTGATCCACCCATGTCTTCCTTGGCCTTCCTCTGCCTTTCCTTCCTGCCACTTGGGCTGAAAATATTTTCTTAGTAAGCATTTCATCACTCATTCTTTCAACATGGCCAAACCACCGAAGCATATTGGTCTCCACCTTGCTAACAACATATTGCTTTACATCACACAACTGCAATACATCTTCATTCCTCACACAATCAGATCGTGTCTTGCCACAAACCCCTCGTAAGTAACGCATTTCTCCACCACACAAACGACTCCTATGTTTCTTCTGCAGTACCCAGGTTTCACTGCCATACATCAGAGTAGGAACAATTACTGTTTCATACACAGCCATGCGAGACTCTCTAGAGAACCCATCATTCCTGTGAAAACCTCCCAGAGCAGCTACGACTTTCAAAGAAGAATTCACTCGCCTACTGATTTCACCATCCAACTTGTTCTCTCTGTCAAACATGCTTCCTAAATACACAAACTCACTCACCTGATCAATCACAGTGCCATTTATACTTACATTACATTCAGTGCTACCCAATCCTCTGTCAAACACAATAACTTTGGTTTTTCCCTTATTTATACTCAGTTTGAATTTCATGCAAACTTCGTGCGTCCGAGTCAACATACTCTGCAACTCCCTTTTGCTCTCTGCCAACAGGACAGTGTCATCAGCATACAGCAATCTGCACACACGGATATCACCAAGACATAAACCACTATTATCTATTTTGGCCTCACGCATGCATGCGTCCATAAATATATTAAACAGCCATGGTGACATTACACAACCTTGTCTAACTCCTGCACCAATGGAAAACCATTTTGATAAAACACCATTCACTCGTACACAAGCTCTACTACCAGCATACATGGCTTTTACACTATTAAGTAGATTCCCAGTAACACCATATTCAGTCAATACCTTCCACAAAAGTGTCCTATTGACTCGGTCGTAAGCTTTCTCTAAATCTATGAAGGCAGTAAAAACTTTCTTCCCAACAGCCAGATACTTTTCAATCATCGTGCGTAATGCAAAAATCTGGTTAGTGCAGCCTTTACCAGGCATAAAACCACTCTGAACATCCCACACTTTCTCGGATGTAAGACCCCGTACTTTTTCAATAACAACCTTACCAAACACTTTCCCTGGCACACTCAGTAGGCTAATACCACGATAGTTCTTGCATTCAGTCTGATCACCTTTTCCCTTATACAAGGGAACAATGATAGCATCCTTCCAATCCCGAGGGACCATTCCTAACTCCCAGCACAACTGGCAAATTTCAGTTAACCAGTCAATTATAGAGTCACCACCATATTTCAACATCTCTGCAGTTATGCCATCAACTCCTGGAGCCTTACCATTCTGAAGAGATTTTAGAGCTTTACACACTTCTTCTCTTGAGATCCCTCCTGTGCTTTCATCCCTCATTGTGATGTCATCTGCATCTGTCTCAGAATCATTTTTGCTCTCCTGATCTAATAACTCACAGAAGTATTCGCCCCATCTGTCACTTAACTCATTGGGCTCCCATATCATTTCCCCAATCTCATTCTTCTTACAACTTTGTTTCCCTTATTTTTAATGAGTCTCATGTACTTCCAGAAGGACTTTCTATCTTTCCAAAAAGCCAGTTCATGCCTTTCCACTTTCTCCTTCCTATCTTTTGCCTTACTGTGGCGAACCAGCTTAGCAGCTTCACGCTTCTGACAGCGATATTCATCCACAGAGACTCTACCTTGCAACATCCCCAAATAGGCTTCCTTCTTTTTCTTTACTGCCTCATCAATCTCACTATTCCACCAAGCATCACCTCTATTGTTACCCACTATTGTGGTGCCACAGACCTCTTTAGCAGCAGTGACAACACAGTTCTTAAAACATTCCCACTTCTTTTCTACATCCCTCTCACAAGATTTCAGATCCTTCAGCCGTTCTCTGAGTAAGTCAGAATACCGCTGATGATCTTCAAGGAGCCTATCAACCTTTATTCTTTCTATCCTGGGTCTCTTCCTATTCCTTTTCCTCCAACCAACATTAAGTTTCACTCGGGACACTACCAAGTAATGATCAGAACCAACATCCGCACCTCTCATCACACGGGTGTCAACAACTAAGAGTTTCAAACGCTGATCGCAAACAACAAAATCTATCACACTCTTTTTACCAAGAGTACGATTTTCCCAAGTATATGTGTGTATATACTTGTGGTTGAAAAATGTATTAGATACACACAAATCATTCTCAATGCAGAGTTCAATTAATCTTTCACCATTATCATTCACACAAAGATCATTAAACTTACCCAGAACATTGTCAGAAATTGCATTCTGCACACCTACTCTAGCATTGAAATACCCTGCTATTATAACTTTTTCTTTAGCACTAAACTGGCTCAAAACAGCTTTTAGCTCATTCCAGAAACCTTCTTTCTTATCAGAAGGTTCCGAGTCACAAGGAGCATACAGTACAACAATTACAATTCTGTGGTTTCACTTTCAAACGAATCCAGATAATTCTCTCACTTATGCAACTATAGTGAATCAAGTTGTTCTTCATCTTTTCACTTAAAATCACACCTACACCAGCCTGTCCTCTCATATTATCCAATACTCCAGACCACACACTCACCGTGCCATTCACTTCTACCCCAATTTCCTTCTTTTTGGTTTCACTTACACACAGCACATCCAGTCTACACTTATTCATCTCATCAATCACCTCACTCATCTTGCCATTTATACCTCTAGTATTCCATACACCAATCTTACATTCACTCAGCCGAGATCGCTTTCTCATACGCCGTTTAGAAAGTCCAGGTCGATTCCGTGGTGGACCGTCCTTCTCAAGTGTGGTAGGTCCACCATATCCCACACTTGAGTCATTCTTAATATTTCTTTTTGTCTTTTTAATCAGGTAAGTGCATCAGTGTGGGGGATTAGCCCACAGCTGAGGGTTCCAGTTGGTCATTCAACCTAAGGATTCTGAAACAAAAGCCAGTGAGTTGGGGTCTTTTCGCCAATGTCACACAGAACTAGCTTGCACCTCTCCAAGATTCACAGAGGCCCTAGTTGCTGTTGTGTGTGCCATTGTTACCACGGAGCGCCCCGAGGAGGCAAACCCATCGCTCAATACGACCGCCCGCTGTTTTCTCCAACAGCGACACAATTATGAGGTAAGACTGAAGTGAACTTCTAACAACAAACATGGCGTCAGTAAGAAATGTGTTATTGTATTATCGTGGAGTATCTACGTGTTGTGAACATATTGCATCAAGTTGGATATCACTGTGTCTTTGTATCATCATTTGTATTATAATTAAAAGCTCTTTCTATTCACATACAACTCAATTCAGTTTATGGTTTTATTATTACTAGTATGAAGTGCTCTGTGTTCTATTATTGTTAAGCACACATTCTTCCGCCTTGAGTGAAGGTCTAGCAAATAATCTTTTTCTTTTCTACTGCATACCGAACCGATTGGAGTGTTGATATTATCTATTTAACTACACATCCAATTTGAGAATTAATTTCAATGACAGTTAATAGTTGATATAAATAGTTAATGAGTACATGAGCTACGAATCATCTTGTCAAGTAAAATCAACAGATTTGACCCTCCTTTCATTTTACTACAGACTTGTTACCTGTGCCTTTATTCTGTAGTTACACAGTCAAGTCACATTATTGTGACCACCTCCTACTTTTGATGTCAACAGTGCATAGCCAATAAAAGAAGGCACATGTCGTAAGCTGGCTTGGAAGGTATATAAGGTGTGCTGTAGGCATTCTGAAAACATATCGCTTGTTGCTGTCATGGATAAAAGGAGCAATTTATCAGATTTGCAAAAAGGGAAAATTATCGGCTTTCGGGCCAAGGGTGGCAGTATTTCTGAAACAGCGCAGTTTGAAAACTGTTTGCATGCTGCTGTTGTTAAAGTCTATCGTGATTGGAGAAATGGCACCATTGTGAATGAGCGATGTGGAAACGGCGGAGCACCACGTACCATTGATATGAGAGGTGAACTTCACCTTCGAAGGTGCATGAGGGCCGATTGACACGCTACAGTGGAGCAGCTCACTGGCAGAATGAACCAGAGTCCTACTAAAAGTGTACCTACATGTAAAATGACAGTTGTGCAAACCCTGCTGTGTATGGGGTTCCGATGCTGACGGATGGTCACAGCACCTATGCTAACGAAGGAGCATCGGCAGAAAAGACTTACATTTTCACGTCAGTATCTGAATTGGACCTCCGGTGATTGGCAAAGGATTGCCTTCTCCGATGAGTCGCATTTTCTGCTTCGTCGAACAGATGGACGTTGGCATGTAAGGTGAGAAACATCGGAGAACAAACACTCTTCAACCATTTCTGGAAGAAGACACGCTGATGGGGACAGCATTATGGTGTAAAGAATGTTTTCGTGGCATTCTCTGGGTCCACTCGTACCTGTGGAAAGCGCTATGGACCAAATTCATTATGAAACAATCCTTGCAGACCACGTACACCCATACATGCTGATTGCCTTCCCTGGGGCTGATGGATTCTTCCTGCTTGACAATGTGACGTGTCACACAGCTAGAAATCTCAGAGAGTAGGTTGGAAGAGCATGATAAAGACTTCAAAGTACTTCCCTGGCCTCCTAATTCCCCAGACTTAAACCCAATTGAGCATCTGTGGGACCACCTTGATCATGTAGTTTGTTCTATGGATCCTCCACCACACACCCTCCAGCAGCTGTCAGATGCATTGCAGTCAGCATAGCTCCACATACCTGTGAACACCATCCGTGCTCCAGCACCTTATTTAGTCACTCCCAACCCATCTAGCTTCTGTCCACGCTGCACACGGTGGTTACTCTGGATATGAACTGGTGGTCACAATAATGTGACTCAACCGTGTATATACACACCTAAATTATCACAATGACTTGTCGTGAGAAGTTCTGAGCTTCAAACAAGAAAAAGCATATCAGTAGATCCATTTGTGTATTATAAATTTAATATTTTTTCATTGTAAGCATTGAAATTTGTATTCACAGCTTTTATCTAAGCTCAGTTTCCCAGTTTTAAGCAATTTGTATGGTCAATTCTTATAACTGTTATTAGAGTCAGTAAGCACCTCCATGCTAAATATCAGTTATAGTTGAATTCTGGCAATGATGTGAGTTAACGGTTGCATGTCCTTGATTTTTCTGCATTTGAAACCTAGGACATTTACTTGCATGAAGATATTAAGTTATAAGATGGTAGCAAATATAGCCCTTCCCTGTGGAGTCCGCATTTGGACGGTACAGGATAATGGTCATCAGCTAGTCGTTACCTCACCGAACCCACATGGGCCTACAATCCATAGGGGGGCTAGTGTCTGGTCAGAAATGAATTGCAAGTAGCAATCATACCAACTTCACTAGCAAACCATCTCTGTATTTTGCTGAATAGTCACGTTTTATATATATAAGATAAAGAGAAAAAAAAAAAATATTAAAATAGAGACGTGGTTTTTCTGCTATATATATATATGCAGTAAAACCTTGAAAATCCGGCATCCAGAAAACCGGCAACTTCAGAAATCCGGCACTTTTCTGATTTCGTTTTCATGAGAACATTTGATCTTTCCCAAGTAACCATGTAAATCTCCCGATGTACTGTCTCAATGACACATCACGAGATCATCCGATCTCAGCGTGTGAATTGCCGATAGCCGCCAATGTGTAACATCGGGAGGTTTCTCAAATTCTTAATCTCATTGGGCCATGCTCAGGGATGCGGACCAATGAGACGACGAATTTGCGTGTCAGTTTGAGATACGTGTTTAACAAGTGATGATGGTCTGTGCTTGGTGGTGGCAGTATGGTGGCAGTATGTGGATTCGATTGTGTAATAACATCTACATCGGCCTTCATGATGCATCACAGTAATCGCCTTCGCAATGTATAATTGAAAAACCGTACATCAATGTAAAATTCTCATCGGGTTTTTGCGATGTATCGATACATTGCCCAGCCCTAGCGGTTGCTCTGGCTGTTTTGGGTTGTTGTTTTTTTCAAGTTTTTGCCTAACCATTCGCCAAATGCAACATTTTTTGACAGAATTTTATAATAAATAGTACAAAAAGGTAATCGCCAATACTTTCGCCAAAACTTTTCTTTCCATCACCAAAACAAACTTTTTCGCAAATTGCGAAGAATGCGATCAGCAGCATGACCCCTGCATGTTTGTAAGGCGTAGACTCGCAAATTTTCATTATAGTGACCTGTTACGTGTAATTACGTGCTATATGTAACGCCAGTTACTCAATTTTTGGATAGTTTCAGAAATCCGGAATTTCCATAAATCCGGCACTCGTCCGGTCCCATCAACGTCAGATTTTTGAGGTTTTACTGTATAGTACAAAAATACAACATATATATATGTATATATATATATGTTGTATTTCTGTACCTTTCTATACGAATCTGAAGTGCTTTTAAAATAATTTTAAGATAATGATTTTTTTCTGTTTTTTGAAAATGATTTCAGTTGGCTCTTCTAGCTTATGTCCATCGAGGAGAAGAATCAAAAGACCTGTACAAGGCAGTTGTGGGTGCTAAACTTCTTAAGAATATATGGAGTGAATGCATAAAGAAGGATGACACTAAACAACTCAGGGTGAGTGTTTCTTTTACATTATATGTGTTTTACGCATGAGCTGCAACATTTTATACAAATACGTTGGATTGTTCCAAAGCAAAGATACTGTTCTTTTTTTTCTTTTGCATGATGTGAGTAAAGTTATGACAATTAAATTGTTTAACATATCTGCATGCCTGTTGATTTATTTGTTCTAGCTTATGATTAGTTTGTACATATAATCATTGAAAAATTCTGCATTCATTTTGTGTCCTCAGCCAATGAATTACCTTCTTCGATATGTGCCTAGCTTGTTATGGTTTGTTAGTAAGACGTTATTTTAACCCTTTCCGCTCGACAGTCGGTCAACACCCGACATTACAAAATCATCAGATGTCACTCGCCATGCCGAAGGTGCTTCCATAGCTCATATATCGTGGCTGGCGAGATCTTTTTATTTATTTTTTTTGTTCCAACTTCCCAAAGCTGAACTTTCACAGCTAAGATGTGAAATCTACTTCAGAAAAAATATGAGTGCAGAGTGAGTATGGGTGAAATGTTATTCAAGTGAAAAGGGTTAAAGAACTTTGCAAGGGATGTTTATTTGTGATTAAATTCACACACTTTAGGATGGTAGTTGAACTGATTCATAATAGCCTAGTGTAATTTTCTTACTTTTGTTGTCAGTGTGATGTGGAAACATCCATTGTTCTATAACAGGTGTACACATTTTCTTGTGTTTTGAAGGTACAAGGTTTTTGGCAATGACTGGCAGGTCAAACATATAGGAGTATGCCACTGAAATCTCGAGAGTTATAACATGACTGGGAGGGGGGGGAGTTAAAAGTAGTGGAAAGCTAAAAAAATGCATTTAGAATATACCAGTGGCGAATCCTGACTTACAAGTCTGTAGGCATGCTCATTAGTGGGGAGGAGAGTTCGGGAAATAATGTATCGTACAATATTGCAATATATACATGGAAAATTATAGTGCAGGATTAAAAACATAATGTATTAATAACCAAAATGCAAATAAAAGCAACAAAAATTGAAATTAAAAAACACTTGAATGAAATAAAGCTATAAAAATCTTAAAATTTAATTGGCTACTTTTTTTATTATTTTAAAAACAGTCTGCCTGGCTATCTTTTTCAGCGAATTTTTTAGTCACATCATCATAAAATATTCATTCTTTTTTTAATTGTCTGAGCAAAGTTTTTCGATTGGCATTAAAGCTAGGGAAGACAGTCTTTCTTGGCCTTGAGTATTGCAGCAGTAAGTTTTGATCCATTTCACTGCAGAAAATGCCCTTTTTGCTGTAGCTGGCATTGCAGTGATAGTTACAATTAACTTTGCCATTTTATAGACTTCCGGGATTCCCAAATTCAATTTATTTTCTTGCGTGAATTTTACCTATTGAAAAACTGGCATACTTTTGAAATCTATGGAACAGTACAAAATACTTAATCAAGTCTTCAGCCGAACAGTATGAAAAAAGGAGCCGTAATAGTTCACCAAACACTTCACTGCACAATTGGGAAACTGTTCATTTTCTTTATTGGACATATATCACAGTTCAGTAAAGAAAAAAATCCAGTTTTCTGTGTGCCTAAAATTGGTCTTATATTTGAATCCAAATATTTCCCAAAATTTCACTGAACAGAGCTTTATAACATGAATATCTTGGCTGTTCAATATCACACCATCTGATTTTTTTTTTTTTTTTTTTTTTTTCCAGCCAGTTAGGGATGCTCTTTGGATCCATTCACATCTTGAAAAATTCTTCCAAAGGCATTTTCCTGGTTTTTTTGCAGTTGTTTAGTGAGTTCAACTTTTTTTGCACAGTATGCAATAGTCATTCTTTTCATCTATAGAATATTGAAAAGAACATCAGTAAGAGAAAATATTTGCCGAAAACAAATTCGCCAAGAACCGAGTTTCGAACTTCTGATTAAAAAACATAAATAATTGGGCTTTCAAAACCGTGTCATTGTCCCAGTCTGCAGAGTTGTGAAGTACACGATGAAAATATTAAATTAGTAGCTCATAATATTCTTTTACAGCGCTCACTTGTCTTGAAGAAAAGTTCCATCTCGTAGACGCTACCCTTGGTAATTTTTTCTCAACAAAAGCCTGAAGGGTGACTGTTCGTTTTGATGACTTCGAAAAAAAGTGCTGCAAGACCTGAAAGAGTTGGGGGGGGGGGGATCGCACTCCTTGATGTTCAAAGATGATTGTTGCAGAGTTAAATTCAGCATTTGGCTGTGAACAAATGTAGCATGAGGATGTAGTTCTTGTACCTGTTTATTTAACCCTTTAAATGCCACACTATGTTCTCCACAAGTTTCACACTTATTATGCAGTTAAAGAAGCTTATTATACTTATATATAACACATATATTTTGATAGTTTAAAAAAAAACCCTTTTTTTTTTCAATGATGTTCCCATTTGGGAACATTGGCGTTTTGTGTTAACAATTTTGCTACAATTTTATAGAAACTGGATTTTTGGTTATTCAGTACAACCGAGGACTGCTGCTATAAATGAAGGATTAAAAATTATAAATTTAATTTCAGTTATTAGTTATTTGCACTTTTACCTTAAAATATTAATTATTGATTATCTATAATACCTTTGAAATAATAAGTTTCATTTACTTTGTTCCTTACTATATCATGGTTTAGTGCCCATGGTAAGTTGGGAAACAATGCTGATGTAATCTGTTTTCACACTCAAAACACTGGTTCCTGGTATTTTTCTGGCAAATTACACAACATCCTTGTGATGAGGGCACTAGATAGTGGCTGTCAGATGTTCGAGAAGAATGTGGTTTGTGGCATCTGGGTCCAGGATGAGTTGACAGTCTCTCTTTTTGGTGAAGAAGACTCATAGTGACTTCTGTTCTGAAGTCCAAATGTGGAAGAGCATTTTCATGGAGTTCACAATACAAGATCCAGCTTGCCACTACGGACATGTTCAGTGCATTACTGAACAAGTTCCACCACCACTTTTTGCTGCGGAGTTTAGGACGATAGCTGCTGAGAAGTCTATCAAGGAGATCAACACCCCCATACCTTCATTATATTTCTGAATAAGGTAGGGTTGTAGGATATCAATTTTATTTTTCTTGGTCCTTGAAAATTGTTTGGCCACTCTGATGGGTTCATGTGAACAGTAGTTTGATGCAACTGTAACAACAGCATTGTCACTGCAGCTACGTATGATGCAACTGTAACAACAGCATTGTCATTGCAGCTATGTATGATGCAACTGTAACGACAGCATTGTCATTGCAGCTACGTATGATGCAACTGTAACAACAGCATTGTCAATCCAGCTACATATATGCATGTGCTGCCATCACATCGGTAATCAAAATATCCTCTCTCGCATTTGGATATTTCTTTTTTGATTTCAATGGGCATTTTCCTGCACGGAATTCATGGGCAGTTCCAGTTGCCTTGATCCCGTTGTCAGATAAATTCATCAACACATCATGAGAAGTAAAAAAAATATCAAAAAAGACTCGGTGTTATGAAGGTTGGCCAACTACTGACAGCAACTCAGTGACTACTCTTGTTCCTAGAGGCAAAGCTGGAGATCTTTCTTTTTCCCACTGTATATTTCCATTGCATATGGGTATCCATTTGATGAACACAACATCCAAACCTTAAAGCCGTATCTAATTGGCTTACCTCAAATAAACATCTTACATGTGTGATGTCCATAATATGGAACCATAGATTCATCAATGCTTAACGTTTCGTGAAATACACCGAACTGGCAAAAGTTTTTAAATAGTTCTGCATAAAGTGGGGAAATTTTGCCTAGCTTATCATCTGGTTCCAGTTGGCTGTTGTCATTTATATGGAAATATTTTTTTAACTTCCTAAAATGTTTCCTGGCCATAATGGTAGGGACAATCGGTACAGATGTGTCTTCTGATGTACTCTAGTACAGATCTTCAGCAGGTACATAGTGATAGCCACTGAGAAGTAACAAACCAAAGAACTGAGTGATGTCTTCAATTTCTACTTCAATTGTTTCTCCTTTTTGTAGAGCATAAAGCTTTGCCAAATGTATGAGGTACTTCTCCGGCATTATTTTCCAAAACAGCTCAATGGACAATAAAGCTGCTAGTTCCGGAAACGTTTCTAGTAATTTTTCAGGCTTCTCATGAGGGAGAGGCTTATCAAATTGCACACTTTTTTTCCATCGTCGAATCAAGCTTTGTGTTTTCATTTTTTTCATTTTTCTTTCACTTGAACTTACATCATCAGAGCAGCGAGCCTCACGTTTTTACTGAAATGCAGAGATGTTGAAGGGGATTCAAGATCTTCAATTTCTACTACCTCTGAATGAGTTTTTTCCCCAACCATAATGTCAATGCTTCCACAAACATCAGGTGGGGTAACAGGTTCTAAATTATTTTCATTTACATCCTCTTCTTCGGTTATATTTCCTGTCTCATCAGGTGGTAATTGACCTAAATCTACATCTGATAAATCTGAATCATCTGAAATATTTTGTAAATATTCAACTGCTTGTTCCACAGTAAGGAAACGCTTTGCCATAGCAGATTTTTTCAAACCTTGCCTTTCACACAAAGATGCCTAACTGAACAGAAGTCCCAACTCCTGTGTCCCCTGCTATTTGCTTTGCTGCCTATTGTATTAGTTCTTACGTAAACATCCTGTTAACCATTCTAGATTTTATGGCATTACCCACTACCAAGTGTCAAAGTTCAGTTTCAAAGACTTCTGGGGAAAAGCTAAAAAGAATTGTGCATCAATCAAACTCTCAAACATAAACCAGTCATTGTGTGGCTGTTGAATACATTCTAATGACATTCAGCAAAAAATGCTTCACATGAACTGCCAATGTTCCCATTTGGGAACATTGAAAAAAAGACACTGATTCTCACTAATGAATAAAGATATATAAAAATTTATGCTATCACATAATGAACTCAACCTTTCTGCACCTCTCCAGTGAATATTTAAAAAAAATTGATGTTTTTACAGATTAAAATACAAAGATGTTCAGAACATGCATAAAATTATGAAAAACAGGAGTTTTGAGAAATTTTCAGGTTTTTATTTTTTTAGTGGAGGCCAGAATAAAAATAGCCAAAAAATATAAAGGACATTCAGTGATTTAAAAAAAAATTCATTACTGAATTCTTTCTTCCGATTTTTTTTTTTTTTTTTTATTGATCGGGTAGTTCATGTTCCCAAATGAGAACATTGGTAGATAAAAGGTTAAGCCACTAATTTGACCAGCCATTATTGCTGTACCATCATACTTTTGAGCAGTAAGTTTTTATCCACAGTTAAAATAATTCAAAATAAGTGAAACATGCTTAAGTAGGGCTTTAGCGGAACAATCACCACTCACATAAGTGAAATAAAGAAATCCTTATTGAACGTCACTATTTTTGTCAGTGAAACATAGAACAGTAAAAAGTTGTGATTTATTTATTATATCTGATATCTCATCCAATATAAGTAGCACAAAGTCAGCCAGCTCAATTTCTTTTTTAATTTTGGCAGTAATTAAACAACTGATGGCACCAATCAAATCATTTTGGATGGCAGAAGTACCACCTTGAAAAACTGCAGTCTTTTGAATGATTTTCTAAAACATGATCATACTGACTAATTACTTCAAGAAGTTCTACGTAATTACCTCTGTTTACAGACGTATTGATTCGTTGTGGCCTGGGAAATGGTAATTCTTGCTTGGCTAAAAAACATGCAGCATCTATTAAGCGTTTAAGGACATCACAGTTTGTTTTTTTTTGTCTTTTTTTCACTTCACTGTGCATTAGGTCACTGATTTGTTACCGTTCATTGAGCTGATGATCAGTCCTTGTTCTTCCAAAACTGTTTAATTGCAAAAAACATTTTGTGTGGTTTATGGATTTTTCATGCCTGTTAACAGCCAAAATAAATGTGTTTAAATTGTCAAAACCACTTTTTGACCAAGCTCTGCATTCCGTAGAAAATAACATACATGGCCAGCAAAAAAGTTTGTGTAACTTACTCGAGCCTGTTAACCAGTGCATATTTTTATATTGCACGATGTTAAAATGCCTAACATATTTATTTTTATTTTATGTTTAGTTGTGGGGTTTGAAATCAGTGGACAAGGCTTACCTTTTCTTACAATTTCCTTTTTGTCTGAAATATTTCTTCTGGAAAAAGATTTTGACAATTCATTAATTAGACAGATGTTCTTCCCTTCCTCTTCCATGTGGAGAATTTTAGATTGAAACCACAATGTCCCTTTAACAGAAAACTCACGCAACACACAGCAGAATAAAATCTACCAAGAGAAGCTCCTAGAATCAGCGTTTTGAGTCCCTCCTATCAGTGTACTGTTGCGACCTTGACTGAGCTGTGCACACAATCTCAGATCTCATCATGTTGTATGCCTTGCTGGAAGATGCTATCCCTGGAACTTCCAGGGCATTGCATGGCACACTTCTGGAGATGCACGCTCAAAGGCTTTATTTAAAAACAAATGTCTTATTTAATATATTAAATGCACAGTTTTGTATTTCTGCTGTTATTATTATGTTAGTATTACTTTTAAATAAAAACACAAAAATACATCTCCAAAAACACAGCATGCATAGCAAGCTTAGCATGTGCTCCGAGGATAGGCCTCTGGAATATATTATAATCACCTGGAATCTTGGCATCTATGTGTATCAATAAGTGGAAAAACATAGTATCAAAATCATCCACACATAGCAGAAAATCATTTTGTGTTGTTTGTACATACATACATACATACATACATACATACATACATACATACATACATACATACATACATACATACATACATATCACATAGCTGTTCTCTGATATTCAAAGGTTAGCTAGCTTGTCCAAAAAAAGCTCAACTGACGAATAAATGATTAAAACTGATAGTGATAGATTTTATTTATTGTTGCTGTATCAAATGCCTCCATATACTGTGATCTCGGTGCACAACTTGAGCTTCACTGACATTCATCACACATCTCTTGTGCTTCATACTCATTATCTGTTTCTCATGCTGACATTCCTGAATCTCGTCTTCCCATGATTTCCTTAACCTTCTACCTTTCTTTCCTGCCACTTGGGTTGAATAAATTCTCTTAGTTAAGCATTCCATTACTTACTCTTTCAACATGGCCAAAAACCGCCTCTGAATATTCATCTTCACCTTGCTAACAACATTTGGTTTAAAATTACACATCTGCAATGCGTCTTTATTCCTCACACGATCGGACCATGTCTTTCCCCCTTGAGCAGTGCATCTCTCCAATATACAAATGATTCTGCAGTACCCTAGTTACATGACCCTAGTCTACCAAGAGAAGCTCCTAGAGAGTAGTTACAATTACTCGTTCATACACAATCATTCAGGATATTTTGAGAACTTATAATTCCCGTGAAATCCTCCTAAGGCAGCTATGACTTTCAAAGATGACTTCATTCACCTACTAATTTCGCCATCTAATTTGTTCTCTTTGTCAAACATACTTTCTAAATATATGATCTGTCTCTGTACCATTTAGACTGATCTTGCATTCAGTAGTACCAGATCCTTGCTCAAAAATCCATAGCTTTGGTTTTTTCCTTATTTGTCTTTGGTTTGAATTTCATACAAACTTCGTTCATACCGGGCAGCATATTCTGCGATTCACTTTTGCTCTCTGCCAACAAGACTGTGTCATCAGCAATCTGCACACATGGGTATTACCAAGACATAAACTAGTATTGTTTGTTTTGGCACAGGGGTTAAGCTATGGTCACTATTTTTGCAAATCCGATGAGTTAATCCAAAATGCTAGAGAAAAAGTAATGTTTGTTGCGAAATGGCACCAGTGACTTGTCTGCTGATGGGTTTTCGAAATTTGAAATCTTAGAATTTCGAAAACCCATTATCAATGCTCTGACTTTTCTATTTCAGTGAAAACTACAGTTTCTGATATTCTGGCAACGATTTGCCCTCTGCTGTTATTTTCTTAATCCTTAAGGCAGGTTTCCACAGCACCTATTGGCTCACTCCATCCCCCACCCCCTCCATTACACTCTAGAGCACTACGTAAAGGGTGGGGTAGGGTAAGATTATGCAGGATAAAGGGATTAGACCCTTTCCCCCATTCAAAGTTCAAGTTTAAACCATAGTCGGCTGTGTCATCTACAGCATCCCTCCCAAGTGCATAAACAACCCCTTATTTTCAGTGCATTCATGACCAGAGTGACCTTTCAAACTCTCACAGATCACAACAAGACGGACCACGGATTAGGAAAGAAAAGCGCTCGCTAGAGGCTGCTTGCCACCCTGGTGTCATGTGTCATACATGTGCTGCCGTTGCTATGGATAAATTCATTATTAAGAAATGCAAAGTTTTGCTGATAAATCAACTGGAAAAAATTGTGAGTTAAAAAAAAAAGGAAGTAAAACTGCAACTGAATCTATACCTTCTGAGAAACTTGTGCAAAAACAGTGCTCCCTTTACAAATGAGTGCAAGTTAACTGGACAGATAAAATGTCATACTTGAACTGTGAATTGTGTGTTGCAGAAAGAAAGAGCAATTTCTTGTCAAGTAATAAAGATTTGAATTTTAAGTGTATTTAATCATGATTTTAGAAATAAGTCCTTATCTGTTACTTATCTGTTAGCTGCATATCAACTTATACTGCCCAGTACAGTTTTCTGCAGATGTGTTAGTATTTTTCAATGTAATTAGTTTTCCACTGATGTCCAAAGTGTTGTTGGTGTGAACGATTAAACTGATGCTACAACTTACTGAGCAACAAAAGCAACTAACTTTCTTTAGCATTTTGCTACAACTTTTTCCCCATTTTAGCATTTTTGCTACAGCCTTTTTGAGCCAGCTTAAACTCTGTTTTGGCATCGCACATGCATGCATCCAGATATATATTAAATAGCCATGGTGACATTACGCAACCATATCTGACTCCTGCACCAATTGAAAATCATTTCAGTAAAGCACCATTCACTCATACACATGCTTGTACTGTCAGCTTTCACACTATTAAGCACATTCCCAGCTATACCCTAATTCAAGCCTGCCGTTTTTATGGATTTTATCCGTTTTTACGGATATTTGGGTGTTAAAACGGATGAACGGGAAAATGCTGACTTTTGCGGATTTTTTATCTTTTTTAGTTTCTAAAACATAAATATGTTGTACTGATTCTTAACAGGAAATTGCCTTTAAAACTGTGCCTTGCGCTTTCAACTCACCAGAAATCCACCAGGCTTTTGGTTTGAACTGGATTTCCTCAGCTTTGTTAAAAGGAAAAAACCTGTTCATTAGTTGACTGACAGCCAGGGCCCCAACTCGGCGCAACGATTAATAAGGTTATTATAAGGTGCCTACATCGCCACAACTGAGCTTCTTCCTCACTGAAAGAAAGGAGTCTCCCACCACCATTGTTTCAGGACTATGCATAAAAAAAATGCAAAAACTAACTTTGTGAAATCTTCACAAAACTGGCTGAAATTTTGATCAACATCATGAATTGGTAATAGGAACAGACCTTCCTAATTTCGCCAGAATCGGTTACAAAATTTTGAATTAGCCATGGAAATTTTTAATGATCGGCCCCAACTCAGCGCGACTATAAATCAGATACGCACATCTCCACAAGTGAGCTTCCCCACCTCCCGAAAAGAAGGAGATGGTGAAGTATGCATTAAACTATGCATACTTCACCATCTCATTAAAAAAAAAAAAAAAAACTAACTTTGCGAAATCTTCAGGAAACTGGCCGAAACACCATGAATTGGTAATAGGAACAGACCATCCAAATTTCGCAGGAATTGGTTTCAAACTTTTTAAATTAGCCATGGAAATTTTTAATCATCAGTAAACAGAAATGGTATGCACAGAAACAGTTAATAAAATTTTGAGGGCTAATGTAAAAAGTTTTTAATCGATTCAGGCAAAATTTGGAGGTTATGTTCCTATTAGCGGTTTATGATGTTCATTAAAATTTAAGTCAGTTTCATAAAATATTCACACAAAGATACGTTTTTTTACTTTTTTTTTATCCAAGTCTAATAAAAATCCTGGCCCATCTGCCAGGGATCCCCCTCCCCCAAACACACACACACACACAAAAAGCGCACATCACTGCTTCGGTTACTAGGTTGCGAAGCATACAGTATGTTTGCAAGGTGGGGAGGGGAGGGAGAAATTTTGAGGATTCGTTCCTATTTCCTACAAGTTGGTTTTATGGCCACAGTTGAAGAGTTTGCATTGATGGCTATAAAATCTTTTTACTGGAAGGAATCTATAAAAGTAAAAAAAAAAAAAAATCATTTGAACTTTTTTTTTTATCATTTGGAACATTTAGATGCAGGAATATTCATAGGCCACAAAACGCAGTCTGCTTACAACCTGCAATTTGACCTCACCAGAGAAAATATAATTTTTTTTGTAATGTGAGGAAATTCTATGAGGAAGGGGAACAAGAGAACTTTATCATCTTTTGATGATGATGTTCTAAAAAACATTACAATCCTTGATTATTGCCACAAATCATCAGAGGACTAGCAAAAACCAGAAACTTGCTAATAGATTTCCAAATATCATTGGTGAAGATGATATGGACAAACTTAATTACTGAATTTATTGCATATTCCCTTTGGGAACCACAAGAAAATCTAAATATCGACTCACACTGGCACAGAGTACCTGAACACAGTGAGAATGGTTAACTGGTATACCCAACACTCTCAAAACTAGCAAAGACCATGCTAATTCTGCCACATAGTAATGCTGCTGTAGAAAGAGTATTCAGCAAACCTGAAGATGGTGAAAACTGCACACAGATCATCATTAGAAATCTCCAGTGCTGAATGCCTTGTTGCACTGTAGAATAAGAAAAAAATGGGGGGGGGGGATTTCAAACCAACTGATGAACTGAGGAAACAAAGCAAGAAATTTGAAGAAATGAGTAACGTGTTATGTGAGTACCCTGTTTTGAAAAAAATATAAAGAGAGAAGTGACATTAATAGCTTATGTGTATTCACTGTTTTGCATAGGAAATTTGAGAAAATTACATTGCTTGTTAGCTTATGTATTCTATTTTTATAAAGCAATGAATTGAAAAGTGACTTCTTCCTCAGCTGACTGTTTGCATTCTGTGATTAACTTCAAAAAAATATTGTGAACTCCAATTTTACATATTGCAGAATTTTACAGGATATTTTTTATGTATTACAGGATTTTTTTTTACGTGTTACCGGATTTTTTTACATATTACAGGATTTTACAGGATTTTTTACTGTTGGTGGAAGGATTTTGGAACTAATCTTGGTGGCAGCCCTGCCCTAATTATCTAAGATCTTCCTCAATAGTATCCTGTTTACTTGGTCATAAGCTTACTCCACATCTATATAAACACAGCAAAAACTACATGGAGCATATCCACTTCTAACATTTTACTCTGTTGAGTGAGTACAGTAGGGAAAAAATCCCCTTGAAGAAATCTCAATCGCATGGAAGACACATACAAATGTCATTACTGCCACAAAGGTGTCATGAAAGCTGCATTGCCCTGTAGTGGGAATTCAGATTCATAAACTACAGCTGCTTAACTTAAGCTGCTTGGATCTTCGTTGTTGTGAGTAGTGTAATGGGAGCATGCTCAAATGGAAATCTGGGTATGCAGGTTCATTGACCACTCCAGGACAATGCAATTTTCAAGTTTTCTGAAGAGATGGCTACGTGGGAAACAATACAAATACAGCACCTTTGTGCAGATAACGAGGGTACTGCAGTTATCAGAATTGATCTAACAAGAAGGATTTGTAGTTATGTGACCTTCAAATGTGACTGGAATGATGCTATAGTTGACAGACTTGATAACTGAAGTACGTTGGTATTCTCAGATCTGATAGTAAAGTTTGAAACCCAGGTAAATTATAAGTGTTCTATTTGTTCTTTTTGATTTTGGTTCTCTGCCTTCTATAGTATCAGAAACTAATTTAGGAATGAGTTTCTTATAGTTTTCAACAGTTATGGTGCCATCAATCTTCCTAGAATGCAGACGAAAAAAAGTTTTCATCTGACTATCACTGTTACTAAAAGGATATAATTATCAGAATTTCATTGTGTGTAATTCTAAAGTTTCTAATAAAGTTGTCAAACTTCCATTATAGCTAGGAATATGTTGCAGTCATCTGAGTACAGTTTATATACACTCATTGCCAAAAAAAGTGAAGCATTCCGAGAAAGCCGTTCGATCCTGATGCAAGTACATCACGCCCAAATATGCAAATGATTAAAAAATAGCACTTGACCAATGACAAAATCATGGCCTGCCGCTGTGCATGGGAACCATGCATCGAGGAGGGTATATCAAGAGCAAAGCTCATGCACAGGGTCAATTGTGAGAGTGGTTTGTATTTGCATTAACCTCCACAGATTGTGAGAACGCCTTGGCGTCATATCCATGCACAATACAAGTAGTTGAGCAAATTTGAGAGAGGACATAATTGGGCCGAGAGGGGTCAGTAGTCCAGTACGACACAAGTCGCCTTATCGCCAGGTATTTGGGTCAGAGCGACGTGACAATCAGATGGCGTTAACATCCATGGATCGAGAAGGGCATAACCCGGTGGCATTCGGGCAATGGACAGCAGAAGGCAACAACAGAATGCGAGGATCAATTTATTGTGAGAGCCATTGGATGCTGTCAACCATCCTTAACTATGTTGCATCATGTACAGGTATGGAAGTGATCATCCGGACTGTTGCCAAACGACTTGAGGCATGGGGACTACATTCAAGGAGGCCACCCTGCTGCCTACCGCTGACCAGCAAGCATCACCAGAACTGGTGTAGTGGTGTTGGGCCTAATCAACTTGGGATAGTGTCCAGTGGTGTAGTGTTGTCTTTAGTGATGAGTCACAGCTTGCACTTGGCGCCATGCGTATCTGGAGACGAGCCAGCCAGTGCACAGATTCTGCCTTTACCGTGGAACAGCACACGGCTTGCACACCAGTAATGAGTGTTTGGAAAGCCATTTCCTATGATAGCCGTATACCCTTGTTAGTCTTCCGTAGTACTCTCACGCCTAACGACACATGGATGACATTCTACGATCTGTTGTGTTGCTATTCCTGTCACAGCCTCACCAATGTAATTTACCAACAGGATAGTGCCCACCCACATACGGCCTGCATGGCCAGCCCTGCCTCGTAATGTCATCACCCTTCCATGGCCAGTCCGATTGCCCGACCTCTGACCTATCAAACATGTTTGGGACATGATGGTACGCCATGTACACCCATCCCGAAATGTCAGCAAATTGGCCCCCAATTTAGACCATCTGGAATGCTACACCTCAGGACAATATCCATGAACTGTATATGTCGATGCCACACTGGGTAACTGCTTGTATCGGAGCCAGAGGTGGTGCTACAATGTGCTGAATTGTTGCTCTCGTGCAGCTATTTTATCTGAATAAATGGCCCAACTGCTCTGGAATTCCATTCATTTCCTTTTTCTGTACGTGTACATTGCACATACCAATTTTCATCTCCATTGGATGATTCCTTCTGGGTGCTTTGTTTTTTTCATTTTTGTTATTGGCAAAGAGTGTATATATGTATGTACACTGAAGTGCCAGAAAAACTGGTGCACCAGTCTAATACTTAGTAGGTCCCCCACGGAAACACAGGACTGCAGAAATACGACAGGGAATGGACTCCAGTAGCTTCTGGAAATATGCTGTAGGCAATGCACACCATACTTCTTGCAGAGTGTTCCACAATTCGGGTGTATTCCGAGGTCTCTGATTCCTATGTTCGATAGCGCGTTGCATGGCATCCCAATTATGTGTTCTATCACGTTCAGATCTGGGGACTTGGGTGGGAATGGCAACACCACAAACTCAGACAAATGCTCCTCTAACCATAATGTGGTGTCCTGACACTTGTGTGGAGGTGCATTGTCCTGTTGGAACAGGCCCAACCCATTAGCATGAATGCAGGACATGAACGTGTGTACCTCGTCAGAAAGAATGTGCACATAACGTTGGTTGGTCACAGACATTTGTAGACGTACCAGGGGTTCCAGTGAAGTCCAGATAAGTGCACCTCATACCATTACAGACCCCCCCCCACACACACACCAGCCGATACAGTTCCCTGTTGACAGGTGGGATCCATGGCTTCATGGGGTTTGCACCACACACTAATCCTTCCATCTGCCCGATAGTTGGAAACACAATTCGTCAGGCCAGGCTACTTGTTTGTTTCCAGTCATCGAGCGTCCAGTGGCGGTGTTGCCGTGCCCAAGCGAGGCGCATGGCTCTGTGTCATGCACCCATCAAGGGGACTCTAGTTGGGCGGCGCCTTCCAAAGCCCATATCATGCAGGGTATGTTGCACAGTCCGGACGCTGATGCTTGTTGAGGCTCCAGCATTGAATTCTAATTATACCTGCTAGAGTGTTGCACGCCTATCGTGTGAAAGGATTCTTGACAGCCGACGATGGTCACGTTCACCCAATGTCTTTTTACGGCCACACTGGTATCGTAGGTTGGAGGTTTTGCCAGAATTCTTGTAGTCACGGTACACCCTTGTAATGGTCGTCCGTAAAAATCCGAACTTCATTTCTACCTCTGAAATACTATGGCCCATCTCAAGAGCGCCAACTATGACACCACGTTGAAAATTGCTTAAAGCGCTATTACTTGTCATTCTCATGCCGAAAACAGCTCTGACAGCTGGCAAGGATGTCTATCACTTTATATACGCACCAGCGGACGCATCAGATTACGCCATAGGTGACGTTGCTATGTATTTTGCATAAGCTAGTCTGTACCAGTTTTTCTGACACTTTAGTGTATATACATCATCTCAATTCTGTTCCACACATTTCTTGTTGCTATACCTGATATCAAGTTGAGCCCGAAACATATAAACTAACAAAATCTCAAACATTAATAATAAGTCTTCACAAAATTCTAAAACATACCTTATAATAATTATTGTAAGGTTCTCCACTGATCATCCGTGGCTTGCTTTATCTTGTTGGTGTAATGTATTAGGCTTATTTTGGCTGTTCACTTTAATTCTAATCTTCCAATTTTGTGACTCACATTGGGTGTTTTTACGATATTATAAATTAGCACCTATAGCTTGTTGATAGTCGATTCAGTATTGAAAATTGAAACACATCAAACAATTTCTAGAAAAACTTTTGTATAACTCACCAGTGGCAGATTCGGTCTCGAATGAACTCACAGTGAAAATCACAAAAATGAATCCCAAATGAAGAAATTAATGCTTGGTGCAGATGAATGTAAACCCCCCCCCCCCCCACCCCCACCCCCAGACACACACACACACAAATTTTTTTAGAACACAAGACTGAAAAAGTTGTGATTTCGATAGAAAATTTGCGCGATGGTTGACTACCAAGACTGTTTTATCGCATTGTTAAATATGCTTGTTTTTCCTATTCATAAATCACAGTAGCATCCTAGCTTTTTAAAGATACTAATACTTTTTTTCTGTCCCTCTTATGGTGGCTGTCATAAGTTTGTTGTACAGTATTATCATGGTGACAGTGAGTATACTGTATAGATATCAGTGGGAAGCAAATCCCCCAGAAGAAGTAATTCTTCACAATTACATAGATACTTGCAAATACATGTATCTCCACATTATTTTTAGTCTTTCAAAGTGAAGAAACTAGAAAATCTGTATGTTACTTTGAATTGGTTATTGTTTTCTAGCATTTCTGAATTCTTGATTACTGTCAATGCCAGTTATCAACTCTTATTATCTCTGCTGAACATAATTTCCTTGATCTGTGGATACTGTATTTGAATTTTGTTGCCTTATTCCAAAATGAAGTGTAGTTGCCACTCATTCAAATAAAACTTTAAAAATATTGAGAACCCCATCAAAAATACCATTGGCTGTGTTCCTTGTACATAGTGAAGCCAGTAAGAATTTAGGGGGCTTATTGATAGGATCTCTATCCTATCAATTTAGAAACTCCTTTTTGATCTTATTATTTCTGTGTGGTTAAAAACTTAGAATTTGTATCCCATGAAGGCTTGCACTTACATGCCTCAATAAGTTTCACTATTACACTGTTGCAATCTTCTTTGTGAATGTCGCTTGAGTTTCTGCCCTAATTTCCCTGTGGTCATTTCTGCTTAATGGCCATCACATGTGACAGGTATTTGTTTATTATGTATGATGATTTTGTCAGATATGGTATGTGGCTGAAATTCATTTACTGATTTCAAAATTTACTTCTGGCAGTCAGTATTGTTTTATTATAGTTTGTGCCTTCCTTAAAATGTTTATTTAAATTAAATCTTTAAAATTACCCTGTTACTACAATACAGATTATAATTATTTAAGTGGGGTAATTGATTGAGCATGAAAACTTAATGAAGAAATAGCCTATAAAATTACCAAAATTGGCAGAGTCTCATATTAGTTATATAAGAGTACACTAATCTAAGGGTGAACCAGGCTGTCTTTGTATGATGTGCAAAACACATTATGTTCAAATTGCAAAGTTAAAAGCTTTATTTTCAATTAAAAACACAAGTCAGTTAAAATACTGCAAGCAAGATCTTTCAAGGCTGCAGCGGCCCCATCATCAGGCTTAGTGCCACAGTCACCGAGCAAGCATGCAATAAATACAATGTAACAGCCTATTTGGGCATGTTGCACGGTAGGATTTCTGTTAATGAATATTGCTGTAAGAAGCGTGAAGCTGCTAAGCTGGTTTGCCAGAGTGAGGCAAAAGGTAGGAAGAAGAGGGTGGAAAGGCATGAATTGGCTTCTTGGAAAGATAGGAAGTCTTTCTGGAAGTACATGAGACTCGGAAAAAATAGGGAAAACAGGGAAACAAAGTTGTAGGTTGTGTGAAAAATAAGATCTGGGAAATGATATAGGAGCCCAATGAGTTAAGTGAAAGATGGGGTGAATACTTCTGTGGGTTATTAAATCAGGAAAGCAATGATTATTCTGAGACAGATGCAGATGATGTAACAGTGAGGGATGGAAGCATAGGAGGGATCTCAAGAGAAGTGTGTAAAGCTCTAAAATCTCTTCAGAATGGTATGGCTCCGGGAGTTGATGGCATAACTGCAGATATGTTGGAATATGGTGGCGACTCTGTAATTGACTGGTTAACTGAAATTTGCCAGTTGTGCTTGGAGTTAGGAATGGTCCCTCGCGATTCAAAGGATGCTATTATTGTTCCCTTGTATAAGGGGAAAAGGGATCATACTGAACGCAAGAACTATTGTGGTAGTAGCCTACTAAGTGTGCCAGGGAAAGTGTTTGGAAAGGTTGTTATTGAAAAAGTACAGGGTCTTGCATCAGAGAAAGTGGGATGTTCAAATTGCTTTTATGCCTGGTAAAGGCTGCTATAACCAAATTTTTGCATTACGCGTGATGATTAAAAAGTATCTGGCTGTTGGTAAGAAAGTTTTTGCTGCCTTCATAGATTTAAAGAAAGCTTACAACCAAGTAAATAGGACACTTTTGTGGAAGATATTGAATGAATATGGTGTTACTGGGAATCTACTTGATAGTGTAAAAGCCATGTATGCTAGTAGTAGAGTTTGCTGTAAGAATGAATGATGTTTTATCAAAATGGTTTTCTATTGGTGCACAGGAGTCAGACAAGCTTGTGTAATGTCACCATGGCTGTTTAATACATTTATGGATGCGTGCATGCGTGATGCCAAAATAGATAATAGTGGTTTATGTCTTGGTGATATCCGTGTGTGCAGATTGCTGTATGCTGATGACACTGTCCTGTTGGCAGAGAGCAAAAGGGAGTTGCAGAGTATGTTGTTCCAGATGTACGAAGCTTGCATGAAATTCAAACTGAGTATAAATAAGGGAAAACCCAAAGTTATGGTCTTTGAGAGAGTAACTGATAGCACTGAATGTAATGTAACTATAAATGGCACTGTGATTGACCAGGTGAGTGAGTTTGTGTATTTAGGAAGCATGTTTGACAGAGAGAACTAGTTGGATGGTGAAATCAGTAGGCGAGTGAATTCTTCATTGAAAGCCATAGCTGCTCTGGGAGGTTTTCACAGGAATGATGGGTTCTCTAGAGAGTCCCGCATGGCTGTGCATGAAAGTGTAATTGTTCCTACTCTGATGTATGGTAGTGAAACCTGGGTACTACAGAAGAAACATAGAAGTCGTTTGTGTGCTGGAGAAATGCGTTACTTTCGGGGGTTTGTAGCAAGACACGTTCTGATTGTGTAAGGAATGAAGATGTTTTGCAGTTGTGTGATGTGAAGCAAAATGTTGTTAGCAAGGTGGATACTAATATGCTTTGGTGGTTTGGCCATGTTGAAAGAATGAGTGATGAGATGCTTACTAAGAAAAACTTTTCAGCCCAAGTGGCAGGAAGGGAAGCCCAAGAAAGACATGGGTGGACCAGATTCAGGAGTGTCTGCATGAGAAACAAATTATGAGTATGAAGTATAAAAGATCTTGTGTATGGCATGTAATGGATATCAGTGAAGCCCAAGTTGTATGTCAAGATCGCTTTAAATGGAGAAGTTTGATACGACAACAGTAAGTATAAAATATCGGGTAGTTTGTATTTCTTTTTGGAGCTACAGAGAACAGCTTAGTGTGATATATGGTATATATATGAACAGTTCCATGATGCAACAGTCGTCAAAAGTTGCCGTTGCCAAATGTAAACATCCAAAATTATGTAGAAGATGGGTAAGGAATGCATACCGTCTGCTATAGGAAACAGACTACACTGGTATCCAAAATTAACATGACAAACACAAAATCGTGAATACAAATTCACATGGCAGAGTTTAATGATGGTATGGGCTTTCATATACATACCTGCCAACTACTATGGAATGTCCGTAGTTTCTATAGATTTGATTGTCGGACTGCAGAACTTACTGTTAACACCATTGATTCTACAAATTTTCATTTTGTTTTATAATTTTTTTTATTTCACTTTTCTTATCATATATATCGTACATGAGATTCTTCCGTAAATTCGTGGGACTCGTTTTTTTTTTTTTTTTTTTTTTAAGGTTATTCTTGAGATCAATGCAAAACTGAGGATAATTTTTTGGGAGGATATGAGGGGGTTGAGTCATTTTTCATCTGGGGATGGTATTAAAACTTTCAAAGATAGTAGTTAAACAGAGTGAAAAATTTTGCTGTAATTGTAGTTTGTTTTTCTTTCGTGATATTGTTTGTTTGTTTTTCTTTGTTCAGTATTCTTGTTAAATATCATTTTATTGGATAAATGTTTATATTTCAGCTTGAAACTGTAGGCAACAATTTGCAAAAATGGAAGTTAGATACAGCGAAAATATCCCTGTAATCTGTAGGCATGAAGTTCTTCCGCAAATTTGAGGAACTTCACCTCTTTCATTATCATTTTGGTCTTTCGTGAGATCGACAAACAACTGAACAGAGAAATTTTAGAGGTTGGGGTGACGGTGGGGAAGGGCTCATCAGAGGGCGGAATTCCATCTCTACAAAACTTTCAAAAACAGGAAGTTGACAGAGTATAGAATCCTAATTTCTTAGGATTACGGAAAAAATCTGAACTCCGTCGATGATGTTGCCTCTGTCCAGTATTGTTGTTGTTAAATATAATTTTACTGCATAAAAGCTGAAAGTAGTATGCATTCTTGCTGCGTGTTTTGATTTTTCACCCAGTTAAAACATTCAGCTTTTTTTTCTTTTCCTTCACCGGTCTTATCGTATAAAGTGCAATTTTAGAGGCAGTATGATCATGCAATAAGTAAAGGTTTGCTCATTCTTGTGCTTTGATTTCCCATCTGTCATGTGTTGTGGAATTCCGAATGCATCTGATTGATTTTTACTGGTGGAAATTTCAAACTTAAATATCACAATGCTATCTATCATGCCCTCACCAGGGTAATCAACTTCGTATTTTGCACGAGTTAAATTTCATTAGTATCCTTGTTTGCTGTAATATTTTGTCATAGTACGTATTTCTTTTTTCACAAAGAAATGGATCATTTTCTAAAAGTGTCTATGTATGCCTTATAAGAATGTTAGTTACTACTGACAGGGCTCTGGCCAATGTTGGCAGGTATGTATTGATAATGCAGCAATACACAACAGTTTACATGGCTGTGAATGGGAGCTAGGAGCAGTAAGTGGCACTCCTCCACCAAGGTGCACTGGAGTCCTGGCAGGGGGTGCTGCTGGCTTGCAGTTGCTCTTCCCAGGCAGAGCATCCCAGACATGGTTTATCAGGTTCAGGTCTGGAGATCTCATGGGCCACTCCATCCTGTGAATATCCTCACTCTCTGGCTACTTGTCTACTAGCTGGGTCCTATGAGGATGGGCAAATTATTGTCCATAAAAAGGAACTGGGGTCCAACAGCTCCCCTGAAAGGCCATACATAGGGCTTTAGGGTGTCATCCCTGTAGAGTGCAGCAGTCAGGGTGCTTCCTGGAAACATGTGCATCAGCATGCGTCCAAGAGTCTACCACTACTGTAGTGGTCAATTTTGCCATAGTTGAAGTGAAGATTTCAGCTCTCAGCAAGTGGGATACAGACCATTGGCCCTCTTGCACACAGACTTCTTTCATGAAGTCTCCTGTAAACTTTTTGCCTCGATATCATGGTTCACGTAGTAGAGGAAAGCTCTTGCGAGAGTTGCCTAACTGTTGACTCCTTATGGCGGAAAGCTGTTAGAGACAAATATTGGTCATCTTTACTTATGATTCACGGGCATCCTTATCTCGACCATCTAGTAATTTAGTGTTCTCCCTAGAGCCTTTTTACTGGGCAGCCCGCCCACTTAATTTTGTCTGCCACCCAGCTGTGTTTCCTTTAATGAATGTTTTCACATAGCACATAATAGTAAGAATGGAAAACTTATTTCCATATACACCATCAGTGTTGATGAAAACTGGCTGAAATCTGTGTCACCACCCTTGTGGCACAGTGGTCTAAGCACTGGCTTATGACCATTCGTCCAAGAAGGGTACAGGTTCGAATCCCAGTGAGGCATGGATGTTGTGTTTGTCTTACGGCACTGGTTCTCTCTCTTCCCTGGAACCAGTGGCCTTAAATTAGGGACAAGCGACTGCTTATAGCATATTACCATTGCTTATGGTGGTCGTTAAATCTTCAATCTATATATAAAAAAAAAATCAGTGTCAAATATTTTTATTAATAATATTTTTATAATTTTTTATTACTCATTTTTAACCACTTTTGTACAATTTTCTAACTGTTTATTATGTTATGTAACATTAATGCCTACCACACTGCTAAAGATGTTTGATAAGTATAATAACGCTAAGGAAAACATTTTTCTTTTTCAATTGGAGAAGGGGTCGTTAAAAGTATCACCCAGCAAAAACATTTTGCCATACCAGGCTGTAAAAAAAATCTAGAGGGAACACTATTATTGCTCCGATTTCCTGGAACTGTCTCTCAAGATTCGAGACCACTTACCTCGGCACATTCAGCCGTCTTGCTTCCTCTGCTTACAATTTACAATTTCCCTGCTTCCAATCTACTGATTGCTGTCCACCATAAAGTCTTCTAAGCAGTGGTGCAGGGCCATTCTTCCACTAACAGTTCAAATCAAGCTTCAATTGCTGTGCCCCTCTCAGAATGTTTATCAAGGTTGTGTGCCTTCTAGCTCGATGAGATACCCTTGTGTAATTTGCATATTTCCATAGTGGCTAGCACAATATTGCTTGAGTACTTCAACTTAGCATTTCCCCTTGTACGTCTCTGAAAAAATCTTTACGATTGGTCATCTCATTTTGGACATATTCTTGAATTTGTATTTGTTAGATTAATTTTGGACACCGATTTATTTTTACTAAGTAGAAGGTTGGTCAAAGAACATAAAGTGTCTCTACATAGTGCAGTATTTGGACTTACCTTCATTAACAGCATTGAAAGCTAGGTGCAAAGTAAGAGTATCATTTGTCAGTTAAATGTCACCAATATGAGAGTGGTAAGAACTAAAAAAAGTAAAAAACAGATGATCCTGTGACCTGGCAGTATATTAAAAGTATGTTAATAAATTAACTGTAATAGTGGTAATTGTGAATAACCTGTAATAGTAAGTAACTAATGGAATGGGCTAGTAGACAATAATGTTTGTTTTATGAATTTTAATGTCGTGCAAATGCTTAGAAACTTTTAATGGTTAATGCTTAATATTAATATGTAAATAAATAATTAAGAACCTTGAATTTTAAGAATGTTTGAAAAATTGAAATCGTGGAAAACTTCCGAAGAACATATTTTTGGTTCTATTTGCAGAGCCAGCAAGTCTCCTAAAATAATTAGTATATTGGCTAACTTTCTTGAGAACGATAACACACCGGACATCGTATTTAGGTATCTACAATAGTAGATTGCTTTTATAGGGCCATTCATTAGTATTTCCATTCCTTAGTAAGGGATCCTTTGGGCGTGGCCGTGGACATTTTTGGACGCTAGGAAAAAGAACTTTTCATCGTGGGTTCGGACATGCAGTTATTGCTGGAGGCAAGAGCTTGGAAGTTACTTGTCTTATACAATGGGAGAAGGGGTTTTTGAAGGAGGTGGAAAACATGTTTTGAGGGGTTACTGACTGATAGAGAGGTTGAGGGGAATTTAAAGAAGGGGCGGGGTGATTGTAAGACGTGCGTACAGAAAGTCATGAAGGAAGCAGGCAGTAACAGACTATGGGCTTGAGGCCAGCCGAGAACTCACTTTAATAATTGCTGGTGATCCGCTATCAGTCTAAATAGATTGTGAATAAAGAATTTCATATCAGCCTAAAAATCACTTTTATTTAGTTGGTACTTATTATGATGTCTATGGTGCTTTTCGAACCCTGCAACTTCTGATTTAACGAAATAACGGTATATGAAATAAAGAGTCAAAACTTCATTGACATAACCACCATTTTATAACTCAAAAGTTCAATTTAGGAATTCTTGGTCTGTTTGTTCATCTTTGATGTTAGTCTACTTCTTCCAGAAATGGAGACACAGTATTGAAAACAAAAATGCTTTGATCAAAATTACCGTAAGTTCTGTAAAAGTAAAAGTATTGGCAGGAATTCTCTTTGCATATCTTTAAGTCGTCATTAGCCTAAAAAGATTCTGCTAATAAACTGTGCAGTATTCACACTTTTATTCAAGATAAAGAGAAAGGAAAAGATCTGTTCACTCTGCAAAAGGAAGGGGATCAATTTTAATGTTTAAAAAAAATAGAACTCGTAATTTTTTCACTGCAAAGACTTCATCTGAACAGGAATAACTAGTTGAAATTAATGGATAGATTTGAATGACCTGAAAAAGCTACATTAAGCAAAAGTATGTTTGCTCATCATGGAGGGAGGGAACTGCTTCTATACATAGGTTGCAAGCAAAATGCATTAAAAATAAATAACTTTTTATCATTAAAGTGATAACATAAATATTGTAAAAAGAAATGCTTGTTCATCATCATTATATGCCAGTTTCACTTAAACTGCTTATCGTATTTTCAGAGAATAATGCCACAGTTTTACTAATCTCTTTGGTTTGTTATCTGGAATAGTGCTGCACCCAGTTTAAAGCATCAGGTGAACGTATCACAAAGGAATTCTTATTTGAAGATCATTCAGACTCCATCCTCCACCTATATGGTAGCATAGTACATTGTATGGCTTTCATCGAAGATAAATGATGCAATGAAAAAGGAAAACAGTTTGTTTTGTTAGGAAAACTATTTATTTTTAATATACTTTGTTGGATGTGAATTGTGCAGATGATTCAATCTTGCAGGTAAAAGCACTGTAGGCACATGAAAAGTAATGCACTAAATGACAGTGGTCACCACAGCTTCATTGCCGTACTTGTGTCACTCTTTCTGTTTTTGGGTAAAGAACCTTCACACCTTGTTTCTTGGAGAGGTAGGGGATGTGAAAGACTGTACATGTTTTGCAGCAGGAGGTGAATGTTATTTTGCCTGTGGTTGACACTTACAGTGGTTTGTGTATGGAAATAGGGAGTCATCACTCTAATTTCACATGAGAGGAAGTGGGTGATAGTGAAGCACATACAATTTTCTGTTTTCCCTGTTGTGGGATCACCAACAGTACATTCTCAAGGTCGAAAAGAAATAAATGTTTTGCCCACCCTAGCATGCAGTAAGAAAAAAACGGAACTGGGGGGGGGGGCATTAAAGCATAATTTATTAATCCTGAATAAAAAAAATTCCAAACAGCAAATCACGAACCACTTGCACTCAAAATGAAAGGCCTGATGGAATCCTTGCGTTTCTTCAAATTGCCTATTCACATATAATCACACAGCTTTCAAGACTTCATTCATGCAACTGCTAGACTCCCATGCTAATAATAATCAATGAAGAGTTGGCACTCCAAATTCTTAATAGCTCAGTGGCTGCTATAAAAGATTTGCGATTTGTTTTAAAATAATGAACAGTGGAGTTGGAATTTATAATGATCCTGAAAATGGTTACAAGCTGCACTTAGTTAAAAGCTGCATTTGCATTTCAGAGCTACATGTTGGTAAAATTGAGTGTAGCATTGCAGCATTATAAGTGAGAAATACCATATTTGATCTTATATGATTTTAAGTAATTTTCCTTTGCAATGTACACCAGATGATTATTTGCCTTAAATCTTGATTCAGCTTCGAACAACTCTATCCTCAAATAAGTTGGGACTATCACAATCTTACAGGGTGGTCAAAAAGTACCCTAGGGGCTTCGATTGACAACTGTACAAAAATGAACAGATTTACAGCAATGCGGTTTGCAGCATTTGAAATAGTAAATATTCAAGTTTAATAATCTTACCTTAATATACCTCTACATATACCTCTGCCTTTGGTAGCACGTAATGCATCCAGTTCGTATTCAATTTCTTGCCATGTGCGCTCCAACATGTCAGGATCGATTCTATCAAACGCTGCTGTAATGCACTGTTTGAGCTCCTGAAGACTGCTTAATCTTTCTTGGAATACCATGTCGTTGACGTAGCCCCAGAAGAAGAAGTCTGAAGGAGTGATAACCGGGACCGGGGTGGCCAAAGAATGAAACCATCTATGCCAATCCATCTGTCAGGAAACTCATGGTTCAGGTATTGACAAACATAAAGTCCCTAATGTGGGGGAGTGCCATGTTGGTGAAGTATGACGTTTGGTTGCAAATCCTGTAGTTGAGGAACCGCAAAGTTCTGAAGCATGTCCAGGTATTTATTCATTTGCACTGTGGGCTCGGAGAAGAAGAATTGCCCAATTACATGATTTAGCATGAGCCCAGAACTCGAAAAATAAGCTCCAGATCTAGGAGCCAGGTGAAACGATTTTGTAAAAAAAAAAAAAATAAATAAAACAACAGCAACAATCTAACTAAATGAAGCTATCTGAAACCAAAAAACGCAAAAACTGTGATCGACTTCCGGAATGCCTCGTAATGCGATCATGAAAAATGGAAGACGGGCGATTAAATGTGTAAAAATATGGTTTTAAAAAAAATAGAGGAAGAATAAAAAAAACATCTTATCAATCTAACTGAATACTGAAGTGAAGCTGTCTGGAAGCAAAAGGGGGGAGGGAAGTTGCGATGTCAACTTACGGAAAGCTGATGTCCACGGAAATGGAGAAAACGCTTTAAAAATAGGGTATGGCTCTCATAAGAAAAAAATAAAAGAAATCGCCTTAATTTAAGTTTCAGTTAGATTAAAATTTAGACCTCCATGCAAAAAAAAAAAAAAAAGGAAAAGAAAAAGAAAAAAAAGGGAAAGAATTGCGACCATTAGCTTATGAAACGTTTTAATGCACTTTTAACCACCACGGACATCAAACATACGTGGTGAGTTTAAAGTGCATAAAAATATTGCTTCCGAGATTCGAAGCTCAAGAAAAGCAATTATATCTCATCAAGTTGAAGTTACCTGTTTGAAAAAATATGGAAGAATAAAAGCTAAAATGAAATGAGGGAGGGGCGATCTATTGATAATAGTTGTCTGCGTGATCTACCGATTACAGCTTTACATCTTAAATAGAAGCCAACGTTAAAAATGCGTGAAAATTTCCCTTCCTTTGTTTTAAAATTTAAAGAAATTTTAAAAACAATGTTAAGAAAATAGAAAAACAGTGCAAACCTTTCCGAGAATCTGCGACGGACGTTGCTGCGTCTCGTTGTTTCTCCTCCCGGCTGGCAGCTTAAACGAAACAGTGTGATCTTGAATGCTTCCGCGATCTGACAGATTAGTCACGTGACTCAGGGTTTCATCGCCTTTCTCTGCTTGAAACACACTGTTCAGGATAAAAGCTGACAAAATTTATAAATGCGATTAAAGCAGAAAATTTAAGAGTTTGATTTTATTAAATTACAATTTGTTGAAGTTACATTTTGCATCTATGAACTCAAAGTAATGACTGCAAATTGCAAAATTTGAAGTAAAAAAATTTGGGCGCCAGGACCAAATTTCTAGGCGCTCAGGCGATGTGGTGCCCGGTAATTTTCCAGCCCTGCATGAGCCCACCCCAAACATTCACCTTTGGACTGTGTGCGCTTTGCCCCCTGACTTAATGTGGGTTTCCACTACCCCATGTACGAGCGTTCTGAATGTTGACTTTTCTGTGCACATAAAAGGTTGCCTCATCCAAGAACATTATATGGCATAGGAAACTTTCATCAACTTCCAGCCGCTCCAACATATCCTGAGCGAATGCTAAGTGCTGAGGTCCATCGTTTGGTTTAATCTGGTGTAGGAGTTGCACTTTGTATGTGGTTAGTTTCAGGAGTTTGTGAAGCACTCCCATTAATGTGGATCGTGGAACATTCAGTTGTAAAGAGGCCCTTCTCGTGGACTTTCTAAGACTGCGAGCAAAAACCTCCTGTATGTTCTGCACAGTTTCTTCACTGACAGGTGTTCTGCCACTTCTTTGCCGGTCCAGGACGCTACTAGTATCCAAGAATTTCTTCTGCCACGCTCTGATACTGAAATCACTTGGTAGATCTTTCCCATATGTCTGACGGTAATTTCTTTGTACCATAATCACAGACTTTGTCTCAAAAAACCAACACACACATTGCATTCTTCTGTGGTGACGATATTTTCAGTTATTTTACAGTCAGCATCGGTATTTGCGAGCACATAACTCCATCTGTTGGAAAGAGGTGGCGTAAAAAAACTAACATTTACTCTTTCAACTGCACAAACCGCATTGCTGTAGATTTGTCCATTTTTGTACAGTTGTCAATCAAATCCCCTAGGGAACTTTTCGACCACCCTGTATTTTTCCGGGAATGGGGGGGGGGGTGGTCTGGGGGAAAAATGTGTGTAAAAGAAATTCAATTTTGTTCTGAAAATTCCAGCATCGGATTATATACGCTTTTTATGTGATTTTCTGCTAAAGTAAATAGATTTTCTGATTCCGTGTTGTAACATCCCCGAAAAAAGCATGTTTTTTTGGGACGATATAAATCAATTCTTAAAAAGCAGTAGGTTTGAACTGCAAAAATTAAAATCAGATATATTCTGAAGAATAGATGTTGTGTTGCTGTTAGATCAAATGTATCTTTAAAATTTTTTTTTGTAAGCAGGACATATAACACAATATTTTAATTTATTTGCTTATTAATTTTCTGTTTCCTTTTTCAGCTGTTGCTATATTTCAGGCATGAGCACCACTACTCTGTTATTTCTTTTTTATTAGGTCTTCAAGATATCTTGTTAAATGCTATTATTTTGTATTGATTGTAATCTTTGCATGTTTTTTCTTTGTTATTCTTATTTCTTAGTTTTATTAATTTAGTTTGCTTTTGTATTTACTAGGTGTTGTATGCTGTTTGTGTATTTTCTCATTTGTTTGTATGCATGCATTGACTACGTTTCAATTCCTGCAGCACCTGTAAATATATGTTCTTCCAAGAGAAAATTTCATTGAAGACAGCATTTTAAGTAACACGTAACACCATTTGAATACTGTTACTTTCATTTCATGTTGAAAGATGAGAAGGTTGCTTGACTGAAGGTAATCAGCAGAAAATATATTATTGATTGTTTTTATTGATGTTTTTCTCTGTTTTTTCTTTGTGTGTGAGGAACTAAATGTTAAGCAACAATCTGTGTACACTTTTGTGTTGTATTCCTCTCTGCTATGACCTTTTTAGATGAAAAATTAAAGTGTGATTGTAGGATGCAAGAACTAACTTTCAATTTTTGCCTTTACCCCAAATGTTGCATAAACAAAGGAGTGCTAGTGTGTTTTATGCTTGCATTTTGGTCATCAACTGGAGAGAGTTATCAAAAATGCAGATTTCACTGTAAATCACTGGGCTGAACAGGGGCTTTCAAATTACAATTAAAAGTGGCAGAGAATCTTAAAATACCGATTCTCCTCCAGAACATTTGCCAATTGAGAGATACCATTACATCTGTTTGGCTGAACATACCTGTAGAACGACATCAGCACCTGGTTGAATCCGTGTCACACCAAATCAAAGCTGTTTTGAAGACCAAGAACAGATTAATATACTACTCAATACATGTTCATTCCCAACAATTCACTGTTTCAACGTATGTTTTTAAAATGGAAGATTAAGAAACCTTAGCTTTTGATCCTGACCACTAAAGCAAGTCTTTTCAGGTTTCAGAAATCAGTTCATTTTTCATCAACTTTAAAAGATATTCCAGCTGTACCAGCAATATAGAGATGTTTGCAGAACTTAATGAGCATGCAATACAGCAATTTACATCATTGTGAATTAGGTGTATCACAGTTTTGGTGAATTGATTGTTTTATATTTTAGTTTCCTCAGACCATATTCACTTAACTGGAATTTATTAAAATATATTACAATTTACATTTCAAAAATCTTGCATATTTTAATTTGATGCTTTCATACATCTGTGTTATTTTGCTGGGTAAGATACAATACCTTATTTTGTCATTCTGTTGGTCGAGTAGTATAAGGTACTGGTTTCTAATCATTCATCTGAGATGAATCCAGGTGGGAATCCCTGGAATCAGTGGCACCAAATTAGGGATGGATGACTTCTTACAGTTCATTGATTTGCTCATGTTGGTTGTTCAGCACCCAAACAGAAAATGCAACACATTATTTCCAGTGTGGAAATGTTGCCAGCTGTTTTCCAAGTGAGTCAAGAGACTTCATAGGAATTAATGAAAAATAAGTCTTTGCAAAAATGTGGCAGTCATGCATGCATATTATTCTTCAGAGTAGAAGTGCTATGTGTAACCGTTACCATATTGCAGTCTCAGGAAACTTGGAAATTGCATTGCCCTGGAACAGGAATCAAACCTATATCTCTCAATTTCTGTTTGAGTATGCTAACATTACACTTTCAGGACAACAAATTTCCAAGTAATTAAAGGATAGGAATCAGCAATCATTAGATTTATGATAGTCAAAACATCTTATGTCAATCCACGTGAGGAATGAACATTTCTGATAATTCATGAAAGAAATACGGGATTACACCATATAATATAAATTTTGAAGATGACAATCCGAATTTTGGTGTAAATGTGACAAGGATGGTAAGTCAGATAATATCCGAAAACTTGAAAATTTCATCATCCTGGAGCGGGACTCAAACCTGCATCTCCCAGATAGTACCCGGGTATGCTAACCACACTCACCTAATAATGTGAGAGCCCACCTGTCATCATCACAACAGTACTTTGTGGTATGGACTGTACCAGGTTCATGTGGTATTGCAGCTCATGATTCTAGGACAGTTGTCCATAAAGCACTGAAAGTTGCCAGCAGTGGGTTTTAGGCTCAAATGCATAGTTCCACTTTACCCATAGATGCTCATTTTGGGTTCACATCTGGAGAGTGAGAGGGCCATTTGAGGATCCCAAACTCACTCAGACCCTTAATTAGCCAGTCCTTTGCCAAACAAGTGATGAGACAGGGTGGTGTCTTGTTAAAAGAAGGCATCCTTCTGTGGGAAATGAATAGCCATGAATGGGTGGTCAGTAAGTGCATCAACATAGTCTTAGATGGTGATGGTAGTTTTGGAAGGTACAAGGGACTCTAGGTAGCCCACTTAAACACATCTCGGAGGATTGCACTGCTTCCACCAACTTTTCAGCACTCTAAGTTTATAGTTGGGATCCATGGCCTCGTGGTTTATGTCGCATGTACATTTTCTCATCTGTCTGTTGTACTTGCGACCTTGTTTCTTATTACCACAAATTGCCCATTTTCTTCTGTCTTTCACAGTCCAGCGGCAATACTGTGTCAGTGTCACACAGCCCAATGACATGCTGTTATTGTAACAAGATACTAAATGTGGGTGTCGGTTGCCATAGCCCAATCATGCCATCGTACATCAAATGATCATGTTATCCTGTCTACTGTGGTCTTCTGTTCTGACATTACAGTACGGAAGAGGCAACATTTGCCTCAAACTTCAGTAGCATGTGTATTGCCACATTTTCCCTGACTGCTGCCAGTTTTGCCAGAGTCCTGGTACACATGTGAAACAGTTGCACACACAAATCCCAAATGCTCTGCAATTGCAGAGATGGAGCACCCCATGTTCCTTGCATTAGAGATCTGCCCACGATCAAACTCACTCAGATCACCATGTTTGCCCATTACTCAGTCACAGGTGTGAGCACTATACAGTAAGCAGGTACCTAAACTGTGAGAGGAAGTTTAAACAGCTATCATATTATTATAGCAGGGTAGATTTGTGGATGGCTGTATTGTGTACAAGAAATTGTACTTCCAGTGCATACATGGTGGTGCTCATGGAAGTATATCAATTTTTAGCATAAAATTATGGTATTTAACTGTTACCACATAGCCATCTCCTCAGAAAATTTTTAATCAAGCATGCTACTGTTACACCACCACACGCAACAAATTTCTGAGCAGCTCGTTTCCAGGGTGATGTTACAGTAACATGCATAAATAGAAATCATTAGATGTGGGCCTAATTTCCACTGCAGAAGGATGCAGTTTTCTGAAAAGATGGTTACATGGTAACAGTTAAATATAGTATTTCTATGCCAAAAAGAGATAAAGTTGTTAAGAAACTTAAAAAAAATGTATTCTCTTAAAGCAGAGAAAGTAAGCGCAACTTCCAATTTTCTGTGGTAGCATACTTGGACAAAAACCAGATGTGGGTTCAGTTCTGGCTTCAGAATGATAATTTTAAAGTTTCCTGAGGAGTTTGCAACACAAAGAACAATTGACAACTATTTCTAGGTTGAAAATAAAGAACACCACCACCAGCAGCTGAGTAGTCAGAGGCAAATGATTTGGGTTCAAGCCTGGCATGAGGCATGTTATTTAATGCTCGTCTTATGACTCCCTCCCATTCTTGGAGTTAGTGGCCTTGAATTAGGGACAGGCAAGTGCATATATAGCCCTAAAAGTTGCCTGTGATGGTCATTAATCCCCCCCCCACACACACACACACAGTTATTTTATTCATGTGATTACCATGTGTTTTATAAATGTAATATTCATAAATTTATGTGATAACTAGTAATGGAACAATTCAGAAAAATGATGTATGTAGAAAAACTGAGTTGAATTTGATCTGGAAAGTGCAAAAGGGATGTGGTGTACAGCATTCATTAATTTGTATGATATGCAAATATGTGTGCAAAGTTGGTAGATAGAGCTCAAAATGTGAAGCTTCATAGGTGAATGTCTATCAAATTACCGGTGAAGTCTTTGAATTTCTGTGGTGTGAAATTCTTTTTTATGGAACAGAAATGATGATGTTCCTGACATAAAATGTATGTATGTTATTTCAGATAGAGGAGAGGTCATACATTTTCTAAAAAAAATGCATCCAGCAGCAACAGCTCAATGTTGTCTAATTTACCAATTGAAAACCACACTAGTAGTTGTGTTAGCTATGAGATTATCACTAGCTTCATCGTATACAAGAAATTATGAAGCAGCCCATAAAATTATTATTACAAAGAAATTCAGTGCAAGTATAATTCAGGGGCAAGCATACTGTTACTGAACACCTAACTAGAATTCTCATGTGAGTAGTCATACTATTATTCCTCTGTATTAGAAAAAACACTTTTGACTTGACTCAGAGAAATTATATTCACTTTGAGAAGTCTATTTCTTTTTGTCTGAGTTTTTCTTTATCAACAGATATTTCTGGCCTTTTGGTTACTGTCAAGACCAGAAACTCATAAAAGGAGAATCAAAGGACTTCTTCAACTGGATATGATACTTCCCCCCCCCCCCCACTATATCATTTGAACTGTAATGTTGTTGTTTTTATTAGTGCATAATTCATGTTATTTAATCTAACTTCAATTTATCTTTCAAGAATAAATTACTATGAGTGGCTGAAGCATGACAAAAATAAGATTACTACCAGGAAAGGAAACATTTAACAGTTTCTTGCTAGTCAAAGTGAATCAGTTCATCTATGGATTATTGAAATGATGCAAAGCCAAAATAAACCAATTTATGTATACCACATGGTGAACGGCAGTATAAGGCTAAGTTACTCGTGAAGTGTTGGAAGTTATTGTGTTAGTTCATGGTAAAAACATATTTAGCTGCTTAACATACAGTTCAGTTACATTTCTGTTCACTTTGTCTGACATTTTTGTGAAATGGTTGATTAGTTCCATAACCAGGCCAGCAGGAATGGACACCGTTCATGCACCTGTTGCCAACTGTTCTTATATACAGAAAGTTAGCCTCATATACCATACAAGTGATCACTAAATTATGACCACCTACCTAATACTTTGTAGGTCCTCCTTTTGCCCTCAGTACAGCAGCTATCCGATGTGGCATCAATTCAATAAGATGCCAGAAACAGTTAGGAGGTGTGGCCAACCAAGCTGTGTGTGATGCTGCCTTCAGTGCAGATATGGAGGTGATTGGTGTATCCAGATACCCGATATGCCGCTCTATAGTGTCCCATTAGTGCTCTGTGGGATTGATATTGGGAGAGTTCGGATGTCAATCGATATGCTGGAAGTTTGAACTGTGTTCTTCAAACCATTCCTGCTCAACATTGGGCCTGTGATTTGGTGCATTGTCATCTTGGAAGACACTGTCACCATTTGGGAAAAAGTACAACATTGCTAGGTGTACAGTCAACTAGCAATTCATGATATTGGGCACCAGTCATATGTTGTTTCACATGCACCAGGGGCCTAACTTCCTGCCACGTAAACATGCCATAGCACCGTACAACCACCTCCACTGTGGACACCCTGAAGGATAGATTGAGTGCCTCATGTTGTTTGCACAAAATACATGCACGACCATCCACGGAGTGGAATAAAAAAACAACTCTTCCAACCAGCACACTTTTTTCCAGTCATCCGACGCCCAACTTGCATGATCTTTGCACCAGGCAAGTCTTTTGTGCCAGGGAACCATGGTTATGGGAGGATGTCATTGGGGTAGTCTGCTGTTATAGCCTATATTTGTGGGATGTATGGTCATGACAGATACTGTTCCGAGTTGACCACTGTTGTACAATACAGTGCTGCATCTGTCAGCCTGTACAAGTCGTCGGACCTGGCACTCACCTCTCACATCAACCTTTCACTGTCCTGTGCAGTTTGCCTCCAGGTTGTTGTTTGACCATTTTCACTAGAGTCCTGGCACACCTTAGTTCACGAACGACCCACTAGTTCAGCCATTTGGGAAATCAAGGTGCCCGCTCTCTGAGGTTCCACAATCTGACCTTTCTCAAAGTCTGATAAATCCTTCCATTTACCCATCACACTCTAATATTTACTACCTATTTCTCCACTCACACCTTATGGTTGCTACGTCGGTTGACTAATTGCGCCCACTTGGAAATCACGTAGTCAACGGGCTGCATCCACTTTTGATAGGGATGGTCATAATTCAGTGGTCATTCAGTGTATGTACAGAATGATGTATATCAGTGCCAAATGTGCCTTACAGAGAAAACAAAAGGGAATGCAAAAAAAAAAATTGAGTTTTCACAGAAAAGCAGTTTTACTTCCTTTAACTCTATAATTTTGGCGTGAATTATGTTATACTTATTTATTTCTTAAAAAATTCATTAACACAGATTTTCTTACAATACTTTGGTGTTCAGAACTATATACTTTTGGTTTAAGAACTGTGTTGTCACTGCTGCTGAGAGGTCTGTGGTAGTGCAACAGTGGGGTAACTTTGAAAATGCTTGGTGGAACAGTAAGGTTAAAGAAGCAGTAAAGGGAAAGAAGGAAGCATACTTGGGATGAATATCACTATAAGAAGCATGAGGCAGCAAAGCTGATTCACCTGAGTAAGGGAAAAGGAGGAAAGTCACGATTTGGCTTTTTGGAAAGATAGAAAAACATTCTGGAAGTACATAAGACATAGGAAAAATAGGGGAAATAAAATTCCATGTTGTGTAAAGAATAGGGTTGGAGAAAATGGTATGGGAGCCCAATGAGCTAAGTGAAAGATGGGGTTAGTACTTCTGTGATTTATTTTCTGTGGTCATGAAAGCAAAAATGATTCTGAAGTGGAAGCAGATGATGTCATAAGTGAGAGATGAAAGCATCTCAAGAGAAGAGGTGTGTAAAGCTCTGAAATCTCTTCAGAATTGTTGGGCTTTGTGAGTAGATGGAATTACTTCTAAGATGCCAAAATATGGTGGTGACTCTGTGATTGACTGCTTAACTGAAATTTGCCAGTTATAATCCCTCAGGATTGGAGGGATGCTATCATTGTTCCCTTGTACAAGAGAAAAGGTGATCAGACTGGTAGCAAGAACTATCATGGTATCAGTTTGCTGAGTGTGCCAGGAAAAGTGTTTGGGAAGGTCATTATTGATAAGGTATGAGGTCTTATGTCAAAGAAAGTGTGGGATGTGCAGAGTGGTTTTATGCCTGGTAAGGGCTGCACTTATCAAATTTTTGCTTTATGCGTGGTGATTGAAAAGTATCTGTCTGTTGGTAAAAAAGTGTTTGTGGACTTCATACATTTAGAGAAAGCTTATGACAAAGTAAATAGGACTTCTGTGAAAGGTACTGAATAAATATGGTATTACTGGGAACCTACTTAATAGTGTAAAAGCCATGTACACTGGCAGTAGAGCTTGTGTATGTGTGAATAGTGTTTTATCGAAATGGTTTTCTATTGGTGCAGGAGTCAGGCAAGGTTGTGTAATGTCACCCTGGCTATTTAATAGATTTATGGATGCTTGCATGCATGATGCCAAAATGGATAATACTGGTTCGTCTTGGTAATATGCGTGTGTGCAGATTACTCTATGCTGATGACACAGTCCTGTTGGCAGAGAGCAAAAGTGAGTTGCAGAGTATGTTGTCCCCGATGAACAAAGTTTGTATGAAATTCAAACTTCTTATAAATAAGGAAAACCAAAGTTATGGTGTTTGAGTGAGGAACTGTTCATACTGAATGCAAGATAAGTCTTAATGGCACAGAGAGTGGCCAGGTGAATGAGTTTGTATATTTAGAAAGTATGTTTGACAGAGAGGACAAAGTAGATGGTGAAATTAGTAGGCGAGTGAATTCTTCATTGGAAGTCATAGCTGCTTAGGAGGATTTCACAGGAATGATAGATTCTCAAGGAAGTCCAGAATGGCTGTGAATGAAAGTGTAATTGTTCCTACTCTGATGTACGGCAGTGAAACTTGGGTACTGCAGAAAAGACATAGGAGTCATTTGTGTTCTGGGGAGAAGTGTTACTTATGCGGGGGTTTTGGTAAGACGTGCGCTGATCATGTGAGGAATGAAGATGGGTTGCAGATGTGTAATGTGAGGCAAAATGTTGTTAGTTAGGTGGAGACTAATATGCTTTGGTAGTTTGGCCATGTTGAAAGAATGAGTGATGAGGTGCTGACTAAGAGAAGTTTTTCAGCCCAAGTGGCAGGAAAGAAAGGCAGAGAAAGGCCAAGGAAATCATGGGAGGACTGGATTTAGGAATGTTTGCATGAGAAAAAGATTGAGTATGAAGTACAAAAGATCTTGTGTGTGGCGTGTGATGGATGTTAATGAAGCTCGAGCTGTGTGCAAAGATAGTTGTAAATGGAGACATTTGATACACAAACAGTATGTAAATTCTAGTTCTATCAGTTAAATGTGTACTTGGCACATGGTCTTTCTTTGAGGAGCGAACCTCTGAATCTCAGAGAACAGCTTAATGACATGTATGTACTTTGGTGTTCAGTTATCGATTCTAAATGCATAATTGCACTGACCATTTCCTAGTTTATTACAAGAGGTGCTTCAATAAAACTTCGTACGATTTCAATTGTCACTTGTGTTTCTTTTCTGATTACTCTGCTCAATTAATTTTCTTTGTGCCACTATGATAACTCATTGGAATTTTGTAAACTTGTTTCTCTGGTCTTCAGCATATTTGACTGACAAGGGAACGGTCTGGACTGTTGGCGCTAGATGTGCAGTGCTTGTTATATCATTTGACAGTACTGAAGGGGTAATGGATAATGACAAACTTTTTAGGTGCTATGAAATATAAATGAAGTTGTAGGATATCAAAGAACACTGGCAGAGACAATTCATGGAATCTCCATTACTCTTGCATCCCGTATCGGAATGGTTTTTGTTGTTTTAAGCAATTGGTGTACATTACAAAGTATTCATGAATGGATATACAGTATAGCATATTCAGTAATGGATGCACATTGCACTCACCTTTCATGTACGACAAAAAATATGATCTTTAATTATGGAATGATCCAAACAAAAGTAGTTTGCACATTTCATGCTGTTTCCTTGCAATCTTCTCTACCACATTCCTCAATTAGGCCCGATTCAAAACACTACTGGAGAGGTGTTTGGAAGTATCCAGGATGAGTAGTGACATAACCACACTTATAAAATGCAAAGCGGATTAGGTTTTGAAATTGAGGCACTGAAAACTGATAGTGAACAAAAGGCTGCAGATGAAGAAATTGGTCTCTGTGCCAAAAGTACATGTCTGGTGTTACCAACACAGTGTCTGTTATGAATTTAACCATATTTTTATAGGGACTTCTTACACTTAGTTTTATAGAAAATAATTGTAAGAAGTTCTAATATAACATTCATAATATAATGCTCATGAACAAGACTCTAGTGGCTCCCCCTGTTGTCCATAGCAGCTCAAAGTTTGGATGTAAACATATCTTATGATCCTCTATCTAAACAACATACTTTGGTTTTGCAATCAGCGACAACCACGTGTCTGTTTCCTTGTGAGTACTACTATGTCTTCCGAAGTCCTTAGCAATTTCATTTTCCTTCTTAACCTCTCTATGGTTTTTCTAATTTACAATTTATCATTAATTGACAGAACATGCAATTTTTGTTTAGAGGCCATATGGCATACTTTATCTGGTGAAAAATTCAAACAATCCAATCAAATGTTGAAAGATCTGCTTCACAGTAACAGGGCATCCCTATATTCGTACCACTTCTCTCCAACTGAATTGGTTAAAGGAAAACTTGTGGTTTTCTTCCCACATGTGCTCTAGGTATGGAACGCTCTTCTTAGATCAGTTAGGTTATCGAATGACTGACCCCACTCATCTCGCATGAGGACAGCCATATTCTCTAGGAAACTTTTGGGAATGGATGAGCATCAGACATTTCCATCACTAGAAAACTCACCCACTGCATTAATTTATGCAGCCGTACCACAGGGAAGATGACGATGATGATGGGCACAACACGTAACAATATTAACAATAAAGGTAACTTGATCACGCTAGTTACGTTAAATGAAAACTTTTGCAAAAAAGTTCGTAAGTTGGAAGCTTTCGACCGTATCTTAGGTCTTCATCACGCCAATGGAGGACTAAGATTGTTGCCAGATTCTACATTTGAATTTTTCTTATTTTTGTTGCCAAAACTTAGAATTGATTTCCAGATCATTGGAATGTAGAGAGGAGATTCGGAATTGCAAGTCATTGAGTTGAAAATAATTTCCAGGCAATGGAGGGCAAAACGATTGTCAAAAGAAGCAATTTGTTTTGCTTCGTTGCAGTGGGAAACTGCAGATGTGTCTTCCATTGTCAAAATAGACAAGGCAGTATTAGGATTAGCTTTCAAAACATCTTTTTTATGTTCTAAAATTCTATGGCTAATGCTCCTGTATGTGCTTCCAATGTATAAGTTATCCCCAGTAGAAGAAGAGATAGGAATGCAGTAAACTCCTGGGAGGTTCAGGCTTTCAACTTTGTCCCTATCCCTTTGTAGAAGTTTCAAGATGTTTGGGGTAGATTTAATGGCAAGATGGTAACCAAAACTTCTAAAAAGAATCTGTAACTTATAAGCATAGGAAGAATGGCAAGGAACAGAACCACAGAATTTCAGGTTTTCTTTCTTTTGAGGTAGGAGGCATTCAATTTTCGAATGGTTTTCATATTTCGTTATGAGGGAGTTGACTGTAAGAGCAGGGAAACCATGAGAGAGGGCTATTGTAGAAATTTTGGAGAGTTCTTCTTGAAGAGAAAGTTGGTTGTTGCAAATGATATGAGCCCTGTGGATGTAGGACTTCAATGCTGCAAGCTTGTAGAGATGCAGAGTGAAAGATTTGTAGGGAATGATGTTAGTGGCCGCAGAAGGTTTACGATAGACGGAACGAGTAATGGAGAGATCAGCGTTTCTGCAGATAGATTCATCCAGGAAATCAATTTTGTGGTTTACTTCCTTAGATATAGTGAGATTAATGGAAGGAAATTTTTCATAATGGAGTTGATCAGTGTCTGTAGTTCAGACTCGGTATGTGGCCAGTTAATGAAAATGTCGTCTACATATCTTAACCATAGGGAAGATTGAAAAGGGTGTTGAGGAATGATGGAAACTTCAATATGTTGCATGTAGATTTCTACAAGCAGAGGGGAAAGAGGTGAGCCCATGGGGAGACCAGATTGTTGCCTATACACAATTTTGTTGAAAACAAAACAACTGTGTTGATGAATAGTGTGGAAACAATCATAAAGATCTTTGATTAGAGTACTGGAGGGTTCAAAATGAAGAATCAATTTCTTCATGAGGAGCATGTAGGACTCAAAATATGGTACAGAGGGAAGCAAAGATTCTACATCAAGAGTATACAGATTAACACTTGGAGAAAAGGAATTAGGAAGTTTGTGGATGAAGTTTGAAGTAGAGACAACAGTATGAGGATGGTTGGCTGCCAGGGATTTGCATTTGAGGACCAATCTCTTTTCAAGGTTTACTGCTGGAGAAAAAGAATATTCAACTAAAGTAAAGGTCTGATGGGGTTACCAGCTTTATGCAGTTTCACTTGCAGGAAAAGCCTGGGAGTTCTAAAGTAAGGAGGGGGTGATATATCACCAAGGAAGGATTGAAGAGTGTCTTTCTTAGCTAATCTGTCAACTGAGTTTTTGAGTGAGTTGGTGGTGTCTGACTGCAGAGGAATGCAGTTAGCAGATGTAAGAAATGAATGCACTTTTTGGTTTAGTGTTTCTTTACCAATGATGACTGGGCAACCAACTTCATCTGCTTTGCATACGGCAAGGTCATTTTCCTGAATGAATGACCTGAATTCTTTTAAACAAGAAGCAGAGTACTTGATTGGCACAGAATTTTGCTTGGATAGGATAACAGCAGCATTGGCATGAAGGATAGGTTGGTGAACAGTCTCAGTTCTGTGGATGGCTGATTCTATAACAGAAACAGTTTGTGGAAGATTGATAGGAAGAGCAGGTGAAAATTTTGGGCCTAATGATAAGAATTTATCCAAGCTAGGAGGAATAGTGACAGAAGAAAGATTCACATACTTTGGCTTGTCAGTAGAGGCTGAAGACGGAGGTGTTGCTTGGCTTTTTTGCTTGGAGAGTAGAAAATTAAATTTCTTTGTATGGCGAGCATGTTCATTTACTTCAATTGTTGAGAGGGTTTGGTTGATACGAACCATGAAAATATCAAGCAAAGCAGGATGAGTGGTAGCCCCAGTGATTGGTAGCTAATGTAGCAGGAAAGTTCAGTTTTAGCTATAGAGGAGAGGTAGGAGGCATTCAATTTTCGAATTGTAAAAGTTTTCATTTAACGTAACTAGCGTGATTAAGTTACCTTTATTGCCACAGGGAAGAATATGGTCTGCAATAAACACAATTTCCTGGCAAGTTATTTTTACTACCCAGCCTTCAAATAACATTTCTTTAGAGGGGGAAAATTCAGCTTATGAAGAAAACATAGAAATGTTTCAAGTCAACAAACAAATAAACTACATTGTGCATATAGTAGATTTCAAGGGAATAATTTTTCGTAATACCAAGAAATTTGAGTTAACAAGGTTTGACTTATCAAGAATTAATTGCATGCATGCTGCTTTTCATCTCTCAGTGACTGCGCAAATGCCAGCCAGAAGTTAGGTAATTGTTCTGATAGCTGAAAAACAGGAGAACTAGACTAATATTTATTATCAACCTGTTACTTTGAAAATACATTTGTGTGCATGTATCGATGTGGCTTATTAATGTAGCTAACATTAAGAAAATGTGTGCTGCTGTTTATTATTCTTTATTTACCTTTCATGTTTTACAAAAATAAGATATTTAAGAAGTTATTACATCTGAACAAATTGACTGCGTTTTTTCAGATGTGAAACTTGCTGGTGCATCGTTGGGACGTAAGTGCATGTAGTGATTTCCGATAGTTTCCAACAGGCAGCAGTTTTTTATTGAACACTTTGTATTTGAAAACATGCAACTTGAAATTACTTGTCCTCTCTATTTTCAGTTAATCTAAAATCAATTTAACTTTGGTCATGCCATTTTCAGGAAGAAACAATTTGGACCATAGCAGAATTTTTACGAACACATCCAAATGCTAGTGAACAAGAAATTCAAGATGAAGTGGAAAAGCAAATATCCAGTTTTATTCAGAAGATCCAATGATCTGTGCTGTGCCTTCAGAAGATTTTGGAATAATAATTTGCTAATATAAGTTCCTTTTACACTGCTTCGCATTCAGTGAAAGCCATGTATTTGCGAAGCGTAGTTTTTAGTAAGCTGAGTAATAACAATGGAATTGCCAACTTCATGAAAAAAATTCAGTTAGATTCCATGTAGTAATTTCTCAGGGAACCAATGTAACTAGTATCTGCTGCATTGCAAAAACAAAAGAATTTGTCTTATGCTTGGTATATCTAACAAAAAAAAAAAAAATCAACAGAAACTATTACATATCTACAACCCCCCCCCCTTTTTTTTTTTTTTTACAAACATGAAGTTTACTAATTGCTGTGGGTACTTTTGAACTCTGTGTGAGGCATTGAAATCTGTAATGTGCATGGTGGACTTTTTTTTTCCTAATCCTTCCTCATGGTTACCAACTTATTTCCATTTGTTTTTCTCTATCCTTCTAGAAATACATCCAAAATACACAGTTTAAATATCTGGTGTGATCTCCTGGCCAATTATAAATATTGCATTTGTGTCCTCTTGTTGGGTGCTTTTTGAAAAGAATAACTGGCACTATAAAAAAAAAAAAAAAATATTCTGTTTTCTTGTCAGATTTTTGGAATATGCAAAGGTGATGAATAACATTAAAACCAAGTCTGAGATTTTTAGCATTCATTTTATAAGCAAGGTTGCTAATTATAAAACTTTAAAAACATGCTTAAATTATGTACTTTTTTAAGGTACCTTGGTATGTTCTTAAAGTTTTAATACTAGTTTAGTTATGTGTTTAAACAACTTCTTTGGGACCAAAATTTGTATCAGTTTTTTATGTTATAAACCAAAGTGTTTTGAGCAAGTTCTGCTCTTTTTGGGACCAAAGGACCCTCATCCATACATCTGCAAACCATCGTCTGAATTATCTTGTCAATGAGAATAAACAGTCTCCTGTTTCCAAAACAATTAGGGGAAACATGCTGAAATGAAGTGATGTGATTCATTGTTTTACAGCTTATACTCTAAAGGTCAAGGTATAATCTTTATTTTATCCAAGACATTTTTCTTACAGTTTCTGTGAAGTCAAATGCCTTGAGTGGTTTTACAAAATGAGAAAACATGCTCTCCTTGTGTGGTTTTTATCATTTAATGATTTATATGTTCCAGAAGTGTATTGACAAAGTTGTTGAGTCTGGTTTATGTGTTGTACCTTGCCCCTGAGTGGGGCAAGTAAAAAGAAAAGATGTTGGCTTAAAATTAAAAGTTGTAAAACTTGCAGACATAACAATCATGCATGCTGTCCATTTCTGTATCTAGAAAGAATAAAAACTGGCTTCCCAATACAAGCAAAAGAGAAATAAAACAGATTGAAACTGAAGAATAAACTTAGATGTAAAAATGCAGTAATTATGACAGAAAGAGCTTATGGTGGTTCATGTTGAGGTGCTGCATTCTTCAGAATGTATCACTATTTCAAAAAATTGTGTAGAAACTTAAGAGTTGGAGTAAAAGTCAGGTCATTTCAAAAGCACATTAATGCTGGGGGGGGGAGTGCAGGTTTGGATTCTTGCAAACTGGAAATATGTATTAAATGTTAATGGTTTTTGATGAAGATCCATATATATTGGTGATGCAATTTTAATGAAAATGGGCTTCCATGAGCTATTCAGAAATTCCATTAAATGTGAATCAAACTGCAGATGTTTTCAAAATAGGTGTGTGTGTGTGTAATTTCAGTAAATGTTGTATTTTCTAATCTCTTAAAATTTGAAAGTTGGCCTGTACATTGATCTCAGTTTATGAAACTGAAGCTCATGTTGTGTGTATCTTCACAGAGAAACTGGAACGTAATGAAATCCAAATTACCAATTCCTTATGTTTATTTGGTATGAGTTTAGTCATTAATTCAAAATGATTTTTCTTGTGGCCATGTTGAAATAAATACAAGGCATTTGCAGAATTCCATAAAATAAGTTTCTAAGGCTTCATACGAGATCCATAAGCTTAGTGTGTGTATTACTAACAATTTTTCCTTTTTTTGTAATTTTAGTCATCCCCATTGTTATTTTCTCCACAGTGTCTCAAAATTCCACTCAGTGAGTCAAACTTTAATACTTTGAGCTAAGCATTGTATCCCAAGACTTACATATTGTTGGTTGATTGTTTTTTTTTTTATATTCTGTAAAAAAAAAAAAAAGAGGGGGGGTGTTAAACAAAATACAACTGTCAGGACTTGTGGTGTGAAATTAGTGTCGTTATCCCATGACTTTTAATAATTCGTCCGAGATGGGTCTGGGGTCAAATCTTGGGCAAGGAATGGATGGTGTGTTTGTCTTATGGTACCAGAGGATCCAAATCAGGGACAGGCAGCTGCTTATAGCCCATTAAATTTCTTGTGGTGGTTGTTAAGCCCACATACAAAAAACATAGTGTTCACTGGCAAAGAAGCCTACTTACAGAGGGAAAGTTTGGCTTTCCATCTCTGAAGGTAAACTATTCCAACTTTCAGTTTCTTGTAATGTACTATGCCCTGCATATTAGCAAATGAAAAATTAATATTCAATTGTTTTGTGTGTTTTCTCTTGTCTCTGGTGGGAATAGCAAAACATTTTATATTCAGAATTGCAGCAGAGCAAGTAAACACAACTTGCATTACTTCATTTGAGGCTTTTCCTTCTAAAAAAAAAAAACTAATGAAGTTGGCATTCCAAGTATCTATAAAAAGAGTTTTGTATCATTATCTTTTGTATAGCACAATTTTGAAGCAGAATAATTCATCTTGGTCTTTTGTATCACTTCTTTTTTAGTGAGCAAGAACCTCTGAGGAGTATTAATGTTAGCTCGTTTTTTTTTTTTTTTTTTTTTTTTAAGTAAATATAAGCACTGTTTGAAGTGATTACTTTTTAGTCTCTTGTATTACTGTCTATAACTTATTAAAATATTTCAGAGAAAAGCTTCCATTTGATTATTGTGTGAGTTGTGTAATGATACTCCATCAAACTAAATTTAGTTATCAGCTTCAGCTGTGATTGAATCAAAAACAAAAATTGAACACTAATAAGTACAGCCCAAGTCAAATTCTGGCCTCCTTTTGTTTGGAAAAGATTCATAATGCAATGCTTGCATTAGATGTCGAAATGAAATACACGGAAGTACATGCCTGTTGCAATGTTCTTTTTTAATACATTCTTTGCAAAAAAATGCACTCCAAGAAAATCGTTCGGTCCTGATAAAACTCCACATGCAAATGATTAAAAAATAGTGACCTGCCATAATGCATGGGAATGGAACTGCACATCAAGAGCAGAATTTGCATGCAGAGACAATTGTGATAGCGGATTGTAGTTGCGTTAGCCTCCACGGACTGCGAGGCTGCCTTGATGTTGGATACATGCGCAATACGAGCAGTTTGAGAGAGGCCGGTTTGTCATATCTCCAGGCATTTGGGTCAGAGTGACACAGTAATCAGACAACATTGGTGCCAATGGTTCGAGGAAAGCACAACCCAGCAGCACGAAGGCAGTGGACAACCAAGGGCAGCAACAGAACGTGAAGATCGAACAATTATAAGAGCCATATGAACAGAACTGAATGTGTCACTCTCAACGATACATGGTCATGTGTTGTTTACAGGTATGGAAGTGGTCACCCGTACCATTGCCAGATGAGTTGTGGCATGGGGACTAGAGACGAGTTCGGGCTCGGTTTTCAAAGCCCGAATCCATCCGAGCCAGACTCAGCCCCATGAGGTGTGTGTATTGTGTGGCCCAAGTGCTGATGCTTTTCTCCCTTTTATCTGATTTTTGCATTAAAAAACAGGAAGGAGCATGAAATATGATGCTCAGCATTTATGCGTCTCATTAGGAAGGATATAACCTTGAAGTAAAATTTGTATTTTACAGTTTCACAGGAGATATTTTTTTCTTATCTAAAAAAAAGAAACTGGCTACTTTTTTGTGCAAGGAGAGGAGATGGTCTTCACACATGTTTTGGCATGACGCAGTCTGCTAGATCCTGAAAAACTTTTATAATTCAAAATGCATTCACATTTCTCTCACTGAACATAATCCAATTTTACGTTGGTCGTGCAATCAATAATTTGAAAAAAATGTTTCCACACGGTAGATTTTCCCACTTCATTTTTAACTGTTTTACAATCGCCAGTATTTAACCTTTTTCGTATAACTTCTGAATACGGATCATTCATATTGTAATGTGCAAATAGATGAAATGAGTAACTCAACTTAAGGGATGAATGTTGAGTGGAGGCAACAGAAACAGCTATTAGAAAAGCTGATTCCTCTTCCTAAAACTCAAGGGAAAAAAATAATTTTAAAAAATGGAAAAGACTCAGTATATTAACATAAAAAAGAAGCCTGCCCGAGATGTAATTAATATGCTATTCATAGCTCGTCCAAGCCCGAAATGAAACTGATGATATTCATAGCCAACTCGGGCTCAGGCTTTTAGGCTCTGGCCCAGCCTGTCTCATCTCTAATGGGGACTACATTTCAGGAGACAACTGTGCTGCCTACCACTGACCAGCAAGATTCGCCAGCACCGGTTGCAGTGGTATCAGGCCCAGTCAATGTGGGGTAGTATCCAGTGGCAGCATGTTGTCTTCAGTGATGAATGGCACTTTGTACCGATAACAGTGCATGTGTGTCTGGAGATGAGGTGGCCAGGTATTAACTTGAAACTTGTAGAACACGTTGGGACATGTAAACAATTAAAATGCCAGGGAAAATGTGCATGCGGTTTTGGAGCAACACCCTCTAAACCATCTAATCTTGGGTATGAAGAGCTGGCTCAAACAAAAGTTTGCAATTACTTAAGAGCTGACAGAGTTGAAAGGATGTTTCTTTATGTCTCACTATGCGCCATCACTGAAGGTTGCATTATGAACACCTGACTGACTCTGAGCGAGGAAGGATTGTTAGAATGAGAGAAGCTGGATTTTTGTACTGTGCAAAATAGCCACTCGTATGGGATGAAACATCAGTACAATGATGTAAACATGGCGTCAGAGGACAGATAAGACTCAGATGCATAGAAATCCAGGAAATGGACTGCAAAATCGCATGACTACATAGGATGACAAGCACTTAAACACTGTTCTCTTTACATATGAAAGAAGCAGTTTGATATAAAAAAATCACGAAAGTTTTTTTTTTTTCCTTTTCATAGACATACCCTATCATTTAAAAATCTGGTGGGTGCAGAGAAGTAAAATGCCATGTGAATGCTGGAGTTGTTTACCCTTAATCCACAGCATGATCTGACCACAGATATAGCCTTACAATTTTTTTATTCGTGTAATTTTACACAACAAAAATTTTACGTTAATATGAAATTTTGTCATCTTTCTAGTAGTAATATGAAAGCCATTTTTCAAGTATTTGAATATCCAAATTAACATACCTAGAATTACAACTGTTAGCTAATCTTCAATGTTTAAGCTTTAAATGATGTGATTGCCCCCCCCCCCTCTATTTTTTTTTTTTTTTTTTTTTTTTATAAATGTGAAAAAATAAAGGAATGGTTTTGCATCATATCCTAAGAGAAGGTCTTAAATCTGTCTGACATCGATAGCAGAAACCTTTTTGAACATCACAGGAATGCATGAAGAAATATTCACATAGAACACCCACAAAATCATTTTATGGCACAAAGAAACCAGAATTAACTTTCATCCATGTAGTTTGTTATACAGAAAATTTGTAATAGAGATGCTAAGCTTAAATTTCAAGAAAATATTATTTTGACTTAAAGGTGTTAAATTAAATTTCATGTTTCTGTACCATCCATATGGACAAGAGATTATTCCTTCATTAATACCCATGGATTGACAGTATCCAACTTGCATACCTGCCAACTTTCAGGAACTGAAATCCATAAAAAAAATATATACGTATATATTCCATGAAAAAATTTAATTTATGATTTTGATGAAATTACTTATCTAGCATATTTACGAGTATTAAATGTAGCGAACATATCAGTTAAAAGTCAATATATTACACAAATCAAATATGAACTTTTAATAGCTTTACAATAGAACATTTTTATTTTTGCACCTGTTAATTTCTAAACTGAAAAGCTACCACACATGTGTCATTTTATGATTAAGAATTTGATCCAAATCGGTCAGTTTTCAAGGAAGTTATTGAGCAAAAATTTTGACGAACCAATCTCGCACATGTGCACACTGTCCCTACAAGTACTGATAATAACCATTTTCAATAGGATTGGAGCACTATGGTCCTGAACAGCGTACCCAAATTTCACTACAATCATGCTTTGAATTTATGCAACTCATCATGCAAACTGGCAGAAGAATGAATCCCACTCCTATGTCCTGATCTTTGACCTCATTTCAATGATTTTCAATCCACTACCGTTCTGGAATGATGTACTAAAATTTAATTGCAATTGACGCTTTTTTATGCACTGCAAGTAATTATGCAGAAGGGCAGTATGCCATTATGCCCACTTCTATGTCCTGACCTTTGACCATTTTCAGAAGGGTTCATACCCAGCTATACCCATCATACTAATTTCATCGAACCAAGCCGAGCTATATTTTCTACAAGTTTTCGTGCAGAAGGTCAAAGCTGGAGTATGTACAGTTATACACTTCCTCAACTTACGGTTGGAAAACTTAATAATAGACCAGCAAAATAAATCATTGCTGGAGAAGCACAGGATCGAATGAATATATATAAACCTAATTAACTAACTAGTCTTCACAGCTTTCATCATTCTCTTTTCTTACTTTTACCAAGTCTGTCTGCTATTAATCATTTCACCCCGCTTTTAAAAATCTTTAACTGATAGCTCTCTGTGTCTGGCGCTCTTTGGCCAAACCTGGCCCCTGCGCCACTAAAATCAACTAACTAACTAACACTAAACTTAGACAAGCCCAAAGCTGGAGCAGTTCAGTTTACATATGCTTTAGTGTTTAAAATAATGCAAAACAATAACCTAAACCATGTAGGAAAATTACAGACAAATTTTTCCAACATAAAAAACACATGTAGCTGGAAGGAAATTTATTCATACCTCTTACATCAGCACTCTATTTTATATTAATTAAGTAATAAAGAAATGTCCTACTGGTGGGTGCAAAATAATCGGGGGGGGGGGAGAAATGCGCCAAATCCTAAAATTGACATTTTGCCACATTTCCATAAATTTTACGAGTAAATCATAAAACCTGGCAGGTCTGTGATTTGGATTAGTGTTTCAAGTGATGGAGTCCATGCTGAAAGAAGACAAAAAGTGCCTTCCTTGTGTACCCATAGCCTGAAAAATTGTTCAGATTCCTTTGAAAAGAGCTTTGGTTGCTTGGACTAGTGTCCTTGGTGGGGTGACAATAGCCACGCTTGAACAGGGAGCCGTGAATTTGGATTCCCATTCCAGGATAATGCAAATTTCAAGTTTCTTGAAGTGTGGAACATACAAATAAGTCAATTCTCACACTATATGTCATAAAAAAACTTGTGTATGTTAAAAGCTTGGTTTCACCTTCATTTTACACTGTACAACTTTATTACTGGAGTTAAATTACACCTTGTATGTCAAGATCGCTGTAAATGGAGAAGTTTGATACGACAACAGTAAGTAAAAATATCTGGTAGTTTGTATTTCTCTTTGGAGCTAACCTCTGAATCTCAGAGAACAGCTTAAGTGATATGATATATAAAATTACACCACTAAACAGATAAGGGTCAAAATCTCCAAATTTAACAAAAATATGGGTTTTTTTTTTTTTACAAGTCCTGAGAAAGGGTAGGGGTACTTGTCTGAGTAATAAGTAATATATTTTTATTCCTTAGTAAAAAACATTTTTGTGAAATTTGTAGTTTATTAAGTCAAGTAATAGCCGCCATGTCATCAATTATTAACAAATCAAAATCTCTTCAGAGAGAGCATTTTTCCATTAAAAAAATTCCTCTAGTCAACTATGAAAAAACAGAGTATGTGTAACATCCACTTCGCATGGCCCCAGTCAATGTAGACATACTACGTGATTTTAGAAAATTCCTTGCTAAATTATCACAAAATAGAAAAGTACTATTTTTACCCTTTTGCACACTTTACAGAGGCAACAAGCAAATTCATTTTTTTTAATGGTGTACTGTTCAGACATCCAAAAATGTACAGCCATAAAAAGTTGGCTTTATTATTTTTTCCTGTTTTGCTGGAACTTACACAGATAGTCACTTGATTGCAATGGATATCTTATATCACAACATTGCCTGCAATCCCTATAGGAATAAAATGCTTAATACTAAAACAACTACTTACTCCCACAGTAAAAAAATTGCAACGTATGTCAGACATAAAACAAATACATCACCACATTTACAGAAAGGTAGAAGCAGATATAGGAAAAATATATATATAAATGGTAATTTATCTTTTGTTGTTTTTAAAATATAATTTTGTCTGCTACCCCCATTAAAAAACTGAAAGGCAAGTTCTTGCTATCTAGTGGTGCAATTTTTTATTTTTCCTACAGTGTCTTCTCAACATACATTTGTCCTACCTATGATACTTATAAATAGGGCTAGGATTTATATGTAATAAAAATTCCAAAATATGTACATAAAATATTTATTAAAAATAAGGAAATATGTAGGAGGGGGGAACAAAAATCACTAAAACATGAGGTATATTTCCATAAATTTCTATAATTTCTTTACTTTTACAGTCATAAGATATTAAAAAATAACCTTCCTTTACAAAATTCAAATTACTTTACTCAAAACTAAGATTTTCAACTAGCAACAACATCAAAAACAAAACACCTTTAAAATTGTCTGAACAAGTTCTCAACGTCACAATTCCGAGAATTCTTTATCTTTCAAACAGCACAACTGCCAGTTAAAGTTCTGTGGAGAATGTTTTTTTTTATAATTATAATGGTTTCTGGGCCTAGATTTTTTTTTATAAACACTATCCATCTTGTGTTTTATAATTTCTCCAATGTGGTTGCATGTAGGTACCTTTCTTAATATTTCAATCGTCTTTTCATATTTATTCAAATTATTTATCAAAGGAGCCCTTGAAGTTTCAAGTGCTGTAATGGCCCAGTCCAATACAGTCAAATGTGTCTTTAACAAAGTATCACTATCCAGCAGAACTTGTCCTTTTCCAATGGAAACAGAATCGTCCAAGTCAAATTGAGGAATTACTTCCTTGATTTTGCTGAAGTTGTCTCCATAATATCCTGCAGCTTGTAACCAAGTACCCTACCGTGTAATCACAGGCTGAGGTGGGAGCGGTTAATCTGAGGACATTTATTTTAACTTTTCGGTTCTGCTGGAAGCTTTAAGGAAAATCTTTCTACCTGCTACAATCAACGAATCAGTTTATGGAAAATTGCAGCGGATTGTTCAGCAATTCTGTGGAGCCTGTGTGCAAGACAAGTCGAATTAATTGTCTTGGGGAAAACAGTACACAAAGTGCTATAACTACTTTCATTATGCAGGGTGCAGCATCAGTTACCAGTTGGTGCACTTTATCATATTTTACTCCCTCTGCCCATAAAATCTGCAACGATTTTTGATCAATATAGTGATCATGTGGTGGTTATTTTTGCTAATTCTTTGCAAGTAGTTAAGTATGGGATGGATGGTGCTAATTTATTCATATGTCCAACAATAAATAACGTTTCCTATATATCTCCCATGCACATCTGTTATTTTGTCAACTGAAATCCAAAAGCAAACTTTTATTTTCTCCCTGGTTTTTAGTACAATTTCATCATTCATCATCTACAAGTAATTTTTCTTCAAGTAGATTCGTCTGGAATTATTTGACTACAGTATTTTTCTAAGAAACTTCTAAACACTGGATTGTTTACTTTCGGCAATGGTATATCGAACTTACTAGTGCATGGCATAAATCTACACACACACACACTGCAATTTGAACTGACTTGTTTACGGTTCCCTGGAACTTATGTAAAAGAAGCCTTTGCATACCTGCCAACTCTTCAAGATTTTTCGGAAGTTTTCTGATTTTTCATAGTTTTCCGGCCGGAAGAACTTTTCTTCTGGATTTTAAAATTTTCTGTATTTTTTGCTAAAACTATCCCTATAAATAGAATATACTTGTATAACAGAGATGGGAATTGTGCGCCAGAACCTCCGTGCCCCGTCGGGGCTTCTGCGCGGTAAATTATCTGTGCACACCGTTCCGCTTGACGCTGAATAAAATCATCCAGGGGGAAGAAAGATTCAGAGGCTCCAAGTACTGCGGATTTTACATGTTTACTAAAGAAATCGTCGGTCCCCTACGGGCAACATCGAGTATGCTATAGAAATGGTCGTTCTGCTACAGATGACAGAAAACAGAGTAAGCTATAGAAATCGTCTGTCCGCTGCGGACGACAGAACACATCGAGTGTGCTATGGAAATCGCCGATCCGCTACGAACGACTGAAAACGTTGAGTATACTATAGAAATCGTCGATCCACTACGAACGACGGAAAACGTCGAGTATGCTATGGAAATCGAATATCTCTGTGAAATAACATTAAACATCTGTGTAAAGTTTTGTCATATTTTCAAGATCCTAACACTTGTTAATGGGTTCTAAAGACCACTATGAGCTACTCCCAGTCTGTGTAGGAGGCACTTATTACATTTACTGCAGGATTCCTATTGGTGTTTGAGGAAAACTAGAAAAAGAAAAAAATGTTAGCTCCACTTAGTGTTTCTCAACTTCAGTAGCAGGCCTGTGTTCTGATAATGTTAAATAAAGCAGAAGAAAACAGTATAGGTTTGAAAAGAAAAAAATGTGGACATTGAAAGCAGCCAGATACTTCTTAAAGAATCAAAAACAAAAAATGTCCGATATCCTAGCACATATTGGGAAAAAAAAGACAAGAGCAGCAAGAAAAAAAGGGGAATTCTGCGTAGGTATCCAAAAGGATAGAATATTTTCTTGCTGACTTGTATGGATGGAGTGTTTCAAAATATAGTAAATTATACATACTGTACTTCTTTATTAATCTTTCCCTTGTTTTGTTGAAGCGCATATAAATATTTGTGTGTAACTGCTGCAAAACAAGATTTTAGCTCTGTGTGGAAACTTTTTTGGGGGCAATCTTCTGGTTTTTCATTAAATTTAGTTAGCAGCTATGCCTTTCTTTCAACAAAGTGTTTTTCACTTAGTTTTTTTTTTTTCCCAGTTTGGTCACAAGAAATGGCAGAGGCACACACACCACAAAAAATATTTCCATGAGTTCTCAGTCCTTCATCAGGAAACTTGTTAATAAATGCCTTTAATTTGGATGATATAGCTGATTTAATTTTGGACATGTCGACTTACTTAACAACATGAACAAGAAAATTATTTAGGAAAAACTGGACACCAAACTATGCTTTAAATGACAGATGACTCAGTCTGCTCCCTCATCTGAGATAAGGAAGCACACTGGTGCTGGTATGGGGCTACCATCTGTCGGTTTTGATGTGTTGTGAAACTTGAAAACACAAAACTTGCCATCTATTGGCTCACAGTTCGCTACAGTAGAAAAACTGGCAATTTATGTAAAAACAATTTTAAATAATGTAAAAATATGTAACATATGTAGTAAAACAGTAAAATATTGGCAAAAAACATCAAATATGTAAAAATATTTAATTACATATTATAATAACGCCGCTTATAACGCCGGAGGAGAATTTGTCATTTTCATGTAGGACTTCCGTCCACAGGTAGTAGAGTTTAGGTTCCAGCCACCTACAGCGAGATCGCCTTTTGGGCAGGACACAGAAACGGAAGGAATGAGAGCAAGTCTAGCGACTTTTGACAGAACAGCGCCACCGTACAAGTACGATATTGCACATAGATGGGTGAGAGAATTTCAGGGAGGACATAGGAAAGGATACCCATTTAACCAGTGGGTCCAGCCTGGGGGCCGTCACTTTACGTGCTCGTCCGATGCACGGCGGATATTCAGCGATTGTTAGTAAATCACACCATCTCTGAAAGATCAGCCCAGGCTTGAACCTGAGGACCCAGCATCAATAGTCTGAAACACTAACCACTAAGCCATCCGCGGCTCTTTTAATTACATATTAATCCCAGCCCTACTTATATATAGGGTCCAGCAATGCACCAACACAACCTCATTTTAGATCTAAGGGTAGTAGTACTACACCATGGAAAAAATAGAAACCATGACACTATCTGCCTGCTAAGGCAAAGCTTTGACACAACTATGTACTACATTACTATGTGAGAAGGTACTTTGAAGAGGCTTGGTTTTTGCATTATCAGTGCAAAGCTGCATTAGAGAAACATGACAAACTCCACATAAGTTGGAAAGACATAGTGCATGAAAAAAATACCTATGGACATAGTGCAGTAAGAGTGTGAATTAGGTTTTACAGCTAGAAACCATGCACATGATATCGAGTTCCAAGCTCAAAAATTTTACTACAATTTTCCTGTTGCAGACCTGCTAACTTTCTCAAATTGAAATATATAAAAAAAATTTAGTGAATGTTGAATCAATATGTTCAGTTGACTGATGTATCAAACATACTGATTAAAAGCCTGATCATTATGAAAATGATTTGTCAATTTTAATTGATTTTATATATGTTATATTAGGATATCTGACACTATTCAATGCTGACAGCAATTAAAATGCGATCAATACCTAATTACCTCAATATAAATAAATAATTCATTCATCAAAAAAATGCACCATAAATTATTCCTTATCTCTGGGCTGTCTTATTTTATGTGCTGACGTTTCGTGTCTTCCAGGTCTTTTTATCAATGCTTTACTGATGTTATTTGTCCAGCAGGTTTTTGAACTGTGTCCATTTCAGTTGCCAGATTGCTACAAATCCTGTCTGTTACCATTCTCATTATCTCAAGAAGTTATAGATGTGAAGGTTTTCCTACGATTTTTTGTCTGCATTAGTGATTGATCCGTCTGTTGAATCTGATTGATTTTATTATCAACAGATAGATCAATCACTAATGGAGACAAAAAATCACAGGAAAACCTTCACACCTATAATTTCTTGAGATAATGAGAATGGCAGAAATCTGGCAACTCAGATGGACACAGTTTAAAAACCTTCTGGACAAATAACACCAGTAAAGCATTGATAATGTGGCCTGGAAGACACCAAGGAGCACGAAACATCTGCATAAAATAAAACAGCCCAAAGATAAGGAATAATTTATCGTATATTATTTCTGAATAAATTGTTTATTTATTGTTTACTCTGGGTAAGCCAACTTTTCAATTTCAGTTATTCTAATTATCTCGTTAGTAGTTTACTGTTAGGCTACATACACATAAAAATTTCTAACTTAACTGATGTTTTAACCTTAAATTTTTGTGTCAACATATTAGAATACCTTTAAAAACACAATTTTAAGTCTTATTTGTGATGAGGCTTTAATTTTTTATTTCTCTCTTAACCTCTTTTTTAGCAGTTACAGGGATCATAGCATACTTCTGGAAAATTTTAGGTAGGAATTTTAGGACTTTTTAGAAAAATTTTAGGAAAATTTTAGGAGTGTATTTCAATAAAAACTAGATGTATATTTGTATACATCTAGTAAAACAACTTTGTATACATTGTAAAGAGTTTGCTTCACACCCTTCAACCATATATACTGATAGACTGCATGTGACATCAAAATTTCTGGCTCCAACATAAAATCACATGACAACAGTCAAAAAGATGGGTTACACCTGCTTTGCTTATGGTTGCTCTGAGCGATATAGTAAAGAAAGTTCTATGATTTTTCATGGGTAAGAAACGAATTAAATACCTAAGTCAATAAAGTTCAATTACTTAACCAGAAACTTGCAGCTATTGATATAAAAATATAGTAACTTAAGAAAAAAAATGGAATGCATGTTCCAAATTCTTCGCAAATGTTCATCACATTATAAATCACAAAATGTAAACAACCCGATCATGCATGTATATAGCTCATAAGTAAACTTACCTGAAGAGTTTTCATTAAATATGAGGCACATTCACATAATACACCGAAAACACTGAAGTTCTGCAGCGTAAATTAGTAATCATAACAGCATTTTTACACGAAATTTGGAGTCTGATGATGACGTGCCCAATGTTTGAGCCATGGCGGCTTTGATGCAGCTATTGCCAATGCGCAGTCCATTAGTATATATGGTCGAAGTTCACACCCAAATTTTTTGCATAACGTCTAATGTCTAAAGTTTAAGTATGATTTACTTCTAATGTTCAGTTCTTATCTTTTCACGTGTTATTACCATATTCAAGTATATTTACCACATTCAAGTTTCACTTTGAACATTAATATGCTGTTGAACCAGAAGCAATTCACGATTTTCACAGTAAAGTTTTCAGGTTTCACATTAAATTATAATATCCTAAAAAGGTAATTGAAAACCAAGAACTATGTACAATTGTTCACTGAATTACTTTTTTCATATTATTGTTTTAACCTTTTCCTGATTAGCCTATCTTTTTCTGCTTCCACCACAACTAATTTACTTTCAGTTTTCTTTATTTCAGCTGAACCTTGTATGATCAAGTTAGAGGCAACTGCTATTTCAACAGTATTTTGTTTTTCTACAGCTTTTCTCATTCTTTCTGTTCCCTCTTGAATTACTGCTAGGGAGGCTTCTTTATCTTTTTTAAGCCTATTTATTTCTGCATCATTTTCTTTTATTTTGTCATCAAACTCAGCTTTTCTTTTTTTCTCTAGCTGCTTTTCCTTATTTTCCCTCTCTTTCTGCTTTCTTTCTTTTACCTTTTTTGATTCTTCTTCCTTCAGTTTATCAACATACTCTTTATAAAATTTATGTGAATCACGAACACTATTTAACAAATTTCTTGTTATGGGAACTTTACTTACACATCCATAGTGTTTAATGGCCCCTTTAACTATTCTTAATGATGTTATAGTTGAGTCTTTTAAGTTAGCCTTGTCCTTCCTTAACAGAGCAGTGTTAACCGAAAATCCCCTTTCTGCATCAGCATTACCATGAGGTAAAACTAAAATTGACTTGATGAGTTTAGCAAGATTTGAGTATTTTTCTTTTCCGCTAGAGTCTTTAATACTAAATATATTACGCCAGAAATGATCAATCCGCACTGGAATATGCCCTTCCTCTGAAAATTTCACTAGCTCATCTAGAGTTGGCTTATCGCAATTTAAAAGTTTCCACTCTTCTCTTACTCTATCAATTTGTTCCTCAGAAAGATGCAAAACACTTGAAATTCTGGTTATTTCCGAAAGTCTTTCAGTGACTGAAAGTTGAGTTGACTCTTTCTTTGGTTCTTTTACCTTTAAAACTTCTATGTCTCTTAGCTTTTGATTGCAGAATGGCAAATTTGACTTTAAATATTTTGTGGTTGCAATTAGTGATGATCTTACATCTAAGAGAAATAATTTCTGCCTGGTCTCCTGAACATTCCTGAGGAGATTTTTTGTCTTCATACCAACTTCAAACTCCCCTAGTTTTTTTCCATGAATTTTTGTTTTCAAAATCTACATTCTTTAGGTCTTCTCCAAATTTCCCTGCAATAACATCATCTTGGATAAACTGAGCCATAACATTCCTTATTAAAGTATTTAAATCAGAATATAACTGGTGTATTTTTGGTTCTTCACTCTGATAACATAATGAAAACTTTTCAAAATTTTGGTGTGAAAATGAAATTAATGCTAAATAGCAAGGAGTTAGCTCATTTTTCAGGAAACAGTGAATTCTTTTATACCTTGCCGAATTGCGTAGTTGTTTTTCAAATATTTTTTGAGATGGCAAGAAGTTTAAAAAATATTCTGTAATATTTAGCCATTGATCCAAGAGCCTCTGGGCTACAGAACCAACGGTTAACCATCTGTTGCTGACATGACGCAAAAGAAATTTGGCTGTGACCAATGTTATATCCTCGACAGATTTATAATCCTCTCGTCTTGCAGCACTACTCTTTAAAAAGTAATGCATATCAGTAGCAAATTCGTCAAAATCTATATTTAAGCTTGTCAAAAAATTTTTAAATGCATTACTAACAACATGCAGGTTGCAAAAACCTAGTTCCAAAGATTTCTGGCCTGTTTCTTGTTTTACAACTTCATTGAATTTGCGTAAAAGCACTTATTTACATTTGGGCTGTCCATGGATACACAAATAATTCTGTTCAATGAAATATTGAAGGATGATAACACATCAAGAATTTCTTTTAGCAAAATATCTGCTGTTGCATGACCCAGAAAAACGCTTGTTAGGTACCGTTTCACTTGTGTATTTGTAGTTTCATCAAATGCTATAGTAACCTTTCCTGGGCTACTAGATGCAATGTCTTTTTTCAAATCCTCTTCAAAATATTTTGACAATCCATGTGATATCACATAAGCAACTTTTTTTCTTTAAGTTGCATTTTGGCTGCAATAGCAGAATCAGGAAACATTTCTTTGAAAAGTTCAACTGTTTCAGTGCATGAAACAAAAGACATATTGTCCTTAGCAACTTTCATGGCCCATAATGCTTCGGCTTTAGCCAACTGTAAATCATGACTCAGTACTTTACTAATATTTGTTTTGGGCTGAAGATCCCGTCCTCCAAAGGCTTTCAGGATGGACTTATTTTGAAATTTACTTTGAAATTTCTGCAAATGTTTTTTTCCTTTATGATGTGCTTTTACTTGTGAAAAGCCACTATTAGAAATGTTGAAAATTTCTGAACACAATATACACTTAGCAGAAAATATTGTTTCAGTTGCAGAACACCATTCTTTCAACTTGACTCCGTCCAATTCTTTGGCGAGCCACGCATCTTGAAATTTCGTTTTGGATTTAGGCATCTTAAACACTTGTATTACTAACCAGAAAATGAAAGGGAAGTACAAAAACACGTTCCAATATTGCAAAACCAGACAACTTCCCGAAATTTGGCTGCGAGGATGTCAGAAGATAGGGGAAAAAAAAAAAAGCAGGTCACCACTAGAGAACTGAACCTGCACACAGCACAGAGAACACCATAAAAGACGCAAAACCAGAAACTATCATACGCATCTCACGCAAGTTCAGTCAAAGCGAGTCGGAGCCGAGATATATTGCGCATCGAAGGTCAATGATCACGTGCTCTACTCTGCCTGCCACGATAACACTCAGCTACCATCCCATCGTCATTACCGGAGGTTACAGAAGGAGACCACATGTTTCCTCTTTGCTTCCACCCACCTGCGGTTTACAATAACAAAACATCAGCAGAAAGAGGAGGTTCCACAAGGCATGTACAAAAAATAAAGTATGATCTTCTGCGTGCCACGGAGTTCGTCTGCAAAGCGCAAACCAGGGGTGAAAATGACCCCTCCCCTTTTCCCTTAGATCTCTTGTTACTCTCGAAAACTGTCCGAAGGCAAAAAAGTGGAGCGCCCGCCCCGAAGCAAGTGCATCTCGATGGCGTCATTTTCCCTCCCTTCAGCAGCACAGCATATAGGCTGTGTTTCTACAATAACAGGTCTTTTTACCTTACCGTAATGGTAAATTTATTGGCGTTAATAACGGTTGTATTTTTAATAAATAAGCTTACGAAAATTTTAGGAAGAATAGCAAATTTTAGGTATAATTTTAGGAATTTAAGGAGGGTCACAAAATATTAGGAATTTTAGGAGGAATGCGATCCCTGCAGTTACTGCCTAATCCTACAGCATTTTTACTGAGTCTTCCCCACTAGGCTGCGAGCAGATAGGGTAGGGGACGCAGAAGTCGGAGAAAATGTGGTCAGGTAAATCAGAATACACAGGTGCTGTGGTACTTGGGGACACTTATTCTTTTTGAACTACACCAACCTAGATTATATAAAAAACAAATTAACAGAATTCTAAAATATGTTTTCCATAAAAGAGGTAGAATTTCCATAAAGTTTACAGGTAAAACTTGGCAGGTATGCTGTTGTGTTTATTTATTATATGAAGACGTCACTGATCACATCACACTCTCTTTTTTTAATTTTATTCATATCTTTTTTATGTGAGTTATAGTTGTGTTTATTTGACATTGTGGTACGTACACAGATTTCATTTCACATGAAATCAGTCAGAAACCACCATCGCCCTCTCCACATTAAGTTTTGTTTCTTTTATCACAATTACGCCCTCTCCACATTAAGTGGGAGGGCGATACTGTATGGTTTTACTTCATAATTAAATTAAATGGTCCAGGGTGAACAAGCCATTATGTACATTGAACTTGGAAAAATATAGTCCTCAAATCATTCACACTGTCAAAGTCAAAAAAGTTTTATTCAAGAAGTGATTATTAAAAAATTTTTTATCTACAAAATCCATGGAATTATAACAACCTAATATGATGAAATATAGTTCTCTATCTTGAAACAAAATATGTATATGTACCCAGCTGCACAATATAACTTATAACCACAATAAAAGAAACCACCAATGGCCGTAGCACTGCCTGAGATTCATATATCACCAAATTCAAGACTGGAATGTGATGAGCTTTCAGCAGATGACAGTTTTTCTGGAACAGAGTCCAAGTCCTGGTGACCTGGCATACCAGTTACTTTGGACCTGTCCAGGTCAAAGGACTTACTATTCATTTCACCCTCACTGCTTGGTGACTCCAGCCCATTATCCCATCCAGGAGATGAGCCATGGGATGGAGAGAGGCTCAGGCTCATTCTCTCTTGAACCAACTGTTTGTACTCTTGAATAGCCTCATTCAAGGACCACAACTGGCACAGAAGGGACATGTCTAGCTGACGAAGTCCAACCTAGGGAGCAACAAGAATTTCTGCTATTATCAGTCACAAAAAAAAAAAGGAAACAAAATTTAAAAGTGAACAAGGGTTTTGTTTCTTTTATCACAATTACAACAAAACATAACATTGCTGATTAGCTTGCAGTGTTCAACCTGAAATGCCCAAAATGAGCCATGAATAGAAAGCATATTGTGAGCTACTGGAAGTCAAGGAGTACCTAACAGCTGAGCACGTAAGCTGCTATTCTCTATTGCTGAAGGCCAAGTTACAGATCCAAAAAGAAACTGCTGTTATGTATTTCTTCTGTTCTAATTCACTCCTGTTCTTATGAAGTGCTTGCCCCCCCCCCCCCAATTAAATATAATCTAAAATGTTAACACTTTCACTGCCAGCATGACGCCTCATACAATACTTAGCCCAGGTGCTGAGGCCGCCATTCGGCGGCGTCATTGTGGCTTCATATTTCCCTTCCTTAAAACCTTCGGCACTTGAAGAGAGGTATCTCTGTTTTGTTACTGGCACTGAGAATGAGTATCCAACTGTTTAAAAATTGCTGCGGTTTTGGGAGAGCGGATTTTTTTCGACATGGTTTAGGAAAAGGAAATTAAGTTGGCTCCCCATAGACTTAAACAGTGTGCGCTTTTCACTGCAATACTTATTTTCCTTTAAACATCACTGGTTTTGCGGTGAAGGGAACTATCAATAAATAAATGCTTGAATGGCAATAAAAAGCATTTGCTTCTTAGAGTTTATATGTAAGAGGGCGGTCTATTAAGGACGCTAAAGGGATTTCAAGGAAACCCACATTGACTTCAATGCTTAGTTTTGTGGAAACAACAGATATATTCAGACAGGCTATCTCCGGCCCCTCTCAATCAAGAGTTCATCGGCGGGCACATCATACCGTGAAAATAGGTGATCCCGATAATCTGTTATCATATGGGTCATTCCATGTGAAATCAACCAGCAAAAATAGCATTTTCAACCTGACCATTTTTTATTTTTATGAAGCTTGGTATATTTGTAGAATTCATCAATATAAACATATATGAATTTTTTCAGAATTTTTAATTCATGCATTTTTGAGTTATTGATTTTTAAAATTTCAAAAAAACCCAGAAATTTCATCATCTGAGCAAACTTTAACTGCCAATTACTCTGGTTCTCATAGAGCTGGGTCATGAATTATGGCTTATTTTAAAGATCTTGAATTGGGCTTTCATTTGATATGCCACATGACACTATTAAAAAAATTAATGTAAATTTTAAAATTGAAATATTAAAAAACGTGTTTTTTAAAAAATCTGAAAAACATATATGTTTTAACAAACATTATTTTTCTACATATCCTGAAAGTTTCATAATGGGATCACTATAAAAAAATAAATAACATAGAAGGACGTTACTAAACGCACCATCAGTGACTGAGGAATTGTTTATTTTGTCTGTCTAAAATGTTATCCCTGGTCTTACAAACACTGCAAATGTTAATGAATTAATTATAATTAGTTAAAAAGTTAATATGTATATATATATATATATATATATATATATATATATATCCATAAGGGTAACAAATTGTGTTTCTTTCCTAGGTTTTACAGTAAAAGCAAAGAAAAAGATGGATGCCAGCAGACCATCCACATCAAAAGTTTCAAGTGTGGTTTACTGTTGCAACCCCCTTGGGAAACCAAACCATAAATATAAAAAAAAAATCTTGTACAATACTCTAAAGGACAATGCTTACCTTGGCATTCCTTGCTAGCGATGCGGTACATTTCACACACGTGTATTCCGGTCTTTGTTGATGTTATTGTCCTAAAGTCTGTTGTATGCGATGAATAGCTTTACTTCACACACTTTTCGCTGGGTATACTCAGTGGATCTTCACTTTAGGATTCAAACACATCAATTTTTACCATTCTTTATACTCGAAATTTTCGCCCATACTCTGGGCATCCTCAGGAGCGTGGCGACTTTTCCGTAGATGTTCGTGGTTGACTTCGCGCTAATGGAGTCTGATACTCCTTGTTGCCATTCGTCGGATATACTTTCTTGGATATATTTTGTTATCAAGCCCTGCTAGCGCCATCTATGTTTCATTAAAATAACATTTTTTTTTTCATTTCTTTTCCTATCCCGGTTTTCTTGTCTTTTTTGTCGGTTTTTCTTTTGTTGTTCTTTTTCTTGTCTTATTAGTTCTTTCCACAGGCTAGATAATGTGCTAGGGTCATTCTGGTTACATACCCTTGCTTTATTTTTATAGATTAAGATAGCTTCTTCCCTCCTCATTTGCCTTTCAGATTTTTTATTCTTTTTTTAGCATTTTAATTTCATCAAATATCTTCTAAGATAAGAATACATTCCTATCTTAGAAGATATTGTGCACCGAGAACATCCAGAGCATGCTACTGATTTAAGGTTTAAATTATTCAGAATCATGCTTAAAGAATATAACACTAACCACAAAAAAAAAACTGCAAGATTAATAAATTACAGTATGACAGAAAACAACTATTAAGTCTTTGCAAAGACCCCACGATCAAATTCTGCGAAGCGGACAAAACAGGGCAAATTGTTATTATGGACACTGTGGAATATATTGATAAAATGCGGACAGCCATCTCAGAGCTACAGTGCGATAGCATCAACAAAGATCCCACCGACAAACAACTTACCTTCCTGGCTAATATAAGGAACCACAGCACGTTACCAACTGAAATAAAAAATGCAAACCCTCCAATGGGAGCAGGGATGCCAAAAATATTCTCTAAAATTAAAACGCATAAAGAAAACACACCGTTAAGACTGATTCTATCGAAAAAAAACTCCCCACTCATCAACCTAGAAAAAAGATATACAGCTATCTATCCCCAATATTCATGAGGAACCAATATACCTTAAAGAATAGCTACGAGTTTATAGAAAAAATCAAGTTAATTAATCAAGACATAAAGCAAACAACTATGGCCTCCATGGACGTTAAGGTGTTATACCCGAATACTTCTGTCGAGCTAGCCATCGAATTAATTATGCGACAACTAAACATCAACAAAGAACTAAACATGTCACAACTGAAAGAGTTAAAGAATACTTTATAGTTTCAATTTACTTCCGATATTGGAGGTTATATTATTTAACGTGCATTAATGCATTTGCATTTTTGAACTTCACTTTTAGTTGGTAAAGTTCGATGAACACTTACCGCACGTGGGGCTTGGCTTTCAATTCCTATTTCCATTATGTGGATGCGGCACGGGGGTTTTTCATTTGGCCACGGGTCCGCTTCTTTTTTTTTTTTTTTTCCCGTTGGAATTTATTTTGTCTCATCACCAAATGAGTTTTTCCTTTGCTGCATCCTCATTTACTTCAATATTTATTCATACCCGAGTACTTTCAGTAAAATTCCTTTACCGTCTTCGAGGGGACGTTTTGCTCCGACTAGCACGGACCGTGTCAGCTGGGCATTTCGGTGGTTCTCGTGGGCTGCTTCTGTCATCGGCTATCGCTTCTTCTTGGGCGTTGTGGCGCCATCTCTTGTTGGTCGGTGATCTCACTTTTCGAACTTTTTCATTTTTTTGCTCAATTTTAATTAAATTTTTCCAGCTGTTTCTCAAATTATTAGGGTCATTGTGGTTGCTAACTTTTGTCCTATTTTTTTCAATCATTACCGACTCTGCTATTCTGAGGTGTTTTTCGGATTTACAGCTTTTGATGATTTTTATATTTTCGAATTTAGGATATTTTTGGTTATCCAGACAGTATTGGATAAGTGCTGTTTTTCTTCTTTTTTCTGCCAGTTTTTTACGTGTTGTTTTAATCTGTGTTTAAGCTTATTTTTGGTACTTCCTATATAAGCCATTGGAGGATTTTCAGTAATAGGAATTGAGTAAATACCTGCTTTTTCTAACATTTTTATTTTTTCATTTTTTATTACTATATTTTTGATGGTATTTACTTTTCCTCCAATTTGAATGTTATGTTTTTTACAAATGTTATTAATTTCATTGGTAGTACCTTTTACGTAAGGAAAACCATTTAAATATTTGACATCTTTTTTATTTACTACAGCATTATTTTTTATTTTCTTTATTACTTCAGTGTCCCATTTTTTTATTAAATGGTTAGGATAACCAAAGCTGCCTGCAATTTTTTTTATGAATTTGATTTCTTCATTGATGAACTGACTATTTTCAGAATGCGTATATGCTCTTTTAATTAAGGTTTTTATACTATTGCATTTTTGAGGATAAGGATGTGCTGAATTGTACGGGATTAGGACCGGAACGAATGAACTTTTCCGATAAACCCTGTATAATAACTTATCTGTGGATTTGATAACCTGTACATCCAAAAAGGCTAATGCATTATTTTTTTCTATTTCAACAGTGAGTTCTATAGTTGGATATAAAGCGCTGTAACATTTTGTTAATTTTTTTAATTCTTCTTCGTTCAGTTTTGATAGAATGAAAATATCATCCACGTATCGACAGTACACTTCTGGTTTTTCTTCCATACGATGCAGGACATTTTCTTCAATTTCGTTCATCACAACCTCAGCATATAGAGTTGATAATGGTGAGCCCATTGGGCCTCCTGAATTTTGCTTGAATATTTTGTTCTTGTATGTAAAAATATTATTTTCATATAAATATACTAAAACTTTTTTGAATTCATGAATTTGTGTGTTATTTAAAATTTTAAGATTTTGCAACTTCTTAATGATAATTTCAATAGCATCTGGAACAGGAGTGCTTGGATATAATGCTTTAACGTCCATGCTTGCCATATTTAAGTCCTTTAGGTCAGTTTTTACATTTTTGATTTTCTCTATAAATTCATATGTGTTCTTGATGGTGAACTTGTTGTTCATGAAAAAGGGTGCTAGGAATTTGTAAATGTTTTTCTCTAAAGTTATCAATGGTGAGTTTTTTTTTGAAACTATCAGTCTCATTGGAGCATCATCTTTGTGCGTTTTTATCTTTGCAACGATACGTGGTATGCCTGCTCCCATTGGTGGAAAAGAGCGCTTGATTTCATCGGGTAAGGTGCTATGATTTCTTATATCCGCTAAGAATTTAATTTGATTATCAGTTGGGTCTTTCATAATTTCGGTACAATTTATAATCCATTGATTGCAGCTGTCATTTTTTGTTCAAATTCATCAGTGTTGAGAATAATGATTTGGCCAGATTTATCTGCTTCACAGAATTTGATATCTGGGTCATTTTTCAATTCCAATAGTTTTTTTTTTCATATTTTAATTTTTTCTCTATATAGAAGTTTTTGTTGTTTTTGGCATTATATTCTTTTAGAATAACTCTATATAATTTGTTCTCTACTTCAGTTTTATTCTCTGCGCCTGGTATATTTTTGAGAATATCTTCGAGGCAAGGGATGATTTCTTCAGTTTTAGGGAGGCCTTGTGGAAAGGCAAATTTTTTCCCTTTTTGTAAAATTGCTTTTTGTGTAAAGCTTAAATTCTTATCAGACCGATTTTCATATACATTATATTCATTTATGGGTTCCTTATTTAATTTTTGTTCATCAAATAGTGCATTTAATTTTTTATCAACCGTAACGCTATTGGAGTTGGCTTCTTTGTTAGCAATTTCGTTAATTTCGATGAACGTAGTATCCAAAATGCGATCTTTCCAAGTGCCATCAAATTGTGCATATTTTGAGTTCCTTATCAGCTTCCATAATTCATAAACTTGAGCATTAAGTCTGAATATTTGTTTTCTTTTAGCTATAATTTCGTTACTAAGTCGTTTTTGTTGACATCGAAGCAGGATGTAATAATCCTTCTTACTTGTTGGCTTGTTCTTAAGTCTCAAAAATTTGGGGATAAATCCAAAATCTCTGCAAGTTACAAGAAAACGTTCTTGAACTTCAAATTTCATACATTTGATTTTAAGACGTTTGAATTTGGTGATTGTTGTTAATTCACGGTTCGAAAAGAGATTGCGATAGTGCATCGTGAGGCCTAATCTGCCTTTGATTTACCACTTGAAAGAATAATTCGTGTGCTTCAAAAGTTTCAATTTACTTCCGATATTGGAGGTTATATTATTTAACGTGCATTAATGCATTTGCATTTTTGAACTTCACTTTTAGTTGGTAAAGTTCGATGAACACTTACCGCACGTGGGGCTTGGCTTTCAATTCCTATTTCCGTTATGTGGATGCGGCACGAGGGTTTTTCATTTGGCCACGGGTCCGCTTCTTTTTTTTTTTTTTTTTTTTCCCGTTGGAATTTATTTTGTCTCATCACCAAATGAGTTTTTCCTTCAAAAATATAGTAATAAAAAATGAAAAAATGAAAATGTTAGAAAAAGCAGGTATTTACTCAATTCCTATTGCTGAAAATCCTCCAATGGCTTATATAGGAAGTACCAAAAATAAGCTTAAACACAGATTAAAACAACACGTAAAAAACTGGCAGAAAAAAGAAGAAACAACAGCACTTATCCAATACTGTCTGGATAACCAAAAATATCCTAAATTCGAAAATATAAAAATCATCAAAAGCTGTAAATCCGAAAAACACCTCAGAATAGCAGAGTCGGTAATGATTGAAAAAAATAGGACAAAAGTTTGCAACCACAATGACCCTAATAATTTGAGAAACAGCTGGAAAAATTTAATTAAAATTGAGCAAAAAAATGAAAAAGTTCGAAAAGTGAGATCACTGACCAACAAGAGATGGCGCCACAACGCCCAAGAAGAAGCGATAGCCGATGACAGAAGCAGCCCACGAGAACCACCGAAATGCCCAGCTGACACGGTCCGTGCTAGTCGGAGCAAAACGTCCCCTCGAAGACAGTAAAGGAATTTTACTGAAAGTACTCGGGTATGAATAAATATTGAAGTAAATGAGGATGCAGCAAAGGAAAAACTCATTTGGTGATGAGACAAAATAAATTCCAACGGGAAAAAAAAAAAAAAAAGAAGCGGACCCGTGGCCAAATGAAAAACCCCCGTGCCGCATCCACATAACGGAAATAGGAATTGAAAGCCAAGCCCCACGTGCGGTAAGTGTTCATCGAACTTTACCAACTAAAAGTGAAGTTCAAAAATGCAAATGCATTAATGCACGTTAAATAATATAACCTCCAATATCGGAAGTAAATTGAAACTTTGAAGCACACGAATTATTCTTTCAAGTGGTAAATCAAAGGCAGATTAGGCCTCACGATGCACTATCGCAATCTCTTTTCGAACCGTGAATTAACAACAATCACCAAATTCAAACGTCTTAAAATCAAATGTATGAAATTTGAAGTTCAAGAACGTTTTCTTGTAACTTGCAGAGATTTTGGATTTATCCCCAAATTTTTGAGACTTAAGAACAAGCCAACAAGTAAGAAGGATTATTACATCCTGCTTCGATGTCAACAAAAACGACTTAGTAACGAAATTATAGCTAAAAGAAAACAAATATTCAGACTTAATGCTCAAGTTTATGAATTATGGAAGCTGATAAGGAACTCAAAATATGCACAATTTGATGGCACTTGGAAAGATCGCATTTTGGATACTACGTTCATCGAAATTAACGAAATTGCTAACAAAGAAGCCAACTCCAATAGCGTTACGGTTGATAAAAAATTAAATGCACTATTTGATGAACAAAAATTAAATAAGGAACCCATAAATGAATATAATGTATATGAAAATCGGTCTGATAAGAATTTAAGCTTTACACAAAAAGCAATTTTACAAAAAGGGAAAAAATTTGCCTTTCCACAAGGCCTCCCTAAAACTGAAGAAATCATCCCTTGCCTCGAAGATATTCTCAAAAATATACCAGGCGCAGAGAATAAAACTGAAGTAGAGAACAAATTATATAGAGTTATTCTAAAAGAATATAATGCTAAAAACAACAAAAACTTCTATATAGAGAAAAAATTAAAATATGAAAAAAAAAACTATTGGAATTGAAAAATGACCCAGATATCAAATTCTGTGAAGCAGATAAATCTGGCCAAATCATTATTCTCAACACTGATGAATTTGAACAAAAAATGACAGCTGCAATCAATGGATTATAAATTGTACCGAAATTATGAAAGACCCAACTGATAATCAAATTAAATTCTTAGCGGATATAAGAAATCATAGCACCTTACCCGATGAAATCAAGCGCTCTTTTCCACCAATGGGAGCAGGCATACCACGTATCGTTGCAAAGATAAAAACGCACAAAGATGATGCTCCAATGAGACTGATTGTTTCAAAAAACTCACCATTGATAACTTTAGAGAAAAACATTTACAAATTCCTAGCACCCTTTTTCATGAACAACAAGTTCACCATCAAGAACACATATGAATTTATAGAGAAAATCAAAAATGTAAAAACTGACCTAAAGGACTTAAATATGGCAAGCATGGACGTTAAAGCATTATATCCAAGCACTCCTGTTCCAGATGCTATTGAAATTATCATTAAGAAGTTGCAAAATCTTAAAATTTTAAATAACACACAAATTCATGAATTCAAAAAAGTTTTAGTATATTTATATGAAAATAATATTTTTACATACAAGAACAAAATATTCAAGCAAAATTCAGGAGGCCCAATGGGCTCACCATTATCAACTCTATATGCTGAGGTTGTGATGAACGAAATTGAAGAAAATGTCCTGCATCGTATGGAAGAAAAACCAGAAGTGTACTGTCGATACGTGGATGATATTTTCATTCTATCAAAACTGAACGAAGAAGAATTAAAAAAATTAACAAAATGTTACAGCGCTTTATATCCAACTATAGAACTCACTGTTGAAATAGAAAAAAATAATGCATTAGCCTTTTTGGATGTACAGGTTATCAAATCCACAGATAAGTTATTATACAGGGTTTATCGGAAAAGTTCATTCGTTCCGGTCCTAATCCCGTACAATTCAGCACATCCTTATCCTCAAAAAATGCAATAGTATAAAAACCTTAATTAAAAGAGCATATACGCATTCTGAAAATAGTCAGTTCATCAATGAAGAAATCAAATTCATAAAAAAAATTGCAGGCAGCTTTGGTTATCCTAACCATTTAATAAAAAAATGGGACACTGAAGTAATAAAGAAAATAAAAAATAATGCTGTAGTAAATAAAAAAGATGTCAAATATTTAAATGGTTTTCCTTACGTAAAAGGTACTACCAATGAAATTAATAACATTTGTAAAAAACATAACATTCAAATTGGAGGAAAAGTAAATACCATCAAAAATATAGTAATAAAAAATGAAAAAATAAAAATGTTAGAAAAAGCAGGTATTTACTCAATTCCTATTACTGAAAATCCTCCAATGGCTTATATAGGAAGTACCAAAAATAAGCTTAAACACAGATTAAAACAACACGTAAAAAACTGGCAGAAAAAAGAAGAAAAAAACAGCACTTATCCAATACTGTCTGGATAACCAAAAATATCCTAAATTCGAAAATATAAAAATCATCAAAAGCTGTAAATCCGAAAAACACCTCAGAATAGCAGAGTCGGTAATGATTGAAAAAAATAGGACAAAAGTTTGCAACCACAATGTCCCTAATAATTTGAGAAACAGCTGGAAAAATTTAATTAAAATTGAGCAAAAAAATGAAAAAGTTCGAAAAGTGAGATCACTGACCAACAAGAGATGGCGCCACAACGCCCAAGAAGAAGCGATAGCCGATGACAGAAGCAGCCCGCGAGAACCACCGAAATGCCCAGCTGACACGGTCCGTGCTAGTCGGAGCAAAACGTCCCCTCGAAGACGGTAAAGGAATTTTACTGAAAGTACTCGGGTATGAATAAATATTGAAGTAAATGAGGATGCAGCAAAGGAAAAACTCATTTGGTGATGAGACAAAATAAATTCCAACGGGAAAAAAAAAAAAAAAAGAAGTGGACCCGTGGCCAAATGAAAAACCCCCGTGCCGCATCCACATAACGGAAATAGGAATTGAAAGCCAAGCCCCACGTGCGGTAAGTGTTCATCGAACTTTACCAACTAAAAGTGAAGTTCAAAAATGCGAATACTTTATATTTTATCAAGGAAAACAATATCTTCCATTTTGAAGGAAATATATATAAACAAACACAAGGTGGCCCTATGGGATCCCCATTATCGGCATTATATGCAGAAGTGATTAAGGCATAATTCGAAAAAGAAATTATTCAAACTCTACCTGAAAAACCAATACTTTATGCTCAATATATGTAGACGACATTATTATAATACCAAAACTCAACAAAACCGAGCTACAAGATCTAGCCCAGCGTTATAGCGAAATTTGTAACACCATAGAGCTAACTCTAGAGTTTGAAGAGGATAATCACCTATCCTTCCTGGACATTCAACTAAAGAAAAACAAAAATAGCTTTGAATACTCTGTGTTCAGGAAAGCAACTTACATACCTGTATTGATACCATACTCGTCGCACCACCCAGAGATACATAAAAAAAACAGCATAGTAAACTTGATAAGGCGAGCATACACACACACATCTAACAACAGGCTAAAAAATCAAGAGCTAGAGTTTGTCTCAAAATTAGCAGAAGAGTATGATTACCCAAGTAAGCTAATTAAAAAATGGATACATGAGAATAAAAAGCGTATGACACAGAGTAAAGAAGGACAAGAAGTGCACAGCCAAAGGAAGATGAGAAATAAAAAATTGAAATACATTGGTGCTTTCCCATACTTGGCAGGAGTTAGTAAAGAAATCAATAGGCAATGTGCTAAATATGACTTACAACTAGGAAGCTCAGTGAACACATTGAAAAATATGACTGTTAACAAAAAAACAGAGGAAAAAATACTAGAAGAGTCAGGATCCTACGAAATTCCAATTGCCCACATACCCCCAATATCATACATAGGAAGTACGAAAAACAGATTAAAAAAAAAAAAAAAAAAAAAGACTTAAACAACACATATCCAACTGGCAAAAAAAAAAGAAGCCAAAACGGCTTTAGTGCAATTCTGCATTGAAAACCAGACTTTCCAAAAATTTGATGAAATTAAAATGCTAAAAAAGAATAAAAAATCTGAAAGGCAAATGAGGAGGGAAGAAGCTATCTTAATCTATACAAATAAAGCAAGGGTATGTAACCAGAATGACCCTAGCACATTATCTAGCCTGTGGAAAGAACTAATAAGACAAGAAAAAGAACAACAAAAGAAAAACCGACAAAAAAGACAAGAAAACCGGGATAGGAAAAGAAATTAAAAAAAAATGGTATTTTAATGAAACATAGATGGCGTAGCAGGGCTTGATAACGAAATATATCCAAGAAAGTATATCCGACGAATGGCAACAAGGAGTATCAGACTCCATTAGCGCGAAGTCAACCACGAACATCGGTGGAAAAGTCGCCACGCTCCTGAGGATGCCCAGAGTATGGGCAAAAATTTCGAGTATAAAGAACGGTAAAAATTGATGTGTTTGAATCCTAAAGCGAAGATCCACTGAGTATACCCAGTGAAAAGTGTGTGAAGTAAAGCGATTCATCTCATACAACGGACTTTAGGACAATAACCTCAACAAAGACCGGAAAACACGTGTGTGAAATGTGCCGCATCGCTAGCAAGGAATGCCAAGGTAAGCATTGGCCTCTAGAGTATTGTACAAGTTTTTTTTTTTTAAATATTGCACGTAAAAGAGAATAGTAGAATGATTAGAGCTATCTGATAGTCAGAATTTGAACTACTAATAGGAATTGACAAAAAAAATCTGTGACCAGTTTCCAAGAATCTATTGCTACAGTACAAGTTGCTCAAAACTGGAGACAAGATCTGTGACAGTTGTCGTAAAGCAATCCAGAAATTTCACTCTAAAGCTGCTGAACATTCCTCTTCACCTTCTGACAGCTATAATGAACAAGAAGCCGAAGGCCATGCTGTTCCATCTCAAAACATTGAAGCATCAACTCCTGAAAAAGAGCATGCTATAGAAGCATTTAACAGAAGTTTACAATGTCTGGATGAAACACCAATCAAGAAAAAACACCTGCAAGAAAAAAAAACCCTGAAGAGAAATATAAAAAAGCCCAAGAAGCATTTTGAGCAAAATTATTAAAGTTAAGTCCTGCGTCGGAACCAAAGGATATTTGTCATCTCCTGAAACAGAAATAGACTGTTGAAAGAAAAATTTCATTCCACAGAAAATAAAAGCATAAGAATGCAGATATTGAGTACACTGCCTAAATCTTAGTCACTGAAACAAAGTGAAACAGAATTTAGAGTTTCAAATTTTATGGCCAGAAAGGCTAAAAAGCTAGTAAAAGAAAAAGGTATCATGTCTTCTCCTGATCCAAAGCTAGGAAAGGCTTTAGACAAAGACACAGCAAATTGTACACAAGAATTTTATGAGACTGACGATGTAAGCCGCCAAATGCCAGGAAAAAAAAAAAAACTTTGTTTCCATTAAAATAGATAATAAGCGTCAACAGGTACAAAAAAAAAAAAAAATGCTTCTCAGTAATTTGCGTGAATTGTATACTCTTTTTAAAGAGAGATTTCAAGAGAAAAAGGTGGGGTTCTCCAAGTGCTGTGAACTTCGCCCTAAGCACTGCGTTCTTGCAGGAGCAAGTGGCACACATTCTGTTTGTGTTTGTACAATGCATCAGAATGTTACACTGATGATGACACAATGCAAGTTACCTGAATTAACAGGAGACACTGTTCAGCCAATAAACTCCTATAAAGATGTCCTTGCAAACATAATTTGTGGAAACCCTACACCTGCATGTTACTTCAGCCAGTGCAACAATTGTCCAGGATTAGAACAGCTCAAGCAACGATTTGAAGATTGTTTTGATCTAAATAGTATAGAAAATGTGACATTCAAGCAATGGATACAATTAGAGAAGAGGACAGTACTTGAAACATTATCAAAATCCACACAAGAGTTTTTGGACCTGTTGTTTGGAAAACTTCCAGCCCTGCTTCACCATTCTTTTATAGCAACTCAACAGTCAAGTTACTTAAGACATCTTAAAGACACAATAACAGTAATTTGTGACTTTGCTGAAAATTATTCTTTTGTATTGCAAGATGCAGCTCAGGGTTTTCACTGGAACAATGCCCAAGCAACCCTGCATCCTATAGTTATATACTATTGAGATGAGAAAACTCAGAACCTAGGACATGTAAGTTTTGTGATTATATCCGACTGCCTAATTCACCACAGTATAGCTGTCCATCTGTTTCAGCGTTACCTAATTAATTTCATGCAGTCACATTTTTCTCAAAAACCTGAAAAGATATTTTATTTTTCGGATGGAGCAGTTTCACAATACAAAAACAAGTCAAACTTCCTCAGCTTGTGCTACCACAAGACTAACTTTAATATAAAAGCAGAATGGATTTTTTTTGCAACAGCACATGGCAAAAATGCATGTGATGGGATAGGGGGTACTGTGAAGCGATTAGCTGCAAATGCAAGTTTACAACTTGTTTATAATAATCAAATTATGACCCCACGCCAACTCTTTGAATGGGCCACTGCTAATATTGCCTCCATTCACTTTCGGTTTGCAACAACAGAAAATTACAAAGAGGAGGAAATTATCCTTAAAAGTAGAATAGCTTCTGCTAAGACAATAAGTGGTACTCAGAAACTCCATTGTTTCATTCCTGCAGGAAAACACAAATTACTAGTCAGAACTTACTCACTTTCTAAGCATTTTAAAGAAGAGATATGTGCAACAGATGAAGGGGAAAAGAACATTAGTTTTGAAAATATGGTAGGTTTTGTGATTAGTAAGTACTCAGAGCACTGGTGGTTGGGATGTGTACTTGGTGTGAATGAGGACACAGAAGAGATAAAAGTGAGCTTCCATGGAGCCGCATGGTCCATCTCCATCATCAATCACCGGATATACTGTTGGTTCATAAATCTGATGTTTTGTTAAAAGTTGACCCGATAACAGCTACTGGAAGAGTATATAATTTAACAATGACTGAGACAAAGAAGGCAAATCAAGCACTGGCATACAAGTGCGGCAAAATTTAAAAGAAAGAAAAAAAGCAGGATACATATAGAAGATAAAATAATTTTGTAAGTGTAAATATGCACACAGAACCTTATACTGAATTATGAAAGGAATTACTTTGGGACACAGTTTCAAATTACTTATATGTTTATTTTCATTCTTTAACATTCACAATGTTTAAAAGAACAAGTATGACATTTTACACAAACCACATAAAGAATGCACTTCCAGTCATCACATTTCAGTTGCATTGTTCTACGTTATTATTTTTTTATAGTGATCCCATAGCGATCCCATTATGAAACTTTCAGGATATGTAGAAAAATAATGTTTGTTAAACATATTTTTTCAGATTTTTTAAAAAACACGTTTTTTAATATTTCAATTTTTAAATTTTAAAATTGTCATTAAAAAAATTTTTAATAGTGTCATGTGGCATATCAAATGAAAGCCCAATTCAAGATCTTTAAAATGAGCCATAATTCATGACCCTAGCTCTACTAGAACCTTAGTAATTGGCAATTAAAGTTAGCTCAGAAGCTGAAATTTCAGGGGTTTTTTGAAATTTCAAAAATCAATAACTCAAAAACGAATGCATTAAAAATTCTGAAAAAAAATCATGTTTGTTTATATTGATGAATACTACAATTATACCAAGTTTCATAAAAATAAAAAAATGTCGGGTTGTGAGCCTTGTTGATTTGACATGGAATGACCCATATGCAGAAACGTATATTCTTTTAGTATCTGTAGTGCGACCAGCAGTGAAAGTGAAAATGAAGAATGCAATGTTTTCTCTCATACTCCGCCTCAACAGATTTTAGCTACACATCGGTATGATGTTCCCGACGTTACGAGAATAATTCTGTTCACTAGTGTACTAGGACTGAAAATTAATATGACAGGTGTTAAACCAATCAAATTTTTCAATCTTTTTGCGACTGAAAATTTTTACAATTTATTAGTTACTGTCTACAAGATATGCACGTCGATAGCATACAAATTGCAAAACAATGCATATGCTGTAGACGTGTTTATATCCCTGGAGTTGCTGAAGGTTATAATTACAAATATCAGTTATGAATAAATTTTCTTGTATTTTAGAATAGCGGAGTCGTGGAAAGCTATGAAATCCAAACAGAGCTAGCTTGATCCAAATACATAGAAGCTCATACGTGGTACCGCGTGACGCCTTGTGGCGTAGCGGGAGATTTGCTCGGGTTTCTTACCAGCACCGCGTGCTTGCCATTCAAATAGCACAGCGGCAGCGAACGTGGTAAGTTCTCCTAACCTTAGACGATTGCAAGAAGAAAAAAATGGAATAGGTGTCACCAGATTTTATTACTTATGTAAACTGCAGTCAAAATGCTTCACTGTCTCTGAAATGCAGAATTCTGAACAAACAGAAAACATTATCATATATTAATGTAACAGCATTATCTCGCACCAGTACACCAACATAGTGTTCAGGCATGTTGACATATCATTAAAAAAAATATAAACATAGAAAGAAAAATTAATGCTAGTTTGCAACAAACTTTGTTTCCTGTCAACTGAAAGATTTTTTTTTATATATCTACCTACAAACTAGTATTAAGTAGTCCACCAGTAAATAAATCATGATTCACACTGTGTGTCAATTTTTCTCCTTAACATATTGTATGAACACAGAGAATATCAAGAGCAAATTACTATCCCCCTTGTTTTAGGGTCAATGACTTAAGGAAACAGAAAACCAGAAGCCAAAAAACAGAGTCAGCACTCCCACCCTTCCCTGACTTGGAGCTAAAATTCCTTTCCATAGAGCAACAGTTCTTTAATCCTATCCACTTGATCACCAAAACAACCCACACATAATTAAAGATAATAAAAAGCAGCACTGTACTTATTGGCTACAATGATAACTGGTGAACAAATAACATAACTGCACTTCTCGTATAATCCCAGTAAGAATAAAGAACAGGGTCATTCCACATCAATTCATCCAATTTTTTGGGGAAATGTAACCCACCATTCTCAGATGTTTATGAAATTTGGCATGGAGGTATACTTCACCAAGATATAGAAAATGACCACATTTTAAATTCCTACACCACATAGTTTCTGAGATACAGTGCTCCAAAGTTTCACTGAACACCAATCACACACGTAGAGTGACTGAGTACCACTTTTTACGAAATGCTGGTATTTGGTTTGGAAGAAAGAAATTTTGTACCCTCATGCAAAATAGCTTCCAGAATAAGAAATCATTTTAAATTTCATTGAAAACACTGAATAAATAAATTAAATATAATGATAAAGTGAAAATTTAAGAAAAAAACTTGCTATTCTATGTTAGGCTCTACAGCAAATAGCAGAGGTATGAGGGAGCTCTTTTTTAATGTATATTGGTCTTTGACATATACTGTCACATAACAAGAAAAAAAAATGGCTTTCAGCTTCCTTTTGAAGATATGTGTAAATATCTGAAATGCGTGTGGAGTTCCACTTCGTCAATTCAACCACTTTTTTTTTTTATTAATTATAATTCATTTCTGAAATTCAAGAAATTTTACAAGGAGATAAAACTAACAAGGACCCAAGATATAAAAAATTATGTTTTCTTATACCATATAGTTTCAGAGATACCATATTAACAAGGTTGACGATATGACTAGTTCAGCTGCACCCCGCAACAAGTATGGTGAGATTTTAAAGTTTTTCAGTCATTTCAAAATATGTTATTCTTTTATTGCAGATTGCAAAAATCCCAGAAAAAAAAAGTACTCTGACAAATCTCCCTAAAACAGAATTTTGGAAAATTTAACCCCCCCCCCCAATTTTTTTTTTTTTACATTCACACAAAAGATATAAGCAGGTTTTATATGTGCAGGACTGGATAATACACTAAAGTAAGCTTGCAATAGATGGGCACTAGGAAACAATTGCAACTTGTCAGAGAGCACTTTTTAAAAGAAAATGTGGCATGAGGCAAAAAGATACGGCATGATTCCTAAGGTCATGAGAATTTGTTTTGACTTCATCCCAGATCCTGTGCTCAACTGATCACCAGTTCAAATGGGGTTACTTTTATGACATTGTAAAACTCTCCAAGTGCTGAAATGAGGGTGGAGGTCAAAAAGATTTCTTTTCTCACCCCACCCTCCTAGGGATGTTCTCCAGCTAAAGAGAAGTAAGGTTTCAGTCCCTCATTCCCAGTTAAAGAAGCAATGGTTCAGATGCTCATGCTGATTTCACTGTGGGCAGGCTATCCAGAAGTCTCTTAAACTTTGCTGTGAAATATACTGCTTCCAATATTTTTTTTTTTTTTTTTTTGTGCATTTGCTGCTCTGTGTTAATCTGACTGACTTTGGGACAAGTTTGTCAACCTCAATCATGGGAAAAAATAATGGACCAGTGTAGTGTTGGATCACTTGCTAATAAAGAATGCAATAAATCAAGTTATGTGAAGACAAAAGGGTTTCTCAGTAGTAAAGAACTTTCTGTTGCTGACAAGGAACTTATTTCTTTAAGATCTAATATTCCACATAATGATATAATTTCAGTATGTTTACATCACAAATGTTATTATCTGAAGAAATATGAAAGCTACCAAGTAACTTGTTGCAACCCTTTTGGTGACCATGATGTGAAAAAAACTGTTAAGAGGTCCCTGCATCAAGTCAGTATACAAATAGCCCAACAGCTGCAATCTAAAAATATCAGTGTATGCCCAGGTCAAAAATTATGTCCTCAGTGTTGTGGAAAAGCATCTAAATTAAGACAACCTGTAGAAAATGAAGTTTTAAGTGAGACTGATGATAATGTAATGGCCCCAGATAATTTTTTTATTAAAGAATGTGCTGCTAAAGAAGTTTTGAAAGTTTATCTGATTTAGTATTGCCCCGATTAAAATTACATTCCTTGCCATCCCATAGTAAACCAGCATATGAGAACAGAAAACTTCTTCAAGCAAAGTTAGCTATGCAGAGTAAAATATCTTGTGTTCTAGAGTATGGCTTTATCTACTAGGGACAGTGATGATGAACACTCCATAGATGAATTAAAACTTTTAAAAGCTCATGATTTGGAAAAACTTATTGCTTTAATAATCTTTTCTTTAAAGATGCCTATTGTTAGTTGTCAAAAAAAACAAAGAGAATCAGATATTAACAATGGCTCCCCAATCATGGCCCAGAAAAAAAAGTAGCACAACAGTTTGCAGTTTCAGAATACACAGTACATCAGGCAAGAAAATTAGCAAAAGATAAAGGCATTATGTCAGTTCCCGAACCCAGCCATGATAAGAAACTTTCACAAGATACCATACAACTGATTATAGGATTTTATGAAGATGATAACTATTCTAGGCAAATGCCAGGAATGAAGGATAAAGTAAGTAGCTCTAGAAATGTTTATGTTCAGAAAAGACTTATTCTGTACGATTTGAAAGAGTTATATCAACAATTTAAGCAAAGATATACTAATGAAAAAGTAGGATTTTCTAAATTTTATGCTCTTCGTCCGAAATGGTGCATTCTTGTGGGCTTCTCTGGAACCCATTCTGTATGTGTGTGTGCACTATACATCAAAATGTCTAATTTTTGATTATTGCAACACACTTTGAAGAATCACATCAGGACTTTATCAACAGTTTTGCCTGCAGCAGTAAGAATTCGAAGTGCATGCTTTGGTGTTGTTCAGTGTCCAAAAAGTACAAATCTGAATCAGTTATAGCTGCATAAATTTAAAGATTGTGATCCCACTGATGAAATTGAATATCACCAGTGGGTGTCTACAGACAGAATGGAGCTTCAAAAGTTATCTTCTTCAGTTGAGGAATTCATTGAATTATTTTTGTCAAAAAGTGAGAAGCTCATTCTGCGTTCATACATTACCAAAGCACAGTCTTCATTTTTCAGTAAGTTGAAAGGAACAATTGGTCCAGAGTTTGCCATTATACTGATGGACTTCAGTGAAAATTATGCATTTGTAGTTCAGGAAGAAGCACAAGGGTATCATTGGACCCGCCATGCATGCACAGTTCACCCTGTTGTTATTTACTACTGTAAAAGAAATTCTGAATCTTTGAACTCTGCATCAAGTCACTGTTTCACTTCTTATGATTTTGATCATGATGTTGCAATGGTGTACAAGATTCAGAGTGAAATAATAACTTTCTTAAAAAAGAACTAACAACAAATAAAAGAAGTACATGATTTTACTGATGGTTGTGCTGCTCAGTACAAAAACTATAAAAACTTCATAAATCTATGTCATCACATTAATGATTTTGCAGTGACAGCTTCATGGTCTTTCTTTGCCACCAGCAACGGCAAGTATCCTTGTGATGACATGAGTGGGAATGTCAAACGAATCACTGCAAAAACAAGTCTCCAACGTCTACTGAAAGAGCAAATAATTACTCCACAGGAGATGTTCGGCTTCTGTCATAAGAATATGAATATCATGAAAATAAGAGTTCTATTCTGTGCGCAATTAGTGTCAAGTTAGATTTTCTCATGCTCAAACAATACCTGGTACACGGAGTTTCCATAGCTTAGATGAAAATTACTCTTTGATTTTGGCTGTGAAAATCTAGGAATACAAAGGCAGTTATATACACATTGTTGTTATGTAGCATGTGTATATGTTTCTAACTGGTTTTTAGGAATAATAGAGAAAATCAATTATGAAGAAGTTGGTGCATCTGTAAAATTTATGAACCCAAATGGCCCTGCAGTTTCATTTTACTGGCCTTCATTTAAAGATGAGTGCAATAATCCATTTGGACACATTTTATGTTTAACTGACGCTCCCATGACAACAAGTTCTGGAAGAACATATGTGTTTTCCAAGTTGGATGAATTATAAGGACTCCATCCTCAGGAGTTGATCATGGCATATTAAGAACATCAATGTAAATATTTGTGAACAGTGCAAAACAAACTACTTACTTGTGTTTCTTTTTTTCAAGTCAAAACTAATTATGATAAAATAGATCTATGTACCATAGGTGAGTATGACTAAACAGTTTGTTGCATATGCTCACCTAACTTGTTGTCGGGTACAGCTGAACTAGCCATTTTGTCAAACTTGTTAATATGGTATTTCTGAAACTATATGGTGTAAGAAAAAAAAATTTTTTATAGTTTTGTGTCCTTGTTAGTTTTATCTCCTTGTGAAATTTCTTGAATTTCAGAGATGAATTATAATTAATAAAAAAAAAGTGGTTGAATTGACAAAGTGGAACTCCATACACATATCTTCAAAAGCAAGCTGAAAGCCACTATTTTTTTTTTCTTGTTGTGACAGTATATGTCAAAGACCAATATACATTAAAAAAGAGCTCCCTCATACCTCTGCTATTTGCTGTAGAGCCTAATATAGAATAGCAAGTTTTTTTCTTAAATTTTCACTTTACCACTGTATTTAATTTATTTATTCAGTGTTTTCAATGAAATTTTAAATGATTTCTTATTCTGGAAGCTCTTTTGCATGAGGGTACAAAATTTCTTTCTTCTAAACTAAATAGCACTACGGTTATGCAGCATTTTGTGAAAAGTGGTACTCTGTCGCTCTACATGTGCGATTGGTGTTCAGTGAAACTTTGGAGCACTGTATCTCAGAAACTATGAGGTGTAGGAAGTTAAAATTTGGTCATTTTATATATCTTAGTGAAGTATGCCCCCATGCCAAATTTCATCAAAATCTGAGATGGTGGGTTACATGGCCTGGATGAAGTGACGTGGAACCCAATAGTTAAGTCATCATTCTCAGCACTTACAGAAAATAAATGTTCATCAGACTAACATCCTCAAAATAATATCAACTAAGCAGCAATTTAAAATGCACCATAATTTGACAACTGATACAAATATCTTAGTACCTGATCTATATTCCACTGAAGATTACAGAATAGTTTGTTGGGGGAAATCTACAGTCCAATAGGAACTGGACATTGACCATAGTATAGACACTGATTGTAAAGCTATGTTCAAATAGGAAGTGAAAATCTTGTGTTCATTATAGAAAAGGCAACTAACTACCCAAGCTGAATTTCTGAACAACAAGCACATGTAAAATGACAGGAGAAATGGAGAAGGGGGTTACAGAAACAATCTTAAAATTATCCACTCTTCTACTTTTCCTTACCTTCTATTTCTGATTTCTTTTTCATTTTGTGAATTGATATTTGCTATACAGCCTCCTACATGATTCATGTAATGCAATTATAATTACCAATAAAAAATACAAAAATTCCTCATACCATTACTACAGGGCTAGAAAAATAAGCTCCAGATCTAGGAGCCAGGTGAAACGAAAGCAAATTTCAAAGTATCATGCACAAACGTAATGCATGGTGATGATATTGGAACAAAGAGTAATAATATAAGTGTATTAAGCATTGCCTATTACCCAAACTACTTACTGCTAAATGAAATTAAAATTCAATCTATAAATCCAGGGTGCTATAGTTTTGATAAAAATCTAAACATAAAAAAGAATGTGAAAAAAAAATGCTTAACCTCATCAAATAGTTAGAGATGGAACTAACTATTTGGAAGAAAATAATAGCTAAAAAAAATTGCGACCGTCAGCTTCCGGAGTACAGCGCAGAGTTCGCCAAAATGCGTAATTAGGTGTCTAGGACGCATAGAAAAGTGTGTTTACACATTGAAATTTTGCCAACGCGTAAAAATACGAATCGAGAATTTTAAGCTGAAAAATTTCTATTTTCAACTTTTTATTCGAATTTTGTATTTCAAACATATGATCAGCGGTGTCCTTTGTTACCTCAGGCCAGATCTCACGTTGTAGACGACCATACCTGGCCGTGGTTTTCTTGGCATGACCGGAGCTTTGGTGGCCTGACCCGCCTGCCAGTCAGGGCGTGACGTCAGGGAGACATTGTTCCTTACCTTGACCTCATCGGGAACGCAATCGCATTGCAAAACTCCTGTCATTGCTGCTACAGCTCATGCTCGAGCAGATGAGTGAAGTACGCTTTCGCAATCGCAATTCCGGAGCACCTTCCTTGTGGACGTGGAGTCGTGATTTGTACTTCGTCATGACGGTGGTACGTGGTCATGATTTGTAGATTGAAACAGCTTTATCAGACACTGTAGTATCGACCGACGTGTCGAAACAGTGTACTTTAAAGTCTTTTTTTTTTTTTTTTTTTTTTTTTTTTTCCGGCTAGACTCAGTCCAATGGTGTAGAAAAGAAAAACGCAGAGGAAGGAAACAATGAAATCTGCAAAAAACTAGTGGTGGAAATACGAAAGCAGCCAACGAACATGGACACTTCATTAGAAAATGAAGAATGCGTTGTGTTACATCGACGTCAAAGTTGGAAATTCATTCTTGTTCTTTACCAAAATGCTACAAAGAATTTCTAGGGATTACTTTCCATGCGCTTGTAGTGTTTACGTTATTTATGTATTATAAATTCGAAAGTATGCAGGGGTGACATGGAGGAGACTGGCACAAGACAGACCGTTGTGGAGGAAACTTGGGGAGACCTTCGTCCAGCAGTGGATTGATAATGGTTGACAATGATGATGATGATGATGATATTTTTTTTTAACTAAAAAAAGAAGCAAAACGTCCAAATGCGTTCAGTAGTAGTGAAATATTTTAATATGAAAAAAAAAAAAGTTTTTTTTTTATAATTTCCCGGTGTTTTTGCACCTTTTTTTTTTTTTTATTTCACTCGTTAATTTTTCTAAAATACTCCTCACTTAAAAATTACTCCCTAAATTTTTCCAAAGGAGTAAAAATACTCCTTCAAATTCTTTTTCGGCAAACTCTGGTACCGCGTAATACAGCTTTGGAAACGAAGCAGGGGGTGTTAAAAAATACATAAAGATGTGGTTTTAGAAAAAAAATTTGAGATAAAGCCATCTTCTATCTGGAAGTAAGAAAGATAAATAAATAAAATGTGACCGTTAACTTCCGAAAGCCGCAATAATTAAAGGGAATGTTGCAAATGCTTAAGAAATATATATTTTGTAAAAAAAAAAAAAAAAAAAGAGGAATCGCGACCATTAGCTTTCGAAATGTTTTTATGCCCCTTTAACCACAACCGCACATCAAACTTGCATGGTGCTACAAAAGTGCATAAAAAATATCGCTTCCGATATTCAAAGCTCAAGAAAAGCAATAATATCACATCAAGTTGAAGTTATCTGTTTGAAAAATATGGAAGAATGAAAGCTAAAATAAAATAGGGGGGCATCTGTCAATTATAGTTGTCTACGTGATCTATCAATTGCAGCTTTACATCTTAAACGCGAGCCAATGCTGAAAATGCATGAAATTTCCCTTCCTTTGTTTTAAAATTTAAAGAAATCTTAAAAAGAATTAAAGTTAGAAAAATAGAAAAACAGTCTGCAAACCTTTCCGAAAATCTGCGACGTGTGTCGCCGCGTCTCGCTGTTTCTACGCCCGGGCCGGCAGCTTAAACCAAACAGTGTGATCTTCAATGCATCCGTGACGACAGGATAGCCACGTGACTCGGGAAGATTTCATCGCGTTTCTCTACTTGAAACACACGGTTCAGGATAAAAGCTGACAGAATTTATAAATGCGATCAAAGCAGAAAATTTCAGTTTGATTTTATTGAATTACAATTTGTTGAAGTTACATTTTGCATCTATGAACTCAAAGTAATGACTGCAAATTATGAAATTTGAAGTAAAAAAAGTTGGGCCCCAGGACCAAATTTCTAGGTGCCCGGTAATTTTCCAGACCTGCATTACTATGTCATTGAAGTGACTAGCAAAGCTTATCTTACCAAGAATTCTACGAGTTCCTCAGCTACTTTTGACAGAAATTTGACAAACAGCTCACCTGTACACATCACTGGGATTGTGCAGATAAGAACACTGCTGTTTGTAAAAAATAACCCACAATGAGAACATGGAACTTCTCTCACATTTTCTCTCAATTCATAACTTTAATGAAGATTGTTGAAAGTGCAAACAAATTTTGCAATCAGAAAATTTATTTGTACAGCGAGCGTGTGTTACAAAATAAACTTTAACCCAATCAGGGGAATACACTACTGCCAATGCATGATTTAAAATTAAAAGTGAACTTAAATGACACAAACACTGATATTTTATAACCATCATAGAGATACACGTAAAATGTTAAAAAATTAAAAGCATTGAAAAACACTAGATTTTTCATATTAGCAACTAATCCATCACCAGGTGTAACACTACAGACGAGGTTCTAAAGTTCAAGTCATTATATAGGTGGAAGGTAATCCACCACGCAACAGGGCACAACGCAGACTCAGAAGAATTGCATTTAGGTCCACAAATGGTCAAGCATCACCATCTGGTGTGTGTCCTAACATGCAGGGCCAAATACAAGATTCGGTGCTGTCTATAAGAGATTTCCAAGGTTCAGGAATAGTATATGATGAATTGTCATTGCATGCTAAATCATTGAATTTATAAATAAATAAAGATTTGGTAAATAGTGTTGATCTTTTATTTTTAGGTGTAGCTAACACAAATGTATCCTCCCAAATTAGAACATGGGTGCCTTTAATAACAAGGTGAGAAAGAGCTGTCAAGGAAGACCCAGTTTTAACATTATATTTATATTCTGCCAGTCTTGTACATAAGGAGCGCTGGGTGGAGCCGATATAGATTTTATCACTTTCAGTTGGTTCATTAGATTTCAATGGAATGCAATATACACCATGCCTATTAATTGTTGGGATGGCGTCTCGATCATTACGAATCATCACAAATAAATTGGCTGTAGTTTCATTAAAGTCGATGTTATGCTTTCTGCATGCATTTTGCAATATAACTGTCACCTTGGGGAAGTGAGATATTTTATAGGGGTAACATCTCAAATCAATGCTGAACTTGTCCTACGCCAGAGCTTTCTAATGATATCAGATATACATTGTCTAGGATATCCATGAGTTTCAGCAATGGCTTGGATTTTCTGTAATTCAAGATGACAAACATGAGCATTTGACGAGTGTAAAATTGCACATCACACCATATGGTGTTTCGCTGCAAGTTTATATTTCATGGGGTGGAAGGAACTCATGGGGATAATGGCACGTGTGAAAGTGGGTTTCCTTAATACAAAGTACGAGATGCCATGCGTTAAAAGGTTATGACATTAAAAAAAAAGTCCAGGAAGGGAATCGAGCACGATTCCTCTATTTCAGCAGTAAATTTAATTGTTGGGTACTAAGAAGACATCCGATTTGCAAAGTTCATTAAATCTTCATAGGTGTAAGTCCAAAACAGCAAGACATCAATGTAACATATGTAAAAAATGGGTTTAAGTTGACTTTCAGTCAATACTTCTCCTCCAGTGATTGCATAATTAATTCAGCTAAAATAGCCAAAAGGGGGAGCCCATGGATGTTCCTTCAGTCTGCTGATAATGTTGTTGAACTTGAAATATGTGTGCCGTGCTATAAGTTGAAGTGCACTCAGAACTGCCTGAATCTCTGAGGTTCAGAAATAATTTAGTGCATGGAGCTTGCTCTCAATAATTTCGAGGACTAAGACTATAGGAACACTAGGTTACAAAGAAACAACGTCAAGTGAAGCCATTATGAAGGAAGAATTGGTTGAGGTAAAAGCCTTGATTTTATTTAGAGCCCGAAGAGAGCTAGTGACAGAGAACTGCGAGTTTGATGTAAGAGGAGTAAGGAACTTTGTCAAGGGGAGATGGATTGGTAAAGCCTGAGACCAAAGTTCTGACTGGTTGGCCATCCTTGTGCAGTTTTACTTTGCCAAATATGAAGGCTCCATAGCTCCCCTCCCCAAGGTGACAGTTACATGTTACATTGTGAAATGCATGCAGAAAGCATAACATCGACTTTGGTGAAACTACATCCAATTTACTTGCGATGATTCATAACGATCGAGACGCCGTCCCAACAGTTAATAGACATGGTGTACATTGCATTCCACTGAAACCTAATGAACTGAAACTGGCAAAATCTATATTAGCTACACCCAGCCTTGTGTACAAGACTGGCAGAACATAAATATAATGTTAAAACAGGCTCTACCTCAACAGCTTGTTCTAACCTTTTTATTAAAGGCACCTATGCTCCAACTTGGAAGGATATACTTCCGTTAGCTACACCCGAAAATAAAAGATCAACGCTAATTACTGAATAATTTTATTTATTTATAAATTCAATGATTTAGCATGTAACAACAATTCACCATATACTATTCCTCAACCTTGGAAATCTCTTATAGACAGCACCGAATCCTGTATTTGGCCTTACATGATAGGAAACAAACTAGATTCGATGCTTGACCATTTGTGGACCTAAATGTAATTCTCCTGAGTCTACGCTGTGCCCTGTTGTGTGGCGGATTACCTTCCACCTATATGACTTGAACTTTAGAACCTCATCCATAGTGTTACACCTGGTGATGGATTAGTTGCTAATATGAAAAATCTAGTGTTTTTCAATGCTTTTAATTTTTTAACATTTTACGTGTATCTCTATGATGGTTATTAAATATCAGTGTTTTTGTCATTTGAGTTCACTTTTAATTTTAAATCATGCATCGATAGTAGTGTCTTCGCGTGATTACACTCTGCATGAGGCTACTCTTATTTGAATTGGAACTTTAACCCAAGCAATACTGGGGACAGTAATACTTGGTTTTGGTCATAAAACTATGAATTCAAAATCTATGATACTAAATTAATCATATTATTTAAAATGAATTTATTGTGAAAGAAAATTACTATATATGCACAAAGGTGTCCATATATATATAAATAAATATATGAATATATATTTATGGAAAATGTAAGGTCAGGTGATGCGTAACATCACAGCCTCTCCTTGACAACTGTCAACCCCGCCTTCTCGTGGTGCATCCTGTTCCCACTAAAGGGACTCTGGTGACTGCCAATAGCAATATAACTATACCATCGGGATTAGAGGAACTGCTATCCCACACTCACCAACCCGCTTAGCCAGCATGGTGAGTTATGGCCAATCCCCTCCAAAATGACTCCACAACTTAAATCTTGGCCCTCAGTCTCCGGCAGCTGGAATGTACCAGGCCAAGGCAGCGGCCAGTGCGACATGAAGGCAGAGGGTGCTAAGAATCCCCGGAGGGTCAGACTAGGCTGCCATCTGATGCTGACCTTGGCTACATATAATGGACGCTCCCTATCTTCTGATTCAAGGCTTCTTGAATTGGAAGAGGAACTACAAAGGATCAAGTGGACATCGTCAGGCTAAGTGAGGTAAGGAGAAAAGGAGAAGATCTCATTGAACTGAAAAGTGGGCATCTCTTCTACTATCGTGGGACAGATACTGGCAGAACTAGTGCTGTTGGATTTATAATAAACAAGAAACTGAAGGATAAAGTTGTAGAAGTTGAAAGTTCCTCTGACAGAGCTGCACGACTCGTTATCCAATTCTTGAGAAGATACAAGGCTCAGATTATTCAAACTTATGCACCCACCACAAGTCATCCTGAAGAAGAAATTGAAGAATTTTATGAGGAAATTCGTCATCTAAATAATAAAGTAAGCAGCACTTGAAAGATAATTATGGGAGATTTCAATGCAAAAATAGGGCAACAGCAACAGAATGAAACTTCAGTAGGTAAATTCGGTCACGGCAACAGAAACCAGCGTGGAAATACTCTCGTTGAGTTTGCAGAGGCAGAAGGGTTTTTCATCTTGAACTCCTTTTTCAAGAAAAAGCCACACAGGAAATGGACATGGAGACATCCAAATGGGATGACAAGTGAAATTGGTTTTATTATGTGTAACAAAAAATTAATCATAGAAGACTGCAGTGTGCTAAACAAGTTCAACATAGGTAGTGACCATAGATTGGCGAGATGTAAGATGCACCTCAACACTAAACTCGAACGTGGCAAGCTCATTAGACAAACAAAATGTATTGACATAACCAACCTTAAAAAACACCATAAAACCTTCAAGTTGGAACTGAAGAACAGATTCTCTCCTTTAGAAGTCCTAACATCGGAAGAAGTGGATATTTCTGAAGTTAACAGAAAAGTAACCAAAGCTCTTATGGAAACAGCAACAAAATTAGCTGGATCTAAGAACAAGTTGCATGTGAACAAATTATCAGGAAAAACCAAAATGTTGATGCAAAAAGGAAGAGAGATCAGGACAACTAAAGAAGATGTGACTTCCAAAGTGGAATATATAGAACTGTGCAAGACAGTACGAAAAAGTATCACTGAAGAAGTAAGGAAATTCAACTGTGAACTAGTGAGGAAAGCAATTGAAAACAACCAAAGCCTAAAGATAGCAAAGGGACATCTCAGTAAGGGAAGAAAACAGATTATGGCACTGAGAAAAGATTATGGTTCTGTAACAAGAAATAGAGGTGAAATCTTGACAAGAGTGAAATATTTCTACTCCAAATTATATGAAAGGGATGATACATGTACTCCAGACATCATGAAAGGTAGCAGTACCAGAGTTCTTCCAGTCCTCCCAGCAGAAGTTGCACATGCAATCAAGAACATGAAGTGGGGAAAAGCTCCAGGAGAAGATGGAATTACTGTAGACATCATACAGTACTCGCCCAAAGTTTCACTCGATGCCTTAATGAAGGGAAGATTCCTGAGGATTGGAACAACGCTACAATGATCCTGCTACATAAAAAGGTGGCATTGAGGATCTCAGGGACTACAGACCTATCAACCTCCTATCAGTGGTTTATAAAATCTTCACTAAAGTTCTTTCACACCGCTTGAAGGTAACACTGGACATGGCTCAACCGAGAGAACAAGCTGGATTCAGGAGTGGCTACAGCACAATAGATCATATCCACGTACTGAGAGAACTAATTGAAAGAGCGAGGGAATATGAACTTCCATTGTGCATGGCTTTTATCGATTATGAAAAAGCCTTTGATTCGGTGAAACCATCAGCAGTTACAATGGCTCTGAAATCCTGTGGTATTGAAGATGCATACATTAATATTATTAATAACATCTATGAAAATGCAAGTGCAAAGACTCGGCTGTTTGAAAATACAACACACATAAAAATTGGAAAGGGAGTGAGACAAGGTGACACCATATCTCTGAAGCTCTTCAATGCCACATTGGAAAATGTCTTTCAATCACTGAACTGGGAAAACAAAGGGATAAAGATTGATGGAGATTATCTAACCCACCTTCGTTTTGCTGATAACGTAGTCATTTTTGCAACTACTCCATCAGAGCTGCAGAGTATGATCCAGGAACTTGCTGACAAGAGTAAAGAAGTGGAATTAAAAATGAACTTTTAGAAGACAAAAGTGATGTTCAATGCTTTTACGAGAAATGAAGATTTATCGATTGATGGAGAAAAGCTGGGGATAACAGACACGTACGTTTGTCTTGGACAGCAGATATCAAGTGAGAGTCACATTGATGAAGAAATTAATCGACGTACAAAACTTGCCTGGAGAGGTTTTGGAAGAAACAGCATAATTTTCAAGAGCAATATGCCATTATGTCTTAAAAGAAAAGTGTTTGATCAATGCATCCTTCCAGTTCTTATGTATGGTGCAGAGACGTGGACCTTAACTGAAAGAGACATACAAAGGCTGCAGACAACTCAAAACAGCATGGAGAGGTGCATGCTTGGTATAACCAGGAGAGATAAGAAGAGGAACTCGTGGATCCGAAAAATGACGAGAGTGGAAGACATCATGATCAGAGTTAAATCCCTGAAATGGCAATGTGCTGGACATACTGCCAGGAGGACAGACCATCGATGGACAGCCAAAATTTTAGATTGGATTCCAAGGGACAGGAAAAGACCCAGAAGAAGACCACATGGGAGATGGGTGGATGAAATTCGAAAGTATGCGGGAGTGACATGGAGGAGACTGGCACAAGACAGACCGTTGTGGAGGAAACTTGGGGAGACCTTCGTCCAGCAGTGGATTGATAATGGTTGATGATGATGATGATGATATTTATGGATGCATGCATGCGTGATCCAAGATGGACAATACTGGTTTATGTCTTGGTAATACCCGTGTGTGCAGATTGCTGTATGCTGATGGCACAGTCCTGTTGGCAGAGAGCAAAAGTGAGTTGCACAGCATGTTGTCCCGGATGTATGAAGTTTGCATGAAATTCAAACTGAGTATAAATAAGGGAAAAACCAAAGTTATGGTGTTTGAAAGAGGAATGGGTAGCACTGAATGTAATGTAAGTATAAATGGCACTGTGATTGACCAGGTGAGTGAGTTTGTGTATTTAGGAAGCATGTTTGACAGAGAGAAGAAGTTGGATGGTGAAATCAGTAGGCGAGTGAATTCTTCTTTGAAAGTCATAGCTGCTCTGGGAGGTTTTCACAGGAATGATGGGTTCACTAGAGAGTCCCGTATGGCTGTGTATGAAACTGTAATTGTTCCTACTCTGATGTATGGCAGTGAAACCTGGGTACTGCAGAAGAAGCATAGGAGTCGTTTGTGTGCTGGAGAAATGCGTTACTTATGTGGGGTTTGTGGCAAGACACGATCTGATTGTGTGAGGAATGAAGATGTATTGCAGTTGTGTGATGTAAAGCAAAATGTTGTTAGCATGGTGGAGACCAATATGCTTTGGTGGTTTGGCCATGTTGAAAGAATGAGTGATGAGATGCTTACTAAGAAAAAAATTCGGCCTGGCAGGAAAGAAAGGCAGAGGAAGTCATGGGAGGATCAGATTCAGGAGTGCCTGAATGAGAAAAAGATAAGTATGAAGTATAGAAGGTTTTGTGTACGTCGTGTGATGAATGTCACTGAAGCCTTGTTGTGTTGTGTGTCAAGATCGCTCTAAATGGATAAGTTTGATATGGCAACAGTAAGTAAATAATCAGTTAAAAGTTTGTCTGCTGGTTTGTATTATCTGTTTAATGTTTATTTGTCAGATGGTTTTTCTTTGAGGAGCTAACCTCTGAATATCAGAGAACAGCTTAATGATATGAATGAAAAAAAACAAAGGTGTGCATTAGTCTTGCAACACCTGCCTCAACATCTTTGAATAGCAATAAAACATAAAAAAAAAAAAAGAGGTATTAACCTATATTACCATGTATACCAAATGACAGGAAAATTCAAGTAGATTTCAAATAAAGAAACAGATCCTCAATATTATGTTTAGTAGGAATTCCGCAAAGACTTGTATGGTACCACACAAACACACCATATAGGGTTGAAATAAAGACCAGATTGAGAACTCAGCTGTATTAACCAATCACAGGCCAAAACTTTATGGGCAATCACAGCAGAGTGGTTCCGAACTGTTACGCGTTACTTTCTAATCCTCTGTGTGGCCATATAAAGGCACAAACTTGATTCACATGCCAGTTATGATAACACATAAGAGTTTGTGTGTCGCTGACCATTACGCTATCATAATGTTGCATCGGGAAAGTCTTTCCACCAAATTACTTTAAAAATGAATTGTCAGCATTCTATAGTGTCCACGATAATCAAGCATCATAAAGGAACAGGATCCGTTGCTCATTTTACACACAGTGGACGGCCACCATGTTTATCGGAAAGAGACAATAGTGTTTAACAGACAGCCATGCAAATCAGATGCTGACATCACCGCAGCTGGCAAGAGAATTGTCTGAGAGTACTTCAGTGACCTGTTCTGCTTCAAGTACTATCCTTGAGACCTGGAGGCTGTAATGCTGCTGCCAGAACGCCAGCGAACAGCTTGACTACTCTGGGCTAAGCAACATGAATACTGGACGACGACTGACTAGGAAAACGTGTTATTTAGTGATGAGTTGACATTTCCATTGCTACAAATAATGATATTTCATATATAAGGAGGTATCCTGGCTAAGAATTCAAGCCAGAGTGCAGCAAGCAAACCATTAAATTTCCAACATCTGTCATGATTTGGTCTTGTATGGCTGCATCTGGAATTGGGAGACTGAATTGTTGACAGAATGATGAATGAAAGCAAGTTCATTGGTGTCTTAACCAATGAAATGCTTTCTAGTGCTGCCGACTTATTCCCACATGGTGACTTTGTGTTCCAGGATGACAACACCCCTTGCCATCAAGCAAAGACTGCAAAACTTGGTAACTGGTACAGAGGTGTGCATCATCTTGACTGGCCTGTGCAATTTCCTGACTTAAACCCAATTGAAAACCTGTGAAGGAAACTAAGTGTGGAAATATCAAAGAAGCTGCCAAGAAATAAACAAGAGTTAATTGAAAGCACAAATCACGGATGGCATTATGTAATTTCTGTTGACTTAGTGAAAAAACTACAAACACGGAAATTAATTCCATGTGACAATAGTTTAGGCAAAACTGAATATGTCTATAATATTGCTGCTAAAATGGCTATGGGGGGGGGGCTTTTTAATGAACCCCTACCCGAAAGCCAGTTGAGATGAAAGCTGAATGTAATTCCTTTGTCACTAAAATTGTTTAACATGAATAATGTAATTATGTATGACTTGCACTATGCCATTCACTAAATTCTATGTGTTTAAAGAAATAAAAACATTCGACTCTCATCTTAGAATGTGGTATGGCTATTTTCAGAAATATTTATCAATTACATCTATTAATACACAAATTCTTTTAACATGGTAATGCTGTAAAAAACTTACAAGTTTTTATTAAGGCAATATAAAAACTATGAATGTACAAAATTTATGGAGACTGAAATTTCACAGTGAAAGACTCAGTGTTTAAGTATCTTAGCAAAATTTATCTAAGAATCTAGAACTTCAGCTGCTTCTTTTGCCTTTTTATAAGCTTTCTTTTCTTATCTTTGAGTTCTTTCAGTTCTTGGACTGATCTGCCACTTTCAGATATCATTACTACCTTTAAAGAGCTGTATGTAGAATTTAAGCTTAACCAATTTGTTAATGTAGGTGCTTGGAACTCTTATCTCAATTGTTGCATACACAATAACCATATTTTATACAATAATACTCTCTATAAGCAAGTAAATGGAATCCCTATGGGAGTAGCTCACTCAACAAGTGTAGCCAATCCATTCCTGTTCTTTAAGGAATATAAGTTCATTAAAAATAGCTCTTCGTGCTCAGATAACTACTTATACACCTATAGATATATTGACGATTTGCTTTGTATAAATAATTCAGAAGTTATAGAAAGTGATTTTGCAAATATCTATCTTAGCTCTCTTAACTTATGTAAAACCAACAACAGTAATCAGGAACTAGCTTACCTAGACTTAAGCATTAAACTTAACAGAGGTAACCTGTCCATCAGCCTTTTTGATAAAAGAGTTAATTTTCCTTTCAAAGTAAAATATCTGCACTGGAACAATAACATCTTGACCAAAGTAAGTGAGAATGTACTAATTTCTCAGGTACTTAGAATTTCAAGAATTTGCAGCAACAATTTGGATTTCAATAAACACATTAGAATCTTATTAAACAGTTTTCTAGAAAACAAGATTCCAGCTACTTTCATAAAAAGAATATTAAGAAAAATTGTTCTGAATAATAGAGTTAGGTTAGAAGATCTGTTTTAATTTCTCCACAGTTAGTAAAATGATTCTGGCCAATGAAAGCCTTCATATGGGAGTTGGTCTGGAGGATGCATATTAACTACAAAAAGGAACCTTTAGTGCTATGGACAGGACAGTCCTATTAAAAATAAAAAATAAAATAATGGAAAAAAAATCACACAAAAGAAGTTTAAAATTTGATCTAAAAATAAAATAAAAAATAAATAAAAAGTAAACTAGATATTCTCTCACCAGAATAACTAACCTAAAAATAGTAAAACTCGCGTAATTTTTTAAAAATAGGTACTGGTAATGTCTATGGAAGTACACTAAGGTAATTAAATACATATAAGAGTTATTAAGTACACTACAAGTGTATTTGATAAATTTTTTCATGTATTCTGGAGAGTTATTCTACTCTATCTGGACAAGCAGGACATCATTCTTAGTTGTGTAATTCTCTTGGTAGAAATTTCACGGGCAACGTCTTTTTCTGAGGAGAAGCCTTGGGAACCTCTCTTACCACCACCACCCTGCTTCTTAGGAAGCGGCGAGGAGGGTGGTCGGCCATTTTAGTGACTCTTGCCTTGGAGGAGGGCGATGTAGGTAAGCTCAAATCTTTGTTCCTGTACTTTTTTCTTTTTTGGATTTAGGGTGAACTTTCAAAGTGGAAATCTTCTTTTTTCTCATTAAGCATTTGGTGCAAGCAGTTTTAATAACTTTATAAGTTTTCTCTTTCACTTAATTTGGAAATTATGCGTGTTTTTTGAGCACTTAGTTTGGGTAGTTAGACGTTTTATTGAGCTTGTTGTCAACGATACTTTTTCATTGTTGGTTGGAACTTAAAAACTACATTATTACACACTTAAAGCACCACTGGAATATTCTGTAAATATTGCAACTAATTGTTAATTACATATAATTTTTCCAAAGCATCAATTTAAAATTTTTATTATTTTTTTGTTCTTATGATGTCTGTATTTTGTGGGAGTTGTGGGTACAAAAATACTGTTTACTCTCCTAACTTTGTTGAAAATTTTTAATCTCTTGTTTTTTTATTTTATGGCATTTTAGGTAAAACTTTTTTCACGACAAAAATAAAAAGACTTAGTAGTACTTTTAGTACTGTTCTTAAAGTTTAAATTATTTTTCGGATGGCTTGGTTGCTCTGCAACGTGTTTTAACTGAATAATTCTTATGATTTGTTCAGACCATCTCACAACTTGTGATTTTTGTAATCGTTTCTCTGTTTCTTGTGGCAGATGCAGAGTGTGGGTTGGGCCAGGAAAGTTATAGATGCATGCAAAAACTCTGACTAAATTATTCTTCATGCAACTCTGAGGAGGTTTTGCCAATTTAAAAAAAAAAAAAAAAAAAATTTGGTGGGCATTAAACTTGCATCTATGGCTTTGCAGAAACCAATTTCTAACTAGGTCTTTGTGGAGGTGAGAAAATGCAGAGTTTTGCCGAGCCTTGGCTTTATCAGCCAAGGCTCGGCATTCTCGACACTTTCTACATTCAGGTTTACTTTTGCTTTATTTTATTGTTTACCGCAACAGAATGAAACTTCAGTAGGTAAATTCGGTCACGGCAACAGAAGCCAGCGTGGAAATACTCTCGTTGAGTTTGCAGAGGCAGAAGGATTTTTCATCTTGAACTCCTTTTTCAAGAAAAGCCACACAGGAAATGGACATGGAGACATCCAATTGGGACGACAAGTGAAATTGATTTTATTATGTGTAACAAAAATTCGTCATCGAAGACTGCAGTGTGCTAAACAAGTTCAACACAGGTAGTGACCATAGATTGGTGAGATGTAAGATGCACCTCAACATTAAACTCGAAAGTGGCAAGCTCATAAGACAAACAAAATGTGTTGACATAATCAACCTTAAAAAACACCATAATACCTTCAAGTTGGAACTGAAGAACAGATTCTCTGCTTTAGAAAGCCTAACATCGGAAGAAGTGGATATTTCTGAAGTTAACAAGAAAAGTAACCAAAGCTCTTATGGAAACAGCAACAAAATTAGCTGGGTCTAAGAACAAGTTGCATGTGAACAAATTATCAGGAAAAACCAAAATGTTGATGCAAAAAGGAAGAGAGATGAGGACAACTAAAGAAGATGTGACTTCCAAAGTGGAATATATAGAGCTATGCAAGACAGTACAAAAAAGTATCACTGAAGACGTAAGGAAATTCAACTGTGAGCTAGTGAGGAAAGCAATTGAAAACAACCAAAGCCTAAAGATAGCAAAGGGACATCTCAGTAAGGGAAGAAAACAGATTATGGCACTGAGAAAAGTAGATGGTTCTGTAACAAGAAATAGAGGCAAAATTTTGACAAGAGTGAAAGATTTCTACTCCAAATTATATGAAAGGGATGATACATGTACTCCAGACGTCATGAAAGGTACCAGTACCAGAGTTCTTCCAGTCCTCCCAGCAGAAGTTGCACATGCAATCAAGAACATAAAGCGGGGGATAGCTCCAGGAGAAGATGGAATTACTGTAGACATCATACAAGAAGCAAGTGGAGAAATCGAAACAGTACTCGCCCAAATTTTCACTCGATGCCTTAATGAAGGGAAGATTCCTGAGGATTGGAACAACGCTACAATGATCCTGCTACATAAGAAAGGTGACATTGAGGATCTCGGAAACTACAGACCTATCAGCCTCCTATCAGTAGTTTATAAAATCTTCACTAAAGTTCTTTCACACCGCTTGAAGGTAACACTGGACATGGCTCAACCGAGAGAACAAGCTGGATTCAGGAGTGGCTACAGCACAATAGATCATATCCACGTACTGAGAGAACTAATTGAAAGAGCGAGGGAATATGAACTTCCATTGTGCATGGCTTTTATCGATTATGAAAAAGCCTTTGATTCGGTGAAACCATCAGCAGTTATAATGGCTCTGAAATCCTGCGGTATTGAAGATGCATATATTAATATTATTAATAACATCTATGAAAATGCAAATGCAAAGATTCGGCTGTTTGAAAATACAACACACATAAAAATTGGAAAGGGAGTGAGACAAGGTGACACCATATCTCCGAAGCTCTTTAATGCCATATTGGAAAATGTCTTTCAATCACTGAACTGGGAAAACAAAGGGATAAAGATTAATGGAGATTATCTAACCCACCTTCGTTTTGCTGATGACATAGTCATTTTTGCAACTACCCCATCAGAGCTGCAGAGTATGATCCAGGAACTTGCTGACAAGAGTAAAGAAGTGGGATTAAAAATGAACTTTCAGAAAATGCTTTTAAACGTACTTTCAGTTCAATGCTTTTACAAGAAATGAAGATTTATCGATTGATGGAGAAAAACTGGAGATAACAGACACATACGTTTATTTTGGACAGCAATATCAAGTGAGGGTCACATTGATGAAGAAATTAATCGGCGTACAAAACTTGCCTGGAGAGCTTTTGGAAGAAACAGCATAATTTTCAAGAGCAATATGCCATTATGTCTTAAAAGAAAAGTGTTTGATCAATGCATCCTTCCAGTGCTTATGTATGGTGCAGAGACCTGGACCTTAACTAAAAGAGACATACAAAGGCTGCAGACAACTCAAAACAGCATGGAGAGGTGTATGCTTGGTGTAACCAGGAGAGATAAGAAGAGGAACTCGTGGATCCGAAAAATGACGAGTGTGGAAGACATCATGATCAGAGTTAAATCCCTGAAATGGCAATGGGCTGGACATACTGCCAGAAGGACAGACCATCGATGGACAGCCAAAATTTTAGATTGGATTCCAAGGGACAGGAAAAGACCCAGAAGAAGACCACATGGAAGATGGGTGGATGAAATTCGAAAGTATGCGGGAGTGACATGGAGGAGACTGGCACAAGACAGACCGTTGTGGAGGAAACTTGGGGAGACCTTCGTCCAGCAGTGGATTGATAATGGTTGACAATGATGATGATGATTGGGTGGATGAAATTCGAAAGTATGCGGGAGTGACATGGAGGAGACTGGCACAAGACAGACCGTTGTGGAGGAAACTTGGGGAGACCTTCGTCCAGCAGTGGATTGATAATGGTTGACGATGATGATGATGATATATATATATATCACGATCATAGCGGCCAGTGTGACATGAAGGCAGAGGGTGCTAAGAATCACTGCAGAACCGGACTAGGCTGCCATCTGATGCTGACCTTGGCTACTTTCAATGGACACTCTATTTTCTGATTCAAGGTTCCTTGAATTGGAGGAGGAACTACAAAAGATCAAGTTGGACATCATTGGGTTAAGTGAGGTAAGGAGAAAAGTAGATCTCAATGAACTGAAAAGTGGACATCTCTTCTACTATACAAATTTGGAAGGTGTGAATCCATTTATTGGTGTAAATATGACATGGATCTTAAGTCAGATAATATCTGAAAACTTGAAAATTTTGTTGTCCTGGAGCAGGAATCGAACCTGTGTCTCTCGGATAGCGCCTAAGTATGCTAACCACTACACCACCCAGAACGACCAAGTTTCAAGTTTCCGATTAATTTTATAACCATCACAAGATTGATCTCTTCACTATGGAGTGATCTTTTCTACTATCACGGAACAGATACTGGCAGAACTAGTGGTGTTGGATTTATAATAAACAAGAATCTGAAGGATAAAGGTCTAGAAGTTGAAAGTTCCTCTGACAGAGTTGTGCAACTCATTATCCAACTCTTTGAGAGATACCAGACTCAGATTTAGATCACATCCATGTACAGAGAGAACTAACTGAAAGAGCGAGGGAATATGAATTCCCATTATGTATGGCTTTAATTGATTATGAAATGGCCTTTGATTCCTTGAAACCATCAACAGTTACAATGGTTTTGAAATCATGCGGTATTGAAGATGCATACATTAATATTATTAGTAAGGTCTATGAAAATGCGAGTGCAAAGGTTCAGTTATTTGAGGATATAGCACCAATAAAAATCGGAAAGGGGGTGAGACAAGGTGACACTGTGCCTCTTAAACTCTTTAATGCTACATTGCAAAATGTCTTTCAATCATTGAACTGGGAAAACAAGGGGATAAAGATTAATTAAGATTATTTAACTCACCATTTTGCTGATGATGTAGTCATTTTTGCAACTACCTCTTCAGAGCTGCAAATTATGATCCAGGAACTTGCTGACAATAGTAAAGAAGTGGGATTAAAAATGAACTTATAAAAGACAGAAGTGATGTAAAATGCTTTTACAAGATATAAAGGTTTATTGTCTGATGGGAGAGAAGCTGGAGATAACCAATACCTAAATTTACCTTGGACAACAGTCAAGCGAGGGTCTTATTGATGAAGAAATTAATCGAACATATAAAAACTTGGTTGAAGAGCTTCTGGAAGAAACAGTGCATTTTTTAATAGTAATATGCCATTATGTTTTAAAAGAACAGTAGAAAAGTGCTCAATCAATGTATCCTTCCAGTGCTTACATATGGTGAAGAGAAGTGGACCTTAACTAGAGAAGACATACAAAAACTGCAGACAACTGAAAGAAGCATGGAGATGTGCATGCTTGGTATAACCAGGAGAGATAAGAAGAGGAACTCGTGGATCAGGAACATGACATGAGTGAAAGATATCATTATCAGAGTAAAATCCCTGAAATGGGAATGAGCTGGACATATTGCCTAAAGGACAGACCATCAATGGACAACCGAATTTCTAGACTGGATTTCAAGGGACAGGAAAAGACACAGAAGAAGCCCACATGGGAGATGAATGGATGAGGTTTGAAAGTATGCAGGAGTAACATGGAGGAGACTGGCACAAGACAGACTGTTGTGGAAGTAAATTAGGGCTTTCATCCAGTAATGGATTGATAATGGTTGATAATGATGATGATATCATCATCACCATCATTGTCAACCATTATCAATCCACTACGGGATGAAGGTCTCCCCAAATTTCTTCCACAACGGTCTGTCTTGAGCCAGTCTCTCTCTCTCTCTCTCTCTCTCTCTCTCTCTCTCTCTCTCTCTCTCTCTCTCTCTCTCTCTCACACACACACACATACTTTATTTACTGTTCACTGTTGGGTTGTATCTAATAACTTACAGCAGAAAATAAGATGCATCTTAACAGAGAACAGTAATCCTGCCTCTGAGCCCCGTGCATTCACGGCATCAGTGAACTGACCCCAGAAGTAATGGGTTCACCCTAAGCCTAACTCGGAAGTCTCAGCAGCCAGGGAAAATGCCATAAGGGTTACAAGCAATTTTTTCGACAAAAATCTTCAACAAAAAAAAAAAAAAAAAACATATTATTCAATTTTCTTTTTTTTTTTTTTTCCCCAATAAATTCACAATTTTCACCTCTCTGAATATTTTTTTATTACCCCAGATACCACTTTCTGCAATTTAGGACAGCAACAAAATAAAGGACTGCTAAAACTTAAGTGTTTTTAACACTTAAGTTTTAGGCATAGTGCTTCAAATTACAGATAACTCCTTTATCAAAGAAAAAAAAAATGCTCTGAGGATACTAGATAAAAGATCCCATGATGCACTGCATTATTTTATAACCATGATTTCTGTAATTTATTATTCAAAAAATCATAAAAAAAAATGTTACATCCTGAATGACATTCTGACACTCATTTTCAATAATGCATTATAAAAACAATTTACTTTCAAAATTAAGCTCAGCTAACTTAATTTCAAATGAACAACACATCAGAGGTGGCCTAAAACATATATATAACACATATTCATAATTACAGTAAAAAAATTCTTTATATCTAACTATTTCGACCCCCCCACCCCCGCCCACACACACAGACAGACATATTTATATTACAAAAAGCCATGAAGAAATAGAAACTATGCTTGCTCTAACTTTCACTAGATGCCTCAATGAAGGCAAGATTCCTGATGACTGGAACAGTACTACAATGATCAGGCTACATAAAAGCAAAGATCTTGGGGCTACAGATCCACCAGCTTCCAATCAGTTGTTTACAAAATTTTCACTAAGATGTTGTAACATCACTTGAACGAAACACTGGACGTGGCTCAACCAAGAGAGTGTGCTAGATTCAGGAGTGGTTGCAGCATTATAAATCATGTCCATGCACTGAGAAAACTAACTGAAAGATGAATGAATATGAACTCAGACTATGTACGGCTTTTATTAGGAAAAGACTTGATTCCACGAAACCATCAGCAGTTGCAGTGCCTCTGAAATCCTGCAGTAAGGAAGATGCATACATTAATATTACTAATGAGTAATGACATCTACGAAAATGCAAGTGTTCAAGGAAACAGCACATATAAAAATTGGCAAGAGAGTGAATGAGACAAGGTGGCATCATATCTCCCAAGCTGTTCAGTGAAGCATTGCAGAATGTCTTTTAATCATTGAACTGGAAAGATAAGAGGATAATGATTAATAGAGACAGTTAAACCCACCTTCGTTTTACTGATGACATAGTCATTTTGCAAGTACCTCTTCAGAGCTGCAGAGTATGATCTAAGAACTTACTGGTAAGAATGAAGTGGTATTAAGAATGAATTTACAGAAAACAAAACTGACGTACAAATTCTTTTACAAGAACTGAAGATTTGGACGTTGATAGGTAAATTTTGGAAGTAATTAGTGCCTACATTTTCCTTGGACAACAAATATAAAGTGAACAATGCACTGAAGAAGTAATGAATAGCAACATAAAACTTGGCTGGAGTGCATTTGGAAGAATCAGTACAATTTTCAAGAGCAATTTACCATTATGTCTTTAAAGTGTTTAATCAGTATATATTTCCAGTTATTACTTACAGTTCAGAAACTTGAAAGAAGAAACCCATTCAGTGGCTACAAACAACTGAAAGAAGTATGGAGAGATGCATGCTTGGTGTAACCAAGAAAGATAGGAAAAGGAACTCGTGGATCAGGAAAATGATAAGAGTTGATCACAGTAGACCTTCATGTGGCAATGGGCTGGACATAAAAGGCATGATCAAAAAGTTTACATTCCAAGTCGGTAAGTTCAGATAGGCTACAGATATTTACTACTACCTGCCATAGGCATTAAGACAACCGTCCCACTGACACTGACGAACAACGTTGAAGATGCCACTGTGGCAGAACTTTGTTGTCTGTTGCATACAAAAGTCCAATATAACCTGCTTTATGTCATCATCTGACTGGTACCTACGTCCTTTTAGTATCTTTTTCAGTGGACTAAAGAAGTGGAAATCTCAAGGAGAGATATCTGAACTGTAAGAAGGGTGCTCCAGGGTCTGCCATTTAAGGGCTTGCAATTTGTCCTTTACAACGTTGGTAACATGAGGGCATGCATTGTCGTTCAGTAAGATTACCGCTTTACTGAGGTTATACACTGCCGGACAATTGCTAAGGACGGATGACAATAGCAACGATAGCAACCATAAAATGGAAGGCAGGAAAATGTGGAAATTAGCATAAGTGCGGGATACAGTAAGACGTGTTGTGCGTATACAAATTTTGGATTGCCGAACTTGTTCGTGACGTCATAGCGCTGATAAGAGATATTTGACGCGTATTGACCGTTGTTGTTCAAACGCAAAGTTGAAAGGGAAAGAATCAATTGACGAACTTGCAATTTTCAGTATGTCTTCCCGACATCACCTAGATAATTTTACGCATGGCCGTATTATTGGCAAGATTGAAGAAGGGCGAAAAATAACAGATGTCGCCAGGGAGTTCGACATCAGCCACAGTGTTGTTTCAAAGCTTTGGAAATCATCTCAAACAAATGGAGAGTGTAGCAAACGTCACGGGGGAGGTCGTGTTCACAGTACGACACCTGCAGAAGATTGGTACATAGTGCTATGAACAAAAAGTCACCAGCGCAGCACAGCTAGTGAGGTAGCAAATCAGTTTATGGCTGCTACTGGCAAGCGGATCTCCCGAAAAACTGTCGTGAGACGTTTGCATGAAGGAGGACTATACGCCCGCCATCCTGTTGTGTGCATCCCATTGTCCAAACGTCACCGTACTGCCCTTTTGCAATGGTGCCACCAACATCGCAATTGGACTGATAACGACTGGTCTGCTGTCCTCTTCTCAGATGAGAGTAGATACAGTCTATCGTCTGATTGTCGAAGACAACTGATCTGGTGTGATAGTGGTACTGCATATTGTCCAGCAAACATACAGGAAAGGGACCGATATCCGATATGTAGTGTCATGGTATGAGCTGGCATCATGATCAATGACTGTACGTCCCTCTATGTGCTTCCAACTGGGACTATGACTGGCCAACGATACATTAATGATGTTCTGCTACCTCATGTTCGCATGTTCCGTGGTGCTGTCGGTGATAGATTCATTTTCATGGACGACAACGCAACATGTCATCGAACAGTCGCTGTCCAGCAGTGTCTTGAGAGCGAGGATATTCAACGCCCCGTATGGCCAGCACGTTCTCCAGATCTGAATCCCATTGAAAATGTGTGGGATGCTTTAGGGAGGAGTCTTGCTGGTCGTCAATGCCCTCCAATAAACAAGGACACCCTCATCCGTGCACTGACAGAGGAATGGGATAAATTACCCCAACAGCTGCTTGATAATGTTGTGCAAAGCATGACACGACGTGTGGAATCTTGCATTGCCCTCCATGGTGGCCATATCCCGCATTGACATCTTACGCCGGAACGCTTGCGGACGGTAATTGCATTTTTCATGTTTACGTATTCTGCACAAAATGGCCTGTCTGTCCCTTGAACACGTTTTAAAGCCTTCTGGATTTCAGAGCACAATAAATTGTCTTTCTTGTAATGTCCTGGCATCCAACCACGCTTACTTTTTTATGCGCTATATAGCCGTTTATGATCCGTCCTTAGCAATTGTCCAGCAGTGTATATAATTTATGACTACAAAGCTCGCGGTGTTAAGATAGAATAATAATAACAACTTTTCGCACAATAAAATGTTTATTATACATCGACTATAGGTTTGCAGAGCGTTGGGCTCGGCTTCCTCAGGACGAATGGAGCGTAAGCATTCAAATCATTGTGACATCATCAGAATTCTGACAGTCACAGGTTTTGGTGAGTTCGTTTCCACGCGCTTGAAAGAAATGGAGTCGACGTCATGTCGTTGACAAGCCGTGACGAGTTCCGGTATATGTGAAAAGCTTCTAATATATTAAGCTTGATAGTCGAGTCCGGTTTATCAATAAGCGTAAGCGTTTCCAAACAAAAATTTATAGTTATTTTCGTGACAATGTTGAGCTATAGACGACTTCTTCAGTTCATAGTTCCGTAAATATGTCTTGTGTTCCTTCACACGGAAACTTAAAGCCCTGCAGGTCTGTCCTATATATGTAAGTCCACATTCACAAGCTATCTGATAAATTCCCCAGGAGTTTAAGTCTTCGACGTAGTCTTTTGATCCGTAAAAATCCATCTTGTTTATGGGTTTGAAAATAACTTTGAAATTAAAACTTTTAAGGATTTTTGAAATTGCGAAGCACATCTGAGAGCAAATGGGATAACTGCCCAATTCTTTTGTATTGGGAGGTCTATAGGCATGAGCGTGCAGACAGGCTTTGGTTTCCTAAATTTTTGGACAGCTTTGTCTATAACGGAAGGGCTGTATCCTCTGTGTGCTGCAATTCGTTTAAGAAAATCAAGCTCTTTCTGTAAGGAATCCTCAGTTGAGCAGATATGTATTGCACGATATACGTATGTGAAGAAGGCAGAGATCTTTTGTTTCCATGGATGATTTGATTTTGCATGAGGGGGTAAGGAAACGGCAAATGGTTTTCGATAAACTGTCGTACTAAAGGATCCTTCAGAGCGTGACACAAGTACATCAAGGAATGGTAAGCAGCCATTATTCTCAGTCTCATATGTGAACTGTATATGAGGATCGATTGAATTGATAAGTTCAACTAATTTAGGTATTTCCGAGCTCATGCCATTCCAGAGAACAAAAGTATCATCTACATATCGAATCCACAGGTCAAATGTAACAAGCTGAAATAGTTGGTCTTCAAAGTGGCGCATGTAGACTTCGCATAAAATAGGTGACAGTGGGCTACTCATTGCAAGGCCTTCTGTCTGTTGGAAAAATCTTCCACGAACAAATAAAATTTGGTAATATCTTGCATCGAAGCAAGAAGTTTAGGTGGTTCAGCAATCTGAATTTTTTTTTTTTTTTTTTTTCGGATTGCTGAACCACCTAAACTTCTTGCTTCGATGCAAGAGATGCAAGATATTACCAAATTTTATCTGTGTGAAATGCAACCTGGGACCTTCCCATAACATCAACAAAGCCATATCTAATGCTTCGTTTGCACTATTAAGAGCTATCATTAAAGATACAAGAAAGAATATTGCAAACGTTGAGGTCGAACTGTACAAACTGCACCTTTTACTGGCTAAAACATTACCAGATTTTTGTGACCTGGACTGCAAAACTTGGTCTAGGAGTTCCAATATGTCATTTACTCATAAAATGACATTAGAACGAAAATTTAAAAAATTATCAAATGACAACAACCATAAAGAAAATTCTACTTCACAAATTGAAGATATCTTTCCAGATAATCTAACCTTTCTAGTTTTAACCCGAACAAAATTCAAAAACAGATTTTACGTAACAATTCGAATTTTGCGATTTCGAAAAAGGTACCAATATCCAATATCATTGCGTTGGTTGAGGAGTCCGTGATAAAAAGTAATCTAAATTCAGATCAAAAATAAACGATTAGACATTGCGTTAGCCAGACAATAACGGCAAAGTCCATTCCACCATTTAAACCGAATCTCAGCAAGGAAGAATACTATGCTCTAAAAGAATTGCAGTCAAATCGCGATATTATCATCACTAAAGCTGATAAAGAAGGACAAGTTGTTATTCTGGAAAAGAAACATTATGAGGCAGAGGTCGAAAAACTTATTACCGAGGGATCCTATAAGGAAATAAAAAATGACCCATTGGAAAAACAATTAAAGGAAGTTCAGAAAGTGGTAACAAGTTGTGTAACCCTTGACCAAAGCTCAAAAAATCATCTGAAGCCTTCATATTCCCATTGTCCACGTTTCTATGCACTTCTGAAGATACACAAAATTGGTGTTCCCTTTCGTCCTGTAGTTAGCAATATAGGATCAGCTACGCATAAATAGGCCAAATTTCTATCTTCGAAACTATCGCCTTTAACGACTTCTTCAAACACAACATCTGTAAAAAATTCCATTGATTTTGTCAATCGGCTAAAGCGACATCCATTCAACGATCAGTTCATGTTATCCTTCGATGTGAAATCCATGTTCACAAGTATCCCAGTGAATGGAGCTCTCCAAGCATTAAAATCAAGTCTCAAAGAACATCATTTCAGCCAACCGGAAATAGAAGAGTTTTTGAGGCTAGTGGAAATTTGTATAAGACAAAACAGTTTCCTTTTCCGTGGAAGATTTTTCCAACAGACAGAAGGCCTTGCAATGAGTAGCCCACTGTCACCTATTTTATGCAAAGTCTACATGCGCCACTTTGAAGACCAACTATTTCAGCTTGTTACATTTGACCTGTGGATTCGATATGTAGATGATACCTTTGTTCTCTGGAATGGCATGAACTCGGAAATACCTAAATTAGTTGAACTTAACAATTCAATCGATCCTCATATACAGTTCACATATGAGACAGAATAATGGCTGCTTACCATTCCTTGATGTACTTGTGTCACGCTCTCAAGGATCCTTTAGTACAACAGTTTATCGAAAACCATTTGCTGTTTCCTTACCCCCTCATGCAAAATCAAATCATCCATGGAAACAAAAGATCTCTGCCTTCTTCACATACGTATATCGTGCAATACATATCTGCTCAACTGAGGATTCCTTACAGAAAGAGCTTGATTTTCTTAAACGAATTGCAGCACACAGAGGATACAGCCCTTCCGTTATAGACAAAGCTGTCCAAAAATTTAGGAAACCAAAGCCTGTCTGCACGCTCGTGCCTATAGACCTCCCAACAAAAGAATTGGGCAGTTATCCCATTTGCTCCTCAGATTTGTTTCGCAATTTCAAAAATCCTTAAAAGTTTTAATTTCAAAGTTATTTTTAAACCCATAAACAAGATGAATTTTTACGGATCAAAGACTACGTCGAAGACTTAAACTCCTGGGGAATTTATCAGATACCTTGTAAATGTGGACTTTCATATATAGGACAGACCCGCAGGGCTTTAAGTTTCCGTGTGAAGGAACACAAGACATATGTACGGAACTATGAACTGAAGAAGTCGTCTATAGCTCAACATTGTCATGAAAATAACCATGACTTTTTGTTTGGAAACGCTACGCTTATTGGTAAACCGGACTCGACTATCAAGCTTAATATATTAGAAGCTTTCCACATATACCGGAACTCGTCACGGCTTGTCAACGACATGACGTCGACTCCATTTCTTTCAAGCGCGTGGAAACGAACTCGCCAAAACCTGTGACTGTCAGAATTCTGATGATGTCACAATGATTTGAATGTTTACGCTCCATTCGTCCTGAGGAAGCTCAGCCAAACGCTCTGCAAAACTATAGTCGATGTATAATAAACATTTTATTGTGCGAAACGTTGTTATTATTATTCTATTTACCAAGGTTGCTGGAACGTTTATTCTTAATGGCAAAATGCAAATGCTCAAGTGTCTCGTAATACTGTGCTATATTGATATTATTACTGACCTGGCTCCTTAAACTCTACCAGCGATGGGCCTTGGTTGTTGAAGAGCACTGTCACCATCATTTTTCAAACAGATGCTTGCCCCTTGGAGTTCTTCGGATGGGCAGAGAACAGATGCAGCCATTGCATGTTTGCAGACTTGATTCTGGTTGGAAGTAGAAGCACCAGGTTTCATCCCGTGTCACAATGCGCTCCAAGAATGTGTTGGCAGCAAGTGTTGCAGAGAGATTGTCACATGATGTGTTTCTTGGCCATTACTGGGGCTCACAGGAGCTATTGACAGCATACTTTATGGAACCCTAAACCCTGTATGATGCTTTGAACATTTCCATAGCTCATATAGAAGTCACTGGCCATTTGACAAATGGGTACTTGCCAATTATTGAGAATAGCGGCTTTTACATTCTCGATGTTATCAGCTGTGTTTGATGTGGATGGATGCCCAGCCACTGTAAATCATATGTTGTACCATGATTTTCACGGAATTTGTGACACCATTTCACAACAGAGGTCTTTGACAAGCACACATCACCATATACTGCCACCATTCTGCAATGAATTTCTACGGGTTTTTTTCCTTCAGGGGACAGAAACATAATAACAGCTTGCTGAACTGCTTTGGATGTGCTCGGTAACAATGATGTCATCAATATGTGTACAATATGTTCATCAAACACAGCACTATGCCACAATTTGACTGTTACCTTCACAGATTACTGTCTTTACATAGCCTAACTTTCATCAACAATTACATCATACTAGGTCTTGCAGCAACCTTGAGTGGAAACCTTTTGATCTTCTCTTATATTAGTAAAACTGACCTGTGCTGAACAACTGAAATACTAAACTGGATACCAAGGTAAAATGAAAAACTCAGAAGAAGACCATGTGAGAGGTGGGTGGAGGAAATTCAAAAGCATGCCAAAATGATATGGACGAGAATGATTCTAGACAGAGCTGTGAAAAAAAGCATTGTGGGACCATCCAGTAATGCATTGAGAATGGCTGATGATGACATATGAGTACAGTAGAACCCACTTATAGTCAGCCTGTATTTAGTGAGATCCCAGATTTAATTAGCAAAACAGGAACTTTTGTTTGGTACAATGTCAATCTAAAGCTAATTTTATCATTTTTAATGAGCAGAACTTACCAAACTCCCCGAATTTAACTAGGAGAGAACAGTTAAGATGGTCACTTTTAACAAGCAAAGTAGCAAAATTTAATGAAATTCTATATTTAATGAGGCAGAGAAATCCTGCTGCACACTGTCCTAGAATGGAGGAATGGAAATGGTGTCATTCAGGGCAAAATTGCATAAGGGCAGTGGAATCTTGGTGTGTTAGTGGAAGAATATCATTAGAAAAACAATGGGAAAGGAGTACATCAAATGCTCAACAAGCGAGTTGAAAAGAGTATCTCCACCACCCACTCCAAGGGACTATGCCTTGGAAGTGTTTTTCCAGAGTTGGAAACAGGCACTGTACTTCTAGAAAAAAAAATGAGTTGGGTTCAGGGCGCAATTTCACCGATTAGCAACTAGCTAGTGAAAAATCAAATTTGCTAGTGAAAAAAAATCGCAGAAGCAAATATTGCTAGTAACATACATGAGACCGGCCAATGAGAAAAAAGCTGAACTTTTTAACTGGGTGGAAAATTGGGACACACGAACGCACGGCGTGAGCAAATTCAAATACAGCATATACAATATTTAAGATTGCACAACCCATATGGAATTATTTTCTGTAAATTATGTAAGTAAATATTAAAGTGAAGCATATTATTATATTCACAATAGAAAAGTAGGGAATCAAGAACAAAATAAAATGAAATATTTTAAAAAATCAGATTAAAACATACATGTAAATCTTTACTAGCTAAATCCTGAGGTGAAAAGTATTTGTCTAGGAAAGTTTGTGCATTTAGCCAAGCAATTAGAAACTTGCAAGAATTAGAAACATATCCACAGATTAGTTTTGGTCAAACATCATAGTACAAGAAAGTCAGTCTTGTTGGCTTAGTAGCACTCTAATGTACCAAATTTTTCAAAAATGAAATGTGTGTGGAAATAAGTTAAATTCACAGATTCTTACTAAATGATAATTGGAATCTGTATTTAAATATGTACAAATTTAAAAAAAACATGACTAGAAGTTATGGTTTTTAAACAGGTTGCTTCAAAGATATTTTGCCCTTTTTTGTTGTACTTGCTTGCACAACAATTCGAATTTCCTCTTCTGAGCAAGCCTGGCTTTCATCTCAGCAAGCTGCACGGCCATATTTATTTTATGTTGACTCTGCAGCTGAACAGCATCCATTGCTAACTTTTTCTTTTTGCTGATAATTCCTTTTCTTTTCCTCTCCATTTCTTTGGTATAACTTGTTTTTGATATCCTAAGATTTTGGCAGAGGTTGGCATCAACTGCTTCTTGCAAAAAATTTTCTTTACTGAAGAAATTAACTGCAGACTTACCCTGTGCTTTAAGTTTATACTACACAGTTTGTATAGCTGAATATGTTTCAATGTTCATTCTTCCTGATTTTATATCTATGATTTCAGCCATCATGCTGAAAGAACTTTCAACCTGTGGACCATGAAAGCATGATATCAAGGCTTTTACTATTTTAGATAACATAGTGTACTTGTAGAGGTTAAACACCTTTGCCCACCACGCATCAATTTTTACAAAGTTTCCAACTTCATCAACAGGAGATGGAAGTCATGATTCAAACTGATACTGGTGAATCTCTAGAGCATAGCTTTCCATTTCCTCTGAATTCAATATATTTCAAAGGAACTGTGGAAGTTTTTCAGTCTTTTTAAAGTTAGATTATGTCCCCTTGTAGAAGAATCAATAGCTGATATGTACATTAAAAGATCACTACATAATGGTAGTGTCTTTTGCATGTATTTTGCACGCTGAATATAAGCTTCAGCAGCCTGGCTTAAAAAAAATTCCCCAAATGTCATTTGATTTGCTTTTCAAAATAATGTTCCTGATCCAAGAATCTTTCACAGGTTTGCCTTATCAAATCTTTCATAGGTTTGCCTTTCAGTATCTCTTGTTTTAAGAAGCAAGCTAAGAAATCCAAGAATAGTTGCTTCTGCTCATCAAAAACTTTATGAATTAATGGCTCCTTTGTTTGAAATAAGCATACATATTTTTTCAAAAGAGGTAGAGCTGCAACATAAAAATTTAATATAAGCAAGGTTTTTTTGAGCTTTCAAATAATTTTGCAACAATTCTAGATTTCCATTTTCTTCCATCTTCTGTTAGATTTCTTTTCCCCCGTAATTTCTTCCAAAGCTCCTGGAATTTTAACTTTTTTCTTTTTCTTTCTAATCTTTACATATTTTATTTATCACATCCATGTATATTGGTCTTTCATTAGGCTGCACAAATCCATAATACAGGAGCAAAAGGGTATCATGGATATGTAAACTGTTTAATGCCACATGATAGAATGACAACCACCTGCGTTGCACCGTGTTCTTAATTTCAGTGAGTTTTAGCCCTATAATTTCACAAATTTCAGCAAAGGCTTCATGTTGATCTGCTGACCATTTAAAGTCTTTGAAGAAGTCAATAAAGTATTTCTCAATGTAAGCTTAAAATGGCTTGCAAAATGTTTTACTTGCATTGTGAATATGGTGACATGAATCTCCATCAATGTCAAGCAAGTGGGGAGATTTTCTCTGCCGAATTCTTGTTTTTAAACATGTTTTTGGGCCGCTCATGACACATTCTTTCCATTTAGCTTTCAAACAAGCAAAACAAATTCCTCCTCCTCAGAAAGAAAGAAAAAAAAACGGAAAGCTGCGCCACGAACTTTGTTTAGAGGGTTCGAGCCGACGTAATACTGGCCCGAAGCCGTGCTTTTTTTCCCACTTAGCTTTCAAACATGCAAAACCCATTTTTCCTTAGGAAAAAACGAAAGAAAGGAAAGAAACAGGGTTGCATCACGAACTTTGTTCAGAGGCTTCGGGCCGACGTTATCCTAGCCGGGCGCCGTGCTTTCTTTCCATTAAGTTTTCAAACAAGCAAAACACATTCCTCCTCCTTAGAGAAAAAGAAAAAACACAGAGGTGCGTCACGAAATTGGTTCAGAGGCATCGGGCCGACGCAATTCCGGGCTACAGCGAAAGAAGCACGTCCGAGCCAACGTAATTCCGGATCACGGCAAAGAAGCACGCCAGGTCAACGTAATTCCGGCGTGGCGCCGTGCTTCCTTTCCACTTAGCTTTCAAACAAGCAAAACAATTCCTCCTCCTCAGAAAGAAAAAAAAACAACAACGGAAAGCTGCGTCACGAACTTTGTTTAGAAGCTTCGGGCCGACGTAATACTGGTCGGGCGCCGTGCTTTCTTTCCGCTAAGTTTTCAAGCAAGCAAAGCACATTCCTCCTCCTTAGAAAAAAAGAAAGAAAAAAACAACAACAAAGAGGTGCGTCCCGAACTTGGTTCAGTCCGGGCCACAGCGAAAGAAGCACGTCCGAGCCAACGTAATTCCGGATCACGGCAAAAGGAGCACGCCAGCTACGTAATCCCGGCGCGGCGCCCTGTTTCCTTTCCACTTGGCTTTCAAACAAGCAAAATAAATTCCTTCTCTTCAGGAGGGGGGGGGAGAATTTAAGAAAAGAAAGCTGCGTCACGAACTTTATTCAGATGCTTCAGGCCGATGTAATCTCGGGCCACAGCGAAAGAAGCACGTAATAACGGGTCATGGCGAAAGAAGCACGCCGGGCTTTTTTTTTTTTTTTCACACTTTCGAACAAGCAAAACAATTTCCGCCACCTCAGGAAAAAAAAAATATGAAGGGCTGTGTTATGAACTTTGTTCAGAGGCTTTTACATCGATTATTTACAAAACCATTAAAACTTTCTTTATAACAGCGAAAATCTGAATATCCATAATTTTTTGTTAGTCACCCGTTATCCCAAGGGAAATCCGTAATCTCTGTGCGTCCTTCATAGAAAGAGTTTTCACGAGAGCTTCGATTCTCGAACGATCTCAGAAAAGTAGGAATGCATTCGGATACATCACAAATTACAAGAGAGAGAGTTCCTGGTGATGACGTCACGGATAGAATGCAGAGTGGCGATTTCCCGTAAGACACGGAATGGCTGTCTCCTCGTGGGCTGTGACAGTTTCCCTAAACACGAAGTAGGCGGAGCTTCCACCCTTCGCGCTGCGATGCTCAAATGACTGACATCCCATCCATTTTTGACAGCAGTAAACGAATTGAGCTCTTGACTCCACCCTCCAACATTTCTTCTTGCCCCCCAGTGCCTGCTTCATAAAACAACGCTTTCAGCTAGAAAGCGCTTAGTTCTTTTACTCCACAAAAAGCGGAATCGCGGAATTCCGCTTTTTCAAGGATTTTTCTATAGAACGACGACCCCCCCCCCCCCTTAAAAAATTCTGAAAAATTTCTTTTCATTTTTGCAATGACCTCGAGGATGACAAAAATAATGCCGAAAAAGCGGAATTCCGCGAATTCGCGGAAGAATCTCATGTATGTAGTAAGGTAATTTCTTTATTTAAAGTAACCAAAAATCATTATTAATCCACGAAGTTTACATAACAGTTTCTATTATCACTTGTTAAAACAGCGACGATCAGCGATTCTCTTTCGCCAATTTCCTTTGGACACTTAATACCCATCCTCCCCATATCTTTCATTCCTTCCAAACTGTCGTAGAAGCGCATTGAAACTCCTCTCCATCGTGCCCTCATTGGTCTATTACAGAAACTGAACGTGACGTCGGCAATGGTTGCTGTGGCAACCCAGAGCTCTGGGATGGATCGGTTGTTTGACCATCTGCTTTGCCACCCTCCCTTCTTTTGCCCCGCAAACTTTGTCCTCAACTCCTGTCGTACCCTAAGCCAAGCGATCGCCTACTTCCACAAGTCTTGATAGTCGTGCATACATCAAATACTGCGCTCTAATGATCAGTGATGAATAAGCAAGAATAATTCCACTTATTCGGATGGTAGACAAAACCGAAAGAAGCAAACCAAAATGTTACTGGAAAATAGCCTGCCAACACTGGCAAAAGTCTTATCCATAGTAACTAGCCTTATTGCGTGGCATAGATGGACGCTTTTTTACGAAACGTGTTCGTGGAGGGGGTAAACGATTACGGAAGAAACTTTTGCTTCGTCTGACTTCTGGTTTTGGAAATTTTCCTTGTATTTTCAAGCTGAAATACAAATATTTATCAAGTAAAATGTTAATGAGCAATAATACTTGACAGAGGCAACATCGTGAGAGAAAAAAAAAATTATGATTACGGAAAAAATCCGAATTCCGTCGACCTTTAGTTTTCTAGTTTCGTAAAGACGAAATTCCAATAATAACGAAAAAAGCCGGAATTCCTTGAATTCGCGGAAGAATCTCATGCCTGAAGATTACAGAAAAAATTTGCAGCAGCCAACTTCCGTTTTTGCAAATTGTTCTCCACAGTTTCAAGCTAAAATGCAAACATTTATGCAATAAAATGATATTTAACAAGAAAAGCGGACACAAAGACATTGGGAGAAAAATTTACGATTACGGCAAAATTTTCTTACTCCGTTTCACTACTGTGTTCGAAAGTTTTGAAGCACGAAATTTCGTCTCCAGATGGAAAACGACCCCCCCCCCCCTCTCCCAAATATCAATCTTCAGAATGATCTAACTGATGACAAAAAAAAAAAAAAAGCGGGATTCCGCGAATCCATGTAAGAATCTCGTGTATATCATAAAAATAATAGCAAAAGAAAAATTTTAAACAAAATGAAAATTTGTAGAATCCGTAGTTTTGACTACGGCATTGTGTGGTAGTTGGCAGATATGAAGTGAGTGTGTAGAAGTTTAGCAGAAATTTGTGCGATACTTCCACTTAGTACTGCATGTTATGAGGTGGGATTCAGTTTTTTAAAAAGAATACAAGGGGATTGGAGGAACAATTTGTCTGTTGAAACTTTAAATGCTCTGATGACAATTGAAATAGAAGGGCCACAAGAAGAGATTTTTAATCCATGGTCAGCAGTTATAAAGTGGTATGATGACAAAGTCAGACACCCTGAGCGTAAACCATATGGGAAGAAATCTGAATTAGAATGTCAGTGAAATATATTCATGTGGTATGAGAATTTGTTAGAAATTAATAATAAAGATAGTCACTAAACTTATCTAAGATTCTATTCATTATTCAAAAAGGTAAGTCAAAATATTTATACACATATTTAAATTTCTGTGTAACTTTATTAGAAAATAAGTTACGATGTGATTTAGCTTTACTTGCTAGTCATGCAAATGTTTTGCTAGCAAACTATTTGGTCACTAGCAAATTTTGCTAGTGAGCAAAAAAAATGAAATCTTGCCCTGGTTGGGTTCAACAATATGTATTGAATGAATTTCTGGGTGACAATTACAGGAATAGGAAAACAATGGAATGGTAATGTGGCCTAACGAAAAACAGGAGAAAACAATTCCTAGAATTGTGTTCATTTTCACCCTTCAAGTGAGCACTGCATTGCGAAGATTGGTGCTGCTCTTGCTTAGTGTGCATTGTTAAGCAGCATCAATCTTGGGTAGCCGTAAGCGACAAGGTAATCATCATGATAGAGCTTAAAAAATAGTGAAAAAAATGTTGCCATATATTATGATATATATGGATATATAATACAAATGTATTATGCATGTTGCCTGGTATGCATATTTGTACATGGTAGGATTTTTCACCTAAAAGCTGATTTTGCAAGTGCCCAGATCTAATGGGGATTTCCGTTGGTCTCGAGCTCTTGGTTATAAGCAAATTCTACTGTATTTATTTATATATTATGTTTACATAGATATACAGCACCACACTCTAACAAATCAATGCTTAAAATGGAACTGAGGATGAAATGTGTTACCATTTCTTTTCTGAGAAGAGCCAACTGTACATCTAGCCTGCTAGTGCGACTTGGCCCTTGACTGCTTGATGCAGAACTTCCATGTTCACTGTCGCTTCTGTCTTCCACTTGCCCCCTTTGTAATGTGGACCTCTCAGCCATTCCCCTGTTCAGGTCCTGCTGAATCATGGTTCTCATGGCATGCAACCTTTCTAGTTCTTTCCATTGTGTGCTGCTGAAATTTAAAAGACCGCTCAAGCTCTTGGGTAATGGAGGCAACCCTTGTAATGATGCCATGTTCACTTTCTCTACAGCTTGAGCTAAAAAGAAAAATTACCATATAAAAATTTTTGAAAATAAATTTAATTTCTGACTATTATTATAAGACTGAAACAGCAGAAACCAAATTCTATATGATGGCTACATTTCAAGCAGTGGTTGGAAATAGCATGATGGCTACATTTACAGCAGTGGTTGGAAGTAGCATGCTACAAGTAGTGCTGCTACTGTGGCAAGCTGGTAGTGCGGAATGTAGCATCTAGAGATGGGACATTCGAATCCTCAAATCCCGCGAATCTTGAAAAAGATTTGAGATTCAAAAACTCAAATCTTCGCACTTTTTTCGTCACTCGAATCTTAACCTAAAAAACTTAGTGTTTGGTGCTTGTTCTAGAGCAATATTTGTTCGAATTTTTGTCAGCATGACGAGTTCTGACATTAGAAAACAATAAAAAAAGATCGTGTACAGTGTGTACACAGCTATTTGAAATAGCTCATTACTTCCAAACCAAATGCAACAGTGAAAGAATTGTTCAACCAAACACAGAGAGCAACAGTCGAAGCAACAGGCGTCTCCCATCGGAGCCCCCTCCCCCCTCCTCCAAAGAACAAAACTCATCAGTAACTTTTTCTAATTAAAAATTAATGCGTTGAACTTCTAAAGGACCCCCATGCTTGCAAAAATGAGTCCTATTAGCACTAAGAAAACTTCTGCTCCACAGCATATTTGCAGTAGTGCTATAAATACAAACTGCTGTTGATACATTATTTTTTACATAGTTTAATTATCTAAATCACCACTGGTCAACAACAGTTTGCACTGATTACAAAATCTAGATGGCTAGTTTTTACTGCACACTAAAAATTAAGTATAAGAATTCTCATTTTGATCTAGAAACCAAAGCTTTATTTCTTACATATAAAACAAAAATTTATATCAGACATAAAAATCATGACTTATTATGGATGCATATTCTGCTACACACTCAACCAACATACTTTTAACAAGACTAGTTACTCAGCATTCACAGAATGATATACTGCAGCATAATGCCTGAATCTATTTCTAAAATGCTTAGAAATGTCTTTCCACAACTTAGATCTAGTTTCCTGTGTTTTATGAGAAGCAATGTTCCTTCATGTATTAGTACTATTTATACTACATTTAATATTTATTCCAGAAATTACTTAAATACATTAATGGTTGGAACTTAAAGAAAATTGTTTAAACCTATGTTGGTCTATAAATATAATTGATTTTGGTTAGTAAAATAACCAAAAATAAAATACATGGTATTATATAATAGAATAATAGCTATATACTATATTCACTACTGTTTCACACGTTATATACGTTCTGTGCGTTGTGTGCACATTTTCAGCAAAATCATCCTGGCATTTATATATCATATGAATATGAATAATATTATAAGTTTTAATTATTATATTATCAAGGACTCACCTTGTATCGGCATTCCAGCTTAGTAAGCTTCCTCTTGTATCTTTAACAATATGTTTATCTAGCGTGTCATTAGCCACGTAGAATCATCGTATTAAAAATAGGCCTAATTGAAATTTGCGACCAGGGTTTATATTCAAATAAAACACGACTATGGATATCATACAAAGAGATTGTGAAAGGACTATATACAATGCAATTAAGAAACGTGTGTCTAGCGTGTCATTAGCCACGTAGAATCATCATACTGCCACTAGGTCCAATTGAAATTTGCGACCTGGATTTAAATTCAACTATGGATATCATACAAAGAGAGTGTGAAAGAATTATATACAATGTAATTAAAAAATCTATACCATCAACAGGTATTGTCAATCTTTAAAAGAATGAATGGATAAAATCAATGACCTTACAAACAGTCCTCAAATAAAACTCTTGTCCATTATTGAACAATGCCAGATAATCTCTGTAATACGCACACAACTCCACGTAAACCACCGGACATGTTTCGGCTCGACTGACTTTCGGCCATTATCAACGGTATGCATCCTGGATCAATGTTCAAAGTTGTTATATATCTAGGTCACCTCGGCATCACCTCTGCTACAGTTGTTCTACGTCGACGTTTTCCGCCATCGTTACATATACGTGTATTCACGTGTGAGTCACATCCACGCCATCTATTGGGTTAATTCCGGAATTGCTGTCGCTGTTTTTATTTCGTAAGTATATGTTATTTCTTTTATTTTCCTTTTTGTTGTTATATTTCGTATTATTTTCTTGTTGTATTAGGTATTTCCATGGGTACGGGATATCTTTAGGAGTAGACATATCACAATTGGATTTTTGGGTTTTCTCAATTGCTATAGCCTCAGACCACAAAATTTGATTATATTTATTGTGGGAAGTTAAGATTTTACTATTTTCCCAATCTGGTATTAATTCATTTATCATACAATGTTGTATAAGTGATGTTTTTCTTCTTTTTTAATCCAATTATCATAGTGCTCATTCAACCTCGTTTTAAACCTTCTTTTAGTACTACCGATGTAATATTTGTCTTGCTTATTTTCCTTTGGGTCTATTGTAGGAATCATGTATACACCTGCCTTATTTAGTGGATTTTTATTGCAACCACTGTTTGTCAGTAATTTAGAATTATCAGTAACTATTTCTGCAATTTCAATATTGTAATTCTGGCATTCTTTTCTTATAATATTGCTTAGTGGAGGCAAATATGGTATACTTCCGTAGAATAACGTATTTCTTTTTGTTAATCCATTGTTGTGTTTTTGCATACCAGCTCTTCTTATTTTACGATATAGTGAATCTATCACGCCAACCGGATATCCAAAACATTTAGCAGTGTCTTTAATCCATTTTATTTCCTCAATTAGTGCAATTTCCGTTGATGAATGTGTTATAGCTCTATTTATAAATGATCTGAACGCTGAAATTTTATATCTCCATGGGTGACAGGATTCATTGGGAATTATAGCAGGAATGTAAGAAGGTTTTCGATATACACCAAATTCTATTTTACTTTGATGCCTAAATAAAGAAATGTCAAGAAAATTAAGTTTGTTGTCAATTTCTTTTTCATATGTTACTTGAATAGTTGCATACACATTATTGAATTTGCTTATGAAGATCTCCATATCTTTTTCTGAGTGTGGCCAGAAAATCAATACATCATCTACATATCGTAAATAAAGTATAGGTAAGTTACAAATAGATCTGTTATTGAATATTTTCTTTTCGATGTCTTGCATAATAAGCTCCGCAAGTAGCCCGGATAATGGTGATCCCATTGGTGCGCCATATATTAGTCAATAAATTGTATTATTGTATGTGAAGTGATTATTATCTGTTATAAGCTTGAGTGCACATACAATGCTTTTAATTTTCGGCAATTCGATGTTTTCTTCTTCTAACCTTTTTTCAATTAGGTTAATAGCATCCAATGTGGGAGTATTTGGGTACAATGAGATGACATCCATACTGTACATCAAATATTTGGCACCGTCAATAGCTTTAATTTTATCAATTACTTCGGTTGAGTTCTTCACTGTATATTTATAATTACAATAATATATTTTCAAGTGGTTATAAAGACTTTTTTCTAATTTGATTGTTGGGGCTTTATTTTTGTTAACAATGGGTCTAATTGGCTTATCACATTCGTGGGTTTATAGCTTACCGAATATGTGAGGTACAGATGCAGCAACGGGAGGGTGCGCATTCTTTTTAACATCATCTGGAAGTGACATATGGTTCTTTATATGTGCCATTCTACGCAAAATATTATCTGTAGGATCATTATTTACGGGGGTGGCCTTTAAATCATCAATAGCATCTTATAACAGAAAATAATTACTTCACATACAATAATACAATTTATAGACAAATATATGGCGCACCAATGGGATCACCATTATCCGGGCTCTTGCGGAGGTTATTATGCAAGACATCGAAAAGAAAATATTCAATAACAGATCTATTTGTAACTTACCTATACTGTATTTACGATATGTAGATGATGTATTGATTTCCTGGCCACACTCAGAAAAAGATATGGAGATCTTCATAAGCAAATTCAATAACGTGTACGCAGTAACATATGAAAAAGAAATTGACAAGTAACATATGAAAAAGAAATTGACAACAAACTTAATTTTCTTGACATTTCTTTATTTAGGCATCAAAATAAAATAGAATTTGGTGTATATCGAAAACCTTCTTACGTTCCTGCTATAATTCCCAATGAATCCTGTCACCCATGGAGATATAAATAAAATGGATTAAAGACACTGCTAAATGTTTTGGATATCCGGTGGGCTTGATAGATTCACTATATCGTAAAATAAGAAGAGCTGATATGCAAAAACACAACAATGGATTAACAAAAAGAAATACGTTATTCTACGGAAGTATACCGTATTTGCCTCCACTAAGCAATATTATAAGAAAAGAATGCCAGAATTACAATATTGAAATTGCAGAAATAGTTACTGATAATTCTAAATTACTGACAAACAGTGGTTGCAATAAAAATCCACTAAATAAGGCAGGTGTATACATGATTCCTACAATAGACCCAAAGGAAAATAAGCAAGACAAATATTACATTGGTAGTACTAAAAGAAGGTTTAAAACAAGGTTGAATGAGCACTATGATAATTGGATTAAAAAAGAAGAAAAAACATCACTTATACAACATTGTATGATAAATGAATTAATACCAGATTGGGAAAATAGTAAAATCTTAACTTCCCACAATAAACATAATCAAATTTTGTGGTCTGAGGCTATAGCAATTGAGAAAACCCAAAAATCCAATTGCAATATGTCTACTCCTAAAGATATCCAGTACCCATGGAAATATCTAATACAACAAGAAAATAATACGAAATATAACAACAAAAAGGAAAATAAAAGAAATAACATATACTTACGAAATAAAAACAGCGACAGCAATTCCGGAATTAACCCAATAGATGGCGTGGATGTGACTCACACGTGAATACACGTATATGTAACGATGACGGAAAACGTCGACGTAGAACAACTATAGCAGAGGTGATGCCGAGGTGACCTAGATATATAACAACTTTGAACATTGATCCAGGATGCATACCGTTGATAATGGCCAAAAGTCAGTCGAGCCGAAACATGTCCGGTGGTTTACGTGGAGTTGTGTGCGTATTACAGAGATTATCTGACATTGTTCAATAATGGACAAGAGTTTTATTTGAGGACTGTTTGTAAGGTCATTGATTTTATCCATTCATTCTTTTTAAGATTGATAAATAAAATGTTTAGGAAAAGGGAGGAAGATTGAGTTTCCAAAAAATGGCAATGATCGCTAACATATTAGTAATTATGATTTTCAAAACATAATTTACCATAAAATTTTGCATTATGTAATTCAACGAAATATAATTACCATCTATTGGAGTATGGCACTATGTAATTCAACGAAATATAATTACCATCTAGTGGAGTAGATAAGGACTAGCGGTTAGTGTGCTCTAGTGTCTGGAAGAAGTGAAAAGTGTCTGCAGAACTGATAGTGTCCACCCCTTTTGCCACCTGCGCATTCTACTCCCAAAAACTGCCAGTATCCCGTTAAGAGGAATGGATGCTAGGAGAATGTTTGCTTGATCCTGAAGTTAAGAAGGGAGCAGGTGAATGTAATGCTCGTGATTGGTTGGTGATAAGAACCGCACTGAGTACCGTATATACTCGCGTATAAGTCGACCCCCACTTTCAGAGGAAAAAATCGTAAGAAATCGGAAACTCGCGTATAAGTCGATCCTGGAATGAGAAAAAAAAATTTTCAATGAATTTATTCAAAAACATTTGAAAACGAAAAAATTATATATATAATACTAAATTTAATTTGCATACCCAAAAACTTCATCGGAACCCTTCAAAATCCGATTCCAAGTAAGATCCTGCCAAACAGTTTAAAAAGTCTTTCTTGGTCATCGGCATCATAAACATCAGTATTCCCATCTATGCCCGTGTCATCAGAATCACTGTCATCATCACTCATAAAAATCTCATCATCCTCTGTGCCATCAAGTTTGTTACTAATGCAACATTTCGTGAATGATTTCATGACCATTTCCGCAGGTATTGCATCCCAAGCATCCTTGACCCATCGCGCAATCAAAACGATATCCGGCTTCTTTAGATTTCCGCCCTTGGTTTCAGTCGGCAAATCGGAATCCAATCTGCCCAATACCTCCGCACATTGTCCTTGAAGGGCTTATTAAGGCAGACAACTAGTGGTTGAAGAACAGATGTAAACCCACCTGGGATGACAGCAAGAGTTGTTTTTTAATTTTCTGCAGTTTTTTTCACTTCTTCACAACGGTGTGCAACAAACATATCCCACACCAAAAGAGACAGTTTTCTCAAAAGTGCACCTGGCCTTTCGTTCCACACATTCTTTAACCAGTCAATTGTTCCGGATTCGTTCATCTATCCTTTTTCATGGGCACGAACGAGCACACCAGACGGAAAGACAACGCTTTTCGGCAGAGTTTTGCCTCTGAAAATAATTACTGGAGGTAGCTTACTGCCGTCGGCCAAACAGGAAAGAACAACCGTGAAACTGGATTTTTCGTGGCCAGTCGTTTTGATCAAGATATTTTTTTCGCCCTTTTGGTTCACCGTCTTATTTCCAGGAAGGTCGAAATACATATCGGTTTCATCCATGTTCCCTATTTGGGAAAGTTCAAAAGCAGTCTCTTTTCTCTTTTGAATTACATACTTTTGAAATTCCATTATCTTTGCTTCGAAGTCACGAGGTAACTTTTGTGCAATTTTGGTGCGCTGGCGTAGACACAACCCATAGCGGTTCATGAACCTTGTGCACCAACCTGGTGAGGCACGAAAAGTGTTATTTGCGGCTGCAAACTTTTCATCTTTTGCAAGCTTCATTGCTCGCAAACGTATACCAGTTCGCGTTACAATGTAACCATTTTGTCTGCAGCCCACAATCCAATCATTCAAGACACTTTCCAGCTCTGGGAAAGATGTCGTTCCACGGCGCAGCGCCTTTTTGCGATTTTGGGATTTTCACCAAGTCCGAATTTCTTTTACGCCAATCTCGAATCAGTTTTTCGTTAATGCCAAATTGACGTGAAGCAGCACAGTTGTTAGTATTTTCTGCAAAAGAAACCACTTTCAACTTGAATCCTGCGTTATAGGACATCCGTTTCTTTACACAATCCGTGTCACCCATAATAGGAGAAGCGAAACATGTGCGATTAAGAACAAGCAACACCTAACACTGGCTGTCGCATGGCTCCGTTACGTCGAAGGTCAGCGCAATCAACTGGTAATCGGAAGGGCGGAGCTTTCTATGCGCGGCTGTGACTGCGCTGTGGATACACAAAGCCAGGAGAGAGGAGACTTTTCAAAGCGCGGAGAAATTCGGAGGGTCGTGATTTCGTAATTCTACCACATCAGTGTTTTTTTCTTTCTTTCTTTCTTTTTTTTTCTTTCGGAGGGTTGCGATTTCGTAATTAATACCGCATCGGCATTTTTATTTCTTTTGGGATGGACTGCCTTTTGCCTCATGGGAAGAACTTTTGGACTTACGATTTTTTTAGACCCCGCGTATAAGTCGACCCCATTACTTTGAAGCTCTCATTTTGTCCCAAATTTCTCGACTTATACGCGAGTATATACGGTAGTTGACCTGAACCTTGTGAAACACTCCAGTCAGCAGAAGCGTTTGGTCTTTGTATGTGTACGCAATGGTGAAAACAAGGAGGAAAGTTGGAGGCAAAGTGCGATTTCTTCAAAAAGTAGTCGCCCCATTACTTTTATGTTGAGCGTAAGGATAAGGCAGTTTGCCTCATTCACAGTGAAAGCATTGCAGTAATGAAATGATACAACATCAAAATGCATTATGATACAAAGCACAGTGCAAAATATTTTGGATTGGAGTGACATTTTCGGAGCAAAAACATTAATGAATTAAAAAACAATCTAAACTGTCAGCACTCGTTATTCTCCAAGGTAAATACACAGTCTGAAAACAGTCGCATTAACTACACGACATCAGAAAAAATTGCAGAACATGGAAAGCCCTTTATTAATGGAGAGATTGTGAAAGAATGTCTTCAATGTGCAGTTGATGTGCTTTGCCCGTTGCAGGCTCAAGTTGTTTCGAACATTAGCTTGTCTGGTGTGACAATAGCAAGGTAAGTGGAGGATCTTGCCTTTTAAATCCAAGTGCAAGGGATTTGTATTTTCTTTCGTAGCGATGGATAAATCTACAAATGCAACCGATACTTCACATGTAGCAATTTTCATTTGTGGCATTGATAGAAACTTCACAATTGTAGAGGAATTAGCCAGTGTTGTTACTCTTAAAGACATGACATGGCCTTCAGATTTGCATTCAAGTCTAAGAGATACCTTGGCTAAGTGTGATAGACTTCAGCAACATATCTGCCATAACCAGTGATGATATGCCAGCTACTTGTATGTCCAGAAAGAAGGGAGGAGTAACAGCTCTAATGAAATCTGATGCGAAGGAATGTGGCAGTACTGAAATGATGGCTCTCCAAATGCATTGTCTATCAAGAAAATTTGTGTATGAAATCCTCAAAATTTTAAAATGTGATGATTGTTCTGAAAGTGGTGGAATTTTATCCGGTCAAAAGGTCTTGACCACGGGCAATTCCAAAAGTTCTAGAGCGATTTGGAAGCTGACCATGGTGATGTTGCATATTACGCGGAAGTACATCGGTTGAGCATTGAGCTGCGGGAAGATGCTTCATCGCCACAGGCAGCAGAAAGTGGGATACACGGGGTTTGGACCTCCTGGAATTTCATGGTTCCCCCTCACTGGGGAAGTTTTACGAAACACCTTACAAATTGTGATTCACATATGATTTAACAATTTTTCTTATCTTTCTTTCCTTTTTCATTTCTTTTTATGAAGATTTCATGCACACTGTCACCACATTTCAGTCTTCTGGAAAACATTTCAAGTACAATTTTGAAAACTGATTTTGCACAAAAAAGTTGAAAAGTTAACTCAATGTTGTTTTTATCACTTTAAAAAAGATTGTTACAAGTTTTCAAGTGGCAGTGGGCTGGATAGATTGCTAGAACTGATCACCGATGGACAACTGAAATATTAAAATGGATACCAAAGAGGGGAGAAGACCACCTGATTCGAAAGCATGCTAGAGTGACTTAGAAGAGATATGCTCAAGACATGAAGTTGTGGAAGAGACTTGGGGAGGCCTCCACCTAGCAGTGGATTCACAACAGTTGATGATGATATATAAGGCAAAATACTGTGCATATATACACTGCCGGACAATTGCTAAGGACGGATTACAATAGCAACGATAACAACCATAAAATGGAAGGCAGGAAAATGTGGAAATTAGCATAAGTGCGGGATACAGTAAGAAGTGTTGTGCGTATGCAAATTTTGGATTGCCGAACTTGTTCGTGACGTCATAGCGCTGATAAGAGATATAAAGGATTTGACGCGTATTGACCATTGTTGTTCAAACACAAAGTTGAAAGAGAAAGAATCAATTGACGAACTTGAAATTTTCAGTATGTCTTCCCGACATCACCTAGATGATTTTACGCGTGGCCATATTATTGGTAAGATTGAAGAAGGGCGAAAAATAACAGATGTTGCCAGGGAGTTCGACGTCAGTCACAGTGTTGTTTCCAGGCTTTGGAAATCATTTCAAACAAATGGAGAGTGTAACAAACGTCAAAGGGGAGGTCGTGTTCGCAGTACGACACCTGCAGAAGATCGGTACATAGTGCTATGAACAAAAAGACACCGGCGCAGCACAGCTAGTGAGGTAGCAAACCAGTTTATGGCTGCTACTGGCAAGTGGATCTCCCGAAAAATTGTCGCCAGACGTTTGCATGAAGGAGGACTATACGCCCGCCGTCCTGTTGTGTGCATCCCATTGTCCAGACGTCACCGTACCGCCCGTTTGCAATGGTGCCATCAACATCGCAATTGGACTGATAACGACTGGTCTGCTGTCCTCTTATCAGATGAGAGTAGATACAGTCTATCGTCTGATTGTCGACGACAACTGATCTGGAGTGATAATGGTACTGCATATTGTCCAGCAAACATACAGGAAAGGGACCGATATCCGACATGTAGTGTCATGGTATGAGCTGGCATCATGATCAATGGATGTACATCCCTCTATGTGCTTCCAACTGGGACTACGACTGGCCAACGATACATTAATGATGTTCTGCTACCTCATGTTCGCATGTTCCGTGGTGCTGTCGGTGATAGATTCATTTTCATGGACGACAACGCAACATGTCATCGAACAGTCGCTGTCCAGGAGTGTCTTGAGAGCGAGGATATTCAACGCCTCGTATGGCCAGCACGTTATCCAGATCTGAATCCCATTGAAAATGTGTGGGATGCTTTTGGGAGGAGTCTTGCTGGTCGCCAATGCCCTCCAATAAACAAGGACACCCTCATCCGTGCACTGACAGAGGAATGGGATAAATTACCCCAACAGCTGCTTGATAATGTTGTGCAAAGCATGACACGACGTGTGGAATCTTGCATTGCCCTCCATGGTGGCCATATCTCGTATTGACATCTTACGCCGGAACGCCTGCGGATGGTAATTGCATTTTTCACGTTTACATATTCTGCACAAAATGGCCTGTTTGTCCCTTGAACACGTTCTAAAGCCTTCTTGATTTCAGAGCACAATAAGTTGTCTTTCTTGTAATGTCCTGGCATTCTGACATTATTTTATTTCACTTGGCATCCAACCACACTTACTTGTTTATGCGCTATATAGCCGTTTATGATCCGTCCTTAGCAATTGTCCAGCAGTGTATATCCTACGGAATTTTTATTTCTTTTTTTTTACTGTTTTAACTCTTGGAGAAGTTAGACCGAGCCGTCCCGGTGGCGTAGTGGTCTAAGCACTGGCTGACCATTCGTTAGACATGGGTATGGGCTCGAATCCTGGTAAAGCATGGATGTTGTGTTTGTCTTACGGCACATGCTCGCTCTCTTCCCTGGAACCAGTGACCCTAAATTTGGGATGAGTGAGTGCTTATAGCCCACCAAGTTGCTCACAATAGTCGTTAAACCTCCGCCAAAAATACAAAAAATGAAAAAAGGTGGACTCCCCTGTAATTATTAAGTTCTGCTGCCCATGTTCAGCGCCCTTTTTCTTTGAAAGATGAAGTTCAACAATTCATGGAATCCAAAGAGAAATTCCATTTACGAGGTCCATGATAGGAACTGGTTCAGTGAATTGCTTCCTTGTCGACATTACTGGTCACCTCAATGAACTGAACTATCGTTTACTTGAGGAAGGTCAACTTGTTCATAATCTTTATGATTATGTAAGAGCTTTTGAGACCAAACTAATCTTGTGAGAACATCAATTGCAAAATAAAAACTGCATTCACTTTCCAACATTAGCAGCATTGGTGAATGAAAATAGAACATGGAACTCAGATGATTATGTACAGTGCATTTCAAATCTGAAAGGTGTTCAAAAGCAGATTTCCTGACTTCAGAGAGAATGAAATTTCCACAGCAATGTATCATCGCCCTCCTTGGTTGACATTGAAAATGTTCCACCTCATCTACAATTAGAGCTTGCAGACCTGCAATGTGACTCTCTGGGGAAATGCAAGTTTTTACAAGTTCCTACAGCAATTGACTTCTATTCCAAACATGTGTCAGAAGAAAAGAATCCAGAAATATGTAAACATGCAATGTTCATGTCTTCTACATATTGAGCAGTTGTTCAGTCAAATCATCATCATTGTCAACCATTATCAATCCACTGCTGGACGAAGGTCTTCCCAAGTTTCCTCCACAACTGTCTGTCTTGTGCCAGTCTCCTCCATGTCACTCCCGCATATTTACGAATTTCATCCACCCATCTCCCATGTGGTCTTTTTCTGGGTCTTTTCCTGTCCCTTGGAATCCAATCTAAAATTTCGGCTGTCCATCTATGGTCTGTCCTTCTGGCAGTATGTCCAGCCCATTGCCATTTCAGGGATTTAACTCTGATCATGATGTCTTCCACTCTCGTCATTTTTCGGATCCACGAGTTCCTCTTCTTATCTCTCCTGGTTATACCAAGCATGCACCTCTCCATGCTGCTATGAGTTGTCTGCAGCCTTTGTATGTCTCTTTTAGTTAAGGTCCACGTCTCTGCACCATACGTAAGCACTGGAAGGATGCATTGATCAAACACTTTTCTTTTAAGACATAATGGCATATTGCTCTTGAAAATTATGCTGTTTCTTCCAAAAGCTCTCCAGGCAAGTTTTGTACGCCGATTAATTTCTTCATCAATGTGACCCTCACTTGATATCTGCTGTCCAAGATAAACATACGTATCTGTTATCTCCAGTTTTTCTCCATCAATCGATAAATCTTCATTTCTTGTAAAAGCATTGAACATCACTTTTGTCTTCTGAAAGTTCATTTTTAATCCCACTTCTTTACTCTTGTCAGCAAGTTCCTGGATCATACTCTGCAGCTCTGGTGGGGTAGTTGCAAAAATGACTACGTCATCAGCAAAACGAAGGTGGGTTAGATAATCTCCATTAATCTTTATCCCTTTGTTTTCCCAGTTCAGTGATTGAAAGACATTTTCCAATGTGGCATTAAAGAGCTTCGGAGATATGGTGTCACCTTGTCTCACTCCCTTTCCAATTTTTATGTGTGTTGTATTTTCAAACAGCCGAATCTTTGCACTTGCATTTTCATAGATGTTATTAATAATATTAATGTATGCATCTTCAATACCGCAGGATTTCAGAGCCGTGGTAACTGCTGATGGTTTTACCGAATCAAAGGCTTTTTCATAATCGATAAAAGCCATGCACAATGGAAGTTCATATTCCCTCGCTCTTTCAATTAGTTCTCTCAGTACGTGGATATGATCTATTGTGCTGTAGCCACTCCTGAATCCAGCTTGTTCTCTCGGTTGAGCCATGTCCAGTGTTACCTTCAAGTGGTGTGAAAGAACTTTAGTGAAGATTTTATAAACCACTGATAGGAGGCTGATAGGTCTGTAGTTCCTGAGATCCTCAATGTCACCTTTTTTATGTAGCAGGATCATTGTAGCATTGTTCCAATCCTCAGGAATCTTCCCTTCATTAAGGCATCGAGTGAAAATTTGGGCGAGTACTGTTTCAATTTCTCCACTTGCTTCTTGTATGATGTCTATAGTAATTCCATCTTCTCCTGGGGCTTTCCCCCGCTTCATGTTCTTGATTGCATGAGCAACTTCTGCTGGGAGGACTGGAAGAACTCTGGTACCTTTCATGATGTCTGGAGTACATGTATCATCCCTTTCATATAATTTGGAGTAGAAATCTTTCACTCTTGTCAAAATTTCGCCTCTATTTCTTGTTATAGAACCATCTTCTTTTCTCAGAGCCATAATCTGTTTTCTTCCCTTACTGAGATGTCCCTTTGCTATCTTAAGGCTTTGGTTGTTTTCAATTGCTTTCCTCACTAGCTCACAGTTGAATTTCCTTACGTCTTCAGTGATACTTTTTCGTGTTATCTTGCATAGCTCTATATATTCCACTTTGGAAGTCACATCTTCTTTAGTTGTCCTCATCTCTCTTCTTTTTTGCATCAACATTTTGGTTTTTCCTGATAATTTGTTCACATGCAACTTGTTCTTAGACCCAGCTAATTTTGTTGCTGTTTCCATTAGAGCTTTGGTTACTTTTCTGTTAACTTCCGAAATATCCACTTCTTCCGATGTTAGGCCTTCTAAAGCAGAGAACCTGTTCTTCAGTTCCAACTTGAAAGTATTATGGTGTTTTTTAAGGTTGGTTATGTCAATAGATTTTGTTTGTCTTATGAGCTTGCCACGTTCCCGTTTAGTGTTGAGGTGCATCTTACATCTCACCAATCTATGGTCACTACCTGTGTTGAACTTGTTCAGCACACTGCAGTCTTCGATGACGAATTTTTTGTTACACATAATAAAATCAATTTCACTTGTCGTCCCAATTGGATGTCTCCATGTCCATTTCCTGTGTGGCTTTTTCTTGAAAAAGGAGTTCAAGATAGAAAAATCCTTCTGCCTCTGCAAACTCAACGAGAGTATTTCCACGCTGGTTTCTGTTGCCGTGACCGAATTTACCTACTGAAGTTTCATTCTGTTGCCGTTGCCCTATTTTTGCATTGAAATCTCCCATAATTATCTTCAAGTGCTTCTTACCTTTATTATTTAGATGACGAATTTCCTCATAAAATTCTTCAATTTCTTCTTCAGGATGACTTGTGGTGGGTGCATAAGTTTGAATAATCTGAGCTTGGTATCTTCTCGAGAGTTGGATAACAAGTCGTGCAGCTCTGTCAGAGGAACTTTCAACTTCTACCACTTTATCCTTCAGTTTCTTGTTTATTATAAATCCAACACCACTAGTTCTGCCAGTATCTGTCCCACGATAATAGAAGAGATGTCCACTTTTCAGTTCAATGAGATCTCCTTTTCTCCTTACCTCACTTAGCCCGACGATGTCCCACTTGATCCTTTGTAGTTCCTCTTCCAATTCAAGAAGCCTTGAATCAGAAGATAGGGAGCGTCCGTTATAGGTAGCCAAGGTCAGCATCAAATGGCAGCCTAGTCCGGTCCTCCGGGGATTCTTAGCACCCTCTGCCTTCATGTCGCACTGGCCGCTGCCTTGGCCAGGTACATTCCAGCTGCCGGAGACTGAGGGCCAAGATTTAAGTTGTAGAGTCATTTTGGAGGTGTTTGGCCATAACTCACCACGCTGGCCAAGCGGGTTGGTGAGTGTGGGATAGCATTTCCTCTGATCCCGATGGTATAGTTATACCGCTATTGGCGGTCGTCAGAGCCCCTTTAGTGGGAACAGGATGCACCACGAGAAGGCGGGGTTGACATTTGTCAAGGAGAGGCTGTGATGTTACGCATCACCTGACCTTACATCCCATAGAACACAAAATCAAAAACATGAACACATCTGGCAGATCAACATTTTTGCAGATCATGACAACATAGATTACACCTGATATTAAAGCTTTAGTCAAAGAAAAACAATGTCAAATTTTTCATTAAGACTGCAGGGACATCCATCCCTGCAGTAATTAATGTACCTTATTTTCAATGGATTTTACTTGTAATAGTTATATATACTAGTACTGTATTCTTCTATTACATAAGTACAAAGTATATTGCTACTGAACGTGCTTTTGGCAATAAAAGCGTAGGATAAGAACTAAACTGTGTTGTTTACATGATTCTCCATCAGTGTCAATAGATTTTCAGCCCATGGAAGCTTTTGAATTTATTGATGTGGTCCTTGGTCCTGAAAGGTTGAAGATCCCTGTTTTAAATCTTAGAACAGTAAAATGAACTAAGAACAATAACCCACTTCTGAAAACTTTTGAACCCATTGAAGTAACATATACAGCACCTTCACTCAACAATAGATGGCAGATGACTCAGAAGTAAGGGAATCCAGTTGAATCCTGTACACAGAAGGATGACTCACGTTGAATCAGCTCATGCTTTTTGATTGCTGGGTATGTACTGACTCATTCCGAGTCACCTCATGCTTTCAAATTGGTGATACAAGCTGAATCATCTCATGCTTTCAAACTGCTGGTACAGCTAGTTTCAACACCCTCCCCTCAAGTATTTCATCCAGTTAAGAAAATCATATTCATTCAAAACTTTTCAATTGAATTATGACTAATTCAGTCTCATTTTTTCCTTATCAAATTATCAATTTATACCAAGCCTCTAAAGCTTTGCATTGAACAATACAATATTTTAAATTATCAGGACCAAGGGCCACATCAATAAATTCAAAAGCTTCCATGGGCCGCACGTCTATTGACACTGATGGAGAATCTATTATAGTGTCTGTACAGAATGTGTTAAATTATAAGTTAAAATAACTACATTTAGCAATCAAAATCCCACCATTTCTCTTTCACAGCCTTTTAGACCATACTTTTAGTTTCAATTTAAAAAAAAAAAAAAAGTCCTCTAGAGTAACTCCTGTGCCTCACGCCATATTACTCACTGAAATGAAGCAATGTCTTTGCACTTAAAAAAAATTTTTAATAAAACACTAAATACATTTTAGTCTCTCTCAGAGGAAGGCAATATTTATTTAACATTTTTTTCTGAAATATATCCTACATAATTTGCTTGATATGTAGTAAAAAATTGGTAATCAAATGTAGATTAGACACAGAGCTATGAATTTTTTTCCTGAAATACTCCTAAAAGAGAGTCTCGTAAACATCATCAAGGTGCAATTTTCCAAAACTTTGACATTTTATATATATATCAGAAACTAGAGAGGGAAAATTTCACATGGGTTAGTAAATTAGTGATAGTAAAAAAAAATTTAAAATCTGAGTTTGTGGGTATCATTCAAAATTTCGCTTGGTGAACTGACATGGAATGACCCAAGCAGTAAGTGACAAGCTAATAGAAAACCCAACATCTGGTTTGTCTAAGTAACACAGTGAAGGAGAAAGGCAAAATGTATGCACTAGGTTGCCTACAATTTGTACAAATGAGTGTGTCGATCTTCTAAAAGAATAAACCCCATTGAAGCTAAATAAGGCATGCAGAATTCTTCCTCAATGGCTCAAGAACACAAAATATTCCTCACCACCATTCTATTTTGATTTCCTCTCTTGCTTTCTAATTAATTGCAACTAGGGTTCAAATGCCTATGACCTACTCTATGAGGCATATATTTGGGAAGTAAGTATCATTTGGCAATTAAAGTTAAATGAGAACTTATTTGCAAAAAAAAATTTTTTTATCTGATTCACCATACCTTAAACTACTTTTCTACATAGTTTCCACCATTATTGATGGATTTATCATAATGGGACACCAGTTTTTGTATCCCCTCATCGTACAACAAGGCCACCTGTGAAGACGGACACTTCTGCACTGCACCTTTGACTTCATCATCATTGAAGAAGTGCAGACCAGCAAAACATTATGACTCTACATGTGCCACTACAAGACATAAATAGCTCCACGATGAAATGCAAAAAAAGCATATACATATATACGTGTAGAATAATGTCACACTTTCATAAAGTCAGTAGCGTTCTTCATTGGTTTGGACAGTCTTTACTATGTAGTTTAACTAACTGCATAATACATTTATTTATCTTTAAGATAAGTTCTTTCCTCTTTTGCATTTTGTGTGTTATTATGTGATAGTTTTCTAACTTTCTGTCACTTATAACCACTGCTGTACCAACCCATTTGGAGGAGCACAGCTACGTCTTGCACATGATTATTCTGTTCTCAAGATATCATAGAGAAATGCAGCTCCTTCCATCAGCCAATGGAATACAGGCACTACAGAAAGAGACTGATTTCACACTGAAGAAAATTATGATTTTGCATTTAATTCTATGTATTTTACCTTTTCCGTTGATTATTTGTATCGTGTAGCGGCACACAGAAAGCTGCGATCTTAAACCCACCATCAACAGCTGTGAAAGGATACACGTAACACTTCAAAAGTGAATCTATAATATATCCCTCAATATCACTTTTTTTTCATTAATTATAGTAAGGATGAAAGATCTTGATAAAGGAGGATAAACTGATTACTCACACACATATTGCATATACACCTCAGCTGTAATAAAACAAGTGGCATAACAGATCAAACACAAATTTTGTCCCTAGAGGTGAATGAAAATGGCTAGCTTTTTTCCATCATTTTTTTTTTTTTTTAGATATAGGAAAATACAGTTTCCACTCCATGACAACATAAAATTTTTTGAAGACTCACTTACAGATGACTTTTACAGAAAATTCTGTATATATATGGGGTCGTTAAATTTCAAAAACTAAAGAAAAACGAGAAAGATGGAGGAAAGAAAGTTACTTGATTACTTTTGTTTAATTCACGGCTTAAAAATTACAAGGTGCCAGAGCATTTTTTCTTTCTTCAAATTTCATAATTTGCAGTGAATATTGCAATTTTTATCAGATAATCCAAGCATTATTTGACAGAAATAAAAGCATTTACTATTAAAATATTATAGGTTCAGCTTCTGCAGAAAAATGATTTTTCAGTAGTAAATTTGACCCCTTAAAAAAGCTTTGCAGAACTTTTAATTTTTTTTTTAATGCACACGGTGTTATCAGGTGGTGTTAGAAAAGTATTGAAAATGCATTAACCACAAAAAAAAACATTTGACAGAAAATACAATGCAATGAAGGTTATACTATTTGCATTCATGGAAGGCTATGTGCTGTGAGATACCTGTTCAGCTATTCCACAGCACGCAGTCGTTGCTGTTTTTGTAACAATCACTTTGCAAACTGCATTTGTTGGTTTTCTTGTGATAACTGCATTAATTAAAGGTTTTGGTCACTCTTCTGTTTTTCAGAAATGTGAAATACTAAGGATTGACTGCAGTTTCTACAGATTTTCAGGTTGGACAAAAGGACATCAGTAATGCTGAAAAAAGTAGAGATTTATGTTCTTTATAGTCAATTGAACATTGCACAGAAATATTTTTAAAATTTTTTTTAATAACATTTATTTCTCACTTCTTTAGAACTTTTGGTGAATCAGAAATTACTGTTCAAGATAACATAACGAGTACAGATTATATGGAATGGATTTTTTTTTTTTTTTTTAATATCAAGGTCTGCAGATATGTTGCTGCATAGGAAAAAATTGCTCTTCTCAAAATTTCACCATCAGTTTCACAAATTATGTGTAAGAATGTTTTTAGTTGTTGTTTCTGAATTTCATGGCTTATGGATTAACTGCATTGCCGCAGATTAAGCAAATGAAAATAAAAATCTGAATTTCATGGTCTGCTTGTTACACAAAGGAAGATACAGTACTTTGTGTTTATATGTGAAATATAACTTCAACAAATTGTTTTATTAAAATCAAAACCTAAAATTTTAAATTCCTGTTTTCAGTGACTAGAATAGGAAAAGAAAATTATGAACCAAATTAGAATTTCATTTAGCAGTAAATCATTTCTGTAAAAAAAGTGGCAGCAAATACGCTATATTACTTTTCGTTCCGTCATCACTTCAGATCACATTTATATGTTATTCTTTAAAATCCTGGCTCCTAAATTTTGGATCTGACTCTTAGATCTAGAATGCATTTTCTTAAGTCCTGGTTTAACTTAAGTGATATAGCATTTGCAATCAATTATCCATGTGGACTGCAAATGCTGTATCATTTAAACAGAAGTAGTCAAGTAATTATCGTCTCTCTATCCCTCTCGTTTTTTTTTTTTTTAATTTTTGAAGTTTAAGTACCCCATTTTTCAAGTGCTTTAATACAAAGCATTCATACTTTTTCTCAGCAACAGAGGTAAAAGAGAAGTACATATTTTACAAAGTTTGGTGTTCTTCTTAAATACTTAATTTTCATGTTTTACAAGTTGCTGCTTTTCCCACAAATACAGCTCTTATGTATAGGATCTAATAAAATGTTTAGTTTCTCTTTAGTTCTAGTTACACATCACTGCCAAGGATCAACCAGTTAATGCCACTTCTATGGTGTGGTGTTTGTTCTCTTATGGCAACCCTTTACAACATAAAAATTTCTCTACCACTAATTATTCCCAGGGACCTTTAAATTATTGCTAAATATATAAATCCATAAAAAAAGTATTATTTCACAAAAATCATTCATTTTCAAAAGTACCTCCTTTTTCTAGGGCTTCAGTGCAATACAATTATGTACTTTTGGTTGTATTAATGATATATTCTCTGTGCATTCATTTATGATCGTAACGGATGCAATCATATTACTCTACCAAATACTTGAATATTGACAGCAGTGCACTATTCCCAGAGAAATCTTAGATCTTGATCAACATTACTTATTTCGATAACTACTGAGGTATGTTAAAAGTAATCAACAACGACATTTTCTCTTCTTATTAACAAACTAAAATCAACTAACCAATTCACATCAGCAGCCTTCTAATCGTAAAATATAAAAAATTTTCCACAGTAGGAAACACATTTTATGAGATGGTTTACGTCCACGCACTGGTGACCACAAAATTATACACATTCTGTGAAATTCTAACATTAGTGGCAAGGCACTAAGCAATGATTCCACCCAAAAGTAAACATTTTTAAAATCAATTTAACTGCATGTATCTCTCTCCCGTCACATTTGAATAACTATTTACGACAACCCACATATTCACAAGATCCACCACTTTTTTTTTTTTTTTCTAAGTCGATGTTGCCAACCATCCGTTCATAAGGAAAATGCATTCCGTTGTAAAAAAATTTCGCCAAATATTGAAATCAGGAAAAATTTAAAGAAACACGAGAAAAGAATAGCTCCAATTAAAAAAAAATGGAGAAATTTATCTGATGAAACAGCAACGTAAATCATGCTTATCATGTTTCTTATCATCTTTCATGTCTGAGAATTCGTTCTAAAAGAAAAGAAGCGTTTTGTTGTTGTTGTTGGTCTTTGTTTGGAAGGTTTGGCAACCACTGTGTGGCACAGTGGTCTATGAGATGGCTTATGTTCATTTGTCCGAGAAGGATCTGGGTTTGAATCCCGGTGAGGCATAAATGTTGTGTTTGTCTTACGGCACTGGCTCTCTACCTTCCCTGGAACCAGTGGCGCTAAATTAGGGATGGCTACTGCTTATAGCCCATCGAGTTGCTCACGATGGTCGTTAAACAGCGATAAACCTTCAATAAAAAAAACACCGTGAGCAACTTGATGGGTTATAAGCTGTCTTCCATCTTAAATTAGGGCCACTAGTTCCAGGAAAGGGAGAGAACCAGTGCGGGAAGCCAAACACAACATCCGTGCCTCACCGGGATTCGATTCCGGACTAATCTGGGACGAAAGGTCTTTGGGGACGTATGATCATAACCTGGCACTTAGACCACTGCACCACCGGGTCGGCAAAAGAAGCGCCGCCCCGGTGGCGCAGTGATCTAAGCGATGGTTTCTGATCATTCGTCCGAAAGGGGTCCGGGTTCGAATCCCGGTAAGACATGTATGTTGTGTTTGTCTTACGGCACTGGATCTCTCCCTCCCTGGAACTAGTGGCCTTAAATTAGGGACGGGCGACTGTTCATTGCCCATTGAGTTGCTCACGGCGATCGTTAAACCTCCAATCCAAAAAAAAACGTATTTGCAAAGCGTTACATTCACACTTGAGGTAAAATTTTTGATTAGTCGCAACGACAAAAACATGCCCCTTCCGGCATACATTGAAAGACGCCATTGTAGGGAATAACCAAGGAGGTTAGAATTATACTTCTGGAAATGCCTTGAGTCTCTTAACCTAAAGTGACCAGATTTTTGACAACAAATTTGAGGACAAATTGGCATGCTGTCTTCAATTTCAATGAAAAATTGAGGACTATTTCGTTTCAGAATGAGGACACAATTGACAACACCATCTGACACATTATGATACAACCGAAGATTTGCAAAGAATGTTATAAACTACACCATAATTGTCCTGTTTCATGGGAAAACGTACGATGAATCTGCAGCATGATTTTCATGTGAAATAAGTATAAAATAGCAATGAAGTACCATCATGCAGAATATTTCTCCTGATAAATTTTAAATGTTACACATAGGGCACAGCACATGAAAACAAAGCTACATTTTGACTTTGTACTGAAATTTCATCGTGATTCTGTACAAGAAAAAATATCTGATGCCAGAAAATTATTATACACTGAGCGGACAGAAATCATGGAACACGTGTGTGTTATCTCTATAAGAAAGAATTTTCCAAGTCTAATAACTTCCCTTGAAGAAACAGTTTAATGAAAATATGTATTGAACAAAAGTTGTGGAACTCTCAATAATATCCACCAAATGTAACCAAATTGAGCATCAATTACTCATGTCAATTGCAAAAGCGTGGATGCTAAAAAATATAAGATTTATTCTCCATCCTATAAATATTTTAGTTCAATCCGGTTAAAACAGAAACAAAATAACACCACGACAATCGAGATGACTTTGTTCGATGCTTCGGAATATCTCCCATTAATATTGCATGATTTCTAACTTAATTCAAGGAAAAATTCATCGGCTTCCAAAAATAGTTACCTATACCTTTATGAGTCCATTTTCTTGCAATTAATATATTAATTGATGCTAAATTTGGTTGCATTTAGTTGATTCAATTGAGTTTTTCGACTTTCGTTTAGCACATTTTTTTTCTATTTCAATGTTTTTAGGAAATTTCAAAAATTGATGGCAGAAAATAAGAAATTGGGGATATTTGACGTCCTCAGGAAGTTTTTACGAAATTGAGGACAAAGCATTGAAATTGAGGACTGTCCCCAGAAAATGAGGACGTCTGGTCACCTTATCTTAACCGTGAAGCATGGCAGGGCTTTGAGTGGGCACACGTTCGGGGGCGCCGAAGTCTTTCAGTACTAAGTCAAAATAAAACTCGATATATGGTAATAAAGAAACAAACCTTGAGATGTGCACTAAAAATTAAAAAAAAATTATCACTCTTCCAAAAATTATTGCGGAAACATCTTTTATCCTAGTACATTTCCAGCCACTCAAGTACATGCCGGCATCGCCCTTGTCAAAGATACCGCTGACCAATCAGGTAGGAGTATTGGTTGCCTCATGCTAATCTTGAGTACGCCTTTCTTCAGGGGCGTATTTATAGGGGGCCAAAGGGGCCTGTCCTCCCCATCCCGAAATCTGTTTCATTTTTTATGTTATCTGTCAAAATAAGGTTAAATAATCAAACTGTGCTTTCCAATATAATTCTTATATATGTATGTTAAATCAAAATTTGTGTTACGAGAAAAGTTTCTAAATCATGAATATTTTATTTACTGCTGGAAAAATCCAACTGCTACGTATGGATTCAGTGAAAGATCATTGCGCGAAGGTGTCAGAGAAAGAAGGATGACTCATATCCGTGGTCAGGAAGACGGCTGTATGCTTTTGCAACGCCAACTCCTAATTGACCAAACCAGGGTTGGTGTCACGTGTCACCGCTCCTCTCTGACTGGCGCCGGACGTTACTAGGACACGTGCAGTGACACTCGACACCTCACTTCACTGCCCAGCCACCTGTTTTGATACTTTACCGATTCCGAGCTGTGCGTTGGCCATGTGGGTGTATTCTTTCATTTTCAAACGGAGTGAAAACGTGAAACTTCTGTTTCTGTTTTGTCTGTATCCTTGTAATTCAAAATCAGTATTTATTCGCTCTTTCCCGCAGCTGCTTAAAACAGTTTGTTGAGGTTATTTCAAAAATGAAACGATTTCATCAACAAAGTCTGTTGACTTTCTGTAACAAAAAATGAGCTGTGGAAACTTAAACGCTAGCTGAACCCACTGATATTGAAGTTCCAAACCAATGCATTGAAAGCGGGAGTAATCCGGAAAATTATGAGCTTTAACCAATACGCATGACGAATGACGGAGATGCAGATGGTAATGAAAAGTCTGAAAGTATTTCAGATTCGAACGACATAGGATGGTATGCAGGTAACACTGAGCTTGTTAATTCTTTGAGCGACGAGAAAAAAAGGATTTGTTACAAAGCATATGGAAACCTACTGCGAAGTATAGATTCCCTAAAAAAATCAGTTCCAGTCGCAGTAAAAATCATATGAGAACATTCCAAATTAAATGGCTAGAAGAGTATAAGTGGCTGTCATATTCACTTCTGAAAGAAGGTTCATTTTGTAAATATTGTGTTTTAGTTTACGAAAAAGATGTTGCTGGTAAAGGCAAACATCAGACTTTGGGTAGCCTCGTTACAAAGCCTAGTACCGATTTAAAAGATGCGAGGGAAATATTCAAAAAGCATGAAAAGAATAAATATCACAAAGAAGTGGTATTGGCAGCTGAAAATATATTGCATCAATAATTCATAAAAAACAGGATAGTATAATTTTACAAATGAATAAACAGAAAAAGCAAGAGATAATTGACAACAGGAAAAAGTTGATTCCTTTTGTACAAACAATTAGATTATGGGGAAGGCAGCAGATACCTCTTAGGGGAAAAGTTGATTCTGGAAGAATTTCGCTTGAGGAACCAGCAAATAATGGTGCCAATTTTCGCACTTTATTAAGATATCGTGCAAATTCTGGAGATGCCATTTTAAAAGAAAACTTAGAAACTAGTGGAGGTAATAGCATGTATACAAGTTCAGTAATATAGAATGAAATAATAAACATCTTTGGGGAACTTATTCAATAGAAAATTGTAGCTAAGGTAAAGCATTCAATTTTTTTCAGTATTGGCAGATGAAACAACTGACATTAGTCAAATAGAACAGTTTTCACTGTGCGTCAGGTATTTTGATAAAGAAGAACTGAAATTAAGAGAAGATTTTCTGGCTTTTATAAAAGTGAAAAATTTAACAGGCTGTTCTCTTGCAACAACAATAATGGAAAATTTAGTGAAATTGGATTTTGATTTGATCGATATGAGAGGGCAGGGGTATAGTGGAACTGCAGCAATGCGAGGACAGTTCGTGGAGTGCAGGCGTGTATTAGAAAATATATCCCAAAGCAATATATACTCATTGCATGTCCCATTCCTTGAACTTATGTTTGTCGGATGCTAGCAAAATGCCTAGCATAAGGAACTGTGTGGGAGTTACGAGGGGCAGTCAAAAAGTTAGTTGCTCTCCTCCGTAAAACATTTCGGTAAAAGGATATTTTCTTGACACTTTGTGGCAACGCTGCTGGCATTTATCTGCAGCACGTGCCGCAGTTGCTTCTACGCAGTAGTTTTAGTTCGCTCACTGACGAGTCGTGAACATGCCTCGGCAGCTGCTGGTGGCGTCCAAATTGCAACTGCGTGCAGTGATTCGTTTTTTGTATGCAAAAGGGTGTAACTGCACTGAAATTTTTCGGCAGTTGAACGAAGTGTACGGTGGAAACGCAATATCGCGTCAAGCTATCTCAAAGTGGTGCATCTTGTTCGAGAACGGGCGTACTGATATTGAGGATGATTACCGCATGGGAAGACCGCATGTGGCGAACCTAACGAGGGACCTTCTGAAAAAGTTTAGGTGTGAACTGTGGAACCACCCTCTTTACAGCCCAGATCTTGCGCCATGTCACTTCCACGTCTTCGGGCCCATGAAACAAGAACTTGCAAAGCGACGATATCACTCGGATGACGAGGAAGTGACATGGCGCAAGATCTGCAACATGGCGCAAGAGCTGCAACCCAGCAATGGTTATCGGACGTTGGACGGAATTTCTTCGCAGAAGGCATAGAAAAACTTGTGCCACGCCTCGACAAATGTTTCAATAAACTAGGTGATTACGTCGAGAAGTAACTTTTGTATGAAAATTTCAGGTACATATAACATTTTTCTAAAATTTCGATCCTGTGTTCTTTTATCAAGCAGCGCAACTAACTTTTAGACTCGCCTACGTATATCAGAAACATGTTCGTTTTTCCACGCTTCTGCTAAACGTACCAGTGTTTTGAAAGAAAGTATCCAGCGACTGCTACCTGATTGCAAGAAAATTAAGATGAAAACTCTATGTAAAACTCGATGGATCCAACGGCATGATGCCGTTCTTATGTTTAAAGAAGGTCTGCAACCTATTATATCATCCTTAGAAGCGATTGAGCAAGAAGAGTCAGCAGAATAATCTGTCAAAGCACACACTTTGCTCAACTCTATATGTCCGTTTTCATTTCTAGTGGCAACTTTTGTCCTTAGTAAAATATTGTCCATCACATACAACCAATCTGAAAACTTCCAAAACAAGCAAATCGACTTAGTCGATGCATTAGAAAAAATATCAGAAGTTACAACACTGCTAAACAGCATGAGAACTGAAGCAGAAAAATCCTTCAGCTTAATTTATGATGCTGTAAAAACATTGGCTGTAGGCCTCAAAGTAGCAGAAGAAGTTCCACGTAGATGCAGTATACAAAAAATAGATGCAATATCCCATATTCAACTCCAGAAGAATATTTCCGCAGAAGTATATTTATACCCTTTGTGGATGATATAATTTGAATCATTAAATGAAAGGTTTCAATCACAAAAAGAAACACTAACTTCATTGCAAAACATTCTACCAGTTTTTGCCGTGAAGAATGATTATTCCCAAATATTATCTGCAGTGAAAATGTATAAACCTGATTTATGATATTCTGATGTAACAGAAAGCGAGTATCAATTATGGTGTCAAAAATGGGAAAGGAAAAAGAAGACGTGCGCCCCAAAAACGCAGTTGAAAGTTTGGCATCATGCAATAAGAACTTATTTCCCAACATTTATATTTTGCTTCACATCTTGGCAATTCTTCCTGTAACCACAGCATCAGTGGAAAGGAGCTTTTCCAGTCTTCGTCGCTTGAAATCTTATTTGAGAAACAGTACATCAGAGTCAAGACTGAATGGGCTAGCTTTATTATCTATTCATAGAGACATTCAAGTTGAAGATGAAGAAGTCATTGACAAATTCGGAAATGTGCCTAGAAGAATAAATCTCAGTTTTTAAAAATTAGGTGAGTACAATCAATTTCATTATTTCTCAAGGAGAAGTTTGTTTCTATCACTCTTTTTTTTTAATATGTATATGTACTCATCAGCTTAATTTAGGTATATATGTATGTTATATACCTAAAAAGAAATACCTTTTTTTTTATCATTAGCATGTTTTTTTTTCTTTTTTTATTAACTTCCATTTTATCCTGGTGGATTTCAGAAACTTCCAATTTTTCGCCGCCCCCTCCCCCCGAAAAAAGTTTCTGCATACGCCCCTGCCTTTCTTCCATTGATTTCGGGAATTTTCCATATACATTGATTTTTGCAGCTTTGTGCCTTCTCTTGAACAATGCATATTTTTCATACTTTGCATATTTCAGCATGTCTAAAAATCTAGGGACCATGGGTGTTTAGTTGCGCATATTTTGCATATTTTACAATAATTTTGAGCACATTGTGACGGAAATTTACTGTAAATAGCAAGAACAGAATTAAATATGTGTTGCGTTTATGTGTACGTTGTGTATTTATGTGTACGTTATGCGGAGTTTCGAATAAGAATGATCTGTACAGTTTTCTTTCCAGCGAACTGAGTTTACACTTCTGCGCATGGAAGAGAACAAAGACCTTTAAGATACATAGACTGCAAACCCGCAGGTTAACCATGTGACCTTTGAAGTTCAGCGTTGTACTGCAAGAATCAGTCACATCTCCTAGTTTATTATAAACGTTCGCGTGTTTATATCAGTTACATCCATCTTTTATGCGTATAACCAGTAAGATTTATAATTTTCGTTTTTAAAATAGCATGTATGTAAAGTATTTCAAAAAATAATGTAGACAGATTTAATAATATTTATAATACTTCCAAAATTAAAAGTTTTGTTCTCAAATTTCGTTCAACTATCACAGATGCACACCTTGGTGAAATGCTTCTTTTAAGTACATGGAGAATCACACCCAACATTGACAAAAAGTTACATGAAAAGTAGGTTCAGAAATCACATTAGTGTTGCAGGTGTGTAAAGTTCATAGGAACTTTAAATTTTTAATTAATTTTGTGTCTTTAATTTCTAGTAAAAAAAGTTTTACAATAACAATTCAGTTTATTTTTTCTTGCATAATAATAATTTTAATATTATGTGAATGATTTAATAAAATGACTGCTTAAAAATGTATATGGGTTGCAATACTTTATAGAAATATATAAAATAACCCCATTTTTAGCTGATAATAGTTGTCAATATTTAACTCGGTTACGGTGGCCTTTCAAATGATTTCTAAGAATTTACTGGCCCAATTTCAAAAAAGGTTGGCCACCCCTGTTCTAGATAGACATGAACATAAGGCCCAAGCACAGGTTTTAAAACAGTATCCATAAGACGCTGAAAGGTTGCTGGTGCATAGGCAAGACCAAATGGCATTCGAAGGAATTCATAGGCGCCAAAAGGTGTAACAAACCCGGTTTCGTCAACAGAGTCCGGATGTACAGCTACCTGCCAATAGCCGCTGGCGAAATCTAAATTAGAAAGCCATTTAGTTGAAGATAATTTTTGTTGCAAAATATCACTAATTACCAGAACAGGGTAATTTATGCTTGTCGTGGCATTATTCAACTTGCGGTCTTCTGAGATAGATGGGGCAAAATATCACTCCTTGGGCGTGGCTTTTACGTTTTGAGGGATTGTCCCAGAAGTTGGCGTCAGCGAATGACTGAAGACCTTACCGTATTCATAATGGCAGAGGTATCTCGTTGACTCCACAATGAAAAGACAAAATACGAGCTGTTGCGTTTTAACCAATGACATTGTTTGGGGGTGGAGCTTAGTAGATAGGCGTAGTTTCTGTCTCAAACTCAAGTGTTTTCTGGTAATGTACACATTTTCTCTTCAAAAATGAACGTACAGTAGAATTTAAGATGATCTATAGAAGACAAGATTCCAATCTCACTTCAGTGCCCATTCTTTGATTTCTATTTGGCCTAGATAATTAAAAAAATCAGACAGAAATGAGAGATTTCGTTTCTTCCACACAGAAACACTGCCAAGCTAACTTCTGTCTCCATCTAGCGCCAAATTGGAATACTTTCGAGTCAGATAAATTGAATTTTTTAAAATATTCTAACATTTTTTTGGGAAAAATAACTACGACACGTATTAGCTATGGGTCGGTTTTATTTGTGCTCAAAATTTCAAACTCTACAAAGTAATAGTTTTCGAGAAAATGTGTACAAAAGAATTTGCATTACAGATATAGGACAGAATTTCCGTTACACTCATTCAAAGACAGCCTTAAACAACCGCTGCATTGCCTTTTTATCTATCGTTTTTATCCGGCCACACATACTTCACTCTTGTTCCAACCTCAGGGTGTTGCCAACATTAATCTCGTTTGAGGGAAAAGACATAACTGAAGGTTTGAAAATGTCTAAGAGAAGAAACTCAAATTTACAGAGAAAAATAAACTGAAAAATATACAGGGTGAGCAAAATCGACCGAACAGTAAACCTACTGGACGATTCCTCGAGGAGAAAGAATCCGAAAACCGTTGTCCTTTGTCCCATCAGATGTCGCATTCCGGAGATATACGCGCCGAAAGTTCGTGACGTCACATCCGGTAAGAACACAGACATTAGAAATAACTTACTCAATCACTTTGACAGAAAACATGTAATTCATTTATGTGTACCACTACAACACAAATGATAAAACAAGTGGATTCGTGTTAGATTACAACATGTTTTCAAAATGACCACCTTGTACTGCGAAACAGGCGGCAGCCCGCCGAGGTATAGACATCTGCACGCGTTGTAGCATAGCAGGGGTTACAGTTGTGAAGGCCGCGTGTAAGGTGACCACTAGGTCGTGCGGGTAGCTGACAGGCCGTCGATATACCAGTTCCTTTAGATTACCCGAGAGGAAGAAGTCCAATGGGTTAAGATCCGGCAATCTAGTGGGCCAATCTATCGACCGGGATATTCCATACCCAGCCACAGGCGAACATTTGCAGCGTAATGCGCCGGTGCTCCATCATGCTGGAACCATAGATTGCTGAGAACAGCCAATGGTACGTTTTCCAGTAAGTCCGGCAGAAAATCACGGAGGAACACCATGAAGTTGGCAGCTGTGACACGTTCGGGAAGAAGATATGGTCCCACTAGGGTATTGTCTACAATACCACACCAGATATTAACACCCCACCGGACCTGGTGAGCGTGTTCACGTGTTGCGTGCGGATTGTCCAGTGCCCAAACATGACTATTATGGGTGTTGCAGATACCCTGCTGTGTAAACCTTGCTTGATCAGTCCATAAGATCCGGCTGATAAGCTATTATCGGCAACATATTGCTGTAGCAGCCACTCACATTCTGCCTGTCTTTTTTTTTTTTTGATTGGAGGTTTAACGACCACCGTGAGCAACTCAATGGGCTATAAGCAGTCGCCCGTCCCTAATTTTAGGTCACTGGTTCCAGGGAAGGGAGAGAGCCAGTGCCGTAAGACAAACACAACATCCGTGCCTCACCGGGATTCGAACACGGACCCCTTTCAGACGAATGATCAGAAGCCATCGCTTATACCACTGCGCCACCGAGGCGGCCTGCCTGTCTTCGATCAAACCCAATCGTAAGTAGCGGAAGCCATTGGAGTGTCTCAAAGCGTGATTTCCAGGCTTTGGAATCGGTTTTCAGATACCGGAAATGTAAGGCGAAGACCAGGACAAGGTCGTAGGAGAGCAACATCAAGAAATGAGAGTCGGTTTTTTACACTGACTGCCAGAAGAACGGGTATGAACGCCACTCATATGCAACGCGAACTCCGTACGGCTACTGGCACAAATGTTTCAACTCAAACTGTTCGGAACCGACTCCACAGTTTTGGTCTGTATACTCGAAGACCTATGGTGCGTTTCGTTAACCGCACCCCACCGTGCTGCCCGCCGACTCTAGGCACAGGACCATGCCGATTGGAGAAGAAATTAATGGAGCAATGTTCTCTTCTCAGAGGTCGCGCGCTTTACTGTACATCCTGACAATGGGCGACTCATCATTTGGAGGAAACAAGGTACTCGTAACAACCCGTTATTTGTGCAAGAAAGTGTTCGATTCGGGTGAGGCAGAATGATGGTGTGGGCCGGTATCTCTATCAATGGCCGAACCGATCTGTACATAATCAGAAATGAAACACTTACTGCTCAGCGGTATAGGGATGAGATCCTCAGACCCTTAGTCGTCTGTTATGCTGCAGCAATCGGAGATTAATTCATTTTCGTGGATGATAATTGCAGGCCACATCGAGTTCGATGTGTGGACGACTTACTGTTTGACGAGGGAATCATTCGCATGGACTGGCCAGCATGTTCTCCAGGCATGAATCCCATCGAGCATGTCTGGAACGTTCTGGAGAGAAGGGTTGCTGCTCGATTAACCTCTCCACAAACAGTCCAGCAATTGGAAAGTGCTCTTCTGCAGGAGTGAGATGGAATTCCCAAATAGAGGACAGAGGTTATTTCGCACTTCCAGCAAGGCTGATTTTGCTAACTTGCAAATAACTCTGGAAAGTTTTAAAAATGATACTAGTTTTGTTAAAAATACTTACAAAATTCTCAAGTCCTTCAAGCACTCTGTCCTAAAAAGTTTTTTCAAATTCTGGAAAGAAACAGCTAACCATGTTGATAAGCATGTTTTTGCTTTGGTTCTAGACATTCTTAAGTATTTAAAGATAAAATTTCTCTTAAAGAAATTTCCAGTAATTTTGTGACCATCAGGTTTCTAAATAAAACCTATGATCATCTCAATGTTAGGAAGCTGTTCTACAATAATGCAATTTTTTTCCCATCCACAGGCACCAGTCTATTGTAAGTTTTAAATATGTTAAAACCTTAGGGTCAATAGTTAAAAACTACAAACTTAATTATTCGAGTTCCATACCTGTAGTTACTGCATGTTCTTGTGATGAACATAAAGACACAGTTCACTATGATAAGAATTACAAGCATATTACCACTGGTAACTTGAGTTTTGTCGAAAATGACAAGCTTAGGATTTTATTAGAGTATGGTTCTAAATTTAGACCTTCCTTCCAAATTTCCAAAGAGAGGATTCTTGAGAGCTTCACTCAAGATGTTAATAGGTACATTATAAAAACCAGTTTAACATACAATCAGCCTATTGAGGCCTTCGCAGAATGGAAATATAATGTAATCAATAGCTTCACTAATAAGTTGGCAGGTCTTGATTTTTGTTTTGATAGAAATCTATTTTTCTCTGGAGATGCTAAAAGGTCACTCTCCAAACTACAAGACCTATTTATTTTTACCACTACGGATAAAGCTAGCAATAATTTTGCCATTATCTGTAAGAAATTCTATTTTGAATTGTTAACCATGGAACTCAATAATAGAGTAACCTACGAGCCCGTAAGTTATTCTACCAAGCAGTTAGAAAATCGTTTTAAGGCATTCTTCAAGAAACTTAAAATTCCACAAATGAGAAGACATGAGCCTGAATTTTCCTTTCTTTTTGCAACTGTTAAGTTTCATAAAGATCCAGTGAAGTTCAGATTCATAGCTAGTGGAGTTAGGAGTCATAAAAAGAAAATTTATCTTTCTTTTGAAGACATCTTGAAGAAGGTCTTGAAACACATTAGTAACTGTACTAATTTGAAGTACAGAGATTTTTGGATAATTAATAATAATGCAGAAGTAATTTCCACTATACTCGAAGTAAATCCCTTAGATATTAATAGTTATGATTTTGAGAACCTATATACTAATCTGCCTCTATCAGATATAATCACTACCTTTAAAGAGCTGCATGCAGAATTTAAACTTAACGAATTTGTTAATGTGGGAACCTGGAACTCTTATCTCAATTGCTGCATAAAAAATAACCATATCTTATGTAATAATACTCTCTATAAGCAAGTAAACGGTATCCCTATGGGAACGTCAACATCCACAAGTATTGCAAATCTATTCCTGTTCTTTAAGGAATATAAATTCATTGAAAATCACTCCACTTGCTCCGATAACTACCTTTACACCTTTAGATATATTGACGATCTGCTGTGTATAAATAATTCAGAAGTTATAGAAAGTGATTTTGATAATATCTATCCTAGCTCTCTTAACTTATGTAAAACCAACCACAGTAATCAGGAACTAGAGTTCCTAGACTTAAGCATTAAACTTAACAGAGGTAACCGATCTATTAGCCTCTTTGATAAAAGAGTTAATTTTCCTTTCAAAGTTATTAAATATCTACACTGGAATAATAACATATCAACCAAAGTAATTGAGAATGTACTAATTTCTCAGGTGCTTAGAATTTCAAGAATTTGCAGCAACAATTTGGACTTCAATTACCACATTAATATACTATTAGACAGTTTTCTAGGAAACAAAATTCCTACTTCTTTCATCAAAAGAACTTTAAGAAAAATTATTCTGAATAATTGAGTAAGGTTGGCAGATCTGCTTTAATTTTCTACACAGTTAATAATATGATTCTGACCAATGAAAGCCTTTTTTGGAAGTTGGTCTAGAGGATGCATATTAACTACAAAAAGGAACCTTAGTGCTATGGATAAGAAGGTTCTATTAAAAATAAAAAATTAAATAATATAGACCAAATCACAAAAAAAACTTTAAAATCTGTTTATAAAAGAAAATAAAAATAAATATAAAAGAAAACTAGTTATTCACTCACTAGAATAGCTGTACTAAAAATAGTAAAACTAACATTAAAATTAATAGGATTCTGAATAGTCTATAGAAGCTCACCAAGGTGATTAAATACATGCAAAGGTTATTAAATACACTACTTGTGTATTTCATAATATTTCTCATGTATTCTGGAGAGTTAATTCTGCTCTTTCTGATTAAACAGGTCCACATTCTTAATTATATTTTTCTCTAGTTAAAATCTCCGCCAGTAGGATTTTTTCAGTGTGTGGAGGCCTTCAGCCCCACCCACACTGCCCCCCAACGACTAGGGAGTGGCAGGGGTGAATGAAAGTTGGGGTAAATGGTCGGCCATGTTTCTTCAAGAGTGGAAGAAGTAAAGTTGCATAAGATGTAAGCTCTCTTCTTTGTCTTCAGGTTTTGGGTTTTCCAAGTTCAATGTTTGAACTTTTTAAACATTTTTTCTGATTTTTGCTTTAAGCATTTAGGCATTAGCAAGTATACTAACTTTTTTGCGGATTTTAACTCTCTCTTTTCTAAGTAACTCTGCGCGTTTTTTAGGGCTCTTAGGCTAAGCAGCTGGCTGTTTTTTTGTTCTTGTAGTCAACGATGTGTTTTCAATGTCGTTAAGATCCTAATAACTACTTAATTATGTACTTAAAGCACTTCTGAAATACTTTGTACATATTGCAACTAACTGTTTATGCCATATAACCTTCACAAAGCATTTCTTTAGTTTATAAATGTCTTTATTTTTTTCTCGTTTTTGAGTTGTCAGAAGTTGTGGAGTAGGGGGTTTTGTAATCCAGTTTTCTTTCAGGAATCTGTGCTTTAAAAAAATATAAATATTTCCTTTTTTTAATGCAAAGTTCAAGAAATTGTAGCATTTTAGTATTGCTATTCAGGTTTAAATTCTCTCTTAGGCGACTAGGTAACTTGGCAATGTGTTATTGCTGAACATTAATTCTGATTCATTAAGTCACTCTTACAACTTGAGTTTTCTATAATTATCTTCTTTCTGTTTATTAGTAACAGATGAAGAGCATGGGTTGGACCAGGAAAGTTATAGATGCATGCTAAAATGTTAACTAAAGCTTCGTCATACAACTCTGTGGAGGTTATGACATATATATATATATTTTTAATTTTTTGGTGGGCTTGGTACTTGCATCTATGGCTTTGCAGGAATCCATTTCCAAATAGATCTTTGTGGAAGTGAGAAAATGCAGAGTTTTGCTGGTCCTTGATAAAGCCAAGGCTCGGTATTCTCGACACTTTCTACATTATGTTTTTCTATTATTTTTTTCTCTTTTTACTCACACCGGTCAATATATAACCTTTTCTATGCTGTACTTGGTGTGAGTCAAATTTTTTTTTCTTTGCTTCAGTCTCTTCTTGATAGAATGGAAATTCTGAATTTTCATAACTACTGCGTTGCGCGTTTTGATCTTCGGGTTTTTTTGCAACTTTCGTTTTAAATTCTTGAGTGTTTTTCTTATGTTTTTGGCTCTGCTCTTTAGTATATATATATATATACGTATATACTATTTTGCCGTGACCGATGATTTTGCAGAGGCAGAAGGATTTTTCATCTTGAATTCCTTTTTCAAGAAAAAGCCACACAGGAAATGGACATGGAGACATCCAATTGGGACGACAAGTGAAATTGATTTTATTATGTGTAACAAAAAATTCGTCATCGAAGACTGCAGTGTGCTAAACAAGTTCAACACAGGTAGTGACCATAGATTGGTGAGATGTAAGATGCACCTCAACACTAAACTGGAACGTGGCAAGCTCATAAGACAAACAAAATGTATTGACATAACCAACCTTAAAAAACACCATAATACTTTCAAGTTGGAACTGAAGAACAGATTCTCTGCTTTAGAAGGCCTAACATCGGAAGAAGTGGATATTTCTGAAGTTAACAGAAAAGTAACCAAAGCTCTTATGGAAACAGCAACAAAATTAGCTGGGTCTAAGAACAAGTTGCATGTAAACAAATTATCAGGAAAAACCAAAATGTTGATGCAAAAAAGAAGAGAGATGAGGACAACTAAAGAAGATGTGACTTCCAAAGTGGAATATATAGAGCTATGCAAGACAGCACGAAAAAGTATCACTGAAGACGTAAGGAAATTCAACTGTGAGCTAGTGAGGAAAGCAATTGAAAACAACCAAAGCCTAAAGATAGCAAAGGGACATCTCAGTAAGGGAAGAAAACAGATTATGGCTCTGAGAAAAGAAGATGGTTCTATAACAAGAAATAGAGGCGAAATTTTGACAAGAGTGAAAGATTTCTACTCCAAACTATATGAAAGGGATGATATATGCACTCCAGACATCATGAAAGGTACCAGAGTTCTTCCAGTCCTCCCAGCAGAAGTTGCTCATGCAATCAAGAACATGAAGCGGGGGAAAGCTCCAGGAGAAGATGGAATTACTATAGACATCATACAAGAAGCAAGTGGAGAAATTGAAACAGTACTCGCCCAAATTTTTACTCGATGCCTTAATGAAGGGAAGATTCCTGAGGATTGGAACAATGCTACAATGATCCTGCTACATAAAAAAGGTGACATTGAGGATCTCAGGAACTACAGACCTATCAGCCTCCTATCAGTGGTTTATAAAATCTTCACTAAAGTTCTTTCACACCGCTTGAAGGTAACACTGGACATGGCTCAACCGAGAGAACAAGCTGGATTCAGGAGTGGCTACAGCACAATAGATCATATCCACGTACTGAGAGAACTAATTGAAAGAGCGAGGGAATATGAACTTCCATTGTGCATGGCTTTTATCGATTATGAAAAAGCCTTTGATTCGGTGAAACCATCAGCAGTTACCACGGCTCTGAAATCCTGCGGTATTGAAGATGCATACATTAATATTATTAATAACATCTATGAAAATGCAAGTGCAAAGATTCGGCTGTTTGAAAATACAACACACATAAAAATTGGAAAGGGAGTGAGACAAGGTGACACCATATCTCCGAAGCTCTTTAATGCCACATTGGAAAATGTCTTTCAATCACTGAACTGGGAAAACAAAGGGATAAAGATTAATGGAGATTATCTAACCCACCTTCGTTTTGCTGATGACGTAGTCATTTTTGCAACTACCCCATCAGAGCTGCAGAGTATGATCCAGGAACTTGCTGACAAGAGTAAAGAAGTGGGATTAAAAATGAACTTTCAGAAGACAAAAGTGATGTTCAATGCTTTTACAAGAAATGAAGATTTATCGATTGATGGAGAAAAACTGGAGATAACAGATACGTACGTTTATCTTGGACAGCAGATATCAAGTGAGGGTCACATTGATGAAGAAATTAATCGGCGTACAAAACTTGCCTGGAGAGCTTTTGGAAGAAACAGCATAATTTTCAAGAGCAATATGCCATTATGTCTTAAAAGAAAAGTGTTTGATCAATGCATCCTTCCAGTGCTTACGTATGGTGCAGAGACGTGGACCTTAACTAAAAGAGACATACAAAGGCTGCAGACAACTCAAAGAAGCATGGAGAGGTGCATGCTTGGTATAACCAGGAGAGATAAGAAGAGGAACTCGTGGATCCGAAAAATGACGAGAGTGGAAGACATCATGATCAGAGTTAAATCCCTGAAATGGCAATGGGCTGGACATACTGCCAGAAGGACAGACCATAGATGGACAGCCGAGATTTTAGATTGGATTCCAAGGGACAGGAAAAGACCCAGAAAAAGACCACATGGGAGATGGGTGGATGAAATTCGTAAATATGCGGGAGTGACATGGAGGAGACTGGCACAAGACAGACCGTTGTGGAGGAAACTTGGGGAGACCTTCGTCCAGCAGTGGATTGATAATGGTTGACAATGATGATGATGATACACTATTTTGATGGGGGAGGGGGGGTGGTCATAACTCACCACGCTGGCCAAGCGGGTTGGTGAGTGTGGGATAGCATTTCCTCTAATCCCGATGGTATAGTTATACCGCTATTGGCGGTCGCCAGAGCCCCTTTAGTGGGAACAGGATGCACCACGAGAAGGCGGGGTTGACATTTGTCAAGGAGAGGCTGTGATGTTGCGCATCACCTGACCTTAGATCCAAAATGACTCCACAACTTAAATCTTGGCCCTTAGTCTCCGGCAGCTGGAATGTACCTGGCCAAGGCAGCGGCTAGTGCGACATGAAGGCAGAGGGTGCTAAGAATCCCCGGAGGACCAGACTAGGCTGCCATCTGATGCTGACTTAGGCTACGTATGATGGACGCTCACTATCTTCTGATTCAAGGCTTCTTGAATTGGAAGAGGAACTACAAAGAATCAAGTGGACATCGTCGGGCTAAGTGAGGTAAGGAGAAAAGGAGAAGATCTCATTGAACTGAAAAGTGGACATCTCTTCTACTTTCGTGGGACAGATACTGGCAGAACTAGTGGTGTTGGATTTATAATAAACAAGAAACTGAAGGATAAAGTTGTAGAAGTTGAAAGTTCCTCTGACAGAGCTGAACGACTCGTTATCCAACTCTCGAGAAGATAACAGGCTCAGATTATTCAAACTTATGCACCCACCACAAGTCATCCTGAAGAAGAAATTGAAGAATTTTATGAGGAAATTCGTCATCTAAATAATAAAGGTAAGCAGCACTTGAAAATAATTATGGGAGATTTCAATGCAAAAATAGGGCAACGGCAACAGAATGAAACTTCAGTAGGTAAATTCGGTCACGGCAACAGAAACCAGCGTGGAAATACTCTCGTTGAGTTTGCAGAGGCAGAAGGGTTTTTCATCTTGAACTCCTTTTTTCAAGAAAAAGCCACACAGGAAATGGACATGGAGACATCCAAATGGGACGACAAGTGAAATTGATTTTATTATGTGTAACAAAAAATTCGTCATAGAAGACTGCAGTGTGCTAAACAAGTTCAACACAGGTAGTGACCATAGATTGGTGAGATGTAAGATGCACATCAACACTAAACTCGAACGTGGCAAGCTCATAAGACAAACAAAATATATTGACATAACCAACCTTAAAAAACACCATAATACCTTCAAGTTGGAACTGAAGAACAGATTCTCTGCTTTAGAAGGCCTAACGTCGGAAGAAGTGGATATTTCTGAAGTTAACAGAAAAGTAACCAAAGCTCTTATGGAAACAGCAACAAAATTAGCTGGGTCTAAGAACAAGTTGCATGTGAACAAATTATCAGGAAAAACCCAAAATGTTGATGCAAAAAGAAGAGAGATGAGGACAACTAAAGAAGATGTGACTTCCAAAGTGGAATATATAGAGCTATGCAAGACAGTACGAAAAAGTATCACTGAAGACGTAAAGAAATTCAACTGTGAACTAGTGAGGAAAGCAATTGAAAACAACCAAAGCCTAAAGATAGCAAAGGGACATCTCAGTAAAGGAGGAAAACAGATTATGGCACTGAGAAAAGAAGATGGTTCAGTAACAAGAAAAAGAGGCGAAATTTTGACAAGAGTGAAAGATTTCTACTCCAAGTTATATGAAAGGGATGATGCATGTACTCCAGACATCATGGAAGGTACCAGTACCAGAGTTCTTCCAGTCCTCCCAGCAGAAGTTGCACATGCAATCAAGAACATGAAGCGGGGAAAAGCTCCAGGAGAAGATGGAATTACTGTAGACATCATACAAGAAGCAGGTGGAGAAATCGAAACAGTACTCGCCCAAATTTTCACTCGATGCCTTGATGAAGGGACGATTCCCGAGGATTGGAACAACGCTATAATGATCCTGGTACATAAAAAAGGTGACATTGAGGATCTCAGGAACTACAGACCTATCAGCCTCCTATCAGTGGTTTATAAAATCTTCACTAAAGTTCTTTCACACCGTTTGAAGGTAACACTGGACATGGCTCAACCGAGAGAAGAAGCTGGATTCAGGAGTGGCTACCGCACAATAGATCCTATCCACGTACTGAGAGAACTAATTGAAAGAGCGAGGGAATATGAACTTCCATTGTGCATGGCTTTTATCGATTATGAAAAAGCCTTTGGTTCGGTGAAGCCATCAGCAGTTACACTGGCTCTGAAATCCTGCGGTATTGAACATGCATTCGAAATATTATTAATAACATCTATGAAAATGCAAGTGCAAAGATTCTGCTATTTGAAAATACAACACACATAAAAATTGGAAAGGGAGTAAGACAAGGTGACACCATATCTCCGAAGCTCTTGAAAGCCACATTGGAAAATGTCTTTCAATCACTAAACTGGGAAAACAACGGGATAAAGGTTAATGGAGATTATCTAACCCACCTTCGTTTTGCTGATGACATAGTCATTTTTGCAATTACCCCATCAGAGCTGCAGAGTATGATCCAAGAACTTGCTGACAAGAGTAAAGAAGTGGGATTAAAAATGAACTTTCAGAAGACAAAAGTGATGTTCAATGCTTTTACAAGAAATGAAGATTTATCAATTGATGGAGAAAAGCTGGAGATAACAGACACGTACGTTTATCTTGGACAGCAGATATCAAGTGAGGGTCACATTGATGAAGAAATTAATCGGCGTACAAAACTTGCCTGGAGAGCTTTTGGAAGAAACAGCATAATTTTCAAGAGCAATATGCCATTATGTCTTAAAAGAAAAGTGTTTGATCAATGCATCCTTCCAGTGCTTACGTATGGTGCAGAGACGTGGACCTTAACTAAAAGAGATATACAAAGGCTGCAGACAACTCAAAGTAGCATGGAGAGGTGCATGCTTGGTGTAACCAGGAGAGATAAGAAGAGGAACTTGTGGATCCGAAAAATGACAAGAGTGGAAGACATCATGATCAGAATTAAATCCCTATAATGGCAATGGGCTGGGCATACTGCCAGAAGGACAGACCATCGATGGACAGCCAAAATTTTAGATTGGATTCCAAGGTACAGGAAAAGACCCAGAAGAAGACCACATGGGAGATGGGTGGATGAAATTCGAAAGTATGAGGTAGTGACATGGAGGAGACTGGCACAAGACAGACCGTTGTGGAGGAAACTTGGGGAGACCTTCGTCCAGCAGTGGATTGATAATGGTTGACAATGATGATGATATACTATATTGACAAAAGTCACCGGATACCCTTCAAAAGCAAATGAACGGATTCGCTGCGTTGTTAAGATGCGCGGTACTACTGCAAACGGTAAAAAAACAAACCTGCAGCTGACCGCGATCATATCGCACTGTGAGGTAGAGCGAAAATGTCGCGGAGGGAGAGGACTGACTTTGAGAAAGGAAAATTTGTTGGGTGCATGGGTAGAAATAATATAAGAGAAACCGAGAGACGTTTAAACATACCCAAGTCAACTCTTTTGGATGTACTGAATAAGTGGAAGTCACATAAGAGAAACCGAGAGACGTTTAAACATACCCAAGTCAACTCTTTTGGATGTACTGAATAAGTGGAAGTCACATGGCGTGCCTGAAGCGGCAAAACGTACCGGCAAACTAAAGAAAATCAGTGATAAAGGACATCGAAGCCTCAGGAGAGTCGTTACAGCTAATCGACGGAGTACTGCACCTCAGTGTACAGGTGAATAAAAATGCTGGAACCTGCGGTATGCACACGTACTATTTGCAGAGAACTTCATTCCATGGGTTACTGTGGTCGTGCGGCTGCTCATAAGCCTTTCATCTCCACTCGGAATGTTACTCGTTGTTTTTTATGATGAAAAGAACATTTATCGTGGACCGTAGATCAATGGAAATGGGGCCTATGGACTGATGAATCCAGATACACGATCCATCGGTCTGATGGCCTTGTGTGGGTATGGCGGCAGCCGGAGGAACGCTATTTACCGCAGTGTACTGTTCCTACGGTCAAGTTTGGAGCTGGCAGTGTACTCGTGTGGGGGTGTTTCTCGTGGTATGGTCCTGGCCCATTGGTTATCGCGGACAAATCTGTTAACCAGCACGTCTACCTCGTAATTCTGGACAATTATGCTCTACCAACTCTGTGACAATACTATGGAACCGAGCCTTGTTGGTACCAGAAGGAAAATGCACCGAGCCATAAAGCAAGGACTGTTACGGCGTGGTTTGACAATAATTCCATATCGTGTGTGGACTGGCCAGCACAGAGCCCTGATCCTAATTCCATAGAGCACCTATGGGATGAATCAGATCGCCGCATAAGAAGTTTGGAACCAAAGCCTACTACTAAGTAACCGTTGGCGGCATCATTATGTACTGAATGGAAGCGCATACCTAACGCTGTGTTCCAAAACCTTGTCGAAAGCATGTCTCAAAGGGTCAGTGCATGCATTAAGGCCAAAGGTGGACCGACAACGTACTAATGTATGTCAATAAATGCTATGCTGTGTTTCTCTTCTAGGTGTCCGGTGACTTTTGTCAATAGAGTGTATGTGTGTAGATACACACACACAACTTGTTTATATATTATACGTTATTTGATTAATTAAAGTACCAAAATTTATATCATACATTTGTCAGTGACCTAATCAGTGTAATTTTATATCATACATTTGTCAGTGACTTACTCAGTGTAATTTTATATCACACGTTTGTCAGTGACCTAGTCAGTGTAATTTTATATCATACATTTGTCAGTGACCTACTCATTGTGGGTGGACAAGGTTCCTTGGCCATCTCCATTAGATATCACTTGGTTCTTCATTCTCTGGCTGCTGATTTTTAAATATATTGGTACATATTTTTAAATATACAGTATATATTTTATGAACAATCGGAAGCGCACTTTAGTATGGCGGATATATTTTTATCGCTTTCCAATATTTTGGGAAATGTTTTCTCCGGGATATTTTTATTTGCATCTTCAATATTTTAGGCCACCCCATAAAGAAATCCTCGGTGAGCCACAGTGTCTTACTTTTACTGTATTAATCATTTTTGGTAATTGTTTTTTCCTTTTTCATTTTTCACAATTACATTTCTTTCATGGAAAACATAATAAACGAAAATGTGAATGATTAGCATTTTGTCGGGGCCAAACATTCCTCTCTCGTCCCGAAACGCTGGCCACGATTCTACTCAGAGACACTATTCGTGAAGGATCAGCACAATGGATTTTACACAAAATTACTCTTTCCCCCTACTAACGGAGAAACCATTGGTTGAGGGCAAAGCGAGTGGGGGAAATTTCATCTCCCCACGCTCTGCTTTGCAGAGGAGGTAGTAATGATTCGTTTCCTAAAAAAGCTTCAGTCAGCACCTTAGAGTACCAGGATGTGATTTCTGTTTTACAAAAGTTTGAGGGTAGAAAAGCCAATAACCTGTAATGTAAGTGATTTAAATAATTACTGACATCCTAAACTAGAGTCTACGACCACTCAGTTATTATTGTGTGAATGAAAACTTTTAACATTCAAGAAAAAAGGCAAGGACATACCACATTTTTAGTACTTGATGTACCTAGAGCGTCACCTATTAACGATAGGCAACACTACTCCATCTCACGGAAATTTAATTTTAAAATATTTCCTATAATTTTTTCTCAAATTTGATAGCCAGTACCTATAGAATAGTTCAGTGCCTTCTTCGTATGTGTGCGAATTTTCATAAGTCAGGAAGCATTTCTTGTATGAGAACCTATGTAAAAAAATTCCCATTGAAAGTATAGCGGTGCATTTTCCCTTAACGTCCACACCGTGGTCCGGACCCTGTTGGGAGGTCCCAGGGATTATACTAACAAAGGGTCATAGATATCGTTGAACATTTTAAAAAATCCAAATAGAAAAATGACAAAATACGGGGCGGAAAAAGTACCAGAAACTGGTGCTAAAGTTTATTTTTTTATGGTTTTCATACAGTCATTTCAAAACAGTACTTTTTACATAATTATGTACAATTTGCGCATTGTTTTCTCCTTACGTTTGTATAGTTAATCAGGCTAGCTGAAGTTGTTGTAACTTTATTTCAATATGCGTACACTATGTTACACCTTCAACATTTTTTTCTATGATCATTACATTTTCGTGTGCTGAATTCTGGCAAGAGAATGAGATTTTAGTGCAGTAGATACCAAACTGTAAAGTATCGCCGGACAAAGTTAATTTACTGCATCACTTACAGCCTGATTTTGAAAATCTGTGAAACAGAGACTCCAAATAATTTATTACCGTCTGATGTTACTGCAGTCCTTGTCGCCTGTGAACAGGATTTCTACCCAAGTATTTGGAAGCTATTAAAAGTTCTCAGTTAGCTCCCAGTCTTAACAGCAAATAAATGTTGTTGTTTTTCTCTATGATGAAGAGGGTTAAATTTAAGGAACAAAACTGGACAGCAGTGACTGCGAAAATATATATAAATTAAATTTGAATTAACGTGTGTTTGTGTGTGTAAGACAGAAAGACAGATGGGGAGCGCAATGTTTTGTGGTTTGCCACAGGTGCAGAAATGCCTAGTTATGCCCGTTTTAATAAAACTCAAAAACTTATGACGACCAAACATGCCGTATCTCCGTGAAGAGAACTGATGGCCAAGCAAAATAAATTCAAGTAAATAAATTCAAGTACATATATATATATATCATTAAGCTGTTCTCTGAGATTCAAAGGTTAGCTCCAAAAAGAAATACAAACTACCAGATAGTTTTTACTTACTGTTGCCGTATCAAACTTCCCCATTTACAGCGATCTTGACATGCCACTTGGGCTAAAAAGATGTTCTTAATAAGCATCTCATCATTCATTCTTTCAACATGGCCAAACCACTGAAGCATATTGGTCTCCACCTTTCTAACAACATTTTTGCTTCACATCACACAACTGCAACACATCTTCATTCCTCACACCATCTGAACGTGTCTTGCCACAAACCCCGTAAGTAACGCATTTTTCCAGCACACAAACGACTCCTATGTTTCTTCTGCAGTACCCAGGTTTCACTGCCATACATCAGAGTAGGAACAATTACAGTTTCATACACAGCCATACGGGACTCTCTAGTGAACCCATCATTCCTGTGAAAACCTCCCAGAGCAGCTATGACTTTCAAAGAAGAATTCACTCACCTACTGATTTCACCATCCAATTTGTTCTCTCTGTCGAACATGCTTCCTAAATACACAAACTCACTCACCTGGTCAATCACTGTGCCATTGACACTTACATTACATTTAGTGCTAAAAGTTTCTCTCTCAAAAACCATAACTTCGGTTTTACCCTTATTGAATTTTACCCTCTTTGAATTTCATGCAAACTTCGTACATCCGGGACAACATACTCTGTAACTTACTTTTGCTCTCTGCCAACAGGACAGTGTCATCAGCATACAGCAGTCTGCACACATGGATATCACCAAGACATAAACCAGTATTATTTATTTTGGCATCACGCATGCACGCATCCATAAATACCTATATTAAACGGCCATGGAGACATTATACAACCTTGCCTGACTCCTGCACCAATAGAAAACCATTTTGATAAAACACCATTCACTCGTACACAGACTCTACTGTCGGCATACATGGCTTTTACACTATTAAGTAGATTCCCAGTAACACCATATTCCAGTGCCGGACATAGGGGGGGGGTGCAGCCGGGCCGCAAGCCACGGCTGCTGCATTGAGAGGGGCGCCAAGTTGGCTCTGCGGAAAGAAAAGAATTTTCGACAGTAACGAAAAGAAAAGCGGAAAATATTTTTTTTTATGATTCAAAAAAAAAAAAAAAAAAAGAAAAGAAAAAGAAATTAAAGAAAGAAAGATTTTTTGCTTAATAGACGTTTAGATTTTTTTGCCTAAAGAAAGATAGATTTTTTTGCTTAATAGAAAAAAATCTGAGGTAAGAAAAGACCTCAGAGAAGGAGAACAAACGTGGTCCCTTTTGTGTGAAAAGATGTCAGGTCAAATCGGGAACAAAAGTAGCATTATCGGAAAATTACGTGAAAACTGTTGGCAACACTGGCGCTGGCCAATCCAGTTCAGTCTTGCGCTGGCTAAGCAAAGTCTTTTTTCTCAAAGAATATAAATGCCTCACGTTTCTTGCGTCTTCTGTAGTTGCCCTTTTGGATCCCGTGCAGGAAGGTCGCACATCGTGTGAGCTCCTGCGAGTGAACTTCAGTGCATTCTTTTCGTCGTCGTCGGCCGTTCATCTTGTTCTGCGATTAGATAGTTTCTGGGTTACCAGTCTATCCGAATCAGTCCGGTTAGGGGATCTTTTAGTTGTTAAGCTTTTTTCAAAGCTCAATTAAAATTTTGTCGAATCCACTTCTCTTCGTTTCAGCTTCCAGCCCATCGTAAAAATTAAGAGAATTTCAAGTTCAGATGTTGTAGAGCAAAAGCCTGACGCCAAGAAAAGTGATGTCGTTTCCCGTTCCTCATCCACTTTAACGGGAAATCCAGAGTCAACTGAAAAGCCAGATCCAAGAAGATCTAGAAGAATTAAGAACCTTCCGCCGGAACTATGTAATAGTATCCAAAAAAGAACCAGAAGACCAAGAAGAAGATTGGTAAGTGAAAAAATTTCTTATTCTGTGCCTCAGAAAAATCTAGGCACGTCATCTGACAAAAAAGTTGTCGATGACGCTTCTTGTATGTCTGTGCCAATTCCAGACATAATATCTGAGAAATTATCAGATATGAAAAAAACACCGGTGGGATGCCCGGGCGATGGGATTTCTGAAAAAATTACAAATATCATTAAAACTCCGAAGAGATGCTCGGGCGATGGGATATCTGATAAATTATCAGATATCATTAAAACACCGGAGAGATGCCCAGGCGATGGGATATTTGTAAAACTTTCAGATATCATTAAAACACCGGAGAGATGCCCGGGGGATGGGATATTTGTAAAATTTTCAGATATCATTAAAACACCGGTGAGATGCCCGGGCGATGGAATATCTGAGAAAATACCAGATATGTTTTATGAAAAGTCCGAGAGATGTCCGGACAACCTTACCCAAGAGGAAGGTTTTATGGAAAATAGACCTGAGACGGCTTCGGCGTTAGGCTTTTGTAAGGAATTTGGTGTGAATCCACGTCAGTTTGTAAAAAAAACCCGGCCCTTTTTGGGGCCGAGTACTTTTTTCAAAAAGGAATTTGCCAAACCTGCTCAGCAGTTGAAAGAAACTATGTTTCTACCGACACAAACACGAATTCACACAAGTAAAGAAATACTTTACAAAGAAAAAAATTGAAACTCTAGAAAGTTTCAAAAAGTTTGAGAAAAGTGAAAAAAAAACTGTGCAAAAACAAAACAAAAAAAGTGTTGAAAAAAACGAACAACCTCAGTCATCATACGAGCATAAGTTAAGCTCAAAAATAAAGGATGCAGTTATTGACACAGAATTAATGAAAAATGATACAAATAAATACCTGCGTAATATTAATTTATTACACAGAGAAAAAAATTGTCCTTCAAAGCAAATTACAGAACTCTGTGCTAAAAGAAAGAATTGAAAAACATCGCAAAAATTTCCAAAACACAAATGTGACAGAGAAATTGATTGCTGATGTTGACAAATATCTAGGCGAGAAGGAAAAAAACCGGCCCTTTTAAGGGCATTTCTGTTTCTGAGGAAGGAAAAAAACGGCCTTTTTAAGGGCATTTCTGCTTCTGAGGAAGGAAAAAAACGGCCCTTTTAAGGGCATGGTACAGAATTCTGTGCTAAAAGAAAAAATTAAAAAACATCGCAAAAAAAAAATTCCAAAACACAAAAGTGATAGAGAAATTGATTGTTGATGTTGATAAATATTTAGATGAAAATGCTACGCAAAAGCAAAAAAAAAATTGGTTACTCCAACCGTGGAAAAACCAAAATATTTCGCTGGCAGGCTTAGCAAAGAAATTAAAGAGGCAGAAAAAATTAACTGTAATGAAGATGCTCAATTGCAGTATGCTAATAACATTACATTTTATAACACACAAATGAACTGCCTCTTCTATATGATAATGTGGAAAATAACCACACTGAAATAGCAAGCCAACAAGGAAAAAACATAGAAAGCAGTGAAAGCACTGTAGAAAGCAAAATTGACCTATTAATTAAAAAAATTAAAGAAAAGTCCACGGGTGAGAAACTTACAGAAAAAATGGAGAAACAGATAAAAAACAAAAAAATTGTGAATGGACCATTAATAAATTAGCAGAATTAGCTGCCAAACTGGTCAAAAACAAGGAAGCAATCAATTGCAATACTGACCAAGTTATCGAAAGTAACAGCAATATAAATAAAATTGATACAGTAAAAAATGATGAAAAAAACGAGGATGAAATTTTTTCCTCTGAAACAAATGGACTTAACATATTAATTTGGAATGCGCAAGGCATCAAAAGGCAGCACAGAGAATTCTTAGCCTACCTAAAATACAAAAAAAAAATGATATTGCGCTAATTAATGAATCCTGGCTAATGGACAGAATTAAATTCAAAATTCCCAACTACAAGGTTTACAGAAAAGACAAAACCTCCCAAAGTGGGGGAATTTTGATTGCAGTGAAAGATAAACTAGAGCAAAGTGAAGCAACTTGCAACACAGAGGATGGCATGGAAGCGCACTCGGTTATTATTAAAACAAAAAATAACCCGATTAAATTTACGGCGCTATACAATCATCCCAAACACACTATTACCAGGGAAGCTCTAGATAATCTTTTCGAGGAAGATATTCCTACGGTCATAGCGGGAGATTTTAATAGTAAACACCGCTATTGGTATTGCCCTAGAGCTAATAAAAGTGGAAACAATATCTTCAGATATCTCTTAAACAAAAACATTGATTTGGGGGCGCCATCTGAACCCACAAGAACGGCGCTCAGAGGAACTAGCAACATACTAGATTTTGCCCTCTTGAAGAATAATAAATATTACTTTGAAATTTACACTGCGGCAGCGCTCACCTCTGACTACAATCCAGTTCACCTCCAGCTTTATACTGATAAAACTGTGACGATAGCACCCAAAATGGTCACTAACTTAAAACAATTTTAAGAGAAAATTAAACTAGTGCCACCCCCAGTAATTGGAGACTGTAATAGCAAAGAAGAAATTGACAGAGCTATTAAACTCTTTAACCTCGCCATTAAAAAAAGTATGGAAAAATGTCAAACTCCTGCTTAAGAGAAAAAAATCCGTACTATTTACCCAAAGAAATTTTGGAACTTATTAAAGAAAAAATAGGTACCGAAGCAAGTGGCATAGAACAAGAAATAAAACGTTCTATGACCTTTATTGCTGCATAAATAGACAAATTAAAAGAGAAATCAGAAAATTCGAGAATGGGTCATGGGGTCAAGTATTAGAGGAAGCTCATATTGACTAATCTGAAAATTCGGATAAAAAAAATAAAATGACTCTATGGAATCTTACGTCGAGCTTGCAAAATAAAAATGTCAAATTATTCCCACCCCTTCAAAAAGAAGATGGGACGGTAGTTAGAACTGATGAAGAAAAAGCAGATATTTTTGCAAACTCACTAGAAAAACAGTTTAAAATAAATGATATCCCTGACACTGATGTAGCCATTAAAATGAAAAAGGCCCTGGATACTTATTTTAAACATGCGGAGGATGTAGAAAATTCTAGAGTCATCACCCAAAGTGCGCAACTCTATGAAGAATTTACTAGTAAAAAAAAACCTGTGTTAACATTCCCAATTAAAAGTAAACAGAAAGGCTCTTTTAAAAAAAATAGGTGGACAAGGCATAGAAAACAGCAACCAAAAGTAGTAAATGCTACGGCCTCTCTTACGCCCGATAGACAGCAACCTCTAAATAAAGTGGATACGACCTCTCTCGGGTCCGGAATCCAAAAAATGCAAAAGTCGGGCAGCAACTTCAAATTACTACGACCTCTCTTGGGTCCGGAACGCCAGAAACTGAAAAGATAAGAAAAAACAAGACATCTTTTAAGGGCCAAAAAAAAATGTTTGTTCCCCCAGATTTTGAAAAACCACTACCCATCAGTGAAAGGGAAGTTAGGTTTCATATTAATAATCTTAAAAATAAAAAGGCACCGGGCAATGATGGCATAAATAATAAAATTATGAAAACATTACCGGAAGAGTATGTGCAAACCCTTACTAAAATTTAAAATTGTGCCATTAAATTACATTATTTCCCTGATGTTTGGAAGACAGCAGAGGTAATATCTGTACAGACAGCAGAGGTAATACCTCTACCCAAGCCAGGTAAAAACCCGGCAATTCCTGACAATCACAGACCGATTTCGTTGCTCCCAACCATGGGAAAAATCTTTGAAAAAATAATTCTTATTAGAATGCAACAATTCTGTGAGGAATTCCCAGTAATTCCATTTATTCAAGGAGGTTTTAGAGATAAACACTCCACGGTGCACCAACTCTCTAGAATAACTGAAAAATGTGCTGGAGGAATAATAAAAAAAGAACACACAGCAGCCATATTTCTGGATGTGGCAAAAGCATTCGATAAATGCCCACATGAGGCAATTATCTACAAGCTAATAACACATGATTTCCCACCCTGGATTATAAATATAATCAAATCATACCTCACTAACAGAACATTCTGTGTAAAAATCAATGGGAAAAAATCGTTAAAAAAAATAATCGAAGCTGGTGTACCGCAAGGCAGTGTACTCGCACCAACGCTGTACTCTATCTTTACGTCAGACTTTTCCAACTATAATAACAGGAATCTGACTACAGCTCTCTATGCTGATGACACTGCACTCGCTTATACTTCCAAAAATAAAAATCAAGCAACTTTCATGTTGCAACATTATGTTGAACAACTTCAGAAGTATTTCTTAGATTGGAAAATCAAAATCAATACTGAAAAAACTCAAGCAATTCTATTTTCTAGGATTAAATGCAATCACAATCCAGACTTTGAAATAGAAATGTATGAAAAAAATACCTTGGGTAAATGATGTTAAATATTTAGGACTTTTTATGGACCACAACCTAAACTGGAACAAGCATATTGAAGAAACTCTGTCCAAATCTCTTAAGATCAGAGGAAGTCTCCAGCCAATAATAAAAAATAAAAGGCTTAGCAGGAAAAACAAAACTTTGATATGGAAAGCCTGTATCAGCCCTGTTATTACTTATGCCTGTCCTATCTGGGGTAACTGCAACAAACAGCAGAAAAATAAGATTACCTCATTTCAAAATAAAACCCTACGTTATATGGTTGGACTTGATGGAAGAACTTCAGACCATGCTATCCGAAGCATGCTAAATATTAATTCTATCCATTACACGATGTATGACTTAGCTAAAAGATACTATGAAAAAGCTAGGATTCATCCTAATCCTCTAGTCAGAGAGGCCATTAACTATACTGTCAATGAAACTGACAGTTATAAAAGGCCAAAAGCTATCTTGAATAAAGTTCCAGAAATGAACCCAATTCACAGCTACCCTAGCAAAAAAAAAATAACAATAATTGGGACTAGTGTTCGGAGGGTATTCTTCACATAAGAAGAATTTTTGTTAAAAAAAAAAGAAAAAAAAAGGGCTCTTTTAAGGGCCGTACTCTGCTTTGCAAATATACTTCACACATGTGAAGAAATCTTGTTAAAAAAAGGGCTCTTTTAAGGGCCGTACTATGTTTTGCAAATATACTTCACACATGTGAAGAAATCTTGTTAAAAAAAGGGCTCTTTTAAGGGCCGTACTATGTTTTGCAAATATACTTCACACATGTGAAGAAATCTTGTTAAAAAAAGGGCTCTTTTAGGGGCCGAACTTGTTTTGCAAAGAGAAATATTGCAGTCCACATATATAAGACTAGCCCAGAAACACGGTACTATGGTTTAAAAAAATAAATAAAGTACCAAACTCCCCTCCAGCCAGTGGGGGAAAAAAAGAAAGATTCTCTGAGAAGCGAGGTGAAAAGCCGACTCCTACACGGGAACTGAGCAAACGACAACTGTGTGGTTTAAGGTGCCTTGCAACACAGGGTTTTGTGAGAAAACTGGGTGTTTATCTGTAGGATTTTTCTTGTGTGGTTCTTTTCTTTTTTTTTTAGGCACCCCTTTTCCCTGTCCTTTCCCCGATTCCCTGCGGCCTGGCGTTGCCTGCGGGATGACTTGCTTTGACTGATTTGTTGCAGGTAAGTATGTAGGGTAGCTTACAACTTCAATACTTAACGGGAAACCGTATACTCCTTTTGCTCTAATAATTCTGTACTTTTCTTTCATGCTGTTCTATCAGGGAAATCTGTTCCCAAATATCTTATCTTCTTCTTTTTCACCTGACAAAAGGCGCAGAGCGCTGAGGGTTCGGGTCTCTCAACCTCAGATAGGAAATCTCTCTCTGCGTCTTCTCTTTTGCACGTGCGCGGTAACATAGGTGGTAACAGCCTAGGGCTCTCTCTACACGTGCAGTGCTAAACTAGAAAAAAATTTTTATTCCCCGCAATTCCTATCCCAGCAAAAACACAAGTGCTAGGAAACTGCTGGCCACCAGCTGGCAGTGATGGGTCACTGGTGGCTGAAATCTGCCGCTCACGGCCCAGTAGTGGTCCGTTGGTGGCAGCGCTATCAGTTGGCGAGCCGTTGATGGCCCTGCAGCATCGCCGTGAATTGTGGGCCTCCAAGCAAGTGCCACTATGACTTTTTTGCTTGTCGATTACAATGAATGGAGTGGATATTTTGTTAAAATCTCCGTTCTTTGCTTTAAATCTGGAAGAAAAGCTTCACTTAAAAAACTCAGTGCTTATCACCCCAAGAATTTTTAGTTTGAGCTTTACTTAAAAAAACACAGTGCTCATCAGCCCAAGAATTTGAGTCGAAAAGCTTCACTTAAAAGAACTCGGTGTTTATCAGCCCAAGAATTTGAGTTTCCAAGAGTATGAAGTTTAACAAAGCGCTTTGCAGAACTATTTTCAGTTTTAACTAAGATGATTTTCTATGTTAAAAATAAAGAAATAAATGAGAAAACCTGTAAGTATAATTTGCACATGAGTGCATATATGTTTGTAGGTTTCACAAGTTCTTTTTAAAAAAAAGGTTAAACCTTTCAAATAATGCAAATGGTAGTATGGTACTCATTCTATATGGGACGAAATTCACGAAACATTCCCTCCCTGCATATATTTGGAGTTATTATTTTTTCACTACATTTTTTTATCCTGTGGTGTGAATCCTGTGATTATTCCTCAGTTGAGAAATCTGAAGAAACACAAAGCACAACTAACATAAATTAATGCTCATATGTTTTAAGGTAAAAATTTTATTTAAGGAGTTTTAACATTTTTCTGTTAATAATTATTCCTGCCTGATTTGGGCATTATTGTGAGTCAAGGGGGTAAACAGAGGCAGAGTAAAGGAATCTTGGGGGTAGGGTGGGGGTCTGAATAGTTGGCCTAATAATGACAGTTTTTTTTATTTCATTTTTTGACTTCGGCTACTGGAATCACCTGTTCCAGTTGCCACGAGCCGCCACTGTTCAAATGCCTATAGAACAAAAATTCAAGATCCTTCTTTTGGAAGTAATGGACAGGGTGCTTTCAGAACTGAGAAGGAGATCTGAGGCAATCGAGGAACTAGATAAAAAAATTAGCTTCCTTCATGGCTCCAAGTTCCAGTCACTTTCTGCAGGAGAACTTAGGTCGAAGGCAGCTCATCTTGGGGAGACGTATTCAGATAATATCTGTAAAGCTGAGCTTGAACTAGAAGTAGAGAGATTTAAGCATCACGCTCTGAGCCTGGACAGTAATTTGAAAACTGCATCTCCTAAAGCTCTCCTAAATTTCATTTTCAAATGTACACTTGAAGATGCGTACCCAAACATTTCAACAGCACTTAAGATTTTGTTGACACTTCCAGTGACTGTTGCATCAAGTGAACGAAGTTTCAGCATACTAAAGCTGATTAAAACGTACGTACGGAACACTATGACACAGGAACGTCTCTCAAACCTAAGTATAATTAACACTGAACACAAAGCGGCACCACAGATATCATATGATGAAGTCATTAAAACCTTTGCAGCCAAGAAAGCTCGCAAGATAAAATTATAGGAATTTTTTTGTAATCATTTTTGTACACTTTTTGTAAAATTTTTTGTGTTCACATCATAAGTGTAATTAAATAATACCTTCATTTTGATAATCTGGTAAAAGGCCTCCTGTATACACTTTTTTGTATATTTTTTTTTGTTCAAACCATAACTGCAAATAAATACCTTAATTTTGAAAATCTGGTAAAAAGCCTCGTGTGGAGAAGGGGGAGGGGCAACAGTCTGAGGTTTTGCCCCACCAAATAAATTTTCTAGTTCCGGCACTGCATATTCATTCAATACCTTCCACAAAAGTGTCCTATTTACTCGGTCGTAAGCTTTCTCTAAATCTATGAAGGCAAGAAAAGCTTTCGTACCAACAGCCAGATACTTTTCAATCATAATGCGCAATGCAAAAATTGGTTACTGCAGCCTTTACCAGGCATAAAACTACTCTGAACATCCCACACTTTTTCTCTGATGTAAGACCCCGTACTTTTTCAATAACGACCATAACAAACACTTTCCCTGGCACACTTAAGAGGCTAATACCACGATAGTTCTTGCAGTCAGTCTGATCACCTTTTCCCTTATGCAAGGAAGCAATGATAGTATCCCGAGGGACCATTCCTAACTCCCAGCACAACTGGCAAATTTCAGTTAACCAATCAATTACAGAGTCACTACCATATTTCAACATCTCCGCAGTTATGCCATCAACTCCCGAAGCCTTACCATTCTGAAGAGATCTTCGAGCTTTACACACTTCTTCTCTTGAGATCTCTCCTGTGCTTTCATCCTTCACCGTGCCATCATCTGCATCTGTCTCAGAATCATCTTTGCTTTCCTGATCTAATAACTCATAGAAATATTCACCAAATAAATTCAAGCACTTTTTAAAACCAAATTATAATACACTGGTGTGCAAAAATTAAGGACGAAGAGGAGAAATTAGCATAACAGCGGAACGAGCAGGCAGAACGGACCGAAAGACCACTCAGGAGATAGACTAGGGTCCGGTACGGTAGGGTATGCGCATATATGCAGCATCACGTAGGGGGGTCGGAAGGGTATAAAGCACGCGGGCGGTGTGCGCTCAGCAATTCGGTGAAAGCTATTGCACGGTGTACATCGGTTTGAACGACGTCGAGTTGCTGCCATCGTGGGATATGGCCAACAGGCAATCCAGTAGACGACATCTGAATGACTTTACCCGAGGTCTCGTCATTGGGAAGTTGGAAGAAGGTCGAAGTGTGACTAGTGTGGCCGAGGAGTTCGGGATCGCTCACAGCATCGTTTCACGAGCTTGGAGAGCATTTCAAACGACAGGAACAGCTGTCCGAGAGTTTGGCAGTGGTCGTCCACGAGCAATCACGGCGGCGGACGACCGTTATATTGTCCTACAGGCTAGAAGAGACAGACGGCACACAGCGGGAGAAATCGTAAGGCACATGAAACAGACAACTGGACGTCCGTTCTCGCGTTTTACCGTGGCCAGGAGGATGCACAAAGGTGGTCTAATTGCAAGACGACCAGTACGGTGTGTGCCATTAACGCCTGCTCATCGAAGACGGCGGTTTCTGTGGTGCCAGGAACACACGAACTGGACACATCAGCAATGGGGTCGAGTTCTCTTTACGGATGAGAGCCGATTTAGTCGGAAGAGCGATTCTGGACGTATACACATCTGGAGAGAGCAGTGAACACGCAATCACACCTCCAACATCACCGAAAGGGACCGGTTTGGAGGGGGCGGAGTTCTCGTTTGGGGCGGTATCATGCTTGGTAGCCGTACTGACCTCCACATCTTCCAAGGAGGTTCAGTCACTGGTGTCCGCTATTGTACCGAGGTTCTCCTGCCTCACGTGTGTCTGCTTAGAGGTGCTGTGGGTCCTGAGCAGACCCTGATTTACGGGAGGGCGCACGGGGCACGTGCCCAGGGCCCCCGATTTTGAGGGGCCCCCAAATTTGAATTAAATGTGTACTTAGTTAATGGGAATTTTGTGTCTGTATATTTAAAATTTATTTTTTTTACTTTTGCATGCTCATGAGTCATGTGTTTATAAATGTGGTACTTACACGCAGTGAGTTCGAGTTTCACGCAAACACGTGGCCATTAATAAGTTTCAGTGGTTTAATTTAAGGTGGCTATTGAGGAGGAGGATCGCTTCCATCGATTCACGTGACCTTTTCTTGCTTCTCCGAACGCACCTAAACTCAACTGATCCTTCTTTTTTTTTTTTTTTTTTTTTTTTTTTTTTGATTGGAGGTTTAACGACCACCGTGAGCAACTCAATGGGCTATAAGCAGTCGCCCGTCCCTAATTTAGGGTCACTGGTTCCAGGGAAGGGAGAGAGCCAGTGCCGTAAGACAAACACAACATCCATGCCTCACCGGGATTCGAACCCGGACCCCTTTCGGACGAATGATCACAGACCAACGCCTTAGACCACTGCGCCACCGGGGCGGCAACTGATCCTTCAACTTCCTGCACACGGCTTGTCGTTGTAACTGTAACCGCGAACGCGATGGCTTGGTGGCAAAAAACTAGAGATGGGCAAAGCGACTCTTTTGAAAGAATCGATTCTTTCGATTCGACTCACTGAAATGATTCGTTCGGACTGATTCGTTCGTTTGACTCATATCGTTCAGTGAACTATTTCCACAGCCACTGACTCTCGGGAATCGTTTCAGAGTCGGACTCCAACCGTTCGTTTGACTCTTATCGTTAAGTGAAAAAACCTCTTTGCTTGGTGGTATTTTGCGTTGTGTTTCTTGTAGTCTGATGGAATGTTGAGTATATATTAATTTTATATATAATCAAATTTAGTTAGTTGTTGAATTTTACTACTGGTGAGTCTCTTGAGTGTAATTTGTCTTTGGAAGCCAGTAATCTGACTTCAGAATCATCTAACATCACAGATGCTCCTAATTTGGGAAATCTTTTGAATTCATCTAACGAAGAGAGCACAAGTTCCACAATGAATGCAGTGGATCCTGCCTTATGGGGAGAAATTACAGAAGAAATGCGCGAATGCTTTTTGAGCAATACACCAATCCAAGATTTGAAGTTGCTGGCATTCACAAGGAAGGATATCTGTGGTAAAAAACGTTTCCTAACAGAAGGTAATTTTTTCAGAATAAAAATAAAATAATGAGAAGGTAAAACGCCATTGGCTTCTTTTATCCCCATCAACTTATTTACTATTCTGCTGGATATGCAAATTGTATGCTAGGAGCACTACAGCATCAGGATCCACAGGTTTTTCTGACTGGAAGCCTGCAAGTGAACGTCTTACAGAGCATGAAAATTCACACATACACAGGCAAGCAGTATGTGACTATTCATCACACATGAATGCTTCTGCACGCATTGACTGTCAGATAGTTATGCAGTATCGGAATGAATCCAAGTACTGGCAAGATGTTTTGCATAGAGTTGTTACAACAGTTAAGTATCTCTCAGTTCGTGGATTGCCAATGTATGGTGATGATGAAACAATTGGATCAGTTCAGAATGGAAATTTCCTGGGCTGCTTAGAATTAATTACAGAATTTGATCCATTCTTAGCTTAACACTTGGGAAAATGTGGGAATCCAGGAAGTGGTAACACCAGTTACTTATCTTCAACATGTGTGGATGAATTTGTTGAATTAATGGCTGTACGTGTTTTTAATGCCATCACTGATGAAATAACAATGTCAAAATATTTTTCTGTCATAGTTGACTCTACTCCAGACATTACACACATAGATCAACTGGCTTTTATCATAAGGTATGTCAACAAAGATTGTGAAGCAAAAGAACGGGTTTTCACATTTATTCCATTCCATGGGCATACTGCAGAAAACATTACAAATACCATGATATCTTTTCTACAGGAGGCTGGCCTGGGCGACTGCTTATAGCCCATTGAGTTGCTCATGGTGGTCGTTAAACCTCCAATCAAAAAAAAAAAAAAAGAAAGAGGCTGGCCTGGATATTGTGAAGGTCAGAAGCCTAAGCTACGACAATTCCAGCAACATGTCTGGGAAGTATTCTGGTGTTCAAACACGCATTAGGGAAATCAATCCACTAGCGGAATATGTGCCATGTTCTGCTCACACTTTAAATTTAGTTGGTGTGAATAGCATAGATAGTTGTGGTAAAGTTCTTTCTTTTTTCACATTTTTGCAAAAACTTAATACTTTTTTTCTGCATCAACTCACCGTTGGAAGACGCTTTAGGAGAAAGTCCAGGAAGCACATGGAAATTCATCACTCACACTGAAAAGTCGGGCAGTTACTAGATGGTGTGCAGATGCTGCAGCTACACGATCAGTGAGGAAAAATTATCGTGAAATAGAGAAAGTTTTAGTATTTCTGTCAGAAAATGTAGATGATTCTCCACAGACAAGAGATGAAGCAAAATCACTGCTGAAGAAAATGCGAACAATGGAAATATCGATCAGCACAGTAGTTTGGGACACAATACTTCAGAGATTAAACTGTGCAAATCAAACTTGCCAGAATCCAAAAGGAAATATTTCTGAAGTACCTAAAATTTTCCAGTCGTTAATTGAACTTATTCAGTTCGTGAGGGAAATTTTTGAAGTCTATGAAGAGGAAGCTAAAACACTAGTGTCTGAAAATGTGCAATACCATGGTCATGATTCCCGAAGAAAGAAAGTGCCCAAGAATAAACACCTAGATCAATGTAACAGTGAACATATAGAACTCGGTGCAAGGGATATATTTAGAACTCGGGTGCATTATGTGCTTTGTGATGCCTTAGTCACTCAGCATTCAAGCAGAAAAAGTGCTTATGAAAATATAATGAGAAAATTTGAATTTTGTACAAAAAAAATCAAGATCTGAATTTTTTGAAGGGGCAAAAGCATTGCAGGAATACTATAACAATGACCTTGACTACCAGTTTGCAGATGAATTTTTGCAATTCTCCTCAATGATGGGAGAGCATGCAACCATTCCCCAGATGGTGCAAACTTTGAAGCCACATTTTCGAACACTGAGACTGCACTTAGAATGTTCATGAAATTACCGATTTCAAATTGTACAAGCGAGAGATCATTTTCTTTGCTAAAAAGACTTAAAAATCCCTTACGATCAACCATGCGACAAACGAAACTGGCACCATTAGCTCTGCTGTCTTTGGAGAGTGATGTGACACAGTCTTTAAATTATGATTCTCTGATACATGACTTTGCATCTAGGACATGTAGAAGAAAAATATTCAACCCAACTGTTTCTTCCTGATATAGGAGGTAAATTTTCAATTCTTTTTATTCATTCCTAAAAATAAAGAATAGTAACTGAGTTATTACAAATAAAAAGATCTGGTGCCCCAAAACAGCACTTTGTCATCATATTGTCAGTTTTGTTCGACACTGGACAATTTATACATGTCATTATGTGCTCATTAGATTTTGGTAAAAATTGAGTAAATGTGTAGTTTAGCATCCTAAATTATTCGGTCGGAAAAGTTGTAAAATTTCTAAAAAGTGTGTCGTACAGATTCTAAAATATGCAATTTAAGGGGAAATGGTGAAAAAATTTCATCGTTAGAATGAATATTAAAGATGTTTACCGAAATACTTGAACTCCAAGTATGACGAGTCAGCAGATGCTGTGGGAGGCTTTAATTAACGCTGTGGCGTTGACATGAAGCAGTGCTCCGTTGAAAGGAAGGATCGCTGCAGCCAGGATATTCACAGGCGGAATAGTACAACAGGAACCGGGTACGCTGTTGTCAGGAAAGGGTGTAGTGCTACGATACAGAAAATAGTTAATTTCGGTGTCAGTTCTTGACAACGCAATCGGACAGTTTCTTGTTTTTTTTCACATGGGATTCTTTGATGCTGAATGTATGAACTCATTTCTCCGTGCAATCGGACAGTTTCTTGTTTTTTTCACATGGGATTCTTCGATGCTGAATGTATGAACTCATTTCTCCATGGAAGCTTTTTTTTTATTTAGTAATCAAAGTTTCACTTTGAGACTTGCCATCTAACTTCTGTTAGAGAGAATGCGACACAACGCTTTTCTAGAAACAAGAAAGGCACGTGCATACTTACTATTTTATTTCGTAACACGGAATTACATGCCAAAGAACGAAGACAATCTCTGCATGTTTCTTTAAAAAGTGAGATAGAAATTACAAACTACATTCTTAAGCGTAGCAATATATTCTTTTACTCTTTCCTGACAAGAGCGTACCTGATTCCTGTTGTACTCTTCTGTCCATGAATTCCCCGCCGCAGCAAACCTTCCTTTCAACGGAGCAAAGCTTCAGGTTGTCGTCGCAGCGTGTGTTTACTCATCCTACTTGGACTACTTGGAGGTAAGTTTTTCAGTAAACATCTTTAATATGCTTTTTTTTTTTTTTACAACTTTTCTGACCAAATAATTTATGACGCCGAAGTACAACACTTTTACCAAAAAATTGAACCGGACTAGGTGTTCCCCTCAGCTTTTTAGATTATTATTATTATGTTTTTTTTTTTTTTTTTTTTGTATAACTCACTCTTCCCCATCAACACAAAATTTTATGTTTTGCAGTTTTCTGATATATTGATCATGATGCGCTGATTTGATCTTGGTAGAAACCGGGAAGCTGGAAGTAGGAGTTCCCGTAGCACTTTTTCAATTTTTTATGCAGCTTCACATCTCTATTTATGAGGAAGTCCAGTGGAGGTCACCATGGATTTTTTTTTTTTGCTTGTTTTAGTTCACATTTTTTTGGATGCATTATTCTCATGTTCTAGACGCAAGAATCAGTACATTGCAAGACCACAATATTCACTAAAATTAAGATGTACATCCATTTTTCCATAGATATATTGTTATAGTTAGAATCTATGGGGGTCATTAACACCACAAACAACTGATCAACCAGTTGTCCCTGCACAGCCAGAGTTGTATAAAAATAAAATGTATCTGCGTACACAGCTATTGAAACAGAAAACTCGCTGCCAACCCACAAACCATAACAAAAGAATTAGATAATTTAAAGGAAAATTAATAAAACAAATAATTCTTAGAACATTACAGATTCCAATGAGGACAAAATAAATACATTCCAATTGCATGTGCAGCAATGTGTGTAAAATGGACTTTTATGGCAAAATATTAAAATATTGGATGACGAACCTCATTAAAACAAGAGATTAATTAAAGAAAGTTTTTATATTCAGAAAAACAGTTCTATCAGTAAACCTTTAAAAATTATAAATATGATTTTCAACTAATTAATTCAAAAATACTGGACTTACAAAATGCATAAGGAAATTATTTTGATTTAATTGGCAACTGAAAGAGGAACCTGGCAATAAAATTTAAATTCTGTGTAAACAAAACTTTTAATACAGTTCGTATACATTGAGAACAGGACTTGATAAAATCTAGAGGCCAGAAATGTCTGTAAAAACAAAAGAACTCAGAAAATGTGAAAAATAATTTTCTTCAGTTAAAATAGAATTAAGTATATTAATCTGAGTAAAGTGTTGAGTAAGTGTTTTAATTGCTGTATATAGTATATAGGCCTAACATTTTAATTTTTTTAATCTACATGTAAAAACTATCTGCAAACCTGCTAATGATTTGGAAACTATCAGCGTACGCATGTACGTCTACATTCTGCTACTCTGCACACAGTGACTATTATTTGGTCGATGGAGAATAAGGAGGGGGCCCCGGAAATGTTTTGTGCCCTGGGCCTCGCATGTAGTAAATCGGGCCCTGGTCCTGAGTTCCTCTTCATGGACGACTACGCTACACCTCATCCTACAATGGCTGTCGCAGAGCTGTTGAAGAGTGAAGATATTCAACCCATGATTGGCCCGCAAGGTATCGGGAGACGCATGGCAGCACGTCACCAGTAGCCAGCAACGATTCCGCAGCTGCGATTGGCGCTACAAGAGGAATGGGCCGCGATGTCTCAACAGCTGCTTGACAACCTCGTCCTCAGCATGGACAGACGTTGTAAATCCTGCAACGCAGTTAGGGGTGATCATATCCTCTACTAAAGACTGGGTTTGTCTTGGCAGCCGCCTGTCACATGGACGTTTCTGTCTTCGGTCCAGTCGTGCTCGAAGCTACCTTTTCAATAACGTTCCTTTGTATCCTTTGGGTTCCTTGTTTGGATGGTTTTGCTCACTTGTCCCATATTCATACATCTTGGGGATCTTATGGTATGATTTGAGTCGATGTGAAACACTTCTGCACGACGTTACATTAAAAAAAACCGTCTCGTCCTTAATTATTGCACACCAGTGTATGTGTGAGCTGTCGGTGGGTCAGTAGTTAGGTATTTTTTCAAGTTCAAACCATTAAACTTAGCTGGGACGCGAATACATCATTTGCCGCTCCGGTGGCGCAGTGGTCTAAGGCGTTGGCCTCTGATCATTCGTCGGAAGGGGTCCGGGTTCGAATCCCGGTGAGGCATGGATGTTGTGTTTGTCTTACGGCACTGGCTCTCTCCCTTCCCTGGAACCAGTGACTCTAAATTAGGGACGGGCGACTGCTTATAGCCCATTGAGTTGCTCACGGTGGTCGTTAAATCTCAAAAAAAAAAAAAAAAAAAAAAAAGAATACATCATTCCACTTATTTTACTTCCATGGCTGACGTTTTACTCTGCAGTGATGTCATAGCCAAGGTACCAGCTGTCCCCGCGGTTCCCTGCGTTGAATGCAAGTTCTGCGGTATTTGATCAGCTTGGTGTTTTCATCAGAACTACGCAGAAATCTCCTATACAATTTTTTAGCTCAAACCATTATTTTACACACGAATTTCCATATCATTACTCAAAAAACAACAAAAAAATATTTTTTTCAAGTATTTTTTATGGATTCAATAAGTAGGAACTGTACACCAAATTATACTCAAAATAGTATAACTATACTAAAAATCGGAAATTTCTTGGCATAGAATGCAAATAACTTTTTCCAAACTTTCGCACATCAACCAGATGGCTTTTTCAAGAAAGGTAGACAGCTAATTGCAAACTGGACAATAGAACGTTTCAACGATGGACCTTACCCGCCGCTCGTTGCTTTCTGGGAAATTAGCCACGTGATAGCGGACCAACAATCTTTCAGTTGTTTCGTTTATAGGTTGTCGTAGTGTTTTTTTTTTTTTGATTGGAGGTTTATATTTTTTCACCGTGAGCAACTCAATGGGTTATAAGCAGTCGCCCGTCCCTAATTTAGGGTCACTGGTTCCAGGGAAGGGAGAGAGCCAGTGCTGTAAGACAAACACAACATCCATGCCTCACCGGGATTCGAACCCGGACCCCGTCCGGACGAATGATCAGAGGCCATCGCTTAGACCACTGCTCCACCGGGGCGGCTGTCGTAGTGTTGAGCTGTTATTGATAAATTTTATATTTTCTAATAAATCTGCATTATGCCTAATTTTTGTTCTGCGTTGGTTGTGTACATAAGTCGTGCCGCCGCCCCGGTGGCGCAGTGGTCTAAGCGATGGTCTCTGATCATTCGTCCGAAAGGGGTCCGGGTTCGAATCCCGGTGAGGCATGGATGTTGTGTTTGTCTTACGGCACTGGCTCTCTCCCTTCCCTGGAACCAGTGACCCTAAATTAGGGACGGACGACTGCTTATAGCCCATTGAGTTGCTCACGGTGGTCGTTAAACCTTCAATTAAAAAAAAAAAAAAAGTCGTGCCACAGGAAATGCATCGAAGAAGGGTTACGTTTTACACTGAAAAGACCTGATATTTTGAAGCAATGGTTGGGCAAAATGTAAAAGGAAGATTTTCACCCCGATGTGCATTCAGGAATATGTTCTTCCCACTTTATAGAGGACGATTTTGTTTACCAACCTGTTACAAACCTTTTGCAATTGAAATCGAAGTTCTACAAATTCTGCTCACCAAATTTATAGCTATAGCTTTAAATAAAATCACCTATTTATTTTTTTATGGCTCAAGCTATTTGCCATTATTAATATAAAATTATTATCTTTAGCTTTGTAATTTTGCATGCAACGGTGTTTTCTTTCATCATCCTTTAATTAAGCTTTACTGATAATTTTCTCAAACACTGTGGTGCCTCCAACATCTCAAGCGTGTTATAAACAAACCTTACTAAACATTCCCTCAGTGAACATTATGATTATTGGTATGTCTTGTACTTCAACTAACAAGAGAATCTTACCTTTCCTGTTTTGGGGAGCGTACATTCAACAGTATAGACTGTGAAACATCAAACAGAGGTCATCGCTCTTTCCACGTTTATAAGTGAGTCACGGAAAAATTATCATTGGCCGCCACCGGGAATCGAACCCAGGGTCTTCCAGTTACGTGCCGGATATGCTTTCACTGCACCACAGCGGCCTCAAATTCCTCCAGACTCACATAAACAACTGCCAAGCCAATTTGGCAGGTTGCTCCTTGGCTTACCATCTTTGGTGAATCCCCAGCATTGTGCGGGGCTCCAAGAAGCAACCTGCCAAATTGGCTTGGCAGTTAGTGTATGTGAGTCTGTAGGAATTTGAGGCAGCTGTAGTGCAGTGGAAGCATATCCGGCGCGTAACTGGAAGACCATGGGTTCGATTCCCAGTGGCGACCAATGATAATTTTTCCGTGACTCACTTATAAACGTGGAAAGAGCGATGACCTCTGTTTGATGTTCCTAGTCCACGTCAAATGTCTGTATTAAATTCTAGACTGTTTTTGTCTTCATTTCAGCTTTAATCTTTTTAGAAATCAGGAAAGCTTCAGCAGAATCTTCAGTTTCATCGTCATTCGTCTGAGTAGCCGTCTCGATAAGGAACACATACAACACAAACTTGTCATTGAACATTTTTTCACCTTTCATCTGCTCCATTAGGAAACTAATTTCTCCTTTTCCATCCTGAATCTCAATTACCTTACTTGCGTATTCTAAAACATTCAGATTACCGAAATTGATCAATAACAACGGATAATCTAACAGTGATAACGTTGCCCACTCAGCTATGTTGGTCCGCAATCACGTGATCATGACGACACGCGGGTAAGGTCCAAGGAGATTTTAATAGTACTTCTGGAGATGCCCTGAGTCTCTTAACCGTGAAGCCTCCAACTGTGGGAATTTGTCGTTGTTTACATGATACTTATGTAATTTCAACTGTGTGTATTTTGGAATAGCGTGGCTTTTGGTTGCAGAAACAGTGTTAATATCAAGCCGGAATTAATTATACTTCTTATACGAGTGAAGTTCTTAATTTGAACGTTATGTTTTGTTTAGAATTCGTACTAACATTCGTGTATTTCAATTTAAAATAAAAATGGAAAGGAGTCTCAAAATAATTAAGAATTTTATAAATTCAGCATTTTCTCACACATCGGCAGCAATTTACGATGCGAAATTGGAAACATTTGCGACGAAAGAAGGTAATTCGGTCAACACAAAATGCATTGCAATAGCATTGAAACCTATCAGCTTTTCCACACTTTGACAGATGTCGCTCGCGGTTTTAGGCTTTACGCAAAGTGGTACTACTCTATTAGCAAGGGCATCTCCAGATACCTTATTCCAAGGCTGAACTGGATCCTACCAGGCTGTAACATTAAGCAAAAACAGCGAGGACAGAAAAGATGAGTTGGGACCACGGTGTATGATAAGTCAGGTGATACGACTCTCCGTGCTGTAAACAGTTTAAAAACGGACTGTTAATGTCACAGCTCGCCAGGGGGCGTTCAGCAGTCGTGGGCCGATCGTTCACGCTAACCATCATAGGATTATATGGTGTTTATGATTTCATCAGTGCAAAAACGGTATTTATCTTGAGTATTTTTTATTTATTACTTTGTGTAATTATATTGTACGGAGTTCTAGAAAATTTGAAGTTTCTATGCAGAAGGTAAAGTACGTCAGCTCTGTTTTTACTTAACGGGAGATAAATTTATAGTGTAGCTAAATGTCGGACTAGAATCTGTTCAGTTCTGTTTTAGGTATAGGCGAAAGTGTTTTGTACCGAACTATACGTTATCGGACAGGTTATGCAGCATATAAAGAACTTGTATTAACCTTTATTGACCCAACTGTAACATAATAAAGAATTACTAAGGACTAGGGACGTTGGGGGTTGTGGCAAGGGGGTATGTATGGTAATGGCGGAGTTTTTATGAGGCGACGAATGATTGTTGTTATGAAATAAAAGTTTATGTTCTCGAATGAAGTTCGCTACTGCTTAAAAGTAAGTTCGTGTCTCTTATTAAGGCTTAATATGTAACACCAACAGAGTTGGAAAAATGACGGCAAGCATTAGGATGTGATGCATTTTTCCACAGCTTACAATGTGGAAATTTTGTACGTTAAGAGCATTAACCGTTGTTGAAACGAAGGATCACAAATTTTATCCCTGATATCAAATATGTTCATCGTACTATATGCACACAGGTCGGGGAAATCTCTGCCGAGAAAAAGCAGCCATTTTTCCACGATGCACTTTCTCTGCCGTTATCGCCAGCACAGATGGAGGGAGCGCCTTGTTCATTAGTATGATTAGGTAAAAAAATAAAACAAATGTGTAAGATATATTGTTTATTACTGAATGAAAACATCAGTAGTGAATGATTTCTCGGGCTGAAGAATAATCAAAAATTTTTTTTTGCGAAAATTTTGGTAAGTTTTCAAAATCAGCAGTTTCCGTTAACGATGCTCCAATGACTTACGCAAAAACTAATATTCCATATTAAAATTGTTCCTCCGAATGTACAGCACCATCTTATTTTACAAGAAGTACAATTTTTTTAAGATGAAGGGTATATTCTCTATTGCATCAGTAAAAAAAAACAGCATCGTCTGCTCAGAAATCTTCACGTTAGAGTAATCACTCTGTGGCCCAAATATATATATATATATAACGCTTATATATATATATATATATATAACGGGATGTAAGGTCAGGTGATGCGTAACATCACAGCCTCTCCTTGACAAATGTCAACCCCGCCTTCTCGTGGTGCATCCTGTTCCCACTAAATGGGCTCTGACGACCGCCAATAGCGGTATAACTATACCATCGGGATTAGAGGAAATTCTATCCCACACTCACCAACCCGCTTGGCCAGCGTGGTGAGTTATGGCCAAACCCCTCCAAAATGACTCCACAACTTAAATCTTGGCCCTCAGTCTCCAGCAGCTGGAATGTACCTGGCCAAGGCAGCGGCCAGTGCGACATGAAGGCAGAGGGTGCTAAGAATCCCCGGAGGACCGGACTAGGCTGCCATCTGGTGCTGACCTTGGCAACGTACAATGGACGCTCCCTATCTTCTGATTCAAGGCTTCTTGAATTGGAAGAGGAACTACAAAGGATCAAGTGGGACATCGTGGGGCTAAGTGAAGTAAGGAGAAAAGGACAAGATCTCATCGAACTGAAAAGTGGACATCTCTTCTACTTTCGTGGGACAGATACTGGCAGAACTAGTGGTGTTGGATTTATAATAAACAAGAAACTGAAGGATAAAGTGGTAGAAGTTGAAAGTTCCTCTGACAGAGCTGCAAGACTCGTTATCCAACTATCGAGAAGATACCAGGCTCAGATTATTCAAACTTATGCACCCACCACAAGTCATCCTGAAGAAGAAATTGAAGAATTTTATGAGGAAATTTGTCATCTAAATAATAAAGGTAAGCAGCACTTGAAAATAATTATGGGAGATTTCAATGCAAAAATAGGGCAACGGCAACAGAATGAAACTTCAGTAGGTAAATTCGGTCACGGCAACAGAAACCAGCGTGGAAATACTCTTGTTGAGTTTGCAGAGGCAGAAGGGTTTTTCATCTTGAACTCCTTCTTCAAGAAAAAGCCACACAGGAAATGGACATGGAAACATCCAAATGGGACGACAAGTGAAATTGATTTTATTATGTGTAACAAAAAATTCGTCATAGAAGACTGCAGTGTGCTAAACAAGTTCAACACAGGTAGTGACCATAGATTGGTGAGATGTAAGATGCACCTCAACACTAAACTTGAACGTGGCAAGCTCATAAGACAAACAAAATCTATTGACATAACCAACCTTAAAAAACACCATAATACCTTCAAGTTGGAACTGAGGAACAGGTTCTCTGCTTTAGGAGGCCTAACATCGGAAGAAGTGGACATCTCTGAAGTTAACAAAAAAGTAACCAAAGCTCTTATGGAAACAGCAACAAAATTAGCTGGGTCTAAGAACAAGTTGCATGTAAATAAATTATCAGGAAAAACGAAAATGTTGATGCAAAAAGAAGAGAGATGAGGACAACTAAAGAAGATGTGACTTCCAAAGTGGAATATATAGAGCTATGCAAGACAGTACGAAAAAGTATCACTGAAGACGTAAGAAAATTCAACTGTGAACTAGTGAGGAAAGCAATTGAAAACAACCAAAGCCTAAAGATAGCAAAGGGACATCTCAGTAAGGGAAGAAAACAGATTATGGCACTGAGAAAAGAAGATGGTTCTGTAACAAGAAATAGAGGCGAAATTTTGACAAGAGTGAAAGATTTCTACTCCAAATTATATGAAAGGGATGATACATGCACTCCAGACATCATGAAAGATATCAGTACCAGAGTTCCTCCAGTCCTTCCAGCAGAAGTTGCACATGCAATCAAGAACATGAAGCGGGGAAAAGCTCCAGGAGAAGATGGAATTACTGTAGACATCATACAAGAAGCAAGTGGAGAAATCGAAACAGTACTCGCCCAAATTTTCACTCGATGCCTTAATGAAGGAAAGATTCCTGAGGATTGGAACACCGCTACAATGATCCTGCTACATAAGAAAGGTGACATTGAGGATCTCGGAAACTACAGACCTATCAGCCTCCTATCAGTAGTTTATAAAATCTTCACTAAAGTTCTTTCACACCGCTTGAAGGTAACACTGGACATGGCTCAACCGAGAGAACAAGCTGGATTCAGGAGTGGTTACAGCACAATAGATCATATCCACGTACTGAGAGAACTAATTGAAAGAGCGAGGGAATATGAACTTCCATTGTGCATGGCTTTTATCGATTATGAAAAAGCCTTTGATTCGGTGAAACCATCAGCAGTTACAATGGTTCTGAAAACCTGCGGTATTGAAGATGCATACATTAATATTATTAATAACATCTATGAAAATGCAAGTGCAAAGATTCGGCTGTTTGAAAATACAACACACATAAAAATTGGAAAGGGAGTGAGACAAGGTGACACCATATCTCCGAAGCTCTTTAATGCCACATTGGAGGGTGTTTTTCAGTCACTGAGCTGGGAAAACAAGGGGATAAAGATTAATGGAGATTATCTAACCCACCTTCGTTTTGCTGATGACGTAGTCATTTTTGCAACTAGCCCATCAGAGCTGCAGAGTATGATCCAGGAACTTGCTGACAAGAGTAAAGAAGTGGGATTAAAAATGAACTTTCAGAAGACAAAAGTGATGTTCAATGCTTTTACAAGAAATGAAGATTTATCGATTGATGGAGAAAAGCTGGAGATAACAGACACGTACGTTTATCTTGGACAGCAGATATCAAGTGAGGGTCACATTGATGAAGAAATTAATCGGCGTACAAAACTTGCCTGGAGAGCTTTTGGAAGAAACAGCATAATTTTCAAGAGCAATATGCCATTATGTCTTAAAAGAAAAGTGTTTGATCAATGCATCCTTCCAGTGCTTACGTATGGTGCAGAGACGTGGACCTTAACTAAAAGAGACATACAAAGGCTGCAGACAACTCAAAGTAGCATGGAGAGGTGCATGCTTGGTGTAACCAGGAGAGATAAGAAGAGGAACTTGTGGATCCGAAAAATGACAAGAGTGGAAGACATCATGATCAGAATTAAATCCCTATAATAGCAATGGGCTGGGCATACTGCCAGAAGGACAGACCATCGATGGACAGCCAAAATATTAGATTGGATTCCAAGGGACAGGAAAAGACCCAGAAGAAGACCACATGGGAGATGGGTGGATGAAATTCGAAAGTATGCAGGGGTGACATGGAGGAGACTGGCACAAGACAGACCGTTGTGGAGGAAACTTGGGGAGACCTTCGTCCAGCAGTGGATTGATAATGGTTGACAATGATGATGATGATGATGATGATAACGCTTATTAGACAAATTCCATGTGATAGGCACAAAGTGCATATTTGTGGAGCGTTCCAGGTTATTGTTTTTTTTTTTTCATTCTAAGCCAAAATAGCATTCGTAAAATACGAATGTATCTGCCGCTTCCTCCCATAAGAAAGCATAGGTTGTATCAAATCATCGGCCCACACGTTCGTCGCGCCATCTAGTGACAAGTGACATTAACGGGCGATTTTTGTTTCCAGAATCGTATCACCTGACTATCATACACCGAGGTTGGGACGCAGCACCATTTATTGACGTAGTTCGCATAAACAAACTGATTCCGTATCATTATTTATTTATATTCACTTTCACATGAACAGATGAATATTTGCATTCTGAATTCGTAGAACTTCGGAAAGTGAATTTTTCTGTAGGAACTGGTGTAATTGATGTGTAAATCTCATTCCTCCTTTATTCTTCAACGATCTAGGGCTGAGATTTGGGTAAATGTGTAGATTAGCGTCTTAAATTATTTCGTCCGAAAAATGTTAGTACCTGGAAAAGTGCAACGTGCAGATTTCAGAGTATGGAAATAAATGGCAAATGGTGCAGGAATTTCCTGTTTAAAATGACTTTTAAATATTTTTATCGTATTATTCACGGCATCGCACTTACACGTAAACATTACGATAAAAATCTTTAAAAGACATTTGAAACAGGAAATTTCTGCACCATTTACCTTTAATTTCCATACTATAAATTCAGTACGTCGCTGAGGGGAACTCGTGGAATGAAAATCCCATGTTTTCCTTCTCAGAAAAATGTGCATATCAGCACACAACAGTAAACCATTTTGAAAATCGGTTAGATTTTGTTGTGAAAACATCAGTTTGGTTTTGAAACTGTAAGGTTTTTTTAAAAGAAACGTAAGAAAAAACGACGAACATACACAATCCAGCAATTCAAACAACGTGAAAACAGTTGTTTATACCTTGAGACGCAGGGCCATCTAACGGTGAAAATCGTCCCTAATGCCCACTGGCCAATCACCAAAAGTCTATTGTCTTCAACGTTAATGTTCTAGCCTGTTCTTAGTCCAGTTCAGTCCAAGGAGGTTATATTACTGGAGACACCACTGGCTCTGCCGCCATAGGTCACAGCTAATTTGTGGTGTGACGTCACAAATATGCAAAAATGAACTAAATTATACCGTTGATGAAACAGTAAGCTTGTGTATCATTGATAAATATTATTGAATTACTCATTTTACCTGTTTATACGCTTAGAAGCTTTTTGTTCCATTAGTTTCCAAGCAGCTTCTCTTCTGCGGCTGCGTCGTGCCTGCTCATGACGTCATTTGCAGCACAGACGGTGACTTATGGCGGCCAATGCTGCGTGGATAGGAGTGGTATCTCCAGTAATATAACCTCCTTGGTTAAGCCTTGCTTATTCTAACCTCCTTGGTAAGGTCCGCGGTGACTTGACTAGAAAATAAATGAATACGCACAAACGTGATAATTCGAAGAAACGAGGTCACGTTGATTGTGCACGCGGTACCACGGCAGAAAACGCAGCATTATTTGAAGAATTGATTCCAAATACGTGGCAACTCCAGAGAGACGTTATCATTGCAAGCCTCACAGCTGGTCAAGATTTCCAAGGTTTCGCGAATGGCAGTAGATTTGGCTGCGGAGTATGAAGCTAATTTCTTTACATCACTCCATATAGGATCGGCGGACTTGAGCTTGACTTCTTTTGATAGGGCAGTGGTTATTTTCCGTCTCTTGTAACTCTTTTGTTCGCTGTTTCTAATTGCAAACAAACTTTTGGTCATTCCGATGTAGTATCGCCTTGAGCCGTCCGGATATTGTGGTGCCTCATTGAGAAGAGGGGGCTTGTCAATATTTATCTGAAGTATCGTATACAAAGATGCCGGAGACCTTATGCCGACACCGAAGTTTATCCTCCTGAGCGAGTTTTTGAGTTGATAGGAAACATTTGGTATGTAGGGAACAGAGCCCAGGTAGCAAAGTTGCGACATAGAAATATTAGCACGGCTGGTTCTTTCTCGATAAAGTTATGCAGATATCTGGTCCGACGTATATTCTGCCTGAGTGGCTAATTCGACGATGTTTTTTAGTTCAGATTGTCTAAAAATGGGCATCTGATGAGACAGCGAAGGCTCTTCTAATTCCAGAACGGAAGAAGGCCGTTTTGTAATCATCAGGGCAGAATGAACTGCGGAGCATCAGGTTGGGAACGGAGGTGGGTTTATAATAGACTTCCGCATGAAGGCGGTCGTCATGCGATTTGCTCACTGAGACGTCCAGTTAAGGTAAAGTACTATTGTGTTCAAGCTCCATGGTGAAACTGATCGTAGGGTGTATACAATTTATTTTACTGAGGAAAAATCTTTCATTGTGGCCATATGAAAATACGTCGTCGGCATATCGTAGCCTGGTGGCAGGCCTTGGTGTGATGTTGGTGAATATGTGTTGCTCAATGGGGCGAAGTATTGCTTCTGCGAGGACGGCTGAAAGCGAAGATCCCTTTGGAGCGCCATTTACTTGTTTAAATATTTGACCTCTGAAACTGAAGTAGCTAGAATTTGAGACCAAATCCATCAATATAAGACTCCTTAGAATAAACTGATGAATTAGATATAGCTTCTTTCAATGTACTGATGGCGTCCTGCACGAGGATCAATGGATAAAGGGCAAGTACGTCGACACTGCCGATAATGGCCGCCCCGGTGGCGCAGTGGTCTAAGCGATGGCCTCTGATCATTCGTCCGAAAGGGGTCCGGGTTCGAATCCCGGTGAGGCATTGATGTTGTGTTTGTCTTATGGCACTGGCTCTCTCCCTTCCCTGGAACCAGTGACCCTAAATTAGGGACGGGCGACTGCTTATAGCCCACTGAGTTGCTCACGGTGGTCGTTAAACCTTCAATCAAAAAAAAACTCCAATAAAAAAAAAACTGCCGATAATGTCGCGTTGTTGAACAGTGAGCTGCTTGGTTTTCGTGATAAAATATAGAGTAGAAGTTATTATACAGTCCGACTACGGTAGATGAATAGTTAGGAATTTGGATGATGCTTTCTCTAGATGGAAGGTCGGTGCGAATCTTCTGGACACGATCGAGCTCAATGGATTCCCGGGCGCGTATTTAACAAGCGAATGTGCGGAATTGCGATTAAGGCTATTTCCGGCACAACATTGGTTCAGAGCCACTTTGGAGATTTCGAGTAGGCGGGGCCTACGAGGAGAGTCATGGAGTGAGACATGTAAGCTTTGCTGCACACGCCATATGCCATTTTAATGTTCGGGTGTTTTCATTGCGACAATGGTTAACCCCAGTTGTTTTACCCGTACAGTCGGAATGCGACAGGAGGTAAATAGAGTGTGTACTTTATTGGTTGGGGAACTTTTGAGTTTTTATATCAACATGACTTCATGGACTTGTGACTTATCTTTGATTAATCACAGAAAGCCATGCTTCAATCTATATAGTTCTCACAGAGCCGATAGATGTCAGCGCGCACTGCTGTTGAACAGAATTAGTACTGATGTGTTTTGTATAGAGAACCATGAGCTGTTTAACGTTTCTTTTTTTTTTTTCGGGTGAAGGTGGGTTGAAATGTGGAATTGAAAATCTTTTTGATTAACTTTGGAGGGACAAAAATATGAGGAATTTCCTAAATATTAGATATATATATATATATATGACAGATCACCTACTATTTTATCAGACACAATATATGGCAAACAACATTCTGGAATATTTATTCCAACGGAAGTGTCTTATTTCAACAGAACACTGTCTTGAGGTCGTACTCAGAGTTACATTCAGATAGTTTTTTCCGGGGGGTCAATCACAAATTTTGAGGGGCTCAAACTTGTTAGTATTTGTTATTTATTTATACATTAATACATATTATATTATTTATATATACATTAATACATATAACAAATTTTCTGAAATCTACATTTGCAAGTGATTAAAAATGTTAAAAAGTTATACCTTTATTTTAATTCAGTAATGCACCAAGGATTTCACCCTGCTGCGGTGGTGTAAAATATTAAGGATGCTAGTAATATAACGCTGCTGTGCTGGAGAAAATTCTCTCCCCCCCCCTTAAACATTAGGAGTGGCAAAAATATTTTAGTCTTACAACAAGCGTTTTTCTGATTATTAAGGTGGACGTCAAGTAATTTTGCTTCCTATACTTCCAATGGAAAAACATTTGTACACATTTTCTTCACAATTAGTGTGTTTCCAGGGATGAAAATTTGAACATCGATTAAAATAACTTCATATTATAACTTGAAATACTTAATATTTTCTAAAACATAACCATAATTATATTAAAAATCCATAACTTTTTCTTTGGTGGTGTTGAAACCAGAAAAAAGATGGCGCGACCTGTACTTTGATGACGTCAGTAGACAAACAAATGTTGGATTGCATAGTTATGGCTATGTTTTAGGAAATATTAAGTATTCCAAGTTATAAAATGAAGCTATTTTAATCGATGTTCAAATTTTCATCCCTGGGAACGCATTAATTGTAAAGAAAATGTGTACAGAAGTTTTTCCATTGGGAGTATAGGAAGCAATATTACTTGACGTCCACCTTAAGAAATCATTACAGTGTTACCTGAAAACGTATGGTGCAAACCAGTACGCTGCCACTTGGTTTCAGCCCCTTTAGTTTAATTTAGGTTAGTACATAGTAGTAAAAAAACAACAACTAATTAATCGTTTGAAATTCCTGGATTTTCTTTTTGTCACAGAGCGTAAACCACATACCACCAGGAAAAAAATATGGGAATCATTTTTAATAATTTGCTATCGCTAAAGATTAGGTAGCGCAAATATTTTGTTGTATTAGAAGCCCTAACGTCCCGTTAGCTACATTGAGGCTTACTTAACCATATACATAGGAAGTCGGCATCCAGAAGACTAAAATAAAACTGAATGCCAGCTTTCAAAATATGATGATGTATTGCAGTGCAAGCAGCATGCCGTTGGTGATTACAAATCCACAGTAAACTTAACTATCAAATACAAAGGCTTTAAAACATTTATCGAATTGTGAAACAATGCTTGGTTTTCTTGTTTGCCCCTCTTGCATATGTGATCAAGATGAACTGGTCTTCTTCTACAATCCTGATTTTTATCCGGAGAAAGTATTGAGTAATTTTGGTAGGACTTCATAATGGAGTTTTAACATGGACAATTGTTCCATTTATAAACAAATTTACAAAAGCATTCTCATCTAGAGCAACACATTTTTCTATAGAGTATATATATTTTCATTAACACTTTGATTTCAGAGCTACATTAAAAAAAGTTTTTTAAAGTGTTAACACTTTGTGTGAAGTCATTTATGGCTCTAATTAACAACGAAAATTCCGTTGTTGTTGTTTTTTTCTCGAGGTATTGTATACATTATTGGCTGCATTGACTCGTCGGATTTAGAAAACGTAAATATACATGCCGATGGCAATTTTAGTTTTAGTGTATAAAACAAAGAAATTAATTTAATACTTAAAATAATCTTAATGCTACTGAGATATGAAGTCCATGTGAATGAGTTTTTTTATTATAATATTTTCCCCCGTTTCCTTAAATTTTTAAAATTAATTTCTCCAAATTTTCATCTATAAACAAAAAATTAGACTAAATATAAAGGGTGATCACTCAAAAACCTGCGAGGGGGGGTCCATGGATTTTCGGGGGAAAGACCCCCGAAAAGATGCCTGAATACATCACTGGTCGTACTTCGTGCCATTAGGTAGTTCTTTGCTAATACAAAATCACTCTATTTGATTTGATTTTCTAGCTAGACCTCCTCACATTCATGAAGAAAAAACTTGATCGTCAGAATATTTCGTTGTGGAGACATACTTTTCATTGTTGAAGGTCCTTTTAAGGGTAATAGAAAGACCTTTAAAATGATACTTTTTAGTATCCTTATATACGCACTTTCACAACAGCACGAATCGTGATGGGTAGTTGACGTGCTGTCATCTATTGGCCGATACGGAGTATGGTATTCAATTAGTTAGTTATTAAAGTCGTCCTCCATTTTAATATTAAGATAGATTTCGACTTGTATTCATCTGAGAAGTGCACAAAATTACTTTACCGTATTATTCAATATGATCATTTGTCACATTTGTTAAGTAACCTCACTGAATTCCTTAGGAAACAGAACTTCCCACGATAAAACTTTTCACGATATAATTCAATATGATCATTTCTCACATATGTTAAGTAACCTCACAGTGAACTTCTTAGGAAGCAGAACTTCCCACGATATAATTCAGTATGAATTATTTGTCACATATGTTAAGTAACCTCACAATGAATTTCTTAGCAAGCAGAACTTCCCCAGATACAAGCAGTGTTCCTGTCACATGACTCTCCTCATAGGCCCCACCTACTCGCATTCTCCAAAGTAGCTCTGAACCAATCGCGTGGCGGAAATGGCTCTAATGGCAATTTCGTACATTCACTTGACTTAAACACCACAAACGCTTCCCGTGTATGATTTAAACACCACATACGCGGGAAGCGTTTGTGGTGTTTAAATCTTCCGAAGAGTTTTAGGATTTGAGGGCCAGGCGGTAATTTGGCGGATTTCTTGAGATCATCCCGATTGCGGTTAGCCTTGCAGCTCTTTTTATCTGTACAATCCAAGAATTTAGTGGGTTCCTCCGTAAGATAATAGAACCAGAATCGGGGACCTCCATAGCTATATGGCTTTCGTCGTGTGTCGTGTTTTCAAGCTCCCAAGTTTTGCTTGTGTTTATGTTGAAATATCGTTCGTAGGATGGTTTGCAGTAGCGTGACGTATGTATGAATGTTCCATGCTTCTTTTGGTGAAGTTTAAAAGCGTTAAGTGCTATAGTTTATTCATACGAAGAGTTTTATTTTGTGGTTGTGCTTGCCGTTGACGAGTTCTGCAAATGGCGATATCTGCCAGCCATGTTACACGTGACCATCGAAAGGATGTTGATCGACGTGGAGCGAGATCTACTGATAAGAAGTCATCGTTAAGTGCGCCGAGTGTTTCTCCGGTGACCTGTGAGAGGGTTGCCATGGTGATTGACCCAAGTTTCTCAAGAGATAAGAATCCAACAGGTCAAACCGGTTCTGGAAATCAACAGAGCGTGTCTTCGTGCGTTGCTGCTGAAGGAGTTTCTTCTGTGATAGGAATGCAGAAGAGTGTTTCTATAGAGACGGAAACTTGCAGTTGGGCGTCTGTGGTTGATAAGGAGAATTCTGCTAATACGAGTGATTAGCGTTGTGCGTCAGAGATTGAGAGCCAGGGCAATCCCTTTCGTCTCACTTTCGAAAATGATTCAAAGGTCTGTCAAGCTTTTCATAATCTTTCTGAGAAAACTATTATTTTCCATGCGTTACCACAGACTTCGTTACCGGTATATTTGAAAGCTTTGGAAGAACGAGTGCCGAGAGAGGCAATTAAAGGAATCGGTCGTAGTAAACGAGGTATATCAGTGTTGTTTATAAACAGTGCAGATTGTAAACTTGTGTTAAAGCAAGGGATTTCTATAAATAATCAAATTTTGTATCCTGCTTATGCAAGTAAACGACCGATCACGGTAACTTTGTCTCCGGTGCCACTTGAGGTACCGGATTCTGCGTTGATAATTCTTCTTTCTCAGTTTAGCCGGGTGGTGGGTCCAGTTCATAGAGTTATAGAAGCCCCGCAATCTTCAAATTATTGTCATGTTGGTGGGTTGAAGCGGACCCTCCGGGTTATCTTCCCGAATGAATCAGCTCTTCAAACTTGTCCTAAAGAGGTTGAAATTGTTCTGGATTCTCATGGGTTCATGTTTAATATTTATACAGGAATTTTTTGTTATGCTTGCAATGAAAGAGAGCACATTCGTGCTAAATGCACGTATGTAAATAGACCTCCCTTGAGGAAGAGTCTCTCTGATTCCCATGAGGAAAGAATTGTTGTACCTGAAGATAGATCGGATTTAGAACACGGTATTACACATGTCGCTGACTTGGTTCCTACCGTGGCTGAGACTTGTGAAACCCGAGTGGTGGATCCAGTCGAGCCGAGAGAGAAGACATTGATTGAAATGCCGACTTCTTTGGATCCTGGGATTCAGACAACAGCAAATATTGGTACTTTGGGCATTTCTAACTTACAGAAATGTTCAGTAGCATTACAGAATCTCGCAGAGAACTCATGTACAGCTTCGACATTTAAACGACCCAGCACTGATTCAAGTGGGAATCCGTTAAAACAGAGCAAAGCTAGAGACTATCTTCAACCGGAATTTATCCCTCGTGTAGATCTTTCTTTTCTCTTGGATCCCGATTTTGCCGAAGATAGAGATAAGCCATCACGGTATCGTCTTGTCATAGAACTTATTGCATCTTGCCCAGATTATGACGAAACTTTGGATCTTTTCGAATTGAAAATTTTTTTTGTGCCTAATAAAAAGATATGTCCACTCCCTCCGGAGTTTTACGAGTTTAATATGTATAAGTTAAATGCTATTGTACATCGTTTGGATGCCGTGTTGAATTGGATAATTACGAAAAATCCTGTTCCTGAACTTTTAGACACTTATTACGAAACATACTATAAACGTATAGAGGATGTTAAAGCTTACATAAAGAAACATAATGTGGTTGACGATAGTGTCTTTGATGTGTAGAGATGTTTCAGATGTATTCCTTGATGTTGGTTTCCTTTTTCCTTGCAGTGGTTTTTGAAATGTTCTTGGACTTTAATAGATATGGATTTCTGCTTACTTATGTTTTAAATTAGCGTTGTTAATTAATGATTCAGTTTTTCGGGTAGCTTTGTTAGTAAGATAATGTAATGTTGTTGTGTTTTACGGCACTAGCTCTCTTCCTTCCCTGGAGCCAGTGGCCCTAAGTTAGGGATGGGCGACTGCTTATAGCCCATTGAGTTGCTCACGGTGGTCGTTAAACCTCCAAACAATCAATCAATCAACCAGAATCGGACATAAATTCTTCAATTTTTTTATTATAGTCGGCTGCTTCCATTATCGCTATCTGGCCGGATTTATCCGTTAGCGTTGACATTATGGTGTGGTGTGGTCATTTCTAAAGTTGGAAATCGTCCTTGGAATTTTGAAATTATTGAACGATTGCTTCTGACTGTATCAGGATTTTAACCTAGAGCAACACAGTTGGCGTAGTTCGTCTTTGTTGTCACCTGGAAGTCGCGATATTATGGTCTCAAACTCAGAAACGACGCTTTTTGGGTTCGGTCTCTATCGGAAGCAGAACTTTGGTCTATGTTCCAAAACTTTAGTTTCCTACCGGGAGAGCGTTCGGTTAGAAATATTGACAAAGGGAATGGTGAAATCTTTAGGTTTAGGAGTCTGGGAAGACTTCAGGTAATCCAGTTTCTTGCTGTGTCTGGATGAAAAGGAAGACTGGAGTATTTCGACTAACATATCCACCCGGAGGGTAAGGTTGTTGAAGGTAATAGGGTCGCAAAGCCTATGCAACTTCATATATAGGTTATAGCACCTGATTTCTAATGACATGACGTCCTTTCTTCTCAGGTTCACTATCCTTGGCAAGGTCTGGCGAAGAAATTTGTCCTTCTTCTCGAACCATGATCGTTTTACTGGCGTCTTAAAATTAAGGAACTTTAACGATCCCATCTCGATTTCCTAACCGCTTGTCTTGCAAGCGGCTAAGAAAATCGAGATGGGGCCGTTCCTTCTCCAGTTTGAGTCTAAGCTGTCGAAATTATTTAAAGGTGTTCCACATTGCTCGGAGACTGCAACAAGTTCAATAAGTAGGAACTGTACACCAAATTATACACAAAATAGTATAACTGTAATAAAAATCTGAAATTAAATAAATGCATCGCTCTTTCCACGTTCCAGAAACACATAGCAACCGAAAAATTGTTTTCAGCCGCCGCCGTGGAATTGAACCATAGAACTCTCGATATGTAGCCGAGCGCGTTAACTTTACCCAACGGTGGCCAACAATCCACGGTGCTATGTGTATTTTTAAGTCAGCTTCTGACATCATAAATCCGTAAGATATGTTCAGCTACTGAGACGTCTCCATCTCGTGGGCATTAACAGCACTGGCTATATATATAATAGCAGTTATTTCAAAATATACTTTTTGGCAAAAACATAGGGAATACAGGCGTACCACATATGGCAAAATAAACAACAAAACAAAGAGCGATACTGATGAAATGTTACAGGTGAATGTGATACGGCAGTCAACTAAGGATGACAAATTGTTAAAATCATTAATAAGGAACAATACATGCTTGAGGAAGATGATGCACAAGCAAAAGTAATGATTAATTTATAAAGCATGTGATGACGTGCACAGTGAGAGCAGAGCACAAAACAACAGGTAAATATATTTACAAGAATATAGTTGTACAACGCAGTGCACAAAAAGAAGGGAACATGTAAAACACAACAAAAGCATATACTACGATAAAGGTACAGAAGTTCCTACAATTGAGGAAACCACACGATATGTGACAAAAACATGATAAGTATTAAAGAACATAGTGGAAACTTGGGCAAACTCCCCAAGTGAAACACAAGGATACACAAAATACGAACAGCAAGCCGTGCAGTATTGCATCGGTCCAGAAAAACAATGACATGGGACGAGCAAGAAATACATGACCTCAAAGAATGTGAAAATGCAAGACAGAAATAAGGTATAAATTAAAAGATACAACACAATGCAGCAAGAAAAAAACAGAAAGAACAAAGTCTCGCAGGGCAATACCTCTCGTATTGCTCCTAGAGAACAAATACACGGTGCGCAACTCAATGAAGGTACAGGCAGCAAAAGCAGACACATGAGTGAAGAACAAGTAGTAAGGACAGGTGCAACGAAGAAACAAATACAGCACGGTACATGCACACGAATTACACAAAATTTGCAGAAAACCCCTACAATACAAATCATAAGCAGTTACATGACAAACACTTAGTAGACGCTGTGACGAAGCACCAGGAAGAGAGATCACAAAATCTCAACTGATGCATTCAGATCTTCGAAGCTGGAAAAAAATCAGAAAAAAGATGAATGGAAGATCCAGTGATTTCGAACCAACCGGTCCCCTGCGCCCAGGTAGACCGGAAAGAGGCTTGGGATTGAGGGGTGTAAGAAGCGAAGTTCTCCAGGAGTAGTCGAGACACGATGCGATTCCTAAAAATCGACCGTAAGGCCGCGCCAGCAGAGAGAATACTAGGTGTGGTAGCAGGAGAGCGGAGAGATTGATGATAAAGAAAAACGACATGTCTGACAAGTACGAAGAGATAGGCACAGGCATCCGGCAAAATAGCCGGGGGTGTTTGGTAATTGATTGATTGACTGGAGGTTTAACGACCACCGTGAGCAACTCAATGGGTTATAAGCAGTCGCCCATCCCTAATTTACGGCCATTGGCTCCAGGGAAGGGAGAGAGCCAGTGCCGTAAAACACAACAACATTACCTTATCTTACTAACAAAGCTACCCGAAAAACTGAATCATTAATTAACAACGCTAATTTAAAACATAAGTAAGCAGAAATCCATATCTATTAAAGTCCAAGAACATTTCAAAAACACTGCAAGAAAAAAGGAAACCAACATCAAGGAATACATCTGAAACATCTCTACACAACAAAGACACTATCGTCAACCACATTATGTTTCTTTATGTAAGCTTTAACATCCTCTATACGTTTATAGTATGTTTCGTAATAAGTGTCTAAAAGTTCAGGAACAGAATTTTTCGTAATTATCCAAGTCAACACGGCATCCAAACGATGTACAATAGCATTTAACTTATACATATTTAACTCGTAAAACTCCGGAGTGAGTGGACATATCTTTTTATTAGGCACAAAAAAAATTTTCAATTCGAAAAGATCCAAAGTTTCGTCATAATCTGGGCAAGATGCAATAAGTTCCATGACAAGACGATACCGTGATGGCTTATCTCTATCTTCGGCAAAATCGGGATCCAGGAGAAAAGAAAGATCTGCACGAGGGATAAATTCCGGTTGAAGATAGTCTCTAGCTTTGCTCTTTTTTAACGGATCACCACTTGAATCAGTGCTGGGTCGTTTAAATGTCGAAGCTGTACATGAGTTCTCTGCGAGATTCTGTAATGCTACTGAACATTTCTGTAAGTTAGCAATGCCCAAAGTACCAATATTTGCTGTTGTCTAAATCCCAGGATCCAAAGAAGTCGGCATTTCAATCAATGTCTTCTCTCTCGGCTCGACTGGATCCACCACTCGGGTTTCACAAGTCTCAGCCACGGTAGGAACCAAGTCAACGACATGTGTAATACCATGTTCTAAATCCGATCTATCTTCAGGTACAACAATTCTTTCCTCATGGGAATCAGAGAGACTCTTCCTCAAGGGAGGTCTATTTACATACGTGCATTTAGCACGAATGTGCTCTCTTTCATTGCAAGCATAACAAAAAATTCCTGTATAAATATTAAACATGAACCCATGAGAATCCAGAACAATTTCAACCTCTTTAGGACAAGTTTGAAGAGCTGATTCATTCGGGAAGATAACCCGGAGGGTCCGCTTCAACCCACCAACATGACAATAATTTGAAGATTGCGGGGCTTCTATAACTCTATGAACTGGACCCACCACCCGGTTAAACTGAGAAAGAAGAACTATCAACGCAGAATCCGGTACCTCAAGTGGCACCGGAGACAAAGTTACAGTGATCGGTCGTTCACTTGCATAAGCAGGATGCAAAATTTGATTATTCATAGAAATCCCTTGCTTTAACACAAGTTTACAATCTGCCCCATTTATAAACAACACTGATATACCTCGTTTACTACGACCGATTCCTTTAATTGCCTCTCTCGGCACTCGTTCTTCCAAAGCTTTCAAATATACCGGTAACGAAGTCTGTGGTAACGCATGGAAAATTATAGTTTTCTCAGAAAGATCATGAAAATCTTGACATACCTTGGAATCCTTTTCGAAAGTTAAACGAAATCGGTTTTCCTGACACTGAATCTCTGACGCACAACGCTGATCACTCGTGTTGTCAGAATTCGCCATGGCAACCTCCGATGCCCAACTGCTATTTCCCGTCTCCATAGCAACACATTTCTGCATTCTTATCGCAGAAGAAACTCCTTCAGCAGCGACGCACGAAGACACGCTCTGTTGATTTCCAGGACCGGTTTGACTTGTTGGATCCTTCTCTCTTGAGAAGCTCGGATCAATCTCCATGGCAACCCTCTCAGAGGTCACAGGAGAAACACTCGCCGATGTCTTATCAGTAGATCTCGCTCCACGGTGAACAGCTTCCTCTCGATGGGCACGTGCAAATTTTTTTTTTTTGGTTGGAGGTTTAACGACCACCGTGAGCAACTCGGTGGGCTATAAGCAGTCGCCCGTCCCTAATTTAGGGTCACTGGTTCCAGGGAATGAAGAGAGCCAGCGCCATATGACAAACACAACATCCATGCCTGACCGGGATTCGAACCCGGACCCCTTACGGACGAATGATCAGAGACCAGCGCCTTAGACCACTGGCTGGCAAAATGGCTGGCAGATATCGCCATTTGCAGAACTCGTCAACGGCGAGCACAAACACAAATTAAAACTCTTCGTATGAATAAACTATAGCACTTAACGCTCTCAAACTCCACCAAAAGAAGCATGGAACATTCATACATACGTCACGCTACTGCAAACCAGTCTACGCACGATATTTCGGCTTACACATACGCAAAACGTGGGAGCTCGAAAACACGACACACGACCGGGGCTGTCAAGAAGGTACGAGGTCGGATGTTTGGTAAGCAATAGCCACTCGCACGTTTGAAAAGGGATGTCTCTGGAGCAAATGTTGCCTACAAGACGAAAGGCAGTATTGAGAAGTGGAAGGAGAACGGGACAGTGACAGTAGACATGAGGAACATCACCTTCAACACCACAAAAGCAGCAGAGAGAAGTAGAAGAAATAGACATGTGAAAGAGAGAAGAAGGAACAGGAAGGCGGCGGTGAAGAAACCGCCAGTGGGTTTCGCTCTAACGGGGTAGAAAGGGGAGAGAAAGAGGCAGACCAGATAGGCAGCAGAAGAGAAGGAGAAGCATCAGGAAGACCATGCGGAGAAGTGAGGGGAGCACGGAGGAGCGCATAGATAGAGGCAGTGGAAAAAGAAGAAATTGGAGCAACAGAGCCCCGAAAGGGAAGGAAGAAAGGAAGAGAGAGGCTCGGTCCAGAGACAGGAACAAGACCAGTGTCAGAAACCAGAAGTGGGAAGAGGGTACGGAGAGCGGAGCGAAGAAGGTCATACTCCTCTTCCAAGGTGGAAGAAAGGTCAGGGAAAAGAGAAGAGAGGGGTTTCCAGGTCAAGTCGGAAGTTAATAAAGCTTCGACAGTGAGAATTCCTGAGCGAAACCAAGGGGGGAAGAAAGTATGGTTGATCGGGTGGATGAATCTGAGTGGAAAAGAAAAGAGGTTCTGCAAGCAGGTCCAGGGTGGTAGAAGGAGGAGCGCGGAGTAGCGGGAGAGAATGAAATACCGCTAGAGCGTCGATAAGAAGTGGTGGGAGTCGTTTAGAAGTAGAAGGAGATGAATCCATCCGAAGAAAAAGGAGGAAAGTGAAGGTTGGATCATGAAGAGAAATAAGAGTATTCAGGGTAGAAGAAAGTGCAGGGGAGGGCGAAAAGAGAAGACGAATGGAGACGATTCGGTAGGCTCGATAATATGTTCTGACATCCGGGAAACGAAGACCACCAAATGATGTTGGCAGAGAAAGCGTGACAGCAGAAATCCAATGTCTAGATGACCATATCACTGAAGTGAAAATACTATTGATGGCAGAGAAATGATGCGATTTAAACACACAGGAATCCCAGGGATAGAAGCATTGTGAGAGAAGATATCGATGAACAATTTGAGCACGTTGAAAGTAAGAGGAAAAGGAAAACGTAAATCGCCAAAATCCAGCAGTGCGATGAAGTCGTGGGCAGAGAGCTTGCCAAGTGACGTTGCTTGCAGTAAAGGAGTGTCCAAAATGAGCTCCAAGAAATTTTTGGGTCGAGGAGGACCACACTGCTCCCCATGGTAAGTCAGTGCGGCCTCTCCAAGAACCACACCACAGGCCAGCACTTTTCTGAATATTCAGGGCAGCACCAGAGAGAGCAGCATACTGTTCATAAGTGGCAAGAAGAGTATCAAATTGGTCATCGCGGCGAAGACAAAAGGTAACATCATCTGCGTAAGCAGAGACAAGAAAACGGTGGTGCCGAGTACTAGAGACAATCGGTCCTACCGCAGGTAAGAGAGACGCTCGACTTGCAATCAAAAAAGGCTCAAAGGCAAGAGCAAAGAGTTGTCCTGATAATGGACAATCTTGTATGATGCCAGGTCGAAAAGGAATCGGGGCCGTCAAAAATGTGGCCGTCCGAACGTGCAAATGGGCGCCCAGGTAGAGGCTAAGGATGAGAGAAACAAAAGCGGGAGGAAAACCAAAGTGAGTTAATACGGCAGAAAGGTAAGTGTGAGAGACGTTATCAAAAGCGGATTTCTGGTCACGATTAAACAAAGCTAGGGGTTCGGAATGTTTTAGTGCAAGAAAGGAAAGGTTATGAAGAAAGGAGATATTGTTAGAAATAGAACGACCAGGCACGGTATATGTCTGGTCGGGGGATATGAGGAACGGAAGAACAGAATTTAGGCAGCGAGAAAGGAGTTTAGTGAAGAATTTGCAATCCAGGTTGAGGGTAGAGATGGGGCGCCAATTCGACAAGTCCAGAAGGTCACCCTTCTTCGGCAGGAGGATGACATGTGCAACTGTAAATTCCGACGGAAGCGCAGGAGAAGAAAGAGCACACGAAAAAGCAGCAGAGAGAAAAGGCCCGATAGAACGAGAGCGGGAGGCCATCAGGTCCCGGGGAAGAGTGAAGATTGAGGGAGGCAAAAGCCTCTCTCAATTCAGGCAAAGAAAAATCAGCAATGAGAGGGGCGCGGAGAGAAGACGGGACCTGCGGGAGAGAAGAAAGAAAAGAGGAGGAAGAAAAAGAAGAACCCTGCGCAACCGCTCGGAACTTCTCCTGAAAGAAGTGACGGACATGAGAGCAGATGAGAGTTGTATTGCCAGTAACAGTGCCATCAGGTAATCGGAGATGTCTGATGGAAGATAACGTGCGTCGCATGGATTCCATCTTCGAAAGGACTTCGAAAGAATGCGTCGATGGTGAAATACGTAGGAGCCGAAGACGACGGACTGCTTGCTGAGCAAACGGTTCGAGGCAGGCATGAAGTTCATCACGGACGGAGGCATAGTGCGGGTCATACATTGGCGTCGCGGAGAGGAGTCCTCGTATGTTACTCACCTCCATCGAGCGAGTGGTGGAAATAGTAAAGGAGAGTTGACGAACGAGCAAGAGAAGATCCCGTTTGACATCAAGCCACAAACGCAAGGCCGCCCCGGTGGCGCAGTGGTCTAAGCGATGGCCTCTGATCATTCGTCCGAACGGGGTCCGGGTTCGAGTCCCGGTGTAGCATGGATGTTGTGTTTGTCTTACGGCACTGGCTCTCTCCCTTCCCTGGAGCCAGTGACCCTAAATTAGGGACGGGCGACTGCTTATAGCCCATTGAGTTGCTCACGGTGGTCGTTAAGCCTCCAATCAAAAAAAAAACGCAAGGCGCTTGGGGTCGTTGTGAGCAGCAGCTTTTGATCAGAAAGGAACTTCTCAACTTCCTCACAAAAGGAACGGTCTTGCAAGAGAGTGTCATCAAACGTCCAATGACGACGCGTAGATGAAGGTGCAGGAGAGACGCAAATTGATAGTGAAACGGCAGAATGGTCGGAAGAAACAGTAGGTGAATGTCGAGCAGCAGTGATAGCAGGGAGTAAGGAAGCAGAAACATATATTCGGTCCAACCGTGCAGCAGTAGAACCGAACGTCGGCGGATTACACCACGTAAAGGAAATGGAATCAGGATTTAGCCGTCTGAAGGAATCGACAAGATGAAAATCATCAAGGAGCTGAGTCAGCTGTGAAACAAAATTCATGCGGTATTCGCCAAAGGACGAATTTCTGTCAAGAGAAGGCTGCAGCGTGCAGTTAAAATCTCCCCCAAGAACGAAATAATCCCCGGGAGGAATCGCTGCACGAATATTACTGAAAAGATGAGCAACATATATTTCATCAGTGGGAATATATACATTAAAGATATGAAAAGTAACATTATGCACACAAAAGGTAAAACACTGAAGAAAATCAAGGTGTAAATTTGTCACAGAAATAGAAGTCAACTGAGTCAAAAACCGCTGGCGCACACCTACAGCTATACCACCATACCGCGAGAGGCGATACGAGTGGTAAAAGGTGTACGGCCAGCGTCTCCATAGGTGAGTGGGAGTGTCAGCAGAGCAGTGAGTTTCCTGGAGAAGGAGAACATCTCCACCAGCGGCAGAAATGTCTTCATAAACGAGGGAGTTCAACACTATTGTCGCGACCCGCGACAATTCAAGGAAGTCACAGTGAAAGTGTCATGTCTCTAGTGGCAGTGACAATCTTTTCCAAATGGGAACGGAAGTTGTTGTACCGCCGTTGGATGCACTTCTGAGTGGCAGCATCCTCGGCAGATGGACTCTTGATAGTATTGTAAAGAGTTAACAGTTGTGCCAGTTGATTCTCAACTGCTGGGTAGCGACCTTCAAATCGGTTGACATAGGTGGGTAAATTAGGAAGAAGAGTCTTGGCACAAGCAAAGTCGTGCAATTCGTTATAAGGGAGAGGAGTGTCCGGAAACACATTCATGTGTAGGCGTGCGGAAAATTCCTCAAGAGGCAGGAGGTAGATAACTGGCTTGGAAGACTTGACAGGGCGACCCGAAGCAGGTGATCCAGCAGCCTTAGTCGGAGAGGTTTGAGTAGAGTGGCCAGATTGTCGCCGTCGTTTCGTAGAGCCGCGAGGAGGTTTGGCATCCCTTTTGTCAGGACGGGTCCGAAGATAGCCCTCCGTCCCATCACTCATCGCTTGGTCGCTGACGCTTTGATAGGCTGTGTCATCAGCGGTCGAGGTCTCGGTATCAGACTGGTCAGTCGCAACGGACTCAGCAACTGCTGTAGGGTCCGCAGGAACACGAAAAGATGCTGAAGATTGTAAAACTGGGTAGTGTTCCTCGGAGAGAGAAGGTGGGACAACAATTGGCGTAGAGGTTGCCACCGAAGGTAGGTTGTTCGCAGGAACCACCGTCGGTAACTGAGCGCTACTAGGATCTTGATGAGAAGGTGTCGGATCTTGATAGACGAGCGAAACAGACTTTGATGCAGCAACTGGACACTGCTTATACACTGCCGGACAATTGCTAAGGACGGATGACAATAGCAACGATAGCAACCATAAAATGGAAGGCAGGAAAATGTGGAAATTAGCATAAGTGCGGGATACAGTAAGACGTGTTGTGCGTATGCAAATTTTGGATTGCCGAACTTGTTCGTGACGTCATAGCGCTGATACGAGATATAAAGGATTTGACGCGTATTGACCGTTGTTGTTCAAACGCAAAGTTGAAAGGGAAAGAATCAATTGACGAACTTGCAATTTTCAGTATGTCTTCCCGACATCACCTAGATGATTTTACGCGTGGCCGTATTATTGGCAAGATTGAAGAAGGGCGAAAAATAACAGATGTTGCCAGGGAGTTCGACGTCAGCCACAGTGTTGTTTCAAGGCTTTGGAAATCATTTCAAACAAATGGAGAGTGTAGCAAACGTCACGGGGAGGTCGTGTTCGCAGTACGACACCTGCAGAAGATCGGTACATAGTGCTATCAACAAAAAGACACCGGCGCAGCACAGCTAGTGAGGTAGCAAATCAGTTTATGGCTGCTACTGGCAAGCGGATCTCCCGAAAAACTGTCGCCAGACGTTTGCATGAAGGAGGACTATACGCCCGCCGTCCTGTTGTGTGCATCCCATTGTCCAGACGTCACCGTACCGCCCGTTTGCAATGGTGCCATCAACATCGCAATTGGACTGATAACGACTGGTCTGCTGTCCTCTTCTCAGATGAGAGTAGACACAGTCTATCGTCTGATTGTCGAAGACAACTGATCTGGCGTGATAGTGGTACTGCATATTGTCCAGCAAACATACAGGAAAGGGACCGGTATCCGACATGTAGTGTCATGGTATGGGCTGGCATCATGATCAATGGCCGTACGTCCATCTATGTGCTTCCAACTGGGACTATGACTGGCCAACGATACATTAATGATGTTCTGCTACCTCATGTTCGCATGTTCCGTGGTGCTGTCGGAGATAGATTCATTTTCATGGACGACAACGCAACATGTCATCGAACAGTCGCTGTCCAGGAGTGTCTTGAGAGCGAGGATATTGAACGCCTCGTATGGCCAGCACGTTCTCCAGATCTGAATCCCATTGAAAATGTGTGGGATGCTTTGGGGAGGAGTCTTGCTGGTCGCCAATGCCCTCCAATAAACAAGGACACCCTCATCCGTGCACTGACAGAGGAATGGGATAAATTACCCCAACAGCTGCTTGATAATGTTGTGCAAAGCATGACACGACGTGTGGAATCTTGCATCGCCCTCCATGGTGGCCATATCCCGTATTGACATCTTACGCCGGAACGCCTGCGGACGGTAATTGCATTTTTTCACGTTTACGTATTCTGCACAAAATGGCCTGTTTGTCCCTTGAACACGTTCCAAAGCCTTCTGGATTTCAGAGCACAATAAATTGTCTTTCTTGTAATGTCCTGGCATTCTGACATTATTTTATTTCACTTGGCATCCAACCACACTTACTTTTTTATGCGCTATATAGCCGTTTATGATCCGTCCTTAGCAATTGTCCAGCAGTGTAGTAGTGACCAACCTGGTGACATTGACTACAATGCAATTCCGCCAGGAAGTTAATTTGCCTGACCTGATCCTCGCACCGAACAGTGAAGAGTGTTGGAAGCCGTTCGATTGCTTCTTGTGATGGAAATATGACCCTCGCAACACGGCGAGCACCTTGGATCGACGCATGTCGTGGATCACGTAATGGGTCGTTTCGGGCAGCAAGATGCGTTTGTATGCCTCCAACTACCCGACCAACCGAAGATAAGACAGCATACAGCATGAGATCTGTCACTTCCAACGGGACCGGGTAGAAAGAAACGTTAATGGGTCTTTGGCCCACTGGTTCTGCAGAAAGATGTCTATCACCAATGGTGAGGCCAGATGTTAGAAGGCCGCCTCGGTGGCGCAGTGGTCTAAGGCGTTGGCCTCTGATCATTCGTCCGTAAGGGGTCCGGGTTCGAATCCCGGTCAGGCATGGATGTTGTGTTTGTCTTACGGTACTGGCTCTCTCCCTTCCCTGGAACCAGTGACCCTAAATTAGGGACGGGCGACTGCTTATAGCCCATTGAGTTGCTCTCGGTGGTCGTTAAACCTCCAATCAAAGAAAGAAAGAAAGATGTTAGAAGAGATTTCGCCATTTCAGCCGTGGCCAGATAAACAACCACAAGTCGTCCTCTGCGATACATTTGCGGAATAGATTCAGATGGGAACCGCTGTGCAATGGCATCTGCATATACTCGCAAAGGAGTGTCCGGAAGGGCTTCGAAATGGACGCCTTTTGCAAGGTTCTCAGTAAAAGCTGTGCCAGCTGGAGAGCTGGCTGGGATATTAAGCACGATATTATTGCCAGCTTGGGAAATGAAAGATTTCAGCGCCAACATAATTATTCTTGGATGCTGGATGAGAGACTTTGGAGGCTGCAACAGAAGAAAACGAAGGTAATGACACGATGGGCTCGGCAGTGCTAGGAGAAGCTGCATTTCCAGTGATTTCCATTGCGTCATCATCGATAGCGGAAGCCGGGAGATATGACGTAGCTGGAGAAGGCAAATTGGCAACGCGACGAGCGGACGCTTGCGTAGCAACACCCAGGGCAAGAGAATAAGGAAGGGCTGGCTCATCCTTTTGTCTAGCGGTCTCAGTTTCGTGCTCCGACCGAGGGGGAATTGGAAGGCGCTGTGACGTCACTGCGAGATTCGGTGACCCCTGTGCCAACTCAGGGCCGGAGTATGGTGACATTCCAGTCGTTCTGTGCAGTTTATTTCTGTTGCTCTCCATTTACTGTTAGTGGTTTATGTAGTTGTTTACTAAAGTCTGTTTTTTACTGATGTAAATTTTATTTTAACTAAAATTCAGCGTCTATTTTTTTATTTTTTTTTTGTATTCAAAGTAATACGCAACATGCCTGCATCCTGTGCTGTCGCTAACTGTACAAATACTAAGAAAACAAAAGAATGTGGCGCTATTTACCATGTTTTCCCTTCAAATGTTAATGTGATAAAAGAATGGATTGTTAAGTGTAAGCGTGCTGACAAATTTAAAGTTGGAAGTGCAAGAATATGTAGTGATCATTTCCAAAATTCAGACTACAAAGATGATATGCGAAATCGCCTGCTTGGGCTTCCCGAAAAAAAAATTCTGAAACCCACAGCTGTTCTCAGTTTGAATTTACCGAATGAAAAATCAACGCTACATACAAGTCGAGAACATAGAATAATTAAGAGAGATATCCATATAAGGGCATTGAATCGAACTCCGGAGCCAAGTCCTGAAAAGTTACACATCGATGAAGTTGCTTGCAATTCTGACAATGGATATTCAGAAGAAAAGTGTGCATCAGTTCAGTGCATGTCTTGCTCAGAGGTTAGAAGTCAGAACAAAATTCTCACCGAAAAGCTTGACGTACTGGAACGAGAAATACGTAGCTTGAAAAACAAACACAAAAATACTGTTCAAGTTTTGCGTCAAAAAATATCAGCATATGAAATAAGAGAGCAGAACTTGTGCTAATACGAAATGCCCTGTCAAAAGCTAATATGAAAATTAAAATTACTTGAACAAATGGAAATGAACCTCAGGAAAATTGTCATACCAACACAGAGAAAGTTCTTCGCAATACAAAAAATTATTAACAAATGGACAGAAGAAGATACATCTAGAGGAATAATAGTAACTAGAGCTATTTAAAAAAGCTTACGAATTTTGGAAGTGTAAAATTGGCATTCCTTTGCCAAGTGCTAGCACGTTAAAGCCATGGTGTTTTAAATTTAGGTGTCATCCCGGAATTCTGCATAATATTTTCCTCCTTATGCGGAAAAATAGGCAAACCCTTTCCGAAAATGACAAAGTCTGCGTCTTAAGCTTTGATGAAGTACACGTTGATAGTAAAGTGTGTTACGATACAGGAATGGACCAGATTTTAGGTCCGTACTCAAAGGTGCTAGTTATTTTGGCCAGAGGAATATTGTCTTCCTGGAAACAACCCGTGTATTTTGACTTTCAACGTACAATGAATAAAAGGCTTGTGTTTGAAATAATTGTAAACCTTGAAAAAACAGGAATTACAATAAAAGCGATTGTTTCAGATTTAGGTGGTTGTATGACCTTGTGGAAGGAACTATTATTTTCTCCCGAAAAATCATTTTTTAATCATCCGCTGGACGACAGTTCTAAGATTTGGGTTTTTGCAGACCCTTCTCACTATTTGAAAATTTTACGCAATCATTTCATAGATCATGGACTTGTCTTGCAGAACGGATCTGTGCTCCAAACTGGCATCATCAAAGCTTTCGAGAAGGATTCTGGGGAGAAAAAGTTGTGTCCTAAATTGCTGCCGTACTATATAGCAATCAAAGGGAACGAGAGGCAAAAAGTAGGCCCAGCAAAAACTTTGCTTTCAGTCACCACTGCCAAGGATATTGAATATCAAACAGAGCATAAAAGCGCTGGTTTTCTTCAATTTAGTAGATTCATTTTTTTTTTTTTTTTTTTTTTGACATTATGAATAGCAGTTATCCACACCCTGACAAAAGCAAACCTTTAAAAGCAGGTCTTGGTATAACCCCCTTTTTATACAACAAAAGGAAATTCTGAACAGAATGAAGTCAGAAATACTGAATCTCAGAGTAATGGGGAGAAAACATATGCTACCTTTCCAAAAAGGCATTCTTGTCTCAATTCTCTTTTCGGTCTCTACGAGGATTTAACGCTTCGTGGAGTCCGTTACATTTTAGCTACTCGTTTGACTCAAGATGCCCTGGAGAGTTTGTTCAGCCAAATAAGAAGCATAGGTGCTTTATATGACCACCCATCACCTACGGAATTTATTAGTCGTTTAAAACACATATTGCTGGCAAATAAATTACCTAATTTGTCCAAAAAAGTTAATACAGAGTTTCAAGAAGGTAAAACGCTCCAAACATATTTGACAGCAGAGCTACTAAAAGAAGCTTTCACTACAGCTGATAATCAAGAAATTCTTGATGAAGTATCTGGAGAAATAAACGCAAATGACTTAGAATTAGAAGCTTTAGAAAAAAATTGTAATGAGCCATGGCCGCAAGATTGGGACGACGACATATTTAAAACAGTTCAAAATGAGAAATGTAATGCTGAGAAACAAGCTCTGAGTTATGTCGCAGGTTATATTGCCTATTGTTTACGTGATAAAGATTCCTCCCTCGGAACAATTTCTAGAAATGCCGAAGATTTTCCACCTGCTCAATGGATTAAAACTTTATCACTCGGGGGACTAACGGTTCTTTTTCCAAAGTGGATGAGAACGGTAGATCAATTTGAAATAATTTTTAAGTCAATTCGCGGGACAGAGAGTTCCCGAGAGAAAGGAATAATTCGAAAATTAAAAACTGTAATAGAAGAAAGATTTCCTGGCACCTGAAAAGAAGCTGTGAAAATTTATTGGCGCATACGAACATTTATCAGAGTTTGGTAAATTAATCACAACAAAGATTTAGTGTCGGAAAGAAAGTCAAATCAAAAGAAAACCAAATGGATAAATTCTGCCGTTAAAAACCTTAGCACGACGATCTCAATATCTAAACCAGGTGAATATCTTCCTCCTTTTTAACTATCATCATCATCATCATCATTGTCAACCATTATCAATCCACTGCTGGACGAAGGTCTCCCCAAGTTTCCTCCACAATAGTCTGTCTTGTGCCAGTCTCCTCCATGTCACCCCTGCATACTTTCGAATTTCATCCACCCATCTCCCATGTGGTCTTCTTCTGGGTCTTTTCCTGTCCCTTGGAATCCAATCTAAAATTTCGGCTGTCCATCGATGATCTGTCCTTCAGGCAGTATGTCCAGCCCATTGCCATTTCAGGGATTTAACTCTGATCATGATGTCTTCCACTCTTGTCATTTTTCGGATCCACGAGATCCTCTTCTTATCTCTCCTGGTTACACCAAGTATGCACCTCTCCATGCTACTTTGAGTTGTCTGCAGCCTTTGTATGTCTCTTTTAGTTAAGGTCCACGTCTCTGCACCATACGTAAGCACTGGAAGGATGCATTGATCAAACACTTTTCTTTTAAGACATAATGGCATATTGCTCTTGAAAATTATGCTGTTTCTTCCAAAAGCTCTCCAGGCAAGTTTTGTACGCCGATTAATTTCTTCATCAATGTGCCCCTCACTTGATATCTGCTGTCCAAGATAAACGTACGTGTCTGTTATCTCCAGCTTTTCTCCATCAATCGATAAATCTTCATTTCTTGTAAAAGCATTGAACATCACATTTGTCTTCTGAAAGTTCATTTTTAATCCCACTTCTTTACTCTTGTCAGCAAGTTCCTGGATCATACTCTGCAGCTCTGATGGGCTAGTTGCAAAAATGACTACGTCATCAGCAAAACGAAGGTGGGTTAGATAATCTCCATTAATCTTTATCCCCTTGTTTTCCCAGCTCAGTGACTGAAAAACACCCTCCAATGTGGCATTAAAGAGCTTTGGAGATATGGTGTCACCTTGTCTCACTCCCTTTCCAATTTTTATGTGTGTTGTATTTTCAAACAGCCTAATCTTTGCACTTGCATTTTCATAGATGTTATTAATAATATTAATGTAAGCATCTTCAATACCGCAGGTTTTCAGAGCCACGGTAACTGCTGATGGTTTCACCGAATCAAAGGCTTTTTCATAATCGATAAAAGCCATGCACAATGGAAGTTCATATTCCCTCGCTCTTTCAATTAGTTCTCTCAGCACATGGATATGATCTATTGTGCTGTAGCCACTCCTGAATCCAGCTTGTTCTCTCGGTTGAGCCATGTCCAGTGTTACCTTCAAGCGGTGTGAAAGAACTTTAGTGAAGATTTTATAAACTACTGATAGGAGGCTGATAGGTCTGTAGTTTCCGAGATCCTCAATGTCACCTTTCTTATGTAGTAGCATCATTGTAGCGGTGTTCCAATCCTCAGGAATCTTTCCTTCATTAAGGCATCGAGTGAAAATTTGGGCGAGTACTGTTTCGATTTCTCCACTTGCTTCTTGTATGATGTCTACAGTAATTCCATCTTCTCCTGGAGCTTTTCCCCGCTTCATGTTCTTGATTGCATGTGCAACTTCTGCTGGAAGGACTGGAGGAACTCTGGTACTGGTATCTTTCATGATGTCTGGAGTGCATGTATCATCCCTTTCATATAATTTGGAGTAGAAATCTTTCACTCTTGTCAAAATTTCGCCTCTATTTCTTGTTACAGAACCATCTTCTTTTCTCAGTGCCATAATCTGTTTTCTTCCCTTACTGAGATGTCCCTGTTTTCAATTGCTTTCCTCACTAGTTCACAGTTGAACTTCCTTACGTCTTCAGTGATCCTTTTTCGTACTGTCTTGCATAGCTCTATATATTCCACTTTGGAAGTCACATCTTCTTTAGTTGTCCTCATCTCTTCTTTTTTGCATCAACATTTTCGTTTTTCCTGATAATTTATTTACATGCAACTTGTTCTTAGACCCAGCTAATTTTGTTGCTGTTTCCATAAGAGCTTTGGTTACTTTTCTGCTAATTTCAGAGATGTCCACTTCTTCCGATGTTAGGCCTTCTAAAGCAGAGAACCTGTTCTTCAGTTCCAACTTGAAGGTATTATGGTGTTTTTTAAGGTTGGTTATGTCAATAGATTTTGTTTGTCTTATGAGCTTGCCACGTTCAAGTTTAGTGTTGAGGTGCATCTTACATCTCACCAATCTATGGTCACTACCTGTGTTGAACTTGTTTAGCACACTGCAGTCTTCTATGACAAATTTTTTGTTACACATAATAAAATCAATTTCACTTGTCGTCCCATTTGGATGTCTCCATGTCCATTTCCTGTGTGGCTTTTTCTTGAAGAAGGAGTTCAAGATGAAAAACCCTTCTGCCTCTGCAAACTCAACGAGAGTATTTCCACGCTGGTTTCTGTTGCCGTGACCGAATTTACCTACTGAAGTTTCATTCTGTTGCCGTTGCCCTATTTTTGCATTGAAATCTCCCATAATTATTTTCAAGTGCTGCTTACCTTTATTATTTAGATGACAAATTTCCTCATAAAATTCTTCAATTTCTTCTTCTTCAGGATGACTTGTGGTGGGTGCATAAGTTTGAATAATCTGAGCCTGGTATCTTCTCGATAGTTGGATAACGAGTCGTGTAGCTCTGTCAGAGGAACTTTCAACTTCTACCACTTTATCCTTCAGTTTCTTGTTTATTATAAATCCAACACCACTAGTTCTGCCAGTATCTGTCCCACGATAGTAGAAGAGATGTCCACTTTTCAGTTCGATGAGATCTTCTCCTTTTCTCCTTACCTCACTTAGCCCCACGATGTCCCACTTGATCCTTTGTAGTCCCTCTTCCAATTCAAGAAGCCTTGAATCAGAAGATAGGGAGCGTCCATTGTACGTTGCCAAGGTCAGCATCAGATGGCAGCCTAGTCCGGTCCTCCGGGGATTCTTAGCACCCTCTGCCTTCATGTCGCACTGGCCGCTGCCTTGGCCAGGTACATTCCAGCTGCCGGAGACTGAGGGCTAAGATTTAAGTTGTGGAGTCATTTTGGAGGGGTTTGGCCATAACTCACCACGCTGGCCAAGCGGGTTGGTGAGTGTGGGATAGAATTTCCTCTAATCCCGATGGTATAGTTATACCGCTATGGGCGGTCGTCAGAGCCCCTTCAGTGGGAACAGGATGCACCACGAGAAGGCGGGGTTGACATTTGTCAAGGAGAGGCTGTGATGTTACGCATCACCTGACCTTACATCCCTTTTAGCTATACAGGTATGTTAATAAATTTTTTTTTTTCTATTATTATTTACGCCTTCCGATAAAATAAACAAAAACGTTACTTGCTACTCTATATACGTATATAACGTTCTGAGTTGTGTAAAAAAATATCATACGTGCGACGGTGTTCAGCTTCCTCCGACAGCTATGTGACTTCTGCCCTCGGAGGCAACACCCCAAATCGTCAGTGTACTCGCAGTGACGTCACGTCCTCCCCAGCAAAGCGACTTGCTTTGGACTGCCTGGTGGGCCAGCCCTTCCTTATTCTCTAGCCCTGGGCAACACCCCCGTCTGGGGCATCAAAAAAGGAAAAGAGATTAGGGCTATCACTATCTCTACCGCAAGTCGCCATCTTTAATGGCGGCGCCCAGTAGCGAGCTTGGCCAGCTCGGCCAAACGTAAATAAGATGAAATACAACAAAATAGGCACTCGCCGCGCTCGAAACGAAGCAAAATGAAAGACGATACCTTTATACTTAAGGTGAACGTGAAATTAAGGAGCGAAGAGTCCAATAACACACCCAAATTACAAGAAAATCGCGGAGCAACAACACGCTGCTCAGTTTTAAATCCAAAGGGCGAGATCCAAGGTGAAAATCCTCCAAATACGTGGCGTCAGTAAATAAATAAATACATCGCTCTTTCCACGTTCCAAAGTTAACGCGCTCGGCTAGATATCGAGAGTTCCGTTGTTCAATTCCATGGCGGCTGAAAACAATTTTTCGGTTGCTATGTGCTTCTGGAACGTGGAAAGAGCGATGTATTTATTTATTTACTGACGCGACGTATGTAGAGGATTTTAAATCCGAAATTTCTTGGCGTAGAATACAAATAAATTTTTTCAAGTTTTCGCACATCAACCAGATGGCTTTTTCAAGCAAGGTAGACAGCTAACTGGACAATAGAACGTTTCAACAATTTGAACGCGGTGACTTTTTTTTTTTTTATTGGAGGTTTAAAGACCACCGTGAGCAACTCAATGGGCTATAAGCAGTCGCCCGTCCCTAATTTAGGGTCACTGGTTCCAGGGAAGGGAGAGAGCCAGTGCCGTAAGACAAACACAACATCCATGCCTCACCGGGATTCGAACCCGGACCCCCGTTCGGACGAATGATCAGAGGCCATCACTTAGACCACTGCGCCCGCGGTGACTTGACTAGACAATAAATGAATAGGCGCAAACGTGATAATTCGAAGAAACGAGGTCACGTTGATTGGGCACGCGGTACCACGGCAGAAAACGCAGCATTATTATTTTTTTTTTTTGATTGGAGGTTTAACGACCACCGTGAGCAACTCAATGGGCTATAAGCAGTCGCCCGTCCCTAATTTTGGGTCACTGGTTCCAGGGAAGGGAGAGAAGCAGTGCCGTAAGACAAACACAACATCCATGCTTCACCGGGATTCGAACCCGGACCCCTTACGGACGAATGATCAGAGGCCATCGCTTAGTCACTCCATATAGGATCGGCGGACTTGAACATGACTTCTGTTGATAGGGTAGTGATTATTGTTTCGTCTCTTGTATCCTTTTTATGTTCGCTGATTCTAATTACAAACGAACGTTTGGTCATTCCGATGTAGTATTGCCTGGTGTCCAGAAGATCCGCACTGACCTTCCATCTAGAGAAAGCATTATCCAAATTCCTAACTAATCATCTACCGGAGTCGGACTTTATTATAATAACTTCTACTCTAGATTTTATCACGAAAACCAAGCAGCTCACTGTTCAACAACACATTACAGGCAGTATCCAACGACCCCCGTGCAGGAAGCCATCAGTACATTGAAAGAGGCTATATCTATTCATCGGTTCATTCTAAAGCCTCAGCATCTTCAAATTAATGGACTTGGACTCAAATTCTAGCTACTCCAGTTTCCGAGGTCAAATTTATAAACAAGTAAATGGCGCTCCGATGAGATCTTCGCTTTCAGCCATCCTCGCAGAAGCAATACTTCACCCCATTGAGCAACATATATTCACCAACATCAGCCCAATGCCTACCACCTGGCTACGATGTGACGACGACGTATTTTTCATATAGCACACGGAAAGGAGGCTCTCCAGTTTTTCCTCTATAAAATAAATTTCATACACCCTACGATCAATGTCACCATGGAGCTTGAACACAATGGTACTTTAATTTATCTGGACGTATGAGTGAGCAAATCGCATGACTACCGCATTCATACGGAAGTCTAATATAAACCCACCTCCGTTCCCAACCTGATGCTCCGCAGTTCATTCTGCCCTGATTATTACATAACGGCCTTCTTCCGTTCTCGAATTAGAAGAGCCTTCGCTGTCTCATCAGATGCCCGTTCTAGACAATCCGAACTAAAAAACATCGTCGAGTTAGCCAGTATATACGTCGAACCAGATGCATAACTTTATCGAGAAAGACAGAACCAGCCGTGCTAATATTTCTAGGCCGCAACTTCGCTACCTGGGCTCTGTTCCCTACATACCAAATGCTTCCTATCAACTCAAAAACTCGCTCAGGAGGATAAACTTCGGTGTCGGCATAAGGTCTCCGGCATTTTTGTACACGATGCTTAAGATAAATATTGACAAGCCCCCTCTTCTTAATGAGGCAGGTGTTTATACCATCCCTCTACAATATCCGGACGGCTCCAGGCGATACTACATCGGAATTTTTTTTTTTTTTGATTGGAGGTTTAACGACCACCGTGAGCAACTCAATGAGCTATAAGCAGTCGCCCGTCCCTAATTTAGGGTCACTGGTTCCAGGGAAGGGAGAGAGTCAGTGCTGTAAGACAAACACAACATCCATGCCTCACCGGGATTCGAACCCGGACCCCCGTTCAGACGAATGATCAGAGGCCATCGCTTAGACCACTGCGGCCTACATCGGAATGGCCAAACGTTCGTTTGGAATTAGAATCAGCGAACATAAAAGTGATACAAGAGACGGAAAAATAATCACTGCCCTATCAAGAGAAGTCAAGTTCAAGTCCGCCGATCCTATATGGAGTGATGTAAAGATCTAGGCCGCAACTTCGCTACCTGGGATATTATTCATGAGGAACTGGAATATTATTCATATATTGTCGAGTCAAGACACCGCGTTCAAAATTGTTGAAACGTTCTATTGTCCAGTTTGGAGTTAGCTGTCAACCTTTTTTGAAAAAGCCATCTGGTTGATGTGCGAAAACTTGGAAAGTTTTATTTGTATTCTACGCCAAGGAATTTCGGATTTTTAGTACAGTTATACTATTTTGAGTACTTTTTATGGAGTATTAAATTTTTCAAGTACTTGAAAATGAACTTTATTTTTTTTAAGGACTTTTCAAGAAGCATGTGAACCATGATAGTATAGCAAAACTGGCTCCGGATTGCTACATGTCAAACAAACAGTTAAAGATGAAGTCACCTGTACAGACTACTTGTATCGGGTGTGCAACTCAATTCTCGGCCCCTAACCGTAAGCGATCACAGAACGTTGGCAAATGCAAATAACTGTGTGCGATAATGGCTGATTGCAGCGCCATCCAACAGTTTTTCAGGCAACCGTAACCGCTCACTGCTGTAGCAACAGAAGGGACGAAAGTTGACGGTGAAAGCAATGTCCTTCGAGAAGCAACATTTGAGGCACTGCCTCCTGTTCGCGTTTCAGCTGAAAAAAAGTGCCGCGGAAGCCCAGCAAATGATCTATGCTGCTTTGGGTGAGGCTGCTGTGTCCTACAGTACGTGTAAGAAGTGGTTCCAGCGGTTTAAGCAGAGAAATTTCGATCTCCGTGATGCAGAACGTCTGGGACAGCCACAGAAAGTTGACGATGAGGAACTGGAACTGTTGGATGCGGATCCCTGTCGCACACAGTCAGAGCTCACCCAGGAACTCGGAGTAACATGGGCGGATTCATAAGGAGGGCCGTTGGATGCCCCACCAACTCACAGCTGCGAGCAAGTCTAGGTGCTACGATGGTGCTGTGTCCTTGCTCTCCAGATTAAAGAAGGATTTCCTCCACAAGATTTTGACCTGTGATGAGAAGTGGATCCTCTACGATAATCCTAAGCGGCACATATCGAGGGTTTATCCAGGTCAGCCTACCGCCAAACCGAATATCAATGCCACGAAGTTGTTGCTGTGCATATGGTGGGATCAGCGCAGTGTCGTACACTACGAGTTGCTCAAACCTGGTGAAACGGTCAATGCTGAGCGTTATTGTCAGCAACTCATTCGTGTGAGTGACGCCATGGAGGCAAAAAGGCCATACACCGGCAAGGGCAGAAGGTCGGTCCTGTTGCTTCAGGATAACGTGCGTCCTCAAACCGCGAAAACGACTTTAAACACGATCACCGACCTGGGATGGGAGCATATCACCACCTCTTTCGCTCCCTGCAACATCACCTGAGTGATATGCACTTCACTTCTGTCGAGGAAGTCCACACAAGTATTGATGACTTTATCAACTCGAAACAATCCTCTTTTTTCCGCAGTGGCATTCGGCAGCTCCCTGGCCGATGGCTCAAATGTATCCAACACGACGGGGATTATTTCCCTGATTAGGTACTGATTCGATTTGCTATAATTTGCTGTCAACGTGTCGTGCCTGTGGCCGAGAATTAAGTTGCAAACCTAATACAATGGCAAGAAAAAGGGTATTGACAAGTGTGTACAAAGAAGGTATACTGTAATCAAAGCAGAAGAAATAAAAAAAAATAGCAACAAAAATTAACCTTACAAAATCGAAATAATGCATGACACAGCTAAAAGGTACATGGTCACTACATAGACAATGAAAAAAAACAACAACTGGAAATTGCTCAGAATTGAACTAGAATATAAGAAATGCCAGAACTAAGTTGCTGACATTTTTCATTGGAACACATGCAAAAAATGTTTTACTATCTAGAAGGAGTAGGTGGGAGAATAAACTGAAAACATTGTGGAAATTGTCGATGTAAAATTTCTGGACTTTGAAGTTCAAACAGACAAAAAGTATGTACACCTGATTTACTGTGGTTGAAAAAAATGTCAAAAAACAGAGGTTGCCATCCCAGTGGATAGCAGAGTTGAACAAAATGAAACTGAAAAGATCACAAACTACTGGGGTTTGCAAATTAAAATTAAACACCTCTGAGAGAAAGGAGCAACATTTTTCTTTGGTGATAAGCAGCAGGTTGTCCACATGCAAGACACCAATGGCATGTATAAGATGTGGATTACATCATGATGGGATTCTTCTACCATTTGGATACTACATGGTTCTCTTGAAATGGCTTGCCACAGTGAAGTTGTCCACAACATTTTGCCATTGAGAAGTTGTCAATAAGAGCACTATGTGGGTGGTATCTTCACGGCCGTGTTACTGCAATGAGAATCAAGTACTACGTACGCAAGCACATTTTTTTTTTTTTTTTTACTTCTGCAAAAAATAAAGTAACAGAGAATTAAGCTGAAATTTAGGATTTCCCATTTTGCTCCAAAATGATGATATATTTCACAATGTTACCTACCTACATGAATTTTATAGGTAGACTCATTTGAAATAACAATGATCAGGTTCAGAAAGCATGGTGAACCATTATTCAAATAACAAAAATTTATGCCAGTATCCAGTTTTACTCATTTTTCATTAAACCCATGTTACTTTTCTTTTTATTTGGGGGTTTAATGACCACCATGAACAACTCACTAGGTCATATGCAGTCACCCATCCCTAATTTAAGGTGACTGGTTCCAGCAAAGGGGCAGAGCCTGCACCTTAAGACAAGCACAGCACCCATACTTCTTTTTTTTTTTTTATTGGAGGTTTAACGACCACCGTGAGCAACTCAATGGGCTATAAGCAGTCGCCCGTCCCTAATTTAGGGTCACTGGTTCCAGGGAAGGGAGAGAGCCAGTGCCGTAAGACAAACACAACATCCATGCCTCACCGGGATTCGAACCCTGACCCCGTTCGGAAGAATGATCAGAGGCCATCGCCACCCATACTTCATCTAGCACTTAAACCCGTTTTGAACAAAGATTCAAAGCCAGTAAGTAACTTAAGACCACTAAGCAGCAGCTTACATTTTAACACTAGTGCTTCACATAATGATTTCCACTAAACCATCTAAGAGAAAAACTATACCAATTACATAAGAAAATATAAAACTGACAAAATGTTTCACAGCTTGCATTGATTGATGACCTGTGTGGTGAAACTGAAAAAAGCAGTAGGATAAATCTGAATAGCATGCACCAAATGACTGCTACTTATCTCATCAGAAAGAAGGGGAATATACATATTATTCTAAATATGGCTACACAAATTTCAAAAAATTGCCCTGTTGTAGAGTAACGTGTTTAAAACTACTCTCAATTTTTTTATGAAAACCCCTTTTAAACAGGTTAAATGAGAAAAAATTTGTCATTTTGTGTAGCATATTTTTAATTCTTTGTCCTGAAATGCACAATAAAACTAACACCCATTCATGCATCTAATATTGTACATATGGTGTTTTTAATATATTTGTAACTCTAGAAGTCTAAAGCTTTTGATTTTTCTGACTAGACTATAAGGATACCATCTTTTTTTATTTTTTCCAATTAGACTATAAGGACACTCAGTGAAACATGTAAGAGAGACAGAAAGATACTTATCACTGAAGTACTGCCAGAATGCAAGAGAGTAGAAACAGCCAAACCACTGAAATCCCTCCCTCAGAGAAAATGGAAGGAAGAAAAGGTTTGTGCGAGTAAACCATTCTTGTAATCACTTTGCATGAATTTGACTTATCATTTTCAAAATATTTCAGAATTCTTTTAATCTGTTAAAATTTTTGCCCTTCAAAGTTTTCAAAGAAGCACAAGTTGGACCAGCATTATGAAAAATGCTCATTCAAAACTGTCTTATAAAATCACCAAAAGTAAAATTCCTGAAAGATGAATTCATCACAGAAGTTTTTGAAAACTACCAATATAACAAAATGGAATAATCTCCGGGAAATAATGCCAGTGATTCGGAGGACCATACTAGGAGTTTCCATTTGTTGCTTAAGCGTATGAGTTGAACATATTTCCCAATACAGTTAATTTTCTCCTCATTATGTGGAGAGAATTAACTGTATAATATAAACTGTATTAACTGTTAAATCTCCCATTATGTGGGGAAAATTAATTTTAAATGTGAATCAATCATTAAACTGTAATTGCATAAGCTTTTAGGTATATGTACTGATAAAGATGTTGATATTCTATGACAGAGAATGAATAAAATCAGATATACTGGTTTTTTAAACATTTTAAATGGTTGTTTGTTTGAACAGAATTACTTGGAATTTCTTTTAAATAATTTAACAAACTTTAATATTCACCATGCAATTTAAAATGAAAAATTAATACCAATTAAAGTATAACAGTACTTAGTAAGTAAAGCTAGTACTTTTCCTCCAATTGGGGGGGGGGAGAAAATGACTATGTTTCGGAACATTTTGATACCGGTAAAGAGATTTAGGGAGCAAGTGGAAAAGTAAGGAGCAGCCAGAGAGGGAAGTGGAGTGGCAGGTGCACAGGGGAAGCTATGGCCTCATCCTTGCCAGTATACAAAGTTACATTTCAATATACCTTACTTATGCAGTCGACATTACACTTATATTAGCTGAAATGATTTTAATAATTTTCTTCAGTTTTGTGGCAGGCTGTGAATATACTCATCCACAAAATTTATTTTTATTCAAATGATGTGCATTCACTATTACACCACATCATTTCATTTTAGTAAACTTGACTTTCTTTTATAGCATTCTCACCCTTGCAGGTTTCTGGAATTCTCTTGTAGGGAGAAGGAAGGGTTGAGTGGTCAGGAAAGAACAAATGTAGGGCACCTTTACCTGCACTCTCACGACAGGGGATTTTCCCTAGATAATGATCAAGTTGAGCTTCACCTGACCTCAAATTTCGTGTTAGCTGATTTTACTTTGGCACGAGACACAGGGACGGGTCATTGGTGGGGGTGAAGTATTGTGGAAATGAACATTCCTTTATTTGGTTAAAACCTGTAGAAGTATAATTAATCAACATACAGGTGTAAAAAAAAAGTAGTCTTTCAGTAAATTGCTCATTCAATGAAATCATTTTTAATAAATTTGCTTGCTGCTCTCTAAATTGTAAAAAAATCCTCTACTTTGTAAATTTGCCATTAAGGACACTGGAAATACAACTAAAAAAACTTTCATTTACAGAAGTGTTTTTACAGGTGATATATATTCACAGACATTGTAATAATGTTTGTTGTCTTCTCTATTTGGTACACATATTTGTCAGAAGTAGCCCTTCCTATTATACAATTTTGAATAGATGTAAAAAATTATTCCCTATAAACAAAATAATTCCTTACTAGTACTACATCTGACATATGGCACAAAAGTATATATTTCAGCATATTTTTAAGTTTTGCATGTGCTTCACACATTTGTACGCAGGCCAGGTGCACATCCATGTGGGATGGGAAATTGAACATTCCAACCCACTTTTGACACATTACCTTACATTTTTGAAAAATGTTAGTTAAAAATGATTGTAATAACATTTTCATGTGCATCTTAGCAAAAACTTGGAATTCATTCACAGAATTATCAAACCTGATTTCCCTGACCAAATATATAAGAAATTCCTGACCTTACACAAATAAGTTTATTTGAGGTTTTTAATATATGTGCCATGATAATAAATAAAATTGAATTAGATAATTGAGAAACATATTATAATTTTAAAGTGTTTCCGTTTTGACGTATACAGTTTCCCAAATAACTGATTCATTTAATTATTATTATTATTATTATTTTTTAATCAGCCTCCATTTTCCCCATAACCATCCAACTCACACCTTTTTAATTTTAAGTTTACTCTTTTTTTCATGGTTTTACATTTATTGAAGAAATACTCAAACAAACCCATACACAATATTCAGAACAGTTACTATAAAAATATTACAGTAGGAACACAGTCACTGTTTTTATATTACACACCACTTTTCTTTTTTTCCCAATCTGAAATCTGCACCTGCAATGCTGCTTCTTCCAACTCTAGTTCCTTCTGTACTCTTTGTCTTTTTTCCTTCAATTCCTTTATTTCATGATCAATTTTTCTTTTTTCCTTCAGTTTTCTTTTTTCTTCATTTTGAAGAACACTTTTTCTCTCAAGATAATACTGATATCTTCGTCTGGAGGCTCTTACAGAAAGAAGAAGCCTTCTATTGATGGCAATGTGTTCTACTCCTCCCACATTTTTAATGGCATCAAAAACTGTAAGTGTTCTCTGACAAATCAGGGATTCTTCCAGGAGATTTTCCAGAAGAAGAGACTTATTGACAGAAAATCCACCTTCCACTGAAGCATTTCCACGAGACATAATAAAACACATTTTTATTACATCCCAAAGTTCACCGAATTGTTTTTGGTTGTCAAGTAGAGCACTGTAAAATTTGTCTAATCCAATGGAATCCTCATGACTGTCTAAAAATTCATCAAACTGAGACTTTAAAGCAGATTGAGCTTCTACACACAATGAAGCGTACTGTTTATGAGCTTTTTCAGCACAGTCATCTGAAATCCTGTTTGCACTAAGTAAAACTTCGAGCACAATTTCCACTCTCTTCTTGCCTAGACTCTGCTGTTGCAATACAATATTTAGGTCCAAACAAGTTACCACACGGACAAACTTAAATTTTGGTCAGCTTTTCTCAATCGTACTGGTCACAAGTTTCCTAAATTCAAGCTTAAACTCTAATTTCTCCCTTTCTGAGCACTTCACTTCTTTTAATAGCTTTTTAGCACTAAATCCAATATCAACTTTCTCAATTGAGAGAAGATTTTCACTTTTTGATACATCTAAAAGTTAACAGTTTTGAGACACTATCAGCTTCACTTAATTTGTCAGGCTTCAAGCTTTGTGCCATCAATTTTTTCATCAAATCCAGCAAATCAGTGTGTAAGAAAGGAATGAAAGGCTTTGGGCTCTGGAACCTTCTCAAAAAAGTTTCACACTCTGAAGCTATAGTCCTAAATGCAGCCAATTTGCATTTCAACAGTGGACTTTCCATGAATTCTGTAAGAAACATGTGCTGTTTGCTGGAAACCAATGATTCTTGAACATATTTCTTGATATGATCATAGACAAACAATGCCCTAGTCAAACAATTAACGTTTTCCAACCACCTTACAGTGCAAAATTTCAAAGGGAAATCTTTACATCCAGTAATCATAGTATAATTTGCACGGCGAGCAGGACTATCTTTTAAAAGGTAGTACAAATTACGCAGAAAGTGATGTATATCCCATTTCACTGCTTCAAGTCCAGTTTTCATAGCTTCATTGACCATGTGAAGACCACATACTCCAATGTCAACTAATAATTTACCATCTGGATTTTCAGTTCTAAGTTTATCTTTCAGCTTTTGAAGAAAGCTGAGATTAATGTTAGGTCCATCCATTGACACCTGTAGCATGTTATCCAAGGGAAGAGAGGTGCACCTTTAATGAATTTCTCTAAAAGGTCATTAGCTGTTGCCCGTCCTAAAAAAACACTACTTAAGTATCTAGTGGAAACTTTTTGCAGATTGACGTCCCAATAACGAACAAACTGATCCATTTGCCCACGCTGAGCAATTTTGTTTAGTGATTCATCAAAACAAATTACAAAGCCAGTGCACTGCTTCAGATCGTCCATTAAACACTCTTTGAAATGTGGTGCCAATCCATGGTTTATCACATAAGATGCTTTGCTTTTGCCTAAAGTAAATTTTGAAGCTATCGCACTGTCAGGAAACATCAACTGAAATGTTTTGTTAATCTGTGTACAAGAGTTCAGAGACATTCGCTTGGACAACACTTCCATGGCCCATATTATTTCCAACTTTGTTACATCATCTTTCACTACATAAGCATTAAGGCCACTGGGCTTCACATCATCTTTCACAACATAAGTATTTGAGTCATTAGACAATATTTTCTAGAAGTACTGATTCCACATTTCCTGAGCTTGTTGATGGCAAGAGTTCGTCATTACAAAGATAGTTTTTTTCACAGAGGAAGTGAAAGAAGCAAGACTGGGCTGAGACATTTTAGCACGGATGTTTTTCAAATGATTAGGGCTATTTCCATGGCTGGAGACTGCCCGACACCCCATGTTGCTAAGCTTGAAAGTTTTAGAGCACACTTTACAAAATGCTGATTCATTGTTGATGTTCACAGCAGCTATAGAAGCAGAAAACTCAGGATTTAATTGTTTGTCCAACCATTGTTCATTAAACACAAAACGCTTTGACATTGCTGCAGTCTTAATTGCCTTTTAACAAGGCATAACTTATATCACAAATTTTCTTCTACTCCGACCTAAAACAAAAAGAGAAATGTTAACAAGTAATGTAACACAACTTACAATAATAGGTAGGAAATACAAGGTTACATTAGTACGAAGGGGAAGTTAGTGACTGTCTGCAACACTAAGTGCAAGTGTGTTGGGCGACGAGGGTGTCACTCCCCGACGCTGGGTTAAAACTAGTTGTAGTCTAACTGTGATTGAAATTTCCCTGACTTTTTTTTTAATATCACTCATTTTCCCTGACTTTCTTTTAAATATCACTGATTTTCCCTGACTTTTACCAACATTTCAGGCATTTACCTGACTTTCACTGACCAATTTTTATTTCCCCGACTTTCCAGAATGTGGACACCCTGATTCACTGTAGAAGGACACTTCTTGTCTGCTTTAAATTGCATTATTTTAGCCATGTCCTTGAAATATTAAACAAAATATCAAAAGAAAATATAAACTGAAATATAAAATATTCTGTCATCTCCTCAATTAAAAAAAAATATATAGGAAAATTAACAGAAAAAAAAACACATCAAAAACTAAAGTGCTATCTCCACTCAGTTCAATCCATGACACAATCTGGAAAGTGAACACACCAGTCCTCAGTAGCACAGACTTCACAACGATACTTAGACATAGAAATTTACATGAAACTGATTTAATGTAATCATTTTTTTTATTGGGGTTTTAACGACCATGGTGAGCAATTTAATGGGTTATAAGCAGTTGCTCGTCCCTAATTTAGAGACACTGGTTCCAGAGAAGAGGGACAGCAAATGTTGTAAGACACACACAACATCCATGCCTCACTGGATTCGAACTCGGACGAATGATCATAAGCCAGCACTTGACCACTGCGCCACAGGGGTGGCTAATGTAGTCAACGGACTGAGTTACAGAAACAGTTTCTTCAAACTGATAAATCTTGAGGAAACCCTCACCCATTTGTATGAAACTGCTGGGTTATTTTGATCAGTTGTAATTCCATCAGCTTGCATGTCATAATCACAGTTCCGTACAAACAGGAAGGGACTCCAGTGTCATGATGCATCCTAAAATCTTCATATCTCTAGATAGTAATGCACTAAGGAATCTTCCCATTTCTAGATAGCAATGCACTGATATTGCACCACTTAGAAATAACCTGGGATACTTTAAACTCCTCACTGTACAACCTAAATTCACCCATTTAAATTTAAAACTACTTTTTATGACCAATTTGTAGCAAATGAACAGTGGCTTTGTAACTGTATGTGTATGCCAAACCTGAAATTTAAAGAAATATAAATTTGTACATTTTTAAGGTCTTTTAAATTTGTACAGTTCTTTAGAGAAAAAACAGTTTAGCCCATTTTTGGGTGATTCAATAATGAATTTTCATCCCAATTTCAACTTTATCGAACTGGGACTTCAGTTAAAAAAATTACCTGGAAGTAATCAAAATGTAATTATCTGTGAAAGTAAATATTGAAAGTGCCTGCAATTATACCTATGATGCAAATTTACACCTATGATCTGTAGTATGACCCCTCCCCCATCCCCCATTTTTGAAAGACTATTTATATGTTGTTCAACAGCCCCCCACAATAACTTTGGCTAAAAAATCAGAGAACATCGGCCCAAATGTTAGTTTATCAGCATAAAACACTAATAATATTTGCATTTATGTTTGGGACCATCAAATTACATATGGTTGGTTGGTTGGTTGATTGAGTTTAATGGCACAAGGGCCATGGTTGGCCAAAGAGCGCCAAACAAAGACATCAAAACGAAACAAATTAATAAAAAACGTACACAAGGTTAAAAACAGGCTGATGCGGTAAAAATGAAATATGAGAGTGAACAAGTTAAAATCTAGAAGAGTTTAAAAAAGTCAATTTCCTGTAAAAATGAAAACACTGCTCTCGTGTCGCAGGCTTCGCCGATAATAGTTTGCAGCGTAGCTGCTCCTTCATCCAACAGATGAGAGTGAAAATGAGGAAAACGATGATCACAAAACCGAACACAAGTACATAAAACATGAAGGACAGTGAGACGACATTTGCACGCCTCACACACCGGGACACTCTCGCCACACAGCAAAAAGCGGTGAGTAAAACGACAGAGCCCAATGCGGAGACGTGCAAGAACAACTTCCTCACGACGGTTCTTCCGCAAACTAGACTTCCATAGTCCGATCTGTGGTTTGATGGCATAGAGTTTATTGCTGCCCTGATGAGACCACAGGGACTGCCACTCATCCAAAACAATTGTCCGGATCAAAGGGCGAAAATCTCAGAAAGACAGTGGCAGCCGAGCTGGCGACATGGAGGAAACAGACCTGGCAGAGAGATCCGCCAGCTCGTTACCCCAGATCCCAACATGGCCAGGAACCCAACAGAATCGGACCAGAAATCCAGCACCTTCCAAAGTTCCAAGAAGACGACGGACATCACGGACGACCGGTGAGTCCGTGTCCTCTGGAGAAGAAAGGACTTGGATGACGGACTGGGAATCGGAGCAAATCGTAGTACGACGATGAGATCTAGACTGTATGTGACACAAAGCAAGGTGTACCGCACGCATCTCTGCCGAAAAGACGGTGGATTCAGGCGGAAGCCTCTCAGCATGGAAGGCATCACCACACACGAAAGCGGATCCAACAACCTCACCGGATTTCGACCCGTCAGTAAATACAGGCACAAAATCCGGGAAGAGAGACTGTTTCTCGGCAAAGAGCTGCTAGTATACCAGAGCAGGAGTGGAAGACTTTTGCCACACACAAAGGGAAAGGTCAGCCGTTGCTTGAACCGGCTGCCAAGGCGGTTCATTGTAGAACCGGGTCAAACCAATCCTTGACAAGTCTAGACCAGCATCGCGCACTAAGTTCGACAACCGAATCCCAAACGTCGGAACACAGGAAGGCCGGTGTGAGAATAGGCGGACACATTGCGGTTGGAAAATGGAACCATGCAGTGGATGATCAGGAAGAGACTTCAAGTTGGTGAAGACTTGAAGAGACAGCTGCTTACGTCGGATGCACAACGTCGGTTCATGGGCCTCGACATACAGGCTATGCACAGGAGAGGTACGGAAAGCACCAGTGCATAGCCGCAGAGCCTGGTGATGGACAGGATCCAGAGGCCGCAACACGGAAGGACGTGCCGAACCATACGTTATGCAACCGAAGTCTAACTTTGACCGAATCAGAGAATGGTAAATGCGAAGCATTGAGCACCTGTCAGCCCCCAAGATGTTCGAGAGAGGACCTTCAGGATACTCAATGACTTCGTGCACTTCACCTTCAAAGACTGGATGTGAGGTCGGAAGGTGAGTGCTCGGTCAAAAGTTAGCCCAAGGAACTTGACTTCTGACACCACAGGGATGGTAGAACACCCCAGACGGAGGCTGGGGTCTGGGTGAAGACCCCGTTTGCGGCAAAAATGCACGCAAACGGTCCTCTGCGTCGAGAAGCCAAATCCATTATGGGAAGCCCAGATAGAGATCTTAGTAATGGCCAACTGCAGCTGCCTCTCAATGGTGCGCATGTTGACAGATGCGCAAGAGATCTGCAGATCATCCACTTACATGGAGCCACGAACCGTCGGAGGAAGTAGAGTGAAAATATGATTAACACGAAGGATGAACAATGTCACAGAAAGAATGGAGCCTTGAGGGACACCCTGCTCTTGTGGGTATAACGCAGAGAGGGTCGATCCGACGCGCACACGGAACATCCGGTTCTGGAGAAATCCGGCAATGAAGGTAGGCAAATTTCCCCGCAATCCGCAGTCACGCAGATCACGGAGAATGCAGTATCTCCAGGTTCGATCGTAAGCTTTTTCCATGTCGAAGAACACGGAGACCATGTGCTGACGCCGGACAAACGCCTCCCTGACAGATGTCTCAAGGCGAAGATGACGATCTGAGGTGGATCGGAATTTCCGAAATCCACTCTCATGAGGTGAAAGAAGGTGACGGGATTCCAAATAAAAAACCAAACGAAAATTAATGATGCGCTCTAGGACTTTGCAAAGGCAGCTCGTCATAGCAATTGGTCGGTAGTTCAACGGGTTAGCGGGATCTTTACCAGGTTTGAGAACAGGAACGACAATGGCAGTGCGCCAAGATTCGGGAAAGTCACGCTCGTGCCAGATCCTGTTAAACAGGACCAGCAAACATTCAAGAGAGGACGGAGAAAGGTGCTTCAGCATTTCATAATGGATGTTATCCGGTCCGACAGACGTTCGGCCGGACCGATTCAGGGCAGTCTTCAGTTCGACGGCAGTCAGCGGGCTGTTATAATCGGCAGCGGAAAACGGTCCAAAGGAAACCTTGGACCGTTCAAGCCGCGGCCGTAACTGCCGGAACAAAGCAGGGTAATTGCGGCTGCTGGACACCGAAGAAAATGCGGCGCCCAGACAGTCAGCAATACCCTGAGCGTCAGCAACCGTTCCTCCTCCATTCTCAAGAATGGAGATTTCCCCAGAAGGGTACTTACCCCGAATCTTGCGGATCCTGTCCCAAACGATCTTAGAGCTGGTAGTGGTGTTAATCCCGGATACGTAGCGTATCCAAGATTCCCATTGGCTACGACGAAGTACCAAACGCGCGTAAGATTTGGCTTTCTTGAAAGCAAGTAGGTTTGCGTTGGTGGGGTACCGACGAAACCTACCCCAAGCCCGACGTTGGGCCTGACGAGCTGCCTTGCAAGTGGAATTCCACCAAGGTCGTGGGCAACGTGGAAGTTTAGTTGACTTCCTGGGGATGGTAAGTTCTGCCGTTCGCACAATACAATCCGTTACACCGCCGCAACAGCTTCATCGATCGTACCCGAGGTCACCATATCTGGAGTAATGGTCGCTGAAGCCGTGAATGAGTCCCACTTGGCTCGATCGATAGCCCATCTAGCAGGGCGAGTAAGATGACGGTACCCGTCACCTGCTAGACGGAGAAAGATGGGAAAGTAATCACTGCCAAGGGGATCATCAGACACGCTCCAGGACCAGTCAGGATATAACGATGGCGAACTCAGAGACAGATCAATGGCTGAGTACGAGCGGGTGGGTTCATGAAAATAAGTGACTGCCCCGGTGTTGTGGAGACAGAGGGACGTGTTGGAGAGAAGGGACTTGACAACACGGCCCCTGGAGTCTCGAGTGGTAGAACCCCACAACGGATTCTGTGCATTGAAATCTCCTAAGATGAAGAAAGGAGGCAGCAGCTGGTCAACTAAATCTTCCAGATCCGAAAGGCTTACAGCTTCATCTGGTGGTATGTAGATGGAACACACTGTGAACAGAGTGTGCACAGACAGTCTCACTGCCACTGCCTGCAAAGTTGTCCGAAGGGCAACTGCAGTGACAGGAATACCATGAGGAACAACAACGGCCACTCCTCCGCAGGCGATAACACCGTCCTCATGATCCTTGCGGAAAAGTGCCCGTTGTTCGAAGCTTTGTCTCCTGGAGGCAAACGCACACATGTGTGTGCGAAGACAGTAAGCCTTTCAGATCATCAATTTGTGGTCTCAGACCTCGGCAATTCCACTGAATGAGCGTAGCTATAATGAAAAATAAAAGGAAAGGTTGAAAAACGAAAATGACAGACGACTAGAATGTCTCCAAGTCGTCCATCAGCTCCTGACCATCAGCAATGTCCGGAGGCAACACAGGGCTGCGCTACCGGGGGTTTTGGTGGTTTTGCCCTGCTCTGTTTCGAGGAGGAGGATCCGGGTTTCACCTTTTCCGGCTTCTTCTTAGGTGCGACCTGGGCCTGGGTCCCAGTGCTAACAGAGGATGTTTTCTGCACAGAGGATGTTTTAGGCGTCGATGTTGATGGCGCCTTGGATTCAATGCGGCGAGACTTCAGTGCCTCCAATCCGGCAGGAACGATGTCCTCAAAATCATAAGGACACCGAGCCGGGATGGTCACCTCAGTCTGCACCGCAACAGTAGCCTTCTGGACCACAACCGATGCATAGGAGTGCCGGCCTGTAGGTAGAGGAGCTATCCGCCGTCTGGCTTCAGGATAAGACAGATGTTCAGTCGTCTTCAGGCGTTGGATAGCCTGCTCCTCGATCCACTTTGGGCACTGCTTAGAAGAAGCCGGGTGAGATCCCTCACAGTTGACACAGTGATCCGAGTCAGCGGAGCAGTCCGCCAAAGAGTGTTCAGGCGACCCACAGCGCCCACACTTTGCGACATTACGGCAAGACTGCTGGGAGTGACCGTAATGCTGGCACTTGAAACATCTCAGGGGGTTCGGGATGTATGGTCGAACATCGAGACGCAAGTACCCCGCCTTGATGGAAGTTGGCAGGGTAGGGGAGTCAAATGTGAGCACGATGTTCCGGGAGGGAATCGACTTCCCATCCCGCCGAAAAAGAATACGCCGAACCCCAGTGACATGTTGTTCCCCAAGTTCTTCCAGCAATTCCTCATCGCTGCACTCCAGCAGGTCGCGGGAGTTAATAACACCGCGAGAAGAATTGAGGAAACCATGGGGAGATATTTGGACCGGAACGTCCAGCAGAACGGTCGTCGCCAGCAAGGTGGCACTGTGGCGTGGATTTGATGTCTCCACAAGAAGATCCCCCGACGGGAGCTTCTTAACACTCTTTGGTGAGCCCGCAACGGCCTGAAGAGCCTTATTAATCCAGAAAGGACTCTTCGAACTGAGGGATTGCGCAGGATCAACAGAATGAATGAGAAGAAACGGAGCATTACAGTTGGAACTGAGTAGTTTCTTAGTGGAGGAGGGTGTCCCATCCTCCACACGGCGCTTCAAAGGTACAGCATGGGAAACACTTTGGTTTGCCATGAGAAGAAAAATAGATTCGTCCGCCAACCTCCCCACCCACTACCGAGCCCAACATGGGAGAGCCGGAGGTCCGCAAGCCCAAGAGGACGCAGGACACGGCTCTAGGGATAGTCAGCGGATATAGCAAATTGGTAGGGCACCCAGACTTTCCCGTGCCCGGAGAACCCCCTTTGGCACGCCCACCCTACCCCCAAACTCACCCAGCCGAACAGAACGACAAGCTGCTAGAAGTCTGGACGCCACTCGGCCACAGACTTCTTGACTAGGAGTGGGTTAGCTCCCAGCCGCCCGTTTAGGGTGAAGCAGAGGGCAAAGAGGAGTGTTGGCATCTGGAGACGCTACAACCCGGCCCCCAAATACCTCAGCCTCCAGCATCCTCATTTCCACCTGTACGGGTCACCGCACACAGCAAACATGCAGGTAGGTCTAAGCTAACCAGCTCCGGAAAAACAGAAAATGTAACATAAAAGAGAAAAGACAGGGAAGGGAACGAGGAACAAAACCCGGAGCTGGCGCCTCATCACAACCTCAGCAGCCTACAACTGAGGCAGGTACATGTCAATAAATAAACTAAAGACGAAAAAGCAAAATGATAAGAGAAAATCGGCTCGGGCCGTGGAGACGCCATCCCCCATCAGCTGGGTGAATAGCTGCCCCTTCGGTTATGTAATCGTTAAAGCCGCAGAGGCAAGAGAAATCGTCACAAGGTTAGCTCGGGCCGTGGGCGCGCCGCTCCCCAAATAACTGGAAAACCTGTTATCCCCGTGCGGGGAAATTACATATGTTCATAACAATATTTTCAATAATGAAAAACCTGAATTCAAATAACAGATTTGTGATAGAAGCAGCAGAAGATAGTGTTCCATTTTTAATATTTGTTCACATTTATTCAAAATTTTAAGGATGAATTACATTTCAGCAAAAATAATTCATACCATATTTTTATAGATCTACACTGCTGGCCACACAAAATGCAACACCAAGAAGGAAGCATCCGATTGGCCGGAAATTTGCAGCATGCGTCGCCCGCGAGAGGACATGCAAACGATTAGCATTGCAGGGCATATGCAAATCATGTGCGCCCAGCACGTCACCGAGAAGCACTATAAGAAGGGTGCACAGAAGGCGGGGTGTAAGTAGTGGAAGTGTGTTGTGTTGCCGGACCTGTGCATGGGAAGTTACCTGATGCCTCGTCGCAGAATACGGCAGTCATTCCAGCACGTTTCGGAGTTCGACAGAGGATGAATAGTGGCTTATTGCGACAGCGGTTTATCGTACCAAGACATTGGCGCCCGTGTGGGATGACATCCAGCCACAGTGAGGCGAGTATGGATTCAGTGGGTGAAGGAGGGACAGATGGACCGACGTGAGCGATTGCCGCAGCCACGGCACACCACCGAACGAGAGGACCGGCATGTTGTATGGCGGGCATTGACGGCTTGCACCGCCACATCATGAATGTTAGCGCAGGAATTAGGGTGTTTTGCGCAACAACCTGTGTCAGCACGTACCGTTCGATGTCGTTTGCAGGAGCGGGGACTTGTCGTGAGGTGTCCATTGCTCTGATTACCATTGACATTACACCACCGGCGAGTGCAGCAGCAGTGGGCCGCTGAACGCCGCACCTGTACTACGGAATGGCACGACCTTGTCTTCTCCGACAAATCCCGCTTCTGCCTGCAACACCACGATGGTCGGATCCGCATGTTGTGGCACCGCGGCGAGAGACTGTATGGTGCCTGCATTATGCATCTCCATACCGGTCCATCGCCTGGCGTTATGGTTTGGGGCGCAATTGGATACGACACCCGCACCCCTCTGGTACGCATCGCCGGTACACTCAACAGCCACCGCTACATCTTTGACGTTTTGAAGCCTGTAGCCCTCCCTTACCTGCAGGACCTGCCAGCGGCCACGTTTCAACAGGACAATGCGCGCAAGCAAGCGGCACGCATAATTTCTTCATGGTCCACCAGGTGTCACTGCTGTGGCCCGCCTGTTCTCCCGATAGGTCGCCCATTGAACACGTCTGGTCGCTGATCGGCAACCGAGTGGCCCGGCAAGCATCACCCGCGGCTACACCTGATGAACTGTGGCAGCGTGGGGAAGCAGCCTGGACCGACATACTTCAAGCCCACATCCAGAGCCTCTTTCGTTCGATGCCGCAGCGTGTAGCGGCCATTATTGCCAGCATGGGGGGCCACACGAACTATTGATGTCTGCGTGTTCCGCAAGTCGCACGGGCCTGTAAGCTCAATCGTTTCATCTTTGTATCTGTTGTTATGTGTCCAGTAAATCTGGCTTTGCTATCTCGTGTCCTTCTTGGTGTTGCATTTTGGGTGGCCAGCAGTGTAATATTTGGTGTTTTGAATTCACTGCTCATCTTAGAATTTATCAAATCCAAATAAAATAATTTGGAAAAATAAAAAGTAACTTCAGATTTCTAAAAAGACAGCTTGTGAAAAATAAAAATGCAAGTTACTTATATCAATGAGACTAACTGCAAAATCTATCCTTTTTTTTATTAAAGTCATAAAAAATGGGTTACATTATTAAGCAAGCTAATTTTGTATCACCATTATTTTAATTTTATGACCTTATTCAATGGTACAAAATATGCCAAAAAACAGTTTACAATTTATTTTATTGTATTTCAGAATTGCTGCTGAAGTTTTACAAATATTTTACAGTGTTACAAATGCATAAGTGTTTGCCAATTTGTGCTACAGTGATTAAGCCAATAAAGTTCAGTAGGAATGAAAATTTTAAAAAATTAAATTTTCTGATCTATCATATAAAAATTAATTGTATAAAAATAACATAACAATTACATTGATAGTTTAACAGCTGCTAAATTTTACAAAAATTTTATTTGAAATGTTAACAGTAAAACATTTGATATTTCAACAAAAAACATATAATTAAGTAAATCAGTATGACAATACACATGGATATGCTTTACTTTAACTCTTTACACCAAGGACAAAAAAATGTCATTCCCACCTACAGCCGCAAGCTTAATTTTGTGGCATTTTAGCAACCCAAAATTTGTTTCCTGAAACAAGAATAGAAAATTATTTCAAAAAGTTGTTCCAAAGTTTTAATGATGTTTCATGTGCTTAATGCAAAAAACTATGTCTATTTCAGATTTTTTCATCTCAAACGTGCACAGGGCATGTGAAAATCACATGTCATCTCTACCTATTTCTTCACTCTATACAAAACAAAAACAAAAAGTACCTAATTATTGCACACGAGACACATGTGCACCAGCCATCTAAGAAAAAATACTAATGAACAAATGAAAATTTTCTAACAATGGTAATCAAGGAATTAATATCTTCTAAGTTTCAGAAAGGGAGGAACTATAGTCTGGCTGTAGGGGGAGTATTATGTCAATCCTGGCAAACAGCTAATGCTTCTTCTTTCTCTTCTAAGAGCTCCTTGCCCGTAACTGTCATTTTTTGCCGGGAGAATTCGCTGATTGGAAGGTCCTTTACAATTTTCCAGCTGCGGTCTGGGCTTATCTGCACTGGAAAGCTGTACATGACATCAGCAGGGACTCCGTATGACCCATCTGAATAAACAGCCATTGAAACCCATGAACCCTACATAAAAACAGAAATAAAAGTTGGTTAAAAAAAAAAAAAAAAAAAAAACAGCATGTTACACTTCTAGTTCATATTCCTGAAAAATGCAAGTTATATCTTCCAAGAAGTAATGCAAATAAAGTTTCTTCTTACAGAAATTATTTTATAAACTAGCTAACACCTGTCAAAAAGATTGGGAAAAATTAAAATTATGTCCATTTGAATGCACATACATCACATACACTGAAGTGCCAGAAAAACTGGTACAGACAAGCTTATGCAAAATACATAGCAACGTCACCTATGCACATACTCGGTTGCATCTGCCAGTGCGTATATAAAGTGATAGACATCCATGCCAGCTGTCAGAGCAGTTTTCGGCATGAGAATGACAAGTAATAACGATTTAAGCGCTTTTCAACGCGGTGTCATAGTTGGCACTCGTGAGATGGGCCGTAGTATTTCGGAGGTAGAAACGAAGTTCGGATTTTCACGGACGACCATTGCAAGGGTGTACCGTGACTACAAGAATTCCGGCAAAACCTCCAACCTATGATACCAATGTGGCCGTAAAAAGACATTGGGTGAACGTGACCATCGTCGGCTGTCAAAAATAGTTTCACGCGTTAGGCGGGCAACACTCTTGCAGGTATCATCAGAATTCAATGCTGGAGCCTCAACAAGCATCAGCGTCCGGACTGTGCAATGTATCCTGCACGATATGGGCTTTAGGAGTCGACGCCCAACTCCAGTCCCCTTGATGGGTGCACGACACAGAGCCATGCGCCTTGCTTGGGCACGGCAACACCGCCTGCGAACACTTGATGACTGGAAACAAGTAGCCTGGTCTGACGAGATGCGTTTCCAACTGTATGGGGCAGATGGAAGGATTCGTGTGTGGCGCAAACCCCATGAAGCCATAGATCCCGCCTGTGGACAGGGAACTGTACCAGCTGGTGGGGAGTCCGTAATTGTATGGGGTGTGTTTAGCTGGACTCCACTGAGACCCCTGGTACGTCTACAAACGTCTGTGACCGGCCAACGCTATGTGCACATCCTTTCTAACAAGGTACATTCGTTCATGTCCTGCATTCATGCTGATGGGTTGGGCCTGTTCCAACAGGACGATGCACCTCCACACAAGTGTCGGGATGCCACATTATGGTTAGAGGAGCATTCATCTGAGTTTGGGGTGTTGCCATCCCACCCAAGTCCCCAGATCTGAACGTGATAGAACACATTTGGGATGCCATGCAACGCGCTACTGAACACAGGAATCAGAGACCTTGAAATACACCCAAATTGTGGAACGCTCTGCAGAAAGTACGTGGTGTGCATTGCCTACAGCATATTTTTAGAAGCTAGTGGAGTCCATGCCCTGTCGTATTTCTGCAGTACTACGCTCCCGCGGGGACCTACCAAGTATTAGACTGGTGTACCGGTTTTTCTGGCACTTCAGTGTACATCACTGTCACTAAGTTCTCCGAGATTCAGAGGTTAGCTCCACAAAGAAAGACAATTCACTAGATAAATGTTCAACTGATTATTTACTTATTGTTGCAATATCAAACTTCTCCATTTACAGCGATCTTGGCACACAGCTCGAGCTTCACTGATATCCATAAAACGTACACAAGACCTTCTGTACTTCATACTCATAATCTTTATCTCATGCACACATTCCTGAATCCAGTCCTCCCATGATTTCCTTGGCCTTTCTTTCCTGCCACTTGGGCTGAAAATTTGTTCTTAGTAAGCATCTCATCATTCATTCTTTCAACATGGCCAAACTACTTAAAAATATTCATCTCCACCTTACTAACAACATTTTGCCTCACATTGCAGAACTGCAGTACATCAATTCCTCACATGATCAGAGTGTCTTGTCACTAACTCCCCACAAGTAATGTATCTCTCCAGCACACAAACAACTTCTATGTCTCTTCTGCAATACCCAGGTTTCACAGCCATACATCAGATAAGAACAATTACACTTTTATACACAGCCATTTGGGATTCTCTTGAGAACCCATCATTCCTGTGAAAACTTCCTAAAGCAGCTATGACTTTTAATGAAGAATTCACTTGCCTACTAATTTCACCATTTAATTTGTTTTCTCTGTCAAACATGCTCCCTAAACACATAGCTTCACCTGGTCAATCATTGTGCCATTTAGACTCATCTTGCAGTTAGTGCTAATAGCTCCTCGCTCAAAAACCATAACTTTGTTTTTTTCCTTATTTATACTCAGTTTGAATTTCATACAAATTTTGTACATCTGGGACAACATACTCTGCAACTCACTTTTGCTATCTGCCAACAGGACTGTGTCATCAGCATACAGCAATCTGCACAAACAGATATTACCAAGACATAAGCAAGTATTGTCCAGTTTGGAATCACACATGCATGCATGATCCATAAATACAGTTGAGTCCCTATTTAACAAAGTCCCTTTGTTCCACTAAAAAACTTTTAATAGAAATGAACTCATATTGTAAAAACTTGATCACATAAAATATAAAATACAGTAAAATATAGTTGAATTTGGACAGTAAATTGAACTTTTGAGTAGAAACTTTTCGTAAATGACTTTAAATCCTTTCAGTATTATAAATATTTAACGGGAATTATTGAGGATAAATTTATTAAGGTACATTACCTCTGAAATTTTCGATCTATACACTAGATCATCTTCAGGAGTTCTTGTGTCTTACTTCTTCCACAGGTCTGGCGACCAAGCCTGGTGGATTTTCCATCCAGCATGGTAGTTGATGTTGCCGCCTTGTGTCTTGCAAATTTCCAGGGATTCCTCTAATTTCCGGATAATTGCGTGGGATTGATGTTTGATCACTTTTAAGGAGTCCCAGTCCATTTTGTGGCCAGTTTGTTGTATGTGCCTGCCTAATTCTGTTTTATTTGAAATGTTCCTTATTACTGCTTTTGTGTTCTTTAATTCTGGTGGTTAACCTTCGTACTGTTTCTCCTATATATGGTAATCCAGGTTTAAATAACAAAATTAAAAAATACTTACCATCCCTAAAACAAAAAAAGAAAATACTTTACTCCAGGAAGCAGTCATTTATAAAATCGAGTGCTCATGTGGATTACCATATATAGGAGAAACAGGACGAAGGTTAACCACCAGAATTAAAGAACACAAATCGGCAATAAGGAACATTTCAAATAAAACAGGATTAGACAGGCACATACAACAAACTGGCCACAAAATGAACTGGGACTCCTTAAAAGTGATCAAACATCAATCCCACGCAATTACCCGAAAATTAGAGGAATCCCTGGAAATTTACAAGACACAAGGTGGCAACATCAACGGCCATGCTGGATGGAAAATCCACCAGGCTTGGTCGCTAGACCTGTGGAAGAAGTAAGATGCAAGAACTCCTGAAGATGATCTAGTGTATAGGTCGAAAATTCCCGTTAAATATTTATAATACTGAAAGTAATAAGAGGAAGCCATGAAGTCATTAATTATTAGATTTAAATCCTTTTTTATACATACATTCGTAGAAGAAGAATACATTGTCTGAATAAACAAATTAACAAAGAAAAGGAAGCAAAGACTAAAACAAAACTCCTTCCCTTTCCATTATCCTATGTTCATAAAAAATTTCACATTTTTGTAAATATGTTCCGATGTTTAAAATACTTTCTTGAAACTGTAATCCTCATCGAATGCTTTTAGCATTTCTTCATGTGAAGGTTTTTTGATAGCCTCTTCATCATTTACAATAGTTTTTTCACTACATTTTATAACATTTTCCAAGATGTCCTTCTCTGTAGGATAATCAGTGATCACAAAGTTTTCATCAACGTTAAAATCAGAGAGCTCTGCACTTTCAACACTTTCTTTGTCCTTCAGCTGCTGCCATTTTAGTGCTTTATATAAGCCACAGCTTTCTTCTTAATCCTCGATTAACATCATCTAAAAGTTTCACTTTATCCGTAAGGGACAAGCATTTTCTTTTCGACATTTTGAGTGAACAATACAGACTGAATGAGAATGAATACGTAACTTCTACAGAGTCAGGCCCATACCAGTTAAAACCGGATTTTTTTTCAGTGAAATGCAGTTTCTGTGATGGACTTTTTATCCAGATTTGGAAAAACAGCTGCTTTGTGAAGTCTCCATGGATACAACTCCCCGCATGGCGTCCCTCTTCCAACAAGATTCTGTGCACCTCACAGAACCAAAAGTTCCAAGATAGAGCATTAAGAACACTTTGCTCCCATCTGCGTGCTAAAAAGTTGTAAAGCAAAATTTTTAAAACACCAAATGGTGATTTTTATTAGAAAAAAATTCACTACATAGAAATTGATTTTCGTAATATGGAGATTAATTTACATGTAAATGTCGTTCAAAGTCAAGGTTCTGCAGAAAATTTTGTTAAATGGTTATATATATACTTTACTGTATATTAAACAGTCATGGTGACATTACACAACCTTGTCTAACTCCTGCACCAAGAGAAAACCATTTTGATAAAACACCATTCACTTGTACACATGCTGTACTGCCAGCATACATGGCGTTCACACAATTAAGTAGAATTCCCACTAATACCGTATTTATTCAGTACCTTCCACAGAAGCGTCCTATTGACTCAGTCATAAGCTTTCTCTAAATCTACGAAGGCAATAAACACGTTCTTATCAATGGACAGATACTTTTCGATCATCATGTGTAATGCAAAAATTTGGCTAGTGCAGCCCTTACCAGGCGTAAAACCACTCTGAACATCGAACAATTTCACTGATGTAAGACCTTGTACTCTATCAATAACGACCTTTCCAAATACTTTCCCTGGCACGCTCAGCAAGCTAATACCACATAGTTTTTGCATTGAGTCTGATCACCTGTTTCCTTATACAAGGGAACAATGATAGCATTCCTCCAATCCTTAGGGACCATTCCTAACTCCCAGCACAACTGGCAGGCAAATTTCAGTTAACCAGTCAATTACAAAGTCACCACCATATTTTAACATCTGCAAAATGAATTCAAGATTGACATAGACTTGCAGCAAGTGGGATTAATGTTTCTGACATGACAGTTCATCGAAGATTGTTGGAAGCAGGAAGGACTGCCAGCATACCAAACAAGAAACAACAGATGCAGAAAAGAGGCTCCAGTGGGCAAAAGTGCACAAAGACTGGATTGTTCTGAAGTGGAAGAAGGTTATATTTTCAGATGACAGCCATTTCTTTTTCCAAGCAGAGCGAGTACCCTATGTCTGCAAATCAGTGCCCGAGAAGAGTCCTCCCACCCACCTTCAAACTTCTAAACACCCAGCTAAACAGATGTTCTGGGTTGTTTTACACATGACAGTCCAGGGTAACTTGTGTCTGTTGATGGTATGATGAAAAATGGCTAATACATTAAAATATTGGAGAAAAGAGTGAGATCCTGGAAGAAAAAGAACTTATCTTCCAACAGGATCTTGTGCCATGTCGCACTTCAAAAAAAGTGAAAGAGCTCTTCAAAAATCACAGCATCCAAATGCTCCACTGTGTTGTATATATTTTTGTAATTCTCAATGTCTTTTTCGTATATTTATGATTAACAGATGGCGCCAGATGGGCCCCGCAATGCAGATGCTCTGTGTATGACGTAATAGCGTTACATTCTGGGATTTGCCTCGGAAAAGAGAGGTCATGTGGATTGTGAGCGAAGAGCTCATTATGTTCCATCTTCTGTTATTTAATAAAGTTATGTTCCAGAATAGTGTTTTGTAATAAAGGTGAAGTAGTACTTTAGTTATATTACAACAAACCACTGCGAAACTAAAAAGAACCACATCACACTGGTCAGGCAACTCTCCTGACATTAACACAATAGAAAATTTGTGGGCCATAGTGAAAAAGAAACTTGAAAAACTTAATTGTGATACAAAGGATAACTTAATACAATCTATTATAAAGGTATGGTTTAGAGATGCAGAAATAAGAAAAATGTGTTCTATGTTGGTAGAGTCCATGCCTGAGCAAATTAATGAATTTATTAGGAACAGAGGAGCATATGTAGACTATTAGATAAAATTTGAGTTTAATTTTTGTATTCATTTCCTTGCTAAAATACAACTTTTCTTTAAGGCACTTGTGATGGGCACTGCTGGTTGAAGAACTCTGTTGGTACATCAATTACATAATTGAAATTCTCTTTGTCAAGTGAACCAATGCTGTCACAGCAGTTTTCCCCAGAAATCTAACAATAAATTGCTAGGGCTGTCCCCAATGGCTGAGTGGTGCTGGACTCTATCATTCATCCAAGATGAGCTCAAGTTCAAGTCCTGGATAAGGCATGGGTGGTGTGCTTGTCAGATGGCACTAGCTCTGTCCCTACACTGGAACAAGTGGCAATAAATTAGGGGCATGTGACTTTTCACAGCCCTCTGAGTTACTCACTGTGGTTAAGAAAATTAAACCTAAAAAAAAAAAAATGCTGGTTTACATAGATAAATAACTTACATGCAACCCAAGTCAACTATTTGAAAAGCTTCAACTTCAGTAGGTTACACACACATATGCAGAAACCTAGCAAATTATATTAGTTGATCAAGTAAATCTTACTTTAAGTCAATGTACCCACAATTGATTAATACACGCAAAAACAAATACAGGAAAATATAGGTTCTTAGCCTTGTGTTAGTTAGAACACGTTTAAACATTCAGTTCTGCATTTGAGTATGTTGTAATTCCCAAATAACATTATTAAACACATCATCATCATCATTGTCAACCATTATCAATCCACTGCTGGACGAAGGTCTCCCCAAGTTTCCTCCACAATAGTCTGTCTTGTGCCAGTCTCCTCCATGTCACTCCCGCATACTTTCGAATTTCATCCACCCATCTTCCACGTGGTCTTCTTCTGGGTCTTTTCCTGTCCCTTGGAATCCAATCTAAAATTTCGGCTGTCCATCGATGGTCTGTCCTTCTGGCAGCATGTCCAGCCCATTGCCATTTCAGGGATTTAACTCTGATCATGATGTCTTCCACTCTTGTCATTTTTCGGATCCACGTGTTCCTCTTCTTATCTCTCCTGGTTACACCAAGCATGCACCTCTCCATGCTTCTTTGAGTTGTCTGCAGCCTTTGTATGTCTCTTTTAGCTAAGGTCCACGTCTCTGCACCATACGTAAGCACTGGAAGGATGCATTGATCAAACACTTTTCTTTTAAGACATAATGGCATATTGCTCTTGAAAATTATGCTGTTTCTTCCAAAAGCTCTCCAGGCAAGTTTTGTACGCCAATTAATTTCTTCATCAATGTGACCCTCACTTGATATCTGCTGTCCAAGATAAATGTACGTGTCTGTTATCTCCAGCTTTTCTCCATCAATCGATAAATCTTCATTTCTTGTAAAAGCATTGTACATCACTTTTGTCTTCTGAAAGTTCATTTTTAATCCCACTTCTTTACTCTTGTCAGCAAGTTCCTGGATCATACTCTGTAGCTCTGATGGGGTAGTTGCAAAAATGACTATGTCATCAGCAAAACGAAGGTGGGTTAGATAATCTCCATTAATCTTTATCCCTTTGTTTTCCCAGTTCAGTGATTGAAAGACATTTTCCAATGTGGCATTAAAGAGCTTCGGAGATATGGTGTCACCTTGTCTCACTCCTTTTCCAATTTTTATGTGTGTTGTATTTTCAAACAGCCGAATCTTTGCACTTGCATTTTCATAGATGTTATTAATAATATTAATGTATGCATCTTCAATACCGCAGGATTTCAGAGCCATTGCAACTGCTGATGGTTTCACCGAATCAAAGGCTTTTTCATAATCGATAAAAGCCATGCACAATGGAAGTTCATATTCCCTCGCTCTTTCAATTAGTTCTCTCAGTACGTGGATATGATCTATTGTGCTGTAGCCACTCCTGAATCCAGCTTGTTCTCTCGGTTGAGCCATGTCCAGTGTCACCTTCAAGCGGTGTGAAAGAACTTTAGTGAAGATTTTATAAACCACTGATAGGAGGCTGATAGGTCTGTAGTTCCTGAGATCCTCAATGTCACCTTTTTTATGTAGCAAGATCATTGTAGCGTTGTTCCAATCCTCAGGAATTTTCCCTTCATTAAGGCATCGAGTAAAAATTTGGGCGAGTACTGTTTCGATTTCTCCACTTGCTTCTTGTATGATGTCTACAGTAATTCCATCTTCTCCTGGAGCTTTTCCCCGCTTCATGTTCTTGATTGCAAACACATACTTGGACCTTAAGTCAAATTCTTTTTACCATGGTGCAGCTATAAAAGAAATAAAAGGAAATGCATTGCTTAATTATTTATAAATTTGCGTATCCGTTTCTTGAAGGTTACTTATGAACAACAAAATAAAACAATTATTCATGATGTAAGGTAGCTCTGACATAATGTTAGAATGCTTTGAATGAAATTATGTCACAGCATGATTTCAGTTTTTTTCTTTAGTGGAAGCTGTGAAAAACCAGTTTTTGTTGCTACAGTAATAGAGCACAACATTTACCTATGGAATTATAATGGAAATTATATGAGAAAGAGTTACATAAATTGCTAATATGAATAAACTTTTTCACAGAAAACTACTTGATATCCCCTCAACATAACTGACATACCAAAATCAAATTTTGAAATTTTTTGATCTTTCATTCTAATTAAAACAAATGCACCGTTGCTTTCTAAGCTCATTAAACTAATGAGTTTGACATTAAAACTGGGAAGCAGGCATTCACTGGTGCTCCTTGTTTATTCTAATACATTAAATATCATTCTACAAAGTTAATGAGGAAATATGGACGTGGTTTTCACATCACATATTAAATGAAATATTTCCAACATAGATACCTGCCAACATTGGCAAGAACCTCGTCAGTAGTAACAAATATTATTGTGTGGCGCACACAGACACTTTTTCACGAAATGATCTAATTCTTTGTGAAAAAGAAAAATGCACCTCAACAAACAAGGACACTAATGAAACAAACATAACACCTGCAAAACACAAAGTTGATTACCCTGGAAAGGGCATGATAGGCAACATAGCAAGATTTAAGTTCAAAACTTCCACCAGTAAAAATCAGTCAGATGCGCTCAGAATTCCAGATGGGAAATCCAAAATTTGTAAAAACATCAATTTTTATGCAGGAGAGTGGGGACATTGCAGTTGCGATTACGGAAGAAATCTTTGCTTTGTCCGACTTCCGGTTTGGGAAATTTCCCCCCATATTTTCACGCTGAAATAAAAATATTTATTCAGTAAAATGTTATCTAACAATAAAACTGAACAGAGGCAACAGCGCAAGAAAAAGACATTACGTTTACGGAAAAAATATGAACTCCATCGACCTTCCGTTTTAAAAAGCTTCATGTAAAGATGGAATTCTGTCCTCCGACGAACATCCCCCTTTGTTCCCCGCCACCCAATTTCTGTTCACTTGTGCATCAATCTTGTGAATGACCTAAATAATATCGAAAAAGGCGAAAATCCTCGAACTCGTGGAAGAATCTTATTCCTGAACACTAAGGGGAAATTTTCGCATCGTCTAACTTTCATTTTCACAAATTGTTGCCTACAGTTTCAAGTTGAAATACAAACATTTATGCAATAAAATATTTAACAAGAATACTGGACACAAAGGCAACATCAGGAGAAAGAAATGACAATTACGGCACATTTTTTTACTTCGTTTAACTACCATTTCCAAAAATTTTGAAACATAAAATATATCGTCCCCCAGACATAAAACGCCCTCCCCCGCCATTATCTTCAGTTTTGCATTGATCTTGACAATGATCTAAATGACAAAAAGGTGGGATTCTGTGAATCCGCTTAAAAATCTCATGTAACCATAATAATAGCAAAAAAAAAAAAAAAAAAGAAGAAGATTCGCAGAATCCGTAGTTTTGACAGTGAGTTCCATAGTCAGACAACAAAATTCATAGAAACTACGGACATCCTGTAGTAGTTGGAAGGTATGCAACATACATGTCACATTCTGTGGTATCAGGTTTCATATCTGAGTAGAACATCTTTGGCATTCAGAAAGTGTAAAATCATTTGCCAGTGATTGAGGAAGAAATGTGTTATTTGCTAATGGCGTCCCCCATGTTCTATACTGGGAATAAGTATCAGGATCACGCTGGCCAGGGCACAATCTGGACACCTTGGAGGAACTGTCTGCTGATGTTGGGCATCAGGAATACCACGAGTTATAGCAACAAAATGGGCTGCAGCACCTCATCAACCTATCATACTTGTCACTATGCCCACTATGTGTACCAGTGGTGAACAGTTGATGTAACTGATAGCACCCCAAACCATGACAACAGGCTGATGCTTAAGTCACTTCTGATCAGCATGGTCCCTACGCCATCACCAGATTCTCAATTAGTGATCAACGGTGCCGAGACCGAAGTAAGATTTGTTGCTGAAATATGACACGATTCAATTCGTCCCACCCCACATCTGGTACAGAACTACTGCCACCTTGTGTGCCAATGTGCTGCAGTGAGTGGCAGTCATTGCAATGGCTGGCAACAGTGCAACCCTGCTTCAGTCAACCACACAATTCACAGTCCGTGTTGATACAGGGGTACTGTGGGGCTGCTATGGGCTTTCCATTGAATGTAACGATCAAGGCATCCATCTACATTCACTAGTCCCATTATGGGGATGCACAGTATCTTTCTCCAACCACTGTTCCCACATTCGGCTGAGAGTTGCATCCTGGTGCATTTCTACTGTGATGCGGCATGGAGACCAGCTAGCTGTACATAGCCCTAAGTGAAGCCTTTGGCAAAGGTGTCTGTGTGATGGTAGAATTTCCAATGTCACCACCCAGGCATTCTCCCTCCTTACACATGCTTTTGCCACAGAGATCACTCCAATCTAGTGGTCCACATGCCCAGGTGACAACAACCAAATAAATATGCTAAGCCCTCCCCATTTACTTCCCTCAACTATCATGTGAATGGTTTGGAACGGCAATCCTTTGCATAACCCAACTTGTTGATACCCATCCACTAATTTGCGTGACTCTCCAATAAATACTTTCTAGTTTAACATTGTTTTGTGAAGTGCATAAATTTTATCCAGGGCAATAGAAAAGACAATAGTAAGCTGCTTTGCAATGCAGAGCTTACATAGTTGAATAACAGCTGCTAATATGAAAATGTATCAGGAGGCAATGTTGTAGCTTATGTTACTCATGCATAGATTATGAACACAGAAAAGCTTGGTGAAGCTGAAACAATTATCATGGATGATATTTTAAAGGCATTTAACAAAGTTGGGCATTGAAATTATCTCAGAGAATCATATTCATGCTTGGACATGCAGTGTTGTGTGTGGGCTAACAGTTATGGGTTCAATTTTACTCCAGAATGATGAAATTTTAGTATTCTGAGAATTTTGTAAGCAGATCAAAGTCAATCTTCTGTGCCAGAAAATGCTAGTGGAATATTTTTAAGCACATGCACAATGAAACTTTAATCTCCTAATGATGCACCAAGCCAAATACATATTCCTAATAATCTCATGAAGCATACAATTGTGGTTAAAAGAATTTGCATTCTTATCAGTTGAGCCTAAAATTATTTTGTCTCCACATTAAATTAGGATGAAACTTTTTCATCAAAAAGTGATGGATAAGGACAGATCAAGAATCTGCATAAGAAACAATTAAAATTACATAGTTAAAGATGGGAAAAATGCCCCTGCAGCAAAATGCAGAAAACTACAAAACATTCTCATCTCACTAAAACTGTTGTGACCTATGACTTTAATTTCATGACTTTTATTAGCTTCTGCCCATTTTGTGATTTCCTGGACATGGTAGACACCTGGTTAAAGCATAGGAATAAAATAACGAACAAGAGAAACCCCTTTTTGATTACAAAAAAAAAGTTACTTAGATACTGTACTAAGATACTGTAAATGACATTAAAAATTGAGAGAAAATTGGCAGGAAAATGGAAAATTGGGAAAAGGTGCAAAAATCAGGAGAGTTGGCAGCTGTTGGATAAGCCCCAGAAGCAAAAGTCAAGAATTCCAAGTAAATATCATGCATCTGAGGATTGAGAGTTAGAAGGCAGTAAAATTTTGTTGTCATTTCGATGTTCACTCAAAATCATAAAAATAAAAAAAAAACGCACAGCAGTAAACCATACAACTAGATGATAATGGAAAAGTTGAACACAATATTACAACTAACTCTTCACTGACTACTTATATTAAAGTAGAATTATTAATAGAATGCCTCAGTAGTTGATACTACTACCTTTGTTAACCATGGGAATTATTCAAGCAAAGATGATTGCAACTACTGAAAAAATGCTCCACTGATAATTCTATTTCAATGCAATTAATCAGAATAGAGTTCATTCCCATACTATATTACAAAATCTTCAAAAAAATTTCCACATAAAAAATACCTATTGAGAGATTTAAAAATTTACATCTTTAATTAATTAATTACAATGCTGCTAACATACTGTCTCTTCTCCCCCACCTGAGATGAGAGCAAAAACGCATAGCATCTATCACAAATGTGAAAAAAAGTGATTTTTGTGTATATGTAAACAAAAAATATTCTGTGGTTTAAATATGACACACTGTAACAAGATTTGCACAAACTGTAACAAGATACTTATGAAAAAGATTAAATTCTCCAAAACATATACTAACTTCTGGTGTTCCATGAAACCAGTCTCTCATATGATCACATGCAGCTTTTGCTGCTGACATAGCACTTGATAGTTTTCTTGCAGCAATGACAGCAGCACCCCTCTTTTGCACTAACTGTAACAAGATACAAAAAACAAAATGTTAAGTGCCATGCAACATAAAATACATTGATATATAAATATTCACACACACACACTAACCTCATTTCTGCCTCATTTCTGTTTTTTTCAAAGAACCAAGTAAAGTTAACAAATAATTGAAAAAAAAAAATATGAAACAGGGAAGTTTAACTTTAAGGACAATTTAGAAGTTTTGGATCAGCAACATTTTACGTACAAATGAGAAAAACGCATAAGTGAGAAACATAAACAAGGTTCTACTGTGTGTGTGTGTGTGCTTTTTACTTATTGACTTTATATACAAGAATGAAGTACAGTATAATGTGTGGGTTCCTTCAATACATCTCACAATATAAGCAATTTAAGAGTACATAACTTAATGATAGGTACTTTTTTGGCATTAGCCACAATACTATGAATCATATGCTAGAGGGGAAACAGGGGGGATGAGAGTAATAAACAAAGTGCAGTAATGCAAGCAATGCTCTTTTGATTTACATCTACTTTAGTATAAAAAATTACTTTCAAAGACTGACCACTTAATATTTGTATGCTGAATTAGCAGTTCTTACTAATATGTAATAACCACAAGAAATTTAGCTAAAAATTCAATGTAAAAAAAAAAGTAAATACATACTGATCTAAAGGAATGCCCACCACCACAATGTGAGTACTTTTATTAGAAATAAAAATGGCATGTGACACATGCATTAATCAGTTACAAGTGTGACATATAAATTTAACCTCAATGAAAATACATCTGCTATAATCACAAAGCTATGAACTTTAACAGGTATTGTTACATGACTTACTTTGTGAAATAATGAATTTTTGGAAGCACAAATTACCTATGTTCTTCACACAGACTTTTTTATAATGAGGAGCATTTACAGCTAAAAAGTCACAGTGAGTGTTTGTTTGGTGACAATAGGATGTAAACCTGGGAACCTTCAGTTTCAAGATGTATGTACTAACCGCTAAATACAAGGTACTAAAATTGGTCATAGCTAAATAATACAGGATGTCCCCAAAAGGTGTAACCAATTTCAAATGATCACAACTTTGGACACAAAACTAATGTCTGCATTCTGTTTGTCGCAGGTGGTAAGGAATACCCTCAAGTTTTCTAGAAGTGTACCCAATGGATCCTGTGATGAAAGCACAGATTGTGGAGTGGTTTATTGAAACCCAATCCAAAACACAGGTTCAGCAGAATTTCAGAACAAAATATGAGAACAAACCACCCACACGTAACAGCATCAGAAAGTGGTACAAGTCATTCAAGGAAACTGGTAACATCCTTACAAAAAAAAAAAAAAAAAAAAAGCCCTGGACAACCATCACTGGTTCCAGAAAGGGAGGAGGTTGTGAGACAAACATTCACTTGTAGCCCTCGAAAGTCAATCAGACAACAAGCACGACAGCTGGCCATCCCCAAGTAGCCAGTGCACAGAGTGTTATGTCAGAGATTGGAAATGCACCTGTATAAACTGCAGATAACCCATCACATAACCCCAGATGATCATGTAAAGCATAAACAGTTTGCTGAAAAGATGTTGGAGAACATTACAAGTGCTGAATCTTTCCTGAGGCAAATCTGTTTCTCGGATGAGTGCACTTTCCATGTTTCTGTAAAGGTTAATGAACAGAATGTGAGAATTTGAGGAACTGAACACCCACACTGCACAATGGAACATGAACATGCTAGCCCAAAAATGAATGTTTGATATGGCATAATGGTCAATTGTGTTATTAGACCCTTTTCCTTTCAGGAAGCAACTATGAGAGCTGATAATTACCTGGACATGATTGAACAGTTTGTTTATCCTCAGTTGGATGAACTTGCAACTCCAGTAATTTTCCAACAAGATCGGGCACCACCTCATTGGGCTTTGATTGTGAGGTTTCTGGATACCAAATTTCCCAATCGATGGATTGGGCGTGGTGGTCGCATTGTATGGCCCCCCACATTCGCCGGACTTAACACCCTGTGACTTTTTTATTATTATTATTGGGGGTTTACTGATCACCATGATCAACTCAATGGGCTATAAGCAGTTGCTGATCCTAATTTAGGGTCACTGGTTCCAGGGAAAGGAGAGAGCCAGTGCCATAAGACAACCACAACATCCATGCCTCACTGGGATTCGAACCCAGACCCATCTCAGACGAATGGTTATAAGCCAGCACTTAGACCACTGCACCACAGGAGTGCCAGGGTGAGGTTTACAGCAGCCCTGTTGCAGACATTGCTGACCTAAAGAGGAGGATTACACACTCACTGCAGAAAGTTAATACGCACATTCTTGAACGAACGTGATTGGAACTGGAATACTGTTTAGACACTGTTCGGGTGACAAATGATACCCATGTGGAATGTCCATAAAACTTCATGATCTGTTCTGTCAATCAACACAAGTTGTGTATTGAGATCATTTATATTAAAACTGTTATGATTATTTGAAATTGGTTACACCTTTATGGGTCACCCTGTATATCAGCAACATGAGGCAAACTTAATTTAAAACATGCAATGCCATCCATTAGCTTAAAATATGAGGTTAAAAATGTACTTACTGTAGAAGTCTACTTTTCCTTGAACAGTTACCCATTAGTTTTCAAGTAATGCTCAATTACTTCTCAAATGATTGTTCAACAAATGGCTGACAATCATAATGGCAGTCTAACACTGTGGTGTTAGAAATTTAACTGCAGTCTAATGATTTGTCAGCAATTTACTCATGATCAAAAACTGATCAAAGATAAGTTACAAGGCAGCTACATCGTAGTCACCCATTTAAAATATAGTCAACCCCCGATGTACCATCCCTTCATTTACTGCCACCCTTGAATAGCACTATCCCCTCGACATCTGCTAACTGCCAATGTATATAACTGTGCCAACCTGCATTTCCGATACAAAACAAACATGCTTGATGTGCTGCCACTTGCAAGCTGCGCAAGAATTCCTTTCCCATTTTTTCAGACCGTGATTTAAAAGTGGCAAGCCTTAATTTGGAAGACATTGATTCAATCAGAAGTGAATCAGTACCTTTTAACATTAAGTAGATTTTTTTGAAGCAAACTCGAAGGATGGCGAAATTTCAAGTGCACTTGATATATCAGATTGTGCTCTGAAAATAATTGGATTGAAATCTAAAATAAAAATGAAAATAAGAGAGGTTTTAAACTGAAACTACATAATACAGTAAAAATTATTGTGTAATGCTACTAATTTTCACTTGATAAATTTTAGTAATGCAACATTATTTTTCATTTATTTCTTTATAATTAAAATGTTCACTTTATCCTCTTACTATACAGAGTCAATTTCCACACATTTAATGCAAACCGGAAGCTGCCAAGATGGAAATGGACCCATTGAACTACAGTGAGCAAGCACTAAGTACACAACACATAATTGCATTTTTTCTAATTAACATGTTTTTCATTTAAAGCTAATTATGATTATTGAGGAACCATAATTAACAAAATTTGAGTTACTTAAAAATAATTGGCAAAATTTATATAATGCCACCCTTGATATAACGCCACAATGTAATGTAACAAATGGTGGTCTATACAGTCAAGGGTTGACAATGGTGGTCTATAACAGTATGTATAGACTAAAAAGTGGTAGAAAATCAGCTAAATGAAGGAAGGACATAGTGGATTCACGTGTGGGTAGAGAATATCAGGATAATATATTTGTATTCAGAAGCTCTTTTAAAGAGTTTCACACAGTAAACCAAGATCTGTATATGTGTTTATTCAGTTTTCATGAGCTTTTTACTGGGTCCCAAGAAACTGATTGTTCGGTACATTAAAAAGATATGATGTTAAAGACAAGCTGATGAAATCAGCTAAAAGTGTTTAAACATCCACACAAAGTCTTGCAACAGAAAGTCTTGAGGGGAGTACTTGTAAGTGTTATAAGATTAGCTCAAGGGTCTAGCAGGGATATAAGCTCCCTCCACTTCAAAAAACACAAAAGTTGGTCAAAGAATGTAACTGACATGTTGAAACAAGAAACTCTAGTATTAACACAGTGGAGCCTCAGTTATACGTTTTTCTAGGGGATGAATGTAACTGACATACTGTATGCTGAAACAAGGAACTCTAACACAGTGGAACCTCAGTTATACATTTTTCTAGGGGACTGCCTTAAAAAATGTAGAAAAGAGACTTCAAAATGTGAAATAATATGGTAAAATTTCGAATGCCTCCAAAAAGAAAAAATAAACCCATAACTTTAAGATTACATTAACTTATAAGCTAAGACATACAAACATGAACACATTTTTTGCTACCTTAAGCCTATGTCTATTTGAATTTTTTATTAAATTTTTTATCCTAATTTCATTTAAAAATATAAGACATACAGCACAATTTTATATTTTCAGTATACGAAAAATAAAAAAACTTCATTCACCTTTGAAAACCTTGGTAGTAAATCTGAATATGATTTTGTTTTCCGTTGAGTATCCCTATTGTACATTCTTTTCTAACAAGCATTGCTGTTCTCAAAACAGTTTGTCTGCTAGCTGATTTAGCAAAACATTAACTAATGTGCTCAGTAAAATATTCATTAATCTTTGCTTCAATGAAGGAAGAAATATTCTTCATAATGCATGGAGGCAATGCTGTCTCCACCTGTCCTTTGTACAAAAAAATCAAAGAACCATGTATTTTCGAAAATCTCAAATTCAACTTATAATCACAAAAAAAAAAAAAATGTAAATGAATCATATATAACAACCAACATCAATTGCTAGAATGCCGTCGTTGCACGATATAAGATGAAATTCAAATTTAACGATGAAAAATTGACTTTTATTTACACTGAATCAAAAGCTGAAAGTCAAAATCACATCACTAGATCTTTCATGCTGGCTCCCAGCACATCCTCAGGTGAATTCTAAAACAGGTATCGTAAAAATTTGAAAAAAGACTCCACCGTGGAACATCGCTTTTTTTATATACATCGCGTTCAGCACCCGAATGACTTCAAAAAACGTCACCATACTCTGACTTATGATTGTTGTGTCTTAATTGTTATTGGGTGAGTTCCGAAATAAAGTTCAAGTTATTGGTTTATTTGCTTCTTTTTGTTCGAAATTAACTGCATCCAAGTTGGAGGTATGAATCTGGGTACTTCATCGTTACAACATTTATCAGCGTTATTGACGATGTGTAAACTCTCCGCTAGCAAAGTCACATTTTTGTTTTTGTGAGAAGAAATAACTCTTGCCTCATTCCACAGAGGGATGTGAGCTCCCTGGTTAACTAATCTTGCAAGTGCTGTAGAGTTTGAATGTGTTTTGACACTGTACTTGTGTTCCGCAATACGAAAGTTCAAATTCCTCATGGTAGATCCAATATAAATTCGATCTATGTCAACAGTATCCAGGGCCTGTAAATGTATTTTGTAAACTGCGAATCTGCTATTACTCGGAATTGGGTCCCGATCTTTTTTAATAGTTGACATTAGGTTGTTTGTTTTAATTCCAAAATCCAAGTTGTATTTTTTACAGGAAGATTTAAGTATATTCATAATTTTCGGAATATAATCCAGTGACCCAACATATTTGCGTTGACTGGATTCTTTAGTTAATGTAGAAAAGTTTGTGCTTCTTATTTTTCCGATGGATCCGGTTTACAATATTTCTGGGGTACCCATATTCGTCTGCTATGGCATTTATTTCATTTAATTCTCGTCTCCTAGCAGTAACGCTTGAGCAATGTGTGTATGCTCTACGGATGAGAAACTGGAATGCAGATAGTTTATATGTATTAGGATGTGCTGAATAATATGGTATAATTGCTGATGTTGCACTGGGCTTGCGGCATACTGAAAAAGAAATAATTTGTGATATAGGGTTTCTCTTCAACAGAAAGTCGAAAAAGGATAGTACAATTCTTTTCTAGTTCAACTGTAAAATTAATTGAGGTAATCTGCAAAGACATCAGTTCAGCAAATTTATATAAGGAATCTACGTCATGGTTCCAAAAGACAAGAATATCATCTATGTATCGTAGATATAGGCTCAGAGCTACAGGAGTAAGTTGTAAAACTCTTTCCTCTAAATCTTGTAATACAATCTCTGCCAGGAAAGGTGAGAGTGGGGAGCCCATAGGTGCTCCTTCCTTTTGTTGGTAAATGACATCTTGAAATTTGAAATAAGTTCTTTTGTGGAATAACTTTTTTACGGGTCTTATAGAGGTTATTTTTCATCAAAGTTGGTTGTCAAATTTTCGAACTAAAGCCTAGTTCGTCATCAGGACTATGTCACTGGTGTAGTTGCTGCATCAATTACCTAGATTTAACCTTGACCTCAAGAGAGGGGAAAATATTCACTCAGCTTTTTAGAAAACCCACCAACACAGGGAAGATGTTAGACTTCTGCTCATTCCACCCTGATTATATTAAATCGAATACGGCGAGACAATTTTTGGAAAAAATTGAAATCCTGGTCTCTTCAGCTACTCAAAAAGATCTTCACAAAGAAGAATTAAAGGACATATTGGCAGAAAACAATTACCCCTCCCCATATGTTGAGAAAATATTTAAACAAGTGCCAAAAAAGAAGCAGGAAAAAACCAACTTTAAATTCACCAGCAAAATTACGTACCACAAGGGACTTTTCGAGAAACTGAAAAGGATCGGAGCAAAATATAATATCAGGCTAGCTCCAGATCTTAAAAACAAAATAAAGAAATTCCTGCCAGCTTTAAAGCAGAAAGAATTAGACATCCAATTGCAGGAAGGAGTAATTTACTGCATCGACTGTAACTGCGGACTCAGCTATATAGGAGAAACAGGGAGAAGTATTAAGGTCCGAATGAAAGAACACCAAGCAGCTATTAGGAACATTGGGAACAAAACAGGGCTAGACAGACATATACAAGCAAGTGGACACTCCATAATTGGGACTCAGTGAAAATAATAGCCCACCAGTCAAACTTAGTAAAGAGGAAACTAGAAGAAGGGATCGAAATAGCAAGAAGAAGAAGAACCACAATTAACGATAATTGCGGATGGACTCTTCCAATTGAGTGGCAGCAACTACTCCAGTGACATAGTCCTGATGACGAACTAGGCTTTAGTTCGAAAATTTGACAACCAACTTTGATGAAAAATAACCTCTATAAGACCCGTAAAAAAGTTATTCCACAATCACTATGAATAGAGGTGCCATAAATGCATTTACAAATAAGTTCTTTTGAAAACCAATTTCAAGGCTTCCATGAAAGCTTGGATTTCCAGATCATTCATGGTTCCCAAGGATTGTAGTTTTTCTTCTATTAACTCATGTGCATATGTTATCGGTACACTTGGGAACAATGACTCGACGTCCAGTGACGCAAACCAAAATGGAGAGCTCCCTGGTACAAAGTCTTTAATTTTCTTTAAAGCTGCAACAGAACTGGGTACTGAATAGGTTGAATTAGAAGTTAAAGGTGATAACAATTGTACTAGAGCTTTTTCAAGCGGTCTCAGAGGGTTAGTGACACCTGAGACAAGTGGACGAATCGGGTAACCAACTTTGTGGATTTTTATCCTTCCGAAAAGCTCTGGGATTCTAGGTCCAATTGTTGGGTATAAAGTTCGGGTGAACGATGTAGGTAAATTACTATGATTTCTCAATCTGCTTAAAGCATTCGTAAGAAATCGGAAACTCGCGTATAAGTTGATCCCGGAATGAGAAAAAAAAATTCAATGAATTTATTCAAAAACATTTGAAAACGAAAAAAATTATATATATATAATACTAAATTTAATTTGCATACCCAAAAACTTCATTGGAACACTTCAAAATCCGATAATCCGAGTCAGACTCGCCAAACAGTTCAAAAAAGTCTTTCTCCGTCATCGGCGCGTCATCATAAACATCAGTATTCCCATCTATGCCTGTGTCATCAGAATCACTGTCATCATCACTCATAAAAATCTCATCATCCTCTGAGCCATCAAGTTTGTTACTAATGCAACATTTCTTGAATGATTTCACGACCATTTCTGCAGGTATCACATCCCAAGCATCCTTGACCCATCGCGCAATCAAAACGATATCCGGCTTCTTTAGATTTCCGCCCTTGGTTTCAGTCGGCAAATCGGAACTTATCCAATCTGCCCAATACCTCCGCACTTTGTCCTTGAAGGGCTTATTAAGGCAGACATCTAGTGGTTGAAGAATAGATGTCAACCCACCTGGGATGACAGCAAGAGTTGTTTTTGAATTTTCTGCAGTTTTTTTTACTTCTGCACAACGGTGTGCAACAAACATATCCCACACCAAAAAAGAAGGTTTCCTCAAAAGCGCACCTGGCCTTTTGTTCCACACATTCTTTAACCAGTCAACTGTTCCGGATTCGTTCATCCATCCTTTTTCATGGGCACGAACGAGCACACCAGACGGAAAGACAACGCTTTTCGGCAGAGTTTTGCATTTGAAAATAATTGCAGGAGGTAGCTTACTGCCGTCGACCAAACAGGAAAGTCGTGAAACTGGATTTTTCGTGGCCAGTCGTTTTTGATCAAGATATTTTTCGCCCTTTTGGTTCACCGTCTTATTTCCAGGAAGGTCGAAACACATGGCGGTTTCATCCATGTTCCCTATTTGGGAAAGTTCAAAAAGCAGTCTCTTTTCCCTTTTGAATTACATACTTTTGAAATTCCATTATCTTTGCTTCGAGGTAACTTTTGTGCAATTTTGGTGCGCTGGCGTAGACACAACCCATAGCGGTTCATGAACCTTGTGCACCAACCTGGTGAGGCACAAAAAGTGTTATTTGCGGCTGCAAACTTTCCATCTTTTGCGAGCTTCGTTGCTTGCAAATGTATACCAGTTCGCGTTACAATGTAACCATTTTGTCTGCAGCCCACAATCCAATCATTCAAGACACTTTCCAGCCCTGGGAAAGATGTCGTTCCACGGCGCAGCGCCTTTTGCGATTTTCACCAAGTCCGTTTTTTTACGCCAATGTCGAATCAGTTTTTCGTTAATGCCAAATTGACGTGAAGCAGCACAGTTGTTAGTATTTTCTGCAAAAGAAACCACTTTTAACTTGAATCCTGCGTTATAGGACATCCGTTCCTTTACACAATCCGTGTCACCCATAATAGGAGAAGCGAGACGTGCGATTAAGAACAAGCAACACCAAACACTGGCTGTCGCATGGCTCCGTTACGTCGAAGGTCAGCGCAATCAACTGGTAGTCGGAAGGGCGGCTTTCTATGCGTGGCTGTGACTGCGCTAAGCCAGGAGAGAGGAGACTTTCGGAGGATCGCGATTTCGTAATTCTACCACATCGGTGTTTTTTCTTTCTTTCTTTATTTTTTTTCTTTCGGAGGGTTGCGATTTCGTAATTAATACCACATTGGCATTTTTATTTCTTTTGGAATGGATTGCCTTTTGCCTTGCGGGAAGAACTTTTGGACTTCCGATTTTTTTAGACCCCGTGTATAAGTCGACCCCATCACTCTGAAGCTCTCATATTGTCCCAAATTTCTCGACTTATACGCGAGTATATACGGTAGTCTTAATCACCTGAGTAAGACAAGTAAATAATTTGGTATGAGAACAATGTTAAGAAGTCACAATTATGGTTTTATGTTGAACAGCAAAAAATATCAATTCTGTATTTTGAGGGAAGATGCCTGAATAGGTAACAGATCTTAACTTTAAATCTGTGTAAGCTTATTCAGGAATTACATTCTACTAAATAATACACCAAAAAGAACTTTCAAAATCTTGTACTTTTTTTCACACATTTTTTTGATACTGCATGTTTTTGGTTCCTACTTATTCTCTTGCACAAAATATTATCTGCACAGAAAAACTAGTTTTAACACCTACTTATATTTTCAGACTCCAAAGCTGATTGGAAATTTTCAATAGAAACACCAAAAATCTCCATAATTTTCCCCTTTAAAGCTACAAAAATCTGTATTTTTTAGCGTTTTTCAGTAGTAATGAATAAAATTGTACTACACACTCTGTAAAAAGCAATGTCAGGGCAGAAACATAACTGTGTAAATTCAAAAAAGAGCATATTTTTGCTTAAAAAATTGTCTATAAATAGAAGACATTATGAGAAAAACACTAAGTGATTCCAACAATTTTTTTTTATTTCTAGTTTACCTCAAAAATCAAATTATGCTGCAATGCAAACCTTACAGTAAACATAGTAAGTGCCTACACAGATTGGAAGTTGTTCATGGTCGTCATCAAACCTCAAAACAATTAAAAAAAAAAAAAAGGAACATTCATAAAAAAAATGCTAACAGCACCAAAATGAAATCATGTTTTTTAGAAAAGTCTCCTAGCAAAATGTACCTTTTCTTATTACCTATATACAGGGTGTTCCACGATTCGTTGGACAGTGGAATATCTCTTGATCGGACGAAGCTATTGAGGTGAAACGAAAAGCAATGTGAATTAGTGAAGATGAGCTACCACGGAATGCAAAAGTTGACCTCCTTCCCCGGGGTTTGGGGGAATGGGAGGAAAATTAAAACGAAAATCTGCGATCAAAGTTTTTTGTCAATGTACAACGTATGTCCAAAGACTGCTCATTTGAAAGCCATGCTTATGAACAGATCATTAGTGAAAACACAACTGAATTTCACCGAAAGCGCGCGAAATGGCAGGGGTGCGAAATGTGATGTTTCATGTCTCCAAAACCCCAGAAATAACCCAGAAAGGAAACTGTTCGCTGCAAATGTAGATGAATGGAGGCGTGAAACAAACGTGTTATAGGATATTGACACCTCCCGGTCCTCATATCGGGTCATAAGGACGAGGCGGCGCACTATCTGGCTGAAACCATGAGTTTTCCGATTCACTTAGTGTAGGTCCTCCAGCAAACTACGCAGAATATCGCAAAATACCACAGTGGTGGTAATGCATGCTGCACCATAAGTGTAATCCCCATACTCATTGAAACAGATTACAGCTCATCGAGGGTGAATGTACGAAATTCCGCGAATAAATGCAATTGTGCCGTTGGCCGATTCCATTGGTCTGTGTTATGCGATGTAAAAACGCACATGAAATACCGAACAGTAGACACAACAGCTCGTGCAATTAACTGTTCTTTCGTGTTGGAGGGGTGTAAGGTAGAAGTGGACGAAAAACATCGCGAAAATGAGTTTGCGGTGTAAAAGATATCTACCAAAAGACAGCGGCTTTCGATGTCGTCATAGGGAATATCGCCATGTTAGTGCTCATGGGATTAAGCAGATTTTGTACGAAGCTACGTACCAAGAGGTGTGACGTCATACGTTCCCTGTTCGGCAACACCTAAACAAACTGAATACATGTCGCAGTGCGAGGGATTATGCAAATATCGTATGAGACTACGTTTCCTGAAGTGAGATGTCAGACAACGAATGAACGGTGTTCCAGTACTCTTACTGAATGCTGGCATTTCCTGCTGTTATCGTGTTGTAGACAGTAGTGTCGTTCAGTGGTATTACGTAATTATTGCACAGCGTTGTCGACCAAGTTTTTCAGGTCAGTTTGTTTTCTTTAATTTTTTTAACCTGCGAAGACCATAAGGTACGATGGTGTTCTCCAATGATGAATATGTAGATATGCTACTGATTTACGGAGAGTGTAAACGAAATTGTCGTTCAGCAGCCCAAATGTACAGAGAGAAATATCCAGATCGTCATCCGCCAAGTAAAAACTTATTGACATGTGGGACACAAACTGCGCAGTAGTGGCACATTGGCATCCAGGAAAAAGGCGTACCATCCAAAAACTGCACCTGATGAGGCACATACTACTGCAGTGCTGGGTACATTTCATTTGAATCCATGTACCTCAGTGCGACAAGTATCCGGTGAAGTAGGCGTTTCAAAAACATCTATGCACCGTATTTTACGCAATAACAAATATCACCCTTACAAGCTGCACTTAACACAAGGATTGGACGCCAATGATCCGGAAAGGAGGTTAGAATTCCTGGCCTTTTTCTTTGTCCATGAACAATGTCAACATTAAGGCGAAAATTTTATGGAGCGACGAAGCACGGTTCCACAACAATGGAGTTGTAAATCGGCACAATTGCCATTATTGGAATGACATAAATCCTCACTGGATGAGACAAACACGGTTTCAATGTGTTTGGGGTATAAACATATGGTGTGGCATGCTGAATAACCACATCGTAGGTCCTTATTTTAACGAAGGTATTTTGACGGGCAATCGCTACCTTCATTTCCTGAGGAATATTTTACCTGGGTTGCTGGAGGACATACCACTAAGTGAAAGGCAGGACATGTGGTTTTAGCACGATGGTGCACCACCACATACTTTTCGCCCTGTGACAGAATATTTGAATGTTCACTTTTCTAACCGATGGATTGGTAGCCATGGACCAATCAAGTGGCCTCCGAGATCTCCTGATTTGACACCACTAGATTATTTCCTATGGGGTCATTTGAAAACAGTTGTTTATTCAAATGAAGTGCATACACTGGACGAACTGCAACAAAGAATACGTTCAGAATGTGGAAGAATATTGCCCAGAACTGTGCAATCAGCAACACAGAAAGCACTTATGACCAGATTCGAAATGTGTCTCCAGAACAATGGTGGTCACTTTGAACACGTAATGTGATGTGGTCGTAGTTTGCTTCCTTTTATGTTTTGTTATCCAGTTGAACAGCTAATCTGCACACATGATATGTTGTCTGGGCTGAGGACTGCTCTGACATCCAACAAGTTCCACACTATGGAATTAACGCTGATCCGAACTTGTGCATGCAGGCACGAACACATTTGGGCACTTTATTTTAGGTCATAAGTCATAAGACCTGTACTTTCCAATATGGAAATAAAAATTGTTTTTTCTGTCTCAAAACAGTGACTCTTCGGTATTGTATCCATTTTGTTGTTTAGTTAGCATGCGTAATGTCATCGGTGCATCCAAACAACAAACAGTACTGGCTCTTCACGGCACACACATTACGTGGATGTGTACGACTACAAGGGTCTGGTAGAACGTTGTTTCATGCCTCCATGCATCTACAGGGCTCACAACAGATTTCTGCTCTAAAAGTAGGGAAAAAAGGGACCATATTTGCAAAAAAGGTACCAAAAGGGACCAGTTAGAGAAAAATAAAGACCACAGATTTTTTTTATATGATTGTCTAAATAAGGTTAAATTAGGCATGTGTCACCATTCATTATGTTCAGTAGTAAATACCTTTACTTCAGTCTTTCTAAAAGTTATTGAGATCATATTTTCACTCTATACCATTTTATTACAGTTAAATTACAAAGAACATGTCCAAAGCTATTATCTAGTTAATAACAACATACATTAACCAATGATAATAAATCAAATGGTTACATCAGACTGTATATTGCCATTGACATGTAAAATGCAGTTCAATATTGATTAAAGAGGGAAAATTTAATTGGCTATCGAGACTGGAATTAAAAGAGTATACTTACATACCTTGGTAGTTTTGTTTCTCTACAGCAATAAACAATCTTCTGTTGAGAATAATTTGCTTATATTTATCTATTACTTTAGTGTTTTAACTAAACTTAATATTCTTGCTACTGGTTTTCCTCTTCAAGTTGAGGGGAAAAGGTATCACTTCTTTGAACCGAAACCAATACCAAGAATATTAAGCTCAGTAAAAGCACTGAAATAATAGCTAACTATAATCACAAATTTTACTTATTATAAATTCTTAGTACTATGACAAAAGATTCACCATATTTAAAAGTTATTTAGTCTTCTGTTTCTTTGCAAAAAAGTTTGTCATGAGAGTGTTCTTTTTTGTGTCTAGCCTTTTTTCTATATCATTAACTGATTTTCTTTTTTCTTAGCATTCTTCATTGGCCTTTCTCAACCCTCCAATCATGGCCTGGGCCAATTTGGCATCTGCTAAATCATTGTTTTTTAGAGCTTTCTTCAGCCTTTCATTCGCCTCACTTAAAAGTTTATCTGACACACTACATTGGAAATGTTCTTCTTCCCTAGCAGTTTTTAAATCATTTTTCAATTTTTCTATGTCTTTCTGATTGTGTTTAATTTTCTGTGCATTTTCTTCTTCAGCAACCATACTTTCTTGCAATTCCTTTGCTTTTTCTGCTTTTGCTTCTTTTTTTTTTTTTCTCTCCCTTTCCAGATAACTGCTATAGCTTTTGTAAGCAACACGAGCTAAATTAAGCACTTCATGGGTGATTGGAACTAATTCTGGTTTGTTCTGATATTGTTTTAATGAGTCACTCACTGTTAACCTAGCATTCAAAGTCCTCACTGACACCGATGCCTTATCCTCTGTCATTATTCGAGATGAACGGGAAAACCCTCTTTCCACATTTGCACTACCATGTGATAAAGTTAAGCAGGCTTTAACCACAACTGACACGGTAGGGTATTTTACTTCACCCATAGTCTTTATTTTTAAAATCTGAGACCAGTAGTGATCAATTCTGTTTAAAACATTTATTTTTTCTAATCTGAGAAGTTTCCACTCATCCATAAGCTTATCAGCATTAATTTCCATAGGTAAGAAAGAAGAAATTTTAGTGATATCTTGTAAACTTCGACTCAGATTTACTTCACCTGGCTGAAGGCAGCGAAAACATTTCAGCAACTTGTTGCTACCATTAGTGCTTTTCTGCAAAATGTATTGTCCAGCAGCAGCATAGTGATAGCGGAGAGATAACAGAAAATTCAATCTTTCTGAATCTGATAGGGGAGTGAGTTCATTTTGCAGTTCTGCACTTAAACTTAGCGGAAGATCTCGTACTGGAAGCAAATTCTCCAATTCAAATACACTTTCTTCTAAATGCTTAGTAAAGTTTTCTATGGCTTCTTTCTTACAAATGTGACCCATTTTGGTGATCATCAAGTCTTTCAGCTGCTGGTGCAAAACATGTATTAGTGGTTCATCTTTTTGAAACAGACATGTAAATTTAGCAAATAGGGTAGGCACTTGATGATATGAATCTCAGTTCAGCTAACATAGTTTTCTTTTGTAATAGACTAACAATTTTCTTATAACTAACAGTACTGATTAATTTATCTTGTTTGCAAGGTATGTATTTTAAAAAATACTCCGTGACTGCATTCCACTGCTGCAAAAGTCTGTTGGCAGCAGGCTCAAGAGTCAACCACCTGGAACTTACATGCTTAATGACGTGCAACTTTGGCAGATTTTTTCTTTCTTGGATTCTGGAGTAATCTTCCCAGCGTGATGACCAGCCATCAAAGTAGTGATAAACTGATACAGTAGAGTCTCGAAAACTCGGCACTCAATAACCCGGCAGTACGGATAACTCGGCCAGACCCTGGCAGGGCGAAAAGAAACCCGCGTGCGTGCAGACCCGTTCAAGGCCATTGCCCGCGTGCGTGTGTCCTCCTCTTCCCGCATTCCTTTTTCTCGCCGGCGCGCGCTCAGCCGTTCAGTCTACCTGCAGCCTTTGCCAGGGTTAGTCAATTTCTTAATCGCGTTGCGTAACTCGATGTGAGTGAGTGTACTGTATTGTTTAGAGCTGTTTCAAAGTTTGTGGGTGCTAGACAGTAGTACTCTGCGATGGCATCTTCCTTTAAAAGAAAACAAGTGAACTTGTCTATGGAGCAAAAGTTGGGGGCATTAAAGAGACTGGATAAGGGAGAAAGTGTCAGTGCAGTGGCTAAGGACTTGGGAGTCGGCAAAAGTACGATTGGAGACTGGAAGAAGAAGCGGACAGAAATCGAGTCGTGGTGTGTTAAGAGAATGTGTACAGAAACATTGAAAGAAAGGAAAAGTATGAAAGAAAGTGAGTTTAATGAGGTAAATGAAGCACTTTACATTTGGTTTCGCCAAACAAGAGAGAAGGGCATCCCAATTAGTGGGCCAATCGTGCAAGAGAAGGCCTTGAAATTTTATCGAGCATTAAAAAAAGACAACGATCCTAAATTTGTCGCAAGCACTGGCTAAAATTACAACGATCCTAAATTTGTCGCGATTGCTGGAAGAAACGCTATGGAGTCCGGCAGCTTAGTATTTCTGGGGAAAAACTATCGGGGGACACGGAGGGTCTGTCTCAGTTTAAGGAAAACTTGCAGAAATTTATCGAAGTTGAAGGTTTGACCAGGGAGCAATTGTACAATTGTGATGAAACAGGGTTAAATTATAAACTGTTACCAGCGAAAAGTCTTGCTTTCAAGGAAGAACAGTCAGCCCCAGGTTTTAAAAGAAGCAAGGAGAGGGTAACAATCCTAGCATGCAGTAATGCAACAGGTGACCACAAATTAAAACTTGGTCTCATAGGAAAATCAAAGAAACCACGTGCATTTAAGCACATTGAAATGGATAAACTTTCTGTTTGGTACCAAAACCAGTCACATGCCTGGATGAGCTGTGCAATTTTCAAAGAATGGTTCCATGAAGTATTTGTTCCATCGGTTCAGCACTTTTTAAAATCTAAAAACCTGCCAAGGAAGGCTATTCTGATTTTGGACAACGCGTCTTCACACCCAGACATTGAAGAATTAAAAAATGGGGACATACGAGCAATATTTTTACCACCCAATGTCACAGCGTTAGGCCAGCCAATGGACCAAGGAGTTTTTGTTAGTCTCAAGAGAAGATATAGGCACAAGCTGTTATCCTCCAGGCTTCTTTCTGCAAACGATGTTGGTCAAGGTCTTATCCAAAACTTAAAGATAATTAACCTATTGGATGTTGTTGGATGGGTGGCGGACGCCTGGAACGAATTAGTCATTAACACTAGTTCTTTCGTGGCGAAAACTCCTTGATAACGAGGGAAATGAGTTCGTTGAACATGAAGATGCAGAAAATGTAAACTTACTCGACCTCCTGAAAAGAGTTCCTGGATGTAAAAAAGCCGATGAAAATGACGTCGAACAGTGGTTCCACAATGATACCGAGCAAGACATTATGCCCGATGCAGAAATTATTGCTGCTGTCACAGTTACAGAAGAAATGCCGGAAAATGATTAAGACGTTGACGTTGAGAACTCCACCGTACAAGCCCCTAGAATATCACATAGTGAGGGACTAAAGGCTGTCGAAACTGCCCTTCAGTATTTTGAACAAGGTGCGTCGGTAATGGACTTACTGTTCCTTCGTGATGAAGCAGCAAAACGCAAAGTGCAGTGCGGAAAACAACAAGACATTACGCATTTCTTTAACAAAAAGTAGCCAGTTTTTTCTGAGGTCTGTCTTACATATCAGGTAAATTACTGTACATTGTGTACATATTCATTAATTTTCATTTTCATGTAGTAAAGGCTCTATGCCTTCATAAAGTATGTACTTTTTCTTTGTTTAAGGGTATTTGGGCAGTTTATATTCTCTGTTGTATATTCTCAAGCAACCAATACATACAAGTACAGTACAGTATACACTGTATTTTCTGAGAAAACACACTTACTTATTCTTTTAACCCCATTCCCGATAACCCGGCATTTTCACAAACTCGGCCACCCTTCGGCCCACATTAGGCCGAGTTTTCGAGACTCTACTGTATAATTAAATCTGAAGCATCGGAACCAAGGTGCTCTAATCCTTTCTGGAAAGCATTGTGAACCACATGAATATTGCAAAATCCTACATCAAGAAGTCCCTTCTTTCGAATAGCTTTTACTTCTTCATTGACTAACCGGAAAACCTTTTTGTTCACGTTTGGTCCATCACTTGCAAGCATAAGAAGCTTAGAAAGAGAAATACTTCCATTATTTAATGCTAACAGTATATTATTTTTCAAATGATCTCCTGTTGCATGACCCATATAAAAACTTTCCCTGTGATGACATACAATTTCTTCCTTGGATTCAGACCAAAATCTTACTACAGTCTGAAGTTCCTTGAGCCCAGCATTATTGGTGGTTTCATCATACTGGAGTGTAAAGTAACTTGCCTGAGCTTCATCTAAAATTTTTTTCCTGAAATAGGGTGCTAAAGCATCACTGATGAGATACCGGACTTTTGTAGCATTTAACAAAAATTGATGTGGAACGGCACCAGGTAAGGAAAACATGACTTTGAAAACTTTAGCTATATCATTGCAAGATTGTGCTGACATGTTTGAGGCAACTGCCTTCATGATCCAGATCAGTTCAGCAGTACAAGCAGAATCTTTTGGACTATACAGACGCAATGGCAAAGTGCTTTGGCTATGACTTGCTGATGGAATTCCAATGTCATCTTCGGTAACACTGAGACGAAGCTGTTTTGAGCCGATTTTCAGCTTGCAATTTTCTTTATGCTTTTCTCCTTCAAAGTGCTGCTTGATGACATGAAAGCCTTATCCAACTGAAATTTTCCTATTACAGACAATACAAAACATTTTGCTGTCGCTCTGCTTTTTGGCCCAGTCAGAAATTTTAAAACCACCACTGTCTTTTCGTTCCAGCCATTCACTTGCAAATTTACATTTCCCCATTTTTCTTCAAAAGTCAGCCTGAAATTACAAAAAAAAAAAAAAATTACAATGAGAACCAATCTTCCAACTTCTCTCTGTACCAATATTTGAAATACTACACAACACTCGCTTAAATTTATTATCACTCAGACAAATAAGAAGTGCTGTACATACATGTGATTAGCAAAAATTCCCAAATTGCACCACAAGTTTTTTGTTTTTTTTAGGGTGGGGTGGGGTGGGGGGGGGGGCAAATGAGATCAACTGTTTCACATAAAAATTTCATGTGCTGTGATTATTACAGCTGTGAGCAAACATCCAATTATACAAAACAGTTTGATGTAATTTGAAAGTGACATTTTTAACTTCTTGACGTGTCTCAGATAGTTCATATCGAGCATTAAAAGGTAGACAGTAGACGCACATTGCAATCAGTAATCTAAAGGAATTCAAAAATTGCACACATACTTACATATGGTGTCCCAAATTTAACTTTGTGAAAATTGGCTTTTAAGTCATGCAGTTAACAGGAAGTGTACAAAACTGTACAAATACCACTCTGTACACATACAGTACACTTTGCTAGTACTGGTAACTATCACCTCAAATTTACATTCAGGGAGTTCCACTTCAAATTTGATTGAAATCAGTCTATGCATTTTGGGGCTGTAAGATATGTACTGGAATTTGTACATCACCACTCTGTACATGAACAGAGTGGTGCAGTTTCCTGGAATTGGAAAGCACCACTGAACATTTGCATAAAGAAAAAGATTTCCATTTTCAAATTTGATTAAAATCAGTTCATCCATTATGGAGTTAGAATGTGCTGGAATCTGTACAATACCACTCAATAGCATGTACAGTGTACTGGATTAGGTAACTATCACCTAACATTTGCATTTTTGTAAGGAAATTCCATTTTTGAACTGCATTAAAATTACTCCAATCACTGAGGAGCAGAAGTGCACAGATGTGTACAGGAATCTGTACTTCTTGAAACCAAAGCATGGTACTGGATATGGTGGCTTGCTAGCGGCATCGGATTTAGAATGTATCCGGCCAATACCGATCAGTTGAAACGTGTTTCTAGGGAAATTTGAATCAAAGATGCATTTTTAACAGAAAAAAAAGTTTGTAATAATTAATAGATATATAAATAAATGAAATTCACCGATGAGACATTAATCTTAACAACTAGTCTGTCTGTTAGTTTATATAAATACCTGCAACCAAAATTTTCCTAAATCAAGAAGATTGCTTGCAAAAATCAAGAAGATTTATCCTAAAAACAAGAACTGCCACAGTACCAAAATTGTTAATTCATAATTATCTGTTAGTAGGAGAGAGTTGTATGGGAAGCTTGTAGTATGTTTGATGATATTTATTTGCAGTGATTTTCCTGTATCAGTCACTCACAAATGGGAGTTCAGAAAAATTGTACGATTTTCAAGTTTTTGTATTTTTTAAAAATTGAATGACAACAAAAAAATTTAGAAATAATATACCGATTTCATTTAAGCAATGACCAAGCAGTGGCATTTTTTGGCATGTCTAAAACACTCTTAGAAAATTCAGCACATATTGTTTATTTTATACTTAATTAGGAGAAGGCTCTCCAATGTCTCATCAGACACTGATGAGCAGAATTGCGTTCTATTACTTGTCACCAAATAAAATACCCTCTCACATTCATTTCCATGAGGATGTGCAAAATCGACAAAAGCACATGTGCAATTCTGTCAAACTTTAGGTAGCCATCAATACTTGCCACACACTTCAATGATGTGATGATACGCTTCCACACTCCTTTGAAAGTAACCCATCCTTTAATAAATTCTCCAACTACTTAAAATTAAAATATCAACACTTGTCAGAAAAATATGTTATTCACAGAAAAAAAAAAAAAAAAAAAGCATTTCTGGTTTTATAGCATTAAACATTGAAAAGGTATTATATTTTTGACAGTATGGAATTGTGTCATTTAGCTGATTAAATTAATAGAACTAAAAAATGAGAAAAAAAAAATGTGATCATGATTCGTGTACACGTGGTCTTCAACAACATTCTCAGAGTTTGTTAGGTAGTGCTACAAGGCCTAGTTTTCCATGTTCAAAAGTGTGATTAATCTTCTTTTATTACTAAATTTTAATTTTCATTACAGTAATATTACTTTCATTCAGTAATTATGATCAGATTTGATAATCACAGGGTTCATACACTTTTACAGAAAATAAATTCCAGGACTTCTTCAGGAGTCCATAAAAAAATTCCAGGAGCCCAAACTTTTGCTAGAATCACAGTGCTTTGTTCTCTATATTGTAAATTACGGTGATGTTCACTACTACTCATTATTATTTGTGTGTGTGTGTGTGTGTGTGTGTGTGTGTGTGTGTGTTTCAGGGTTTATTGACAACCATGTGCAACTCTGAGCGTATAAGCAGTCGCACATCTCTAATTTAGGACCACTTATTGCAGAGAAGGGACAAAGCCAGTGCCATTGGATAAATACACCACCCATACCTCATATGAGGCTCGAAACCAGCCCCACCTAGGGCGAATGGTCAGAAAAAGTGCATCAGACCATTTGGCCACTGGGGCAACACTACAGATTTATTTATTTTTTGTTTGAAAGGTTAACTACCACCATGAGCAACTCGATGGGCTACAAGCAGTCACCCGTCCCTAATTTAGGGTCACTGGTTCCAGGAAAGGGAAAAAGCCAGTGCCGTAAGACAAGCACAACATCCACGCCCCACCGGGATTCGAACACAGACCCACTCGGATGAATGGTCAGAAGCCAGCGCTTAAACCACTGCCCCACCGGGGCGGCGCACTACAGATTTAGAATACATCAACTGAAAGCAGAAAAGATATACACATTAGTAGAGATGGGACATTCTGATTCATTAAAACCTTAAACATGCTTCCTTGCATTTTTGAAACAAACAAAATAAAATACAGGCACAATACTGATCATTTTTTTCCCTATAACACAATATTTTTTTCCAGTGCCTACATATCAGAGTGCAGACACTGGGCTAAAGCGAAAAGACCCAAACTATTCAGAGCATGAATCATGTCAACCTCAATAATGACAATGTGCATCAACAAGCTTCACAGGATTTAGTTTTTGTTTTTTTGTTTTGTTTTTTAATCCACTTTGATACAAACCTAAAACGCAAGATATTCCATACTCTGGAATTCAAGAAGAAACAAGAACCCGAAAAGCTGGAATGCCAAACCCTTTGGGAACCAGTAACAACAACATCAAAAACAAAACAAAAAAAGATTCTGTTTTTACTAGTAAAAATATTCCGAACTTTCTACTTACAATATATAACATGCCTTCATCGGACGACAGACAGTGAAATATTTATGTTTCTGTGTGACTACTTGGTATGAGGGGAACATTTAAATGCATATTTTTGCAACATGTATTTTACCTTCTCTACCTGGATTTATTGTTTCTTTTTGATATTTCACTTTTGAAAAATGGCAACTGGTTAACAATTTTACATAATTTAATACATCAAAATGTTTCACCTGGTAATTACAATGTTTTTCATTTTCAATAGCAGTTGTGTTTTCAAATGGTTAGTGTTCCTTTTCCTTCTACATTTATACTGTCCATACGAACTTGGCAGCAGTCGGCGGAATTGAACTCTCTGACAATTAGGGGTGATAGCAGGTATCAAGGTGCCGTTCTTCCATGAAACTCCCTTGAGTGACATCAAGATATAAGGTTTTAAATTGCCTAAAGGTGTGGATTACTACAGTCGATCCTATGGTGGGGTGGACAAAAGAATTCTCCCAGTGATTCAGGAAAAAGCGATCTGAGGCAGTAGGTATGCTTTTAATGCAATTGGAACAAACTGGAAGGGTAGGGGGATCTTAGGTAATCCTCATCACCGTTTGGTTACAAACGAGAGACTGTGTGATAATCTGTAGTTAGTTTTCTTTAGTAAGTAAGGAAAAAACGTGTGGAAAAATTAATTTTCCGAATTTTCAATTAAAAGATCTGAATTTTTTTTACAGATGTCGTAACTGGGTCATGTAAGGTTACTTTGAAAATTTCACTACAATCAAATGAAAACTTTTTGAATTGTGCACAAAAAAATGTATTATGGCGTTCGTTCAGAGCCGAAAGAAAATGCTGCCGAGCCGGGACGGTACTTGCAAACTTAATTAAAAAAATTTGTGGCTAGTTTTCAATTTTTATCCGATTCACACGAAATTTGGTGAGTATGTTCCTTTTAGCTATATATAACGCACATTAAAATTTTAGCTAATTTTGTCGAAATTCAGCGAAAATAGAAAATCGTATTTTTTATACCAGTAGAGTGACAAAGATCCTTATCAGTCAAGAGAGGAGAAACGATGATTTCCTGTGCGTGCTACTGGCACTGCGCCAGGTTAAGCAAAGAAGTTCCTGCAACCCCTCCCTTTCCCCCAACACATTCTCTCTTCTAGTTCTCAGCTGGAGTCCACACACAACACACACACACACACACACACACACACACACAAAAACAGAATGATGTTTACATAGATAAAAAGACGCACAAATAATAGATAATTACAAATGAACTGATCGAGAAAATAGCAGAGATCTTTCCTTCTTTTTCTCGAAAATGTTGTTACGAGGGGATCTAATTTAGATTCACAAAATCCATCTTCAGTAGTTCATTTAGCCATTGATTTCACTATTTCAGTAGTTTTTTGTACGGCCACTGCTGAAATTCTTGCAAACTTCGAGTCCGGAAACATCGCAGTCATAAGTAATCGGCAATGAAAAAAAATCGTATTATACTAAATTCTCTGTAGAAAAATTAATTAAATGTGTAGTCCGTAGTATGTGATTGTTAACCGTAGAAACTAAGTAAACAGCATCTCTTTATCTCTTCAAAAAAATTCCTACTGGTTTGTTAACATTTATTTCCAACAGTATACAGCGAAATTCGCCGAAAACTACCGAACTTTCGTCGACTGGAAGTTCAGAATCGATAAATAAATGTCGCTTACCACAGGAAACATGGGATAACATAAGGATCGCTATGAAATCATAATAAAACAAAAGCAGAAGTTTACGCTAAGCACAATAACAATATCCATTTTCATCAATAAACAAAACATTCATCAGCCATTTTGGCGAAAATCCGGAAGAAACTATCTTCTGGCCGTAAAACTACCCAAAATTACATAAAACTTTCGGGAAATCTGATAAGTTGGGTTACGAAACACCACAATTCAAAGACTACTAGATCAAATGAAAATTTTATATTTGAGATCTGTATAGTATAAAACTGTATTTTAATAACAAACATAAAATTCACTCACCTCACTCGGACGCTGAGCGACAAAAAACGCTGCCGTCGGGCGTCGACCACAAAGAACTGTTGCATGAAAAAAGACTCTTAGACCCTGCCTGCAAATTTTCTTCTTTCTGGTTGATTCCAAAAATATATGCACAATCACTCAAAAGCATTCAACATAAAAACAGCCAATAGATCAGAAGTAAAGACAAACCCAACAACGGAATTGAGTTGTGCAGTACCTACATAAGTAATCCCCCGCCCGCACTATCTAGGTGGCCTGCAAAGTTGTTTTTTTCTTTCCCTCCCTCGCTGTTTGAGATGCTCCAAGTTAAAATGGTTTTTGTTATGGTTTCGAATTGAGAGCTGAAGATATGCACTTGGAAGCAACTGCACCTGGGACGAAATTTCTTGCTTTTGCATCATCTGCCTGCCGGATGAATATAGCACAAAAACTAAGTATTTTCAAATGCGATTCTTCCACAGCGATCAGTGATTTCGGCAGAGATAAATACAGAATGCAAATAAATCTATAAATACAAAAATGATGGAGAAAAGTGGAAGGGAGATTCCTCAAGAATTTGTGGAAACTGATGGCTTCCAAAAAAAAAGGGGGTGGGGGGAAGGGACCAAAACGGACTTTTGCAAAAAAAAAAACTGACTTTTAGGGGGAAAAGGGACTATTTGCGAGCCTTGCATCTACATTTGCAACGAACAGTTTCCTTTCTGGGTTATTTCTGGGGTTTTGGAGACATGGAACATCACATTTTGTACCCCCGCCATTTCGCGCCCTTTCGGTGAAATTCAATTGTGTTTTTGATAATGATCTGTTCATAAGCATGGCTTTCAAATGAGCAGTCTTTGGACATATGTTGTACATTGACGAAATTTTTTTATCGCAGATTTTCGTTTTCATTTTCCTCCCATTCCCCCAAACCCCGGGGAAGGGGGTCAACTTTTGCATTCCGTGGTAGCTCATCTTCACTTACATTGCTTTTTGTTTCACCTCAATAGCTTCGTCCGATCACGAGATATTCCACTCTCCAATGAATCGTGGGACACCCTGTATAACTAGACCAAACCTGTCGGAATCGACAGTATTTTTTTTTGTTTTTAAATAATAAACTTGTATGAAACAACAAATGTAAACTTTATTTGATTGACAAATTCATTGAACCCACTTCAGTAAAGACAATAGTCCAGGTTCACGATTTTTTTTTTTGTGACTGAAGATTTAACGACCACCGTGAGTAACTCAATGGGCTATAAGCAGTCGCCCATCCCTAATTTAGGGTCACTGGTTTCAGGGAAGGGAGAGAGCCAGTGCCGTAAGACAAACACAACATCCATGCCTCACCGGGATTTGAACCCGGTAGACAAAATTCGTCGGAATCGACGAATAGTTTTTTTTTTTTTTAAAGAATAAACTCATATGAAAAGTTTATTTATATCTTTATATAATGGGAAGCGTCTTACCTACATGAATAAAGTGGATCGAATGAGTGTTAAATTGTATGTATATATCACAAAGTCCAATGGCACAACGCAATCAGGTCTTTGAGTGTTCGCTGTTCTGATAAGAACTTTCAAACAAATTCCTGCCTGCATTGTTTTGCACAATGGTTTGCTGAAAAGAGAGATTTTGGACTATCTCAGTCCCTCCATACCTCCGCCTTCAACAGTATGTGAGTCAACCGCACGCTTCTCCCATAGACTTTACATAGTAACTTTGCCGCCCCACAACGCCCGAACCATTGCCCCAATCTCATTTTTCTCTTCGACTGGCACATCTACATGGTAAGACCTTTATTTTGATACCTCAACCATATGTTTATGCTCAGCCTCTCTCACAACTGGTCTTACAGTAAAAAACCTTATAGAATTAATATATAGACTTTTTTTATACATCAATCAATGGAACATGTATTTTTTTTAATAAGGCAAAATTCAAACTGAAAGTAGTTACTTATCTTGTCCTTGCTTGAAATTGTCTTATTTCCATGGCCTGTACCAGTTGTTTTCATGGCAGAGTGATGATTGGCATTACCACATTTTAAACTTTAATTTCGCTGAAAATTCAGGGTTCTTTCTGACTGCTTGCTATATCAAGAAATAAACCGAGCATTTTTCATTTTGTTCAAAAAGAAATCAAGGTTCAAAAACCGAACTTCAACTTTCCGTTGCAGTCTTTCATTTCCTGCGAAATCATTTTCTCTGCAGAATTAGCGAGTAGTAGAAGCATTTTTGAACGTTAATTTCGCCTTAAAAAAAAAAAAAAATGCTTGCTGTCATTTGATGTAGCAAGAAGTGTCAAAAAAGAAATAATGGAAAAGCATGCATTTAAGGGAAATCGAAAGTGATAAATCTGTATTGTGTTGCTCAATCTCCCATGAAACAGTTTACAAATCACAGAAATGAGGCAGATTCAACCACAGATTAAGAACACTATGGGGTTTTAAATTTAATTCCACTTAAAAGAAGGAAGGAAGAGGGCAAAAATGCTTGCTTTCTACTGATTGGTGTTAAGAAAATATTATGAGAAACCAGGGAACATACAGTACACTAGGAAAAATTCTTAAAAAATACAAAGACAAATTTTTCACTTTTACCGATGATCTTAAAAAACAAGGAACATGATCAGAAAAAAAAATACAAAAACACGAATATAATGTTTGTGGAATAACAACAACAGAAAACAACAACAACCAAGAAACTTGATCAGAAAAACTGAAACTGTGGAAATGGAAAATGACATGATATTCTCATCGCTACTAGAACAGTCATTTCCTGCAGTCCTGAACATTAGCAAGATTTGTAGACATTCTCAGTTTTTTCAATTGCTGGCTACCCTACTCTAATTTTTCAACCTGTTTCTTAAAAATTTTCATTGCAGGAAAGAATTCTAATACTACTCCAGGACTTGATGCAAAAATATGATAAATTTAGGACTTTCCATGACGAACCCCATGATCTGACAATAATTTGTTGAACTAGTACATGAAATGAAGATAATGTGTCTCATGAACAGATCAGTGCTTGATTTGATTTTGAGTTGTTTTATTCGGTATATACATGTCCACCATTACTGCAACACTCACTGCAGTCATGGCATGTGGGAATTAACATGCCATGACTGCAGTGAGTGTTGCAGTAATGGTGGACTGAATGATCATTCACAGTGAAGAGTCTGTTGTGAATGAATAAAGGTCCATCACTAATATCGACAGAAATAAGAATAAAATGCAAAATTTTATAACCTTTAGTACATTTGAATGTATGAACTTTGAATGCATTGTCATTTGGACAAATTGCTATTTGACCAGTTGCCAGACAAACTGTACCAGACCCAATTGCAAGCAGCTGATTCAAGACAGCATCTACATGTGAAATTTTAACTGTGCCCCTTCACTCTTACATACCAATTCATCATAAAAATGACCACTGAGAGAGTTACAGCAATGATCAGATTGAAACACAAAAAAACGAATGACTACTGACTCAGCATTTGAGAGGCAAACATGTTATTTTATATGTTGGAGAACTAGGAACCTATTGTAGGCAACATTTTAACTATTATGATTACTATATATACTGTAGATCAAGTTCACACTGCTACTAGAACATAACCTATTGTACTGCAATCAAAGTTTAAAAGATAAAAAAACAACACTGACAATAATTTGTTGAACTAGTACATGAAATGAAGATAATGTGTCTCATGAACAGATCAGTGCTTGATTTGATTTTGAGTTGGTTTTTTCGGTATATACATGTACTACATTTCTTAAAAGTAAAGAAGAATAAAAAACTTTCTGCATACAACATAGCATTACATTCAGTATAAACTGATGGCAGTTGTTATTATGTTTAATGACAACAAGCAAAACATTTTTGAAAACTCCAAAGTACATAAATAAGAATTTCATGCTTACTGAGATGAAATCGCCTTGAAGATAAGCATCATTCTTAATGACATCTGGAACCCTGGTCACAGTTCCCTTTACATTGACAACAGCATGAGAAACATCAGGAAACTGAGTAGATGAATGATTACCCCAAATTATGACATTTGCAACATCAGAAGCACTCACTTTGAGCATAGATGCTATCTACATGATAAAATAATAAAGAGAAACAAATTAAGATATCACTCAAAATTATTTCTCACAAAGTCTAACAACTAATTGATAACAGCCCATTTCACAGGTAGAAAAATCAAATTCTAAGAATTTCAAGGTGCACTTAGTAAAACCTGGCAAAAAGTTAATTACACTGTGTAAAGAAATTATAAATACAGCTACGTTTTTCGATTGGCGAATAGAAGGGTCGGTAGTAGAACAAAAACAAACAGTGCAGGCATTCTTTATTTTAATTAGAAAACAAGTGTTCAATAACTGAAAGCAAACAAGGCTAAAAAAAATCTTAATTTTTAAAAACAGAAAATTCAGTTCAGAGTCGTAAAATTATTACAAACACAATTCAGAAAACACCATTAAAGAACAAACACCATATGCAAATTTGTCTTGCATAGCTTACGTTACTTATACTATTCAGATCTTCATTCCTTTTGTTGAAAGTAAACATAATTCTACTACATTCTAATTTAACATGTTGAGGGGTACAGAGTCACGTGAGGAAGAGGTCAGAAAAGTGTTATTTTATCTTGGCCAAAACAAATCTTACAGAAAAATTGCCAAGTTAACTGAAAGATCCTTAGGAGCTATGCAAAATCTTGAAAGGAATAAATATAAACCCACTAAAACAATAAGAACAGGATGGAAGCCATTACTGAGTAGAAGAGGTAAACGACTTGTTTTTCATTTACCAATTGTGATAATATGTCTACAAGACAAATTGCTTGATCTTTGCCTAAAACGGTGTCTCGTACAACAGTCGCAAGAACTCTAAAACAAAACAAAAATGCTGCGTACATTAAAATGAAAGCAAAGACTTTACGCACTAATGAACATAAATGCAGAAGATTGGACTGAGCCAAAAATATAATGACATGGGTCTGAAAAATGGAAAAAAGTTGTGTTCACAGATCAGATTTTTTTTATTTAGATAGCCCCGATGGAACACGTTACTGGCACAATTTATGGAAACCCAAAGAAGTTTTTAGAAGACCAATGAGAGGAAGTGGTGGGATAGTGTGTGCGGCATTCAGCTATGACATTATCGATCACCGTATGGCATCCAGGAATTACCGGGCTATGCTGTACGAACATTTAATTCCATTAGCACTCTACTAGGAGGAAATGGTTGGATTTTCCAACAAGATAATACACCCTGCCATGCTTTTATTCCACGAAACAGTGGTTTACAAATGAAAAAAATAGATGCAATGGACTACTCAATGGAAAATTGCTGGCCGTTACTTGTCAGGCTTGTACATGAAAAAAAAAAAAAAAAAAAAAATTCTTTATCAAGAGAACTGCAAGTTGCAATACATTGCTGTTGGGTCAAAATCAACATTTGCACCTCACAGAACTTGGTAACAGCAATACCAAACAGAATTTATTCGCTAATTACAGAAAATGGAATTAATGAAATATTATTTTGTGCTTTGTAATATCTGACGTGTATTTATAATTTCTTTACAGCATATGCTAGTTAGCTTTACTTATGTGTAATGATCAAATAAAATCTTGAAACACTATACTGCCTAATATTCTTCTATAATACAAATTAATTATATGAGACGGTTTTTGGGTTTCAACTATCATTCTACAGTAGATAATCATGAAATGGCAGGAATATTTCTGTGTATTTATAATTTATTTAGACAGTATAGAAGTGATTTCTTCCAATTTTTAAAGTCAACTCATAAGTAATGATCCATTGTAAGAATGGTCCATTCACTTTTAATGAATCTGGATTTATGTTATTACTGTTATCCTCCTTCCTGGAAAATAATAAAAACAACTACCTGTGAACTTCAAGACACATTCATGGCATGGGGATACAAATCTTTTATTACAGTAATCATAAATATTTTTCACGGATGTAACACTTGGCAGTGTCTTTTCATGGAAATTTTCATGTTTGTTGGTTTAAGGGTTGATAGTGCTCATGAGAATTATCACTAGCATGTTAATTACAATTTTTAGCCCCCCTCTAAAAATAGTTTTCAACTGATAGTGATATTGTACTAAACATTCTTTCTGCTGTATTTTCATTTTACAGGAAGATATAATTACATGCTGTAAACACATCTGCAAATAAAACTGATCTATTATATCCCAAATCAGATATTTTAATGTGTTACTGCAATTTACATTGCTACTTTTCTTTCTAGTTTCAGTTCATACATTTTGATGCTTGGATGGTCCATGTGGCTGTCCTCTCTCCTCTGAGAGTTTATGTTACACAAATCACAAAACTTATTAAAATACTCTTAAAGCTATGCTACAAAACCTGTTTAAATTTTGAAATGACCCTAGTAACAAGACTTTTCCTAATGCATTTCAAAATCACTGATTTCATCTTCTCATGTTCAGAGGTTTTGCAATGTCTTTTGTAGCATCTGTTAACATAGTACTAAAAATGTCTTCATCCTGATAGTTAACATGTAACTGAACTGACCATTCCAGCTACTTTATGACATGCTCATCAATATCACCTGTTGAATTTTGAAAATGTCTTATGCATGCTTCAGGTGCTGGTTTATGCTCCTTTTTCTGTTTATAATAATTTCCTATTTTCCTTTTGGACCTGCTAACCCCCCACCCACCCTTACACATATATTTGGATGAAATCTCTGGGCAGACACAGTAATTCCAATATTTTGGTATTCCAGTGTGTACAGACTCTTTAATTAAAAGGCTTTTTTTGTTCTTTTTTGTTGGTTTAAAATTTTATGAGAGTGAATTTTGGTTTTATATTTTATCAATGCAGTGATAGTTTTTCATTATGCTGATTTAATCAACCACTTTTTTTTTTTTTTTGGTGCTTTATCTAAATTCTATTAAAGGTGTTCTGTTCTTTTCTAATTGAGATACTATAAACTCTTGATTTTATTGGCACTTTGATGTTGGTTCTTAAGTTTTATAATTCATGAACCACAGCCAGGGTTGTTGTTTTTTTATGAATTTCTTTAAATTTGAATGGATGAATGTTCCTTTCACATATTTCCTTAGAGCATCAGCTTTTAAAATTCCATGTAGGAGGCATAAGAATTGTCTGAAACATAGCTTCTCTACAGATATTTCAATCAGTTGTATAATAGGGTCATTCCATATGAATTCACCAGGTGCTTGTAAGTTGTGGGTTTTTTATTTTCCTCATTTTTTTATATGTTACAGTATATCATAAAAGTTCCCTGAAAACAAAGTTTGGGATTTATTTTCCCAATCCCTTTGGAGATATGGGTCCTCAAACTCCCCAAAATGAGCTAAAATAATGGTTATTGTTAATTAACACAAATTCAGTAATTGTGAAGATAATGACACTTAATGGGTAGAGGTAATAACCTGTACATTCATATGTAATAACCTCATTTCCACAGCATAATAATTAGTCAGGATGTAAGGGGGTCAAAGTGGTCATGGTGCTGATTTCGCTACTTTTTGGCAGCATTTTTATACCGAAAGGGCACTTGAACACAAAGTGAATATTTTTTCAGGCAATCCTCATACATTGCTAAGAATATTAAAGCATATTTCAACTTGTGTTATGTTTCCCTTTTTTAATCAGAAAATATTTTATAACTGCAACACTGACAAAATTTCTGTTTTGGGGATACAATAAATCGAAAGGGGTAGCAGATGAACACCTTATTTTTTCTGAGGACTGTCTTCTATTGCATATCTAAATATTCTCAGTTTTGTTTCGTATTTGACAATAATTTCCGAAATAATGATAACACAAATTGACCCAATTTAGTCTACAAAAATGTTTATGCCCACCATAGAAGTCCAAATTTGTAGTTCACCTGTTTATACCACATTGTACAAAGTTAATATGAAAAATAAAATTACGAGACAGCAAATTAGAAATTTTTTTCAGACGTGTTTTAAATGGCCTACAAGCAATTGCGTTAAAGACAGTTTTGGGGTAATTTCAATCAGTTATATAATGTGTCCTCTTCCAGTAGCAGTGGTTAATTGCAGTGGTGTGAGGACTTTTAAAATGTTGGCATGTGGAACCCATGCTTGGTCATTAGTTGACAAAGAAAATAATGTTCCTGGCCCAGGTGGATGAAAAAACTGAATTTTGAAATCTCTGTGTTCTTCAGAACATTCCTTGATAATGCCAAGCCACCATTTTGATTCACACACGCATGCAATGTAATGACCAATTTTTTTGGATTCCTCTGCAAGTTCTGCATTTGCAAAAACTTTAGATATGTAAACAACTTCAAATTTTTTGCTGCTTGACACAAGTTGAATTCTTAATCTAATGTTCTCCATTGGAATAAAGCAATGATGAATTCTAGTGTTTGCTATTTTTAAAGCAGAAGCATATCTATCTGCAAGTATGACATTTTCTTCATCAATATCTTTTGCGATATAAAAAGGAATTGTATTCCTTTTATTGTTTCTGTACAGTATTTGAACATGCCTTCTGATGTTAAAATAAGTTTGTCAAAAAGTTGTAAGGATGCCTTTGTTACATGTCACCAGAGTTGTATAAAAATAAAAAGTATCTGCATACACAACCATTGAAACATAAAACTTGCTGCAAACCCGCGAAGCTCGAACCACAATAACAATAGATTAAGATAATTTAACAACAGAATAAATTAATTTAAACAAAAATTAATGAAATAAATAATTATTAGAATATTACAGATTCCAATGAGGACAAAATAAGTACATTACAATTGAATGTGCAGCAATGTGTGTGAAATAGACTTTTATGGCAAAATATTAAAATCAATCATGTCTATGAACCTAATAAAAACAAGAGACTAATTAAAGAAAGTTTTTATATCCAGAAAAACAGTTCCAACAATGAACCTTCAAAAATTACAAATATCATTTTCAACAAGTTAATTAAAAAATACTGGACTTGCAAAATACATAAGGAAATTATTTTAATTTAATAACTGGCAACTGCAAGAGGAACCTGGCGATAAAATTTAAATACTTTCTGTGTAAACAAAACTTTTGACACAGTTCCTATACATTGAGAACAGACCTTGATGAAATCTAGAGGCCAGAAATGTTTGTAAAAACAAAAGAACTTTGAAGATCAGAAAAATAATTGAAAGTTCTTCAAGTTAAAATAGAGTTAGGTATATTAATCAGTCTAAAGCCTTAAATAAGTGTTTTAATTGCTATACATAACATTTTTAAAAAATCTACAAGCCAAAACTATCTGCAAAACCTGCTAATAATTTGGAAACTATCCGTGTACAGTACGTCTACATTCTGTTACTCTGCATGTCGCTTCACAGTACTCCTTATTCCATCGCATGGCCCTTTTCCTTGAGAAGTGGCAAAGAAATGCCATTCAGCTTCTAGGTTGAAATCTTTCTTATGGTGAACTAGGTTAACAAATTTTTGTTTTGTTTTTATATTGTCCTCCAGCAGCATCTGTAAAATAAATTACCCTTTTCACATTGGGAAGATAGTCTTTTAAGATGGGTAAAAGTTTTCATAGAAATGTATGTATCAATATTGCATTGTGTGTCATTGAATCACTAATTACATAAAAACTTACTTGTTGTAATTTGCCATGAGCTTTAAAATAACAAACAAATGGATGACGAGTAGTTTGGCTATTTACGCAGTGGTACGATTGAATTTCATCTTGTACCACAAAAGTAAAATTTTCTGAAAAGTCGCAAAGTAGTATACACTCATCAGAATTCAGGAGTGCTTTCTTGGTCTTAAGGTGGACGTCAAGTAATTTTGCTTCCTATACTTCCAACGGAAAAACTTTTGTACACATTTCCTTCACAATCAGCGTGTTCCCAAGGATGAAAATTTGAACATCGACTAAAATAACTTCATATTATAACTTGGAATACTTAAATATTTTCTAAAACATAACCATAATTATATTAAAAATCAATAAATTTTCCTTTGGTGGTGTTGAAACCAGAAAAAAAGATGGCGTGATCTGTACTTTGATGGCGTCAGTAGACAAGCAAATGTTGGATTGCATAATTATGGTTATGTTTTAGAAAATATTAAGTATTCCAAGCTATAAAATGAAGATATTTTAATCGATGTTCAAATTTTCATCCTTGGGAACGCATTAATTGTGAAGAAAATGTGTACAGAAGTTTTTCCATTGGAAGTATAGGAAGCAAAATTACTCTACGTCCACCTTAAGGAAACTTGATTGCTCTGTTGCTACGTAATGATGTTTCTTCAAAGTATTAAGTTTCCTAAGTAAATTTTTCTTGAATTCTGCATATGGCTACACAATTGTCACTAAAGTGCATCGATCTGTTGTAACCCACTGTTTGTAGGATATTTGGAATATAACATCTTGAAATGAATCCAAGCATTCTAAAACGAAATCTTGACCAGGGCAGAGTGGACATCTGCGAAGCATATACACTTCATTGTTCATTCTACAAACCATCTGTGAAAGTAATTCCTTGTAAGTATAATTAAGGTTTGCCCCAGGCCCATTCCATCTCAATTCAGGCAGAGCATGTCAGTTGACCCCCTTAGATTTGTTCCAAAAAATTACAGTAGCTACTCTTACTACAGATATAAGATATTCCAAAGGGATTTGCTCCAAAAAAATTTATATCACTTGCTGCGCCATTTTGAAATTTGGTGAAAAACGCGTTTTTTGAAAGGAATGTCAAAAACGGCATATTTTTAAAATGTTATTGCGTTTAAACTATTTGGGCGATTCAGTTAATTTTTTATTTGTTTTGTAGCTAATGAATTGATTTTTAACTTGACATACTTTAAATATGCATGTTATAATTATTAGTAATTAAAAAAAATCCACTTTTTCGGTACAAAATTTTGGTTTTTCTGACATTTAACGATTTTTTTCTTACACTAAGAAAAGATTTTTTAAATCAATAAAGATGGCAATGTGTAGTCCACCAATGGTAGTTTCACAGCAAATTTTATTTATTGCCTAACATATATACAGTCTATACAATTCAACTTCAAAATATGCAAAAATACGAAAATGCACTATTTTCAAGTAGCAATAACTCAAAAACCCCATTTTTTTAAAATCTTAAAACTTGACCTTATGTTGTCCTATTAGTATATTATCAATTGGTGGGGGCAGAATTGTGTGTTTTTGCTTCGTAAATTTTGAACGTTTTTTTGAAAATGACAGTTCTCCAGCCTTTGCAGGTCGCAGAAAAACACTACAAAGTTTTGTTTTAAATTAGCTCTGAAAGTTAAAATATAGGCTAGTAGACTAATTATAATACTTAAAGTAAAAATATTTAAAATATTAATCTAGTAAATAAAAAATATAAAATAATTTTAATTATTATATAATAAATTCTGTAATAAAGTTACAGTTGTTAAATGAACTGACCTAGTCTTAATGCTTAAACAACAAATAAGCTTGTTCTACACCTGTGCAATGCTGAATCAACAGGATCATACATGCACATGCATGACCAGTGTTTGCTCACTGCACAGCTAATCAACTGTCTCACTAGCCCCTCCCCCTCCATGGCCACACCCACCTGTGCTATAACTACTGTGCAGTCTGTTCTTTTGTTTGGAAGAGTAACACTTGATATGTGTTTGTGATTTCTCAGATATGTTTTTTACATTTTTGCTGAATAGGCCTATTTAATAATGTCAGATTATCATAGTTCTGAACGAATTAAGTGTGTGGACTATATTAGAAGACACAAAAAAACTGTATACAAAAGTAAGAGTGTGAGGTTATGTGGTGTTGGTGATTTAGCTGATTCAATTCAAAGGATTGTAGGTAGGTCTGTTATTGTAAAAAGTAATGACAATTTGTGTAGTAATTGTGTTGTTTTTTATAAAAAAAAATTTGGGGAACTTACAAATGAACCTGAACAAGAAATTTCATCTGATGAACCTTTTATTGCAAGTGAGGAGATTGTAAATGCTGTCAACAAAAGTATTAACATTCTTGATGTAAATATGTCGCCATTGAAATCCCCTTCACAAGTTAGACCTGAGGAGGAGGCAAAGTTTTGTAAAAGAAAAAAGTTGAAATTAGAGGAAGTACTAGTAACTGCATCTGTGAAGAAATTAGAAGAAGTGTATAGTGTCAATGATGACATTTCAAGTGAACCTTCTGCTGAAAAACCTGACTGTTATACTTGCAATCAGTGGTTTTTTAACATTAACACAGCTCTTCAAAATTCTAAATACAATGAAAAAGTGCAATTGTTGACACTGTTACCACATACTTTCACTAAAACACAACTGGAGGCAAAGTTACCTTCAGTATCAAAGTACATCATAGATAAGTCACGTAGTGTTAAAAAAGAAAAAGGAATTTATGCTAAACCTGATCCCTACAGTGGACATCCATTGTCTGCAGATACTAAGGCAATTGCTTTGTCATACTACCTAGATGACAGCAAAGACTGCACAAGAGAGAGTCCAAACAAAAAAGATGTTATATGTGTTAAAGATGGTAATGGTGAGAAAGTTAAAAAGGCAAAAAGATTTATGACAAGATCAATCAAAGAGACATACAGTATATTGAAAAAAGAAAAAGAAGGAATAAAAATTGGACTTTCAAAATTTTATTCACTATGTCCAAAGTGGGTGAAAATTCAACCTATACAAGCAGTTTGTACTTGCATTTACTGTAGTAATCTTACACTAATAAGCATAGCTCTCCAAAATGTAACTAATGAAAAGTATAAATGTAACTAATGAAAAGTATACTGAAGAGGCTCTTTTACTTAAGTGTTTGTGTAACAAAACAGACAATGAAGATTCTTGGCTCCAAATGTGTGGTGACTGTCTCGGTACAGATGCACTGACAGCTGATAACTCTTGGCTTGTTGAATGAAGAAGAAGTTACATATGCTATTTGGGAATGTAATGACCTTATAAAGAAAACTGTACCTACTGAAAGGTTCCTCGAAGATGATAGACATTGGATTAATAAAGCAATTCCTCATAATTATATCCGAAAAATCCAGAGAGAAGGAATAGCCAAAGCTAAAATCTCTGCGAAAGGGAGTTCTGTGTGTGTTTTACATTTTGATTTTGCAGAGAACTGGTCAGTTATATTGCCTGATGAGATACAGAGCTATCACTGGCAAAATGTACAAATCTCATTGTTTACATGTGTTGCACAAATTGGTCAAGTGAAAGAAAGTTTTGCAGTAGTGTCTGATGATATAACCCATGACACAGCTCATGCTCTCTGTGCCATAGGTCTTATAAAAAATGACATTTCAAAATCGTATCCATTGGAAACTAAGGCCTCAGTAGTTTACGTTTCAGATGGAGCTGCCGCACATTTCAAAAATCGATATCAACTTCATGATTTGTCTAAGAATAATCCAACTACAGAAAGAAAGTGAATAGTTTCAGCTACTGGGCATGGTAAGAGTGCATGTGATGGTATAGGTGGCATATGCAAGCACTATGCTACAAGATTTAATCTACAAAAAGAATCTGTGGAAGCCATAAGAGACGCAGCTTCATTTGTTTGTACAGTTTCAAATCTTATACGTAATACGAAAATACTACACCTCAAAAGTGAAGTTGCTCAAAAATTCAGGTCTTGTAAAGAAAAAGAATGGATCACTGTAAAACCTGTTGTAGGATTACAATCTCAGCATTATTGGTTGGTGCAAAATAATGAAGCTTATATGGCAAGAACAATTAAACATAATGTGTAGAAAGTAGAAATAACAAGCCAAGTAAAAAACAGGTACTCTTTGAGTGATTTCATAGTAGGCCAATTTGTTGGGTGTGTATATAATGATTATTGGTGGATGGGACAGATAAAGAGCATATCTCTAGAGCTCGAAGACATTACTGTGTCGTTTATGCATCCCCATGGCCCAGCTAAAGGGTTCCAATGGCCAGAGGAATGTGGAAAGAGAGAGGATGTATGTGCAGTGCCATTTAACAATGTAGTGCTAAAGGTGAAGGAACCCACTCCCAGCGGACGATCCGCTCGACTCCACATTTTCGATACCAAGGAGCTGAACCAGATCCAACAGATCTGCAGTGTCTGAACTTTATGTAAACTTACTCTGTAATTATTTTAGTATAATGTTTATAGATCTCAGCTAACATGGAGTTGTTTACGATTATTTGTTTTAGTGTTACAGAAATCAGAAAATTGTAAAAAGACAAACAGTTCAATGAGTTCTCGGTTTTCCACATTTTCTGTTTTTCTTTTTGTTCTTTTTTCATTATTTTTTTATAAATGAGTAACTTAAGTTTACTTATAAAAGCATTCAGTGGAGCTTAAAAATCAGGGTGGCTTTAAAATTTCATTGTAAAGAACAATTGTATACGTTTTTGTATCGTTTCTATTTGCGACCCGCAAATGCTGGAGAAGTGTCATTTTCAAAAAAACGTTCAAAATTTACGAGGCAAAAACACACAATTCTGCCCCCACCAATTGATAATATACTAATAGGACAACATAAGGTCAAGTTTTAAGATTTTTAAAAAATGGGGTTTTTGAGTTATTGCTACTTGAAAATAGTGCATTTTTGTACTTTTGCATACTTTGAAGTTGAATTGTATAGACTGTATATATGTTAGGCAATAAATAAAATTTGCTGTGAAACTACCATTGGTGGACTACACGTTGCCATCTTTATTTATTTAAAAAAACTTTTCTTAGTGTAAGAAAAAAAATCGTTAAATATCAGAAAAACCCAAATTTTGTACCTAAAAAGTGGATTTTTTTAATTACCAATAATTATAACATGCATATTTAAAGTATGTCAAGTTAAAAATCAAATCATTAGCTACAAAACAAAACAAAAATGAACTGAATCGCCCAAATAGTTTAAACGCAATAACATTTTTAAAATATGCCATTTTTGACATTCCTTTCAAAAAACGCGTTTTTCACCAAATTTCAAAATGGCGCAGCAAGTGATATAAATTTTTTTGGAGCAAATTCCTTTGGAATATCTTATATCTGTAGTAGGAGTACCTACTGTAATTTTTTGAAACAAATCTAAGGGGGTCAACTGACACATGTTGGTATTCTCTGCCTGAATTGAGATGGAATGGGCCCCCATTAATCATCATCTTATCAGCCCCCAGCTAGCACACACCATTTTGGATGCAATTCACAGAATTTGGAAAATCCAATTTTTGCCTCTGAATGCAATTCTTTAAACCTTTCATACAGTTCTTTTAAGTTGCAAAGTACTAGCTGCTTTTGTCTTTGTTCTTTTTCTCCCAAGTTGTTTCTTATGATGACAAAATCTTTTATTCCTGGACACAGTCTGCTGCATTCATCATCCTCATAAAAACTGATTACTTGGGATACGGTATTATCTGAAATCTTCTTGCCACTTTGTCTTTGGTGAGTGAAACTTGGTAATACAAAACGATTTTGTACAATTCTTCTTGTTGTTTGTACAAGGTATTCACTGACTTCAAATTGCACACAAATTTTGGAGATTGACCATGATTGTGGAAGCAAGTTAAAAATCCTGACCTTTTCTTCCAAACTAGTAACATTATTTATCTTTGTTTTAAAGTTTAAAATTAATGTTTCATATTCATTCTGTTGTTTTGTCTCCTTTGATTTTGAAGTACTGGGTTCATTATAAACCTCAAACGATTCATGCACTTTATGTGAAACATTACCAGATATTTGGGTAACTTTTTTTTTCTATGGAAGCATATCTTCTCTGTGCTGGCAAAGTTTGAGTTTTCACTGGAGAAATTCCTAAAATACTACATGCTTTATTAACTGATTCCATTTTAACATGTTTTGGTTCATACAAGCTATTCTCATCAGTTTCAGCATCATGGTCAGAAATATCAGATTCAGAGTAAGATTCCTTGTAATTTACTTTCTTGCATTTTCCTGTTCTATGATGAGTCTTGTCACTCTTAGTGACCATTTTTTGACAGTTAGAATATAGAGATTTCCCAGGACACAAGCTGTAGTTCTAAATGTGAGTGTTCTTCGGCAAAGCTGGTGGTTATCTCAAGCAATGATTTCATTATTATTTTTTTATGGATACTGTATGGATCACAACATGTATTTCCATATAAGTGGTGGCATTTATCCAAATATTTAATTTTATGGTGCTCACATACACTTTGAATATTGTCTTTAATTCTCATTTTTAATAATTTATGTTGCTCAGGTGAATACTCACAAATTTTAGTCACTTTTCTTAAAGAGCTGTATGATGCATTAGTACAGTCTTCCTCAGTCAAGACACTCAACACAACACTGCATTACTGAATACACTTATCATACAAATAATTTCTGAATTTGTAGTATTAATAAAAAAAATTGGATTACACAACTTTAAAACTACTGTAATTTTTGGGTTAAGAGCTGCGGCTCTTACGTTACTAAAAGTGAAATTTTTCGGGTGTGCGGCCCTTATGACGAATTAGTTTTCGATAAGACTGTTTCTTTCCTCCCCCTTTTTTTTTTATGCAGATGCTTAGTAAATGTTTTCAAACCACGTCTTTTTTTCACAAACTCTACTGTGATCATGTCCCCCCCCCTTCTACTCATACGTTAGACATGTCTATTTAAATGATAACTCTGCTGTCCTGATGTTGGTTTAGGAGGGAAAGTGGGGGAGGACAGGAATGCCTGACTCAAATGCCCTTTGCATGGGGGAGTGGGGGATGGAATGGGGACATAAGCACACAGACGAGTAGCGTGACGCCCAAGGCTTCTGTGGATAGCAGCGCGCCCAGCGTATCTCTTTCATTGGCTGCAGCATGCATCATGCAGGAAGGTGCGATGTAACCAAGGGAAGGAACGTTGATTTTCACTGGGGTCGGGAGACCGGTTTGATGGGCACTTCCCTGAACAAAAGCTTAAGACGAACAATGCAAAAGCCTGCCCCAGGATGATTCCATTAGCAGAGACCTATTCCAAACAATACTGGTGGGATGGAAAGACAAATTCTGTTCACTCTTCTTGGTTAATCTGGCATGCGATACAGGTGTTTTTTGGCTCTGTGCTTTTGAGTTTTGCTTCGATTTCTTTTTTTCTTTTTTTTTTTTATTGACTGACGATAGTGGAAGTTGAAGGCTTCTGCTGGAAAAGAAAAAAAGGGAGAGCTTTCCCATTCATATAAAAGCGGAGCTCAGTGCGCAGTAAATGAAAGTAGGTCAAACCACTTGAAAGAGAAAAAGCGGCACTGCTGTTTCGAAGTGTTGGCGGCCAGATCCGCGAACACGTGCAAGGCAGCTGGTAAAAGGAAGCACAACTTCATTTTAACAAAAACATCTGTAGATGAGAAAAAAAGCATAACATAGAAGGAACATATTATTAAAGAAAACATTAATCGAAAGCATTACAAGCGATAATTTATAAGTTAATTACTTCTAAGACGGATTCTATTGCGGTGAACAGAGAACCATCCTGTAGCAGACATCCACATTGAATGGAATTTAGACAATTGTGCGGTTTTACGAGCAATGCGATATTCTAATGGGAGTCTTAAGATTAACTATGATTTATATTGATTACATAAATGGTTTTGAGCATTTAATAAAGGCAAACAAATAACATCATTAGCATGATTAATAAAAATGTATAAATAAAATTTTTTTGCCAGTATGAAAAAATAAGTGCATAAAGCAGATAGACACTGAATTGTAGATTAGCCTTTGAAGTATACATACAATCACATTGGGTGTGAGTTAATTCATGAAAATAAGGAAGATAATTTAGTTTTCTGAGCAGCACCATGACTTCACAGGTGCGGCCTTTACGTCAACTTTTGCTTCCAAGATTGCAAAATTTCTCACCTGCGGCTCTTAGTCCGAAAATTACGGTAATTCGACAAATCTGATTTGCATAGAAATTATACATATTTAGAACACTGATATTATAAATCTGAAACAAAACTAAGAGACTTGGATGTTTCACCCTCAAAGGTTCTAAGCTGACTAAATTGACAGTAGAGTTGAGTTCTGCTACTTGAGGTGGATGATGCAACATCTGATTGTATTGCATCATCTAACACTGAAAGTCCTTCAAATGGACAAATCAGACTACCATGAATGATGACATGTTAGTTTATGATCGCATCACTTTTCTAAAACCCTTAAAACTGGGCAAGGACATTATATTTTAGCAAAAAGACCTGCAACATGAATGCAAATAAGAATTTGTTTGGAGTATTTTTGGAAACAAAAGGGGGGGGGTATTGCAGTTGCATAGTAACCATGACTGGCCTTATTACTTTGCAAAACAATTATATACATTTTTAACATGGTTCATACACTTTTTCAATCACGAAATTCCACGACTTTTCCAGCACTTTTGGATTTTTTGCCAGGACATACGATCCAAATGCTCTTACTTAAAATATTGTGAAACCATAGGTCTGTTCAACCTGTAATCTATAGCAAACAACTTCCTATGTGCTTGGGCAAACTTAATGCCGAATGTTAAAAATGATGTCTTCTGCAGCTAATCAGAAACTTAGAATCACAGATAAATACTGAAATACCAAAACTGCCACTGAAAATGTGACTAGGTTAAAAATCTACTGAACTTTTATATACAGTATACTACACTGATTGAGTAAAATTTATTTTTCTTCTTTCGCTTTAGTTCAATTATTGAAGCGAATTACAGAATGAAAATACCCCATAAAACTCAAAAATGCATAGGTATGTGCATTATTCTTGAAATGCTTTTATATACCACACAATCAATACATAAAATACTATTCATATTTAATTATTTTGAAATAATGCTTACAATGGAAATTTAAGGGTAAGGAAATGAGAAATATTTAGAACATTCAAAGGACCAAAGTGATTGTTATTTCTTAAACACATAATCATGGGAGCAAGTATTTGTGTTGCATTTTATTTAGGGAAGGAATTTTCAACATAATATTGATGCTGTAGCTATGTTTTAAATTTGTACTCTCCAGCAAACAAAGTATTCACAAAAATTTCCAACGTGAAATGAAAGAGAATAATGGGAAAACCTTAAATCCAAGAGCTGTGTACAACTGAATTCATTAGTGATCAAGACAATTTAACTGGGAGTGATTAGAAAACTAATTATAGAAGATGTAAAGTGATTACTTACCACAGAAAATACTAAGAAACAACTAGATTTTTAAGTTTCTAATATTAGAAAGCAATCTGATTTTATGGCAAATGTTTATATAAAGCATTCATTAGCAAATTTCAGTAAAGATCAAAATAACCCACAAAGAAGGCCAAAAAAAAAAAAAAAGCTACTTATAAAACATCAACTACTTACTTCTACCAGTGGCTAAAAAGTATGTGACGAAAATTAACAAATGGCACAGAAAACGTTTCAAATAGCAGAAGGAAGGTATTAGAAACAAAAAGATTTCCAAATCGAACAGTTAAAAGAAGTGATATAGAAGGAAACGTGATAGAACTCTATGCCTTTTAGCGGAAGAATTTTGCATAATGGAAAAGTTGAAAAGAGGCGAAAAGTATTCTTCATAGCAAAAGCTATGCTAGGAAAAACAAACTTTTCAAATACGTCTCCCAGAAGCAGAGAAAGCAAGAAAAACATTTTGACCTTTACAACCCCTAGGGGGAAAGTTGTACATTATTTGAAAATGATCTTCTTATTGTAGCAAAAATTTTATTCACTCCCTATCTTTAATATAGTAAATAGCATACAATAAAAAAAAAGAAATTTCTCAATAGGGTTTTTAGAGGCAGAAATATGCTGCAAACGGAAGTAACCAAACACCAACTAGTGGCAGAATGGTGAACTACAAACCTCAGATACAAATCTAAAGTGTCCCATAAGGTAAATGATATCTGGTGTTAAAAGAATCTTTTAAATCGGACATATAGAAGTACAGATACTGAGAAAAATAGATTAAATATTTGGCACTTTAGTGGCGAAATTGTGCATTATTTTGGGAAGTAAATATGCAGAAGGAGTTTTCATAGTTAGTAGTATCTGATCAAAAGGGAATATTTTTTGAATCAGGTTTTTAGTCCCGCAGATGTTGCTGCAAATGGAAACATGAACTTACGCCCTCTAGTGGCGCATTTGTGCATTAAGAAATATTTGAAATTATATGAGAAACATTTCACACCCAAAATGTTCAACAAAAAAAGAATTTTTCAAATCGGACTTCTAGAAACAGAAACATGGACAAAAACTATGCACTATTTTAAGCAGTCAGGTATTATCAAAAAGTCTTCCGAGGTGAGCGATATCGGTTCACAGCGGAATTTTTTCAATTGAGTTTCCAGCTCAGATTTTGTTGCAAATATGTCAGAAGCAAAAATAAACACTTACGCCCCCTGGTGGCTAAACATTGTTTACCAAAAATGAGGAATTATATGCAAAACATTTTCCCTCAAGAACAGTATCCGACGCAGGAAGAATTTTTCAAATCGGACTGTTAGAAGCGGAGGTGTTAGGAAAATCACAATTTACCTTTACGCCCCCTAACAGAAAATGTATGCATTATTTGAAAAAGGGACTGTAACTAAAATAGTCTTCGATATAAATGTCACCAAAAGGAAAAAGATTTTTTTCAATTGGATATTTAAAAGCAGTATATGAAATAAAATGTATTTAAAATTCGATACAATCGCCATTTGCGCCATCTAGTGGCGAAGTTGTGCACCGGGGAAAAAATGGAACGCATGGATCAACATTCTCACATTTTAAGCTTCCCAATACAAAATGAATTTTAGAAATTGTTCTAATAATTGTAGAGATATGGTCTCCCCGGCCGGACAGAAAGTGATAACATAAGCACCACGTAAAGATGCTAATAATGCAGTTTCTGCCCTCCTAACAGACAAGAAAACCAACAGCTCCCCCCCCTTGCATTTTGCAGGGGAGTGGGAAGGGAAATTTATCAGACAATTGTTGTACTACAAAACATCGCGCCGGGACAAAAAGGCAAGAATGGATGAAATTCCAGGACATGTAACAGAATTTTAGGACATTTACAGGACTTTTCTAGGACAAAATGGAATTCCAGAACTTTTCCACGATGCGTACGAACCATGTTTTTAATGTATTAAAGTAAACATATTTATTAAATGCATGTATTACTAATTCATGTTAGATTAAATGCCATATTGCATACCATGAAGGGCAAATTTCTATCATCATTATTATTTCGGAAACTATTGTGAAACACAAAACAAAACTTGCATAATATTTAGATATGCCATAGAAGATAGTAGTCAGAAAAATTAAGGTGTTTATCTGCTGCCCCTTTTGATTTATTGCATCCCAAAAACGGAAGTTTTGGCAATGTTGCAGTTATAAAATATTTTCCGATTAAAAAAAGGAAACATAACAAGTTGAAACATGCTTTAACATTCTTAGCAACATATGAGGATTGCCTGAAAAAATATTAACTTTGTGTTTAAGTACCCTTCTGGTATAAAAATACTGCCGAAAAATGGCGAAATCAGCACCGTGACCTTGAACTTTGACCCCCCTACAATCTGACGAATTATTATGCTATGGAAATGAGGTTATTACATATAAAAGTACAGGTTATTATCTCTATTTAGGCACCCATGAACTGTTTTATCTCCACAATTACACAACTTGTGTTAATTAACGATATCCTTTATTTTAGCTCATTTTGTGGGGTTTGAGGACCCATACTCTAAAGGGATTGGGAAAATAAACCCCAAACTTTGTTATCAGGATACTTTTATGTTGTACTGTAACATATAAAAAAATTAGGAAAATCATAAAACCTAAAACTACAATTTTTTTTAAAATCTGGTGATTTCATGTAGAATGACCCAACAGCCTTGTTATATAAAATAGGTTGTCCATGGGTGCCCACAACAAGGGTCAAGTGACCCCCTCCCTGGAAATTAGATTCCCCCTCCCAAAATAAAATAGGCAGAATAGAGAAGGGATGAATTTCCATTTTAAAGACTAGAGGACCTCTCAAATGCAAAAACGTGTCAACCTTCTCCAACATGGCAAGACAATGGTTCAGATTTAGCATATCATCAAACTCAGCAGAATAATATTACTGCTCAACCATCGTCACTTCATATTTGAATTTCTTTGCCAACTTCTCTGGAAAATCGTCACTTCATATCAGGATTTTTTGCTAACTTCTTTAAGTTAAAATGTTGTTAATAAGGTGGAGACTAATATTCTTAGGTGGTTTGGCCATGCTGAAAGAATGAATGATGAGGTGCAGACTAAGATAATTTGTTCAGCCCAAGTGGCAGGAAAGAAAGGTAGAGGAATACCAAGGAAATCATGGAAGGACCAAATTCAGGAATGTCTGCTTGAGAAAAAGATTATGAGTATAAAGTACAAAAGGTCTTGTGTGTGGTGTGTGATGGATGTTGATGAAGCTCGAGCGGTGTGCAGAGATCGTTGCAAATGGAGACATTTGGCACACCAACAGTAAGTAAATTCTAATTCTGTCAGTTAAATATGTATTTGGCACATGGTCTTTCTCTGAGGAGCTAACCTCTGAATATAAGAGAATAGCTTAATGATATGTATGTAAGTTCTCTGGAAAACAGATTCCTGAAAGGGACAGAACCTTCATTTTTTCTTTCAAATTTACTCCCCCAAAAATATTAGTAAACTTGATGAGGCTAAATTTGACTTGTCAGCCAAAGACATTTCAGCAACATATGATGGGTATATTCAGACTTTATACATGGAATTAGGGTTATAGTACAGGGTTCGTACTCTTTTTGGGGGAAAAAATTCAAGGACTTTCCAGGCCTTTTCCAGGCCATATACAAAAAATTCCAGGATGATTACTACGCTTTACAGTATCATGCTCAAATTAGTTTTTAAAAGCAATTTCAGTTTTAAGTAATAAAAATGATGAAAGATGCAAATGGATTAGGGATGATAGGGGGGAAGGGAATAGAACTGTCCATAATTAGCATGTTCTCGTTGCGCTAGGCGCTTAAGCACTGCTGAATTCAGTCAGACCCCCAATGGTCAAATGATTGAAATGTGCTGATGTTCATGGAATGAAATGGTTGATCAGTTATGATAACCGCATAAAAGTTCGAAGGGGGCGATTTCTTTTTTACGTTATGCAACATTCTACATTACTCCAGTATTTATCTTGTCATCATCAACAATAGCAATGTAACTACCACTTACGATCGCGGATATCGGCCAACTGAAAATCTGCCATACAACTAAGGGATACAACACACAGGTATCATGTTACAGTGTATTGTAATTGAAAAAAAAAAAAAAAAAGATTTCAGAAATTAAAATCGAAAAAAAAAAAACTTTCAGAAATTAATATCAAGTCATGGTGTTTCAAAAATCCGCTTTCCTTTATAATGTTTAAAAACATGTAATGTTTTTTCTTTTTTACCTGTCGTGTATAATAAAATGGGTTGATTTTTTTATGGAATCAGACGTCCATATGTCCAATTGTCTTCGTCTGAGTTCACACGTTAGCTACTGTGTACAAGTAGACATATTTTTTCAGCTCAAAAATATGTAGTTTTGTATGTATTCACAGTATAACTCATTCCGTATTCCCACAGAACAAAATTCAGCAGATACAAATGAAGAACATCAAGACCCACCCAACACCATGTTTCCTATTGTCTGCTGTTTATATTCAAGAAATGCGAATATGGATCAATGGTGAATGCAGCAACTATGGTTTTTATTTATTACCAAGAAAAAAAAAAAGGAGCCTGAAAGCTGTAAAGCTGAAACGGATATTTCTCCCCCTCCCGAAAACATTCCGATTAAGTTCAAACAGGAGGAGCACGCGTCCACGCACACTCAACCTCTGGAATGTCCTGATGGAACGGCTTCTTTTCATTTGGCACATCGCCATAAATCACCACCTGCAGCTCACTGAAGTGTCTTCCTCCTTTACCTTAACTATAGGAGAAAACGCAAAAAAAAAAAAAATGCTGCCCAATTTTCGACAAAATGACCAAATTTACGTCATAACGTTGCAATTTACTAAAATACGTTTATCTGCTGAATTTCGCCTAAATCCATTGAAAACTTTTTAATTAGATTTTTTTATTAAAACAGTAACTCAGACATCTGAATAAAAATGTATGTTTGTAATTAAAATAGAGTCCATATCATCACAGAAACAAAATTTAAGGATCACTCTGTTTAAATAAACCATGGCATCTAAAAAAAATAATTTGCTTGCTTTTCCCGTAATTTATAATTGCCGTTTCTTTTTTTTGAATCCGATTTTGCAACGGAAGATTTTTTTTTTTTTGCATCTGCTTAAGTTTCAAACGGAATTCGGCGAAATTTGCACTAGAACTTTATTGTGATGTATTTTAACCACTGTAAAAATTTTACTGTGTTATTTTCAAAATTCCGGAAAATGGATTTCTGAAAATATCTCTTAGTCCTTTTGAGCCGTGGAAGTGATAAACAGGTGTTTGCTTTCTTCCCAACCAAGGGCTTCGGATCAGCGCTCCCAGCTGTCAATCAACCGTTGCTATGGTAACACCCTTTCTGCTCAAGGCTCACTGTCTAAAGAGGCACACATAATAAAAATTTCCAATGCTAACTTTTTAAGTTTTAAACCGATTCAAATGGAATTTTGGGAGTGAGCTTCTGTAATCCAATTATAGTAAATGTAAAAATTTCAGCCACTTTTGTGAAAAATTCGCAAAGATAGTTTTCTTATTTTTTATCATAAGTAGCCGAAGTCTCTTGAGGGGTGGGCCGGAAGCAAGCGTCTTAATGCAATAAACAAGGAGCAGATGAATGTGTTGTTCAGGCATACTCTTCACTGGTGGATGCCAGCTGACTTGGTAAACACGCGACCCCCTTGCAAATGCTAAATTGTCTCTTCTTTCCCCTTCTGTTGTTCTCAGTAGTTGTCGGACGGACATCAAGCTCAGGGCTAGAGAATGCATCAAGCTCCCCTTCCCTAACAGACCTGCTAGTAATCATCCAATTTTATTGCACTGGAAGTAGTGCTCCCCCCCCCCAGCCAAATTAGGATTTGGGCACATCCGAAACACCACTGTAGCCGGCGGTTTCTTTGAGAACAGAGGAGAGGAACTTAAAAAAATTAAGGGGTAACAGTCAGTAACACGATTTCCTAAAAGGGCATTTTTTTTAAGCACTAATTTCAAATTTCAAGGCTTTTCAAGACAGCATTAAAAAAATACCGTTTTTCCAGGATATTCCAGGCCTTGAAAACGTAATCATGATTTTCCAGGACTTTCCAGGTTTTCAAGCACGCGTGCGCACCCTGATAGTACCACTTTTGGAAAGACAAATCAGTAGCAGAAAGTATGCAAGATGCAGAGAAATTTTACTCCGCTGTTTCAAGGGCACTACAAATCGCAACTATACTCCCTGCAACATGTACCATTGAACCATCTTTTCAGTACTGTGTAGAATGAACTCTTGGGCGAATGTAATCATTACTTGGGAAAGACCAGATGGTCTGCATACAGTGAGTGTCCATCAAAATTGGGTGTATGGAAATTCAGATTTTATAAGAAACATTGTCAACCAATTCAGGAAAGCAACAGAATACTGCAATTTTTATTTTCTTCCAACCAGGAGTGACACAATTGTAATCCAGTTTAGTTATCATAAGAAGTTGTCTTTTGCTAGCTAAATGGTTTTGCAACATTTATTCCATGTTTTTTTGCTTAAATTTTCATTAAATACTGTAACACATTATTATTCTCTTTGTCTAAAGAAATAAATATATTTCCCTTTACATAGTGAGAATATTTCTGTCATTTATATTGAATGATGTAGGAGCTTAGAGAGGTTTTTGCATGCTGGAACTTTGCTTTGACTCCCCTAGGAAAAAATTCTATGAGCACCCTCGTGGAGGGCTGTTTCATACAATCTTTGTACCAAAGAACTCAAATCCTTCATAGAATTTTAAAACTATAATTCTGAGAACATACATAAATATTGTCTAAGGGTTCCAGTTTTAAAAATTTTATATCACTATGCACAGTTTAGGGAAAAGAAAATTACTTTTACAAAAGGATCAGGAAAGGAACACGGGTGCACTAAATTAACAGTTGTCTATGAAAGACTAAACAGCAAAAAGAAATAATTGTATGACAGATTCATATAGGAAATTTGGAATATTTTTTTAATGTAAGTACACAATACTATACAAAATAAGATGTTCTGATTAGAAAGAAAAGAATATAGAAAGATCAATGTCTCAGAAAAAATCAGTTCACAGTATCCTAACTGAAATATACTGCCGGAAAGTGAAAAAAGAACACCAAGAAGGAATTGGCGGACGATCATGAAATTTACATATGTTAATAGGGTCGAGTTTACGTAGGTGTGATGTTAATTTCGGGACCAACCGGTGAGCGCTTACGCCACAGCATGGCATAATATGCAAATTATCGTCGGTGGTATTTAAGGAGTACGGCAAAGTGAATGTAATCAGTCGCCGGCGTACGGACACGTGCGAAGACCCTGAAGAAGCTGCAATGCCTGGACATGGAAGACGTGTACGATTTCAGCAGTTATCGGACTTTGAGTGAGGTCGTCTAGTCGGACTCCGCGAGGCCGGGTGGTCATATCGTCATATTGCGGAGCGAATTGGATGGGAAGTATCGGTGGTGGTATGATGGTGGCGTAGATGGTTCGAGGAACATTCCCACACGAGAAGACGTGGAACCGGGAGTCACAGACGGACTGATGAGCGAACCGATCGACGCATAAGAAGAGTGGCGCTGTCAAGCAGAACATCCACTGCGACGCAAATCCGAGCTGCCGTTGCACTTGAGGTGACTGTGCGAACAATTCACAACCGTCTACTGGATGCAGGACTACGTGCACGTGTGCCTCTGACTCCAGCCCACAGTCAGGAATGGCTGCAGTGGTGTCGCCAACGTCTGCACTATCACTCCCGTACACAACTAGTGTTTGTACCGGGTACGTTAAACAGCACCTCCTACATCAACAACATCATTCAGCCCGTTGTTGTGCGATTTGTAAGGTCGGTCCATCGTGGTGTTTTCCAGCTAGATAACGCACGCCCACACACAGCACGTGCAACGCAACATGCACTTCAGGGTGTGAGACAACTTCCATGGCCTGCACGTTCACCGGATTTGTCCCCCATTGAGCACGTGTGGGATTTTATGGGACGACTTATCCGGTCTCCACAGCCAGCCACGACCATCCCCTATTTACGCGTCCAGGTTGAGGATGCTTGGAACTCAATACCCCAAACTTACATCCAACATCTGTACGACAGACTCCATGCCAGAATTGCACAGTGTGATGCAGTTCATGGCGGTTCAACCTCGTACTAACAATGTTACATGGAAATGTTATTTTTCAGTTTACCAGCAAATACAGCTGTATTTTGCCATAATGTTTTGATCACATCATCCTCTGTATTCCGTTATTATGCTGTATAAATTTCGTTGGTATCAGACGTCTCCTTCTTGGTGTTCTTTTTTCACTTTCCGCCAGTGTATATACACTGACGTCCAAAATTAAGGTCACAAACACATATTCTGTGATATCTTGAAAACTATATGGTTTATTGCAATGAAATTTGGTACATAAGTGCCTCATACTATGAGACATGCAAAAGCAACATAACAAAATGAGAAGGCGGTAAATTGCATGTGATATGTAAATTAGACCAAAAACGGTCCAAACATGATGCATCATATCTCAAGAACGGTCCAGCTGATAGGGAATGTGGCCACCCCGCACAGCTTTACAAGTCGCACAACGAGCCCTCATACTGTAAATGAGGTTGTTGATAACAGCTTTAGGCAAGAAATCCCACTCTTCTAAAAGCACGGATTTTAACGCCTGGAGGGTCCTGCGAGGGGGTTGACGTCCTGCAATGGCTCTTCCTAGAGCATCCCAAACATGCTCTATAGGAATTAGGTCCGGCGACTTCACTTGCCACACCCTCATAAAAATGAAGTTCGGTCCTACAGCTCCCCGGAAAGCCTCAAGGACCTCATCCCTATAGTGCTGTGCAGTCACAGTGCCTCCATCGAAGACGTGCAGTTGTGTACAGCCGTCCAACATGATGCCTGCATACACAAGGATTCTACTTCTGTAAAAGTGGTTGATTTCACTTATGTTGGAGGGATGATAGCAGCCCCCCCCCCCCACTGTCTCCAGATGAACACTCGTCGAGAATCACTTTGTGAACTGAATCTCTACTCATCATAGAAAAGTACACGGCCCCAATCTTGCTGTGTCCAAGAAAGATGTGTTTGGCTCCATGACAGATGGGCTCTCTTCTGCGATCTGGTGAGGGGGACAGACACCACTGGTCGCCGGGCGTAAAGGACCTTCTCTGCCAGGAGTCTGTACACAGTTTGTCTCGAAATTGTTGTCCCAGTTGCAGCAGCAAGGTCCTGAGAGGTCTCTAGCCATCATCCGTCTATGGCGTTTGGCAGTTAATGCCACGTGACGATCCTCCGCAGGTGTCGTGGCTCTTGGCCGGGCCTTCTTGTGATGGTACTCGTTGTTCGGAATTGGTGCCATAACCTGGATAAAACCTTTCGTGACACCTGTAACCATCAAGCGACCTCCGCTTGAGACTGGCAAGCTTCAAGCCTGCTGATGGCTCTCCACCTCAGTCCATCGTCTAAACGATTCCGAGCACTAATTCCAACTGGAATCAGTCAATCTTGTGATTTTTCTTGCAAGAAACACAACTCTGAAGACAAAATTCGCAGATGCAGAAAACGGCCACTTTTACGTTCTCTTAACAAACTCACCCTGTTAACCGTTTAACAAACAGTGGAAGCTTACATTAGATTCACCATTCCCCAAAGTATATATGACAGCAATTTTAAACATTTAACTGGTTACTGAATTATTGTAAAAAATGTGTTTGTGACCTTAATTTTGGACATCAATGTATATCATCATCATCAACCATTATCAATCCACTGCTGGATGAAAGTTTCTCCAAGTTTCTTCCACAACAGTCTATCTCGCACCAGTCTCCTCCATGTCACTCCCACATGCTTTTTAATTTCATCCACTTATCTCCCATGTGGCCGCCTTCTGGGTCTATTCCTATCCCTTAGAATCCAATCTAGAATGTTGGTTGTCCATTGGTGGTCCGTTCTTCTGGCAACATGTCCAGCCCATTGCCATTTCAGGGATTTTACTCGAATCACGATGTCTTCCACTCTTGTCATTTTCCTTATCCACGAGTTCCTCTTCTTATCTCTCCTGGCTTCTTTCAGTTGTATGCAGTCTTTGTATGTCTTTTTTATTTAAAGTCCAAGTCTACGCTTCTTACATAAGAACAGGAAGGATGCATTGATTAAATAAACACTTTTTCTTTTAAGACATAATGACATATTGCTCTTAAAAAATTGTACTGCTTTTCCCAAAAGCTCCCAAACCAAGTTTTATACGTCGATTAATTTCCTCATAAATGTGTCCTTTGCTTGATATCTGCTATCCAAGGTATAGGTCATCTCCAGCTTTTCCCCATCAATCAATAAATCTTCATTTCTTGTAAAAGCATTGTACTTCAGTTTTGTCTACTGAAAGTTCATTTTTTATCCCACTTCTTTACTCTTGTCAGAAAATTATTGGACCATACTCTGAAGAGGTAGTTGCAAAAATGACTACATCATCAGCAAAATGAAAATGAGTTAAATAACCTCATTAATCTTATTCCTTTGTTTTCCCAATTCAAAGATTGAAATTTTGCAATGTGGCATTAAAGAGTTTGGGAGAAATGGTGTCCCCTTGTCTCACTCCCGTTCCAATTTTTATTGGTGTGGTATCCTCAAATAATTGCATTTTCATATATCTTACTATTAATACTAATGTATGCATTTTCAATATGGCAAGATTTCAAAGCCATTGTAACTGCTAATGGTTTTATGGAACCAAAGGCCTTTTCATAATCAATTAAAGCCATACATAATGGGAGTTCAAATTCCCTCATTCTTTCAATTAGTTCTCTCAGCACATGGACATAATCTATAGTGCTGTAGCCACTCCTGAATCCAGCTTGTTCTCTCGGTTGAGCCATGTCCAGTGTTATCTTCAAGCAATGTGAAAGAACCTTAGTGACGAATTGGTAAACCACTGATAGAAGGCTGATGGGCTTGTAGTTCCTGAGATCCTCAATGTCACCTTTTTTATGTAGCAGGATCATTGTAGCATTGTTCCAATCCTCAGGTATCTTCCCTTCATTAAGGCACCGAGTGAAAACTTGGGTGAGCACTGTTTCAATTTCTCCACTTGCTTCTTGTATGATGTCTACAGTAATTACATCTTCTCCTGGAGCTTTTCCCCATTTCATGTTCTTGATTGCATGTGCAACTTCTGCTGGGAGGACTGGAAGAACTCTGGTACCTTTCGTAATGTCTGGAGTACATGTATCACCCCTTTCATATAATTTTGAGTAGAAATCTTTCACTCTTGTCAAAATTTTGCTTCTATTTCTTGTTACAAAACCATTTTCTTTTCTCAGAGCCATAATCTGTTTTCTTCCCTACTCAGATGTCCCTTTGCTCTCTTCGGGCTTGGGTTGTTTTCAATTGCTTGTCTCACTAGTTCACAGTTGAATTTCCTTACATCTTCAGTGATACTTTTTCATACTGTCTTGCACAGCTATATATATTCCATTTGGAAGTGGTATCTTCTTTATTTGTCCTCATCTTCCTTCTCTTTTGCATCAGCATTTTTGTTTTTCCTAATATTTTCTTCATATGCAACTTGCTTTTAGCACCACCTATTTTTGTTGCTGTTTCTATAAGAGCCTCGGTTAGTTTTTTGTTAACTTCAGAGATGTCCACTTCTTTTGATGTTAGATCTTCTAGAGTGGAGAATCTGTTCCTCAGTTCCAATTTGAAAGTATTATGATGCTTTTTAAGGTTGGTCACATCAATACATTTTGTTTGTTTTATAAGCTTGCCAGTCGAAGTTTAGTGTTTAGGCGCATCTTACATCTCACTATTCTGTATTCACCCTAATTTTGAACCTTTTCAGCACACTGCAGTCTTGAATGACAAATTTCTTGTTACACTTAATAAAATCAATTTCACTTGTCATTCTACTGGGATGCCTTTATGTCCATTTCCTATGTGTTTTTTTCTTGAAAAACCTTTCTGCCTCTGCAAACTCTAGGAGAGTATTTCCACGCTGGTTTCTGTTTCTACGTCCAAATTTACCTACCAAAGTTTCATTCTGTTGCCCTATGTTCGCATTGAAATCACTCATAATGACCTTCAAGTGCTGCTTTGCCTTTATTATTTAGATGCAGAATTTCTTCATAAAATTCTTCAACTTCTTCCTCAGGATGATTTGTGGTGGGTGCATAATCTTGAATAATTTAAGCCTGGTATCTTTTTGAAAGTTGGATAACAAGTCGTGCAGGTCTGTCCAAGGAACTTTTAACTTTTAGAACATTGTCCTTCAGTTGCTTGTTTATTATAAATCCAACACCACTAGTTCTGCCAGTATCTGTCCCATGACAGTAGACAAGATGTCCAGTTTTCATTTCAACGAGATCTTCTCACTTCACTTAGCCCAATGTGCGTGCGTGTGTGACATGGAGAAGACAGGCTCAAGACAGACAATTGTGCAAAACTTGGAAAGACCTTCGTCCAGCAGTGGATTGATAATGGTTGACAATGATGATGATATATATATATATATATATATATAGTTTCCTCCCAAGTTTCCTCCACAACGGTCTGTCTTGTGCCAGTCTCCTCCATGTCACCCCTGCATACTTTCGAATTTCATCCACCCATCTCCCATGTGGTCTTCTTCTGGGTCTTTTCCTGTCCCTTGGAATCCAATCTAAAATTTCGGCTGTCCATCGATGATCTGTCCTTCTGGCAGTATGTCCAGCCCATTGCCATTTCAGGGATTTAACTCTGATCATGATGTCTTCCACTCTTGTCATTTTTCGGATCCACGAGTTCCTCTTGTTATCTCTCCTGGTTACACCAAGTATGCACCTCTCCATGCTTCTTTGAGTTGTCTGCAGCCTTTGTATGTCTCTTTTAGTTAAGGTCCACGTCTCTGCACCATACGTAAGCACTGGAAGGATGCATTGATCAAACACTTTTCTTTTAAGACATAATGGCATATTGCTCTTGAAAATTATGCTGTTTCTTCCAAAAGCTCTCCAGGCAAGTTTTGTACGCCGATTAATTTCTTCATCAATATATATATATGGCCAAGATTTAATTTGTCAAGTCATCGTTGGGAGGGGGGGTTGGATGTGAATGTAATATTATTTTTGTAGTTTGTGCATTCTTTCAAATTGATGGAAGGAAGCACATGATTAGTTTATTTTAGCATATTTATATGTCCTTGGTAACATAATTGTAAATTATTATTTTCATGTGGCCACATTATGTAATTTGCTATTAAGTTAGTTATTAGTGTTTTGTGCAGTGCACACATTGTTTAAGTATGCAAATTATGTTGACTGCTGTACTGCTGACATCATTGTTTCCTGGGAGTTGACAGGAGGAGCTGACTCACTGAGTTGCTTCTTGGATATGGTGTAGTTTGGATGTCTCATGGGTTGTGTTGTTATGTGAAGTGTACTGTTCAGTAATGTGTTCTACATTTGGAATAAATATATATGTTCTATATTTGGAATAAATATGTATGCAACACATTGGAAATAAATCTTATTATGGATATACACTGAAAGGACAAATTATTATGTACATCCCTGTGAAAATACACAAAGCAGCAGAACAGCAGCAAATCATGATGCGCAGGAAAACCAATTGGGGCTATAAATAGAGTGGGTCGGTACATACATATCACTAAGCTGTTCTCTGAGTTTCAGAGGTTAGCTCCACAAAGAAAAGACAAACTACCAGATAATTTTTATCTGATTATTTACTTACTGTTGCCATATCTAACTCCTCCACTTACAGCAATCTTGGCACACAATCCGAGCTTCACTGACACCCATAACACGACACACACAAGATCTTCTATACTTTATACTCATGATCTTTTTCTCATGCAGACACTCCTGAATTTGATCCTCCCATGCCTTCCTCTGCTTTTCCTTCCTGCCACTTGGGCTGAAAAAATTTACTTAGTAAGCATCTCATCACTCATTCTTTCAACATGCCCAAACTACTGAAGCATATTAGTCTCCACCTTGCTAACAACAGTTTGCTTCACATTACACAACTCCAACACATTTTCATTCCTCACACGATCAGAACGTGTCTTGCCACAAACCTCCCATAAGTAACGCATTTATCCAGCACACAGATGACTCCTACGTTTCTTCTGTAGTACCCAGGTTTCACTGCCATACATCAGAGTAGGAACAATTACTGTTTCATACACAGCCATGCGGGACTCCCTTGAGAACCCATCATTCCTGTGAAAACCTCCCAACGCAGCTATGACTTTCAATGAAGAATTCACTCGCCTACTAATTTTACCATCCAATTTGTTCTCTCTGTCAAACATGCTTCCTAAATATACAAACTCATTCTCCTGGTCAATCACAGTGCCATTTAGACTTATGCTACATTCAGTACTACCAATTCCCTACTCAAAAATCATAACTTCGGTTTTTCCCTTATATATATACTCAGTTTGAATTTCATGCAAACTTCGTACATCCGGGACAACATACTCTCCAACTCACTTTTGCTCTCTGCCAACAGGACAGTGTCATCAGTATACAGCAATCTGCACACACACACGTCACCAAGACATAAACCACTATTATCTCTTTTGGCATCACGCATGCATGCATCCATAAATATATTAAACAGCCAGGATGACATTACACAACCTGCCTGACTCCTGCACCAATAGAAAACCATTTTGATAAAACACCATTCACTTGTACACAAGCTCTACTACCAGCATACATGGCTTTTACACTATTAAGTAGACTCCCAGCAACACCATATTCATTCAATACCTTCCACAGAAGTGTCCTATTTACTCGGTTGTAAGCTTTCTCTAAATCTATGAAGGCAGCAAAAACTTTCTTGCCAACAGCCAGATACTTTTCAATCAACATGCGTAATGCAAAAATTTGGTTAGTGCAGCCTTTACCAGACATGAAACCACTCTGAACATCCCATACTTTCACTGATGTAAGACTAAATACTTTTTCAATAATGACCTTACTAAACACTTTCCCCAGCACACTCAGTAGACTAATACCACGATAATTCTTGCAGTCAGTCTGATCACCTTTTCCCTTATACAAGGGAACAATGATAGCATCCTTCCAATCCCGAGGGACCATTCCTAGCTCCCAGCACAACTGGCAAATTTCAGTTAACCAGTCAATTACAGTCACCACCATATTCCAACATCTCGGCAGTTATGCCATCAACTCCCGGAGCCTTACCATTCTGAAGAGATTTTAGAGCTTTACACACCCAGGGTTCGTACACTTTTGGGGGAAAAAAATTCAAGGACTTTCCAGGCCTTTTCCAGGACATATACAAAAAAATTCCAGGACTTTCCAAGCCTTTTCCAGGACATATACAAAATAAATTCCAGGATGATTATTACGCTTTACAGTATCATGTTCAAATTATTTTTTAAAGTAATTTCAGTTCTAAGTAATAAAAATGATGAAAGATGCAAATAGATAAATGTGCTTTATGCAAATGGATCGAGTTTATCAAACACAAGACCATAAAGAATAAATTCTCTACTTATGCCCTGACCTTTGAATTCAAGTTGGACCATTTTCTACAAGGGTAGGTTTCTCCTCCCTGATAACATACCAAAACTTTGTTGCAATCAAACAGATTTTATGTGAGTTAACATTCCTAAGCTTGGAGAACAAATACTGCTCTTATGTCTTGGCCTTTAAATTTAATTTTGACCTTTTTCAAGAGGGTAGGTTTCCAGGTTGTACCCAACAGCATACTAAAATTTTGCCGAAATTCAACCGCTTTCATGCGAATTATCGTACAGACAAACCCAAAGCATAAACGTTTCTGCAACCATAGTTCAAAAGTGTTAGGAATTTCGAAAATAAAAGCATAACGAACAGCGCAAAAACTAGCTCATAAATAGAATATTTGAAACTACAGAATGCACTCTCAATTATTAGGGATGATAGAGGGGAAGGGAATAGAACTGTCCAAAATTAGCATGTTTTCGTTGCGCTAGGGAGCTTAAGCATGGCTGAATTCCTTCAGATACCCCCAATGTTCAAATGATTGAAATGTGCTGATGTTCATGGAATGAAATGGTTGATCAGCTATGATGACCGCATAAAAGTTCAAGGGGAGGGGGAGGGACTTTTTTTTTTTTTAGTTTATGCAACATTTTACATCACTCCAGTATTTATCTTGTCATCATCAACAATCGCAATGCAACTACCGCTTACGATCGCCGATATCAGCAACCGAAAATCTGCCGTATCACTAAGTGATATAACACACAGTATCCTGTTACAGTATATTGTAATTGAAAAAAAAAGGATGTGGAAAAAAGAAACTTTCAGAAATTAAGATCAAGTCATGCGTTTCAAAAATCCGTTTTCCTTTATACAGGGTTCGTACACTTTTGGGGGAAAAAAATTCAAGGACTTTCCAGGCCTTTTCCAGGACATATACAAAAAAATTCCAGGATGATTATTACGCTTTACAGTATCATGTTCAAATTATTTTTTAAAAGTAATTTCAGTTTTAAGTAATAAAAATGATGAAAGATGCAAATGGATGATTGTGCTTTATGCAAATGGATCAAGTTTATCAAGCACAAGACCATAAAGAATAAATTCTGTTCTTATGCCCTGACCTTTGAATTCAAGTTGGATCATTTTCTGCAAGGGTAGGTTTCTCCTCCCTGATAACATACCAAAACTTTGTTGCAATCAAACAGATTTTATGTGAGTTAGCATTCCTAAGCTTGGAGAACAAATACTGCTCTTATGTCTTGGCCTTTAAATTTAATTTCGACCTTTTTCAAGAGGGTAGGTTTCCAGGTTGTACCCAACAGCATACTAAAATTTTGCCGAAATTCAACCGCTTTCATACGAATTATCCTACAGACAAACCCAAAGCATAAACATTTCTGCAACCATAGTTCAAAAGTGTTAGGAATTTCGAAAATAAAAGCATAACAAACAGCGCGAAAACTAGCTCATAAATAGAATATTTGAAACACTCTCAATGTATGCACTCTCAATTATTAGGGATGGTAGAGGGGAAGGGAATAGAACTGTCCAAAATTAGCATGTTTTCGTTGCGCTGGGGCGCTTAAGCACGGCTGAATTCCTTCAGATACCCCCAATGTTCAAATGATTGAAATGTGCCGATGTTCATGGAATGAAATGGTTGATCAGCTATGATGACCGCATAAAAGTTTGGGGGGGGGGGGGCTTTTCTTTCTTTTTTTTTTTTTTTTAGTTTATGCAACATTTTACATCACTCCAGTATTTATCTTGTCATCATCAACAATCGCAATGCAACTACCGCTTACGATCGCGGATATCAGCAACCGAAAATCTGCCATATCTCTAAGTGATATATGATGTAAGGTCAGGTGATGCATAACATCACAGCCTCTCCTTGACAAATGTCAACCCCGCCTTCTCGTGGTGCATCCTGTTCCCACTAAAGGGGCTCTGACGACTGCCAATAGCGGTATAACTATACCATCGGGATTAGAGGAAATTCTATTCCACACTCACCAACCCGCTTGGCCAGCGTGGTGAGTTATGGCCAAACCCCTCCAAAATGATTCCACAACTTAAATCTTGGCCCTCAGTCTCCGGCAGCTGGAATGTACCTGGCCAAGGCAGCGGCCAGTGCGACATGAAGGCAGAGGGTGCTAAGAATCCCCGGAGGACCGGACTAGGCTGCCATCTGATGCTGACCTTGGCTACTTACAATGGACGCTCCCTATCTTCTGATTCAAGGCTTCTTGAATTGGAAGAGGAACTACAAAGGATCAAGTGGGACATCGTCGGGCTAAGTGAGGTAAGGAGAAAAGGAGAAGATCTCATCGAACTGAAAAGTGGACATCTCTTCTACTATCGTGGGACAGATACTGGCAGAACTAGTGGTGTTGGATTTATAATAAACAAGAAACTGAAGGATAAAGTTGTAGAAGTTGAAAGTTCTTCTGACAGAGCTACACGACTTGTTATCCAACTCTCGAAAAGATACCAGGCTCAGATTATTCAAACTTATGCACACACCACAAGTCATCCTGAAGAAGAAATTGAAGAATTTTATGAGGAAATTTGTCATCTAAATAATAAAGGTAAGCAGCACTTGAAAATAATTATGGGAGATTTCAATGCAAAAATAGGGCAACGGCAACAGAATGAAACTTCAGTAGGTAAATTCGGTCACGGCAACAGAAACCAGCGTGGAAATACTCTCGTTGAGTTTGCAGAGGCAGAAGGGTTTTTCCATCTTGAACTCCTTCTTCAAGAAAAAGCCACACAGGAAATGGACATGGAGACATCCAAAAGGGACGACAAGTGAAATTGATTTTATTATGTGTAACAAAAAATTCGTCATAGAAGACTGCAGTGTGCTGAACAAGTTCAACACAGGTAGTGACCATAGATTGGTGAGATGTAAGATGCACCTCAACACTAAACTTGAACGTGGCAAGCTCATAAGACAAACAAAATCTATTGACATAACCAACCTTAAAAAACACCATAATACCTTCAAGTTAGAACTGAAGAACAGGTTCTCTGCTTTAGAAGGCCTAACATCGGAAGAAGTGGACATCTCTGAAGTTAACAGAAAAGTAACCAAAGCTCTTATGGAAACAGCAACAAAATTAGCTGGGTCTAAGAACAAGTTGCATGTGAACAAATTATTAGGAAAAACCAAAATGTTGATGCAAAAAAGAAGAGAGATGAGGACAACTAAAGAAGATGTGACTTCCAAAGTGGAATATATAGAGCTATGCAAGACAGTAAGAAAAAGTATCACTGAAGACGTAAGAAAATTCAACTGTGAACTAGTGAGGAAAGCAATTGAAAACAACCAAAGCCTAAAGATAGCAAAGGGACATCTCAGTAAGGGAAGAAAACAGATTATGGCACTGAGAAAAGAAGATGGTTCTGTAACAAGAAATAGAGGCAAAATTTTGACAAGAGTGAAAGATTTCTACTCCAAATTATATGAAAGGGATGATATATGCACTCCAGACATCATGAAAGATACCAGTACCAGAGTTAATCCAGTCCTTCCAGCAGAAGTTGCACATGCAATCAAGAACATGAAGCGGGGAAAAGCTCCAGGAGAAGATGGAATTACTGTAGACATCATACAAGAAGCAAGTGGAGAAATCGAAACAGTACTCGCCCAAATTTTCACTCGATGCCTTAATGAATTAAAGATTCCTGAGGATTGGAACACCGCTACAATGATCCTGCTACATAAGAAAGGTGACATTGAGGATCTCGGAAACTACAGACCTATCAGCCTCCTATCAGTAGTTTATAAAATCTTCACTAAAGTTCTTTCACACCGCTTGAAGGTAACACTGGACATGGCTCAACCAAGAGAACAAGCTGGATTCAGGAGTGGCTACAGCACAATAGATCATATCCACGTGCTGAGAGAACTAATTGAAAGAGCGAGGGAATATGAACTTCCATTGTGCATGGCTTTTATCGATTATGAAAAAGCCTTTGATTCGGTGAAACCATCAGCAGTTACAATGGCTCTGAAAACCTGCGGTATTGAAGATGCATACATTAATATTATTAATAACATCTATGAAAATGCAAGTGCAAAGATTAGGCTGTTTGAAAATACAACACACGTAAAAATTGGAAAGGGAGTGAGACAAGGTGACACCATATCTCCGAAGCTCTTTAATGCCACATTGGAGGGTGTTTTTCAGTCGCTGAGCTGGGAAAACAAGGGGATAAAGATTAATGGAGATTATCTAACCCACCTTCGTTTTGCTAATGACGTAGTCATTTTTGCAACTATCCCATCAGAGCTGCAGAGTATGATCCAGGAACTTGCTGACAAGAGTAAAGAAGTGGGATTAAAAATGAACTTTCAGAAGACAAAAGTGATGTTCAATGCTTTTACAAGAAATGAAGATTTATCGATTGATGGAGAAAAGCTGGAGATAACAGACACGTATGTTTATCTTGGACAGCAGATATCAAGTGAGGGTCACATTGATGAAGAAATTAATCGGCGTACAAAACTTGCCTGGAGAGCTTTTGGAAGAAACAGCATAATTTTCAAGAGCAATATGCCATTATGTCTTAAAAGAAAAGTGTTTGATCAATGCATCCTTCCAGTGCTTACGTATGGTACTGAGACGTGGACCTTAACTAAAAGAGACATACAAAGGCTGCAGACAACTCAAAGCAGCATGGAGAGGTGCATACTTGGTGTAACCAGGAGAGATAACAAGAGGAACTCGTGGATCCGAAAAATGACAAGAGTGGAAGACATCATGATCAGAGTTAAATCCCTGAAATGGCAATGGGCTGGACATACTGCCAGAAGGACAGATCATCGATGGACAGCCGAAATTTTAGATTGGATTCCAAGGGACAGGAAAAGACCCAGAAGAAGACCACATGGGAGATGGGTGGATGAAATTCGAAAGTATGCAGGGGTGACATGGAGGAGACTGGCACAAGACAGACCGTTGTGGAGGAAACTTGGGGAGACCTTCGTCCAGCAGTGGATTGATAATGGTTGACAATGATGATGATGATCCTGTTACAGTGTATTGTAATTGAAAAAAAAAAAGGGCGTGGAAAAAAGAAACTTTCAGAAATTAAGATCATCAAGTCATGCGTTTCAAAAATCCGTTTTCCTTTATAACGTTTAAAAACATGTTTTTGCTTTTTTACCTGTAGTGTAAATAAAAAAACTATGTTGATTTTTTTTTTATGGAATCAGACGTCCGTATGTCTGATTGTCTTCATCTGAGTTCACACGTTAGCTACTGTGTACAAGTAGACCTATTTTTTCAGCTCAAAAATATGTAGTTTTGTATATATTCACAGTATAAGTCATTCCTTATTCCCACAGAACTGAATTCAGCATATGCAAAATGAAGATCATCAAGACCTGCCCAACACTATGTTTCTGATTGTCTGCTGTTTATATTCAAGAAATGCAAACATGGATCAATGGTGAATGCAGCAACTATGATTTTTATTTATTACCAAGGAAAAGAAAAAAGAGCCGTGAAAGCTGTAAAGCTGAAACGGATATTTCTCTCGACACCCCCCCCCATGCACAAAAACATTCCAATTAAGATCAAACAGCAGGAGGACGCGTCCACACAACACAACCTTTGGAATGACCTGATGGAATGGCTTCTTTTCATTTGGCACATCGCCATAAATCACCACCTGCAGCTCACTGAACTGTCAAGTTGCACCCTTCCTCCTTCACTTTAACTATAATAGAAACTGTAAAAAAAAAAAAAATGCTCCCCAATTTTCGACAAAATTAAATTACCAAATTTACGTCATGATGTTGCAATTTACTAAAATACGTTTGTTTATCAGCTGAATATTGCTTAAATCCATTGAAAACTTTTTAATTATAGATTATTTTTTTATTAAAACAGTAACTCAGACGTCTGAATAAAAATGTGTTTGTAATTCAAATAGAGTCCATATCATCACAGAAAAAAAATTTAAGGATCACTCTGTTTAAATAAACCATGGCATCTAAAAAAAATAATTCACTTGCTTTTCCCGTAATTTATAATTACTGTTTCTTTTTTTCAATCCGATTATGCAACGGATTTTTTTTTTTTTTTTTTTTTTTTTGCATCTGCTAAAGTTCCTAACGGAATTTGCACTAGAACTTTATTGTGATGTATCTTAACTACTGTAAAAATTTTACTGTGTTATTTTCAAAATTCGTTAAAATGGATTTCTGAAAATATTCTCCTAGTCCTTTTGAGCTGTGGAAGTGATAAACAGGTGTTTGCTTTCTTCCCAACCAAGGGCTTCAGATCAACGCTCCCAGCTGTCAATCAACCGTTGCTATGGTAACACCCTTTCTGCTGGAGGCTCACTCTGTCCAAAGAGACACATACTTGTCCATAATAAAAATTACCAATGCTAACTTTTAAAGTTTTAAACCGATTCAATTGGAATTTTGGAAGTGAGCTTCTGTAATCCAATTACAGTGAATGTAAAATTTTCAGCCACTTTCGTGAAAAATTCGCAAAGATAGTTTTCTTATTTTTTATCATAAGTAGCAGAAGTCTCTTGAGGGGAGGGAGGGTGGCATGCACATAAACAAGAAGAAGATGAATGTGTTGTTCAGGCATACTCCTCACTGGTGGATGCCAGCTGACTTGGTACATACGCGACCCCCTGCAAATGCTAAATGCCTCTTCTTTCCCCTTCTGTTCTCAATTGTCAGACGGACATCAAGCTCCCCTTCGACCTACTAGTAATCATCCAATTTTATTGCACTGGAAGTAGTGCCTTTTTTTTCTTTTTTTTCCCCCAGCCAAATTAGGATTTGGTGCACGTCGGAAACCGCTGCCGGTGGTTTCTTTGAGAACAGAGAAAAGGAACTTTAAAAAATGAAGGGGTAACAGTAACACGATTTCCTAAAAGGGCATTTTTTAAGCACTAATTTCAAATTTCAAGGCTTTTCAAGACGGCATTAAAAAAACACCGTTTTTCCAGGATATTCCAGGCCTTGAAAACGTAATCATGATTTTCCAGGACTTTCCAGGTTTTCAAGCACGCGTGCCTGTTTATAACGTTTAAAAACATGTTTTTGCTTTTTTACCTGTAGTGTAAACAAAAAAACTATGTTGATTTTTTTTTTATGGAATCAGACGTTCGTATGTCTGATTGTCTTCATCTGAGTTCACACGTTAGTTACTGTGTACAAGTAGACCTATTTTTTCAGCTCAAAAATATGTGGTTTTGTATATACTCACAGTATAAGTCATTCCTTATTCCCACAGAACTGAATTCAGCATATGCAAAATGAAGAACATCAAGACCCGCCCAACACTATGTTTCTGATTGTCTGCGGTTTATATTCAAGAAATGCAAACATGGATCAATGGTGAATGCAGCAACTATGATTTTTATTTATTACCAAGAAAAAGAAAAAAAGAGCCGTGAAAGCTGTAAAGCTGAAACGGATATTTCTCTCAACCCCCCCCCCTGCACAAAAACATTCCGATTAAGATCAAACAGCAGGAGGACGCGTCCACACACACACACACAACCTTTGGAATGACCTGATGGAATGGCTTCTTTTCATTTGGCACATCGCCATAAATCACCACTTGCAGCTCACTGAACTGTCAAGTTGCACCCTTCCTCCTTCAGTTTAACTATTAAATAGAAAATGTAAAAAAAAAAAAAAATGCTCCCCAATTTTCGACAAAATTACCAAATTTACGTCATGATGTTGCAATTTACTAAAATAAGTTTGTTTATCTGCTGAATATTGCTTAAATCCATTGAAAACCTTTTAATTATAGATGATTTTTTTATTAAAACAGTAACTCAGACGTCTGAATAAAAACGTATGTTTGTAATTCAAATAGAGTCCATATCATCACAGAAAAAAAATTTAAGGATAACTCTGTTTAAATAAACCATGGCATCTAAAAAAATAATTCACTTGCTTTTCCCGTAATTTATAATTACTGTTTCTTTTCTTTCAATCTGATTATGCAACGGAAGATTTTTTTTTTTTTTTTTTTGCATCTGCTAAAGTTCCTAACGGAATTTGCACTAGAACTTTATTGTGATGTATCTTAACTACTGTAAAAATTTTACTGTGTTATTTTCAAAATTCGTTAAAATGGATTTCTGAAAATATTCTCCTAGTCCTTTTGAGCTGTGGAAGTGATAAACAGGTGTTTGCTTTCTTCCCAACCAAGGGCTTCAGATCAACGCTCCCAGCTGTCAATCAACCGTTGCTATGGTAACACCCTTTCTGCTGGAGGCTCACTCTGTCCAAAGAGACACATACTTGTCCATAATAAAAATTACCAATGCTAACTTTTAAAGTTTTAAACCGATTCAATTGGAATTTTGGAAGTGAGCTTCTGTAATCCAATTACAGTGAATGTAAAAATTTCAGCCACTTTCATGAAAAATTCGCAAAGATAGTTTTCTTATTTTTTATCATAAGTAGCGGAAGTCTCTTGAGGGGAGGGAGGGTGGCATGCACATAAACAAGAAGAAGATGAATGTGTTGTTCAGGCATACTCCTCACTGGTGGATGCCAGCTGACTTGGTACATACACTACCCCCTGCAAATGCTAAATTCCTCTTCTTTCCCCTTCCGTTCTCAGTTGTCGATTGGACATCAAGCTCCCCTTCGACCTACTAGTAATCATCCAATTTTATTGCACTGGAAGTAGTGCCTTTTTTTTCTCCCAGCCAAATTAGGATTTGGTGCACGTCGGAAACCGCTGCCGGTGGTTTCTTTGAGAACAGAGAAAAGGAACTTTAAAAAATGAAGGGGTAACAGTAACACGATTTCCTAAAAGGGCATTTTTTTAAGCACTAATTTTAAATTTCAAGGCTTTTCAAGACAGCATTAAAAAACACCGTTTTTCCAGGATATTCCAGGCCTTGAAAACGTAATCATGATTTTCCAGGACTTTCCAGGTTTTCAAGCACGCGTGCACACCCTGCACACCTCTTCTCTTGAGATCCTTCTTGTGCTTCCCTTCTTCACTGTGACATCATCTGCTTCTGCCTCAGAATCACCTATGCTTTCTTGATCTAATAACTCACAGAAATATTCAACCCTATCTTTCACTTAACTTACTGGGCTCCCATATCATTTCCCCAACCCTATTCTTTGTGCAACTGAAGGAGCATCCACAAGCCTATGCTCAAAGACAATCTGTCGACACATGGCCCAACCCGGCTGAGGCAGTCGACAACCACGTCGTATCTGATGTTAGCGGCACAGCATCGCATGATTTGGCTGTAGTTTGCGAAGGCCTGTTGAAACTGGAGCATGGATGATTGAAAATGCGTCATATGGTCTGATAAATCCCATTTGCGCCGATGGCAGGTAGTGTGTGTGGCATACACCACATGAAGCTATGGAACCTGCATGCCAAGTTGGGGTACTAAAGGCCGGTGGAGGCGGTGTAACTCTTTGGGCAGCTTTCACGTGGTCCGGCCTGGGTCCCTTGGTACCTCTCTAGTCTTCTGTCACTGGTTCCAGGTACGTGCAGCTCCTGGCCGACCATCTCCAACCTTTCATTACATGCCTCTGTCCAAACCAAGTTCCAATATTTCAACAGGACAATGCTGCACCCCATCGGTCCCGGCTAGTCAGACTGGCTCCAGGAACATAGCAATGAGCTTACCTCACTTGCATGGCCCCCTCACTCACCGGGCATCAACCCCATAGTGATTTAAGGGACATATTGGAATGATCTGTTCGTGATCAACCATCCCCTCCTACAGATATGCCTGCTCTACCCCAAGCACTCTTAGATTGTTGGTCAGCGATACAAGAGTCTGTGTTTCGGAACCTCACTACGTCCATACCACAATGTTTGGATGCTGTCCTGCGTGCAAAAGGTGGTACCACATGCTATTAGGTGGGTGTATGTAATAATTTGTCCTTTCAGTGTGCATCTATCAAGTGTTAAGAAGTAAGTGCCTCCTCATTATTGAATGGTTATATTTAGTACACTGTGTGCATTTGTCAAAGAATATCAACATGGTTGGTCATAACTCACCACTCTGGCCAAGCGGGTTGATGAGTGGGATAATATTTCCTCTAATCCCAGTGTTATAGTTATACCACTATTTGTCAGTCGTCAGAGACCCTTTTTAATGGGAACAGGATGCACTGAGTCAGGGTCAGTGACTTGTGTTGTACTCTCAAGAAGATACCAGGCTCAGATTATTCAAACTTATGCACCCACCACAAGTCATCCTGAAGAAGAAATTGAAGAATTTTATGAGGAAATTCGTCATCTAAATAATAAAGGTAAGCAGCACTTGAAGATAATTATGGGAGATTTCAATGCAAAAATAGGGCAACGGCAACAGAATGAAACTTCAGTAGGTAAATTCGGTCACGGCAACAGAAACCAGCGTGGAAATACTCTCGTCGAGTTTGCAGAGGCAGAAGGATTTTTCATCTTGAACTCCTTTTTCAAGAAAAAGCCGCACAGGAAATGGACATAAAAGCATCCCAATGGAATAACAAGTGAAATTGATTTTATTATGTGTGACAAGAAATTTTTCATTCAAGACTGCAGTGTGCTGATAAGGTTCAACACAGGGGTGGTTCAGTATTAGGTACACAATACCTTTAATATTTCATTTGTTTAATTTTAAATCAACATAAAATTTGAAAAGAACTGCATGTTGTAAAGGCCTTACATATTGAAAAACAGATCAGAACCATTTTTTAACCCAAGTCTCACTGGCATAAGAGAGGGCATGTCTAAATGCCATGCAGTATACAACTGAAAAAAAGAAAAAAACTTTCCTGCTTTACTGATTGTTTTCCAAATCCTTATGCTTTCTTGCCTTATCAGTAATACACCCAAAATAATTGAAGTTTGTCTGACTCCTACCCCCATGCTAGACAATAACTTCCAGGGTTCATTCTAGAACAACTAGTTAAACCACCCAACATTTCTTCACAAAGTCAGCTCAGCTGAGGTTATACCACAAACTTAACACTTTTACAAATTTAAATGTTATCAGCATGCAACAAAATTCCAGGTACCAGAAACATTTACTGTAGCATCTTACTGTGCCATTTGTACCAGTTCACTGAACTTAATTTAAAAAAAAAAAAAAAAAAAAAAAGGGATTTCCTACACATCTCCACATCTCAGTATTATTTCATAATTAATCTTAAAACTACTTTCCATTACTTCACTCCATCCCAATTTTTGAATGACTTTTGGAGTGACAGTGCGTGTGACAGACTTGAATGCTTGAATTTTACTCCTCAGTTTAATACATGGAACAATGTATTCATTCATACTAATTTTTTTTTTGAAATTATTATGCCAAAAAGAACAGTCACCATACTTAGTTATCAAATTTCCAGCATGAGGTGAGTTATAAATTCAGAAATTTTGTATTCTTGTCATCTCCTAGAAATGTACTAAAAAACAATAGTAAATTATAATATAGTCTATTACTCATTAGTGTGCTAATGGACTTGCCATTACCTATACTAGCAAATAAGGAAATAAACAACACTAAATTGAACAGAAACTTTTAGTTTGTGCAATATCCATTGAGTTCTCATAAGCACAGTTCTAGCATAGAATTTAGGGACACTATAAATATTATAAATCACATAAGCTACACACATGAAAATTAATGAAGCAATTTACCTGGGCAGCTGCTCTGTTTTGATCAAGCCTGGTCATAGCTGAGAAATTTTCTTTAGGTATTGAAGGAGCATATTTGCTGCATATTAGAGCATTGGTATTAGCTGGATTTCCAACTACAAGAACCTAAAAAAAATTTATACTGGAGATGTATACTTGCTGCATTTTGCATTACCAACTACAAGAACCTTAAACTACAGTGTATAAAATATATACGTATATATTATATACACTACACACAGTCTCATCAGAAATCCATTATATGCACATTGAGTTTCACAAAGCAGATCATAAGAAATCAGTAGTAAAACACCACTACCATTTACACACATGCAAAATTTTTGATTACAAAGAACTGCTCATTTCACTTTCCCACATCAAAATGCGACACTGCTGTGCCTGCATCACCACCTGAAGGATTAATGGAACAAATAAGTTACAATGATGGTCAATTCAGAAAAGAGTAAGTTTGCATGTATTGAAAAACTAACCCTACTGGACAAAAAGAAGTTTTGAGATATTTGTATAAACTGATATTAAAAAACATGTACCAACACATCACTTATTAAAAAAAAAGTGACAGGTATTTTGCACGTTTATGCTTTTTTACCATTAATACACTGTACAGCTTCCAAACTAAAAAAAATTCTAGCAAAACAGTTTACATTTGTTCTTAACTTTATTTTCTGCTCAATGTGAATACATCATGAAGATTTTTTAATCCCAAGCATTTTTTTTTTCCCTGAGCTTTGATTCTAGGAGCATCAAAGATTAGAATTTGCCAGTTGCTTATTTACATTCACTGGCTCCAAAAACAGGAACCGACCTTTTTGTCTGTTTATGAATTTAATGGCCACCATGAGCAACTCAATGGGCTATAAGCAGCTGCCTGTCCTTAATTTAGGGCCACTGGTTCCACGAAAGGGAACGAGCCATCGTTGTGAGACAAATGCATCACTCAATATCATTTGTGGGTTTGAAACTTTCTGACACAACTGTTTCGACACAGTTTGCATATTAATCATTGGAGCACATAGAATCAGGTCATCTGTGTAGGTATTTATAACAAATTCATTAAACAACTTAAATAGCACAGAAGGGAAGGGAGGTTATTCAGTACTTACTTCTAAAAATGGATAAAGTCAGTAAGACACCCAGTCAGTTTCTGCAGCAATATCTGTACTTTAGATACACTTCAGAGACAGCTTTTTTTTTTTTAGAGGTATCACATTTTCAAAAGAGGAGCAATTTTTAGATTTCAGCAGATGAAAACAGACACACTCTCTCACTCACTCGCACACTCACACACACAGTGATATCTTTGTCAAAACCATGAAAATGATAGTGTCAAAAATGGTGTTAACACCTTAAAAAGTTGCTCAAGCAGCAAGATTATTATTTAAACCAAATGACATTAATAATAAAACAGGAGAACTACTATGTTTTATTCAATCATTTGGTTTCAAAAAATCTTTGCAATACAATTTGATTTAGCAACTTTTTAAGGTATTTATGCCATTTTCATGATTTTGAGGAAGACATTAATTGAATATCTCAATCTATCAAATTTCCAACTCTTTTCACAGTTTTTCTACCAGAGGTTTTTAATTTTCATTGTTTTTATCTGCTGAAGAATTTAAAATTACTCCTCTTTCAAAGATGTGATACCTCTGTAAAAATCTTCACTATCTGAAGTGTATCTAAACACAGATATTGCTGAAGAGACTGGTTCTCCCTAACAAATGTTGATATCCGTTTTATTGGCATAATGTTACAAAATCTAAAAACAACGCTAGCTTTCACCACTATGGGTGGCTTCTTCAGGCAGTAGTACGATTAAAAAACAGAGTTCCAATTAGGTATTCAAAAATATGCAACAGATGTAAGAGAATGCACACGCCATATTCAAGATTAACAGTGCGCATATTCAGGAGCATGCGCCATACACGTGGGAGTTCCATGGATGCCTCCTCGTTGCATATCTTGTTGCCTGATAGGATCTCTATAGTCTCTCTGAGAAGAGTAACTTTGGGTGATCTTCTTTATATGTCCCCACACAGGAAACTTCTTGCGCTAGTGAACAGTCCTTGTTCGTCATCCTACTGGTGCACCTGGAGTCTTAGTCGTAAGGACCTTTTGGTCATACCCACATAGCTTTTGGTAATTCTGTCTGGGTATAAAAGACGGACAGTGTATACACCCGCATCATCCAGGTCTACCTTGGTGTTTTTCGTGGATGCGAGCCATGAGAAGATGGTCCTAGGTGTTGTAATCCCCATGCAGAAACCAAGCTTTTTTAGGGAGTTCTTCAAGAAATACATGACGCCCAGTACATACTGGCATGCGCCGATGTACAGGAAATACATGAAACCCGGTACATACTGGCATGAGCCAATGCACTGAAGTTTTTGGCTGGTGCTGGGGGGAGGTGTGAGATTCGACATCATCTGGTGGATGATCTCATCGACAATCCTGGGTGGGTACCCTGCAGAAAAGGCTAAAGACCTCACGGCATCAAGCTCAGTGTGGAGCTTTCGGATGCATGGGTAAAGGCTCACCTGACTTTGGATCTCCCACTGACTTCATCCTTTGCGGGAGGGGTTAAGTACTGAATTAGCCTCCCACTATTCTGTGCTACTTAAGTTCTTTAATGAATTTGCTGTAAATACCTACATAGATGATCTGATTATATGTGCTCCAACGATTAATATGCATAAAGTTTAACTGTGTTGAAACAATCATATAAGAAAGTTTCAAAACCACACATGATATTGATCACATAGAGCATTCTAAACTCATATGATATGTAATAAGAAACTCAAATCAAACACATCACTCATGCCTCAGTAGGTATTCCAACCATTCAAACCTGAACCAATCTTGGATGAATGATTAGAAGCTAGCACTTCGCACCACTCAGCCACTAGGGCAGCTGGTGAGAGACAACCACCATAACCATTTAACCAGCACATGGCATGGAACATTGCTTGAGAAGATCCATTTGTGATGGCAAAGCATTAAAAGCAAGAAGAATAAATTTTTAAGGCAGTATTATCTAAGCCAATTTCTTCACCATATCTCATATTTCAGGCTACTTCTGAAAGACATACATGATCAGAAACTTGGGCAAAGAAAGTGTCTGGCAATTACCATTCTTACTGCAAATTTGTGAATTGAACCATTGAATTTCTGTTGCACTTATCAAGTATGACTGAAACATGTTCATCACCAGGCTGTGCATGTGCATTTCTGCAATGGGTACTGCCTATTGTCTTTGTTGAATACAAGCACAGCATGATCTACATCTCTAGATGAAACATGTTGTTCATAACTGCAGATGTAGGAAAAAAATTCCTAAAGAATAATAAAACACAAAGGCCTGATTCTTTCTGCTGCAGCATACAAAACTGTGTGACAGATCAAGAACAAGATATACATATCTGACCAAGTTACCTTGCAACTGAAGCTACATGATCTTGAGAACCCAACAGTGCACACCCAGAAAGCATTAGGGATAAGAATCGCTACCACATACCCAGAGTTGTACAAAAATAAAATGTACCTGCGCACACAATCATTAAAACAGAAAACTTGCTGCAAACCTGCAAATCATGATAACAATAAATAATTATTAGAACATTACAGATTCCAGAGAGGACAAAAGTACATTACGACTGAATGCGTAGAAATGTGTGTAAAATGGACCTTAAGACCAAAAGTTTAAAATATTGAACTATGAACCTCATAAAAACAAGATACTAATTAAAGAAAGTTTTTATATCTAGAAAAGCAGTTCCATGAATGAGCCTTCAAAAATTATAAATAGCATTTTCAACAACTTAATTCAAAAATAGTAGACTTATAAAATACAAAAGGAAAAGATTTTAATTTTATAACTGGCACCTGCAAGAGAAACCTAGCAATAAAATTTAAATTCTTTCTGTGTAAATGGAACTTTTGTTACAGTTCCTATATATTGAGAACAGGCCTTGATAAAATCAAGAGGCCGGAAACATCTGTAAAAACAAAAGAACTCACTATTGGAAGATGTGAAAAATAGTTGAACATTCTCACGTTAAGATAGAATTAAATATATTAATCTGAGTAAAGCCTTGAGTAAGTGTTTTAATTGCTGTAAATAACATTTCTATTTTTTAATCTACAAGCCAAAACTATCTGCAAAATCTGCTAATAATTTGGAAACTATCTGCGTACGTCTATATTCAGCGACTCTGCACATACCTACCCAGACTGCTCAAAGAGACTTCAAAATTCATGGTCATGGCACAACTAGTAATCACCACATGAGAATTTAAATACTATAACCATCTCTAACACTCTAATTAGTATTTTCAAAGTGATTTCCCTTCTTATATCAGTTACTGTTTTATATTTGGTGTGTTAAAAACCCATGTTTCCCCACATAGCCAAATCCTTAGAAAACTTGGGAAAAAAAGAAAGAAAAGAAGATGATGCCTATATATGTGCCATGTGTTTGTGAAGCTATATACAGCAAAGTCTCGATAATCCGAGTCCCAGTAAACCGAGTTCCAATTAATCCGAGGTCATTCGAGATGAAACATAAAAATATGTATGCGTCATAAATCATAAAAAAAATCTAATAAAAATCCCGAGTGATTTGCACATGAAAATTTTTGAAACAGAGTTGAAAAAGGCCCTTTTCATGTAATTTAGAAGCCAACACCAGGGATTGTTGAAAGATAGCCAAGGAACAAAATCTTCAACCCTGTCTGTGTGAAACCCAGGAAAGCCATTGATTGAAGCTAGAGATGTTTTGAAGAAAAAAAAAAAAAAAAAAAAAACAGAATAAATTTTGATGCCAACTGGGAAGTCAAAAGGGGAGGAGAGGTCCCTAGAAGGAAGCTGAAAATAGAACAAGACCGGTGTTGTTGGTTCCGCGCCTGACAGTTGGTGCACAGGCGCCTAACTGTCAGGCGCGGAGGCGTGTTGTGTAGCATGATTCATGTGTCAATGTGTTCTGAGAACTTGATGTAAGAAGACAACAATATCTAAAACTAAAATGAGTGGCAAAAGGAAATACATTGCTGTGCCTCTGAATGCGAAGATCGATGCTTTGAAAAGAATAGATGTGGGAGAGAGTATGAAAAAGGCGGCAAATTAATTAGGCATCAGCAAAGTGACAGTGGGGATTGGAAAAGGAACCGATCAAAAATTGAGAAGTGGGGCATCTGCCGAAGAGTGCAGGCAATCGAGGAAACGTTTGCAAAAAAGTGAATACGAAAAGACCAGTGAGGCACTTTTCCTGTTGTTTTCCCTGCAACAACTGAAAGGAAGTCTGATATCAGGTCTGATGCTGCAAGAAAAGGCATTGCTTTTCTTGCAGAGAACGAAAAGAATCCGACAATTTCTCTGCTAGTGTCGGGTGGTTAGATTGATGATAAAAAAGATTCTCAGTTCATCAGCTAACCATCTGTGGCGAGAAACTTTCTGCGGATTTTGAGGCAGCAGATTCCTTTCAGACAAAACTCAAAGGCTTAATTGCTAACTGGAAATTTTACCGCTGAACAGTTGTTCTACTGCGATAAAACAAGAGTTAACTTTATAATGCTACCTAGCAGATTTTTAGTGTCTCAATCTGAAACATCGGGTTCACATTTAATCCGAGTTGATTCTGGTCCCGTTACCTCGGATTATCAAGACTCTACTGCACTTCTTTAATTTCTGTATTATCTGAGCAGGTGATGCCTGGGCTTACATTAATTTCTGTATTAATCGGGTCATTCGTAAAAGGAGGCACTAAATATCCCATGTGCAATCTGATGTGCATTCAGATTCCTATAGTTCAGCATTCTGAAAGTATGTTGTTTTGAGTGGTGTAATGGAAGTAAACTCAGTCAAAAACTGGAAGATGCGGGTTCAATTCCCACTCCAGAATGTTACAATTTTCAAGCTTTCTCAAGAGTTGGCTATATGGTAACAGCTAAATGGAATGTTGCTATATCTAAGAATAATATGACTGACATGCATTTGGAAAGACATTCTTCACTAATTTCAATCATGTTTCAGTCGAACTTTACCTTAACTGTCTTTTTAGCAAACTGATCAAGTGCTTTCCCTTGACTTTTAAATATCTTGACATTTGCTGCCAAAAGATCTTTCCTCTCCATTCCTTCTCTGCGTGGCATAGCTCCAACAAGGAAAGCTGCATCGATGTCATTAAAGGCTGCCTTTTCATCTGCTGTGGCCACTGTGTCTACAGGGAAACAAAATAAAAATGCAATTAGAAATGCATTACATGAGTGGAAGAGATAATTACACCAGCATTTCCCCTTAATAAGGATTTACATGTACTTTCATTTGCAATAGCAAACTTCAGGATCACTTTTGTTATTCTTTGGATAGCTGTGCTTGGACTGCCTGATAAACTTTTTTAGAACTACAAAAGAGAAAGCCTAAACAGTCATCCCTCAGCAAAAGTTTTCCTTATTCGCTAAAAACTAAGCTTTTTTTTTGAATAAGTACATTATTATTTTAACATGCTTTCCCTCTATTTTCCAATAAAAAATCCTCCTGCTAAGGAAGGAAATTTGTGTTCTTGCCCTTTCCTCTGCAGGGAGAAAAGAAACTTAGGATTCCCCCTTGAACAACTCTTTGAAAACTATAACAACATATCTTACACAAACCACAATGACTGAAGTCTTACCAAATTCAGGACTTCCATTGCTGTAACCTATACTCAACAGAAGACTGCTGTTCTAAAAGATATACTACAGTAAGATATTTATACTAAATGCACCCAGCATAATATATACTAATCTAACATTACTTTAGTATGTTGTTCTGGAGGTATACTGAACCAATTCTGTTTAATATCATCAAAATGGGGTCAAAGGTTAGAGCACCGGGACAAGATTTATTCCACAGCCATTATCCTCATAACTCGAGTAATGATTTCTGGTATGTTGGAAAGGGTATCATAATCAATGCATTGCATGATTTTACTAACTTGTTTGATGGCAATTCCTTAAATAACAAACTAGCTGCAAAACATGCTGTATACCTCATCTAAAAGATAAATTCAGGATATTCTGCATCATCATTTTGCTAAAGCATGTGAGGAATAGGCCAATTAAATAACACAAACAGAAATCACATACCTGAAAGGAAATCCAAAATGCACCTTAACATCAAGTACCTTCGGGTGGGAATATAGAACTATAATGTTACATCATATGAAAAATTAGGCCATTTCAAGTTAACAAGAAATTATCAACTGAAATTGTTGCATAAAATCTGAAATATGGCTGTGGCTTCATATCCTGTGACATCACATTCAACTGAGCTATTATCATTTACATGAAATTTAACTGTTGCAAGCACACATTATCATGCTGCATATATCAATTACTGCACATGGAAAATCTTGAACTTAAAATAATTTATTATTGAATAAAAGCAACGCTAAATTAAAACACAATTCACATTATTAGTAATGATGCCGTATGATTTAAAAGCACTAGGTAAGTGGCCTTATGCCATGAATGTAACACTATGCACAAATCCATTTCTTTAATGCTGGTATAGTGATTCAAGAATACTACAAATGTAACTTCAGCTCATAATATCTACATAATTAATTTGACTAATGAAGACTGACTTCATTTGTTTTGTGCTAATGATTTCATATTAATTCCTAGAAGTATTGATAGCTTGCACCATAATCTTAACTAGCACAATATCACTTATACTGCTTGGAATGAAGACAACTGAAAAATCTACATCGATGGTTCTGAATTAAACCACACTATGTGATCATGATCTCACTTATATTCATAAGGTGAAAAGGCATGTATGGGGTTAGGTAGCCTAGTAGTTAAAACACAACTTGGGGCCAGAAGATCCCTGGTTTGTTTCCTGCTGTCATCATACATCTACCATAGTTCAGAAGTCATGTTAAGCTGTTGGCCTAAGTAAAAGCCAAAACAAACTAGCTTCCTTCCTTTGTACTTTGCCTGAACCATTTAGTACAGTCATGCTAGGCCAGTGGGGTGGGATGGGACCAGAAGCCTGCATAACTAATACACAAGCAAAAGGCAGTGTTAAAGAAATGCAATCAGGCTAGGAGCAGACCTTGATAGGTTTCAATAACTGATATGAATCAATTGTAAATGGTTTGGTGAATACCTTCTGAGAGGCAGAAAATCCTACAGCAAACCATATGAGGTGCCAATCCTGTTTTCATATTCAACTGCTGTATATTATCTTTTCTCTTATTGAGGTTGAATGCCATTCCAGCCTGAATATCATTTTGCTTAAGAAGGCATGGAACAATTAATGGGAGCTGTAGATGCAATAATTCATTAAACTTCAAGGCTTGCACCACGGCTCTGTAATGTTCAAAATTTAACACTGCCACTTTTGCAGTTTCTGTTCAATACACTATCTTCTCTCCCTATGATCATCAAATCCTGCATACATACAGCAGAACTCTGCTGTACATTCATCCCAGGGATCGTGATAAGTATTTACGGTGTTATATCTGAGTGCTGTTTTACCTGAGGTAAACTTAGATCAAAATACACTGCAGTGGCATAAAAGCTTAAAATAAAAAAGGTTATTTAGAATTCCACAAGCATCCAAATTAATAATTATATTGTTAGAGTTCTGAAAGAGGGAAAGGTAAAAAAATATGTACTTTATCTTATGAAATGAAATCGTACAATCACAATTTTTAATTTGAAAATTTACACTACAGCATTTTGCAGATTGAATTACATGGACTTATGTCCAGTGTGTAAGTTCTCAAAGAGTCAAAAGCGAAATATTATAAATTGTATTCCAGCTTCCTTACCTAGCCTACACAACACAGGAACTAATGAGTACCATCTGCACAATTCCAAGAAACTAAAAATGACATGCCCATTGCTCAGCAAAAGTACAGTAGATTATTGGGAACTTTCATCTGGATGATATTAAGGAACAGAAGGGGAGACAATTTTCACATGTTCATAAACACCCTATTTTACCACTCCTCACATTACATAAAGCATCTCTCAAAGGAAAAATTGCTCATCCACTTTCAGTCTGCCAATGCAATGAGTAGGAGTCAAGGAAAAATCTTATTATATGCATTACTTAGTGTACTACAATTTTCTTAGCAAATGATAAAAAAAAAGAGAATTATAGTGGTACACAACATTAAAACTGAGGATGACATTTCATTATAGGTGAGGCTAGCCTCTTTAATGGCAAAATTCTAGGGAAATATTGATTGATTTCTTCATGTTACAACAGGGTGTCAAGTTCAAATGTATTTTCGCAGTTCGTTCTTGTGCAATCTGTTTTTCACTCTTCTAAAAATGTTCAGTTCAAAAATGTCTTACTTCTTTGTTTATCTATTACGTTAATTAAGACAGTTCCTCGATGTTTAAGTTCAGAGGTTTGCATTTCAATAATATGTCTAACATTAACTGCTCCACAAAAAAAAAAAAAAAAAAAATACTGTACAATGGAATTTTTCTTGTGTTAAGTAGAAAATTAGAAGGGAATGAAAGATTGTCCTAAGGCAGTGCCTTTTTTTAACTGAAATAAGAAAGACAAACTTTTCCTGGCAATACATTTCTTTTTTCTGTTTTGATTGGAGGTTTAACGACCACCGTGAGCAACTCAATGGGCTATAAGCAGTTGTCCGTCCCCAATTTAGGGTCATTAGTTCCAGGGAAGGGAGAGAGCCAGTGACGTAAGACAAACACAACATCCCTGCCTCACTGGGATTCGAACCAGACCCCTTTCGGACAAATGATCAGAAACCACCGCTTACACCACTACGCCACCAGGGCGGTGCAATACATTTCATTAGCAACATTGAAGGGCCTGACTTAAATATACACTGGCGTGCAAAAATTAAGGACGAGACGGTTTTTCAAATGTAACGTCGTGCAGAAGTGCTCCACATCAACTCAAATCATACCATAAGATCCCCAAGATGTAACAATATGGGACAAGTGAGCAAAACCGTCCAAACAAGGAATCCAAAGGATACAAAGGCACTTTATTGAAAAGGTAGCTTCGAGCACAACTGGACACAAGACAAACGTCCATGTGACAGGCGGCTGCCAAGAAAAATCCAGTCTTTAGTAGGGGATATGATCACCCCTGACTGCGATGCAGGATTTACAACGTCTATCCATGCTGAGGACGAGATTGTCAAGGAGCTGTTGAGGCATCGCGGCCCATTCCTCTTGTAGTGCCAATTGCAGCTGTGGAATAGTTGCTGGCAGCTAGTGACGTGCTGCCAAGCATCTCCCGAGAAGGCCCCACACGTGTTCGATTGGATTTAGGTCCGGGGACCTTGCAGGCAAATCCATGCATTGAATGTCTTCACTTTCTAACAGCTCTGTGACAGCCACTGTACAATGAGGTGTAGCGTTGTCGACCATGAAGAGGAACTCAGAACCCACAAAACCTCTAAACAGATGCACGTGAGGCAGGAGAACCTCGGTACAATAGCGGACACCATTGACTGAACCTCCTTAGAAGATGTGGAGGTCCGTACGGCTACCAAGCATGATACCGCCCCAAACAAGAACTCTGCCACCTCCAAACCGGTCCCTTTCGATGATGTTGGAGGTGTGATTGCGCATTTCCTGCTCTCTCCAGATGTGTATACGTCCAGAATCGCTCGTCAGACTATATTGGCTCTTATCCGTAAAGAGAACTCGACCCCATTGCTGATGTGTCCAGTTTGTGCGTTCCTGGCACCACAGAAGCCGCCGTCTCCGAAGAGCAGGCGTTAATGGCACACACCGTACTGGTCGCCGTGCAAATAGACCACCTTTGTGCAGCCTCCTGGCCATGGTAAAACGTGATAATGGACGTCCAGTTGTGTGTTGCATGTACCTTGCAACTTCTCCCGCTGTCTGCCACCTGTCTCTTCTCGCCTGTAGGACAATATACCAGTCGTCCGCCGCTTTGGTTGCTCGTGGACGACCACTGCTAAACTCTTGAACAGCTGTTCGTTGTGTGAAATGCTCTCCAAGCTCGTGAAATGATGCTGTGAGCGATCCCGAACTCCTCGGCCACACAAGTCACACTTGGACCTTCCCAATGACGCGACCTCAGGTAAAGTATTCCAGATGTCCTTCAGGAAGACGCTTTGACATCTGTAAATTCTGTTTCACACGTTCTGTAAAGTGGGTACAGTCTGTGGTGGTGCATTAACTTATTCAATTAAAATATAAATCGGTTAAAAGTCCTAAAAATGTTACTCATGGAAGTGCGTGTTCGGTCCGACGTCAGTAGTTAGGGTTAGCTCAAGAGCCATTTCGGCATAAGTTGTACCCTACTACGGATTATGTCCAGATGTTAGGGTTAACTCCGTTCTGGCTGTGTTGACACCATATTGAATGGGTAAAGGTTTCCAGATAATAATTAAAGATTCTTGAGTTAAGAGTTACTATTTACATACCACTTGAAGTTCCATGTCGTACTTGGCCATTAGGGCTATCTCGTCAATGCCGCACTCTCGTAGAATTGCTGAGGAAGTCTTCAAGTTAGGTCAGGTTCATAAAAAATTTAAAAGCTTTATAAGATTCTAGTTAAAATTGTTACATACACCACCTCACACCGTCCACAGTGTCAATCGCCGGACGCGCGTCTCACCTAGGCTCTACCCTGGTGTTTTCAATGGAGACTTCACAACCTCAGTCGAAGTCTGCTATCTGAAAGTCTCGTGTCCACAGTGCGCATGTTCCTCATGTAACCCATTGCCAATGCCATCTAGTGTCAGGTCACATCAACTTTATATTCATCTATGCCATTCTCACCCTTCCTTTTTCTCTTCCTCTCTCTCCTCTCCCTATTCAATTTCTTCCCAGTTTCGATCAGGTTCCTCCAAGCGTACAAAAGGTCGTATGGACTGTTATTATTGCAGTTAAATGGTTTGGTCTTATTTATTAATACTGCTTCTGCTACTTGTATTGTTCTCATATTATTCTGCTGGTTTAATATTGCAATTCCTTCCCAATAGGGTACACATTGATTATCCAAACAGAAGTCAATAAGTGCTGTTTTATTCTCTCTTCTGCTCCAGTTCTTCATGTGTTCAGTCAATCTGATTTTAATATTTCTTTTTGTACTACCTATATATTGGTTGACAATTTTATTTTGATTATTTATTATTGGTATAGAGTAGACACCCGCTTTTTGTAAGATTGGGGTCTTTCTGTGATAGTTACTAAGAGATTTCGTTATATCTCTTGTTCGTACACCAAAATCTAGGTCAAATTTTTTACATGTTTTCTTCATAATAGTTGTGATCTCCGGTATATATGGTAATGATCCACAAAATTTTATTACCTGTTGAGTCTGTGTACTCCTTTGTTGTTTATTTCTATGGTTGCATCTATAAATAAGGTTATTTATATTCTTCACATCATATCCAAAGTTTATTGCCGTGTTCTTTATCCAATTCAATTCATTTTTTAGTAGTTCGGCGTTAGATGCATGAAAGAGTAAATGCTCTATTAATATATGATCGGAAAGCTGCAAATTTGTAAGATGCTGGGTGGTGAGAGTTCTCAGGAATGATATTAATGGTGTCATGTTTTCTATATACTTGGAATTCGATGTTATTTTGTTTATGAGATAGTAATGTGTCTAAGTATGGTAAGACTCCATCCTTTTCATGCTCCACAGTAACATTAATTGTTTCATAATAGTTATTATATTCATCTATGTACATCTGTAGCTGGTTATCTTCATCCTGCCATACCATAAGGATGTCATCCACGTACCTGCAAAACATCAATGGTTGTGGTTATCTGTTTTCAGTCTCATAGATTTTTCGATGTTCTGCAAAATCACCTCTGCCAACAAACCCGAAATCGGCGATTTTGCAGGTACGTAGATGACATCCTTATGGTATGGCAGCATGATGATAACCAGCTACAGATGTACATAGATGAATATAATAACTATTACGAAACAATTAATATTACTGTGGAGCATGAAAATGATGGAGTCTTACCATACTTAGTCGAATTCCAAGTATATAGAAAACCCGACAACATCATTAATATCATTCCTAAGAACTCTCACCACCCAGCATCTTACAAATTTGCAGCTTTCCGATCATATATTAATAGAGCATTTACTCATACATCTAATGCCCAACTACTAAAAAATGAATTGAAAAAGAACACGGAAATAAACTTTGGATATGATGTGAAGAAAATAAATAACCTTATTAATAGATGCAACCGTAGAAATAAACAACAAAGGAGTACACAGACTCAACAGGTAATAAAATTTTGTGGATCATTACCATATATACTGGAGATCACAACTATTATGAAGAAAACATGTAAAAAATTTGACCTAGATTTTGGTGTACGAAAGAGAGATATAACGACATCTCTTAGTAACTATCACAGAAAGACCCCAATCTTACAAAAAGCGGGTGTCTACTCTATACCAATAATAAATAATCAAAATAAAATTGTCAACCAATATATAGGCAGTACAAAAAGAAATATTAAAATCAGATTGACTGAACACATGAAGAACTGGAGCAGAAGAGAGAATAAAACAGCACTTATTGACTTCTGTTTGGATAATCAATGCTATACCCTATTGGGAAGGAATTGCAATATTAAACCAGCAGAATAATATGAGAACAATACAAGTAGCAGAAGCAGTATTAATAAATAAGACCAAACCATTTAACTGCAATAATAACAGTCCATACGACCTTTTGTACGCTTGGAGGAACCTGATCGAAACTGGGAAGAAATTGAATAGGGAGAGGAGAGAGAGGAAGAGAAAAAGGAAGGGTGAGAATGGCATAGATGAATATAAAGTTGATGTGACCTGACACTAGATGGCATTGGCAATGGGTTACATGAGGAACATGCGAACTGTGAACACGAGACTTTCAGATAGCAGACTTCGACAGAGGGTGTGAAGTCTCCGTTGAAAACGCCAGGGTGGAGCCAAGGTGAAACGCGTCCGGCGATTGAGACTGTGGACGGTATGAGGTGGTGTATATAACGATTTTAACTGGAATCTTTTAAAGCTTTTAAATTTTTTATGAACCTGACCTAACTTGAAGACTTCCTCAGCAATTCTACGAGAGTGCGGCATTGACGAGATAGCCTTAATGGCCAAGTACGACGTGGAACTTCAAGTGGTATGTAAATAGTAACTCTTAACTCAAGAATCTTTAATTATTATCCGGAAACCTTTACCCATTCAATATGATGTCAACACAGCCAGAACGGAGTTAACCCTAACATCTGGACATAACCGAAGTAGGGTACAACTTATGACGAAATGGCTCAAGCTAACCCTAACAACTGACTATATTGAAACAAGATACAACTTTGGACAAAGAAACTCTCAATAACTACTGACGTCAGATTGAACACACACTTGCGTGAGTAACATTTTTAGGACTTTTAACCGATTTATATTTTAATTGAATAAGTTAATGCACCACCACAGACTGTATCCACTTTACAGAACGTGTAAAACAGAATTTACAGACGTCAAAGCGTCTTCCTGAAGAACCTTGTGGTCATGTAATGGTATGTGAACTTTATGATAGAATCACATGAGATATAATGACATCCAGATGTCGTCTGCTGGATTGCCTGTTGGCCATATCACACGGTGGCAGCAACTCGACGTCGTTCAAACCGATTTACACCGTGCAACAGCTTTCACCGAATTGACGAGTGTACACCGACCGTGTGCTTTATACCCTTCAGCCCCCCTCCTCCCCTTACGTCATGCTGCATATATGCGCATGCCCTACCGTACCGGATCCAGTCTATCTCCTGAGTGGTCTTTCGGTCCGTTCTGCTTCTTCGTTCCGCTGTTATGCTAATTTCTCCTCTTTATCCTTAATTTTTGCACACCAGTGTATGTACAAACTCTATACATTCAGGAATCTCTTTAAGCAAAAAGTAAAAAGAGATGATAAATAATGAAAAATACTCAATGACTAGAACAGATTAAGGATATACAGCGAGTTAATAAAAACCTGACGGAATATTTACACAGATTATGACAGAAAAAAACATGCAAAATCAAAAATCACAAAAATAGGTTTTGTCAATCCAAAATTGAAAAGAAGTTATTGAGTGATACAATTCACAATGTCTCCTGCAAACTTGCTGGTATTGATCCCACTAGTATAGCCTTAAGTATCAGTTTTTTCAAGGATGATTGTTTCATGTGCTTCAAACATAACAAGACAATATATACTCAGTAGACAAAACAGAGATAATGGTGATGGCATCCCCAGCGCTCTTTATCACTTGTGTTCAGTTTGAGTCTGTTCCACTCAGCGCAGGGTGGAACAGACTCAAACTGAACACAAGTGATAAAGAGGCGGACAACAGGGCTTTCCAACAGTGTATCAGAATCTACGAACATGGGTAAATGTGGTGACTTGAGCTGCTTTGATCATAGAAGCATTGTTGACACAAGACAGATGGGTCATTCTATCTCCCAAGTGGTAAGAACCCTAAGGTTCCTGAGAGCAACTGTATCAAGGGTGTAAAGCGAGTGTACCATTGACAGATGTAACGGCGCCCAGAGAGCAAGCAGTGGCCGACCACACGCCATTGATGACCAGGGTAGACGTAGACTATCCACTCTTACAGACTAACCTACTTGGCAATGTCGGCACAAATCACATCCAAGGGCAACATCAGCAAGTGAACAGTATGGCGCATGTTGCATACTCTTGGCTATGGGAGCAGACGCCTATTCGTGTGCCACTGTAGACTGCTTGTCATTGGAAATTAAGCCTCGCTTGGTGTCAGGAACATCAAAACTGAACCTCTTCAGAGTGGCACCACATCACGTGGTCTGATGAATCTAGTCTTCAGATGTACCGGGTTGATGGGAGGGAGCGGGTGTGGTCTCAACAGCATGAGGCCATGGCCCCATAGTGCCAGGTCAGCTCTGTTCAAGGCAATGGTGGCTCTGTGATGGCTTGGGGAGCTTTCTTATGGGACACATTTTGTCTCTTAGTGTGTAACTGCTGTGTGCTACCAGCATGTGCTGGCTGATCAATTGTATACTTTCATGGCCTTAGCGCATCCTGTAGCCAATGGTCTGTTTCAGAACAATGCATCGCAACCAACTAGGCATGTCTTGAGGAACACTCATCTGAGTTTAGAACCATCCAATAGCTTCCAAGGTTTCCAGATTTAAACCCTGTAGAAACTTTGGCATGCCATGGAGCAGAACATCAGATCCATGGATAGTGGACTGACGTTTCGTGTGGAGTTGTGGACAATGGCTGGCATTACCTCTAGAAACCCTCCATCTGATGGAGTTGATGCCTTAGTGTGTAGAGGCTATTATTCTTACTAAAGGAGGACTAACACAGTATTAGGTAGCTTCCTCTAATATTTTGTCCACGAGGGTATTTACATGAATACAAGATATTGTAGATCATATATAAGTGGGAAACAAATTTCCCTGAAGAAATAATTCTTCACAAATACATGGAAGGCAATACAAATGTAATCGTTGGCACAAATATGCTGTATTTTGACTGTTTCCATGTAGCCACTCCTTCAGAAAACTTAAAAATTACATTGTCCTGGAGCGGGAATCGAACCCGCATCTCCCGATTTCTGTTCGAGCATGCTATACATTACACCACCCAGGACAAGAAAGTTTCAAGCAACTGAAGCTAAGCAGATGTAGCTTAAAAATCTGAGACCTGTTCAGATTTGAGCTAGTCGAAGCAATTATGTGCATCCTCGTAGCGACACCACGACCTTTTCTCATATCCGGGGTTAGATGTAGGTCACAAGTTCCAGTGTTTCAGAGAACATCAAACATAAGCGGGAAACGAATTTACCCAAAGAAATATCAGGGAATACGAATTTCCCTGAAGCACTGGAACTTGTGACCTACATCTGACCCCGGATGCAAGAAAAGGTCATGGTATTGCTACGAGGAATCACAAATTGCTTCAACTAGCACAAATCTGAACAGTAACAGTTCTCAGATGTCTAAGCTACATCTGCTTAGCTTCAGTTCCTTGGAACTACATTCTCTTGGGTGGTGTAATGGACAGCATGCTCAAACGGAAATCGGGAGATGTGAGTTCGATTCTCGCTCCAGGGCAATGTAATTTTCAAGTTTTCTGAAGGAGTGGCTACATGGACAACAGTGAAAATACGACATATTTGTGCCATCGATTACATTGATATTGTAGATGTTAAAATGTTTAGCAAAAAATAGCAACAACACACCAACATTTTGGAACCAACAATTACCTTGCAAAAGGGGAAATGCACAATCCATCAGTTCCATCACAACACCTTCAAGAACACCCATCATGGGGGAATATCCAGCAGGTGAAGAGACAATGGCTGTTTGGTAAATTATCAGATTATAAATGTCACCATTACTCACTCAAGTTTTCAAACACACAATACATGTATAACTGACTCCTTTTGCACATTTCTAAATATATACATACATAATTAATAAGTACACAATATACATGTAATGAGTAACTGAAGGTAAATAGTCATGCTTGTTAGATTAAAGAATTAAAGACAGAAGCTTTTTGACACAGTCTTGGGTCTTGATCATCTATAAATACTCTTGAAAGAGTGTGACTGGTTGCCAGATTTTGAAGTCGTTCATATGGTTGTTGCCAAGTGATAGGAGGCACTTCCAAATGATGGGGATAAAATAACGATTGTCAGTATTGTGGTTTGAAGATGCCCTTCATGAAAATGTAGTCCTTTTATTAACATAAGGAGCTTACAGAGAGGCCAAGGTTCGTACCCTTCCAAGCAAAATAAGTTCAAGCACTTTTAAAGGACTTTTTAAAGCCAAATTATTATGAGTGTGGGCTGTTGGTCAGTAGGTAGGTATCATTCAAACCATTAAACTTAGCTGGGACAGGCACACCTCCAATGACCTGCCTCTGTTACCCCATAAACCTTGTTGGTTTATTTTATTAACTTCGAATTACTCTCTGTTTTGGTGTTTTTCGAAATCATTTTATTTTGTGGAATATTTTGAAGGGGGAACATTACTTCCGTATTCATCTGCTGGTACAGTATTCATTGTTTGCTTAACTTTTTGTTTTTGATGCATAACTTGACTTTTTAATGCAGCCAGGAGATGAAGGGTCCAAGTATGAAGCACAACCAATTCCTAGAAGTTCTACATTCTGGCAAGAATGCTCCTTAACCCCAGTCAACAGAACCCGATCACAATTCACGAATACATCATTCCACTTATTTTACTCCCTTGTTGATGTTTTACTCCGTAGCGATGTCATAGCCAAGGTACTTTCGTTCAATGTGCTCTTCTGGGTTGAACGCAAGTTCAGCATTATTTGATCAGCTTGGTGTTTTTATCATAACTACACAGAAATATCTTGTACAACTTTTTAGCACAAACCATTATTTTACATATATACTCTTTCATACCAATACCTAAAAATCAAAACAAAAGTTTTTTTCAAGTACTTTTCAAGGTTTTCAAAGAGCGTACGAACCATGGAGGCACTGCTGAAGTATCTGAGATAGTCAATAGTGCCAAGAAAGAATTAGGTCTAACTAGGCTAACATTCTTTTTATACTCAGGCAGGTGGGTAGTAATGCTATGAAAAGTGCTGCCAATATAAATTGTGGCACCAACAGAAGTACAAATGGAAATTTTGTAAACACCAGGAACATTAAGGACTTAAACTTTAGCTCTGTCTGAGGATAAGTTTCATGATAGTAGGACTGGATTTAATACCAATCAAATAGCCATAGCCTTTAAATATTTGATGCAACTGGTAGGTAAACTAGTCAAGGAAAGGAATAAGGCATTCAGTAAAACTGAAGTAGTTTGTTGACCTCTGATTAACAGAGTAGTGGATTTCTTGGCTACATACTTTTTGAAGAGTTTGTCCACCTGGAAACTGACAGTGAGCAGCAATAGTTTCTTTGGCACTCTTAACAGGGACTTGTATGACTGCTTGCACACTTTAAGGGATAATTGTCACTTCAGCTATAACAATAAATTCTACCTTCAACAGCAAGGAGTCCTTATAGGATCCCCACTGTCACACCTTCCTTCTCACAGCATATTGTTATTTTCATCATTGCTAAGTCATCTTCAAACCACTGTCTGGCTGTGATATGTGTACAGCAAACAAGGGTTGGATAAAATAATGTCAACACCATGATCATAGAGGTTTGTTATTTATGTAGGCTATACTGAAAAAAAAAAAAACCCCAACCCCATAGTGTTTAACTTTTGTGTATCTTTGCTTCGTATATATTCTCTGGGTTGTATGCCAGTGCAGTATGAGTTGTGTTCAGCAGCAGTTCATACGAGCGATTGGTAAAATGGGTGACCTGTCAGACTTCCAAAGAGGACAAATTGTGAGAGTCTGTTTAGCAGGAGGGTCTAACTATAACAGCTACATTGTTTGGTGTTTCAAGAGCAACAGTTTCCACGGTTAGAGTTGCATACAAAAAACATGGTAAAACTTTGTCGACGAAGAAGAATAGTGTGTACTACAAGCAAGGCCAAAAACAAATTAAAAAAAACTGACTGAAAGAAAAAAGGCATAAAAACATGTTTTATAAATCTTAAATAAAAAATTTCAAACATAAAATCGGAAACTACTCGAGCACAAAATGAAAGGCAAGATTCAATCTTTGCCATTCTCTAAGTTACCTATTCACATACAGGGCTTGAAAAATGCCATGCCCGGGACATGTAAATTATTGCCATGGGCAGGTAAATAAAAAATCTTTAAATTAAAAAAAACTCTGGAACAGAAATTACTACTACAAAAGACAGCTGTCGCATGTTGTGTTTCATTTCACTGGTAATCTCCAGAAGTTGTATTATTGTTATGGAGTGCCAAGAACAGAAGGATATCACCTCTTCAATTATACACTGGCGTGCAAAAATTAAGGACGAGACGGTTTTTCGAATGTAACATCGTGCAGAAGTGCTCCACAACGACTCAAATCATACCATAAGATCCCCAAGATGCAAGAATATGGGACAAGTGAGCAAAACCGTCCAAACAAGGAATCCAAAGGATACAAAGGCACTTTATTGAAAAGGTAGCTTCGAGCACAACTGGACAGAGGACAGAAACGTCCATGTGACAGGCGGCTGCCAAGAAAAATCCAGTCTTTAGTAGGGAATATGAACACCCCTGACTGCATTGCAGGATTTACAACGTCTGTCCATGCTGAGGACAAGGTTGTCAAGGAACTGTTGAGACATCGCGGCCCATTCCTCTTGTAGCGCTAATCGCAGCTGCGGAATCGTTGCTGGCGGCTGGTGACGTGCTGCTAAGCGTCTCCCGAGAAGGTCCCACACGTGTTCGATTGGATTTAGTTCCGGTGACCTTGCGGGCCAATCCATGCGTTGAATATCTTCACTCTCCAACAGCCACTGTACGATGAGGTGCAGCGTTGTCGTCCATGAAGAGGAACTCAGAACCCACAACACCTCTAAACAGATGCACATGAGGCAGGAGAACCACGGTACAATAGCGGACACCAGTGACTGAACCTCCTTGGAAGATGTGGAGGTTAGTACGGCTACCAAGCATGATACCGCCCCAAACGAGAACTCTGCGACCTCCAAACCGGTCCCTTTCGATGATGTTGGAGGTGTGATTGCGTGTTTCCTGCTCACTCCAGATGTGTATACATCCAGAACTGCTCATCAGACTAAATCGGCTCTCATCCGTAAAGAGAACTCGACCCCATTGCTGATGTGTCCAGTTCTTGTGTTCCTGGCACCACAGAAACAGCAGTCTCCGATGAGCAGGCGTTAATGGCACACACCGTACTGGTCGTCGTGCAATTAGACTACCTTTGTGCAGCCTCCTGGCCACAGTAAAACGCGATAACGGATGTCCAGTTGTCTGTCACATGTACCTTGCAATTTCTCCTGCTGTCTGCCGTCTATCTTATCTCCCCTGTAGGACAATATACCGGTCGCCTGCCACCGTGGTTGCTCGTGGACGACCACTGCTAAACTCTCGGACAGTTGCTCCTGTCATTTGAAATGCTCTCCAAGCTCGTGAAACGATACTGTGAGCGATACCGAACTCCTCGGCCACACTTCAACCTTCTTCCAACTTCCCAATGACGCGATCTCGGGTAAAGTCATCCAGATGTCGTCTACTGGATTGCCTGTTGGCCATATCACACAGTAGAAGCAACTCGAAGTCGTTCAAACCGATGTAAACCGTGCAATAGCTTTCACCGAATTGCTGAGCGTACACCGCCGTGTGCTTTATACCCTTCCGACCCCCCCCCCCTGCATATATGCGCATGCCCTACCATATCGGACCCTAGTCTATCTCCTGACTGGCCTTTCTGTCCATTCTGCCTGCTCGTTCCGCTGTTATGCTAATTTCTCCTCTTCGTCCTTAATTTTTGCACACCAGTGTATTGCTCAACTTCCGCGTTCGGCACGGAGCTTGTTTTCTAAATACCAGAAATAGGAACCATATGTAGTTTTGCTCCAAATGTTGTTTATAGTGTGCGACGAGATGCATGCCTCTGATGGAACCGTTGTTGAGGCAAAGGGCAAAAACTTCAATGAAAAAAACATGGCAGAATCACTGAATTTCTGAAATATCAATTTCATCATCATACCATTTCATACCAATTTCAGCATCATCATCTTAAAACTTGAGATACATGCTTTTGTGCATTGAACATTGAGTACAGACCCTTAAAATGGAAATGCAAAACATGTAAAAAAAAGTTCAGATTTTTTAACTTAAAAAAATAAGGGTTCTGGTTTGTTACCTTAAAAGATAAATTTTTCTGGGCATCTAACTATTACTACAATATACTACTGGGCAGATAAATAATTTTTATATATGGGCATGCAACTTTTCTGATATTTTTCAAGCCCTGCACATACTGTATAATCACACAGATTTTGAGACTTCATTAGCACAACTGCTAGGCTTCCATGCTAATAATCAATGAAGAGCCACCACTCCAAACTCAATATAGCTCAATGTCTGCCATAACCGATTCATGAAAGTTTTTTTTCTTAATGTCATGAATGATGATTTAAATTTGTAATGTTACTGGCAGTGGTTATAAGCTGCACCTAGTTTTAAAAAAACACATTTCAGAGTTACACACATGTTAATTGAGTTTAGTGCTGAGGCATTATAATCAGAAGATGAACCAAGACTGAATCTTAAGTTATAGTTTATCAAATTCCATACTCCAAATGAAGGAGTTCAAAAGTCTTGTAAAATATACATTGAAATATCTAATACATGCATTTAAATATATAATACTTTTTTAAGTTCACCACAATGTGATAACTACAATTGTGGGAATTTTCAGGCTGGCTCCATAACTTATGAGCACAGAGCCAGCCTGAAAAAGAAAAAAATCCCCTAAAAAGGTTTATCCCAGAAAAACACACATTTGAGGAACATCATTTTGGTGATGCCAATGAACTCTAACCTCACACAGCTAAAGCCCCAAAACATTAGAAAGCTATCTACAACCAAAATTGCATTCCTATGAGAGCACCCCAACTCGAAACACACACATTTCACTTCAGTGGTGTAACTAGCACAACGTGCGCCCCCAGCAAGATTTACTTCAGCACCCCTAAGCACAGTATTTTCCCCAGGATTTCAAAAACAAGAGAGGTTGTGTTTTTCGCAGTAGGTGTGCTGTCTGTAAAAGCAAGGGGGACTTGAGCCCTGTAGTTTTAACTTTAAGTAATTTTTGGAACAGAAGTACATAATACAAGGTCATCAATCAGTCAATCGGGATTAACACTGTGCGCAGACCGATTTTTTTAATTTTATTGGAGGTTTAATAACCACTGTGAGCAACTCAATGGGCTAGCAGCAGTCACCCATCCCTAATTTAGGGTCACTGGTTCTAGGAAAGGGAGAGAGCCAATGCTGCAAGACAAACACAATATCCATGCCTCACCGCGATTTGAACCCAGACCCCATTCAGACCTTAAACCACTGTGCCACTGGGGCGGCACATGGACCGATGCATGAACATGAATATAAATGGTTAATGTTAATAACTTTAGAAGACTTCATAACCACCCATTTTACGTTCGCTTGTTGAAGTGTTTGGTTTTTGTAAAATGTCTGGTTCTAAACTTCAAGGGTTGATGTGCCAAACAAATCATTTTTCTTTTCATCAGAAAAAGAACTCTAGCTTAATTGACTTTGTGGCAAAAAGAACTGGTCAAGTTTTGGATGTTTCTTTGAGCGCTGTCCTTTATATATATATATATATATATATATATATATATATATATATATATATATATATATATATATGTCACTTGCTAACTAGCCATTGCTAAATTCAAGTTATATCTTTCAAATTCGATTTATGATTTCACCTTGGCAATTACAAGCTACCACAGAACCAAATGTTTGGTTCGGTGGTAGCTTGTAATGGCCAAGGTAAAATCACCCACCCTGTGCTTTGGCACCTCTTATTTTGAAAATTTGAAGAGGGACATTCTGGGTGCAATAATGAATATATTTCATAAAAACTTTGAGATATTTACTCACAGTTTAATGAATAACCAAAATGTTTTTTTCAGTTTGGTGAAAAATTCCCTGCAAATTACAGCTTTTACAGGCATCAGAGTGTGATAAATGATGTTCATACAGATTTCCATGTATCAAAAGAAATTAAGTTGCATAATTATTCTTACTACATCTGTCTCGGGGGGGATATACACTACATCTAATTTGAACTTTAGCTGATATTTACGGTCACTGAAGTGAAACTAATTTATGAAAACTGAAATTAAAAGTTTCCTTACCTGGTCATAACCAAAAACATCTCCCTTGGCTACAGAGTATAAAAGGGAATAAGCAATCTGTCCTGCTGCACCAGTAACCAAAACCTTGATTGGATCCTTCTGCAAGTACAAAGTTACATATGAAACTTATCTTAGACATAAGCAAAAAAGAAAAAAGAAAAAAAATTGTATTTTAGACTGAAGCCTGAAAATATGCACAGATATGTACACATTTTCAGAACAAAAAATCTGCATACACTGAGTTATCACTGATTTATGACTACCCCTATCAAAAGTGGATGTGGCCCATCGACCACATGATTTCCCTGAGGGAGTGATTACTGGACTAATGTAGCATATATAAGGTGTGAGTGGAGCAGTAGAAGGAAAAATTTGGAGCGTGATGAGTAAATGGAAGGATTTATCTGACTTTGAGAAAGGACAGATTGTGGGATCTCAGAGAGCAAGTGCCTCAATTTCCCAAATGATTGAACTGGTAGGTGGTTCACGAGCTGCCATAGTTAAAAGCTTATCAGAACTGGCATGAAAATTGTCAAAGACCCAAAGGTAAAACTGCATAGCACAGCGAAAGGTTGATGTGAGAGGTGAGTGCCAGGTCTGACGACTCGTATAGGCCAACAAACAACAGCTGACTACCCAGTACAATACAGGTCAACCCGGAACAATATCTGTCATGGCCATGCATTTCACGCTCACATGTATGGGCTATAACAGCAGACGACCTTGACAACATCCTCTCCTAACCACGGTTCACCGGAGCAAAAGACTAGCGGGGGAGCAAAGATCATGCAAGTTGGACGTCAGATGACTCGAAAAAAATGTGTGGTCTAAAGAGTAGTGTTTTTTACCTTTCTCCACTCCGTGGATGGTCGTCTACGTATCTGGTATATACAATATGGGGCACCCGATCCATCTTGCATAGTCTCCACAGTGCGAGCCAGTACAGGCAGTTGTATGATGTGAGGCACGTTTACCTTGCAGGAGGAACTTGGACCCCTGGTGATGCGGAACGTACGACTGGTGCCCACAATCGTGAATTGCTTGTCAACTCTGCACGCCCTGCAGTATTGAACTTTTTCTCAGTGTCTTCCAAAATTAAAATGTGCAGAGCCACAGGTCCAATGTTATGCAAGAACACAGTTCAGACTTCCAGCATATTGATTGTCCTCCAAACTCCCCCAATATCAATCCCATTGAGCACTTGTGGGACACTATGCAATGGCATATCAGGCATTTGTATACACCAATTACCTGCATTCAATTCAAAGCTGCCTTACACAGGGCTTGGTTGGCCATACCTTCCAACTGCTTCCGGCAACTTATTGAATTGATGCCACGTCAGACAGCTGCTGTATTGAGAGCGAAAGGAGGACCTACGAAGTATTAGGTTGGTGTTATAATTCAGTGATCACTCGGTGTACACTGAAGTGCCAACCCCCCCCCCCCCCAACTGAGATACCTCTCTAATACCGCGTTGGTCCTCCTTGTGATCAGATAACGGCAGCAACGCGATGGGGCATGGACTCCATGAGCTCCCTGTAGTACTATGGAGACAGTGTACACCATGCTTCCTGAAGAGTGTCCCACAATTCTGTAATAGTCAATGGTGGAGGATTCCTAGCATTGACGGCACGTTGAAGAGCATACCAAATGTGTTCAATGGCGTTTAAATCCAGTAGATGAAGGGAAAAGTCAGAATGCCACTCTCAGAAGAATGTTCCTCTAACCATAAGAGTGAAAGTGGACATGTGCAGTGCTGCATTGTAGTGTTGAAATAGGTCACACCTGTTGGGAGTGGTTGCATTACATGAACGGGTGCAAATGATCCCCATGGATGGTTTTGTAGCCTCCACCAGTCAGAGCAGTCTGCAGACATATGAGGAGTCCTAATATGTGCCAGATGAAAACACCCCATACCATAAGAGCCATCACCGCCAGCCTGTACTGTCCCTTGTAGGAATCTCATGGAGTTGTTGCCACACCCGGAGTCGGCCATCCACCTGAAACAATTGGTATCACAAGTTTTGGGACCAAGCTACACGTTTCCAGTCATCTTGCGTCCAATGGCGGTGTTTCTGAGCCCAGGCAAGGCACACAGCCATGTGTTGTCAGGTCACCAATATCACCCAGGTGGGCAGTCAGCTCCGAAAACCCCATAGAACACTGGGCAACGTTGCACTGTCTGAATCCTGATGCTACTGCTGGCCCCAGCATTGAATTGTGCTGTGATTTGTGGTAATGTTGCATGCTAGGCGGACGTTATGATGTGCACCATGTGCTGCTCACAATTATCCAGGGCTTTTCTGTGGCTACACTGGTCTCACACTCTGAATGTTTTCCTAAAGTTTGTGTAGTCGAGGTACACCCTTGAAATTGTTGACCTTGTAAATCAAAATTTCGGGGCAATTTCCAAGATAGAGTGGCCCATCTCCTGGCGCCGACTGTCGTACCATGTTCGAAATTGCTTAAATCCTGATAAGCTGCCACCTGAACTATGAGTGCTACTACTTGAGCTTGCAGAGATAACTGCTTCTATATATACGTCGTTTGTGGACGATACCATTTACCACATGGTCGTGGTGGCATATATTGAAAACGGTAGCATCAGGGTTCGAAAAATACGGTCGCCTGGTCGCCCAAAAAATTTGTCCAGGCTATCACGGAAAACATCACTGAAAAACATGTACCATAATTTTCGTCGTATAATCCACGGATAAACACTGATTAAAAAAATAATATTTTTGCGGCCGTTTAATTAAAAAAAAATCCTCAGAATAATTGTGCAGGAGAAAGGACCCCCTTAGGGGTGTCAAAATGACAGACCCTGAAAGTTGTAGGGAGGGGCAGCGGGAGTTACTTTATCTTTGTATTGTTGGGAAAGAGAAAACGCTGACTGTGCTTGTGCCCTCTCTTCGTTAATCGGCCAATAAAAATGTATGCAAAGCGCTCGCTGCACGAACCTACACATGCATGCCTCATTTCAAAGTTCCATGTTCTGGATCTTGTGTGCTCAGTGCCTTGTATTTTAATTCGCCCTTTGCCATTTTGACCAGTCTTTGCTGCTGATAGTTTCCTTCATTGCTATTTATGATGTCTTCGAAAAGGAAACATTTCAGTTACACTGCCGAATTTAAACTTAAAGTGGGGTAACAGCTGAGGATATGATTGTGTCATACTATGCAATAGTTTCCAAAAGGTGAGAAAACTAGCACCCAGTGACATGCAAAAAGCCACGGTCTGAAATGTAAACAAACCCGTCGGTAAATTGCGCGGGAGAATTAACGTGGGAATTTGCGGGAGAAGTCCAGCCCTTTTTTTTTTACCCGAGTGTAAGCCGACGCACCTACTTTGAAAGCAGGATTTCTTCCAAAAACTTTCGACTTGCACGCGAGTGTATGTACGGTATTTCTATGAATTGTTCCATATCAGCGTTTCATCATGGGCTATGTGTAATGCAATTGGAGCTACTGCATCAGCATTCATGATTAAATGTTTTTCTCTACGGATTCCAACGCCACCATTAAGCTTCTTTTGTGTCCGAAGATAAAAATATATTAAAAAAAGTTTCCTTTAAAAAATGAATTTCTTTATTTAATAAGATCGTTTTTTTTTTTTATTTCTCTGGACTCCTGTGACAGACTTTTCTGTTGAAAATTCGGCTTTTGAATCAGCATTTGGGAAGTGCGGATTATAAGGCGATTTTTCTTTTATCTGAATGTCACAGTCTGCGAATTATACGCCGACGCAGATTATACGAAGGTAAAAAAATATAAAAAAATTGTGCGAATTTTAGTCTGGGGATAAACAACAAAAATTACAGTAATTCAAGAAAAATTTGTGAGCTCCAGACAAAAAAAAAAAAAAAAAAAAAAATTTGCCATGGAGAGAGAGTAAGCTGATGGTAGAACATATTTTTGGACAGAAGTGTACATACATGACTTTGATATTAATACCCCCACCCCCACTGGTCCAGTGTCTGGCCACTAAAAAATTTAGCTGGCCACCAGATTTCAAAATATTTTTCTATCCCTGGGTAGCAAGCAGCACCCTCCCCAGTTTTTTTGGCACCTTAGTGTACATCAGTACACTCATCTACATAACAAATCTGTACATAATTTAAAAATTTCAGAAAACCTGAATTAATGAAATGCAATAAATAAACATTTTATACATGAAAAGACAGCTTAATTATCAATTAATAAAATATGTTAAAATGTACAGGTCTTATTTTGGACATTTATATGCTTTTCTATCAAACTAGAAGATGCCACCATTTCCTAATTTAGTGCTGCTGATGCCAAGGAAGGGAGAAATATCAAAATTGACATACAAATTGCTCCTGATATCACCTGGACAGATAACCAACATAAGAAACTTGCACATTGATTCTGGTCATCACACTAATTTTCTTCCGGTCACATAATTACCTGCAGAGAGATGTTGCTAACTTTCTGAACTGTCAGTTTTGCACTCTGCCAGAATATCACACATTCCATTCTTTCACATGCTTGCTGCTAACGTGCCTAAATTCCATTCCCTTTTCACTTCACTTTTTCTTCTGATCTTATTCTAAGCACACACACAAAAAATAATAACTTTTCCTTGCATAATATGCCTAAAATACATAAGCATTTTATTGTTGATCCCCTGAAAAATTTTGGGTTTCAATTTGCTTTAAACCCAACCATCACCTGATCTATTACATTCCCTTAGCAGCACTGCATTGAAAATAAAGTTCCATGTGAAATTTTAAGGTTGGTGGCAACTGACATTTTTAGCCAAAATGTTACCACCAATCTCAGAATTTTCACAAAATTTGGATCTGGTAGTGAGCTATCACTTGCATAGAAAACTGCAAGTGATAACTGCTTCTCATAACCAGTGGAATGAATTATACAAAAAAAAAAATTGTCTCTTGTTCCTTAAACAAGCACAGTAAATTCAGAGTAAAACTCAATTCCAATTACACTTTTCGAAATTTTCACATGACCTTGGTCTTACTATAGAGAAAACTGCAAAATTTAACACAATGGTACATAAAATATGTATTTTAGACAATTCTGCAATCTGTATGTACAGATTGCAGAATTGTCTTATACTATGCTCTAAGTGCATCATATCCACTGGGATAAATTATGAATGTTCTAAATAACAGTAAAGAATAGCCACATGTACTTCTTTTTTTTTTTTTTTTTTTTTTTTGATTGGAGGTTTAACGACCACCATGAGCAACTCAATGGGCTATAAGCAGTCGCCCGTTCCTAATTTAGGGTCACTGGTTCCAGGGAAGGGAGAGAACCGGTGCCGTAAGACGAACACATCCATGCCTCACCGGGATTCGAACCCGGACCCCTTTCGGACGAATGATCAGAGGCCATCGCTTAGACCACTGCGCCACCGGGGCGGCCCACATGTACTTAAATGGAACTATTTGATAAATATAGAAAATAATGATGGATATAGGCTACTAGCCTCTCCAAGCAAGCATTTATTAGGCTTTACAAATTTTGGAGCAATTTGTAAACTGTAGATAATGAGAGATAAAAGGCTACACCCCCAGCATGCATTTATGTGGAACAGTTTGGGAAATATAGGCAATAATACTGGAATTTACAAATAAGCCAGAAACGATAATAATATTAAAGGACATAGCTCCAATTCCTTCACAGTACAACCTGGGTGCAGAAACAGCAATTGGCCCTTTGCAAATAATCTGAAAGATGTGCAGACTGTTGTTTGTTTTTTTAATTATTTTTTTAACATTGTTTTTAGGATTTCTTTAAGTTTTAAAACAAAAGGGAAATTTCCACACATTTTTTACGTTGGCTCTTGTTCCAGACGTAAAGCTGTAATCGATGGATCACGTAAGTAACTTTTTTTTTTTTCTGTTTATTTTAGCTTTCATTTTTCCATATTTTTTTAAACAGATAACTTCAACTAGACGTGATATAATCATTTTGTTTTCAGCTTTGAATCTAGGAAACAATATTTTTGTGGGCATTTAACGCATCACGCACGTTTGGTGTGGCATTTTGGAAGTTAATAATCACAACTTTCCTTTTTTTGTGTGTGTGTGGAGGCCTAAACTTTCATATAACTGAAAGTTATTTTGGCAATTTTTTTCTTTTTACAAAGCTACATTTTAAAAGCATTTTCTCCATTTCAGCAGCCATTGGCATCTGTAAGTTGACATTGCAACTTTCTTTTTTTTTTTTTGCTTCACTTCAGTTAGATTGATAAGGTGTTTCTCTCTTTCCTCTCCCCCCCCTTTTTCTTCTTTCGAAAACCATTTTTTTACACCTTTTTATCTCATTTGTCTTCTATTTTCCATGGTCTCATTATGAGGCATTCCGGAAGCTGATGTTCACATTTTTTTTTTTTTTTTTTTTTTGCGTCCATATAGGTACATTTTAGTTAGATTAACGCTGATTTTTTAAAAACAAAATTCAATCTGTTAAAGCGTAAGCAACAATTTCTTTCATTTCCGCGGCCATACGACATTTCGGTAGTTGACAGTCACATTTTATTTTATTTTTTTACTTCTAGATACCTTTATCTCAATTTTTTTTTTTACTAAAACTATATTTTTACGCAATTTTTAATGCTTCCAGCTTCGTTTCCAAGGCCATATAACACTGCATTCCGAAAGCTGATGGCCACATTTTTTTTTTATTACTTTCTTCCAGATAATTTCATCTCAGACTGATGAGGTAAAAAGCATTTTGCTTTACAAGAACCATTGCTGCTTTTCTTACTTTAAATATATGGGGTTTAATCATAGCAATAAAAATGCTCCCATCACATTTTAACATATTCATCAAATTTTTCTTAAAATTGAGGTCAATTCACAAATTCGGTTTCAAACAAAAATATTATATGGACCACTGTAGACTTGATCACTACCTCCCCTAACTAACAGTGACCTAAATACCAAAAGTATTTCAAGAAAGATATTTAAGTTCTGAATGAAATAAAACAGTTGTAGTTTCATCTGCATTTCTTATCAGGAAAAAACTAGTTCGATTATTGCTATTAAATACTGATTTGCACTATTAGCAAAATCTCATATTGACTCATTTTTTAAAACTTAACTTTTGTCACAGTACAGAACAATAAATTTTATGGCAAAATTAACATTTAGGCATCCCTTTATCTCGCAGATAGTGTTTAGGTTTTCTTTTCTGCGTTGCAGACTTCTGAAAAAGATTCTGCTCCTGGTACATACAATTTTACGAAGCAGTTTGGGAATGGCTCAAGAATTAATTTCTTTCACATAAGTAGCCTTATGTGAAGTGTTATAGCTCCACTCAATTTAGAAGTGGAAATTTCTATTGGCTGCAGTGAGCCAATACTCTCTTGAGCATAGAAAATGCTGCAACATCTATCCATGCTTGAAAAAGCAGAAATTTGGAGACAAATAGGTTGAAAAATATAGATTTACCTACCTTTGTCCCTTATTATTAACATTTCTGAATAATTTAGTATTAATAAATTATTCAGAAATGCAAATATTTTCTGCATTCTCAAATTGCTTCATAAAATGTACAGTGTGATCCACATCACTCATTATTATGGCTTATTTTAAACAGAAATTATTCTTGGAAAAACATTGTTTTAATGTGTTACAATCACTCAGTAATACTTCTTTAACAAACCAAGTGCAACGTGTATGCAAGTTGCTATCAGTTCTTTGGGTTTGACACTTGTTTAGACTAGAGCCAAATATTTTTCATTACTTTTATCAACCCATACTACCATTTAAATTTTAAGTAAATTTCTATCAAAAGGTATTACAGAAGTCCTTTACATATAATAGTAACTAGCAATAAATTAACACCAGCACTGTATTGTATCATCAAGAGTGTTTCAACTTTCAACTGCATGTCATAGCTTGTTGTATAATCAACATTTCCAAAATTAGAGCTTTACTGTATCCAAATTTGTTTGGGACTAAATGAAAGCACGTTGGGACTACTGAATCCTTATTCTAGTTAGATGGGACTAAATGGGTAAAAAAAAAACCTCAAAACCTGTAGTGGATGTCAACATCTTAAAAAGAAAGATGCACATTTTCAAAGGGAAAGTTCTCTCATACCTAGCAGACATTGTCAGCACAACATTAGAATTACAAATAAATTTTCTACTGGCCCAGGGACCACTAGAATTTGCAAATCACTGGTCCACCAAAATGGCAACTGGCCCATAAAAAAATTAAGACATTTATAATATATGTAGAAAAGAATGTGTCATTTTAATGGAATTATCTCCAATATTTGTTTTTAATCATCTAATTTGAAAGTGCAACTGACAGGACAAAGAATTTTCCAGAATAAGATTTTAGTGGATTGGTGATATAACAGAGTAAGAGTATTTCTGATCTGTTTTTAAGTAAGAAGGAACAAGAAGACTCCAAGGGTAAAAAAGAATTCTTACACGTTAGCCTTTTTTTATATGTTTTCTTGTTTAGGATGTAGCTTCCTTTCCTTACTTTTAGTCTTACTGCTCACCCTGCTACTTTCCGAAAAAGTTAGTTTTAGTCCCCCATTTAAAACTGTTCCATGTGAATTGCTCTTTTACAAAAATTATCTTCGTGCATCCAATTGACCTTCTGTGCTAGTGTGTTTTCTTGGGCCAGTAAAAAAAGCTGGCATGTGTCTGGTGTCAGTATCTGCTACATTCACTAGGGTAGGTGAAGGTAATGAAAAACGGCTGTAGCCATTACAAGACAGAGACAAGGAAACTGCCTTTCTGTATTAGTTGTTTCGTCCACTCTTTACAAATCATGATACGGATTGAAATCAGAGATATATGCATCCCCGAGATCTCTAAATTTACATGATCTGAGATAAATTGGATATGCCTCTAGCAATGTAGGGTAACAACACGGCTGGTATGCCTTCATTCATTTTACTAAAGGCCAAAAGGAATTTAAATAAATTCATTGCTGAATCCTAATTTCAACCATAAGATTTTTGAATGCCTAGAAGTCATCACCTAAATTTTTTCTCTGTAGCTGCCGGCATTTGAATCATACTTTTACTGCAAATAATGATTAACTTCAAGAACACACTTCCCTACGTGAAAGACAGAAAAAATAACGATTAAACATTATTACCATGTTTTTGATTTAACTTCCAACAATGCACGGAAAAACGAGCCAAATACCCACAACCAGGAACTTAGAAGTTCATCAAAAGACAGGAAAGTTTATCGCATGTACACTCGCACCACAAGAGGAGACACCAAGGACGAAAGCAGACCACCCATCAAAAACGTTAACCACAGTCTCATTGGTCCAGCCACACAGCAATACAGTAGCAGCTCTTTCCGCTATGCTCCACTGCCCTACTCCTGTTTACCACGAGTAAGCTTCTCTGGTGGCCAGTAGCACAGAATTTCACAATTTCATTTCCTGTCGTAATTCGGATAATACCAAGGAGGTAAGTAATACCTCCATGAATAACGTGTGCAGTTACCAGCTGTCACCCTTCCCTAATTTAGGACCAATAGTTTTAGGGAAGGGACAGCGCCATTGCCATCAGAGAAGAACGAATATTTGTCCGTTTGTGGATTATGAACATAATTAAAAAGGAAGAAATTGTGTGTGAGGTAGGATTGCGAAATTTCTCCCGTATAAGGAAATAAATACGGGGTGCTCCCGAGGTTCCTACGCCATTACTTAATTTAAGAACGCATATCAGCTACTTAAGAAAAAAAATTTTGTCCCAATTTGAAACACTGCATTCCCCCAAAGAAGATTATTCATTTTTAAATCGATTACAACAAGACTTTTTTTTTTTTTTTTTTTTTTTATTTTAGGTTTAACGACCACCGTGAGCAACTCAATGGGCTATAAGCAGTCGCCCGTCCCTAATTTAGGGTCACTGGTTCCAGGGAAGGGAGAGAACCAGTGCCGTAAGACAAACACAACATCCATGCCTGACCGGGATTCGAACCCAGACCCCTTACGGACGAACGATCAGAGGCCAACGCCTTAGACCACTGCGCCAACGGGGCGGCACAACAAGACTTGATTCATGAGGAGAAAGTAAGAATCAATGACGAATTACTGCTAAGCTGAACTAAAATTGTGTTTACATTAAAAAGCCTCAGACGACTGCAATCCATATGTGCCCAGGTTATAGCGTCTAGAAGGGAAAGTGTGCCGAGCGCCTAGCGTACGTAATGATTGGCGTGGATACCGAAATTTGTCCCCTTCGTAGATGGCGCTTCGATCGCCTTCCCTTCCCTCTTTCTTACTGTGATGGGAGCGGGAAACTAAATTCGTGTTGCTTACTGTGAAAAGAACGGTAATTTAGACGAAAACGTGTTATGTTTTAGGTTTTAGAAGGAATGTGGATTACCTAAATATTGTATATAAGTTATACTTAGCTCATTATGCGGAAGAGAAATAACCATAGTTTTGTGCCAGGTTGCAATACTCAGTACAAAAACAGTAAGCCGTCACTCTTTGGAATACCCAAAAATGATAAACTTTTACAGCAGTGGCAAAGATTGATTCCCGGTGCAGATGTGCAGATAAAAACTTACGACAAATTTAGTGCTGTATGTGAACTGCACTTTGAGAGATTTGTGGTTCGAAATTTTGTGCATAAAATAAATGAGGAGACTGTGTTAATACCCAGAGATCGGCCCATCTTGACACCAGATGCAATTCCAACAATATTTCCAAACCTTCCCCATTATTTGTCAAAAACTCTGGCAAAATACAGGAAAGTTAGGAAACCGATGATAAGCCTGATGGTAATTTAAATAGCTTGGAATTCACTTCCCAAAGAGTTACACGGAACTGCCTTCTGAATATCACAGCCTTCAGTATTTTGGGGTAAGCAAATTCCTGCAAATAATTCAAAGTGCATAATTTTCCATGTTCATTCATTCAAATGTGAATTGTCAAATTCATTGACAACAGAAAAACTGGTTGTTGTTACCAAAAGTTAACCAGAGGTTACCTGTAAAGTGTATTTACGTGGAATAAAAATTAACTCAGTTTCTAATATTACTTCTAAAGATGAATCAAAATCCATTATTCGAGACACTGATAGGCTAACAGTATGTCATGGCACAGGCTCCATTTCAGAATTTGAAAATAACATGAAGTACCTTGAAAGTGAGTTATTTTTTAGAATAATTTGTACAGCAAAAATTGTGTGAAAGGAACAACAAAGACTTGCCTCAGATGTAAGTATCTGCAGGGCTTACTTTTGCACAAAATAGCTTATCATAGAAGAAAAGGCTACATTTAAAAATAAGTATCAAAATACAGTTCGGAAAATCAACAGGCTGAAGAAACTAGTTATTTCGCTCTCTAATTAAACTTAAAAAAAAAAAAATAAAAAAAAAAGGAATTTTACAGAACTTTCCATTAATGAAAAAATAGCAGAATTACGCATTAAGCAGCAGCAAATGGTTATTCATTGTTATAAGGCAGCAAAAAAGAAATCTGCAAGAGGTATGTCATATACCAAAGAATGGTTACTTGAATGCTTACTAATGCACATAAAAAGTCCAAAATTATGCGAGCACATACGGAAACACAAAATCATGATCCTACCTAATAGAACAACTATTAGAAAGTATATTTCAAATTACAACAGCAGTTTTGGATTCAATGCACTGACGTTTGAAACTATTTCAAAGAAAACAAGTGAAATGGAGCCTTTTGCAAGACATGGTGGTATATTAATAGATGAAGTGAAGCTTACAGAAAAACTGCATGCAAAATCATCTGGTGAAATATTAGGGTTTGTTCATATTGGGCCATACACTTCAAAAACTGTTAAGTATACCCCATGTAATCACGGACTGGTAATGGTGTTTCAGCCATTAAATGGAGATTGGACCCAAATAATTGGTGTTTTTGCCACAAGTAACAATATAAGTGGAACTTTGCTAGCAAAATTAATTATTAAAGCTGTTATTCTCACTGAAAATGCAGGTCTGTTTGTTAATTTCATTACGTGTGATGGGGCTTCTTGGACCAGGAATATGTGGAAGACATTTGGTATATCAGCAGACTGTTCTGGAACTAAATACAGCATTATGCATCCTACAGATTGTTCTAGTTTACATTTCATATCAGATTTCGCCAGTCCAAGCGAGCCTTGCTTCATCGTAGCTCAGCTATTTAGAGTCAGGTCGATGCTTAGCAAATTCCCAGTTATACAGGTAAACACTGGGGAAGAAATATTTCTTCTTATTATACGTGGGAAATATATCTCTATAAGCAATCTGAAATCGCATATTTACTGTTACGTAACTGAAATCAAACGATCGTCCATGGAATGGAAACATGTCACCTCCCCAACAAGGAAGGCATTGAAAAGTCCAACTGTCTCTGTCTGCGGGAGTGGTCATGATGACTGTGAATCTGTTGTTTACACAGAATTTCTGTCAAAAGAGACAACCATCAAGTGACTCATATTGCCAAACACCATTAAATTTGCGAAATTCAATTAAGGACAGATGCCGGGGGTAAGTTGAGCGAAGGTGTCACACTGATGTCCAAGAACATTACACAGCACGGAAAACTAAGGGAATTGCTGCATTAATTCAAGTCGGAATTGTGGCAGCATCCACCTTATAGCCCCAACTTATCCCCATGCGGCTACCATTTGTTCGGTAAAATGAAACAGGAGCTTAGTGGACAATGATTCCCAACGGATGAGGCTGTGAAAAGTGCGGTCCTTAACTAGTTGCACCAAACTGGACTTTTCTTGTACAGGTATGGGAAAGTTAATCGCACGTTCCGATAAATGTTTACAGTCCTTAGGCGACTATGTCGAAAAATGAATTAATGTTGTAAACCAACATACATCCCCTGAGTATATCCTTGATTTTTTTATTCAACAGTGTAACTAACTTTTTGATCCACCCTCATATTATTAAAGCACTTTGCTACAATTCAGAAATTAATTTTTTTAGTTTGTTTTAAAAATTAGCATAAATACTACATTTGGATAAAGTATCAACTTACCTATTGACTATGAATTTGTCTTGTATCTTCAAGCGGAACAAAGTAAAAAATACTATTAAAAATAAACAAATGGGTCCATTCTTTTACATAAATGTACCTCAAATGTCTGTTTCAAATAGTTTGAAAGAAGGAAGTCATCACAAGCTAAACAGTATTCAGCTTCAGATTGTTACCCAAACTTCCTTTATGTGATAGCATCTGCAACAAAGTTATAGATACACACAACAAAATAAAAAAAGAATTCTTGCTAACCAATGGCAGAAATTAAGACATCTGTTTCAAATAGTTTGAATCATCACAAGTTACATCAAAATTATCTCAGCTTTAGATCCTCCAGTGTGTGTTACCATCTGAATATTTTATGTATGAGTTATGTCAATTATTTTCTTTACCTAAAATCTACTCTTGTAATGTTCATACCTGTGATCTACTTTTTTATAAAACATATTTGATATCACTTTTTAGATTAGACAACATTTTAACAGTATAAATAAATATTTCCCACACATTTCTAAAGGAATTAAGCAGAATTGGTTAGTAGTTTTTCATAACACTAGGGAATTTATACATTTTACTAACATTCTTTACTAGAAGCCAAATTTGCTCATTATAGTAAAATTAAATTTTTACTTTCAATATACCTACTATAAATGTCAAGCTAAGCACTAGTACACACACACACCAGTGCTGAGACGGGCCGAGCCCGAACCGGCGCTGGCTGTGTAATACTTACTGGAGTTCGGGCTTGGAGAGAGGGAAGAATTTTCTTCCTTTTTCTTTTAATGTGATTTTATATAATTTAGCACACGAGACTTTTACACTTTCTAGTTGTGAAAGAGAATTCTTCAGCAACTGGGTCAAATGGGGAGTAGGAATTCTGCAGGGCTATCCATTCGGGCTTGGATAACAAAATACCATAGGCCATGAATTACAGGATTTCTGCCAAGGATAAGTTTTAAGAAGCATAGATAGTAGATAGCAAGCTGACGGAATTTTGCTCCCTACCTCAAAGGGGCAGCTCCCTGCTAATTCTATTGAGCAACATACGACATAGTTTGTTGTGCCTCCAGATGTCCCCCCCTCTCCCCCAAAAAAACATTTCGGGAATAAATGAATGGTTAAAAATAACTATAGAAATAGATAGACATCCCTTCTCCACTCCGCAGTTGAGAAAGACATCAGTTAATTGCATGGGTAGGAAAGAGTGGAAGTCTGGAAGACTTTTCAATGCTTAACAGGTTAATCATAGTTTTCGGGCTCGTTCGAGCTGACATACTTCAGGCTCAGGATCTTGAAATTCAGCCCGAACTCAGCTCTGACACACACACACACAGTAACACTTCAGTTAATTTCTCACAGGTGTTTTTATCAAAAATTTTATGGCAATGAAGTCATAGTGGTAAGTATGAAAAATAAGAGAAATTTCCTGGAATTTTTTGGTACAGTATTGAAACATAAACAAAAATGCTACAATATTACTGCTAACATTTATTAATCTGAAAATAAGTGACATGGAACTCGTACGGGTATGGTGTCGTTGAGGGACTAGCCGGACCCCATGACGAAAGGAGTACAGCATCATCTTCCACGGAAAGAAAATAGTCCATAGATTTTCAAATGAATTTTGACAGATGAAATCAAACCTGCTAGTAAATGAGGACCTCTGGTCCATTTTGAAACGGGCAACCACTGCACAAACAGTATTAGTTCCAATTTGAAAAAAAAAAGACACCACCAAATATTAAATACAAATCTTCAGTACAGAATGCCATAACCACTCCGCATCACTGTGTGAATATGTGATGAAGCAGAAAAAAGATTGGAAATATGTTACGAGAAGCTAACTGAAGTACTGCTTCCTGGTATACAAGTTTCAAAATAAAATTAAACCAAATATGACGGATCTTTACTTTCCAGTTTCAAAGATAACTTTTCAGAAATGTTATCTTCATTTATTACAGAAGAAAAATACATTTCAATACTTTAACCAACCTGGCTATACACTTTTGCATATAAAATATTTGATAAGTTTGAACTCTTTTTCCTATCTCAGGACTTACTCTGTGCACACTATGCACTAAGGAGAGTGCACACAAAACTAAGCGTTCAGACTTTCAACTTCTTAATTTTCCTTTCACGTGATTTCAAATAATTTCAGTTGTCATGTTTGGCTTTCACTAAGTTGTTCAAGAGTATTTTCCAGCTGAGGAGAGTTATGTTTTCCTATTTAGTTTTCAAGCTACTCATACACAAACATTCCACGGAAAATGAACAAGGAAATCTAAAATCAGAACTTTGTCTGTTTAAATGTATGCAGCAGATTTTGTATAAGACAATTGGTATGGCAAAAGTTGTAAGTCTCCTTTGACTTCTATAATTTAACTAGCAGCCACTAACACTGCAACACTGTGGCATGGCAAATTTTGGCAATTCCTGTAAAAAGAATTACACCTTTTAATACAAGTGAAGAACTAGATATGAAATTTTTAATCGAAAGTAGTTCCCTATGTTTTGTACAGTTAGAATAAAGTTGACCATGCAAGTTTTTCAACATAATCTGTCCACACTGTTCAGACAGCTTTAGTAAATTCAATCAGACAAATGCTATATCACAGTTGCATTAAGTTACGAAATTAAAAAATGTACTCTTAATTCAGAGACACATTACAATGCAACAACAGTTCAAGCATTAATTTCGTAAAGAAAGGGCTAACGATTGTTGGAGATGCAAATGTTATACAAATTACGAAGGCTAATTTCCTGAAAAGTTGCCCTGATTTCTGGTAATATTCAAGCTCTATGTGAATCGGCATTGGCAAAATATATTAATTATTCTATTTGAAATAAGAATTCAACACTACAGAATAACTCACTTCTTTATACTTCACTATTCACGAGACATGAACAGATTTCAACACGTGTGAAACTAAGATCTACTCATTAAACCTATAATTATTACTAAAACTAAATAAAACGTTTACTAAGAATTAACCTTACCTTAGAAATATAATAATACCTACCTTACAAAACTATACGTGTATCCAAATGGCAATAAACGGAACACTCACTCAATACAAACAAATGTGAACCAACAATGAAACGCAATGGCTGTTCAACCGATTGACTTGGCGACAGCACTAAGTTGTGCACGTGACTATTTCGCACCGTAGCCTGTCTTTTTCGTCAGATTCGACTCAGCTTACCACTAGCCGCTACTAAGTGACATACATTTAAATTTTCCAAACAGCACTTCTTTACTTGGCACATACAAGCCATTTGTTAGCCTTTTGGTAGGCATTCTTCGAGGAGGTAGCATATCAATTTAAATCACGCATAATTATACTTTCAATTACATTTGCCGACGCTGCACTCTGCGCCAGACGTAGACATTTCACTGAACCATAAAATGTGTTTCCATAATCACACACTTAAGAAAATCGTACATATCCTAATCCAACCCCTGTTGTTTGGTTCACATTGCACAACTGTACACACAATCTTTGACACAGACGCCGTCTGCAGCGCCGCGATGCGGCGTGGGACATATTTCGAACGCAGATTTTGAGTTCGCACGGCACACTTCCCCTTTTAGACGCTATACCCAGGTAGCTCAGTCGGTAGAGCGTCAGGCTTTTAACCTGAATGTCCAGGGTTCGAGCCCCTGTTCGGGCGACTTCCTTATTTTTATTCCTGGTGTAGTTTCTATTTAGTGCAATATTTCTTAAATCACCGCTGTGATTTGAAATTTGAACCATGCATCATATTATTTCATACCTACAAAATGTAATTCTATATGCGCAACATTTGAAAAAACAATTTCGTTTTTCACATAGCTCTTTTATTATTCATAAAACTTTCACATATGCCAATTTGATGTTTTAAAATGGAGGCGATGGCGCCACAAGCACGTGGGGATACACTGAAATAGCAGCACAAACCATCGGCACAGTTGTTTTTTTAAGCATTAATGGCAGGTATGTAATTTCCGTGGCAAATAAATAGATGTTTTAAAATAAATAGATAAGATATCTATTTAAATAAATAATTCATAAACAAAGAAATATCAATAAAGAAAACAATAAAAAGAAAAAAAATTACAATAAACCTAAATTTGCACTGAAATAGCAGCACAACCATCGGCGCAGTTGTTTTTTTTAAGCATTAATGATACGTATCTAATTTCAAGAAATTGCTACCACTAATACATGTACTATGTTTACGGACACGGCAAACCAGCGTTTCATTCAGATAGTTTTTTCCATGGTGTAGGGGCAATTACCAATTTTGAGGGAGCTGAAACTTGTTGCCTAATTATATGTGTATACATAATAATACTTTTGTTATTAATATATATATACATTAATACAAATAACAAGAATTCTAAATAGAGTATAAAAATTGTCTTATTCTCCTATACCGCAAACGCAAATTCCAAGAAATCTGCAAATACAAGTTATTAAAAATATAAAAATGTTATACTTTTACTTTAATTCAGTAATGCACTACGGATTTCACCATGGGGTGGTATAAAATATTGAGGATACCATAAGTTAACGCTGTGCTGGAGAAAATCCCCCCCCCCTAAAACATTAAGAATGGTAAACATGTTTTTGCCTTTTCCACAAGCGTGTTCCTGATTATTAAAGAATCCTTACAGGTTTAAATGAAAATGTATTGTGTAAACCACTCCCCTACCACTTGGTTTCAGCTCGTTTAAACTATGTAGATTAACAACTAGTAGTAAAAAACAAGCAAAATAATCGTTTGGATACCAATTTGAGGTGCCTAGATATTCCCCAGCTTTTTTTTTTTTTTTTTGTCAAAGAGGTAACTTATCCACCGCCCCGGAAAATAAACCACTTCTTATTGAAACAATCTCTAATGATTTCGTATTATTCAAAATAAGGTAACAAATATTTTGTTACGTTGGAAGCAGTTTAAGGTATTGCGTGCAACATTTTTTTTTCATACTAGAAAAACAAGGAGAGCTTAACCTTCGTCTCACGGAAGGCTTTGAGAAAATTCAGAGTTCTCAATAATTAAGACGCATCCACCTAAAAACGTTGCCCAATGTTTCCAATGGTAAAAATATCTGCAGATATTTTCTTCGCAATCATTGCATATCCCAAGGATGAAAATTTGCACATCGATAAAAATAACTTTAAATCATACCCACGTGCTTGTAGCGCCATCTATTTGCAGGTCTCAACACCACAAAGGAAAAGTTACTGATTCTTAGTACAATTATGGCTCCATTTTAGAAAATATTAAGTATAGCAGGCTAAATATCAAGTTGTTTTTATCAATGTGCAAATTTTCATCCTTGGAAACGCAGTAATTGCTAAGAAAATATCTACAACAGAAATGTTCACCATTGCAAACACACGAGCCCCTGCTCGGGCGACTTTCTTCCTTTATCCCTCGTGCAGTTTTTTATTTAGTACTATATTTCTTCAATCAACGCTATGATTTGAAATTTTAACCATGCATCATATTATTTCATACCAACAAAATGTAATTATATATGCGCAACATTTAAACAAACAATTTCGTTTTTCACATAGCTCTTTTATTATTCATAAAACTTTCACATATGCCCATTTGATGTTTTAAAATGGAGGCGACTTCGTGACGAATAAATACATGTTTAAAAATAAATAGATAAAATATTTATTTAAATAAATAATTCATGAACCAAGAATTATCAATAAAGAAAACAATAAAAAGCAAAAAAAAAAAAAATTATAAAAAACCTAAATTTGCACAGAAATAGCAGCACAAACCATCGGACCAGTTGTTTTTTTAAGCATTAATGACACGTATGTAATTTCCAGAAATTGCTGCCACTAATACATGAGCTATGTTTACGGACACGGCAAACCAGCGTTTCATTCAGATAGTTTTTTTCCATGGTGTAGGTGCAATTACAAATTTTGAGGGGCTTAAACTTGTTGCCTAATTATATGTGTATACACAATAATACTTTTGTTATTTATATATATACATCAATACAAATAACAAGAATTTTAAATAGAGTATAAAAATTGTCTTATTCTCGTACACCGAAAACGTAAATTCCAAGAAATCTGCACATACAAGTTATTGAAATTGTAAAAATGCTTTACTTTTACTTTAATTCAGTAATGCACCAAGGATTTCACCATGGGGTGGTATAAATTATTAAGGATGATATAAGATAATGCTGTGTTGGAGAAAAGCTCCCCTAAATTATTAACAATGGTAAAAGTGGCCTTTGCCTTTTCCACAAGCGAAAGAATCCTTATAGGTTTACCAAAAAATGTATTGTGTAAACCACTGCCCTGCTGCTTGGTTTCAGCTCGTTTAAACTATGTAGATTAACAACTAATAGTAAAAAACAAGCAAACTAATCGTTTCGATTCCAATTTGAGGTACCTCGATTTTTTCCAGCTTTCTTTTTTTTTTGTCAAAGAGGTAACCCACCCACCACCCCAAAAGAAACAAACTTTTAATGGGAACAATTTTTAATGATTTCGTATTTTCAAAATAAGGTAAAAAAATTTTTGTTAAAAGTTGAAAGCAGTTTAAGGTATTGCGTGCAAAATCTTTTTTTTTTTTTTTTCATACTAAAAAAGCAAGGAGTGCTTAACCTTCGTCTCACGAAAGGCATTGAAAACATTCAGAGTTCTCAATGATTAAAACGGATCCACCTAAAAACTTTGCCCAATGTTTCCAATGGTAAAAATATTCTTCGCAATCATTGCATACGCTAAGGAGGAAATTTTGCACATCGATAAAAATAACTTTAAATCACAGCCTAGTATAGTTAATATTTTCTAAAACTTAAACATAATTGTATTTAAAATCAATAACTTTTCCTTTGGTGGTTCTGAGACCTGGAAATAGATGTGTCACGTGTACACGTGGTTTCCTAAATACTATCATGTCGCATTTTTATTCTAAATAATTTCATTAATTTTTGGAATGGAATCAACATTGGACGTTATCCATGTAACAGTCTGGAATGTTTAGAATGATTTAAGCCATTTATATTAGATATTCTGAGAATATTTTAACTGATGATGTCAACAGAACTGTAGGAAATGCTGAGTTTTTATCACGAAATAAACCAGTAAGCTCACCCTGCGACATTTTCAGGTTAATAATTGTCAGAACATTTAATCTAAGTGCTTCAAACCATTGTAAACATTCCTCTTTATCCCATAGAGAGAAGTGTTGATTCCAGTCCAAAATTTAATAAAATTATTGAAAAAATGCGAGTTATTGAATTTAGCAATCCCGCTTACTTGTGGCGCCATCTATTTGCAGGTCTCAACACCACAAAGGAAAAGTTCTTGATTCATAGTACAATTATGGCTCCGTTTTAGAAAATATTAAGTATAGTAGGCTAAATATAAAGTTGTTTTTATCAATGTGCAAATTTTCATCCTTGGAAACGTATTAATTGGTAAGAAAATATTTACAACAGAAATTTTTACCATTGCAAACATAGGGCAAAGCTTTTAGGTGAATCCACGTTAATAATTAAAATGTAAAATCATATTTAGGTTTACCAACAGAAATTTTAGATGACAGGAAATAAAGAACAAATATTTGTCCGATTGTGGATTACGGACATAATTAAAAGGGAAAAAATTGTGTATGTGGTAGGATTGCGAAATTTCTCCTGTGTATGCAAATGAATACAGGGTGCTCCCGAGGTTCCAACGCCATTACTTAATTTAAGAACGCATATCAGCTACTTAAGAAAAAATTTTTTTATCCCAGTTTGAAACACTGCATTCCCCAAAGAAGATTATTCATTTTTAAATCGATTACAACCAGACTTGATTCATGAGGAGAAAGCAAGAATCAATGACGAATTACTGCTAAGCTGAACTGAAATTGTGTTTACATGAAAGAGCCTCAGACGACAACAACCCAAATGTGCCCGGATAGCTCAGTCGGTAGAGCGTCAGGCTTTTAACCTGAATGTCCAGGGTTCGAGCCCCTGTTCGGGCGACTTCCTTAATTTTATTCCTGGTGTAGTTTTTATTTAGTGCAATATTTCTTTAATCACCGCTGGGATTTAAAATTTGAACCATGCATCATATTATTTCATACCTACAAAATGTAAAACAATTTCGTTTTTCACATAGCTCTTTTATTATTCATCAAACTTTCACATATGCCAATTTGATGTTTTAAAATGGAAGCGATGGCACCACAAGCACGTGGGGATACACTGAAATAGCAGCACAAACCATCGGCACAGTTGTTTTTTTAAGCATTAATGGCAGGTATGTATTTCCTGGGCAAATAAATAGATGTTTTAAAATAAATAGATAAGATATCTATTTAAATAAATAATTCATAAACAAAGAAATATCAATAAAGAAAACAATAAAAAGAAAAAATATAATAAACCTAAATTTGCACTGAAATAGCAGCACAACCATCGGCACAGTTGTTTTTTTAAGCATTAATGATACGTATCTAATTTCAAGAAATTGCTACCACTAATACATGTACTACGTTTACGGACACGGCAAACCAGCGTTTCATTCAGATAGTTTTTTCCATGGTGTAGGGGCAATTACCAATTTTGAGGGAGCTGAAACTTGTTGCCTAATTATATGTGTATACATAATAATACTTTTGTTATTAATATATATATACATTAATACAAATAACAAGAATTTTAAATAGAGTATAAAAATTGTCTTATTTTCGTATACCGCAAACGCAAATTCCAAGAAATCCGCAAATACAAGTTATTAAAAATATAAAAATGTTATACTTTTACTTTAATTCAGTAATGCACTACGGATTTCACCATGGGGTGGTATAAAATATTGAGGATACCATAAGTTAACGCTGTGCTGGAGAAAATCCCCCCTAAAACATTAAGAATGGTAAACATGTTTTTGCCTTTTCCACAAGCGTGTTCCTGATTGTTAAAGAATCCTTACAGGTTTACCTGAAAATGTATTGTGTAAACCACTCCCCTACCACTTGGTTTCAGCTCGTTTAAACTATGTAGATTAACAACTAGTAGTAAAAAACAAGCAAACTAATCGTTGGATACCAATTTGAGGTGCCTAGATATTCCCCAGCTTTTTTTTTTTTTTTTTGTCAAAGAGGTAACTTATCCACCGCCCCGGAAAATAAACCACTTCTTGTTGAAACAATTTCTAATGATTTCGTATTATTCAAAATAAGGTAACAAATATTTTGTTACGTTGGAAGCAGTTTAAGGTATTGCGTGCAACATTTTTTTCATACTAGAAAAGCAAGGAGAGCTTAGCCTTCGTCTCACGGAAGGCTTTGAGAAAATTCAGAGTTCTCAATAATTAAGACGCATCCACCTAAAAACGTTGCCCAATGTTTCCAATAGTAAAAATATCTGCAGATATTTTCTTCGCAATCATTGCATATCCCAAGGATGAAAATTTGCACATCGATAAAAATAACTTTAAATCATACCCACGTGCTTGTAGCGCCATCTATTTGCAGGTCTCAACACCACAAAGGAAAAGTTACTGATTCTTAGTACAATTATGGCTCCATTTTAGAAAATATTAAGTATAGCAGGCTAAATATAAAGTTGTTTTTATCAATGTGCAAATTTTCATCCTTGGAAACGCATTAATTGCTAAGAAAATATCTACAACAGAAATGTTCACCATTGCAAACACACGAGCCCCTGCTCGGGCGACTTTCTTCCTTTATCCCTCGTGTAGTTTTCAATTAGTACTATATTTCTTTAATCAACGCTATGATTTGAAATTTGAACCATGCATCATATTATTTCATACCTACAAAATGTAATTATATATGCGCAACATTTAAACAAACAATTTCGTTTTTCATATAGCTCTTTTATTATTCATAAAACTTTCACATATGCCCATTTGATGTTTTAAAATGGAGGCGACTTCGTGACGAATAAATACATGTTTAAAAATAAATAGATAAAATATTTATTTAAATAAATAATTCATGAACCAAGAATTATCAATAAAGAAAACAATAAAAAGCAAAAAAAAATTATAATAAACCTAAATTTGCACAGAAATAGCAGCACAAACCATCGGACCAAATGTTTTTTTTAAGCATTAATGACACGTATGTAATTTCCAGAAATTGCTGCCACTAATACATGAGCTATGTTTACGGACACGGCAAACCAGCGTTTCATTTAGATAGTTTTTTTCCATGGTGTAGGTGCAATTACAAATTTTGAGGGGCTTAAACTTGTTGCCTAATTATATGTGTATACACAATAATACTTTTGTTATTTATATATATACATCAATACAAATAACAAGAATTTTAAATAGAGTATAAAAATTGTCTTATTCTCGTACACCGCAAACGTAAATTCCAAGAAATCTGCACATACAAGTTATTGAAAATGTAAAAATGCTTTACTTTTACTTTAATTCAGTAATGCACCAAGGATTTCACCATGGGGTGGTATAAATTATTAAGGATGGCATAAGATAATGCTGTGTTGGAGAAAAGCCCCCTAAATTATTAACAATGGTAAAAGTGGCCTTTGCCTTTTCCACAAGCGAAAGAATCCTTATAGGTTTACCAAAAAATGTATTGTGTAAACCACTCCCCTGCTGCTTGGTTTCAGCTCGTTTAAACTATGTAGATTAACAACTAATAGTAAAAAACAAGCAAACTAATCGTTTCGATTCCAATTTGAGGTACCTCGATTTTTTCCAGCTTTCTTTTTTTTTGTCAAAGAGGTAACCCACCCACCACCCCAAAAGAAACAAACTTTTAATGGGAACAATTTTTAATGATTTCGTATTTTCAAAATAAGGTAAAAAAATTTTTGTTAAAAGTTGAAAGCAGTTTAAGGTATTGCGTGCAAAATCTTTTTTTTTTTTTTTTTTTTTTTTTCATACTAGAAAAGCAAGGAGTGCTTAACCTTCGTCTCACGAAAGGCATTGAAAACATTCAGAGTTCTCAATGATTAAAACGGATCCACCTAAAAACTTTGCCCAATGTTTCCAATGGTAAAAATATTCTTCGCAATCATTGCATACGCTAAGGAGGAAATTTTGCACATCGATAAAAATAACTTTAAATCACAGCCTAGTATAGTTAATATTTTCTAAAACTTAAACATAATTGTATTTAAAATCAATAACTTTTCCTTTGGTGGTTCTGAGACCTGGAAATAGATGTGTCACGTGTACACGTGGTTTCCTAAATACTATCATGTCGAATTTTTATTCTAAATAATTTCATTAATTTTTGGAATGGAATCAACATTGGAGGTTATCCATGTAACAGTCTGGAATGTTTAGAATGATTTAAGCCATTTATATTAGATATTCTGAGAATATTTTAACTGATGATGTCAACAGAACTGTAGGAAATGCTGAGTTTTTATCACGAAATAAACCAGTAAGCTCACCCTGCGACATTTTCAGGTTAATAATTGTCAGAACATTTAATCTAAGTGCTTCAAACCATTGTAAACATTCCTCTTTATCCCATAGAGAGAAGTGTTGATTCCAGTCCAAAATTTAATAAAATTATTGAAAAAATGCGAGTTATTGAATTTAGCAATCCCGCTTACTTGTGGCGCCAACTATTTGCAGGTCTCAACACCACAAAGGAAAAGTTCTTGATTCATAGTACAATTATGGCTCCGTTTTAGAAAATATTAAGTATAGTAGGCTAAATATAAAGTTGTTTTTATCAATGTGCAAATTTTCATCCTTGGAAACGCATTAATTGGTAAGAAAATATATACAACAGAAATTTTTACCATTGCAAACATAGGGCAAAGCTTTTAGGTGAATCCACGTTAATAATTAAAATGTAAAATCATATTTAGGTTTACCAACAGAAATTTTAGATGACAGGAAATAAAGAACAAATATTTGTCCGATTGTGGATTACGGACATAATTAAAAGGGAAGAAATTGTTTATGTTGTAGGATTGCGAAATTTCTCCTGTGTATGCAAATGAATACAGGGTGCTCCCGAGGTTCCAACGCCATTACTTAATTTAAGAACGCATATCAGCTACTTAAGAAAAAATTTTTTTATCCCAGTTTGAAACACTGCATTCCCCCAAAGAAGATTATTCATTTTCAAATCGATTACATCAAGACTTGATTCATGAGGAGAAAGCAAGAATCAATGACGAATTACTGCTAAGCTGAACTGAAATTGTGTTTACATAAAAGAGCCTCAGACAACAACAATCCATATGTGCCCGGATAGCTCAGTCGGTAGAGCGTCAGGCTTTTAACCTGAATGTCCAGGGTTCGAGCCCCTGTTCGGGCGACTTCCTTAATTTTATTCCTGGTGTAGTTTTTATTTAGTGCAATATTTCTTTAATCATCGCTGTGATTTGAAATTTGAACCATGCATCATGTTATTTCATACCTACAAAGTGTAATTCTATATGCGCAACATTTGAAAAAACAATTTAGTTTTTCCCATAGCTCCTTTATTATTCATCAAACTTTCACATATGCCAATTTGATGTTTTAAAATGGAAGCGATGGCACCACAAGCACGTGGGGATACACTGAAATAGCAGCACAAACCATCGGCACAGTTGTTTTTTTAAGCATTAATGGCAGGTATGTAATTTCCGTGGCAAATAAATAGATGTTTTAAAATAAATAGATAAGATATCTATTTAAATAAATAATTCATAAACAAAGAAATATCAATAAAGAAAACAATAAAAAGAAAAAAATTATAATAAACCTAAATTTGCACTGAAATAGCAGCACAACCATCGGCACAGTTGTTTTTTTAAGCATTAATGATACGTATCTAATTTCAAGAAATTGCTACCACTAATACATGTACTATGTTTACGGACACGGCAAACCAGTGTTTCATTTAGATAGTTTTTCCATGGTGTTGGGGCAATTACAAATTTTGAGGGAGCTGAAACTTATTGCCTAATTATATGTGTATACATAATAATACTTTTGTTATTAATTTATATATACATTAATACAAAAAACAAGAATTTTAAATAGAGTGTAAAAATTGTCTTATTCTCGTATACCGCAAACGCAAATTCCAAGAAATCTGCAAAAACAAGTTATTGAAAATATAAAAATGTTATACTTTACTTTAATTCAGTAATGCACTACGGATTTCACTTTTTGGTGGTATAAAATATTGAGGATACCATAAGTTAACGCTGTGCTGGAGAAAATCCCCCTAAAACATTAAGAATGGTAAACATGTTTTTGCCTTTTCCACAAGCGTGTTCCTGATTATTAAAAAATCCTTACAGGCTTACCTGAAAATGTATTGTGTAAACCACTCCCCTACCACTTGGTTCCAGCTCGTTTAAACTATGTAGATTAACAACTAGTAGTAAAAAACAAACAAACTAATCGTTTGGATACCAATTTGAGGTGCCTAGATATTCCCCAGCTTTTTTTTTTTTTTCTGTCAAAGAGGTAACTTATCCACCGCCCCGGAAAATAAACCACTTCTTATTGAAACAATTTCTAATGTTTTCGTATAATTCAAAATAAGGTAACAAATATTTTGTTACGTTGGAAGCAGTTTAAGGTATTGCGTGCAACATTTTTTTTTCATACTAGAAAAGCAAGGAGAGCTTAACCTTCGTCTCACGGAAGGCTTTGAGAAAATTCAGAGTTCTCAATAATTAAGACGCATCCACCTAAAAACGTTGCCCAATGTTTCCAATGGTAAAAATATCTGCAGATATTTTCTTCGCAATCATTGCATATCCCAAGGATGAAAATTTGCACATCGATAAAAATAACTTTAAATCAGACCCACGTGCTTGTAGCGCCATCTATTCGCAGGTCTCAACACCACAAAGGAAAAGTTACTGATTCTTAGTACAATTATGGCTCCATTTTAGAAAATATTAAGTATAGCAGGCTAAATATAAAGTTGTTTTGCACGGAAATAGCAGCACAAATCATCGGAACAGTCTTTTTTAAGCATTAATGACACGCATGTAATTTCCAGAAATTGCTGCCACTAATACATGTACAATGTTTACGGACACGGCAAACCAGCGTTTCATTCAGATAGTTTTTTTCCATGGTGTAGGGGCAATTATAAATTTTGAGGGGCTTAAACTTGTTGCCTAATTATATGTGTATACATAATAATACTTTTGTTATTTATATATATACATCAATACAAATAACAAGAATTTTAAATAGAGTATAAAAATTGTCTTATTCTCGTACACCGCAAACGTAAATTCCAAGAAATCTGCACATACAAGTTATTGAAAATGTAAAAATGCTATACTTTTACTTTAATTCAGTAATGCACCAAGGCTTTCGCCATGGGGTGGTATAAAATATTAAGGATGATATAAGATAATGCTGTGTTGGAGAAAAGCCACCCTAAATTATTAACAATGGTAAAAGTGGCCTTTGCCTTTTTTACAAGCGTGTTCCTGATTATCAAAGAATCCTTATAGGTTTACCAGAAAATGTATTGTGTAAACCACTCCCCTGCTGCTTGGTTTCAGCTCGTTTAAACTATGTAGAGCTGCCCCGGTGGCGCAGTGGTATAAGGCGTTGGCCTCTGATCATTCGTCCGAAGGGGTCCGGGTTCGAATCCCGGTGAGGCATGGATGTTGTGTTTGTCTTACGGCACTGGCTCTCTCCCTTCCCTGGAACCAGTGACCCTAAATTAGGGACGGGCGACTGCTTATAGCCCAAAGAGTTGCTCACGGTGGTCGTTAAACCTCCAATCAAAAAAAAAAAAAAAAAAAAACTATGTAGATTAAAAGTGTTGATTCCACTAATAGTAAAAAACAAGCAAACTAATCGTTTCGATACCAATTTGAGGTACCTCGATTTTTTCCAGCTTTCTTTTTTTTTGTCAAAGAGGTAACCCACCCACCACCCCAAAAGAAACAAACTTTTAATATGAACAATTTTTAATGATTTCGTATTTTCAAAATAAGGTAACATTTTTTTTGTTAAACGTTGAAAGCTGTTTAAGGTATTGCGTGCAACATCTTTTTTTTTTTTCATACTAGAAAAGCAAGGAGTGCCTAACCTTCGTCTCACGAAAGGCATTGAAAAAATTCAGAGTTCTCAATGATTAAGACGGATTCACCTAAAAATTTAGCCCAATGTTTCCAATGGTAAAAATATCTGCAGATATTTTCTTCGCAATCATTGCATACCCCAAGGATGAAAATTTGCACATCGATAAAAATAACTTTAAATCATAGCCTAGTATACTTATTATTTTCTAAAACTTAAACATAATTGTTTTAAAAATCAATAACTTTTCCTTCTGTGTTTCTGAGACCTGGAAATAAATGTGCCACGTGTACACGTGGTTTCCTAACTACTATTATGTCGGATTTTTGTTCTAAATAATTTCATTAATTTTGGAATTTAATCACCATTGGAGGTTATCCATGTAACAGTTTTTTTTTGTTTTTGTTTTGTATGGAGGTTTAACGAGCAACTCAATGGGGTTTAAGCTGTCACCCGTCCCTAATTTAGGGTCACTGGTTCCTGGGAAGGGAGAGAGCCAGTGCCGTAAGACAAACACAACATCCATGCCTCACCGGGATTCGAACCCGGACCCCGTTCGGACGAATGATCAGAGGCCATCGCTTAGACCACTGCGCCATGTAACAGTCTGAAATGTTTAGAATGATTTAAGCCATTTATATTAGATATTCTGAGAGTATTTTAACTGATGATGTCAACAGAACTGTAGGAAATGCTGAGTTTTTATCACGAAAAAAACCAGTAAGCTCACCCTGCGACATTTTCAGGTAAAAAATTGTCAGAACATTTAATCTAAGTGCTTCAAACCATTGTAAACATTCCTTTTTATCCCATAGAGAGAAGTGTTGATTCCAGTCCAAAATTTAAGAAAATTATTGAAAAAATGCGAGTTATTGAATTTAGCAATCCCGCTTACTTGTGGCGCCATCTATTTGCAGGTCTCAACACCACAAAGGAAAAGTTCTTGATTCTTAGTACAATTATGGCTCCGTTTTAGAAAATATTAAGTATAACAGGCTAAATATAAAGTTATTTTTATCAATGTGCAAATTTTCATCCTTGGAAACGCATTCATTGGTAAGAAAATATTTACAACAGAAATTTTTACCATTGCAAACATAGGGCAAAGCGTTTTGGTGAATCCACGTTAATAATTAAAATGTAAAATCATATTTAGGTTTACCAACAGAAATTTTAGATGACAGGAAATAAAGAACAAATATTTGTCTGATTGTGGATTACGGACATAATTAAAAGGGAAGAAATTGTGTATATGGTATGATTGCGAAATTTCTCCAGTGTATGCAAATGAATACGGGGTGCTCCCGAGGTTCTTACGCCATTACGTAATTTAAGAACGCATATCAGCTGCTTAAGAAAATTTTTTTATCCCAGTTTGAAACACTGCATTCCCCCAAAGAAGATTATTCATTTTTAAATCGATTACAACAAGACTTGATTTGATATCTTAAATAATTCCGATTACAAATATAAAAAGCTTTCATGAGGAGAAAGCAAGAATCAATGACTAATTACTGCTAAGCTGAACTAAAATTGTGTTTACTGATAAGAGCCTCAGACGAACACTTTTCATGTACCCGGATAGCTCAGTCGGAAGAGCGTCATGGTTTTAACCTGGATGTCCAGGATTCGAGCCCCTGTTCGGTTGACTTTTTCTTTTATCCTTCGTGTAGTTTTAATGTAATGCTATATTTCTTTGAATACCGCTATGATTTGAAATTTGAACCATGCATCATATTATTTCATACCTACAAAATGTAATTCTATATGCGCAACATTTAAAAAAACAATTTCGTTTTTCACATAGCTCTTTTATTATTCATCAAACTTTCACATATGCCCATTTGATGTTTTAAAATGGAGGCGACTCCGTGGCAAATAAATAGATGTTTAAAAATTAATAGATAAAATACCTATTTAAATAAATAATTAATGAACAAAGAATTATCAATAAAGAAAACAATAAAAAGAAAAATATATATAATAAACCTAAATTTGCACAGAAATAGCAGCACAAACCATCGGAACAGTTGTTTTTTTAAGCATTAATGATACTTATGTACTTTCCAGAAATTGCTGCTACTAATACATGTACTATGTTTAGGGACACGGCAAACCAGCGTTTCATTCAGATAGTTTTTTCCATGGTGTAGGGGCAATTAAAATTTTTCAGGGGCTGAAACTTGTTGCCTAATTATATGTGTATACATAATAATACTTTTGTTATTAATATATATGTCTTCTCTTACTACTCGACACCGACAGTCGACACAGAGTTACAGTTTTTTAATAGTTCAGAACAAATAAGTAATTTCTCGTGCGTTTCAACCTTGAGTCTTTAAAAATTATTGCCACCAGTCAAGAAGAGAAACTAGCCTTCCAGTTTTAGATAACATATATTTTGATCCTTAGAAATTGCTACTGAGCTGCATGTAAAATCCGGTATTATAGTACATCATGTTACGAAATGAAGTCGTAACCGGGAACTTTAATGTTGTGTGTGGTGTGCACTGTGCAGAAGGGCCAGGTAGTTCACCGGAATTTGTCGTCGCATGCAGTTGCTCAATAACCTACATTTCTGGTTTAATAAACGGTGCATTCATGCTTGAACAGATACTGCACGTTTAATATGCAAATTTTGCATCAGAACATTTTCTGTTCGCATCGTTGCGTGCTTTCATAGATGCAGCTAAATGTAAAACTGTCAACAAATTCTTCAAAATTTCATGCATAGAAAATTGTGATAAGTGTGAAATATTTTGTTTTGGAATGTGTGATGATGTTTGCAAGGTGTGTTTAATAAATTATGCAAACGTTTCCAATTTCACGTAATATATTGAGGTATGGTGCTAAACATAATATGTCATAAAAGTGATTTTAGGTTTTTGTTTATTTCAGACCTAAGCCACTGTAGAAAGTATTGTGAAATCAAAACTTGCATTGGGAAGAAATAACAAAACAAGCGCAAATCGTGTAGGAAGAAATAACATAAAAATATTAAAGAGGGAAATACCATTCAATCAAACAAAATTTGTTCACACATGAGCTTCTTTCTAGATTTTTGTGCTAACTGCTAACCATGAAATGCATTGCCCTATTCAGCAAACTAAAATGTCTGGAAAAGTTTGCTATTTTAGCATTGCGGTACTAATTGCTTGAGTCAATAGCACAGGTTCTAGTTCTCATTCGTTAGAGCCAGTGACTCAGAATTAAGAGGCGCAGCCCCGGTGGCGCAGTGGTCTAAGCGATGGCCTCTGATCATTCGTCCGTAAGGGGTCTGGGTTTGAGTCCTGGTGAGGCATGGATGTTGTGTTTGTCTTATGGCACTGGCTCTCTCCCTTACCTGGAACCAGTGACCCTAAATTAGGGACGGGCGACTGCTTATAGCCCATTGAGTTGCTCACGGTGGTTGTTAAACCTCCAATCAAAAAAAAAAAAAAAATAATTAAGAGGCCTGGTGTTGCCAGACTATGACCTGCATAACAGTGGTGTAACTGTAAATTTTGTCACCAGCAATTTTGCTTGTGTGACAATGTAATTTGCTGTCACGGTGGTGCAGTGGGTTAATATGGCCATTTTTCTCTGAAGGGTCTAGGTTCGAATCCCGGTGAGTCATGGATGTTGTGTTTGTCTTCTGGCTCTCGCCCTTCCCTGGAGCCAGTGACACTAACTTAGGGATGGGCGACTGCTTATATCCCATAGAGTTGCTCACGGTGGTTGTTAAACCTTCATTTAAAAAAATGTAATTGATGAAAAAAAGGCATTTTTAAATAATTTTATAAGAAAATGCTTTTCCCCTGCTTCTGCTCTATTTGCAAAAGCAAATAATACATACATTTTAACTTCTAAGAACATTTGTTTTCCCTTTTTTTTTTTTTTTTATGGTAGGTTATAAATACCCCAATATTTCTTCCTATTTTTTGCTTTAGCAAAGTCTCTAATTAAATCTTTGGTATTTAGTTTATATGCCTCTTGGGTTTCAATAGCAATTACTAAAATATATTTAACTTTAACTTAACACATTGTATTTTACAAATAATTTTTTACTATTTTCAGTTTGCTGAATGATCTTTCAGAAATAGCTACTTTAACAGACAGTATTAGATATAAAATAAGTGCTGTAGAGACATCCCAGTAACTACATGGCAAATGGTTAAACTACAGGGCTCGTGTTATCCGAAATACGGCGAGAAAACATTTAAATAGGCGAAAATGCTGGCAAATGATATAAATCATAGAAAATTTTTTGATTCACAAGGAAACTGCAGTTTACTGTAATTTTTGGGCTAAACTGCAGCTAAAATGATTTTAAAGTTTGATTTTCCAAAGCTGTGGCTTTTAAAATGTTTCTTATTTTCTCTGTTTCATTTTGCACAATTCTGATATGCCTGTTTCTTGTAACAATTTTTACACTGCCAATGTTGGGTACGATTTTCAAAATATGGCTAGTGATTTTTTAATTTGGCTAAAACTTTGGCTAGCATTCCTTAGTGCTAGCCTTGCTTTGTTTCTGTCAGTTCTTTTATTGAACCTGTTGGTTTAATTTTTCTTTTATGAAGCTGTTTGAAACTAGTTGCAAAAGTTGAATGGAGAATTTTGTACTGATTTTATCATATATTTTAAATATCACTTTCCATTAGTGTAAGCAAGTTTTAAGGTCCCCAAAACGTAAAATTGATAATTTTTTGCATACCGACAAATCATTGAAATGTGTGTTATTCATATGTCTAAGATTCTGTAAAGTACATTTATCCAGGATGTATCGTCAGTTCTTTTAAATTTGTAATCCAGTGTTTGGCATGATGTCAATGATGCTCCCTTCACTATTGATGTGATAGCAGACGAACAAACTGGAAAGATCTTGTGCCTTTTATTAGCTTGCTGGTTGTAGTTATTTTTCTACTGCCCCCATCTCTCTCCTCTTTCTTTCTTTTTTTTTTTTTGTCACTGGATTTAGATTAAAACTTTTATTTTCCTAATTCCTAATCCTCTTTGAGCCCCCATAATGTCATGAGTCCTTAAGCCCTGCTTAACTGCACTTAGTAGTAGTTATGCCACTTCCTCATAATACGGGTATTCAACTGATTAAAGAGTGAATGATTACAAAGCATATTCTTGAAACTGTCCTCCAAAAATATGCTTCATCAGTCCTCTGAATCCTGTAACTTTGCACAGGAAAATTACTTTCATGTGGAGAAAGTACCCTTAACATATTTAAGCATAATGTGGAAATGGTTGTGACTCTGGGTTCGTGAGGTTAAATCAAATTTTCTTTAAGCTATGCTGAGAATGTTGTAAGTTTATAGAGAGAAATTACTCATGGTGGAAATGTCATTAACATATATCTTCAATGTCCAAGTGGTTGTGACATACCATCTGAGTTTGAATTTGGGTAAGATGTAGTGGTGTAGAAAAAAAGACTTAGCTGCATCAAGACACTATTTTTCTAGGTTTCGCAGCACTAAGAAATTTTTTGTGGTTAGATGGCTACATTACCTGCGCAAATAAATTTTTTTAGATGAACAATTATTAAAAAAAGAGAAAAGGGAATTTTGTGATTTCTATGCATGCATACTCAGATCTTAACTGAGTATTATTACAATAATGAAAGTAGACAGTTGGATCACATTTTTGTGCATCTCGTACATCATGAGAGTTCTAGTATAAAGATAATGTGAACTCCTTTATGCAGAAGGCAGTCCTCAAACTAAAGTATTATGAGATGGCTTCTGGATTAAGACTTCATTGCTGAAAATGAAAAGAAAATGTACTGGCACAAAGTCTGAATTATAAGAGTTTTGTAGTTTCAAAGAGATTTTGCACTAAACAATTTGCCTTCTGCAAACAACTCTAGTAAAAGTTACTCCTTGAACTCATTTTCTGATTTCTTGTGTCTAACACAACAAAAATTTCCTACACCAAACTCAAAACTTAGACAAAATAATAATAATAAAAAAAAAAATTAGGTTGCTACATCTTTATCCTATATAATTAAAAGAGGGGAGGATATGTATAATTTGAATTCACAAATAACATGAGTCTAATGTAGTAATCAAACAGCTCCCCCTCCACTTCCCAGTGTTGAATACAGCAAAATCAATAAAACAATGGATCTGTTTTGTATTTTTATTTTTTGATAAATTTCTGTTCATTTGTTAAAAGGTTGACCAACCTTCATCTCAATTTTTCAACTATGAGATGATGCCCAAAATGATTGTGGCGTTTATCTACCATCATCAACCATTCTCAATTGGATGATGTGGTTGAAGGTCTCCCCAAGTCTCTTCCAAAACTCTGTGTGTTGAGCAATTCTCTTCCATTTCACTCTGACATGCTTTCAAATATCTTCCACCTATCCCCCACATGGTCATTTTCTGTGTGTTTTTCTGTCTCTGGGTATTTAGTCTAGTATATCAGTTGTCCAATGGTAGTGTCACTTCTCGCAATATGTCCATCACATTGCCTTGTGAAAGTTTTTACACTTTGATCATGATGTGGTGTAGTACTCTTGTCATTTTCTTTATCCACGAGTTCATTTTCCTATTTTTCTTGGTTACACCAAGCATACACCCACCTCTCTAGAGATGAGCACGGGTTCCTTTTTTAAGGCCCGGGCCTGTTATATCATTATTTATGACTGGCCTAGGTTTCAACATTTGTGCAAATTTTCTCTGTGTGAATTAGAAATAAAGCATATCGCTTTACTCCTATTTATATTTTCATCATCAGATAACAATGTTGGCGCTTCCAGTTAATTTTGACCTCCCCAAAAAAGAGAGAGAAAGAATTAGTATTATGTGCATCATATTCAGGTAACAAAGTGTCCTGAATTTTGTTTTCCAAGTGTATCAAGTTAATTTGTTTACCTCGACTCACCATATTTTCATCGAATGACTGAAAATTCCCACTTTTCATGTGGTAGCTAGCTAGCAGAACTTTACGTTTTTGTTGTCAGAAAACTTTATACTATCAGTTTTCATCGTATCTAGGGGAAAAAAAAATATATAGTTACTTAAAACACTCGCAGACTTTTTGAGTTATCAAACGCACGCGGAATGTGCAATAAACAGTAATTAAGAATTTGGGGCAAAGAACAAAAAAAGACAGTCCTTTCTTAAGAAACCTAACCATTCAGTTGTGCATTTCCCATTGTGTTAGTTAATTTGGTTAGTAGTGTTAAAAAAAATTAAGTAAGTGAAAGGGAAATTAACTTGAGCCCGGGACCGTACAGGCCCGGGTTTGAGTCAAAGATTTGATATCGGCCCGGATCCATTTCTTGGCTTCTTGTCACGCAGCCCAGGCCCGTGCTCATCTCTACACCTCTCCATGCTTCTTTTGGTTATATGCAGCCTCTGTGTTTTTAGTTAAGGCCCATGTCTCTGATCCATAAGTAAAAACTGGTTGGCTGCATTGATTTTAAAAACACTTCCTTTTAAGACATGGTGGTAAATTGCTCTTGAAAATTGTACTGTCTTCTAAATGCACTCCAGCCATTTATCTATATATGCAACTTCATTTGTTTATGATATAATCTGCTGTAATTTTTATTCTTTGATATTGCTGGTCTTATTTTACGGATACATGTTAAAGATATAAACACTTATATGCTTGCGAGTCCCTTTAACTTATGTCAAAATGACTAGAAAATTTGGATATTTGAAATGAAAGAAAATCTTTGAAAGAGTATAATGCTCTAGTGAAACAGTATTATAAATTCTTAGTGTAATGGTAGAAAATCAAATACAAAAACAGAGATCAATTTTTAAGTATGGCTTAGACTATTTTTGTATTTTGATTCATAGTTCCAATGAATTTTTTTAAATCTTTGTAGAGTATTGAATTGTATAAATTTGATTCAACAAAAAGTTGTGAATTTTGCAGTTATGTCAGGACCTATCGTAAAAACAAAATAAAACCAGAGGAAAAAAAAGAGATTAATATTTTACCTCTTCTAGTTTGGATTTCCCATATTAACACTTCTAAAGTTTTATTTATGTTAAGTTGTTGATATTTTCTCATGTATTTTTTTTTTTTCAATCAATGCTGCTTTAGTCCCAGGAAATGCAAGTTAGTGGTCAGTTTTGGAGTGCAAATGCAAAGATTTTTTTTATGTCTTTGCTCGTCTACAGATTTTGGCTTTTTAGTTTTTTCAGGCTTCTGTTTTAATTTTGTTTTAACCATAGTTTACAAAAAGTTTGTGGAAAAGTAAATTTGTTTCTCCCAAGGAGTGTGTACTAGGAAACAGAAAAATTTCTTTTCCTCAGTTTTTCCCAGTGCATAATTTTTCTCGAAAATAATTTAAAACTAATTAAGTGTTAGAACAACTATAGCTTATGCCACAATTATTCATAATTTATGTGCATACATTACAATAATAATAGGTAGCTTACCTTTTGTTGTAAGGCCAGCTCCTTTGGTATACATTTCACTGCACGTTTAGTTCTTTTTGTAGTTTATAGTTGGTTCCAGCCCTCAGCGCAGTGGTCCTATTCTGTCTTCATTTCATTCAATGCCAGATGAATGATTCAGCCCTTGAAGTGTTTTGCAGTAATGACATTTGACCCTAAGAACTATCCATTTCCCGTAAAACCACTTTTACTGACATGTAAACTTAAAACCAAGGTGGCAAAATGACTTTTCAACATCAAAATTCGTCAACCCAACACAAACATACATTGACCAACTTACATTAAAAACCAACAACCTATTTACATACACACAAATCTTCCAACCAAAAAAAAAAAAAAAAAAAAAAAACTAAAAACGTAGGTACAACTATTTACACATTAACCTGTCTTATTGCCTTCTATGTCATTTTGTCATTCTTGTTCCCTACATTTCACCACGATATTTATAGCATACAGCCACCACACCTCTGCCTTTCCAACGTAGACTGCCTCAAGTACTTTCTAGCCCCTGCTGGGGTCATCATCAGGAGGCGTTCAAAATGTTATCTCTTCTGCTCCTGCAGAGTGAGTGAGCGAAACGATCGTCCTACTCTCCCCCATCCCAACGTCACCTACGAACCCTCCACCGTGGCTCCATCTATTATCAACTTTAGTAAAAACTTCATTTTCCTATTCGGTGCTTTTGGCTCTTCTGTTCAATTTTTATTAATTCTTTCCATTTTTTATTAAGGATACTTGGGTCATTATTATTACAAATTCTATCTCTATTTTTCTCAGTCAAAACTGATTCAGCTATGCATAGGTGTCTCTCATTACCACATGATTTTATTATTTTAATCTCTTCAAAATTAGGGTATGCGTGGTTATCTATGCAGTATTGTATTAGTGCTGTTTGTGCTTCTTTTTTTGCCAATTTTTAATATGCTGTTGTAGACAATGTTTTAATTGGTCTTTGGTGTACTCCCAATATAAGATATTGGTGGGATTCTGGTTATAGGTATTTTGTATACACCTTCGTTTTCTGAGATACTACAATTTTCAGTATTATTAATCATCATAGCTCTCACTGTTAGTACTTTGTTTCCCATCTGAATTCCATATTTATGACATTATTTATTTATTTCTGTAGATATTCCTGGAATGTAAGGTAATGCTCCAACATATTGTAATTGCATTTTCCTTTTTGAGGTAGAGGTACCTTGCATCTTAACTTGTACTTCATATATTCATTTATTTATTTTTTATGGAGGGTATCCATAATTATATAATATTTCTTTAATGTAATTTATTTCTTCAGTAAAGAATTCTTCTTTAGAGGAGTGTGTGATTGCTCTTTTAATTAACGTTTTAATGCTATTGCATTTCTGTGTGTAAGGATGTGTTGAGCTATATGGTATCAGAACGGAAACATATGTCTGTTTTCTCTGTACTCTATTGCAGTTGTTCACTTTGCTTGATAGATGTTAAAGTTATCAAGCAAAGTGAACAACTGCAATACAGAGTACATAGGAAACAGGCATATGTTCCCGTTCTGATACCATATAGCTCAACACATATAAAGTGCACATATAAAGTGCTGGTGCTTGTTAGTTTGTGTTTATGTATATTCTTGACACATGTTTCTGCAAAGTTATGAATGAAAATGTATGGATCTTTACAATCATAATAAGGAGTTGAAATCATAAGTGCTTCTGTACATAAACTGCAGGTTTGTCAAAATGGTTTTAAAAGACAGAAAAATGAAAATAAAAAACATTGTACATTTAGCATGATGATGTGCTGTTGTTCTGGTAAGTGAACAAGATGGCAGATTCACCATTTTGAGTTAAAGAGCCAAATGATGCTAAAATAAGCTGTTTTTTAATGGCTTGTTAATTTAATTTGATTGCACTTCTATTTTTTTTTTTTTTTTGAGTGGAGAATGTGGTTTGAAAGACACATTGAGATGAAATGAGTATTTGTGGAAAGCTAATTTGCAAAAAAAAAAAAAAAAAAAATGTTTCTGTCCAATTTCCTTATTTTTTTCATTATGCTTGTGCTAATTTTAGGTCAATTTCCATCAGAAAAGCCCTGCTTAAACATCTGAGGCAATATAAATGTTATCAGTATTGAAACACTTGTTAAGTTTTTTGGTATGTCATAAAAAAATGGCTGTTGATAAGATGGTTAGTGTAGTTATACACATATTTGTTCTTAAAGTTGGTTCAACAACTGTAAACTTTTCAGATTGAGCTGATTTACAGAGTATGGTGAATTATGTCAATCAGAAGTTATAAAGATTTAATTTTTGAAATCTTGGGTTTTCCTGTGAGCTGAGGTTAATGTGAAGCATCAAGGAGAACTTGCATATATATAGAAGGAAGTAAAGATTTTGCAATATAGCTTTGTAGAACTGCTCGCCAAAGTAATGGTTAAAGATTTACTTGCAGTTTTTTTTTTTTTTGCTGTTTATGTATTGATGTTATTTAGTTGAACTTTGATTCTCTTGGAGGACTTCATGATATTTTGTTTTGTTAGACCACTTATTGAACATTGTTAAAGGATAAGCTAGTTGTTTTCCATAGAGGTTGTCTTATTTTATCAAGGGATGAGTTATTTTGCCATGCAAGATAATAAGCTTGGCAGTTAAATGATGCAAGTGTATCATGATGTGAACTGTTTTCCCATTTAAAGTTACTGTTTATGAGATATAATCATGGACTCTCACACTTAATGATGCTCAAAGCAGTTCAGAAACTTCCTTAAGCATTAAAGCATAGATGTTATGAATCTGATTTAAAGCTGCTGACTTTAGGGAGAAGAGAGAACCATATATGAACATAGTATCTTTGTTGCCACCCAGACTCTCAGTGAGAGGTGTTATCAGTAGTTACCATTTGTCAACATCCCTATAAACTTAACATATATACTTGCATATAAGCTGAAAGTTTTTGGAAGCATTTTTTTCTTCTTTTTTAAAGCAAGTTTGGCTTTATCTCATATGTGAGTTAGTTTAAAACACAAATAACGAAACATTTTTGAACCCAGTGTATGATTTTAAGAAATTATTCACCTGCAGTCTTAGAGGAATAGTTGTCACTAATGTAAGTGTGCAAGCTAATCCCATTTCAAAGTGAGCAATGGAATTTCTTGCTCCCAAAAAGGTATTCCACTGTTTGATCATGTCATCCACCTTTGAGTAGGGGTGCAATGAACAAATCTGTGATTTTTCTGTGTTTTTGCAGCCAGCGTAGAATCCATCTCCTTTTCCAACTGGCCAGAGTCATTGTTAGGGAAGTGCAAAGTAATTATTTTCTTAAAGAAAAGCTGCATAAGTAATGCCATGGATGGTACAGAAGATGATTTGGTTTATGATTCAGATGAAGAAAACGGCCGTGATGACTTTACCAACAACAATGCTTATAATTGTGACATAACTTTAATGGAAACTAGCTTATGGGAACTACAAGGGTTGGAAATTTTTTAGTGAGAATGTAATAGTTACATTGGAATATAACATAGGATTCAACTCTAGTAGGCTTTATCCCTTCAATATAGTCACTAGCAAATTATCCAAAACCCACTGCCATCTGTGTGGAAGTCTCTGTATGCCATCGGCAAAGCAAGATGTGTTGATCTTTGCCATGGCTCGGTCTATGGCTCTTATGATGTCATTGGTGGCCTTCAGACGAGTCCCCTGAAATGGTGCTTTTATCTTTGGAAACAAATCAAAGTCACAGGGACTTGCAAGTCAGGCAAATAGGTAGAGTGGTACAATACCTTCCAATGCCAACAACTGAACAGGTCAGTAACAATGCCAGCAACATAGCAGCGAGTGTGGTCGTGCAAAATTATCGGAGAATGCTCCAGCAAATGACATTGCTTCTTCTGGAGAGCTGGACTCAGTTTATGTTCAAGAAAATGCACATCATATTCTGCATTCATCATCTGTCTTGGAGGTTCTGGATGTGTTAGTACAACATCATGCCAGTCATAGACGGTGATGATCATTACCTTAATAATGTTACTGAGATTCTATTGGACCTTTGTTCGGCATATCAAGCCGTAATGCTTCCATTTATTAGACTGCCATTTGAGTTCCAGTTCATTACACCATGCCCATGTTTCATCCAACGTAAGACACGCTATTGCCTATCAAGCGAAACCTGATAGGCGAAAAAAATCATGGGCTCAGTTGAAAAACCCCACCTTGGTTTTTTTAAAAATTAGATTGTTTTTCTTCTACAATATACTAAATTTAATCAACACTCAATATAATATTTTCTTTTACAATTAATAACATTAGGAATGTTGACTAGGTTCGCTTTCTTACCTTCTTCTTGAAGGTGATGATTTACTGATTTTATTATTTAGCAATACAAAACAAACCTTTCAGATCAGCTGACAAAGCAACTGATCTTAAATAAGGAAACTGAACCAATAATCCTGAAAATAATAAATGGCTGCATATAAATAGCTTTCCACCTATAAAAAATAACTATAGAATAGACCAACATTATCTATTCATAGTACAGAAAAATAGTACAGAAACAGAATATAACATACTTAGCTTCTAACTAAAATATTTAAAATAAAATTTGCCCGAGATATTATTTGTGTGTGGCATGTAAACGGCAATGGCTTTTGACTATTTACAAAGATCACACAAAAACTAAACAATGGTACAGATAAGAAAGTAGTTTTGCTTTGTTTTTACTAGAACCTCAAAAGCTGGCTGAAATTAATTATCATAGTTTTATGATCCACACAATTTCCAAATCTTTTCAAACCTCAAGAGTTTTTCTGTGAAACAGCCACATTTAAATAATGTAATCTCAGGGTTTTAGCCAGAAACAAAACTACTAATCTATAAGAAATTGTGATGCATGCTGTGATCTTAAAAATGTATAAACTAAAACAAGTTTTGTAGCTTTCTCTACTCAAAGCCTATTTTTTAACTTATTCCAAACTAGTTGAAACATAGAGAAGATTCTTTCAATGGAAGCAAATGAATGTGGTGCTGAATGTAGGCATGCAAAAAAAGTGTCACAAAATCCTGCTGGCAATTGTGAATTTGAACCCTTTTCAGACTATTTTTGCCATGATTTGCCACCATTTTATGGAAGAAAACTGGCTGATGACACTTTTCTTTCATCATGCTGATTTTCTTGCTGATTTTCTGCCACTTCCCAGCACCTTCGGAATGTTTCTTGCTCATAAATGGACTAATGGGGGAAAAATGCTGCCTTATACCTGTTAAACAATAGCTTGAATGATGCACAACTTCTACTTTGCAGATGTAATGTGACTTTTGACTATGAAAGAAATGGGAGGAGTATAACTCAGCTAGCATTTAAGGTAAATGGGGGGGTCACTGGGATTGGGAAAGTCATAAATATGTCACACCAATAGCTGAAATGATGTTACCACAGGAATTAGCATCGACATTACTATCCAATTTTCAATGACCTTTGAGTTTGACCGACCAACTCCATCCATTACCTGCTGCTTCACATCAGAGAGAGAGAGACCGACACCGTAGCTGTTCACTCAACATGCTGGGGGTGGGGGGTAGGGTTCTTTTTTCATAAACAACCATTAATCATTGATTTTTGCATTTGTAGGATCTAACCACTAGCTCTCGTAAAATGTGAAGCATCTACTTTCTGAACTCTTCACCAAATGCGTTACTGAAAGAAATTTCATCTAATAACGCTGGGGTTTTTTTATTTGCAAATTTTCAGCAATTGTAACAGTTTTTTAACAGCATTAAAATAATAATAATTGCTAAATTTCCAGGTTTTACTACTTTCATAAATATTCTGTGTTAATATAGAACAACAAATCCAATATGAACTCCCCAGTAACCAAGGAACATACTCAACTTGAGATTAACACTGTTTTAAGCAGGCAGTTCTTCAGATAGAAAATAAACTCTATTGTATATCAGACTTAAAAAATGAACTTCAAGATATAAAGCAAACTGTTGAGTTCATAAGTAGCAGATATGATGATTTGATTGAAAAATGTAATAAACTTAACAGTCCAACATCAAACTTGTGAAGAAACTTGAAAAATCAGAACAAAAGGAAAACAATAATTCCTTATATGTCAGAGCCCTAAAAACTGAATTATCCGAATTAAACCAATATAACAGAAATAGAAATATAGAAATTCATGGTTTACATGTAAATGACATTAATGATAAAACAGCAATTATGACCAGCATTGATAGACTAGCAAATAAAGTACAAATAACAAAACTACAGATTTTCTAACTTAGATGTTTTTTACCCTCTACCAGTTGGCCAAAATAAAGCCATGATCCACCTATTATAATTCAATTTACAACAAGGACAAGCAGAAATAACTGGCTAGCTAAGAGGAAAACTCCAATCTTCAATTCCGACTTAGATCCTGCATCCCAGCATTTCAGAATCTACATAAATGAAAACCTCTCACCACATTATAAACAATTGTACTGGCATGCTAGACAACTGGCACACCAAGGACTAATCAAATACACCTGGATTGGCAATGGCAATTTGTTTATTAGACAGACAGATGGTGATCAAAGAAAAAAATTGCCCTTCTGGAAGACCTACAGGTGTATGGTATGGACTTGCTACTTAATCAAAGTTATATTTTTCTGATTTCATACTAACTGTTCAATGTTGCAGGACTAATACTATACAACTCAAGACCTCAATAAGGGGTATCGTTCACTTGATTGAGAGGTCACTTGACCAAAAATCACTTGATTTGAAAGGTATGTTTCACCAAAGGGGTCACTTGACCGAAAAGTTCATTTCACCGAAAGGTCACTTCACCTAAAAGTTCATTTCATCGAAAGGACATTTGATCGGAAAGTTCATTTCACCGAAGGATTACTTTACCTAAAAGTTCATTACATCGAAAGATTACTTTACCTAAAAGTTCATTACATCGAAAGATTACTTTACCTAAAAGTTCATTACATCGAAAGATCATTTCACTGAATGGTCAGTTTATCGAAAACTTAGAATTTTGTTGTTGGGGATCTGTTGGATTGTGGTGCGGGTTTTTGAAAAACTGGCCACCTAAACATTATCGGATTGTATAAAAAAATGTATTTTTAATTTCTATGAAACACCTCCCCATGAGTAGGTTTTTCGAAATTTAACATTAATTACAAGGCCTAGATCTGTGCCTTTTGTCAAATTTTAATCCTCCGAGCTCATATTCATAAGGCTTACATAGCAAATCGAGTAAATAATGTTCCAGTTTTACTCAACCACAAAACATTAATTTTTTGGCCATAGGCCTAGGTACAGGCCATTTTAACAGATTTTAACCTCACTCGTATTCATAAGCATTACATAAAATGTAAAGTAAAATATGTTGTACTTTTTCTCAAGCCTAAAACATTAATTTTCTAGATCTGGAAATTTTTATAGGTCTAGATCTGGAAATTTTTAGCAAATTTTAATCCTACTTGTTCATAAGGTTTGCATAGTAAAACAAATTAATAATGTTGAATTTTTACCCAGACCCAAAATGTTAATTTAAGGCCTTGGGCTAGATTTGGGTCCTTTTAGCAAATTTTAAGCTACAGTGCTCATATTCATATGGGTTATACATAAAAAGCAGTTAATAATTTCATACATTTACTCAGACACAAAAAATTTATTTTAGGCCTCTATTTAGGCCTTTTTAACAAATTTTAATCACCCCACATCATACTCATAAAGTTTACATATGAAGTCAAGTGAATAATTTTCCACATTTACTAAGATACAAAAATCAATTTTAGGTTCCTAGGCCTGAGCTTAGGCCTTTTTAGCAAATTTCAGTCATGCATGCTCATATTAATTACCCACGCACTGGAGTTAGTAATTTTGCACTTTTAGCCTCAAGTGCTCATATTAGTTTACACATAAAGTCAAGTTAATAATTTTGCACTTTTACCCAGGCATAAAACATTTAATTATAAGGCCATAGACCTGGGCCCTCTTAACATATTTTAAGCTGCCGTGCTGATAGTCATAAGACTTTCATAACAAGTTGAGTTATAAATGTTGCGCATTTATTCATGCAAAAAAAAAAAAAAAAAATCAATTTTAGGGTCCTAGGACTTCGGCTTAGGCCTTTTTAGCAAATTTTAATCGTGCCTGCTCATGTTCGTAAGGTTTATGTAAAAAGTCAAGTTAATAATGTTGCATATTTTTTCAGGCAAAAAGAATCAATTTTAGAGCCCAAGGCTTCGGCTTAGGCCTTTTTAGCAAATTTTAATCGTGCCTGCTCATGTTCATGAGGTTTACATAAAAAGTCAAGTTAATAATGTTGCATATTTTTTTCAGGCAAAGAGAATCAATTTTAGGGCTCCTTTTGAGCACGCACGATTAAAATGTGCTAAAATGGCCTAAGTCGAGGCCTAGGGCTATAAAATTGATTCTTTTTGCCTAAACAAATGTGCAACATTATTAATGTGACTTTTTATATAAACCTTATAAATATGAGCATGCACGTTTAAAATTTAGGGCCTAAAATTGATACTTCTTGCCTGAAAAAACGTGCAACATTATTAATTTAACTTTTTATATAAACCTTATGAACATGATTAAAATTTGCTAAAAAGGCATAAGCCGAGGCCTAGGGACTTAAAATTAATTACTTTTGTCTTAAAACTAAATCTCTGCCTTCTCTGTGACACGGAGAAATCAAAGGTGCAATTTGAGTGTGATCTAACGTTTCGGTGGTCTGTCTGCCAAACTTGCACCATGCTTCAACAGATTCTGTAATGAAATCCAAAGTTTTCGATAAACTGGCCCTTCGATGAAATGACCTTTCGGTGAAACAAACTTTTCAATTAAGTGACCCTTCAATGAAATGTATTTTTCGATCAAGTGACCCTTTAGTGAAATCGTTTCAATCAAGTGACCCTTCAGTGAAATGAACATTTCGATCAAGTGATCTTTCGGTGAAACAATCTTTTCTGTGAAGTGATTTTCGGTCAAGTGATCCTTCAGTGAAGTAAACGTCGGGCGAATGAATCGGACCCCCAATAAGTTATTTATAACTAATACAAACTATACCCTTAAAATTATATGTCTTAATGCTTGATCATTACTAAATAAAATTACACTTCTAGAAGCATTATTACATACACTAAGATCAACATTAGATTTCATTGGTGTTACTGAAACATGGTTTCTGACTGAAATATTTATTATTCCATTACATAATTTCCAGATATTTAACCTCAACAGAGATTATTATAGGTGAGGGGGTATAGCTATGTTAATAATAAATATAAATTATTTTCTACAATTAAAGAATTCACAATAATTAATAAAAATATAGAAATACTTACCATCCAAAATCAATACTACATAATTTCAGTCTGTTATAGACCACCCAGCTCAGACTATAATGAAATATTTGTAGTGTTAAACCAACTATTTAACTTTGTTAATTTCTCTGAAAAAAGTGTTCTTGATGGGTGACTTTAATATAGATATATCAGTTAATAACTCTATAACACAACAATTCCAAAAATTACTGTATCAGGGTTTATTAACTTAATTACTTCCCCAACTAGAATTACCCAAAATACTAGTACCATAATTGACTTGGCCATAACTAATGTCAAATCACAGCATACAACTGCAGGAATAATTGAATATAATATAAGTGATCATCTGCCCATTTTCATTTTATACAAGACTGGAAGTTTTCTATCTGAGGAACCTAAGACTTAAATTCCGTAAAATCAATAAAAATTCTTTAGAAAATTTTAAACAACTGCGTAACAAAATTACCTGGGAAGATTTTCAGATGTATGAATCACCTGATTTAGCTTATGACAATTTTTTAAAAACCTTTAAAGAAAAATATGATCAAGCTGTCCCCGTCTCCTTACACAATATTAATTCTAAAAAGAAACTCCGCAAACCCTGGATCACCTCAACCCTGTTAAATTGTATTAAGAAGAAAAACGGACTGTTTGCAAAATTTTTAAGAACAAGGGATCAAAATGACTTCACCAATTTTAAATTATACAGAAATACGCTTAACTATGCTATAAAAAATGCTAAGAGAACCTATTATGCAAATATGTTTGCATTGAATAACCCAAAAGTAACTTGGAAAAACCTTAATTATTTACTAAGGAAACAGACTACGACGGTTATACCAGAATATTATTGGATTCTAACGGAAAGAAAATTACTGACGAACAGCACATGGCCATTGTCATTACTACATTAGCTGTAGTTATCCTACTGTTACACACGTTCAAAATGTTGATGTAGTGGTCGCCTGAAGAGGACACTTTAGGGCTAAGTATATATCTCAGTCGTACTCACCCCTTTTTTGGTTGACAAACACTCTGGATATGTAGATGGTAAAATGTAGCACTATGTAATTGGTGAATCAGTCCACTTCCTTCTCCCCATGACTGTTGGAAATATTGCCAAAAAACAGGAATTTCATTGCAAGGTATATTATGCACGAAGTTATAGATGAATACTTAAAATTACGTAAAAAATGGAACAAAAGAACCTTAAAAAGATAAAATGAACAAACTTTGCCATCTAAAAACTCGTGATATCATTAAAATTGACGTCCAGAATATTTGAACGCAATTGAAGAATCCTCACCACTGGGACCACTATCTTCCATACATGTTTCGACACTTGCCTGTGTCTTGATTAATGGAATGTTTGTTAATGGCGTTCTAACTACTTGGTCTCTGTAGCTCAATGAGATGGTGCTTGTGCATGCACTCTGCATGCACAAGCACCATCTCAATGAACGCAATTGAAGAATCCTCACCACCGGGACCACTATCTTCCATACATGTTTCGACACTTGCCTGTGTCTTGATTAATGGAATGTTTGTTAATGGCATTCTAACTACTTGGTCTCTGTAGCTCTAATGAGATGGTGCTTGTGCATGCACTCTGCCCGTCATGGTCCGTGTTACATACATCATCGTCGCTGTTGTGCTCGCTTCGGTTCTCCTCGCGTTGATCCGTGCCACCATCTATTGCCATTTTATCAATTCTATTGTTGTTGTAATTATGTTTATTTCTTTTAGTTTTATCTTTCTTATTTTCAATATCTAGTAAGTCTCTCCATGCAAAAGGCATTTCTACTGGTGGATTAATATTACAGCATTTGTCTGTATATTTTTCGATGGTTAATGCTTCTGCATTTATAATTTGTTTACATGTTTTATAAGACGAAATAATTTTAGCATTTTCCCAGTCTGGCTGTAAATTGTTATCTATTGCTAAAATTATTTAGTACCTCTGCATTTAACACAGTAAAAAAAAGAAAAAAAAAATAGTGGACCTATCGGTGATTAAACAGACTTTTGGGGAATGTTTACAAAATTTTTGAATCCTTTTTTTAAAACAAAAAAGACACAGATTGTGGACTTCTTTTTTTTTTTATTGGGCACAGACTATATGAGGGTGTGGACAAACTGGTTATTATTTTTTTAACCATTGCATGCAAATATGTACATAACGTAATTTTCATATACACTCACTGCACCTAAAGTATTTTTATACATCACTTAGTTTAAAAAATATGATCTAATAAAATGTGATGAATTGAAATTTCCAACACTGTTTCAAATAAATTCCAGCCCATGTAAATTAGAAAAAAAGAAAAACCGTAAAAAAGCTCAATAAAACATCCCAAAAAACCCCAATAAAACATGAAAAACCCAAGTGGGCTGGTTTTTTCAAACCCTGCATGCTATAGAAATGTGTCTCCTCCACACATACCGTTCCAAATGGAGTTGAGCTGCCTCGTAATGTTGCCATTTCTCAACATCCCTTAAAGCATAAGGAACCCAGCGTGATGCAATATTTGCATGTTTTGCCGGGGTTTTTTTTTTTGCAAATTGTGTTGCACAGTTGTGTGCAAAAGGTTAACTTTCATAGACGAGTTCACAAATTGTTTACCGCCAGTCATTCTCCAACAATGCAGACAGAGCGAACACGTGAGTTTCACTCACCTTGGGTTTTCCTCTTCCAGAAGCACAAGCCACGTTTCTCCATCCTTTTTTTTGAAGGCTGCCACCCACCTTGCTGCCATACTATATGTTAAACCAGATGCTCCACAAGCTTGTTATTTATAGTCCTTCATAACATTCCTTCATGGTATGACCTCTAGCAACTTGTATTTTTAGCCAACAATGCTGCTCGAACTCCGTAAACATATGGCTTTACAAGGTATGTTAAATACAATGTGTGTGTGCGTCGCTACTGTGCATATGTAGTTTGAGAGAGGATTCAATCATTCTACCCAGTGGTATGTCAGGAAGGTATATTGCAATAACCTCTTGGAGGATTCCCATTTCCTCTGCAGCGTGATTACCACTAAATAATTTCTAACCCCCTTATGTGGAAACTGATAGTGAGTCAAATAGTTTGTGTATAGCTTTTAAAGAAGATAATTTTATTTCAATAAATATCATGTTTTACGAACTCCTGAAATTTAAAGGTCGGCTTATGTACAAGTCCTGGTCTTTTAGCAATATTTAGCTGTTGAACTAGGAGGGTCTGATTTTATGTGAACAGGCTTAGGTGCAAGTATTATTTGGTAGTTGTTTTTGGTAACTGTGATGAAGTTTAAATGAATCCATCAATAATAGACCCTCCAGTAAAGTTGCATAATTATTGTAGTGTGATTTTCTTCACTAATGTGAGGCAGAACAATATTGCAAATCAGTAAAACAAGATTTTTTTGGTTTCACATAAAAATATATGTAAAAAAAGTGAATGATGTGATACATACAAATGTAATGTGTTTACTGTGATTAAAAATGTTCTTTTGTGTTTTCATCTTTTCTTTAGGCTTTTACAAAATGATGAGTTTTAGTGTTGGCAAAATAATTTTGTTCTTGCTGGCAATTTGGTTAGTAGTGATAATTTTACTCAGTGGACCTCTGCTTCATGGCAGTGAACCAGACGAGCAAGTGTTGTCCCGTTTGTCCCGAGCACTTGGTGAACTTGAAGCCTTGAAACTCCAAAATGAAGAACTGAGGAGTCTCTTAAATGCTCTAAAGTAAGGAAAAAATAACAATTGTCTGTATTAACATATTAAGTCATTATAATGAAATCTCATTTCTTAATTGTGTGTCAATTTGCCTGTAACCAATTATAAATTTGATCAGTACATGAATCTTTTTGCTTATTTTCTCTGCCCCCCCCTTTATTTTTACAGAAAGCAAAAAAAAAAAAAAAAAAAGGAAAAATCTTGGGATAATTAAAACAAGAAAGATGACATCAAATTTTCGGTTGTAATGAGCACAACTTTTAAATCCATTGTGATGCGAATTAAATTTATCAAAGCTATTCAAAGTGAACGGAACCGGTATGGAAAACAGTAGTAACTGCCCGAAGAAAGAGATTTTGGAATCAGGTTTTTAATTCCACAGATATTGCTATAAACGGAAACGTGAGCTTATGCCTTCTAGTGGAGACTTGTGCGTTAGGAAAAATTGGAAATTATCATTATATGAGAAACATTTAGCAGCAAAAATGCTGTCCAACAAAGAATTTTTCAAATCGGACTCATAGAAGCAGAGATATTGACTTATATAAGATATGCATCTACGCCCTGGCGGGAAAATTGTGCATTGTTTTAAGAAGAAATTTTCTCAAAAAGTTTTTCAATGTGAGCGGTATCGGTCCACAAAAAAAAAAAAAAAAAAAAAAATCAATCAAGTTTTCAGGAGCTCAGATTTTGTTGCAAATACATCAGAAGCAGAAATTAACACTTACACCTCTTGGTGGCCAATCCATTATTTACCAAATATTAGATATTATATGTAAAACATTTCCCATCAGGAGCTGTATGCAATACAGGAAGAATTTTTCAAATCAGAGTTTTGGAAGCAGAGATATCGGGGGAACACAATTTACCTTAATGGCCCCTAGCAGAAAGTCTATGAATTACTTGAAAATTTTGAAATTATATGAAAAACATGTTACACCGGAACTATCCAACAAAGAAGGAATTTTCCAAGTCGGACTGTCAGAAGCAGAGATATTGACAAAAATAAGATATACATCTAAGTCTCCTGGTAAAGAAACCATGCAATATTTTAAGAAAATATTTGGAAAAGGTTTATTGCCGTGAGTGGCATCTGTCCATAAAAGAATTTTTTCAATTGAGATTTTAGAAGCTCAGATTTTGATGTAAATACATCAGAAACAGAAAATAACTTTTACGCCCCCTGGTGGCCAAACCATTTTTACCAAAAAAACAGAAATTACACACAAAAGATTTCCCATCGAGAGCTATATCCACTGCAGACAGAATTTTTCAAATTTGAGTTCTAGAGGCAGAGATTTTGGGGAAAAACACAATTTATTTTTACGCCCCTAGCAGAAAAGCTATACGTAACTTGAAAAAGTGATTATACCTAAAATAGTCAACATAAATGGAATTAAAAGGTAAACATTTTTTTTTTCAATGGGATGTTTAGAAGCAAATGTATCGAATAAAATGTATTTTTAATTCAATATTTGCATTTATGCCCTCTAGCGGCAAATTGTGCATTGTAAAAACAAAATCGAAATGAAGGATCATCATTTGCACATTTCAAGCTTCCCAATGCAAAAAGAATTTTTGAAATCGGAATAATAGTTGCAGAGATATGGTTTCCGCAGATGGACGGACAACCCGGTAACATAAGCACAATCTTTTTTACAAAAAACATGCTAGAAATCATGTTAATGTAAGTAAATATTTACAGTAGTCTAAATATGCAAATCTCTGGCACTACTGTCTTTTACTCTAGTTGTTCTTTAACACTTAGATTATTTTTGCACAGAAAATTGAGATATAAGAATGGTAGCTTTCATGTTGTATGTATGAGGGGCAGTCAAAAAGTTAGTTGCACTCCTCCGTAAAACATTTCGGTAAAAGGATATTTTGTTGACACTTTGTGGCAACACTGCTGGCATTTATCTGCAGCACGTGCCGCAGTTGCTTCTACGCAGTAGTTTTAGTTTGCTCCCTAACGAGTTGTGAACATGCCTTGGCAGCTGCTGATGGCGTCCAAATTGGAACTGCGTGCATGATAAGTTTTTTGTGGGCAAAAGGGTGTAACTGCACTGAAATTTTTCAGCAGTTGAATGAAGTGTACGGTGAGAACGCAATATCGCGTCAAGCTATTTCAAAGTGGTGCATCTTATTCGAGAACGGACGTGCTGATATCGAGGACGATTACCGCAAGGGAAGACCGTCATCTTTGACAGCGGCTGAGAACGTTGCGCGTGTGAATGAACTCATTCTTGCAAACAGACGAGTAACAGAAGACAAAATTGCAAAATAACTGGATATTTCACATGGAAGTGTGCATACAATTATTGTGCAGCATCTTGAATTCCGTAAAGTTTGTGCTCGATGGGTGCCTCGTCTATTGACTGAAGAGCACAAAGGGAATCGTTTTGAAAGCGCCTTTGCATTCTTGAAGCGTTAGCAGGAAGGAAATGAGTTTATGGACAAAATTGTGACCGGAGACGAAACGTGGGTGCATCATTTCTCACCTGAAATGAAACGCAGCTCTCTCTCGAATGGAAACATTCCACTTCCCCGACTCGAAAAAAGTGCCGAACAGTTCTATCTGCAGGGAAGGTGATGCTGACGCTGTTTTTCGACAGAGAAGGTGTGGTGCATACCGAATTCATGCCGAAGGGTGCCACGATTACAGCATCGTCTTATTGTGAAACCCCGAAGAGATTGCGCAATTCACTTAAAAATCGACGGCCAGGTAAACTTTCAAAAGGCATTGTGCTCCTGCATGACAATGCGAGACCGCATTTGGCGAACCTAACGAGGGACATTCTGAAAAAGTTTAGGTGGGAGGTGTGGAACCACCCCCCTTATAGCCCAGATCTTGTGCTATGTGACTTCCACGTCTTCGGTCCCATGAAACAAGAACTTGCAAAGTGACAATATCACTCGGATCATGAGGTGAAAGCTGCAACCCAGCAATGGTTGTCGGACGTTGGACGGAATTTCTTCGCAGAAGGCATAGAAAAACTTGTGTCATGCCTCGACAAATGTTTCAATAAACTAGGTGATTATGTCGATGTAACTTTTGTATGAAACTTTCAGGTACATATAACATTTTTCTGTAATTTCGATCCTGTGTTCTTTTATCAAGCAGTGCAACTAATTTTTTGACTCTCCTATGTACATGTTCTTTTCTCTATTTGTGCAGTTGGATGTTGTAGATAAATACACAGTTCATTATTCTGTTTAGGCTCTATATTTGTTTATGTCATAGCAGTTGAGAAAGATGGTGTGATGATATAAAAATTAATGTTGCTGCATTGGAATGATTTGACCTCCTTTAGACTGTAATCATTCATTAAATATCCAACACTGTTTGTACAGTGGTGTGCTCATTCTGTAACCCTCTCTGATTTTATCTGGTATTACTGTTGTAAATCTATAACTTACCCATGTATTAGTAAGTGCTGCTCTGTCGGGTATTTCTTTAATATAAGAAGTGCTAGAAATTGGATGATACCAGATCAGAAGCATAAGGAAGAGGGCCCAAAAGTGTTTGTGTAACACATGCAAGATGGGAGTTGTGCTTTCTCTATGCATATGCTTCTAATGAATTTTTATTAGCACCATTTATTTGACCTATTGTTCACATTTCAGCCATTTGGTAAGATTTATTTAACTGCATTAGGAGTGTCTAGTAGATTTTTTGTAAAAGAGTTTATTAACTCTACCCCTTGATATGAGGACTAAGCTACTATTAGATGTGTGCATAAGTTTTACCCATTTTTGTAGGCTACAAAGAAAGGAGGAGAACACAACAAATGACGTACCTCGGATTTCACATAATTGCCATCATTCTGTAAGACCTCTTGCGATCTGTCTATGAGTAGGCGAATCCCACACCAGAAAAACTCCCGTGTTTTAGAGTAAAAAAAGTCATGTAATGCCGTTTTCACATCGTCCACATCATCAAAGGTTTGGAGAGCGAAGGCGTTCTGTAACGATCGAAAAAGGTGGTAGTCCATAGGTGCCAGGTCAGGGGAATACTCCGGGTGAGGTAACACTTCCCAACCAAAGTCCAGTAATTTTTGCAGAGTGATTAAAGCAGCATGAGGTCTGGCGGCCTTTGCGATTAACGAGTGCTGGCCGCTTCGATGTCAGTTGTTCTCGCAATCTGTCCAACTGTTGGCAGTAGAGGTCAGGATTTATTGTTTGGCTAGGTGCCAACACCTCCCAGTGGATTATTCCCTGGACATCCCACCAAACACTCAACAAAACCTTTTTGGGATGCAGCCCTCCTTTTGAGGTTGATGGTGCGGGCTCTGCACCTTGGCACACAGTCGACACTTTACATTACGGTACAGTACCCATTTCTCATCACCCGTTACAATTCATTCCAAAAACGGTTCATTTCTGTGACAAGAAAGCAAAGAAACACAGGTACAGATTCTTTCCTCTCGTTGCTTTGCAGAAATCTGGTGCGGAACCCAGTTATCGAACTTGGTGATGAACCCAAGCTCCCGCATCCATCTTTTGACTGTTGTTCTGTGTACCAACAATGTTTCTGCTAATTCCTGAATGGTTGGATGTGGGTCATTTGTTATGGCTTGGTCCACATCCTCATCAGAAACCATGGATGGACCGTCCAGGATGTGGTTGGTCTTTTACAGCTTCTGTCTCTGTCCCGGAATTTCTGAAAGCAACGGTGACATGTGCTATCATCAATTGCATACTCCCCATACACTTGACAGATGTTGCGGCAAGCCACGGCTGTCAATCTCATACCGTAAACAATGTCTAATGTGCTCTTTATCGCATGCCATGTTTCACCATCTGTGATTTCTGTTACGAATGACTTACTCGGACAAACCTAGTGCCTCTATATGCTTTACTGCTCCACGCTTTATCGGCTGGAAATTCGGCATCGCAGTGTCATCTGTGACATAACTACTCCGATCGCAATTTGCATCTATTACAAAAATGGGTAGAACTTTTGCACACACCCAATAGTTTTGGTATGGTTTGTTCCAGGGGCACAACCAGGATAGGGTTTTAATGGTTAAAACCCCATTCCAACAGCCAGAGATTTATTTTATTTTTATTTTTGGGATTCACATTTGTAGTGCTATTCTGCTATGTCTCTGTCTCATTTTGATTCAATTTTCCTGTCCACTAAGCATACATAATACATAACTGAAAACGCTTTGCGTTTCCACCAGGGGCGTATTAGAGGGGGCGCCTTGCCCCCCCCCAAGTATTTCATTTTTTAAAGTTTTTGTTTAAAATGTGACTTACATTAGAAAAATGCCTTAATTTTATAAAAATGCATCAACTTACATTAGAAAAAATTGCTTTAATTTTTTTCTTCTATTTTTAAATAAATTTAATTTTGCTCTGGTAGATTTCTAAAACTTCAATTTCTTGTCAGCTTCCCCCATTTCTATTTATGTGCCTGGTTCCCACACTTATAAGCTTTCCTATCTGTAGCCAGACCATATAATTTAGACAGCAGTACTTAGTTCAGGCTCAATTTTAAGAGCCCAAGCAGAAGTATGTCAGCCTAAACCTGAATTTTATATTGCTAGACAGAGCCTGTGCCTGAATGAGCCTGAAAAATATTATTAATCCGTTTAGGCATTAATTAAAAAAAAAAATCTCCTCTTCCGTACTTCCCCTCATCATCTTCCCTGTGCAATTAAACAATATTTTTTCTCAACTGGGGAGTTCGGAAGGGATATCTGTTTATATAGCATAGTCCTACATTTTCTTTGACCAATTCATTTCGTTCCGATATGCTTTGGGCTGTTGGGTGTTCAGAAAGATCTGACGTCTCTGCAATTTGCACACATTGCTTAATAGAATCAGCAGGGAGCTGCTGCATGGAGGCAGAGGGCAAATTTTTGTCGGGGTGCTCTCAGCTGTCTAGTGTCTACAATTCTTGAAGAAGCTTTTCCTACCCCACAAAAATCCACTAATGCATGTCGTTTGGCATTTGCTATCCAAACCCAGAATAAATAGCCCTTCCGAATAAATAGACCCAAGAATAAATATCTGAACCCAGAATAAATGAACCCAGTAGCCAAGGAATTCACATTAATAACTTGAAAGTGTAAGAATGTGCTAAATCATTTGAAATTGCATTTAAAAATAAAATAAAATTCTCTCTCCCTCAGAGCCCAAACTGCAGTAAATATTATACAGCCCAATCCCTGTTCAGGTTCCTTGGGCTTTGGCTCGACCCATCTCAGCACTGTTGGACAGTACAATTATTCAACTTTTTCAACTGCCCATATTGAGAAAAAAAGTAAGATAAACTTGATGCAGTCTAAAGCAAGAAGCTTTTAACCAACCTGTGGACACTGCATACAGATTTTTCACTTCCATCTAATGACACTTGAAGTTTCAGCACCTTTGAATAAAACACTTTACCGAGCTTCTCTTCTTTAGGGCATGGGGTAGGTCATTTTGTAATTACTGTGTGCTATTCCCTCTACATGGAGCTGGACAGCAGTCTCTTCCAGTTGGTAAATAGAAAGTACGGTACTTGGAAAAAGGCACTAGAAGATTTCAGGAAACACAAAACAAAATTCACTCAGTGTTCTGGATGCAGAAATTTGTAAAGGCCACTTAAATTTATTGTGTTTCATCAAGCAATGAAAACCAGGTTAACGATTCTTGCACCTGTTCACTTGGCCCTGCCAATGCTTTAATTTTTTTTTTTTTTCTGAATGAAAGTGAAACAGTTTTGCTGATGTTCAGTATGCTGTGGTTGGTTCTCCAAAACCTTCAAAAGAAGAAAAAAATCGTGAAAATGTATAAACATAATGTGATACAGCCATTGTTGAAAAATTCCAGAAACTGACTTTGAGATGCACTTCCAGTGCACATACATAGGCAGGAATAATATGCAGAAGTGCTTGTGTACTGAAAAAGCCTATTTTAAAAGGGAATTAAACTTCCAATCCTTTCAATAAAATAATGTGAATTTTAATAAAACACTTTACCGAGCTTCTCTTCTTTAGGGCATGGGGTTTTGTAATTACTGTGTGCTATTCCCTCTACATGGAGCTGGACAGCAGTCTCTTCCAGTTGGTAAATAGAAAGTACGGTACTTGGAAAAAGGCACTAGAAGATTTCAGGAAACACAAAACAAAATTCACTCAGTGTTCTGGATGCAGAAATTTGTAAAGGCCACTTAAATTTATTGTGTTTCATCAAGCAATGAAAACCAGGTTAACGATTCTTGCACCTGTTCACTTGGCCCTGCCAATGCTTTAATTTTTTTTTTCTGAATGAAAGTGAAACAGTTTTGCTGATGTTCAGTATGCTGTGGTTGGTTCTCCAAAACCTTCAAAAGAAGAAAAAAAATCGTGAAAATGTATAAACATAATGTGATACAGCCATTGTTGAAAAATTCCAGAAACTGACTTTGAGATGCACTTCCAGTGCACATACATAGGCAGGAATAATATGCAGAAGTGCTTGTGTACTGAAAAAGCCTATTTTAAAAGGGAATTAAACTTCCAATCCTTTCAATAAAATAATGTGAATTTTGCAAGTCATACTGGTTGCTAGAAGAATTGATTGGATAGCTGAGATGTTAGATGGGATACCAAGGGACAAGAAAAGACCTAGAATACCACATGGGGCAGATGCGAGAAGAAATTTGAAATCATGTAGGAGTCACATGGGAGAGAACCACCCTGGCCAGAGTGGAAGATACTTTAAGATCATCCAGCAATGGACTGATAATGGTTGTTTATGATGAAGACTGATATTTTGCAGTCAGGCCACACATTTGTATTAATTGAATGCTAATACTAGGGAAGTATTTTGTTTTAGAAAATGGACTGCGTAAAGTTTATGTAAAATCACAAAAGTTTCCAAACTTACTAAAGTAGCATTTCCTTCACTTTAAAATGGAGTATGGAAAAAAAGGGAATGTGAATGAAGAAATTGGTTGATTGAGGAAAGTGAATGCATGTTTGAAAGCATAACTAATCTTGCATTAATATATTAAAGTGTGCAGGCAGTTAAGTGCATTATTATGTGCTCATTGCTGATGTAATTATACTACTTCAGTAACAGTTGGAATGAATAAAAGTTATAATGGCTTTTTTCTTTTTCATTTTTGCTTCTTTTTTGCATTGTTTATTTTCCACATTTCATTTTCTTGTGAGGTAATGCAGGGAAACCACTATTATAAGTTGCTACAGAAATTAAATTGTAGTAAAATGTGTTAAAACAGAAGTTAACTTTCTTGAAACCACATTGTAATTGTTAATTTGGTGATAACGCAGCTAACCAAGGTTATGTGATCTTTAGGCTTTCTTCAGCTGCAGATGAAGATGCCAAAAATGAAGCCATCCATGCATTAGAAATAAAACTAAGTACTGCTGGCAAAGATAGGAAAAAACCCAAAGAAAAAGGTAAGAACTTCCTTTTTTATTTTAGACTCCTGTTGTACTGTTTTGCATAATTAAAATAAGTGCTTTGTTTTAGTAATAGGGGGTAATAAGGCTTCTTAGCATGATTGAATGGTATGTTCAAGTTCAATTTTTGTCTTCATCAGGTAAAGAACTGATGTTCTAAAAGCAGGCCTAGTTCATTAGGTTAATATGTAAAATGTTAGGTAACCTAAAAGTTAGATTTCAGAGCAAAGTATATTTGTTTCAGAATATGCATTCATACTCCTGGTATGGCCTGGGCTGTGTATCAAAGTTGACCCAAAAGCGATGCCAATTAGATAGTAACAGCTTTTTTATAATAAGTAAAAGATTTCAGTTACACATGTTTGTATGTATGCATGATACATGTACATACATACATACATACATACATACATACATGTATGTATGTATGTATGTATGTATGTATGTATGTATGTATGTATGTATGTATGTATGTATGTATGTATGTATGTATGAATGTATGCATGCCCGCCCGCCCATTGTTATAAAAGCCAATTATTATGGATTTATCTTTAAGTTTTGTTTTTTTAGTTGTCATTACGTCTTGAAGAACATGGCTGTGAATTAACAGTAAATCGACTTTCAATATTTCTATAGAAGGAAGAAATTCTTCATCAGCAGATAGCTACAGTAGTTTAAAATAAAATGGTTTGCATTTTATGTTGTATCTCCAAGTTTCTCTGTAAAAAAAAATAATAAAAAAAATCCCTGATTCAGAAAAGTTGCGTAACGTAACTTTAGTAATGGCTGCAGTTGTTGTAATTGTCACCGAAGCTCATGCATGCTATTTTTTCTAAGTTTAATCTCATTAGATTTTATTATTTTCTTTGAGGTTTGGGTGCAGGAATGCAATTTTCATGGATTTCAACCCCCCCCCACTTTCCATTTTTGTTCCATGACATTCAAGGAGCTCATGGTTGTACTTTTTTAGTCTCTTTTCTCAAATTGCTTCTTCTTGATTCAATTTACTAGTTTTTGTCAATTCTGAAAAAAGCGCAGGAATAGAATTTTTACACATTTAAACGTTTTTTCCGTTCCCATTTCTGTACGACGATACTCTAGGAGCATATGGGCACAACTTTTTTCAATCTTTTTTATCCAAATGGCTTCATCTTGATTTCTTTTTTTAGTATTTTGTTTCAAATCTGGAGTGCAGAAATTAATTTTTGTGCATTTCAAACATTTTTTTCCATTTTGCATTTCCATACTTTGAAACTCTGGAAGAGCTCATGGACATAATAGTTTTTGTAATCTTATTTTTCACAGAAAGCTTAATCTTGATTAGAGTTGCTATTTTCCTTCAGTTTGGAATGTGGAACTGTAATTTTTATACATTTTTAACTTGTATGCTTTTCCTCCATAGCCCATTGCTGTACCTTGGCAGTCTATGGAAAAATAAGCCACCACCTACGAAATGTTAAGATGTTAGATCATCAGATTCATAATTCCAATGATTGACCAACTTTTGTTAGGTGTAATTTCTTGTCTTTTCCGGGTGAATGGTTTTTATTGTTTGTTCAATATCTCCACCTTCAGGATTAATAACAGAGGTTCTCTTTCACTAGAAACTGATTTTGTTTGGCTTACTGAACAAGTAGCAGCTGTGCAATGTGCATCGCCTCCCTGTTTTCCCTAAAATCTTCTCTGTTCAAATGTCTTCCCCCCCAAATCACCAAAACAATTAACCAGATGAACTAACATGAAATAAATAAATAATGGCATTGCAAATAATGAACTTTCCTGTAAGAAATATTCACCAGTAAATCAGATGGCTGAATACTAGAAGTCAAATCTGTGCCAATAATTTGTTCCACACTGTGTAGAATAGTTTTCACTGTAAGCGTAATTCCTTTTAATTTTCTTACAAATATTGTATACTGCAACATTGTGGAGACTGTGAATTTTTTCATACTTGATGAGTTTGACACCCATTGCTGGTTACTGGAAAAAAGTAATGTTGGTTACTGATAGTCACTTTCAGAAAGTGGCATTTCTGCATTGTTGTACTACACAAAACTAACTTCAAAGTAATCTGCAGCATGTGCAATGCACTACTGAAACCAAGACTAGAATCATATTTGGAAAAAGGCTAGCAGTGTCTGATCCATGTCTTTGAGGCAATTTTCATAGCCACTATGCCATCAAACTTCATCAGGATGAATAGGTGATGCCAAATCTGGGTTGTAAGGGGGATGTAGCATCACAGACCAGTCTTTGCAGTTGCTTATTTTGTGGCAAAAGATATGTGAGAGGGCTAACATCAGTTGTCCACACCTTGGCTAGTAAGGTCAGAAAACCAAAAATGCTGCATCCTCCTTTCATCAGGAAATCAGCGGCAACTTTGTTTTAGCTTTGTGTACAATTTCTTCAGCACGTTTGTGAAAAAAATCATATGAAAGATGTAAGAAGGTGCAATTTAGGTATCTTAATGAGTACCGTATATACTCGCGTATAAGTCGAGAAATTTGGGACAAAATGAGAGCTTCAAAGTAATGGGGTCGACTTATACGCGGGGTCTAAAAAGTTCTTCCCGTGAGGCAAAAGGCAATCCATCCCGAAAGAAATAAAAATGCCGATGCGGTATTAATTACGAAATCGCAACCCTCCGAAAGAAAGAAAGAAAGAAAAAAAGAACACCGATGTGGTAGAAATACGAAATCGCGACCCTCCGAATTTCTCTGTGCTTTGAAAAGTCTCCTCTCTCCTGGCTTTGCGTATCCACAGCGCAGTCACAGCCGCGCATAGAAAGCTCCGCCCTTCTGACTGCCAGTGGATTGCGCTGACCTTTGACGTAACGGAGCCATGCGACAGCCAGTGTTAGGTGTTTTTCTTGTTCTTAATCGCACGTGTTTTTCTTGTTCTTAATCACACATGTCTCGCTTCTCCAATTATGGGTGACACAGATTGTGTAAAGAAACGGATGTCCTATAATGCAGGATTCAAGTTGAAAGTGGTTTCTTTTGCAGAAAATACTAACAACTGTGCTGCTTCACGTCAATTTGGCATTAACGAAAAACTGATTCAATATTGGCGTTAAAAAAAAACGGACTTGGTGAAAATCGCAAAGGCGCTGCGCCGTGGAACGACATCTTTCCCAGAGCTGGAAAGGGTCTTGAATGATTGGATTGTGGGCTGCAGACAAAATGGTTACATTGTAACGCAAACTGTGGTATACGTTTGTGAGCAATGAAGCTCGCAAAAGATGAAAAGTTTGCAGCCGCAAATAGCACTTTTCGTGCCTCACCAGGTTGGTGCACAAGGTTCATGAACCGCTATGGGTTGTGTCTACGCCAGCGCACCAAAATTGCACAAAAGTTACCTCGTGACCTCGAAGCAAAGATAATGGAATTTCAAAAGTATGTACCGTAATTTTTGGGCTAAGAGCCGCGGCTCTTACGTTACTAAAAGTGAAATTTTTGGGTGTGCAGCCCTTATGCCGAAGCGGCTGTTATTCCGAATTTGTTTTTGATAAGACTTTCTTCCCTCCCTTTTTTTTTTTTTTTTCATGCAGATGCTTAGTAAATTTTTTCAAACCACTTTTTTTTTTGTTCACGAACTCGACTGTGATCATGTCCCCCCTTCCTTTCTACTTATACGTTAGACAATAACTCCGCTGTCCTGATGTTGGTTTAGGAGGGGAAGTGGGGGAGAACAGGAATGCCTGACTCGGGGATGGAATGGGGACATAAGCACACAGACGAGTAGCGTGACGTCTGAGGCTTCTGTGGATAGCGCACCCAGCGGTAATGGCTCAGTGCGCAGTAAATGAAAGTAGGTCAAACCACTTGAAAGAGAGAAAGCGCACCGCCGTTTCGAAGTGTTAGCGGCAGATCGGCGAACACGTGCGAAGCCGCTGGTAAAAAGAAACGTCTCTACATGAGAAAAAAGCATAACATAGAAGGAACATATTATTAAAGAAAACATTAATCGAAAGCATAGCAAGCGATAATTTACAAGTTAATTACTTCTAAGACGGATTCTATTGCGGTGAACAGAGAACCATCCTGTAGCAGACATCCACATTGAATGGAATTTAGACAATTGTGCGGTTTTATGAGCAATGCGATATCTTAAGATTAACTGTGATTTATATTGATTATATAAATGATTCTAAGCATTTAATAAAGACAAATAAATAACATCATTAGCATGATTAATAAAAAATGTATAAATAAAAATGTTTGCCAGTATGAAAAAATAAGTGTATAAAGCAGATCGACACTGAGTTGCAGAATTAGCCTTTGAAGTATACATATAATCACGTTGGGCGTGAGTTAATTCATGAAAATAAGGAAGATAATTTAGCTTTCTGAGCAGCACCAGGACTTCACAGGTGCGGCCCTTACGGCAACTTTTGCTTCCAAGATTGCAAAAATTCTCACCTGCGGCTCTTAGTCCGAAAATTACGGTAATTCAAAAGAGAAAAGAGACTGCTTTTGAACTTTCCCAAATAGGGAACATGGATGAAACCGCCATGTGTTTCGACCTTCCTGGAAATAAGACGGTGAACCAAAAGGGCGAAAAAAATATCTTGATCAAAAAGACTGCCCACGAAAAATCCAGTTTCATGGTTGTTCTTTCCTGTTTGGCCGACGGCAGTAATCTACCTCCGGTAATTATTTTCAAACGCAAAACTCTGCGGAAAAGCGTTGTCTTTCCGTCTGGTGTGCTCGTTCATGCCCATGAAAAAGGATGGATGAACGAATCCGGAACAATTGACTGGTTAAAGAATGTGTGGAACAAAAGGCCAGGTGCACTTTTGAGGAAACCTTCTCTTTTGGTGTGGGATATGTTTGTTGCACACCGTTGTGCAGAAGTGAAAAAAAACTGCAGAAAATTCAAAAACAACTCTTGCTGTCATCCCAGGTGGGTTGACATCTGTTCTTCAACCACTACATGTCTGCCTTAATAAGCCCTTCAAGGACAATGTGCGGAGGTATTGGGCAGATTGGATAAGTTCCAATTTGCCGACTGAAAAAAAGGGCGGAAATCTAAAGCTGGATATCGTTTTGATTGCGCAATGGGTCAAGGATGCTTGGGATGCGATGCCTGCGCAAATGGTCGTGAAATCATTCAAGAAATGTTGCATTAGTAACAAACTTGATGGCACAGAGGATGATGAGATTTTTATGAGTGATGATGACACTGATTCTGATGACACAGCCATAGATGGGAATACTGATGTTTATGATGACGCGCCGATGACGGAGAAAGACTTCTTTGAAGTGTTTGGCGAATCTGACTCGGAATCGGATTTTGAAGGGTTCCGATGAAGTTTTTGGGTATGCAAACTAAATTTAGTATTATATATATAATTTTTTTCGTTTTCAAATGTTTTTGAATAAATTCATTGAAATTTTTTTTTTCTCATTCCGGGATCAACTTATACGCGAGTTTCCGATTTCTTACGATTTTTTCCTCTGAAGGGGGGGGGGGGGTGGACTTATACGCAAAGTCGACTTCATCATCACCATCATTGTCAACCATTATCAATCCACTGCTGGACGAAGGTCTCCCCAAGTTTCCTCCACAACGGTCTGTCTTGTGCCAGTCTCCTCCATGTCACTCCCGCATATTTACGAATTTCATCCACCCATCTCCCATGTGGTCTTTTTCTGGGTCTTTTCCTGTCCCTTGGAATCCAATCTAAAATTTCGGCTGTCCATCTATGGTCTGTCCTTCTGGCAGTATGTCCAGCCCATTGCCATTTCAGGGATTTAACTCTGATCATGATGTCTTCCACTCTCGTCATTTTTCGGATCCACGAGTTCCTCTTCTTATCTCTCCTGGTTATACCAAGCATGCACCTCTCCATGTTGCTTTGAGTTGTCTGCAGCCTTTGTATGTCTCTTTTAGTTAAGGTCCACGTCTCTGCACCATACGTAAGCACTGGAAGGATGCATTGATCAAACACTTTTCTTTTAAGACATAATGGCATATTGCTCTTGAAAATTATGCTGTTTCTTCCAAAACTCTCCAGGCAAGTTTTGTACGCCGATTAATTTCTTCATCAATGTGACCCTCACTTGATATCTGCTGTCCAAGATAAACGTACGTGTCTGTTATCTCCAGCTTTTCTCCATCAATCGATAAATCTTCATTTCTTGTAAAAGCATTGAACATCACTTTTGTCTTCTGAAAGTTCATTTTTAATCCCACTTCTTTACTCTTGTCAGCAAGTTCCTGGATCATACTCTGCAGCTCTGATGGGCTAGTTGCAAAAATGACTACGTCATCAGCAAAACGAAGGTGGGTTAGATAATCTCCATTAATCTTTATCCCTTTGTTTTCCCAGTTCAGTGATTGAAAGACATTTTCCAATGTGGCATTAAAGAGCTTCGGAGATATGGTGTCACCTTGTCTCACTCCCTTTCCAATTTTTATGTGTGTTGTATTTTCAAACAGCTGAATCTTTGCACTTGCATTTTCATAGATGTTATTAATAATATTAATGTATGCATCTTCAATACCGCAGGATTTCAGAGCCGTGGTAACTGCTGATGGTTTCACCGAATCAAAGGCTTTTTCATAATCGATAAAAGCCATGCACAATGGAAGTTCATATTCCCTCGCTCTTTCAATTAGTTCTCTCAGTACGTGGATATGATCTATTGTGCTGTAGCCACTCCTGAATCCAGCTTGTTCTCTCGGTTGAGCCATGTCCAGTGTTACCTTCAGGCGGTGTGAAAGAACTTTAGTGAAGATTTTATGAACCACTGATTATACGCGAGTATATACGGTACATAAACACACAGCTGTTGTTATGCATTACTTTACAGGAATCATTTTCAAAGTGATCTTGTATTTCAAACATTTGTAGTGGATATAGTGTTTTGGAGCAACAGTGTGATAAAGAAGACTCAATAACTGGTAAGTGAGAACTTTATTAAAGAGGACTGAATTATGTTGTTTCTCCATCTTGAATGTGCAGTGTACTAACTTGTGCATGTTGCCATATCTAGTGAATTCTGTTTCTGGCAGTTCTAAATTGTGTGATTTCTTTGTTATTCACTCCAAAGTTACGAGTACACTTGAAAGTGTTTTCTTGTCTTTTGTGATGAAATATCAGCTCTTAAAATATTAAAGTGAATCGGTTTCATGAAAACAATTTTTAGAAATTTTATGCGATAGGTTGTGTATTGGTGCAGGAGGGAGCTTAGAACATGGAAATTCTTCATATAACTGAAAAAGGTACTAAAGACCAGTGGCGGCTCTAGTCCTTGCGGGGCCCAGGGCGATGGATCTTCACGGGGCCCTTCACAATCATGATAACCCCTTATATACGTAAAAAATTACACGTTGCTTACTCTGACCGTAAACCAGTCGCTCGATTTTTTTTTTCAATTTTTTTCTTCACACAAACTCTCACTTGGGGTGAATGTGATCCCAAAGCAATTTTTTTTATCGGGAATTATGGTATTGATTTTTATGAAATAAACACAATGTAATACAATACATTGTTTATTAATATAATTAGGAATCCAAAATATTACCTTTTCCAAAATGACTTGTTACTAAATAAACAAGGATAGCTGTATAATTATAAGATAAGTCTATTATTTAAAGAAGAATTCTGCCACATTTCTTGTATCTGAAGTCTTCAATCCAATCACTATAGTCCAGAATAGATGCCACGTCGTTTTCTATGGACAGAAGAGCGAATACATTGCAACTCACTACTTGTATCCAAAATTGGAGCAAAACTCCTATGAAAAATATCTTAAAAAAAAAATTAAATTTAGACATTACTCCACAACTTTCCCGCTGAAAAAATGTCTCTGACCAAAAAAATAATTTTTTCGAACAGAGTAATTTTTTGATGTCACTAATTAAAAGCAGTAAACAAATATTAAAATTGGTCATTTATTTGTATATGATCGTGAACTACAACCACAACATTTTAGGTGATGTCTGGCAAAAACTACTAATTAATTGGCGGTGGTGCAGGGCCCTGGGCGGTTGTCCGATATGCCCGTACCTGGGGCCGCCACTGCTAAAGACTGTACTGAAATTTTGTAACTCAGAGACTGCATTTGCATTGAAATAAATGATGTTTCTATATCTTGGTCATGTATAGTTTAAAAGTTGTTTTTGAAAGTAAATTACACTGATTTTTGTTTTTTTTCATCAAATAGTGATGGGTTTTAAAGAGCCAAGTCGTGAGTTTGAAGAGACAAGGCGTCATGTTGAGGATGGAATTATGGAAATGTTTTATTACTTGAAGTCTGAACTCAAGAAGTTAAATAGTAGTGTATTTGGAAATTCTGCAGCTAGTCAGTCATTGTTTGTTTTGCTAGAAGAAACAGCAGAACATAAACGGTATGATTAATTTTGTAATAAAAAATATAGTGTTTAATTCACATGTTTAATTAAAAGAAAAGAAAAAGGACATGCACATTCTTATATATTTTTCAGGACATTGCTACATAACATGAAGAAATTGAAAGATATGGATGGTTTAGATGAATGGCGTGAGCGTGAAGCTGAAGAACTTAGTAATCTTGTTCAGAAGCGATTGCATTATGTGCAGGTAATGAAGCCTTCATTCTTTTTTTTTTTCTAAAAACAAATTGCAGTGCGAGATATGGCTGTGAAATAACTAGACTGTATTTGTTGCAGACAAAATGCATGGTGCAGGCTGAATGTGAGTGGGAGGCAGTTGACCTTGAACTGTCCATACCCAGAAATACAACGTTCATCTCTCTGTCTGCATTAGTTCAGTGGCACATGTTAATGAAAGTAGACATGTTGTTTGTCGCTCATCGGAATATGCTCAATGCTGGTCCTGTAGCCAAGTGGTATGAGGCACTGGCTTCGGACCATTCATCTGAGATGGGTCCAGGTTTGAATCCTGGTGAGACATCGATGTTGTGCTTGTCTTATAGAGCTGGCTGTCTCCCTTCCCTGGAACCAGTGGCTATAAATTAGGGACAGGTGACTATTTATAGTCCATAGAGTTTCTCATGGTGGTTATAAAACCCCAAAACAGAAAAAGAAGATGCTGAGTACAAGAATTGAGCAACAGATAAACAAATAAATTCTGGTGACATCAAAGAAAGCACCTACTGAATCTTTTTGCATGTTAAGTGATGCATATGGGGAAGAATGCATGTTATGTACATGTGTATTTGCATGGCACAAGAGGCTTCGTGAATGCCGGGAGGACATTGAAGACAACGAACATCTGGGATACCCAAGTACTTCAAAAACAAAATACAATGGGGACAAAATCTGTGCAATTGTGTGATATGATTGGCGACTGAGTATTAGAATGATAACAGAAATGGTAAATATCGACAGAGAAACTGTTAGGCAAGTTTTATGTAAAAATCTAAAGATGGTCCCAAAGCTTCTCTTTCCTGAACAAAAAGCAAATAGCTAGCAATTTTCTGCTGAAACCTGTGGCAACATTGGATGAACCCCAACTATTTAGAAAGTGTTATCACATGTGATAAAACCTGGATCTTCAAATAAGACCCTGAAACAAAAAAAAAAAAAAAAAAAAAAAAAAACCAGTTGATGCATTGGAAAACACCATAACCAAGAATGAAGACAGCACAACAAAGCAAGTTGAAGGCCATCTTAATTGTTTTCTTTGACTTAAGGGTGTAATTTTGGCTGAGTGTGTTCAAGGGAGCTACAGTGAACCAGCATTACAATAAATAGTTCCTAGTGACTTTGAGAGAGTGAATCTAAAGAAAGAGGTCAGAGTTGTGAAAAAAAATTGCTTCATCCTTCAGCAGGGCAATTCGCCTGTTCATTCAGCTCTCTTTGTGAAGCGTGTTTAGCCAAGAAACACGTCAACATTCCATCTAATCACCAGATTTGACCCCATGCAGCAGCATTTTTCTTTTCCTTAGAGTCAAATCTGTATGTACTCAAAGGTTTCACACCAGATGAGCTACAGCTCTACTTTGCCAAGTGGTAGATCAAAATGCAGCAGTGTGTTGTTGATGCAGAAGGAGAGTACATTGATGGCGATAAGAGTTTAAAATGCAAGTTTCTTATGTAGCAGAAGTTATTGCACTAGTCTCATTATTTAATAGCCATACCTTGTATATTTGAAGTCAAAATCCACTTTGATTTTTCTTCCTTCCTTTCTTTCTCTGCACGAGAAGCATACTAACTGAGCCAGCAGGTGAGGCCTTTTTTCTCTCAAATTATAAGAGTTGCATTGGGCAGGTTTTGTCTATTTTTTTAGTTTAGCAACACAATTTAAAATTTTATTTGAACTTCCCTCTTAAAATTTAATGTCGAAGATTTTGTTATATATGTAAATATTTTTGACATAAAGTTACAATTTCTTTGTTCTTTTTGAAAATTTCTTTGTAATCATTTACAAAAATTGCTTAGATATCAAAATTTGCTTTTAAGAGCTGTTGAATTAGATTACATATACAAAAGATTTCAGTTAATCAAGACGCATACATCAAGGCTACTTTGGCTCAGTTATGCATAGCTTTATTCCAAAGAGCTAATTTGGGATGTTCTTCAAAATTTGCCCCACATAAACAGCTGCTCTGACCGACCGATGACCTAATTAACCGGAATCAAAGACTAGGCAAAGACTATTTGACATTGAAAGCACAATTTCTTATACACACCGCACCCATCTACAATCATACCCTGTCCCATCACAATAATGCAGAGAGCCAAAAATTTCTCTGAGCTATAAATAGGTCAGATACCTTACTGCTATATAGCATAGGCCACGGATGGCCTAGTGGTCAACATTCATGACTGCCACAGAGGAACCTCAGGTTTGGTCCCAGGCAGCTGCAAACTCTCAAACCACTAAATATCCGCTGTGCATCAGATGGGCATGTTAAGCCGTTGGACCCAGGGTACTGGCCTCCCGGTAATAAATAAGGGTTTTTTCTGCCCCCTTTCTACCTTGCTTCTGCGTCACTTTCCTATTGGGCACTCTAGCCCAAACATCTTAGCTTTATATTTCTAAGGGTTGTTTAAAACCTGGGGTCAAACGCTCCCTTCCTAAAATCTTCTACATATGATCTGAGAGATCTACGATATAGCATATGTGCCTATGAGTGTGATAATGGGTAAACATGGGTGCATGAGGAAGTTTAATTTTGGGTAATGAGTCAGTGCTAGGAATATGGGATCCTCGATCTCTGTGACTGTAGAACATCTAGGTTCTCTATGTGCGGCAGTTGCACATTTATACCAGGACAACATCAAAACTGGCAGCTGCTGTGCAAAATGTGGCTATAAATGGGCCACTGATGTTCGAGGTGAGTGCCATTTCAACATCAGAACAGAAGGTCATAGAGGAGAGGATAAAGTCAGCACTCAACGACTGAGACCTATGAAGATTTGTGCAAAGACTATTTGACACATGAAGGTGCGACTGGGCTATAGCTGCGGATGCCCACTTCTAGTACTTTAACAGCACATCACTGGGCTATGCAGTAGGTGAAGGTACACTTCCACTGGACCATGGAAGACTGGAAATGCATAGTTTGGTCTGATGAATTGAGGTTCCAGCTGCAACACACTGACAGGAAGGTGCATGTAGGGTGTAAACCACATTAGGTCATGGACTCCAGTTGTCAAGTTATGACATTACAGGCTGGGGATACAGCGTAATGTTTCTGGGGCATATTTATGTGGGCCACCTTGGGGCTACTTGTGTGTATTAAGACCATCATTGCTGCACCAGGCTTTGTTGATGTACTCTCCAACCACTCGCACCTGTTCATGAATATATTTGCCACATCAGGAATCCTTCTTTCAACAGGACAACTCCCTGTCTCATCACTACCATTTTGGCAAAGAACTGGTTGGAACATTCCAACCCTTGAATGGCCCTCTGACACTCCAGATTTGGATCCAATTGAGCATCTGAGGGATGAAGCGGAGTGACGCATTTGAGCCCAAAACCCATCACTGGTAACTCTCTGCACTTTAGGGATGGCTGTTCTGGAATCATGGGTTATATGACCTGAATGTTTCCAACACCTGGCAAAGTCCGTACCAGGACATATTGCTTCAATCTATTTATTTTTTTCATTATTATTTTTGTTTCACAGTTTCTGGACCACCAACGAACAACTCTTAGGGTTATATGGAGTCACCTCTCCCTAATTTAGTGCTGCTGGTTCTAAGGAAGGCAGAGAGCCAAAGCAGTAAAACAAACACACCACCGATGCCTCATCCAAGACCTGAACCCAGGCTCAGCTTAGTTGACAAGCTAGTAACTAAGACATCTGATCACTCAATCTCTGGTGCAGCATGTTGTAAGAGTGAAAGTTGGACCCACCAATTACTAGGTGGGTGTGTATCATAAATTGTCTTTTGAGTGTGTATGTGCACATGTATGAATTTTATTGCAAAACTAGCTTTTGAACTTGTGTGTGTGCGCTTGCGTACGCACACACCCACATTGTAGGAGCAAAGTATTATAATAGAGGAAAAAAATATATACATGGGCAAAAAAATGTGACATTCTCTGATTCACCCGAACACCCCCTCAAATTGTGCGTTAAGTCAGGACCACATAAAATTTATTTATTTTTTAATCAGTTGAGATTTTAGGGTGCGTCAATAAAAATAGCAAGCGGAACTACGTTTTCCATCTCGCGTTTAAGGTATATAGCGTTTTTGCTGATAACTTGGGTATTTTTAAAGATAGGATGATGATTTTGGTGTCTTTGGCTAAGTTTTTGGGGTCTACCAATACACAGGAGCACTCAAATTGAGCATAAACCAAACTTGTATACAATAATATGACAATACAGCATATTTGCAAAGGTTTTTATTAAATAATAATTAATATAAGCCTTATGTCCATTCTTTTCCATTGTGACATTATTTGTTAGCACGTCTTTTGTAAAAAAGATTGTGCTTATGCTACCAGTCTGTCCGTCCATCCGTAACCACAATATCTCTGCAACTATTAGTCCGATTTGAAAAATTATTTTTGCATTGGGAAGCTTGAATTATGCGAATGATGATCCTTTATTTCGTTTTTTTTACGATGTACAATTTCGCCGCTAGAGGGCGTGAATGCGGATGTCGAATTCAAAATTACGTTTTATTCCACATATTTGCTTCTAAACATCCAGTTGAAAAAATTCTTTTATCTTTCGATTCCATTTATGTCGAAGAGTATTTTAGATATAGTTACTTTTTCAAATTACGCATACATTTTCTGCTAGGGGCGTGAAAGTAAATTACATTTTCCTCTATAACTCTTCTAAAACTCTGATTTGAAAACTTTTTTCTTCAGCGAATACACCTCCTGATGGAAAATCTTTTGCATATAATTTCAAATTTTTGGTAAATAATACTTTGGCCACCAGGGGGCATTAAGTGTTATTTTTTGCTTCTGATGTATTTGCCATAAAACCTGAGCTTCTGAAATGTCGATTGAAAAAAATTCTTTTGTGGACTGTTGCCACTCACATCGATAAACCTTTTCGGAATATTTTCTTCTTAAAATATTCCACAGTTTCTCCGCCAGGGGCGTAGATGTATTTCTTATTTTTGTCAATATCTCTACTTCTAAGAGTCCGATTTGAAAAATTCCTTCTTTGTTGGATAGTGTTTTCAGTGTGACATGTTTTTCATATAATTTCAAAATTTTCAAGTAATTCATAGACTTTCCGCTAGAGGGCATAGAGGTAAATTGTGTTTTCCCCTATATCTCTGCTTCTAAATCTCCGATTTGAAAAATTCGTTCTGCACCGGATACAGCTCCTGATGGGAAATCGTTTGCGCACAATTTCTAATTTTTGTAAAAAAAATGGTTTGGCCACCAGGGGCGTAAATCTTAATTACCACTTCTGGTGTATTTGCAGCAAAATATGAGCTTCTAAATTCTCGATTGAAAAAAACGTCGTTTGTAGACCAATACTACTCATGTCGACAAACCTTTTAGAAACATTTTCTTCTTAAAATAATGCATGGGCTTAGCTTGTCCACGACTTCTTAAATAATACATGGGTTTAGGTTGTCTATAATACCTTTGTTTAGCTTGTCTACGCCAGGCGTAGATGTATATCTTATTTTTGTCAATATCTCTACTTCTAGAGGTCCAATTTGAAAAAATTCCTTTTTTGTTGGACAGTGTGACATGTTTTTCATACAATTTCAAAATTTTCAAGTAATTCGTAGACTTTCCGCTAGGAGGCGTAAAGGTAAATTGCTTTCCCCCTATATCTCTGCTTCTAAATCTCCGATTTAAAAAAATCTTTCTGCACCGGTTACAGCTCCTGATCTAAAATCCTTTGCACATAATTTCTAATTTTTGTAAAAAATAGTTTGGCCACCAAAAGGCATAAGTTTTAATTTCCGCTTCTGAAGTATTTGATGCAAAATATGATCTTCTAAAATCTCGATTGCAAAAAAAGTCATTTGTTGACCGATACTACTCATGTCGACAAACTTTTAGGAACATTTTCTTCTTGAAATAATGCATGGTTTCTATGCCAGGGGACGTAGATATATTTATTATTTTTGTCAATATCTCTACTTCTAGTAGTCCGATTTGAAAAATTCCTTCTTTGTTGGATAGCGTTTCCGATGCGAAAGTTTTTCGTATAAATTTAAAATTTTCTAGTAAGTCATAGACTGTCCACTTGGAGGCACAAAGGTAAATTTCATTTTTTGTGTTATTTCTGCTTCTAAAACTCTGATTTGAAAAATTCTTTTTGTATCGCTTACAAGACCTGATGGAAAATATTTTTCACATAATTTCTAATGTTTGATAAAAAAATGGTTTGGCCACCAGGGGGCACAAGTGTTAATTTCTGCTTCTGATGTATTTGCAGCAAAATCTGGGCATCTGAAAACTCGACAATTTTTTTTTCTTGGACCGATACTGCTCATGTGGAAAAACCTTTTGAGAATACTTTCTTCCTAAAATAATGCATGGTCTTCCCACCAGGGGACCTAAAGTCACATCTTATTTTTGTAGATATCTCTGTTCCTAAGAGTCCGATTTGAAAAATTCTTTGTGTTGGAGAGCGTTTCCGGTGCGAAATGTTTCTCATATAAATTCATGTTTTTCTTAACGCACAAGTCTGCAATCAGAGGCGTAAGCTCATGATTCTGTTTACAGCAATTTCTGAGGGTTTAAAAACCCGATTGAAAAACTTCTTTCTTCTGTCAGATACTATTGTTTTCCATACCGGTTCCATTGACTTTGAATAGCTTTGATAAATTTATTTTGAGTCAGAACAGATTCAAAAGACGTGCTTATTACACCCAAAAATTCGGTGTCATCTTTCTTGTTTTTTACTGTTTTTAAAAGGCTACGAACAAACTATTAGTGATATGGCAGTATCGTCGGGAGTTTTGTCTAATTATCATCATTGGGAGTTGTGTCTAAGATAGCCAAAGCACAGTTTTGTTCTTCTTCAATTGCTAGCAAATGCTTTGTTCTATCAATAACTGTTGCTGATGGTAACACACACTTATAACTATTGTACTCTTGAGCTGTTCTTGGTCTTTTTATTTACACCTGGTACATAACCAGGTGCCTCTTAAACTGACAAATAGAATGTTTCATTAAAAAATGTGCTGCTATGGATTTGAAGGCTTTTTCATGCCTGTTCAGTTGTAATTCCTGCTAGACTGCTGCATACTGCAAGAGAATTCTTAACCTTTGGGTCAAAATTTCTAACTTTTCTGATAGGTGTTGGCACTTTGGAATTTTCTGGGTCTGTCCGTGTTTCAGCATTGGTCATAACTTTTGCAGCACAAACAAAACCAGACCTGTGTTTAGCTTGAAACTGGGTATACTGCTCCCCAGATTGTTCTCCAGTATTGCCATCAAGGAACTCCATTTCATCTTCAAATAATTCACTCGATCCAGTGTTTTTGGCAGACGCAGTTGCATCTTCAAATTCAATATCAATTTGATTGCTTAATAAAGCATGGCTGAGGTCCTTTTTGATCGAAATAAAACAGTTTTTCATTGTTGTCAAATGTATTTGGGTCTGAAGTTGGCTTCAGTACATCCAATAGCTGAGATGCACTTTGATGTCAATCTCTCACATTAGACCTGTGGTTGCCTTTCTTTTTCTGAACTTGGTTGCAGTAGAAGATTAGCTGCTGATAATTTTTTTAATTGTTAATGTAGCAACATGGTTCTTTGTAAATGCCTTTTGCCACAAGTTTTCCAATCCAAGTGCAAAGGCATGTACTGCTCTTTTTGTTTCTCACTTCCACGTGTAGGAGAATATCTCACAATAGATATAACACATTCACTAATGGTTGGCAGCTTGTCCATAAAAACAAATTGCAACTGGTGATTTGTCATCTTCCTTTTGCTGTACTACTGGGAAGCAGTCTGCATGTCTATAGAATTAAGATCAATGTGAAAGTAAAACAAAATGTACTGGGAGTAAGGTAGGCTGCTTTCTATTTTAAAACAATGCTGTACAGGATATATTTATAGTAATGAAATCCTAGTTTATGTGACAAAAATATAGTTCAAGATGGGAAAACAGATATACATAATTATGCCATTCAATAAAATCTTCTGTATCTTTTAGTATATGCTCAATCTGAGTGCTCCTGTGTATTGGTAGACCCCAAAAACCTAGGCAAAGACACCAAAATCATCAGCCTATCTTTAAAAATAGCCAAGTTATCAGCAAAAATGCTGTATACCTTAAATGCGAGACAAAAAGCAGTTTCGCTTACTATTTTTCTTAACGCACCCTGAAATCTCCACCGATTTAAAAAAAAATGTGTGGTCCTGACTCTGTAATGCACAATTTGAGGAGGTGTTCAGGTGAATCAAAGAATGTCACATTTTATAGTGTACCTCTAATTATAACCACCTACCTAATATTGTGTAGGTCCTCTGTTAGCTGCCACCATGCAATGAGGCATGGGCACCACAAGTTCCTGGAAGATATCCACTGGTATGTTGCACCATATCCATGTAAGTGCTGCCTGTAGCTATAGGTTGTCCGTTGTCTGTGATGGAAGGTCCATACACCACAGCTGCCAATCCATATGGTCCTTAATGTGTTTTATTGGGTTCATGTCAGGCAATGGGTAAGCATGGAGTCAGTCTTGGATGGAATGGGCTTTATAACACAGCACATTGTTTTGTTGGAACATCCTAACTCAGTCTGGAAACATTATCAGCATAAACCAATGAACTTAGTTTGCAGTCATGGACAGGTACGAGTTGATGTTCAGGGCACCATTCACCACTATCAGGGGACTGAGAGTGTCCATGATAAACATTCCTCAGAGCATTATGGCTGCACCACCTACCTGTAGCCACAGTCTCAGTATCTTGTACCACCTTTTCCACACCTGTTCACCGTATGGCTATCCACTTGGTGCAGTAGGAAAGTGGATTCATCAGAGAAGGCAACTTTCTTCTAATCTTGCACAGTCCATTCCCTACCTTTTCTGGCAAACTCCAGTAGTTGTTGCTGATGACTTGCTCTTGAAATGTGTTTATACTATGAGCAAATATGGTGGAGGGATTGTAGTTGTGGATATGCTCCTCTGTGCTTCCTGTTTGTCAGCTGTGCCAAGGTTGTACACCTATTGTTCCAAACAATATGGCCAAGCCACCTCTCTCCCTGGGCATTGAGCAACTGTGGCAGTCCAACACCCGATCTTCCAGTTATGCTTGCACCACTTTCCATCCACTCTTGGTACATTTCAACTACAGTAGCCTGTGAACAGCTGGCAAAGTTTAGTGTTTCCTGGGTACTCCCTCTGTATATGATGATCATGCCACTTTTCAAGGGGGTCAAATCTCATCTTTTACCAATTACAACCACTTCTTCAGCTTCGGCTCTTAGTGCATGTGTTACAGATAGCTATACTACATGTGCATCACCTCTGGGGTGGAGTGTTGTCATAAAGTTTTACTCCTACTGTGTGTGTGTGTATTACTTGTTTTGCATTGTTTTTGGTTAGTTGTTTTGTGCCTGTGTGCTTTCATTTGTTTGGTTTAAATTGTGATTAAATTTGTTCTGTTTTGGATTTGTGAAGTTTGTTATTGGCATTTTATATATTACCATTTTCTTGAGAATTCTTCCCTGCAGCTCTTGCACATTTAGATTTTGTACTTTTTTTTTTTTTAAAGTACAATGTTCTAGAAGTTGAAAGTTCCTCAGACAGAGCTGTGCGACTCATTATCCAACTCTCAAAAAGATACCAAGCTCAGATTATTCAAGCTTACGCCCCCACCACAAGTCATCCTGAGGAAGAATTGTGCAAAGAAATATGGGATCCAAATAATAAAGGCAAGGAGCACTTGAAGATCATTATGGGTGATTTCAATGTGAAAATAGGGCAACAGCAACAAAATGAAACTTTGGTAGGTAAATTCAGACATAGGAACCGAAACCAGTGCAGAAATACTCTCGTTGAGTTTGCAGAGGCAGAAAGGTTTTTCATTATGAACTCCTTTTTCAAGAAAAAACCCACATAGGAAGTGGACATGGAAGCATCCCAATTGAATGACAAGGGAAATTGATTTTATTATGTGTAACAGGAAGTTTGTCATTGAAGACCGCAGTGTGCTGAATAGGTTCAACACATGGAGTGATCATATAGAATGGTGAATATAAGATGCACCTCAACACTAAACTCGAATGTAGCAAGCTCATAAAACAAACAAAATGTGTTGACATGTCCAATCTTAAGAAGCTTCATAATACCTTCAAATTGGAACTGAAGAACATATACTCTGCTCTAGAAGATCTAACATCAGAAGAAATTGACATCTCTGAGGTTAACAGAAAAGTAACCAAGGCTCTTATTGAAACAGCAACAAAAATAGGTGGTACTAAGAACAAATTGCATGTGAAGAAAATATCAGGAAAAACAAAAATGCTAATGCGGAAGCAAAAGGAGATAAGGACAAATAAAGATTATGCCACTTCCGAAGTGGAACATATAGTGCTATGCAGTGATATAGTTCTAAATAAAAAAAAGTGCCTTAGCAGTGAACAGACTAGGAAAAAATACTCTCAAAAATTTCAAAATCTGATTCGTTGCTTTAATTTATTATTTTTTTATTTTCATTACTAATTACTAATATCAATTTATACACTGCTGAACAATTGCTGAGGACGGATCATAAGCGGCTATATAGCGCATAAAAAAGTAAGTGTGGTTGGATGCCAAGTGAAATAAAATAATGTCAGAATGCCAGGACATTACAAGAAAGACAATTTATTGTGCTCTGAAATCCAGAAGGCTTTGGAACGTGTTCAAGGGACAAACAGGCCATTCTGTGCAGAATACGTAAACGTGACAAAAATGCAATTACCGTCCGCAGGTGCTCCAGCGTAAGATGTCAATACGGGATATGGCCACCATGGAGGGCGATGCAAGATTCCACACGTCGTGTTATGCTTTGCACAACATTATCAAGCACCTGTTGGGGTAATTTATCACATTCCTCTGTCAGTGCACGGATGAGGGTGTCCTTGTTTATTGCAGGGCATTGGCGACCAGCAAGACTCCTCCCCAAAGCATCCCACACATTTTCAATGGGATTCAGGTCTGGAGAACGTGCTGGCCATACGAGGCGTTGAATATCCTCGCTCTCAAGACACTCCTGGACAGCGACTGTTCGATGACATGTTGCGTTGTCGTCCATGAAAATGAATCTATCACCGACAGCACCACGGAACATGCGCACATGAGGTAGCAGAACATCATTAATGTATCGTTGTCCAGTCATAGTCCCAGTTGGAAGCACATAGAGGGACGTACGGCCATTGATCATGATGCCAGCCCATACCATGACACTACATGTCGGATATCGGTCCCTTTCCTGTATGTTTGCTGGACAATATGCAGTACCACTCTCACGCCAGATCAGTTGTCGTCGACAATCAGATGATAGACTGTATCTACTCTCATATGAGAAGAGAACAGAAGACCAGTCGTTAGTAGTCCAATTGCAATGTTGATGGCACCATTGCAAACGGGCGGTACGGTGACGTCTGGACAATGGGATGCACACAACAGGACGGCGGGCGTATAGTCCTCCTTCATGCAAACGTCTGGCGACAGTTTTTCGGGAGATTCGCTTGCCAGTAGCAGCCATAAACTGATTTGCTACCTCACTAGCTGTGCTGCGCCGGTGTCTTTTTGTTGATAGCACTATGTACCGATCTTCTGCAAGTGTTGTACTGCGAACACGACCTCCCCCGTGACGTTTGCTACACTCTCTATTTGTTTGAAATGATTTCCAAAGCCTTGAAACAACACTGTGGCTGACGTCGAACTCCATGGCAACATCTGTTATTTTTCGCCCTTTTTCAATCTTGCCAATAATACGGCCACGCGTAAAATCATCTAGGTGATGTCGGGAAGACATACTGAAAATTGCAAGTTCGTCAATTGATTCTTTCCCTTTCAACTTTGCATTTGAACAACAACGGTCAATACGCGTCAAATCCTTTATATCTCTTATCAGCGCTATGACGTCACGAACAAGTTCGGCAATCCAAAATTTGCATACGCACAACACGTCTTACTGTATTCTGCACTTATGCAAATTTCCTCATTTTCCTGCCTTCCATTTTATGGTTGCTATCGTCATCCGTCCTTAGCAATTGTCCGGCAGTGTATTAAAACTGCATAATCTGAGCAATTTTAAATAATAGGAAGAATGTAACATGACAGACATGCACACATATGCTAAGATTATAAATTTTTTATTTAAATACGGCTCTGTGTCATTCTACACGATTTTAAATATGCATTGGGAATATTTGTGAATTAACAGAATAACATCAATTCAATATGACTAATGCACCATTTCTACTAAGATTATGTGGTACATGTGGAAGATTTTTGTGTTGCCCACAAGGAGTCAGTGAGCTCAGGGATTACCTTTATTGGAGCCGATATCAGTGGCAAGTTGTTCAATACAAATTTCCGTCACTACCATTTTATCTATGGGCACTGCAGTTTTAGCCCTATGGAGTAGAAATTCCCTACAAATTTATTTTGACTGCAGTCTAGACAAACGAGTTCACATTCTCTTTGTGATAGAATCTTATGATTTGTGAGGTACCCTACTGCGTTATGCAGCAGTGTAGATCAATCTACACACTAATTTTTTTTGTTTGTTTCTGAGTTTAACAACAACCATGGGCCACTCATATGGCCATAAGAAGTCACAGACATCGCTCTTTCCACGTTTATCAACACATAGCAACCAAAAAATTGTTATCCGGTCACCGCTGAGATCGTACCCCAGCTCTTTCATTATTTAGCCGAGTACGTTTGCCTTACGCTATGGTGGGCTACAATCAACGGTGCTATGTGCGTTTATCTGTCAGCTTCTGACATCACAAATCCATAGGATAAGCTCAGCAACTGAGACGTTTCCATCAGGTGGGCATTAATGGCACAAGCTATATATTAAGTATAGCAAATAAATCCAAAGGACGAGAACAATAGTGAAAATCCTTTAAATACATGGCATCAGTGAATAAACAAAGACATTGCTCTTTCCATGTTTATCAACACATAGCAACCGAAAAATTGTTATCCGGTCATTGCTGAGATTGTGCACACATAGTGTAATTGATTGTTGGCCACCGCAGCGTAAGGCAAATGCACTCGGCTACATATAAAGAGATCTGGGATACGATCCTAGCAGTGACCGGATAACAATTTTTCGGTTGCTTTGTGTTGATAAATGTGGAAAGAGCGATGTCTTTGTTTATTCACTGACACCACGTATTTAGAGGATTTTCACTCTATAAGAAGTTGCCCATCCCTAATTTCAGGTCACTTGTTCCAGGGAAGAAAAAGATGTAGCTGCTTTGGCAATGCACACACCACCCACAACTCATCCGGGGTTGGGACTCAGTCTTAGCTCAGAAGAATGGTCAGAAGGTTGCGCCTCAGACTACTCAATCAAGGCAGCCATTTCTGTAGTATGAACATTCATTTAAGATACGAGTATGTTTGCATACAAAACACAGTTTTCCCTATTTTTGCATACATGATCATTTAAAAAAGTTCCTTTGCCCAGATTCTCTTACCATGTAACTGCAAAAAGTGACTTAGCGACGTTAAGCATAGAAAAATATTGCCTTAGTAGAGGCCTGCACAGGCCGGTCTGGGTCGGGCCTTCAACATTTAATGTAAAACAGACATGGGCCGAGCAGGTTTTTTTATTTTTTTATGAGCAAAGCAATCGCTGTACGATCCCTTTCTCGTTTGGAAAACTCGCAACATACAACAGCAGGATAAGATTGAATAATTTTCGCTGATGGAAAAAATAGAAGTTTTACGACATTTTTCCGTCCTACAAAACAATTGGAGTGGGTCAGCTCTCTTAGTTTTTCAATGTGATTGTGTCCCCTCCTCTCTCTCTCCCTCCTTAACTTCCATCCTCCTCTCATGCTTCAGGGCAGGCTATTAACTGCAGCATTTCTAAACTGAGCCACCCGCTAGCAGACCAGGGCTGTCGCAGATGATCATTTTTATTGTTCTAGTCGGCAGCACTTTGTTCTCTAGATGTGTGAAAAGCTTTTAAGTTGTCTTAAATGGCACGGGAGAAATGGGCTGGGAGAAACTTACTTCTGTGTATAAATCTGTGCCGTATTTTCCCCATTTGTACTATCAGGTAGCCGTTTTCAAAACTTCTGTGACACTGATTAGCTGGGCAGTCTGTCATTGTTTTCTTTTAGCATATGCTCAGTTCAGTGTTGCTGATAAATACTCTTCCATACTTATTATGGAGTTTAAGAAAGCGAAAGTGAAAGAGTTTTGCGAAAAAATCACTTCCGGAGAATATGTGCTTGTAGACAATGTAAAGGGGAAAAGCAATATTTGGAAATATTTTTAAATTAATGTCTCGTTTTGAAACTAGTCGGCCGGTATATTTTAAATTAATGTCTCATACTGAAACTAGTTGGCAGGTATATTTTAAATTAATGTCTCGTTCTGAAACTAGTCAGCCGGTAAACGTTGTGCAGTGCACTAAATGAAAAAACTTTTTGAGTTACGATAGCACAAAGTCTGGAACATCGCATCTTAAGCGGCACAAATGTGCTCCCCACACACATACGAAAGACATATTGGGTTCCAGCGATATGATATGCCAGTATAGATAGGTACAGTTTATAAAGCCATAAAATGTTCTCTCAGTAAAATGATCGGACTCATAATTCTGGATATTTTGTACTTTTCAAATTAAACCCCCCCCCTCCTTATCCCCAAGGATATTTCTGGGTCCGGCGGTAGGGAATGATAATTTGAAAACCCAGAAAATTTGAAGGGCATGGAAATTGTCCTTTTCATGCAATATTTTTGAGTAAACACGCCCCCACTCCCTCGAATGTCATGTGACTTATACAGAGTCTCAGATATATATTCAGAATTAACGTTTATTGTAATAGAATACATGTAGCAACTAAGAAAACGAAAACTCTTCAGGAGTCAAATGACTGAGTGCACCAGGTGTCAAATTCGTGTTTTGGTAATTGTTGAAATTTTACGGGCCGGCCCGGGCCTGGCCTTGGAAACAGGAGAAATATATGGACCGGGCTTTAATTAAAAAATTTGAAACTGGCCGGGCCTTGGACGTGCGGGCTTGGGCCGGGCTTTAATTAAAAAATTTAAAACTGGCCGGGCTGGGCTTTCCAAATTAAGGTTCGTGCAGACCTCTATGCCTTAGTGCCACTAAGCATAGAAAAATAGTGCCTTAGTTCCACTAAGGTGGGCTAAGCCTCTTCTACATCACTGGAGCTATGTAAGACAGTACAATTAAGTATCACGGAAGACGTAAAGAAATTCAATTGTGAACTAGTGAGAAAAACAATTGAAAACAACCAAAGCCTGAAGAGAGCAAAGGGGCATCTCAGTAAGGGAAGCAAACAGATAATGGCACTGAGAAAAGATGGCACTGTAACAAGAAATAGAGGTGAAATTTTGACAAGAGTGAAAGATTTCTACTCAAAACTTTATGGAAGAGATGAACATCTTCTCTAGGCATTACAAAAGGTGACATTACAAAAGTCCATCCAGTCCTCCCGTCAGAAGTTACACATGCAATTAAGAACATGAAACGGGGAAAAACTCCAGGAGAATTTATTGTATATATCTGTCAACTATACAGTTGTGATATTTTGTACTGTTTCACAACGTGAGAAACAGTAGAAAATATCCCAACTGTATAGTTGAGAGATATATACAATAAATCTTATAACCACGTAATATGAAGTTCAACACCTAAGTGTGTTTGAAGAACTAATTAAATGCTCCAGGAGAAGATAGAATTACCATGGACATTGTACAAGAAGCAAGTGAAGAAATTGAAACTAGATTTGCCCAAGTTTTTACTAGATGTTTCAATGAAGGGAAAATTCCTGATGATTAGAACAATGCTACAATGATCCTGCTACATAAAAAAGAAAAAAAGGTGACATTGAGGATCTCAGAAACCACAGGCCCATCAGCCTCCTATCAGTGGTTTATAAAATCTTCACTAAAGTTCTTTCACTTCACTTGAAGATAACACTGCACATAGTTCAACCGAAAGAACAAGTTGGATTCAGGATTGGCTACAACATTATAGATCATATCCATGTGCTAAATTGAGAGAACGAGGGAATATGAACTCCCATTATGTATGGCTTTTATCAATTATGAAAAGGAGGAAAATTGATAAAAATTGGAAAGAGAGTGAGACAAAGTGACACTACTACATCTCCCAAACTCTTAATGCCACATTATAAAGTATCTGTGAATCATTGAACTGGGAAACAAAGAAATAAAGATTAATAAATATTATTTACTTCACCTTCTGTTTTTTTGCAACTGCTCCTTCAGAGCTGTAGAGTATGATCCAGTAACTTGCTGACAAGAGTAAAGAAGTGGGATTAAAAATGAACTTTCAGCAGACAAAACTGTTCTACAATGCTTTTGCAAGAAATGAAGATTTATCAATTGATGGGGGAAAGCTGGAGATAACTGAAACCTACTTTCACCTTGGACATCAGATATCAAGCAAGGGTCACATTGATGAAGAAATTAATCAACATATAAAACTTGGTTAGAGAGCTTTTGGGAGACACAGTACAATTTTTAAGAGCAATATACCATTATGTCTTAAAAGAAAAGTGTTTCATCAGTACATCCTTCCAATGCTTACGTACAGAGCAGAGATGTGGACCTTAACTAAAAAGACATACAAAGACTGCAGACAACTGAAAGAAGCCTGAGAGATGCATGCTTGGTGTAACCAGGAGAGGTAAGAAGAGAAACTTGTGGATAAGGAAAACGATGAGCGTGGAAGACATCATGATCAGAGTAAAATCCCTGAAATGGCAATGGGCCGAACATGTTGCCAAAAGAATGGACCACCAATGGACAATCAAAATTCTAAACTGGATTCCAGGGGACAGGAAAGACCCAGAAGAAGACCACATGGGAGATGGGTGGATGAAATTCGAAAGCATGCGGGAGTGACATAGAGGAGACTGGCGTGTGATAAACCGTTGTGGATGAAACTTGGGGAAACCTTCATCCAGCAGTAGATTGATAATGGTTGACAATGATGACGATATATATTGGGTATAAAATAAGTTTTGAGGGATTTCCGTTCGGTGTCGTACTTATTATTGCTCGCATGTATTTTAAGGTGGCAACACTGCGGTATCGCATTATGAGCCGCCTGCTGTCAGAGTCGGTATACGACGTTCGATTGAGGTGTGAAGACGTATTTGTTTTACTCGATGGAAACTGGCAACTTTCGTCCCGACAAAACAGCATTTGCGGGAAGTGTTAGTGCATTACTTTATTGTCAAGAAAAGTGCTGCCGACAGCTATCGCTTAATGTCAGAAATCTATGGTCAACATTCCCCATCCATAAAAACATGTGAGTATTGGTTTAGACTATTCAGAAGGAACAATTTCGATGTCAGTGATAAAGAACGTTCTGGACTACCCAAAAAAATTGCTGATGCCGAATTGGAAGCTTTATTCGATGAGGATCCATGCCAGACCCAAAAAGAACTAGCAGCAGCATTAAATGTTAGTTAACCATGCATTTCACAACGTTTAGCTGCCATGGGAATGGTGCAAAAAGAAGGGAATTGGGTTCCACATGCTTTACCGGAAAGAGACCTTTAGAACGTCGCAAAACCATTTGCGAATTGCTGCTTCTAAGCAAAAAGAAAGTTTTTTTTGCATCGTATTATTACTGCCGACGAGAAATAGATATGGTACGATAACCCTAAACGGCAGAAAGCATGGGTGAAGCCAGGTGAACCAGGTCTTTCAATGCCAAAACGCAATATACATGGTTCAAAGGTAATGCTGTGTATCTGGTGAGACCAGAAGGGTGTGATCCACTATGAACTGCTGAAACCGTCAGAAACTATTACTGGTGATCGGTATCGAACCCAATTAATGCGTTTAAAATGAGCTCTCGCGCAAAAACGGCCGGAATGGGAGAATAGACACAACAAAGTCATCTGACAGCATGACAACGCAAGACCACAAACACTTCAACTGCACAGATTGAGCCTGAACAGCAAGAACAGATGGAGATTGATGTCATCAATCCAAATTTGCACAATGAGCATGGAATACCAATGTACATCACCAGTCTTCACAACTTCCCTGGATAATGAATGTATTACGTCTCAAACCTTTACAATGCCGATGCATTCTGAATCTAGACAAGAACAAGAGCAGCACCAAGAAGAGTACATTAGGCCCGAGACGTATCTCCAAATTTTTAACAAGGCAACTAAGGAGTTTGAAAAATCGTTTCTGAAGAACGATTTCTTCAGAAACAATTTTAGCAATAACTACTGACAATGATGATGCTACTCCATCTACTTCTTCTAACATGAATTTATATTCAGTATACATTACTATGAATTGTATATAGTATAAGTTGCTTGAAAGTAAATAAAGTAAAACATTTCTTTCGTTTTATTTCTTAAAAATTTTATATCTGAAAAAAATAAAAGGGGCACAGTAGTAGTAACTGTGGCAACCTACAATGTAGGACTATGTCAACTGTCCTTTGCTGAATCCTTTAAGGACATAGAACTAGTGAGATAGTGCCATGAAATAGTGACAGTTGATGTAGTTCTATGTGTAGAGTATGGCACAGTTGCTACTGTGGGCCTTTTGATTTTTTTTACTTTGATTTGCCTGTAAGTTCTTTTTGCTTGCTTGTGCACATTTCTTGCACTGAAACTTTGAGTCCTTGGGTTTCATGATGAAAGCTTTGTATCCACAAAAACATCCAAAATTAAGTGCATAAGTAAACCAAATTTTTCTAAAATATATGATGTGACTTCATGTTTTCAAATATATCTTATTCTGATTTGCAGTTTATATTACCACTGCTATCTTTAGAGTTGTTCTGCTGGACAAGTGTGTAATAAGAGAAATGCATTGTGAGATTCTGAAAATGTTTGTCATCCACCTATTTCTGTGCTCACATTATAAATGTTCTATTGTTCTGTAATATTTTGAGATATATAGCAAATGATAGTTGATATTCAGCATATGAGAAAAGTATGAAAAAGCTGTGATATTAAAATTAAGTAAAATCATTGTGATCTCCGAGAACAACCAGTCCAAAACATATTTGTCATTCAGGATCATATGAATTTCTTGACTAGTTATTGAACCCAGATCTCTTGATAACTAGACGAACGCACTCGACTAGTTATCGAGAGATCTGGGGTTCGATCCCAGCAGTGCCGGAACATAATTTTTTAGTTGCTATGCGTTCATAAAATAACGTGGACAGAGCGATGACATCGTCCATTTACATCTTAAGTTTGTTAACATTTTTGTCTCACCAGCCTATTGTGAGATTTCTTGTTTTGAAAATACCAGGTGGTTTGGAAAATGGCTGATTTGGAGGGTAAAAATGAAAGGGACATACCTCATAGCAGACAAACCTTGTGTTATTCGAAATAGGTACCTTCAGCAGCTACACACCTCCACCAGGTATTGACAAGTGCTTCAATGTCAGTCTAGAAGAAATGTGGCTCCCTGGATGCGAGAAACTACCGGAATGCAACTTTGGCCTCTGTTTTCTGAAGGTCCTGTTCTTGAAAGAATTGTTAAAATGCACGAACAGGTGGAATTCAGTAGGTGCCAAGTCAGGTGAGTAGGCTGGATGTGGGAGGGTTTCGAACCTCAGTTCGTGTAGTTTCTGTTTCGTCATTTGTGACACATATGGTCTCACATTATCCTGAAGGAGGATAGGACCTTTCCTGTTCACCAAACATGGCTGTTTGGAACACAACGTTTGGTGCATTCGGTCAATTTCTTCAGAGTATGTGACTGAGGTAATGCTTTCACCGGCATTCAAGAATTTGTAGTATATGATGCCATGAGCAGTCCACCACACTGTCAACAAAACCTTCTTTGGCATCAACCTTGTTTTAGGATGTTGTTTTGGTGGTTCACCATGGTTCAGCCACTGCCCAGATCACTTGCGGTGGTTGTATAGCACCCACTTTTCATTACAGGTTACAATGCGATCAAGTAGGGGCTCATTTTTGTTGCGAAGCAGAAGGTTACCACACATCTCAAACTGTTGTTGCTTCTGATTCTCCGTCAGTTCGTATGGGACCCATGCATCAAACTTCTTGACCTTACCAATTTGGTTGAGATGTTCAGAAATGGTTGACACCAACACATTGTACTGTTTGGAGAGTTATCTGACTGTGATGTGAGGATTTGCCTCCACATTTGCCTTTGCATTGTTATCAGTGACCAAATGTTGTTTTCAACCCTCCTCATCTTGTAGGCTTGTGTCACTGGAACAAAGCTTTTCAAACCACCAACAAACAGTACATTTTAATATACTGTCAGAGTATATAATAAAAACTCGTGATTTACTTTACTGTTTCACATGTTAATATTGGTTTTAATCATCAAGAATCAAAGTTGTACTTCATCATTTCCAGAAATTTTTTGATAAACATAAGTTTGATGTTATTTACTGTCCTTTGGTGATAGGCTTAACAGTTATGGTTCTCAATGTCATTGTAGCCAATGAACAGTTAATGGTTACCTTGATGAAATCCAGGAATGTGAAGCATGGCATTGTCTTCTTAACGTATTATTTCTCATACCAGTTTCAGCTTTTGAAGTATAAGTCTTCTTCAGTGAGTTTTTGTGCTATCATTTTAGTACTTGATGTTATTAGGTGCTTAGCTGCGGCCTGAATGACGATGTTTTTTCATAGTTTTGTTGTTGTCTACGTTCGAATGTCTCTCCTAGTGTTCGATATATAGCGTCGCCATCTATCGTTCTTTATTGTCATTAAAGTCTTTTTTTGTGGATACATCTTTTCATAATTCTTTTACTCTTTGTTATCCTTTTTTGGTTTTGTTTTTTCTCTTGCTCTATGAGGAATTTTCATGCAAAGGGCAATTCAACAGGAGTTTTATTATTGCAATTATTTTCAAGCGTTTTCTCAATTAAAACTGCTTCAGTGGTCAAAAGTTTTTAATGTGTGTCGTGCGTTGTTACGAATTTAGATTCATGCTAGCATGGGATAGCGTTGTTTTTGCACACAGTGTTGTATTAAAGCAATCTTTTCTTTCTTTTTGTTCCAGTTTTTGAGGTGCTCGTGTAGGCGAGTTTGGAAATGTCTTTTTGTGCTACCTATGTATAGGAGATCTGCTTAGTTATTTTCTGCTTTTTTGGTGGGAATGGCATATACACCTGTTGAGTTAAAAATTGATTTTTTGCTATTGTTGGTTAGCAGTTGTGATATATCATAGTTTGATTCAGCTAGCTCAAAAATGTTTTTGTTGCATTCTTTTCTAAGGATGTTGTTAAATAAATTGTATTGTCGGTAATTTGCCACGGTATTGTCTTTTTTCTTTGGTTGTTCTGGTAGATTTTGTAGGGGTTCTGATTTTTCTATACATTGAGGTGATCAGTTTCTTGTTGTATCCAAATTCTTGTGCAATGTTGATAATCCATTCTATTTCTTTAAGTTCAGCAGACTTGTTAGACAAGTCTGCTGAACTCACTCTTCTAACAAGTCTGCTGAACTTAAAGAAATAGAATGGATTATCAACATTGCACAAGAATTTGGATACAACAAGAAACTGATCACCTCGATGTATAGAGAAATCAGAAACCCTAAAATACAACCTATTAACAACATCCTTAGAAAAGAATGCAACAAAAACCATTTCGAGCTAGCTGAATCAAACTATGATATATCACAACTGCTAACCAACAATAGCAAAAAATCAGTTTTAAACTCAGCAGGTGTATACGCCATTCCCATAAAAAAAGCAGAAAATAACCATGCAGATCTCCTATACATAGGTAGCACAAAAAGATGTTTCCAAACTCGCCTACACGAGCACCTCAAAACTGGAACAAAAAGAAAGAAAAGACTGCTTTAATACAACACTGTGTGCAAAACAACGTTATCCCATGCTGGCATGAATCTAAAATCATAACGCATGACACACATAAAAAAACTTTTGACCGCAGAAGCAGTTTTAATTGAGAAAACGCATGAAAATAATTGCAATAATAACACTCTTGTTGAATTGCTCTTTGCATGGAAATACCTCGTAGAGCAAGAGAAAAACAAAAACAAAAAAGGAGAACAGTGAGTAAAAGAATTATGAAAAGATGTATCCACAAAAAAGACTTTAATGACAATAAAGAACGATAGATGGCGACGCTATATATCGAACATTAGGAGAAACATTCGAACATAGACGGCAACAAAACTATGAAAAAACATCCTCATTCAGGCCGCATCTAAGCACCTAATAACATCAAGTACTAAAATTATAGCACAAAAACTCGCTGAAGAAGGCTTATACTTCAAAAGCTGAAACTGGTAATACGTTAAGAAGATGATGCCATGCTTCACATTCCTGGATTTCATCAAAGTAACCATTAACTGTTCATTGGCTAAAAAAAAGCAACACTTAACCTCAATGACATCAAGAACCATAACTGTTAAGCCTATCATCAAAGGAAAGTAAAAAATAACATCAAACTTATGTTTATCCAAAAACTTCTGGAAATGATGAAGTACAACTTTGATTCTTGACGATTAAAACCAATATTAATGTGTGAAGCAGTGAAGTAAACCACAAGTATTTATACTCTGACAGTATATTAAAACGTTATGATAACCACGTAATCCAACAACAGCATTGAGTCGTTAATAACTATGAACAAACGTTATGTTCAGATGTTGCCTCCTTGTGACACGCTTCGACCACATTATGGTAGGTTTGTACCATATTATAACTCAGTTTGAACTCGTGAAGCAGAATCACCTGCTACTCGCTCCTTCCTAACATATTGTATAGACCACTCTCACACGAGTAGCAATGACTGTAGCTCAAGTGATCATGGCATGTAGCATCTGAGTCGCCCTTCAATTCATACAAATGTTCTGTGAGCAGGTTGGTCTGCAAGCATTGTAGGCTAGTTAAGTGTGGCACCTCAGAAAATTGGCCATTCTTTTCCAAATGATCTGATATATTATAAAAAAAGAGAGAGAGAGAGAATTGGTACAAGGGGATGACACCCAATCAGAAACTTCAGCAACTCCAAGTGATGAATTTGTTCCTGATGACAACGTGGCCACGCAACCGGGAAAACACAGAGAATTTTATAATAGGTTTAAAAACTGGGAGAAATCAGGGAAAATATTAAATTTCTTGTAAAAACCTGGAAAAAGTTTTTACATTCTGGAATTTATTGTACGAAGCGGGGGAAGGGGTGTCATAATGAAAGATCGACGAAGCTGTGGGGAAGGACGGCAGGGGGTGGGAGTCATTTTGTATTGTTGAGAAGGTCAACGCTGACTGCTCATGCTCTCTCTGTTTTTGGCAACCAGCCAATGGAAACGTACACGTACAGCAATCTGTGCATGCTCCCCCACCTCCACTGAAAGAAAGGAGATGGTGAAGTCACACTCTCCCACCACCATTTTTTCAGGACTATGCATAAAGAAAAAAAAAAAAATGCAAAAACTCACTTTGCGAAATCTTCACGGAACTGGCTGAAATTTTTATCAACACCATGAATTGGTAATAGGAACAGACCCACCAAATTTTGCCGGAATCGGTTACAAACTTTTTGAATTAGCCATGGAAATTTTTAATCATCAGTAAACAGAAATGGTATACCCAGAAACGGTTAATAAAATTTTGAGGTCTAATTTAAACAGTTTTTAAACGATTCAGGCAAAATTTGGAGGTCATATTCCTATTAATGGTTTATTGTGTTCATTAAAATTTCAGCCAGTTTCATAAAATATTTGCACAAGGATATGTTTTTTACCTTTTCATCCAAGTCTAGTGGAAATCCTGGCCCATCTGATAGAGATCCCCCCCCCCCCCCCCGCACGCGCAGTATTTTTGCTAAAGAAAATTTTAAAATGCTAAAATATTTTTAGAGATTTTAGCTGAAAAGCTAGCCTTATTTGTCAGATTAAACACTGCTGAGCTTTCTTTATTTGTCCAGAGATAAAAATATATAAAAAAAAAAGGAACATTTCAAAATGAGTTTCTTGATTTAGCAAGATCGTTTTTTTCCCCGACTTCATTGGACTTCTGGGCAACTGACTTCTCTGTCGGAAATTCCGCTTCTGGATCAACATCTGTGATGTGCGGATTATACAGTGATCTCCCCCCCCGAATGTCACGGTCTGCAGATTATACGAAAGAAATTTTTGTTTTTGTGTGTGAATTTCACAGTCTGCGGATAATATGACAAAAATTATGGTATGTATTTAGCCGCATAATAAAGCTATGAAACGCGTAGGCATTTCCAGTGATTAAGATGCAGTTTGTTGACGTCGCATTTCTGCCCTCCCCTTCATTTCAACCGTTTGGCTTTGAGCGATTTATTGCTCCCACCTTCCAGTCTACAAACGGTGACATTGTTCCGAACAGTCTGTTCAGGATTTTAATTTGCTCTTTCGCATTCTTCTCCTTCCTCTCGGACAATGCAGGCAAAACATGCTGTGTGGTTCCCCCACCCCTGTCATTCCAAACAAAAGTCATGCAGTTGGAATAGAAACATGAAACTTAGATTAAAAATGAAGCATTTTTAGGTCTAGGCGAAAACAGTGGCAGGGAAGAGAGGCTGAAAAAATAAATAACTAATTACTAATCTAAAACAACTATTATGGGAATTTTGCTAGGAAATTTTTTCATTTAAATTGCAAATTTTCGCAGAAAACTCTTCTCCTTTTTCAGCCTGTCTTGCTGTTGTCACTTATTCCTGTCACTATCGCGGTTACGGTTAACCTTGATGGTTTAGGTTATTTTTCAACAAATCCTGCGAGATGTTAGACAGGGAAAATCCTTTGCAGTAATTGATGATGGAATTTTGATTTTTCTCAATTTCTATTCCTTCTTTCAGCTTTCTTTTTGAAAATTGCTTTGGAAACTGATGACTTTAAGGGAATTTCAATCCATGCTGTGCCCAGTTTCTCTAACATGCCTATCTAATCCAGTCTTGTTGGAGCAATTTTTTATAGCTGCTTTATGCTCTGCTATACGAGTTTCTAGTCTGCGACCTGTTTCACCTATGTAAGATAGTCCACAACTACATTTTACTTCATAGACAACTCCTTGCATTTTAAAAATATCTTCTTCTCTTTGAACTATTTTAGGGAACATTTTTAACTTTGTTCTCTAAACTTGGAGCTATCCTAATATTGTACTTCTTACTAATTCTTTTTAAAGACTCAAATAAACCTTTGTGATAAGAAATTTTTCTAGTGAATTTTACTTGTTGCTTTTGCGGGTTCTTCGTACCATTAAAATTCAGAAGCTTCTCAATTTCTTCTTTAGGATAGTTATTCTCTGCAAGTATGACTTTAAGTTCTTCTTTATGGGCTTCTTTTTTATCTGCTGTAGAAACTATTTTATTAATTTTTCTAAAAACTGACTTGCTACATTTTTCTTAATAGAAACTGGATGATAGGAATTGAAATCCAGTAGTCTGTTAGTATTCATAGGTTTTGTATACCAACTAGCGAGGAATTTTTCATCTTCATAATAGATAGTAATATCTAAGAAGTTAATTCTTCTTTCTTTTTGAAGTTCAATAGTGAACTTAAGGGAATCATCTAATTCATTGAATGAGTCTAGAATTCCTTCTGGAACAATTTCTGCACTATCTATTATAAATAAGATGTCATCCATGTATCTGCTATATAAGCAGAAGTATGTGGGTTGTACTAGTATCTTTTCTTCTAGTTTTCCCACATAATAGTTAGCTAAGAGTGGGGAGAGTGGGGAGCCCATAGCTAGCCCCGATTTTTGAATGAAAAATGTTTTCCCAAATTGAAAGTAGTTGTTCTGCAAAGAGAAGGTGAGCATTTCAAAAATTCCAACTAATTTTTTTTTCTTTGTTGTGAAAAACTATTAGGTCTGCCAAGTCTTCCGCTATAAAGTCTATAAGTTGATCTATATTAATGTGAGTATACATAGACACTATGTCTAAACTACCCATAATAGGAGAATCTAATTTAGGAAGAAGTTTTAGTTTTTCTTTTAGCTGCATTAAAGTTTTAATCAAGTTAGGTGGCTCTTTTAAAAGATTCTGAAGGTGTGACTTTAAAAAGTAGTTTAGATTTGAAAGAATAGAGTTTTTTGAGTCTATTATTGGTCTAATTGGTTGGTGTTCTTTATGCAGTTTGACCATTCCATATATTTGAGGTAATCTGAACTGTAATTTTGAGAATTGTTTATAGTTTTCTGGAAGCTGGTTTTTCTCTTTTTGAAGTGAAATAGTCTCTAAGCTTATTTCACTTCAAAAAAAGAAAAACCAGCTTCCAGAAAACTATAAACAATTCTCAAAATTACAGTTCAGATTACCTCAAATATATGGAATGGTCAAACTGCATAAAGAACACCAACCAATTAGACCAATAATAGACTCAAAAACTCTATTCTTTCAAATCTAAACTACTTTTTAAAGTCACACCTTCAGAATCTTTTAAAAGAGCCACCTAACTTGATTAAAACTTTAATGCAGCTAAAAGAAAAACTAAAACTTCTTCCTAAATTAGATTCTCCTATTATGGGTAGTTTAGACATAGTGTCTATGTATACTCACATTAATATAGATCAACTTATAGACTTTATAGCGGAAAACTTGGCAGACCTAATAGTTTTTCACAACAAAGAAAAAAAAAATTAGTTGGAATTTTTGAAATGCTCACCTTCTCTTTGCAGAACAACTACTTTCAATTTGGGAAAACATTTTTCATTCAAAAATCGGGGCTAGCTATGGGCTCCCCACTCTCCCACTCTTAGCTAACTATTATGTGGGAAAACTAGAAGAAAAGATACTAGTACAACCCACATACTTCTGCTTATATAGCAGATACATGGATGACATCTTATTTATAATAGATAGTGCAGAAATTGTTCCAGAAGGAATTCTAGACTCATTCAATGAATTAGATGATTCCCTTAAGTTCACTATTGAACTTCAAAAAGAAAGAAGAATTAACTTCTTAGATATTACTATCTATTATGAAGATGAAAAATTCCTCGCTAGTTGGTATAAAAAACCTATGAATACTAACAGACTACTGGATTTCAATTCCTATCATCCAGTTTCTATTAAGAAAAATGTAGCAAGTCAGTTTTTAGAAAAAATTAATAAAATAGTTTCTACAGCAGATAAAAAAGAAGCCCATAAAGAAGAACTTAAAGTCATACTTGCAGAGAATAACTATCCTAAAGAAGAAATTGAGAAGCTTCTGAATTTTAATGGTACGAAGAACCCGCAAAAGCAACAAGTAAAATTCACTAGAAAAATTTCTTATCACAAAGGTTTATTTGAGTCTTTAAAGAGAATTAGTAAGAAGTACAATATTAGGATAGCTCCAAGTTTAGAGAACAAAGTTAAAAAAATTTTCCCTAAAATAGTTCAAAGAGAAGAAGATATTTTAAAAATGCAAGGAGTTGTCTATAAAGTAAAATGTAGTTGTGGACTATCTTACATAGGTGAAACAGGTCGCAGACTAGAAACTCGTATAGCAGAGCATAAAGCAGCTATAAAAAATTGCTCCAACAAGACTGGATTAGATAGGAATGTTAGAGAAACTGGGCACAGCATGGATTGAAATTCCCTTAAAGTCATCAGTTTCCAAAGCAATTTTCAAAAAAGAAAGCTGAAAGGAGGAATAGAAATTGAGAAAAATCAAAATTCCATCATCAATGACTGCAAAGGATTTTCCCTGTCTAACATCTGGCAGGATTTGTTGAAAAATAACCTAAACCGTCAAGGTTAACCATAACCGCGATAGTGACAGGAATAAGTGACAACAACAAGACAGCCTGAAGAAGGAGAAGGGTTTTCTCCGAAAATTTGCAATTTAAATGAAAAAATTTCCTAGCAAAGTTCCCATATTAGTTGTTTTAGATTAGTAATTGAATTAAGAAACTAGGAAGCCATTTCTCAACATGAGCTTTATTCAAAAAATAAATAACTAAATTACTCACCAGCATTTTTTTATTCTTTTTTGGTCGCCGTTTGTTGATGTTTCATTGTATGTATAAATATATATGTAAACTTAAAGAAAACACTGACTGCCCGAATTTTCCAAGTGTCTTTGGTTTTTTGCTGATAGATGGTGTCAGCTTTGCTCTCAGCCACAGAAAAATGTCCGGATTTCCATACTTGAGATTATCTGCTTATTCCTAATTTTTGCTTGTTTTTGATATTCAGATAGTATTTCTGTAGACTGCATTTGTATATAGACTATTTTTCCTGGAAGAGCGTGCTCTGAGGATCACATGCTGAAGTTGGTCCCAAGCGATCAGCAAGGAATAGCTACCCAGAGCATGATCAGAACTCAGTGACTTCACAGGAAGGCTTCTATCTCACGGGCCATCAATTCAGCAAATCAAAGAAGGCGGTCTCTTCTAGCCCCATGCCCACCGCACTGCATCATAGGCGTCACCCCCCCCTCTCCTCACAGCCTTGCTTTGTTCACAGTGCAACTAACTGATTGGCGACCTCCCAGCTTCTCCATGTCACATGTCATCTCTGCCACCACGCTGTTGTGTGGTTCAGCTTACGCACGTTCGTTAAAGTTTTGGTTTTGGAAAACTATGTCTGGTGATATATAATGCGTGTACTTGTTGATTTTTTTAGTCTTTGGTACGACATGTTTTAAGCGGATAGTAGTTTAAGAAGCACAAGGTTTATTTGGTGCCGTGGTGTGGTTTCATTTAGGGCGAAATCAGTGAAAACTGAGAGTTCCCAGCATCTTTTATGTTAGTGACACAGGTTTGATTTTGATGTTGTGAGAACTTGCATTTTTAATTTTTGCATATTATTCAACCTAGTGAGTTCAGCCATAAGCTGCTCAAAGTACAGTAAGAGCATAATTAATATAGCTTGGACGGATCATAATGCATATCCGCAATATGCAGACTGGATTAAAGAAGTTCTGAAGAACCGATATCTGCAAAATGCCATTTTTGTCAGAAAATTTTCAGTTTAAGCAATATGGGTAAGCAGGCCATCACAAGTCGTGAACTGAGTGCTAAGCATCAGAAAAAGATAAAAGCTTGGTCACATCAGCTTTCCCTTGTAAATTTATTACGTTCAGTAAATTCCACAGCAGAAAAGGAAAAGCCTGCCACTTTAACCTGCAATGCCTACCATTATAAATTTTGTTTCACATGAATCTACTGTAAAAGCAGAGATACTGTGGCCAATGAAACTTGTAGTTTCTCATTCATCCATCCGTAGTTTTAACAGTGTTGCAGAAATTTTTACCCACATGTTCAGTGACAGCGAAGAAGTGCACATTAGGAAGAACAAAAATGGCATATTTGATAACATTTGAATTAGCACCTTTCTTTCATCATTCACTACAAAAATCATTAAGTACCAGTAAATTCCTAGTTTTCTTTGACGAAGCCTTGAATCGGATATCCCAAAGAGGCCAAATGGATATTTATTATCAGATATTGGTGTAATTCTACTAATTGTGTTTCAACCCATTTATTGGAATTCTGTATTCTTGGGTCATGCCACTGCTTCAGATCTCGTTGACAAATTTAAAGAAGGTGTAGCAGATCTAAACTTAAAAATGCTGTTACAAATTTTCATGGATGGCCCAAATGTGAATAAGAAATTTTTGAGGCACATAAAAGAAGAATTATTAGCTGCAGATGGTTGTGACTTGCTGGATTTAGATACCTGTGGTCTCCATGTTGTACATGGTGCTTTTCAGCATGGGCACAATGCCACAAAATGGGGATTAAATGTCATCTTTCGAGTGATGCATCAGTTATATAAAGACAGTCCAGCTAGACGGGCAGATTATCGTAGTATCACAGGAAGTTCCTTATATCCTTTACAATTTTGCAGAATTAAGTGGGTAGAAAACACAGCAGTGTCCAACAGGGCCATTGAAGTATTTCCTTCCTATGTGAAAAAAATATATTGAGAATGTTCAGTGTTTGCCAGACACATTCACCTGTGAAACTGTGAGAAAAACTTGTGAAGATAAACTGATTTTAGCAAAGTTTGCTTTTTTTCATTTGTGGCATGCATGCTGCAGCCATTTCTTAAGAAGTTCCAGACTTCAAAATCAATGGCACCTTTTTTATATAATGCTTTCTGTGACTTTACCCATCACTTAATGGACACTTTTGTGAAAAGTGAAGTGTTGAAGGGTACAAATACCCTAGCAAATCTGCTTGAAATAAATGTTGATGATGGAACTAAGTGTAAGAGCCTGAAAGAAATTAACATTCAGTAAGTGTTGTTTCTGCCATGTATTTAAATCGAAGTGGTGTTTCTGAATTGCAGAAGAAAGAATTTCGAAATTGTTGTTTAATTTTTTTTAAAGAAAACTGCTAGCAAAATAATTGATCGAAGTTGCATTCATTTTCCTACTCTTAGATCAATTTCATGTTTAAACCCAAAGCTTTTGCAAAGTAATTTTATCTTGTGTGAAAAAGGATGTCTACATTTATTTTACAGTTTTACTTAAAAAGAAATGATAACACATTTAAAGGAATTTTTGAAACATACTCAGAAAATTATTCTCGTTTAGATGATTTTTATGAGGAGCTACTTCTTGATAATGATTATTTTATTGACTTGTGGGATATTGTGCGAACAATTTGGATACTGTCCCATGGCAATGCACCAGTGGAGAGTGGATTTTCTATAAATAAAGACATGCTGGTAGAAAACCTTCGTGAAGATTCCCTTATCGGGTTGCGAACCGTGTATGATTCGGTAAAGGCGCATGGGGGATACTAGCAGTACCCTTTGGAAATGAGTTGCTTCGTTATGCAAAAACATCCAATTCCCGATATCAACAGGCATTGGAAGAAAACAGAAAACTGACCAACTGAAACAGGAAAATGAAAAAGGAAGATTTCTGATCAAATTAAAGTCTTGCAAAATAAAAGAAGTAAACTTATACTGTTAAATAGCCTGAAGACAAGGAAAATTGATGCTGAAATTGCAGAATTATCAAAGTTGAAATAGCAGTTTGTGGGATCCTCTGGAAATGGTAATTATGCAAGTTTGTTTGAAAATTTCTGAAATATTGTTAATGAATATATTGTTAATAAATAAATATAATGCACATAATACTTGGCTTTTACTTAAAAAAAAAAAAAGAAGCCAAGTTTACTTTTACTTTAAAAAGAAAGTACCTAGATTATTTATTCATAACTGAATAATTCTTTCATATAATAGGTTATGAGCACAAATAAACATTGCATGCTATTTCTTTTGACAGTGTGCTTAGATAATTGAGATGTGTGTGAAATAGGGATTCAGATATAAATAAGTTTTCATTCAGCACAACTTCCTCAGTAATATGAGATAATATGTTGCCTCACTGTTTTAAAAAAGGAATTTTATCATTTGTTTTTATTGGGGGAAAAGATTAACTAAACATTTTTTTATTAAATCTCGGATGCCTTTGAAAATAATATCAAAAAATGAAACAGCCTAGTTATAGGGGAACATAAAATCAGATTACTAAATAACCAATTAAAAATTTGTGGAATAGAGAAGACAAAAGGTGCATTTCATTATTCATATGTGAAATAAGTCACTGAACAGCTATATCTATCGATCTGTGTGTGTGTGTGTGTGGTTAACTCCATTTACATTTAATCACGTGTTTTTTGTTCTGGAAAAATCAGGGAATTTTTTAAGCTAAAGTGCGTGGCCACCCTGTGATGATGATGCAGGCTGGTGTTGAAATATATATGGCACTTGTTATTCATTCTTAGTTATTGTAGATGTAATTTTACTGTTTTAATATCACAAATTTATTCTTATTCATGAAGGTTGTAGAAAAACCTAATGCTGGATTTTATAGGCATTACATTAATGTGTGGCTGTCCTGGTGGCTAAGTGATACAAGACACTGGCTTCCAACCATTTGTCTGAGATGGGTCTGGGTTCAAATGCTGGTGAGGCATGGATGGTGTGTTTGTCTTATGGCACTAGTTGTCTCCCTTTGCTGAAATCAGTGGCCCTAAATTAGGGATGAGCAATTGCTTATAGCTCATTGAGTTGCTCATGGTGGTTGTTCAACTCCCAAACAACAAAAAAATATTAATGCATGCGAACTTTAGTCATTGTTTGTGTATTGGATGAGTACCTGTTATCTAAGGCAGAAGTTTTAACTAGCGTGTTTAACAGAATTCATGGATAATCAAAAGTATCAGAAAAAGATATATAAATAAATGGTTGGATGATTTACTGTGATAAAAAAAGTATGCTCAGTCTATGTAATTTAGTCATAATGCAGAGCACCACACATGATAATTATGTTCAGTAACTGAGTTACACACATTTTTTGAGTATAGAATTTGTCCCTGTTAGTAAACACAAAGAATGTTTTCAGACGTAATGGAACATTTTATTTTTATTTATTTATTTATTGAGAGAGTTCTAGTAGAATTCCCATTATTTAGCATTAAATTTGTTCTTATGATTCACATTTGCATCTGTGGTTTATTTATAATGTTTTAATTTTCATGCAGAACCCACAAGACTGTAATTCAGCTAAGAAACTGGTGTGTAATTTAAACAAAGGTTGTGGATATGGATGCCAGATTCACCATGCCGTGTACTGCTTTATTGTAGCCTATGGTACCCAACGCACTTTCATACTACGTTCACACAACTGGCGTTATGCTCAGAAAGGGTGGGAGTCAGCTTTTCAACCCTTAAGCGAAACTTGTACAGATGACAGTGGTGTATCCAGAGCTCCTTGGCCAGGTGAGTGTGAGATAAGTTTTTATTTTTTTCATTTTTTTTTCTTCTTGTGCTTCAGTGAACAGGTGGACTTCTAATTATTTATCAGTGCTTCAAGTAGTTTCGTATATCAGTGTGCTTTTTTTGCATAAGGCCTGCACTCATCCACCATCATAGGGCAAAGAAACCATCTCCTCTGCTAAACAAAAACAAACAAGAGAGCATACGAACAAAAAAAAAATCATTTTTTTAAAGAATATATTTAAAAAATGAGATTCATGAAAAATGAAATGCATTGCAACTAAATTAATTACTCAAAATACGTTGTTCTTAAAAGATTACTTTTAATGTTTTAATATTTTTTTCACTCTATCAACTTAATTACTTTAAGTAATTCCTCAAAGGAATGTGCTTGCTGTATTGTGCACATTCCATGAAATAAATACTCCATCAGCATGTCAGATGAATTTTCTGATGTTGAAGAGCATCACAACTTATGCTGAAAGTCTGTCAGTTCCAGGGTTTGCCAGGGTGGGCACAGTTCGAAAAATCCACCAAAAAACCCACCTGGGTTTTTTCAAAATTAGATTGTTTTTTCTTCTACAATATTTCAAATTTAATCAGCACCCAATGAAATATTTTCTTTTACAATTAATAACAATAGGAATAATGACTAGATTCTCTTTCTTGCCTTCTCAAAGGTGATAGTTGACAGATTTTATTATTTAGAACACAAAACAAACCTTTCAGATCAGCTGACAAAGCAACTGATCTGAAATAAGAAAATTAAGCAATAATCCTGAAAATAATAAATGGTTGCATATAAATAGCTTTCCACCTATAAAGAATAACTATAGAATAGACCAAAATTATCTATTCATACTACAGAAAAAATATATAGAGAAACGGAATATAACATACTTAGTTTCTAACTAAAATATTATCTTTAAATAAAATTTTCCCGAGATATTATTTGTGTGTGGCATGTAAACTGCAATGGTTTTTGACTATTTACAAAGATCGCTTAAAAATTAAACAATGGTACATATAATAAAGTTTTTTGCTTTGTATTTTACTCGAACCTCAAAAGCAGTCTGAAATTATCATATTAGGTGTGCAGCTTAATTCTCGGGCACAGGCGCAACATGTTGACAGCAAATTATAGCAAATCGAATACGTACCTAATCAGGGAAATAATCCCCTTTGTGTTGGATACATTTGAGCCATCGGTCAGGAAGCTGCCGCATGCCACTGCGGAAAAAGGAGGGCTGTTTCAAGTTGATAAAGTCATCAATATTTGTGTGGACCTCCTCGACAGAAATGAAGTGCGTACCACTCAGGTGATAATCCGTCAGGGCGAAGTCTGGAGAATACACTGGGTTGGACAAAATCTCCCATCCCAGGTCAGTGATCGTGTTTAAAGTCGTTTTCGCTGTGTGAGGACGTGCGTTATCCCGAAGCAACAGGACCGACCTTCTGCCCTTGCCGGTGTATGGCTTTTTTCGCCTCCATTGCATCACTCACATGAATGAGTTGCTGACAATAACGCTCAGCGTTGACCATTTCACCAGGTTTGAGCAACTCATAGTGTACAACGCTGCGCTGATCCCACCATATGCACAGCAACAACTTCCTGGCATGGATATTCAGTTTGGCGGTACTGGTGGTAGGCTGACCTGGATAAACCCACGATTTGCGCCGCTTAGGATTATCATAGAGGATCCACTTCTCATCACATGTCAAAATCTTGTGGAGGAAATCCTTCTTCTTGAATCTGGAGAGCAAGGACACAGCAACATCGTAGCACCTAGACTTGTTCGCAGCTGTGAGTTGGTGGAGCACCCAACGGCCCTCCTTATGAATTCGTCCAAGCTTGTGCAGGCACTTTGCAATGGCTTGCTGTGTTACTCCGAGTTCCTGGGCGAGCTCTAACTGTGTGCGATAGGGATCCATGTCCAAAAGTTGTTCCATTTCCTCATCGTCAACTTTCTGTGGCTGTCCTAGACGTTCTGCATCACGGAGATCGAAATTTCCCTGCTTAAACCGCTGGAACCACTTCTTACACATACTGTAGGACACAGCAACCTCACCCAAAGCAGCACAGATAATTTTCTGGGCTTCCGCTGCATATTTTTTCAGCTGAAACGCGAACAGGAGGCAATGCCTCAAATGTTGCTTCTCGAACAACATTGCTATCATCATCAACTTTTGTCCCTTCTGTCACTACAGCTGTGAGTGGTTACGGTTGCCTGGAAAGCTGTTGGATGGTGCTGCAATCAGCCATTATCGCACACAGCTATTCGCATTTGCCGACGTTCTATGATCACTTGCGGTCAGGGGCTGAGAATTAAGTTGCACACCTAATAATTTCATGACCCACACAATTTTCAAATATTTTCAAACCTCTGAGTTTTTCTGTAAAACAGGCAAATTTAAATAATTAATGTAATCTCAGGGGTTTTAGCCAGAAACAAAACTACCAATCTACAGGAAATTTTGATCCAAAAAGGTATAAACTGAACACGTCTTGTGGCTTTCTCTATTCCAAGCCTATTTCGTAACTTATTCCAAATAGTTGAAACATAGCTAGAAAATTCTCTCAATGGAGGCAGATGAAGCTGGTGCTGAATGTAGGCATACAGAAAAGTTACAAAATCCTGCAGGCAATTTTGAATTTGAACCCTTTTCAGACTGTTTTTGCCATGACTTGATATCATTTTATAGAAGAAAACTGGTTGATGACACTTTCCTTCATCATTGATGTTAGGCAACAGTCTGTGTCATTAATTTTGAAAGCTGTTACACCAGGCAAATACATGGTTGTATCAGAATAATATGACCACCTACCTAATAAATTGGATACAGCGGTGAAATGGCGTGGTATGGACTCAGTGAGGCCCTGGAAGGTTGCCTAAGGCACATGTGCCCATTTGGACTGCATCAGAGCACGAAGGTCCTGGAAATGACGTGGTTGTGGGTTGGCACGCCGAACTTGTCGATCCAAATAGTCCCACAAGTGCTCTATGGGATTGAGGTCAGGCGATTTCGCCTGCCAAGGGAAAACGAGACATTGCTGTCGTGTTCCTGGAACCAGTCATGCGCCACCTTAGTGATGTTACAGGGTGCATTGTCCTTTAGATACCATCACCACCAGGGTAAGCATCCAATGTGAAGGGATGCATGTGGTTTGCAAGAACGGACAGTTAGCCATTGATGTTCAGGGACCCATCCAGTGGTACCAGCGGTCCCAGGGTATACAAGGAAAACATCCCGTAGGCATGCACACTGCCACCGCTGGCATGTACTTGATCTACAAGCGTGTCCGGATGTTGGTTCTCGTGTGCCTGACACCATGTCCACCACCGCCCGTCACTTCTGTGGAGTAGAAACCTCGATTTGTCAGTGAAGGCAACCTTTTTTTCCACTTTCCAATGATGGTAGTCCCATGCGAACTGCAGAAATCGTTGCCAATGGCCCTTGGTTAACATGGGTGCCTTGACACTGTGTCGACTCTGGAGACCCATGCGTAACTGTACTGTTATCTGGGACATGTACCTGGGTACCCCAGCATTCACTTCAAATGGTTAATTGCTGCACTGTTGCATGTAGATTGCCCTTCACAAGTTGACGGGAGGTGACATTCTCTTCTGGGTCCTTTGGTGCTCCACAGTTAAGATGTCGGGAGGTACTTAGTGTGCCAGTGGTCCATTCTTGGTACACCCTTACTTAAAGCACCTCATGAACAGCCCCCGAAGTCTGCTGTTTCTGAGATGCTTCCACCCTTGGCACCGTAAACAAAGATAATTCTTTTTTGAACATCCATCAAATCATTACATCTGCCCATTGTGCTCATGTTACGTATTATGGCTCATCTGTCCTGGTCAGCTGCTTACATCTTCGTGTGGTTGACCTTGTCACGTGCACTCTGTGACATGCCTGGGTGAGTACACAGTGATTCTGGGGGTGGTCATAATATTCGACTGTGTAATCAGAGGGAAATTTGGATATCCACTCTTCTGCAATACTCTCCTGTTCTTGGTTAAGTTTCTGACCTCTGTATTTCAGATCCATGAGGTTTGCTAGAAAATGTGGTGCAAGAATTGCTTGTTCAAACCTTTTTAAAATCTAGATGGTAGGGCCACAGGATTTCTTCTTGTAGTAAATCCAGCCATATTTCAACAGCAACTGAAACAGATGTTGTGTCTCTCTGAAGTGTGTCCAGTGTGCTAGCAGCAATGGATAACTGCTTTTCCAGATTCATAGCTTCATGGTAAATGCCCATTTTATCCAAGATTTTTTAAACAGATTGATCAAATTCCTCAATATGCTGTTAAGATATTTCTCTGTATTTGTGATAATTGGCCACAAATGTTTTAACACAATCAGGATGAAAGTTGCACCTTGTTTCATTAGGTAGTTGTGGCATTAAGCCAGACTTTTCTTTGAACCATCCATGTGGTTGATGTAGGCCTATGTTACAAAAATACTTTTGCACCACTGCAATCTGCTTTAAAACAGTCTTTTGGGAAACATCTTTTTCTAACAAATTCAACAGATGTGCTGAGCATCCATATGTTATGAGAGTTGGATATCTTTCATTTAAAATTTTCCACATTTTTACCATTTTGTTTTTGCTTTCAGTTACAACAGCAAAAACAGGCTTTACAAATTTTTCTTCACACTCTTTTATGGCCGCCTCTAATTTAGAAGCACAATATTTTGCTGTTTTCTTTTCTGATCCAGTATCATCAGCATATAGCAAAAAAAAACATTTTGTTCCGGTATGGACACTAATAGCTTGGACTGGCTCATTCTTCACACTGCACCAACCATCTATGATGAGAGTCAAACTGCGTAATTTTATTTTTCTGAAAGCTGAGATACAGTTTCTTCTGCTGCAGTATCAAACAGTTTTCCACCAATGGCTTTTGCCGAGGGTGGTTGATGTGCAGGTCTCAGTGTTTCAGTCATAATTTTAAAGTGATCCAATTCTGCTGCATTGAATGGTATGTTAGCAGCTTAAAATTTATCCACTGTTTTATCAAGAGATTCCTTTTGCCCTTTTAAGACAGAATTTACTCATTGATTGTTGCTTCTTTGTTTTTATAGAACAGTACTAGAAAAAACCCGATAAAATCCGAAAAACCTAATTGGGCTGGTCCAGTGGTGGGATTAATGAATTGCCTGAGTAGTTTGCTATGCAGTGGGTAAAATTATCAGCAGCCAGATTTTTTTATATCCCTTCCAATCATCTGAGAAATTTGTCCCGGTTTCTACATGTTTGTGGATACGAGGAAATAAAGCTTCTGATGACCACTTATTTTGTGAACATATTTCCAAATGGAATGTTTTTGATTCCGTACCGACGAGATCTAAAATACATGTGCTCTCAATTATTCTACTCACTCCATATTTGCGTTTCCTAAGTTTGGTTTCGTTGACTTCAACAACTTTCTCTGGTCTTCCAGTTTTGCTGTCCTCTTCATACTTCGTGAGCTCATAGAAAGTCTGAAATTCTGTGTGTTGGCAGTGCTAATCACTTACAGTTTCTGTTGAAGTGGTAATGCCGTTATCTGGAGTTTCACAAATGGCACTATAGTGATAGTTACACACAAAACAATATGTCAGTAATACAACTTTCTGAGGAAGGTCGCCTGCCTTCTCAAACCATGTTCCTATAGGTGCAGAATAGCACTCGCCACTTGCCAGATAACAGGCAGCTTTGGTGATTAAATTCATTTTAGTGGTCGCCAATTTGGTCATTTGTCATTTTTAGTGCCAATTTACAAAGTCATAATAATTCAGAAGTAAAAGTAAAAGGATGTGAAACCAGTCCTAACTAGGGATTGGCAGAAAACCTCAATGTTTTTGAACACCAAAGTTTTGCCACCAATAATCAGTGTTTAAATCTCAATATTGCAGAACCCTTTTAGAGCGATGCAACCGATTTGTCGGCAAGCGTGTTATGCTAAGAGTGCAGTGGGCTGATCTTGGCCCAAGTAGTTCACAAATCGGACAGCAGATATCAATGTGAATGATCATATCACTTATCAATCATATTGTTTTAAAACGAAATCTCCACGAGTCATGTCGTCAAACAGCGATATTATTGAAAAAATAAGAATATACAGTAAGAATCGTATTGATAATAAGTTCGTGCTCGGTATAGGAAGCCCACACACTTTTGCCGTGTAACAGGAAGGCTGATGTTAGCCGAAACTTTTCCTATTACATTTGAGGCAGGGCTGTTCACGTGGGATTGTGGGTGAATTACATAATGTGACACTGTCGAATGGAAATCACTTTTTAAAGCCCCTTTTGAAGTGCAGTAATGCACAACTCTTCCCAACTTGTGGTCCAGTGACGATGACAAGGAGAATGAAGTGTGATGTTTTATTACTAGAAACTCTTCACATTATTCATTTCTTTTCCCCAAAACAAACCGACACAATTGCAAGACTCCATAAATTACGAATCCCCACATCTTTTTCCAAACTTGTGAGTTAGCTGAGGATGAACTTTATTGACAGCTAGCTTGTTCCTCAGTATTTACAGATGTGCTTTTTGCTACGGTGCTGATATTTTTCAGCACAAAGATTATTTGAAATGGCTACTTGTAGTGAGAGTGAAAGTTTAGTGATGATGATTTTGAATCACCTTAGAATGACATCAATCTGTGAGGGTATATTCAGAATTAAAGGAGTTATCCATTATATTTCCTCATTTTTTCTTGCAGAAGAAAGACATCTTTGAAAATTCGTTTTAAATTTGCAATTTCTATTTCAAAAAATGTTGCATGTTTTTTTTTTTTTCAAAATTCAGTTGTCTGAGATGTAATATTTTTTAAATAGAAAATATATTACATTTATAGAAATGTTAAGAAAAATCTTATAAAGTTCAGGAAAACATTTTGGCCCAAAATTTCAAAATTTATGGAAGTACAGCATTTTTTCTTGAACCATATAATTTTTAAGAACATGGCTTAGCATCTCTGGCATATACCCACGCATTACACGTTGCACTAAAAGGGTTTAAACCTCGAGTGCTGAAGCCGATATGTCAAGGTTTCATGACCGATGTTCGAAACTTGTAAAGAATATTTTCTATTTAAAGTAAATGAATTTCTTTTTGTTGCATTCTTGTAAAGAAGAAGGGAATATAATCTTTTTATTAGGTGTACAAATAAGTTTTAAAGCATTTTCTGTGTGACGTATACCGCTAATTTACATATCCAACATTCTCCCGTGTTGTTGTCATGTGACCGTAACTGGTCCAGAGTATAAAATGTGACACTGAACTTTGCCCAACAGTCAAATGCACTTGCACATCGGTAAGTGAAAGATGGCAAGCGATACTGCATTTATTTGACACTGCATTCGTTACGAATTTCATCAAGGAAAAAGTGCTACGAAAGCATATGTATCAATGTGTTATGTTCTGGGGAGAATATTGTATCAACAAGCACGTGTGAGTTTTGGTTTAGACGGTTTAAAGCAGGTGATTTTGATGTTAGCGATCAAGAACGTAGCAGCGTCCCACAGAAGGTTGCACACGAAGGACTGCAAGTATTACTGGATGAAGATTCGTCTCAAACGCAAAAAGAATTAGCTGAACAACTGGGGATAACTCGACAAACCATGTCCAATCGTTTACTCGCATTGGAAAAGATTCAAAAGGAAGGAAAATGGGTGCCACATGACCTGTGCCAGAGGAACAAGGATGAGCGTGTCATGAAGTGTTTGAATAAACAACACAGACAGTCTTTCCTGTGGAAAATCGTTACAGGTGATGAAAAGCAGATATGGTACGACAATTTCAACTGCAAAAAACACTTGGTAGACCCCGGTGAAACAATGACTTCGACACCGATACGTAATATTCACACCAAGAAAGTTCTGCTGTGTATCTGTTGGGATATGAAGGGTGTGCACTATTATGAACTATTGGAACAGGGTCAAACTGTTACTGTTGATTGCTACAAGCAACAATTACTGTGATTGAACTAAGAAATCTGTCGGGAATGTCCATTCACAGACTAAGAATGGCATCCTGTAAAATTATTGCATGACAACACTAGGCCGCATGTCGCGAAATCGGTCAAGGAAACATTATTGACGCTTGGCTGGTAAATTGTGGAGCACCCGGCGTATAGTCCCGACATAAACCCTTCAGACTATCATTTGTTCCGATCGATGCAACATGGTTTGTCTGCTGTAAGGTTTCGAACATGTGACAAAATGCAAAAATGGTTTGACAATTTCATTGCGTCATAGGACAAAGTATTCTTCATGGCTGGAATCCGTCAGTTGCCCGTCCGATGGCGGAAGGTGATAGATAATGATGGCACATATTTTGATTCGTAAAGGTATTGTTGTTTTCTCTCAAATTACATGTTGTGTTGTCTTAAAATGCTTTAAAACTTATTTGTACACCTAATATGTAGTGAATTGGCTGTTTTGGTCAATGTCTTGTCAACAAAATCGAGTTCTTTTCCTTGGTGCTACAGGACCCGATACATAAAAAAAAAAAAAAATAGAGGTTTCCACCGATATCTAGCGTTTCAACAAATATTATTGGTTACTTGATTTAAATTTGTGAGTAAACACCGTTATATTGAGCCGAGATTTTACCTGCCGATGTCCTCATTTACTGCTGCAGTTGGAAAAGTACGAATTTAGCAAAAACATTGGAACATCGAGGTTTTCACTGATACATTGAAAATTTCCACTAATACTGTCGATGTTTTGGGAATGAGCAACCCCAAAGGGTAAAAAATATTTACAAAATTAATTTCATTTTGCACAGTGAGTGGCTTCTTTTATTTTCAGATAAAGCCATCCATGTAAATAACAGGAGTTCCATTAAACATTAAAGTTCCTTTTACCCCCACTCAGTTTTATTCTGGAGACTTCTTTTTGGCCACTAAAATTATTTAACATACCAATTTTTTTTGGGGGGGGGGTCTCTTAACTTTTTGGACTTACTGGCCACTTAGTTAAAATTCCAGTTTGCACCTAGAGTTATGTTCCTTTAGAGTTTGTGTACCGAAGAAATGCGTTACTTATGGGGGGGGGGGGGCATGTTCTGATCATGTGAGGAATGGAGATGTGTTGCAGAATTGTGTAATGTGAAGCAAAATGTTGTTAGCAAAGTGGAGACTAATATTCTTAAATGGTTTGGCCATGTTGAAAGAATGAGTGACCAGATGCTTACTAAGAAAACATTTTTTGGCACAAGTGGCAGGAAAGAAAGGCAGAGGAAGGCCAATGAAGTCATCATGGGAGGATCAGATTCAGGAGTGTCTGCATGAGAAGATTGACTATGAAGTATAGAAGGTCTTGTGTACATGGTGTGATGGATGTCAGTGAAGCTTGAATTGTGTGCCAAGATTGCTGTAAGTGGAGGAGTTTGATATGGCAACAGTAAGTAAATAATGTTAAAAATTATCTGGTAGTTTGTCTTTTTTTTGTGGAGTTAACCTCTGAATCTCAGAGAACAGCTTAGTGATATGTTTGTATGTACTAAAGTATGAATTATAATTCTTATGGTCTAACTTTGCTTGCCATTCTATTTGGTGTTCTTATGTGATATGAGTACAAAGACAGCTGGTTTGACAGTTCTCCTACTCATTGAAACATCACTGACTGTGTTTATTTTAATAGCTAACTTCAATCTGTAATTGTATGTTCATGACTTAATTTTTTTTTCTGCCCTTGTGGTAATTCTGTAAACATCTGTTATATGTTAAGCCAGTGGTGGAACATTTTACCTGCTTTCTGAAGTGGATTTAAGAGATGAAAAAAATATGGTTTTAAAATTTGAAGAGAAAAATGCATATGTTACCTTTTGACCAACTAGGTATCAAATAAGAGTCCCCTGTACTTAAAGCAGATATGATCAATTAACATGGAAGTTTTTGGAGTGATACATGTACATACATACATACATATCACTAAGCTATTCTCTGAGATTCAGAGGTTAGCTCCAAAAAGAAATACAAACTTCCAGATATTTTTACTTATTGTTGTCGTATCAAACTTCTCCATTTACAGCGATCTTGACATACAACTCGTGCTTCACTGATATCCATTACACGCCATACACAAGATCTTTTATACTTCATACTCATAATCTTTTTCTCATGCAAACACTCCTGAATCTGATCCACCCATGTCTTCCTTGGCCTTCCTCTGCCTTTCCTTCCTGCCACTTGGGCTGAAAAGATTTTCTTAGTAAGCATTTCATCACTCATTCTTTCAACATGGCCAAACCACCGAAGCATATTGGTCTCCACCTTGCTAACAACATTTTGCTTTACACAACTGCAACACATCTTCATTGCTCACTCGATCAGAATGTGTCTTGCCACAAATCCCCATGAGTAACGCATTTCTCCAGCACACAAACAACTCCTATGTTTCTTCTGTGGCACCCAGGTTTCACTGCCATACATCAGAGTAGGAACAATTACATTTTCATACACAGCCATGCAGGACTCTCTTGAGAACCCATCATTCCTGGGAAAACCTCCCTGAGCAGCCATGACTTTCAATGAAGAATTCACTCACCTACTAATTTCACCATCTAATTTGTTCTCTTTGTCAAACATGATTCCTAAATACACAAACTCATTCACCTGGTCGATCACTGTGCCATTTAGACTAATATTACATTCAGTACTACCAGTACCTCGCTCAAAAACCATAACTTTGGTTTTCCCATTATTTATACTCAGTATTTCATGCAAACTTTGTACATCTAGGACAACATACTCTGCAACTCACTTCTGCTCTCTGCCAACAGGACAGTGTCATCAGCATACAGCAATCTGCACACACGGATATCACCAAGACATAAACCACTATTATCTATTTTGGCATCACGCATGCATGCGTCCATAAATATATTAAACAGCCATGGTGACATTACAGAACCTTGTCTAACTCCTGCACCAATGGAAAACCATTTTGATAAAACACCATTCACTCATACACAAGCTCTACTACCAGCATACATGGCTTTTACACTATTAAGTAGATTCCCAGTAACACCATATTCATTCAATACCTTCCACAAAAGTGTCCTATTATTCACTCGGTCTAAATCTATGAAGGCAGTAAAAACTTTCTTCCCAACAGCCAGATTCTTTTCAATCATCATGTGTAATGCAAAAATCTGGTTAGTGCAGCCTTTACCAGGCATAAAACCACTCTGAACATCCCACACTTTCTCTGATGTAAGATCCCGTACTTTTTCAATAACAACCTTACCAAACACTTTCCCTGGCAGACTCAGTAGGCTAATACCACGATAGTTCTTGCATTCAGTCTGATCACCTTTTCCCTTATACAAGGGAACAATAATAGCATCCTTCCAATCCCGAGGGACCATTCGTAACTCCCAGCACAACTGGCAAATTTTAGTTAACCAGTCAATTATAGAGTCACCACCATATTTCAACATCTCTGCAGTTATGCCATCAACTCCTGGAGCCTTACCATTCTGAAGAGATTTTAGAGCTTTACAAACTTCTTCTCTTGAAATCCCTCCTGTGCTTTCATCCCTCATTATGACATCATCTGCGTCTGTCTCAGAATCATTTTTGCTTTCCTGATCTAATAACTCACAGAAGTATTCACCCCATCTGTCACTTAACGCATTGGGCTCCCATATCATTTCCTCAATCTCATTCTTCACACAACTTACAACTTTGTTTCCCCTATTTTTTCTGAGTTTCATGTACTTCCAGAAGGACTTTCTATCTTTCCAAAAAGCCAGTTCATGCCTTTCCACTTTCTCCTTCCCATCTTTTGCCTTACTGTGGCGAACCAGCTTAGCAGCTTCACGCTTCTTACAGCGATATTCATCCACATAGACTCTACCTTGCAACATCCCCAAATAGGCTTCCTTCTTTTTCTTTACTGCCTCTTTAATCTCACTATTCCACCAAGCATCACCTCTATTGTTACCCACTATTGTGGTGCCACAGACCTCTTTAGCAGCAGTGGCAACACAGTTCTTAAAACATTCCTACTTCTTTTCTACATCCCTCTCACCAGACTTCAGATCCTTCAGTCGTTCTCTGAGTAAGTCAGAATACCGCTGATGATCTTCAAGAAGCCTATCAACCTTTATTCTTTCTACCCTGGGTCTCTTCCTATTCCTTTTCCTCCAACCAACATTAAATTTCACTCGTGACACTACCAAGTAATGATCAGAACCAACATCCGCACCTCTCATCACACGGGTGTCAACAACTAAGTGTTTCAAACGCTGATCGTAGACAACAAAATCTATCGCACTCTTTTGACCAAGAGTACGATTTTCCCAAATATATGTGTGGATATACTTGTGGTTGAAATTAGATACACACAAACCATTCTCAATGCAGAGTTCAATTAATCTTTCACCATTATCATTCACACAAGGATCATTAAACTTACCCAGAACATTGACAGAAATTGCATTCTACACACCTACTCTAGCATTGAAATCCCCTGCTATTATAACTTTCTCTTTAGCACCAAACTGGCTCAAAACAGCTTTTAGCTCATTGCAGAAATCTTTCTTATCAGAAGGTTCCGAGTCACAAGGAGCATACACTACAACAATTGCAATTCTCTGAAGTTTCACTTTCAAACAAATCCAGAGAATTCTTTCACTTATGCAACTATAGTGAATCAAGTTGTTCTTCATCTTTTCACTTAAAATCGCACCTACACCAGCCTGTCCTCTCATATTATCCAATACTCCAGATCACACACTCACCGTGCCATTCACTTCTTTTACCCCAATTTCCTTCTTTTTGGTTTCACTTACATACAGCACACCCAGTCTATACTTATTCATCTCCTCAATCACCTCACTCATCTTGCCATTTATACCTCTAGTATTCCATACACCAATCTTACATTCACTCAGCTGAGATCGCTTTCTCATACGCCATTTAGAAAGTCCAGGTCGATTCTGTGGTGGACCGTCCTTCTCAAGTGTGGTAGGTCCACCATATCCCACACTTGAGTCATTCTTCATATTTCTTTTTGTCTTTTTAATCAGGTAAGTACATCAGTGTGAGGGATTAGCCTACAGCTGAGGGTTCCAGTTGGTCATTCAACCTAAGGACTGGAACAAAACCCAGTGAGTTGGGGTCTTTTCGCCAATGTCACACAGAACTAGCTTGCACCTCTCCAAGATTCACAGAGGCCCTAGTTGCTGTTGTGTGTGCCATTGTTACCACGGAGCGCCCCGAGGAGGCAAACCCATCGCTCAGTACGACCACCCGCGAGTTATACATGTATATAATTATAAATGTGAAATCACACAAGTATTGCTCATGATTGAGATTGCACATGGGTTTGTCAATTCTTTACATCATATGGAGTTTGTGCTTCAAGTTTAAGCTCAGTCCTTCACCTTTTGTTGAAATTATCAGAGGAAGTAATGGTTTGTCTTAAAGACTCAGTCAAAGAGATGAGATATATTTTGTGTTAAGCATAGCAAATTTGCCAGTGAAAACGTTTAGGTTATAAGAATTTTTAATGTTGAATTTTGTGCGCTTATGGAAGGTTAAGACTGATTTTCTGAGCAGATGTGATTTTTTTTAAGAATGAAAATGCTTTGGCAGCCTCCCCCCCCCACACACACACATGCTCAAATAATGGGATTACCGTGCGTGCTATAATTTGGTCTTATGCTTCAAGTGATTTCAAATTGAAACCCATATACTTATAGACCATTCTAAGAATTCCAAGGCATGTGAACAATAAAAAAATCATAAGTGACTTCGAGGTCTCTAGGCTGTGGCTGCCTCGGAGGCACTGTGGTCTGAGCGATGGCTTCTAATCATTCATCTGAGATAGGTCTGGGTTCAAATCTTGGTAAGGCATGGATTTTTTTTTTTTGTCTTACGGCACTGGCTCTCTCCCTTCTTTGGAACCAGGGACAAAAAACAGCTTATAGCCCATTGAGTTGCTCATGGTGGCCGTTAAACCCCCAATCTAAAAAAAAAAACCCAGGTTGTTGTCTTAAGAATAGACTGTTACAGATTTTGTTTATCAGTAAGAAGTACCTTATCAAGAAAAAGATGATAGTGAAAGTACTGTTACTTTTTCATAATGCAACTAGACATGATCCTGAACTTGGATCCCCTTTGATAGCAATTTCCATTCATCATAGTGCAGTTCCTGCATCCTAACATATTTTGACCCAGCCTAGATGCCAAAAATCAATAGAAGATTTCAAAAGTCTCTACTCTAAGAAACTTCACCACAAGTTTTCATAGCCGTGTTGCGTGGCTATGAGTGAAGGAGTTTTGGGAGGCCATGTATATAATTTTTAGAAGCTGTAAGAATCATTGCTTTAGCAAGACAAGAAAAATCAGTGTCTTTCTTAAAGTCTGTATGGAGATCTAAATTCTGCATTGTCTTCGAACGGTTTGAAGATGTTACTGCTACATTATCATACTTATAGCAAATTTCATAGTAGGGCAGTTCACCACTGAAGATATGCAAGAGCTGTACAACTTTGTTGAACAGTATAGTTAAGAGGAGGAGGAAGATGATGAGACCCTGGCAAATGAATTAGGATGCTGTAAAAAAACATGCTGCAAGGTGCATTCAGAAAGAAACAGAGTTTTAGAGCTATCTGCTTGATGACTATGTCATGTCCTAATTTGGGAATTTTTTGGTGGTTGAGAAGGTAAAGGCAGTACAGCTATCTGCTCATGGTAATCTCTTCAGATAAAAGCCAAATTTTGATTATCATCATCTAAAAATCCCCCACTTGTCCTTCCAAAATTGTCTTCCTATGCATAACCCCCTTTATGCATAGGGGAACCATTTTTGGAAGATAACATCTTAACCCCCCCCCCCCACCCACACACACTCCTTTAAGATGGTATATTTTCTTAGTTGAAGTTCTGAACAAAAAACACTTTGTTTTTGCTATGTTGAGAGTTAACTGTTGAACAAACTTGTATTAGTTGAAGAAATCATTAAATTATTTGAGTCATTTAGTGAGTCAAATTCTTATTCTGTTCTGAATCAAATTCTTATTCTCTGAGTCATTTAGTCATTCACTAATAGTCTGGCCTTCAGGCAAATATCAAGGCTTGTTTTTACAGGCTGCAATATCTGTAGTGTACAGATATCTCCTAGTGACTGAACATCTCAGAGGAAATGGAGAACATAACAAATTCTTCATTTGATACTTATTTGTCTAACCTTTGGTATCCAAATTATGCTGATATGCAAACCTAAGAGTGTTTTATATGTTTTTGATTATCTTGAATCATACTCTATAGTTTTAATCAAACTTTTGCACTCATATATAGCAATGAGGTATACATGAAGTGAAACTAAGACTGAATTTATTGTGCATGCCATTACAAAATACTCATGAAATCATGAAAGTAGCAGGATCTTGGTTTCATAGTTGCATGGTGAAAAATCGTCCATCAAATGTGCGATTTCCCTTGTTGCACGAGGCTTACTACAAAATTATCAAAAGAGGCTGTGTTACTATGCAAAAATTCCATTCTTCCATAAGAGCATAAAAGCAATTTTCAGTTCATAGAGATGTCTTAGAAAAGGGTAGAGACTTTCAGTTTTGCTCCATAGAGAACTCTGATTTTGTTCAGTTGGGTTAAGATAAGCAGATTTGGCTGGCCACTCCATTCTCATAAGGCCTTAACTTTTAAGAATCCTAAACCCTATGAGGATGAACATTGTCATCTAGAAAGAGAATTAAGACCACATTTAAGTTGAATTTTGCTAGCTTTATCTGATTGCATGCATGTATTTCTCTTTGATTCATCCCACATTAATTCATCCTTATCTTAGTGCATTATACCTTGCATGCAGAAATTTCATGACACCCCATACTTTTTACTGTATTCTGCTTGTTTGGGTAATATCTGAATGGTTCCTTTAAAAGTTTCACTTCAAACAAAAATGTGGTACTTAAATTTTTAGAATACTTCTACAAAACCTTTTTCAATTGAATAGATTTTATAGAAGTGTTCCTACATTAAAATTTTCAGATTGTTAATGCAAATATATTTGATCAGTTTTTGTTGGTATAATATTCAAATTTAAACAGTGCATCTTATGCATAAAGCTTGTGTAAAATTCAAACTGAGGGTAAATAAGAGAAAAGCCAAAGTTGCATATTTTGAGCAAGGAACTATTATGAGTACTGAATGCAATATCAGTTTAAATGGTACACAATTAGACCAGGTGAATGAATTTGTGTATGTAGGAAGTATGTTTGATAGTGAAACAGATGGGGAAATTAGTAGGCAAGTGAATTCAGCTTTGAAAGTTATAGCTGCTTTAGGAAGATTTCACAAGTTTGCTGAGTTCTTGAAAAGGTCCTGAATGGCTGCACATATGTTCCCACTCTAGTGTATGGTATAGTGAAACCTTGTACTTCAGAAGCAACACAGGTGCCATTTATTATTATTATTATTATTATTATTATTATTATTATTATTATTATTATTATTATTATTATTATTATTTTTGTACTCGAGAGATGCATAACTTACAGGGAGTTGGTTGCAAGACTTGTTCTGAACATGTGTAATGAAGATATATTGTGTAATGTGAAGCAAATGCTGTTAGTAGAGTGGAGAAAAATGTTTTGAGATAGTTCAGCCATTTTGAAAGAATGAATGATAAGTTGCTAGTTAGATAATTAATTCAGCCCATGTGACAGGAAAGAAAGGTAGAAGATGGCTGAGTAAATCATGGGAGAACCAGATTCAGGAATGCCTGCAAGAGAAAAAGGGAATGAGTATGAAGTACAAAAGGTCTTGTGTGAGACTCATGATGAATGGCAGTGAAGATCGAGTTGTATACCAAGATTGCTGTAAATGAATGCATCAACAATAAGTTAAATGTAACACCATCAGCAACACTAATTTCGCAGATGACCTTGCGTTGACAAGCTAACTTCTTAATCTTAGATATCAAGATATCAGCTTAGTGATATTTATGTAAGTTTATCTGATTGAACTGTGCATGTGTGAATATTTGTGGTGCTTTTGTATATATCATAGATGTGTTGGTCTTTATTATAGTTTTAGTGAACTTTTTATATTTTCAGGTCTTGAAGATACCCAGGTAGTAGATTTGCCAATTATTGACAATGTCAGACCTAGACCCCAGTACATTCCTCTAGCTATTCCAAAGGACTTGTCCGAAAGAATTGAGCGTCTTCATGGGAATCCAATTGTATGGTGGATATCACAGTTTGTCAAATATCTTTTACGCCCTCAAGATTCAATGTTAGACTTATTACAGAAAGTGGAGGATAAATTGGGTTTTAAACATCCTGTTGTTGGGTAAGGAAGTCTTGATGTTGTTATTGTTGGTGGTGGTGTAAAAGCAACAACAAAAAAACAATGTAATGTGATTCATTTAGAACTGGTGTCAGAAAATATGACCATTATTTAATTGCCTGAAAGATACCTATTGCTATATATATTGATATATATATAGGAAACCTATTGCTATATATATATCAATATATATGGCAATAGGTTTGTAACAATACTACATTCTTTGAATATATGAATTTGTGGAACCCCTTGGTGAGGACAAAGAAAAGGTTAAAGCACTGACATATAAGTAATCCTGCATAAGATAGATGTGCTATTACCTGGTTAATCTTTTGACGCTTATTGTAACTGAACATATTGTTCTTTTGTTTCACAATGCTAGCTTTTTTAGATGTTCTTGATCATTTTACAATTTGTACAATATTAGAATATTTACATTACCCTTTACTTCATCCATCAAAAGTTGGCTAAATTGCTGTTTAAAAAGAATGTTAATTTTCATACTTCAATAACAGGGGAAACATGACTTAATAATTAAGAAATTTATTTATATATTTTGTTGGTAGTTTATTATGCAATTTTTTTGACAGTAACAAGACCCCCCCCCCCACGATAAATACTTATCTTTCAGGCAATTAAATAAATAAAACAGAAAATTATGTATTTTTAATTGTTAAGTCTAAATGGCTCAGAGATTGACCATATGAATGAGTTTGTATATTTAGGAAGCATGTTTGACAGAGAGAACAAATTAGATGGTGAAATTTTGGTGAGTACATTCTTCTTTGAAAGTCATAGCTACTTTAGGATTTCACAGGAATGATGCGCTTTCATAAAGTCCCAAATAGCTGTATGTGAAAGTGTAATTGTTCCTACCCTGGTGTAAGGCAGTGAAACCTTGGTACTACAGAAGAGACATAGGAGTCATTTCTTTAAGTGCTGGAGAAACGCATTACTTATGGGGGAGGGAGGGGAGGGGAGACACACGCTCAGATCATGCGAGTAATGAAAATAGATGTGTTGTGGATGTGCAATGTGAAGTAAAATGTTGTTAGTAAGGTGGAGACTAATATTCTTAGGTGGTTTGGCCATGTTGATGAGGTGCTTACTAAGAGATTTTTTTTCTGCCTAAGTGGCAGGAAAGGAAGGTAGAGAAAAGCCAAAGAATTCATGGGAGGACCAGATTCAAGAATGTCTGTGTGAGAAAAAGATTATGAATATATCGTTAGCACTATGCCAAAACCACGAATCTGCATTTTATGCCAAAGGCAGAAACCATGAATCTACACTATGCCAAAGACAGAAACCATGAATCTACACTATGCCAAAGGCAGAAACCATGAATCTACACTATGCCAAAGGCAGAAACATGAACTGTAATGGAAAAGTGAGTGAAAGCATGATTTCACGTAACTGCAGAATGATATTTCACGTAACTGCAGAATTTGTATGATTTCACGTAACTGCAGAATTTGCTATTTTTCTGCGAGCTGTGACTCTTTAGATGCAATTTTATTTTCTCCAAACTCGTATTTTGCAGATTTGTGGTTTTGGGGTAGTCCCGACAATATAGGGTAAAAGGTCTTATGTGCGACGTTTTATGGATATCAGTGAAACTCGAGTTGTGTGCCAAGATCGCTGTAAATGGAGATGTTTGATGCATCAACAGTAAGTAAAATCTGGTTTCAGTTGTTAAATGTTTATCTGGCATATAGTCTTTCTTTGAGGAGCTAACCTCTGAATCTCAGAGAACAGCTTAATGATATGTATGTATGTAATAAAGTTGGGATTTTATAAAACTAATTAGAATACTAACAAAGTTTTTTTTTTTAATACAAAAAGTATTTAGGGTTGTACAATTCTTCTGTAACCATACAAAATGTGTGGATTATTGTTTTAGTATTTGAAAAGCTTATCTTAAACAGTTATTTTGCTGAGTAGCCACAGTTATGAATCCTTTTCTTGCCAGATCCAGGCTTGGTTGCTTTGTATTTCTCTTCACTGCCATTCAGTATTTTTGTTGTAGTTTTTTTTTTCTGCTTGGATCTGCAAGTTATGGTTTACTGTCAAATGAATGAATCCTTTTTCTTTGTGACAGTCATAGGCCTTCCAACTATCACGGACTATATTTGTACATAAAGTTACCTGCCATTCAGTAATTTCCAGAAGAGTGGAAGATGATGTGAAAGGAACTATTGCAAAGAACATCTGTTTATTCTCATGCTGTAGTCTTCCAAATACCTACTCTACTGTCCCTTACAGTTTCTTCCTTTATAAAATTTTCTGTTAACTATTTTGCATTCATCTCATTCAACAGTTTTTCATGACCCACCAATGTATAAGGGCATTTTTTTCTAGGGCCACTAGTTACACACTCCACCACAAAACTACTCCAATCTATAGTGGTATGCTCTGCACATTAGTAGGTTCCATGGGAAATTAGTGCTTAGGAAGCTTTATAAAAGTAAAAATATAAAACAAATTCCATAATTTGGCTGAATATTAGGTGCACTTTTTGAAAACAAAGTTTATTTTTTTTAGTTTTTTAGCAAGCAGTGTTTTCTTAGAGGAAACACTAATTATGTCTAAACTGATCATTGTGTGTTTATTTACTGATGCAGCTTTTACTTGTTGAACCTTTACCATTTAGTTCTTTACTCAATATGAATTATAATCCAGTTGTTATTTTATAATGTTAAGTAAATAATGTTTTTGTCTTGAAGTGATCCTCCGTTATAGGAAAGTGCTCATGGGTTTGTATAAATCCAAATGATTCTGAAATATTGCAGTTTGGTCAAAATACTCTGGAGTACTGCAGTTTGATGGAACAGTAATATCCAGAACAGTTTCACAAAATTGCAGAGTCTTACATATTTTATAGAAGTGTTGCAAGAGATTTAAGGCATGTGGTTTATGAAAGTGAAAAACAAACATTACAGTAATGTTATTAAAGAGATCAAATCAAGTAGATAGTCAGAATGATGGTGTGACAAGATTTTAATTTAATAATAATAAACAGAAAAGATTAGTGTGAAGGCAAAGAACACTGATTAAAGGTAAAAACGAAATGCTTATGATTAAGTGTGTTAAGTTGTAAATAACTTTTTGAAAAATAAAATTTATTGTAAAGTGATTTGAATTATTTGTGCATTTGCTTAATTAGTGAAAAGTCAAAGTTCACCTTAGGATGATAGTATATTGGTATATTGAAAGTTAATATTTCTTCTTAATCAAACCTGAAGGTAGGTCATTTGCTTATTATTGAGAAAATGGCAGTAATTTTCCAACAATCATATTGATTACATTTGCAATTATGAAGATTGAACTGGGTAGCCTTCTGTTGTGACTGATGAGCTTGTACAGAAAGTGAAACTAAAGGTTTGAGAAAATCGGCACTTCAGAGTAACTGAGCTTTCATTACATTTTCCAGTAATTTCATTTATTGTTCTGAATAAAATTGACAGAGACAAGCTATGTTATCAGAAGTTTTGTGCTCAATGTGTCCCGAAGATGCTTATGGATGACCACAAAAAGAAAAGAATGGCCGCAGCTCTCAATTTCCTAGAGTGATCCCTAATGTGGGAGATGAATTCCTTGATCAAATCATAAGCGGAGGTGAAACCTGGGTTTCCTATGTCAGCATTGAAACAAAACGACAAAGTCTATGCAGTGGTGTCTCACTCATTCACCAAATAAACAAAGAAAGTTCAAGCAAACTTTGTCTGTCAGACTTATAGTAACTGTCTTTTGGGACCAGAAAGGAGTGCTGCTTGTTGACTTTATGGCAGAAGGAACCACAAATACTTTGAAAGTGTATTGTAAGACAATACAAAAAAACTAATTTAAAAATTTGATTTTATGCCTGGTAAGGGCTGCACTAATCAAATTTTTGCATTACACATGATGATTGGAAAGTGTCTGTTGGTAAAAAAGTGTTTGCTGCCTTCCTAGATTTAGAAAAAGCTTATGACAAAGTAAATAAGACTCTTCTCTGGAAGGTACTGAATAAATTTGGTATTGCTGGGAATCTACTTAATTATATGAAAGCCATTTACGCTGGCAATAGAGCATGTGGACGAGTGAATAGTGTTTTATCGAAATGGTTTTCTATTGGTGCAAGAGTCAGACAAGGTTGTGTAATGTCACCCTGGCTGTTTAATATATTTATGGATACATGCATGCATGATGCCAAAATGGACAATACTGGTTTAAGCCTTGGTAATATCCATGTGTGCAGATTGCTGTATGATGATGAAACACTCTTGTAGGCAGAGAGTGAAAGTGAGTTGCAGAGTATGTTGTCCCGGATGTAAGAAGTTTGTATGAAATTCAAACTGAGTATAAATAAGGGAAACGCCAAAGTTATTGTTTTTGAGTGAGGAACTGTTAATACTGAATACAAAATAAATCTTAATGGCACAGAGATTGTCCAGGTGAATGAATTTGTACATTTAAGAAGTATGCTTGACTGAGAAAACAGTTATGGCAAAAATAGTAGGCAAGTGGGTTCTTCATTGAAAATCATAGCTACCGAAGGAAGATTTTACAGGAATGATGGGTCCTCAAGGAATTTCTGAATGGCTGTATATGAAAGTGTACTTGTTCCTATACTCTGATATACGGCAGTGAAACCTGGGTACTGCAGAAAAAACATAAGTCATTTGTGTGCTGGGGAGATGCATTACTTATGGGGGGTTTGTGGTAAGACACGCTCTGATCATGTGAGGGATGAAGATGTGTTGCAGATGTATAATGTGAGGCAAAATGTTAGTAAGGTGGAGACAAATATTCTTAGGTGGTTTGGCCATGCTGAAAGAATGAGTGATGAGGTTCTGACTCAAAGAATTTATTCAGCCCAAGTGGCAGGAAAGAAAGGCCAAGGAGATCATGGGAGGACTAGATTCAGGAATGTCTGCATGAGAAAAAGATTATGAGTATGAAGTACAAGAGATCTTGTGTGCGGCGTGTGATGGATGTTAATGAAGCTCGAGCGGTGTGCCAAGATCGCTGTAAATGGAGACATTTGATACACCAAGTTTTAAATTTTTGTTTCATCAGGTAAGTGTTTACTTGGCAGATGGTCTTTCTTTGAGGAGCGAACCTCTGAATCTCAGAAAACAGCTGAATGATATGCATGTATGTATAAAAAAACTACAGAGAGCCATTGGAAACAAATGGTGTGGTATGCTGACTTCAGGCATGTTTCTCCTGCATGACAATGTGTGACCTCATACTGAGGCTCACACTTGAGAATTGCTGGAACATTTCAAATGGGAATCGTTTGATCAACTGCTGTACAGCCCTGACCTTGCTTGGAGTGATTATCACCTTTTCAGACACATGAAAAACTGGTTGGGTACACAGGACTTTGTGGTGGCATTAAGGAGTTGAAAATGAGCGTACTGTCATGGTTGAGTTCACATGCGGCTGATTTCTTGGATGAGGGAATTAAAGCTTATTCCTCAATATGACAAATGTCTCATTTCAGGTGGCAGCTATGTAGAAAAGTATACATAAGTAGATTTTTTTTATGTATAATTATTTTTGTCATACTTCTAGTATTTTTAATAGCCCACTGTAAGTTACTTTCTCAACAGCTCTCATATTTTACTAAATGCATATTCTGTGCTGCAGCTAGGTTTTTTAAATAAAAAATACAGTGTTATTACAAATGAAATAGTTTCAACATTTTATAAAACCAAAACTATGTAAATTATTGATATGATGCACCATTCTATCACCAATAGTAACAATTTCATTATATAGATGTCATCACTAAAAGAATGTACGTTTTCAATGTCACCTGACTAGTCAGGCAAGATGGATACAAATGCTGTGGAGAAGGTGTTCTGTGTGCCTGAATTAATCAAGAATTTCATTTACTGTTGTACAGTGGCATTTTAAAACACATTTGAAGAAATCACTGCTGAATAGGCAATCCATCTACGACTGGCACAAGAAATTTGAAATAACAGGATATTTGTGTAAAGGTAAAAGTCCAGGAAGACTATGTGCATTTGATGAACAAGTGGAACATGTTCGTGCCATTTATCAACCCAGCACAAGGAAATCCACCACGACGGCGGGTCAGGAGTTACTAATTCCACAACTGGCTGTTTGGAAAATTTTGAGAAAGCTGCTGAAAATGACTCTCTACAAATTACAGTTATTGCAAAGTCTAAGTGACAATGACAGAACTGCACATCCCGATTTCTGTACAGAAATGCAAAAATGTTTTGAAGAAAATGGCTTTAGTGAGCGTCTAATTTTCAGCGATGAATTGACATTCCAGCAGGAAAGTTAACAGACATAACATTCACATGCGCAGGACTGAAAATTCTAGAGTAAGGATGGAGGAGCATATGTGCGGGATTCCCCAGAGGTTAATGTGTTCTGTACTATATTTCATAAAAAAGTGTATAACCCCTTTTTTTCCCCAAGAGAATATTGTAACGGGAAGTTCTTATCTCAATATGCTAATTATTTAGTTGATGCCTCAACTGCATGAAGACAGTGATTGCTTTATTTTCCAACAGGATGTAGCACCACCCCACTGGCATCGTGAAGTTAGAAATTACCCCGAAAATCTTGCACAGCGCTGGATTGGCCGTGCAACAGGTGACAACATGGCACTCACATGTTGGCCACCACGAAGTCTGGATCTAGCACCCTGTGACTTCTTTTATGGGGCTATGTCAAAGACAAAAGGTCTTTGTCCCTCCCCTTCCTGTTAATTTAGCTGATCTGAAACAACACATCACAACAGCTATTGCTGGAGTTGATGAAGATATATTATTGAGTGTTTGGCAAGAATTTGACTACTGTGTTGATATATGTCATTTGACTAAGGGTGCACACGTCGAGCATCTGCAAGTTGCTTTAACAAACTTCAAGAGTTTCCTTACAAAACGGTGCAAATATATCTTAAATAGTTTTGGTTTTTATACATGCATACATATCACTCTGTTCTCTGGGATTCAGAATTTAGCTCCACAAAGAAAAAACAAACTACCAGATAATTTTTAACTGATTATTTACTTACTGTTGCCGTATCAAACTTATCCATTTATAGCGTTTTGACATACAACTCGGGCTTCACTGACATCTATCACACGCCGTACACAAGATCTTCTATACTTCATACTTGTGATCTTTTTCTCATCCAGACACTCCTGAATCTGATCCACCCATGTCTTCCTTGGCCTTCCTCTGCCTTTCCTTCCTGCCACTTGGGCTGAAAAGATTTTCTTAGTAAGCATTTCATCACTCATTCTTTCAACATGGCCAAACCACCGAAGCATATTGGTCTCCACCTTGTTAACAACATTTTGCTTTACACAACTGCAACGCATCTTCATTGCTCACTCGATCAGAATGAGTCTTGCCACAAACCCCCATAAGTAACACATTTCTCCAGCACACAAACAACTCCTATGTTTCTTCTGTGGCACCTAGGTTTCACTGCCATACATCAGAGTAGGAACAATTACATTTTCATACACAGCCATGCAGGACTCTCTTGAGAACCCATCATTCCTGGGAAAACCTCCCAGAGCAGCCATGACTTTCAATGAAGAATTCACTCACCTACTAATTTCACCATCTAATTTGTTCTCTTTGTCAAACATGATTCCTAAATACACAAACTCATTCCCCTGGTCGATCACTGTGCCATTTAGACTAATATTACATTCAGTACTACCAGTACCTCGCTCAAAAACCATAACTTTGGTTTTCCCATTATTTATACTCAGTATTTCATGCAAACTTTGTACATCTAGGACAACATACTCTCCAACTCACTTTTGCTCTCTGCCAACAGGACAGTGTCATCAGCATACAGCAATCTGCACACACGGATATCACCAAGACAGACTAGTATTATCTATTTTGGCATCGCGCATGTGTGTATCCATAAATGTATTAAACAGCCATGGTGACATTACACAACTTTACCTGACTCCAGCACCAATAGAAAACCATTTTGATAAAACACCATTCACTCGTACATAAGCTCTACTGCCAGCATACATGGCTTTTGCATTATTAAGTAGATTCCCAGTAACACCATATTCATTCGGTACCTTCCACAGAAGTGTCCTATTTACTCGGTTGTAAGCTTTCTCTAAATCTTTAAAGGCAGCAAAAACTTTCTTGGCAGCAGCCAGATACTTTTCAATCATCATGCGTAATGCAAAAATTTGGTTAGTGCAGCATTTACCTGGCATAAAACCACTCTGAACATACCACACTTTCTCTGAAGTAAGACCCCATTCTTTTTCAATAAGTACCTTACCAAACTCTTTCCCTGGCAGACTCAGTAGGCTAATACCACGATAGTTCTTGCAGTCAGTCTGATCACCTTTTCCCTTATACAAGGGAGCAATGATAGCATCCCTCCAATCCCGAGGGACCATTCCTAACTCCCACCACAACTGGCAAATTTCAGTTAACCAATCAATTACAGTCGCCACCATATTTCAACATCGCGGCAGTTATGCCATCAACTTCCAGAGCCTTACCATTCTGAAGAGATTTTAGAGCTTTACACACTTATTCTCTTGAGATCTGTCCTGTGCTTCCATCTTTCACTGTGGCATCATCTGCTTCGGCCTCAGAATCACCTTTGCTTTCTTGATCTAATAACTCACAAAAATATTCTTCCCATCTTTCACTTAACACTTAGGCTCCCATATCATTTCCCCGATCCTATTCTTCACACAACTTACCACTTTGTTTCCCCTATTTTTCCTGAGTCTCATGTACTTCCAGAAAGTCTTTCTATCTTTCCAAAAAGCCAATTCATGCCTTTCCACCTTCTTCTTCCTATCTTTTGCCTTACTCTGGCAAACCAGCTTAGCCGCTTTGCTCTTCTTACAGCAGTATTCATCCACAGAAAATCTACCTTGCAACATCCCCAAATAGGCATCCTTCTTTCTCTTTACTGCCTCTTTAATCTCTATTCCACCAAACATCACCTCTATTGTTTGTTGTTTGTTACCTACTATTGTGGTGCCACAGACCTCCTCAGCAGCAGTGACAACACAGTTCTTAAAACATTCCCACTTCTTTTCTACATCCCTCTCACATGATTTCAGCTCCTTCAGTTGATCTCTAAGTAAGTTAGAATCATGCTGATAATCTTCAAGGAGCCTTTCAACCTTTATTCTTTCCATCCTGGGCCTCTCCGTATTCCTTTTCCTCCAACCAACATTCAGTTTCACTTGTGACACTACTAAGTAATGATCAGAGCCAACATCCACACCTCTCATCAAACGGGTGTCAACAACTAAGTGGTTAAGATGCTGATCGTAAACAACAAAATCTATTACACTCTTTTGACCAAGGGTATGATTTTCCCAATTCATTTGTAATAATGCTGTATAATGTGCTAATTTTATCTGTTGCCTTGTAAAAGTTAGAAAAGTTATACATGGAAGTTTTGAAAAAGCAAGTGATTCCAGGGTTACCACCTTGTCTCTATCCCTAAACAGTTCACTGAGTATATTGTGGCCATGTCGTATTATTTTTGTGTGCAATGCATTGGACAGAGATTGTCTTACATGACAAGAATTATGGAGGGCTTTCAGGTTTTGTGTTTTATGATAATTCTCATGCTATGTGCGAGTCCCATTAATTTGTTCATTGCTCCATTGCAAAAATAAAATTTATGATTTCTTTTATTAAGATTTTTCTCTCAAGGCATAAGTTCATGATTAATCATGTAGAAAAAAATCCTTCACTTGTGGAAACAGTTAAGAGTCTGGATCTTGAAGCATTGACTTATGTCTGACGATAGAGTAACCTGTTGAATTTTGTAATAGAAGTTCTTTCACCACTTCCATCATATTACTGTTGACCATCATAGTAACTCAGTGTGAGCTCCTGAAAAAAGTCATGAACTGCTATCACCAGAAAACGTTTGTAATGCTTGTTACAGGCAAATAATAATAAACAAATAATAAAAAATATAGTAAATACTTGGATAGTGATATTTGCTTTATTTGATCAAGAACTACCATATTGAAAACACATTGCGCAATGGCAAATAGTAATGATCTGTGGTTAAAATTGGGCTAACAGTTTGTTTATGTTCAAAAGAACTTCTAAAATCTTGCTTTTAAGCAAATAAAATGTGCTGAAATGTTAGCATGGGTAATAGCTGTGGACAGGGTTAAAGAATCGTTTCTTTTTTTCTAGCTATCATTATTAGTTGGCGAGGTCTGTGACTGACTTGGTAGTGTTTGTATTATATCTGCGATATATCCAGCAATAAGCTAAGCTTGTTGTGGCACTGTACTTATACATGCAAAATGCTGTTGCTTAAAATATGAATAATAATTGGTTTTTATTTGTAGTGGCTTATTTTGCAGGTATGCATTATTCTTGTCATTTCAAACAAGCAACCCTTTTTTTCTGTTTTCAAGTTAGTTTAGACTGGTTTGCTGATACCTATGTTAATTTAGTTAGCTGATCTGTTACATTAGTACATTACAAAAGCTGGTGATATCTTATTTTTAAAGCATACACGTTCGAAGAACTGACAAAATTGGAACTGAAGCTGCCTTCCATGGTATTGAAGAGTATATGGAGTATGTTGATGAATATTATCGTCAGTTAGAGCTTGAAAAACCAGTTGATGTGAGACGTATTTACCTTGCCACTGATGATCCAAATCTGTTAGTAGAGAGTAAGAAAAAGTAAGTCCTATTCATAGATTTAAAGCATTTTTATGTAGGCCATGATTGGTGCATTGCATGATACCACATGCAATAGCATAATAGCATTTAAGTGAACCAGAGGTCTAGTTTTGTACATGTAGATTTTTCAGTTTTACATTGTAAAATAAAAAATAAAAAATAACATTTTAGGCTTTCATGCCTTTTAGTGCTGCTGTGAACCCACTATACTATAGTAGGAACATGCGGCTGAGGTTGTTGCCCTCATGCATTACCTAAGATTTAAACCAGAGCCCAGCATGTATGAATAGAGATAAGTTAGTACCCTTAATCACTTGATCACCAAGGTAGATTTTTAGTCTCTCACATAAAAGGGAAAATCAAAGAGTTTGTGTTAGCATTTTATTCATTTGACATATTACATTGCTATGAATATTTCAAAACATGCAAATGAAAGGTGGCAATCCTGTGCTAACTATTATAGCATTTTGAATATGACACTTCTGTATGTGTGCATGTGAGAGGAGCAGTGAAATAATCCACAATGATTTTTTTGTTCCCAGGCTATGTGCATGTTTATGTAGAAAATGATATTGAAATTTGTGTTATACTCCTGCTGAAAATGTGTTGAAATTTATGCTATTCTCCTGTTTGATGTTTGCATCGTAACTACACTGCTGGCCACCCAAAATGCAACACCAAGAAGGACACGAGATAGCACAGTCAGATTTACTGGACACATAGCAACAGATACAAAGATGAAACGATTGAGCTTACTGGCCCGTGCAACTTGCGGAACACGCAGACATCAATAGTTTGTGTGGCCCCCATGGCTGAAAATAATGGCCGCTACACGCCGCGGCATCAAACGAAAAAGGTTTTGGATGTGGGCTTGGGGTTTGTCGGTCCACGCTGCTTCCACACGTTGCCACAGTTCATCAGGCGTAGCCGCGGGTGGTGCTTGCCGGTCCACTCGGTTGCTAATCAGCCACCAAACGTGTTTGATGGGCGACATATTGAGAGAACAGGCGTTCCACTGCAGCAGTGACACCTGGTGGGCCGTGAAGAAATGTTGCACGATGCGTGCCACGTGTGGGAGTGAATATTCCTGTTGAAATGTGGCCGCTGGCAGGTCCTGCAGGTAAGGGAGGACTACAGGCTCCA